>OX454321.1:46446461-51246461 GCA_949715965.1 Dysmachus trigonus
CCGAACTTTCAACTTTAACAACTTTTCCCCGCCGCGCTAGCACAAAGCTGCAGCGCCACATTCTGTCTCAACCTTAATGCCATATGCCGCTAAAAATTAATCGAATCAGCAGTGCGGTGTCAGATTACACTTTATAAGCAAAGCCATTAAAATGTAGCTCATGATGCTAAGGGAAAATTTAACATTAGCATTGCCACTTATACTAACGGTAAGCAGCATTTTCTTAGCATTTTCAACATTATTTTAGCAGTATTTAGTACAAAACAAATATTGCCAACATATTTTCAATAAACAATCAAATCAAAATTTCTGAAATGTTGGTAGTAATGACGGATTTAAAGTTTATTACTGAAGAAAGATTGAAATCGACAACAAAAGATTATTTGAACTTAAAAAATACGTAAAATCCTTTTTCTGTTTACTGGATTTAATGTAAAACAAAACTTTAAAGGGACTTTTTTAATGTTGTTTCATGAGCATTGCCACCTGAAGAGAATTCTTATTAGACTACCAAAACTAGAGACTTGATTTTGTTAAACCCGATGATTAATCTGGATAATTTTTTTTTTACTTAATGATCCAGGTAGAGGGAGAAAAAATCCAGTTAACAATTTAAGTATTTATTAAATTATGATATTTTTAATTTTACATTTTCGATATTTAGAACAAAATCATGATTTATGGACTACCGCGACTAATGAGGATTGCCAATTTTCTTCAACAAGCATCAGTATTACTGCTGGTGTTTTGATGACGTAAACAGTCAAGGATAAGGAAGGATAACTTGAATGGAATGCGAGTAACTCAACTTTTTTAGTTAATGATTTTATCAATTTTATGACAGTTTTAAATAAAATTTGTCTAAAGTTGTTAAATAAGGACGCCATGTTGCCATTATGAAATATCGATGTTGCATGCAAACCTGACTCGTTGCAACAATTACCTCCATATGCAAACTTGATAAAGATACTTATTATACTGACCTTATGAACGAATAAGAAAAGCTTAGGAAATGCAGAAGCTATTGAGGTAACAAAATTATGACCCCCTTGACGAATCATAACTACCACGACACAACTATTCGACGGATTTATAATCCAAGTTTGATCAATAGTGATTCAGAAATGCAAGAGACATTGATTAGGTAAACAAATTTTTATATAAGGAAGTGCAGCCCCCCTTGGTCGACACCACCCTTTTACAAGATATTGATCCCATAAATGTATTAGGAAAGTTTGGTGGAAATCGATCAAGATATGCGCTATTGTACATATATATTAATATATAAATATTTTAATGGAGACAGAGAGCTATTCCTGAAGTATAGGACCCGTAATATGAATTTTGGCATAATTCATTTTTCGAAGACGCGTTATGAGAGTCTCTTCAATTGGTAGATTTTTTACAAAATCTACATAAAATATGAGGGAGATAAATCTATTCAGTTCGTTGAGACAAATTTATTTAAATATTACAAAACACTTAAAAAAAAAAATCGTTGAGTTATATAGTACAGCATTGTATATTTTTATTCCTACACAATTAATAAATGAAAAGAACCTTACTACGAAAGAGCATAAATTTTAAATGGTTTGAAATATTTTCTGGAATCACACTGCCAATTTTTTAATGTGTATGAAATCTGCAGTCAACAAAATCCAAAATGTATATTATTGGAATATTCAGTTTTATTTTATTATATATATATATATATTTTTTATTACATATTTATTTCTTTTATTATTGGTAAATTTTTTTTTCATAAAACATATCGTTCGTAACTAAGTATGTGATTAAGTACATGTTTAAGTTAATCTACTTGATCTTGGGTAACAATAAAGTATTTCAAAGTTTAAACTTACACAATTTATTGTTTTGTGATACTATCCACTAAAATAATGCTGAATTTATCTCTTCGATGTAAAACGAACACGTTTCGCAATTGCGTCATCCGGAATTTTTCACCTAGTGGGATAAAAATGCACCTATAATATAATATACCAAGACTCTTTAATCCCTTTTAAATGTTGTTTGAAACGACATAAAAGACACTAATAGATTAATAAAATTGCTTGAAATTATTTATTGTAATTTTAACTTATTAATTTAATTAAATAATGATACTCAATTGTGTCCCTAAGAAAAAAAAAAAAAAAAAAACTAAGGAAGAAAAACACCAAAGAGCCCCCCTGTACTTCCATAGGCCTAGTCAAAACCCTCAACATCCGTGAAGAAATTCTGATGGTACCATATGATAGTGCACCTCAAGCAGAACTAAGGTATCAGCAGGGCCATCCCTCTATTTCTTATAGATTTCGAGCAATGGGGTCAAATATGTCTAACAAACAATTGCATCTTTCTCAAGTTTGGAAAGAGATCCAATAATGGGGCCTGCGGAGCATAATTGACGGTCAAAAGCTGCACAAAAAATATTTGTTCGAAGTCTCGACCATCGCAGCTTCAATATATTTTTTAGATCACAAGACATTCAAAACGCCATAAAATCGTGTCTTGTTCATTTTATGCGTTACCGTAAACATATATTGTTAGGCATTTAATATGCTTTCGAATGATATTTCGTTTATTACTATTCGTATGGGGGATCATGGAAAAAAATCGAATCAAAAGTACCTTGATGGATTGACATATTTCAAATGATTTATCATAAATTGAATATTTTTGCTTAATATTGTCATATAAATGGAAAGATTTTAGGCCTACCATATTGCTGATTATAGGCTAATCATTTCTTGAAAATCACTGAGATGCTTCAGGAGGGAGAAGATCTTCGACTACTACTGCAATTACCTGTGATTGCTTTTCACATGTCTGGATTGGATCCACGCGCGAACCAACTTCTCTTCTGGCTGCTGATCCCTCCTTCTTGGAGACCCTTTATTGCAGAGCTAAAGTGGAAATTATCCATTATTTTTTTGGAAATGCTCTTGGATGTACTCTAGGCAGCAGCTTGATGGATTTGAAATGTTCCACAGATGATGAGCTTGATATCTAAATCAAACAAGCTAGGAAAGTCTGTGATATACTACGAACCAATCCTAGTAAAGTGTAACTATTTTTGATGGAATGATTCATAGATCTCTTCTAACCAATTGTTCCGTCGTCACTGTTGGTCTGGAAGAAGTCACAAAGGAAACATCCCCACAACATAAATATTTAAATTTACTCATCTGACTGACTGCGCAATCCATCATCGAGTCGGACCCATCGAGTCAGGTCATCATCAGTTTCCACAGAAAGCTAAAATCACAAAATGTAAAATAAGGATTTACTCTTTGAACTTCCCAATGTAAACCATTGTCCAACAGAATAATTATCTGTCAAAACAAAAGGGATATAATTCGAAAGTACTACCTAGCTTAGATTGTTTACAATTGATCACTCACAAAACGTCACAGCTTTCGAACCCGATCAATTGTCTTTGGTTCGATACTCGTTCGAACTCTGCGAAAACGTAATAGATGCGATATCATTGAAAAAATGGGAAGGCATATGCCAATCGGAGAAAGTACCGATTTTCCATTTCTTTGTGTAGGGAAATCAGTTAGAATTTCTGAAAAGCATAACCATACATGGAATTTATTCAAGAAAGTTCTTGAAGGGGAAAATTTGTGAGTCATCATTGCTCCCGATCACTTTGAATTTGGCATCCGTCGAAAGCGAACGAAAATTTGTATTCTTTGAAATCTGTTGGAAGTGGGAGTTAGTTTTATTAAACAAGAAAAACCTGTTGTAAAAAGTTGAATAGAATTTATGAAAACCGTTGTGAGAATCAGTGTGGAAAGAGATAAATTAGTTTGAAATAATATAACTCTAAAGATTAAACAATTTATGAATTTTATTTCTCACACGATTACACTCGACAAAAATTTAGAACTGGCTTGGCAATTGTGTCTAAATCACAATTGAACGCGAACACCAATTCTGAGTGATCAAAGCTCGCTCTTGCATTTCGTCAAGAATTTCAGTTTGATGATCAAGATCGCTAACTCTTCCACGATGAAAGCGATTGATCATCTTGAGGTCTTGCTTTAAGGCTTCAGAAGGAATGGAATTGATGATAACCTGATATTTGAACTTCATTATTAACACTCCATACATTTGCTCCACGATCCAGCAAGCTTTGGTGACAAAACGAGTGAGATTAGCTTCGAAACAATCTAATCGCACTTTTGAATGCTACCGGTTGATTGGCTGTCGCAAGCATCAGAACTGATCTGATGTCGAAAAGAAGCAATATGCGTCGTACAATTAGGTTCATGTTGAATATCACACGCTGCGAGTCTACAGTGAAGCCTACTTTTCAAACCAGATGCATTATTCGAAATGGCTTATCATATACATTCATATCCATCATGAAATCGGACAGAATTTTTTTGGGGGACTGAACCCATGAAGTGCCGGGGGGCACTCTAGGTGTAAATATATGTATATATGCCCCAAAAAAACTAGAACACTTGTAGAAAACTGTCTACTCCGGTCCGGAAAAGATATCATATTATTATCAATGTAAAGTTCTGTTGGCATACAAATATAAATACAAATAAATTTTCTTTCTATTACTTTCTTGGAACTTTTTCTAATATGCCTTTTGCCTTTATAATTTGGAAAAATGTTGAATGTATGTTTCTGCAGATGAAATAACCTAATTATAAATAAGTTACTGAATATTAATATTTCTTATGAATATAAGAAAAAGTTATTAATTATAATGTGCAATCATAGTTCTTCTCCGATACTCAGTCTATGAAATGTGATGACACTAATTATTTCTTTAATAATTTTTAGCTATACTTAATATTGTTATATACCAATATTATACTTTATGAATTATTTAGATCAAGATCTTTTTGAATAATATCCTGAATTAGAACTAAACTAAACGAACGATTAAATAAATTTACTTGTAATATTTTGCAAGTTAACATCAGAAGTCTGAATGCAAATATTAGTAATCTCTCCATTAAACCTCATGTCATAGTATGCTCTGAAACACGGGTACTTAAAAAATATAGTCTCAACAATATAGAAAACTACTACATGTGCTAAAATTAAAGTGCAATTTAAACTGATAATGGTGCAATAATATGTCTTGAAAAACATCGAACATAAAACTGAAATGATAAGAAAAAAGCTACTTCTATTCTGAAATGTGACATAAAATTAAATAAAAAATGTGACATTCTCATTTCAGCGATATATAGGTGTTATGATGTCAGTAAAAATGAACTCATTGAGTCGATACAAGAAATAATTAAAAATAATAAATAAAACTAACATTTTATTATTGGTTACTTCAATATAAATATTGTAAAAATTGAGTCAGAGACTGAAGAATTTCAAATTATTGTTTATCTTCAGGTTACTTCCCATTTGTTCAAGACGGTTACTAGGCCAAATGACAGTGAGGGCACCTGTATTGACAATTTTTCTCTAAAAACTAACTTAAATCTGACTGTATTAAGGCATACTCAATTAATGCTAGCTGATCACTACCCATTCTTTTGTGCCTTTGATCTTGAGGATGTTGTTTTGGATAAAGCAGTATATACGCAGAAATTAAACTATAATAAACTCATTATAGAAGCGAATCACATTGATTGGACAAAGTATGAATCACTTATAGATCCTAGCGAAGGGATTGACTTATTAATATCTGAAATAAAATCTTGTACTGAATCAGCTACAACTAGAGTTAAAAAAGTAAATTAGTGCGTAGAAAACCGTGGATGACACCTCCTCTATTAAGAACAATTACATAATCTACATAAAGTAATAAAAGCTCATGTAATCTTAAGAAAGACTGATTATAACAAGCTACTGCAGAAACCTATAAAGTTAGCACAAATTAAGTATGAAATGAGTAAAGCTTGAAAAATCAGTAAGGATCCTAAAAGTTTACGGTTCTACGAAATGAAAAATGGAAACAAAAATAAAGAAGTCTTAATTGAGCAAATAAAAATAAATATGTTGTATATCATCCAATTGATATAGCAAATAATTTCAATATACTTTTTGTGAATATTGGTCTTGAATTAGCAAACAAAATCTCTGATATATCTAAAAAATTCAATCTAAAGAAGATTGATCCAAATTGTAAATCCATATTGCCAGTTAAAGAAAAAGAAATAAGTAACATCAATCTCGGTCTGAGGGACAAGGGGGGAGGGGTTGACAACATACATGCCAAAATCCTAAAGTCAGTGTGTGTGTTCATTAGGCCAGTTCTATTCAACATTTTCAATTAGCGCATATTTAGTGGTACATGGCCTGAAGCCTTAAAATAAGTTATACACACTAAATTTTTAATTAAATGTAAACGAATAAAGAACAAGCAATATGGTTTTCTAAGAAATAAAAGCACTGTCATGGCTATGGAAAGTGTCTTGAACAGTATTTACAAAAACAGAGAAATGAATAATCCAGTAATTGCTACCTTCATTGACCTGAGTAAAGCTTTTGACACAATTAATCATAAAATACTTTTTGAAAAATTAAAAGACAATGGAATCAGAGGAATAGCGCTAGAACTTATACAAAGTTATTTATGTGATAGAAAGCAAATTGTTAGAATTGGTGATGTTACTAGTCAACCTATACATATCACTACTGGTGTTCCACAGAGGACTGTCCTTGGACCACTTTTATTTTTAATATATATGTAAATGTTATTTTTGAAAATTGTGCTTTTATAATAGCTTATGCAGATGATACAGTTGTTCGTAGCACTGCATAACTTGAAGTCTTGCTGAACAAAAAATTAATGAGTACTTATCGTCGCTTAATTACTTGTTATTGTATTAATAAATTAACAGTTAATGTGTCAAAAACTGACAACATGGCATTCGGTTGTTACTCTGACGGTGTATCTCAGAAATAAAAATTAATAATGAAGAAATTAAAAGAGCAAGTAGTTTTAAATACTTTGGTCTAATTATGGATTTTAATCTAAATTATGATCTACACATAAGCAAAATTATTAATAAAATCAGATATCCTATTCATTTCTAATAAACTAAAATACTTACCAAGAGGGGTGGAGCTTATAAATCTGGAATAGCTCCTTTAGAGAAAATACAAACAGGGTTTATAAAACTACTTAAGTTTGATAAAATACCCAGCATTGAGCAAATGTAAATCACAAATTGTTTATTATACCATTATGAAACTCTCAGTTTGCAAGTGACAAATGGAAAGTTGCCTAAACTAATAATTCATAATTTTAAAATGAGTGCAGGGGAAATAAAAATAAACATACGTATAAATTCAGTAAAGATGTCATTTTTATTTGAAAGTAGTTCGAGTTGAACCAGACATTTTTGACAGATATTTAAATCGATTTATAAAATCGACAAAATTCGGCCAAGGGATAGCTATTTACATAAATATTAATAATAATATTAAAAATATTATTAATAAATGCGGTCATACGATAAAAGCAAATCATTTTTTGTTAATTCTTACCATCTATGAATGTTTTGGATGGCTACATTTTTATTTCCACACTTGGTATGAAGGCCGTCTATATGCTTCAGTATAGTTTTTACCTCTAGAATAAAAGCATTCGATTTTTCTCCGTTTGTAAGGATACTCATTTTAAAGTACACGTATTTCTCTTTATGACATCTTAACAGAAAATGACAACACTCTAGTATATAACTACGGGGTCCCAACCTTCTACGACATATTAGAGAGGAAAAGACATAGGTATACTTTGACAACTTTCCATTTGTCACCCTGTATGACCAACAGCACAACCAGAAATAATAAAAATTCACTTCAAAGAAGAACTGTATCTACACTGCAATTAAGTTCTTTAATAAACTACTTAACTACTACTACTAAAATGAAAATTTTAAAGTCGTCCAATAAAACTAAGAAAAAAAAATATCATCTTACATTACACAAATACAATTGTAAAAATATATATAACATGCAAATTTGTATTTTCGACGCAAATAGTGTCCTCAAAAATCTAAAATAAAGCTATAAATTTAGTTTTTAGTTTTTCTTATAATTATATTTTTTTTGTTTTTTTTAATATGCCATTTATTTGGATTTTTGTAGCTCGTTTTGGTATATTATCCGTGAGTCCTAATAAAAACCTTTTTTAAATCCATCACTTTTATACTTATCATTTTTTATTCGTTATTCATATGAAGGTATATATCATTTCATAATAATTATCATTCATAAAGTCATGTCTTAGAGAGGATGTTTTGGAAGTCCTGCTTACACTATGTACAACCTTTGTAAGAATGTGATGTGAAGAATGTTTCCAAAGATCACGTATAAGAAAATAAATAAATCCAAAGCAATCACCAAATTATTGCTTGTGTGACATAAAATATTACAGAAGTATTTGCAATTTATTTCAAAAATTTTATGGGATAAAAGTCTATACTGCTGCTTAATATGAATTTCAATTTTAACATCGATTTGATTATAACAGCTTATCGTCACATTCATCATTGCGAAGAGAAGCACGAATTTAAAATTAAATCCATTTGTAATAGTTATAAATATATTCTATCTAAATTCGTTTAAGAGGTAATTGAAATTTATGAGCTCTATACTTTTTCCAGGAGAGTAAAGAAGACCGAAGGTGAGTAAACATTCCGGTTGAACTGTGTTTAATGTTCTTTTCTTATTAACTAAGTGGGCAGGCACTTCTATCGAAGCATTAAATTTAGTTAATTACCTCTTCTTAATTTGTATGAAAAGTTATATTGACGTTCCAAACAAAGAAAAACAGCTTTTCCTTTCATTCCCAGTTAAAGCCTCATACACATAAAAGTTCTTGGCATTGTTAATAATCGAAATCATACAAATACTAGGTAAACTTCATTTAAGCACCTCCCAAGTGTCATAAGAATTGTAAACCTTGCGTGATGCTCATTATGCATGGATGTGCCGAGTCTAGCTGATGCATGAAAAACCTGATCGCGATACCTTACCATTGGTAAATGAATCTGCGCGGGGTTTCATTATCAGGGCGGAGCTTCAATACATTAAGGCGAACGCATTCGGTTACCTTCCTTCTGTGTTGTTTAGATTTCACCTGTGCAACGCTCCACGTTGAAGAAGAGTTTAAGCAACTGCTAGTTCTTAAAGTGAAGTGTAGATGCGCGGTCGGACATTTATGTGCGCAGATGAAACAGCGAAATAATTTGAACGAATGAAATTTACTGCATTACAAGGATACAAAGTATTGTGAAAAATATTTTTTTTAAAAGTTTGAATTTGAAATAGTTTTGTTCTAAAAGTTGGTGTTTCTAGTTATCATTGCTTTTAAAAATTCTCAAATATATTCGCATAATTCTTCGGTGAGTAAGTGTTTACAAAAGAATCGAGAGAAGAACATTGGTGCCGACGTAAGATTCTAATATCCAAGTGTTTTGATTTCGATGTGCAGTGCCGGCGGCCAATAGTGGTTCCAAGAAATTTGCCGATTATGAATTGCATCCACCCTAGAACAAAAAGATTTAGGAAGTTCTGGTAAATTTCGGTTCCTTCTCGATATTCTATGTCAGAAACAAATGGTCTTATTAGTTGGACATTTTTTATAATCGAATGTCGGCAAGTTTATCCAAAGTATTTACTATATTTTTAGTTTATTAGGAAATTTTTTTGGAGCATTGATTAAGCAAAGCTTGAATTTGTTGTTGGTTTTTCAGTATACTTACCAAAGAACTTATTGAAGGTATAAGAATAACACAACACAAAATTCCAGCAGCATCCTCGGCCGGGACGCATGAGCATGAATAACTTATTAAATTGATAAGGAACAATGGAATGTGTGTCCTATCTTAAAATTGTAGTTAAAAAGGTTTCATTGTAAATTTAATGCAATAATATCTATAAAAATAACTCCTGATATTTCTCATGCTAAAGGAGAATAAAATAAAAATTTATACTAAAAAAGAATAAAATGAAAAGTGTTTTAAGATATTCTTGTAATCTATTAAAAAATGCTTCGTTTTACACAAATTCCTAATAAATCAAGTCGCAATACTGTGCTTAAACAAGATTCAGTTCAAAAATCGAATTATTGATATTATTATTAATATTGTACAATTATGAATTCAGTTACCGGTTGCTAGTGACAAGCTAAAGTGTTACTCAACGCACCCTTGTTTACACTAGTTTATGACTTATCACTGACGATTTCTAGAGTTCGGGTAATTTGTATTGATATTCGCAGTGTCGTATTATATGTTCAGGATAAAATTTTAGATTTTCATTTTGTTTACATTTCTTAACACTCGCTTTTCGTGAAAAGGGAAAAACAAATTTTGGTTAATAAAAAGACTTAAACAAAATTTTTAACAATTTTTTAGATGCAAATTCAGAATGCGCCAGAGGTCGCCGTTTTGTTTTTCGTGATCTTCCTTAGCGTACCTCTACCGCTTACAATACTTTACGAATGGATTTAACTTTAGCTTAATAATAACATTGTCTAGCGAACTACGTAGGATTTTTTTTTTTTTTTATTGATTAAAATTCACCAATTCTATTAGCAATTTACTACCAATTTTCGTATCGTAAAATTAATAAATCCGAAATTTTGTAAATACGTACATAGTTATGTAATTTTGCTGAAAACTGCTGATTTGACCAAGAAAAATTTAGCTATGAATTGCATCCTCTGAAATTTTCACAGTTGATAAGCAGATGTTGTACACGAATAAGCAATTTTCTTCGTTAACGTAACATACAAATATGAAAAACTTAATAAGAACTTTCTATAGTGTTTAATTTCTCGTGTAATTTTATTACATTTCCTGCCTTATGGGTCAAAGTAATTAGGAAGCAGGTGAATTAAAAAATGTGTATTTTTTACGAACTCTCTTTTTTCTGGTTTAATGATTTTTGTGATAAAACCCACCTTCTCACTAAAAAAGCACCCCTATTCTGATAGTCGTTGATCGTGTCTTGAAATCGACAAATTGGTATTCTGGTAGTAAAGTGACAAAAATAACAGGAAATAAGACGACATTTCGCATAGTGAAGTTGTTACACTGATAAATTTGAATGAATGGAAGAAGAATAGAATCTTTGTGGTAAACGTTTTGATTTTAGTGATTTGTAATAATATATTATATATAATTTAACGTAAAGTTAACAAATAAAATGAGTCCATGTGCTATATTGTCCTTTTTACAAATGACTCGATTTTGCAGTGATACTTTATGCAATACAAGAAGTATTTTTACTTAATTCTATTTAATATTTAGGTATAAGAAATTACTTTTATACTTTCTTTTCCCTTTACTTTTGAGTATGTCTTTGAAGAAAATGGGCACGACAGAAAATGACTTTCGTCGTAAACAAAACGCAATAATATTAAAATAAATTTTAATAAATATATTTTAAAAAATAAGAAATAAAATTCAATTCGAAATAAATAATGCGGATGATTGCGTCTTAATGAGAGAGTCAACATTCATTAAAAAGGATTTTTTATATATTCTTCGGTAATACGCGGTTCAATGAAAATACAAAATTTTGTTGGTAAGCAACGCTAGCACGAGGATGGAAGTTCCCCTGGGAGAGAGCTACCAAAATAATAAAAATTAATAAAGCCAAGTGATGTTTCAATAAGTAGTTTATTTGGGCTAGAAGAATTTAACACCCTGTATACTCTCACGTATAGTATAAAAAGTAGTAGCTTGAGTCACAGGTGTTGTTTAAATAGACATTAAGCTCTATCATCTCAATTCTGTACAAGTATAGCCCAGGACTAATAAAAACCGGTACAGCACATGCATGATTCTTACTACCATGTTCCAAAGTGGAAGTGTTGTATTAGGGTCAACAATTGTGTCCGAGATAATGGCAAGTTCTGATGGTATGTACTACATACCTTCGAAAAATGGTTTTTAATTCTCTTTGTTCCTATCTATCTTTGTTTTATCTTTACGAGGACTCCAGACCTCTTGATAGTGGTGCCAACCGAAGGAATAATTTTCAAAATGACGGAATGTCAAATACTAATCTTTATACGGTCTCTTAACACATTAAGGACCGCAAAGAAATCTGTAAGACAAAGGATTTAATCATCATGTTTAATACATTGTCTATTGATGTAAATACTTAAATACACAAAGTAGATACAATGTATCAAAGTAGGTGACATCTAAAGACAGCGTGTAGAAAACACGGGTTATTTCGTGATCCATCCCTAACAGACGGAACGCGAAACACGAGAATACTCGGGAGCGGTTCGTAACAGATGGGACGCGAACACGAGAAAACTCGTGAGCGGTCCTTAATGTGTTAAAATTAAGTACGTAAGTTTTTGAAGTCTCTGATTTCAAATCTGTTGTCAACATTTTTTGATTTCAGATGGCAGCCTTTAAAGCTTTAAACTTTATGCGATTGTTCTGTAAATTGGTTGCTGATTTAAAATCGACCCCTAAAATTTACGAAGTCAAGATGATAGCCTGTCAAAATTCTCTCGGTAAATTTTATTATGTGGAACGTCATAAATTTGTCTCCATACCGTGTTAGGCAAGATTTATACTTATTTCTGGCTTACTTGAATTCGACAGAGTTAAAACTTGACTAGCTGCAATTACGTTCTCTCATAAGAACCATTCTTTCATTTTGCTGTATAAACATTTCTGAGAACAGAATTAAGATGTTAACCGTTTTAGAAATCGAGATCAGTATTGGACAACTTCATCACTGACCCACAGTTCCTAGTTTTTTTTTAATCTGCAGAAATCGTTGATCTCTAAAAAAATTAGAATTTCCACTTCCTATTATTTCCTTAATTTATTTTTCTCGAATATTTTTATTCGCTTTAGCATTTTTCTTGCATTTACAATTCCTGTAAAGAGTATTTTCTTCATTAACTTCAATTTTGAAAGTGTGGCCCCAACAACAGCCAGTAATCAGTGACGTAGCTACCTAGGGGCTAGGCGGGGCAGTGCCCCGGGACCGTCAAGCTCAGGGGGCCCTCGAATCCTTACCAGAAAATCTCGATCGAACTGAACTTTTGAAAATTTCTCCCATTTTCAAAATAAATATGACAGGTTGCAACCCAACTTTAATCATGGCAAATCAGTTGAGGGAAATTCGAAAGTTATACCTAGGGAATTCCCCTAAATTCTTTCTGTGGGTTGGCAGTGTTGTCAATTTGACGGATAGCGATATGTGCGTTTTATTATTCATCGATGTGCGTTTTATTGTGAATTCGGGTCAAGATTTTTCTTCGAGAACGGTTAAAAAATTAATACTGTATCAGGAGTAAGTAAGCTAATGTCAATAAACTTTTTAGTACTGTTTAATATAGTGGTTCAATTTTATTTGATTTTAGCAGTGGGGCCCCACTTTTTGATTTGCCCCAGGGCCCTTGGCTACCTAGCTACGCCAATGCCAGTAATACTGACCTTAAATTTTATCTTTTTCTTTTTTTCATTGCTGCTCCCTTGAAATTTCTCTTTAAAAATAAAAAAAGTGGGTTTTCCTTCAAAAAAATTAAATCTCGTCTACAATAACGGATATGCTATCGACACCGCGAGAGCTAATATTTAGCACTCACAACAACTTATCTCACATTTCTAAAAATATTTGTTTGATTAAAATTTGGTACTTTACACGAAGCCATTGACTAGCTGAATGAAATAGCTGGGGTTTTCTCTCAGTGAAGTAGAACAGTTTTAAGATGTGAATTAAAATGTCTTTCTGTCTGTAGGTGTTTTTTCATTCATGATAAAATTTTCTTTCTAGATATTCAACTCAATCACAGTGGTCTGAAATCCCAAAAACGCGAAATTTAGCCAATTGTCGAAAGTAGTCCTGTGTATCCAAAAGGTACATTTTCTTATTCCAAAGAATTCGTAGCAATACATTCTGCCCGAAATTTTACCATTAGGTTAGTTTTTTCGTTGTAACGCATTGCTGAGTTAAGCCTAGATTAGCTAGATTAAAGCTAGTTAAGTTAGTGAGCTTGAAATAACGAATTACAAACTTCTGAAGCATAGCAATACATATTTAATAACTAAAAATTTAAAAACCGATAGCGCTAATTGTTAATAAATTCCACAAATAAAACGAAACTTTAAACCCCCTATTTGATAGTTAGAGCTTGAAGTCGGCAAAGTTTCAGTCTTTTCGAATTTGAAGGGGGCGAGCGGAAGGGCACCGAGTTCAGAGCTCTTTTTCCTAGAGGATATTGGCCAAGCAACATCAAAAACTTATTTTGGAAAAACGAAAATAAAGTGATCATCGTGTGGAAATTTGGAGTTTTGTAAAGAGAAACGGCGGTTTTCCATTAAGAGGGACACGCCCGAATTTGGAACTCTAGGCGCTAGAAACAGGGCGACAAAAGTCAGGCCGTTCCAGCATAGCAAGCGAAGATGTGACCGGAGCATGGAATCTTCAGCCTTACCTGAGGAATTGAACTGCTCAGCCAAATTGAGGCAGATTCTTGGAAGACTACCTATAGCATCACCCCCCCGAGATGAGTATATGCAAAACCATAACATAATCCTAACTATAAAATTGACCGGGTATAGAGTATATTACGTGGAATCAATTGGTAGCAGGGCGACCACAAGGTAGTTCAATCACCTTTGTAATTGTTAGTTGTAAAATGTAAACTTACTTCAGAAGTTAAATTATTAAAGTAAATGATTCGAAACTAAAAATTTTTCTTCCCCTAGACTTGGGATTGCTTACATCTTAATTATCACATATTACGAGATAAATATAATAGCAAAATAAATATCGTTTCGTTTTTTGCTTAGGCTTTGAAAGGCTGAAGATAGGAGGGGTAATTTTCTTTAAACTATAGCTAATCACAATCTAAACTTACATTTTCGAAAACGCAAAAAGCACTTCTGGAATTGTTTTTTACCTAGGGGTTGAAGGGGTTATGGGAAATAATGAGATGCATATCGCTTCATATATTGCCGGGGAAGCAAAGCTCATTTCTAAAGTTACTTTTTATTAGGAGTTGAAGGGGTGAAGATAGAGGAGTATTTATTTCTAAATTACAGCTATAAGCAAGATACATATCATTTCTTACATTTTCGGGGACGCACATTTCTGGAATTACTTTTTAACTAGGGGTTGAAGGAGTGAAAATAGATAGTTTTTCTAATTTATAGTAGTAGGAAGATGCACATCCTTTCATTTTTTGAGGACGCAAAGCCCATTTGTGGAATTACTTTTTACCTAGGGGTTGAAAAGGTGAAGATAGAAGAGGTAGTTTATTATAATTTATAGTTAGTAGCAAGATACATATCGTTTCTTACATTTTGGAGAACACAAATCACATTTCTATGGTTATTCTTTACATAGGAGTTGAACAGATAAAAATATGGAGTGTAGTTTTTTTCTAAGTTACAAATAGTAACAAGATGCAATCGTTCTGATTATTTGCTATAATTTAAAGGAAATTACCCCCTTCTGTCTTCAACCCCTCAATCCCTAGGCAAAAATCAATCCCAGAAATGAGCTTCGGGTCCTCGAAAATGTAATTAACCACATGCATCTTGCTATTAGTTGTAATTTAGAAAAAAACTACTTCCTCTATCTTCAACTATGCAACTCCTGAATAAAAAGTAACTTCAGAAATAAGCTTTATATTCTCGAAGACGTAAGAAACGATATATACGAGGGGAGGTCAAAAAGTTCGCGGAATGGCGGAGTTGGCGAGGGTGAGTTACTCATCCAGGTAGGCGCTAATTGAGTGACTCATTGTTAGTATATATACGAAGTTTCAGCCTAATTGGGTCATTTGCTTTTGAGTTATCAACGAGTAAACAAGTCAATCGGGAAGAAACTAGCAAGTATGGAGAAAATTGAATATCGCGCTGTTATTAAGTTTCTCACCAAACAAGGAAAGACACCTCAAACCATTTTTCAAGAGATGTCAGCTGTTTATGGAGACTCCGCTCCTGGGAAAACCATGATTTATAAATTGCACGCCCTTTTCAAACAAGGGAGGGACTCCAAGAAGACGACCCCCGACCTGGACGGCCGATTGAGGCTACCACGCCAGAAATAATCGAAAAAGTTGAAAAACTTGTATTGGAAGATGCCCGGCTAAAGAAAAAACAGCTTGCAGCATTAGTTGGAGTATCACAAACAACCATATTAAACATCCTACATCAACACCTTGGCATGACTAAAGTCTGTGCAAGATGGGTTCCGAGAATGCTTTCTTCGCATCAAAAACGCGAACGCGTCGAAAGTTGTCGCGAGTTTTTGGACCACTTTGGAGAGCAAAGGGAGGAAGTTATGGCCCGAATTGTAACTGGCGATGAAACTTGGGTTCACCATTATGACCCTGAGTCAAAGCAAGAGTCGATGCAGTGGAATAAAAAAGCACACCCCCTCCTAAGAAGTTTAAGGTGTCTCAATCGGCCAGAAAGATCATGGCGACGATCTTTCGGGATACAGAAGGTATCCTTTTGATTGATTATAAGGAACGTGGTGTTTCCATAACGGGAGAATACTACGCTTCTTTACTAGATCAATTAAAAGAAGCTATTAAAGAAAAAAGGCGAGGAAAGCTTACAAAAGGCGTGCTCTTTTTGCACGAAAATGTGCCCGTGCACACAAGCCATGTTGCGACGGCTGCCATTCACCGCTGCGGATTTGAACAACTGCACCACCCACCCTACAGCCCAGACCTGGCCCCAAGCGACTATTATTTGTTTCCAAAAATGAAGAAAGAACTGCGTGGAAAAAAATTTGGCGACGATGATGAAGTGAAGTCGGTAATTTCGGGCTATTTTGATGCCCAAGACAAATCTTTTTTTTCGACGGTATTAATAAGTTATTTGACAGATCTAATAAATGTATTAGGGTTAAGGGGGAATACATTGAAAAGGAAAAATAGTTTAGTGTTTCATTTCATTATCCTTCCCTGTCATTCCGCGAATTTTTTGACCTCCCCTCGTATATCTTGTAATTTTCGATAACAGGGAATAAATTACCCCCTCTATATTCACCCATTCAACCCATAAGTGAAAATTAATTCCAGAAATCAGTTTCTTGTTCTCGAAAACGTATGAAACGATATGCATCTTGTTACTATCAATAGTTTAGAGAAAAACGATCCGTTCTATTTTAAACCCTTGCATCAATTAGCTAGAAAATTATTTCATAAATGAGCTTTACATTCTCGAAAACATATGAAACGATATGCATCTTGCTACTAACTATAACTTGGAACCTCTATCTTTGCCCTTTCAACCTTTAAGTTAAAAAAAAACCCCAAAAATGGATGCGACATTCTAAAAAACTTAAAAAACTGTTTTTTTTTATAACTTTGTGTGCAAATGGACAGCGGCAATTATTGAACCTCGCGTTTTCATGATTTCAAACCACTGTGCAATGAAGACTCTAGACTTACTGATTGTGTTGCTAATCAGATGAGTGGCTTTCAAAACAGCGTCCTGTCAATTGTTAAAATTTGTACAATTTTCATGAAAATAAGTACATGAGGGTTTCTGAGTAGCTAATTTGCCAATTTATAACTTCAAAATTGCGGCTTATCAAATCTAAACATGACGCGCTTTTTGTGACAATGAGTGCATAGCTTTTAGCGTGGTCGATGATGTTAAAACTGTTTTCAAAAGCACAAACTGCTTTCAGGTCATACTGATCAGGAATTTTCATTGCAAGTCTGAAAAATTAGTATTTTTTGAGATATGGAGCTTCGATTTTTCGTCCATTTTGATACTTACACGGTATGTCCTATCCTCTTAGCTATGATCTAAGTTAAAAACATATGTTAATATTTACTGAGAACAAATAATATTATATGTCATTATATTCATGTAGGTACACAACATTTCATGTGGCTTATGATACACCCAGGATCCAAGATTTAGATTCCCTTCAAAAAATCTACTTGATCTTTAAATGACCTTCATCGTTGATTCAACATCATATTCAAGGTCACGAATTAATTCCGCCTTCGGAACCCTACAACTTTTGCCTGAAACTTTTTCTCCGTAAGGCTTTCCATTTATGAAAAATACAGTTCCGAAGTATGAAAATGGACGAAAAATCTACACCCCATATCTAAAAAAATATTCATTTTTCAGACTTGATGCAATGAGAACATTTGATTACTATGATGAAAACTACATCCCTGCACAATTTAAGCCATTTTGACTGAAACCACTTTTACATAAGAAAACTTGCGGGGTCCTTTATGAATTCAAGATGGCGATAACAATCTTTAGTTTACTTATGCGGTCACTGATTTCTAATCGGCGGTCAACATTTACAAATTTAAGGTGGTGGCTTAAACCAAAGAATATAGACTCACAAAGAATGTGCATTTTATTTTTAAGACTATAAGTTTTTCCCTCCACTTTCAAAAAAATAAAGCAAAGATCTTCCCGTTAGTAAGAAAGGACCAGGCAGTCCAGTTCAGTATTACATGTGGTACTGTGCTGGCACCTTTAGATAAAGCAGCTCAGGGCTACTACCTCTGTAAATTGCTATAAGAAATATAGAGAGAGAAATAGTTACCAAAAAATTCTCACAGACAGCTTTTACAGCGTAAGCTATAAACTGAAGCCTTTTTTATAAACGCTTTTTTAAAGGCGCCCTGGTTTGATGCATTGGTATCGGTCTCTCAATTTTACCTCCTCTCGTAATGTGAAGTTATAGGGAAATGCCGAATCGGAGAAAGAATTATTTTATGCTCCGCTCGCTTTGTGAAAAGTACTGGGTGGTCTTGATTTGTTTGGAAATGTGAAGAAGATTAAAAGATTTTGAGTAAAAAAGTGCTTTTTTAGAAGCAATTAATTAAATTAAATTAAATGTGCTTTAGATAAATAATGGGTAAACATAATATAATGTGTTTGGTGCGTGGCTGTGGAAAAGGCAGCGAGCGTGTAATGTATTCATAGAAAAGTTTTGTGATAAAAGATTTTTGTGAGGTGCACCCTGCAGGAGTGTTCCACTTTTTGCCCTAAATTTTTGTCTTTCTCTCACCTGTACCTTCTTTATTACTACCTATTTCTAACAAAAATTTCCACTTCGTTCCTCTAACGGTACCAAGGTCGAAAAAAGATAAGGAAACGGTTGCTGAAGTGTCCCCTCTTGTTATAGATACTCTTTGGTGCTGCGATCAGTTTCAATTCTTAGAATGTATGCGCCTCCTCCACACTTTCTATCTCTCTTCTTCTACATGCTGGAGCATGCTAACAAAATTGTGGGGTTGGGAGGAATAGCGGTACCAAGATCAAAAAAAGATAAGGAGTTAATTGCCGGAGTGGACAGTCTTTGTACCGTAGGTAGAATAGCCTTTGTTTTTAAACTCATACAAATGTCAATTTGCTGTAAAATTTTATGAATTCGAATTGGTGGACTGTCAAATTGTAGACGTTTAGTTACTTGGGTTATCGCAATTATGAATTTGCAAATTTCAACGTAAAACTTTAAATTAAATACATCTTTTACGGAAATTGCACAAAGTTAAAATTAAATTAAATTAAACTTAAGTTTCAAAAAGTAGACGGCAGTGTTGAAATGTACTGAAACCGTCATGTTCACTATGAAAGTCGTGTTTTTTACGATCTTAAATTAGAAAATCTTCACAGAAGTTTTGAAATTATTGATACTTAGAACCTCTCTATATTTATAAAATGTTTATGTTCTAAAGGAAATTTTTTGAGTGTACTATCCTCGAAATATGAAGAAACATCATGGCATCTGTGAAGAAGTACCGTTTTTACATTTCCTTTTTTTCTAAGTTTTAATCTCAATGAACATTCCAGATCTGTAGATTGTGGTGCCAATCGGATGAATGGTTTCCAAAATGGCGGATAATTAAATTTTATACTTTTAACTTAACTAAACAGGTTTGAAATCCACTGCCAAATTTATGAATGAATTTATAAATGAATTTATGAATCTAAATGGAATGAATTTGTCAAATTCAAAACTTTTTCTTGAAAATTGATACATAAGGTTTACCTCAGTCGCTAAATTCAAATCGACTGTCAAAATTTGGAAATTCGAGATGTTGGCCTGTCAAAGTACTCACATAGTAACAGTATAGTTCTTCATACCGATTTTGTTAATGGCTAAAGTTGCAGTTCAGTAAAAATATTACTGTTCACTATGATAAATTTATTGCTAAAACACTTTCATTAAAAAATAATGACACTGGTGGTAATAGTTTATGCAGAATAATATAATTTATCTACGAAATCTGAGTTTAGCTAAGAACAATATTAAAATCTAACTAACAAATATGTACTGAGATTCGTTGGTCTGTCCGCAATGAAAAAGCTGCACTTTGAAATGGCAATACCATTTTACGTAAATTTTCTTACTCGTTACGTTAACATAACAAGAAGCATTTCTTCTCATTAAGTTTTTTATTCACTACAAATTACTAGAAATAAATAAATAAAATAAAATAAAACAAAATTTTAAAAACGGTAATAAACTAGAATAATCAAAAGTAGTTTACAAAATGTCAGTCAGATTCAACGAACTGAGAGCCTGAAGATTTAACGCATAAAGGCTTTATTTACAGCTTTTTGTTTGAAATAAGTTATTGATTTTTCATAATTTTTGAACTTTGGAACCCCCTGTAAGTTATTGAACTGAGTGTTTCATTCATTGAAATCTCGAAGTTGTTTAAACCGGTTCCCAAGTAACACTTTTTTTTCTAATTTGCCTTCTTCGAAAAAGGGTGCAATGTTCTAATCCAGAAAATGTGTGTGCACGCGAAGTTACAACTCCATTGCTGTTTTATTTGAAATGAAAAACTTAAGCACATCTCAGTATCTACTATTAATCAAAGTAGTATAAGAAATATAATTAAAACAAGCATGATTATTTGGGGATTCTGAATTCCATCACAGCGATGTAGACATGTGTGTTACTTCGGCCACCTACTTCCTTTAAAACTTCAGCTTCAACAGGCTAAATCTTCTTCGACTTTTATAGAATAAAATATTTTGACTACCGTAACTGCGGGTTACTTTGATCTAAATACGGATAAATTGGCCCAATTATACACAGCACT
Organism: Dysmachus trigonus; assembly: GCA_949715965.1. NCBI lineage: Eukaryota > Metazoa > Arthropoda > Insecta > Diptera > Asilidae > Dysmachus > Dysmachus trigonus. The sequence continues at coordinate 46,467,499 of OX454321.1, forward strand.
TATTCTTTGTCAAAAAGTTGTTGTGCAAATTATTGTCTATACTTTTTAAACTATTTAATCAACGCGCGTTACAAAATATGAAAAAGTGGGAATCAAGTCAATTTAGACTTAGGCCAATATTATCCCCCAGGGCAAAAGTAACCCAAAGTTGAGGTAGTCAATTGAGGCCTCAAAAGGGATGAGTATCGTGTCCGCTTGTTTGAAGTATTCAGCCACGAATATTTTTCATAAATCGACTTATTAAAATGTTTGAAAAACCCGTCCTTACGCTTGTAATCTATTTTCATCGACGGTTTAGCGCGACCTAATTTGATAACTCTGCTTTTTTGCTGAAAAGATAATCTATTAAATTCATTTGCCGGTTCTAATAAAAAATCCGTTAAGCAGCATTCAACACTAAGTAACGCCATTTCCAACAAAAATTAAAGACTGAGAACAAGATATAAATAAAAAGCTACTAAAATGTCCTATAACAGACCACCTAGACCTTACAAAATTCTCACCAGCTTTTCACAATTAAATTCTATATATTAAAGTACAATTACACTTCACTTTAAATCAAACGTGCACGACAAATCCTTCAACTCACAAATTGCAACAAATAAATAATCGTCATCCGAATAGCCGAACCTAACGAAAAAACCCGAGAAGCCGGATTCTATCGTGTTATCGAGAGGTAATAAAGTAGCACCACACCACACTCATAAGTCACAATCCGTTGAGCACCAAGGCAAAAAGAGACACAAGTTAACAATTTTTTTATTAAAATATAATAAACAAAACCACAACACCCCTCCCTTCCGAGAAGACGACTTCTGCCGTGTTCTTGTGAAATAAGGGAGCATTCACTCCTACAATTCACAGCCCCTTCAGTATCAAAGAAATTTACAGTCAGCTGAATATTGTTTATGAAAAAAAAATTAATAACCAAACCCACCCCAACCAACCCCACTCACCCGAGAAGCCGCTTTCTACCGTGTTATAGGGATAATAAGAGAGCACCACTACACTCACACCCGTTCATAGAGAAGACACGAATCAGCTGACATTCTAAGAAATAAACAACCACCCGCCGAAGTGACCCGAGTTTCAACTTATGCAAAATGAAAACAACCGAGAAGCCGGTTTCTATCGTGTTATTTGCTTATAGGATTTGCTTTTAGGGAGCAAAGGATATCACACACGATTTCTTTGTTACTCGTGGAGAAAAGTGTGGGCTCTAGTAAGCCGTAAAATGACCGGCTTACAGAAGCAGCGAGCGAGCACTTCATACCCGATGCAACCCCTTGATAGAACCTGCTACGGTGCGAGGGAAGGTTCCATCGTAGTGCAACAACAGATTATGGTTGTTTTTGGTTGTAACACTTGTTTTGCCATGTTTTCTTTACGAGATGAATTTTGGGAGCGCTTTCCAGCAATTTTACAGGCATAGAACAAGTTTTAAAACGGGAATAGGATGAGTTCCCAAAAGGGAAGCCGGTAGGAATCGTGTTATATGGACCCCACGCCACTGGTACATAGTTAGATTTATAATAAAGGAGCTGAAAAAAAAAAGTTGAAATGTCTGTTTTTTCCTATTCTGCAGGGAACTAGTACCTTAAAGGGACATTCTCATTCGAAATGGACAAAAAAACGACTTTTTTTGGAATTTTTTTCTTAAACCCTATTGCATTTATTCAAAAAACTTTTTTCACATATGAATATATAGGCATCGAAGTAGTTATACAAAAAATGTTTTGCGGCAATAGAGGATGTTGTACGAAAAGTCCCTTTTTAGCTGGTACCAGTTCCTGCGGTCTTCCTGGAGAAGATAAAGACAAAATTCAAAATGGGTTTTGTTCGTTAGACTTTTTTCTACTACATAGACCTTTAAAAATGGTACTTTTAATTTTTTTAATTATTTTTAGGACTGTTTTTCTAACAAATTTTAAAAATTGGCCATTTTTTGGAGGGAAAGACGTGTATAAAAAGGAGGGTGGGGTACTTTTATGCATTTATAAAGATCTTTGTCCTAGTATTTATGTTAATGAGTCGAATGCTTTTTAATTTTTTTAAATCTATCGAGCAGAATTTGAGATATCACTGGTACCAAGTGAAAAAAAGTAGTTTCGAGAAAAACGCGTGGGTATTCTAGTGTAGAAATTCGAAAAAATCGAATTTTTTTTATTTTTTTTTTCATATTTATAAAGTTTAAACATTCATATGCCTTCAAAGGGATTTTTCAAAATTTCAATTATTTACCGAGTTATAGCGATTTTGGTGCGACAGCTAAACTGGTCCGACCGAAATGAATTGAACAACAGTACCGAGTACACTGAAAAAAATATTTAGAATATTTACCTAAAAAACTGGGCAAATCATCTAATTTTCTTAGGTGTTTTTCAGCCAGCCGAGTCGATTAGCTGCTTCACCTAATTTGAAATAGGTGATCTGTGTTGTAGAAATTACCTACTGTTATAGCTAAATTACCTACCGACTGTAGGTGAAGGATCGATAAAAGGTAGACGAATTTCCTAAAGTTTTCAGGCAAATAGTCGAAAAGGTTTAGACGATTTTTCCATAACTTGTAGATGAATTTCCTATTTCCTAATTCCTAATAGGAAATTCATCTACAATTTTCTAACTTATTTTATAATTCAAGATATATAGACATTTATAATACCAGGTACAAAGAAAAAGACATCGTAGCACTGAAGGAAAATAATTCTACGAGATTTTATTTAATACAAAGTATTTTTAAGCATATTGTTAAAGGATATTTTTTAGTTGGAAAAGAGATTCTTATAAAACGATTTGATTCTCATTACAATTGTTATGTAATCTCTGGTTTCGAAAATTATAATAAGCTTATAAATTTTGAAGATATCAAATATTTGCCTGTAAATGAAATTTTGTTACATAACAAAGAAAAAGTATTTAGATTGAAATCACCATTTATATAATTAATTAACCCATTAAGTATCTGCAATACTTGATGCAATTGAAAGGTTACAGAAACCGCTTTAAGTACACTATCTACGTTATATAAAATATCGTCAAAAAATATATAGACATCATCAAAATGTTCTTCGTCCTCCCCAATTACTAATATAAGAGGTTGTAATGCTGTTTTACGAGCCAAGCTGTCTGCCTTCCTTTGATTTGTGGTTGATAAAATAAAATTTTTATCCTGAAATAAAAACCAAAATGCGGCGTTATATTGGACTAGTGTTCTGTAAAATGCTGCATTAAATAATGGTAAGTATAACTAGGCAAAAGGCAAAAGAAAATAATATTTTTCTTGATAAAAAGTTACAATTAACAAGGTGAAGGAATGCTTTTCATATGAATGTCGAAATAAATGTTGATAGGATACGATGCTTCAAAAATCGATTGGTGATAACATCTTCGATAAATATGTAGTAATAGGAGCAAATATTTTACAAATTAATTTTGATATATATGCAAATATGTGGCTTACTGGTATATGAATAATGAATGATCTCTGACTATCTGCAATAGTCGGCTTCCATTGTTTTATTTTGCAAGATTTAATCGTCTGTGGAACCAAATAAGCAATCAGCAAAAGCAAAAATGCATAGTTTTGGGTATCTGTAATAAACTCCAATTATTAAAAAAGAAATTGTGGACTGTAATGTATTTACCGCTTTTTTCGTGATCAATGAATTGAATTAAATATTTATTTGAGGGGTCTCGAACTTCCTTTTTAAGTATTTCGCAACATCTCTGAACAAATTCTGGCCATTTTGTAAATAGAAGAGAGCTTTTCCCCGGATACAAAGTCTCGAAATCTAGTTCAACCTTGAATTGAAAAGAATATTTTATAGCTTTATGATGCGATTATATATAAACAGTTTAGAGACTTTTACTTTATTTTAAGTTTTTGTTTTTTGTTTTTAAGGAACAAACAATTACGATTATGAGTGCGTACCAGTGATGAACCAATTTTCTGTTTTAATGCCACTTTTCAATTATATTATTTTTATCGTTTTTTATGTCCAGGTATCGTAGGGCAAATGTGGCTTGCCATTTAGACAAAAGTAAACTTTGTGGACTTTTATTATGAAAGAGCCATTCAAAATTGGCACGATGCTCTAGAAGTAATTGGTCATAATCTAGGAAAAAAAAATCAATAAATTAAACATAAATTCAAAATATTCTACCTATTTCAGTTGAAATGTCGCAACTGGTAGCTTTTACTTCAGTTCTGTTATCGGTTGTTTTTGTGTTTCCTTCCAAATAACCTTCAGCTCTTAGTTTTTTCCGAATAGTGTAATATTTCTCGCGCAATTTTCCTCGATGATTTTCATCACCAACATAAGTTTCCTATAGTTAAAATAACAAAAGGTATTAAGGTTTTATAAAATTAGGTAATCACTCACCACTTGTTCCTTTGGAAAAATTTCTTTAATTTTGTGCGCAGCACTCTTATAGTCCTGATTTGTTACACGTTTTCTAGAATTTACCCAGTACTCGCAAATAATTGTGCAAAGTCTCTGACGGGAACTTTTTAGAAGAAAACCTTGTTTTTTGTAATTTTCCGTTATTGATTTTCCCACTAATGAACTTCCAAGTAAAACTGATAAATCCTAAATATTAAAAAGATTTCCTTTAAAACATATAAACAACATTAAATGATAAAGTGATTATCAGTACCAGTGAAGGGTCATTACTTTCCGATGTACAACTAGGCGAAGAACAAGTTACACTGCTTCCACAATTTTGTGATGAAATATTGTTTATCCAGTTTTCTAAAGGCAAAGATATAGTATCGCCTACACAAGAAATAAAAATATATCATAAAATTCGCGTGATAATAAAAACGCATGGAACTAACTTTTTCACTGCGCCATTCAAACAACTTAGTTCTAAATTTAACGCGTTGGCCGAACTCTTGATCAGGAATTAGGCGGTTTAAATCGTCGCCTGTTAAGTTTTTCAGTACTTCATAATCTAATACACCTTTTTCTAATGGAATAAGAATGAGAGATATTTTAAGGAAAACCACTAGATGTTTTTGGGGAAATAGGGTAAATTGCAAAGAAACTTTGCAAAAATACTTACCACGAAAATCTGAAACGAGAACTTCGTCAGAAAACCCCCAACTTTTCACTAATTGCTCGGCAGTAACATCTTCCACGTAAGCTAAATCCATTATAGAGAATCGAGTTAATTATGATACTTATTAGCAATTTTTGATTTAGAATCACATTAATTAATGCTATAACACACCTAGCACAAAGTAAGCACATGCCAGAACTGATCATATGCGTTCTTATGGGGTGCGCACACAACCCGACCGTTGGGTTGTGTGCAGAAATATATGTGCTGTTGCACCCGTGATTACGAGAAAGAGAAGCAATGTGAATCGGGCCATTCACCCACACGTCTAGGTGATTTCCTATATATGGTGCAATTTTTGGAAGTCATTCACCTACACTAATAGATGATTTTACGTTTCACTCAAAGGCTGTTATTTGGTAATAAATAGGAAATTCACCTACTTTTGTTTAGGTGACTTTGCCGCATTTGTAGATATTTCGGCTAGAAAAGTCGGTGAAATTCATCTTCTTCGCTATCCTGTCTGTATCTTTTTTTGTAATTCACCTATGCTTGTAGGTGAACTTCCTACTTCGTTTTCTTAACGCTTTTCATCTACAAACGTAGGAGATTTTACACTTTTGCTACTTAAATTGTATTTTAACTTTGTCAGTAAATTTTGTGGTATTGCCACTCTTTTAAAATTTTTAAATCTATAATAATCATTTAATAAATAGAAATGTAAGGAAACTTTATTAGAAACTTTATTAGAAACTTTATTAGAAACAAATTTATATTATAATTTTTTATTTATTTTATTTTATCTGTCAGTTGAGCATTTCAAATGAAAATGATTTACTTATATGTATAATTTGTGTGGAATAATTTAAGATGTTACAATTAGACCGAATTGACCTGGATTACTGAAATGTTAAATTATTATTATTATTATTATTGTTAGGGGTGACCCACATGGTGGGCACTGCGACCAGGCGGTCTTTTGTGCCGAATGCCCTTTACAGTAAAAGACGATCTGCTACCCTAAGGAACGCCAGAAGGTCTTTTACAGAAGATGAACGAGCTTCAGCCGGGTCCAGGAACTCTTGACCGAAGATCCCTCTTCTTAACCGTGCTAAAGCCGGACAAGCACACAAAATGTGTGATGTAGTTTCGTCGTCTTCAAGACACAGACGACACTCCGTCTCATTTGACAGACCTATTTTATTTAGGTGGTATCTTAGCCCATGGTGGCCAGTTAGGTAACCTACCAACAGTCTGAGATCCGCTTTACTCAAAACGTTGATTTCAGTGTAGGTATAGGGTCTGACGAGCTCTTTAGCTTGCCGGATCCCAGGGAAGTTATCCCAGTGTATGCACTGTAGATTCCTGACCCATTCTTCTATCACAGCTTTGGACGAAGACCAGCCAATGCTGCAGAAGGGCTCAGGGCCCTTGAGTCGAGAAGATGAACCTTCCCTGGCAAGTTCATCAGCAACCTCATTTCCCTCAACGCCGGAGTGTCCCGGTACCCAACAGAGGGTAACCCTGTTGGAAGTTGCTAAGTGTTGAAGGGTATCAAAGCATTCTTTAACAAGTCTAGACGAGAAGCGCCAAGACGAGAGTGCCTTGAGGGCCGCTTGGCTATCGGAAAAGATAGTGATATTGGCACCTTTAAGTCTCTTGTTAATATTGAGAAGGGCGCAGGCTTCAATTGCATGGATTTCAGCCTGGAAAACGCTGGGCCATTTTCCCATTGCTATCGAGACCTTGGTGTTGGGTCCATAGACACCAGCACCAACACCATGTTCCGTTTTTGAGCCATCTGTGAACCAACGGAGAGTTCTGGGGTCCAGACTGAGGCCGTCGCCATTCCAGTCTGCACGTTCAGGGATGAGAATCCTGAATCTCCTCCCGAAGCTCAGTTCCCTGGTCATGTAGTCTGTTATATAACAGATCCTTAAGTCAGGGATGCGCTGCAGGATGCTCATGTGACCATTGTCAGCAATTTGCGTTTTGGATGTGATTTGCACTCTCAGAGCACTAATTGCGGCTGATTTCAAAATGAAAAAGTGCAGAGGTTCGAGTCCTACTATCGCCTCCATGGCGAGTGTTGGACAAGTCCTCATGGCTCCTGTTATGGAGAGGCAAGCAAGCCGTTGTAGCTTGTTGCACTTAGCAATTGCCATCTGCTGCTGAACTTTGGGCCACCATACAAGGGCGGCATATGCAACAATTGGTTTGACAATTGTATTATATAACCACAGGATCATCTTTGGGTTGAGACCCCATGTCCTACCAAAAAGTCTTCTACAGGCCCACATGGCTCGCGTGGCCTTATTTAATGAATAGTTTAGTTGAGTATTCCAATTTAGCCGCTTATCCAGCCAAATACCTAAGTATTTTACTTCATTGGAATACTCAACGACCGTTCCTTGGATGGATATAGTATCCAAATTCAGACGGTACCTTTTCGTAAAAGGTACCAGGACGGCCTTAGACGGGTTGATGGTTAGGTCCTCACTGACACACCAGTCAGTGACTACACGAAGTGCGGTCCTCATCAAACTCGTGACAGTTGAGTCAAATTTTCCTGTAACGATTATTGCCAGGTCATCCGCATAACCGACAGTGTGGTAGCCAAGCTCACAAAGCTTGACTAGGAGGGCATCCACAACTAGAGACCAAAGCAATGGCGACAGTACCCCGCCTTGTGGGCATCCTCTAACTGCCCTAATTGACACAGAGGTGTTGCCCAGCATGGGTGTTGCCCAGCATAAATGTTAAATACTTTGAATTAAATTTTAGATATTTTACCTAAAATCTGGATCAATGCTCTGAAACTTTTAATCAAACGAAATATTTTATATGTACCTAAAATATGAGGTTTTCAACAATTGATTTTAGTCAATAATTACATATTTGTAGATTTTTCATCTATTTGCTTCTCACCTACACCGAAATAAGCGATTTTTCGAATTTTGTTTGTTCCTCTTTAGATGTTTCTTCTTAAATGTAGATAAATTCTCTACACACTAGGTTAATGTTAGCACCTAAACTGATTTAGGTGGTTCATCGAATCAACAATGTAAATTTGCCGAGCGATAATGGACAAATTACCTAATTTGTAGGAAATTCATCTAAACTCTGTTCACCTAACTGACAGTAGACAATTTCTCTAAAATATTTTTTTCAGTGTACCTGCGGATAAATTCTCCCATGAAACTTCTTTTGTATTTTATACCTATATATTGTATATTTAATATATATTATGCTGAAGGTCGTAGTAACGTATTGTGTTGACATCTTTTCGTTCTAATATTCTGTTCAAGTTAGCGCAACTGCTTGAAACTTTACTCTAAACTTTAAACGCGTTTTTCTCTAAACTACTTTTTTCAAGTTGGCGGTAAGAATATCTCGAGATCTACTACACCGATTTACTTAAAATTTGGTGTGAACGTTCTTTATATCTTTATATATCCCTCTATTGTAACATCCTCAACAAAGTTGAAAATTTTGATTTTTAATATTTTTCAAAAATTTAAAACTGTTGAAATAATCGCAAAACAAAAAAATTTTTTTTCAACCGGCCGCCATTTTGTGAAAAATAGCGACAACATTACTAATTAAAAATCCGTTGGATTTTTTTGTTTCAGGTGACTAGAACGGTTGTAATTTTGACCGCCGTCACACCCCCTTTTTTTTTAATCCCCACTCTGCCAGCCGATAACTTTTGGAATTCTTGGTTTTTTTTTTCATTTAATTTTTATGTATTCTTAAAATATCAAAAAACAAATAAGAAAAAAATGGATAATAAAAATATTTTTTGTTCTTTTTTGAAAAAACGGCCGAAATTCGTGCCTCTACACTAGAATACCCCCTTAAAGTTATTGTGCGACGCTCCAAGTCTATCGAAACCGGTATATATCGTTACGTATATGTAGCTATAACTTTCGTTTTGTTTCGAATTTCTCACAACGGTTTGAGAACAGCATTACAATGGTGTTAAAGAATACTTTTATTTAAAAAAAAAAAATTGATATTTTTTCACTTCGAATGAGAATGTCCCCTTAACCCCAATTCTATTCTTAATTTGAATTTTTTTTATTTATAGTGCATCTTCATTGTTTTGTAAAACATAAACCTCTCCCCATTATTCAGCTTCGCATAATTCAGGAAATATGTTTTTATTAATTTCATATTTATCTTTAAGTGCCAATTTTATCCTGTTATCATGTACAGTGCCAATTTTATCCTGTTGTCATGACGAGAAATTAAGACAGGCTAGTGTGTAAAATATGGTAAAAGTACTCCTTAGTTTTTTTTATTGAAGTCAATGAAATCCATATTTACGTCACCTATCATAAAATTATTTCCAACATTTTTATTGCTTAAAATAAATTTACTATAATCTTTTATGGATAAATGATTATGATATGATATCATATATTATATATGTACCTGTAATTTTAAAAATATTTTTTTTTTTAATTCAATGAGTAGACTAGCGGTTTTTAAATTATTAAATTGTTCATTAACAATTTAATACCTTGAATTATTTTTAAGTAATCAAAATATTTGACCTATGAACTATATTCATTTACTAGCTGAGTTACACGGTTTCACCCGACATTGCGTAAATACTTATTAATTAAACACTTCTTAAATGCTCTAGTTATATCCTAGAAATAGTATCATCCTAAAATTCCCGTTAATATGCTTTTTTTCACGGAAAACCTTTGAATTATTGTAGAAATATTCTTCACCATATTGAATCCGCTTCCTTCAATTTACAAATTCTGGCATAAGATTTGAAAGTAATGGCCCGGAAAGATTCGAAAAATTGGCACTGCGAACCCCTTCCTATTTATCATTAAAATCTCTTAAAATTAGGATATTTTGGTCGCCACATTGAATGCGTTACATTGTATTTCGAAATGGCAGATCCGAAATAAGCCATCAGAAATCCCATGAATAGCTATTTTATGTCGCCATGTTGGATCCGTCATCTTGAATCTCAAAATATTAATGTAAACATAATAGATTCGAAATGAGAGACTCCCGAAATCCCTTTTGAACTAATTTCCTTGAATTATACAAATTTGTTTCCTGCATCTTGAATTTTCAAATTTCGATAGCAGATTCGAAATTGATTGCATCCTTTATCATTTCTTGACAATTCGACCATTTGGAAATTCCGTGAGTATTTTCGAAATAAGAATTATAAAAAACCCGCAGGTACCAATTTTCATTGCAATTACTTGATGTTTAAAGTTTTCTCCGCCACTTTGAAACTCTAAAATTTCTCCGAGTAATGTTAAGTTGGAATGTGTACGGCGCTCAGACACAAAGTAACGATGCAAGCGTTTAGGCGTGATTTGGCAACAAACAAACAAACACACTTATATAGGATAGGATTGAGATTAGAAATCAGCGATCAAGAAATGACTTTTGTACTCATTTTCATAAACATTCATTGAAATCGTGAAATTATGGTCGCCACCTTGAATTGACAAAGGCGGAGGGTCAATAAGGCCGGTTTTCGGCCCAAATTGTTTGGCAGGAAGGACTTGAAATTTCTTTGAAATTCTTTCAGGGTTTTTATCTATAATCAATATATAGTCGATTTCAACCAATACGAAACTTCCAAATACCCTCTCTGCTCTCCGACATTCCCCCAAAGTTATGAAAAACCAGCTATAAATAGCACTATTTTAATGCATTACCGCTTATAGAGAATATCATGAAATGAATTTACAGTACAATAAAATAGATAATGCATTTAGTCTAGACAACCAATCAAACATAACTATCTTCCTCCCCCACCTACCCCCTCCCCCACCTACCCCCTCCCCTACTCTGTAATTAATTCAAAGTAGAATATTGGCAGTTTATAAAGATAGTGCATCTAGATAACCAATCAAACGTAAATATCCTCCTCCTCCTCTCGCACCATACCCCCTCCGCCAGAATACCCCCGTCTGCTATTAAATCAAAGTAGAATATTGGCTGTTATTTTTTCTATATTTTTCGATACTTCTCTACTAGCAAAGTTCTAGAATGGCAGTTAGCGTTAAGGGTGGTGATGTATGTTACAACTTTTAATTTTTTACAGGAGGGCAAGTAAAATGAGGATGCATCAAAATAAATGAACAACCGAAGATATGTATAAAAAAGTTGTTATTATTTGCAAAGAAATAAATCACTAAAACCAAATAATAAACTGCCGATAAGCTATTTAGAAATAGTTTTATATTAAGAGGGGCTAAAATAGGAGAGGGGTATCGTATTGGGGATTACCACATACATATTGGACATGTTATGACAGTAATGACTTAGAAGTAAGTACCCCAGAATTAAAATAAACGAGCAGGTAGCGACTATCACTTAATTAAGGGAGAGGGGTAATAGGGGGAGAGGTACTTACATAGTGATTAATCACTAATAGCAGAAATATGAACGAATATAAAAAAAATAAAAAATAACTACCAATATTCTACTTTGATTTAATTACAGAGGGGGGTATTGTAACGGACAGAAGTATGGTGCGGGAGGGAGGAAGGTATTTATGTTGTCTAGATGCATTATCTGTATTGTAAAATAAAAGATTTAGCTGAGACGACATTTTCTATAAGCGTGAGTGCATTAAAATAGTGCTTTTTTTTATAGCTGTTTTTTCATAAATTTGGGGGGTTGGCAGAAAGTGGGGAAGGTATTTGGAAGTTTCGTATTGGTTGAAATCGGCTATATACATATTGATTACACAAGTCGACACGATTTTTGATTCTGATTAATATGCAGTCATTCCTCATTGCTTTCGTTTCACAATTGAAGAAAATCAACATGATTTTTAAAAAAATTTGCTTTTGTGCCCAGGGCAGCAAATTTAAAATGACAAATCATCAAAATTGTTATGTTTTCATTTCCTTGTAAATCTGTCGGGGGCGGACATTTTTTAAATTTTCGGTTGCTATATTAGATCCTCCATCTTTAATATATATTTTGGTAACAGATTAAGTTTCAGCGACCCTAAGACCTCTTTGATTCATTTTGATAAAAAACCCCATAACATTGCAAATGTTCGGACGCCATATTTAATTCAACACTTTGGAACCCAGTACAAAAATGTACCTATACTGTTTTCTCTAGTATAACGAACTTTTTGGCAAAAAATCAGAAATATCGCACAACGCATTTAGTTGTAATTGAGGTTCAAACTATCCAAACGAATGTCAAAATTTCCTTCACAAAAGCAAAGTTTTAACAAAATTATGACACTTGCCTTCCTTTTAGACACAAGCAATAAGAAAATAGCATTCATAACTCAGACTCAAACAAAAGTTTAATTTTGTTGACCTTTGTTATCAAAGAAAAATAAATTTATTTTAATTTCACGAATAATAAGACGTTACTTTCCGGCCCCCTGATATACAATTTTTCACAAAATATGTAATTGTCTTAATACTGTTCATTAATTATCCAAGGCTTCAATTGATAAAAATATTACTTAATAAGAAATCTTCAATCTTTTTTCGCAGTCGGGTGTTTTCTTATAATATTTTTTATTTTGGACATTTTATTTTTTCTGCTTAAACGAAGTTGACTGAATGCGTGCACACTACCGTAGTTAAATTTTTCCGATTTTTTTTAATGTGAAAAATATGAATTTAACGATTGTTGTTAAAATGTCTCCAGTCTTTTACATTTCAAGAGGAAAAACATTATCCTTTGCTAATTTTTTTTGCACAGTCAGGTAAAAATGAATTCGTCTCTAATGAAAGTGGACGGGAAGTTTTTTTTTTGCGTCTTTAAATATTAAATTAATGAGTGGAGTTTCGCGGTGGCGCAATTAAACACATTTGTTTTTCAGTTCTTCAACACGATACCTTAGTGGAGATTTAATCTAATTAAAATTTGGTGTGCAGTCCTCCTTTTTCCAGACGTTCCCTAATTCGATTCTTAAAAGAATTACAATGACAGAAGAGGACATTAGGCGTAATTAAATTCCACTCTTTTGCAATTTTGTTAACTAGACTAATTCTGTTCGTTGGTCTTGGATACCAACTTAACTTTGAAGTCGAACCCGAAAGGTTCGGTGAGTTTCCAGACCAATCAATCCATAAATTCGAAAACCATTGTTTTTTTCCGTTAGACATAAATTTCACTTGTTGCACATAACCATAAGGAACACCCCAAAGACAGTTTCTAAGTAGTCCTTGAAAGCAGTCCTTTTAATTTTGTTTCCCCTTTGATGACAGCTGTCCGATTCATTTAGCACCTTTTTTGTAGAACGAGTTTCAACACATTGCTTAACTTTTAAAAGCTCTCTCATTTTTCCTTTTGTATTCGGTCAAAGTGCTGTAGGACCCCACACTGTTTTTTATATGCCACACTCTCTTTCCCGCCATCGACCATTCGGGTTTTTCATCTTCAATTTCATAGAAAAAGCTACAGATTCACCAGAATGGAAAAGCTCTTGAATTTTTCTTTATACGTCATTCCTCGAAGCCATTTTAAGTCAAATAACCAAAAAAACTGTAAACAAAATAAACAAAATGAGAGAAACCCGAATTAAGCACAGATTCCGAAAGGTTTCTCAATAAACGATCACAAATCGCATTAAAAGAATTTCCACTTCGTAAACTAATGACAGGGAGATAAAAAATTATCAGTTACATTTTTTTCCACACCTCAAAATTAAAAATGCTCGGGTAAGATTTAAAAATACAATTTGTACGATTTGTAAGTGTTCATCTTTACAAATAGAAAGTGATTTTAAGGGCTGAAAGTTCAAAATTAACAAAAATCAGCACAATTTCTGAACTCTTGCTGTGTTGATAATTTTTTCGAAACCCAAGCGCTAATTGTTTTAATGCAAATTTTTGATATCGGGCATTCCGAAAGGATGACTTGGATAGGTGAAAATCAAACGAGGGTGAGGAGTTGGCTTTACCTATCAATAGGGAAAATGGTTCGGAAAAGCCTGAACAAGGAAGATCGCGTAAGGTAAAACGAAGGAACCTACGATGAACAGATTCAATCCTGTTGATATAACTTGACTGAGTGAGAGACCATACCTGACTGGGATATTCAAGCAGAGGACGAACAAAAGAGATATATAGGGATTTCGCAACGTATAAGAATTGGGAACGCAACGTGGTCCAATTCTGTGGATCACGGGTTCACGAAGCCGAGAGCTGAGCTTGCTTTGGCTAAGAGAAGTCAACCGAAGGGATATGCTCGCCAGATAAAAGGTAGATTCTAGGAGAGGAAGGGAGCCGTTTACGGGAATAGATGATGGATTGGCATTTTGAGACGTTTAATTCCAAGAAGTTTTTATAACACCATGTGCAAAAAGAATACAGATCTTCTTGTTGTGAGGGGGAGGGGGGGCAACTGGGGAGCATTTCTTCATGTCATTGGCGTAAATTGAAAGGTTCGATTGTTTGATGATGTACTCGACCTTATTTACAGCTAGAATAAAGATCAGGGTACCCAGATGGCTACCTTGAGGAACCTCTGACTGAGCTACGAAAGGGCAAGAGTGAACCGAAGAGGATGCTATACTGAAGTTGGTATAGGCAAAGAGTATCTATTAACAAGAAGGGACACTCGTGACGTTTTTCCTTATCTTTTTCGACCTTGGTACCGTTACAGGAATGAAATGGGAATTTATGCTAGAAATAGTTAGTAATAAAGAAAGCATAAGTGAGAGAAAGACAAAAATTTGGGGCGAAAAGTGGAACACTCCTGCAGGGTGCACCTCACAAAAATGTTTTATCACAAAATTTTTCTACGAACACATTACACGCTGCCTTTCCCACAGCCACGCACCAAACACATTATATTATGCTTACCCATCATTTATCTAAAGCACATTTAATTTAATTTAATTAATTGCTTCTAAGAAAGCAATTTTTTACTCAAAAACTTTTAAGCTTCTTCACATTCCCAAACAAATCAAGACCACCCGGTACTTTTCGTAAGCGAGCAGCACACAAAAGAAATTCCGCTCGGGACCGCCTTTAAAAACGCACAATGAAAAAATGTAAACAATCTCGTCCGTATTCATGCTCGGTGTGTGCTGCCTGCCTCTTCTCCCTTCTCCGATTCGGTATTTCCCTATAACTTAACATTGCGAGGAGAGGTAAACTTGAGCGGCCTAGTACTGGTGCCCGGCTCGGGACCGCCTTTAAAAAAGCGTTCATAAAAAAAGCTTCAGTTTATAGCTTACGCTGTAAAAGCTGTCTGTGAGAACTTTTTGGTGACTATTTCTCTCTCCACATTGCGTATAGGTATTTACAGAGGTAGTAGCCCTGAGCTGCTTTATCTAATGGGAAATTTTGCTGGGTGTATTTGCGAGAGCTTGCATATGAGTTGGAAGTTTGAGAGGGTATTAAAGTGTCCCTTCTTGTTGAAATAGATATTCTTTGGTATAGGTAGGACCTCATTCAAGAGAGAATACGCGATTGGAAACCGAGAGAACCGAGTTTAAAAAGAATTATTTGGTGTGAGATTTTGTCAAAGGCTTTACTGAAATCGGTAGCAATGACATCGGCCTCGTAGCAGTTTTCAACACGTAATATTCTGGAGACGAAGTCGGAGAGATTAGTCAGCATATCAATGCCCTTAAGAAAGCCGTGTTGGGAAGAAGAGTAAATGGACTTGTAATGAAAGAACATGGAGTCATAAACGATTTCTTCGAAAAGTTTAGGTATGCAAGACAGTTTGGCGATGGACCGGTAGAAATATCACTTTTAGAGCCCTTTTTGTGAATAGGGATGATGAATGAGTGAATAGGGGATGATGAATGAATAGGGATGATGAATGAAGGAAAAACGCCCTGGGAGATTGATAGTTCAAAGAGATAGGTAAGAGGTTGTGTTAAGTGCTGTGCGCATTTTTTTAATACGATGACGGGAGTGCCGTCAGAGCTGAAATTATCATCAAGTGCGCTAATTTATGAAGCAATCAATGTGGAGTCGATGTTATTGGACACCATGGAAGGTTGAAGGCGAGTTTGCATAAAGTGAAAGTAGTTGAAATCAGGTTTAGAGGAGTGTTCGCAAAAGGATTGGCTGAAATAGTCGGCAAAGAGGTTAGCGATTATTCTGGGATCAGCTGAAGACACATCTCCAAGTTTAAGAGTTGAAGGATAGCCACTAGAATTTCTTTTAATATTAATGAATTTGTAAAAGCATTTAGGGTCAGAGATTTCCTTCTGTTGTGAGAGAACGAGGTTATTTGTCGTACCAGGGGTAGAGAAGAGGAGCATTTTTGTCGAAGTTGGAAGGGAACGGATTCGGCGAGGCAACTAAATATTTCAGAATAGAAGACATCAAGGGTGTCAGTCACAGAAAGCTGGGGAGCGGAGCATATGGATTCAAGAGATGCGTTACCGACCAGATAATTCAATTTTTCGAAGTTGCCTTTACGAAAATTGAAGCAGATTGTGGCGCTGAGTCGGTGCGAGGAAGGGAATGTTCAAAGAAAAATGCAAGAAAAAGGGGAGGGTGAAGCCGGTCGACAGAGGAAACAATATAAAAACCATTTAATTCGTTATACAAAAAAATACACTTAGTGTAAGTAAGTTATAAATAAATTTCGCTGTATAGATACTGGCCAAAATGATCGTACTTATCGTTAATTTTACTGGTGCTGTCGGAGCTAATCTGGAACTGAAATATATGAACTTTTATTTGTTTGGTGGTGTTAAGCCGTATCATTACGTTATGATTCAGAAAAAAAAAAAACAGTTTCAAAGCAAAATTTAACGAAAATAAATGTTATTAAAAATACTATTAATGTTGCTATATAATTTTGTATACACGTGCAGAGCATAGGTTTTGCGAAAAATATGTTGTTTACATATATATTATACTTTATATTTAATAAATAAAATATGTATAATAGCTTAGGTTAGGTTGCAGTGGCCGCCTAAAATGTACACTTAGGCCAGTGAATGGCCCATTGTGATACCACACGGGGCAATCCCCAAGTCTAACCGTTGAACTATTTCGAGTCCTTGATGAAGTGCTCGAGGCTCCTGACGGGTATGCTGTGTAATGTCAGATTCAGGCAGGTGCGTCACCTGTCTTGCAAGTTCGTCCGCTCTGATGTTACCCGGAATATAGCTATGCCCCGTACCCACATTAGATCGACTTCTACCTCTTCAGCTAGCTGATTTAGTCGAGAGCGGTAGGCAACAACCACCATGGAGGTTGTATGAACACCCATAAGAGATTTAATTTGTCAGTCAGGATATAAATGCCGCCGGAGGCTGGCATGTCCCTTCGCACCCATGTTATTGCCTCCGAAATGGCCATAACCTCTGGTTGGAGAACACAGCAGCGGTAAGCGAAATGAGATTTCTAGGCCCAGGTGTTCGGAGAATACTATGTATAAAAGATACACATTTTTCTCATAGCATTTCATAGGTGCAAAGACAATGAAAGCAGATTCCACAAAGTTTAAAATAGGTCGGTATATTTTCTGTGAGAAATTTGCCCTTTTTAACAAAGGACTTAGCCAAAAATTCATAGAGAAAATACCCAGAATCGCCAGCAACGAAATGTATACCAATGTGTTCAGTAAGTTGAACATATCACGTCACCAAAAAATCCGCCTTCTAAACCATGTAGTATAGGAGTTATGAGCCTAAATAAGATAATTGGAATCATATTAGTTACATTCATTTTTATTGAGTTTTATTTAATGTATCACTATTACAGTGTTATTAAACGATGATATATTTTATTATAGTATATATTATATTTATAAAGACAAAAATATATAATAATAATTATATAAAAATATATATTTATATACAGGGTGTCCAAAAATACCCGGCCATCTCTTCTAAATCAGGCAAAAACATTTTTTTTTCACCAAGGCGATTACTCCATTTAAGTAAAATGGGTACGCTCTATCGACTGGCGCTATTTTCAGCTTCCGATCTCGACCGGAAGTGCGTTATTTAGACCGGAAGTATATTTTTTTTAAACGGATGGGTACATTTTGACCTCGAATTCGGATTCCACGATGAAAAATACACAACTTTAATTCAGTACATTTTTCAAAAAAATAACGTTTTCGCCTCTAAATGACCTTTGAAGTTGTTCAAGCTGGAAATAGACCTTTAACTCCGGAATTGCAATATTTTACAGCGAATTCACGTTCTACGACATAATTCGTGCATGCTGGGTTTAAATGGGGACTTTATCGCCTCCATCTCCTACCGGAAGTGGAATATTCAGACCGGAAGTAGTCCTTTTAACAGCGGAATTGAGTTTTTTTACAGCGAATTTACATTCTACGTCATAAGATGTGCATGCTGGGTTTAAATGGGGACTTTATCGTCTCCACCTCCTACCGGAAGTGGGTTTCCACGCCGGAAGTAGACTTTCAACCGCACATATTTATGACGTAGAATGTGAATTTGCCGCAATTCCGCTGTTAAGAGGCCTACTTCCGGTCTGAATATTCCACTTCCGGTAGGAGGTGGAGGCAAGAAAGCCCCCATCTAAACCCAGCATGCATAAGTTATGGCGTATAATGTGAATTCGCTGTAAAAAAACGCAATTCCGCTGTTAAACGGACTACTTCCTGTCTGAATACTCCACTTGCGGTAGGGAGCGGAGGCGATAAAAACCCCATTTAAACCCAGCATGCACATCTCATGACGTAGAATGTAAATTCGCTGTAAAAAAACTCAATTCCGCTGTTAAAAGGACTACTTCCGGTCTGAATATTCCACTTCCGGTAGGAAGCGGAGGCGATAAAGTCCCCATTTAAACTCAGCATGCACAACTTATGACGCAGAATGAGAATTCACTGTAAAATATTACATTTCCGGAGTTAAAGATCTATTTCCAGCTAGAACAACTTCAAAGGTCATTTAGAGGGCGAAAACGTTATTTTTTTGAAAAATGTACCGAATGAAAGTTGCGTATTTTTCATCGTGGAATCCGAATTCGAGGTCATAACGTACCCATCCATTTAAAAAAAATATACTTCCGGTCTAAATAACGCACTTTCGGTCGAGATCGGAAGCTGAAAATAGCGCCAGTCGATAGAGCGTACCCATTTTACTTAAATGGAGTAATCGTCTTGGCGAAAAAAAATGTTTTTGCCTGATTTAGAAGAGATGGCCGGGTATTTTTGGACACCCTGTATATAAATATATATTTTTATATAATAATTATTATTATATATTTTTGTCTTTATAAATATAATATATACTATAATAAAATATATCATCGTTTAATAACACTGTAATAGTGATATATTAAATAAAACTCAATAAAAATGAATGTAACTAATATGATTCCAATTATCTTATTTAGGCTCATAACTCCTATACTACATGGTTTAGAAGGCGGATTTTTTGGTGACGTGATATGTTCAACTTACTGAACACATTGGTATACATTTCGTTGCTGGCGATTCTGGGTATTTTCTCTATGAATTTTTGGCCAAGTCCTTTGTGGTATCTGTTTCCTCTATCGGTGATATTTTCGCTGCCAAAAACTCATGAATATAATGAAAGACTATGTAAAAATTTTACAACTTGACTTAAGGGGTTACATGGGTTTTAAAAATAAAAATAAAACACTATTTTTTGGATTTTTTCTTCTTCATAAAATACATAAATGTGGTTTATTCTAAGATTTAGCATATAAAAGTAAATCATTTGATCATATTATAAAAAAATTTCACGAGAAAAAAATTAAAATTAAGCCATTTTTACCGTAGACAGAATAACTCATGATATGCTTATCTGAAATCTAAAAACAAAAGGTGATGCGATGCATTGAACAAAGTATTTGAAAAAAAGTTATATTTCATTTTTTGAAATTTTGACAAACAATTTTAATTTTCGGTGAAATTTTTTTTATAATTTGGTAATTTACTACTTGTAAAACGATATTTAGTGAAAGAAAACAAAAATTCATTCAAGTACAAATCAATATGTAGAAAATGTGTGCAAAATTTCAGTAAGATCGGAATGTTAGTTTTTAAAAAATTGTGCCTACGGTAAAAAAAACATAATTTTCCGTAAACCAGCTTGATTTTAATTTTTTTTCTCTTGAAATTTCTTTTGTAGTATGTTCAAATGATTTACTTTTATATGCCAAATCTTAGAATAATCAACATTTATTTGTTTTGTGAAAAAAAATTGCAAAAAATAGTGTTTTATTTTATTTTTAAAACCACACACCACATTTTAGTCACTTACTTTTCAATGAGATCTTTCTTGTGAAGAAAATGTTAATTTTAAATATCGTATTTATTTACTCTTTGGAATTACTGAGAATGAAGCATTTGAAGAATCTTAAGTATATTAATGTTATGTAGTAAAATCAGATATTCATTGTTTATGTTAATTATTCTTTACTCATTTCGTTTAAGTTTTTATATAAGATCTTCCACGTTTTATTTGAATGCACAACCACTCATCCAGTTCCATTTGTTTATAAAAAAGTAGAATTTCAGAGTTATTTTTTTCCGGAAAATAATGCGTTTGTTCACCATATCACAATAATATGGAGTACCTAATTGATGCGCGATTATTTCGGAAACTTAGATTTGAATTAACATCATACTTCAAGGATTTTTGATCATAATAAGAGTGGACAGTGGTTTTTTCTCATAAGTTATTCTTCTACAACAAATAGGGTTAGAAGAGCGACTAACCACTCGAATAAGCTTGCAAGGCCTCTTCTACGGATTGATTTTTAAACTAAATTTTTGGGATCAGTTACAGCAGGATAAATAATTAAAACTAAAACCTTTTAAGCCTCGTTTTATAGAAAAACGTGACAGTATATGGGCATGAATTTATATTTAAATATGCCTCAAATGGTCGTCTTATTTTTCGGCGTCTGTGAACCTATTATCTTGTACATACTTGTTTTCTGCATCTGCTTTTATTACAAAAGTTAATGTAGATAGGGCACACATTGAGCGTTAAACAAATTATAACATAGGATTACCTCAACAAAAAATGTATGTTAAAAAGTTAAATATTTGAATATTATGTTTTTCACGCAAACGAAAAGAAGCAATACCAATTATTCAATAAAGCATTAAATCAATAAGAAATTAATTAAATATTTATTAAATTTTTTAACAACGTAGTGAAATACATAACATATTATTACAGAAGATTATTTGATCTAATTTGCAAATAAAAATAGTTTAACTATAGCAGCAGTTAAAACTTTAGATCATACAGAGACAGCATATGACATACCACATAAAACTGTGTACTGTGAATTTTTCCCTCAAGATAAGCTCTAGTGGAAAACATGGTTAGAATAGACTAGCGATATAAAAAAAATAGATTTTCAATTTATTTTTCGGGTAATGTTAAATCGACGGAGAGCCTAAAAACGGGTTTCGTGTGAAAATGTTCACCTTTGCAGTTTAGAAAAGACTTATTTGCTACTCCTATTCTATTTTGATTAAAATATCCACCTACACTGGACGCACAACTACAAAATAGAAGGGTACCACTACATACCGAAATTGCTTCAACTAAACCGACTTGTCCTATTTTCTAGGATCTAAAATTTAAAATGACATAATAAAAACGTCATGAATTCAAGTAAAAACATGAATTTATTAAAAAATGGGCACTGCAATTTGTTTCAGATCTTTCATATTATTATTTCAGAATATTCATTCTCATTATAACAAATACGTCTCATTTAAATGAATGTTCCTATTGTGACTTTTTATTATCGTAAAGTATAAATGATCTTTTGATGTGTTAAAAAAATCGTAATTAAATTAATGGTAATTTCGTAAGTTTTATAATATAATCGTGAAAGAAACATAAAATTCTTATACAAAAATTGATTGATGATACTTCTTGTGTGCGATGAGGTGCTGCTCCGTCTTGAATAAAAAAAAAAAAAGATTTAACGAGGCTCCTCTTTTTCGCATGAGAAAGAATTTGGTCTCTAACATCCCTTTGTACTTCTCTCCGGCGACAGAAGATTCAAAGAAATGCGGGTAGATACCTTTTATGTAGATGGTTCAAATTTCACAAATATATATTTTTAATAATTCACGTTTTTCACTATATTTTTAAATTAATGGTTTGTATTAAATAGATTTAATTTTTTTATAATAAAATGGACATGAAATAAAAATGACGACTGTCCTTTATTAAAAAGTATTTACATTTTACCGATCTCTCCTTGTTAAAAAATAGTAGCTCATACGTTTTCACACATTCCTATGGGACACCCTGTATATATATAAAATTAACTATAAAAAAAAACTGATTTTCAAACTTTGTTATCATAAAGCTAAAAACGGTATATTTTATCAGGACGAGTAAATTGATGCAGCCGATTGCCATAAGACAATTACGAAATTTTTTTTACTGAGTTTGCGATACTTTACTGCTGTTAAAAAGAGAAGTCATATTAATTTTCAGTAATGTTACAGATAAAATATAAAATCAAGTTATGAACAAGTACACTAATGAATATTCATTCAGTTCTGTATTTATTCCATTTTTCATTTCAAAATATTAACCTTATAAATAAGGTTGTAAAGAAATAAAATCGAAACGATCTCAGATTTGGTAATTATTTACTTTAAGGTCCAACTCCCCGATGACTTTGATTTTGGGATATATTGTAGGGTTCATCGACTTGAGACAAATGAAGAAGATTGGAGGGTGCACTTGTGATTGTAGGTGTTAAGAAAACCCCCTAAAGTAGAAATCTTAATCGTCAAACAAAAATAATTTATTTCCCCTATAGTATGCAATTTCTGTTTTTATCTACTATTTGCTCTATGTTTATCTACTATTTGCCCTAAACTGCCCTATGGTACTTAAGTTCAAAATATTTTTAGGAGACATCGCTAGGAAACAGCTTTCAAAAATGCGTTTCACTCCTGTTCTTTATCTACTATTTGCCCTAAACGGCCCTGTGGTATGCAATTTCAAAACATTTTTGGAAGGCATCGCTAGGAGAATGAAATACTTCATTTTCAACCTAAAAAAAAATGAAGTCTTCTTCATATTTTTTTTAGGTTGAAACGAAGTATTTCATTTATAAGGCGAGCCCTATATATTAGATGTGCGAATATAACTCCGCCCTTACCCAACATTGGGATAAGCGACTAAATTGGAATACTCAACTGAACTACTCGTTAAATAAGGCCACGCGAGCCATGTGGGCCTGTAGGAGACTTTTTGGTAGGACATGGGGTCTCAACCCAAAGATGATCCTGTGGTTATACAATACAATTGTCAAGCCAATTGTTGCTTACGCCGCCCTTGTGTGGTGGCCCAAAGTTCAACAGCAGATGGCAATTGCTAAGTGCAACAAGCTACAACGGCTTGCTTGCCTCTCCATAACAGGAGCCATGGGGACTTGTCCAACACTCGCCATGGAGGCGATAGTAGGACTCGAACCCCTGCACTTTTTCATTTTGAAATCAGCTGCAATCAGTGCTCTGAGAGTGCAAATCACATCCAAAATGCAAATTGCTGACAACGGTCACATGAGCATCCTGCAGCGCATCCCTGACTTAAGGATCTGTTACTTAACAGACTACATGACCAGGGAACTGAGCTTCGGGAGGAGATTCAGGATTCTCATCCCTGAACGTGCAGACTGGAATGGCGGCGGCCCCAGTCTGGACCCCAGAACTCTCCGTTGGTTCACAGATGGCTCAAAAACGGAACATGGTGTTGGTGCTGGTGTCTATGGACCCAACACCAAGGTCTCGATAGCAATGGGAAAATGGCCCAGCGTTTTCCAGGCTGAAATCCATGCAATTGAAGCCTGCGCCCTTCTCAATTTTAACAAGAGACTTAAAGGTGCCAATATCACTATCTTTTCCGATAGCCAAGCGGCCCTCAAGGCACTCTCGTCATGGCGCTTCTCGTCTAGACTTGTTAAAGAATGCTTTGATACCCTTCAACAGTTAGCAACTTCCAACAGGGTTACCCTCTGTTGGGTACCGGGACACTCCGGCGTTGAGGGAAATGAGGTTGCTGATGAACTTGCCAGGGAAGGTTCATCTTCTCGACTCAAGGGTCCTGAGCCCTTCTGCAGCATTGGCTGGTCTTCGTCCAAAGCTGTGATAGAAGAATGGGTCAGGAATCTACAGTGCATATGTTGAGTAAAGCGGATCTCAGATTGTTGGTAGGTTACCTAACTGGCCACCATGGGCTAAGATACCACCTAAATAAAATAGGTCTGTCAAATGAGACGGAGTGTCGTCTGTGTCTTGAAGACGACGAAACTACATCACACATTTTGTGTGCTTGTCCGGCTTTAGCACGGTTAAGAAGAGGGATCTTCGGTCAAGAGTTCCTGGACTCGGCTGAGGCTCGTTCATCTTCTGTAAAAGACCTTCTGGCGTTCCTTAGGGTAGCAGATCGTCTTTTACTGTAAAGGGGATTCGGCACAAAAGACCGCCTGGTCGCAGTGCCCACCATGAGGGTCACCCCCTAACAACAATAATAATATAATAATAATACCCAACATTTGTCGTTTTTAGTATTGCTTACGTGCACTAATAAATGGGAACACTTGTGTTCGATAGTACTTTATGTCAGCTTTCAAACGAACTACGTGACATTTGCTTGAAATATTAACAACAAGTGCTTTTACCTCCTTGAAAAAGTAAATTTTGGTTCCAAGTAAGCATCATTTGCGAGAAGTGCTATTACACTATTTTATTGCAAAGAAAAGTGCAGTGGAAACTCATCGTTTGCTTATGGAGATTTATGCTCCATCTTATACAACTTGTAAGGAATGGTTTCGACGATTTCAAAATAATGATTTTGGCACTGAGGACAAAGAACATGGAAAGCCACAAACAAAATTTGAAGATGCTGAATTGGAAGCATTATTGGCAGAAGATTCTTGCCAAACTCAATCAGAATTGGCTGAGGCATTAAATGTCGAACGATTAACTGTAGCAAAGCGTTTGAAAGCAATGGGAATGGCTCAAAAAGTTGGTAACTGGGTTCCATATGAATTGAAAGAAAGAGACATCGAACGTCGAAAAACAATTTGTGAAATGCTACTTCAAAGGTAGCAAAGAAAAGGATCTTTGCATCGAATAATCACAGGAGATGAAAAATGGATATATTATGAGAATCCTTAACGTAAAAAAGCTTGGGTGAAGCCAGGTGAACCCGACCAATCACAGCCAAAGAGAAATATTCACTGTGACAAGGTTATGCTCTGCATTTGGTGGGATCAGAGAGGTGTTGTTTATTATGAGTCGTTCGAACCCTCTCAAACTATTAATGGAGATATTTACAGATGACAACTAATGCGTTTGAAGTGAGCCATAGAAGAAACACGACCAGAATGGGTGAATGGGCACAGTAAATTAATACTTCAACAGGATAATGCCAAACCGTATACCGCACAAGTCATGAAAAGATGTTTGGATGGACAGAATTGGGAAGTGCTACTCCACTCGCCATATTCGCCAAACATAGCTCCTTCGGATTATGACTTATTCCGAACAATGCAGTCAAATCTTACGGGAGAACAGTTCACTTCATAAGAAAGTATCAAAATTTGGATTGATAATTTGATCAGCTCAAAAGACCAGAATTTCTTCATGCACGAAATGCGTAAATTACCTGAAAGATGGGCGGAG
This sequence comes from Dysmachus trigonus, assembly GCA_949715965.1. Classification (NCBI taxonomy): domain Eukaryota; kingdom Metazoa; phylum Arthropoda; class Insecta; order Diptera; family Asilidae; genus Dysmachus; species Dysmachus trigonus. Next base: position 46,493,188 of record OX454321.1, read on the forward strand.
GTTGTAGCTGCAGATGGAGCATACTTTGAATAAACTTTTCTTTAAGTTTCTAGAAAAGCAAATGTGTTTTATTTTGACAAAAAAGGGCGGAGTCATATTCACACACCCAATATATACATATACGTGTTTCGAATGGATCCAAGAATGACATATTTCAAGTGCAAGGTCATCGAAGAGTTGGATCTTAAAGTAAATAATTACCCAAAATTTGTTCGTAATTGCTCAAAACGAAATATAATACCAATTCATATAATGTTCCAACGTTACCAAGCCCTGAATTTTATTTTTTACATTTATGGTTGGGCCAATATAAAGTACCAACCACTTCAGCTCTTTAAGTTGGTCTATGAGAAAATAGGAGACATATGGATAGGTGAACAAACACTGTAGTGATTCCATTTTTGTTGGGGGACACTCAATAGAAAAAGATATATAAAAACATGTTTTCTTCAAAAAAATCTCTTTTTGGGATCATAATAATGTATTGCATAAGATATATAAAAACATGTTTTCTTCAAAAAAATCTCTTTTTGGGATCATAATAATGTATTGGCATCAGAACTATATATATATAACAAATTTCAGCCTATTCCGATAACGGGAACTGGTTCAAAATTGAGAAAGCAAACCAAGTTTTTTAGGCTTTATGAAAATTTGATGTGCTTCCAAATTATTGGTGATTTTCGCAAATTTTACAACATATTTCTCTGAGAACATTTATGAATTGCTATTTATTCAAAAAATAATTAAAAAATATTTTGTTGACGTATTTAGATTAGTTTAACCCTGCCTTGCCAATTAGATGCCTCAGAGGCGTGTAGAGTGGGAATTTTTCGGATATTTCCGCCCGAAAAGATATACTATATTAATATATTTATATAAAAATACTACTACTTAGCAGATTATTACTGAAGTATATTCTTTAGATACTAAGTTAATTAAAAAGAGATATTTCCCTCCCTCAGTAGGAAAAATCAGCCATTTCTAGCCATTTTTTTCTAGTGTACGTCTCCCGGACGTGTGGTTAGCAATAATAGAGTAGTGAACTACGTTGGCAGTGCAGGGTTAAATTTATGATGTTCAAAAAGAGCGAATTAATGCAAACATTATTTTTCACTCAATAACTGACGAGAATAAAAATTAAATTAAATTAAATAATTCAAAAAATGCATAAAAGAGAAATATACAAAGTGGATGCAGCCAAGGTAACTTCTGAATCCATCCTATGTTCAAACGTGATAAATACATATAAAAAGAAACAGTCGCGCCAGTCAAATTAACAAAATGATCTGAAATGGCAAATTGGCGTCTAAATTGATGCTGTCAAAACCAGCATTTCCTGTGCATAAAAACCTGCTCAGTTTTGTCTTCTCACGAAACTTCGTAGATTAAAAAAGGAATACCGCTTGAAAGGCGAAGCCGATATCTTTCCTCTCGGACTCTGAAAATGTGTCCAATGCCAGGTCAAAAGAAATTTGTAAATTTTATTTGTTTTGGCGCCACCGTTTATCAGTTGTAATGTTTTAATGAAGCCAACAAAAGAAGGAACGCACAAGAGAAGATGATGAGTCACACATATTTGGGGAAATGCACATTCTTAAAATATTTGAATAATTGCTTCTTCAAAGCAATTAAGTATTCTTATTGTTAAAAAAAACTATAGTTTTTACTGAATTCCGTTTTATCTGTCGTTTTGTTCAGTCACATATATTATTTGAGCGACTGATATATGCGACATAAACTTAATTTTTCAAAAAAAAATTTTAGAAAATGAAATATATAATGCCTTATTGAATTATTTTTTGTAATGTAAGAACACAAAGTCACAATTATTTCAATCTGTTTTAAGCTTAAAGAATTTAAATCAACTAACCAAATAACGTCTCGTCTATACTAACACAATTATGAGGAATCAATTAATGAAACCGCAGACCCATTATAACAAGATAACGAAAATTGACTTAACTACCTCCAAGATAGCCTCCAGCCGCTCAAAAGAATTCTTGCAATGAAGCAATGGCCTCGAATATGCAGACGTTATGTATCTACGTTTATATGCACCGACATATGCGTATGAAATGGCGCACCCATATTGAGAGCAGACGTGTTACAAGTTTGCGAGAATGTTGAATTGATAATTATCTGGAAAACAGTTGTAACGGAAGCGATTTAGTGAAATTATGTGTTTCATTCATTTATTCCATTAATTGCCTTCGAATTGCTTTTTTTTTTGTTTTAGTTGAGCATCGAGAAAAGTATACATCTTGAGTTTGGTTTCGAGTTCTGGGTTTTTCTTTCACTTTTAGGTCAAAAGGTTGTTTTTTAAAATACATATATCTTTGGTTTTTTTTCCTTTTTGTGGTTTTCATAAGCATATATATATATATATATATATACAGGATGTAGCAGAAACCGACGACTACCTTGCGGGTCTAATGGGCTAGCTGATGGCCCTTCAGAATAACTAGAGTTGATCTTATTGCTAGTAAAAATGTCATCGGTTTTGAGATATTACCGCTTTATTATTTATTCTGCTATCAATGGTAAACAAATACATTTTTTTTATTACGTTTTTTATATGAAAACAATTTTTGTTTCTATTTTTAGATTATTTTGATTGATTATGCTAAAAAAAAATTGTTTTGGATCTAATGGCAAAATTTATTAAAAAATGACACATTTAGTCTAGATTTAGACTCTACATTTTCCTACTGTAGAAAAAGATGCAGAGAAAAATTACTTCCCCAATCCTCATTATTCGGGGCGCTGGACGTATCTGACCCCTTAATTGCAAAATGAACTCGTTTGTAAATAATGTTATCAGTTAGTTTCAACTCAAGTCTCAGGTTTTCGAAGCAGGACAGGAAATTTGTGAGGTTTTACTTCGTAATGTCGTAGTGTACTGAACAGAAATATCCTGTGGACTGGTGACAATTCTCTAAACTTAAAATGAAATATCGCACATACGAATATTAGCAGACATACCTTTGGCGCTTAATGGGGTTTCAAGACTGCCCGGCACATTACGCACGACCAACATTTTCATTTCAACATATTATTGCAAAACTGCAGTCACCTTAGACTTCCATCGATGGACGAACTTTCTGGACATAGACTTAATCAAGTTCTCACAAACGCATTTCGGTATGCATGACCAAACTGTTCAACAATATTGTTCAAATTCCTGAACTTAAGTTGTCTAGTACATATTTGTTTTAGCAATATGCCAAAATTCGCAATTGGATTTAAGTCATTAGGACACGATAACTAGTCCAACAATCGCACATTATTGTAGTGTTTTTGGGATCGTTGTCCTCTTTAAGTTACAGGCAGATCGTCCTATACACATGGAGGTATCACATCCTTTAATATTCTGCGAGCAGGTCAGCTTTTTCTTTGGCGGAAATACAGCGATGGTTTCCTTCGTTCAGGACAGGTCATGTTCTGTTTTTGTTTTTAATGATTTTTGCAAGGTTTCGAAATGGTTTCGAAGCCTTATCCATTTCAAATAATTCTTTGAGAAAATTTGAAATTATTTAATTCTGATTTCATTAGGCTATTTAGTTGGTCTAGTCTAGTTTTATATTGTTTAAGTCGACAACGTTGCCATCTTCTGCGAGTTGTGTTACGATGTTTGATCATATTCTTAATATAAGTAGGGATAAAGTCCTTATGTATAGTGTACGCCTTACGATACATCACAGAGAGACTAATACCTAGGTTAATTATGCTATATGGATGAGTTAACTTGTCATCAATTTGGTATACTTGGTCTGTATTAGCCAGGGACAGTTTACACATGAATGAGCGAAGTTCTTACTGAATACTGCTAATACTATTTTAAGTAGAACAGGAAGATGATCTGTGAATAGGTCATTGATTACAAGAGGTTGTGTTACAATATTAGGGCAATTGGTTAAAAACAAGTCTAAGGTTGATTGATTTGCTTGTAGTTGGTACAAATGTCGGATCAGAAGGATAGAGTGCCGTAAGAGAGGTAGAGTTGATCAAGTCGTATAGTATAGTATACGTCGAATACACTTCCATGAGGGGTGCCTACAATTAAAATGGCCACTAAGGATTTCATTATCATCTATTCTTGATAGTTTTAGTAAGTCCGACTTAAATTTATGTTCTTAATCTGCGTTAGCGTTACCACCCGGGAAATACGCGGGAATTATTTTAATTTTCAAGTCATTTTCCAATGATAATTCGGTCCCTATTGCTTCTATACCAAATAATGTGAGAAAAGGCATTAGTGTGCATTTTAGATTTTTACGGGCATTCAGTGCTACTCAACCCCCTCTAACGCCAGTTCAGTGCAGCCAATGTATTTACAATTTTGGTTATTGAACGTAATATTTTCATTAAGACCAGTTTCCGTTAATAAGGCAACGTCAATGTCAATATTAATCATGAAATTAAATAATTCTGTTCGTTTGTTGCCAATACTGCGCGCACTCGCAGGTAAGTATTTTGACTATTATTTGTTGTCATATAGATATTTAAGTGCAAGTCTAGTTATAACGTTAAACTATTCAAATTTACTATTACATTGTTTGAGACTAAATATAATTTCGTTATTGTTAGTATTTCCTCCTAGCTAAATATTGTAGGTTAGTATTATTATTATTTTTTTGCATGGACAAATTATATTACTGTTAGGTAATTGCTTCCTACAGGGATGTTGTTGTTTACGGGCGTTCCTTTAACTGGTAGACTATTATAGTTGTTACGATCCAAGACAGGTGGTTCCTCATGCTGATGTAATTTTTTCTGCTGGGACATCCTTCATTCGTCGACTTGCAGTTACCATTATAATTTACAGATTTTGCATCATCCTGATTCGTACTTGCCTTTGCTTGATGGCTTCCTGAACGAATGTTTTGACATAGCAATGTTTTTCTCCATGTCCATATATTTGGCAATTGTGACACTGTTTGAAGTTGTTTACTTTTTTCTTTTTAGAGTCCTATCGTACTATGATCTTGTTGTAAACATTGTAGTACTCTCTGAATAGTTATTGTGTTGCACTAGATGTAATTGCAATATAAGTGTAATACTCTGTTGTAGTTGTTAATTTTAATTGTTTAATTTCACATCGAGACATCTCAGGCCGGATAGTACAGCTTTAAACGGCAGCAGATGTTTTTCACTATGTGTATAGTATTGGCCTTTAGAGTCGGATAGTACCTTGCATATGGATGTGACTACCTTTTTTTTATAGCTAGTGTTCTATTCCATAGATTTGTCGGTTAAACCCGCATCTGAATGCTATTTTTTCCTGGGATGAGAAGACATCTCGTTCAGTGCATAAAAGTCTTCGCGCAAGCTCGAAAACGAGCGTTTACTTGATATAGAGGCCAAATGCGTTGCACTTAATCAAGACTCAAAAGATAATACTCTACAATACTCTCGCGCGCAAATAATCGTTCAAATGAAGCTCTGCTCGATAACTAAAAACAAAAGTTACGGGATCTCATGTAGAGTCACGTCTATTCCTTCTACGAATTCTAACACTTTCATTCTCAGATTATTCCGACACGCTGAGCCTGAACCATGATTGAATGAAAAAATATCTGAATTCAATTTTTCTTTCTGATTTGAAATATACAATACAAATGAATCATTTTGAGATAAAAATGAAAATATTCTGTGGAGGGCTTTTTTAAAAAATTGATTTTTCATCTTTCTCCAAACTCTCAATATCACCAATTTGAAATACAAGGTCTTGTAAGATATTTCGGGATCTTAGAAAAGAAGGAATAAAACGGGACTTTGTATATAAGACCATAAAACGTTTCAAAGAAACCTCGTCTGTTGAAAACCGTAAAAAGAGTGGACGTCCACGCACTGTACTTACTAAGCAATGCATTAAAGCCGTAAAAGAGCAAATTCGAAGAAAAAAATTTTGCTCGGTAAGAAAACTCGCTAGAAAATTAGGAATCGGAAAGTCTTCGGCACATTTGATACTCACCAAAGATCTTGGTTTAAAGGCTTATAAAAAAACAAAAAATTCATAGATTTTTCACATCATCCAAAGAAAAAAGAGCTGCAAGAGTTTCCAATATCCTTGCTTGGCACGCTGGAGAAGAGTTTTGTTTTCCTATGAAAAACTCTTTGTTTTGCAGCAACCGCACAACCTTCAAAATGATCGCGTGTGGTCAGTAAAAATTCAACACATTCCAGAAAACGTGCATTATGTGTCTAGATATCGAAATGCTTCATCTGTTATTGTTTGGGTAGTTTTTGTGAAAGGGCAAAGTTCCCTCTGGTTTTGAAAAGGGTCTCAAGGTCAACGCTGAATACTATCAGAAGAAGGTTCTTCAAGCTATGTTGCTTCCAGGCTCTAAAGAATTGTTTGGAGACGACTACTATTGTTTTCAGAAAGATGGAGCACCTCCGCATACTACAAATTCAGTTCAGAAGTAGTGTGCTGAAAATTTAGTCGACTTTTTGCCATAGGATGGATGGCCTCCTAGTAGTCCTGATTTCAATCCCTTGGATTTTTTTGCCTGGGTTTACATGATGCCAAAACTCAAGGACCAAAACATCAGTAATTTAGAGCATGTCAAGCCAATGCCAATAGTCCATGCTGCTTATAACTCTTTTGAAAAGAGATTATTATTAGTAAAAAAAAAGCTAAAGGAGGTATAATCAGAAAACATTTATTGTAAAATGTTCTTAATATACACTATATTAAATTCCATTAAAAATATTTAATAAAATTTAACTACGTGTTTCGAGCTCGCAAATTCTTTTTGTATTCGAACTTATTAGATACGGTTTATGTATATTATCATGTTAATTTATCTATTTCTATTAAAAATGAAATATTTACTGCAATACTTTTCAGATTAATTATTCATGATACTTGTATTTCAAATTGGGGATATTGTGATTTTGGAGAAAGATGAAAAATAATTTTTTTAAAAAAGCCCTCCACAGAATATTTTCATTTTTTATCTCAAAATGATTCATTTGTATTGTTTATTTAAAATCAGAAAGAAAAATTGCAATCAGAGACTTTTTCATTCAATCATGGTTCAAGCTCAGCGTGCCGAGTCTCTACAGTTTCGTTTAAAAAAAATCGTGACTTGGTCCCAAACTGTTTTTATAAATATTACGTATTTTATACACATACTTCAATAATAAATGTGAACGCATATAGTCCGACAATCGCTGCGGAATAACATTGCTTCTTTTGCTTACACTTGATGTATCCCACTGAACGCGTCGGAGTTTCTAAACTATAACTTTTACGTGAAATTGATGTTCTGCTAATTGTAACTCAAGAGTTAAGGTGTTTATGATCTGAAAAATATTATAGTGACAAGAACAAAAAAACGTTCTAGCATTTAACAACAACTCTAGCCATTACTTGGGATAATACGCTAGCGGCAAGTCGAGTTGGGACTTTCCGTGGAAGTTGTTCAAGGATCTGTAAGAGTGACTTTTGAACGCAAAAATATTTAACATTTTGTTCTCGTCCCTGTAACCCTATAAGAATTTTGGTACTATAAGAATGGAATTATTTTCCTCCCTAGTTACAATCAGTAGTACATTACCTTTCCTTAAAAGCGATAGTTTAACAGATCCGCTGTGTGGAGCGAAATTATGAGTATATCCCCGTAAAAAGCAATGTTATTTCATGGTAATTATCGGATTGCATCACACTATATAAATATGGTAGTAAGCAGGTGTACTTAACAGCTTGTTGCATAGTGTCCCGGGGGTTTTGACTCAGTCAATGGAATTAAGCCAAAAACTCACACGTGTCGCTTAATAACCAAATTATACATCACAGCCTCAAAGTTCCTACAGTTTTACATCTATGAAAGTATGGAGATACTTCATATGGAGATCTTAATTAATATGGAGCAAAATATAATGAAAAACCAAACATTTCTTCCATATTCTATAATGAAATTAAGTTTAGCATGGCAGTAATTTAACAGTCTTGAGATGAGGATTTGGGGAAAGAGAAAACTAAATTATTAATGCTTTCATTTAAGGGGACATTCTCATTTGAATTGAAAAAAAAATCGATTTTTTTTTTTTTTTTAAATAAAAGTATTCCTTAATATCATAGAAATGCTGTCCTCAAACCGTTGTAAGAAATTCGAAACAAAACGAAAGTTATAACTATATATACCGGTTTCTATAGATTTGGAGCGTCGCACAAAAACTTTAAACGCGTTTTTCTCGAAACTACTTTTTTTCACCTGTTACCAGTGATATCTGATAAAATTGTCGTTTTTGAGAAAAAAATTAATGAATTTTTACGAATTTTCTATCTTGATGAAATCTTAAATTTCGGTCTTATATAGGAAAAAATTGACAATTGGCATATTAGAAAGATTTAAAAAATACTCAGGTGTTAGGAGGTCGCTAGTGATGAATACAATGTCAGATGTCAAAAAAATTCAAAATGTCGGATCCAATATGGCCAACATGGATTTCATCAAGACAGAAAATTTTTACAAATTCATGAATTTTTTTCTCAAAAACGGCAATTTTGTTCAGAAATTTGCAAGAGACATTTCTTACTTAGAATTTTATGTAGAATATCATAATATTTATTTTATTCAAATTTCGTTAATTTTTGAAAAGTTGGCCGCCATTTTGAATTTTTCAAAACGCCAGGTCACTTTTTGAAGGGTAAAGAAAGACCAAAAATTTGAGCCCAAAAACAATTTTCTAGGTCTCGATGATTTTTGGTCATTTAGGTGGCCCGGTTGACGTAGAATGTCCGATATATATATGTATATAACTTGTTTTGGGTGTACAATGTACATGTAGGGGAGAGTGGGGCAGATTTATACAAGGGGCACCTACATACACTGAGTATATCTGAAGTTAGCCGCGGAGCAAAAGAATGAAGTTAGTGTGTGTGCGTAGTTCTTAAGTGTGTGTACTGACTAGTGAAGTTTGACAGCAATCGCTGCGGAAAGCGCGTGTGTGCAACATGGAACGTGTTTTTGCCTCGCATAAGTAATTTCATCACCTTACTTTGGGCGTAGTTTGTGACTAGTTAGTGTTGTTTAGATTAGTCACTGCTATCTAATATTAATCATAATATCATTGAGTTTATGATTTGATTTGTAAATTATCCTACATGAAGACAGTTTTTTTTTAGATATTTCTTTATCAATTAACATGCGATGGGGCACATTCATACACAAGTACAAGGGACACATTCACACTATATAAATGTGCCCTTGCACTTGTGTTTTTTCACAATTTAATGATACCTATCATTTTTTGTTACACAGAACGATTTTTTGTTACACGAACAGATATAAATAGATTAAGTTTTTCGTTTTGATTTTTATTATTTGTTTGTTATTTAAAAGAATTATTTTTGTTTTTTACTGGACTAGTATGTTAAGAAACAATATTTATCACGAATAAATAGTGATTTTTAATCTTTCTTTTATTTTTTTTCAAGTGTGTATTAACCTACCTCTTCATGTATGAATGTGCCCCACTAATGGGGTACATTCATACATTTTCCTTTTTTTTTCAAAGCATTATGGCAATTCGCGCACGTGATTTTTCAGTAATATTATGCTTCTACTACAGTATAAAGTAGTTAAACTATGAATTTGTCATAAATTGAAAGACCTATATGTAATACAGAGCATTCTACAAAGCGAAATATAAAAACAGTATGAAGCTGCCCCACTCTCCCCTACATATTTATTTAAATAGGCTTTTTCATATTTAAAGTTCACGAAGACTAAATATTTTGCTTTTTTGAATTATGAATACTTGGCTGAACACATGTAATTTATTTAGCTTTGTACAGAAATTAAAATTTCCAATTATACAGCAGCTGACAAAGAAAGGTATACAAATTTAAATGAAAACTGTGTACTCGTCCAACTTATCAAGGACAATCTGCCTGAATCTGCTAAAATGACAGTTCAGAAGACCAACTTGTAGACTATCATGGTTTCTTTGAAAGCGCACTATTTGAGAATTAAAGTATACTTCTAACGAGGCTCTGGGTGGAATGAAAATATTAAAAGGATGGGAGGTTAAGAAAAAAAAGAAAGTCTATTCGAATAAGTAGAAAATGATATATTAAGGGGGTAGTCCAGTGAAAAAAAAAAATTTTTTCGTTTTTTGTTTTTTTTTGCTTAAATCTACTCTACTACACCTAGAAAATACTCCCTTAAAATATCTAAGCAAAATATTGAATAGTTTTAAAGATACAGAGAGTTTTCGAGAGATATGTAATCCGAGCGCTCGAAGGTCCCCTGGCGTGTTTCGGAGAAAGGAGGACTCTTGTATTTCTGTTTGCTTCGCCCATTTTTTTCGGTTTATAACGGTCTAGGTCCTTCTGCTTTGTATTTAAGGTTAGTTATGTATGGAGGAGGCATCGCGTTATGTATGGAGCAGGCATCGCTGACTAAGGTAAAATTATTTTTTTTAGCTTTTTTCCTCATAAAAAACTTTAAACGCGTTTTTCTGAAAACAGCATGTTTTGACTCGGCGGACGTCAGATCTCAGAGTCTTTTGCTCCGATTGATCTAAAAATTTAGCTGTATATTTCTTGATTGTGTATCTATCGTCGGAACTAGAATTATTAAAATCCATTGTTTATTTACAAAGTTATAAACAAATTAAGCACCCGAAAAACACCCGAAAAATTCGAAATGCCGCCATTTTGTTATTTTTTATTGAAAATTAATAATTCTAGTTCCGACGATAGCCAATGTTCTACAGATTAAAACCTCGTTTGAATTTTTTGTTTCAAATGAACCGTTGCAGAGATTCGACGTCCGCCAACAAAAAAAAATTTTTTTTGGAGCGGCCATTTTGTCGGGGTGACTCGTCGAAAACAAAAAAAAAATTTTTTTTTATGTATTTTAATAGTTGTACTATCATATGTCAAAAAGTTTTTTAATAAAAATTGACTTCTAATATGAAAATAAAATCGTTGAAAAAACAGTCGTTTTCACTGGACTACCCCCTTAAATCCACTCAAAAGATTACGAATAAATTTTCTCTGCTGCAAACAATTGTCAGGAATAATAGTTTAGATGTGGATAAATTTTGGAAGTTAGCAGAAGTGCGTAAAATAATTCCTGCTAGCCTGTAAGATGTCTTAAAGATATCATCAGAACTAATCACCATGGCAAAGTCGTTAATAAATAACAAAAAGAGTAGCGGTCCAAGAATAGAACCTTGTGGGACACCAGACAATACAACCCCCAAATTACAATTAGATAAATAGAACGAAAACCACAATAAGGGCCCCTGCAAGCCATACTTACATATTTATTTTATTTAAAAGAATTTCATGTGAAACACGATCAAAGGCTTTAGAAAAGTCAGTGTAAATCGTATCCACATGACTACGTTCCTCAAGGTCATGCGCAACAAAGTGGTAGAACTCAAGTAGGTTGTTTATGGTTGATTTGTCTTGGGTAAAGCCATGTTTCTCAGGTGCGATTATGGGACGGAAAACATTTGAAGGATGGTTATGGGCCGATTTTTCAAAAAGTTTAACAAAGCAACATAGTGAACAAATTGGACGATAGTTCTCAACACTAGACTTGTCGCCCTTTTTAAATATAGGAACAATATTCGCATATTTCTAGACATAGGCAAACATACCCTCGATGAGGGTGCGATGAGTTATACAATATTGTCAGAGGATAGAAAAAAGTGTGAGCAAGCTCGTTAACAAAAAAGTTAGGAATACCATCAGGGCCAGCAGGTGTTTTAGATGTGTCGATGCATATTTCCCTTAATGATAAGATAATAAGAAAATTTAATCAGTATTTTTTTCTGTGGCTACTTTTAAATTAATAAATATTACTAATAAAGTATTATATTGGTTTAATACCATTTCCTCATAGTCACTTATTAGTATGAAAGAAGCAAGTTTGAATGTGTTAAATTTCCAGATTTTAGTAGCTAGATCGCGACAGATTTTTAAGAAAAAAGTTCATCATGTATATATATTAGGGTGCTAATTTTTTTTTTTTCAGTCCCACCTCGAAATTCTGTGACAAATACATAAACAAAAATTCCCTGAAAATTGGAGCTCTTAATATTAACATTAAGTACTAGACCAATGCGTATAAAGATGTCCCATATAAAATACACGTAAACTTTGATTATTTTTCTTCAAAACTCTACAGCTCAGAGGAATTTTATGGTATAATCTTGGTCAATGGTAGGGTTTCTTCAGAATTGAATGCTCTACAAAAGAGTATATTGCGGTGTAACCCTAACTCCCACGCTCTTTCAGAATCTGGCATTTGTTTTGCATAAAAGCTTCAAAAACCCTATTATTTTTTGAGTTTAAAAAAAAAAAAGTGCTGATTTCTTTTGGTAATTTTTCTTTTCAAAGTGGATTATCTTGTCGTTGCTGCTATTGAATCATATAACCACCAACAATCGCGGTCCAAATGTCTAAACTTTCTCAAACCATGGTTTTGAAATTTTTTTTTGCTTTGGTTTTTGCAAAATGGCCATTGTGTACAGCCATATATTAAAAAATTTCGCGATTTGTTTACACAAAAAGAATAAACTTTACAAAAAATTTGTATAAGACAGAAAATGCAGAATTTGGAAGAAAATCGCCCCAATTTGCTATTCGAATCATACAATTGAACTTGCGTTTCCAGATTTTCTAACGGCATTTATTTGAAAAAGTATATCATACCAAACAACCAATGAAACCGAACACTGCATCACAACATCTATTGTTGCCCTCATAACGATTTTGTAACTAGATTTAGGGAATTTACTTGTAAGTAGGACTCTCTCAATGAACAAGCGGATATAAAGAGGCGCCTGCGGCGCCCCTTCAAATCTGGCGCCCTAGACGGTCGCCCAACCGCGCCCTGGACAGTCACCCAACCGCGCCCGACCCTAACGCCGCTACTTATACTTGTCATTCATCTTATTTTCTTTTGGTTCGGTCATATTAGAACAAGAATTAGGCTTCAGTTTTTTCTGAAAAGGGATGACATCGCCGACAAACAATTCCGACAAGACTTTTGTTCTAAGGTCATATCTCGGCTTTGCTTTTTGCATATTGTTTTGAACATATGTATTTAGTATGAGAATTCTAAGGTTTCTACACATTAAGAGTTGGGATGGACTGTAGCCACTTACCAGCGGTGTCGATCTTTATTCGAACAAAGCCAAGTTGACAACCACTTTATCCTCCGTCACCTTACGAAGAATATTTTTTTTATAATTTGGATAGAATGCTCAGTCGTTTTGTTTGACTACGGGTAATTAGGAGAACTAGTTATATGGTCGATGTCCCAATTTTGGTTAAAATTTTTAAATTCTTGGGATCAATAAGGAGGTTCATTGTTTGAGATAAGTTTGGCTGCAATTCCAAATCTAATCTAGCATAAATGGCTTTACTATTTCAATAAATTTAGGCAAGTAATCAACGACTAGTAGATATCGTGTTCTATTGTATTCAAAAATATCTGTACTACTTGTTCCCAAGGATATTTTTGAATGGGATATGGCATAAGCTCCTGGTGAGAATTTTCTCGACAGACTGTACAATCCCTATCCCTATTATACAGGGTGTTCAGAGGTGGGTGGTCAATACTGAAGGGGGTGAAAGGTCAGACCGAGACAAGCAAAAAATCGTATGGGTGGGGGGGGGGCATCTCGCACCGTTTGGCAGTTACAGGGTGATTCGTAAATCAGGATTTTGCCTTATATGGGAACCGCTCTTGTATTTTTATGTTTTTTTCTACGCATCGCAGCGGCCCCAAACTGATTTCAAAAAATCACTATTTGGAAGCCCTTTCCAAAAAAGTTTACACCACCCCCCTATCCCCAACCCCTTGGCCTCAATCCCCCCTGGAAGTTGAAAAAATTAACTTTTATTTCACGATTTTTCACCTTTCGCCCCACTTTTCTCTGAAATTCATGTTATTAACATACCTACCTTTTATTTTTTTTAAGTTGCCTATCTAATTACCTTTCCAAAAAGGTGCAACATGCCCAGGTAGGAAAAGGATACGAAAATTTATTTACAAAAATCCTTTTACAGAATATCATGATAATTCGAATTTTTAAGAAATTGTACTTAAGTTAACTAAAAAATACATTTTGTTCGCTTAAAAACTAATTACAATTAAAACGTATGTCCTTCAAAAGCTGTTCAAAATGTTCTCCGCCAGTTTCGATGCATGCAAGTAGCCTTCGTTTTATTTCACGTTTGAGGTCTATGGTAGCCAGTCTCTCCCGTATTTTCGTGGCTGCAGTCACAATCCTGGCAACTAATTCTTCTCTGGTGTTGATTGGTCTTGAGTAAACTTCATCTTTCATCATTCCCTATAAGAAAAAGTCCAGTGGAGTAAGGTCCGGTGACCTAGCAGGCCAAGGAATCGGTCCACCTCGTCCAATCCAGCGCTCTGGGTAATTTTCATTTAACCTTGCCCTAACAATGTTCCCAGTATGCGCAGGTGCTCCGTCGAGCTGTAAATAAATTGCGGTTCTGGTGGCCAGGGGGATGTCCTCCAACAGATCCGGAAGGGTATTCTCCAAAAAGTCCGAGTATAGCTGACTATTCAGCACTTGGGGTAAGATGAAGGGTTCTATCAACTGGTTGCCGATGATGCCAGCCCAGACATTGACACTAAATCTTTGCTGGAAGGACCGACACCTGGTCCTATGTGGGTTCACATCTGACCAGGTGTGGAGGTTGTGTAAGTTTGTGATGCCATCCCGGGTGAATTGCGATTCATCCGTCCACAGAATTCGGTCTAGAAACCTTCTGTTTTCGATGTCAGACTCGAACAGCCAAGTGCAGAATTGCAATCGTCCTTCGGAATCTCCTTCCCTAGTGCTTGGACCGGGATATGGTGGTATGGATGTAGTCCCTCTCGGTTCACAACGGTCCAAACTCTCCCTGAAGATAATCCTGACCTTCGTGCGACCTGCCTGATGCTTATTACAGGGCTGTTCCTGACGATGTTGAGGATTTGTTGGTCGGGGTCCGCTGAATCGGCCGATTTTCCTGCTCGCGTTTCTGCTCTGGGGGCGGTTACACTTCCGGTTTCTTTTAACCTTCTGAAAGTCCTTGAAAATACCCTTCTGTTGAGTACCCGCCGATTCGGGAATCTCTTTTGGTATTCTCGTACGGCCTCACTATCACTTCCTTCTACTAAACCGTGCACGTAAATTATATCGGCATACTCGTCAACACTGAATTCTGCCATTTTATCTTAATTTTTTCTATTAAACACCCGTTCTTTTCGCTTGCTTCTTCAACTGTGGTCAATGTCCTTTCAAACTCACCCATTTTTATACCATAATTCATAGGAGGTATTAGAAACGGAGCGTCAGGATACTTAGGAGTCAATACTGGATATAATAATCTAATAACGCTATTTAACGAGATTACATTTATTATTTTATTACTGTTTTGCTGAAAAAATAAAAATGTATTACCTCTGTTTCCTAAACAAACATTTCCGAACTTGCTGTCATAAAAATTGTTTACTTAACGACATTTTCCATTATGGTGCAATAAAGTAATTAGGTACCTGTGAGGATGTTTTAATTTCAGGACTTTTGCAACCCTTTTCTACCTGGGCATGTTGCACCTTTTTGGAGAGGTAATTAGATAGGCAACTTAAAAAAAATAAAAAGTAGGTATGTTAATAACATGAATTTCGGAGAAAAGTGGGGCGAAATGTGAAAAATCGTGAAATAAAAGTTAATTTTTTCAACTTCCAGGGGGGATTGTGGCCAAGGGGTTGGGGATAGGGAGTTGGTGTAAACTTTTTTGGAAAGGGCTTCCAAATAGTGATTTTTTGAAATCAGTTTGGGGCCGCTGCGATGCGTAGAAAAAAAGATAAAAATACAAGAGCGGTTCCCATATAAGGCAAAATCCTGATTTACGAATCACCCTGTAACTGCCAAACGGTGCAAGATGCCCCCCCCCCACCCATACGATTTTTTGCTTGTCTCGGTCTGACCTTTCACCCCCTTCAGTATTGACCACCCACCTCTGAACACCCTGTATATAAAAATGAAAGTTCGTTTGTTTGTTTGTTTGTTTGTTGCTCAATCACGCATAAACGCTTGCATCGATATTTTTAATTTTTTGTCCGAAGATAGTACATATTCCGACTTAACATATAGGCTAATTTTTTTCGGATAATACGTAGGGTTTCAAAATGCCGGATCCAAGATGGCGGCTGACAATTTTAAATTTGAAGCGATTTATATGAAAATTGGTACATAGGGGTTTTGCAGGATGGGGATTTCAAATCCGCTGTCCAAATTTAGAAATTCAAGATGGCGGATCCAATATGGCGACCAAGATTTCTCGATTTCAACGGATTTTAATGAAAATTAGTACAGTGATAGTTTTGAGGTCACTGATTTTGAATATTATCAAAATTCAGAAATCCAAGATGGCGGACCCAATATGGTGACCAAGATTTCTCGATTTCAACGGATTTTAATGAAAATTGGTACAATGATTATTCTGAGACCACTCATTTTGAATATTAGCAAAATTTCCAAATCCAACATGGCGGATCCAACATGGCGACCAGAATGTCTCGATTTCAACGGATTTTAATGAAAATTTGTAGAATGATTATTCTGAGGATACAAGTTCCGAATATTATCAAAAGTTGTAAATCCAAGATGGCGGATCCAATATGGCAACCAAGTGTCTCGATTTCAACGGATTTTAATTAAAATTAGTACAGTGATTATTCCGGAGTCACTAATTTCGAATATTATCAAAATTTCCATATCCAACATGGCGACCAAAATTTCTCGATTTCAACAGATTGTAATGGAAATTAGTACAGTGATTATTCTGAGACCACTAATTTTGTATATTATCAAAATTTCTAAATGCAAGATGGCGGACCCAACATGGCGTCCAGAATGTCTCGATTTCGAGGGATTTTAATGAAAATTGGTACAATGATTATTCTGAAGCTACAAATTTCGAATATTATCCAAAATTGTAAATCCAAGATGGCGGATCCAATATGGCAACCGAATGTCTCGATTTCAACGGATTTTAATTAAAAATAGTACAATGATTATTCCGGAGCCACTAATTTCGAATATTAGAAAAATTTCCAAACTCAATATGACGGATCCAAAATGGCGACCAACATTTCTCGATTTCAACGGATTTGAATGAAAATTGGTACAATAATTATTTTAAGGCCACTAATTTTGAATATTATTAAAATTTGGAAATTCACGATAGCGGATCCATAAAGGGGTTTTCGGGTTGAAACAATTGCTAGGATATAACAAACTAGAACATTTGAGAAGTGTTTAATTAGTAAGTATTTACCCAACGCCGGGTGAAACCGGGTAACCCAGCTAGTATTCTATAAATTTTTCGATTTCCTGCAACTTATTTGGCCAATATACAGTATTACGTGCTCTTCTTTTGGATCTAATAATTCCTGGGCGTCCTTCGTGTGTTTTAGTATTATCTTCCTCAGATTTTTTGGGACTATTAGAGTGTTATTTCTAAACAAAAGATTGTCAATACCAAAAATTGCATCTTTTAATTTCTCAAATTCTTTAAGTTCATCTGCTATTTTGCGTTTATTTTGAGCCAGCCCATATAAATTTGTTTGTTTGTTGTTTTAACTTCTTCATTTGAGGATCATTGTTAGCTTAATTTTCGATTTGCTGTAATATAATATAATATATAATATATATAGCA
Source organism: Dysmachus trigonus (assembly GCA_949715965.1). Lineage (NCBI taxonomy): Eukaryota > Metazoa > Arthropoda > Insecta > Diptera > Asilidae > Dysmachus > Dysmachus trigonus. The sequence continues at coordinate 46,510,901 of OX454321.1, forward strand.
AATTATAACTACATGTTATAATTTGCTATTTGTTGAAGTTCCCAAGAAAAACGAGGTTAAAGGAAAGGCTCGCTGGGCATACTTTTTTGATTATATCAAGGATAAGTTCAAAGTCAAAGGCCAATACTACATTTGTTTTTTGTATTCTCATCACTTGCTAATGGTACGACATGTATTCTTTCAATAATATTTCCTGGAGGAAATTTCACTATGCTTATCCAGCTAGATCCTTTTCTTTTTTTTTATCTTTGCGGAATTTCACCTAAACCAAGAGCATTGTTTTTAAATGTGGAAGATATTGCAGAATTTACAAGCAGTGCATCAGACTCTAAAATATACCTCAACTTATATAATACTTCCTGATGTGGCACTGACAATTCCGATGAGGTGTTTTTGTCATTAATAAACTCGTGATAGTTAATTAATAAATTCTAAAATATACTGCAACCGCTTAACATCCTTAGAACATAAGCACTCCCTAAACGCCTAAAACAAAATCCATCCTTTTCAAAAGGTTAGTGATAAGGCTATTAGGAGGAATAAGGAATAACCCGCTCTATGCAGCGCAATCTTACCTATGGATCAACGGAGTTTTTTTAAATTAATACAAAAGGCAAATTTTGCTACTGATTTCCAATCTACTATTATTTGAAAATACAAGGTAGTGGGTCTAATATAGCGACCAACATCAGTCGTATTATTGGAATTTTAATTAAAATGAGCACAAAGGGTATATTGAGACTACGGATCAAAGACACAAATTCAAAATAACGATAATATAATTCGTTGCTGTTAAATCAGTTTTCCCATCCTGCAGAATTGACCCCCCTGGCTGCCCGGACCTTGAATTTATTTGCGTGCGATTCAGGCTCAACTATAGGCATATCTTCGTCTGCACAGCCTATCTTCCTCCTGGGAGCTCTCTTTCAACTTATCAGATGTTAATAAGAAATCTTCAGTACGGTTCCGATCTGTGCACACACAAAGACGATACGACGTTCTTGGGGATTTCAATCTCCCCCATCTGACTTGGGACCACTTGGATGATGCTACAATTCTTTCTGCATCAAACGTTAGACAGGACGTTGAACGTGAGTTTGTTGACAATATGTGCGATTTGGGTCTATTTCAAATCAACAGTGTGCTTAACTCTCGACGTCGCCTTCTGGATCTGGCTTTCACATCTGACTACGCTTCCGTCTACGTGGACACCTGCATGAACCCTATATTCAATGCAGTACCTGACCATCCTGTTTTGTTGGCTTCGATGTCATTTGCCGATTCACCATCTGACAATAAATTAGTTGATTACTCCTTTAATTTTGGAAAAGCAGACTTTGATTCCCTTAATTCTTTTTTACATGGCTGCGATTGGTCACTAATTTATGACTGCAATGATGATGTTGAACTTGCTGTTCGTAGGTATTATGAGTTCATCCGACGGTATCGCGCGATTTGTCCCTTTGGTTAAGAAAAAGGACCTAATTTATAACCCACCTTGGTACGATTCCGATATACGGTCAATTAGAAACAGGAGAAATTCTGCCTGGCGTAAATTTAAGGAGACTGGCAATAAAGTTGACTACGCTCGCTATTCCGAGCTGCGACGGCAATTTAGCGTTTACTCTAGGACTTTATATCGCCAGTATATGAATCGCATGAGATCTGAGATTAAGAATAACCCTAAGGTATTTTGGAAGTTTGTTAATTGTAAACGGAAGTCTAATAATTATCCTGATGTTTTAACACTTGACAACGAAACTGGTACTAACCCTTCTGCAATCTCTGGCCTTTTTGCTAAATATTTTAGCAGCGCTTTCTGTGATGACATCTGTGATATTAATTTAGATTATTTTAACTACTTGACATGCCTTCCGACACAATTTCCTAAGCTTGTATTTGATGTGCGTACTGTCTTGGAATATCTATGTAAAATTGACGAAGATTTCTCTGATTCGCCTGATAATGTTCCAGCTATCGTCCTTCGTAAGTGTGGTGAGCCGCTTGTTGAACCCCTCACTTTTTTGTTTAACTTATCTTTTCCGTATTGCCTGGAAATTATTTTATGTTATTCCCATTTTCAAGAAGGGCAAAAAGGAGTTGATTGAGAATTACAGACCTATCGCTAAACTTTCACCAACCCCGAAAATTTTCGAAGCCATTGTAGCCGACTTTTTGGCTTTTCAATGTGGTTCTCTTTTATCCACAAAGCAACATGGCTTTGTAAATGGTAGATCGACAGTGACAAATCTAGTCGAGTTCTCTAGCTTTTATCTTGCGAATCTTGAAAAGCGCAAACAAGTCGACTGCATATATACTGCTTTCAGCAAGGCCTTTGATAAGCTCTCCCATAAAATCATAATTTTTAAATTACTCCGACTTGGCTTTCCGACAGATCTTGTTGAGTGGATCAAGTCATATATTTCAAATCGTTCTTTTAAAGTTAAATTTTCTTCTGCGTTTTCTGACAACGTTCCTGTTCTCTCAGGTGTTCCACAGGGAAGTCATCTCAGGCCCTTGCTTTTCACTCTTTTTATAAACGACATGTTTCTTTTGCTTCGTAAGTCTCATATCTTAGCTTACGCTGATGACTTGAAGATTTTCAAGCCGATTGAATCTTTAACTGAAGCTTTGTGCCTTCAGCACGATCTAAATACGTTTGCGGTGTGGTGTTCAAATAATCATTTAAGTTTAAATATTAGTAAGTGTAATTTTATTTCTTTCAGCATGAAGTGTTCGACTTTAGATTACTCGTACAAAATTTATGATATCCCTTTAACACGTTTAAATTGTGTTGTGGATCTTGGCGTATCTATTGACGCAAAATTCAATTTTGATAACCACATTGATGGGATTATTAGTCGATCTAACTCAACACTTGGATTCGTTAAGCGTTGGTCTAAGGATCTTGCCGATCCGTATCTCCTTAAAGCCTTGTTTTGTGCTTTCGTCCGTCCGCTATTAGAGTACGCGTCCGTAGTTTGGATGCCTCACTACGATGTACATATAAATCGTATTGAGGCAGTGCAGAAACGTTTTCTGCGCTTTTCTCTCCGCGACTTACCGTGGAGTGATCCCTACAACCTCCCCCCATATAAGAATAGGTTAGGGCTTTTAAATCTGTCTTCCCTCTCCAGGCGCACGCAAGTGGCAGGCGTCACGTTTATGCATGACATTGTTACTGGCCATATAGACTCCCCTAACTTGCTGAGTCTCCTTAATTTTAATTCCCGACCGCGTGCTACTAGAGGACAGAATTTTCTTTATGTTGCTAGTCATCGAACCAATTACGGCTCAAATGAACCAATCTCAGCCATGTCTAAACTTTACAATTCTTCCTTCTCTGTAATTGATTTTAACTGTGATAGAAAGACTTTGAGAAACCGTTTAATTACTCTTAATTAATAATAATTTAATTACTCTTTGTATTTTTCACTTAAGTTTTGTTATGCTACTTTATTTATAAGTTTTGTTTTGCTATTTTATTTTGTTCAGTTTTTATAGACGATTGTTATTATGTCAGATGGTTTATGTAACCTGTTGATACAAAAAAAAAAAAAAAAAAGATGGCCACGAAAATTGTTCCAAATTCAAAGAATCCTCCCCTACCCATCCACTATAGCACCAAACACCTTAAATTCACATTCTATGCAGTAAATCAACAAGGCCCCAGGCCATGACTTAATCACCGGTAAAATCCTAAAAGTCATCCCATTGACAAGGAAAAAAGCAATACTGCAGACATTTAACGCCATTCTCCGTAATAACTACTTCCCAGCAACCTGGAAAGATGCCAGAATCATAGTTATACCAAGACCAGGAAAATAAAAGACCCACATATCAAACCCATCAGCCTCCTCCCGATCTTATCTAAAATATTCGAAAGACTCCTGCTACACAAACTCCATCCGCACCTCTTAGACACAAAATTAATCCCTGAACACCAATTTGGGTTCAATAAAATTAACAACGCCATTGACAATAAGAAATTCTGTGTGGGATTATACCTGGATGTTGCCCAGGACTTTGATAAAGTGCGGCACCAAGGACTCAAACACAAAATTTCCAGCTACTTGCCTCGAAAGTTCCACCAAATACTGCACAGCTACTTACAAGACCGCACCTTTAGAGTTAAGCACAAGGGCAGACTGAGCAGCTCGTACCCCATAAAGGCAGGTATCCCACAAGGAAGTGTTATGGGCCCTATGTTCTACCTAATCTACGCTACAGACCTGCCTACTCACCAGGACTTCCCCACAACCACATTCGCAGATGACACCGCCATCCTATATACCCAATCGAACCCCGCAACTGCCATCAGAGAAATGCAAACACAAACAAACAAAATCATGACATGGGCCAAGCTTTGGAAAATCATAATTAACGAAAACAGATTTGAGCAAATTACCTTTGCACTTAGAAGAACAATCAACTTCAGGCCTATAATAATTAACAACAAAGAAGTAACACAAACCATAAGTATCTTGGCCTCCACCTAGGTTCCAAGCTCACCTGGAGAAACCAAACCTTTAAAAGGAAAGAGTAACTAAAATTAGAATATCGCAACTTATACTGGCTACTGCACAAAAAATCACAGCTAAATACCAACACAAAAATAACTATCTATAAAGCAATCCTGAACTTATTTGGACGTACGGGCTGCAACTGTGGGACTCAGCCAAAAAATCAAACCTGGCAATAATCCAGAGAGCGCAAACAAAGAACATCAGGGCAATCCTCGAAGCGCCTCGCTACGTCAGCAACACAATAATACAACGAGACACAAACGTCAGCACAGTCATAGAAGAAGCTAAAAAATTATGCAAAAGGTACCATACAAGACTTCGCAATCACCCAAATCCCTCAGCAAAAAATATATAGAGCAAGGGTAAATTTTGCAGACTAAAAAGAACAGACCCATTACAAATTGCCATCACATGTTAGCGATAGCAATATAAGGAACCGATCGGTTAAGCGCAGTGCCGGCCTTAGGCTTTTTCGTTTAGTCGGGCAAACTTTTCCTCGGCGCCCCTTTTAAAGAAAAGTATAAAAATTATGGCTTAAAAAACAAAAAAACACACTTCTATAAGTAGCGCAATAAAAAGTTGAACAATTATCGCAGGTTCAAAATTTCTTTTAACTTGTAGTGTCATCAAAAATTTAGCAGTGTGAACAATTTCAAGGTTTGGGCTTTCTCCGAACATAGTTAAACTTCGATTTCTAATTTTGAATTACACAAAAAATGCACAGGCGGACGGACAACACGGTCAAGTGGAAAAAAAGTACGATTTTTTTGCTGACCATACAGAACAATCCGAAAAATTTTTAGATAATTCTTCTATATTTTCACAAGTTCCGTCATCTACCGCATTTTGATTGTTGGGCTCGTCCTCATCTATGTTCAACTTATTTCCATCCGAAATTGGTTTAGGCGATTCAGATCTAACTTCATTTTGAATAGATGGTTCTGACGCTTTTCTTTTTCTGTATTCATAACCAGACGGTTTATGGTCTAGTTTTCCATCGTTAAAATAAAATATTATCAGCCTGCATAGAAAAAAGATAACAAATGTTGATAAGAAAAAATTCATTTTTCTGCAGTCCAGACCGTAAAGTGTCAACTTTGTAACCACCACTTAAAACAAATTTCCACTTTGCGTAGGCTTCGAACGGAAAAATCGTAAACGTTACTCGGGTGTTAAAAAAGAAGGCCTTAGATCAAATAGTTGGGCATTCTTTATTTATAACCGACTTCAAAAAAAGGAGGAGGTTCTCAACTCGACTTTATTTATTTCTTCTTTTTCTTTTTTTGTGTACGTTGCGCGATAATTTCGCCGATTGTGAACCGATTTTAATAATTCTTTTTTTTATTAAATAGAATATTTCTCAAAGGTGGTCCCATTTAAATTTGAAGAAAATATTCCTGCTCTAAAGGTGGAAACTTAGGGGATGAATCCCTTTTATTGAATTTCAACCACTTCCCGTCAGCTAAAAATTGAAAAATAAAACAAAATTTACAAAAAAATAAAAAACGACTTCAAAACTTTGCCTGTATGTACAAATTTAAACTAAAAAGTTAAAAATAATATTTTTTATTACTTTAAAGAGAAGAGCATTCAAGCACAATATACAAAACTATTAATACTCGTACTTAAATATTTACAATATCTAATCAGTTACTTTTTGGAGTCGGTGCCAGCCAAGGCAAGTTTAAAAACCCAAATTCTCTAGGTTTAAAACTTGCCTTGCCTACACCAATTAAAAACTGACTGATTAGTTATTGTAAATATTTAAATATCAATAATTTTTTATATTATCCTTGAATGCTCTTTTCTTTAAAGTAATAAAAAATATTATTTTTAAATTTTTAGTTTAAATTTGTACATACAGGCAAAGTTTCGAAGTCGTTTTTTTTTTTTATACTCCCAACGTTGCGTAATCTATTATTGAATTTCATATATAAACTGAAAACTACATTTGATACTGGATGTGACACTGGACAGAACAGGATAAAGAAAATTAAATTTGAAGAGTGAATATACCTTCCGTAAAATTTTCTTTGAAATGCTATGAATGTTGATTCATGTATTATAGAATCTTCAATGCTTCATCTGAGAAAAAAATTTACTATATCCGAGTAATGTATCTCTGAGAATCAGCAGCTTAAGGCTTCATGATTTTCGAAACGTATTTTGGATTTCCTGAAATAATCTTTATATGCATTTAAATATTGTATAGCATTCCAATTGTTTTTCATTGAATTACGAATCTTTGCCACGAAAACTTGGAATAATAATCAATTAAACTAGTAAATACTTCGAACGCAGTTTGATATTATCATGAAATCTGCAGTTTCAAAATAAACTATTGGAAAAATTGGAAAATCAATTTCGTATTTACTTTTCATAAATTTTGCATTTCAATAACATTTACAGGTAAATTAGAACAACTATATCTCGAATCAAATACTAACATAAATGTATAATAATCAGTTTTTATATCTTGCTTTTCTCTCAAAAACTGAATGCATAAAAGGTACAACGTCCAAAAATGAAATCGTTCATTTACCTTATGCATCACTCGTTCCTTTAATATTTTTGAAGGCCAAATGAGTTTTTAAAAATAATGATTTGCAAATATTATTTAAAAATTTTATGGAACCCTTAGGAAAGCCCAGAACACTCGCGACTCAGTTTAGGAGTGATAGCTGCAGTCTGCAAATATATACAATATGTCTAAAGCGCCCATCGCGAATTTATAAGGAAAAATTTATTCGAAAATACACAAAAAATGGAAAACGGCTCTTACCAAAACTCCCTCTAATACATATAAACACAAGCCGCGAAGTTGAAAATGCACATGTAGTGATGTAGTCCGAGAATCGGCGCGAAATTACATTGCTTCTTATGGCAGAAATTTGAACGCAAATATCTTTAACATTTTGTTCCCGCCCCTATAATGGTTTTGGTACTGTAAGAACGGCATTCTTCCTCAGTTACAATTAGTAGAACATCACTTTTTCGTAAAAACGATAGTTCAGCAGATTCGCCCTGTGGAGTAGAATAAATGGGCTATACCGCCATAAGAAGCAATCCTCGGAATTAGACGGCTTGTATTTATGATATTGTTCGTGGGGGTTTTGCTTTTACGATATTTATACATAAAATTGCTACTTTCCTTGGGGGGAAAACACAAAAACACCTCGGGAAGTAAAAAAAAATGCTTCAAAACGCATGTTTGTCGCCCTTGCCTTCGTCTTACATATATTTTTACTCAATTTTGCAGTTCTACAAACTTATTCTTCTGAGAAATTTTAATATGTTCCTGATTCATTTGGCGCCCCAAATCGACCGGCGCCCTCGGGCGCCGCCCGAGCTTGCCCCCCCCTAAGGCCGGTACTGGAAGCGAACCCCAGTCACAATGGGCAACACTCAAACAAAAAAAGTGGACAGCACCGGGGAAGTGATTAACTCAATAGTCATAAACCCAGTAGACGTAGTCTCAAGCCGGATGGAAACCATACTGATAATTCTGACAGCCTTGGTGGGAATATCGCTTGCGTACCAGCTTTAATAAGATTATAGGCGCAGTATAAAAAAGAAATATATCAGCCAACCAAACTCCAATTGCTAACTACAACCACCCAACTGTCAACACACCAAGCAGTAACAACATACCGGACTTCTCCTCTGGAAGACCTCAGGTACCGTGAAGAAAACAACCATAGAACATTAAACTCACGAAGGCAATGGCCGAGTGAGATAAATTACTACTAGATATAAAAGATGTATCGGAAAAAACGATAAAAAACTTATTTAATCAATAAAAATGAAGTGTTATAAAAAAAAAAAAAAAAAAAAAAAAAAAAAATTAGTAAATAATGAAGTAAAGTGCAACTTCTTGGGTCGAAGAAACTTTTCTATAGAAGTATAATAGTAACCTTTTTTACATTTTTTTCTTTTCCGGCTCTGTGCACCAGAAAGTTTATTTTTCCTATAACCATCAGACATCTCAAAATAATCTAATAAATATAATTTCAAAATAAAGAGAAAATCAATTAACTAATAATAATAACAAAATTAGCAAAATCAACAGTTTTCGGTCCTTCACAGTAGTGTTTCCCTTAATTAAATCCAATCTTCTTCCGTTGTTCAGTACATACGAACATTATTTAGCAGTTGTACTCATTTCAATATCACTCCCGCAAACAATTGAAACTCAACCACTACTTTGTTAAGACATCAAAGAACCCCTTAGGAACATTTATTGGAAAAGAAGTAAGGAACGTGTTTCTTAGATTTCGATGAAGAATAACTTATTAAAAGAAGTACAAAATCGGAAAAGGATATCAAGGATGGCTTCCTTATTAGTTAACACATATTAATATTAATTGTTTATGCAAATAACTTAATAATAAACTAATAACATAAAGAATTTTTATTCATAACTACCAGAGGATGTTGGTCTTAGCTGAATATGATGATGAAATTCAAGTTGAAAGTTATTCCGATGCTGAACATTATTAGTCAGTAGCAGAAACATAAGATAGCACAGTGATATGATTTTTGTAATACGCGGTATGAATTGAAATCAATCTACCTCTTTAACTGTAAAAAAAACACAAGTTCCTTTTAATGTTTCAATAAAATCTAAACAATGGACGAATACACTCGCCGTTGTAAATATTCCTAATTGACGAAGTATTAATGTGATTAATTTTAAATAGACACCAAACGTACTCTCAATAAAAAACTCACTCATTTTCTAACTGCATTTTCACTCAAATACTTCTTAACTCTTTTTACCAGAACAATTCACTTCAAAACAACACGAAGGAATGAAATCCATCAACATTTTTTAAGAGGGTCTCTCTCCTAGAAATTAAATCTCAAGTAAAAATTGAATCCGCAATAAAATCGCACCCCCTTAGAAAGAGAGTCACTACTTAGGGTAAAACAAAGAAATTTTTTAAAGTTCATTTCCTATTTTTGGGGATGGCTAAGGAATTTTTTAAAAACATCCCTCTTCTAGAAATTAAAACTCAAGTAAAACTTGAATCCGTAATAAAATCGCACTCCCTTAGAAAAAAAGAGAGTGACTAAATAGGGTAGAACAAAGAAATGCATATGATTTGAAACAATTTAATGCACTCTTTCAAATTTTTTCAAGTTCATTTCTCGTTTTTGAGGATGCGTAAGATTTCATCAGCAAAACAAAGCCATAAAATCATACATTCATGTTTCGCAGCGAAAGATCAGTAATTTGGGAAAGTAAAAATCGCATAGCGAACTGAATGATTATGAATTTTACTTTTGACATTTACTTACTAAAAAATAAATAAAAAACAAACTAATAAATAAAATAAACTAAAAAAGAATAAATATTCCAAAATGAAAAACTGAATTTAAGATGTGTTGATTGAATGAGTGTTTTCTTTTTATTTTAACTAAATAAATATTGATAAAATGCATCATTTTTTTCAGTTTTTCACTGCAATAGCGGCAATATTTGTTTATCCAGACTATTAAACAATATTGTCTCTTAAAATTAGACGAAAGAAATTTATGTGCATTTATAAGAGAAGTTTTAATGACTAATATACTGTATAAAGCTCAGAAGAGTCAGAAGGAGACATATCCGGCGATTATGCAGGCTAAGGATTAAATTCTGTAGATTACGATACGGCGGTTTTTCTTTGCGCTCCGATAATTTTCGCTAATTTATTAACTTGTTCGCTTAGTAGTGCCCCAAGGTTGAACGCAATTGGCCTTTGGAAGATACTTTTGACTCCTTCCTAATTTTTGTTTGGATTGTTCGCTTAACTTGGCGCCAATCGCGGAGTTTTGTAATTCTGCCTTACTGGCTTTTGCCCATTTTGCGGCCCCGACTGTGGCTCATCTTGCGCTGTGCTATGCTCTGTGATATAAATGTTCGTGCTGTGACTCTTTTCCTTTTTCGGTTTAGATATTACCAGTGCTGTACTTTAATTTAATTTATTTATTTATTTATTTTTCTATGCCCATTTCGCTGCTCATCTGTGATATTTTATAACATTGTAACATTATTTATCATTGTGTCTGGTGCTCTTCTCGAGCATTTGCATTAACGGCGAACCGCTTTGCAAGTTGCGATCTACAACCGATCCAGCTAACTACACTGACGGGCACCATCTGCAGCCTCATATCTTGTTTTGCCTAAATTTATGCAATTCCGGATCTTCAGACAGTAGCGTTCGATATTTAGTGGCTTGTGACTGATAAGTAGTGTTACCGTATTGTTATTACTGTTGATTAACATTTCAATTGCTTGTTTTTATTTCTTATTTATTTTTATTCTGTTACTTCTTATTTTATTTTATCTTTAACTATGGAGCTTTGTAAGTTCTGTAACATTGCTACTACACCCGACGATATAACATGTGATGGTTTCTGCGGTTCTGTATTTCATTCGCGTTGCGTGAAGCGTAGCACTAGATCACCAGCTACAAAAGTTACAACATGCAATGACTGCCTTGACGCCAAACCATACCATGTATTACGTGTTGTTCAGACTTTAATGAATATGATTTCGAATAACCACTCTCTCACTCTCGATAAACTGCACCAATTTTCTAACAATCTTTCAACTGTGCAAATTTTATCTGAAGATATAACCACTACCCACAACAAACTGGATAACTTGATTAACCTTATGACTACAATCAATTCTAACACGTTGACTCTGTTAGAAAAATCCCATCAAATCTCCAATAAAGTTTCGCTGGTTTCTTCAACGCTGGATGATCTTCACACAACGATTTCGAGTTTGGACTCTGGTTCAGCAAATCAGATTATTACACCCGTTCTACCCGCCATGGACGATTTTCGACACTGCTTAAAGCATGTCAAGAGCGAGATTTCGTCGATCTCTTCGACTGTCTTTAAGAACACCGACATGATGTGTCTTATCGCTTCGGACGTGACGAGCCTGGTGCAGAAATCACAAGAGGTCGATTCATCTGTGACTCCTGATAATGTTCTGGCTGCCGAGCCTGTTGTGCCTACAGTTGCTATTTCGGTTTCTGAACCAGCCCCAGTTCCTGGTGTTGAGGCGGTTGACTCCGTTGTTCCTGCACCGAAGAAGCGTATCTCTAACAAAAAGGGCTCCACCAAGAAAACAGTTTCTTCGGCTCCAATAAAAAAGAAAAAAGATGTGGTCTCAGTGGCTCCTGTTTCGATTTCGCCTATAAAACATCAGCAGTCTCAGGATGAGCAGCATGTGCAATTGGACGGGCTTGAGGTCGTCGGGCAGCAGGGATATTCATCGGCACAAAACTGCTCCGATTTTGCTGTTGTTACACAAACTTCGGTCGTTACTTCCACTCTGAGACCGGCTGTACGTCCACGATGTGCCTTCGTGTCTCGCCTTCATCCGGACACCACTTCGAGCGAGGTATTGAATCATGTCTCTTCAAGCTTGGGGATTTCGAGCGACATTCTCTCTTGCTCGCGCATCGACAAGCCTCGGAACGGCGCAGTTTCTTATTCTGCTTCATTTAAAATCATTGCTCCTGTTGCATTATTTGATGACATCACCTCCGCTGCAATGTGGCCAAGCGGAACCATTACTCGCGAATTTACTCCAAGACGCCGCTCGAACGTAAGGACTGCTCCAAAAAACCTGTCAGCGAAGTCAGCATTTACTACGCAAACGTAACCGGGCTTCGCTCTAAAACGGCAAGACTTTACGTTAATTCCACAAACTCATGCTTCGATGTCATTTGTCTATCCGAAACATGGCTGTATGACTCTATTACGGATTCGGAGCTTTTCGGACCTGAATATCTGGTCTTTCGACGTGATCGTCATGGGGCTACACCTAATGCACCAGTGGGAGGGGGTGTTTTGTGCGCCGTTCGCCGCGATATACCTTGCTCTCTCGTAGAGTTTGCCAACCAGGATGATCTGGAGCTTTTAGCAATTGTCCTAAGGATGCCACATAAAAACATATTTATATTGACCGCATACGTTCCTCCCGGTGTGAGCAGCGACAAATATGTGAACCTCGCTTCTGTTATGGACGAGTTTTCCGCCTCCTTGAGTGCGTCTGATGAAATACTGCTCTTTGGAGATTTCAATTTACCATCAGTCGACTGGCGGCCTTCGGATGACAACGGGCTCTTACCTTCATATGTATCCGCCCCGCCTTTCTACTCTACTTTTATAGAAGACCTCGCCTCATCAGGACTGACGCAATGTTCACACGTACCTAACGCATCTGGCAGATTTCTGGACTTAGTATTTGGAACTGACCCTAGTTCAACTCTGGTTAGACGTTGCTTGGTTCCCCTGCTCCCTGAGACGTCTCACCATCCAGCTCTTCATGCTGTATTTTTTATCGACCCCGTGATGGCAGCATCTCCAGCTCTTGACAATTATTGTTTTAGTTTTAGAAAGGCTGATTACTCCAAATTAAATAATTTATTAGCTAATTGTAACTGGAGTAACGTTTTTCAAGAACGGGACATCGATGTTGCTGTTAACGCTTTTTACGATAATTTGTTTGCGTGTCTTACTTTTTGTGCCCCTCTTTCTAGGTCAAAGGATTTTTCGGGCCCTCCTTGGATTAATAGCTCTTTGAAGCACTTAAGAAATCTTAAATCTAAGGCATGGAAGAGGTTCTGTTCTTCAAGGAGCGAGGCTGACTTTTGCCTTTATTCTAGCATACGAGATGAATTTATCTCGGGGCTAGATGTAGCTTACAGAGAATACATCGACAATATGAAGACAGTTTTATCTAACGAGCCTAAACGATTCTGGAAATTTGTTAATTCCAAACGGGGAACAGACGGTTACCCATCCCTTTTGAAGTTCGGCGAGTTTGAGAGCGGTGATCCTCTCAAAATTGCAAATCTCTTTGGTGACTTTTTCAAGACCGCGTTTCTCGACGATACCTGTGGTGTTGATTTTAATGATTTTACCTCTCTGACGACGTTTCCAGCTACGTCGCTGGAAATGAAAGACCTTTTAATTGATGACGACACAATTTTGGAACACATAAAAGATTTGGCTGACAATTTTTCATGTGGTCCTGACGGCATTCCTGTCACCCTTTTAAAGGAATGCTCTAGTTCTCTAGTCTGTGTTTTCTGTTATTTATTTAATTTATCTATATCTACAGGTAAGTTTCCAGTATCTTGGAAATCATCCTTCGTTACACCACTGCATAAGAAAGGCAACAGAAATGATGTAACGAATTATAGACCCGTTGCTAAACTTTGCGCGATAGCGAAAATTTTCGAAGCATTAATTTATAAAGTTCTGTGCTTCCATTGCAAGCCGTTTCTGGGTTCATTCCAACACGGTTTTGTTAAAGGCAGATCTACTACTACCAACCTTCTGGAGTTTTCACATTTCTGTGTTTCTGCGTTAGAAGGTGGAAAACAAGTCGATTGCATTTTTACTGATTTCAGTAAAGCATTCGACAGAATAAATCATGCGATCTTGATTTGGAAGCTGGCCGCACTTGGATTTCCTCCATTGTTTGTTAAGTGGATTCATTCGTATGTGTCCGGCCGTACTCAGCGTGTGTTGTTTCGTGGGTCGCTATCCAATGATATACATAACACCTCCGGGGTACCTCAGGGTAGCCATCTTGGTCCGTTATTATTCATCATTTATATTAACGACTTATCGACATGCCTTAAGCACTCAGAAATATTATGTTACGCAGACGACGCCAAAATCTTTCGTGTTGTTTCCACTATATGTGACTGCGAAATTTTAAACGCTGACTTAGAGGCCTTCCAAAAATGGTGCTCTATAAATTGTCTTCCCCTAAACGTCGAGAAATGTACGATGATGTCCTTCTCTCGTAAAAGGTCATCAATCAATTTTGACTACACAATCAATGATTGTGTTTTGACCCGACTTGACAAAACCAAAGATCTGGGCGTGTGGCTGAACTGTTGTTTTACTTTCGACGACCATATTAATGTGATAGCCAATAAAGCTAGCTCTACTCTGGGCTTTATTAAGAGATGGAGTAGGGAGTTTGACGATCCCTTCATAACGCGGCTCTTATACTGCACTTTTGTGAGGCCTATTTTGGAGTATGCCTCCTGTGTTTGGGCACCTTTCTACACGATTCACATTAATCGGGTAGAGGCCGTTCAGCGCCGATTTGTCCGTTTTGCTCTCCGAGGTCTTCCATGGAGTAACCCTCTAATTCTACCGCCTTATCAAGACAGGATTAAGCTCATAAAGCTTGACACCCTGGAACAGCGACGCAATTTCTCCAAGGTCGTTTTCGTTATGGACTGCCTGCAGGGTAACATTGATTCTCCTGTTCTTCTGTCTTTGTTTTCTGTATCGGTTCCTGCTCGCTCCTTGAGGAATCAGGATTTTTTCTACATTCCTCAACACCGCACTAACTACGGTTATAATGAACCGATCTCATCTATGTCTCGTTGCTTCAATAGCAGATTTAATTGTTTAGATTTTAATTTATCTAAAGCTTCAGTCAAGTCAAAGCTATTAACATGATTTTTTTCTGTTTTTTGTTTAATTTTATATTCTTTGTATTTGCTAATATTGTAAAGTAATCAGCCACTTTGATGAAATCGTAATAAATAAGGAAATTAAAAGATTTTCGAATGAACTCAAATTAAAATTCTCATTTGAGACGTGATAAATTCTTCTAAAAAATTTTCAAAAAATGTTTTTTATTTTTCAACCTTCAGCAAAATTAATATCTTTGTTATTCACCAGTCAGTCATCAGTTTTTCATCAGTCAATCAGTGATTATCCGATTAATAATATTTTCATTCATGAAAGAATTATGAAATAAAATTTTTATCAAATCTGTTCTGTAAGAGAGAAAAAAAACATTGTGGTCAATAAATTTTGTATTGTTGGACTAATTTTATCAAATATCTGGTCATCATTGTTGCGACATCCGCACCTCCAAAATCCTCGCACTATGCTACGGCACTGCTGGCACTGCTCTTGTTACGGCAATGCCATCATATGTACTGTAGTATATCTGAACAAACTAATATAATTAGCTTAGTGACCGATCATGCGCGCAGGGTTTCGGCGTCCCCAGAAGCCTCCGCGTAGGGCCGGCCTCCGAGTAGGGCCGGCCTTGATATTATCTCCGATACAATGAGTATAAGAAACAAAATCGATCTTACTATTGGGTTGTTCGAAAAGTTATTTAGTTCTTTTTTTTTTTGTAAAATGAAAGACGAATTTCTTACAGTATATAAATATTTTATTCAACTATATTGTATATTATCGATTTTGGTCCAATACCTTTTGTAATCTTTCTGGCAGCAGCATGATTCCACGCTCATAAAACTTCTGATCTTTGTTGGCAAAAAACTGATTCAAGTCATTTTTGACGTCCTCATTTGTAGTAAAGGTTTTGCAGTCTAAACTTTTTTGTAGAGGCCGAAACAAATTATAATCTGAAGGTGCCAGATCTGAGGAATATGATGGGTGTAGTAGTACATTCCATCCAAGCTGTAAAAGCTTTTGGCGTGCTAACAAACTTGTATGAGATTTCGCATTATTTTGGTGGAACACTATACTTTTTCTATTGATCAATTCTGCCCTTTTCGGTTTGAGTGAATTATTCAATTTGTCCAGTCGATGACAGTACACTTCAGAATTGATAGTGGTATTGTCCGGTAAAAGTTTAAAAAAATCGGTTCCCTTGAAATCCCACCAAACAGATATCATCACCTTTTTTTAATAAATATCTGTTTTCGAAGTGCGCTGAGCCGGTTCATCTCTTTTACTCCATGATCTCTTGCGTTTAAAATTGTTGTAAACAACCCTGTTCTTGTTCCCAGTGATGATTCTCTTCACAAATGGATCATTTTCTTGACGTTTGAGAAGCGGATCACAGACGACAATGTGACGGAGCTAAGTAGTAGCGATTGGCAGACGGCGACCCGAGCAGCACGAATGGCGTCTGTGAGGGCATGAGGTGTCCATCGGGATAAAACTCTCTTATATCCGAGCTTGTGCAGGTGATGTTCTATAGCGTGATGGCTGCAGTGGAGTTTTGTCGCTAATTCACGAGTGCTTACATTCGGCTTCTATTGCAGTTCACCGCGCAAATCATCATTGTCGAAAGCTGGTGGTCGTCCCGAGCGAGGCTGACTTTCGAGGCTTCGGTCTCCTGTACTGAAGCATTTGAACCAACGAGACACTGTTGCGTGACTTGTCTGCCGCAGCTCACGCACTATGGCCTAACAAATACTCGTAAAGGTATAGAGTTCGAACTTGTCGCTCATCCATTTTTCTTCAAACTGACTGAATTAATCGTGCGTGCGCTTTTATATACCCCTAGGACTGAAGCACCTAGAATGTTCTATAACATACTAGAATATGGTCGAAAACAATTGATTAGAAAAACAACATGAGTAGAGTTTTCTAGAGTGTCTCATTACTTTCGTGCAAACCCAATATATAAATGTCTCTTCATCGCTACATCAAGTTTTTCAGTTAAATTTTTCTGTCTGGTAACCATCCAGTCCTCAGAGCTCCCACAAATAATAATTTGTCTACTCCTTTATGAATGAAATGCACATTTGAAAATTTTATAATAAAGAGGTTTTGGGATAGTGTCAGTGCAATTAGACGAAAAAACTGAACAACCTCGCCAGAAGTTTATAGTCTAGCGAATGAATATTCTTGAAACTTGTTTCAATGAGTTTGTAATAGTTAAAACTATTAAAACGATAACAAATTATTGCTAATGATTATTTAATTATTTAAATAAATGTTTCTTTAGTGAATGATTCTACATTTTGACAATAATGCATTTCTTTGTTTTTCTGAAAAACTGGAGACATTATAAAAAGAAACATAGTTTAAAAAAAATTATGTTAAAATGCACGCCTACTTGAAATATGAATCTTACTTTTCTTTGCAGATTCGAGTTCTTATCGAGTTACGTTTTATGTGCTGTAATCGTTGCAAATGGGCTCTTATTTCCAGTCGATTATTTCGTAAAATAGGCATAAATAAAAAATTCTTAATAATAAAAGTTTATTACTCCTCTACCTTAATTTACTTAAAAAAAGAATGGAGAGGACTTTAAAATTTTGGTAGTAATGAAAAGAACTCTTCGCATTAATAAAAGAAGATTTTTATTTTAATGAAAAAAAATTTTTCAGGAAACTGGTTTTATTGAGGTTGTCCAGGATAATACGATTTTTACATCTAGAAAAGTCTATAATGAATGGATTATTCGCTTAAAAATTATTTATAATGATTATTAAATAAGTTAAGCAAATTATTCTTATTTATTGAATAAACGTACATTTTGTTGCAGAATAAAATTGACATGTAATTTTTCCTTAACTAATAAGAAAACACAAAAGAAACGTACATTATTTAAAAAGAAACGAAAAAGTTAAAATATCCAAATTTTTACATGTTTAGGGTCGTTTTCTCATATATTGTTTGGCGTGGCAAGTTAAGATGCGGCGTAGCAATAAAGGTTACTGAGCCGCCCAATGGTATGTTGATTCCAATTCCAATAAGCACTTGGGTGTGCCGTTCTGACACCACATCTTATGCTATTTGGTTTTTTATTGAGAGTGTGTCTAGGTTATGTGATAGGGCCACTTCGTAGAATTCAAAAAATCTTCTTCATCCACAACATATTCGCCAAATATTTGGGGTCTGATCGCCACAAGTACTTACCAAGCACCTGTATAAGAAATTAAAAAAGTGTTTCCTTCTCATTTGGGACTTTGCAGTTTTGGCAAAAATTGTTAAAAGGAATGTCCATCATTCCGTTAGGCTCGTACATACTGTAATAATTCGAGTTATATCTAAACTGCTCCAGCATCTTACCATTAGGATATAGATTGCATAAAGGGTGAAATTTTTTAGGATATAAATACATGAAACCGTTCACTTGTTTTTTAGTTAAGATGTAAGTTCATGCCTTATCCTAGATTGGTGTTATAAAGCAATCTATCTTGGATTCCCTTTCTGTCGAGTGCTTAATCCGGGGCTGCTATACCAATACTAGTTAATGTTTTCCTCTCTAAGGAATACCAACAGATTATCCGTAATCTTGCTCCTTTTGGCTTCTTGTTCGATCTCCTCTCGGAACCAGTTTGGTTTATTGCGTTTCCGGTTGTTATTTTTTAAGCGGCAGACTCTAATTGTATTTCTTAACAATTGTCTGGTATATTTTTTTATTCGCCACATATCCCTCATGTATGGCATTAGTCTCTTTATTCTTCGTAATTTTGTTCAAAATGAAGATGGCTTTCTGGCAGTAATTCTCCATGAGGGTATCATAGAATTCCTTCTATTTAGAAAAAAGCTTATTGTTATACCACATGGGGTCATGGCTAACCTAATTATTCCTGATATTAACAGAATTCAAGTCTGCCAAGTTATCGAAGAAAGAGGACCCCACGTGATGAGGAAAAAGTAACGCTTTCCTCTTCCTCCTCATTTTGGCAATTCCTACAAAAGTCATTATAAAGAACGCTGAGCTTGCCAACATTCCTGTCAATAAGACATTGACCAGTAATGACTCCTCACTTCACATTACTGCAGAAGCCATCTCACGAAGAGTGTTTGGGTTTTTCTCGCCAGTTTTTTTTTTTTTTGCCCCTCAGTGTATCCTTGTAGCAAGAGCACTCGTTAATTCTCTTTACCCTGAACTACCTGTGACATTCCTTTTTTAAGGAAATGATTTCAGCCGACCTCTACGAAGGCCTTGGTTTATCTGTAGGCTTCCTGGAAGGGCAGGAGATTCATGTTACCTTGTTATAAGCTTTCATTTGGTAGTCCACCGCTGATCCTGCCTGAAGTTAATAGCGGGCAGTCCTTTGTTAGGCAGGGCATCGTTGCAGGACCTTCCTTATAGAGTACAATGTGAGTTCTTCTTCCATGTTGCAGATCCAAATATGGGAGCTTAAAATATAGTGAAATCTTAAAGCGACCGCGTGATGAGCGTTGGTTTCTGCACCATATATCCGCTTCCGAAATGGGCCTACACAGAAGTTCATAGGAAGAGGCCTATACCAGTAGTCGTGGACCATATAACTGGAGAACAACTGTATAAATTGAGGTTAGAGCTTCAGTTACAATGAAACGTGTGGGCATTGGGAACAAGTCAATATTACGGTCACTTCACCGATCTTAATGAAACTTTGTAGGAACATTCGCAGTTATACAAAGATGACAGTTCCACAAAAATGTCATCATGATTACAGGGATCCAGGTGAGTATGAAGAAAATAATGGATTGCGGTGAACCGCATAACTTATGACTGAATCATCTGAAATCAAAAAACCTAAAAGATTTCATTAATTGATAAGTTCTTTGAGGTAACACTGTCTGTGTTTTTTTTTTTTTTTTTTTTTTTGTAATGCTTGGTAATACTTAGCAGTCTAAATTTCAATTTTTCAGCAAAAATTTTCAATTTTTCAGCAAAAAATTCGAAAGTTTTGTTATTTTAAAATAAAAGTTAAAAAAATGACAAAAAACCTTGACCGTAATTTATGTGAAGAAAGAGTGTGTAAAATTTCAATTCAGATATATGTATGTATAATCACGATATTTTATTTTGTTTTCTCTCTTTTGTTGAGATTGCATTGAAAACCAACTTTTTAGATAAAAATTTTCCTTTCAACTCCTGATAGATGCCATTTCTCGTCAAAACTGCGCTTAAATGTTGTTATCGGCGGATACCAGATAGTATAAATTCACCGTTAGATATTACTTATCTTTTTTTCAGTATTTTTTTTTTTATGAAAAACTAGGAATTAATTCCATAGATTGGAAATTATTTATAAAAAAACTGTTTTCAATTTTTTCCACAATGTTCCATTAAGGGGGTAGTCCAGTGAAAACGACTGTTTTTTCAACGATTTTTTTTTCATATTAGAAGTAAATTTTTATTAAAAAACTTTTTGACATATGATAGTACAACTATTAAAATACACAAAAAAATTTTTTTTTTTTGTTTTCGATGATTCATCCCGACAAAATGGCCGCTCCAAAAAAAAAATTTTTTTGTTGGCGGACGTCGAATCTCTGCAACGGTTCATTTGAAACAAAAAATTCAAATGAGGTTTTAATCTGTAGAACATTGGCTATCGTCGGAACTAGAATTATTAATTTTCAATAAAAAATAACAAAATGGCGGCATTTCGAATTTTTCAGGTGTTTTTCGGGTGCTTAATTTGTTTATAACTTTGTAAATAAACAATGGATTTTAATAATTCTAGTTCCGACGATAGATACACAATCAAGAAATATACAGCTAAATTTTTAGATCAATCGGAGCAAAAGACTCTGAGATCTGACGTCCGCCGAGTCAAAACATGCTGTTTTCAGAAAAACGCGTTTAAAGTTTTTTATGCGGAAAAAAGCTAAAAAAATTAATTTTACCTTAGTCAGCGATGCCTGCTCCATACATAACGCGATGCCTCCTCCATACATAACTAACCTTAAATACAAAGCAGAAGGACCTAGCCCGTTATAAACCGAAAAAAAATGGGCGAAGCAAACAGAAATACAACAGTCCTCCTTGCTCCGAAACACGCCAGGGGACCTTCGAGCGCTCGGATTACACGTCTCTCGAAAACTCTCTGTATCTTTAAAACTATTCAATATTTTGCTTAGATATTTTAAGGGAGTATTTTCTAGGTGTAGTAGAGTAGATTTAAGCAAAAAAACAAAAAACGAAATTTTTTTTTTTTTTCACTGGACTACCCCCTTAAGGGGGTAGTACACTTCTTAAGGCCTTTTTTTAAAGTTTTTTTTTTTTTTTATAGTTAACTTTATTTTGATCTTGCAAACTTTTTATATATGATACAACTAACATTCAAGAATAAAAAAAAATTTTTTTTTTTTCTTCATAGGTCCCTAATATGGCTGCCTGAAGGTGACCCCTTTTTAATCTGGCCGACATGATATCTCGACTCTGGAACGTCTCAAACAAACAACTCAAAGTGCATATTAAAATATAGATCATTCGCTATCGCTCGAACTAGGATAAAAAATTTTGGTAAAAAAAAGAAAATTATTGACTTTTTAATTTTTCGGTCATTTTTTTTTTTTGCAAAAAATTGTTTAAAAAAAGGGTTAAACATTAAATTTGAGCCCGATCAGACCAATAGTTTCTTCAAAATCATGTCGGCCAGGTCAAAAAACGTGGTTTTGAGAAAAACGCGTTTAAAGTTTTTATTCGATAATTTTAAGGTGCGATAAGCGTAAGGCACCGCTACAAATGTGTCTATAACTTTTTTTATATATAGAATTTCTCAAAACGGTTTTGGGAGAACATTTCTGTGATATATTATAGCACTTTTATGAAATAAAAAAAAAATCGATTTTTTCAAAAAAGAGAAGTGTACTACCCCCTTAAATCAAAAAAAAACCAAAAAAAATTCTTGAGTATAAAGAAGTATAAGAGATATTTGCTGTTAAAACTTAGTGATTGCATGTTTTCGAAAACACAGTTAAAAAATGATTTTTTGTTTTGTGTTTAAATTGGCTTTAAATTTGGGAATAATAAAAAGTGTTTTTTAGTGTCTTATATTCCCAAGTTTTCAAGAAAAAATCTCCATGTGTTAATTTTTATTTTTACTATTGAACCAATAAAGAGGTTTTTTTTTTTTTTTAATAATTCGGAAACTGTTCAACATTAAGAGCTGAAATTTGGGGTGAATTATTTTTATTTGCCGCGGGAGCAAATTTGGTATTTTTTTTTTTTTTTTACAGACCATCAGCTTAGTCAAAGCTTTGTAAAATAACAGAATTAATCTGTAGCTTATGACTGATTATTCATCATTTGGTCCGATGTTAGTAGACATGCGACCACAACCACCAAACAGACTATTCTTTAGTGCATGCTTACTGACACGAACATCAAACAAATCAGCATTCTTATTCATATTTAACCTCATCCGGTTAATAGGCTGGAAAAAGCTATAGTTATTCTTACATAAACTAGTTTGCAGAAGTGAAACCACCCTAAGATTACGCTCGTTCAATCTGAAAGTGAATTCGCTTTTAAGGGAGGCTGAATCAATATTACCAATTAATAATTGGTGAACAAAAACAATGTCTGCGATCTCCCGACGCTTGAGCAGAGAGTGCATATCGAGGAGCCTCAAACGATCCTTGTAAGGAGAGAGAAGAACTGGATTGCTCCAAGGTAAATCCTTAAGAGCAAATCTGACAAATTTTCTTTGCACAGATTCGACTCAGTCAATATGGACTTGATAATAGGGCGACCAAACTTGACTTGCGTATTCGAGAATTGGTCTAACAAAAGAAAAGTAAAGCTGTTTTAAGACAGTTCTATTGGAAAATTCACGGGACCATCTTTTAATGAATCCCAGCATAGAACTGGCTTTAGCCACCGTACAGTTGATATGCTCAACGAAGTCTAATTTGCAATCCAGAATAACTCCCAAGTCACGGACAGATTGAACACGTCGTAGAGCATGATCCGATAAGGTATAATCAAAACGCAGGGGATTACGACCTCTACAAAAAGTCATGATTTCGCACTTACCAATATTTAATTCTAAATTATTGTGTGTACACCACAAATGGAATATATTTAGGTCATTTTGAACCGCGTGCCAGTCGCTAATATTTCTTGTTCGAAAGAATATTTTCATGTCGTCTGCGTAGATTAAGATTTTACAGGTTTGAAGGAGTTGTGAGATGTCATCAATAGATAAAATAAAAAGAAGTGGACTTAAATGACTACCCTGTGGGACTCCTGACGTAGCTGATATCTTGTTCTATGTAAATTACTTCTTTCAGTCTAAAATTGTTGGGATATGTCATAAACTTCTTTTGCTGGTGTGTCCCACGGAAGACGGTGCAATACTTTTAGAGCCCTATTCATTAGATTCTGTATACGTTCAAGATTATATTGTGGTGTTTGGGAACAAATATTTATTAAATATCTATTATGTGCTAGAATGTGCGAATTATATATTAATTTAGCGACAAAATTATTAAGCTTTCCTGTTCTACCACTTGCTCCTACGATCGGAGTAATTCTCTTTATTACGTATGATATATGCGACTTCCAACTAAGATTTTCATCCAAAGTGAGGCCCAAGTATTTTATTTCATTTACTCGTTCTATTTTCTTACCATCTATTTCAATCTTAGGGTCAACATCGTTTTTATTTTTTACTTTAAAGATAATATATTTAGTTTTTCCAATATTCAGCGTGAGCTTATTCCCTTGTAACTACGTGTTGAAATTTACCAAATCTGCGTTTACCATTTCCTTTAATTCGTCTTCCGTTTTGGCTCTATGCAGTAAGGCAGTGTCATCGGCATATATTTTATATCTACCTCTTAAGTGTACATTCTGGATATTATTTATGTAGAGCAGATAGAGAAGAGGTCCCAAAATTGATCCCTGTGGAACATCACACTTTTGTATTTGCTCTTGGTTGTATTGATTTTTCAACTTTGTTTTTGCTGTTCTTGATGATAATTTGTTACATGTCCCTCTAATACCCAGTTGTTCCAATAGTCGTTGACGGTCAACGGTGTCGAACGCCTTTTGTAGATCAATAAGTACTGCTAGGGTGTAGTATCCTGCATCGAGAGCATCGTTGATGTCCATGAGCACATCTACCACTGCTGCTTCTGTACCGCTTTTTTCCTGAAATCCGAACTGATTTTTGTCGAACCCTCCGGTTTTTTTTACAAACTCCTTTATACGATTATGTATTATACTCTCAAATATTTTACTTATTGTACTTAGGGCCTGTCCGAATCCAAGTCTTCGTCTTCATCTTCGTCTTGTTATGACACTTCATGACGTCACACTGAGCTAAGCTCTGTCCGAATTCATGTCTATGTCAGTGAGCTTACCTACTCAGTATAACAGTTAAGTCACTTGGTTAGCTTGATGAGCGAGTCAAGGTTTGCGTTGACTTTCTGGTGCAATAGATGACTATTTTGTTTGAAAATGTCAGCTAAAAAGTGTAAGTAATTATCAATTTAATAGTTTTCTTACAGAATCATTTTCAGGCAGCTCATCCTGATCGATGTCGCTCCAAATTTTGCTGCTGTTGACCCAAAATCTGCTCACGATTTGCACAACAAATATGTTTGCGTTCATATTTCTTTGTGAACTTTCCATATTCTCCTTTTATTTTTTCTGAACTGCAGATACTTAAACTTCAAATGTCTTATTCTTCTTTTTCGGCTTTAAAAACTTGACAAATGACAAGCTAAGACATGAATTCGGACAGGCTCTTAGTATTGTAATTGGCCTAAAGTTTGATGGATTTTCCTCGTCCCTCCTTTGTGTATTGGTGATATTATTGCCTTTTTTAAGCATTTCGGGTAGACTCCACTTTCGAGACATTCGTTTATTAGCTTTGCCAATGGTGTTTTAATATACTCCACTAAAGTCACGACATCCTCTGTTGTAATTTCATCTATCCCGGGCGATGATTTTCTCTTTAATTCTTTAATTATTCTTTCAATCTCTTCGACATTAGTTGGCTGCATGAAAATGGTTTGTCCTTTAGTATTGTTTGCTACTGCAGGTCGTTGCTCAATTTTGCGTTGCAGGTCTATTCCAATTTTATTGAAATGCTTGTTAAGTAGGTTTACGATTTCCGTCGAAGTTGTGTATATTTTTCCCTCGTAGTGCAGTCTCTCAATTTTGTTCCTTGTGTAACATAACAATAAACTGTTAGCACAAGTTAAACCAAGAATATATGACTAGAAAGCGCCGGCAATCGAGGACTGTTACAAAGCACTTTTATTAACACGTTCGCTGCCACGTTTTGTTCAGCTTTACATTCAGCTATTAGTTGCCGGTCACCGGTGACCGGCGTGGCAGCCAAAGTGTTAATAGCAACATCAAATTGATCAGCATTACTCTTAAAGTAGTTCGACCTACAAAGATTTGGCAGTTTTCTTAGATTGTATCACTCACACTGAACTGAAACTTATCAACTAAAGTATTAGAATCAATGCTACCAACTTATAGCTGGTGTACAAAAGAGTTCGCTCCCCACCGCTCACCGTCGCGATTATTCTTGAAAACTGGATTTGAATTCAACGCCATAAAACTATCGAAAATATTATATATTTGTTCTTTTTTTCCAGTTTTTCTTACTTCTGTGATTTTTTAGAAAATTAAAGAAAAGTTTATTTAAAGTATGCTCCATCGGCAGCTACAACCTTCGCCCATCTTTCAGGTAATTTACATATTCCTTGCATGAAGAAATCCTGGTCTTTTGAGCTGATGCGATTAGCAATCCAAATTTTGATACTTTCATATGAAATGAACGGTTCTCCCGCAAGATCTGACTGCATTGTTCGGAATAAGTGATAATCTGAAGGAGCTATGTCTGGCGAATATGGCGAGTGGAGTAGCACTTCCCAGTTCTGTCCATCCAAATACACTTACGGTTATACACACCGCACCACGCAGGTAGTTTCAATAATACAAATAATTGAAGTATGTAGGGTAGGGGGAGGGATGGAATCATTTGAACTGCTCTAAGGGGGTATAAAAGCAACCCTTTCGGTGAAAGGATATTCAGTTTAAGTTGAGTGGTGATAACGAAAAATGTGAAAAATGTGAAATGCCCGGAAAATACAAACATTTGTCCCGAGACGAAAAAGTACAAATTTTTACATTGGTAGATCAAGGTCTGTCGTATCGTCAGATAGCGGCTACAATAGAGTGTAGCCATTCAACTATCGTTTGATTAATGAAGAAAAAAGAGAATTTGGACCCTCTGGAGAGGACGAAAGGATCTGGAAGAAAACGGAAGACAAATTTAAGGACGGGCAAAGCCTTACGACGGCCTTGCAGGATTGCTTAAAAACCGCTGTCCGTATGAGGGCAGAGCTAAAGGACTATCATCAAGTCGACGTGCTCTTGCCTGTTAACGCTCGTAACAATATGCACTTAATATGAAATAAACCCCCAACTTACAATAATAATAGGCACTTGTTGTAAAATGGTCTAACAAAAATAAAGTGAGAATATAGAAAAAAAAAAACAATCGAATAACACAGTGGACAGTTGTATACGTAAATTATAACGTTACTCCCAGACTGGATAGCATATACCCATGTACTAAATTCACCGGCTCGCAACAGACAGACGATTGATGCTTTAAAGTGGTGGGGATAGGAATCGGTAGAGGGAAGGCCAAACTTTTTGTCGCCCCGGGATACATCACCCAGCCTCTTACTGTTTAAGCGGGGCAAACTAAGAATCTTCCTGCAGGGTATACGTGTGGGCCTTTAGGGTTAAAAGTATATATATTTTTGTTCGGAATGATTTCAAGTATAACATATTTCAAGGTGAAGGTCAGAGCAGGTGTGACACCTATACTGAATAATTATCAATTACTGTAAGCTTCGATAAAAGTATCATAAGAAAGGTCATCCATACCTGATAAAAAAATCTTCCATAATCTGTTTTTTTAAATAATATACAATAAATAAAGGGAGGTGAAGTAGAAAATCTTTGCCGTTCATAAGAAACACAGTGTGCAAAGTTTTCAGAGATCTTGGTATAAAGTAGTATAAGTTTTCCCAATCAGAACAAAATAGCCAATCAGCTGCCTGCCTACTGAGTTCTTGATAGAACTTATTTGATTAAGACCAACAGACAAAATAGAACCAATGAATGATGACGATAAATTATCATTAGGGTAGAAAACTACATACCCATTTCACATTGGATATGTTAAAATCGCCTATTAAAATAAGCTTGTCAAAGGTATTCATTAAATTCTGAATGAAGTCAAGGCAATTAATAAGTACATCATAGAGGCTGTTATTATTACTATCTAAAGTATTAACCATATTCGGTAACATATAATAACATATATAACAGCATAGAAAAAAAAAGAATAATTTTTAGAGCAAGAAGCTCCACGCCAAATGAAGTAGAGGAACCGGGAAGTGAAATTAACCCAATGTTAAGATTATTTCTGCATTTAATGCGAAAACCGCCTTACGAAAGACCTGATACGATGAATTTAACAACCCGGCATCACAAAAACAGTGATGGGGCCATGTTTCAGTGAGCACTACAATATCATAGCTGGCAGCAAAATATTGCTGGAAAAAATTCTAGTTTTAGCTCTAATACCCCTAACGTTTTGGTAATAAAAGAACATACTCATATTGTTGTTTAATTTTTTGCTTATTCTAGTTTTTCTGTATGGTTGCGTTGAGGATAGACGTGAGTTTATTAGTAGAAAAATAAGATCAATGTACACACTCTGAATGTTTAACAAAAGCCCCAGGAGGCCTAAAAGTAAAATCAAGGAGCGTGTTGGACGTGACATCAGACACATGGAGATGCAATATATGGAAGTCTTTGAGTTAAGAATAGATAAGAAGATGCGTTGACGAACATGAGCTACACTTAAGGTTGTTTGAACATTCGGAGTCAGGGGAGCAATAGAATTCGTCTCAGCAGAAACAGAATTGTTAAGATCAATAACTCAATTGCCGTATCTTCTGTAGACGTAAAATTATTGGGTTGTTCGGAAAGTAATTTCGTTTTTTCCCAACAGAGGACTTAATTGTTTTTTTTTTGGCAGCCAACTTCACACTTAAGCCGCAATGTCATTATATACTTTGACAGCAAATATAGCAAGGCTTGTTTGTGAAAGTTTGTTTCATTCTGTGCATTAGTTTTTGTTTGGTGCCCTATCAAATATGGAGAGTCGACAGCAGCATTTTCGCTATATTTTATTTTTTTATTATCGAAAAGGTAAAAATACTGTTCAAGCAAGAAAAAAATTAGTTTATGTAATTATATGGAGAAGATGACAGAACGCCAGTGATATGCCAGTGAATGAACTGGTTTGTTAAATTTCGTTCCGCTTTTGATGTTGAAGATGCACCACGTTCTGGAAGGTCAGTTGAAGCTGGTGACGACAAAATAAAGGCATTGATTGATGCGAACCACCGAATAACAACTCGTGAGATGGTTGAGATATTAAATTTATTGAATTCGACCGTTCATGATCACGTGAAATGTCTTGGTTTTATTTCAAACTCGACATATGGGCTCCACATGTTCTTACAGAAAGAAATTAGCTACGTCACATTGAAGTCTGTGATCCGCTTCTCAAACGTCAAGAAAATGATCCATTTGTGAAGAGAATCATCACTGGGAACAAGAAAGGGTTGTTTATAACAATGTTAAACGCAAGAGATCATGGAGTAAAAGAGATGAACCGGCTCAAAGCACTTCGAAAACAGATATTTATCAAAAAAGGTGATGATATATGTTCGGTGGGATTTCAAGGGAACCGATTTTTTTAAGCTTTTACCGGACAATACCACTATCAATTCTGAAGTGTACTGTCATCGACTGGACAAATTGAATAATTCACTCAAACCGAAAAGGGCAGAATTGATCAATAGAAAAGGTATATTGTTCCACCAAAATAATGCGAAATCTCATCTAAGTTTGGTAGCATGCCAAAAGCTTTTACAGCTTGGATGAGATCTACTACTACACCCATCATATTCCTCGGATCTGGCACCTTCAGATTATTATTATAATAAATTATATTATGATTATATAAACCTTTACCTCAAATTTGGACGTTAAAAATGACTTGAATCAGTTTTTTTGCCAGCAAAGATCATGTAACAGTCCCGGGAAGTTGGCTTAGGGTTTAGATTTGATTAAATTTTAAATTGAAGAATTCTCAAGGCTTTATTCCTAATATGGAGTCATTCCTAGACCTAAGCTGACAATTTTATGTGGCCACCCTATTTAAATTCTAACTCAATATATTTTAATACAAGAAAATATACTTACACCTGTGTTCAAAAAAATAGTAGTGCAAGTGCTCTTGTCTGAAGACACTGCTATTCATTGCTTATGAACTAAAATGTTTTTAATTGTTCATCAGATTCTTAAACACCTGATGTTGTGTTTTGTGCAAAAGTTGTCTTTGTTTTGTACATGAGAATTTGTAGAACAGCAAACTTGCCGCATTGGTGCACTACTATTTTTTTGAACACAGGTGTAGCTGAGAATCCTTGTAGCATGTTGATGATGTTAGATGTTGCTTACTTATTATTTATGTTGTGTACCCCGGATCATTGTGTGATGTCTGTATGGTGTGATATGCTGATGGGTTTGATGTCTTTATGTTGTGGTGCCGGTGTGCTGTGATGTGTGTATGTTAAGGTTATTGCATGCTGGTGTGTTTGATGTCTTTATGTGTAGTGTCTATGATGTTTTGTGAATGATTGTTGATCTTTAGGTTGTGATGTCTGTTATATTATAATGTGATGAATTAATGAAGAAGTCCTTATGTTGTAATGCTTGTGTTGCTGTATGTATGATTCACACATGCTGACAAGTGTGAACTCTTTCTGTTGTGTTGTGAGGTTATGTGTAACTAATACATGCTGATTGCATGCTTCATATGTGATGCCTCGTAGTGTTGAGCTTATAATTTATACGACCGTCTGATCGAAAACCTGGTTCGCACTATCGGGTTGTCCAGAGTGATGAATAATAATCCCGTCCCTTTATTTTTAATTTACCAAATATATTTATTTTTATTCCATATTTTACATATTCTTTAATTTTAAAATATTCCTCCTACATTCCCTACTCTTATTCTCTGTTCGTCCTCGATCCTTTACGCGTTCACCATCTTTCTTTTCATTTTAGTTCATGTTTTTACTTAAGTCGACTCCACTTTACATATAACCATTCCTGACGCATGCCTTATAGAGAAAGTGTGATTTTTGGCGCCCGGATATAGTTTGTGACGTGACTCATATGGCATAACAATCTTGATCGACACCAAGTACTGTTAAGGCCGTTTCTCAGTCAGCTCGGCATAGCAACATTCTTATAGAAAATTCTTGTGCTTTTTCCATCGGGGCTTATTGGCGATGAACTAAAATTGTAATAATACTTCAAGCAATGAATTTTAATCGAGAGAGTGGAAGGTAGTTGAAAGTCCGAGCTTTCCAAGCTCACAGGTGGCTGTCCACATCGGTTGTTACACTGATCGATTACGTCGATCAGTTGTTGACACGAGAAGTTTCTGTACTAATATACTATTTAAGACTGGTCTAAATTTAACTAGAAAGCCCTCATATTTATAATTTCTCCTACCTCTAGCTAGTGGAACTTATAGAACTGAGTTTTGCTTTGATGTAAACAATATAAAATTGTTCTTGCCAACCGATACTCTGTCTGATGTACGTTACAAATAAAATATGTATACTAGGGTGCTTTTTTTCGCGACTATTTTTTTTTTTTTTTTTTTTTGGTTCAGTCCCACTTCGAAATTTTGTGGCAAATACCTAAACAAAAATTCCCTGAAAATTGGAGCCCTTAATATTAATATTAAGTACTAGACCAAGCCGTACAAAGACTTCCCATATAAAATACACGTAAAATTTGATTATTTTTCTTCAAAACTACAGCTCAGAGGCATTTTATGGTATAATATTGGTCAATGGTAGGGTTTCTTCAGCATTGAATGCTCTACAAAAGTGTCCATTGCGGTGTAACCCTAACTCCCACTAGCTAGGTAGTACGGGTGACTAACCCCAATTTTTCCATGAAATTGTCGCTTTTTGCCCCTATCTCGTAAACAACACGAGATACAGAAAAAGTGAATATGACTAACTTGTAGGAAATTCAGATTGGGTCAGGAGATAAGCTTGTTATAATTTATTTCTTCTGTTGCGAAGAGATCGAAGTTCTTTATTGTACCAGGGAGGAGAAGGGGAGCAGTTTTTGTTTTAAGTTTGAAGGGAATAGATTCGGCGAAGCGACTAAATATTATAGTATAGAAGACATCAAGGGTCTCAGTAACCGAGAGAGATGCGTTGCCGAGTAGGTGATTAAATTTTTCGAAATCACCTTTACGAAAATTGAAACAGTATTAGGACGCCGAGACGGTAGGGGGAAGAGAAAGTTCAAAGAAAAATGCAACGAAAAGAGGAGGGTGAAAACGGTCGAGAGAGAGGAGATGGGTGCTTTCAGTGACAACTGAATTGCCAGGCTTCTTTGCCAGAGGTGGCATTCGAGGGGTTATAATAGGTAAGGTCTTCAGATAGAGTCCATTGTAGGCAAGGGAGGTTAAAGTCCCCGAGAACAATAATTTCATCATTGGGCTCGAGGACATTAAAGATGGAGTCGATTACGCCAATGGCAAGTTCGTAGAGTTCGAGCGGTTGGGAAAACCGAATGTAAAAACATAGGATGTACAGAGAACGCTGATTTAAAGTTGTTTTAATGCAGACAAATTCACAGGCAGAGGAATTAGTAGTTTTGAATAGGGTAGCGCTGAAGCGATTATGTAAAGCGATAAGAACACCGCGATCTGAGGAAAATGCATCATCTACGAAGCCATCGATTCTGAAAGCAACGAAGTCAGGAGGAAATAATTAATTATCGTTAATGTAGGGGGTTATGTTAGGCTCTGTTAGGGCAAAGATGACGTAAGGAACGATATGGGAATTTAGGAAGACCTCACTGGCTGAAAGACAATTAGAAGTGCGGGGGAACTATGAGGGAAAAGCGGAGAACTGTGAAAGGCAGGTGAAGGGGGGAGTGAGTAAAATTGTCTAGGTTAGGAACGAAAATAGTTCCTAGAGTCGTTACGGCTTTTTTGGTGGTGAGAAATACGAGGGGAGCTGACATATGACGCTAGGGCAGTTAAGTAGTCGGATATCTTTTTAGGTGGGATGTTAAGTGCCTCATGGTATTTAAAGAAAAGCTGCCGTAGAGTAGAGAGGGCAGTGGGAAGACCTTCTTGGTGAATTGAGACCAGAACACTAGTTTTAGTCTTACCATCAATGCAATGCAGACAAAATCAGATTTATCATGGGGGTAGGCTAAAAGTAAACGCACATTTTCATAAATCCTGATAAACAGATAACGTCCGCCTCTAGAGTCGGCAGACCGCATAGTGAGCTTAATTACAGGAGGAAGAAGTGGGTCGATAAATTATGGTTTAGAGGTCCCGGAGATAGGGGGCGCAATGTTCGGAGAATTCATAGTACTTGAGGAGGATACCTTAGGAACCGGTTGATCCGGGCAGTTAGGGAAAACACGCGTGGCGCAAGAAGGGGGAGGAGGGCTAATGGATTTTTAGAGTAAAGATGGGGTGGAGCGGGAAATATTATTATTGGAAGTAGGGTAAGGGCGGTCAGAGATGAAAAAACAGGTAACAGAGGTTAGTGAAGGGGTTAGAATGGAAGAATTGAGAGTGTGAGACTTAACAAAGGTAGGGTAGTTGACCGCGGTACTGCGACTGAAATTAGAGAAAAGACCAGCTTTGAGCTACCAATTAGAGTCTGTGTGTGGGATTGAGAGATGGGAGTTGGACGGAAAGTGGGAAACATCGTTATGTTGGTTTTTGCAATTCACATTAGTAGAGTTTCGTAAAACAGATTTGGAAGATCTAGAGGAAGAGGGACGAATAGCGGATTCCGCAGGGCGGATGGATTTACCTAGAAAGCTTATGTAAGGCGCAATCTTAGTTGTAGGATTAGATTTAGAACTATCGGGAGAAGATGACGAACTGGCAGATTTGGTGATCCATTTAGAGATCCTGATATTCCCAGACGAGAAGTAGCTGCCGGTAGAGTATGTGATGAGCCATGCATATTTCGAGGGGATGAGGACTTTAAATTTAGACGAGTTCCCGCGTTCAGTAGATGGAAGTTTCACACAGTTAATGGAAAACTAGTTACAAGTAGTGGAGTGGAGCTAGAATAGGTGACGCTATTGGCGTTGCGTAATCTCTGCAGTTTGTTTCCAGTCATCTTCTGTCCATAAAGCACCGAATTTGCAGATGGAAGGTGATATGTAGTTGAGCAGCTTGTGCAGGGGTAGTGCTAGCAGCTAGGCGGTCGTAGTTCAGTCCGGGTGGTAGGCGTTACTGCAGTTGATTGTAGTTCCGATGCTGAGGTAGGGGGAGTGTGTGGGATTCCTTCCTAATGTCCGAAACATGAAGGAACTCCGAATGAAGAGACTTGTCAATTAGATTACGAGGTACTGGGGATCGTCTATTGGAAAACTCAGTAAAGGACTTGAACTCATAGAAAACGTCGATGAAAGCATGACGACCGTAGGAGAGCTCAGCCGCGTTCGTTGCGTCAACAATTGGAGAGTGTCCTTGGTTGTGGGAGAAAGGGAGTGATGCGAGAGGGAAGCTTCGAGAGCAGTCAAAGCGAGCAGGTTTGGCATTCGTTGAAATCCCCACGAATAGAATTCAATTCCTTCGAAACGTTCAGCAAGATGTAATAACTACCAAGAATGTCCTGCAAATCGCTAAGAAGTTTGTTGATGCCCTCGTCGAGTAGTGAGTTAAGGGAAGTATCGAGGCGAGGGTCGTCAGAGACTTTTCCAGATTCCGTAGTTTTAATTTACTAAAGTTCGCAAGAGAGAATAAAAGTCAGTGCTAATTCTTAAGTTCTTTATTATAAGAAGTAGTTCACAAGACGAGAGCTCAGGAGAGACTGAAGTACAATATGGAGGACTATCTATAAATTTAGTGTAGTGTTACCATACCACAACACCTTCCCCTTCAAATATTCTTCAATTTTCCTTCCATAGCGAGTACATAATTCCTTAGGACCATTAGGATTTTCAGCATTATGATTTTCAGCATTAGGATTTTCGTTATTAACTCCAGTTTGCATATTATTATCATGGGTTATTAAATTAGGAGGCGTTGTTTCTTCTGTATTATTTTCACTGTCGGAAATAATTGGGGCTTGAATTTTGTTGTAAGGGTAGTTTTGTTCTTAGTTTTCTGGACATTAAAAGTTCTGCTGGTGATAAGAGACTTAATATTGGTGTAGAACGGTATTGAAGTAGAGCAATGTATGGATCCGTCCCGGTTTCATGACTTTTCTATAGAAGTTTCTTTATTGTACCAATTGTACGTTCTACTAGGCCATTCGAATGTGGTAAGTAAGGACTTGACTTAACGTGTTCAATATCCCAGTCGGTAGTAAATTTAGTAAATTCTGTGGAATTAAAAGGAGGACCGTTATCAGAAATCATAAACCGAGGAATACCATGACGCGCAAAGATCGACTTTAAATGAGTTATTGCTATGTTCGCACTATACCCATGGGACTATTTCTACATAGCCAGAGTAATAATCTACGGCCAGTAAGTAAGTTTGTTTCTGGAAGCAAAAGAGGGCCACTGCAATTTTATGCCAGGGTAATAGATCGATAGTATGAGGTATTAAAGGCTCTCTCGAATTATTTCGTCTATGATGTATGCACGTATCGCAGTTGCTTACCAGGTTTTTGATGTCATTGTTAATATTTGGCCGGTATACAGTATTTCTGGGAAGATTCTTACATCTATCTATTCCCATTCATGGATTCGTTGTAAAATTCCTTGACGCATTTTTGTGGGTATGACAAGGCTTTGTGATTTGAAAACTAGGTCATCCAGGACAAAAATGTCATCACGTATTTTAAAATAAGGGCGTGCACACTCTCTCACTGCTCTTATATTATGTGGCCATCCGTTTCTGAAATAATATTTGTGTTTTTGAAATGTTGGGTCATTGTTTGTTTCAGTGACCAATAGAAATGAAATGAGTTCAGTGACCAATAGAAATTAAATGAGTGAATTACAACACAAAGTTCTTCTAGTACAATATCAGACAACTCTGCTCGAGAAAGAGCGTCCGCAATATACAAGTGTTTTTCTGGTTTGCATGTGACCTTCAGATCATAGGCAGCGCGTTTAAGCATCATTCTTTGAAGCATGACCAATTTCTGGCAATTTCAACTGCTGTATAGAGTGTGATATCTCCTTCATTTAGTAATATTTCCTTTATTTGGACAAATTTAGTATTTAACCCACAAACGAATATGTCTCGAACTAATTTCTATCTTAGCTCTCCAAATTCACGCGTTAGACTTCAATTCTTAAGTGCTATGATATACTCGTTTAATGACTCTTCTGTTCTTTGGGTTCTTGTAAAAAATTTGTGACATTCTACAGCAATATTGACTTTAGGCAGAAAATATTTTTCAAATTTAACGATAAGAGCATCATAATCTATTGTGTCCACATTCGCGTCAAACGAACTAAACACGTGGCGAGCTTCCAGTCCCATGCAATGAAGTAACATGGCAACTTTTCTATTATTGGCGCAAGTTTCAATATCTGTGGCTCTGCAGTAAATTTTGAACTGGGTTATCAAATTTGTCCAAGTATTTGGTAGATTTGATGATCTCCAGTTGATGATGGGCATTGCAAATTGTGGACTTGTGGAACTACTGAAGATTGTGAGCCGCTGACGGTAATTTTGTCCTGTGGCTGGCTACTGCTGCTTTGCTGATCCATATCAGATTCGTTGATCATTTGATCTTCTTTTTAACTTTAAAGACTTCACTATATTTTAGACATCTGGCACCGTGTTATGTTTATTAATAAAAGTCAGTGCTAATTCTTAGGTTCTTTATTATAAGAAATAGTTCACAAGACAAGAGCTCAGGAGAAACTGAAATAAATTTAGTGTAGTGTTACCATACCACAACAGTGGTATCTTTCCTAAACAGCGGAAGTTATCTTCCTCTACATAAGAAGGGCAACAAGTGTGATATTTCCAATTATCACCCCTTTTCTAATCTATGCTACATTGTTAAAGTCTTTGAGGTGTCAATTTGTGACTATGTACTACAAATTTATTTCAGTTTACTAAATTTTGTATATCCGCCCTTGAACCGGGAAGGCAGGTGTACTGCTTCTTCACCGACTTTAGTAAAGCTTTTGACATGATCAACCACATATTCTTGTTTATAAGATATCTGTATTTGGTTTTCCCACTGGTTTTGTGACTTGCCTCCTTTCTTACTTGACTGATCGTAGCCATCTCGGACTTCTGCTTTTTATTGTTGACATCAATGATGTAGAAACTCACACATCCTCTGCTATGCGGACGATGAATTCGAACCAACGCTTACCACCCGCAAAGTAACGGCATGGTAGAAAGAGTTCATCAGCAATTAAAAGACGCATTAAAACCTCAAGCGAATTCCAAACAATGGAGTGAAAAGTTCCCTTTTGTCCTTTTAGGCTTGCGCACTTCCCTTAAAGAAGATTTAAAAGCATCACGAGGTGAGTTAGTATATGGTCAACACTTAAGAATTCCTGACGAAATGTTTGTTCAAGCTCCACACGTAGAACATACTGATCCTAGTAACTTATTGCAAAAACTGCGACACAAAATGAGAATTATTAAATTTACTAATCCTAGATCGAGTCAAAATCACAATTCCTATGTCCCTACCAATTTAAATAATTGCGAGCTTGTCTTTGTCAGAGTCCATCGAGCTCGATTAGATTTAAAAGCCCCATTCGACGGCACATTCAAAGTTATACAATATATATCAATATCGATAGATCGACTTCAACCAGCGTATATTAACAAATAAATTAAAAAAATGTAACATACTGTTATAGCTAATACGAAATTAACAACGAAGTACTCTTTAATTAATCTTTAATAACATCTTCCTTTTCTCGGAGGGGGTAATGTAGTGATATCAAAATATGCAAATTTTAGGGCTTCAACTGACCAAAACAAAAATTACACGCAGCAATCTACGATCTACCCTATCGACTTACATTTCCTCACTACTAAACTAACTACCAAACAAAATTCGTAACGAATTTGGTATCATGTCACATATTTGTATGTCTGCAGAACATATAGCCAATTGAACACTAACTTTTGTACATTTTATAGAAACATCGCTTCAGCAGTTTATTTCCATACCAATTAAGATTACAATTTGCCCTTGTTTGCGTCTAAATACTCCAAATAAAGTAGAATGGTAAGTAAATATTTCAGTGACAAAGCCAACTTCTACCATGGAACATGTTTTTGAACTTTCCCATTTTAAATTGTATAGGGAAACGGTACTGACGCAATTTTAAACATTAAACGTTGTAATACATTTAATCACGAAGACCTGCATGAATTCGATCAGAATATTTCTATTTCATTAAGAGTTCACTGTTTAATTAATCCGCCATATATAAAACTGAAAAAAATTATCAACATCGTATTCCATACATAGACCTCTTGGGCAGGCTTAATTAAATTATTACATTAATGGCCATTTTTATCTGTAGAATGTAATAACAAAATTATAATAAGATTTCGTTACGAGCTCACTCAGCAAAATCGCAGACATAATAGCCATTTAATCTTCCCGGCGAAAAATTTAAATCGATTTTTAACAACTTCTTGTTTTGCTTCAGGTTTGCTTTAACTATAACGTCCTCACCATCGCTCGTTTGTCTGATAACGACACGCCCAATATGGGCATATCGGAAGAAATCAAACTGGATGAATTACCACAGGAAGGAAGGCTACCGCAAGATGCAATTACAGAAAGGTCCTATCCTACAACCAGTAGAATCACAAGCAGTCCCCTATCAGATACGAATAGTGATGCCGAGTTAGATGAATATGCTCCAAAAAGAAAACAGAGAAGATATCGCACTACTTTTACGAGTTTTCAACTAGAAGAACTCGAAAAAGCTTTTTCTAGAACCCATTATCCCGATATTTTTACAAGGTAAGTTCTAATAGTTTTCATAATTAACAAAATATTTCTGTTTGGTATTAGAAGTGATGGAAATTGGAATCATATTCGCAATTTTAAAAAGCATTTAATAAGACTCCATATTATATATATTAATTAACATAGAAATTACTGCTGTTGGGATTTAAAGCAAACAATCTATTGCTGAAATTTAGCTCACAATTTATAAGACTGCCAATTTAAAATAAAAATAGATTCAATTAAATAAAACTTTGAAAATTTACCATTTTACATGGGAACATTGTAATTTAAGCAGTACCGAAAGAAAATTGTTATGAAGGTGAGTAAAAGAAGCAGTGATAATGAATGAATACGAATACCTATCATAAAGTAACCTTATTCTTGTAATTAACGCTTCCTAGCCGCAACGTATTCCACGTTAAAATAAACTACAATAATTAACTCGTTCTTCTCTATACCATATTATTTCATTCTACTACTTTATTAAATAGTAGTTAAACGTATAATAAAATTTTAATAACTAATTTTATTTGTTTAATATATAGTAAATTCAGATTGAATACACAGAGCAGTTCGAAGTAACTTTTTTTTTAAGAATTACGGTTACTACAATGTCGAAAGCAAATCTGTGTTAAAAAGCCAGGAATAGTGTAAAATTGTCAACTCTTTTAACTTCTGTATATCATTATGTGTAGAAAATAAAGAAACAAACAAACAGAATTCATTATTTCCAGTTCACGCAACATTTTCAGATAAATTGAAATAAAATTTCCTTGAATGAATGCTATATAAAATAATATCCTACACAGAAAAATGATTTTCTAAAATTAATGAGTAAAGCTACGTTATATACGAACAAGAAAAATGTTCACAGTACTATATATAAAACTAATAAGTTTCAATTTAAGAAACACTTGTTTAAAAGAAAAACATAAATTTAAGCAAATTTTCTTTATTTAAACAATATGTCCCTAATTTTAACACAATTTTCTAAATTTAGAAAATGAATTTCTGTTCAAAAGCCGAAAAAACACAAATTTAAAAAAATAAAGAAAGTAAACCCAATTAATCTCTGTGGGCAAGCAAGGAACGTGTTGTACTTAGAATTCAAAAAATTCCCCAAGCCTCACCGAAAATTATAGACGTGAATTGGAAATTGGCAAAAACAAGTCGCTTTCGATTTTCCGTTTTGTAAACAACTTCTAATTACAACATTACGATTACCAACTCTTAAAAAATTAATAATCGTAGTTCTAGAATCTTCCATTGCCTAAATAAACAATTATTATTCAGGTAAACATTTATGAATACTCATATAATAATTTGTCCTCCAAAAATTGGTAATTCATCGGTCAGTAATTTGAAAATACTCAACTACTTCGTAATTTTCAGTAAGAGATTTCTCACTACTAAGGCAATCGGTCATTAATGGGCCAGTAAATCGAAAATAATCAACTTTCTGTTTATTTCTTTTATTATGGTATGTTACAAAGACAACAATTTGAGAGAAATATTGAAAGACCTACAGGGTGCATCTTACAAAACTGTTTTATTAAAAAACTTACCTATAAATACATTACACATTGCATTTTTCACAACCACACACGAAATAGGCGATATGTGCTTACCCATTATTTATAAAATATCTAAAACAAATTAAATTTTATTTAATTCCTTGTATTTAAAAACGCAGTTGTTTACTTAACAACTTTTAAAATAATTCAAAGTTGCGATTAAATTAAGAGTACCCCTACTTTTCTTAACCCAGCGACGCACACAATGTTCGTTCCACCTCGCCTTTAAAAATGCACAAAGAAAAAATGTAAACAATCTTATCCGTATTTATGCTCGGTGTGTGCTACCTGCCTCTTCCTCTTCTTCGATTCGTCATTTCCCTTTAACTTAACAGCTGTGTTCTTTTGTGCACTTATTCCAGAACTAGCTCATACATTTGTTGTTCTGCTCGTGTTCTGCAACCTGAACTAGACAAATTTTTTGTTCTGTTCACTTAGTTGTTGTACTGAAAACTAGGGGCGCTATATGTAAAATGTTGCGTGGTTAAGGTCTCGCATGTTGGTAAAAGTCACTTGATAGCTGTCGAACGGCAAAATAAAACCAGTTTGACACAATAAATTATGTTTTGAAGTAAACAATTGCTTGCCATTTCATCTTTTTTATTCTTATTTACCACCTCAATTCGCGTATTTGCTTTAAAACACAAGTGTGGACACATACCTTTAAGCTTTCACATGAATTGTGTTCCGAACCGTTCGTTTGCGTTGTTCTTGTTCTACTCCGGATAGCGAGCACAAAATAACACAGCTAACATTGTAAGAGGAGGTAGAATTCGTAGACCAATACCATTCATTCCATTCAATTATTTCCACCTCGCCTTTAAAAATGCATTATAGAAAAGTGCTTCAGTTTATTACTTACGCTGTAAATACTGTCGCTGAGAATTTTTTGGTAACTACAGGGTGCGGCACCAAAATTGGGGCAAATTAAACATTTTTTTGAAACATAATTTTTATTGCAAAAATGAAAAAGTTTATAATTATTTTTTTTACTAAATTCTTTGTTAGGTCACAGAGAACACGTTTACTCAATGTAACCTCCATCTGTTTGAACGACCGCCTCCATTCTCGGTCTAAAGCGATCGCAGGCCCGTTTTAATGAACCACGGTCCATATCGGCAAATGCTGCTTCAATAGAGGTATTCAATGATGCGACGTTTCGATGTCTGAACTTGTTAGTGACCCTTTCAATAACGCTCCATACGTAGTAGTCCAAAGGATTTAAATCAGGGCTGCTAGGAGGCCAAAATTCTTTATACCTGAGGTGTCCGGCAGCATTGTTTCGTAAAGAACACAAAAGCAAGTTCAACTCGCTTTCTCCTGGCAGCTTCAGAAAGCATCTGTCTCACTTTAATTGTGTAAGACTTGTAGCGGAGGTCCTACTCGACGATTCGACGCATAGTTTTTTCACTCACACCGACAATCGACGACAATTTTCGGATCGACTGCCCTGGGTCCTCAAAAATCAGCTCCTGAGCCCGTTGAATGATTTCGGGCGTCCTGACAACGCACTCCTTCGAGTGAGTTCTCCTTGCCGGTGTTGCAGAGCCTTCGTTGGACTTCTCCGACTCGTTATACCGCCTGACGACGTCGTACACAGTCGATCTTGGGTACCCGAAGAATCGAAAGTTTCTGTCGCTGAGCGCCCAGCGCGAACACTTTCGATAATCGCGACTCTTCGATTATACTCCGCACTTGATTTCAACATTGCGACTGTTTCGAGGTTATGATCGTTTAGTACATGTGTCAAGCTATTTGGACGCCAATCGCGACCTCTCGAAGTGGTATAGAACGGCGGGAAATTCAAGTTGAATTTTGTCCCAATTTTGGCGCCGCACCCTGTATTTCCCTCTCTATATTTATAAAAATTTACTCCTACAATTCACTCCTTATCTTTTTTTGACCTTGGTACCGTTATTCTTCCCAACCACACAATTTTGCTAGAAGTTGAAAGCATGCTTCAGCATGTGGAAGAAGAAAGCATGCTCCAGCATGTGGAGGAGATGCATGCATTCTAAGAAAAGTGGAATTGAAATTGATCTTAGCATGCCACACTACATAGTCGCATGTGCTGCCTGTGCAGTGCTGGACCGCATTAGAAAACTCCGTGATGAAAAAACGGAATCAAACCAATCGGTGTACCACTTAAATGTGTGAGGCATCCCTCCCCTTTTCGACTGTCCCTATGAAAAAGTACAATCAACAACGTGCCAACACAGTGCCACAAAATGCAAAGATGAACTGGGCTGCCTGGTAATAAGGTAAAAGTGGGATAGACGCCATATATTTAAAGGATAATGCCAGGGTTTCTATGACATCTGGTCCCACCCTCCAATAGCTACGTATGATACATTGTTGGATAGGTATTTTTTGAGCTGAACAAAAGTTATAATGGCGCCAAGTTCCAAATCTTAGTCTATTCAGAGTTATGCGTTATTAGTTATCAGTTTAACACCGTAAGTACCCTATGAGTGAGAGCGAGACAGACTGGTTTGTGACTAAACGACGTGCCGCGGTTGAAAGCTCTAGGTTAGCATCTACACTGAGTGCATTATGCACAAAAGTACGTAAATAGCATTACTTGACTATTGCCAAAACTGCAATGTATAGTAAAGAATAACTCTGAACGGACCAAGATTTGGAACTTGGTGCCATTATAACTTTTGTTCAGCTCAAAAATACCTATCCAACGATGTATCATACGTAGCT
Source organism: Dysmachus trigonus (assembly GCA_949715965.1). Classification (NCBI taxonomy): domain Eukaryota; kingdom Metazoa; phylum Arthropoda; class Insecta; order Diptera; family Asilidae; genus Dysmachus; species Dysmachus trigonus. Next base: position 46,553,286 of record OX454321.1, read on the forward strand.
ATTGGAGAGTGGGACCAGGATTTGCATCCTTCTTTCTCCTCTGTGCTTAACTACTCATAGATTTTGTATGAATGCTGTTTCAGTGAATGTTGCATGTAAAACAAAAACGCAGTAAGGTAAGAAGTGGTTTTAATATGTTGTTTTGTTTGTTCTTAACTTATTTAAATTATATCTTGCCATATCTGCTAATACCTTAGTACTTTTTAGCTGTATGGCGTTTCTCCCACGAAATGATGACAGATGCCACCCTTTGCAGAAAAATAATTGTTAAATAATCGAATATTTTTGTTGTTTAACACGTTGAGGACGGCGTGTACCGCCGGTTGTTCAGACGCGAATGGTTTATCTGGTGACGTGTACCACCGGTCGCTCACATCAGCTATAGTTTTGTAACATAGGTTTGTTTGTGGGTACGAGCGCCGCATATGTGATTTATACCACTTTCGCGACAGCGAACTGTTATACATACCTTTTGGTCATCAACATGACATATACATATATATGTGCAAGGCGCCGCCAGATAAAGCAAAGTACGACTTTTACTGCCGTCCGATGAACCGAAATAGAAAAAACTGTTCCGTCCTCAACGCGCTAAAGGATGACGAAATGAAAAATGTAAGGAATTATAAAGTGATTAGGGGGCAGTGGACAGAAGAACATTTAATTTTGGCCATAAAAAAGTAAAAGAAGGTGAAATATCCAGAAATGAGGCCCAAAGGCCGGGATACCCATTAATTGTTCTTCATACCTAAAATGGTTAAAGGTGGTTTTATTTCCAAGCCAACAACGACATAAAATGGCTTCATGCATCATGCACAATATACTCTCCGCATTACAATAATTGTCGAGGGGAAATACTATGCAAAAAGGACCAAAAAAAGCCATAATGACATGCATGGCATCTCTCCTAAATTATGTGGGAGGCAGTGGCGTGGGGTGAAATTTTTGAGAAGGTAAGCCGGTGCAAAAATCAGAAACTTAATAGCGAAAAAAAACTTACCAAATGAAGTCAGATATTACAAAATGTGTTCAACAGTGACTGCGTGTATTCTTGTCGAATTTAGTCGGCCACTTCTATCATACTTAAAGTCATTGGAAGTTAAGTGATATATGAATATTATGAATAAATATGGACATATATACAATGAACTTCAAGAATACTATAAGTGGCTTTGAAAAAAACCCGTTAGTCGCGTGTATCGTGCAATCAAACTAAAGCGGTTAACAAAAACTGTGAAAAGTTGATATGAAATATAATTAATCTTACTTATACTCCAAAACTAATCTACGATTTTTTTTTATAAATTCGGCCAAAACATCATTGTAAAAATTAGACTGATTTCTAATTTGTAAAAGAAGGTGTTTTTCTATCGATAAGAGTGCTAAATTTGAGAGCCTTTCTTCGGATTGAGAATTTCTTAAATAAGTATGATTTTTCATAAATCGACTTATTAAAATGTTTGAAAAACCCGTCCTTACGCTTGTAATCTATTTTCATCGACGGTTTAGCGCGACCTAATTCGATAACTCTGCTTTTTTGCTGAAAAGATAATCTATTAAATTCATTTGCCTGTTCTAATAAAAAATCCGTTAAGCAGCATTCAACACTAAGTAACGCCATTTCCAACAAAAATTAAAGACTGAGAACAAGATATAAATAAAAAGCTACTAAAATGTCCTATAACAGACCACCTAGACCTTACAAAATTCTCACCAGCTTTTAACAATTAAATTCTATATATTCAAGTACAATTACACTTCACTTCAAATCAAACATGCACGATAGACGGGACAAATCCATCAACTGACAAATTGAAACAAATAAATAATCGTCATCTGAATAGCCGAACCTAACGAAAAAACCCTAGAAGCCGGATTCTATCGTGTTATCGAGAGGTAATAAAATAGCACCATACCACACTCATAAGTCACAATCCGTTGAGCACCAAGGCAAAAAGAGACACAAGTTAACAATTTTTTTATTAAAATATAATAAACAAAACCACAACACCCCTCCCTTCCGAGAAGACGACTTCTGCCGTGTTCTTGTGAAATAAGGGAGCATTCACTCCTAGAATTCACAGCCCCTTCAGTATCAAAGAGATTTACAGTCAGCTGAATATTGTTTATGAAAACCAAACCCACCCCAACCAACCCTACTCACCCGAGAAGCCGCTTTCTACCGTGTTATAGGGATAATAATAGAGCACCACTACACTCACACCCGTTCATAGAGAAGACACAAATCAGCTGACATTCTAACAAACAAACAACCACCCGCCGAAGTGACCTGAGTTTCAACTTATGCAAAACAAAAACAGCCGAGAAGCCGGTTTCTATCGTGTTATTTTCTTATAGGATTTGCTTTTAGTGAGCAAAGGATATCACACACGATTTCTTTGTTAAGGCCCAACTATAATGTGCATAGCGTTCAGTACGGAAAGCTATCAAAAGTCAACGAACGGAAGCTTATGCATTTTCGACAGCTGTCAGATATTCAGTGTAATAATTCGTTGTGCTTTTTTGAGTTGTTGACAATAATTAAAATGGAAGGATTAAGTGAATTAAAAGATTTATTTATTTTATTTTATTTTAAACTCTGCACACCATTAATTAAATTTTCAAATAATTCTCACTTTCTCGTCCATTGTCGGTTGTTGTCAGTTTGCATATGCAAAACACGCTCTAGATCGAACCTTGCATATGGAAAACGAAACTTGACGAAACTTGACGAAACGGACGACTATTCCCATTATGGTTCGAGGATAGGTTTTGTGTGTTATCGCAAGTTTGCATACGCTTCTACACGGAACGGTATGCACATTATAGTTGGGCCTTTACTCGTGGAGAAAAGTGTGGGCTTGAGTAAGCCGTAAAATGACCGGCTTACAGAAGCAGCGAGCGAGCGCTTCATACCCGATGCAACCCCTTGATAGAACCTGCTACGGTGCGAGGGAAGGTTCCATCGTAGTGCAACAACAGATTATGGTTGTTTTTGGTTGTAACACTTGTTTTGCCGTGTTTTCTTTACGAGGTGAATTTTGGGAGCGCTTTCCAGGAATTTTACAGGCATAGAACAAGTTTTAAATTTACGGGAATAGGATGAGTTCCCAAAAGGGAAGCCGGTAGGAATCGTGTTATATGGACCCCACGCCACTGGTGGGAGGGATGGCCCTTGGCCTACTTGAATTTTGTATTTTCCATTTTTTTATTTTTTTTTGTCGAAAGATAAAAACATTGTGATTATAATACATAATATAAGTGTACCTTTAAAATAAAAAATAAACGATTTAATTATACTGCATTTTTCTTAGTTATTACTCCTTTCTACAATAAGTATGGCGTCTCTCCCACTTTTACCCTAGGTGAACTCGTACTTTATGTGTGTTTGCCGAATTGCTCACTATTGCCGATACTTGTCGTATTAAACGATTTACAATTAAATTTCGGTATGGAACTAAACAGGTATTTCGGCTCTTTCTTACTAACGGGAAAATTCTTGTTTTATTTTTTTGAAAAAAAGCAATGGAGGAGATAGCTGCCTCTTAAAAATTGAGTGGACATTCTTTGTGAGTTGATATGCTTTGGTTAGAATTTTCAGAGCGTCCATTCTTGCTATTATCGATATTCTTTGGTCATTGCCACAGGCCCTCTGTCAATACACCAACAGCCCAACAATCTTATACAAAGTTGTAGGGTTTTGAGAGCGCCACCAAGTGAGAAAGGGTCTAGCCGGTTAAGGAGGTGAAAAGTGCCCCCAGCGCTTTTGAAAAACAAAAAATATCCCCATGTAGTACATGAAAAAGTACATCTTTGCTGAAATTTTCAGACCCATAGACCCTCACATAACCTCAAAAAAAATTAAAACGTGATTTTCAGTGTTTTGGCGATATCTCGGCTTCTTGTAGATGTACAAAATTCTTTTTTTTCTCAAATTATAGGGTCTTTTGTCAGCTACAAAATAATATTTTTTTCAAAATTTTTGGCGGGAAATTCAAATTTTTATACAAGTTCGAAATTTTCAAAATTCAATTAAAAAAAAAGAAGAAAAATAGAAACGACGAAAAAAAAATGTTATTCTCTGGATATCAAACTATATCCATGAATTATTTCAGATTTTTAGATTTGGTGCAACAGCGTCAAAATATCGAAAAACCATTTTTTTAGCATTTTTCGGTATTTTTACATCTTTTTTAAGTCTGAATATTCTTTAAGCATGCATTTTTTTTAAGTCATTTCCTACCTTGATAAATTCACAAAGAGATCATATTTTCAACCTGGCGTGACATCATGGCTGAATTACACTCACCCCACCGTTCATTCATATTTGTCATGCACACTGTTCATTCACGCATGTTTGAAACTGAGCGGAGTAATAACAATTCCAAATAATTGCAATATATTTCTTAATAAAAGACCTCACAAAGTAATAATATTGCTCCACTCTCTTCTACACTCACTTATAATATAAAACTGTATTATACAAATTAATAAGTATAAAAATAAATATAACCTGAAAAAGTAGAAAAGTCTGAAAACATAAGACATGTATTATACCGAACCTGAAAACATAAGACAATAGATAAAATTCCGTATTTGAGATATGAATAGGATAATTAACCTTCATCACTATCTTCTTCAATATATTGTAATTATTTGGAATTGTTATTACTCCGCCCAGTTTCAAACATGCGTGAATGAACAGTGTGCATGACAAATATGAATGAACGGTGGGGTGAGTGTAATTCAGCCATGATGTCACGCCAGGTTGAAAATATGATCTCTTTGTGAAGTTATCAAGGTAGGAAATGACTTAAAAAAAATGCATATTTAAAGAATATTCAGAATTAAAAAAGATGTAAAAATACCGAAAAATGCTGAAAAAACGTTTTTCGATATTTTGACGCTGTTGCACCAAATCTAAAAATCTGAAATAATACATGGATATAGCTTGACATCCAGAGAATAACATATTTTTTTTTCGTCGTTTCTATTTTTTTTCTTTTTTTTTAATTGAATTTTGAAAATTTCGAACTTGTATAAAAATTTGAATTTCCCGCCAAAAATTTTGAAAAAAATATTATTTTGTAGCTGACAAAAGACCCTATAATTTGAGAAAAAAAAGAATTTTGTACGTCTACAAGAAGCCGAGATATCGCCAAAACACTGAAAATCACGTTTTAATTTTTTTTGAGGTTATGTGAGGGTCTATGGGTCTGAAAATTTCAGCAAAGATGTACTTTTTCATGTACTACATGGGGATATTTTTTGTTTTTCAAAAGCGCTGGGGGCACTTTTCACCTCCTTAACCGGCTAGACCCTTTTCCAACTCCCGGTTTGCACCTGAAGTGAGTTTTTTTTTTTTACCAGAAGTCCATTTTTTGAAATGGGACTATCTACATTCGATTGCAAATTTCGATTTTACAATAATGAAGAAACATTTTTTGTTCTTGTTGGTTTTTTGATTTAACCCATATTATACCCATAAATTTAGCATACAAGTTGAACCTTTTAATCTTACGTACGAATAATACGCAACCGAATAATTAAATAAGCCAAATCAAAAATGTGGTGGTCATCTTAATAAGTGAATAGCGAGCGATTCCTGTACTTGCATGACTGACTTCTGTGTAGTAGCTCTCCTAGCAACAGACTTTACAACTATGGCTGTGCAGAGTCAGAGAGAACAACATTTTCAACAACGTCGATTGTTATATAATTAGGTGGCGAATATATTGTTGATTAGAAATGTTTTGCAAAAGATATATGATTAAATAAATTCTACTGAAATTATTGCGACAAAACTTTTTTATCAACCTAATATTTCCGTGTAAAAGAATGGACTTCCGATGCAAACTTCAAGTTGAAAAATGCCCCATCCGGTGGCCCCCTCGAAACCTTATAACTTTGATTTGGGTTATTTAATTTTTGGGTTGCGGATTATTCGGGTTCACCAGGAAAAATCATTTTTCCTTTTTATTGTAATTTGAAAATACTCAACTAGTTCGTAATTTTCAGTGAGAGATTTCTTTCTCACTACTCAGGCAATCGGTAATTAATGAGCCCGAAAATCGAAAATACTCAACTTTCTGTGAGGAATTTCTGATTACTCAAGCAATCGGTATTTCAAAGGTCAGAAATTTGAAAATAATAGTTGATAAAATCGAAATTTGCAATAAAATTTAGGTGTTTCCATTTAAAAAAATGGACTTCCGGTCAAAAAATCCCACTTCCGGTGCAAACCGGTGTGCTGGGTTCCGAGTTATTCGGGTAGATCGTCTAAAATGGCTCGTCGCGTATATTGCCTAGAACAAAACTACAATTAGAAGCCGTAAACTGACCCTGATCTGATCTGAAAGTGTACATTGTTGTTTTTGACACATGCAAAAAAGTTTTACGGAAATTCACATTTATCTAGATTATAACACAGTTAGAAAAAGTAAAGAATATTAGAGAAGTTTAACTTCATGTTTATTGCATGTCTACTAACATCAGACCAAATGGTGAATAATAACACAGCCACACAAAAAAAGAAAAGTGGTCTGTACTTTACATGCGATAAACTCCGGATAAATGTATTACGAAAAATACAGGAATTTCTTTTTTTCATATCCAGATATATATTTTTATGTAAAAGAAGCCCGTGAATTCAAATCCATCGTCAGAGTTAAGGTTGCACGTTATGTTTTTTTCCTAACCTCAAAAAATCGGATCAGAAATATCGATTTCCAGAAGTCAACACTAAATGGGTCGCTGATCACGAATCTTAAGTCAAACTTGCGGAATTAAAGATGACGGATCCAACATGGCGGACGAGATTTTCCACAGTCGACTGATCTACGCCAAATTTTTCTTCTAGTAGGCGTTGCCACCATAAATAACTATCAGATTTATGATCAGCGACCCCAAAAACCTCCGCATTCCAAATTTGGCGTAGATCAGTTGCTTTCGAAAATTTCGTCCGCCATATTGGATCCGCCATCTTTAATCCTGCAAACTAAACTTCAGATTCATGATCAGCGATCCCAAAAACCCCCACATACCAAATTTGGTGTAAATCGGTTGATTTTCTAAAATCTTGTCCGCCATATTGGGACATTCTTGAATTTTGCAACTCTGACTTCAGATTCGTGATCAGCGACCTCTTAAACACCCACACACCGAAATTAGCGTAAATCGGTTGACTTTTGAAAATCTATATATCTGACCCGGTTTTTTGAGGTTAGGAAAAAAACATGACGTGCCACCTCAACTCTGACGGTGGATTTGAATTCACGGGGTTCTTTTACATAAAAATATACATCTGGATATGAAAAAAATACATTTCTGTATTTTTCCTAGTACATTTATCCGGATTTTTGCTATTTTTTACCTGTTTTTTGAGGTTAGGAATTATCTGTGATGTGATGGCTCATTCTGCTCAGCGCACGAAAATATATCGAAAACCATATATCACATGTAAAATACAGACCACTTGTCTTTTTTTGTGTGGCTGTGTAATCAGTCTGATGCTGCAGATTAATTATGTTATTGGGTTGGCACGAAAGTAATGAGACACTCTAAAAAACTCTACTCATGTTGTTTTTCTAATCAATTGTTTTCGACCATATTCTAGTATGTTATAGAACATTCTAGGTGCTTCAGTCCTAGGGGTATATAAAAGCGCAGCGTCAGTTTGAAGAAAAATGGATGAGCGACAAGTTCGAACTCTATACCTTTACGAGTATTTGTTAGGCCATAGTGCGCGAGCTGCGGCAGACAACATCAACACTGCATTTGGCTCAGATACTACAAGTCACGCAACAGTGTCTCGTTGGTTCAAACGCTTCAGTACAGGAGACCGAAGCCTCGAAAGTCAGCCTCGCAACCAAAGCAATATCAAAACCGCGGCGGGAAAGTTCTATTGTGCTGCTTTTTGGATTCTCAGGGCATGCTGTTTTATGAATTATTACATAATGAAACAGTTAATGCTAACACATATGCGGCGCAGCTCGATAAACTAGCCACAGCTATCAAAGAAAAAAGACGAAGAAGAGCCAATGTCATTTTACTTCATGACAACGCTCGCCCGCACACTGCATCCACCACCCGCCAACAACTGCAGGGCTTAGGCTGGGAGACGGTACCTCATCCACCATATTCCCCAAACATTGCCCCTTCAGACTATCATTTATTCTGAGCCATGAAAAATGATTTGTGTGATAAACGCTTTAAGGGGAGGTTCTCATCTAGAAACTTCAAAAAGTAGGTAAAGTTCGTGATTTTTTTGAAGGCAAATGACAAGACATAGGGAAATGATATTTGGCATTATCTTTTATTGTACATTTATCTGTACGAAAAAATTTTTTTATTCAAGAAAAAAACAAAATGGCGCCCGTTATTCAACTTCTCCGGAGGCATGTTTGTGTACAATTCGCGTACAAGATAACTCAAAAACGGTTCAACCGATCAACTTCTAGTTTCGTGCATATTAAAGTAAACAATTTTCTTCATAGAAAGAGTGGAGCACATTTTGAAAATTGTAACATTATCTCCTTTTTGTAAGTGATAAACTATGAAAAAAAACGGCCGAAAACGGCCTTAAAATTTCAAAATCGCGCCATTCCGTCAATTTTAAATTTTTTTTGAAAGTCGTCCACTCTTTCTGAGACAAATTTATTCTAGTTTATAATAATGTCATCATTATTTGATTTCAGACCAATCTGCGACCCCTAAATTGTACGCAGCTGGGCAATTTTCGAAAAACATTCCTCCGGAGAAGTTGAATAACGGGCGCCATTTTGTTTTTTTTTTGAATAAAAAAATTTTTCGTACAGATAAATGTACAATAAAAGATAATGACAAATATCATTTCCCTATGTCTTGTCATTTGCCTTCAAAAAAATCACGAACTTTACCTACTTTTTGACGTTCTAGATGAGAACACTTTTAATGAAGTTGAAACCTATACGTTCGCGAGAAGTCATAGATGCTCACGGCGAGTATTTGATTGACTAAATGTATAGTAAAATAAAAATGTTAGAATTTAAAATATAAAAACAAACTGTCTCATTTCTTTCGTGCCAACCCGATATTTTACAAAGCTTTGACTAAACTGATAGTCTGTATTGAAAAAACAAAAATTTGTAGGAGGTTGTGGTTTTGACACTATATTAATATAGGAACAATATAAATTTTTGAATGGATATGGGATACTCATTATGCTGAAAAATTCAGATAGCAAGAAACATTTATTTTATTGAAGGGTTTCTAATCGACGATATATATTATTTTCCTTAAAATATCACCGATTCAAATTATAGTCGTGTTAATTAAACTTGTTGAGATTTTTTTTTTCGTGGAAATATTTTTTAAAGATACAAAAAACGGTTTTAGAAAAGTTTCCATCTTTTTTCTTTGATATCGGTTTCGATTTCTACACTATTAAAATTTGCAATTTTTAGTAACATATGACATATGACTTATGTATTTCAAATAAAAACGATAACGTGTTTAAATTTACAGAAGTACTGATTGTCACTCCAATAAAACTGATGATAACTTTTCCATAGGATACGACTTGTCCGTGCAACCCCAAAAAGTCTAAAAATACCCAAGATCAAAATATGCCTCTCGATAGCCCAAGAATCTAAAATTTCGGTACCAGCAGCAAACGGGTAAACAATCATCGCGGTGAAGGGCTCGCTGCCATTTTGAGTTCGTTCCGCCGCGTCTAGAAATTTCCGCGCAATGCAACTTTTGACTCGATTGAGCTAAGGATTCGTTTTGGCTACAATCGACAACTCTCGACAAGAACTAACTGCTTGATGCCTAGGACTTTATTGTTAATTGAATTTGGTGTACTTATGAAAATGAGATCAAACTTAGAATTTTACAAAATGTTGGATAATATCAGCACAAAAAACGCCCATTGGAAAGGGTGTCTGAAGAGAGGAATTCAGCAATGTTACAGACCCTCTGTGAAAGTCCGGTATTTACACATAGTTTTACAATGCCTTTGAAAAAATAAATTTAAGCGAGTACTACTCATTAGGTATCACATACCCATTGTGCACTTTATATAAATTCACAACAAGCGATTTCAGAGCTATTCAAAATGCTGTGCTTGTATTAACAATTACTGTTTTAAATCTATTGACTCAATTTACTACTGACTCCTTTAACTACTTCTGACTTCTTTTGATTGACTCCTTTAATACTACACTGAGAGAAATTTAACGATCATAATGAAAAAAATGCATATTGAATTGAAAAATCACTTGTCAATATACGGTCAAAAAGAAGTGGCTTTTATTATCACAATATTTTTGTCAATTTCACAAAACCTCAAAAGTACGTTAAATATTTTCGTTTTGAAAATTATTTCTCACCATGACTACTATCATTCAATATGAAAATAATATCGAAATTAAACATATCGATTATAATATATCGAAAATGGAAGTGAAAATTTTGTCGAATGTTACAAATTCCATTTTATTCTTTTGAAAATTACTTTTTCATTTGTAAAGTTCTTTCGAAGGCTTTCTATATCTACTTATAGATACCTTTAAAATAAGGCTGAGTTTTTTCATTAGGTTCAGGATCTAGATTAGCTACTCAACATGGAAATACAACAACAACGCCACATTTTAAAGAGTTGTGCAGAAAGAGAGAAAACAAAAAAATACATTTTTTTAAGTTTTTATTTTTCTACGGAATAAGGAATCAAGACATCGTTTTGAAGTTTTGCAAGTACATTTACTCCGACATTGAGAATGTAAACATATTTTTTCTGGATTTTTACATTGGTTTGTTTGGTGACCCGATTTTTTCTAAAAAAGAACATCCAACCGTCATTGACATGATTTCGGCCGTCTGGGAAATCTAACTAAAAAAACAAAAATGGTTGCACACTCCTCTGCCATTTCCTGCTAAAAGTAACTTGTTAAGATAACAGAGAACCACTTCGAACAAGAGCACAAAATAAACTGATAGTTCTCTAATGCAGAACTCCCATAAAGACATCAAGTTATTGTTAATATGATAATAATTTGAGCGAACTGAACATTAATTTTCAATTTGACAAAATTTTATAACGTGAATATTTTTAAATTGACAGAATACTTTTTCAATATGCGAATATTTTTTCCATTCAAAAATGTATAATTTTCAATAAGATAACAAGTCAAAATCAAACATTTCCAGGGAAAATTTGTATAAACGAAGAAATTTTGACGTGTCAACAAATACATATATATTTTGAAATGTACAAAAATCTTTCTAATGGTTTCATTGGTGGAAAATGTAATTAAACATTTGAAAATATATTTTTTAATTTGATAAAACATTGTTAGTTTAACAACCGGACATTTGTCGAGTGTGCTTTTGTTTAATTTCCTGTAGAAATAATTGTTTCTTTGACAATTTTTTTATTTTGGCAATAATATATTTTCCGTTTAACAGCAAAGCTCTTGTTGTGTTTTTGCAAAAATTATTTTTTCAATATGATAGCGATATTTCTCTCAGTGTACATTTGACGACTTAGACGGTTCACTCTTTGGATTACTGGAAACTGACCTTTGCTTTCGTTTTTTGGAATTTCTCTTGAACTGTGATCTTTTGATATTTCTCTTTCCTTGACAACCCTTACGGTATCGATATCCTGCGATATCCTTACAAGGACTTCTAAAAAACCTTCAACTGGTTTCTGGCATTCTTCCAGAACGTGCACTCTCTGAACAGGGGTACAAGGCCAAACCGCGAGCTAGAGAACAGGACCACCTTAGCCACACCCCCTCCGAGATGAAAAAGAGACTTGGAATTTTGAGAAACGCTCTGTCACTTCATTCAGTGGTGAAAACCCTTCGAACAGAATCGTACATGAAATCCCGCCCATGTTCATCTCCAAGGGGGAGCTTGCCGTTCTCTTCAGAACACTCAACACCAAACAATCATCGGGGGTTGATGGAATACCAAACGTAGTATTAAAATACTATTAGCAAACTATTCGAGAAGGTAGTCCACAAATCAGTACTAGAGTGCGTGAAGCGAAAAATATTATACAGGGTGTTCAATAGGAAATGGCGAAAACTAATGGGTCATAATTTTTTAACAAAATGAGAGATCAGTAAAATGTAAATACTGTTTTGTATTAAATAGATTTAAGTTTTTTAGAATAAAATGGACATGAAATAAAAATGCCGACTTTCCTTTACTAAAAAGTATTTACATTTTACAGATCTCTCCATTTGTTAAAAAATTGTGACCCATTAGTTTTCGCAATTTCCTATTGGACACCCTGTACCAGAGAACCAGTTTGGCTTTAAGGCGAGGCACGACACAATTCATGCCGCGTCGAAACGGGTCTCTGATATTCAGTGTAACCGAAGCAAGGGACAATGTACTGGCGCATATCTCGTCGAATTCAAAAAGGCTTTCGACACCGTATAGTTAGAAGGACTCATTCATAAATTAATCACATACGGTATGAGGAGACCTTTGCTATACATCACTTACGACATTATTATGGGAAAGAAGTTTCTAGTCAAATGTGGAAACTGCACTTCTAATTGACCCTTTGATATTACAAATTGACTACAACAAGGTGCAGTAAATTCCCCTTTACTATTTAATACCAGTGACCTTGTGAGCCACCTCCATAACTCAATAGCGTATACCGATGGTCCAATGGTGTACAGGACAAGTCCAAAGGTAAAAATTATTCCACAGCTTTTGCAACGAGACCTCGAGTCAGTCGAAAGATATTGCGACAGTTGGAAGCTGAAAATCAATTATAACAAATGTGAAATCATCCTGTTTAGAACGCCTCAAGGGAAAACGAAAGAAAAATCAGAGGCACCTACAAATATTGAGTTATACTGGACAGATACAGCAAAAGACTGAAGTGAAAAAACTCGGTATATGGAAAAAAAAATTGCCTAATCTTTGATACACAGGTCGACATTCTCTTTGAACCGTGTGGCAGTCGTTAATATTATTCGTATAACCGAGTAATTTCATGTCATTAGTATAAATTAGGATTTTAAAACCTTTAAGCAAGTATATGATATCGTCAATAGCTAAAACAAATAAAAGCGGGCCCAGATAACTACCCTGCGGGACACCTGATGTGGCAAATGTTTTTCTGGAAGTTTCACTCCGAAAAGTGACCTAATAGGTCCTATTGGATAGATATGAGCATATCTAATTGATAAGCAATGGACAGAAACCTAGACTTTCTAGTTTGAGTATTATAATCGAATAGGATAGGATTGAGGATATCATAAGCCTTGCTAAAATCAGTATAAATGCAATCGGTTTGCAGACTCTTCTACAAACCTCAAGAGTTCATGTTGAGACTTGGTAGTGAGTGGATGTGCTCTTCTGCTGGTGCTTTAAGAAGTTCTACTGGTGCTTTGAGTTATGCCGGGCGGCCATCTTTTTGTGAAATAAAAACTCTGGAAGTGGAATTGAATATCCGACTATTTAGTGAATAGCGGCCTTTTACTTAATTGATTCGTGGCGAATTTTCGTGTGGCGAATTTTCCCTCTGAACGCTTTTCTGGGTAAAGTGAAAATTGAGAGAAATTGCTGGATTTTGTGGACTCCTCGACCGCGTTGTGGGACGGTCGCACTCCGCTGGTGGATTGCACGAGGTTTGTGGTACAGTTACGCAAAAATAACAAAAGTATAAACAATAATTGTTAATAGTTATTTGATACAGCCTTTCTGGCTGGTCTGTTGTGCGTTCGAAGGGGCCTATGCCCTTAATCCCCAATAATTTGACTAATTAAATAATAAGTAATTAAGGGACACGGAGTCCCATAAAAGAGAAATGGAGCCTCAGAAACGTTCTCCGAACGTTTCTCCTTCGTCTAAACGCCCTATGGGCCCGGGGGGCTCTCCTAATTAGAATCAAAACATAATGCTGGGAGTATTTGAAGGTGGTGCGACGGACACTTGTGATGGGGCCATTGAGGTAGCGGCTAATTATGAAGTAAACAGTTTTATCAATACTCCTCACAAAACACGTGGGCCAGGTATTTTAAAAAAAAAGATTGTTGTTAACCCAGTTAGTGTAACTTAACTAGTAACAACAGGTTTGGTTGCTTGCTTGGCGAGTGGAGCCTTGATGAGGGGGCTGATTCGAGCGGTGATGCTATGGCTGGCGGTCCTAGCTGGCATAGGCTGGACAGTCCTAACTCACATAGAGCAGGCAGCTCTTCTCTTGGAGGGACTCGGAGGGACAGCGCAGCGTTTGCAGAAGCACGTGACGTCAATGCGGCACATGCAGGGACGCGAGGACTTAACGGTGAAACCAGCAATGGCCGGGCGGGCGGCTCGCAGGTACAGTCGGAAAAAAAGAAAAAAATTTGGCTTCCTCCTATATTTTTGTTTAATTTAATCCCGAAAATTCCTTTGCAAGTATGCAAGGAAGAGGGACACATTTTTGAGTATAAAATTATTAGCATTAGGAAAAATGCTTTCAAGATTTTCGTCGACAACTTGAAGGTCCATGAGTTAATTTTGGGACTGGTTAAGAATTCAGGGAGAACGGAGGGCTTTTCATTTACCCCAAAGGGTTTGCGTCCGGTGGTTAGACTCCTCAGGGGTATGACGGAAGGATTCGAATCTGATGAAATACTTGCTGAAATTAGGGCTAAGTCACCCTTGCTGAATATTGAAAGGATTGAGAGGTTTGAGACTAGAGCGTCGAAGGAGGGACGAAGAAGGCTTGATATTTTTAAGGTTGTGTTAGAGCCGGGCGAGGATGTCAGATAACTGACATCTATTACAGGAATTTTGGGACATAGGGTATTTTTTGAAAAAATAAAGTGTTTCAGGGAACATATCCAGTGCTATCGATGCCAGAGATATGGCCATGTCAGCGCCAACTGTGCTTTTAATGAGAGATGTGTTAGATGCGGAAGTGCCTGCGGGAATAAGTGTCCACGTAAGGGTGAGTCAGAGGATGTTAAGCCTAAGTGTGTTAACTGCGGCCAATTACAGCGAGTGTCCATACTACACAAAATTTAAATCAAATAAGATTGAAAAAAAAATGGAATTGCTTTTAAGAACTTCACTAGAGAGGCCATTACTAAGACTGCTTTTTCTAACTTTACTCCTAGTAAATCTTATGCCTCGGTCCTTAAGAATAATCTTTTGAATCCTGTTGAGATCTCTAGGGAGGGAATTGAGGAATTTCTTGGAGAGACTGATAGGATTTTCGGAATTTCTCTAACTAATTTTTTACTTAAAATTAAAACATTTATTCCGCAGTACTTCAACCTGAAATCTGATGATAAGCCTCAGGCGCTTGTCAAGTTTTACTTCTCTCTTTTTTGCCCATGAATAATCTTATTAAAATCTCAACAATTAATGTTAACTCACTTATTTCTCATGAAAGAAGAGCAACCCTTCAGGATGACCTCTCTATTGTTAAACCTTTTGCATCACTTTTATCAGAAACTAGACTTTCAGCTAAATTTAGACCTTACTTTGATGGTTACGACTTCATTAGAAATGACTTCGGTAGGGGAACTGGTATATTGCTTAAACAAAACTACAGCCTATAAGCGGATTCGCTGCGACACATCGATCATGTCGGTAACATTGATTTCGGTCAGTATGAGGATGGCGGGGACTGAGAGAAAACTGCTGCTCGGGGCTGTATATATTCCATGCTCTGCTGGCATTGAGTTGACTCGTGATTTGGACCTTCTTTGGGACATTGCTTCGGACTTTGATTTTGTTATTGTTGGGGGTGACTTCAATTCTAGACACCACGCTTTTGGTGACTCTGTGATTAACGATAATGGTAGACGTTTTTTCAATTGGTTCCAGTCGGGACCTTTTCTTCGCTTAAATGCAGTTTGTCCTGATTCGCCAACTTTTCCTAGGGGTAATTCCCACCTCGATTTTTTTCTTATCTCAGTGAATCTCAGTAACTCTGAGAGGACACTTTGTCATACGTATTCTTATGCTTCCGACCACCTTGCTGTGTTGATGAGAGTTAATGATTGGCATCCCCAGTTTCTATGGGAGCAACCCAAATTGATTAGATCCTTTAGTGGGACCAAGTGGAACGTCTTAAATAGTGATCTTAAGTCTCGAATTGATTCGAACTTCCCACCAATTGACAGAAATCTGTCTAGACCTGAGCTTGATGATTTTGTTGGTTCTTTGGGCACGTTGATTTCTGATTGTGTGGATGATCACACTAAGATGGTTGAGATGAGAAAGAGTAGGTACAGGAATCTTCCTCTGATGATACAGAATATGTACGCAACCCGGAGGTTGTGGCTTAAACAACTCAATAGGGAATACAGGAGAGAATGGTCCAGGACATCTCAGGTATATGTGGAACTCTCGGCAAGGATTCAGTGCTTGAGTAAGTGTATTAGGGGAGCCATGTCGAGTCACATGAACGACTCTTTTGCCAAAAGAATAAAAAAAAATTAAACCCTCTCCCTGGGCATATAAGGAAATTGACAGAATTACGGGCAGAAATCGTTCCAAATTTTCGATTTCTTCTGATGGGCTGACTTCTGGGGGTGCTGTACTGTTGACTAATGAAGATAAATTTTCATCTTTCTCGGAATACTATTCTGCACTGTATAGGGAGGTGGTTCCCGCTAATATTAGAATTGATGATATTTCTCGTTGCGTTGAGGGCTTTCGAAACAATGAGTCTGGACACTTGACCACTTTTATGGGCGGCAACACAGCATTGGAGCTTGCTGACTCAGAGTTTTTTACCACTTCTAGAACGGTGGAAAGTATATTGGGAATCTGCGGCTGCTGATGGGATTTCTAACTTTGTACTACGCAGGATTGCTAGGTCGGTGGCGCCATTTCTCACTGTAATCTTTAACAATTGCATTATCCTGGGATACTTTGCTGATTGCTGGAAGGTTGCTGATGTTGTACCTATTCCTAAGAGTGGGCTCTCCAGGGACATTAAGGATTTCAGACCAATTTCTATGCTGCCCAACCTGGGAAAAATGTTCGAGAGGGTTGTTTTATGGGAGATTGAGGACCACTGCATTGATAGAAAAATTATTCCGAGTACACAATTTGGTTTTGAGAGGGAGCACTCTACTGAGCATGCGTTGATCTACTTACATAATGAAATCACAAATGGTCTTAGATCGGGGGATCGTACGGTTGCTTGCTCGCTGGATTTACGAAAGGCCTTTGATACTGTTTGGACGGTTGGACTTGTTTATAAACTGATTAATTTGGAGTTTCCAGATTATGTGATACGACTGGTGGACGGATTTCTGTCTGATAGAAGGGGATGTGTTAGAATTGGGGGGGAGAGATCTGGGCCCTTCCGGATAGCCTCAGGGGTTCCTCAGGGCTCCATACTTGGTCCTAAGCTTTTCAACATTTACATTCATGACTTCCCAACGGTGCTTGGAGGCTCGGGCTCTATTCAGTATGCGGATGATACAATTATTTTTGCCAGGCACAGGCGTCCCTCTGAAGCTCTTCTGATGGTGGAGAGTCATCTTCGACTGGTTGTCAATTATCTGGGGGAATGAGGCATAGGGCTTAACTTCTCAAAGACTCAGTTGATTTGCTTTCGCAATGCATACGGTAGGGGTCACTATCTGGCCCCTAAGGAGAGTAAGTGCCTTGGTCTTGTTATTGAGGGGCACTCGATCCCTGTCAGTTGCCGAATTAAATATCTGGGAGTATAGTTACATCACAGGTTTAAGTTTAACCCTCATGCTAGGTCTGTGTTGGGAAAGGCCAGACGGGTGCTTGCCGACCTTAAGCCATTGATTAATTCTAGATCCACTAGACCAGAGACTAAACTTCTCATGTATAAGACGCTTGTGCGCCCCATATTGACGTATGCCTTTGCCGTGTGGTTCACCATTTCCCCCACCGTTGCTAGAGAACTGCTGGTGTTTGAAAGAACAGTATTGAGACATTGCTTATCTAAGTATCGCAGGCCTGATGGAAGACACTTTCCTAATAGCATTATTTATGCTGATGCTGAAATGGTGGTCTTATTGGCATATCTTCACGTTTTGACCTCTAAAAGACTTGAGAGGATTGAGTTTCATCCCAATGAGTTAATGAAGAGAATGTTTGATGATAGGCACCTTTCGGGAGGAGTGGATCAGTATTATCTTTCGCCTTTTGTTCTCCTTAGCGAAGACGCAAATGAATTGTTTTTGAATCTTAACGACGAAAATCTGCCGGGTCGGTTTTATACTCGTGCCGTTGGTGGTAATCATAGGGGATAATAAAGGTCCTCTTACTTGCTCTCTTGAACTCTGTTCCATGGGCCCTCAAGTTGTCGACGGGCTTCAATTTGTTTTTTTCTTTTCCATTTTGGACCAATTAATGTTTAACAGGCCGCATGCTTGGGCCATTATTTTTGTAATGTAGTGCTTAATACTCAATTCCTCTGGCAGTTGTAGCTATGCCCCCCACCTATAGTAATTAGGTTTAAGTTTTGAGGTACTATATTATTATAATTATATAAGAGACTTTCCCCCCGATTCTGGATAAAAATTAAGAGCTCTTAACCTCTTAACTACTATCAAAAATCCTTTTAAAGGGATTAATATGCTTCCACATTATTGAACAAATATTAGAAACACACTGATTTCTTATAATTTGTGTATTCTTCTACAAAACGAGGTCCATCTCTTGAATTAAAGGGATTTTTCAAAACAATTAAGAAGTTAAGAGTTCTTAACTTTTATGTAGAATCAGGGGCGGCGGTTGGAGTTTTGACCGAGTGGGTAGTTTTTTTGAATATATATATTGAATATTGAATATATATACAGGGTGTCGCAGAACTCAACTTCAAGCCGAAATCGAGCATTAGGCCAAGTCGTAACAGTTATCAGAAAAATATGAAAAAAAAATCTTGGTCATGTACTTTTCAAATTATAAGGATTCAAAAATAAACTGACACCCTGTGATGATCTTTCAAGTCCTGTGACTGCAAATATTAACTTTTCGTCATTTTTTTTTCTACCGTATAACTATGAATAACCCTTCTGTCAAACACAGTTAAAAGTTAGAATATAACTGCCTCAGTTTCAAATAAAAAGTTAGATTTTTACCCAACATTGAATTCAAAATAATTACATCACCCAACTTTAACTTTAACCGACTGTAATTATTTTGCATTCAATGTTGGGCAAAAATCTAACTTTTTATTTGAAACTGAGGCAGTTATATTCTAACTTTTAACTGTGTTTGACAGAAGGGTTATTCATAGTTATACGGTAGAAAAAAAAATGACGAAAAGTTAATATTTGCAGTCACAGGACTTGAAAGATCATCACAGGGTGTCAGTTTATTTTTGAATCCTTATAATTTGAAAAGTACATGACCAAGATTTTTTTTCATATTTTTCTGATAACTGTTACGACTTGGCCTAATGCTCGATTTCGGCTTGACGTTGAGTTCTGGGACACCCTGTATATATTAGGGTGCTTTTTTTTCGCGACTATTTTTTTTTTTTTCAGTCCCACCTCGAAATTTTGTGGCTAATACCTAAACAATCATTCCCTGAAAATTGGAGCCCTTAAAAATAATATTTAGTACTAGACCAAGACGCATAAAGATTTCCCATATAAAATACACGTGAATTTTGATTATTTTTTTTTCAAATCTCTACAACTCAGAGGCATTTTATGGCACAATCTTGGGCAATAGTAGGGTTTCTTCAGAAGTGAATGCTCTACAAAAGTGTCCATTGCGGCGTAACCCTAACTCCCATCAGCGAGGTTGTACGGGTCAAGAACCCAATTTTTTCATGAAATTCTCGCTTTTTGCCCCTATCTCGTAAACAACAAGATGTACAGAAAAAGTGAATATTACAAACTTGTAGCAAATTCAATGTCCTCCAAAAAGTTCTTGAACACCAAATCGCTAACATCAATATTTCTTGAGATATTGGGCTTTGAAGTTGAGGTAGTGTGGAATTGTCATGGATTATTGAGCTAAATTGTAGAAACACTACATCAACTTCAAAGCCCAATATCTCAAGAAATATTAATGTTAGCGATTTGGTGTAGAGAAATTTTTTGTTGGAAATTGAATTTGCAACAAGTTTGTCATATACACTTTTTCTGTACCTCTTGTTGTTTACAAGATAGGGGCAAAAAGCGAGAATTTCATGGAAAAATTGGGGTTGTTGACCTGTGCTACCTCGCTGGTGGGAGTTAGGGTTACCCCGCAATGGAGACTTTTGTAGAGCATTCACTTCTGAAGAAACCCTACTATTGCCCAAGATTGTGCCATAAAATGCCGCTGAGTTGTAGAGATTTGAAAAAAAATAATCAAAGTTCACGTGTATTTTATATGGGAAATCTTTATGCGTCTTGGTCTAGTACTAAATATTATTTTTAAGGGTTCCAATTTTCAGGGAATGATTGTTTAGGTATTAGCCACAAAATTTCGAGGTGGGACTGAAAAAAAAAAATAGTCGCGAAAAAAAAAGCACCCTAATATATATGGGGCATTCTTTGTGAACGGACCACCCCCTGCTGTCCAAAAATGGTGAACTCCATTTAAGGTCTACCAAGGCTCAAACGAAAGGTTTTGGTCTCTACTTTCGAATGCACACTGGCTTTCGAAGATTCCGCATACACAGAGCCCAATATGGCGGCTAAAACCACGTGACCTCCATTATTTTTACTACTTATGAGGTTATAAAATGGGTCGCATCATTCCGATTGAGGTCTACAAGGGCTCAAATGAAAGCTTTTGACTTCTGCTTTCAGAAGCTTTATAGCAAAAAATTTTTGGATTGCGCAAAATCCAATATGGCCGCTAAAACCACGTGACCTTTGCAATTTTACCACGTAAAAGAGTACAAAATGGCTCGCGGCATTCCGATTGAGGTCTACAAAGGCCCAAATGAAAGCTTTTGACTTCTGCTTTCAGAAGCTGTATCGAAAAAATTTTTTGGATTGCGCAAAATCCAATATGGCCGCTAAATCACGTGACCTTTGCAATTTTACCACTTAAAAGAGTACAAAATAGCTCGCGGCATTCCGATTGACGTTTACAAAGGCTCATATGAGAGCTTTTGACTTCTGCTTTCAGAAGCTGTATCGAAAAAATTTTTTGGATTGCGCAAAATCCAATATGGCCGCTAAAACCACGTGACCTCTGCAATTTTACCAGTTAAAAGAGTACAAAATGGCTCGTGGCGTTCCGATTGACGTTTACAAGGGCTCATATGAGAGCTTTTCACTTCTAATTCAAAAAGCTCTATCGCAAAAATTGTTCGAATCGCGCAAAAGACTCCCATTAAGACTAAGAGGATGATGTAGAACACTAATTACTGAAATTATCTCACAGGATTAAAAAAAAAGTCAAAATGGCCTTTAATACCACGTGTAGAGAAAAAACTTTTATATAGTACACATTATCTAAAATAAATAATAATTAAATGTGCTTAATAAATAATCAGTAATATTACTGTTTTGATAGTAATGAAGATTCAAGATAGCCACTACAATCACGATACATAGCCGTTTTTTACTATTTATTCAATTTTGATTCAAATGAATAGACGATGCGTTAACAAAGAATAAATGCCGTTAATTCTACTGCTCACAACAAAATAACTTAATTATTTCAGTTGAACTGAGGAAAATTCAAAACAATTTCAATAATTCACAACTTAGAATGAAATTTTAAAAAGGAATATATTATATGTCACAGTATATTATTTATATAGTAAGTAGTTATAAAGCCAAACAGGCTCAATGAATCGCAATATATAACATAACATATTATTTACACAGTATTTTTTTCGTGTTTCAAAATATTCTGTTTGTTTTTTTGCTATAAACGAATGGGGTTTTAAAATCAATAATCGTTCACAAAGTTCTTGAACGAACTCATGTGAAGGAAGAACTTGAGTTACCAATGTGGACCTATCAGTACCCGTCCAGCCCGAATATTGCACCTCGAGAATATTATTTCCATCCAGCAAGTCTTGCAAATACTTCTGAAAATCATCTGCATTAGAGCATTTAGCACAGTCTCCAAGATGATGTTAAAAATGAGGAAGATCGAAGCCTGCTTCAAAAACGCCTTCTTCTGTTAGATTTAAGAGGGCTCTATGAGATTTATAAAGAAAATTATAAAGATTCAGCAGTTTTGCAGAAATTGACTGCTGATTCACAATGTTTATTAACAAATTACAAAGACTGTTTGGCGCAAATTACATGTCGTAAACCCACGGACAAGTGTCATCTTGGAGACTGTGCTAAATGCTCTAATGCAGATGATTTTCAGAAGTATTTGCAAGACTTGCTGGATGGATGCAATATTCGGGCTGGTCGGGTACTGATAGGTCCACATTGGTAACTCAAGTTCTTCCTTCACATGAGTTCGTTCAAAAACTTTGTGAACGATTATTGATTTTAAAACCCCATTCGTTTATAGCAAAAAAAACAAACAGAATATTTTGAAACACGAAAAAAATACTGTGTAAATAATATGTTATGTTATATATTGCGATTCATTGAGCCTGTTTGGCTTTATAACTACTTACTATATAAATAATATACTGTGACATATAATATATTCCTTTTTAAAATTTCATTCTAAGTTGTGAATTATTGAAATTGTTTTGAATTTACCTCAGTTCAACTGAAATAATTAAGTTATTTTGTTGTGAGCAGTAGAATTAACGGCATTTATTCTTTGTTAACGCATCGTCTATTCATTTGAATCAAAATTGAATAAATAGTAAAAAACGGCTATGTATCGTGATTGTAGTGGCTATCTTGAGTCTTCATTACTATCAAAACAGTAATATTACTGATTATTTATTAAGCACATTTAATTATTTATTTTAGATAATGTGTACTATATAAAAGTTTTTTCTCTACACGTGGTATTAAAGGCCATTTTGACTTTTTTTTTAATCCTGTGAGATAATTTCAGTAATTAGTGTTCTGCATCATCCTCTTAGTCTTAATGGGAGTCTTTTGCGCGATTCGAACAATTTTTGCCATAGAGCTTTTTGAATTAGAAGTGAAAAGCTCTCATATGAGCCCTTGTAAACGTCAATCGGAACGCCACGAGCCATTTTGTACTCTTTTAACTGGTAAAATTGCAGAGGTCACGTGGTTTTAGCGGCCATATTGGATTTTGCGCAATCCAAAAAATTTTTTCGATACAGCTTCTGAAAGCAGAAGTCAAAAGCTCTCATATGAGCCTTTGTAAACGTCAATCGGAATGCCGCGAGCTATTTTGTACTCTTTTAAGTGGTAAAATTGCAAAGGTCACGTGGTTTAGCGGCCATATTGGATTTTGCGCAATCCAAAAAATTTTTTCGATACAGCTTCTGAAAGCAGAAGTCAAAAGCTTTCATTTGGGCCTTTGTAGACCTCAATCGGAATGCCGCGAGCCATTTTGTACTCTTTTACGTGGTAAAATTGCAAAGGTCACGTGGTTTTAGCGGCCATATTGGATTTTGCGCAATCCAAAAATTTTTTGCTATAAAGCTTCTGAAAGCAGAAGTCAAAAGCTTTCATTTGAGCCCTTGTAGACCTCAATCGGAATGATGCGACCCATTTTATAACCTCATAAGTAGTAAAAATAATGGAGGTCACGTGGTTTTAGCCGCCATATTGGGCTCTGTGTAGGCGGAATCTTCGAAAGCCAGTGTGCATTCGAAAGTAGAGACCAAAATCTTTCGTTTGAGCCTTGGTAGACCTTAAATGGAGTTCACCATTTTTGGACAGCAGGGGGTGGTCCGTTCACAAAGAATGCCCCATATATATATTAGGGTGGGTCGAAAAAAAGTTACCCCCCTGGAAAGTTTCGTCATGTGACGTAGATCAACAGAAAAATACGTAAAAAATTCATACTCGAAGTTTAGCGATCGCAATCTTAACATTTGTGCTGGTCGATATAGGGAAAACGGGTTGGGGTCATTTTCGTGTGGCATGGTTGGTGTGAAAATAAATGTCAATATTGCGATCGCTAAACTTCGAGTATGAATTTTTTACGTATTTTTCTGTTGATCTACGTCACATGACGAAACTTTCCAGGGGGGTAACTTTTTTTCGACCCACCTTAATATATATATATATATATATATATATATGCGTGTGTGTGTATATAGGTATACTTATAACGTTTATCGCCCGTCGCGCGATATCTTTTCTTTTGAAACGTTCCAAATAAATTATTTAGAATAAATGACTCATTTTGAATACGTCCAAAGTTCGAGTGGGTATTTTACCCACTCGGAATTTTCCGAGTGGGTAGAAGTACCCACTCAACCCACTGCAACCGCCGGCCCTGTGTAGAATTGGGGGGTTCTTCTCATTTTCTTTCTTTATATATGTATTGAATTGTCAACACACTTACTGGTGATTATTGGAATGCAACAGTTTTTCAATTTTTTATCCTATTTTAGATCTAAGTCTTTAATCTTGTTAATCTCCTTATATATATCTGACAGTGTAATAATAATTAAGTTTCTTGCCTTACTGTACTGAACTCATTTTCCTACTGAGACAGTTTTTAGCTTAAGATACTTTTGATCAATGTACAAAATACTGATGTATTGGAACATGTTTGGGAACTTTGTTCTTGTATAGATGTTGAATTGTGAGAGTTGCCGCACACCCAGCCCAACCCTAGCTGTATTGAATTATGTAGTGTTGGAGGTGCTACGGCTTGTATGAATTCTTTCTTTATTTTCTTAAGATTATTAGTATTAGTAATATATACTGAATTGTATTGAACAACTGTAGTAGTTGAGGTGACTGCCGGTTGGATGAATTTGTCTTATTCTTATTAAGTTTATTAGTATTAGTGATACTCTTCATATCATATGTTAATAGCTAAGTGCTTTCGCCCCAATAAGTAGTAAGGGGATGTATATTTCTTTTTACAGAATAATATTTTGTAACCGTTCTTTGATATGTATTTACCTACCTACTGGCTGTTGCCATAACCTGAATTTTGTGATATACATATTTGATGGTGATGTGCCTTAGTGGAATATCGTGGAGACTTTCTCTACGTTTTGTTTTCTTTCCTTTTCTTTTTTGTTCAAGTTTACACCTAGTTTTAAGTACATTTGTGATGCAAACGCCGGGAGCAAGCGTTCCTTTTGAATTAGTTTTGGTGAAAATTAACTTTTGACTCAATATGTACTAGCGGAATATCACCACACCGCCTTAGGCCAAATCTTGTATATAGTTTGTAAGGCACCTTTATAGCCAACAACTTTATTATTCGTTTATAAGTATTAGTCTTAAGACTTTGTACTCTTCTACACTTACTAACTATGAGTCTCAATAAAGTTTCTTTGAATCTGAATCTGAATCTGAATCTACAAACCTCAATGACAAAAGTTTGTGGAAGTGGAACGATCATGAAGAAAGTTGTTTTAATTTGTAGAGACAAGGCGTAGGCAGATGGTTGAAATTTGTAAGTATATAATTAACTCAAAAAGTTTTGGTGCTAGCTGATTTTTGGAAGGGTAATATTGGAGGCAAAAATAACTCAACAAGCAGCATTTAAGAATAGTTAGGAGAAATTGCTACTCGAGGTATTTAAGAATTTCAAAAACAAAAAGCTGCTACAAACTATTATACAGGGTGTTCAGAGGTGGGAGGGAAATATTGCAGGGCGTGAAAGGTCAGACCGAGGCAAGCAAAAAATCGTATGGGTAGGGGGGGGGGGGGGGGGGGGGGGGATATCTCGCACCGTTCGGCAGTTACAGGGTGATTCGTAAATCAGGATGTTGCTTTATATGGGAACCGCTCTTGTATTTTTATCTTTTTTTCTACGCATCGCAGCGGCCCCAAACCGATCTCAAAAAATTACTATTTCGAAGCCCTTTCCAAAACGGTCAACCCCCCTATCCCCACTCCCTGGGCCACAATCACCCCTGGAAGTTGAAAAAATGAACTTTTATTTCACGATTTTTCAACTTTCGTACCCCTTTTCTCCGAAATTCATGTTATTAACATACCTAATTTTTTTTTTTTTAAGTTGGCTATCTAATTACCTTTCCAAAAAGGTGCAACATGCCTAGGAAAAGGATACGAAAATTTATTTACAAAAATTCTTTTACAGAATATCATGACAATTCGAATTTTTAAGAAATTATACTTAAGTTAACTACAAAATACATTTTGTTCGCTTAAAAACTAATTACAATTAAAAATTATGTCCTACAAAAGCTGTTCAAAATGTTCTCCGCCAGTTTCTATGCATGCAAGTAGCCTTCGTCTTATTTCGCGTTTGAGGTCTATGGTAGCCAAACTCTCCCGAATTTTCGACTGCAGTTCCAATCCTAGTAACTAATTCTTCTCTGGTGTTGATTGGTCTTGAGTAAACTTCATCTTTTATCATTCCCCATAAGAAAAAGTCCAGTGGAGTAAGATCCGGTGACCTAGCAAGCCAAGGAATCGGTCCACCTCGTCCAATCCAGCGCTCTGGGTAATGTTCATTCAACCTTGCCCTAACAATGTTCTCAGTATGCGCAGGTGCTCAGTCGTGCTGTAAATACATTGCGCGCAATGGCTCAAAGTCTCGGCGAAATAATTTTTATTTAACAATTTTTACACGATCGCTATATTTCCAAAGTTATATATAATATATAGTATACGTTGCTTATTGACATTAAAAATGTATCCCTATCAAGCTTAGTTTTCAAATTAGGCAGGAGTAGAATATTTGGCAACAATACAAAATTATGTACAAAAACTTACTCGTATAAAACATAGATTTATTTTAAAATGAAGTTGTATGTATGCAAGGAATTAAGAAGATATATCGGTTACTTTATCCCTTATCAAAAGATCTGGTCCCGTTTCTTATAGCTTTTATATTTTTAACTAGTTGGGTTACCCGGGTTCACCCGGCGTTGGGTAAATACTTACTAATTAAACACTTCTCAAATGTTCTAGTTTGTTATATCCTAGAAAAGCTTTCAACCCGAAAACCCCTTTATGGATCCAAATCTTAATAATATTCACAATTAGTGGCCTTAAAATAATCATTATACCAATTTTCATTAAAACCTATTGAAATCGCGAAATTTAGGTTACCATATTGGGTCCGCCATTTTGGATCTAGAAATGTTGATAATATTCAAAATTAGTGCCCCAAAAAAAAATCGTACTAATTTTCATTAAAATCCGTTGAAGTCGAGAAATTTCGATCACCATATTGAATCCGCCATATTGGATTTGGAAATTTTACTAATATTCGAAATTAGTGGCCTCAGAATAATCATTGTACTAATTTTCATTAAAATTCGTTGAAATCGATTCATTTGGTGTCCATATTGGATCCACCATTTTGGACTTTCAAATTTTGATAATATTCGAAACTTTTAGCCTCAGAATAATCATTGTACCAATTTTCATTAAAATTCGTCGAAATCGAGACATTCTGGTCGCCATGTTGGATCCGCCGTTTTGGATTTGGACATTTTGATAATATTCAAAATTAGTGGCCTCAGAATAATCATTGTACTAATTTCCGTTAAAATCCGTTGAAATTAAGAAATTTTGGTCGCTATGTTGGATTTGCACATTTTGATAATATTCGAAATTAGTGGCCTCGAGATAATCATTGTACTAATTTTCATTAAAATCCGTTGAAATCGAGAAATTTTGGTCGCCATATTAATTCCGCCATCTTGGGTTTGTAAATTTTGATAATATTCAAAATCAGTGACCTAAAAACAATCGTTGTACTAATTTTCATTAAAATCAGTTGAAATCGAGAAATTTTAGTCGCCATATTGAACCCGGCATCTTGAATTTCTATATTTGGATAGCGGATTTGAAATCAGCATTCCGCAAAACCCCTATGTACCAATTTTCATGAAAATCGTTTTAAATTTATAATTCTAGCCGCCATCTTGGATCCGCCATTTTGAAGCCCTATTATATATTATCCGAAAAACGATTATCCTACATGTAAAGTTGGAAAATGTACTACCTTCGGACAAAAAATGAAAAATATCGATTCAAGCGTTTAGGCGTGATTGAGCAACAAACAAACAAACGAACTTTAATTTATATATGTATATTAGGGTGCTTTTTTTTCGTGACTATTATTTTTTTTTCAGTCCCACCTCGAAATTTTGTGGCAAATACCTAAACAAAAATTCCCTGAAAATTGGAGCCCTTAATATTAATATTAAGTACTAGACCAAGGCGTATAAAGATTTCCCATATAAAATATACGTAAACTTTGATTATTTTTCTTCAAAACTCTACAGCTCAGAGGCATTTTATGGTATAATCTTGGTCAATGGTAGAGTTTCTTCAGAATTGAATGCTCTACAAAAGTGTCCATTGCGGCGTAACCCTAACTCCCACCAGCGAGGTAGTACGGGTCACTAACCCCAATTTTTCCATGAAATTCTCGCTTTTTACCCCTATCTCGTAAATAACAAGAGGTACAGAAAAAGTGAAAATGACAAACTTGTAGGAAATTCAATTTCCTACAAAAAAGTTGTGAACACCAAATCACTAACATCGATATTTCTTGAGATATTGAGCTTTGAACTTGAGGTAATGTTTCTACAATTTATCTCAATAATCCATGAAAATTTCACACTACCTCAACTTCAAAGCCCAATATCTCAAGAAATATCGATGTTAGCGATTTAGTGTTCAAGAACTTTTAGGAGGAAATTTAATTTCCAACAAGTTTGTAATTTTCACTTTTTCTGTACATCTTGTTGTTTACGAGATAGGGGCAAAAAGCGAGAACTTCATGGAAAAATTTGGGTTATTGACACGTACTACTTCGCTGGTGGGAGTTAAGGTTCACCGCAATGGACACTTTTGTAGAGCATTCAATTCTGAAGAAATCCTACCATTGACCAAGATTATACCATA
This sequence comes from Dysmachus trigonus, assembly GCA_949715965.1. Classification (NCBI taxonomy): domain Eukaryota; kingdom Metazoa; phylum Arthropoda; class Insecta; order Diptera; family Asilidae; genus Dysmachus; species Dysmachus trigonus. The sequence continues at coordinate 46,582,151 of OX454321.1, forward strand.
AAATGCCTCTGAGGTGTAGAGTTTTGAAGAAAAATAATCAAAGTTTACGTGTATTTTATATGGGAAATCTTTATACGCCTTGGTCTAGTACTTAATATTAATATTAAGGGCTCCAATTTTCAGGGAATTTTTGTTTAGGTATTTGCCACAAAATTTCGAGGTGGGACTGAAAAAAAAAAATTGTCGCGAAAAAAAAGCACCCTAATGTATATATATAGGAATTAAAAAACAAATACATACATATTTTCAAATATTTACTTCAAATTTTTGTTTAAATTGCAGAGAAGAGCTTGCTTTAAAAATTGGATTAACTGAAGCGAGGATACAGGTAACTGGCTGATTTTAGTGTACTATTTTCTTCTTCTATTTGGTTATGTTGTTTTAAATTTCATGCTTTCCAAACATTTACTTTGCAGGTGTGGTTTCAAAATAGACGCGCAAAGTGGCGAAAACAAGAAAAGGTTGGACCTCAGGGTCATCCCTACAACCCTTATTTGTCTGGTGGCTCAGGAGGAATACAGTCTACCAGTGTGGTAGGATCTGCACTCCCTCCTAATCCTTTTTCTCACTTCGGTTTCTCCTTAAGAAAGCCATTTGAAAGTTCAAACTTTACAACTTTTCGATATCCACACATAGGTTGTGGATCTGTTTTACCTCCTGGATATTTCACCCAATTTCACAGGTAAATTTTATGTTCATATTTTATTAAATAAATAAGTAATGCGTAGCTATTGTCTTCAGAAATTCAACACACTTGCATTCACCGAATGTCAATTCTGTATATAACCCGTCAACTTCTTTCCAAACTTTACTTGCAAATATAACGTCAGCTGACCGGTCTTCTTCAACTCAGAAAGCAGCACAAGAATTGACAGTACATCCAACTTCATCGCCCCCGCTCTCACCTTCAGTTTTACAGAGATCTTCTGGGACATCAGGTGCTGTTTCTCCATGTGATGATCGGAGGAGTTCCTCTATTGCTACATTAAGACTTAAGGCAAGAGAGCATGAAATGAAATTAGAAATGTTACGCCAAAACGGGAATACTGATGCTGTAAGCTAGTTAACGCAAACATATTTATAACGTAAAATCATCCAAACAGAAAAAATGTATAAGAGTATATAATTTCATTATAAATAAAATTTAAAAAAAATAAGTAATATCCTGTCTTATACTCTGGGGACGGCACAAAGCCCTAAAAGAAAGTGTGGAGAGATATATAGTAGGAAACACTACCTATAACTTTTGATGACCTTGGATTTTCAGTTACAAATTCATATATACAGTAATACCTCGACTTACGCTACCCCGACTTACGCGAACCCGTAGTTACGCGATTTTCAAATCTCGTCGATTCGTCTTTTGTTTGAGCGACACACAACTCCTGATTACTCACTCCCTTCACACTATTGTTCAGCTAATGTACATGTTCGGAGGTGTCGCGCAGGATCGACGCATGAAATGCATGAGCAAGAGCAACACATTGAAGATTCTTTAGATCCAGCTCAATCAGAACTTCGAATGACGGTTGGAAACTTGACAGAAGGCCTCAGTTCAATTGAAAAAGGATTACAAATTTTAGACTATATAGACTCCAATGAAGAGTGCATTTCTTCTACAAAGCAGGGAATAAGAAAATTATTAGCATGCTACGAGGAAATTTGTCTATATCACAATAACTTCGGCTTGCGATTTTGTATTCGTATTATCTACGATTTTATTAAACATTTTTTTTCTAAATTATTATTTTCTTTAGTCTCCGGCCCCAATTAAAAATAATTTAAATGTATTTATATGCGAAATTATACCCCGACTTACGCGAATTCGACTTACGCGGTTATCACTTAGTCCCACCTATCGCGTAAGTAAGGGGTATTACTGTATATATATATATATATATATATATATATATGTACTCAACACTAGGGAACTTAAACGTATTTCATATCTTTTTTTAATTCTTAAGCATTTTCGCAGATTTGAAAATAAAATAAGCTGGAGCTTCAACCCAGTCATGTACAGATTGAGCGAACACTTAAGACGGACTCACACTCCCGCTATAACGACTGCGATAACCAAGCGATAGAGATAAAAGCTACATACATATATATTTATTTATTTATTTATTTAGCAGGAATTGTTTCGGACAGAAATATTTAAATAATTCCATATTACACAAAACAATAATAAAGTTTAGGATAAGAATAAATAAAAATGTACTAAAAATTAGCTAAGGTGGACTTACAATGATTACAAATTAAGTTTATTACAAACAGTTTGCTTAAATGAGTTAAATGAGCAGTTCAAAGGACCAATTTGGAGTCTATCATGGTTTCTCTGCAGACGAATCAACGTAGAAAGCTTTGGGCGGTGCAAAGATGTTACAGTTTCTATTGGCAAATACGGGTTCGCGAATATTAAGTTCGTCGAGTAAAGTAGTGCTTAAAAGACCGTTAAATACACAGAACGCATTCGTCAAGATAAAGTCTTCTCTCATCGAGTCTAGGCAAATTAAGGGTACGAAGTCTTTCAGCATAGGGAGTATACGATTTGTTGAATTTTCTTAAAATATTCCGGGAGAATTTTTTCTGTACATCTTTTATTTTGTCTTATTTATTTTGGTGATGAGGTGACCAAACCGGTGAGCAATGCTCAAGAGTGCTACGTACGATTGTCAAAAATAAAAGTCTAGCTGTCGAAAGTTTACCAACGTTAGTACAGGTACGAAGGATAAAACCAGTTAGCCTAAGGGATCTGGAGCAAACGTCATCTATGTGAGCGTCAAACTTTAATTAATTGTCAAATGTTACACCAAGATCCTTAAATTGGCTAACTTCAGTTAGTGACACAGAACAGAGGCAGTAGTCATGCATCACAGGAGATCTTTTAAAGCAACAGATCATTTTAAAACATTTACTTACATTATTGGTCAAGCAGTTAGTATTGCACCAATCTTGTAGAGCGATTAGGTCACCTTGAATAATATCGCAGTCATAATCACTTTCGATCACTTGGAAAATCTCGAGATCGTCAGCGTATAAGAGACAGTCAGAGATTATCTTTGTAGTCAAGTCATTAATAAATAAAAAGAATAGTACAGTAAAACCCGCTTAAATGCACATCCAATTTGTCAGAAAATTTCGTGCATTTAAACGGTTTGTGCATTTAAACGTTTTTAAGATAAATGCACATGTTGTGCAATTCAGAGAGCTCGGATTACTTTTTTTCAGTTTGGTTAATTACATAGCGTTCTGTTTTCGTCTTTACTTTACAAATTTTACCAAAATTAAACAATTACAATCCGCAATTTACAAGGTCCACCCGCCAACTCAAAAAGACTGAAATATCAAAGCAAAGACTAACGAGAAAGTGTTCTTCTTCTTCTTTGCCTTTAAATGGTAACCACCGAGGGGACAATGTAAAAGTACTACACTTCTACAGGAAATGAATTTTTGACATTACATATCTGTTCATTTAACACTAGAACTACCGGCGCTCAAGCTTGTAATTTTGATAATTTTTGGCACCTTTAAAATAATATGCTTTCACATTTAAATTAATAATAATAATTTAAATTAATAAAAATAGGTTCACGATATGTCGCAATTTTGAACCTAATAAGATTTGGTATTACTCTTAAGAGATATTTTCAAAAAATATGATTAATTCAAGCAAGAAATTTAGTACCGGTCAATTTGACCGGTCTTGGTAGTTCTAGTGTTAAAATATGTACATTGCATTTATCCGGTTATTTTTTAATTGAAATAGAAAATTCGTGCCTGAAATTAATGTGCAAATAAGAGGTTTGTGTATTTAAGAGGTGTGCAATAATGCGGTCTTTGTTTCTACACATTAATAAGGCAAAAAATTCGGTGCATTCGCATTGTGTGCAATAAAAGGAATTGTGCAGTAAAGCGGGTTGCATTTAAGCGGGTTTTACTGTAGTGGACTGAATATAGATCCTTGTGGAATACCGGAAGACGGCACAAACTCAAAAGAGGAACACCCAGAAAACACAACCTTAAGTCTACGGTCAGACAGATAAGATGAGAGACACGACAGTTAAGGCCCCTGCAATCCATACACTTTTAATTTGTGACAGAGTATGTCAAGACTAACATGATCGCAGGATTTTGAGAAATCTGTGTAGATGTTATCCACTTGTTGATGTTGCTCCAAAACCTTTGAAACAAAGTGCTGGAACTCGAGTAGGTTGCTTGTTGTGGATTTACCCTTAATAAAACCGTGTTGTCTAGGTGACATTGAAGGATGAAGGCCTTAGAAGAACATCGGAAAGAGAGTCATATATCATCCTCTCAAAAAGCTTACTAAAGCAATTGAGGATGCAGATAGGACGGTAGTTTACTGCTGCACATTTGTCACCGTTTTTGAAGATAGGAACAATATGAGCGTGTTTCCACAGTTCAGGCAATATAACCTCTCTGAGAGAGAAGTTAAAAATTATTGTTAAGGGGTAACACAATGCAATCTTTGACAGAAAAGTTTGGTATGCCTTCAGGTCTAGCAGACGTTTTGGAATCAAGACCACTAATACAATTAAACACATCATCAACACTAAAAGACAGACTAGACATAGATATTGCACAAGATAAATTATAACAGTCTGGAGCAGGATTATGCCTGACGAACGTGGCGTTAAAAAATCTAGCAAACATATTGCAAATGGATTGTGGATCAGAGGCAATCTCATCATCAAGTTGAAGAATTAAGGGAGGCACGTGTTGGAATCTGGATCCCTTAACGTAGTTCCTAAAAGTCTTGGTGTTGTAACAACGCAGCTGGGCTTCAACTTCATTCAGATAATTATTATAAGTCGTTTTTAATAGTCGCTTCAGGTTTGAGCGACTGCTAGAAAATAGTTTGTAGTTCTCGGGCGACTTATCACGTTTGTATAAAAGTCGGTGACGTTCCTTGACTTCAAAAGCTCTGTTATATTAATATCTGAACTGAACCACACCGGTTGTTTCCTTCGCACCGAGTTGTAGAAAGGGACATTTTGAGATATTACATCTTCGAGGATGCGATAGAAACAAGATACAGCCTCATTGCAAGGTTTACTCAGAAGCAAATCCCAGTCGACATTGAGTAGCTCTTCGTTAAGAGTATTGAAATTTAACTTAAAAAAGTTACGAGAGCGGTTACGGTCTGGACAAGGATTTTTAATCTTAAGAGGCAAATTCAGGTCAATTTCCAACGGAGGGTGATGGCTGTCAGGAGAGACAAGACCACAGTGCGTCTCAATTTGACAGTGCTCTTTTGGAAGGTTTGAGAAGACAAGATCCTATATAGTGGAGTTATGATTGGGGATATTATTGAGTTGCATCAATGAAGAAAACTCCAAAAAATTTTGGAACAGAAAACTCATATTACAATTACTAACATTTTCAGGAGGGTATGAAAAATTCCAGCGCAAACCGGGCAAATTAAAGTCACCACAGATCAATACGTAGCATTGCGGATCTAAGGTGTTAATAATGCCAGCAAGTTCGTCAAATAGGCTTTCAAGACGGTGAAAACATGAAGAACATGAGACATAAACACAACAGACATATAAGTAAATAATTCATATACATAGAAGTTCTTCGCTCGCCACCGAAGGGTTAAGCCAGGTTTCACTTAAACAAAATACACTGCCGGACAACTGATTAGGTTCACCATAGGATTTTCACATATCTACCTGACGGAGAGGTATGGGATGAAAACAAATACATATTTACATACATAGTTATCAAGCCATTAAAGTCAGGTCATTTTCGTGGAAGTACACTGCATCAGGAATTTGTAAGAATTTAATTACTGATTATTTGCTTGTGAAAGTGGGACAACTGTTTAGGTTCACTATTTTAGTCTTGGAATTAAAACACTGTGCACTGGTCATTGAAGCGGTTATTTTGAGTATTTTTAAAATAATAGTGAATTTTATTTAAAATGGGTAAAGGCAAGCGGTTATCTTCAGAAGAAATTGGAAGGATTAAGGCCTTAAAAGAGGAAGGCTACTCAAATCGTCATATAGCGAGAAGATTAAGTAGAAGTGTGAATGTTATCAACAATTTTGTAAGAGATCCGGAGAATTATGGTAAGCGTCAACAAGGAGGAATTAAAACGGCCACTACCGAACGCGAACGAAGGCTTATTTTGCGAGAAGCATCTAATTCTACATTGTCGGCAAGCCAAATCGCTAGAAAAGTTGGAGTTACATGCAGTGTTAGAACAGTAAGACGGGTAATAAAGGCATCCCCAACAATTAAGCGGCTACGATTAAAGAAGAAACCAGCCTTAACAGCGAAAAATCAGGCTTCTCGGCTTTTATTCGCTGAACGCCATTCTGACTGGACTATTAACGAATGGAGTGAAATTATTTTTACCGATGAAAAAAGATTTTGCGGCGATGGACCAGATGGGTTCTCATATTGATTTGATTTGATTTGATTTGTTGGGGGGGGAGGCAAAACACCTCGAACGCTCAGACTTTTTAGTCCATTGCGCTCAAAACCCCCGCTCTATCTGAACTTCCCCGTTGTCCTGATGTACTGGAGAATCTCAAACAGAGATCGAGAATCGAAGTCCTCCATCCTCATGACATCGGCGCCAAACGCGTCCCTACGTGCACGAGAGAACGCAGGACAGTCACAGAGGTAGTGCTCTGTGCTGTCCTCCTCCTCCCCACACGAGGGGCACGCAGGGTCGTCGATGATTCCCAGGGTATTCAAGTGTTTGCCAAGTGTGTTATGCCCTGTAATTGTCCCTACTAGAGCCCTGCAATCTTTCCTACCTAAGCTAAGTAAGAATTTCGCAGTATTCTTGTTCGGATTACCTATAAAGTACTTGGTACAGGTACTTAGGCTGGACCATCTGTCTCCGTGAACTAAGTCAACGTGTCGAGTTATCCAGTTCTTCAACGCCACAGAGCTAATACCAATAATGGGCTCTGGACCTATGGGGTGGGAGTTAGCGCCTTCCCTCGCCAGGGAATCTGAAGACTCGTTGCCTTCTACTCCCTGGTGGCCAGGGAGGGATATAAGAATGACCTGATTACATTTTGCAACCGAATTCAGTCGTTTCTTACAATCTCGGACTATTTTTGTCCGAGTATTGGGATTAAGAAGTGTAGCAAGAGCAGCCTTACTGTCGCTGCAGATACCTATTCTTCTACCTTGCCACCTCTGCGCAATTATCCAGTTGGCCACTTCTAGAATGGCAAAAACTTCAGCTTGGAAGACCGTCGCCATGTTTCCAAGTGAGTAACTGTATTTGATCTCTTCGTTCAAAAACCATCCAGCGCCCGTACCGTTTACAGTCTTCGAGCCGTCTGTATAGAAGATGTCGTTGAGTCCATTCAATATTTTGTTTGGATCTTCCCATTCCTCCCTTTTTGGGAAGAGAATTTGAAATCTTCTTCCGAACATTAATATCGGGGTCATATCATCCGCCGGCATATTGAATAAAATGCACTTTTCTTCAAGCCTTTGTGATATAACACCATGTCCGATAGCATGTTTACCGTGCCAGAGTCCGCACTTCTTTAGGCGGCACACGGTCTTCATTGCTTCTTCTTGGATAGCAATGTCCAAGGGTTGCATGTTAAGCATCGCGTTTAGAGCTGCACCAGGTGTCGAGCTAAAAGCTCCTGTTATCCCAATGCAGACCTCTCTCTGTACTCTGTCAAGAACAGAACGAGTCGATTTTATCTCCGTTCTGTTCCACCAGACCACTGACGCATATGTAATAATTGGTCTAATGATGGCTATGTACATCCAATGTACCACAGCGGGTTTTAGACCCCATGTCTTCCCAAAGGCTCTTCTGCATTGCCAAAAGGCATTTAATGCCCGAGATGCTTTGTGTTCGACATGAGCCTTCCAAGTCAGTTTGCTGTCTAGAGTCACCCCTAGGTATTTAACTTCCTTGGAGAGTTGAATGGTTTCACCTTTCAGAATTGGAAGCTTGAGATTATCCAGTTTTCTCTTCCTAGTGAACAACACAAGTGTTGTCTTTCTAGGATTCACTGATAAGCCATGCCTCTCACACCAGTTCTGGATCCTATCCAAGGTCCTCTGCATTTTAATACAGACGTCCCTTAACGAGTCCCCACAAACGAGTGCACACACATCATCAGCGTAGGCCTGTGTATGTATATTTAGACTTTGTAATTCGCCTAAAAGCGAGTCTACTAAGAAGCACCACAGTAGAGGTGAGAGTACTCCCCCTTGCGGGCAGCCCTTCCCAACTCTCATAACAGTGTCGCTTCCGCTTTCTGTTAAAAATAGTCTCTGTGACAGCATGGAATGGATCCATCGTATAAGCACAGGGTCCACTCCATACGCCTTGGCAGCATCACATAGGGATGAGAACATTGCATTATCAAAGGCTCCCTCAATGTCCACAAAAACCCCAAGAGCAAAAGATCCACGATCCGCCGCACTTTCTATTTTATAGATTAGATCGTGCAGTGCGGATTCACAGGATCTTCCACTCCTATAGGCATGCTGGTGTTCACTGAGGGGCCTTCTTCTCAGCGTTTCCCCCCTGATGTGTTTATCTACCAGTCGTTCCAGACATTTCAAAAGGAATGATGTCAAACTAATGGGTCTGAAACTTTTTGCCAGAGTGTAATCTTCTTTGCCCGGTTTAGGTATAAAAGCTACTCTGACTTTACGCCAAGCAGGTGGCACGTATCCCCAGATTAAGCAGGCCCTAAAGATTTTCTTTAGTGCCGGAACTAGAGACGTACTTCCTGTTTTTAGCATGGCTGGATATATACCATCCAGACCTGGGGTCTTAAAGTTTTCGAAAGAGGTCAAGGCCATCTCGATCCTTTCCTCAGTCACAACCTTGCATGCTATGTATTTATCTTTCCTGGTGATATTTACTCTCTCTTGTAAATTCACTTGGGTTTCATCTAATTGAATTCTCTGACTGCCCGGAAAATGAGTCTCAAACAGGATTTCATATGCTTCCTGTTTAGAGCTCGTGTATCCTCCGTCCGCAGGCCTACGGTGAGTGTCTAGTTTGGCTGTATTGTCTTTCTGAAAGACTTTATGCAGCCTTGCAGCCTTGCAGCCTCTCTCATCCCCACCAGTTCCTCACAGTATTTCCTATAAGAGGAGACCTTGGCAGATCTTATCTCTCTCTTATACTCACGCTGTAGAGTTTGATAGGTTAGCCAATCATCATCTTCCTGAGTTCTTAAGGCCCTCTTTAGAAGCTTTCTGGTTGTTTTCCTGAGCTTCTGCAGGTTGTTGTTCCACCAGAGGACATTCTTGCCACATCTGCTCTTTCTGAGAGGGCACGCTTCCTCAAAGGCATCCAATAAGGTCCGACTCAATTTTTGGGTCTCGTCCTCAATATCCTTCGTGGAGCGGATTTTGCGTACATTAATTTCCTTCGATGAAAGAAGTTGTTTGTACCTTTCCCAATCAGTCTTCCTAGGATTCCGTCCGGCCGGGATATTTATGATATCGATGGCTATTCGGTATTCCAGGTATCTGTGGTCCGAAAGAGATTCCTCTTTTGAAACTCGCCAGTTGGTAATAAGGTTTGACATCTTCCTATTTGTGAGTGTCAGGTCTATTACTTCCTGTCGCCTACTCGTGACAAAAGTTGGGTTGTTTCCCTTATTGTTAACCACGAGATCGTACGACAGAATGAAATCCAATAATTTCTCCCCCCGGGGATTGCATTTACTGCTACCCCAAAGGGTGTGCTGGGCGTTGGCATCACAACCAATAACCAGACCTAAATTATTAGACTCTGCGTATCCCACAATATCCAGCAGCTCTTTTGAAGGAGGCGGGCTAATGGAGTCATATGGCAGATAAGCAGATACGAAGATTGCATCCTGCTTAGCTCCCGATACGTTCTCATATTACTATCATGACTTAAGAAAAGAGCCTAAATATTTAAGCCGTCATCACAGCAGATCAGGCTCTGTAATGGTCTGCGGAGCGATTTCTTGCCGCGGCCCGGTGGACTTGGTAGTAATAGACGAAAGGATGACTGCTAATAATTACATGGTATTGCTGCAGCGAGAACTTCCTATGATTAATGAAGTGATGCAAGGGGCCCAGTGGATTCTACAACAAGATAACGCACCAATTCATAAAGCTCGACAAGTTACGCAATATTTGGACAGTGAAAACATTCGCCGATTGGAATGGCCAGCAAATTCGCCAGATTTAAATATAATAGAAAACTTATGGGGCTGGCTAACAAGGAAGATTTACGAAAACGGAAAGCAGTACCAATCGACTGTCGACTTAAGAGATGCCATAAGAACAGCGTGGAATGAGATTCCTATCCAAATGATTCACAAGCTTTATCTGTCCTTACCTAAGAGAATATTACAAGTAAGAAATAATAATGGAAAATCTATAAGATACTGAAAGATCATAAAATACATCTGGTTTAAGTAAACAACTGATTTTTATTCTCTAACCTTGAAACACTAACTTTATCCTTTAAAAAATCCATTTAAAAGAAAGTGAACCTAAACAGTTGTCCCACTTTCACAAGCAAATATTCAGTAATTAAATTCGTATAAATTCCTGATGCAGTGTACTTCCACGAAAATGACCTGACTTTAATAGCTTGATAACTGTGTATGTAAATATGTATTTGTTTTCATCCCATACCTCTTCGTCAGGCAGATATGTGAAAATCATATGGTGAACCTAATCAGTTGTCCGGCAGTGTATATCAGGACTATCTTCCAAAATAGCTGTGTAGACGTCAAGCAACTTGGTCCTCAAACCGCGTACATTTTGATAAATAATAGAGAGCTTACGATTGGTACTATTACAATCAGAAGTTGTTAAGTTATGACAATCTGCACTCATCGTGCCTTTGATTAGGATATAATATAGTATTCACATATTTTAGTAAACTTATGTATGTTTAAATACAGGCGGGCCTCGATTTACGTTGTCTTACTTTTTAATTCCCAGTTTCGATTTACGTCGGCATCTTTTATTTTGTGCATGAACATTTCTGCGAATTTCCTTCCTTCTTCATTCTTATTACCCGAAATGGACTATATTGCTGTTAGATTCAATATACGTCGTTTCAGTTTACGCCGCGTTTTCCCGGTACCGAAAACGACGTAAATCGAGGCTCCACCACCTCCACCCCAGAGATGAACTCTATACCTCCAACTTGATTGTATGATATAACGGATTTGTATAGTCCAGGTTAGAGTTTTCCCAGTGAGCCAGTAAATATTCCTTATTTTGATATTGATCTGTTCCTTTTTGGCATTGATATGAGTTCTCCAAAGTAATCGTCTATCCAGGTGAAGACCAAGGTACTCAACAACTGAATTTTGGGGAATGAAAGTACCAAGCTTTATAGGTGGGCAGGTCTTTTTGTTCAGTGTAAAAGTTATGTGTATGTACGTGTACGCAATTAGATTCGTAAATGTTTATCATCCATGTTTTGAGCCATTTGTCCACCTTGTCGAGGTGCTATTGTAGGTGTTTGGAAGCTATCTCATTATTGTGTTGCGCATACATAATGACTGTATCATCGGCGAAAGTAAAAATTGTAATCGTGATGTGTTATACCCAAAATCCTAGGTAGCTTAATACTAAATGATAATAATAATAATTAAGAAGAACTGTCCGATTCGTCAAGTGTACACAATTGTGTTCGTCCCTTTCCAATACACGATTCTGCTGCCAATTTCTTTTTCAGAAACCCTACATTATTTTATTGAAATGGTCGATATCCAGGATAGATGTCGTAGTTTTTTTTTCGGAGCTCAAGGGACGAGCAGGGTTCGTGTCTGGATACAAAATCTTCGCAGAAGAATGTCAAACATTGGCAGATGAGAACAAGAATCCACATCGAATCGCCTGCGCAGCTAAATCAGCATAAACCCATTAAATGTTTCGAATTAGCCCAACCCAACAATGCCTAGCAGCGAAGAAGGAAGTAGTTCGTTCTTCTGCATACTTCCTGGCGCAATTTGAGTTCCACCATGGATACCTTACCTTAAGCTTTCGAGCACTGGACCCGGACGGAGCTGCAAAATATTAAAGTTAATTATAGTAGTAGTCGATTTCAATAGTACAAATTGATTTCAAGTAGGGATTGCGAAATTGATAATATAATTGATATTCTTAACTTATTTTTGCGAGATTGACAATAATTGATATTTTTGGTTTATTTTTGGATTTTTTATGCTTAATACATTAGTGCCAAAATGAGGATTGGAAAGGAAGAAAATTCTGAAGTAAAGGTTTATATGTAATTATAGATCATTAGTTAACTACATAAGGAGAAAATTAGTGTGTAGTAGATATATAAATAGCTTTAAGGTTAAATTTGAATTGAAGGAAAATTATAATCAAATTACTTACTTACTTGTAAAGAATTTTGTACGCTGGTCGAGGTAGTTTGAAGTCCGATCTATCCCTGCAAATAAGACAAGAAAGGTACTTAACTATCGCGTAACTTAAAATTTGATTGATTAGAACACTTGCTTGGTCCCAACCTCCTCAATACTTAAACACTAACACTATCGAAGAAATATAAAAACTGGATTATACTATATCGAGCCAATCATAACCTGGGTTAGAATTAAAGCCAGTATGCCAAAATTGTAGCTGCGCAAATTATTACAGCGAAATACTGGAAACATAAGACGATCGAGATCGAAAACATCCACCGAAACAGGCATGGCGACAGCGCGGGGAAGAACCCGGTAAGTGAAGTGGGCAGCTCAGATACGAATCGGTGGTGATCAAATGCGCGCAGTGGACAAGTAGTCCAAGTCCGTAATTTAAACAAAAAAAAAAGGAAGACAGAAGGAGGGAAGAAATTATAAAACTTGTAATCGACCTGTTGTTGAGGATCCGGAGGAAGATCCTCAACAACATCTCCTGGAACGAAGGGGACTGAGGCGGTCGGGATACGGGGTTCACGTGTCGGCCTGGAATAATAAAGCTAAGTACTTTTTGGTTTTTGAGTACCTAAATCTTTTTTTTTTTTTTTTTTTTTTGTGTGTATAATTTTGCATGCATATTTTTTTTGCGGTACGACCGTTGTAACCGTGGACTTTGATCGGTTCCTCACCGGCAACCAAATTATTTAAAGTCTTTTTCTTTATTATATGATAAATATAAGTATACGCATGACGAACTTTATCTTTCTTCTCGTACGTCCTCTTCCGCATTTCAGAGGCCTTGAAGTTTAGATGGTTCTCGGTTGCCCTGGAACCGAGTGGCTCTCAAAGCACCAATCTGAGCTCGGTGTCCATATTTCCTTTTCTTTTTTAACCAGGCCCTTCTCCAGCGCTAGCGTGCATAGTTGTGTCCACCGAGGACATTACGGATGTCTGTAATACTGGGGCTACACTAATGGCAAACGCCGTTGATTATCGCATTAATGGATTTTAAATGTGTAGCTACGACTCAACGCTATAATTTTTCAACGGCATTCTTAATGCCGTTTAACGTTAGCGATAACTCGGGTGGCGGTCTTTTTTGGCACTTCAAAGAAATTTAACGCTATAATTACTGCTTGTGTGGCCACAATAATTTTTGGATGCGTCCGTTTTACTCGTAGTTATTTCCTGACCAGAGTTAGTGACAGTCGTGACAGTTGATCGACGATAACTAGGGTTGGGTATTCTATGGCTATGAACAAACCTAAACGTTGTATTTAACGTCAGTTTTTTGTTTGGCGATGATGGGCATTGACATTGAATTTTTAGTGTGGCCAGTCAGTTTATCGCATTCATTTTGTTGATTAATTCTTGCCGTGCAGACCAAAAATGAATAAATGATATATGCGCGTGCAGAACAACAATGAACTAGTAAAAGGCATAAAATCTCTAATTAAAAAAGATCTGTTTTACATAGTAGAAATCAAAACAGGCCTTTTAAAAGAAACAAAAATACAAACGCAAAGAGAGGTGGACTATTGCCAAATTGTAAACTGGCTAGAAGCAAAATAGCTACAATTCTATACGTACCAAATAAAAAATGAGAAAGGCCTGAGAGTAATAATCATGAGCATTGACCACAGCGTTTCAACAGAGGATATTAAACAAGATCTCAACAACCTCGGCTTTGAAGTAAAATACGTACACTACACAATATCCTAAATAGATTCAAACAACCACAGCCGATGTTTAAAGTCGAACTAACGCCAGAGAGCAGCAAAACGCCAAAGGGGAAAATACACCCCATCTATGAAGTACGCTATATCCTCAATAGAAAAATAACTGTCGAAGAACCGTTTAAAAGTAAAACGCCCATACAATGCAAAAATTGTCAAGAATTCGGACACATAAGATCTTACTGCAAACTCAAAAACGTATGCGTCATGCGGCGAAAACCACCAAACCTCAGAATGCAACAAAAAGAAAGAAAATCCCTCTGATAAAAACTGCAGAAACTGCTGCGGTAGCCACACGGCCAACTACAAAGGCTGCCCCGGTCTACATGGCCATACTCAGCAACCGAAAACAACAAAAAGTCAACAACAAACCAAATTTCAACAACGGTATTCATAAACCCCATGCAAACCCCACCCCAATAATGATCCCCCAACAGCCACAGTCCAAACGAACCCGCCTCTCCACCTGAATTACGATAAACGAGACTTCACATACGCAAACATATTGAAAAATAATGGCCACCAAGCTACGAGCAGCCAAAATTAGGTCACAATGCAGATACTAATCACGCTAACAAACAACTTAAACCAACTAACTCAAACCATGCAGCAAATGCAAGCCATGCTGAACAGAGAAACCGAAATATTATGCAAACTTATCAAATGAAGGAGCTTAAAATAGCACACTGGAACGCAAACGGTCTACCCAAACATAAAAAAATCTTAAACATAAACAAAATCGATATCATGCTAGATTCAGAAACGCACCTAACTGATAAAAATAACTACAAAATATTCGACTACACGCTATACAAAAACGACCACCCTGACCTAACAACCAGACGAAGTAAATCCAACACACTACAATATGTTTCATGGAAATGGGCAGTCCCATTATTATCACTGCTGTATACTGCCCTCCAGGCTACAGCATTGAAAAAGACCAATTTTATAATTTCTTTAAACAACTAGGCAACAGATTCCTAGCGGCAGGAGACTATAACACAAAATCACCTTTATGGGGAGCGAGAATTACATCTCTAAGAAGTAAACACCTAGTGAAATCAATCTACACAAACAACCTAAACTGTATCTCTGGCAAACAACCAACGCATTGGCCAAACGACAGACACAAAAAAAACCTGACATTATCGACTTCGGACTTTCCAAAGGCCTACGTAAAAACCTATTCAACGCAACAACAATCGTGGACGTATCATAGAAGCGGAAAGAAACCAAAGCATAGACAACTTTACTGGAGGTCTAAACTTCCCGGACACAGAATATTATATATGAAAAGTAACTAAAGGAATCAGAAAGCCAATACAACAGAATACACCCATTCTCGGAAAAACAACGACTGGATCGGATCAACGAGGACCAGGCAAAAGCGGGAGCATTTGCGGAACATTTGAAAAAGGTATTTAAACCTAACATCTATTGCAAGCCCAACAAAAATACTAGGAAAGAAGCCAATTAAATTCACCCTCGCTTCAGTAGTACAGGAAATTCAGGAGCTAAACCCAAGGAAAGCACCGGGCCATGACAAAATCAACGGGCAACTAATTAAAGCCCTTCCACTAAAAGGGAAAATTGGGATACTACGCATATTCAACGCCATCCTCCGCCTAAGCTACTTCGCACTACAATGGAAATTAGCAAAAATCTTCTTTATCCCTAAACCGGGGAACAGGGTCGAATCATATAGACCCATCAGTCTGCTTCCGATTCTCTCAAAATTTTTCGAGAAACTGCACCTAGGGAAACTCCAAAAGTACTTAGACAACAACAATATCATCTCCACCCACCACTTCGGGTTCAGGAGCCAACACAGTGCCATCGAGCAGTTCCACAAGATCCATAACAAAATAAAAGACGTTATGGAAAAAAAGCAATACTGTATCGGTATATTCCTGGATATAGCACAGGCATTCGACAAAGTCAATCACAACGGCCTGTTAATCCAAATCAAAGAACCCAGGGAAATACTACAACATACTTCATCACTACCTATCGAACAGGAAATTTCAAGTAACCTATAATAACTGTACGAGCAAAACCTACCAAATCGAAGCGGTACACCCTCGAGGAAGTGTACTGGGGCCGGAACTCTACCTGTTATACATGGCAGATCTTCCAGTAGACAACAAAATTACGAGCACAACATTTACTGATGACACAGCGCTGATATTCGCACACAAGAACTCCACAACAGCTAGAAGAATCATTCAAGAACATCTCAATAAAATAATAGCATGGACGGAGAAGTGGGGTATCAACCTGAATAAAAGTAAAACCGAGCAGTTCACCTTCACACTAAGGAAAGGGACCTGAAAATCAGTCAAAATAAATGGAATAAAAGTAAAAACAGTCAACGAAGTCAGATACCTGGGCATCCATCTAGATCGTAGGCTAACGTGGAAAGCTCACCTCCACAAAAAGAAGGAACAGATAAAGCTAACAATTAATAAAATGTACTGGCGACTCAACAAAAAATCGAAGCTAAGTACATATAAGCACAAAAATAGCAGTCTACAAGAGCATTATTAGACCAATTTGGACTTACGGCATTCAACTATGGGGCGCAGCGAAGATATCTAATGTAGAAATAATAAAACGAGCACAATAAAAAAATAATGAGATCAATAACCCGAACACCACGCTACGTCCGCAACAAATTCCTGCTGAGGGAAACAAAAGTTAACGAGGTCGAAGAAATAATTGCTAAGCACAGTAAAGCATATTTAGTTAGGTTAGAGCAGCACCCCAACAGATCAGCAAGAACCATCTTGACCGCAAAAAAATGTACAAGGCTCAAATAGCCCAATGGATTGCGCAAAGCAAAACAACGAAGCATAATTAAGAAGGCCCGAAGACAGCAGGACAGCAGTCAATTACAAACAGCTAACCAACAACTATGGGAACTACTTATTCGAAGAAAGTTGAGAATGCGGGAGAAATAATGAACACCATCATCATCAACCCCGAGGACATCAAGTCAGAAAACATCGAACTGACACTTCATCTTAACAGTCAAAGTGGGACTATCACTCCTCTACCAGTTATACAAGGACTAAAGAAGAAATATGCCAACAATAGCAGCCAACCTTAACAGCAACAGTTACCCATCCAGGCCTACGAAATCCGCCAGCAAAGCTGACCGGACACTATGGATATGTAGCTACCAACAAACCAAAACACAACTGTCTAGATAAAGAATCTAGCAGTACTAATATATCCTAGTTTAAGATTTCCAAATATGTATGCTAGAGCCTATGTACACATACAAATAAAATAAAGAATATTTTATTTTTTTATTTTTTAGATGCCGAAAAGAAAACTGTGGGCTGATTAGATATTAATATGATAGTTAGGTTCAATTTTATACAATAGAAAAGGAGTAAGTACAACTCCAGTTCACGTACTGATTTTTGTGATATCTATATCGTCCCCGGGACGAAATTAGGAGCCCAAAAATATATTTTTATAATTTGAGTATTTTTGTTAAAGCTATTTTATAACTTTTTCTAACAATGTTAACGCGTTTTTGATTATTTTTAAGAATAAGGGAATATTGTACCTAATGTTTGACGTTTCATTTAATACTGTGGTATTTTTTTTTATTTTGTTAGATTTGTTTTACAAAAAAGGGACAATATTTGTCGACTCTACCTAATCATCAATAATTATTGTACAATTTAATGTGATATGGGACATCGACTTATTTATTGAAATTGTTTTATTTTAAGCCAACAAAATTATTTATACAAAAAATGTAAATATGTACATGTATTATGTACGGCGATGGTACGCTTGCAACCTTTGTTCTGGGCCCATAGCCCGTTTCTTTCCAAATAAATAAATAAATATAAAGTCATATGCATATTCAATACTTTCATTCAATAATTTCATTTCTTTCCTGATTTTCGCGAAACTTGTTAAAAATTATCAGTAACAGCACTTATTCTCTCGCTATTATTTTATTTTAAATGTCAATGATTTTAATTGGCTAAGTTCTTACTTGTCCGATCGTACGCAGCGAGTTAAATTTCGCGGAGCTTTATCTGACGTAATAAATACCACTTCTGGTGTGCCTCAGCGTAGCCATCTGGGTCCTCTTCTATTTATAATTTACATCAATGATGTATCTTTTTTACATCAATGATGTATCTTTTTTTCTTAAACAACTCTAAGATCCTATGTTATGCTGACGATGCCAAAATATTTCGCCTGATTTCTGGTGAAAGGGATTGTGAAATTTTAAACTCTGATTTAGATAACTTCTTTAATTCGTGCTCTATTAACTGCCTCTCTCTTAACGTAGGGAAGTGCACCACAAGGACGTTTGCTCGTAAAAAGAGCCCTCTTCTTTTTTTATATAGTTTAGCTGGTAGCTCATTATCTCGTCTTGACAAAGCCAAAGATTTGGGGGTTGTACTTAATACTGTTATGTCATTTGACGACCATATTAACGCTATTGTCGCTAAGGCCAATGCTACCTTGGGATTTGTCAAGAGATGGTCAAAGGAATTCAATGATCCACATATAACAAAGGTTCTTTATTGTACCTTCATTCGCCCAATCCTTGAGTATGCTAGCCCTGTCTGGTCCCATTTTTACGCCGTCCACACTGATCATGTTGATACCGTCCAGCGAAGATTTATACGCTTCGCTCTTCGAGGTCTTAACCGGATTGATCCTTTTGCCCATCCGCCATACGCTGACAGGCTAAAGCTATTTCCTCTTCTTTCCCTCGAGGTTAGACGTGATGTCTCCAGAACTGTTTTGGCTTTTGACTGCATACAGGGCACAATAAATTCTCCTGAATTGCTTGATATGTTTAAGGCTGAGATACAATGTACGCCACACGTTTTTGTAGCGCGTGGAATATCGTGAAATATCGCGCTGCAATATACAATGAGAGCGACGCTACAGCTGGAATGAAGGAATTGCAGAGTTGTAAAAGAATGCATTCTTTTAGGAATGCATTACTTGAAGTCATTGAAAATGAATGCTTTTTTAGGTTTGAAATCATTAACTTCACCTCGATACTGGGACTTATCATTCATTTTGAAGTCATGAATGGTGCAATCATTTCAACAAATCAAAAGCTTGAAGTCATGAGAATGCAAAATCTTGATTTACTCACATTCTTTGAAGTACCATGTAAGGGAACGTACCCATACTACGTGACCCATTTTTCGCGACTTTTTAACCCCCTCCCCCCCCCCTCGGTAACCACCCGTAGTATATGCCTAGACCCCCCCCCCCCCCCTAAGTTTTCACGTAGTAATTCTTAAATATGGTTTCAAATCATGTTTTGCAAACATAAAGTTAATAAAGTTTATTTGGCTTTAATGATGTAAATCGGTTAATTTGGTGTTTACTGTCCACTTATCGAATTTACTCCATTTAATCCCTATCTACAATCGTGTTAATCACTCCAAATGTAACTATGTATATGTGGTGATCTTAATGTGAATTCTTTGAGGCAGTCTCCTATCACGAAACTCTAACAAAATATGACGAATTCCTTAAGGGGTAATACTACCTTGTGTGTATGAAATCAAGGGTAATTTTTGGATTTTGTTTTCATGACAATTTTTTTATATAATGTAATTTGATTTTGTGTACATGTTAACAAAAGTCATAAAGTAAGGTAGGTGCGGGTAATAAGGCCTAGCTAAGGGAGATTTGAAATAAAATAAAAAGTATGTATCCGAATCAACAAATTTTAATGTTAATTGAAACTTTAGATGAATTACTATAAAGTATAAACTAGAAATAACAACTTCTGCCGTAAACTAAAACAAAATTAAACATTTTTGAAAACCTTGTCAGTAGGCCTTATTATACTATAGTAGGATAATAAGGCCTAAGGACTTTGACATACATAAAAAATCAAAATAGGCTTCTTAGATTTGGTAATTGAGTTCAATAATAATATATATACATTAATCATTTATTTGTTTGCAGTGAGACATACAATATCTATTAAATTTACAATGAATGAAGGAAAACAAAAATTTATAGTTTACAATGTAGATTAGAAAATTGAAAACTGAGTAAATTTTTCAATTTCTGGCACGGTAAATTAAAATCAAAAATTTTATGGTGTAAATTTAACAAATTGGCGATAGATGTGACTGGCTCATGTAGTCCGTAGTTAGTGCGATGGTACGGTATATTTATAATTTTATTGACTCTGAGACCAGGGCGAGGAACAGATATCGTAAACAAAGACAACAGTTCCGAACAGTTACAATCACCGCTCAAAATTTTGGAGCCGAAAACGATCCTGGAGATCATTCGCCTACATATCTGCTAGTGCTTCCATGGAAATAAGCCTTAAGCGATCTCTGTAAGGGGGTAAGCAAAGAGAGTCAGCCCATGGTAAACCCTTGAGTGCGAATTGCAAAAATCTTCTCTGCACAGCCTCAATGCGGTCAGAATGGATGTTATAAGAAGGCGCCCATACAGGACTTGCGTATTCCAAAATGGGGCGAACGAATGTGGTATAAAGAGTTTTTGTCACGTAAGCATCATCGAAAATTTTAGACCACCTCTTAATAAATCCTAGCACCGAGTTAGCTTTGCTAATAATTATGTTTATGTGCTCGTCAAAGTCAAATTTATAATTAAAAGTAACACCTAGGTCTTTCACCAAGTTTAGTCGTGAAATTTCACTACCATCCGTAAAATATTTGTAACATATTGGAGTTTTACTCCGTGTGAAAGACACCAAAGAACATTTACTGACATTTAATGGCAAATAATTTAAGGCGCACCACCTTGAAAAATTATTTAAGTCATTATTAAGCAGAAGGCAGTCATTAAGACAACGAATAGAGCGAAAAATTTTTCCATCGTCAGCATATAAAAGAATTCTAGAGTGTGATAATTCACTACTCGCGTCATTTATAAACAAAATAAACAGTAGAGGTCCCAAGTGACTGCCCTGTGGAACCCCGGAAGTATTGTGGATAGGTGGAGAGAACACACCGCGAAAAGAAACCAACTGAAAACGATCCCTTAGGTAGGATGATATCCAATCCAAAAAGACCTCAGGGAAGCCGAATTTCGCCAATTTAAGGATCAACGCCTGGTGGCTAATTCTATCAAAGGCTTTACTGAAATCCGTGTAAATGCAGTCAACTTGTCCACCTCGTTCAATCTCATTGATGCAGAAAGATGAAAAGCATAGAAGATTTGAAACAGTTGACCTTCCCTTCACAAACCCGTGCTGGCAATCACTTATTATAGTTTTGCAGTGAAAGTATAAAATATCACAGACAATAGCTTCGAAAAGCTTAGGTAAAGCCGAGAGTTTGGCAATAGGCCTGTAGTTGGATATATCATCCTTAGCTCCTTTCTTATGTAAGGGTATAATATAAGATAATTTCCAGCAATTAGGAAAGACACCAGAAATCATGGATAAGTTAAATAAATAACAGATAACGTTCACCAAGGACAAACCACAAGACTTTAAAACTATTAAAGGAACACCGTCGGGACCGTACGAATATTTAGAGGGCATGTTGTCAAGATATTGTAATATAGTTTTATGGTCAAAATAAAGGTCTTTTGGTTCTAAGGTGGTGGATGGAAGCTTCGTCAAATTGTAAAAAGATTGAGGAGCAACGTAATTATCACAGATAAAAGAGGAGCTGAATAGAGCAGAGAAGAAATTGCAAATTCTGGTTGGATCACTGCTGCGCTCACCGTTATAGCAGAAGGAAGCAGGATAACCGTCAGAGCACTTCCTAGAGTTAATGAAACTCCAAAAGCGCTTCGGCTCACTCTTCAAAGAATTTCGCAAATCTGACAAATAAGAAACGTATGCGGCCTCAGATCTTTCGAAGAATTGCTTGTGAAGATTGCAAAACACAAGGAAGTCTTCATCGTTCCTAGTCGTCGAATATTTCCTCCAGGCCCTAGTCTTAGAGTTCCTCAAGCGAATCAATTCCGTATCAAACCATGGCAGGAGCGCATTCGAGTTTTTGTTAAGTGTTATAGGAATACAGGAAAAAAAGGAGGCGGAAAGTATCTCATAAAATTTAGAAGTAGCAACATTAACATCGCTTTCCGTTAACACAGGAGACCAGTCACATCCCGACAGAAAGTCATTCAATTTTGAATAATCAGCTTTTCGAAAATTAAATGAAGTACCAGAAACAGAATCATTAATTATCAGACATTGTGAAATACAAAAATCAATATGAAGAGCTGGATGATGATGCGATTCATTCACTAAAGGCGTAATACAACTGGACAACGCGGTGTGATCGACGTTGGAAGTGAAGACTAAATCAAGAATTTTACCAGAATTATTTGGTTGTGAATTCACTTGTCGAAGATTGCACCCCTGAATACTGTCGAGGAAGAGAAGATCACGTTGTCGGGTAGACGATGCCTCAGATACAGAGAGAAAATCGGTAGATTCCTCCACGCGCCAAACAAGGTGAGGAAGGTTGAAATCACCCACAACAATCAAATCGTCAGAGGGCAGCAGCAGATCTGATACAAACTCCACCCCCTTGCAAAATGACTCATAAAGTCCAATTTGAGAGTTGGGAGGAATGTATGCGTTGATGATGAACAGCCTCATTTTTGGAAAATCCAGGACGACGCACAGACACTCCAGGTCACTTATGTCCGGAATGTCAAATAAAGTAGCCGGATAGCAGTTCCTAACCGCCAAGAGCACCCCACCTCCAACTGGAGCATTAACCTGAGACCGATGACGATCACGACGGAACACCTGAAACTCAGGGCCAAAGAGCTCAGCGTTTAGGATATCTGCAGATAACCAGGTTTCCGTAAGGCAGACAACATCGAAGGTAGAATTTGCAGCAGAAAGATAAAAGCGTTGCAATTTAGAACGCAAGCCCGTTACGTTAGCATAGTGGATACTGAGCGAGCAGATCCGTTTTTTGGCATTTTAGATGAATGGCTACGATGTTTCTGTAGCGGTGCGAACTCCTTTACTATGATGTTGTCTGGCCAGAAGCTCTTGTCCAACAACAAGTAGAAGTAATCCTGGGGGACAAACAATTTAAACGATGAGACGAGCGGAACAAGACCAGCCCGCGCCTTTGAGAAGAGCTTCATACATGAAATTGAATTCCGAGGGATAGCTGAGTTACCATATATGTAGCTAAGTATGTCGTCTACTTTGGTGTCAGGCTCCAGACGAGAAATAAACAGAATTTTCGGCACAACAGCTGCTCTGAGAGTCACTGACCTCTTACATGGTGTTGTTGATGCAGACGCAGCAGCAGCTGATGTAACGGCAGGGACGGCCAGAGCGGTGGGTGACACAGACGCAGCAGCAGACGGCGTAACGGCAGGCCCGGACGGAGCCGTGGGTGACTCAGCTGAGCTGTCCAGTGCCGATACTGCACTCGGAACGATGTTAGCAGATGATAAGTTGGTGACATCATCAATGATAACAACCGAAGGCCCAGCAACTACAGAAGCTGAACGATGCGCTGTGGCAGCAACCGCTGCAGCCTTCGAACGAGTAATTCGTTTGGATGCACTAGATGTCCCAGCCGAGGGCACGGATGAAACCTGCGGTGATGTTCTTCCACCTGCAGCAATAGTAGTTTTAGGGCCGTTCCTCTTCATCAGCGCAGATATTTTTGATGTTGATGGTCGATGCGATCCCAATGTGGAACCGTCTAAACTTTTCAGCTGAATGGAAGGATCGGCGTGTGGCGGTTTAGGAATGAGTGGCAACAGTTTGTCGATTTTCGCGGTTAAATTAGACACAGTCAGGCACAGGTTTTCAACTTGCGAAGCTAAAGTCATACAATTAAGAATTTTACCTTTGAAATCGACACAACCATCACAGAGCCAAACAAAACCATCCAAGTTCTTGATAATATTATAATGTTCATTAGTGATTCCCAGACAGGAGGGATGGAATAATTTTTCACAGAAACCACCACATTTTATCAGGTCATGGAAAACTGTCTTACAGCATTTGTTGCAATTGTCAGTAGCCATGATAAAAATTTAAATTAAGTTCACAATAAAGTCACACAAGAATAATATTAAACTAAACAATGTCAGATTACGGCCACAATAAAAAACAAAAGTCTAAAAACAAATCAAAAATATAGTCTAAATGAAACCAAGAGAAATCAAAGTAAAAATTGAAAATCAAAGCAAGAGCGATCATGCTTAAAGTCTTAAAAATAACAACAAATTTCTTTGTTTAACAGCCATTAGGACACTCAAAATTATCTGTATCATCCTGGATCTAAATAACAAGCTGCTCCATCAAATATTAAAAGGCACTTTCCTGCACTTTTGTACCTGGCTAGGTGCTTCAAAAATTCTTTGAAAAGTTCATTAGTCATATAACCCTTTGTAGATTTTTCTACCAATGATTCCGGTGGAAAGTTGTCATATAATTCTGGCTTCAAACGTATAACTTTAAATATGATCATTGGTGGTATAGCGCTACCAAGTGCATTTACACATTTCGCGATGGTGACACTTTCAGCGTGTTATCCCCCATCTTTGCTTTCTTTGTAAATGCACTCTTTTATCTTTCTTGTCTGCTGGTGGTGAATTGTTAAACAGCAACATTTTTCATCCATATTATAAATCCTTTCAGGATTACTTTTCAAATCTAGATTATCATAAACTTCATTCAGTCTTTTGGAGTGATCATCAAGGATAAATTTATTAAACTTTTGTGCCCTGGCCGGGTTCATAAACTAAACTTTTCTTCTAGATATTTCCGGATGGCTTTCCATAAGCGATTTAAACCAATCTTTACCAGCAACTCTAACATATTGATTGAAGTTGTGCTTGATGTTATTAAGCTCACAAAATGTATATAGACCGAGCGTCGGAGAATCCGTGCTGTCACAAGCACCTCATAATTCTGCTAACAAGATCAACTTCCTGGTCGTCACTGAGTAAGGATTTTCGACCTAGTGTTTTTTTTTTCAAACTACCAGTCTGGAGCTGATTTCTAATGGTTCTTCTGGGAACTTTATACCTTCAGCTTTATAGGTGCTCAGCATTGCTATTTGAACTGCCTGGACAGCCGACACCAAGTCATTTTCAGACCACAATGCTCGTTTGGGGGGCATTGTGGTTGTAGTCAATAAAAATAAGAATAAATAAATAAGTAAACAGTTGTAATTACTTATTTACATTCCTAACATTTTGAAAAAGATATAACATAAACTGTAAAACAGTAAAATGTTGATACAAAAAAATGAGGATAATAAGGCCTATGGTCAAATTTGGTAGGCCTTAATAACCGCTGGTAACGTGCGTAAGGAAAAACTAAAAAGAACATTATTCGGATCATGATATATTATTCAAACATCAAAGGTCGTAGAAGCATGAAATAATAGAAAATTATAGTGCAAAATTATATATATAAGTGTAATATTACAAAAAATACTTACGATTGATTCGGACGATTTCTTATTATTCGTGCTGCGCAACCCCCCCTCACAATGAAAGACACCGCACTAGGGGCAGCGAGCGAGCTAAAGCGTTGGAAAAAGTTTCAGGTGCCATCGATGAGTGTTAGCTACCTGCGATTATGACCTTGAGCGACACCGATCATTTCAAATTATATTTTTGTTACTTAGGCTTTATTAGCCGACAGGCCTTATTACCCGCACCTACCTTACTTTAAAAAAATTTTAACAATCTTTTGGATGCAAATCCAGAGTGCGACAGGCGTCGCAGTTGAATCTTTTTTTTTCGTGATCTTCTTTAGCGTATCTCTAGCTTTTATAATTTTTTATCGATTGACGTGTAATTTTAACTGTAGCTTAATAATAATATTCTCTAGTAAAGTCTCCTCGGTTTTTAAAAACGATTTTGATTATGGTATTGCAAAGGTTTTAACGCACGTTATTAATCATTGTCTACCAACTTCACAATTTCCTACTCTATGGAAGCGAGCTACTGTAATACCTGTGCTCAAAAAAAGCGCTTCCTTGTGAATTAGTATTATGTGCTTCCTTAGTAAAATATTTGAGAAATTGTTATATATGCAAATGACTCCGTACATAACCATTAAAAACTTGTTGTCTGTGTCCCAGTCGGGTTTTCGTAAGTTCTATAGTTGTAAAATGGCCGTGTGAAATGTGACAACAGATATATTTTGGAAGTTCTGCATAGCAACAATCTTACTATCTTGATTCTTTTAGACCATAGCAAATCTTTTGATACCGTGGACCATTTTAAGTTATGAAAAAGCTTTCTGAAAACTTTTTTCCTTTTACTGATATTAAACTATACACAGTTATCTTAGTTTGTAGCCTATTTCCTGCGTGTGTTGCGGGTTTTCATTATTGGTCAGCTTCTCTTCTGTCTTTACAAGACATAATGTTACAACTGAAAATATGTTATTGTATTGGGTTGTTACAAATGAAATGGCGGATTGTCTTTGGGAATTGTGAGATGTGTTGCAATTTTAATTTCAAATATTTTTCTATTTATTCTTTATACACTTCTTTATTAATTCTGGTTTTCATTTTTTGTTGTTATTTAAAACAAATTGTGCAGTCTACTCTGAATAGTCTTTCGATTTATTATCTCTTTATATATAGATGACGGCGCTTGATCCCTAGAATTCCGTCGACGGCGATAGCCGGCGAAACCACGGAATATTAGTTTCGGTATATAAATATGAATCTTTTTAATTTCTGTGAGATATAAACAAACATTTTTGGTCCTAAATTTGCCGCCCCTAAAATCTGCCGCCCCTAAAATCTGCCGCCGTAAGCTCCAGCCTGCTGGTAAATCCACCACTGGTCACCCGTGATTTTAGAAAGCGCTAAACTCTGCGCGCCGTATTTGAATATAGCTCGAGATTTTCCTAGAGGATATTGACTACGTGACGAAAACCTAACCCCCCCCCCCCCTGTGACCAAGCGTGGTATTTTGAAGACCCCCCCCCCCCCTCCCCCTGAACGGGTCACGTAGTTTGGGTACGTTCCCTAAGTCATTTGCAGTCAATTGAATTCACTAAGTGTTTTGCGTCGGGGGTTAAAAAAGGCCTTTATCTCACTAAATAAAAAAGCTATAATTCAAATATTCATATATTTATAACATATTTATGTTATTATTAATTTTTAATAGTAATAGTTTCTCAAAATTGGAGTCTGAAAGTGCTCCACGTCGAGGAGTATTAATCATTCCAGCAAACGAAAATAAGGTGGAATGATTAATACTCCTCGACGTGGAGCACTTTCAGACTCCAATTTTGAGAAACTATTACTGTTAAAAATTAATAATAACATAAATATGTTATAAATATATGAATATTTGAATTATAGCTTTTTTATTTAGTGAGATAAAGGCCTTTTTTTAACCCCCGACGCAAAACACTTAGTGAATTCAATTGACTGCAATATATTTGGCACTACAGTTAGAAAGCCTATATTCTCAATATTATATGTAAAAAATTTAATACAGATATGTCAACAAACAAAAAAGTTACAGATTTATGACACGAAAAAGTCCCGTTTGGCCCACTGTGCGCCGGAGGGCCCCATCTGAAGAATTTGCCACGGCCCTCAGATGGTATAGTTACGCCACTGATCAGCGCGTTGTTTGTATCAAGCTGATTGCATTTTCCTGTATTCAAACTCATTTTGTAGCGCCACAAAAACGTGTGGCGTACATTGTATCTCGGCCTTTAAGGTCTATGTTCCTTCCCGCTCTTTGAGGAATCACAACTTCCATGTAACACATCATAGCACGAATTACGGTATGCATGAGCCGACTTTGTCAATGTCGCGTCTCTTTAATCGTAACTATTCAAATATTGACTTTAATCTTTCTAAAAAACAAATAAGGAATCGGCTTAGTTAAGGTTACTTTTGCCTTTTATTCTGGATTGTATCCAATCATATTCTGTTGTAATCAGTCACTGACATAGAGGAACTGGACTGCTAACCGCCGCACTATGATATATTTGGACGAATTTTTTCCATTTTTCAATTATCTCCCGATAGAATAATGCTATTGAGATGAATCTTTTTTTAAATTAAAGTACACACTTTGGTGGATATGGAAAAAAAAATACTAAAAAGTTCTGGTGACCTTTATTTGACCTTGAAAATTGGCTTCAAAGTTGACGTTTTTTAGAAAAAATTGATATTTTTGGATGTAGAAACTATATAAATCGTCCCTTTTATTTTATTTCTGGCTGAACTTCCTCGGCAGGAGTCTTAGAACTAGCAAAGATGAATAAAGGTCATTCGAAGACCGCGCGGACGTCATTTGAAGGTCATTTTCGAGAGGACTACCACGAAATTGCATTTTTCGTAGTCTGACCGAGAAAAGGATTGTAGATTCGGTACTTGGATGCTCAGATCGAGTTACAGCCTCAAGGATTATCGGTAGTGGCCAGTCTAGGGTCATCAAAAGGTCATTTGGAGGTCAATTCAAGGGTCATTTGGTGGGAATCAGCTAGAAATCGCCTTTTTTCGCAGTCTGACCGGGAAAAGGAGTGTAGATCCAGTTCTTGGATGCTCAGGTCGAGTTATAGCCTCAAGGATTATGAGTAGTGGCCAGTCTAGGGTTACACAGAGGTCATTTGAAGGTCGATTCAAGGGTCATTTGGTGGGGATCACAACGAGATCACCTTTTTTCCGCAGTCTGACCGGGAAAAGGGTTATATATCCAGTCTCTGGATACTCAGGTCGAGTTATAGCCTCAAGAATTATCGGTAGTGACCAGTCTAGGGCCATCCATAGGTCATTTGAAGTTCATTCAGATTCATTTCAAGGGAATCACTATAAAATCGCCTTTTTTTCGCAGTCTGACCACGAAGTGGATCGTAGATGCAGTTCTTGGATATTCAGGTCGAGTTTCGCCTCAAAGATTATCGGAAGTGGCCAGTCTAGGGTCATACAGAGGTCATTTGAAGGTCATAATCAAGGAAATCACCACGAAATGGCTTTTTTCCACAGATTGACCGGGAAAAGGAGTGTAGATCCAGTTCTTGGATGCTCAGGTCGAGTTATAGCCTCAAGCATTATTGGTAGTGTCCAGTACAGGGTCATCCAGAAGTCATTTTAAGGGAATCACTAGGAATTTGCTCTTTTTTCGTAGTCTGACCGGGAAAAGTATTGTAAATCCAGTCCCTGTATGCTCAGGTCGAGTTATAGCCTCAAGGATTATCGGTGGTGGCCAGTCTAGGGCCATCCAGAGGTCATATGAAGGTCAATCAGGCTCATTTCAAGGGAATCACTACGAAATCATCTTTTCTCGCAGTCTTACCAGGGAAAGGATTGTAGATCTATTTCTTGGATGTTTAGGTCAAGCTATGACCTCTGGATGACCCTAGACTGGCCACTACCGATAATTCTTGTGGCTATAACTCGACCTTAGCATACAGAGACTGGATTTACAATCCTTTTTCTGGTCAGACTGCGGAAAAAAAGCCATTTTGTAGTGATTCCCTTGAAATGACCCCTGGATGACCCTAGACTGGACACTACCGGTAATCCTTAAGGCTATAACTCGATCTGAGCATCCAAGAACTGGATCTAAACTCATTCTCCTGGTCAGACTGCGGAGAAAATGCGATTTCGTGGTGATTCCCTTGATTGTGACCTTCAAATGACCTCTGGATGACCCTAGACTGGCCACTACCGATAATCTTTGAGCCTATAACTCGCCCTGAGTATCCAAGAACTGGATCTACAACCTTTTTCCTGGTCAGACTGCGAAAAAATGTGATTTTATGGTTATTCCCTTGAATATGACCTTAAAACGACCTCTGTATATCCCTACACTGGCCACTTCCGATAATCCTTGAGTTTATAACTCGACCTGAGTATTTAAGAACTGGATCTACACTCCTTTTCCTGCTCTGACTGCGGAAAAAAGCCGATTTCGTGATGATTCGCTTGATTATGACATTCAAATGACCCCTGGATGACCCCAGATTGGCCACTATCGATAATTCTTGAGGCTATAACTTGATCTGAGCATCCAAGAATTGGATCTAATATACATTCCTTTTCCCGGTCAGACTGCGAAAAAAGACGATTTCTTGCTGATTCCCACCAAATGACCCTTGAATTGACCTCCAAATGACCTCTGGATGACCCTAGACTGGCCACTACCGATAATCCTTGAGGCTATAACTCGACCTGAGCGTCCAAGGACCGAATATACAATTGCTTTCCCGGTCAGACTGCGAAAAAAGCGATTTCGTGGTAGTCTTCTCGCAAATGACCTTCAGATGACCTCCGCGTGATCTTCGAATGACCTCTATCGATCTTTTCTAGTTCTAAAACTCCTCCCGAGGTATTTCAGCTAGAAATAAAATAGAAGGGAAGATTTATATAGTTTCTACATCCAAAAATATCAATTTTTTCTAAAAAACGTCAACTTTGAAGCCAATTTTCAAGGTCAAATAAAGGCCACCAGAACTTTGTAGTATTTTTGCTATATCCGCCAAAGTGTGTACTTTAATTTAAAAAAAGATTCATCTCAATAGCATTATTCTATCGGGAGATAATTGAAAAATGGAAAAAATTCGTCCAAATATATCATAGTGCGCCGTCTGAAAAACGAGACCATTTTTAGCACAGACTCAATCCTCATGGAGCAAATTATGCTATTAAAAATTCCCTAAAATACAGCACAATTATGTTTAAAATGAAGCAAATATTCATGAACCGATTTCTTTTATATCACGCTCAATTTTAAGTTTGTTCACAAAAATGTTCCTCGCGGCAATCAGCTGGAGATTTAAGAAAGACAAAGGTAGCTATACAAATTATTTTTCTGCCTTTGTCTAACCTTTACATTTCTCGTTTATACCAACCCAAGCTAAAAGTTGTATCACAAAATGTCGTAGCCATCTGTTGGCCATCGTAAAACTATTCTAACAGCTGATTGCAACGGAAAATAATTTGGGTCTTCTGGTGGCGGCGATTAGTGGTGAGAGTTGGCGGGCAATTTTTAACTGCTGTCGTGGGTGCAAGTGATATTGCAAAAAAATCAGTGTTTTGTTCTATTATTTATATATGAATCAATTTAATCTATTTTTTTTTTTCAAAACAAATTATGAGGAATAAGTGTTTTGTGTTAGATTGCATTTATAATGCAGGCTCTAACGACGAAAAAATTAAATTTTTCAGGTAAGTTTTACCTAGCTTTTAGAAGATTTAGGTAAGTACTTAGACTAGATATATTCACCTAATTTTAAGGTTTCCTAAGGATTTAAGACGAAGGGAAGAGTGGTACAGAGCTCTTCAAATTAATTTAGAAGAAGTTACCTTCCAGCAGGAAATGTATCTCTGTGAGATGTATTTCTCAGAAGAGGATATATTTAAGTCTGAATTTCCAGCGCGAGTTAGGAATAATTGTATTCCAATGAAAGTGGAATACTTATTCTTAGAAGATAAGTTAGAGGTAATTGTTTAATAAATTTCAATACTTATATATTCTAAAAACCTGAGCATCAGTTAAGTCTCGATTTTTATATAGAAAAGCCGAGATTCAAATTCAAATCGACTTAGTTTTTCTACATAAAAATTCAGACTTTGCTCAGTTTTTGGAATATGAGCCATTATATTTATGTTGTTCAGATTATTAAGATTTCATTTGAAATCCACTTTTGATTTGGCTAATTTTCTAATATGTTTTAGAATCTGTTGAAAGGAGCTTTTACAAACAATTTTAGATTTTTTTTCGTAAAAGTTCTCGAGTTATTAATTTTGCTAATTTTGCGGCCAAAAAACTTTCAAATTCTGATAACTCAGTCAAAAATAATGCTGTCTCAATGAATAATGCCTCATTTATTTTTTCTTGAATTGTACTTTTATAAAAGAAAATATTAACAAATATTCAGAATTATTATCATATTTATTGTACGGTTTTAAACAAAATAAAAACTTTCCTTTCAAAGTCAGTATCAATTTACGATAGTAACTCCTATTTTTTTTTAAACAAGATGTCCATTTTAATTTTTTCTTTTGTTGTTTATACATAAATCTACTTTCACTTCGTTTTATCAATTTAAAGAATGAGGATGGAATAAAAAGTGGAAGGCTTCTTTAATAATTTAAATCAATAAACATTTTGGTAATAATATTATTATTATTTATTTTTGGCTTTGGCACTTACAACTTTTTTTAATGATGCTGTACTGTTTTTCAATAATAATGGAGTCACGTTTCAATTTGTTTTTTTTTTTTAATAAAAAAAAAAAAAACAATTCAAGACAAAATAAATGAGGCATTATTCATTGAGATGGCATTATTTTTGACTGAGATATCAGAATTTGAAAGTTTTTTTGCCGCAAAATTAGGAAAATTAATAACTCGAGAACTTTTACGAAAAAAATCTAAAATTTGTTGTAAAAGCTCCTCTCAGCAGATACTAAAACATATAAATCAGCCAAGTCAAAAATGGTTGAATCCAAACCCTCGGTGACTTGAAATGGAATGTCCCATATGTTATTAAGGTTTTTAAAACCATATAGTATACTATTTATATAAATATCTTAAAGAAACCATGCATACTGCAAAATAATTTTAATAGAGTACTGAAATAGTAATAATGCTATAATGCTGGAAATTTGGAAAACGCTAAGCGATGAGAAAAGGGTAATTTAAATTCATAATATTCTTTAAAATATGTAAGGTATTAAAATATCAACTTTAATAAAGCTATAAAGCTGTCGATTCTTAAATTACTTGAATTTCGGTTTTCCAGTCTTATTTTGTAATCATTTCCCTCTGACCTCTCTAGCCTCTGTAGATCTATTTCACTATAAATTTTATTGCTTAGGAGGCCACGCAACCGATGAAGAATCCATGTTCTTCACAGGCAATATTAAACGAGCAGAACAGCGAGCATCAGGATGCCATATTTAATGAAAATGGCAATGATGTAAATGGATTATATAACAATAATATTAGTATAGATGTTCTGAATGTAGTCCCAGTTCTTAAAAAACAACATACAAAATTAAAAAATCTCGGTTGGTGCGATATAAGTTCGCACAAAAAATTAAAGAAGATAATTAAAAAAAAAATAATCAACTGCATATATTAAGGCAGAAATTATTCGGACGGAATAGAAAAATAAATAATATTAGAAGCTTACTTCAGGATCTTAAAAAGAAAGATCTTATTTCGGAAAAAAATTACAACGACCCCGAAAACGATATTCCGCAAGAATTGTTTAAAAGAATCTTGGCCGGGAAAAAGTGCAAATATTCAAAGCACTTAAAAATATTTGCTACAACAGTTCACTTCTACTCCCCAAAAGCATATGATTATATAAGACAAACATTTAATAAAGCCTTGCCAAACCCATCAACTATAAGGAAATGGTATTCATGCGTCGATTGTGAACCGGGTTTTGTTGATGTTGCGTTTAATACATTACATACAAAAGTCTTTGAAATGCAGGCCAAAGGTAAACAATGTCTTTGCACTTTAGTCGTGGATGAAATGGCTATAATGAAAACAATTGAGCTTGTTGGGGATAAAATACGCGGCTACGTAAATGTTGGACTGGCAAATTCAAGCTACGACAGCGACGAAGCAACTGAAGCATATGTTTTTATGGTCGTTAGTATGAACGCGTATTGGGAAATACCAATTGCATATTTCCTAATACACAGCATAAATGCCAGCGAAAGGGCAAATGTGGTTACAGATGCGATAACCCGACTACAAGAGATTGTAGTTAAAATTGTATGCCTAACATACAACAAGGCAATGTTTAAATTGTTAGATAGTGATATATCCCTACCGAATCCAAAACCCTTCTTTTGCACTAAAGAATACCCAAAAGAGCGAATATTTACCATGCTTGATGCATGTCATAATTTAAAATTAGTGAGAAATAATTTCGCCGCAAAGAAGGTATTAAAAAGGATTAATTAAGTGGAGTTACATTGAAGAAGTTTACAAACTTCAGCAAGAAGAGGACATTAAGCTTGCTAATAAATTGTCCAAAATGCATATGGAATGGCGGAAAAATATCATGAAGGTGAAGTATGCAGCTCAAGTTTTAATTGCGAGTGTAGCTGATGCTATAGAATTTTGCAACAAAACTTTAAAGCTGCCGCAATTTAAAGATAGTGAAGCAACCGTGGATTTTATAAGAACTGTTAATTTTGCTTTCGACTTACTTAACACGCGGAGTGTATTTTCAAACGGTTCAAAATCCCCTATAAAGAAAAATAATTACCTTCATTGCATGGAAAAAATAAAAGAAATTCAACAATAAATTTTAGAACTGAGAAATTATGAAGGAATACAAGTTGTTAAGACAAACTTTTGTACCGGATTTCAAGGTTTTTATATAGGACTAGAAATATTGAAAGAGATATTTATGGAGCACTGCATATTGACACCCTCTCTAGACTATGTATTAAGTTACAAATTCAGTCAAGATCATCTAGAATTATTCTTTTGCGCAATAAGAAGTAGATCTGGATGGAATAACAATCCAACCGCGCGGCAATTCATAACAGCATTCAAGAGCTTATTGACTCATGCTGAAATTAAAAGTTCAAATGGAAATGTCCGTGAATTAGATTCGTGTAGTATATTAAACATTTCAAGTAATACCTTAACTGTAAGAAAGGAGAATGTGGCTATGATGGTCGATGCAAACGATATTGCTGAAAATATGCCAGACGAATTGGACACAACCGACTATTATGATAATGTTCCATTGGACATCTTTTCGGACTTATCGGAATTTAAGCAGTATGCAGTTGGATACATATTTGGTAAAAATGGTCCAAAGAATAATTAAATGTGATGAATGCAATGAAACGTTACTTGCTGAATATGCTGGGGGTGCTCCATCAATAAATAATTTGATATTCTAGAAAAGCCGTGGAGGGCTTATAGTGCCGTCAGCCGATGTATCATATATTTGCTTATATACTGAAAAAGTTTTAAAGCGTCATTTAGAAGAAAGTGGAAATTTAAAAAATCTCACAGAAAGAGTGGCGTTAAACGTCTTTAGAAATATAAATTTGGAGAAACTTTTTCCAACCTTAAATAACCACATTAAAAATTAGAATTTGACAACAATCATATATATAAGCTGACGAAATGCATAGTGTATGCATATTTAAAAATAAAGGTGTCACATATTGTGAGACGAAAAAACATTGAATTTAATTATTTAATAAGAAACAAATTATCCCGGTACATAATATTTCAAAATCAATGATTCGTGCCATGCTGCCTAAACAGAAAAAACGCATTGAGAAATAGAGGTAGTAATAAAGAAATATATTTCAATATAATCATTTTATTAAAATACTATAGTTGAACAATTGTACATACAAATTTTATTTATTATATATATTGTATATAATATTTATTTATTTATTTATTTATTTATTTACAATAATTGTATATAATATTTATTTGCATGCTACAATAATTTGTATATAAAGCAATGGATTGTATATAGCATCCGCGAGCATGTTTGAAATTGTACATACATATTATTAGGTCAATAATAAATTATAGATGGTAGTTGCATGAACTGAGTGCATAGTATTTAAAGATAATTGTAAATAAGACTATAAAATATATATGTGACAACTGCATGAATTAAATTATTATTGATTAAAAATTATTCCTGAAAAGAAATTGCATGAAATGAGTTAAATTATATATAATAATAACAATAACATTTGCATATAAAATAATTAATTGTATATAACCATTTAGTAGTTGTACATTTTGTTAGTAAAATAATAAATACTGGATGGTAGTTGCATGGAACAAATATTTATACAAAATAAACATAATTGTATTCAAAACTATTAATTATATTTAGTATTAGTAACTGTATTTATGCTTGCAAGAATTTGTATATATTATTATAAATTGTATATAAAACAATATATTTGTATATATTATTATAAATTGTATATAAAACAATATATTTGTATATATTATTATAAATTGTATATAAACGTTTAAAATTACAAATTTTCTAATTATTATTAATATATAAATAATACAATATTTTCCCTTTGTTGTGATAATACAAAAGTTATTTAGTAGACTATAATAAAGCGAAACAACTGTAATAAAAATACGGTGATATTAAAATTCCCCCTGATACGTCATCAGTGCTCTTTTTTTTCTGATTGAGATTAACCTGCCGAGCTTCCAATCCCTAGGAAAATAGCCAATGTTTATGCACTGGTTAAACACAGCCGAGACAGCTTCCGCTATCACATGTGCCGCCTTCCTAATAATAAAATTCGAAATTCCATCGGGGCCATGGGACCTCTTATTATTTAGCATGCCACAGGCCTCAAATACTGCCTCAGGACTTGTAAAAAACTCGCTATGCAGGTTCCCACCAACAGGTGCCCGGACCGAAGGGTCAACAATACTTACACAATCAGGCAGGCCGCCGTCCCCCGACCTCTCCGAATCGCGAAATGCAGACACATAGTTTCTCACAGAGAGTGTGAGCTCCCAGATCATTCATGGTACAGCCGAATAGGACACAGCCCATCCCCCTTTCCCCCCACCAACTTTCTCACCTCCCTAAACGTGTCCGGACCTGGCCTGATATCCGCCAATCTCTTATTAAAGCGAGAGATATTAATCTGCCTGATCTTTTCATTAATAATGATGTTCAGGCAATCAACATTACTGGCCAGAGACCTATAGTCTAGATGGCGAAAATTCAAATGCCTACGGTAAAGCCGCCTAAGCCTTTTATTCCAGCTCCATTTAATTCTAATGAGTTTCACTAGTTCAGGAGGGAACATCTTCAATTTATCCTTTCCACAAGAGATCCTAATATTAAACCTCTCAGCCGATCCAACCAAAGCCCTAGTAACTCCAGACACAGCGTCATCAATTTGCAATGACGACAACCTACTCTCCCAAGGCTCAGGGACAACCGGCACAGTACCAGCGAGATACTCTCTAAACTCTTCCCAGTCCACCCCAGCAAAGGACCAAAATTTTAATGGAGACCTGAGTCTCAACTCGCCAAAATTCCTACTGATATTTAAGCAAACAGCCCAGTGGTCAGAACGGGTCTACTCCGTAAAACACTCGAAACTACCAGAGAGATCGTCCAGAAATTCACTAGACACCACAAAGAAATCGAGGTGAGCACCACTCAGCGGAAAAGTAGGCTCCCCCGCGCCAACGCATTCAAGATCAAACTCTAGACCCTCACCGTCGAGCCAGCCGATCAGCTTTCTGCCGTTCGCATTCAACGATACATCTCCCCAACAAGGACTTCTCGCGTTGACATCACCCCCGGCTATCACAAGGGACCCCGACCCAGAATACCGTCCCAGTAAACGCATCAAATTTCTAACCCAGGCCGCTCCCGCGCCAGTCGGGAGGTACAGAGACACGATCAGGAGCCTTGAAGGAACGCTAAGACCCAATCCGGCGCCACTAACAGACCCATCAATGCTCACCACAACACCACACACTACAGCCCCACCAACAGAAAATCCAGCATCGCAATCAATCCTCGTCCAGTCGACACCCTTCTTTATAGCGATGGCCACCCCCCTCGCTCCCAAAGCCTACCAACAACCAACCCTGCCTCGCCGACGCCCCGCCACCGAATCCGGCAACCCTAACAACATTCAAATGAGGGTACCTCTCCGCCAGGTCAGCCTTCACCTCATCAGGTGAGTAGCTCGGGTGAATGCCCTTCAAAACAGCCGTGTAGGCCCTGCTCTCCTTAGGTGTAAAGGTGTAGCCCCCGTATCCCTGCTCGCGCAGCCACAACAAAATACGTCTGTGGACAACAGCCGAATCAACCAAAACCTTACTATTCCTGGTCTTATAAATCAACTGATAGTTCAAAATGATGTCAGACTCCCTGGCAAACCCGATGGCAAACTCCAGAAGCCCCCTCGCGCGGGCCGATGGAGCAAAAATCGGCGGACAGAATTTTGTCTTGTTTTTTTCTTTATTAACGACGGACCGGTCGTTGCCAGAAAACAATTCACTATTATTTACTTTATTCTTGTTATTTCTATTACTATTCTTAGAAGTATCAGTACTAGGGCCAACACCGAAGGCCGAACCAAAAGACAGGGACTCCCCAGCGCGATATGGTCCCTGAGGACCTCCACTGAGATAGGGGATCTCTCAGCTGAGTCCGTGTAGGAGCCAGCATTCGAACCTCTGGATCCAAAAGAATTTCCCGGGCAGGAATCGCCATCTCGTGCCCAGCAGCCAGACACCGCCGCCGCCAAGAGCCCCGACCGGGCCAAGGGGTCACCGCTCACCATCAAGGAATCACCATCCCGCTCGGGGGTCGCCCCAGCACCTCTGTCCTTGGCCAAATTATGTAGTTACCTGTAGTTCAGGATCTTTTGCGTCTTCTTTAGCAGTTAAAGCATGGCCGGGTCGGCCCGAAGAATCGCGAATCATCGCGTCAGCCACCGGCGGTTGAAGTCCCGCAATTTTCGCCGATGACGCCAATGACGTCGACGGACACCGTTATCTGCGTCGTTACCACCGGGAGCCGGCCGCATCATGGTAGCGGTTGGCGTCCCTTGCCCAGCCGCCTCCGATAAGACTTTTTCCAGCCTGAGCTGCCTACCAGAACTAGAATCTGAGCGTAGCTCCATATTTCTTCTCGAGCCACCCAATCTAACGGCTTTTCGTGGCGCCGCACCACCAACTCCACTCCTACTCATGGAGCCTCCTCCGCCTGTCCCAGGCCCACGTGCCGAGGCTCCGTCTGTCTCAAAAACCTTCCTCATGCGCCCCGTTGGAGCGCCATCGCCAGCCCGATTCAATAATTAATTAATCCGGGCGCCTCCGAGGAACTGCGCTGCAGTCCAAGGGCCCCACCACGAAAGCGTCGCCGATCAGCGCAGCACCAAATAACCCCGAATAAATTGCCAAATATATCAAATTGTACCTTAAGAATCCTTGCTTAACACAGTCAGTTAGAAAACACAGCAACTTCCATAAATTCTTCCATAAATTCTTAGTTTATCCCGATTAGGAAAATCAAACAAAACCGAACAAAACCAACCAGCAAACAGAGTACAGAGCAGAGCGCAAAGCAAACGAACCATTGGGCCATTCCACACGTGTATTCTCGCAGCAGTATTCGAACCGTTTTGACAACACACAGTGGAGAGTCAGCGTTTCCACACGGGTATTCCTGCTGCTGATGCACATTGCTGTACGAATAAGAATTAACAATGTTTGTGTGCCGTATTATTTAAAAATCCATCAAATCAATCAATCAAAACAACCCGCCTCCTCGTTTCGTTGTGTTAGTTCGTGACAAAACGATAAATAGATTCGATTTGTGATGCACATTTACTCTCCAAAGTTCAGCGCTTTTGTAGAGATTTCTCCTCGCGTCGCTTACTTCTCCCCCATAAAATCGGTTTGAATACGCTGCGAGAATACACGTGTGGAATGGCCCATTCACCACCACAGTCAGTCCTCGAATGAGGCATAATCAAGCTGAATATCACACGCGAAAACACTAAAAAACACCGAAAAGAAGAAAGCACTGCAATGTTTACATTATTCTCCGGACTAATTTGACAGTTCCTTTAGAATTGTCAAGCAGATCAAGATAGCGCCATCTTACTTTGGTGATTGCAATGATTTTTTGTAAAGTTGGCTTGCCTGCGGGACTTAAGAAAGAGCGAGATAGTTAGAATTCGGCCAAAATTTGGTCTTATTTTCGAAGCGAGTTTTTGTACAGGATCAGCAGTCTAGTTCTTATATGTCAGTGTAATCAGTACTTGATGAAGTTGAATAAATATATTATAACAGCTCCCCGACGAGGTCCTCTTAACTTAAGAGCTTTCCTAGGCTAAAAAAATCTGTTACACTTTTTTCAGAATACGAAAATCTTTTAACAAAAGTCTCCATAAATAATACGAGATCAGCTGATTACTGACTTCTCTTAAATGCTAAAGTAGAATACCAATTTCTGTTAACTGATTTTTGATAACGATATAAAAGGTTAAGAGCTAATATAGCTTTTATGTAGAATCAGGGGGATTATTATTTGAAATATGTAGACGATATTAAATAGCTGTTAAACTTAATTGTACATTCAGGAAAATTAACGATTGCTACTCAATGTCAAAAAATTGTATTTTCAATGTAAGAAAGATGTTTCACGGCACCGAATAGATCATAAACTTATCCAAAAATCCTCTAGTAGTAGTTCATTTAATCACAAATTTGAAGCTAAAGTGTTAAGAACTGGTGAAGGTGAAATCCACAAAAATATGTAACTAAATGCGTTGGAGTGAATTTTTTTATACTTAAGTATTTATGATGTTTGCTTTAATCGTACCTACCCACAAAATAATCAAGTAAATTAGCCAACTAAAATAAAAGTTTTCCATTCTCAAGGTGAAACAAGATTTCGATGTGCACAAATAATATCGTTTTTAATTAGAAACATTTGGGCGCTCTACTCGATGGCGGTATTTATGGGTCTTAACTATGCATTTTTCAATCCAAAAAACATATGAAGTTAAAATCTCTAGTTTTTTACCCCTTATAATTTGTTTTTTCAGTGCTCTTGGAAAATATTAAAAATTAAAATAACAGCCACTGCCATATCAACAAATACTCCTCTCGTTGAGTTGAATTGATAGGCATGAACAATTATTTTTATCGAGCATCAGGCAGTTACCGTAGGTTGGGATATTTCATAATTGCATTGGCCTGCTAGCAAGTTTCTCGTCGTTGCACATATCTCCACACATTAACTTTTTGTCTCATTTGATTCTCAGTGTCAGTTTAACCCAAATCCCTTGTGCGGAGATTTCTCTAGTTCTAAAACTTTTGGCGAAGCCGATAAATGCACTTACAAAATGTACGGAAGCAAACTTCGATGGATACGCACGCACTATACTTCGTGAAAACAATCTATCTGTCTAAACTCATTATTGGCATTTTATACATACGTATAAAGGACCTATTAAGCAAAAACCTTTGTTTTCATCAAAACTACATATTTTTATTGCCTTTTTCCTTCACATAGAGCCAATTTGTGTATTTATATTATGAAACCTCATGAATAATTTAAACATTCTTCTTTGTGGCAACTGAAATGAGTTTCGAAATAATTTAATTTTTTTAATTTAGGATACAAGTCAATTTAGAAAGGCAAGTTTTTGTTCAAATTATTTGTGCTTTACTCTTTTTACATGATTGCTTGACTTGACTTAATTATGCTTTACTAATGACTTACAGTGTCTCACGAAAATTATGGGACTCGTCAACACTGAAAACATTTTTAATTTTTTCTTTTAAATTAATACACTATATACGAAAAGGTGGTAATATGGCCCCTACTTTGTTTTTACGTAATAAAAAAATATTAGACCATAATTTTAACAATAACTTTATGCCAAAATAGCATGCACACATTTAGTCAAAGTAATTAAGGTCGGAAATGTAAATAAAACCACAGCTTTCAAAAACAAGTTTATTTTTCAAAATAATGCAAAAATACAGCGATATAAAATTGTGTGGGTAATATGGCCCCCCATAATAAATGTATAAAAGGACAAAAAATATATCGAGCATTCCAAATTCCCATTGGTTTTCTGAGAGCCAATCGATTTTTGTGCCTGTTTAGAAAATAATCTAACTATAACCAAGATCAACCAGCAACACCATTTCTGAATATGTTTCGGATGCTATTTTTCGTGACTAACTGATAAGCCATTCTTCTTACGTCCATACGTTTCAGACCATAGTATTTAGTTCCCATTAGCAAAAGGTCATCAACCAAATTCTCTTCTAAATGAGGTTGTAGTATACAGGGTGTCCCATAGGAATGTGTGAAAACTAATTGGTCACAATTTTTTAACAAATGGATAGATCGGTAAAAGGTAAATATTTTTTAATAAAGGAAAGTCGTCATTTTCATTTCATGTCCATTTTATTATAAAAAAAAATTAAATCTATTTAATACAAACCATTAATTTAAAAATATAGTGAAAAACGTGAATTATCAATAATATATGTATATTTTTGAAATGTGAACCATCTACATAAAAGGTATCTATCTGCAATTCTTTGAATCTTCTGTCGCCGGAGAGAAGTACAAAGGGATGTTAGAGAGCAAATCCTTTCTCATGCGAAAAAGAGGAGCCGCGTTAAATCTTGTTTTTTTATTCAAGACGGAGCAGCACCTCATCGACACAAGAAGTATCATCAATAAATTTTATGGCGATCGAGTTATTGGCCTAGGGTACCCACGCTTTGCTAGGGGAAAAGGAATAGAATAGCCACCTTACTCGTCAGATCTCACTTAATGTGATTTCTTTTTATGGGGCTACATTAAAAATTTCTGCTATGAAAATAACCAAAAAGCAGTTGAGGGTTTTATTAAAGACATTGGGAAGATCGGCAATGTTATTTCAAATGAAACGTTGGAACATGTTTTTAATAGTTTTAGAAAGCATATGGATATTTGTGGCAAATTAGATGGTTAAAATATCGAAAATATATATCATTAGTAACTAACGTTCTTCACTACTTTTTTAAATTAATTGTTTTGTATTAAATAGATTTAATTTTTTTATAATAAAATGGACATGAAATAAAAATGACGACTTTCCTTTATTAAAAAGTATTTACATTTTACCGATCTCTCCATTTGTTAAAAAATTGTGACCAATTAGTTTTCACACATTCCTATGGGACACCCTGTACATTTTCTACCTAGTGGTTTCTGCACTAATAAATCCAGTGATTCCTCTGCATCTTTGACCAGCCTCGTCAATGTCGCTCTTGGTACTGACAAATGTCTGAAAGCCTTAGTTTTACTTCGTACTGCTTCGACTGCCGTTTTCATTAGATCTAAATCCCATGTCTTCCTCTTTTCTTGTATGTTGGGAGAAATATTCATTCGTGGCATCTAGTAGAATCAATAAATACACTAGTTAATAACTGTTTTCGTGCATACACTCAATATGGCCCCCGGGGCCATGATATATACAACAACAGGGGGCCACATTAGACCTATGAGCTTAGTTTCAAAAACAAATCAAGAATAAGTTATTAGTTAAAGTTTGATCTTTTTACCTTGAAAATATTGAAAGAGGAGTTGATGCACTTTCCAATAATTGCCACAATTTATTTGTCTCACGCTTTTACAATATCTTACAACATGATCTCTCGGCAGGAAAAAAATTTCTTATTGCAGCACATTCACAAAAATGAAATAAATGTCAATACTGGGCGACAGTAGCAGTCTGGCTACTTTTGAAATCCTTTTTGGTAACTGTTTGATTTAATACGATGTCTAACTCGCAGGTAAAACCTCCGCAATTATAAATTGGGCTGGGGGGGCCACTTTACCTACAGCGGCCATATTACCACCATCTCCTCTATAACAAATGACTTAGGGGAGACTGGTCTAAAATGAAACACCTTAAGCTAAAGTGCGTATATTTTTTTATTTTTCAACAAAACGTAAAATATTTTTCGACAAAAACAATCATAAACATAAATTTTATACACTGTATAAAAGTAAACATAAAATAAGTCTTTCTTTCCTGTGTAAATATGACTTCTAAGAAGGCTTCAAAGTATCATTTTACCCAAGCACGTGTGGGTAAAATGACACAGTATATAGATTTAGTATCGATATTTGTTTTTTATTTGCACACGTCGCAGACAAAGTGTGTAGCTCTTTTAGATAAGCCTGCACATTCATTATGTGCCCATTTCTTGCACAAGGTGCATTTAATCTACTTTTCACCAGACCTAGATTTGCATCAAAATCTGTATCTTATCTTGTATAAGTAAAGCCAGGACGAATGATCACGTCGAAGAAAAACTGTGAGGTTTTGGAGTAACTTATATTATAATTGAGTGTTAAGCCGTTAACCGTTTAAAAAAGTGCTACTGAAAAAACAAACTTAACCGTGTCTATTCATTGATCTTGTGGGTAAATTGGAATAGTATTTTACCCATTTTACCCATATGATAAGTATGTCATTTTGCCCTTAAACGTAGCATTATGTTTTTTGGTAAAAAAAATATTTCCAACGAACAAGAAAATAACACTTACACTTACAACCCCTACCAAGAACTATAGTCCTCGCTCATGTTATAAGTTCTTCTCAAGCTCTCCCAGTTTTTGTATAACAACACTTTAATTTCTCTGATAATAATATATTATAGATGACTGAAAATAGGTTTTTAACTACTACTCTAATAAAAACAAACGGAATTCACTAAAATGTTTACAGCAGCGCTGGTCGATACGTCTGCTTCCATGGGAAGACTGAACTTAAGTTAGAACTGGAGATACGTGCAATGTGTCATGTTACCCTAGTATTTCATTTTAGGCCAGTCTCCCCTATGTATTCCCCCACTTTTAAGGCATAGGAATTGAAATACCAAAAAAAAAAGTAAATACTCTGTTATTATTATAAAAATAAAATTAAAAAAACTCCCATTTTATTATTATTATTATTATTTTGTTTTACTTTATAATTACAA
Organism: Dysmachus trigonus; assembly: GCA_949715965.1. Taxonomy (NCBI): domain Eukaryota; kingdom Metazoa; phylum Arthropoda; class Insecta; order Diptera; family Asilidae; genus Dysmachus; species Dysmachus trigonus. The sequence goes on from OX454321.1 coordinate 46,626,794, forward strand.
TTCACAATATTTATAGCAGTATGATATTTATTTTAAAGAGTTTTATGTAAATAAGACATATTTCACCTATAATATAATATTGACTAATTAAATTTTTTTCTTTTAGTGTTTATGATTGAGGAAAAAACTATTCAAAAACCTCCGAATAGAACCTACCTATTCTTACCTACTCTTACCTACTATACTAACTAGCTGCCTAGTACCTAACTTAACATTATACATTGAGTTGCCTTATCAAAGGATTGTCCGAAAATTAGAAGCTCTCTTACAATTTTTCTGCTAACGATACGCTTTTGTCTGCTATTAGCTGTATTTGCGATATATCGTGTAGATGGTGCGTCGAGAAGCACCATGGCAGATTGTTGATCATCTTTAAGAGTTTGTTTTGTGATATCTGTAGCTTGTTAATATGGCATCATGCAGCTTTGTACTACAAGGATGCCCCGTAAAGCGTGATTGCTTGGAAAATCACTTTAAAGATTAAAAGTTTATTGTCTAGACTAAAGTTTGGATCTACGATTTATGAAAGGATATGGAATCTTGGTCAGGAGGTTTGGTTTATTAATCACATTATCAATGTGTAGCTTATACGTTAAGGTTTTATCGAGAGTAATTCCTAGGTATTTTACGCTTTCACACCAAATTATTTCTTGCCCAAATAGTGTTAGATTGTAAGATGGGAGATAAGTAGATTTTCTTCGTCTCATGAAAAACATGGCTTGGATTTTTCCCGCATTTAATTTAATTTTCTACTTGTGGAAATAAGTTTCTAATGTATTCAGTCCAGACTACAGAGATTGCAAGATTTCGCTAGGATTTTCTGCTGAAGACTACAGAGCGGTGTCATCCACGAAAATTGAAGAGGAACAGCTATCTATTCTTGGAAAATCTGCTGTAAATATGCTGTACAGAATGGGTCCAAGGACTGACCCTTGAGGAACACCGGCCACTATCTCTTGACAATTTGATTTTGTTGATCCCACATATACGTAGAATTTTCTGTTCTTAAGGAAATTATATGTAATAGCTGTGAGAAGCGGAGCGAAGCCAAATTTCATCATTTGAAATATAAGGGCGTCATGCAATACAGTATCAAATGCTACCTGGATATCCAGTAAAAGCAGTCCGGTTGATTTTTTCGCTTCTAAATTTGTTTTTATATGTTGCGCTAATCCGGCCACTGCATGCATTATGGAGTGACCACTTCTGAAGCCAAATTGTTGGTGTGGAAGCAGATGTCTTTTTTAATAAGGGGAAGTCGTCATTTTCATTTCATGTTCCTTTTATTAGATATATATACGCAAGAAATCTAACAGAAAGGCATGCAGGCATAGTATCTGAAAGAGAGCAGAGGGATCAACAGAATTAGACTGACAAGGAGAGGGCCCGTTCTCGTAATCACCGATTTCGCTCAATTTTATAGCACATGCAGGTCTTGGTTAGAAATGAAAGTACCCGAAGTGGTACTCCAGATGGCTAAGCTTTTAGAAAATAAATATAAATATAATAAAACTTTTGATGCAGCTCTCGCAACATAAATACCATTTATGTTAGTACTTTTCCAAAACGACGGTTGGTGTAGCGGTAATCGCTCGGACTCGTAATGCAATAGTCCCAGGTTCGACTCCCTGTGTTGGAGACTTCTTCTTTTTTGGATCTTCCTCAATTTTTATAATATTCAGTCGCAATTAAGCGAAGTGATAATAAAATAATAAAATTGAGCGAAATCGGTATGACGAGTACGGGCCCTCTCCTTGTGAGTGATAAAAAAAAACAAATTCTAGATAATAGATAAAATAATAAGCTTAAAAGCAGACAAACTGACAAGGAGACAGTAGACACAGACATAAAAAGAAATACTAAGAGATATAGAAAAAATTAATGTAATTAAAGTAAAAAAACGAACAGACCGCCGGAAATACATAAAAATAAAAAATTGAGAAATTGATGAATATAGATACCGGCTAATAAATTACCTGTAAGGCTACTATTATAAAACGCAAAAGACCAACTGCTCTTTCTTAAACAGATGAACAGACCAACGTAGAAATAAACAGACTGCCAGACTAATATTAAAACAAAAATCAAAATGAGAATTAAAGCGGACAAAAGAACAGATAAAGATAGCAACAAACGAATTCACAAATATAAACATGGTAAAAGTCTAACAAATATGCAAACAGGCAGAGAACGGAAAACTAAAGTATGCAATGGGTAAGAAGGAAGGCATATTTATACAGATCAATTAATCGACAAATCTATTTTATCTTATTTTTTTCTGCATATGACTTTTTCAATTTTGGCTCTCCATGAGCAATGCTTTCTAATCAATATTAAAATTGTATAATCTATGGGACTTAAACATGGTCATAACAAAGTGGCTCAGGCTCTAGAATATCTGGAAATAGAGGCTTAGCTTTTTTAATACATTCATTAACAATAAATTTTTTTAAATTTCGAATATAAGAGAATGTTTTGAAGATAAGATCAAAGACTTCTAAAACTGCATTAAAAAGTTGCATAAAATAATGTAAAGGGTTTACTAATAACTTGCTATTGGTAATGTTGTTATAATTTCTAAAACCTAATAAACTTTCAGAGGGGTCTAAGAAAGAATATACTTTTTTTGAAAATTTTGTTTTGTAGTTTGGACAATTTATTTTACCCAAAAATTTAAAAATTGCAAAACCTGAAACATGTCTCCTAGAAGTTAAATCTGTTGGCTGGTTAATTATTTCAATTTACGTATCTTTGGGATCTAAAATTTCTATAGGTGCGTGGTCATTTTCAGGCAAACTTGATGCTTGATTTACGGAAGTTGCTGGCTCATTGTGACTTTGAATTGACAATGAAACGAAATCTGATGATGTGGAAGAATTACTCTATTTCGATATTTGCAAGACCTTATGCCAATCAACACCTGAAAATTCATACTTATCATCCTGACAATTATACCGCGTTGAAGATATGCGTACGGAAGCTATTTTACCCATAACACAATTTAATTCATAAACCAATGGATCCGAAGGATTTCCGCACATTGACCGTATTAGAGCAAATAGATTTTCAATTGTCTCTTGATTTAACCGCTTTATGAAAAGAAATTTAACATCAAAATCTTGCTGCAAATCTTCTAACATTAATAGAATTCCGCTAATTGTTTGAATTGGACCCTTTTTCCAATGAGTAATGTTGTCGGTATTTGAATTCACATATTCCCGCATTTTTATTAAACATTCGTAAGTAGTATTACCGGTTGTTAAGGGCTTTCCAATCGGATTTCTAAAGTGGAAAAATTTGCTATTTCGGGCATCACAAAGATTGTTTATTCTAGAACAAAAAGTAGCAGTGTTTTTAGCAAACACCTTTAAATTTGACTCGAAGTGTCCTTGAAAATTATGTAATCGAATTGCAGCAGCTACAGTAGCACTGAAAACCCGCGTAGCTAAAGAGACCAGCATTTTCTTTATCACCGATTGGATTAACGTAAGCTAAATTTAATTTAGGAGCTGCTTTAGTGACAGAATGTTTTTCTAATTGGTAAAGCAATTTTCCAACTCGCCATTACCGGTTTTTCCACATGTTCGCCATCTGTTTTACTTTTCCATAAAAAGCGAGTTCCGCGAACCCTTTATCATGTGTGGTCCATCGAAGAAGGCATATATTTTCTTGTCATTATGATTAAAATATGGTTCTATATTTGTAATACCAAGATCGGAAAACAGTTGTCTATTATTGGAACCTTGATCGCAAGTAATAGCAACAATATTAATACATACCTATTTTTTCCGCGTTTCCTAAAACTTCAAATAATAATTCATTTAACCTACCGGAACTTTTTCCGCTAACGGAATTGAAATATCCTAATTCATGCTTCCATGGTAAAAAAAACCGCTCACCATAAAAACAACTACATTTTAACCTTTTCTAATACTGCCAGTACTTTTGTTCTTAGTATATTGAAGTCTCGAATATTGTTCACATTGATTGGTAATGGTTCCTTCCTAACGTTAGACTGTTTCTGTTCTTCTTCCTGGTTAGCGTGTGGTAGTGTCAATATAGCATTGAGCTTTCTCTTTTTACTTTTCTTCTAGTTGACTTCGGTGAATTCCTTCTCAAGTTCCTCCTCATCCGTACAGTATTCATTGGTATTGCCGTGGAGGCTAGCAAGACTACTTGACTTGGAGGGTTTTATTTGCTTCTCTAGATCTTCAATTTTATTCCGTAATTCAGCTATAATGATCTCATAATTCTTGCAAATAAGTTCATATCGCCGGCATTCCTGAATAAGTTCACTTTCTTGCTGCGCTTGTAGCTGTGGTTCAGCAGAGGCCATTGCACTGTGATAACTTGCATCGCTTGCATACGATTCCGCACACAATCACGGGCGAACACAATATTGTTTGCTAATTACTTTTGGTTATTGTCATTCATTCGCAGAGTGCGGACAACACGTCTTAACTCTTGAACGATCGAATGCGAACTAGAAATATATATCTAGAAACTTTGAAAATATTCAAAATTAGTGGCCCCAACAAAATCATACTAATTTTCATTAAAATCCTTTGAAGTAGAGAAATTTCGATCACAATATTTGATCCGTCAACCTTGAATTTGGAAATTTCTCCAATATTCGATATTAGTGGCCTCAGAATAATCATTGTACTAATTTTCATTAAAATTCGTTGAAATCGAGACATTTTGGTCTCCATATTGGATCCGCCACCTTGGCTTTACAAATGTTGATAATATTTGAAATTAGGTGCCTCAGAATAATCATTGTACTAATTTTCATTAAAATCCTTTGAAATCTAGACATTTTTGTCTCCATATTGGACCCGCCATCTTGGATTTCCAAATTTATTCAGAATAATCATTGTACTAATTTTCATTAAAATTCGTTGTAATCAAGACAGTTTAGTCGCCATCTTGGATTTGCAAATGTTGATAATATTCAAAATCAGTGACCTCAAAACAATAATTGTACTAATTTTCATTAAAATCCGTTGTAATTGAGAAGTCTTTGTCGCCATATTGGGTCCGCCATCTTGTTTTTGTAAATTTTGATAATATTCAAAATCAGTGACCTCAAAACAATCATTGTACTATTGTAATTTTCATTAAAATCCGTTGAAATCGAGAAATTTTGGTCGTCATACTGGGTGCGCCATCTTGAATTTATAAATTTTGATAACAGTCAAAATCAATGGCATCAAAACAATCACTGTACTAATTTTCATTCGATGTCTGGCTGTTGTGTTGAGCGGGTGTGCTCTGCTTGATGTTCCTGTGTTGTGAAATTCGAGCGGCCATTTTGAGTCTGATGTGCGGTTCTCAAAACTAAAGAATTTAATTTAGTAAAATATATATGCTATCGAGTCTTGACTATTATTGTGTGGCCGGTGACTGTATTTTGTTGGTGAATTGCTGGGAACGCGGCCTGATAGAACTGTTGATACTATGGGCAATTTACTAGAGGCGCTCCAATGGGGCGCCCAAAAAAGGATAGTGGGGCTGCTGGCGCCTCGGCCTCTTCCCCTGGGCCTGGCATTGGTGGTGTAGCCCCACTGAATAGACTGGAGGTTAGCGGCGCCGCGCCGCGTAAATCAACTAGTGTTAATTCTGGCTATATTATGGAGCTTCGCCCCTGCTCCGGAAGACAGAAAAGACTCAAAAAGGATATGTTGGAAGCGGGCGGGCTTGTGTATGCGTCTTTGGCCTCATTATCGAAGCCTGTCTTGGTTGTTGAAGCCGTTGGTAACGGTACTTTGGTGACGTTATCGGCGTCTCTGGTGCCTATTGCGACGCAGAAATTAAGTGATGCTGATGCCCTGTTTGATGAGTCATCGTGTGAGCCTGATGCCGGATTTGCTGTTGCTGCTGGCGGTGCTGTTGGTTCCTGTGATATCGTGTCTGCTGATATGAGCGCTGATGTTACTTCTCCTCTTGGGAGCGGGCCCTTGGACTTGCTGGGTACAGCGGCTGGTGGTGCTGATGCTGTTCGTGCGGGAGGTCACGGCTCTGGTACGAGAGGATCCCTTGGATCCTATTCTTTGGGGACTGGTTCGTTTACGGACTCGGCTGAAAGATCCTCGCATTCCATTGAGGTACTGTAGTGAAGCACCTCCTCGCATTTTGCCTTCAGCAGCACATTTTGTGCCACACGCAGCGACACCCGAGATTCGGCGCGAGGGTTTATCGCACTTAAGTGCACTTTGCACATGCGAAGTTGTGGCGTCAGCGTTTTTGTTCTCGAGCTGAAGGCAGGTGCGACGACGGTACTCACCTGGAGGGCAGAGTTAAGTCGCGCATCGCATCGAGCAGGTCGGTCAGTCGATCCTATTGTATCTTTATATTACCTGGTCCATAAATAAAGTACTTCGTTTACTTTTCGTGTATGTTTTTTTATTGCAATTAGCACCACATATTCTGGTGGCAGCGGTGGGATGAGACAAGTTGGTCTATCCACTATTTAAATTTGTGTAATTGCTTTGTTTTCGACGCGAAACCGCGAAGTGTTAATTTTTCAAGCGACCAGCGTACTCCATCGGCACCGACCCGCCGCACAATTCCTTTTTTGACTACTCTCACCGTCGGCGTAATAATCTTCTTCAGCGCGCAATCAGCATCTTTACATTCGCTGCATAACACGGCGATATCCTCTCGTCATCACGTTCTTCTGCGCTGATGGGCCATCTCCTCATCAATTCCAGCATCTTCAGCATCAATTTCATCACCTCCATCACCAATTCCAACATCTTCATCATCAATTTCATCATCTTCTAGATCGACTACATTGTTTTTCCAGCGTCTTCGGCACCAATTTCATCGCCAATATCATGCGGATAGGTTTTCTCCAGATGCTACTGTAAGTCATCTATAGATCTTTCCTTCTGTTGGTTACCTATGAGTGTTAGATATTAAGAAGTGGAAAAAAAAAGAGGAAAATTTGTCTGTTTTGTAAATTGTTTTGTAATAGTGCGCGGGTAGCATGTTTTTCCTCCTAACTTTTGAGTAGCACAAAGTGTCAGATCGGCTAAAGGGATGAGTAAAATTCCTTTTCCCGTCGATCTTCGGATTTTATTATGAATACAATTAATTTGAATTAACTATTGGTTCAGTTTTCGGGCTCGTTATCCGTGTAATTCGCCGTTAAAGTTATATTATTTAAAGTATCCCTTTTCACTGTTCTACGAGTATCATTACTCCGTAATTATTGGTATCCCAATTACTATTTCAGTTTTCTGACTCATCTCACGCGAACTCAGTTTCTGAATTTATTTGTCTTTTTTTCTTCCCTCGCATCATTATCGGAGGTCAATGCGACGAATTCGACTCTTTTCCTTTACTTGATCCAGTCTCACATGTCAACGCTATCACTGAATTTGTCACTGAGAAACGGCAAGAAGATAGCGCGTACTTCTGGGGAAGCAGATATACCCGAAGAAGATTCTTCTACCGCTTCTACTTCTAGCGCCGACACACTATTAAACTCCCCAGAACCCCCTCACCCACACCTACCCGGTATGGGTACGTTCAACGAAACAAACGCTATAAAATTAATTCCCGAGTTCTATGGCTCACCAAACGTCTTATCGCGATTCCTGCAAGTGGCCGAAATCCAGTATTCAAAAGCTACAACAGATGTAGCCAAAAACGAATTCTTGGATATGATAAAATCAAAGTTGATAGGCAGAGGCTGAGAAATACTACGTACGATAATTGGGAAAGTCTAAAGAGGGATATAAATAAACATTTTCTTAAATATCGCTCTACCCAAGTAATCCAATCCGAGCTCTTCTCTATCAGACAATCTCCTAAAGAACCCGTCAAACTATATGCGGGAAAAATCGAGGCACTCTTAGAAGAATTAAATATTTCCAGCACGCAAAATATAGATTCTGCCGGAAGAACTGCGGTTGAGAAATTAAACGAGACAACCGCCCTAAATAACTTCAAAAGAGGTTTGAGGACACCTCTTAAACTTATAGTGAAGTCCACGAAACACGATTCCTTGGTCGATGCCATCGATTTCGCTATTTCTGAGGAACAAATTTCGGAAAGTGATTCCAAGACAGATATCCCTAAAACTTGCGGGTATTGTAAACTAACGGGACATACTTATTATGAATGCCGAAAACGGCAGACAGCAAATTTTCCAACTAATCCGCAATCAAATGGAACTACCTCTCGATTCCAATCAAACCCGTCTTCTTCTAGGTTCAGTCATCGCGTTAACTCTATTCAAAATACACTTCATTGTCGTTATTGCAAAAATCCTGGCCATTCAATTGAGCAATGCCGGAAAAGGCAATACAATAACTCCAGACGTGACGAATCCTCTCGTAACAGAAGTCAACATCGATAATAAAACCAGAATCCAAGGCGTCTCCTCCGATCGCGTTTCAACCTACGGTACCTGTTGCCTAACTTTACTAATTAACGAATACATTGTTCGCGAACACTTATTTCACGTTGTACCAAATGATTTCCCTATAAGCTGCGACGGTATACTCGGAGAAGACTTTTTCTCACTAACTAACTCCATTTTGAATTATAAATCACGGACCATCACTTTTACTCACGACGGAAAAGAGGTTGTCTATAAATTCCAAGTCTCTCGCAAACCCTTTACTATTCCTGCTAGATCTGAGAAAGTTATACGGGCCAGTCTTAGATAATGAGGAGATAATATGTTTTCCTGCCGAGGTTGCTCCCAATATCTACACTGCTGGAAGTGTATGTAAACCACATAACGGTTATATTTATCTTTCTGTTCTACACTCTTCTGAAAACGATGCCGAATTCACTGGCGAGATACAACTCAATTGTGAGAAATTAGAAAATTATCAAGTTCACAATCTGCATCAAATACAAAATCAAGATAGAGTTGAACAACGTCTAAAAGAGCTCATAGAACTCCTAGATTTAGCCGATCTTAATTCTGAAGAAAAGTCATCCGTCATAGAACTTTGTCGGAAATATAATTCAATTTTCCACCTCGAAGGTGACAAACTCACAAGTACCTCCACCATAACTCATTCTATCCCAATACAGTCAAATCAAGCGCCAGTCAATAAAAGACCCTATCGGTTACCTGAAATTCACAAAGCCGAGATTAAGAGGCAGGTGGATAAAATGCTGAATGACGGCGTGGTACGTAACAGCAGTAGTCCATGGAACTCACCTCTTCTGGTTGTACCCAAGAAACCGGATTCACAGGGAAATAAACAGTGGCGTGTGGTGGTGGATTTTCGGAAGCTAAATGAAATCACACTCGCAGATGCCTATCCTTTACCCAACATCGAGGAAATTCCAAATCAATTGGGCAGGTCCAAATATTTTTCTACCCTGGATCTGACCAATGGATTTCATCAAATCCAAGTAGCAGAAGAAGATAAACCTAAGACTGCATTCAGCACCCCCTACGGGCACTTTGAATTTAATCGAATGCCATTTAGATTGCGTAATGCACCCCCTACATTTCAAAGGCTAATGAATATCGTTCTTACTGGCCTTCAGGGAATTCGTTGTTTTGTCTATCTCGACGACATAGTCGTTTACGGATATGATCTTGAGGATCACAACAATAAGTTACGAGACGTTTTTAGCAGTTTAAAGAAGCACAACTTAAAACTCCAACCCAGTAAATGTAAATTCCTGCGTAGGGAAGTGACGTATTTGGGACATGTGATAACAGACGAAGGTATTAAACCAGACCCTGTGAAAATTGCCTCTATTAAATCCATCAATCCGCCTAGGGATGTGAAACAACTAAAGTCTTTTTTGGGATTAATCGGATATTACCGGAAATTCATTCCAAACTTCTCCAAAATCGCAGATCCCTTACACAAGCTTTTGAAAAAGGACGTCGATTATAATTGGGATGCTCATTGCGACGAATCGTTCAACATTTTAAAGCAACGGGTATCTCAGTCACCTATACTCCAGTATCCTAATTTCGAGAAAAGGTTTTACGTTACGACAGATGCCAGCAACTACGCTGTGGGCGCGGTGCTCTCCCAATACGATGATTCTAACCGGTTTGATTTACCCATTGCATTTGCAAGCAGGGTACTCAATAAGGCCGAGCGAAACTACTCAACTATTGAGAGGGAGGCACTTGCTGTGGTGTGGGCAACTAAACAATTTAGACCGTATCTATACGGACGGCAGTTTACAGTGGTAACGGATCATAAGCCTCTCGTATGGATCTTTAATCTAAAAGATCCATCGTCTCGTATAATGAGGTGGAGAATTCAGCTCGAAGAATATGACTTATTTATTTATTTATTTATTTATTTATTTAAGTAGCCAAGTACAGCAATATTATAATTTCCAATTACACCAAGCAACTGAGAATAAATACAATTACCAATGAACCGAAAATGAACAGCTAGTATTAGTATAGATTAAGAGTTCAATTTAACAAGGACAGTATGTTTGAAGCTAGCTAACGAGCAGTTTAGAGGACCAAATTGAAACTTGTCATGGTTACGTTGAAGTCTGACTATGGGAGAGTTATAGTACACAGCGAGTAAAGCTCTAGGTGGTGAGAAGATATCACTACTTCTGCTACCATACACAGGAACACGCAAATTAAGATCAGCCGCTAGGGTAGTATTTAGATATTTGTGATAAATACAAAATAAGGTGCACGCGTCGATATACAGTCTTCTATCAACAAGAGGGGATAGGTTAAGTATGGAAAGTCGATCAGGATAAGGAACATATGGCATACCGAATTTTCTTAAGATACTGCGGGAAAATTTTCTCTGCACAGATTCAATTTTATCAATTTTATTTTGATGATACGGAGACCAGACCGGCGAGCAATACTCAAGAATGCTTCGCACAAGAGTCAAGAATAGCATTCTCGCCGTAGACAGATTTTGAAGATAGGTAGAGGTACGTAAAATAAAGCCAGCAAGTCTATAGGATCTCTTGGAGATATCACAGATATGAGCATCGAAAGTTAGCCTATTGTCGAAAGTAACCCCAAGATCCTTAAATTCAGTAACTTCCTGCAACGTCACCGAGCCGATGTAATACACACTCAGCATGGGAGACCTTTTGAAAGTATAAGTCATCTTGAAACACTTATTGACATTTAACGAAATCGATTCAAAGCACACCAGTCCTCAAGAGCGAGTAAATCGCGCTGAAGGATATCACAGTCATCATTACATTCAATCACTCTAAATATTTTGAGATCATCAGCATATAAAAGGGAATTAGACATAATATTCATGGTCAAGTCGTTAATAAATAACAAAAAAAGAAGAGGACCAAGGATAGAACCTTGGGGAACACCAGAAACCGGAACAAACTCAAAAGACGAACAACCAGCAAACACAACATGCATTTTACGGTCAAGCAAATAAAATGAGAACCGACTCAAAAGGGAACCTGATACGCCATATTTTTCGATCTTATACAGAAGAGTTGAATGGCAAACGTGATCAAAGGCCTTACTAAAGTCTGTATAAATTGTGTCAACCTGCTTATGTTGCTCTAGTGAGAGAGCAACAAACTTTGAAACTCAAGAAGGTTGCTAGTAGTCGATTTGTTCTTAGTAAAGCCGTGTTGGTTATGAGATATCAAAGGCTGAAGCACACTAGATAGTTTATTATGAACCAGCCTTTCAAAAAGTTTTCCGAAACAGCTGAGGATACATATAGGACGGTAATTCTTCACGTCAGATTTATCATCTTTTTTAAATACTGGAACTACATTAGCCCTCTTCCATCTGTCAGGAAAAGTGACACTAAAGGACAACTCAGATAAGAATATTGCACTAGGAGGATCATAGTTCAGGTCCAGACCCCTCATACAGTCAAGGACTTCATCCACACTAAAGGACAACTCAGACAAGAATATTGCACTAGGAGGATCATAGTTCAGGTCCACATGAGCATCATGATTGATGAATGTGCCACTAAAATAATTAGCAAACATGTCACACATAGATTGAGCATCAGAAGCAGAGTCATTGTCAAGTCGGAGTACAGAGGGGGTACTTACGCGAAATCTGGAATTTCTAATGAAATTCCAAAAAAGGTTTTGTGTTATTATTACGCAAGTTGCTTTCAATACTATATACGTATGTTTTGAAAGCTGCCTTCATGAGCCCCTGAGCATAGGAACGACAAATAGAGTAATCTTTATATAAAGATGGTGAACCAGTGCGTTTGTAAATTTTACGCAGGCGTTCCTTCTTCTTAAGTGCTCTCCGGATCTGAGCAGTGAACCAGACAGGTTGCTTCCTAGAAGAATTGTTATACAGGGGAACGTGAGAGTTAATGAGGCCATTCAGTAAGTCGTGAAAAACTACGACAGCTGCATTGCAGGAAATATCACGAAATAGAGAGTCCCAGTCAACAAATGTAAGATAATCTCTTATCGAAACAAAGTCAGTTTTGTAGAAATTTCTGGATCGGGAAGCTGACGAGCCAGATTGTCTAACAATAGAAGGGAAATTGAGGGACACTTTTAAAGGGGGATGATGAAGATCTGGGTTCACAAGCCCATTAAAGTGTTCGAGCACAATGGAATCAGGTGGAATGTTTGTAATTATCAGATCCAGTAAAGTATAGTTGTGATTAAGAATATTATTGCATTGATACGTGGATGTAAATTCCATAAAGTCCAGAAGAGTATTGCTAATATTGCACGAAGATAGAAGGTTAGGAGTAGGTGAGACGGACCATATTATATTAGGACAGTTAAAGTCACCACAAATTAATAAATAACAATCAGGGTCAGATACATTAAGTACAGAAGCAAGATTATCAAGAAGACACTCTAAAATACCAGGACAAGCACCACAAGGAACATAGACACAACAAACATAACAATTTTTATGCCTACCAAGTGTAAATTTAGCTATCACACATTCCACTGGGAAGACGTCGTCAGAGAGCAGGAAGGATGAGGGAGAAAGAGAAGACCTGATACCGACGGGAACACCACCACCATCTTTCTTAGCACAGCGAGATAAATCGCGATCGTAACGGAAAATATCGTAAGAAGGAAGGCGCAGCTCGGCCGTCGGTATGGAATCATTGAGCCATGTTTCTGTGATGCAGAATATGTCAGGATCATCAGAGAGCACAGAAGTAGTGAAATCGATCAACTTGGTCCTCAAACCGCGAACATTTTGATACAATAAATTAAGAGAAGAAGCTGAGCTAGAGCGAGAAACATTATTGTTATTGAAAGTATTTAAGTTAGAAGCATTTGCTAAACCAAAACAAGAATCAGCACTAACTACGTTATTTAAACTAGAATCATTATTATTTAAGTTAGAATCTATTGCTAAATGAAGACAGGAATCAACACTAATTACATTATCACAAATGTTTAAACTAGAATCACTATTAGATAATATCAGCTTTCTAGGTGATGAGGCATTTTGAGTTATAGTATTGTGGTTATAGTAGGTGAGTTTAGTTACGATTGCATCTTGTAGGTTCCCCTCTGACGAAAATTTCTGTCCCTTGCAGAATTATCGCGTGGAGTAAATGGATGAAATAAGGTACCTTCAGGCCAAAAGCCGTTCTTATTTATGGAGGGAAAAATGTCCTCAGTAGCAAAGATACGAAAGGAAGCAGTGCGACGGTTGGATAGATTAGGCCTGGTTAACTTTCTACAGGATATCTTCGCATCGGGTTGTTCAAGTTTAGCCAGAATATATTTCATTATGTCGTCACTAGAAGTAGTATAGCTCAGTCGTGAAACAAACAGAGAGGGAGGCGGCTTCACCACCTCCAGGCTGATGTGAGCAGCTGTCGCATTTATGGTAGTACAAGGCTTCTGCACAGGGTCAACAACGATGTGGTTGGATTTTGTAGCGTTATTCTGAAGAGGTTTAGGGTCTCCAGTAGAATTATTACTAATCTTTACAGTTTTCGGCGACCGGGGCTTTACAGGAGGCTTAATTTGGGCCGAGGGTTCATCCAGAGCAGTAGGTCTGATAGAGGAGACAGCGCAAGAGCTCTTAGATGTTGAAGCAGTCGGTTTGGGGGTCGCAGCAACAGGGGAGTTAGCTGACAAGGTTCCCGATGACGTTAGGGATGCAGCACGTGTCCTAGAAAGGTTCGAAGATCCATGAAGGCTGGCTGATGTTTTTCTTAAGGTTGCGTCCACAGTGGAGGTAGCCTTTAGGATTTTCGAAGTGCTTGAGGTTAGCGTAGCGGAATGGCCAGCAACTAAATCTTTTACTTCCATCAGCGTGTTAGTGATGTTGTGAATGGCAGTACTAGATAGCGAAACATCAGGGCCAGTTCCAAGATCAACAACTGAGTCCGCAATAATTTCCACTTTTTTAAGCGCCTTAAATGATTGATCGGCTGCGCATTTAGAAGAAGATATAATTGGAGCTAAAGTATTGGATAAGGAGTCAACTTTCGAAGATAAAGTGCCCAGTTCTTCCAATAGCTCGGGCAAGATGTTCCATTTATCAGTTAAAAGCTTCAATTTTTCACGCAATGCAGAAATGCTCAAAGGGAGACTCGAGAGCTCAAGCATATGGGAAGACATCAGCGTGAACGCCTTCAGAACATGGCAGGGTTTGATGTTACAACAATCAGGGCAGGTGAATCCTCGAAGTTCCTTTCCGCTGTTGCGAGAGCTGCGTTTCACACAACCAAGATGAAAGCGTTTTTCGCAAATGCCATTACAAACTATCCATTCTGTTGCGGCCTCCAAGTTACAAGATGGACAAACACTGGACATTTTAGGTGATCCTGGTGTGAGTCACGGATGAAAAGCAGTATAAGAGTAGCTGTTGCTATTGCCAGCTAGATGTCGTCAGATGCTGAACGTGGCCAGGTGAATGGTGGGTGACAGGACGGGAAATAAACAATAGCACCGGCCAAAATTTTAAATGCAAACCTGAGAACGGAGGATATATAAAAGCTCAGGATAAGGCCACCTGGCGAAGAAGGGCACGAAGATAGGTTGATCAGCAAGTAGCAGTAGCTCACCCACGGGGATCCGAGTGGTCGGTCACACGATGAAGGAAGAGAGTGGGTGAGGTAAATGGAGATCGGAGATGATTCCAGATAGATGAAGCTGATGTATCCGGCCGGCCCACTCCAATAGATGAAGATCCGATCGATGAACAGCACACGTAGAGACGGTCGACAAGATACTCAGATGCAAAATTTCAAGAAAAGCGAAATAAACAACAAGAGGCAAAAGCAAAGGTGATGTACACTCTGACAGATGACTTTAACGTTGTCCATAAATCTGGGCACCTCAATACAAATGCAGATGCATTATCCCGATTGGAAACTGCTCAAATCAATGTAGTCACTAGGTCTCAAAAGACCAATCGCTCAGTCGATACCAATTCCAATTCACTACTAAATTCCAAGAATACTTCTAATTCAACTAAATCTCCCTCATCTCAAACACAAATCAACGATCCTAATATCCCGAATTCAGGCAATGGCCAACGTGATCTTCTCGAACTCTTTAATAAACAAGACATCACCCGCGTTTTAAAGGAATACCACAATAATCCTGTCGGTGGACACCAAGGCGTGTCTCGTACCTTCAAACGTATTAAACAAAACTACAAATGGAAATCAATGTTCAAAGACATAAAAACCTACATCAGGTCCTGCGAAATCTGTCAGAAAAACAAGTCAATAAATAAAAAGAGGATCCCAACGAAAGTCACATCTACTGCAAAGAAACCCTTTGAAAAAGTCTCACTCGATATAGTCGGACCACTAACAAATTCAAATAGCGGGAACAAATACATCTTGACGTTCCAAGATGATCTGACTAAATTCATACAAGCTGTCCCGATTCCCAACCAAGAAGCAAGCACGGTTGCAGTAGCCTACGTGCGAAAAATTATATGCATCTTTGGCACCCCTTCATACTTATTAACGGATCAAGGTTCCAATTTTTTGAGCGATCAATTCAAAAACACCTGTAAACTTCTTAAAATACAAAAAATTCAAACTTCACCTTATCATTCGCAATCGAACGGCTCGCTCGAGCGTTGTCATCGAACCATGGTCCATGAGACCATGAGTATCGATCGATGATGTTTAGTGAGTAGACGTGCTTCTGTTGACCTCTGCAAGTTCGCCTCATTCCACTAGTACTGACCGCTCTAATTTCGAACAATTTTTGAATTTCGGGACCGGTGGTGCCGTGCTTGCTGTGGACTATTGAAAATCTTGAACATTTGCTCAGTGTCTGCTTCTATTCTTGGATTTGCATCATGGGTAAAAACGGCGATCCAAAGGCGAGTTCTTCTAAAGTTAAAAACGGTAACACACCTATACTAACAAGAAATGCAGCAAAGAGCCAGTTTATTGTCAACGGCAAGAGTAAGTGTAAGAGCACGAGTGAATGCTCACTCGATACGAGAAGGTCTAACCAAAGAGTATCTATAACAAGAGGGGACACTCGAGCGGTTATTTTTTAAAATTTTTCGACCTTGGTACCGTTACAGGAACGAAATGGGAATTTATGCTAGAAATAGTTAGTAATAAAGAAAGCATAAGTGAGAGATAGACAAAAATTTGGGGCGAAAAGTGGAACACTCCTGCAGGGTGCACCTCACAAAAATCTTTTATCACAAAACTTATCTATGAGCACATTACACGCTGCCTTTTCCACAGCCACACACCAAACATATTATATAATGCTTACCCATCATTTATCTAAAGCACATTTTATTTTATTTAATTAATTGCTTCTAAGAAAGCACTTTTTTACTCAAAAAATTTTAAGCTTCTTCACATTTCCAAACAAATCAAGACCACCCGGTACTTTTCGTAAGCGAGCAGCACACAAAAGAAATTCCGCTCGGGACCGCATTTAAAAACGCACGAAAAAATATAAACAATCTCGTCCGTATTCATGCTCGGTGTGTGCTGCCTGCCTCTTCTCCCTTCTCCGATTCGGCATTTCCCTATAACTTAATATTGCGAGGAAAGGTAAACTTGAGCGGCCTAGTACTGGTGCCCGGCTCGGGACCGCCTTTAAAAAAGCGTTCATAAAAAAAGCTTCAGTTTATAGCTTACGCTGTAAAAGCTATCTGTGAGAACTTTTTGGTGACTATTTTTCTCTCTACATTTCTTATAGGTATTTACAGAGGTAGTAGCCCTGAGCTGCTTTATCTAATGGGAAATTTTGCTGGATGTATTTGCGAGAGCTTGCATATGAGTTGGGACTTTGAGAGCGTATTGAGAGTGTCCCTTCTTGTTGAATTCGATATTCTTTGGTCTAACTCTATCTGCTCTGGAGACTGTTTTGAACTCATGGAGAAACGTCTACTCTTGACTATAAGGGAGATGCTTACTGAAAAGTTCGACGAATTGAATGAGAGGGTGTCTCGATTCGAGATCAGCATTGAGCAAAGGTTGCAGAGTGTGCTGGATTCCGTGGGAGATGAGGTGGACAAAATAAGTTCCGACGTCGACCAGCTGAAGGCCGAACTGGCTGAATCTCGACATAGGATGAAGGACAACATCTGCCGCCTAAGCCGATTATCTGACGCTGTCATAACTGGTATACCTTATCACCCGGAGGAGAACCCTCGTAAACTACTAGTTACTATAGCGGAGAAGATCATGCACACTCTTTCCCCATATGCAACGGCGTTTCGTCCGAAGCAATTGCATAGCAAAGGATCTGGCAAAAGCGATCCCATCGTTGTGAAGTTCTCGTCGGCTGCTGAGCAAAGGGAGTTTCTCTTTAAGTACATAAAACATGGGCCTTTACCCCTTAAAAGCCTCTCCAAAGGCTTTGCTTCCAAAGTTAGCGTATTTGAGAGTCTAACACCTCACAATAACAAACTGCTACGACAGGCCCTGAAGCTGAGAGAAGAAGGCCGCGTTCATTCGGTGTTTACCAGACAGGGAATTGTTCATATCTGCATGGCTCAATCGCATGCCCCGATTCTAATCACCTCTTCCGATGCGCTCGACAACATCACCACCTCTGGAGCTGGAAGTGCAGTGTCAGCTGCAATTAAACCACAACCACCGACCATAATCACTTCACCTGATGTAGTTGATGCTATTATCACCGAGCCTGAGGCTGGGAATGCAGTGTCTACATCATAAGCTTCAGTTTTGCGAATTAGCGTAGAATTCTAGTTACTATATCTAATCTATATCTATATCTACTAATTGTTATCTTCATTTAATTTAGTAATTTTTATCAAATTTTCTTTTAGAGTAATGTCGCTTAATTATAATTTAATTTTTGAAGTCATAGTCAGTCGCTCTAGTCCGGTTCTACTTTACCCTTGTCACAACGATGCCGTTCCTTCTTCTTCGGATTGTGTTGAGGTCCGCCTTGTCGCTGGGCTTGAATTATGAATTATGCTAGTTACACATCACTGGACAGTGTAAGAGCCATGCTTAATGTTTTCTGCGGTCGATCGGTTGGCCTCAATATTTGCCATCTTAACGCGCGCAGTATCCGACCCAAAATTGATGAGATCAGAGAAATTCTTCGGTGTTCTAAAATCCATGCAATGCTTGTGAGTGAAACTTGGTTGCATAGTGATATTCCATCGTCTGTTGTTGCAATTCCGGGCTATAATATTTATCGCAATGATCGTTGTGGCCGTGGCGGGGGAGTGGCTATTTATGTCAAGAATTGCTTTGGGGCCCGGGTTATTGCCAGGTCCTCGCAGGGTGGAGTTGAATTTGTTTGTGTCGAAGTTAACACTGGTGTTGATAGGTGTATTTTGTGTTCTGTCTATTCTCCTCCTGGTCTAGCTACTAGTGACCATTTTCGAGAATTTCACCACTGTATTGCCAGTGTCAGCAGACGCTTTAGGAATATTGTAGTCGGGGGCGACTTTAACGTTAATATTCTCAAGCGTAATTCGTATGCGGAGCACTTCCTGACTGATATGCTGTCGTCGCACCTTAATGTCGTTAACTCGACTCCTACCTATTACAATGCTATCAATCCATCCCTGCTAGACTTATTTCTGGTGTCAGACCTTTCCCAGGTGCGCTTTTTTAACCAACTATGTCTCAGCATATTTGACCATGACATTATTTTTGTCACATACGGCGTGAAAACTTCCTGCGGAGGTGTAAATCAAGAATGCATTACGTACAGAAACTTCAATAACATCGATCTGCAATCTCTCTTTGATGAATGCGATTCTTTTCCATGGAACATCATTTATGACTGCGAGTCTGTTGACCACCAGGTGAGTTTTCTTAATGACTCTATTGAAGCTTTATTTGATAAGCATGTCCCTTTACAAAGAAAAGCTATCAGGAATAATTCTTATCCCTGGTTCTCTGCAGAAATCAATTCCCTGATAGCTGAAAGAGAGCACTTGTACTCCATGTACCGCAGGTGCAAAACACCTGAAAGCCGGAAGTCCTACGCCATCGTTAGAAATAAAGTGATGGCGAAAGTTCGCGCGGCTAAGCGTGCATACTATGAGCGCAAATTTAGTTTGCGCATCTCGCCAAAAATGCTGTGGCGTAATATGCGTGAAGCTGGCGTCTGTGGTGATGATGTGACGAATATTGCACTTTGCCCCAATGATTTAAACAAATTTTTTGTAGGTGATAAAGAGTCACCAAACTATGAACTGCCCCCGTTGCCTTCTGTCTCTGAAAACTCCGACTCTGGTTTCCATTTCCGTGGAGTAGACAGAATTGAAGTGCTTAATGCCATTTTTTCCATAAAATCAAGTGCTGTTGGCCCGGACGGAATGTACCCTAGGTTTATTAAGCTCATTGCCCCGCTCATCACTAGTCCTCTTTTGCATGTTTTTAATGTATGTATTACCAAGTCTATATTTTCCATGGCTTGGAAATCAGCTAATGTTATTCCTATTCCAAAAAAATCCACACCTTCAACTTTCTCTGATTACAGACCAATCAGTTTGCTCTGCTTCCTGTCCAAGGTGTTTGAGAAGCTGCTATATTGGCAAATTCAAGAATACATATTAGGAAGCCAGATGCTCACCGAGTGGCAATCATGTTTTCGACCAAAACATAGCTGCGAAAGTGCCCTACTGAAAGTAACAAGTGATATTCGCTCGTCACTGGATAGGAAAGAAGTCACCATCCTGACGCTTCTTGACTTTTCAAAAGCCTTCGACACTGTGAAACATTCCATCCTGCTAAACAAATTAGCCTCTCGCTTTGGCTTTTCAATGGCTGCGACCCGTCTGGTACAACTTTTTCTTAGTAATAGATCCCAAAGGGTTACTTTAGGTGATGGTAGTACCTCTGAACTACTGCCATTATCCTCTGGCGTCCCTCAGGGCTCCATACTTGGTCCTCTACTTTTCAGTCTGTATATTAATGATCTCCCTGAAGTTTTACAGCATGTCAGCTGTCACATTTATGCCGATGATGTGCAAATTTACTTAAGCAGTCCCAAGGTCCTCATCGAAGACTGCGTTTCGCGCATAAATGGTGACCTGGAGAGGATATACAGCTGGTCAGTTGATAACAGACTCAAGTTAAATGCGGGGAAATCGCAGTGCATTGTTTTCTGCAGAGGAGTAGCTGATTTCTCTGCATTACCTCCAGTTATGATGAGAAATGTGGTCATTCCTTACCAGTTGAAGGTGCGTAACCTGGGAGTTATGCTAAACAGCGAAATAAAGTGCTGCGATCATGTCAACCGCCAAGTAGCAATTGTTTATGCTACTCTCCGCCGTCTCTGGCTTTCTGCCAGCATTCTCCCCCAAGATCTGCGTCGACATTTGATAAAATCGCTTGTAATGCCTCATTTCACAAACGGCTGCCTTGTGTTCGCCAGATTAGACTCTTGTTGTTTAAGAAAATTAAATGTCGCGTTTAATGACTGCATACGATTCATTTACGGGCTGCGAAGGTTCGATCATGTATCTCATCTAACATCTTCCTTGTTCGGATGTACGCTGGAGAAATATCTTAAATGTAGAGCCATGTTGTTCTTTTACAATCTGGTTACATCTGCGCAACCGCCATACCTGAGCCGCATGATCGAGCCTTTAAATTCGCTGAGAGGTCGCAAGTTTCGGATCCCTAAATACAGGACATTTATAATGGAAGGCTCTTACGTCGTCCAGGCAGTTCGCCTTTGGAACACACTTCCAAATGAAGTTCAGACGGCGGGCTCCTTCGGCGCATTCCGGAGACGACTGGAACGGGTTGAATTGTAAACTTTGTGTAAAATGTTTTTCTCGGTTTCTGACCTGCGACTGCGAGCACTGACTTACTCTTCTTTAATTTGATGTATATATTCTTTATTTATTTATAATGACACTATCTATAACTCAATTCCTTAGGAAGCAGGCCGAACTTACCGACATAGTACACGAGGCCAGGGTCGGAAAACTCGATCGGCACTTACTGAATTCTATGCTGTTCCTGAACGCTTTTAAGGAGGTTCAGCTCGAGTCGCCTCTGGAAGTGCAATTCCCCTTAAAACCTACATTAGCAAACTTAGAATTATTCGATAAGATCATCCGTGTGGAACCCCTATATGTTTCCAATAATTTAACCCTCCAAGTTCTGATACCACTGGTTAGCAGTTTTTACCAATTGTATAAACTAACTAGTATACCCGTACAACACGAAGACGGATACTTTTACTCCATTAACGTTGATACTAAATTCCTAGCTGTCAATGAAAGACACAAAACTTATATATTTCTAAACGATAACGATCTGGACAAATGCACTAACTTGGACGACGATTTATTTATTTGTCAACAAAACTTTATAATCCATAATCATAATTCCCAAAATTGTTTAATAAGATTTGTGATTAACGGACAGGGAATATCGACTTGCGAAACACAAAAAATTAAAGCCCTTCGAGAAACATGGTATCCGCTAGCTAAATCCAACTCTTGGCTGTACATCTTGCCGACAGAAACCAATGTTAGAATTATTTGTGAGAACACAGCTTACTCGATAAAATTGCAATTCAGTGGAACTCTAGAACTTAAGTCAGGTTGTGCAGGTACTACTAATCAAATAAATTTAGAAACAGTTAAAATTTTGAAGAATGTGAAACAAATATTTTATAGATTCGATCATACATTGTTCGATAAATACTTTAACGTATCTGTTCCTACAACAGATAGTTCACTAACAAAATTACTTGATAATGTAAGCAATATAACGAATGTGAAATTGTCTAGGGTCAAGGAAGATCTAAACAACCTGGAAACTTTGCCAAAAGACTATGGTGAA
The DNA here is from genome assembly GCA_949715965.1 of Dysmachus trigonus. Classification (NCBI taxonomy): domain Eukaryota; kingdom Metazoa; phylum Arthropoda; class Insecta; order Diptera; family Asilidae; genus Dysmachus; species Dysmachus trigonus. Next base: position 46,648,999 of record OX454321.1, read on the forward strand.
AACGTAGCTCTAGTTCCGAATAATGTACATCTAGGTATAATTATAATCATAACAATACTTGCTGAAATTAGCTTGTTTGTAAAAGCGGATGTAGTATAGTGTAGTAGAGGAGCACCTTTTATCAATGTTAAAATGATTTGCACCACCCTTTGTATAACGTTTGTTGTAAACTTATTGTATAACACCTATTATATTAATTGATAAGATAACTGATTGGTCATTATTATTATTTTTTTCCCTCTCTCTCCCTCACTTATTACTTAGGAGGGTAGCACCCTCTTCACAAGGGGGGAGGAATGTAGTGAAGCACCTCCTCGCATTTTGCCTTCAGCAGCACATTTTGTGCCACACGCAGCGACACCCGAGATTCGGCGCGAGGGTTTACCGCACTTAAGTGCACTTTGCACATGCGAAGTTGTGGCGTCAGCGTTTTTGTTCTCGAGCTGAAGGAAGGTGCGACAACGGTGCTCACCTGGAGGGCAGAGTTAAGTCGCGCATCGCATCGAGCAGGTCGGTCAGTCGATCCTATTGTATCTTTATATTACCTGGTCCATAAATAAAGTACTTCGTTTACTTTTCGTGTATGTTTTTTTATTGCAATTAGCACCACAGTACTCAGGGACCATACTTACAGGCTTAGCCGTAGTCTTGGCTCTCTTACTGAGTATGGAAACGGTTGCAGTTGCAATTCTGCTCCTGCTATGGGACGAATTGATGGGCGCCGGCTGCGCCCTTCGCCCTCCCTCTCTATATTTTCTGGTTCTAGTGGGGCTGATCAGCCTCATTCCCCTGGTCAGAGGGCTGGGTCCGGTGGTATAGATGATCTGCTGAGAGCGGCGAGGCTGTGCGGTCGCTCGAGTGACAGGCGATTTGGTGGTCGGTATTTCCCGCTGAACAACGAGGTATTACTGGACGGGAATGGTGGACATCGTGTTACTGGTGGTTCTGGTTCCTGTGACAATGATGTCAGCGTTGGAGGAGCTTTTGTCGGTTCTGCTGGTGCTGGCGATGGTCCTTCTAGATCCTTAAGGGCTCAAGGTGAAATTAGTAATTAAACTACTAGTTATAAGACTAATGAGGATAAGATAAAACTTAATAATAAGACTGATAAAATTAAAATAATTAGTAATATAAAAATTAAATCGGGTCTTGACCTGGCGGCCCCTTCTGGGCACAAAAATAAAAAGAAGAATAATAATAAGATAATAATAAGGGTCCTACTGAATCCATTCAAAAGAATAACAAAGCTAAAGCAAAAATTGTAACCACTGAGCAATCTAAGGAAGCTCCGCGGTTGAACTCGTTTCCATGCCCTTCCCCTGTTCTGGGGGGAATCAATAGGAAAATAGCAATAAAGTTGGTAACACTGGTGGTTCCTTGTCGGGCCCTGACGGTGTAAGGTCTAGAGTGGGATTTTGTCCCCCGATTTTTGTCCCGTCTGGTCGTATCAGGGAGCTCCTCGATTTTGCAATTGGTTTCTCTGGAGAATCCAATATTATCCTGAACTATCATGTGATTTACAAGCCTAAAACTAGTAAAATTCTGGTTGATTCTTTGAAAGTTCATAGCCGTATTATACAGTGGTTGCGCGATGATGGTTGCGGGGGGTATACCTTCATGCCCAGGGAGGCTAGATCTTTCCCTTCGGTCTTGAAGGGTATCCATCCGGGTTATTCGACCGATGAAGTAATGGCTGATCTAGAGAATAGATTTCCTCAGCTGAATATCGCTAGAGTATCTGATTTTGGTGCTGGTGACTTGGTGGCACGGGGATGGATGATGGTTCATTTCGCTTGCGAGAAGGATAGGTTGAGTGCATCTAGAATTGCGCAGGTTTTGCACCATAAGGTGTGATGGGAGACGCTGCGGAGGAGCGGACCCTTGCAGTGCTTCAACTGTCAGCGCTTTGGCCATACGGCCTCTAATTGCGCGTATAAAAGAGTGTGTGTTAAGCAGTGGCGTAGCTAGGTAACCAAGGGACCTGGGGCAAATCAAAAAATGGGGCCCACTGCTATCTAAACTGGTTAGGTTTTATCAAGTAAAAATATTAAATATACAAAGATTTTTAAAAATGCTAAGCTACTTTATCATCAGCTCTTTTTCGTGCACTGCAGGGCAGGTAAAAAAAATATTAAACAGTAACAATATAAATTACAATTAATACTTGGTTTAGGTATTGGGCAATAAAACGAAATTGAAAAGATTCAAGGGTTTATTATATAAAGGTCGGACCTACCAACTGACTTAATAACAATTATATTTACAATCTTTTCCTAGCTTTAGTTTTCGCAAAAGTATCAATGACAATAAAATTGAACCACTATATTGACCAGTACTAACAAGTTTACTGATATTAGCTTACTTACTCCTGATACAGCATTATTTTTTAACCGTTCTGGAAAAAGAAATCTTGACTCGAATTCACAATAAAATGCACATCGATGAATAATAAAACGCACATATCACTATCCGTCAAATTGACAACACTGTCAACCCACAGAAAGAATTTAGGGGAATTCCCTAGGTATAACTTTGGGGACCGGGTGTGGTCAGGGGTCCATTGTTTGAGCCGGGAAAGGGTAAGTCTTTCGCGGAGATGGTTGGAGGTGGTGGTCGTCCTGGTCCAGTTTTGGACGATATCTTCGGCCCTTCCGGTGAGGTTGGTGCTTTTTGCAGCGATAGGTTCGGTCTTTCCCTGAATGACTTATATCTAAAGATCAAATCTTTTGTGCCAAGATTTAGAGCTGCTAGCTCTCCAGCAGAAAAGGAATTAATCCTTATTGGATTTCTTTTTGAGATTGCTCCATAATGAAGTTAATCATGCGGTAAATTTCTGGCCTAGCGTGATTGTAAGTCATGGTGATAAATGATTCTGTGCCTTACCACAGCAGTGATACTATCCTAATATTAGCACCTTAGCTTATAAGCACGGCCTGTGATGATGATTGGTTCCTGTGTATTGTGATACATAAACCCCTTATTAGATTAGCTTTGTACCATGGATACTTTTGTTCATATTACTTATGTATTGACTACTCGATGGACCTTACCTATCTGCCCAGTAGGAAATGTATCAAGGGATTGCCCCAAGAAAGCCTGATATGACTACTTCCAAGCACTTCCAATATTCCCTCTAGCATGCGTCTGCAGGTATCTACCTTATATTCCTGCTTCCTGAGAATCGAGTGGGTAAGGAGTAAATGAGTTTTACCTAAAAACTTGTGTTTTAAGAGGATTTCGTCATCGTGCGATGAGCTTGCATCTACGCGTTTTTTTTTTACTCTCGAAGAGAAAGTGCGCATGACAGGTTGTTTTAAATTTTATTAATTCAATGAATGCCTCATATTTTAATAAGCTGAGCAACAGCTCAGTCTCGATTTTTACTTAGATTCAGATCAAGTTTGGTTTTTCTATATAAAAGTTGAGACAGAGCTTTTGCTCAGTTTAATAGAATAGGCCCTATTATTCCATTTATTTTGAATAACTTCTTCTATCGGGGAAGCGAAACTTCTTATAATAATCATTCAGCATAAACGATTATGTCCTTGATTCAGAGTAACTACTTCTATCCCTGGTTATTAGGGAAGCGAAAGTCAAGACCTTGCCTCCAATCCCGTCGTGGGTAAAAAAGAAGAAGGAAAAGAATCGAGTTGGGAAGGAGTGCTAGCTGCCCGAGAAGCAGTTATATCATTTCTTTCTAGCCCCTTCTTTTTCCTACTGGGTGGTGCCTAGTTCTAAGCAGGTGTCTATTGACGCGACAATTTATATTACTTGCATGTCGTCTATGTGTAAGACTGTACTTGTGTTAATGAATGGTTCCCAGTAGGAAATGTAACAAGGGATTACCTTAAGACAGCCTGATATAACTACCTCCAAGCACTTCCAATATTCCCTCTAGCACGGGTCTGCAGGTATCTACCTTATAATCCTGCTTCCTGAGAATCGAGTGGGCAAGGAGTAAATGAGTTTTACCTAAAACCTTGTTGTGTTTTAAGAGGATTTCGTCATCGTGCGATGAGCTTGCATCTACGCGTTTTCTTTTCACTCTCGAAGAGAAAGTGCGCATGACAGGTTGTTTTAAATTTTATTAATTCATTGAGTGCCTCATATTTTAGTCTCGATTTTTATTTAGATTCAGATCAAGTTTGGTTTTTCTATATAAAAGTTGAGACAGAGCTTTTGCTCAGTTTAATAGAATACGCCCTATTATTCCATTTATTTTGAATAACTTCTTCTATCCCTGGTTATTGGGGAAGCGAAACTTCTTAAAATAGTCATTCAGTATAAGGGATTATGCCATTGATTCAGAGTAACTTCTTCTATCCCTGGTTATTAGGGAAACGAAAGTACTCTAAATTTATAGAGCACAAAGCTCTGAAAATTTATAGAGCACAAAGCAAAACGTGCGATACGCATCGACCGATCGAGTTTGTTTAGTTTAATTTAGCGGTATCCTATAGTAGTTCCATTTTTTATCATTCTTTTCGCCGTTATTCCTAATACCCTATTATTTCGTTCGTACGGGCTAGTGATTTTTTTGTTATCAAAAGCGGTCGACAGGGACGACAGTGTGCCGGGGTATCTTCCCCCAAGTGGACTTGTCCACCAGGCAAGCCGAGCCTGAACATAACATTAAGTGAAAAGACACGTGCTATTCCTGGAAGCGAAATAACCAGCTAAGTTTTAGTTCTAAGCAAAGTTCTAGTGGTTTTTCAGTAAAAGGGGAATTCAACACTCCAAAAGAAGGAATACACTTAATCCCCAATCATGGCCCTCGGGCCTAAGAATCTAAATTACTTTGCGGCCTTGCGGAGTTCGAGTTCGCTCGACGACTCAAGATCCACCAAAAAACGCAGAGGTACAACTTCTCCTCTAGTCGAAGCCTTTCCAGCCTAGGCAGAGGAAGCAAAATTCATAGTGCTTCAATCGACAACTCCCAACCAAAGTATGAAAGACGTGAATCCTTTCATTCTACGGAAGGCAGTCGATGCTGTCTCTTCCAGATATTCTAAGTCCTCTTTCCTGAGAGACGGCAGCTTACTTTTGCTTTGCGACAACAAAGCTTCGGCCCTGAAATTTATAAATAAAAGTAAGTTACCAGGAGACATTCCCTATAAGGCGACTTTTCACGAAGGACTCAATCAAACGAAGGGAATTATATATTGCTCAGGGTTAATAAATCTTAGCGAACAAGATAAAGTCGACGGTCTTGCTCATTATGGGGTTACTGAAGCCTTCCAATTTAAAAAAACGGTTGATGGCATCGAAAGGAAGAGTTGTTTAACCATTCTCTCATTCGATCGTTTCTCCCTTCCGAAAGAGATTGTTATTGGCTTCGAGGTGGTTAAGGTTAAAGAATATTTCCCAAATCCAATGCGATGCCGGAGGTGCCAGAGACTTGGGCATACCACCAAAAGATGTGTTGCGGTGAAGAACACTTGTACCTATTGCGGGCTCGATCCTCCTCACAACACTCCGGATTCTTTAAATGCCCATAAAATCCCTTTTGTGTAAACTGTGGTACTACCGATCATTCTTCTGCTGACAAAAATTGCCCAAAATATTTAGAAGCTAAGGAAATTCTAAAAATTAAAACCCTTAAGAAATGCTCGCAATATGAAGCCAAAAGGGAGTATTTCGCTACCAGACCGGTAACAAGTGCAATAAATCCAAATGTCACCTTCGCCTCAGCCACCAGAGAACCACAGATTATTAACCCCTCGGCAGAAGTCTCTGCAACAAAAAGCAATTTTATTCCTAGTGCTTCTCCCCAATCCACCGGATCGACAATAAAAACAAAAAATGTTAAAGGCGCCAGCACTAGAGATCACCAAACAGCCATCTCCCCGAACATATCCACGAAAGAAAACGCATCCGCTACCGCCCTGAGAAGTTCTTCTCAACAGCAAAACGTCGGAAAAACCATATCTATCCCATCCAACAATAATGAATCAGGAATTATCCCCTCTTACAAAAATTCGGTATCCACCTCCTCCCCCGAACCCACTGATCCAAATTTTTCACCCAAAACCTCATCTATACCCCCCACTCAAGAAACTTTATCAAAAAGTTTTGTAAACGAGTTTTTCAGTTAGAAAATAAAGATATACGGAAAATTTTGTATAAAAGACATATAATCACCTCTCACGAATTACAACTATACCATGACTTCACATACAAGCTCTTTCCCTAGTCCTACAACACACTCTAGCACAACTCTCCTGCAGTCTGCACGTACACAGCACCATTTACATATAAGTAGCGCGACTCGCGATCTCACCATTTTACAGTGGAGGGTTTTTTAATAATCTACCACACCTTCAGATCCTCCTACACCACTATCGTCCGCATGTGGTGCTTCTTCAGGAGACAAAACTTCTCGCGGGTAACGGACCCGATACTTTAGGTCAGTATAACTGTGTCCACAAAAACAAACCATACGATTCAAGGAAAAGTGGCTTATCTATCCTAATTCATAAGTCTTTGTCTTTTACTGTCACCCCTTTCAACTCAAACATCCTTGCCTTAGCCGTTATCATACACACCAATCCAGAGCTCACTTTTCTTAACGTCTACCTACAACGTATATCTCCAACCGGAATATTTACAGAGTCTCTCAAGCCAAATTCCAGAGAACACCTTCATAGCTGGAGATTTTAATGCCCAAAATCCCATTTGGGGCTCCACCAATTTAAATAGAAGAGGCAGACTAATAAGTGACTGGGTTCGAGAGGAGGACTACATTCTTCTCAATGACGGCTCTGCCACCCTTTTTTCATCTAGAAATACCCTCTCTGCCATCGACCTCTCCTCCCCACAGCTTGCCACCTTCTTATCCTGGCGCACTCACGACAACACGGAAGGAAGCGATCACCGCCGCCTCGTCTTCTATCCCTTCAGCCAGTCCTAAATCTAAAACCCAACCCTGTTGGATGGCCCAAGACATCCTTTCGAAAATTAGAACCAAGAATAGAGCTTGGAAAATTTTTCAGAGACACCCTACAGCAGCAAACCTACTAGTCTACCGCCGGGAATCAGCGGTTGTTAAAAGGGAAATAAAACAGGCCAAAAAAAGGTCGTGGGAACAATTTGCCAGCACAATCGATCCGAATACCAACCTAACGGACGCCTGGAAGAAGGTAAGGGCAATCTCCGGTAACAAAAGTCCAAATTTAATATCAAACTTGATCACCTCCAGAGGAGCTATAACATGCCCTGACTATATCGCTTATGAGTTTGCCAGCACTTGGTCCGGTTATTCGGCAGACAGCAATTTTTCTCAACATTTCCTTTCAAACAAATCGAATTTTGTTTTAACAGGACAACCCAGCACCCCAAACCCGAGTAGATATCTTTCTTTCCCTGTCACCCTGGAGGAGCTTAATAACACTTTGAGCTTACTCAAAGGCACTACTCCTGGAATTGACGGAACATCTTATAGAATGATCCGAGAATGTCCCATTTCATTCAAAATCCGATATGTAGCACTTCTGAACAAAATCCTCGACCAAGGCGCTTTTCCTCAGGAGTGGAAGATTGCTACACTGGTTCCGATACCAAAGAGATCCTCATCCTCCCACAGAGTTAACGACTATAGACCCATCTCTCTACTACCTTGCCTCTCCAAAGTCTTCGAGAAAATTCTTAGCCGGCGTCTGGGTGTTGTCCTTGGAGAGACCCTCTCCGATCAGCAACATGCTTTTAGGCCAGATAGAGGTACGCAGTCTCTCCTTCACCTTTTGGAGAGTAACCTTGCCGAGGGAGTATCTCAAAGACATCATTGTGTCGTCCTTTCCGCTGACTTAGAAAAGGCCTACGACAGAGTGGGAAGGCACATTGTCGCCAAACGATTTTGTGATTCGGGTATAGACTTGAAATATAGCCAACTTATCCTCGACTTCCTAACCAACCGTAAAATTCGTACCAAAGTCAACGGAATTTTGTCTCCCCTTTTACCCCTAGACAACGGCACCTCCCAAGGATCTCCTCTTTCGACGAGCATTTTCAACTCCTACATCGAATCTCTCTGCTGTGAATTAAACTCCCTAACCAACATCAAAACCTTCATATACGCCGACAATATCCTGATAACAGGCCACGGCCCCCGCCTGGAAGCCAATGACTGGGTCAGTAGAGCACTATCTGTAACCAGCCGCTGGGCTGTCAACAATAGAGCTGTTCTTCCAGCAGACAAAATGGAATGCCTGCACGTTTGTCGGAAGAGGGACTGTAGGACCACGGGCTGCCCTATACAAGGACAAGATTATGCGTATAAGGATCAAATGAGAATCCTCGGGGTAACATTTTCCAGAAACCTCAAATGGGACGCCCATATCCGATCCCTATCTCAACAACTGGAGAGAGCTCAAAATTTAATTAAAGTCCTTACATACAAAGGTAATGGTGCAACACCAGCAGCTCTCACCAAAATAGCGAAGGCTTTAGTGCTGGGCAAAGTAGATTATGGATTAACTCTTTACGGACATGCAGCTCCAACCACACTCCAAAAGCTACAGGTACGCATTAATGCTATACTCAGAACTGCTTCAGGAGCCTTTAGGACACCACCCATCGAGCCCCTACTCAAAGAAACAGGCTTCCCCTCGATCAGACACCGCCTAGAACAACGCCAGTTTACACTTGTTGCTAAAAATTTAACAGATCCATTTCAACCTCTACCACATCCTAACCACCTGTTCTAAATCCCTTAGCTACATCCCTTCTCCAAACCTCGTAACCCTACTTGACCCCAACCAACCAGACAATTCTATCCTCTTTCACCTCCTGAGGCACCTTAACTTTAAACTTCCCCTGTAAATATGTTGATCTTTAAACCATAATCTAAACCTACACTAAATCTATCATGCTGTGCGCCATATGGGCCAAAGGCCACGAGTGCGCCCCCCTCCTCCAAAGGTTAGAGTGTCATTAATGCAGACATAGCCTCTTCCTAAATAACTAAATAAATAAATAAACTTCTTCTATTTCATTTATTTTGAATAACTTCTATCGGGGAAGCGAAACTTCTTATAGTAGTCATTCAGCATAAGCGATTATGTCCTTGATTCAGAGTAACTTCTTCTATCCCTGGTTATTAGGGAAACGAAAGTCGAAGACCTTGCCTCCAATCCCGTCGTGGGTAAAAAAGAAGAAGGAAAAGAATCGAGTCGGGAAGTTGCTAGTAGCCCGAGAAGCAGTTGTATCATTTCTTTTTAGCCCCTTCTTTTTCCTACTGGGTTGTAAGACACGAATTTTCGATTCGACATGTCACATATATTTACATATCAATACTTGTAAACTTTACATATACTAGTGCCTAGCTGTAAGTAAGACATGAATTTTGATATGCAATTTACATTGAATGTGATGTATTTCATCTTTTCTTTCTTTTGTTTTCTTTCCTTACTAGTATGAAATGACGCTATTTTGTTTCTTTATATTATTTATGTATTTATTTAACCTTAAGAAAATATATAGACAGATTCCGCTCATGGCGCAGTGCTGAAAAACAAACTATGTATGTATACATACAAATGAATGTCAAGTTATATAGGGTATGTCGCCTAAAGACAAGATTATTTACGGATATACTCGTACTCTAATGTCATCGGCGTTTTAGTTTTAGTGTATTCATTCTGTAAAATATTGTAAAACAAGTCGCCAATAAAAATCTTGAATTTTGTACTAATTTTCATTAAAATCCGTTGAAATCGAGAAATCTTGGTTGCCATATTGGATCCGCCATTTTGCATTTCTATAAGGTCGTCCGGAGCAAAGTTGCGCATATTTTATGAAAGATATATTTTTTATGGTAACATGTTGAGACATGACTCACACATAGTTCAGTAGCTCAGTTATTGTTCTAGCGTGCACCAGCGCTAGGTGTTCGCTATGGGGTCCGGTTCGAAGACAGAATTAAAGATTGTTATAAGTGATCGTGAACATCGACTTTTTCTGAAATTTTTGTTTCTACAAAATCTTAATGCTACCGAAGCCCACCGTCAATTAGAAAATATTGTAGGGCACAAGACCCTCAGCAAGCGAACAGTGCAGTTCTGGTTCAAACGCTTCAAATGAAGAAGGGCGACATTGAAGAACATCGAGGGGGTGACCGAATTTCAGAGGAGATTTTGCAAAAACGGATCGATTTAATTCAGTCAGCTTTTAATCAAACGCGTTCTTGGTCTCTTACCTCTGTGTCGGCTAATTTGGGAATTCCAATATCAATTGTGCATGAAATTATTACCAAAAAACGGAATATGAAAAAGTCTGTGCTAAATGGGTGCCTCACGAACTTAATTCGAGCCAAGTGGAAAAACACGTAGTATACTGTACTCATAATTTAGAAGTATACAATCAACCAAAAAGTCGGCTACAGCATACAGATTATATTTTATTTTATTTTATTTTAAGTAGATACATGCAACTTTGCTCCGGACGACCTAATAAATTTAGACAGCGGATTTTAAATCAAGAATAAGAGTTATCAAGTGATTTTAATTTTTTTAATCCCTATATACAGGGTGACCGGAAATTCGACGTTTTCCTTTTAAGGGGAGAAACTATGGCTCATTTGCAATAAAAAAGGTCTAATAAACTAGGGGTCAAAAATGAACGGTTTTGGAGTTACAGCCATTTTAATTTTATTTGGACTTTTTCCGACTTTCGAAGAAAATAAATAAATAAAAAATTAAACTTTATTTTTTAATGCCATTTTTTTACTTTATTTGAAAGCTAGTGAATTAAAAGTTTATTCAAAATTATTACATCGTACAAGTCACCCTTAACTTTTGAGAAGCAAGCCTCAACATAATGTCAATTTGTAAAAAAATGTAGCCTTTTACTATTTTATGAACCATTACTGTAAAAAAAATGTATGGAAGTTCGCGGAAAAATTATTTTAACTACTTCCTTGTATCGTTAGCAATTCAACACGTTACAAAAATCTGAGAAATTTGGGCGCATTTTACAAAAATAACATAATAAACTGTAGACCAAAAAGTGCACTTCTGGGAACCGGCTACCTAAAAATAATAATAACGCAGGTAGTTAACCCTCGCAGGGCCGTTTGGGTATTGGGATCCTTAGTTAGTCGTCAGGACTAACAAAACTTGATTGTTTTTGTTTATCAGTTCAGTTCGTTCAGTTAGTTGTCAATCCTCTACGTGCACGGACGTTGTTACTCCTAACAGTCATAACTAAAGTTACACTGTGTTTGTTTCTCAATGGCTCAATTTGGACCTGAAGAATATGCGGATATTCTGTTCGTGTATGGTTTCTGCAACGGTGATCGAGCTGCAGCACGAAGGGAATACCGGCGTCGTTTCCCAAATCGCCGTGTTCCACACGTGACCGTGTTTGAAAACACATATCGGCGTCTAAGGGAATCAGGAAGCACGCAACGCCGACAAAGCGATGCTGGTAGACCTACAGTTTACCCAGCTGAGGACGAGGAGGAAATCTTGCAGTGTTTTCATGAAGATCCTGCTACAGCCACTAGGATTGTGGCCAGACGTCTTGGGATCAGCCAATGGAAGGTGTGGTTTACAATGCATACGGCTCAAATGCATCAGTATCATTACACACCAGTCCACGCCGTGGAGGAAGGAGACCCGGTAAGAAGAATGGAATTTTGCCGGTTCATCATCAATGCCGACATGGAGGATGAAATCTTCTTGTCTAAAATACTGTGGACCGATGAGTCAAAGTTCGACCGTGACCGATTCCGTGGCCAGCGAGGTGCCCGAATCTAACACCTTGCGACTATTATTTATGGGGGCACATGAAAGACTTAGTCTACACAACCCCCATAAATTCCGAAGGAGAACTAAGGGAAAGGATTTTAAACGTTGCTGAACAAATAAAATCAACTCTATCATCAAGAATAACAAAAACGGAGCTAAGAAGGAGACTTAGAGCATGCGTCAGACGGAGAGGATCACAGTTTGAGCAAGATCTGTAAATTTAAATTTTACTGATATGATTCAAAGCAATAAAGAGTTCTAGTAAGTTTTAAGATGTTTTTTGTTTCAAAATTCACCTAGATTAAATTAAATTAAATAAATGAATTAAATCTTAGCCAAAACGGAAAAATCCCAATTCCGCGATCATTATTACTATCTACATAAAATGCCCTTAACTAGTTAAGATTTGTATCTCATTAGATAGCTAATAAGACAAGGAAGTAATAGAAATATTTTTTACGCTAACATCCATACATTTTCTTTACAGAAATGGTTTACGAGTAAGGTAAAAACTACGTATTTTTACAAAGTGACATTAAGTTTAGGCTTGCTTCTTAAAAGTTTAGGGTAATTTGTACGAAGTAATAATTTTAAATAAATTGCTAGTTCACTAGCTTTCAACTGAAGTAAAAAAACATACATAAAATTTTTATTTTATTTTTTTATTCATTAATTTTCTTCGAAAGTCGGAAAAAGTCCAAATAAAATTAAAATGGCTGTAACTCCAAAACCGTTCATTTTTGACCCCTAGTTTATTAGACTTTTTTTATTGCAAATGAGCCATAGTTTCTCCCTTTAAAAGGAAAACGTCGAATTTCCGGTCACCCTGTATACAGGGTGTTCAAAGGTGGGTGGTCAATACTGAAGGGGGTGAAAGGTCAGACCGAGACAAGCAAAAAATCGTATGGGTGGGGGGGGGGCATCTCGCACCGTTTGGCAGTTACAGGGTGATTCGTAAATCAGGATTTTTCCTTATATGGGAACCGCTCTTGTATTTTTATCTTTTTTTCTACGCATCGCAGCGGCCCCAAACTGATATCAAAAAATCACTATTTGGAAGCCCTTTCCAAAAAAGTTTACACCACCCCCCTATCCCCAACCCCTTGGCCACAATCCCCCCTGGAAGTTGAAAAAATTAACTTTTATTTCACGATTTTTCACCTTTCGCCCCACTTTTCTCTGAAATTCATGTTATTAACATACCTACTTTTTATTTTTTTTAAGTTGCCTATCTAATTACCTTTCCAAAAAGGTGCAACATGCCCAGGTAGGAAAAGGATACGAAAATTTATTTACAAAAATCCTTTTACAGAATATCATGATAATTCGAATTTTTAAGAAATTATACTTAAGTTAACTAAAAAATACATTTTGTTCGCTTAAAAACTAATTACAATTAAAACGTTTGTCCTTTAAAAGCTGTTCAAAATGTTCTCCGCTAGTTTCGATGCATGCAAGAAGCCTTCGTTTTATTTCACGTTTGAGGTCTATGGTAGCCAGCCTCTCCCGTATTTTCGTGGCTGCAGTCCCAATCCTGGTAACTAATTCTTGTCTGGTGTTGATTTTTCTTGAGTAAACATCATCTTTCATCATTCCCTATAAGAAAAAGTCCAGTGGAGTAAGGTCCGGTGACCTAGCAGGCCAAGGAATCGGTCCACCTCGTCCAATCCAGCGCTCTGGGTAATTTTCATTTAACCTTGCCCTAACAATGTTCCCAGTATGCGCAGGTGCTCCGTCGAGCTGTAAATAAATTGCGCTTCTGGTGGCCAGGCGGATGTCCTCCAACAGATCCGGAAGGGTATTCTCCAAAAAGTCCGAGTATAGCTGACTATTCAGCACTTGGGGCAAGATGAAGGGTCCTATCAACTGGTTGCCGATGATTCCAGCCCAGACATTGACACTAAATCTTTGCTGGAAGGACCGACACCTGGTCCTATGTGGGTTCACATCTGACAAGGTGTGGAGGTTGTGGAAGTTTGTGATGCCATCCCGGGTGAATTGCGATTCATCCGTCCACAGAATTCGTTCTAGAAACCTTCTGTTTTCGATGTCAGACTCAAACAGCCAAGTGCAAATTGCAATCGTCTTTCGGAACCTCCTTCCTGTAGTGCTTGGACCGGGATATGGTGGTATGGATGTAGTCCCTCTCGGTTCACAACGGTCCAAACTCTCCCTGAAGACAATCCTGACCTTCGTGCGACCTGTCTGATGCTTATTTCAGGGTTGTTCCTGACGATGTTGAGGATTCGTTGGTCGGTGTCCGCTGAATCGGCCGATGTCCCTGATCGCGTTTCTGCTCTGGAGGCGGTTACACTTCCGGTTTCTTTTAACCTTCTGAAAGTCCTTGAAAATACCCTTCTGTTGGGTACACGTCGATTCGGGAATCTCCTTTGGTATTGTCGTACGGCCTCACTATCATTTCCTTCTACTGAACCGTACACGTAAATTATATCGGCAGACTCTTCAACACTGCTTTCTGCCATTTTATCTTAATTTTTTCTATTAAACACCCGGTTTTATCGCTTGCTTCTTCAACTGTGGTCAATGTCCTTTCAAACTTACCCATTTTTATACCATAATTCATAGGAGGTATTAGAAACGGAGCGTCAGGATACTTAAGAGTCAATACTGGATATAATAAACTAATAACGCTATTTAACGAGATTACATTTATTATTTTATTACTGTTTTGCTGAAATAATAAAAATGTACTACCTCTGTTTCCTAAACAAACATTTCCGAACTTGCTGTCATAAAAATTGTTTACTTAACGACTTTTTTCATTATGGTGCAATAAAGTAACCTCACACCTGTGAGGATGTTTTAATTTCAGGACTTTTGCAACCCTTTTCTACCTGGGCATGTTGCACCTTTTTGGAAAGGTAATTAGATAGGCAACTTAAAAAAAATAAAAAGTAGGTATGTTAATAACATGAATTTCGGAGAAAAGTGGGGCGAAAGGTGAAAAATCGTGAAATAAAAGTTAATTTTTTCAACTTGCAGGGGGTATTGTGGCCAAGGGGTTGGGGATAGGGGGGTGGTGTAAACTTTTTTGGAAAGGTAGTTAGATAGGCAACTTAAAAAAAATAAAAAGTAGGTATGTTAATAACATGAATTTCGGAGAAAAGTGGGGCGAAAGGTAAAAAACCGTGAAATAAAAGTTAATTTTTTCAACTTCCAGGGGGGATTGTGGCCAAGGGGTTGGGGTTAGGGGGGTGGTGTAAACTTTTTTGGAAAGGGCTTCCAAATAGTGATTTTTTGCAATCAGTTTGGGGCCGCTGCGATGCTTAGAAAAAAAGATAAAAATACAAGAGCGGTTCCCATATAAGGCAAAATCCTGATTTACGAATCACCCTGTAACTGCCAAACGGTGAGAGATGCCCCCCCCCCCACCCATACGATTTTTTGCTTGTCTCGGTCTGACCTTTCACCCCCTTCAGTATTGACCTCCCACCTCTGAACACCCTGTATATAAAAATGAAAGTTCGTTTGTTTGTTTGTTTGTTTGTTGCTCAATCACGCATAAACGCTTGCATCGATATTTTTCATTTTTTGTCCGAAGATAGTACATATTCCGACTTAACATATAGGCTAATTTTTTTTCGGATAATACGTAGGGTTTCAAAATGGCGGATCCAAGATGGCGGCTGAAAATTTTAAATTTGAAGCGATTTTTATGAAAATTGGTACATAGGGGTTTTGCAGGATGGGGATTTCAAATCCGCTGTCCAAATTTAGAAATTCAAGATGGCGAATCCAATATGGCGACCAAGATTTCTCGATTTCAACGGATTTTAATGAAAATTAGTACAATGATAGTTTTGAGGTCACTGATTTTGAATATTATCAAAATTCAGAAATCCAAGATGGCGGACCCAATATGGTGACCAAGATTTCTCGATTTCAACGGATTTTAATGAAAATTGGTACAATGATTATTCTGAGACCACTCATTTTGAATATTAGCAAAATTTCCAAATCCAACATGGCGGATCCAACATGGCGACCAGAATGTCTCGATTTCAACGGATTTTAATGAAAATTTGTAGAATGATTATTCTGAGGATACAAGTTCCGAATATTATCAAAAGTTGTAAATCCAAGATGGCGGATCCAATATGGCAACCAAGTGTCTCGATTTCAACGGATTTTAATTAAAATTAGTACAGTGATTATTCCGGAGTCACTAATTTCGAATATTATCAAAATTTCCATATCCAACATGGCGACCAAAATTTCTCGATTTCAACAGATTGTAATGGAAATTAGTACAGTGATTATTCTGAGACCACTAATTTTGTATATTATCAAAATTTCTAAATGCAAGATGGCGGACCCAACATGGCGTCCAGAATGTCTCGATTTCGAGGGATTTTAATGAAAATTGGTACAATGATTATTCTGAAGCTACAAAGGACCCCGCACAAATTGTATGGAAATCGGGTCCCGGTCAAATTCGCTGAAACTTTGCAGAAAGGTAGTTCTCAACCTGCTGATCAAAAGTCTCAATGGGCCCGAAGTCATCCTATGATTAGTTGCGGAGATATAGAGGGGTGAAGTGTGAGACATTTGCTGTACAGCAATGTAATAAAAAATTTCGCGATTTTTTTACACGAAAACGATCAACTTTGCAAGAAAATTGTATATAACAGAAAATACTTTAAATGAGCCAAAGAACACGTGTGAATTTTTTCAGAATTTTTTCGACTATTTTTGGATTTTTCAAAAATTGGCCAAATCCAAAAAACCAAAAATAGTCGAAGAAATTCTGAAAAAATTCACACGTGTTCTTTGGCTCATTTAAAGTATTTTCTGTTATATACAATTTTCTTGCAAAGTTGATCGTTTTCGTGTAAAAAAATCGCGAAATTTTTTATTACATTGCTGTACAGCAAATGTCTCACACTTCACCCCTCTATATCTCCGCAACTAATCATAGGATGACTTCGGGCCCATTGAGACTTTTGATCAGCAGGTTGAGAACTACCTTTCTGCAAAGTTTCAGCGAATTTGACCGGGACCCGATTTCCATACAATTTGTGCGGGGTCCTTTCGAATATTATCCAAAATTGTAAATCCAAGATGGCGGATCCAATATGGCAACCGAATGTCTCGATTTCAACGGATTTTAATTAAAAATAGTACAATGATTATTCCGGAGCCACTAATTTAGAATATTAGAAAAATTTCCAAACTCAATATGACGGATCCAAAATGGCGACCAACATTTTTCGATTTCAACGGATTTGAATGAAAATTGGTACAATAATTATTTTAAGGCCACTAATTTTGAATATTATTAAAATTTGGAAATTCACGATAGCGGATCCATAAAGGGGTTTTCGGGTTGAAACAATTTCTAGGATATAACAAACTAGAACATTTGAGAAGTGTTTAATTAGTAAGTATTTACCCAACGCCGGGTGAAACCGGGTAACCCAGCTAGTCAAAAATAAAAGTTATCAAGCGATTTTAATTGTTTTAGATTAGGATTAAAATTTATGAAATGATTTGTATTTTTTTAGATCAGGAATAAACGTTATTGGATGATTTTTATTTTTTAAATCAAGAATAAAAGTTATCATGCTAGTAGAGTTATTTTCTCGTTATTATAGAACATTTTCTTCCTTAGCAAAGAAGACGAACTTTGCATAGAGGTTTCGTATATTTTGAATATGATTTCATTAGATCCCACGGTACTTATTCTGAATGTACTAGCTTTTTGTTTTTCTGAATGTCGCTGAATTTAAAAAGTAATAGAATTATAGAAAGTATTATTAATTATTACATAAAATATATTAGAAATAGTACTTGCTTACATTTTGCAAAGATTGAATCAGAAGAGCAAGTTTTTGCTGCTTCTGCTTTTTCTCCTTTGTTAATGTGCGTCTAAATCGAGGATCCAAAAATAAAGCAGCAAAATATTCAATAATAATTACTGGTTTCTCCCCAAAAAACTCAATATAGATCAGACCAGCCTTTGATTTGCGTCTTTTACGGGACCGGGAAAACGTGACGTAACCGAAACGACGTATATCGAATCTAACATAAATGTAGTCCATTTCGGGTAGTAAGATTGAAGAACGAAGGAAATTCGCAGAATTGTTCATGCACAAAATAAAAGATGCCGACGTAAATCGAAACTGGGAATTAAAAAGTAAGGCAACGTACATCGAAAGGGCTTAAATCGAGGCTCGCCTGTAGATAGATATAACTTAGCTCAGGCCAACCTGAAAACTATTATGTTTGCTAAATTGAATTCAGAATGTGTGTAATAAAAACATTAATTGAAATAACTTTCAAACATGGTTTTTGACTTATTTATAAAAATACTTGCAGTGGATAGTGAATGTTCAACGAGTAGCAAATAAAAACATCACACTTGCGGCCCTATGTTAAATTTCATGCTAAAAGCATTTTTAAAATGTAAAATCCTGGAAATATAACAAAATCCAAAACAAAAATGATTCAGAGCCGTTGATAGGTCTAACAACTAACGTTATCAAGAACATGTTCTAAAATAACAAGAAAATAACTCAAATAGTTAATACTAGCATGATAACTCTTATTCTTGACTCATAAAATAAAAATCATTTCATAACTTTTATTCCATTTGAAGCTAACCCCAACTCAAACCGACTAGTGTCGTGGAGTTAACTTTGAAGCTAACCCCAACTCAAGTTTCCATGATCACTAACTCGAGTTCAACCCTGCATGGAAACACAGTAATATATAGTCGTCGCGCGTGCAATACCGCGTATTTGCGTTTTCACGATTTTACAAGAACTTGCTGCCAACTTCAAGCAAACAACTGTACCGCGGTATTGTTTCTATGTCAAAAATGAGGTTTCTTATAGGCTAATTTAAATTCTGTGAGATCTATAAGGTGCAAAACCATGTTAAGAATCCATAGACACGAAATTTCAATTTTGCGCTTTTTGCTGTTATGCGGTATTGCACACGCAACGACTACATGTCATTGGTGATACCCAAAAACTTCGAAAATATGAACAGTGAAAGAAATAGCAATTTAAACATTACATTGAAGAATTTATTGTTATTACTCAGTCCATCTATGAGTGCAATTTGGATTTGTACAAACATAATACAATCTCATTTCCTCTTCGGCTCGACGTGTTTGTGCTTGAAAAAACACAGCTTCCCGATGAGAGCATTTGGGGCAAGCATGTTCCTCTGTTCTGGGAAGAGTTGGGTCCGATATTACGTCCGGCACGATATGTGTTAATTCACTGTAGATAATAATAAATAGAGCAATTACGTAACACTAATTTTAAATTTAAATTTACTCTATTTCGTGCATAATTTTGTTTACATAAATGCAGTTTGAATCGGCTTCCTGCTTGTAGTCGCAATTTCTACATGCGTACAAAAGAACTTTGCTCTCCTTGTCTTCTTTCGGATAGAGCATATTATTACTGCAAAGAAGCTTTTTACTGCCCTCATACAATTCAAAACATCATTTATATTACCACTCTTGACAAAATCGTATGCCGACAAACCCTGGGCCATCGCCTTGCGTATCGTATCCTGACATTTTGAAAACAATATGTTCTTCTTCTTGTTATGTACGAAAGCGCACAAGCAATGAAAACACCATAAAGGCCCAATTACAATGACCGGATCTGAGCGCAAGAGAACCGGGTTGAAGTGTCAAATTGGTTTTCCTATTATACGTTTTCTACCTCAGCGATTACATTGAACGGATACAAGCGCATTCGATCGGAACTACGCGCAGTAAATTTCGGATTGTGTAGAAATCGACGGATTGACGGATTTAAGTGTCAAACATAAGAACTTATTTCTCCTACTTTTCAATTTTTTAAGGTTTACACAACATTAGAAATATTCAAAAAGCTTTTATTTTCCGATTTATATGCATTTCTACTTTTCGCACTTCTAAGATTTAAAGAACTACTTAGACGTTTTAATCCGAACAGATACGACATTGTAATTGGTGTTATTTTCCTATCCGTTTCACTGCGTACTTTAACATTTCTATCCGTTCAGATCCGGTCATTGTAATTGGGCCTTAACGAGCGAGCCGCATTCAAAATTCAGAGACTAAAGCCTGAATCCCAATGCTTCTGATCCTCTCAATTCCGCAAGTTTCAAAGTTAGAAGTTAAACAATGACATTAATTAAAGCCAGAGGTTTTGGTAGTTCTGTATGACAGAGCGTGAAGCTGATCCTGAGCTGCTTAAAAGCCCAAACAGAATGTGCCGCTGTAGCCTGCTCCGCGCTGGGTTCTTGTCTTGACTGCCGCTGGCAATAATTTGACCTGTAGCTAGATACAAACACAACGTGTCGCTCATAATATTGTCAGAATATTAGGTTTGTTCGTTGGCTTGAAAACCTGTGGCACCAGTGCGCCCTGAGAACTGCCAAAAAACACGGGGCAGCCCAGTGCTTTTCACTCCAGCGAACAGCGTATTAAAAAGGAGAACTGTCATCTGGCCTTTTACACAAAAATTATAAAATAAAACCACTACTTTTTCATAATGTTCACATCGAAATGCTAAAATTAAGTTCTTATGCCCGCAACAAGAGTTAATTCCACTTTAAATACCGTATTTGTTAACAATTAAATTGATAACCGTCATTTACCCTGAGTTTTTATCTGGGGTAAAAGCAGGGTGCACCAGTGCGCCCAAGGTTTCTCAAAAAACACAGAACTGGCATTTGACGTTTAAAAACCAGTGCAGATAGGGCGCACTGGTGCGCACTGGGGTGCCACAGGATTGCCAACGAACAGACCTATTAATTAAATT
Organism: Dysmachus trigonus; assembly: GCA_949715965.1. Lineage (NCBI taxonomy): Eukaryota > Metazoa > Arthropoda > Insecta > Diptera > Asilidae > Dysmachus > Dysmachus trigonus. The sequence goes on from OX454321.1 coordinate 46,669,532, forward strand.
ATGATTTTACATCAAATTCCTCAATGCTGGAACATCCATAAGCATTTTCAAAGAAGCACAAAGCACCGAAAACTTATTTCGCGTAAAATATTAAAACTAGCAGTTCGAAATTACTCTAGCTTGAGACATGTCAAGCTTGGTGCGCACCAAAAGATAAAATTTGGCAAAAGTGAACTGCAGAGACAGCGCCAAGCGGCAGGCGAGCTACACATTCTGGTTGTAGCATTGTGCCACCGTGCTTTCAGCTTTTGACTGCGCCAGCCAAGACAAGAACCCAGTGGCCTATTCTGTTTAGGCCTTAAGGCCCAAACATAATTGACCGCTGTAGCCTCGCAGAACCGCTGGGTTGAAAGTATAGGGCCACTGACATGAAAGAACTGGACTGCTAACCGTCGTCTGAAAAATGAGACCATTTTTAGCACAGGCTCAGACCTTATGGAACAAATCATGCTACTAAAAATGAACTAAAATACCGCACAATTATGTTTAAACTGACGCAAATTAAAAATAATTAAACTTTCACAAACCGATTTCTTTTATATCACACTCAATTTTAAGATTTTTCACAAATATGTTCCTCGCGGCAATCAGCTGGAGTCTTATGAATGACAGTGATCTATATAAAAGACTTTGTCCCTGCCTGCGTCTAACGTTCATATTCCTCATATATACCAATCAAAGCTAAAAGTTGTATCACAAAATGCCGTAGCCATCTGTTGGACATCGTAAAACTATTCAACAGCTGATTGCAATGGAAAATAACTTGGGTCATCTGGTGGCGGCGATGAGTGGTGAGAGTTGGCGGGCAATTTTTAACTGCTGTCGTGGGTGCAAGTGATAGTGCACAAAACATGTCTTACTTTTATTTACCGATCAAAAAGACGTATCACACGTGAAGATACTGGAAAAAACTGAAATAAGTGCACATACATAGCGCCACCTTCATTTGGCTATTGGAATGACTTTCTGTAAAGTTGTCTGCCTGCGAGACTTAAGTAAGAGCGAAATAGCTAGAATTCTGTCATAATTTGGTTCTACTTTCGAAATGAGTTCATGTAGGGTAGGGGATCAGCAGTCCAATTGTTATATGTCAGTGCACGGACCTCAGTGCTACAGCCAGAATGTGTAACTTGCCTGCCGTTGGTCACGGTCTCTGCAGTTTATTTTTGTCAAATTTTACTTTTTGGTGCGCACCAAGCTTGACATGACTCAAGCTAGAGCAATTGCGGATTACTAGTTTTAATATTTTACGCGAAACTAGTTTTCGGTGCCTTGTGCTTGCTAGAAAATGCTTATGGATATACAGAATTGATGTAAAATCACAATTTTATTAATGTTCGGACAAAATTATGAGTGAAACATTAGGTTTGTTCGTTGACTCGAAAATCTGTGGCACCCCAGAGCGCCCTCGTGCGCCCTGAGAATTGTCAAAAAACATGGGGCGCCCCAGTGCCTGTCAGTTCAACGAACAGTTTATTAAAAAGGAGAACTGTCATCTGGCCTTTTGCACAAAAATCGATATATATAAAAATGAACCCTTGTTTCCGTTGGTCACGAAATAACATGACAACGACTTTACCGATTTCATTCTTTTTTTTTTTTTAATGTTTTCTAATACTTTGTAGAAGGTTCTTACGGGAAGAAAAATTAAGAAAATTGCGCAGAAAAATGAATAATTTCAGAAAACTTAATGACTATTTTAATTTCGCGAGTTTGACAGTTCGCGCGTTCTCGATTTCAACGGATTTTAATGAAGATTAGTACAATTATTGTTTTGAGGTCACTGATTTTGAATATTATCAAAATTTACAAATCCGAGATAGCGGACCCAATATGGCGACCAAGATGACTCGATTTCAACGGATTTTAATGAAAACTAGTACAATGATTGTTTTGCGGTCACTGATTTTGAATATTACCAAAATTTACAAATCTAAGATGGCGGACCCAATATGGCGACCAAGATTTCTCAATTCCAACGGCGTCTAATGAAAATTAGTACAATGATTGTTTTCGGGTAACTGATTTTGAATATTACCCAAATTTCCAAATCCAAGATGGCGAATCCAACATGGTGACTTAAATATCTTGATTACAACGGATTTTAATGAAAATTAGTACAATGATTATTCTTATTGAACTAATTTAGAATATTATCAAAATTTCCAAATTCAAGATGGCGATCTCTCAATTGCGACGGATTTTAATGAAAATTAGTACAATGGTTATTCTGAGGCAACTAATTTAGAATATTATCGAGATTTCCAAATCCAAGATGGTGACCAACAATTGCTCAATTATATAATTATTCTGAGGCCACTAATTTGAATGTTATCAAAATTTCCAAATTCAAGATGGCGGATCCAACACGGCGATCAAAATGTCTCGATTTGGATGGATTTTAATGAAAATTTGTATACTGATTATTCTGAGGCTGCTAATTTCGAATATTATTAACATTTTTAAACCCAAGATGGCGGGTCCAATAGGGAGACCATAATGTCTCAATTTCAACAGATTTTAATGAAAATTAATACAATGATTATTCTGATACCACTAATTTTACATATTAACAAAATTTCCAAATCCAAGATGGCGGATCGAATATGATGATGCAAATTGCTCGACTTCAACGGATTTTCATGAAAATTGGTACGATTTTCTTGATGCCACTAATTTTAATCACTATCGAATTATCAAAGTTTCTAGATCCAATATGGCGGACCCAATATATATAAAAAAAATTCTCAATTTCAACGGGTTTTAATGAAATTTGGTACAATAATTGTGTTAATGCCACTAATTTTAAATATTATCAAGATTTGGATATTCAAGATGGCGGATCCATAAAGGGGTTTTCGGGTTGAATCAATTTCTGGGATATAACAAACTAGGACATTTGAGAAGTCTTTAATTAGTAACTATTTACCCAACGCTGGGTGAAACCGGGTCATTTTCCAATATTTGTGAAGTGTAAAACGGTTTACTTAATATTAAACAACGTGTAAGTTTGTTCAATAAATTAATTAGGGATATGAAAAGGAAACACTGTTTTCTTATATTAATGGTATTATTTGTAGAAACATGCGAAAAGAAAGAACACGATCAAATATTGTTCAACGTACATGGCATAATGAAAATGTACCGGAAAGGGCAGTACAGTGTCTGCTGGGGCACTTAGTTCTATAATAAAACCACTAATTTTTGATAATGTTCACATCAAAATGTTAAAATTAACTTCTTGTGCCCGCAGTTGTACTATAAGTACCGTGTCTGTTAACAATTAAAGCCTAGTATGCTGTTCCCAAGAAAACAGCTCAAGGAAAATTAATACTTATTCCCAAACGGAATTAGGCTTAAACTGATATTCGTCATTAACCCCCAGTTTGCACCGGATTTTATCTGGGGTAAAACCAGGGCACCCCAGGTTGACATAGGTTTCTCAAAAAACACCCAACTGGCATTTGATGTTTAAAAACCAGTGCGGCTAGTGCGCACTGGGGTGCCACAGGATTGTCAACGACCTATTGTGTTTGTACGTAGCTACAGGCAGTGCGGCAGGTTATCGTAAGCGGCAGCCAAGACAAGAACCCAGAGCGCGCGGCAGGCTACAACGGCACATTCTGTTTGCGCCTTTAATGTTTGGGTTATTAAAAGCTGAAAACGTCCACAAACACTGACATATACGATTTGGATTGCCAGCCCACATCTGAAAACCGGGACCATTTTTAGCACAGGCTCAATCGTTGAGGGGTGAATCAGTCAAAACTGCAATCTTCGTCACAGTTTGAAGATGGTTGCATTTCAAAATTGTAAAATCTGAACTAAAATTAGAAAAAGAAACAAACAGGAAGTCATAAATTTAAGACCGTTAATGTGAGGTACCCCGGAAGCTTTCATGACAGTGGAATAGGGATGACTCTCGCCGTTCGTCGTCATATTCAGAAGATAGAACCCCAGACTGAATCTTGGCTTTTCGGAGATTCGGGATATCCATGATTGAAATTATGTATCTCTTTTTGTTCTTCCGCTGATATTCCAATTCAAATTCTTTGGAATATTAAATGCACCTTTTTCAATTCACTATCACCGATATGAAATATTTACCCAAAATCACAGCACACTTTTCATTTCATAGCGTTTCGCTTCTCCAAAACGTCTTAAGGGGGTATTCTAGTGTAGAGACACGAATTTCGGCCGTTTTTTCAAGTTTCGTAAAAAAAGAACAAAAAATATTTTTAGTATCCATTTTTTTCTTATTTGTTTATTGATATTTTAAGAACACATAAAAATTAAATGAAAAAAAAAAACCAAAAATTCCAAAAGTTATCACCTGGCAGAGTGGGGGATCCAAAAAAAAGGGGGTGTGACGGCGGTCAAAATTACAGCCGTTCTAGTCACCTGAAACAAAAAAATCCAACGGATTCTTAATTAGTAATGTTGTCGCTATGGAATCATCCTCAAAAAAGTAAAAAAAAAATTTTTTTCACAAAATGGCGGCCGGTTGAAAGAAAAAAAATTTTTTTTTGGGATTTTTTCAACAGTTTTAAATTTGTTAAAAATATTAAAAATTAAAATTTTCAACTTTTTTGAGGATGTTACGAGGGATATATAGTATAAAGAACGTTCACACCAAATTTCAAGTAAATCGGTTTAGTAGATCTCGAGATATCCTGACCGCCAACTTGAAAAAAGTAGTTTCGAGAAAACCGCGTTTAAAGTTTATAGTAAAGTTTCAAGTAGTTGCGCTCATACAATCGTACGGTATACTTACATATTTTTAATCGGCGATGTCAACACAATACGTTACTACTACCTTCAGCATAATATATATTAAATATACAATATATAGGTACAAAATACAAAAGAAGTTTCATGGGGGAATTTATCCTCAGGTACTCGAGCCGCGCCTACCGTCTATTGTTCAATTCATTCTGGTAGGACCAGTTTAGTTGTCGCTTCACCAAAATCGCTTTAACTCGATAAATAATTGAAATTTTGAAAAATCCCTTTGAAGGCATGTTCTGGAAAGTTTAAACTTTATAAATATGAAAAAAAAAAATTTTCGATTTTTTCGAATTTCTACACTAGAATACCCCTTAATCTCTAAAACTTAAGATTTCTCCAAAAACTTTAATGCAGAATATCAATTATTTTAATATCTCTTATTTGCGAAGTTTCAGCGGTTAAGAGATATATTAAAAATCTTTTATGTAGAATCGGGGGGTAAAAGACTGATTATTTTTGCTCTCTTACTACTTTTTTTAAGGAACTTAAAATTTTGTTTAACATAACAGTTCTTAAAGACTATGGATAGAACTTTAGAGTTTTTAAGGCCATCAACCTGTCTTTGTGACCCCCTCCCCCTTCGCTCCGTGGATTACATCATTACCGAAATCAATTCTATTAGAAAATGCACTACTGTTACCAGCTACTTTCTTACTAGTATTATTAATTAAGACTCTACTACTTAGAGCCAAGTCTACTGTACCTTCCTTTAAAGCGCCAAACCTGTTGTCGTCTTCAGCAGACGAGCCGCCAAGTGCTCCGTCCATAACGTCGCTCTTTCGTCTGCCGCTGCCTGCCAATTACTCGGAGTCTTCTCGTGGACCCATAGGCTGGTCATCAACTGCCCTGGTGCATTCTGCTCCGCTCTTTCCTGTCCTCCCTCTCGGTCAGATAATCCAAAAATATTACCAATATTATCAAAAGCCTCGACACTCTGCAAGCCCTGCAGAAAATCGTCAACTACAAGTCCATTGATCTGGGGTGCAGTCCCCTTCCCAGAACCAGGTAAAGACGTTCGCCTCTCCATGGTGTTAATAATTTTGCCTGTTTTACTATATTTATACAAGATTTTAATTTTTGTTTTTCTTCCCTTTTAATTTTTTGTCACTTTGCCACCTTATTTTTTTACTAATTAATGGTACAGTCAAAACAAATTCGGAACTTGAGAAATGTTGTTTTCTTTGTTCTTATATTTTCCCCCCTTGTGTGACAAGATAGCTGTCCAATAGCAGGAAGCAAAAAAAAAATTACGACACCGTTGGCTGTTCACACAGAACTCGTTTATAGTTGTAAAGAACAAAAAAAAAAGGAACTAAATGTTGGAATAGCAAGCCAATTAACCACGGACAAAGTGTCACTTTGGTCGTATGCGATTATATGTTATATCTTTTAATCAATTATTTCCTTGAATCTTAATGCACACAAGTTTAGATGTCGCCTGTTTTGACAAAATGCAGAACCAAAACAAGAAAAACCGTTACGTGACAAGCTCATAAACAAGACCTATTGATGTACAAATAGTCTTAAAACGTCTCTGAATACTGATACATCGGAAGAATGTTGTAAATAAAAATAATAGTGTAAAAAACTAAAAAACACGCTTTTAGCACGCACTAAAAATTACAAAATAATTCGGACATTTAGTTTGATGACTCAAGAGTTTTCCCTTTGCCAAATCTTCATTAGATCGCAGGTAAACATAAACAATTTCAGTTCGTGATGAACGATAAATAATTACAGTGCTGTGTAAAACATTTGCAACTAAAACCCCAATTTTCTATGTCTTAAAAACAAAAAAGCTAATACAGTATTTTATTCTTTATTATATCTAATTTAAGAATATTAAAAAACTAAAGGTAACTATTCAATAAAAAAGGAGAAATATTCGTTTTTTCATACTAAGAAACAAAACTGACTGTGCAAAACATTTGCAACTCCTTGACATTAACAATGTTGGTGACTTTAAATATATATTATCATTAATATTTGGTTGAATAGCCTTTATTTACAATAACTGCTGCACATCTTCTTGGCATAGAATTAAATAGCGACTCAATATGCAAAGAAGTTATATCATTCCAAGCCTTTTTTATACCATTAAAGAGTTCGTCACGGTTGTTGTAAAATTGACCACTCATATTGTTTTTAACCAGTTCCCATAGCTTTTCTATGGGGTTGAGATCTGGAGACTGTGCGAGCCATTCAAAACTTCAACGTTTTGCTGCGAAAATCAAGCCTGAAGAAGTCTAGAGGTGTGCTTGGGATCATTGTAATGTTCGAAGCGCCAGCGTAGGGGCATTTCTTCCTCCCCGTAAGGGAGCATAACATTTTCCATAATGTTTTTGTAGTCCTCCGCTTTCATTATCCGTGGTATTTCATAAAGAGGTCCCACGCCCTGAGCTGATAAACACCCCCAGACCATTGTATTACCACCTCCATGCTTCACAGTTACCACAGTTTATCGCGGATTTAGTCGTTTGTTCGTCGGTCGTCCTACTTTTTGCCCTCCATCTAGCCCCACTAAATTAAACTTAAAGTTAAACACTCATCCGAAAGAAGGACAGTTCTCCATTTTTCTAGGGGCCATTCTAAATGACTTCGAGCAAAGACAAGTCGAGCTCAGCCATTTTCTTCGGAAAGTAGTGGCTTTTTCGCTGGCCTGTAGCTCTTAAGATCAGTTTCTATGGCTCGTCTTCTTACTGTCGAAGGATCCACATCCAGGTTTTATTCGAAAGACCGAGATTTAATTCAAATTTAAATTCTACGATCCTCATCCTTTGTCGTTTTCCTTGGTCTACCACCCTTTATGAATATTTTCAATACTCCCAGTCTTTTTAAAATTGCTTATAATTCTGGATATGGTGAATTTAGCTATTTTATATTTTTCACTAACGTTTATGTAATCTTTACTCTTTTTGGACAAAACGCTCCACGCTTTCTTTCATAATAAATCATAGTAAATATTCAATAAAGATGATTACCTACTTATAACCATTTCGCATAGATAATTATTTATCGTTCATCACGACTGAAATTGTTTATGTTTACCTGCGATCTAATGAAGATTTGGCAAAGGGAAAACTCTTGAGTCATCAAACTAAATGTCCGAATTATTTTGTAATTTTTAGTGCGTGCTAAAAGCGTGTTTTTTAGTTTTTTAAACTATTATTTTTATTATGTTTTATTTTTCATCATGTTGTTCCCACGAGTAGTGGACAAATAGACGGTCGACCCCCCCAGAGGTCTATGTTGGGGGGCAAGGCTAATTACAATAGGGTTGCGCCCGGTGCCATAAGGTGACGCTAGCGACATATTTTTTACCACCCTCATACCATTCAGCCCTCGGCGCGTATCCTACCTTGGCTTAGGTGAGATCTCATAGACTCAAAGTCCAATCTTCGTATTCCTCCCGTCGAACCTTATTGATTGATACCCATGACATGATAATTTGGTAAGAAAATGTCATTTCGCATTATTTTCAGCAAACCCTTTCATTTTATACCTAAATCATAGGGCTGCATTTCAAATAGCCAATCCGCCACCTTGGGACGGCCGCCATGTTGGATTTAGGTCATGTGCTTATTTTTTTCGTATCCCATTCAGCAAACCCTGTCATTTAATACCCATATCATGGGGGTGCATTTCAAATAGCCAATCCGCCATCTTGGATGTCCGCCATGTTGGCTTTAAGTCACGTGACAATTTTTTTCGTATTCCTGACAGCAAACCCTTTCATTTGATACCCATATCATGGGGGTGCATTTCAAATAGCCTGTCCGAAATCTTGGACGTCCGCCATATTGGATTTAAGTCACGTGACTATTTTTTCGTTTTCCCGACAGCAAACCCTTTCATTTGATACCCATATCATGGGGGTGGATTTCAAACAGCCAGTCCGCCATCTTGGGGAGGCCGCCATATTGGATTTGTAATGACGTTTCTTAGCTAATCATGTATTGTCATCAGAACTCAGAGCGTGTGCAAAATTTCATCCTAATCGAAGACCGGGAAGTGGGTCAAATTAAGATTCCAAGCTTTTCTTACATACATAGTTAGTTACAAGTGAAGCTAATAAAAGCGTGTTAATAAAAAGTAAAGATTCAGCAGTACGGAGATGGGAAGTTAATATGTACAAAATTGCACATTTTCCATGCAGTATGTATTCAATATTTATGTATTAGCAAAATAATTGATTGCTTTAATAGTTTTTTAAAATTTAATCTATTTTATTAAAAAAAAAAAAAAAAAAAAATCTAAATGTTTTTAAATAATGACATAGGGGGCCTCGGTAGCTCAGTGCTATGAGAGCCGGGCTGCCATTCTCGAGGTCGTGGGTTCGATTCCCACTGGTCTTGGCCACTTTGGAGAGAGGCCCATGTCTCAGGTAGTAGCTTGGCTGTACATGTGGTCGGCCCTACTGCTGAGGCCGTGGGTTCGAATCCAACTTGGTCAATTGATCACTCTGGCCCATTTCTCCCCACACCTAGTTATTCCTTTCCTGGGCGTAGCTCGTACAAAAGACCTCTTAGGTCGCAGTGCGCACCCGCATGGGTCGCCCTCCTCCTTAATAAAAAAAAAAAAAAAAAAAAAAAAATAATGACATAAGTACTACCAAATTTATATGTTGTTTATTTCTATGATATTATATATATTTTCTGTTTTACATGCAAATGAAAAAGATAATTATCTTTCTGCATCATCTGTGGAAGATATTTGAAAAAATGTTAATAATTCCCTGCTGTATTCCTCTATTTCCTGAAAATAGCATTATTTTTAAAACACACACTGAATTTGTTTGAGGAAACCTTACTTGAAATTCTGGTTTATCAATCGAAGACTGCATCAGTTGTTTTAAGATATGCTCCACATTAGTTTTACGTAAATAAGATTTGCCAGCAGCACATCGCGTTAGAGACAGCAGAGCATTTAACATAGCTTCAGTCTTCACTGGATTAACTAGCTCTGCTTTTAAGTTAGAAGCAAGAATTTTTATATTCCCCGTATTTATAAGTTGATCTTTAAAATACATAACCTTTTTTTTAAATACATGATTCATGAATTAAATCCTTACCTCGAATATGTGGGAATTCAGAAGCAAGAGACGAAATCAGAAAACAACTTTTAATAACAATATTCTCTCTATTTGAAGTTATTGCTGCTGATAAACATTCGAGACCGCCGATTTCTACAAAGCAAGCCAATGCTGTTTCATGATGTCGAACTAGGCAAGAAATCGCATGCATTGCTCCGGAAGAAGCTATGTCATCGCTTAGAATATTCATCAAAATTCGAAAAACTTTTTCAGTTCCAAACTCTGATTGACAAAACGGATTATTTTGACATAAATCAGCAATTAATGATGTCGCTAACTTCTTAATATTGGCATTATTTGATTCTAAACATGAAATCAGAACTTTTGCTCCACCCAGTTTTACGAAGTTATTGGCATCATCTATGTTATCAACAAATTCCTGAAGTAGTTCCATAGATTCAATTTTATCTTCATCACTTGATGTATCTGATTGTAAAGTTTCCAATGCTTTTTGAAACTGCTCCACTGTATCAACGGTCATAGAATTAAGTACTTCTTCCAAAAATTTTCTGCGCTGAAAAGAAATATTATGTGGCACTTGGTAAAGTTTAAAGATAGAAAAATTAAAGGAGTTTTATCCAAAAATCTCAAAACTTTCATGCAGGATAGATGAAGCCTATTTATTATATTAATATTAGGTTGACAAAAAACTATTTAAACACTATTAAACTTATAGTAGGGGAGCCCGGGATGCTAAATTTGCAGTTACTAGAGCGTCATGGGGACCTATTGGATTGTGAAGATTAGGTTCTAAAACGAAAAAAAGTTTATGTTAAGTTTTCCATTTTAGTGGGGAAAAGAGCGGGTAAAAATGTTTAAAAATGTAAAAAAAAACAGTCACATGGAAATACTCGAGCGCGTCAGACATTCATAGTGTATACCTGCTTTGTCTTTCTGATAACCGATGGATATTAATCTGACGATTAGATAGTGGTGGGTGGCTGTAAAAAGGGGTAAAAAAACAAAACAAAAAAAAGTTATTCGAGCGCGTCAGATATTGAAAGGCAATGCTAATTGAACTCAAAAAAATCCCCTATTTCAATGGCTGACGATTTGGACGGGACCAAAACTCATAACTGATTTTTGAAAATGTTAAAAAAAACAGTTACCTTGAAATACTCGAGCGCGTCAGAGTTTTATACAGAGGGTTCAACTCGATGTCTTAGTCGCCCTAAATGATAATCTGACAATTATATAGAGGCGTATTGCTAATCTGACAATTTGAAAAATTGTTAATGTAACAGTTTTCAAATACAAAATTTTTTTTAGTTTCTTTTGTTTATTACTGGATGTAATAAAAAAAATATGTACACACATTTATATATAGAAAATTCAATCATTTATTTATATAAAAGTAGATAACAAATATAATTAAAGAAAAATATTTCAGTCTTCATCCTCACTGGATTCATTTTTTTAGTGTTTCTGGTGTAAACTTTTTCAGTTTTCCACAAGTTTCTTTTTCACAGAATACACATTTCACACTTACATCACTCATTATTGCAATGGATATGAAACTTATTGCATGAAATTCACAAAATTACTTGAAAACACAATAAACAAAACAAAACGTCGCACATAGGGCGATTACTAGGATATAGGCCGGCAAAAATCCATTTGTCAGTAGGAACTGTGCGACAGAGTGAAAGATAGGGAAAGTGTGAGAAGGAACGTGAGGCGCGGAATGGGGAATACATAGTTCTCAGTAAATGTACGCTCAGTCTTTATCGATGGTTTTAGCTACATCGCCCCATGAAAACCGTCAGATTATATGTATTTCATGATCCTGATAGAATTTCCTTTAGAATAAAAAAAAATTCAATCGCGCTCGAGTATTTCGAAGTGACGTTTTTTTTTTACAACTTTGTGACTCGCCCATTTCCTTATGCCACGCTCAAATTGTCAGATTATTGAAATATAAACTTTTCTGGATGTACTTAACTTACCTGTTCTTAATCTGACGCGCTCGAGTATTTCTGAGGATCGATTTTTTTTTACTAATCTGACGGGCTGCCCTCACCGCACTCCCCTGTATTAAGGGTTCATATATGGTAGGGGTACATTACAGGGTGCAAGGTTTCTCCCCATATGATTTTCTGACGCGCTCGAGTAACAACCAAATTCCCCGCTTGGGCTCCCCTACTATTATCTATTTCTTTCTAAATAATTTTTTCAAGAGTAATTACTCTAGCATGTTGCAGAACATTCTCGAAGGAATAAGAAGGGTGTAAAAAGCGGCGCGCGGCATTGCAGTGCGTTATCATCGATGATGGATGACAAGTGCATTATACTTCTACGCGTTCAAAATCGCTTCCGTTGCTCGTTGTCGGTTAGAGGAACATGGTTGGGCTACGGTGCAACACTCTCCGTACTTTCCTGACCTTGTGCCGTCTGACTACCACGTGTTCTAGTCGCTGAATCAGTATTTACGTGAAAAAAAGTGAATTCATACGTATATGACGATCTCAAAACTGATTCAGTCAAATTCTTTCAGTGCCAGCTTCCACAGTTCGGGGCGGATGGCATTAAATCACTGCCAAAGAAATGGGTGCAACTCGTAGATACTAATGGTGACTATATTGTTGAATAAACATTTAAAGTTTAATAAATAATAAGAGCATCTCAAGGTTTTTCATTATTTCCTTGCTAACCCAATACTAATATATAAAAATGTTTCGGGTAGTGTATAGAGGGTGTCAAAAACCACCTGTCCACCTCTTCTAAATCGACCAAACAATTTTGTTTTCGCCAAGCTGAGTGTTCCATTTGAGTAAAGTGGGTACGCTCTATCGATTGCAGCTATGTTCAGCGGTCCGGAAGTACGTTATTTAGGCCGGAAGAACCTTTTTTAAATTGAATGTGTCTATTTTTACCTTGAGTTCGGATTCCACGATGAAAAATACACAACTTTGATTTGATACATTTTTCGAAAAAATGACATTTTCGCCCTCTAAATTACCTTTGAAGTCGTTCAAACCGGAAGTAGATCTTGAATTCCGGAATTGCATTGGCGAATTCAAATTCTACGTCATAATTTTTGCATGCTGGGTTTAAATGGAGACTTTATCGCTTCTGCCTCCTACCGGAAATGGAATATTTAGACAGGAAGTAGACCTTTTACGTTTATATTACAATATTCTAATCTAATTAGGTTTTTATTTTATGAATGAATTCAAACCAGATTTTGATTTTAACCACTTCGGTACGAGCGTCGACTATAGTCGACAGCCACAGAAGAACGCGCACAGCCGAGTGTCGACTTTAGTCGACAGACAAAAGCTTTTACCTTATCTCTGCCTGCAATGTAAAGCAAGCTTTCAGTGCTATCGTATGGACGATGAGTGGTGCTGGCTGTGGGCAAGGTTCCGCGGCCGGTGAACGCCGTACCGAAGTGGTTAATCTTTACCGTAATATTGTCTGAAAATAATGATATTTTCAGAATAAAATACTAATTCGATACTTACCAATCAACAACCTAACCATTAATGGCAGTGACGTGGCATGGAATGATAATGTCAAATACCTAGGGGTTACATTAGATAAGACTCTCACCTATTCTAAGCATATTACAATACTTAACAAATTGAGTCTACTGATAAAAATTATGTACCCTTTCATAAATAGATCAACATTAAACCTGGATAATAAACTTACAATATATAAAGTAATATTTCAAGCCCTAATGCTCTATGATGGCCCGGTTTGGTTTCAATGTGCACGTATGCATATACAAAAACTACGAATCATGCAAAATAAAATACTCTAAATGATTTTACATTTACCCTGGCACTTCTCCACCCTTGAAATACATAGTCAGGCTAATGTTATAACTGTAAGTGTCAAACTCAATACTATAGCAGAAGAATTTTTCGAAAAATGCACCTATTCGAATAATCCGTTAATCAGACAGCTTGTAACAGATCAGGCGCCCAGCAATAGTAGCATAGTATAGGCAAATAAATATAATAATAAGTAGGATTAGTTAGGTTTTAATTATAGTTAGTAGTTAGCTAAACAAATTCACTGGGTTTTTATTGAATTTTCCCCAAATTGCAATATTACTTAATTTACACCCTTTGGCTTTGTCACACGTAGATAATAATACAGCTGAATGAATTACTAATTCTAGCACTGAATTGTACCTTTCTTACCGTGTAAATAAAATGTCAATCTTGAAATAACTAAATAAATGAAATGAAATGTCGTAAAAAAATACTAATTTATGATCAAAACAAATATTTGCGGTTAAAAGTCTACTTCCGGCGTGGAAACCTACTTCCGGTAGATTTCTATTGCGTAATATAAATGTAACACTATTGCACATGTATTTATAAATCATACCTACTTAATATTTATTCTATTTCGTTTTAGACAAATGAAAATAATTTGTCTTTGAACACTTTAACCGATTTTTGTGCAAAACATTCTCGTTACATCGATCCCCTATTGTTTGAAGATACTTTTATTTTGATTATAATAATAATCGATATGGTTTTTTTATTTTATTTGTGAACTCGTAAATCCTAGAATCACTGGAATTGTAGGAATTGTAACTGAGAGACATAATATTTTCCACTGATTTGGTATACTGGTGTAGAATTTAAAAAATTTAATTTAACTATAATTAAGCAAAAATAAAGTGTAACTAGTTTTTCGAAATGTTCGCCCAATTTCCTTTAGTCCAGTCGGCAGATACTTCTTTTCTGCATTGAATTCCAACAGAAATTTTTCGATAGGGACAATATTCCTTTATGTAAATCCAAGTTGCCGCGGATCTTGGATTTTAGTTTCGATCTATTATTTCATTAAAGTTTAATCCTACGACAAAAACAGACAGGAACTACATATTTTTCCATAATTCTTGTATGAAACTTTGTTCTCTACTACAACTACAGGCAATCAGGATATGAGGTGAGTACTCGATGTTTAATGATAAAATGTTAGAATAAAACGTAAAAACCCTCCTATAATTGCGAAATTCTCTTCAGTAAATGAACAGGAGGAATTTTTTCGTAAGTTCAAAAAAGTTAGAAAAGTTGTGAAAGTTTAACTAAAACAGATATCCCAAGACTTGGAACAAATCAAGAATAAGGTAACCTCTCGCATTTTAATGAAACTCGGCAGGAACGTTCGTCTAGGCTTAGAACGAACTAATATAAAAAATTTTGTCGTAAAGCTCAACTTTCTGAGAAATTCAACTTTAAATATAATAAAAGTAAACACATGCTTTTTGCACTATCACTTGCACCTACGAAAACCATTACAAACTATAGGTCTGTCTGGTAACTTTTGGGTAAAAACCTCTTGAATAAAAATCTGGTAAAAAGTTTCATATGGTAGTGGGGATAAACATCAAAAGTTACCAGACGACTTCAAGTAAAAATTGGGTATACCTTCAAAATCTTACTTGTGTAGGTAAATTGTTAAACATGATCAAGATGTCAGAGGGAAAACTTGTGGATTTATTTAATATTTTCGAAGATTTTGAAATTTGTTTTTTATTTTTTACAAATTTTTTCAATAATTTCTTCTTTTATCTGAATCAAAACGCAAAAATTTAAACACGCAACTGACAGATTACATAGTGACAAGCAATCGGTAATTTTACCCAAATTTACTCGGTCTCCGAGGCGTGAGTAAAATCTGGTAAGAGGAGAAGTGCTGTCAAGAGCTCAGTTTTTCCCCTACGTGAAGTTAACAGACACTTTCAGGTAAAAATTTGACCCGTGAGTAAAAACTTTATAGTTACCAGACAGACCTTATTACTATCTATTTATGTTATTCATAAGTCCCCAGCTGATTGCCACGAGGAACATTTTTGGGCAAAAATTTAAAATTGAGTGTGATATAAAATAAATCGGTTTGTGAAAGTTTAATTATTTTTAATTTGCGTCAGTTTAAACATTATTGTGCGGTATTTTAGGGAATTTTTAATAGCATGACTTGCTCCATGAGGTTTGTGGCTGTGCTAAAAATGGCCTCATTTTTCAGACGACCGTTAGTAGTCCAGTTCTTTCACGTCAGTGGCTGATATATATTCTGATGTCACAATTTATAAATTCAAGATGGCAGTCTGCCAAATTTCAAACTCTGTGCGATTTACATAAAAATTGTAGCAAAGGGCTTTCCCCGGTCGCTGATTTCAAAAAGGGTCTCAACATTTATGAATTCCAGTGGGCTGTCAAAGTGCTGTCATGCACTTCATTTCATTAAGGAATTGCCATTATTTCTAAACTAACTTTCTGACCCTAATACGATACAAAACTTACCTCTTCATCCATCGGTTCCATCCTGCTTGAGTTTGGGGCATCCTCTAATCTAGTCGTCTCCATTGCGAATTTAAGCAACCCCTTGATAAGAGAAATTATTATTATTATCAGTAGCTTCTTATTATACTGATTTTAAAAAAATTAGACCAATGTTTTTACTTTGAATAGTTTTAAAACTAATTAATTAGACAGTAGAGTAGTAGTAGTAGGCACGGCAGTGCCCCCGCCAAGTCGAGCAAAAAAGCTTTTCATTAACACTAGATTTACCAAGACCAGTCAAATTGACTGGTACTCAATTTATTCTCTGAATTGATTAAATTTTGTAAAGTTATCTCCTAAGAGTTATGCCAAAGCTTATTATGGTTCAAAATTACGACATATCAAAGACTTTTTTCCCATTTATAGTTACTAATTTAAATGTAAAAACATAGCACTTTAAAGGTACCGAAAATTATAAAAATTACAGGTTTTCGCGCCGGTAAATCTAGTGTTAACACAATTCAAAAATCGAAACAGAAAAAGATTTTGTAAGATACATTAAACATCCGAAATAAGTAAAGAAATACAATATTTCTGTATACCCCAACGACACCCAAAGCGTGTTATATTTTGCTTCACAAACGGATATAACCAAGAATTGTGAAACTAGCAATAACCATAGAATAAAATGTCCAACTTATACGACCAATATAGACAACAGAGGTGAAGGAAAAGCTCTCTTAGGCAGGCCACACACCAATTAGTCAAATGCCTAATGCATGCAGAACAAGTAAAATGTGCATGAATGAATGATGCCGAGCACGTGTTTTTAAATTGCAAGCCGTACACTGATAATTCATTTGCTTATTCTCCGAAAGGAATGAACGAATCATTTTTCTGCATGACTAATCGAGTTTAGCTTGCACAACATTTGACTAAACATTTTTGCGATTGTGTTAACTCAGTTGTGGTTTGATCGTAGAGCGAAGTAAAATGAAAGGAATTTCTTATCGTCTTTTAGATCTTCCATCATTTGAAAAGATCCTGTTTGAATTCTTTTTTCAAATTCAGGATTAACCCAAAATCGTCTCAACGCTTTCTGTTTCTTATATGCTGCAGCAATGATGATTATACTATCAATCTTAGTCTGAAGACACTTTTAATTTTAAACACTGAATTTTAAATTTCTACTCAACACTCGACAAATTTCCAAAACTGACTGAGAGAAGTGACTAGCCAATGTGCAGCTATATAAGTCATTATTTATATTATGCATGATTCTGCATTTTACTAAAGTTGTGGCGGGCAGGCAAGCAGGCTGAGAGTTTTTAAATTTATAATTTTTAAAAAAAAAAAGCAATTCAAGTAGGCCTTGACGAGAGAAGTAAAAACAAAACTTGTAAAACATTTTAGTTCGAAGATACCTTTTGTACTGATCAGATCTTTAAAAATAAATATATTTAAATTATACTTCTTCGTGATATATATTCTTTTAGTTGGAAGAAAAAGATTAATTTAAACCTTAATAATCTTCCTTCCACAAAGTCATGCATTCGGCATTTGAATAATTAGTGTGTGGCCTGCCTTAAACAACATTGCTTTCGAATTGATCAACATTAACGTTAATAATAATGGAACCGTATTTTTTAACTAATTTTTACTAAACGTTGCCTAGGCACTTACGGGCCCAATATCACGAGTAAGTTTGTAAATGGGAGAAATCGGTCAAGGGGGAAGATAATTAGGTAATACAATCTCCTCTTATGTAAAAATGGTTTAAATCTAATATCACTTGAATTTTTTAATCGCTATCGAACTAATTTGACTTATACTCGTACATTCTCATATACACACATTATATTTCGAGTTTTTGAACATGTATAAAAGTGGTGAGGATTGATCAAGTACCCTCTTGGCTACACATATTTCAATATTTAATTTTATTACTATTCTATTCTTATGCATTAATAAGGTCATTATCTCAGCCGAATTTACAAATGGAGGTGATTACATTCTTATACGCGATTCTTGTGGGCACAATTACTCCTGATGTAACCAATTTACTTTAAATTTTGCATTAATTTGAAATTTATGGGATTCCATAAGAAAGTGTGAAGTTGTGCTTCCATGTGTAGTTAATTTAATTTGCATTTAGCTCCTTTATTTCTTAATCGTTTTCAATAAAATTTAAGATCGTTCAAAACTATATATTGGCTTCTGGCTGCTACCGAAAGATCCTTTTCTCTTTTTTTCTAAGATTATGAAAAAGGGTATCTTAACCCATTCTTTCCCAGCGTTGCGAAAACGCAACACCTGATTTTTGTATGTTCGGACGTGATTTCCACTCCCCCCTTGAGCACTACTGTGCACGTCCTGTTTTCGCTGTTAATGGTTGAAATTTTCTATAAAAACATTCACCACAATGATATATGAGCCAATACCTCATAAACTAATCGTTTCTCATAAATTTCATTAGTTGAAACATGCTCTACGCGTCAAGGTGATTCCAAATAGCGATAAAAAAAATTTGTATCCTACCCTTCTTAACCAAAACAGGGCTTTTCAGGCTTTCCCTGTTCAGCATAGGTGAATTACCAAAATTTTTGTTCAATGTGGTCTAAAACAAAGTTATTCTGAAGTTTTTGTACGTTTCTGAAGACATGAGTTCTGGGAAAGAATGGGTTAATTCAATCGTTAGAAAGCTTGATTTTTTTTTCAGGAAAAATCCATATTATAGAGTAAGCACAAATGTACGGATCATTACACTCAATATTCGAAACGTTCTAAATAACTTATTGGTCCAAGATTTTACTGCTCTTACAATTTAAGAGTATCTTTCTTAGGTAACGTTAGGTTAGGTTGAGTTGATCGATTACATTGAGTCAAAGATTATTTTGTTTTCACCAGTCATCCTCCCATGCAATTTGGTATGGTTAGCATTGTGCAATCGTAAAATTTGTCGCGTATGGGGTGTGTGAATATGACTCCGCCCTTTTATGTTAAAATAAAACACATTTGCTTTTTTAGAAAATTAAAGAAAAGTATACTCACATTATGCTCCATCGGCAGCTACAACCTTCGCCCATCTTCCAGGTAATTTACGTATTCCTTTCATGAAGAAATCCTGATCTTTTGAGCTGATCCAATTATCAAGCCAAATTTAGATACTTTCGTATGAAGTGAACCATTCTCCCGTAAGATCTGACTGCATTATTCGAAATAAGTGATAATCCGAAGGAGCTATGTCTGGCGAATATGGCGGGTGGAGTAGCACTTCCCAGTTCTGTCCACCTAAATATCTTTTCACGACTTGTGCGGTATGCGGTTTGGCATTATCCTGTTGAAGAATGAATTTACTGTGCCTATTCACCCATTCTGGTCGTTTTTCTCCTATGGCTCCCTTCAAACGCATTAGTAGTCGTCGGTAAACTTCTCCATTAATAGTTTGAGAGGGTTCATAATAAACAACACCTCTCTGATCCCACCAAATGCAAAGCATAACCTTGTCACAGTCAATATTTCTCTTTGGCTGTGACGGGCCGGGTTCACCTCGCTTCACCCAAGCTTTTTTACGTTTAGGATTCTCATAAAATATCCATTTTTCATCTCCTGTGATTATTCGATATACAAATAATTTTCTTTGCTGCCTTTGAATTAGCATTTCACAAATTCTTTTTCGACGTCTCTTTCTTTCAATTCATATGGAACTCAGTTACCAACTTTTTGAACCATTCCCATTGCTTTTAAACGCTTTGCAACAGTTGATCGTTTAACATTTAATGCTACAGCCAATTCTGATTGAGTTTGGCAAGAATCCTCTGCCAATAATGCTTCCAATTCAGCATCTTCAATTTTTTTTTGGTAGTTTTCCATTTTCTTTGTTCTCAGTGCCAAAATCATTATTTTGAAATCGTCGAAACCATTCCTTACAAGTTGTATTAGATAGAGCATAAATCTCCATAAGCAAACGATGAGTTTCCGCTGCAGTTTTCTTTGCAATAAAATAGTGTAATAGCACTTCCCGCAAATGATGTTTACTTGGAACGAAAACCGACATTTTTAAAGAGATAAAAGCACTTGTAAAAATATGTCAACCAAATGTCACGTAGTTTGACAGCTGACATAAAGTACTATCGAACACAAGTGTTTCCATTTATTAGTACACGTAAGCAATACTAAAAACGACATCTGTTGGGAAAAGGGGGAGTCATATTCACACACCCAATATGAATGCAATCACTAATTATTAATTTTGAATAAGTTATCAGTTTTAACTTATATTTAAGGGGGTCCTCTAGTTTCTCGGGTCGAAAAAATCGATTTTTTTTATTTTTTATAAATCACATCTACAACATGTGTAGAAAATGTGTTCCAAAGGATTTTTCGATATTTGAAGTGGTTCACAAGTTACGGCCCTGGAACGGAGCAGGTATACGAAGAGCGTGCAGGGCTGCGCGAACTTTCAAACGCGTTTTTCTCGAAACACCATTTTTCGAAACGGTGACCATGAGTAAAAAATAGAATGTAATTTGCAAAAGTGTATAAAAAAGTCAATTTTTGTAATTTAGAATTCATTCTAGTTCAATCGCTAGTCTTAAATATGAAGATTAAAATGCCGTTTGGTTTACTGATTTCAGATAAGTAGAACAGCCACAATCTGGGTCACCGTCAAGCACCTCTTTTACTTGATGTCTTCCTGTCGGCCACTATAACTTTTACTCTATTATATATTTTGACTTCAAAAAATGTGTAAAGCTTATTTAAATGTTAATAAAGATTATGCAAAAACAATGACATTGATTATTTCGATGGTTTTCCCGTAAAAAATTATTGAAAAAGCCGTAAATAAACAGTCGAGAAACTAGAGGACCCCCTTAAGGGAACGAAGAAATTAAAGAGGATCAGCCAATAGAACGGTGGCGTTTTAATTACCATTCCTTTCCAGATATCAATTTTACAGCGGCCAGCGGCTACGTAACAAGGCTTCTCGCCCTATTCGCTCCTCTATTCAGCCACGCTCATAATTATCATAGAGCAAAGATAAAAGCACCTTACCTCGAGCCGAATAAAAACATTTGGATACAGAAGTCGTTTAAAGATTTAGAGACAACACTTTTAAAGGAATTCGTTTTCGGGAATACTCTTATAGAATGATATGAATAATTATAAATAAAAAGATGTATTGGTTATATCGATAGATCACCTACAGAAAGATTGTAAAAATATAGGCCCTTCAAATATAATTGTTCTGGCAAAGACGACTAGTTCAAAACGCCTTAACTTAATTGAAATAACTAAAACAACTAAAAAACCAAAATTGCCCAATAAAGATGTGTGTTATTGTAACTTGTAAATGCCCAACTTCTTCGCATTCAACAAAACGGCCAGAGAAAGCTGCAATGAAAGCAAGTCAAGGACTAGCTAACCCAAAAACTTATAGGTTCTTTGCAATTTTATCATAAAGAAAGAAGATAGATACCTAGTTTGTGCTGATTACGGACTGCTTAGTGTGAAAATAAAGATAATTTTCCCGTACCGGAAGCAGATGAGTCCTCTTAATCTCAAATGGGCTAATTGGGAATTTTGCATTTACAAAAACGTTAGCAGCTAATAAGAATAATTCATATCTCTACTAAATTCGTACAATACAATGTGCGTTCTTTACAGAAATTTCACAGCAGAAATAGAATATATAGGTGAGGAAATATTGTTATGTACTTCCTACCGCCGCAAATTCAAATTCCTCTTAGTGAGGCGTCGATGAAGAGTTGTTTGAAATGGAACATTTCCATTGAAACATTTGCAACCAAGCTGCGAAAAATTATTTCCCGGGAATACAATTTAAATTTCTAATAACCTTTAGATTTCAAAAGTACATAATTATTAGATATTAATTTTGCTTTCGTCCCCTCGTTTTCTATGGCTTTTCTGTAATGTTAATGGGAAAATCAGGCATAAAATAGGAAGAATTCACGTGGGATACTAGGAAATCGATTCTCAGCATTCAGTACTCAAATTACTGTGAAAAACTTAATTGAGAAAAATCTAAAAATATCTTAAAATGGGGTGTGTTTGCATTCTAAATGGCTAAGATGTACAACGAATTAATTACTAATCTTAGGTATAAATATGGATCGATTTATGTAATCGAAATTGTGAAATGCTCCAAAAATGAATTGTAATAATTTCAACTCACTGCCAGCCTAAAATCGGTTCGAGGTGTAACCAAGAGTGATTGAAAAGTGAAGAAAGTATGGGACTAATGGTCCATTATTATATGTCAGTAGCCCCAATATTTACCATAGTTTAGTAGAAGTGACTTCCAGATAACAACGTTGCCCCATGCTCAGCAAATTAATAGATCTGTTCGTTTACAATCCTGTGGCACCCCAGTGCGCCCTAGACGCACTGGATTTTAAATGTCAAATGCCAGTTCGCAGTTTTTTGACAAACCTGGGCAAAGGATATCGATATCAACAAGAAGTGACACTCTCAACACGCTCTCAAAGCCCCAACTCATATGCAATTCTCGAAAATACACCCAGCTAAATTTTCCATTAAAAATTCTCACAGACAGCTTTTACAACGTAAGCTATAAACTGAAGCTTTTTTTTATGAACGCTTTTTTAAAGGCGCCCTAGTTTGATGCATTGGTATCGGTCTCTCAATTTTACCTCCCATCGCAATGTTAAGTTATAGGGAAATGCCGAATCGGAGAAGGGAGAAGAGGCAGATAGCACACACCGAGCGTGAATACGGACGAGATTGTTTAAATTTTTTCATTGTGCATTTTTAAAGGCGCTCTGCTATTAAATGTATTGTGCTCCGGTCGCTTTGTTAAAAGTACCGGGTGGTCTTGATTTGTTCGGAAATGTGAACAAACTTAAAAGGTTTTGAGTAAAAAAGTGCTTTTTTAGAAGCAAATAATTAAATCAAATTAAATGTGCTCTAGATAAATGATGGGTAAGCATAAAATAATGTGTTTGGTGTGTGGCTGTGGAAAAGGCAGCGTGTAGTGTGTTCATAGAAAAGTTTTGTAGTAAAAGATTTTTGTGAGGTGCACCCAGCAGAAGTGTTCCACTTTTCGCCCCAAATTTTTGTCTTTCTCTCACTATACGTTCTTTATTACTACCCATTTCTAGCAAAAATTCCCATTTCGTCCCTGTAACGGTACCAAAGTCGAAAAAAGATAAGGAATAACCGCTCGAGTGTCCCCTCTTGCTATAGATACTTTTTGCCCTGGGTGCCCTGGTTTTACCCCAGCTAATATCCGGTGTAAACTCAGGGCTAATGAGGAATATCAGTTTGACTGTTAACAGAAGCGGTATTTAGAGTGGAATTAACTCTTACTGCGGGCACAATAAGTTAACATTAGCATTTCGATGTGGAAATTATCAAAAAATAGTTATTTTATTTTAGAATTTTTATGCAAAAGGTCAGATGACAGTTCATCTTTTCAATAAGCTATTCGTTGAACAGACAAGCACTGGGGCGCACCCCATTTTTTGAAAATTCTCAGGCGCAGCAGGGCACCCTGATACCACAGGTTCTCGGGTCGACGAACAAGCCTATTAACTCTTACTGGGGACGCAAGAAATTAATTTTGGCATTAAGATGTAGAAATTATCAAAAACTATTGTTTTATTTTAGAATTTGTGTGCAAAAGGCTGGATGACAGTTCAACTTTATAATAAGCTGTTCGCTGAGCTAACAAGCACTGGGACGCCCTGTTTTTTGACAATTATCAGGGCGCCCTGGGGCGGCCCCGTTTTTTGACAATTCTCAGGGCGCCACAGGTTTTTGAGTCAACGCACAAACATATTTATATACGCCCGATTCATTTTTACTAGATATCAGCACTAATCTTTCCACAAAAATAAAATACATAGGCCAACAATTCCGTTTGTTACATGCTAATTTGCAAACTTCGCAAATAACAACTTTGGCTAAAAATTTGCCACTTTATTACCTGTAAGTTTTTTGGTGTTCGCTCGCCCATTTTAAATTTTACTGTATTAGCAAAAAGAACTCATTAAATTCCGTCTGATTGTTTGTCTGATGAATTCGAAGTACCTTCTTCTTTCTGCCAATAGCAGCGCAAATCATATAAATAAAAGGTAATACCTTGAAGAAGCAAACCAATAACGGACAGGGCTTTGCGTACCTTCACACTCGTGCCTTTCCTAAACAAATTAAAACTAAAATTATTTCGAGAGCATTAACGCAGCGAAATGTTAGTTGGATAAAGAAGTAATCGTGATTGCAGAGATCAAGGTAAGTATAAGAAAAACATTTTTATATTTTCAGGGGTTTTTGAGCAACAACGGAGAAGAGTTAAAGAGTGTCAAAGTGTTGATTATTACGCGTAGTGCGCACGATTTCAATGGAATTAAAGGCTGTCGTGGGTGCAAGTGATGCAAAAACATGTGTTTACTTTTATGTATCGATTGGTGGTATCAAAAAGACGTATTACACGCGAAGATACTAGAAAAAACCAAAAACAAGTGCACATACATAGTGCTACGTTCATTTGGCTATTGGAATGATTTTTTGTAAAGTTGTCTGCCAAGAGCGAGATAACTAGAATTCGGTCAAAAGTTGGTCTTACTTTCGAAGTGAGTTTTTGTAAGGGATCAGCCACTGACATGAAAGAACTGGACTGCTAACCGTCGTCTGAAAAATGAGACCATTTTTAGCACAGGCTCAATCCTCATGGAGCAAATTATGCTATTAAAAATGTCCTAAAATACCGTACAATTATGTTTAAACTGATGCAAATTAAAAATAATTGAGCTTTCACGAACCGATTTCTTTCATATCACGCTCAATTTTAAGTTTTTTCATAAAAATGTTCCTCGCGGCAATCAGCTGGAGACTTAAGAATAACAGAGATAGATATATTGTATAATGCCTTTGTCTAACCTTCATATTTCTCATATATACCAACCAAAGCTAAAAGTTGTATCACAAAATGAAGTAGCCATCTGTTGGACATCATAAAACTATTCTAACAGCTGATTGCAACGGAAAATTTTGAGTTGGCGGGCAACTTGTAAAGGCTGTCGTGAGTAAAAGTGATGTGCAAAAAGCATGTGTTTACTTTTATTTATCTATTGGGGATATCAAAAAGATGTATCACACGCGAAGATACTAGAAAAAACCAAGAGAAGTGCACATACATAGCGCCACCTTCATTTGGCTATTGGCCATTTTTTTTGTAAATTTGTCTGCCTGCGGGCCTTAAGAAAGAGCGAGATAGTTAGAATTCGGTCAAAATTTGGTCTTACTTTTGATGTGAGTTTTTGTACGGGATCAGCGGTCCTGTTCTTATATGTCAGTGGGATCAGCAGTCCAGTTGTTACATGTCAGTGATGGCATGTAATACAAGTGTCAGGTACTGTGTCAGGACAGAAATATCTCACTCTTGAGTTAGGCAGGAGAGAGTGAAGGTTCAAATTGAAATAAGTGCAAGGAAAATAAAATAAATTTACAGTGAAAGTGTAAAATTAATATTATTAATAAATAATAGTATTGAAAATAAATACGATGGATGATTCACCGAGTTTTCAACGGTAAGGAGAGATTTACTTGTTTTATTTTCGAGTAAATGATTTTATATTATGAGAAAGTAACCATGTGCAGTTATGTGCCAAAAAAAAGGCAGTGATTATGCTATCATCAATGCATCATGAAGCAAAAGTTAGCGATAGTGCAAAGAAAAAACCCGAAATTATTGAGTTTTATAACTGGTCAAAAGCTGGAGTGAACCCAATGGATAAAATGCTTGGTAGATATACTACAAAAAGATCTACTCAAAGATGGCCTCTAGCATTTTTCTATAACATCCTCGATGTCGCCTGCCTTGCAGCATATATTCTGTATTATGAGAATAATAAAATGCTTGCTAAAAAGTCGTATAAACGGCGATTATTTTGTTGGCAATTGGACAGAGAACTGTGTACTACATTTATTGAAAGTCGTTCGCAGAATGCACAAATCATGAGGAATTTCACAACAAGAGTGGAATCTTTTCTTGGTCGAGCTATCAATCCATATGCGCAGCCAACAACATCTGGATCATCAACACCCCAGACACAGCTCGATTAAACCGGAAGGAAAAGGATTACTGGTGTATGCTACACTTGTCTTCAAAGTGAATTTAAAAAACGTCGCAAAACTAGAAAAATATGTTCGGTGTGTAAGAATCCTATCTGTGATGAACATTGTATTACAACCACGACTGTACGAAATAATTAAATATATAGTATTATTCTTGTGTGGCATTGCATTATTATAAAAATTAAACAATATAAATAAACAACTAATCGGATAAAAAAAATTCTTACTAAAATAAATATGTATAAACGGAATTACGTTTTTCTTACCTACTATCTTTGCTATTGTTTGTAATAAGAATTGTTTAAATAAAAGAAATTACAAACGACATTGTTTATTATTAATTTAAAAGTCAAATTACCTCAATACTTTAATAAACAGTCTCTTTAGTGTGCATAAACCCGCTATTCATACATAATAACTGAAGTGGGTACCCGGGTACCTGGTTATTGAACGAAGGGGGTATCAAGTTTGATAGTTAATAACTATTATTAAATAATTAATTATAAAAAAATTTGACGAAAATTGGGTATCAAACTACTTAAATTTTGGGGATCCGGACGGTCTTAAAATTTTTTTGAGAAAAAGTTAATAAATTCTACCTGCGAAACTGAAATGGATACCCGGGTACCCGGTCATTGACCGGACGGTTAAGGGCCTAAACAGATGAAAAGTTTCAGAGCACTCATCACCACTCGCAAATGCTGAATGCATCAATTTTTTTCTCTCTGGTAACTTTTGGGTAAAAATTTCTTGAGTAAAAATCTGGTAAAAAGTTTCATATGGTAGTGGAGACAAACATCAAAAGTTACCAGACGACTTCAAGTAAAAATTGGGTAAATCTTACTTGTGTATGTAAATTGTCAAACGTGATCAAGATGTTAGAGGGAAAACTTATGGATTTATTTAATATTTTTGAAGATTTTGAAATATGTTTTTTATTTATTTGAACAATTTTTCAATAACTTCTTCATCTATCAAAAATGACAGATACCACAGTGACAAACAATCGGTGATTTTACCCAAATTTACTCGGTCTCCGCAGCGTGGGTAAAATTGTGTAAGAGGAGAAGTACTGTCAAGAGTTCAGTTTTTCCCCTCCGTGAGGTTAACAGACACTTTCAGGTAAAAATTTTACCCGCGAGTAAAAACTTTATAGTTACCAGACAGACCTAATGTCGCCAACTTTTAACACTCGCAAATGTCAAAAGCGGGAGTTCGACATTCTTGGTAGGGGAAGGTCGGGTAGCCCCGGACGGCGGGTAACCCCGGACATTTAAATTTCTTAGAAACTAGCCACGTTGCATAGGCATAGTTTTATTATAAATATGTGCCCTCTCGAGTAAAAACAAATCCAACTTTATTGCGACGTGAGCACAGAGTAAGTTACACGTGAGTGTGTGTTTTGTTCTCGGCAAAACAATTTCGTTGCTCCTGTCAAACTTCATTGAAGGTTTTCAAGTACAATAAGTAAGTGTGCGTACTTGTTTTTTGGTTAATATTGTAGGAAATTTTTATATATTTAAAAGTTGTAATAGTATTTGTAACATTTCTTGCACAATTTAAGAGCTGTGTCTAAAAATTTTGCATGATAGCTATCGGGTATCCCCGGACACGATAGTGTCGGGTACCCCCGGACAATGTTTTAAGTTTTGAATTTTGTGATAGTGTCTTAACAAACTAAAATTGTTTTGTCAGTTTGCTTATTTATGGAAATTACTTTCAAATGTTGTTACTATTGTTGCAGAAAGCCTTGAAATATGCCGAAATTTTAGGGGGGGAATTAGTTAGTTAAAAGTTATTTATATTAATTATTTTTAATAATTTTGAAAACGTACAATTGAAGTGTTTTTTCTTTTATAATTAAGATCTACAGCTTCTCTTAATGCCGAATAATAATCAGTCAAATAAAAAGTCTGCCGTCAGTCCCGCTGTCCAAACAAATATTCCACTATCGGTCCGCAGAGACTGACGCCGGCCAAATGGAAAGTTCACTGTCAGTCATGGGGGATCGACTCACGCCGCGATCAACGTGTTAAATATATAACATTTTCAAATAACATTTCACACTTTCCCACGCAAAAATTCCCTTTTCCATTTGAAACGTATAAAAATCTATTTCAAAATTGCTCTTTTTATACCAAAAATACTAAATTCCAAAACATTAGTATCGATGTTTAACTTCGAAAAGAGCTTATTATTCTAAATGTAAAGTATCAGAATTCAATTCAAAAGTGCATTTTTGTTCAAAACAAAAGTAAAAAAGTTGTTTTTGAAGGCCAAAAAACGATGGGGCCACCATTGATTACTATGTCCGGGGCTATCCGCCATATTTTGTGTCGGCTAAAAACGAAAGCCAAAGTATTTTTTAAATATTTCTTTGAAATAATTTGATATGATTACTAATTCTTAATTAACATAAATGAAGAAGAACTTTAAAACACAAGTGTGGACACACACCTTTGAGCTTTCACAGGAATTGTGTTCTGAACCGTTTTTTTGTGCTGTTCTTGTTCTACTCCGGATAGCGAGCACAAAACAACACAGCTATTAATAGGCAAAGCCAAATATTGAGATACTTTCATAACCTATTTCCTGTGGACTTATTTAATGAAACATACATATAGGTCTGTTCGTTGGCACGAAAACCTGTGGCACCCCAAGGCGCACTAGTGCGCCCTGGTGCGCCCTGAGAACTGTCAAAAAACACGGGGCAGCCCAGTGCTTTTCACTCCAGCGAACAGCGTATGAAAAAGGAGAACTGTCATTTGGCCTTTTACACAAAAATTATGAAATAAAACCACTACTTTTTCATAATGTTGACATCGAAATGCTCAAATTAAATTCTTGTGCCCGCAACAAGAGTTAATTCCACTTTAAATACAGTATCTGTTAACAATTAAACTGATAACCGTCATTTACCCTGAGTTTTTATCTGGGGTAAAACCAGGGTACACCAGGGCGCACCAGGGCGCCCCAGGTTTCTCAAAAAACACAGAACTGTCACTTGACGTTTAAAAACCAGTGCAGATAGGGCGCACTGGGGCGCACTGGGGTGCCACAGGATTGCCAACGAACAGACCTTATATCAAGCGAAAGGTATTTTTTCTTAGATGTGCAGAATATATGTTTTATTCAGGTACGTGCACAGGGGAAGGTGTGAAAGCCAGGTAAAGTTTTACCTGTCCTGAAAAAATGTTCTATTCACATACGCACTAATACACTGTGCACGCGCTATCCATCAAAAGAAATGGGAAGAGTATAAATTTTGTTTCGATTCGTTTTGTTTCATTCTCTTTGCAATCACTGTTCATATACATATTCTCACTGCACTCATTTTTCCCCACACTCAACTAGCCTGGTATGCTGTTCCCAAGAAAACAGCTCAAGGAAATTTAATATTTATTCCCAAACGGAATTTTAATAGTAGGCGAAAGAATTTTAGCTGTCACTTTTACATTCAGGAATATGTGCTCGGATACTTATTTCTTGAGGAATATTTTAACTCCGGGCGAATAGCGCCATCTGCCCGTGAATAGCAAACTATTTTCTTCTTGCCGAACAGCATACAGTTTTGGCAACCAAAATAAAAAACAAAATCCTTAAGTATTCCTTGAGCTTTTTTTTACATGCGTTTTGAACTTTCTTGGCAACAGCATACTAGGCTTTATAGAAGTGAATATAAAATGATTGCCCTGGTTAAGCCTAGTATGCTGTTCCCAAGAAAACAGCTCAAGGAAAATGTGCACTTATTCCCAAACGGAATTTTGACAGTAGGTCAAGGAATTTTGACAACTCAAAAGAGTCAGCTGTTCACCCACTTTTTTAGTTCAGGCAGAGTAAAAATTTCTTCATGTAATGCTGAGCTTTCCACGAACTCTTTGATTTCAATATAATCCATTTGAACAACCACCATATAATCTCAATCTAGCAATCACCAGTGTTTAAATCCAAATCTGTCACTTTTACTTCAAGGAATATGTGCTCGGATACATATTTCTTGAAGGAAATTTGAGTTCCGTGATAATAGCGCCATCTGCTCCTGAAATCCGAACTATTTTTTTCCTTGCCGAACAGCATACCGCTTTGGTAGCCGAAACAGAAAAGAAATTCCTTGAGTATTCCTTGAGCGTTTTTTTACATGTGTTTTGTATAGGCCAAGAAATTTCTTGGGAACAGCATACTAGGCTTTAGCTCAAATATTGCCCGTCGACCGCCGCATTCTGGGATGGGTGGCGGAAAGTATATTCCGTCGAACGCCACCGTCGTCTGCGTCATTCTGCTGAGGGCCTAACAAAAGCAGAAGAAAGATAGAGTCTGGGAAAATGTGAGTGCACATAGAACACACATGCATAAGAACTCTACACTCACATTTCCTCACACTCTATTAAGCTGTTGTTACTTTCTTCTTTCTTCTGTTTTTTTTTTTTAACAAGTGCCGATTTTTTTTCTAATTAAAGCCTGGTATGCTGTTCCCAAGAAAACAGCAGACAATTTGAATTTGTGGTATTTTAGGAGATCAGACGCATAATGAAAATAGTAGACATTAAGCACACTAATTATTTATTAATTAACTTGGGGGAATACAATGGGAAATCAAGTCTCAGGTACAGCAAGCTATAGCGTTCTATGAAGATGGCTTCTCAACCGCTTGATGACTTTGTTAAGTCGCCTGATTAGCCCTTTTGCTTGGAACTTCCTCTCTCGACTACTTGGCGCGCTGTCGTGCGACCGGAGTCGCCACAGCTACTCCCGGAAATTTTGAAAGTTACTCGTCGCCGACTGTAAGTCCGTACTGGTAGAACCAAGGTCGATGTCCACTGATACGGCTGAAATGGTTGAACAGATGAACTTGAAGGAGATGGACTGTCTGATGAGGTGAACATATGAATCGTTTGTTACGGGTGGAGGATGGGATTGAGGAATTTCAAGCTGAGTTTGAGGATTTTCAGACTGATTTTGAGAATTCTGAGATTGAGGAACGGGAGGTTCAGGCTGAGGTGTCTGAGGTTTTTGAGGGAGAGGTTGTATTGCGTTGCTCAGTGAATCACATTTGTTGGAATAATATGGCTTTAATGTGTCCACAGAGACGTTCTCTCTCCGATCATTTACGTCGATGGTGTAGAGTCGGTCTGTTGGGCGTTCAATGACCTTGAACGGACCTTTGTAGGGTGGTTCAAGTGGTTCTCTGACTCGATCACAGCGAATGAAGACAGACATACAAGTCTTTTATAATGAAGACTCTTTATTTGACGTGGTGAGCAGTTGGAGTTGGTCACAGACCACGTGCAAAATCTCTGTGTTTCTCCATGAAAACTTGTGGATCAGGTTGTAGATCTTCGGAGATAAAAATTCTCCAGTAATCCGTAGATTACTTCCGTACAAAATTTCTGCAGGAGAGGCTTGTAGGTCTTCTTTTATACTTGTTCTCAGTCCGAGCATGACTGTAGATAAGATTTCTGTCCAGGGTTTCGGTGACATGAGTGCGGCTTTGAGGGGTCGATGGAAACGCTCAACTAAGCCGTTAGACTGTGGATGGTATGTAGTTGTTCGGCATCTCTCAGCACCAATGAAGTTCATGAAGGCTTTGAATATTTGCGACTCAAATTGAGAGCTTCGATCAGTGGTGATGGTGAGTGGACTGTCATAATGGCTGATCCAGTGATCAAACAGAGCTGTGATAACGGTGTCAGCGGTCATGTCTTTGAGCGGGACAACTACTGGCCATCTTGAGAACCTGTCAATAATCCTTAAACAATAATTGTACTTATTAATCTTTGGTAGTACGATTAAGTCTATGTGAATGTGACTAAATCTAACATCAGGCACAGCGATACGATTAGGTACTAGTCTATTATGTCGCTGTACTTTTGACCTTTGACTGGCAAGACATTCACGAGCCCAAGTAGTAGTGTCTATTTTGATGCTAGGCCAGACAAATTTTTGTCTTAATTTTAGTAAAGTCTCTTTTTGACTAGGGTGTGAAAGGCCATGAACGACATCAAAGGCAGTCCTCCGGAGTGACTGTGGAAGATATGGACGACATTCACAACGGGAAACATCACAGTAAATTTTAAGACCTTCTTTGACTTCAATTTCTTGGAGTTGAAGGGATGAATTCCTTTGCAGGGTCTCGATGAGTTCTGGGTCCGCTTGTTGTTCTTGATATTGTTTCAGAGTCCAAACGTGTGGGTACAGCAATAGCTTCAACCCTTGACAAGGCGTTAGCGACGACATTTTCCGCTCCCTTAACGTAGACGATGTGTGTTGTGAATTGTGAAATGAAACTCAACTGACGAAGCTGTCTTTCTGAGGCGTTGTTGTGTTTCTGAGTATGAGCATGAACTAGAGGTTTATGATCGGATTTAATGATGAAGTTACGACACTCGAGAAGATGATGGAAATGTCGGATGACTGAGTAAATTTTCAGTTTCTGCGAGCTTTCTGGAGAAGTACCCAACTGGTCTGACAATACCATTCTCAGTTTGTTACGACACTCGAGAAGATGACGGAAATGTCGGATGACTGAGTAAATTTTCAGTTTCTGCGAGCTTTCTGGAGAAGTACCCAACTGGTCTGACAATGCCATTCTCAGTTTGTTCTAGAGCTGCGCCAATGCATGTTGTTGAAGCATCAGTAACCAATGCCAGTTCAGAAGTAGGTGACAGGAACGATGATTGAGTAGCGTCGGAGAGAGCCTGCTTAAGTTTGGAAAAACAAGAATCAGTTTCCGAGGTCCAATTGATCTTCGTATTATCGTTTTTAATTGAACGCTTGATGTAACAGTGTAGTGGTAATTGAAGTTCTGCCATTCTTGGAACACACTATCTGTAGTAGTTGATCATGTCCAGAAAACGTCTCAACTCATGTATAGTTTGTGACTTTGGATACTCAGAAATTTTGTACAAACGGTCAGCCGTTGGGACAACCGGTGGAGTTGATGGTGTAACCTAGAAAATTAAACTCATTCTTGATGAATTGACACTTATTAACGTTGATTGTGTGACTGTTCTTGTAGCCCTAAATCCAATGTGGTGAAAACAGACTTGCCATGTAGTAATGGAAAAAGGCTGTGAATAAGTGGTGGTGACTAATTGTCTGGTTGTGTTACTGCATTCAGCCTTTGAGAGTCGCCACATAACCTCCGAGCTGAGTCCTTTTTCGCGGCCATGATGATAGGACTGGCCCAAGGGCTGCATGCTGGTTTTATCAGTCCTTGATTGAGGTTAAGCAGGATCTCAGCAGCTGCCTTGACACCGGCAAGTTTCCTAGGTCTGGAGAAAACGGCAGTAGTTTTGTGATGTCAAAAAATTCTTGGAATTTGTTGATGAATTGTAGAAATATTGGTTTGAGAAGTGTGATGAATGTATCCCTTTGAGGTTTAAAATGTCTTGGAGTCGATTAGCTGCTCGTTTATTAGATCAATCAGGAGTTCAAAGTACTTAAAAAATCAGCTCCGATGACGGGTTTCTGCACGTCAGCTATTGTGAAGAACCAAGTGAGACTTCTACGAAGATTAAAAGTAGGTGTTAGAAATAACATGCCATAAGTACTTATATTAGTCAAGTTGGCAGCGTAGAGAACTATGCGAGCAGGTTGTCGATTACCACGGAACATCACAGCAGGCAACAAGGAAACAGCAGCACCAGAAACAATTAAAATTTCCAAACGTGTTTTTTGATCTTATATATGCAGACGGGCCTCTGTAGAGTGAAGTTTCTCGCTGTCGCGTAATAGGAGCCCTATTGTCGACAGCGATCGTTGTTTTCCTGATTCTGTGAGAGAAATACACAAGGAGGCCGACAGTTTCGTGTATTGTGGCCATATCTCTGGTGATTGTAGCATATATCACTGCGACTGAAACTTCTGCCTTGAATGTCGCCTGGATCTGCGATTTGAGAGCTTGAATCACTTGAATTGTACCGCCAGATCAGCTACAGTTTTTTTTCAGATACTCGATTCTTTCAAACAGTACTTATCTTGAGCAGGTGGATCGTCCATGATGTCAGTTACCTCCTCGGTTGTTGGACCGTCTAAGGCACGTAGGACTGCAAAGTATTTGGCCTTGTCACCACTCGTCTAAACCAGAGATCCAGTTTCTTGGAATCGTATAGCGGGAGCTTTGGTTGTCGAGCTTGATTTAAAAGGCCTTAAAGTCTTGCCTTCATGTTCGTTTCTTTTCTTTTTTTTTTAATTTGATTTTTTGTTTTTTGACACTTTCTTGCTTTGATTGGGAACGCGTTACAGCTTTTGATTGGTCTTTATAACAGCTGCTTGTTGATTTTTCGTTAGAGTCAGACATTACACTCTGAAAACAATCTTCGAACAATGGGAATCAACACGAGGCGTGTGATCACAACTGTAATCTAGTTGGATCACGTTGGGGTCTCCAATATGTGGTCTTTTAGAAGATCAGACGCACAATGAAAATAGTTTACAAAAAACACCGAACTAGCATTTGACATTTAAAAACCAGTGTAGTTAGGGTGCACTGGGGTGCCAAAGGGTTGTTAATTAACAGACCTAGTCATAAGCAGAGGGAAATACCACTGTTCTATTCTTCTCCTTTTGTTTGATAAAATTCAGTTCAGTTCAGTCACTGAGCATACAACATATAGAGGACTCAGTATGAATAACGAAATTTTTCTTCTTCTTTCCTATATCGTGCATCACACAAGGGTTCATTCTCTCAAAAGAACGCAGAATGAACGATAAAAGTTAATTTCCATTAAAGTGGGATCTGCGGCGCTGCGAGTGGCTGTTGTCTGTGGCACTGGCTGGTGAGTCAAAGCGAAAAGTCCTGCGTCTGCCCCTCAACTATATCACGTTGCTAATGACTGCGTGATTGTTGCTAATGACTCAGGTGATTTAAATTTAGATTCTAGAAAGACTTTAAAGAAACATGTACCTATGTTATTTGAAGCAATTAAATAATAAAAAGAAATTATCACGTTGCACAAAGGAAGAAACAATAATAAATTAACTACGTAAAAATTAAAATAATAATAACAGATTTTATGTCGCTCTTCTCAGCATATTGCTGGAAACATTCACCTAATTCTGTGCTGCCTAGGCATTCATTAGGCTCTGCGGATCCATTTCCTGAAAATCTTAAAAGAGAAGCTAAATAACAAATTTTAAAAATATAAGTTAATTCTATTTTGTGCTCCCCAGACAAAAGTATTTGGTATAAGGGGTCACACATGAATATATGATCTGATTTTGCATGTCTCTTTGTAATGTTATAAATGGCCTTAGACTTTTCTATCTCTGTTAGTTGCTTCAGGTTAAAGTTGTCTGTACTTTCATATAAAATTGTAGTATCTTCCCGAGGAAGATTAAACAACGCTTTGATGGCCCTATTTAACAATGAGGATATAATATGTATTTCTTTGCTATGGTTTGACTCCATATTATATACTTCGCCCTCAGAATTTAGAATTTAATATTATTTATATATAGCAATTTTAAAAATGAATAGCGAAATCAGAAAATTCATTCGGTATAGGCTTCTAAGAATTTAGAATATTTAATTTGGCTTTGGAGGAAGTTTTTCCAGACCATTTAAATTTTTCTGCAAACAATGTTTTCTTATCAGAACAAGAAGGAAAAAATTTAACATACATATATATACGGTGATCATAACATTTATGAGACTTTCTAAACCATGTATTAAACGGCCCTGCCTGATTTGTTGCTTGAATACATAAATCAGCGAGGGTTCTTTTAATATTTAATAAATAAGCGCTTTTTTCAAAATGTTTCGAAACAACTTCAGAATGTAGCTTGAAAAGTTGGAAAAGTCGGAAGGGGCCTTAAGCTTAAGGTGATTATCGTGATATGTATAATTTTTATTAAAAATAAAGATTTCACTTTTATTAATATCCAATATTTCGTCCTTTAGCAAATTTCGACAACTCACAATTAAACTTTTGTAAAAATTTGAACATTACATATCCGCAAAAATATCTTAAAGAATTTTCACAAACTGTTCCTCGAGAGAAGGAACTATACTTTTCACAAGATACCCTTGTTTCCGAAAGAGTTAACTTTTCATTCGATGAATATTCGCTGATTTCGTTTACACAAGCATCCAAAGAGCCTTTTATAAGTACGTCTTCATCTGGCTCGCAATTTGTTTAACTTGTTTGCGAGTTTATAATTTTCATTCACAGAATTTTGGCTATTATTAAATTTAATTTGAAAAGAGTTGGGTTCGAATTGGTCACACCTCTGGATTTTATTAAATAAAACAAATTTTCTAGCGGATCTTGTTGTACTCGAGAAAGAGCAAGGAAAAATATTTCATTTTCTTGTTCCCAGCTAAATTCAGAATGGATGACAAAGTCAAAATTATACCATTTATACAAAAAACTATACTCAATCTATAGTACTTGACATTTTGAAAATAAACCTTAATTTCTTTAAAGTAAATCTCTATGTTATTATTTTTACACAAGGCAGATCTATTGGGATTTTTGTCATGTAGTACATGACTATTTAAACAATCGAACAGTTTGTTAGTTTTTTCAACAAAATCAGCAGTAGACAGTGCAAGATTTTCACAATCCCTGTAATGCCCCGTTTCCACCAACGTTCGTATAGCTGCTGAAACAGTATGGCTAAAAATTTGTGTCGCATATTTGACTTTAATTTTATCAAAAATACCGGGAGTACTATGCTTTGAAGTCAACTTTGGGCATAATCGCGTTAAACCACTCTGAGAATCAATTTCATACAATTTGTTTATAATTCGCCATGAAACCTTACCGTCAGTGGTTTCTATATCACATTTTATCAATATATTTCTTAATAATTTAATTAAATGCCAAATATCATATATTCCATATATTTTTCGGTCATTATGTAAAAAGAAAGGGGATTCGAGTGTTATTCCACATTTAGTAAAACAGCTTCTGTTGTTCGACCCTTGATCACAAATAACAGCTCTACCGTTGAGTCCAACAGAAAATGCGGCGTTTATATGTTTTTTAATGAGCTCTTTTAATTTTGTTGATGACAACTCAGTGGCAGAAGCATAATAGCTTAGAACAAACTTCCAATTACTGTATAAACCGCACAACATAAATACACAAACGTATTTACAAAGTCTGGATTCCTTTTGAGAACCGTCATCAACAAATCCCTGTATTTCATCTTCATGGGAATTATACTGCAGTCTTCTTTTGATAGCTATTTCATCAATTCAAAGCACAATTTCTTTATTTCTGCTATCCATATTTTCGATTATATCTTTTAAAGAATTAATCAGAGTCGCATTTATACCTGGCTTAAGGAATTTTATAGGGGCCCATCTCACTAAGGAAGATTTTGACGGTAAATTGAATTTCAGATTATTTCGCATATAATTATAAATTTTTGCTGAATAAAAATTTATACTTTGTGCGATACATCTTTCATCTTCTTCCCAGCGCAAATCGTTTTTTACCAGCATACGACAAAAATGTTTAGAATTTTTTGAGATATCGGGCATATTATTTAATAACTTTATTAAACATTTTTAAGTTATTTGTTTGCTTCCAAGGTTTTCTATTTTTCCGTTTTTCCCTTTTAAGAGCAAGCTTCAATTCGTTTATCTTTTTCTTTTGATTGGGCCATTCCACACGTGTATTCTTGCAGCAGTATTCAAACCGTTTTGACAACACACAGTGGAGAGTCAGCGCTTCCACACGGGTATTCCTGCTGCTGATGCACATTGCTGTTCGAATAAGAATTAACAATGTGTGTGTGCCGTATTATTTAAAAATCCATCAAATCAATCAATGAAAACAACCCGCCTGCTCGTTTCGTTGTGTTAGTTCGTGACAACACGATAAATAGATTCGATTTGTGATGCACATTTGCTCTCCAAAGTTCAGCGCTTTTGTAGAGAATTTTCCTCGCGTCGCTTACTTCTCCCCTATAAAATCGGTTTGAATACGCTGCGAGAATACACGTGTGGAATGGCCCATTAGCATTTATTTGTTTTTATTTTTTAATACACCCTTTAATTTCTGTATAAAGTTCATTTTCTTTCTTTTTTAAGCAATTGTTACAAAATTCTTCTTCCTTTGTTTTCCCGTTCAAATGAACGTCATCGAATTTACCAACAGTAGTGTCGTTTCCAGTAATAGATTCTTCTAATCTTTTGGGCCCATTGTTTACACTTTGGCACAAATTTGTTTGCTCGGAATTTCTAAAATCATTAACTGTTGGTCGTTTTTCAGTTAAACTTTCAGGAACGACAGCGGACGTTTCAAAATATTCTTCTCGAAATTCATATGGCTCATTTTCCATGACAGCAAAACGTTCAGGATTATTATTTGCATTTTCAAGATAAAGCGTGGCGAAAGCTTCTGATTTCAAATATCGTTTACCCATATATCTGCTTTCAAAGTGTATATTGCAAATCCTGGCTTTATTAATGTCTAAGTCTACAGACAGATTACATTTTGAAATCCAACAAAGTCGAGTATACTCGTCATTTGGGAATTTAAAAAGGTCTCCCTGTTTTAATATGTAGAGAAGATGCCATATTTTTCTCATAAAAGTTATAATAATAATAAGGTAGGTGCGGGTAATAAGGCCTGTCGGCTAATAAAGCCTAAGTAACAAAAAATATAATTTAAAATGATCGATGTCGCTCAAGGTCATAATCGCAGGTAGCTAACACTCATCGATGGTACCTGAAACTTTTTGCGACGCTTTTGTTGATTCGGAATTCGGATACATACTTTTTATTTTATTTCAAATCTCCCTTAGCTAGGCCTTATTACCCGCACCTACCTTATATAAAACCGGACCTAAAATTTATATTGGCGTATGTAAGAATTACAAATAAATACACGCACCTAGTATAAAAAGAATTTCCAAATGAGCCAAATCGTCACCGTATATTCTCTGTGTTTCCCTGTAAAACTTATTTATACAAATATGGATCTATAAGCGGATTCCTAGAAAGTAGCCGGGTCGTCAAAAATTGCAATTAATAATAATAAAAGTTTCTTTTCTTCTTTTCTTTAAAGCTATAAATGCAGGGACGGCGCACTATGGGCTAAACGGCACTTTTTTTGTTTAAAACCTAATATCTCGAGAAAAACCGAAGATATTAACGTAAATTTTTTTTTAAATTGAAGCTGAGACTATGTAGATTACTGGAAAATTAACCAGAATGGCTGAAATGAAAATAAACACTATGTAACATAACCTCAAAGTTGCATTTTTTTCTGAAAAATTGAATAGGCTCACACCAACAAAAAACTTGGTCTTTATTTTAAATGTCATATATGCTATCCGATGAACTTTAACCTGCTGATCACGAATCCGAGGTCAGAATTGCCCCCCACCCTACAGTTTTCAGAAAAATGAAGAATTTCCGTGCCTAGTATAAGCCTTTTTAACTCTTTGAGTTACAAAAGACGAGCTTAAATTAATTTTTATTATAACATACTAACTGAAGGTTTTTGGGGTCGCTGATCACGAATCTGAAGTCAGATTTTGAAAATTCAAAATGGCGGATCCAATATGGCGGACCAAATTTTTTATATTTGATCGAATTTGGATTAAAAATTGAATACATGGGTTTTTGGAGTCGCTAATTACGAATCTGA
Organism: Dysmachus trigonus; assembly: GCA_949715965.1. Taxonomy (NCBI): domain Eukaryota; kingdom Metazoa; phylum Arthropoda; class Insecta; order Diptera; family Asilidae; genus Dysmachus; species Dysmachus trigonus. The sequence goes on from OX454321.1 coordinate 46,709,386, forward strand.
AGTCAGATTTTAAAAATTCAAAATGGCGGTTCCAATATGGCGGACCGAAAATTTAATATTTGACCGAATTTCGACTAAAAACCGTATACATGGGTTTTTGGGGTCGCTGATCACGAATCTGAAGTCAGATTTTGAAAATTCAAAATAGCGGATCCAATATGGCGGACCGAAAATTTAATATTTGACCGAATTTCGACTCAAAACTGTATACATGGGTTTTTGGGGTCGCTGATCACGAATCTGAAGTCAGATTTTGAAAATTCAAAATGGCGGATTCAATATGGCGCACTATGGGCTAAATGGCACTTTTTGTGTTTAAAACGTAATATCTCCGAAAAAAACGAAGATATTAACTTAATTTTTTTTTAACGAAGATATTAACTTTAATTTTTAATAGTTGTTGACACAATTAAAAAAAAAATTAAGTTAATATCTTCGTTTTTTTCGGAGATATTAGGTTTTAAACACAAAAAGTGCCGTTTAGCCCATAGTGCGCCATATTGGATCCGCCATTTTGAATTTTCAAAATCTGACTTCAGATTCGTGATCAGCGACCCCAAAAACCCATGTATACAGTTTTGAGTCGAAATTCGGTCAAATATTAAATTTTCGGTCCGCCATATTGGATCCGTTATTTTGAATTTTCAAAATCTGACTTCAGATTCGTGATCAGCGACCCCAAAAACCCATGTATACGGTTTTTAGTCGAAATTCGGTCAAATATTAAATTTTCGGTCCGCCATATTGGAACCGCCATTTTGAATTTTCAAAATCTGACTTCAGATTCGTAATTAGCGACTCCAAAAACCCATGTATTCCATTTTTAATCCAAATTCGATCAAATATAAAAAGTCTCAGCTTCAATTTAAAAAAAAATTTACGTTAATATCTTCGGTTTTTCTCGAGATATTAGGTTTTAAACAAAAAAAGTGCCGTTTAGCCCATAGTGCGGCGTTAGAGTGGGCGAGGGTGGGCGCCAGCCCACCCTAAAATTTTTATGCCTGTAGAGATAGTATAGCAGTGTAGTAGCGACTGATAAGCCGCTAGCAAGAAGCTAGTTATCAGTCAGTCAGTGGCACTCTCCCATTTAGGTAGCACTCAAAGCGCTCGCAATAAATTAATATTTAGAAAACCGAACCACGTTGTTTTAATACCTACGCGGCGCAGCCGGTAGGATCTGAAGTGCTGATTAATAAATACTACAGGTGAGTGTAGTTAATACATGGCGCAGTCGGTAGGATCTGAAGTGCTGATTAATAAATACTACAGGTGAGTGTAGTTAATACATGGCGCAGTCTGCATAGGAAATTTGTCTACGAAAAAAAAAAAAAAAGTTTAACTGCTCGGCGACCCTGGGAAATAAATCTCGTAAGCAAAGGTTAAATGGCTTAAAAAGCAAGGCTTAAAGACAATCATCAGGTATCTGCATGTAATGAATGGGAATATTTAAAAAAGACAAAATAACGGAACAGCCCAAGACACGTGGTCGGCCACCGAAGACACGGTACGTGTACATTAATAAAACCATGGATTACCTAAAGAAAGTTGACGAGCTAAAACTCGAAGGAAATATTGCCGAAAACTGGAGGCTATTCTGGCAAAAGTTCCAAATCTTCGGTGCAGCAATTGAAATTGAAAAAAAATCAGAACCGGTTAAAATTGCAATCTTCCTAAATGCAGTGGGTGGAGATGCAATAGAAGCTTACGAGTCATTTAATTTAACTGCAGAAGAGCGGACCAAATATAATACTGTGGTGAAAGCCTTTGAAGAGTTTTGCAAACCTAAAAAGAACCTGACGTATGAGTCTTTTCTGTTTCATAGCCGAAATCAAGGTCACGGCGAGCCTTTTGATAATTTTCTGCTCGACATCAAAAAAATAGTTAAACGATGTGAATTCAGTGATCCAGAACGCATGCTAAAAGATCGCATCGTGCTAGGGATCGATGACAAAATGGTTCAGCGTAAACTGTTAGAAACAGACAGTTTAACGCTTCAAAAGGCAATTGAGATGGTACGAGCAGCGGAGGCATCACGCAGCCAGATGGACACACTGAGGGGACCTGGAAAATCTGTGGATGCAGTCACCCGAAACAATGCGGGTCAACGGAAATTTCGGGAAAATAAAATTAAGTCAGGAAAGTGTTCTCATAGTAATCACAATGCTCAATATCATAAAATTAATAAATCTCTAAATTCTAGTTCTCCACATAATAAAATTTCTCGCCAGAAGGTCAACATAGACTGCAAATTCTGTGGAAAAAATCACCAACGAGGTAATTGTCCTGCGTACGGGAAACGTTGTACGAACTGCAATGGTTTCAATCACTTCGCTGTGGTATGTAAAAAGAATAAAATGCACGAAATTAAGAATAAGGAATCTCCTACTAACAATAATTCAGAGTCTTGGTATATTGATATTATTAACGAAAATAAACATGAAGTACGATCTTGGTTTGAACCCATAAAAATAGAGTCAAAAATAATAAATTTTAAGTTAGATACTGGCGCCCAGACAAATGTGTTACCATTGAAATTTATTACAAAACTTCCAAACGTACAAATAGATACCACACAGGGTGCGTTATTAGAAAATTATAATGGAACCCCCATCAAAACAGTTGGGATAGCAAACATTAGATGCATAGCAAGAAATAGGATAGCAGAACAAACATTTCACATAGTAGATGAAAATTCAGTTCCTATCTTAGGTTTGAATGCATGCGTAGATTTCGGGTTAGTAAAACGCATTCATGAAATTACAGAACCAAACCATATGACTAAATCAGAAATATTAGCAAAATATAAGGAGCTTTTTGAAGGTTTAGGGTGTTTCTGTGAAAATTTCCGACTAGAACTTAAACCTAACGTTGAGCCCGTGTCAAAACCGCCAAGGCGGATCCCATTGACTCTTCGTCAACCTCTGAAGGATGAGCTTAAACGATTGACCGAACTTGATATAATTGAACCAGTTGTAACTGCCTGCGACTGGGTATCGAATATTGTGGTGGTAGAAAAACCCAATAAAAAGATTAGAATCTGCCTTGACCCCAAATATATAAATCTGTCCATAAAAGACCATTATTATGAAATCCCCACATTTGAATCCCTAAAGCTAAACTTTGCAGACAAAAAGTTTTTCTCAGTATTCGATTTAAAGGACGGATACTGGCAGATTAAATTAGATAATGAATCTAGAAATTTATGCACTTTTAGTACACCCTATGGGTGTTTCAGATTTAACAGGCTCCCGTTCGGAATTAAGGTTGCCCCGGAAATTTTTCAAAAGATGAACGAAGAAAATTTTAGAGATATTCCGAATGTCACAGTATATATAGACGATATAATTGTAGCAACAAAAACAGAGGAGGAGCATAATCGTACTTTAAAATTGATAATTAAAAGAGCACTGGAGAAAAAGATTAAATTCAATCCGGATAAATTACAAATTAAGGTAAAAGAAGTAACTTTTTTAGGGCATACAATATCAGAAATAGGAATAGCAGTTAATAATGATAGAACTAAAGCTATTAAAGCACTAAAACCACCAGAAAACAAAAAAGAATTGCAGAAAATTTTGGGCTTCATTAATTATGTACGAGAATATATTCCCAACTTGGCACAAATTTCGGCGCCGTTAAGAGAATTGCTCAAGAAAAATATAGAATTTCACTGGCTGGAAAAGCACGAAAAATGTCTGATGGATATTAAAAATGCGGTTATTAAAGCACCAATATTAAAAGTATTCGACGGTAAACAAAAGATAACCATACAAACTGATGCCTCTAAGCAAGGATTAGGTTGCTGTCTTATACAAAGCGGCAGACCCGTGTGTTATGGCTCGCGAAGTTTAACAGAAACAGAACAAAATTATTCCCAAACGGAAAAAGAATTCTTAGCAGTCGTTTTTGCATGCACGAAATGGCATTCTTTAATATATGGCCGCGAGATCGAAATTATTACGGATCACAAGCCCCTATTAGGGATCATGGCAAAAGAATATTGTAAAATTCCTTCCCCACGGCTCCAAAGAATGAAACTAAAACTAGAAAAATATAAACTTAAACTCACATACTGCCCAGGAAAGCAATTATATATTGCAGACCTCCTATCAAGAAATTTTATTAAGGAAACTAATTCTGAACCAGAAATAAAAGGTCTCAATGAATTAGTACACACAGTAAATTTAAGTTCCGCACGAAAACTAGAATTTCAAAAAGAAACAGAAAATGATTCTGTGTTGTCGAAATTGAAGAAAGTAATCCTGGAAGGGTGGCCCACTAATAAAAAAGATGTTCCAGAAGAATTAAAATTTTTCTGGAAGCATAGAAACGAATTGTTTCTTGATGATAAACTAATATTTTTTAATGACAGAATTTTCATACCGGTAAAACTACGAGCATCAGTACTAGAAACGTTACATAAATCGCATTTAGGTATTGAAAAAACTAAGCAGAGGGCCAGATCTCTTATATATTGGCCAAACTTAAATGATGACATCGAGAAAATTGTAACTCGATGTACAATTTGCCAGAAATTTAGAAGTTCTAACATAAAAGAGCCGTTAATAAATCACGAAGTGCCTGAAAATCCCTTTCAAAAAATAGGAATTGACATAATGGAAATAGCAGGGCAAAACTATTTAGTATTAGGAGACTATCTGTCGAAGTATTTGGACGTTGTGCCATTAAGCAACAAACGAGCTAGTACAGTCATTAAAAAATTAGAAATTATATTTGCCACTCACGGTATTCCCAATCAAATTATAGCCGATAACAACCCATTCAATTCTTATGAGTTCCAAAATTTTTCTAGAAACCTGGATATTGAGCTTATAACAAGCAGCCCACATTACCCAAAATCAAATGGATTTGCTGAAAGATGCGTACAAATTGCTAAAAACTTAATTCGAAAATGTAACGAAGACAAAAGTAAAGTATGGATGGCTCTATTAGAATACAGAAATACACCAATAAAAAACTCAAATATTTCCCCAGCTCAATTACTTATGGGAAGACAAACACGATCACTAATGCCAGCAAAATCAGAACTATGTAGAAATAATAATTTATGCTCCAAAATAAAACCTATATTAAACAAAAACAACAGTACAAACAAAAAATATTACGATAGAAATGCTAGGATAAAAAATAACTTTGAAAAGGGGGAAAAGGTCTGGTTAAGGGATGAGGCGCGGAAATGTTGGGCCCCAGCAACGGTACAAGATAAGCACTCAAGCCCAAGATCGTACATAATTGAATCAAATGGTTCAATTGTAAGAAGGAATTCGCATGTGTTGAGAAAACGGATACCAGGCTAAGCGAAGTGGTTTAAACTGCAGACACAAGATCGCACTATGTTGGTCTTCTGGAAAGCAAATGTAATTCTGAAATTATAAAGTTTAATATATTAATTTTGAAATATGTAGTAAGGTTGAAATTGTAAATTTGAAATCGTAAAGTTGAAATTGTACAGTTGAAATTGTAAAATTGAAATAGTAAGATTGAAATTGTAAATTTGAAGGTATCAATTGTAAGTTTTAATTATAAATTATGAGTTATTAACACTTCATTGTAAATTTAAAATTGTCCATAATAGTTAAAACGGGGAGATGTAGAGATAGTATAGCAGTGTAGTAGCGACTGATAAGCCGCTAGCAAGAAGCTAGTTATCAGTCAGTCAGTGGCACTCTCCCATTTAGGTAGCACTCAAAGCGCTCGCAATAAATTAATATTTAGAAAACCGAACCACGTTGTTTTAATACCTACGCGGCGCAGCCGGTAGGATCTGAAGTGCTGATTAATAAATACTACAGGTGAGTGTAGTTAATACAATGCCCACCCAGCCGCCCACCCTAAAACTGTGGATTAAGATATTTGTACTTTACTTACAACTTCTGTAGTAAATCGAACAAGCCTGCAATATCAGTAAAGCAAGCAAGGGAATTTTTGTAAAGTTTAAGAAGCAATGTAAAATTTGCATCAATCTTCATTAATAAGGTAGGCCTCCTAATAATTTATTCTTTGTGCAATTAAACGGGCTTTTGTTATTAATGTTTGAAAAGTTCGTATGCATGAAATTACAAGTGAGTATCCCATATGCAAAACGCGCTATATGCTTTTTAAAAAGTTTTGAGTTATTCAAAGAAAACGTGTAAAAGTTCTCACAGATACGAGTATGTTAGAGTGCTGATTTTTATCGCCTTATTTCAAAAGAGTTTCAGTTCTTTTTGCAGCACAAAATATTGTTTTTCAGATGGCAGAAGACATAAGGTTAATATTTCCACCATTAACTGAACTTAACTGAATTAACTTTTCTTGCATATGCAAAATATAGGCTACTCAAGTGCAATTTTAATTACTACTTCTTCTAATAATATAAAATTCTTCTGTCACAGTTTTAGTGGTTATACTCCTCCGAAACGGCTTGACCGATTTTGATGAAATTTAATATGTATATTCAGTAGATATGAGAATAGGTTTATAACTAATTTTTATACTCCTAAGTGTTAAGGGTGGCTCACCCTAAAAAAAATTTTTTCATTTTTTGGACACATTTTTTTTTGGTAATTTTTTTATGGTGTGGCATTAAAAAATACATTTAGTCCTAAATTTTTTTACAAATCCAAGATGGCGGACCCAACATGGCGACCAAGATTTCTCGATTTCAACAGATTTAAATGAAAATTAGTACAATGATTGTTTTGAGGTCACTGATTTTGAATATTACCAAAATTTCCAATATGGCGACCAATATTTCTCGATTTCAACGGATTTTAATGAAAATTAGTACCTACAATGATTATCTTGAGGTCACTGATTTTGAATGTCACCATGACTAAAATATCTTGATTACAACGGATTTTAATGAAAATTAATACAATGATTATTCTGATACTAAATCCAAGATGGCGGATCCAATATGGTGATGCAAATTTCTCGGCTTCAACGGATTTTCACGAAAATTAGTACGATTTTTTTGGTGCCACTAATTTTGATCATTATCTAATTATCAAAATTTCTAGATCCAAGATGGCGGACCCAATATATATAAAAAAAATTTCTCGATTTCAACGGGTTTTTAATGAAATTTGGTACAATAATTGTGTTGTATATATACCGAATTTACACTTACGCACATATCAGAACAACTGCAACAGTTAGATTCTCGGACTGATGTGCACTCCCTACTTAACGACATTTTGTAAAGGCAGTTGCCGCCTAGACTTCAGTGAATAAAGATTATTAGAAAATGAGTCGCAATTATTACAACATGGCGCAGCCGGTCTAAAAACAAAAAGAAACTTAACTAGAAAAAAAAGTTAATAAGTGAATGTGTGGAATATTAAATAAACCAAGAAGAAAAGTTTAAAAGTGGCGAAATTTGACTGAAGAAAAACGGAAAATAAAAGGTAAATTGGAGTGACCATTATGGACCACATGGATTTTCTTAAACCAGAACCGTTAAGTCTGGATGGCAACTTAAAAGAAAATTGTAAAAAGTTCAAAACTCATTTTGAAATTTACTCAACGGCAACTAAAACAGACACGGAGGACGAAAAAATTCAAGTAGCCAGATTTTTAAGCTGTGCGGGCCACGAGGCCATTGAATTATTCCACACATTCGACTTAAGTAACGAGGATAGTAAAAAGATTGCAGCAGTTCAAAAGAAATTCGAGGAGTAGGGGAAGCCCGGGCAAGACAAATATGTTAAAGGAAAGACTAAAAAAAACACACAAATTTCTAATCAACAACAGTCTTTTTATTATTAATTTGTACTTAAGTTAATCGTCTTTGGAAAACGCAAGTAAAAACTTTGAAACTTAAACAACTTCTACATAAATTTTTGATTGCAAAAAAAAGTGCCTATTATCCGTTTTGCCCGACCCCCCCGGGTAAAACGGATACACCCCCAGGGCAAAAAGGATAAGTAAGCAATTGGTGTTTTAATCATCGCACTCATCACAGTAGTAGCTGCCTGCCCCTAAATAAGAAGTACAGTTCTCGTGTGCCCACTTCTTGCATTGTGCACTTTATCCAATCTTCCGTAGGCGGATAAATATATTCTTCTGAGCACACTAAACAAAAATATCTTGTTTCATCCTTCCGATTTTTATTGTTTGACTTCCTTGTTGTTTTATGTTTACTAGAACCGGCCAAGTTGGATTTATTAGTCTCTTTGCATGTAGATTTGTCAGAACCTGCCAACTTAGATAATTTTGTTTTCTTATGTGCAGTTTATAGCTATCCGTTTTGCCCATATCCGTCTTGCCCAAAGCACTAATATTCAAAAGTTGTATAAGCCTACCGTAAAATTTCAACCGACGAATGAAAAGTTACAAACACAGATTAAACTTCAAAAAACACGCAATCGATTAAACAGAGTCTGTTCCTTAACACTTAATACATAATACAAAAAATCAATGCACATACCTTGCCAAAAATCGTAAGAAGACAGCAAAAAACTTTTATTTGTATTTTTACAACAAGTGCACGCATCTATTGTTTTGGTTGAATTGTCATGGCGCGGCTGAGTTGCTGTTTTACCGACCCGAGCTCGTCCAGTAGCGCCATCTATTGTAGGTTTTTAATAATAGCGAGTATCCGTCTTACCCACACTATGCATCTTGCCCGGGCTTCCCCTACTGCAACCCACGTACCAATGTCGTGTACGAGCGGTACCGATTTTATTCACGGACACAACGAGAAGGAGAGCCCTTTGACCATTTCTTAAAAGATATTTCAACGTTGGTCGAAAGCTGCAGTTTTGGCGAGCAGAAGGAGTTCATGTTGAGGGACCGAATCGTCATCGGGATTGCGGACAATAACACCCAAATGCAACTCTTGAAGGTCAACGAGCTATCATTGGCAAAGGCGATAGAAATATGCAGAATAGCAGAAATCACTCAGGAGCAGAGTAAAACCATGCAGCACGAGTCAACGACTATACAGGCAAAACCATCACAAATTCATGCAGTTAATAAGAAGCCGGGAAGTTCTAAAGCTAATGGAAAAATAGATAACAAAAATATAAAATCACAAAAATCTTCTTACAGATCTGTAAAGGGACGGGCACAACAGTCAAGCGAATCACGTAGCGGTTCTGGTGCAGGAAATAGCTCTAAAGAAAAGTGGAATTTTTGCAATTATAAGCATCCTTTTGGTAAATGTCCAGCATATGGAAAGAAGTGCACCTTTTGCGGAAAATTAAATCATTTCGTGTCTGCCTGTTTGAAAAAGAAAAATCAGGTGAGTGATATTGCTTGTGGTTCGGGGAATGGTTGTCATGATGAGGATGAGCTGTACATTTATTCCGTTATAGACTCATTGAACACGAGCAAACAGTCTTGCTGGACTGAAAAGTTGTGCGTCGAAGACCGTCCGGTTGAATTCAAATTAGATAGTGGCTCACAAGTTAACATTCTTCCCAAAATTATTTTCGATCAAATTAGTAATAAAGTAATGCTGCAACCGTTTCGCACTAGACTGGAAGCTTACGGAGGGTTCGAACTTGATGCTTTAGGAATAGCCAGGTGTAGAATGAAATACAAAAATAATGTCTATCTAACCGATTTTGTCATTGTGAATGCTACCTCAAGGCCCCTGTTAGGATTGAGTACTTGTATAGAGCTAGGCTTAATTCAGCGTGCAGAATCCATGGAAATAGGCAAGCAGGAAGCAATAAAATTTATTGAAGCTAATAAAGACGTCCTCTCAGGTTATGGACGCTTTCCAGATAAGTGCAAATTAGAAGTAAAAAACAATACATGTCCAGTTAGTAAACCGCCACGAAGAATTGCTCTTAGTATTAGGAAGAAAGTCAAGGAAACGCTTGATCAAATGGAGGCTCGAAAAATAATTTCTAAAGTAGATGCACCAATGGAATGGTCCCACAATATGGTAGTAGTGGAAAAGGCGGATAAATCTTTGAGAATTTGCTTGGATCCGAAGGAGCTAAATTTAGTAATCAAAGATGAACATTTTCTAATACCGAAAGTGGAAGATTTTAGATATTCAATGCGAAATATGAAGTACTTTACAGTTTTAGATCTAAAGGAAGGATTTTGGCAGCTAGGACTTGAAGAAAATTCAAAGAAATTGACAGTATTTAGTACACCTTTTGGTTGTTACCAATATAATGTTTTGCCCTTCGGTATTAAGGTAGCTCCTGAAAAATTCCAGAAATTGAATTTCAAATATTTTGGTAATCTTCCGGGTGTTTTTGTTTATATTGATGACCTGATCATCGGTGGCCAGACTTTAGCAGAACATGATAAACTACCGTACCGTGAATTTTTTAAGACCATTCATACCCAATTTAGCAGAAAAGACAGCTCCTTTAAGAGAATTGTTGCGGAAAAATACTCTGTTTCAGTGGTCACAAGTACACACTAAAGCGCTAGAACAAATAAAAAGTGCTATCGAAAATGCTAGCACTCTGCACTCTTTCCATCCGGAATTACCCATAGTAATACAGACGGACGCTTCAAAAAACGGTTTAGGTTGCTGTTTGCTACAGAATAATAAACCGATTTGTTATGCTTCTAAAAGTTTAACTAGCACGGAATGTCACTATGCCCAAATAGAGAAAGAATTTTTGGCCATAGTATATGCATGTCAAAAATTCCACGACTTTATTTATGGAAGACACATTCTAATTCACACTGATCATAAGCCACTAGTGGCAATAATGAACAAGCACCTGGAAAAGAATTATTCCGTACGTATGCAAAGAATGAAAATTAAAATATTCAAATATAATTTAGAAATACAATATGTCCCCGGTAAGCATCTTCATATCGCAGATCTATTATCTCGAAACCCGCACCCTGATAAAAGCGTTAACTTAGAGAATATTTTAACAGATGTAGTGCACACAGTAAGCATGAGTGACAAACGAAGATGAAATTATGACAAATTTAAAAAGATACATAATAGAAGGGTGGCCAAAGGCAAAACACTGTTTACCGGATCGCCTAAAATTTTTTTGGAATATTAAAGACAAGATCTATGTCGAAGATGGGCTTGTATTTTATGAAGACCGAATATTCGTACCCAGTAAACTAATCAACCAAACACTGCAGATACTTCACGAAAATCATTTTGGAATAACTAAAACAATAAATAGGGCTAAAACATTATTTTACTGGCCATACATGAATCGTGACATTGAGAATATTATTAATAAATGCAACATTTGTGAGAAATATAGACCCTTAAATACTAAACAAACTCTTAGTCCTCATGAAATTCCGCATTACCCGTTCCAGAGGGTAGGATGCGATATTTTAGAATCTGGGAAGGAAAACTATCTAGTAGTAATAGATTATTATTCGAGATGGCTGGAGTTGAGAAAACTGACAAGTAAATCAGGAAGTAGTGTAATCCAAGCTCTTAAAGAAGTGTTTTCGATCCATGGAATCCCCGAAAAGGTTGTGTGCGATAATCAGCCTTTTAATTCTTATGAGTGTGGAAATTTTGCAAGGGAGTGGGAATTCAAATTTATATATTCAAGTCCATACTATCCCCGCTCAAACGGCCTAGCAGAGAAAGGGGTGCATATAGCTAAGACCATTCTCCAGAAAGCGAGGGAAAGTAATCAAGATATATATATTCCTCTTTTAGAATATCGCACCACTCAAATACCCAGTATAGGATATACACCTTCCCAACTCCTTTATAGCCGACTACTGCGTACTAAGCATCCTATTAATCGAGATCATTTAAAGCCAAAAGTAGTAACAAAAGATGCTTTAGACAGGATGAGGGTAGCGAAAGAAAAACAAAAGCTATGGTTCAATAAAAATGCAAATCGAAGGGAATAGGTTTATAAAAAAGGTGAAAACGTAGTATATAGAAGAGAGGGAAAATGGGAGCCAGGACAAATTGAAAATTGTGTTGCACCTCGGTCATACGTACTTCGTAACGAGTACAATAGACTAATTCGCAGGAACACGTACCACATACGGAAATCGCAAAATGAACCTCAGTTTAAAAGTACCATAGAACCGTTGGAACCTGGCAAACGAACACAACTTCCAGAACAGCAAGAACCATCTCAGACTCAATCAAATCATAATTCTAACATTCATCCGAATAATGATAACCAAGCAGAGAATAACAAGCAAGATCACTACCAAACTCGTTTTGGCCGAATTGTGAAAAAACCCAATTACTATCAGTCCTCAATTTAAATGCACTGAATTCTTAGTTGTACATACAGGGTGTTCAGAGGTGGGAGGTCAATACTGAAGGGGGTGAAAGGTCAGACCGAGACAAGCAAAAAATCGTATGGGTGGGGGGGGGGGCAACTCTCACCGTTTGGCAATTACAGGGTGATTCGTAAATCAGGATTTTGCCTTATATGGGAACCGCTCTTGTATTTTTATCTTTTTTTCTACGCATCGCAGCGGCCCCAAACTGATTTCAAAAAATCACTATTTGGAAGCCCTTTCCAAAAGAGTTTACACCACCCCCCTATCCCCAACCCCTTGGCCACAATCCCCCCTGGAAGTTGAAAAAATTAACTTTTATTTCACGATTTTTCACATTTCGCCCCACTTTTCTCCGAAATTCATGTTATTAACATACCTACTTTTTATTTTTTTTAAGTTGCCTATCTAATTACCTTTCCAAAAAGGTGCAACATGCCCAGGTAGAAAAGGGTTGCAAAAGTCCTGAAATTAAAACATCCTCACAGGTACCTAATTACTTTATTGCACCATAATGGAAAAAGTCGTTAAGTAAACAATTTTTATGACAGCAAGTTCGGAAATGTTTGTTTAGGAAACAAAGGTAGTACATTTTTATGATTTCAGCAAAACAGTAATAAAATAATAAATGTAATCTCGTTAAAAAGCGTTATTAGTTTATTATATCCAGTATTGACTCTTAAGTATCCTGACGCTCCGTTTCTAATACCTCCTATGAATTATGGTATAAAAATGGGTAAGTTTGAAAGGACATTGACCACAGTTGAAGAAGCAAGCGTTAAAACCGGGTGTTTAATAGAAAAAATTAAGATAAAATGGCAGAATGCAGTGTTGACGAGAATGTCGATATAATTTACGTGTGCGGTTTAGTAGAAGGAAATGATAGTGAGGCCGTACGAGAATACCAAAGGAGATTCCCGAATCGGCGGGTACCCAACAGAAGGGTATTTTGAAGGACTTTCAGAAGGTTAAAAGAAACCGGAAGTGTAACCGCCCCCAGAGCAGAAACGCGATCAGGAAAATCGGCCGATTCAGCGGACCCCAACCAACAAATCCTCAACATCGTCAGGAACAGCCCTGTACTAAGCATCAGGCAGGTCGCACGAAGGTCAGGATTGTCTTCAGGGAGAGTTTGGACCGTTGTGAACCGAGAGGGACTACATCCATACCACCATATCCCGGTCCAAGCACTACAGGACGAAGATTCCGAAAGACGATTGCAATTTGCACTTAGCTGTTCGAGTCTGACATCGAAAACAGAAGGTTTCTAGACCGAATTCTGTGGACGGATGAATCGCAATTCACCCGGGATGGCATCACAAACTTCCACAACCTCCACACCTGGTCAGATGTGAACCCACATAGGACCAGGTGTCGGTCCTTCCAGCAAAGATTTAGTGTCAATGTCTGGGCTGGCATCATCGGCAACCAGTTGATAGGACCCTTCATTTTGCCCCAAGTGCTGAATAGTCAGCTATATTCGGACTTTTTGGAGAATACCCTTCCGGATCTGTTGAAGGACATCCCCCTGGCCACCAGAAGCGCAATTTATTTACAGTTCGACGGAGCACCTGCGCATACTGGGAACATTGTTAGGGCAACGTTGAATGAACTTTACCCAGAGCGCTGGATTGGACGAGGTGGACCGATTCCTTGGCCTGCTAGGTCACCGGACCTTACTCCACTGGACTTTTTCTTATAGGGAATGATGAAAGATGATGTTTACTCAAGAAAAATCAACACCAGACAAGAATTAGTTACCAGGATTGGGACTGCAGCCACGAAAATACGGGAGAGGCTGGCTACCATAGACCTCAAACGTGAAATAAAACGAAGGCTACTTGCATGCATCGAAACTAGCGGAGAACATTTTGAGCAGCTTTTAAAGGACAAACGTTTTAATTGTAATTAGTTTTTAAGCGAACAAAATGTATTTTTTAGTTAACTTAAGTATAATTTCTTAAAAATTCGAATTATCATGATATTCTGTAAAAGGATTTTTGTAAATAAATTTTCGTATCCTTTTCCTACCTGGGCATGTTGCACCTTTTTGGAAAGGTAATTAGATAGGCAACTTAAAAAAAATAAAAGGTGGGTATGTTAATAACATGAATTTCAGAGAAAAGTGGGGCGAAAGGTGAAAAATCGTGAAATAAAAGTTAATTTTTTCAACTTGCAGGGGGGATTGAGGCCAAGGGGTTGGGGATAGGGGGGTGGTGTAAACTTTTTTGGAAAGGGCTTCCAAATAGTGATTTTTTGAAATCAGTTTGGGGCCGCTGCGATGCGTAGAAAAAAAGATAAAAATACAAGAGCGGTTCCCATATAAGGCAAAATCCTGATTTACGAATCACCCTGTAACTGCCAAACGGTGCGAGATGCCCCCCCCCCCACCCATACGATTTTTTGCTTGTCTCGGTCTGACCTTTCACCCCCTTCAGTATTGACTTCCCACCTCTGAACACCCTGTATATCAAAAAGAAAAAAATCTTGAATTATAGTCAAAGTCTTAGGAACTTAAGAATTATATTAAGGAGGGAGATGTTGTATATATACCGAATTTACACTTACGCACATATCAGAACAACTGCAACAGTTAGATTCTCGGACTGATGTGCACTCCCTACTTAACGACATTTTGTAAAGGCAGTTGCCGCCTAGACTTCAGTGAATAAAGATTATTAGAAAATGAGTCGCAATTATTACAACTAAAAATGCCACTAATTCTAAATATTATCAAGATTTGAATATTCAAGATTCCGGATCCATAAAGGGGTTTTCGGGTTGAATCAATTTCTAGGATATAACAAACTAGAACATTTGAGAAGTCTTTAATTAGTAAGTATTTACCCAACGTCGGATGAAACCGGGTAATTTTCCCATATTTGTGAATTGTAAAACGGTTTACTCAATATTAAACAACGTATAAGTTTGTTCAATAAATTAATTAGGGATATGAAACGGAAACACTGTTTTCTTATATTAATGGTATTATTTGTAGAAACATGCGAAAAGAAAGAACACGATCAAATATTGGTCGACGCACAGGGCATAATGAAAATGTACCGGAAAGGGCAGTACAACGTCTGCTGGGCCAGCTAGTAATATTATAAAATTAGTGTTCAAATGGAGTGACTATTAAGTATTGAACGGATTCTTTAAATACGAACTGATTATTCTCCTTGTAATTACATATTCACACCACACATTGAGTTATATGTTTGAAAAAAAGACGTGTATATACCACCCGCCCCACTAGATTAATGTTCCGCCCACCTCCCGCCCACCTCCCGCCCACCCATGGTGAAAATCCTAACGCCGTCCATGTATAAATGTCGCTGTGAAAATTCGGGTATTTATATCTCTGAAGTACAATCCAAAGTGAAGTAAAAATTCATGATGAAAAAGGAGCCGTTAGTAAACCTTTTTTTGTCGAAATAGAAATCGTCATTAGTAGAGCGCGCACATTTATATGCCCGGTAGATGAAGGGTGCAGGTCGCAGGGCAGGAGAGGCGGCAGCGACTTACCGTACTACGTCTTGCCTCACCAGCCAGCCGCAGCACCGGAGATCCCACTTTAATGGAAATGAATTTTCATCGTTTATTCTGCGTTCTATAGAGAGAATGAATCCTTGTGGGATCCACGGTAAAGCAAGGAAGAATACAAATTGCTTCGACAAATTTTTGTTCATACTGAGTCCTCTATATGCTGTTTGCTTAGTACTCCAAGTCTAGGTACAAAAACAACTGATTATTTTCTGTATAGTATACTTACCTTTGACTGCATTTTTATAATGAACTCTTCTTTCTCGGTTAATATTACTTGAATTGCTTCTTTTACAAATTATAGTATTGTGAATAATAAAAGACTTAAGCACAAGGTTTATTTGTGTTTCAATTTCAGTAATCATTACTACCTTAAAGAAATTTCACCTCAGAATTAGTAAGTAGTAGATGTATACAAACTTTTGACGCTCACTGTATGTCATTCTGCCTTGCGGCTAACTCTGTAGGCAAAGTCCTTCACATGCGTGGTGTGTTCTTCTGGCCCTTTTCTGCATTCTCTACAATTTTTAGAATACACATACCTACATAAAGTTCATTTATGAATTAAACTACGCTAATAAGAACCCACATAACATAAATAAGACCACCCACGTTGAATCCAGAAACAATTCTAGGAAATAAGATCACGTGATCCCGAATCCGCTTTTTTTAATTTAATATGTATATTCAGTAGATATGAGAATAGGTTTATAACTAATTTTTATACTCCTAAGTGTTAAGGGTGGCTCACCCTAAAAAAAATTTTTTCATTTTTTGGACACATTTTTTTTTGGTAATTTTTTTATGGTGTGGCATTAAAAAATACATTTAGTCCTAAATTTTTTTACAAATCCAAGATGGCGGACCCAACATGGCGACCAAGATTTCTCGATTTCAACAGATTTAAATGAAAATTAGTACAATGATTGTTTTGAGGTCACTGATTTTGAATATTACCAAAATTTCCAATATGGCGACCAATATTTCTCGATTTCAACGGATTTTAATGAAAATTAGTACCTACAATGATTATCTTGAGGTCACTGATTTTGAATGTCACCATGACTAAAATATCTTGATTACAACGGATTTTAATGAAAATTAATACAATGATTATTCTGATACTAAATCCAAGATGGCGGATCCAATATGGTGATGCAAATTTCTCGGCTTCAACGGATTTTCACGAAAATTAGTACGATTTTTTTGGTGCCACTAATTTTGATCATTATCTAATTATCAAAATTTCTAGATCCAAGATGGCGGACCCAATATATATAAAAAAAATTTCTCGATTTCAACGGGTTTTAATGAAATTTGGTACAATAATTGTATTAATGCCACTAATTCTAAATATTATCAAGATTTGAATATTCAAGATTCCGGATCCATAAAGGGGTTTTCGGGTTGAATCAATTTCTAGGATATAACAAACTAGAACATTTGAGAAGTCTTTAATTAGTAAGTATTTACCCAACGTCGGATGAAACCGGGTAATTTTCCCATATTTGTGAATTGTAAAACGGTTTACTCAATATTAAACAACGTATAAGTTTGTTCAATAAATTAATTAGGGATATGAAACGGAAACACTGTTTTCTTATATTAATGGTATTATTTGTAGAAACATGCGAAAAGAAAGAACACGATCAAATATTAGTCGACGCACAGGGCATAATGAAAATGTACCGGAAAGGGCAGTACAACGTCTGCTGGGCCAGCTAGTAATATTATAAAATTAGTGTTCAAATGGAGTGACTATTAAGTATTGAACGGATTCTTTAAATACGAACTGATTATTCTCCTTGTAATTACATATTCACACCACACATTGAGTTATATGTTTGAAAAAAAGACGTGTATATACCACCCGCCCCACTAGATTAATGTTCCGCCCACCTCCCGCCCACCCATGGTGAAAATCCTAACGCCGTCCATGTATAAATGTCGCTGTGAAAATTCGGGTATTTATATCTCTGAAGTACAATCCAAAGTGAAGTAAAAATTCATGATGAAAAAGGAGCCGTTAGTAAACCTTTTTTTGTCGAAATAGAAATCGTCATTAGTAGAGCGCGCACATTTATATGCCCGGTAGATGAAGGGTGCAGGTCGCAGGGCAGGAGAGGCGGCAGCGACTTACCGTACTACGTCTTGCCTCACCAGCCAGCCGCAGCACCGGAGATCCCACTTTAATGGAAATGAATTTTCATCGTTTATTCTGCGTTCTATAGAGAGAATGAATCCTTGTGGGATCCACGGTAAAGCAAGGAAGAATACAAATTGCTTCGACAAATATTTGTTCATACTGAGTCCTCTATATGCTGTTTGCTTAGTACTCCAAGTCTAGGTACAAAAACAACTGATTATTTTCTGTATAGTATACTTACCTTTGACTGCATTTTTATAATGAACTCTTCTTTCTCGGTTAATATTACTTGAATTGCTTCTTTTACAAATTATAGTATTGTGAATAATAAAAGACTTAAGCACAAGGTTTATTTGTGTTTCAATTTCAGTAATCATTACTACCTTAAAGAAATTTCACCTCAGAATTAGTAAGTAGTAGATGTATACAAACTTTTGACGCTCACTGTATGTCATTCTGCCTTGCGGCTAACTCTGTAGGCAAAGTCCCTCACATGCGTGGTGTGTTCTTCTGGCCCTTTTCTGCATTCTCTACAATTTTTAGAATACACATACCTACATAAAGTTTATTTATGAATTAAACTACGCTAATAAGAACCCACATAACATAAATAAGACCACCCACGTTGAATCCAGAAACAATTCTAGGAAATAAGATCACGTGATCCCGAATCCGCGAATCAGATCCTACTACTAATAAGGGCTACCTCTACCAACCAATCAATTCCTAACATGCTCAGACATGTTCGCTCATGAACCAACTCGAGGGTGCTCGCCTAGAGATAAAAGCGTCTTCAGAATAACTAGTTATAAGACCCACTTAACATAAACAAAGCCACCTGCATAGATAACTCATACTGGGGTATAGTTCGCAGCGAAGCCAGAGATGGGGAGGGGTAAAGCTTTCATCGGGAAAGAGGTAACCACTTCTTGATCTTGATTCAATCGAGAAATTTTAGTCGCCACGTTCGATCCGTCATTTTGTATTTATAAATTTGGATAGTGAATTTTAAATTAGCATTTCCCAAAACCCCAAAGTTCCGATTTTCATGAAAATCGCTTCAAATTTAAAATTTTCAGCCGTCATCATGGGTCCACCATTTTGAAATCGAAAAAAGTTATTATATAGTGTTAAGTTGGAATATGTACTACCTTCGGAAAAAAAAGTGAAGAATATCGATGCAAGCGTTTAGGCGTGACTGAGCAACAAACAAACAAGAAAACTTTCATTTATATATATATATAGGGATGTTCTATACATATTTATCGAAGTTGGGCTACTGTCGATAATATAGCTTGAAAAATTATTGCTTTATACTGAAATATTTATCGGAATTTTGGCATTTTCGGTGACTTTTAAAAAGAAATATAATAATGGAAAATATATCTATGCTAAAAGTGGCAAAGTTAATTCTAGGACTAATATATGGTATACATCAACAAATACGCGCATATACATATTAGGGTGCTTTTTTTCGCGACTATTTTTTTTCAGTCTCACCTCGAAATTTTGATGGAAATACCTAAACAAAAATTCCCTGAAAATTGGAGCCCTTAATATTAATATTAAGTGCTCGACCAAGGCGTATAAAGATTTCCCATATAAAATACACGTAAACTTTGATTTTTTTTCTTCAAAACTCTACAGCTCAGAGGCATTTTATTTAGCTCAATAATCCATGAAAATTCCACACTACCTCAACTTTAAAGTCCAATATCTCAAGAAATGTCGATGTTAGCGATTAGGTGTTCAAGAACTTTTTGGAAGAAATTGATTTTCCTACAAGTTTGTCATTTACATTTTTTCTGTAGCTCTTGTTATTTACAAAAAAAATTAAAAGCAAAAAAACCTTTTTTAAAAAAAGCTTTTATTTAAATGCTCTAAAAAGAAGAAAATAAAATTTTCCTTTAAAATTTTAACTATCAACTTATAGCCTCATTATACACAATTTATATGATCATAAAAGCTTGTCGCGAGGTTTGCGTAAGTACCTATAAGTATTTAATTAAACTTAAATTTAAAAAAAATTAAACTTAGCAGATTAAGTTACTCAATTAAATAGGTACTAGTTTATTTACACAAGTAAATAGCGCGACAAGCTTTTATGATTATATAAATTGTGTATAATGAGGCTATAAGTTGATAGTTAAAATTTTAAAGGAAAATTTTATTTTCTTCTTTTTAGAGCATTTAAATAAAAGCTTTTTTTAAAAAAGGTTTTTTGCTTTTAATTTATTTTTTTAATTTTTAGTTATCGCTGGCTAGGTTTCTGAGTCTGTTCATCTCATTCAACGCATCATTGTTGCAAGGTCGTTTGCCGGTTAATTTCGAACAGTCTAGCTCTTCAATAACATAAATTTCATAAGGGCATTGAAACGATACATGAAATGTCTACTTACCTTGACTTGGGTGTTTGGAAGAATGCGCCACTTATTTAAGCTTACTTGTGCCTGACGAAACACAGTTCCGGGTTTGATTTTGGAGTTGTCCTTCTCCTAGACAGGTTAGACCAATGCTGATGACGCCCATCTCGCCAAATCACACAAGTCAAAGTTAATCAACCGATGTTACAGTCTCAAAAAATTCTACCTCAAGAATAATCGAGATCTCTACACCAAATTTCAGGTGGAGAGCAACGGAGCTTATAATCACCATCTTTTTTTTAACCTGCATTTTTATTCTCAGCGAACCCTTTCATTTAATACCCATACTATAGGAAAGCATAAAAAACTTCAAAAGTCCGCCATATTGGATTAAGATTGATGTCAGAATATTTTTCTAATTATTCTCGGCAAGCCCTTTCATTTGATACCCATAT
Organism: Dysmachus trigonus; assembly: GCA_949715965.1. Classification (NCBI taxonomy): domain Eukaryota; kingdom Metazoa; phylum Arthropoda; class Insecta; order Diptera; family Asilidae; genus Dysmachus; species Dysmachus trigonus. Next base: position 46,730,103 of record OX454321.1, read on the forward strand.
TGCAGAAGTGCATAAAAAATAACTATTCCGCTATATTGGATTTAGAATGACGTCACACAGCTTAACGTGTATTGTCCCCCAAACTAAACGTGTATACAAAATTTCAGCTCAATCGGTTGAAGATATCTGCTTCAAAATTGAGTAGCAAGATTCCACCCGAACAAACATACATACATACATTGCAAGTTAAATAAAAGCTTTTAAAAAAAATAGTCGCGAAAAAAAAACACCCTAATACATATATATATATGGTATACATGGCGAACAATGAAACTCATTTGAAGAAATGCAATTAATGTAATTAAGTAAAGACTAAAAGTTATAAAAAAAGAGTTCAATTCGCTTTACTGCAGATAGGACTGAAAACTGTTTAATGGACGATTGGACAACCTTCACAACTCTGATATTGCTATTAAAACGTTCGGGAGACTGATGATGGACTTCGGCTATTCGATCTGTATTAATATCCGTTGCTTAGTAAAGATTAACTAATGTTATAAAATAAATCCTTAATATCTTATGTTAAAAGTCAATTGCACTAATTCAACTTAAACTACAAAACCATTTATAGCTCAAATATAGTTCGAAATCAAATTCTAGATACAACTTTCCCGCTGGAGCCTCTAGTTCCTCACTTGAAGGCCATGTGTTCAGCTCTGAGGTGCCGTTCTAAAAATAGATTCGAAAGAGATACGTTTCACAGCAATATACATATGTTTATTTTTATATAAGCATAACAACAGTACATTGAAAACTTATTTGTATATTTACGTTATATATTTCTACTAAAAATTGTTTCCATTACATCCGGCTACTCCTGTTTTAGTTCCGAAGCCCAAACATGCTGCGGCCACCCCGTCCTTCCCTTACATTTCTTTATGTCAAAATTATCACTTGGCTGAAAAGAAAATGCATCAATGGCTTAACGATCAATTGAGATTGTTCTGTTAGGGATTAAAAGACAATTTTAAGTGTTCCTTCCTCAATCCACTTTAAAAACTAGACCAAGCACTTGAGGTTTTAAAGTTTCATATACATCTTACGGTACCGACAATGACTAAAAGAATAATTAATTGCAATTTGATAAAAACCAATTCACTTTTAAATTTCTTTCTACATGAAGAATGCGATGCGTTGGATTTGTTTTTTAGTCATTCATTTACTCATACATATAATCAATATGGAATTTAGTTTTAATGTCTGTGTTCACTAAATAACGTGAAATTCAAAAAAGATAAAATATATAGATCTATTACATTTTTTATTCGTTTAGAAATCTTTTGTCATAAGTTCAGAGAGCACAGAAAAAATAGAAGGATTCAGCACGTTCGTGTCCATGTAAGCTCGCAGAATTACTTTTTAATGAACCGTCATTTTAGTCCAAGCAGCCATGTGACAAAAGAATTAATTCATTGCAGTATTTTTATGATGCGGGATAAAAATATATTAAACAATTATGTAGATACGTGAAAAAATTATAAATAAATAATAATTAAAAGAATCTCCTACCTTCTCCTAAGCATTTGGTATTAATTTTATGATAAGTCATACCTTTAATTAGTTCTAAAATAATAAACATTTTTCTAAATTATTTCGCTTTTTATTTTAAGGGGGTATTCTAGTCACGAATTTCGGCCGTTTTTTCAAGTTTCGTAAAAAAAAGAAAATTTTTTTTTTTAAGATCCATTTTTTTCTTATTTGCTTATTGATATTTTAGAATACATAAAAATTAAATGAAAAAAAAAACCAAAAATTCCAAAAGTTATCGGCTGGCAGAGTGGGGGATCCAAAAAAAAGGGGGTGTGACGGCGGTCAAAATTACAACCGTTCTAGTCAACTGAAACAAAAAAATCCAACGGATTCTTAATTAGTAATGTTGTCGCTATGGAATCAACCTCAAAAAAGTAAAAAAAAAATATTTTTTCACAAAATGGCGGCCGGTTGAAAAAAAAAATTTTTTTTTTGCGATTTTTTCGACAGTTTTAAATTTTTTTAAAATATTAAAAATCAAAATTTTCAATTTTTTGGAGGTTGTTACGATAGAGGGATATATAAAGAACGTTCACACCAAATTTCACGTAAATCGGTTTAGTAGATCTCGAGATATCCTTACCGCCAATTTGAAAAAAGTAGTTTCGAGAAAAACGCGTTTAAAGTTTAAAGTTTCAAGCCAGTTGCGCTCATACAATCGTACGATATACTTAAATATTTTTAATTGGCGATCCCTGCTCCGTACAAGGGACCTTCCTCCCGTTCAAAATCTTCAATATATAGGTATAAACTACAAAAGAAGTTTCATGGGGGAATTTATCCTCAGGTACTCGGGCCGCGCCTACCGTCTATTGTTCATTCACTCCGGTCGGACCAGTTTAGTTGTCGCTTCACCAAAATCGCTATAACTCAGTAAATAATTGAAATTTGAAGGCATATTCTTGAATGTTTAAACTTTATAAATATGAAAAAAAAAATTTCGATTTTTTCGAATTTCTACACTAGAATACCCCCTTAAGTAAATAAAAAAATCAATCAAAAATCAAAAAAGCGAGATGTGTACAAAACACGATTTTTTAAGTTTTTTCAAGAATTTTTTCGATGTTCTCTGACATTCTCCTACAGGGCATAATTACATTTTGGCTGGACTATATTAAAAGCAGGTATTTTGAAAAAAAAAACTTTCAAACTTAAAAAATCTGTTAATTGTATAGACATGTTTAATCTCCAAATATATCTCTAAGGTATGTTGCCAATTCGTCATTTCGAATTTTTCCTCTTCCCAGGATACGTTTACCCTTTTCGCAAATCTCAACTGTGCCAATTCACAACATTTGTAACTCTTGGCAGGACACTTGGGTTGAACGGCTTGGACCGCCGTCTGGAGCAGACGCCTTATTCTGTGAGCTGAGCTTGAGCGTTCGTTAACGGTACTGAAGTAGTGGAATAAATTGTGCTGCACTGGTTTAATTTAATTAGCTATTATAAGTGGTTTAAAAGACTTAAGGTGCGGGCTCTTAGCGCCGAGCATATGCGCACAGAGCATAAAGCCCACAGAACTCACGTGAGACGAAGTTTAAAAAAAGACTCATTACGAAAATTAACAATAACACTTGCGGTACAGAAAAGATTGGGGGCGATGCGCAGCTCTTGCAGCACTCTCCCTCAGCAGCAGCATCAGTTGTCCTGAAAATAAAAGGAACCAAGAGGAGAGGCTGACTTCGAAGGTGGTGACGGCGCCAGATGAAGGGGGCCCCGAAAATAAAAGTGCTGTGGCGTTCATCGAGGAATTGGGAGGCATCAGCGTTGATGAGAGAAAGCTATTGGCGCCAAAAACGGTAAACCAGCATGAGATTCAATTGTTGGAGGGAAGACTTCATGGAGCTTGAGGAGAAAGCAGAAGACACCCAGACGCAAATGCCCCAGAGTTATAAAGATGGATGGCATACGGTGGAAGGTGGAAGTACAAAAAAGAAGCATTTAACTGGATGAACGGATGTGCATCACTTGATGGATTCACAGTTATCAAACCATTTCAGCGGACTGTATTAGGTACTAATTTAGAAGTAAGTGATCTTAACTTTGTAATTAACAGTAATAAGGTAGGAAATATTGAAAGAAATTTAAAAAAAAACCTTAGTGTACAAATAGGGTTAAACATTTTAGAAGTATTAGTGACAATTCAAATTTTGGAAACAGATCAAACCAGGGCTATGGGAAAGAATGGTCGTAGAAACAGAAAATCTGCGATACCTCCAATTATAGTAAAAAATGTCTACGTTAAACATTTTGTAAATCTTCTCTCAAACAATGAGATTAAAGTCAGGGTAGTTAACTATAGATCGGGTGTTAGTAGAGTCTACTGTGATAATAATGATGAACGGAGAATTGTTTTAGATGTTTTAAAGTCGAAATCGATAGAGTGTTATACATATTCTTCGCCAGAAGAAAAATCGGTCAGCATCCTGTTAAAAGGGATTTCAAAAACATATGACGTACAAGATGTTTCTGAGGAATTTATTTTATATTAATAAGACCTCTTAAAATAAGCAAATTTATAACAGGTAATTTAAGAAAAGATGGCTATGACGCGGGATATTTCAGGATCCAACTTGACCCAGAAGTAGACGTGACTGACATAATCAATGTTAAGAGTTACTTACATCAGCAAGTGGTATGGGAAATGGTAAAAGGTAAAGGTGTTTTCCAATCCTTTAGGTGCCAACAATTTGGGCATATTTCAATAAATTGTTGGAAGACCTTGGTTTGTAGATGATGCGCTGAAAACCACTTCACGAGGGAATGCCCTCTAAAGGAGAAGTGGGAGGTTGAACGTGTGCGAATTGTGGTCAAGTTGGACTTCCATCCAACTATAGGGGCTGCCCTAGTTACACCAGCTATATAGAGAAAAGGAAGATTAGACAGCAAAGTCGAATTCACAAACAACATCTTACGGTTAGAAGTACTCCAGCCAGAAACTCTTCAATTCAGAGTGAAGTGAGTTTTAGAGAAGTGGTCTTAAGCGGTCAAAAATTGGGCAGGGCAGATTTCCCACCACTTAAAGATCATCAGGGAAATCATAACGAAGCTAGAAGTAGGGTGTCTGACTTTTTTAATTTGTCTCCGCAACTTTTTGGAGTTCCACTGCAAGACATTTTCAACAAAATTAATGGCTTTATGTCCTCAATGGATAAAATTAAAACAGACTTTGAAAGGAGACAGGCAATGATTCTTTTTATAATGGAACTTAGTTATGACAAGTAAAAACTTTACGTTTCTCGAACTTAACACTCAATCAGTAATTAATAATTACAGAAGACTAGAATTATTGAACATGATAAAATATCACAAACCCGACTTTGTTTTGGTCTCGGAAACGAAATTGGGGCAGAAGCATCGTATAAATTTCCCGGGATATGTGACCCTGAGAAATGATACAGGGCAAGGAGTGGCCATGTTCATTAAGAACAACATAACTTTCTCTAAGGTTACGACACATTCTACCACACTACCCCTCATCCTAGTTAATATAAAAGTCAAGACGAACGGTTCTTTTAAAAACATATTAATTGGAAGCATTTATGCCCCGTCGGGACTTCCTAGGGAAAACTTATATTCCACTTTAGGTTTTAAAAAAAATATCGAAAGTAATTTCGATTCAATAATAATAGGTGAGGATTGGAATGCCCGATACACAGATTGGGGGATAGAACCAATAACAACACGGGTAATAACTTAAAGGCATGGCTAGAGACGCACAAGGCAGAGACGGGTATTGGCGTTGTTTCTCCCGGAACTCCCACTTTTCCCTCTGGAACTTCTGTACTTGACTTCTTTTTGATAACAGAATGTAATTCAAAGCTGTCTACTGGGGGTCTTCAATGTTATACAACCAAATCTTTCTCAGACCATTATACGGTCAAATTATTAGTCAATAGAAAGTGTGAGATACTACTGGCAACCCCGAAAAACGCAGAGGACTACAAAAATGTTGACTGGAGGAGGTTTAAGAGGGATTTAGAGGACTCCCTTTTGGAACTACCGCCAATTGCTCGGAACATCACTAACGAAGAAATCGACATGTGGATCGATAAGTTCACAGAAATAATTAACAGAACAAAAGAAAAACATATTAAGAAAAGAACCGTCTCTAGCAGAAAGTATAGTGATATTCCGCGGGATATCTTAGAACTCATACAAATGAGAAGAAGGTGGTGCAAACAATTAAAGAGAATTTTTCACAGAGGCTGGAATAGGGAGAGTGAAGAATATAGACGACTTTCGGCGGAAATAAGCTGCCTAAAGGGAATTATAAGTGATAAGACCAATTTATACATGAATAAAAAATTCCAAGACAGACTACATAAAATCAAACAAGTGAAAAACTGCCAAATTAATACCAATTTTAAAAAACAACAAATCTACAAGTGTAACGAACTTTAGATCTATTCAGCTTCTCTCGAATGTGGAGAAACTTCTGGAAAGGTTGATGGCTGACGATCTGGATTACTTCATAGAAAGTGAAAAAAATAATACCTGAACACCAGTTTGGGTTCAGACAGGGACACTCCACTAACCACGCTATCCTTAAATTATATTGCGACATTACGAACAACCTAAAAAATAAAAGGTGCACAGTGACTTGTGCCTTAGACGTTGGGAAAGCATTTGGTAGAGTTTGGTCGAATGGTTTATTGCACAAAATGATGGCATATTCGGTACCAATCCCGCTTATAGGGATTTTCTCAAGTTTTCTGGCCAACAGAACTCTGGTGGTGTCTTTGGAGGACAAATTGTCTGAACTAGTTCGGGTATCGTCGGGTGTCCCACAGGTCTCCATTACGGCTAAGCTTTATAATTTTTATCTCCTGCACTTTCCACACGTTAAAACAGATATGGAGGGTGAGAAGTTGTCGGAAACAATTGATGATGATGACACACTAGTTTATGCCCATGATAGGAATCCCGAAAAAGCAGTGGAGCATATTGCCTCGCACCTTGATGACATTAATGAATACTACCAGACCTGGGGAATAAATATCCATAGTGACAAAACTGAGCTCATATGTTTCAGGCAAAGGCCCAGCTAACACAATGGCTAGGAGCAAGAACCTTAAACTTAGACTAGAAGGTAGGGAGATAGGGGTCAAAGACACTATTAAATACCTGGGAATAAAAATAAACTCGCTTCTGAAAGCTAATGCCCACGGAAAATATGCCCTTGATAAGGCTACAAAAGCTGCTGGAATATTAACGCCCTTGTTGAAAAATCCTAAAATGTTAACTAGCACAAAGCTGCTAATTTGATTAGATACTATATAGGAACACTTTAAATGCAATAAAAGGTCTCGTCTGTATGAAACTGCATGTATGTATGTATGATTAAGCGGGCCAAACGTAATAGTGTACAGCTTTATAAGAATAAGTGCTCTCGATGTACTTGTTAAGGCCACTTAAGCGGCTTAACTGAAATAAGGTGCCAGGACAAAGTCGTAGTCAGTTAAAAAATGGTATATTTCACAAGCAACTTAAAGCTAACAAATTAACAGGAATTCAAAGAAAAAAAGGAACAAAAATAATATTACTTCAAATAAATACAAAATATAAATAAACTAATGATTCTTCTTTGGGTTCGTTGGCAGTTCGCAGAAATAAGGTAGTTAGTCCTGATGTCGTAATGCCAGGTTGAGTTGACGTCGTTGAGTGCCTGCGGTCTGAGAATTTGGGTAGCTCACTACGCTAGTCGGAGAGATTTTTTAGTTAACTCAATACGTTAACGTGAAAGAGAATAGCTCAATACGCTACAAATATAGTTAACTCAATACGTTAACTATGAGAAAATAGCTCAGCACGCTATGTAGAAATAGTCAACTAAATACGTTGACTATGAGGAAATAGCTCAGCACGCTATATAGGAATAGTTAACTCAATACGTTAACTATGAGGAATAGCTCAGTACGCTATATGGGAATAGTCAACTCAATACGTAGACTATGAGGAATTAGCTCAGCACGCTACCTAGGAATAGTCAACTCAATACGTTGACTATGAGGAAATAGCTCAGCACGCTATATAGGAATAGTCAACTCAATACGTTGACTTATGAGGAAATAGCTCAGCACGCTATATAGGATTAGTTAACTCAGTACGTTAACTATATGTGGGAATAGCTCAACACGCTATATAGGAAAAGTCAACTCAATGCGTTGACTATGAGTAAATAGCTCAGCACGCTATATAGGAATAGTTAACTCAACACGTTAACTATATGAGGAATGGGACTTAAGCTCAATACGCTTGGAAGAGGAGTGAGCTGGTCGGATTGTAAGGTCAATTCCCTTTTACTTCTAGGTCAGTACCCTAGAAGCTCAATCTTGCGACTGCTGCCCGATCGACTGATCGCGCTGCTTTTATAATGGGCTACAGCCCGAGTCAAGTTGCGAGAAGCTGTGAAGTGAGGTTCACTTACAGCGGTACTACCAAGAATAAGTTGGAGGACTTTTGCCTCCATGGCACATGGCGCTTATTGAACAGCTGTGTGATTCATATTTGAATTTTAAATTTGAATATTTTAAAGGAGGGTTCGGTCTGTAGGCCGAACATCCTCCCGCCACCGCGAAAAATTATATTTTTTTTTGTTTTGGTATCTTATTTTGCTTTTTTGTTTTGGTATCTTATTTGAAATTGTCCGTTACGAGTCCTTGTGAATCTAATGATTCCCGAATTGGTATTGAACCGAAAGGAGTGTTTTGCTGCCCACACTTGTGACCATGGGATGTGGAGCCGTTTTAGGTCTTCCCATAGTTCCGGTGGTACCATTACATTTTTTGGAGGAAGTAATGTGATAGGTTTAGTGGGAGCTACTCGCGTTTTTGACATTAGAAGTGTAGTAGGACTATTGTCTTTTTTAATAATTTTAATATATACTGCGGCAGCGTAGTCTCGACTAGAAGCGTCGAAGAATCCGTGCATTTTGTTGCAAGATTCTGGAGTAAATTTGATCCATCTCGGGATTCTTACTGATTCAATTGTGGTTAAATTATTGCAGAAATCTATCCAGCTGAAGACAACTGATTGCGGTAGTTTTTCGTCCCATGTGCATCCTGAGAGCCATAACTTTTGTATTAAGAGTTTTGCTATTATTATGCATGGGGCCAACCATCCTAGAGGATCAAGTAAGGAAGCTACCTCCGATAAAATATTTCTTTTTGTATATGTTGTTTTCAAGGAGGGTAATTTTACTGTAAAACTAAAGTGATCAGTTTTAGGATGCCATTTCAAACCTAATGTTTTTATGGAATTATCTTCAGATAATTCTAACGTGTCTTTTAGTTCCCTATGTTCAATGGGTATGTTTTTTATCAGTTCCGAATTGTTTGTAGTCCATTTTCGGATATTAAAGCCACCTTTTTTTAATATATTAATTAATTCTGTTTGCTTTTGTAGACCTTGTTCAATTGTATCGGCTCCTGTGAGTAGGTCGTCGACATAAAAGTCGTTGAGCAGACTATTTGCTGCCACCGAAAAATTTTCTTGTTCGTCATATGCCAGTTGATGTAATGTACGTATGGCGAGAAATGGAGCAGGAGCAGTACCAAATGTAACAGTTGTGAGTGCATAATCCCGTATCATGTCATTTGGATCATTTCGCCAGATTATCCGCTGGTACCGTTGATGATCTTCAGTTATATGGATCATTCTATACATTTTCTCGATATCAGCCGTCATTGCATATTTATATTTTCTCCATTTAAGCAGAGTGGCCCATAGTGTTGCCTGAATAGTCGGACCAACTAACAATTGTTCGTTCGAAGATTTTGTATTTGCGGTCTTAGAGGATGCATTAAATACAACACGAAGTTTCGTGGTAGAGCTATCCTTGAATACGGCGTGATGGGGAAGATAGTAGTTATGTGTTTCCGCTCTGCCTTTTTCTTTGCTTATTTGTTCTGGTGGAATTTCCTTGGCATGCCCAAGCTCTAGATATTCTTGAATACATTTTTTGTACATTGTTTGAAGTTCCGTATTTTGAGCCAATTTTTGTTCCAGTCGCAAAAATTGTTTTAGGGCTATATGTCGTGATGGTCCAAGCTGTGGGCCATCGGGATTTTTGAATGGCAATTGGACTTCATACTGTCCATTTTTACGGCGTTTATGTGTATCTTGATATAATTTTTCGCATTGTTGATCTTCTTGACTGATTTTTGTTGTTGTGCGAATTTCCTCGGTTTCCCAGAATTTACGAAGTTGTTTGTCGAGTTGTTCCAGTGTCGGATCCATCAATGATGTAAACACCTTTGTGTCTGCGTTAGTGCATTTGGTGTTGATTGGTCCAAGTAATATCCAACCTAATGTTGTGAGTTGTGCGATAGGTAAATCCTTAGAGCTTTTGATCACACCATTTTCTAAAATTTCTCCGTAAATGTCTGCGCCAAGAAGAAGATCGATTGGCCCTGGTTCTGAGAACTTTGGATCTGCTAAAGGTAAATTTCTTGTGTAGCTTAGACACGATGTGTCGATTCGATTTTCCGGAACCGAACCTGTTATGCTTTTTAATACTAAAGCTTCGACATTGGTTTGAAATTTTGAATGTACGGATCGTATATTAAATGATACTTGTGAGTATGTATGTGCCGTACGTGTTTTACCCAATCCTGTGACTTGTGTGTCGTTGGGAATTTTTTTAAGTTTTAATTTTTTACATGCCCTTTCGGTTATAAAGGATACTTGCGATCCAGAATCTATTAATGCTCGTAATGTTATATTTTTAACCATTACTAAGGCTGTGGAGAGCATGGCCCTTTTAAGGTTAGTAGAGACGAAATTCTGAGTTTCTCTACTTTGTGTATTTGTTTCTCCTTGCATTGAGGAGTTCGAAGGCGATTTATTGCTTTCGTTTGTTTTGGGAGTTTTTCCCTTTGCATTATCTAAATGTAAAAGCGTGTTATGTTTGCCCTTGCATTTGAGACATTTGTATTTACTACGACAATCGTCTAGTTTATGATTATGTCTTAGGCAATTTGTGCAGAGTTTGCGTTGCTTAGCAAACTCTAAGCGTTGTGCAACATTCAATTTTTTAAAGAATGAGCAATTTTGTATCGTGTGATTTTGCTTGTTGCACTTTGTACACGTTTTGGTGAGGAAGCTTTGTGTTCCTCTTTGTGTATTACTTGAGCTGTCTGTCGTTTTTTTAAGAGTTTTAGAATCCTCAAGAGCTTCTAAAGTGCGGAATCGTTTTTCTAGGAAAGCTATGAAGTTTGCGTATGTAGGTATGTCAGTTTTATTACCTTGCTCCTCTTGCCAAGCCCAGCGTGTTCTAGCTGGTAGTTTCTCTTCGAGAATATCAACAATTATAGCGTCCCAATTGTCTGTGTTGATACCCAGAGATCTAAGTTCATGCAAACTTTCTTCTGTTTGATCTAGTAGATTCCTAATGGCTTTTGAATCTTCATATTTAATATTAGGATGCGTTCTTAGCAATTGGACATGCGTTTTGGCCAACACTCTTTTGTTGTTGTACCGCTTGTCCAGAAGATCCCAAGCCTTTTGATAATTGTGTTCTGTGATTTCGAACTGCCGTATTAATCGTTCAGCTTCACCAGTAACACTAGTTTTTAAGTAGTGCAATTTTTGCACTTTGGATAATGTTGGATCCTTGTGGACCAACGATTTGAATAGGTCATGAAATGACCTCCAGTTTTTATAGCTTCCATTGAATTTAGGGATGGAGATTTTTGCTAATTTTAAATCAGACTTTTGCTGATGTGTTCTGTCTAGAACACTTGACTCTTCCGTTTCAGGATTTTTGAGTTCATCTTTAAGTTCTGAGACGTTTTCAATGTATAGAGCTTCTGCTTGTTCGTAAAGTGTGCCGTTGATGTATTCATCGGCGTCACCAGCCTCGAGCTCATAGATTTGGGAATGATTTTTGTGGAATTGCTTCCAAATTGACTGAAGCAATTCAATGCGTGTTTTAACGTAATTTTCTGTACGCTTATTTTTCGATGTTTTCCTGTAATTTATTACTGCTTTTTGTAATTGCTTGTGAAGAGCGTTTTGTGCTTTAAGCAATTTGGGCACATCCATTTTTGCTGAACTACGCATCCGGCTCGAAGGACCAATGTTTAGGCCACTTAAGCGGCTTAACTGAAATAAGGTGCCAGGACAAAGTCGTAGTCAGTTAAAAAATGGTATATTTCACAAGCAACTTAAAGCTAACAATAAAATTAACAGGAATTCAAAGAAAAAAAGGAACAAAAATAATATTACTTCAAATAAATACAAAATATAAATAAACTAATGATTCTTCTTTGGGTTCGTTGGCAGTTCGCAGAAATAAGGTAGTTAGTCCTGATGTCGTAATGCCAGGTTGAGTTGACGTCGTTGAGTGCCTGCGGTCTGAGAATTTGGGTAGCTCACTACGCTAGTCGGAGAGATTTTTTAGTTAACTCAATACGTTAACGTGAAAGAGAATAGCTCAATACGCTACAAATATAGTTAACTCAATACGTTAACTATGAGAAAATAGCTTGTAGAAATAGTCAACTAAATACGTTGACTATGAGGAAATAGCTCAGCACGCTATATAGGAATAGTTAACTCAATACGTTAACTATGAGGAATAGCTCAGTACGCTATATGGGAATAGTCAACTCAATACGTAGACTATGAGGAATTAGCTCAGCACGCTACCTAGGAATAGTCAACTCAATACGTTGACTATGAGGAAATAGCTCAGCACGCTATATAGGAATAGTCAACTCAATACGTTGACTTATGAGGAAATAGCTCAGCACGCTATATAGGATTAGTTAACTCAGTACGTTAACTATATGTGGGAATAGCTCAACACGCTATATAGGAAAAGTCAACTCAATGCGTTGACTATGAGTAAATAGCTCAGCACGCTATATAGGAATAGTTAACTCAACACGTTAACTATATGAGGAATGGGACTTAAGCTCAATACGCTTGGAAGAGGAGTGAGCTGGTCGGATTGTAAGGTCAATTCCCTTTTACTTCTAGGTCAGTACCCTAGAAGCTCAATCTTGCGACTGCTGCCCGATCGACTGATCGCGCTGCTTTTATAATGGGCTACAGCCCGAGTCAAGTTGCGAGAAGCTGTGAAGTGAGGTTCACTTACAGCGGTACTACCAAGAATAAGTTGGAGGACTTTTGCCTCCATGGCACATGGCGCTTATTGAACAGCTGATTTTACGATCAGCTGTGTGATTCATATTTGAATTTTAAATTTGAATATTTTAAAGGAGGGTTCGGTCTGTAGGCCGAACAGTACTAAACATGTCATTATTGAAGTCGAATAAAGAAATCTGAAATCTGAATTTGACAGGACATTTGTAGGAAAGGAGAAACCTTTGGCTTGAGCAGTATCTGTTGTTAAGGAGAAGAAAAAAATAATAATAAAAAAATTTCTTAAAATAAATACTTCCTGGATAATATCTATAATACTCGGTACCGATACTTGTATAGCGAATTACTTACTATTCACTATATTTTATATTTTTCTTTTTGTTGAAATTCTTATTTTTATATATTTAATACATTTATTTATTTATTTAATATTATTCTCTTTTAAATTATTTTATTTTATTTCTATTACATTATTGTTGATTTAATTTTATAATTTATAAATTTTATTTTTCTTAAATTTTAAACAAACGAGTTATCTGGTTTCTGATATTTTTTTTCGACTGCTTTTTTATTTTCTTCAAAAGCAAAGGTTACTTTTTTTTATTTTTTAAAATATTTTTAATCGATTGACAAACCAACGCCTGCCACCACATTACCCTCCTCCCAGTGTAGCGATATATGATGCTGGTTCGATGGACCGTAGTTGATGTCGGCTCGATGGGCCGTAATTGATGATATTGGCTTGATGTGCCGTAATTGCTGGTGTTGGTGATGTTGATTTTGAGACTTGGGCCATGTGGGTGGCGCTGGTGGTGATGGTGGCGATGATGATGATGATTCTGAATTTTTGGGCCATGCAGGTGGCGCTGGTGGTGATGGTGGCGATGGTGATGATGAATTCGAATTTTTGGGCCATGCGGGTGGCGCTGGTGGTGATGGTGGCGATTTTCTTGATGGTGGCAGTGGTGATGTTATGATATACCTACCATTTCTTGTGTATGCATAATCCCTGCCGGCAGCTTGGGCCATAAGCCAAGACCCAAGGGATGCCGACCGGGAAGGCCTGCAGGGACGTGCCATAGTGATGATGTGAGATGTTGATTGTTGTTCGTTTTTGTCGGGGTCACCAATTTATAGCGAATTACTTACTATTCACTATATTTTATATTTTTCTTTTTGTTGAAATTCTTATTTTTATATATTTAATACATTTATTTATTTATTTAATATTATTCTCTTTTAAATTATTTTATTTTATTTCTATTACATTATTGTTGATTTAATTTTATAATTTATAAATTTTATTTTTCTTAAATTTTAAACAAACGAGTTATCTGGTTTCTGATATTTTTTTTCGACTGCTTTTTTATTTTCTTCAAAAGCAAAGGTTACTTTTTTTTATTTTTTAAAATATTTTTAATCGATTGACAAACCAACGCCTGCCACCACACTTGAGTATCCTATATTACCAGTTCAAGAGCGTTTGCATAAGTAGTGCAAAAAGCAGAAGATGTAAGTGATAATGGGGCGCCTATGGACGCAAATGATGGTAAAACAGGAAAATGCACAACATGCAGCGCAACCAAACGTAAACCAAGCAACATCTCATCCAATGAGATGGATAAAAAGTCAAAGGACAAAACATCAATCGCAACTGACGCATTGAGAGAGGGGCCTTTCAAATATCGAGGAGATGGAACAAGACGTTACCGGATTTCTGCAAGAAATCAGAGAGATGAACTCTGCAAAGTCGCCGTATAATGGGACTACCAGAGACAGTTCTAAGGCGCACATCGGACAACCCACGCTGAAGGTAATGGATGGTTGGGGATGGATAATCCCCAATAGGGGCATATAGACTTGGGCAAACCAAACCAGAACTCAATAAGTGAAGAAACTAGAGCCTTCGCCGAAGGGTGCTGGACAATTGCTGAGAGGAGCAGACGCGGACCGGGGAAAAGGGACAGGGGTGAAATTTTAACAGATAGACAGAAGAATCCAAACAGATTCCCTCCTCCCCCACTTTGGTGAAAAAAAAATCAATGAATACTTTAAAAAAATCAATGAATACTTCAAAAAGCAGGGCATAACGGCCAAAATTGTAAATAACAATTCGGGCGTGACTAAGATTTATTTAAACAACACTATCCAAAAACGAGAATTCCTAAGGGTCTTGGAAAATAACGGTGTCCAAGGATATACTTACTCAGTAACAGACGAAAAGCCAATAAGTATTTTACTTAAGGGCTAACACGATACTTACTCTGCAGTAGACATACAGGGAGAATTTGAAAAAAAATTCAAAAATGTGAAACCAACCAAAATTGGCAGATTCTCAACAGAGAACACAAGAAGGAATGGGCACGAACTAAATTTATTTATAGTCCAGTTCGGTCCGGGTACCGAAATAAAAGAAACGGTAGATACTAAATTTTTTTTACAGCTGTAGGTAACGTGGAAAAAGGTCAGAAGCAGTAGCACTTTACAATGCTACAGGTGTCAGTAACTAGGGCGGTAAATTGTGTCAATAGTGTAATCTGTAGAAGGTGCGCGTAAGGGCACCCCACCAGGGATTGTCCAATAAAAGACAACCCTGAGGCAGAGAGGTCCTGTGGGAACTGTGGGCAAGTGGGTCATTCAGCAAATTATAAGAGTTTCCCAAATTATTTTAAAGTGGTGGAGAAGTTCAAAAACAGAGCTAACTTTAAAAGAGGAAAATCTATGAATAACAGCAACAACAACAATGACATTGAGCACAGAAGAATAACTCAAGAACTAAGTTATAGGGACGCAATCTTAGGAGCACAGATCATTGAAATGGGGTACAAAGATAAATATGGGAACTACCCACAAACTGGTGCCAACAATTTAAAAAATACAGAACAGGTGAGACGGTATTTAAACGAATTTTCGAACCTTTCCATGGAATTTTTCGACATTCCTATACAGGCGTTAATGGAAAAAATGAAACAATTGAAAAAAGACAAACAATGCTTTTATTTGTTGTTGAAATGAGCAATGGCACGTAAAAAACTTAAAATATTTGAACTAAATACACTGTCTATAAGAGGTAACCCCAAAAGAGTAGAACTTTCTAGTACAGTGCGCGCAATTTCTATAAGCGCACGTCTGATTTTCAAGTGAAATGCACAATTCGTTGAAATAAAGCGATATAGTAACAAAATTTCTTTACAGGACAATTATTAGAGTTTATAACTATTCATAAAAGCAATTAAACAATTCCAAATATCAGGCAATGCGTGAATGCAATAGATCAATCTTTCACAATTGATCTTAGAGTGCGCAGTTTCTATAAACGCAGTTTCTTTTTGTAGTATTACTAGTTAAACGCAAAGTAATTTTGCAACTTTTTAGGAAACAGTTCATGTGAGTTTCATTTTTATTTTCCAACTCTAGCTTAATTCTGTATAATTGCTGTTATTTCTTAAGATTTATTGTAATGCCCCGAGAAAAGGTCCTTGACAACGACGATCGCGTCAGAATCCGTGCGTTTAGGGAAACTGGTCTTGGTATAAGAGAAATTGCAAGGAGAATTGGACGTTCAGAATGTATGGTGCGAAATTTTATTAAAAAGGACAATCATGATGGATTATGGGATCATCCAAGAGGGAACACCAAAGTTTCCAAACAAAATATTGGGAACATAAGAGAAGAAGTTATGAAAAAAAAGTTAAGTGCAGCTCAATTTATAGCGGAATTACAATTCCCAATTAAAGGAAGAGAAGTCCAACAAATTTTGAAGGACATTACTTATATTAAATATAAGAAACCGGTCAAATCTCTCCAACTGCAACAGCATCATAAATATGCGCACCTAGATTTTGCTAGAAGCCACATGAACTGGGACGGAAAGTGGCAAAACGTTATTTTTTCTTACGGAAAACAATTTAATTTAGATAGCCCAGATGAACTGAGTGATTATTGGCATGATTTAAGGAAGCCCGATTCACCTCGTCTTAGTAGTAATTTTGGTGTTGGTAGTTTAATGTTATAAGGTCCCTTTTCTTATCAAGGAAAGTTATTTTTACGCTTTGTTCCCACCCGAATGAACTCTGCCATATATACAGACCTGCTGGAGGAATCTCTTATTCCATATTTAAAAGACAATATGGAAAAAGATTTGATTTTTCAACAGAATAACACCGCTGTGCATTCTTCTGCCGAAACAAGACGATGGTTTAGTGAAAGAAATATTCCTGTAATGGAGTGGCCATCACGTAGTCCGGATTTAAATCCAATGGAAAACATTTGGGGAATCATGGCACGAAGGGTTTACGCAAATGGTGGACAATTTTCATCGTTATCTCAACTGAAAGCCGATATTTTGAAATGCTGGAAGGATATTGATGAACATTTGTTTAAAAAGTTAATAAATTCGATGTCTAACAGGTTTTTTCAAGTTATAACTAACAAAGGAGGTAAAATACAATATTTAGAAAATATACAAAAATTTTCTTTTCACCAAGCTTTTAAAATAAAGACTATAATATAAAGTGAGTTTATAGAAATTGCGCAGACAAAAGAGACTTTTAATTATATTTATTTTTATTATAAAGTAATTACTTACTTTAATGAATGTTTTATATTATTTAATTAATATTTACCAATGGGGAATTTATGCAATATAATCGGTTTTGAAAAATAAAAAGTAGTTTTCTTTAAACATGAATAAAACTGGCTGCGCTTATAGAAATTGCGCACACTGTATGTTGTCAGAAATCAAGCCGGATATTACGATGATATCTGAGACTAATCTCCAAGAAAAACATGTGGTTAAATTCCCGGGAATGGTTATAGTAAGGAATGAGGGGCGGCGCTAATTATTAAAGAAAACATAGTTCTCACTAGACGTGACAGTGAAAATCTTAACGATGAAATACCCCACGTTCTAGTTGAGGTTAATTTAAGGTCAACCAAACAGTTAAAAGTCTTCTTATTGGTAGTTTCTACATACCCTCAAACATCTTGGCAGAGCAATTCCAAAAGTTATTACGGATATTGAAAATGTGTGCAACAATTCAGTTCTGGATTTCTTTATCACAACGGAGGCATACCAAGGTTCTCTGTTTGAGAATTTGGATTGCCATACTGTGGAGTCTTCCTCAACCATTACGCTGTGGTACTGAATTTAAGTACTGGTGACTGTGAGATCCCCCTTAAATATCCTAGGCAAGTCGATAATTACTCTCAGGTCAATTGGAAGAATTGTAAAAAAGATGTGGATGAGATATTCCAAAGTACACCACCTATTCTAATTAACACGATGAATTCAATAGTAAAATAACCCTAATTAAAGTCATACATATAAAACTTATAATACCTTGCAATAAAAAATACTCAAATATCCCGCTAGATATTAACACTAGAACTACCGAAGCGCAAGCTTGTAATTTTAACAATATTTCTGCACCTTTAATGTACCTTTAATGTACTTTCAACTTTGAATTAGTAATTATAAATAGAAAAGCTTTTTGAATATGTCGTAATTTTGAACTGTAATAAGTTTTGGTATAAATCTTAAGAGATAACTTGAAAAATACAATTAATTCAAGGAAGAAATTGAGTACCCGTCAATTTGACGGGTCTTGGTAGTTCTAGTGTTAAAAATTTAATGAAAACTAGAAGGGCGTGGTCCAGGAACCTAAAAAGAATATTTCACAGAACTTTAAATAGAAACGACTAGAAATACAACAAACTCTCTACAAGAATTGACCGTCTGACGAAAATTATACAACATAAGATCCTCTTCTATTATAACAAACAATTTCAAGACCGATTGGAAAAAATTAGATTGGATCCCAGGGCATTTAAGGAAATTTCCAATATCATAGGGACAAAAAAAATGCGAAATCCCTGAAAAAGTATTTGCTAATGGAACTAATTACCTCAATGCATAATGAAAGCTTAAAACATTCAAAGACTTTTAAAAAATTGTACAAATAGAAAACGCTATCACACAATGGGGATCTGCTTGCTGAGGTCAACAGAATAAAGGAAAAATTCAAATACGAAAACTCGTACACGGACAAGCTTTTCAAAACTACAAGCTTCACTACTTTACTCCTGTAACCCAATATTTGTCAAAATCAGTAGAATCACTACAATATCGAAATAGGAAGAAATCAGTTGGTCCAGACGCTACAGAAAAATAAGAACTCTTGTGACGTGGAGAATTTCAGGCCCATCTATCCAACGTGGGAAAAATATTCGAACGCATCATTGCGGACGACTTCTGCCTGAACGGCAGGATGATCCCCGATTACCAGTTTGGGTTTAAAAGAGGTCACATTAACGATGATGGTCATTATTATTAGTTGGTTGTTTCTCACTAGGTCCTGGATAATTATTAGTTTTGGAAAAAATCCTAGGAAAGGGGGCAATCTCCCTAGCGATAAGTTATTTATTATAATAGAGAATTTTAGTGACTTGGAGTTAAATATAGAAGAAAACCGTTGGGTAATTTGGTTAACCTTTAGGGTCCTAAACATTATAATAATGTTGGAGGATAAAATTGAGTGCGTAAGGATCTTACTAGAATTGTAGTTAAGAATAACATTTGATTTGCACTCAAAAAGTATTGATTAAATCAATCTACCTTACCCTGAATATGGGACTACGCATGCTCTATCTAAACTGAACAGTGACGTTACGAACAACTTAAAAAAAAGGGCGACTTTGGCGCTGTCACGTGATGTTGAAAACGCCTTCGACAGTGTTTGGGTGAAGGGGCTGGTGTACAAGTTGGTAAAAATTTGGTAAAAAGTTATAGCTTCTTAAGTGACAGAAATCTAAGACTGTATATGGGGGAAGTATTCTCATATCACTTTGAGGTTAAATCAGGAGCCCCACAGGCTTCAATAACTGGACCAAATTAAAATAACTTTTTCTTGTTGGATTTTCCACATACCAAAAAAATAAATAATGAATTCATGTCTGAGTCATTACTCTACGCCGATGATACCTTAATTTATGCTGGATGGTGTCAAGAAACACTATGAAGAAATATATGACTTCTACAAAACCTGGTGGATTAGGGTCAATATAGAATAATCCGGACTGATTTGTTTCAGAAACGCTTCAGTTTTACCTAAAAGACTTAGGCTTCAAGTTGGAAGTAAAGTAGTCTCCACTAAAAATTGTATAACATACCTAGGTATACATATGGACAACCTCTTTAAAGCTAAAATTCATATCTCTAAAACGCTCGAAAGAGCTAATAATGCCTTTAGGATGCTCAGTAGGTACCAAATATCCTAATCTGTACAAAAAAACTAAATTAATAATTTACAAGCAATTGATCAGACCAATAATCGCATACAGTTTTTTAATTTGGTTTTCGATTACACCCACTGCCGCTCTGAAATTAGAAATCTTTGAAAGAAAAATCCTTAAACTTTGTATCGGAAAACATTACCAAAGCAGAACAAAGAAATACTCAAACAAATATGTTTAAAACGAATCGGAAATTATACCACTAATAAAGTATTTATTATCACTTAATGTCACCTAATTGAGAAAATACCCCACGAAAAGGCAATGGTAACACTTAATGACTATTACCTCTCGCCATTAGCCTTAATTTCTCGGTGTGCGTAGAAAGTGCTTAGGCGCTCTAGCGTAGAGTAAACTTGCATCGAAGAAAATTGATGCCGAGTCACAGAATCAGTCGGGGAGTCAAATTTTTGCGCG
This sequence comes from Dysmachus trigonus, assembly GCA_949715965.1. Classification (NCBI taxonomy): domain Eukaryota; kingdom Metazoa; phylum Arthropoda; class Insecta; order Diptera; family Asilidae; genus Dysmachus; species Dysmachus trigonus. The sequence continues at coordinate 46,750,455 of OX454321.1, forward strand.
CAATCTTATAGTTTAAGGTCCGAGGAATATTTTGCGCCTAGATTCGAAAGAATCGAAGCATGAGAACATTATTAAAAAATCAATTGTTTATTTAATTATTATAAATAAATAGATAAATAAATAAATGTACGAAAATTGTTCCTTTCATTTGAAAATATAAACTTCTAAGAATCTCTCATAAAATGTTCATAACATTTCGTTGAAAAGTGTCCGAGGAATTAATTTTTTCAATATTTCATAAAAATCGACGACATAGTGGTTTTTGGGGGTGCTCACCTGACGTGTTTTGTCTCATAGGTATATACAGAGGTAGTAGCCCTGAGCTGCTTTATCTAATGGGAAATTTTGCTGGGTGTATTTTCGAGAGCTTGGGTTGGAATTTTGAGACGGTATTAAAGTGTCCCTTCTTGTTGATATCGATATTCTTTGGTTTCATAGAGACTTCAAAATCCACACTCTGTATCATTATAATAGTGTGAAATAACACGATTATAGGTTAGATATTAGTAGTAGGAATTCTGGACCAAGAACGTCAAACACAAGAGATGCGCACACCGGTCGCAAGTATGCGCTTGGAATATACATGTATCATACAACATTTATACCACCAGGCTCGTATGCAGGAAACACGCCACACAACAAGAACCTTGAGCCATACATTATAGCTCATAGCATAGAATAAGTTCAATAGCTGCATGAAAATGTATCAGGTTTCTATTAGTCGAAAATATAAAAATTAAATGAGATGACAGAACTCTTGCAAAAGATTGAAAGTGGATTTTCAATATTCGCTATTATTAATTTTAAAAAATACATATTTATAATTATTATAATTTCAGGAATCTGTTCAAGATTGCCACTGTGAATTAACTGATATTACATTTAAACGCTTACGTGCTTGATTTACTTGTCAAGGAAAAACAATGAACCGTTTCCGGAGAATCAAACCTTCGATAATCAATTAGCAAGCTGGAACGTAAACTACCATACAAAGGGTCTAGCCGGTTAAGAAGGTGAAAAGTGTCCCCAGCACTTTTGAAAAACAAAAAATATCCTCATATAGTACATGAAAAAGTACATCTTTGCTGCACCTAACCTCAAAAAAAAAGTAAAACGTGATTTTCAGAGTTTTGGGGATATCTCGACTTCTTGTAGACGTAGAAAAAAACAATTTTTTTCTCAAATTATAGGGTTTACATGATATTTTTTTGCGGGAAATTCAAATTTTTATACGCTCTCGAAATTTTTAAAATTCAATTAAAAAAAAAAAACTAAAACAATAGAAACGACGAAAAAACATATATTATTTTCTGGATGTCAAGCTATATCCATGAATTGTTTCAGATTTTTAGATGTGGCGCAACAGTGTCAAAATAACGAAAAAAAAAAACGTTTTTTTCAGCATTTTTCGGTATTTTTACCTATTTTTTAAGTCTGAATTTTCTTTAAGTATGATTTTTTTTTAGTAATTTCCTATCTTGAAATCATCAATTTGCCGACTTAAATCGAAACTGGAAATTAAAAAGTAAGACAACGTAAATCGAAACGACTTAAATCGAGGCGACGTAAATCGAAGCCCGCCTGTAACTCTTTTTCAATAATTTTTTTTGGGATTCTACGTTAAATCATTGAACAAAATAAATAATAAACATAATAATAATAATAATAATAATAATAATAGTCTTTTAAGTAGAAGAAAATAAAAAACAAAAAAATAAAAATTTTTGGGTTTGAGTTGTCCTATATTAAAACATTGAAGCCATTGTACAGCATGATAACATTTTTCCCTGTTTGATTAATTTGTGAAGTTCACAATTTGTTTAATAAAGTAAACTTGTTGTGATTGTATAACCTGTCGAGCAATATTATTGAATTTCGAAGAATTTGATCGACAAAATGGCTAGACAGGTTATAAAAAAAAAAATTATTACGAAGATTATAAAAGAATAATCATGCAAAAATATTGAAAACTCGCCGAGTTTACATGCCCGATTTGCGTCAATGTTTTTTTTTTTTTTTTTTTAACGAATTTAAAGTTCGAGGAAAGTTACAAGCCTATGTAGAGTTTTATTCCTGTGGATTTAAAACCTTTTCTATTTATATTATAAGACGAGTACGAAAACACCCTCTTGAATCCTCGCTTGTGTTTGCAACTTATTAACTTGCTAGTTTAACCCATTCGAAACCAGACATTTTCGTGAAGACCGTCCCCAGGAACCAAGCACTTTTTGTTGTTTACACTAATTATTTTTTATTCACGGTGCGGCGGTCCTGGCTGTGGCCTACTCATTTTAGAGTTTAACTTAAAACCAATCGGTCTCGAATGGATTAATAAATGGAAAAAAACTTATCCCTATCCTTTGAATAAAGAGAACCCATGAAGAGCAGGGAGCGTGCACGTACATGGAAGCCAAAATCATCTTTCTCTGCTTGGGTGGGACAAGGATACACACAAACATCACCACAAAATTCGCGAAAATCGCGGCCTTAACACTCTCATATGGCTTTTAAAAATTTAAATGCAATTTTTTCTCCTGTGGCGTCCTCTGCTCCTACAGGCTTTTAGTACATATCAGTGGACCCTTTAACAAACCTACATTTTTCAATAAGACAAACGATCATCGAAATCTCTTTACACGTCCCAAAGTTACGCGCATGCATCATAAGAGAGAAGAAGAAGAAACGGAAAAACATACGGATCGAATTGATTACTCCTTACTTTTTAAATCGACTGAAAGGAAATAAAAACCTGAGGAATACTGAATACTGAATACTTAGTTTATATAGTCTTATCAACTGCAAAAAAGGTAAACAATTATCTAGTAGTACTTCACTGTAACTGTACCGCAATAATTGCAAAAGCACTAAGAAATTTATTAGGCCATGTGCATTATACTCGCTTCACTCCTCCGTTTATAGCCACTTATAAAGAAATTGTTTCGGTTAAGTTCAAGCAGGCACTCCATCTAATTTAATTGCATATTATGAGCGCATCAGGCGTAAGGTTCACGCTTCGTTAATCTTCTGCAGGGTTGTTATGGTTTTAGGGATTATTTTAATGTAATCATTTTATTGCTTAGTACTTACATTAAGTGTGAAACCATATCCTTAATTATCACTCTGTTCTACTGCGAATATTTTGAAAAGTCAACGCCCAAGGATGTAAGAGTTTTTTTTAACCTATATGCTGTTATTTAAGAACTGACATCACAATTCCGTGTTTCACAAAATTATCTTTTCAAATATCAACATACGAGCAACAAATTCATATATACGGCAAATAAGGTTTTACTTGTAATTATAAATATTTGTCCTGCTCTAAATTTCGCAAAGAGACAGAGTTATTGATAACACAAGTCAAAAAATTTAAAAAAAATTTCAGAGTCCGAGTTGCTAATGCTATTTTCTTGTTGTTTGCGTCCAAAAGGAAGGAAAAAGTGCCGTTATTTTGTTTAAACTTTGTTTATGTGAAGGAAAAATGGATATTAGTTTGGATAGTTTGACCCTCAATTACAACTAAATGCGATATTTCCGATTTTTTGCCAAAACATATGTCATACTTAATATACATACAGTATAGAATTTTTTTGGTTGAGTTCCAAAGTGGTGAATCAAATATGACGTCCGAACAGTTGCAATTTCATGGGACTTTTTATTAAAATGAATCAAAAAACTTTGATAGTCGCTGATATTTAAGCCTGTTTCTTACATATATAGCTACCGAAAATTTAAGAAATGTCCGCCCGCGAAAGATTTACAAGAAAATAAAAACATAAAGAATTTAGTGGTTGGTAATTTTAAATTTCCTATCCTGGGCACATAAGCAAAGTTTTCTAAAAATCATGTCGATTTTCTTCAGTTGTTCAACGAAAGTAGTGAGAAATTACCAGACATTAATCAGAACCAAAAATCGTGTCGACTTGTGTAATTCTTTTTTTTTAAGGGGTGATAGAGAACCTTCTCTGACATTTGAATCTTATTTAACCAAATTTACCATCAGAGTATTATAATAAGTATTCCGTTAGGAAGTACCAGCGACAAATGTAGATTTCCGTCTTTATATTTATCTTTGATATATGTGGGATCGGTCGCACTTCTCCTTAGAAATCGTAATTAGGTACTCGAAGGCATTGGCCAGAGATGGGCACAATGCATTATTTTGGTAATGCATTGAATAATGCATTGACCTTAAAAAAATCGAATGTCAATGAAAGTATATTTTCATTAACATTAAAAAATTCAATGATAATGAAAAATCAATTTCATTACCATTGAAAAATTCAATGCTAATGTAAAATCACTTTCATTACCATTGAAAAATTCAATGATAATGAAAAATAAATTTCATTACCATTGAAAAATTCAATTATAAGGAAAGTAATTTTACACTATCATTAAGATTTTTAATGAAAAATCTGGTGCATTACCATTGAAAAATTCAATGCTAATGAAAAATCAGTTGCATTACCATTGAAAAATTCAATGCTAATGAAAATTTTATTATATTATCATTAAAAAAATCAATGCTAATGAAAAATATTTTGCATTACCATTGGAAAATTCAATGCCAATGAAAAATTATTTGCATTGTCATTGATTTTTTTAATGATAATGAAAACTCAATGATAATGCTTAAACGCCCATCTCTGTATGGCATGCATAAAATTAAGTATTCCCCGCATGTAACCAAGATTTATGTTCATGTTGCATTCTCTATTATCTGCAGATTTGAGGAGAATTCACATATGTAACTTGATCAGTGATTTTGTTGTAAATACCTAAACAATAATTCCCTGAAAATTGGAGCCCTTAATATTAATATTAAATACTAGACCAAGGCGTATAAAGATTTCCCATATAAAATACACGTAAACTTTGATTATTTTTCTTCAAAACTCTACAGCTCAGAGGCATTTTATGGTATAATCTTGGTCAATGGTAGGATTTCTTCAGAATTGAATGCTTTACAAAAGTGTCCATTGGGGTGTAACCCTAACTCCCACCAGCAAAATAGTACGGGTCATTGACCCCAATTTTTCCATGAAATTCTCGCTTTTTGCCCCTATCTTGTAAACAAAAAGATGTACAGAAAAAGTGAATATGACAAACTTGTAGGAAATTCAATTTCCTACAAAAAAGTTGTGAACACCAAATTGCTAACATCGATATTTCTTGAGATATTGGGCTTTGAAGTTGAGGTTGTGGTTCTACAATTTAGCTCAATAATACATGAAACTTCCACACTACCTCAACTTCAAAGCCCAATATCTCAAGAAATATCGATGTTAGCGATTTGGTGGTCAAGAACTTTTTGGAGGAAATTGAATTTGCTACAAGTTTGTAATATTCACTTTTTCTGTACCTCTTGTTGTTTACGAGATAGGGGTAAAAAGCGAGAATTTCATGGAAAAATTGGGGTCAATGACCCGTACTACCTTGCTGGTGGGAGTTAGGGTTACACCGCAATGGACACTTTTGTAGAGCATTCAATTCTGAAGAAATCCTACCATTGACCAAGATTATACCATAAAATGCCTCTGAGCTGTAGAGTTTTGAAGAAAAATAATCAAAGTTTACGTGTATTTTATATGGGAAATCTTTATACGCCTTGGTCTAGTACTTAATATTAATAAACTGAGAGAAAATTCTAATAAAAATTACGGTGCTATCCCCTGTAATCCGGACTTAAGTGACAAGTTCCTAGAAAATTTACGAGGGAATAACAGATAAAATACGGTTGACATAGTATTTTTTACTATTCATCCAAGAATTTTTCCGAAACGTCATAGGAACTTTTACTGTACAGCACAGTAAATTTGTATGCTAAGGAAAATTTCCTGTTGATTCAAGGAAAATTTACTTAGTCTTCATGAAATTGTACTAGTTCATAAAGGAATTTTTACGGTGCCACAACGTAATTTTCTACTGAATTTAGAAGCCGAAGTATATCGGGTGTACGATCGGATTTTTTCGGAAATTGGTACGGCTTACGAGTGTTGTTCATAGTAAATTTGCTCGCTGCGTGGTCGCTTACGGAAAGTCTGTAAGTATGACATTTTTATTATTACTGCTAAACATGTGTTTCATAGAATCTTCAAATCGGAGTGCAGTCGGACAGGTCAGTTAGAGTTAGATCATATGCATTTTTTTCACCGCAAAAGTCTTTCACAGAGAGGGTTTATATGCTTTATTATATTTTCGATTGGAATTTCTTTACAATATAAATATTTGTAGTTAATATCTTATCCTACTTTCTAATGCATTAAAATATCTACATCAAAATTTACCCAACGATGCTTTTTTTTCGTAAACGGAAATTTTACGGTGCCACAGCGTAATTTTATCTTGTGCACATAGTACTTTTACCTATGCCTGTCACTTAAGTCCTGTTTACGGGAGAGCACAGTAATTTTTCTTTGAAAAAATCGTAAAAATTATTAGAATTTTCTCTCAGTGTATTAAGAACTCCAATTTTCAGGGAATGTTTGTTTAGGTATTTGCCACAAAATTTCGAGGTGGGACTAAAAAAAAAAAATAGTCGCGAAAAAAAAGCACCCTAATGTACATATTATTTAATACATTTTTAATAACTACATAAGTTATATTTTTAATTATTGCTATTCCAAAAGTTGTTAAACAAACAATTTATTACACATTTATGAAAACGCAATCGATATTAGCGGACTATTTTTAAGCGAAAGGGAAAAAATATGGCTAATTTTTCGTTTGAAGAGTATACAGATATGGATCACTTTCGCTTAGTCCAGAAATATCGATTGGCTTTTCAAAAATGTGTATTAATTTATTTGTTTAACACCTTTTATAACAAAAATTGTACACGCGAAAGGTAGAACACCTACTGCATACTTTGCTTCTAATTTTAAGTAAAATCAAACAAAAATCGCAATTAAAATCGTAATAACAACACTATTACATATTATAAGCAATAATTTTTTTACTGTATTAATCTCAACAAAAATAATTTAATGTGTAAAGCAGCTGGGTAAAAAAAAATGTTTTCTAGGTACAGATTATTTCAACGTTGTCCTGCATGGACGAGTTATAGTTTATTGAAAAGGCATTAAAAAAATTAATTTAATACAAATAAAACAAAATATGTTATTTACGTAAATTTTTGGAAAACACTTGGAAAAACTGATTTTTTTTTTAAATTAAAGACAGTCTCAGTTAGGCATTCGAAGTGTTCAGACGTACAGTGGAGGACAAAAGTATTCACACATCACCGTTTGTTGAATAAATCAAATATTAAAACAAAACCAAAAGAAAATATTTATTTAATTTTTTTGGGAAAATAATTATTCATGCTTAAGCTATTAAATAACACCAAAATAAAATAAATATAATAATACCATATTCTGGAAAACAACAAAATATTTCAAATTGCACCTTTTCGCCCGGACAAAAGTTTTCACACAGCTTATAATATTGCGTTAATTATAGTTAATTTTTTTAATTTAATATTTCGTCGGAAGTCCTTTCTGTTTGATTACCTTTTTTAGTGTCCTAGGCATCGACTGCACGAGCTTTTTTTTGTGTAATCTACCGTTATTTTTTGCCATTCTAATTGAAGCACCTCCTTTAAATTTGTTTTGTTAGAAATCGTGTGATTCCTCATGCTCAATTGGATTGAGGTCCGGTGACTGTGGGGAAGTCAGTAAAGTATGTGCAACATTGTAGGCTATCCACATTTTAACATTATGAGCCGTATGTTTTGGATCGTTGTCATGCTGGAAATAAAACTGATCACCTAAGCCTAACTTTTCGGTATTCTTTTTCAAATTTTCCTTCAGAATATTTAGCTAAAATTTTTGATCCGTAATTAGCTCAATGAAAACAAGCTCGCCAACACCTGAAGCAGCCATATTGCCCCAAACCATGACTCCCCCACCACCGTGTTTACATGTGCTTGTTAGGTTGTTTGTATTTAACTACGTGTTGGGTTTTCTCCAGATCAGGGTTCTACCGTCAGACCGAAATATATTATATTTACCCTCGTCGAAGAATAATATATTATTCCACAATCCTTCAGCCTTATTTATATAGTTTTTCGCGAATTGCAACCTCTTTTTTTTATTAGTTTTACTAATTAGAGGTTTTCGTCTTGGTACCCGTGCATTATATTCATTACGATGAAGGACTCTGCGTATGGTTTTAGAGTGAACATCTTTTTTAAAATCGACTTTAACTTGAGCTGCAACCTCTGATGATGTTGTCCTGGGTTTTTTCTTAATCATTCTTACAACCTGTGTTTTGTAATTGTAATTCATCAATGGGATTTATAAGCTGAAATAAAGCGTTTTCAAATAACCTGCGCTTTCTCCCTTGTAGTTAGTTTTCGTGGACGTCCATTTCGTGGAGAATTTTTAAATTCTGAACTGTTTTTGTAACGTTTTACAATACTGCAAATTGTAAATCGACTTCTACCCATTATATTTCCAATTTCTCCATACTATTTATTTTGTTTAAAAAGCTTCAGCATTATTTTACGGTCTTGTTCAGTAGTTTCTTTTTGCTTGTGAGCCATGATCACTACTTTAAGGACTTTACAAATAAACCATGCACTCAAATGCGTTTTACCTCCTGTCAAATACTTTGCGGGACTTCCCTGTTGTATTACTAATATCAGTCTTGCCAGTGTTACAACTTACTTAGTGCAGAAAATCTTTTAAAACTCAGTGTGTGAAAACTTTTGTCCAGGCAAAGAGGTGCGGTTTGAAATATTTTGTTGTTGTCCTGAATATGGTGTTATTATATTTATTTTATTTTGATGTTATTTAATAGCTTAGGCATGAATAATTATTTCCCCAAAAAAATTAAATAAATATTTTCTTTTGGTTTTGTTTTAATACTTGTTTTATTCAGCAAACGGTGATGTGTGAATACTTTTGTCCACCACTGTATTTTAATAACAATAATTAAGTCGAGGCATTTCAAAATATAGTGATTCTAGCTGCTAGTGTATTAGTGCAAATCCGCTCCGAAACTGGAGATCTGGAACAATGTCAGAAGACAGTGATGGTTCAATGGAAGCGATAGGTGCTAATGATATGGCACAAATACCTCCAGCCACACAGGAGAGAACTCCACCAACTTATACTGCAGGTATAGCAGGCGAAAGAAACACAGGTGAAAACAGCAAAATCAATCTCATGTCAAGTTAGTTCATCGACCAAACGGGTGGCAAATACCCCCTAGAGGCAAGTTATATGCAAAACGAAAATGCCCCAATACAAATAGCGTGAATTCGCTGCAGTCACTGATAAACTCAAACCCATATTTTCCACTAATAAGTATTCCACAAGAAGAAAACATATCAAAAGATCAATCAAACCACAGTAAAGTAAACGCACAGCAAGTAAACAGAGCACGAATTCCAAAGCCCCCTCCGATCTTCATCCCAGGCGTACAAGCTATTCATACACTCGCTAAGAAAATACAGCAAACAACACAAGTCGACGGGTACACCTATAAAACTATAGGAAACGATGGTGAAATAAAAATAATGGCCAATACGGTAGATGACTATAGGAAAATAATATGCGTATTTAAAGCAATATGTGCGATGTACCATACCTATCAACTGAAGCAAGAACGCGCGTATAGAGTCGTGATAAGATCACTCCATCCATCGGTTCTATTGTTATGTACCAAAATCTTTGGTACGTTACATATCGGCATATCTATACGATTTCCCGATATGTAACTCTAATTAAATAAATAAATTTGTTACGCATTAATTGTTGAAATGAAGTACCTAGCAAAAAAGGCATTGCTGCCTGAGGTAATGTACACCTGCAACGCCCAGGTGCCAACGGTGTTTCCCAACAATTAATGCGGAAGAAAAACAAATGATGCAAAAATGCGCGATGAGTACATCGATGCTAACTTCCGAGTAACAATTCCGAGGTGACATTAAGAACTCAAGTAAGAAGTAAGTAAGAGTCGTTTTCCATCACCAACAGCGCGCGGACGCGAAGTAAAAGGTCGGGACCGGTTAGTCGGTAGAGAGTTACTTCTAAGTACAAAGTCGGTAAAACCTAAGTTATAGTGTTTAAGGTTCAAAAGTGTTAAATAAATGAAGTATACCCGACGAGTAACTCTTTGATCCGATTAAACCTCATCCGTCCCGTACCGCCGATACCAGTTCGAGTACAGAAGATACCCTGGAGCCCATTAATAATATTAAGAATATGCCCACCGGAATATACTTAACAATTTGGCGCAGCCGGTAGGATAGAGGAAGCTTGGTAACCAATTAAATACCGTAAATGCTTTAAAACCCTCTATCCAGAACCACAAGAGTTCTAAAAGTACTTAAGTGCTGGGCAAAGATAAAGTCTTTCTTTACCCGTAACCTGAAGCCAAGCTCGGCTCCAGAGGCACACAATTTAAGTAAAAGAACTCCACCGCTCCCGGGTAATCAACTATAGTTGCCTCTGCTCCAGGCGAGCACGCAATTACCCGGACTTCAGGTACTCAACCGTAACTGCCTCTGCTCCAGGCGAGCACGCAGGTACCGATTTTTAGTGCAAAAGGCACCAACGCGGGATTGTTCGATGACCACAGCGCACCGATAAAACCACAGAAGCGCTTACACAAGAAGGAAGAAGAGAAGAAGCCGATGAACGGAGACAAACCCCGCACCGGAGTAACACCATCAGCAGCCCGCAGCGACTCCACTACACCAACACGATCATCGGGGAAATCCACTAACCCTTCAGCGACTCCGCAGCTGCCGAGAGATCCCCTAAATCCACGAGCACCACCCACAGCATCAACAAGCAGCTCCTACAACACCTCCACACCGCTTTCTCACGAGGGAATTCGTCTGCGAAGTGGAGCGGTAATCCCCAGACCCGTAGGCGACGTAGAAGTAAGTCTAGCTGATAACCTAAATCATATAGTAGAGAAAGTGCGAGTATCGGGTGACATCACAGCTGAACATTGTGACGAGATCGAGCAAAAAATAGAGCAACTCCGCGAACAAAGGGAGGCTCGAATCAAAGAATTAACAGCTGGCACCGAACAATTCAGGGAAAGTTTACTGAAATTTAAAAGATACTCGCACTCGCTCCCAAATAATAGTAACAACTTAGAATTAAGTAGTGATAAAGATTTAAGCGCGGAAATTGCACAACGCGAACAGCCGACGGCGGCTGATCTCCTCACAGGCTGGTTGAGCGGATCAATTACGAGCTCGTCCACAGAAAACTCGCGCGATTCACAAGACAGAACCGAACGTAAATGATTCGCGGTAAACACACACAGCCGGGAAATGATGGACACGGGAAAAGTACTAAAGCTTGCCACCCAAGTGGTCCCCATATTTTCACGCGAGTTCAGCCCCCAAGTGAGCCAAGAGCTCCAAACTTTCCTATGCTGTTGCAAACAAGCACAAGCCTGCCTTTCGGGGGAAGAAAGATTAACCTTCCCTCGAATTCTGCTCACCCGTCTCCGGGGAGCGGCCTATCGTCTATTTTTGGCAGATCCTCCTCTTTCATTCGAGGACTTCGAGACACGTTTAAATCAAACATATTTGCCCCGGGAAAGCTACTTGGAACTGATGAATAAATTAATAAACATCAGCCAATTCCCGGTGGAATCGCTCAACGCCTTCACGGCAAGATTGCAGCAGGCGCTGGCTCAGTGCAAAGAAGCGGCAGAACAAAACAATAATCCGGCAACAGCAATGGCACTCAAAGCCCAGCTAGAGGAATTCGCGAAAAGCGCATTCCAAAGAGGAGTAAACAATCCTTACCTCCGGCAGTACCTTCTGACCCTGAATGAAAACACCTTGAACCAGTTAGCCAGCAAGGCACTGGACATGGAGAAACTCCAGCACGGATTGACACACCTCCAGAATCCGATAACGGGCTGCGTGCAAAGCCCGGAAACATATTATGGGCAGCACCCATATCAAAGCAGCACATATCCAACCGCCTGTCAAGCCACCGATTTTCATGTACAAACCTCACCTCACTACAATGCCGTCCAGGCCACTTACGCGCAGCCCCTAATAAATACACCCCCCAATTGCGGGAATTTTAACACGCACTCGGGCCCGCGGAATCAGAGTTACGTCGATCACTCCACGGCACCCCCGAAGAATACGCAAAATTACGCGCGCAACAACACACACGATCGAACAAAAAGTATGCTTGCCGGGACGGTGTGCAGTTTCTGCAACAAACGCGGGCATACTTTCTCCGATTGTTTTAAAAGAAAGAACACACCGGTGTGTGAAAGATGCAAAAATTACGGACATACCGCAAGCACTTGCCGAGATAGTCACGGAACAACTAGCATGAGGTACAAGGCAAATGCCCAGTCGCCCACAGCCGCAATGAACACTGACCGTCGCGTTTACAACGTGAGATCAGATTGCGAATGGTGCGGACGGCGGGGGCATACCGAAAACGCTTGCCAGCAAAAACAAAAGTATGTCAGCCGGAATTCGGGAAACGACGTACAGTCGAGGCCGAAATCCCCGGCCCGACTTTAAATTCTAAACAGAAAAATTTGGGGTATACTCAGCCGCCCAAACCCAGTACCCCCGTGGTGGAACTCCCCCTAGACATTGGTCGAAATAAAAAGACTCAACTAGTGGTGGACACGGGCGCTGAGATAAGTTTAATAAAGAAAAAGGCGTTGAATTCTCTCGAATCAGTGAACTCGGAGAAAACCCTCGCCTTGCAATCCCCGTTTGGTAGGGGACATACCCTGGGAAGCTGCCAAGGAAATTTCATTAAAAAACTCTCCCCGAGTCGGGAAGTTAAAATTCCTTGCACTTTCCAGGTAATAGAAGATCTGCAAGATCTTTCCCACGATGGGCTATTGGGAAATGATTTCCTATCGCAATACTGCGACGTTGAAGGCCCAAATAAAAGACTTCGATTTCCTCGCACGGAAATCAATGAAGAGGAATTCTCGTATCCAATACTACTCGATGCAGAGAAGGGATATACCCAAAAGACAACTGAAAACGAGGCTCAGGAAAAAGAGATGGAACCCGAAGGGGTTAAGCTGTCCACCTGTCATGCTCTCGGGGTATCTAGTAAAATAGATGCTGGTTGTCAGGCCCTAGAAAGGCCCAGGGTAAACGAGAATGAAACTCTAGCGAATACACCCCAGATCGAAGAAATCAGGCGATATAGCGTGGCTCTGAGAGAACCAATAAGCGTGCCTGCTCGATCGCAGATGGTGGCTAGAATTCCGTTGATACTAAAGGGAGAAATGCTCTGTTTGTCACAAGAGATAAGCGAAGGAGTCTTCCTGGCTAATAGTATCATATCCTCGAGCCAAAATAAGGAAGTCTCAATCGGAATCCTCAACGTTAATAATTCCCCCGTAATTCTGACCAACTTGAATTTACAATTGGTTTCAGCGAATGATTACTCGGTAGCCCCAATGCATCCCGAAGCGGGAATACAAATAAGCAACGAGACGGAAAAACCTAAACCTACAAACAAGAAGAATACAACCGGCGCAACCGCCGACTCCCATAGGCCACAGAGTCCAAAATTAAATAAAAACGGCGCAACCGCCGACTCCCATAGGCCACAGAGCTCAAAATTAAATAATAACGGCGCAAAAGCCAACGCAAACAGGCCATCGAGCCTCAAGGTAAGTAAAAACGGCGCAAAAGCCCACTCAAACGGATCACAAAGTCCCAAAAAAGAAGAAAACGACAAAAAAGCTTATTTAAACAGACCAAAGAGTCCTAAATTAAAAATATTCGATCAAACAAAGATTAATAAAAACTACGGTATAAGCAACCAAACAGCTACAATTTCGTATGTCAGAAATCCAGATGCCGATTTGATAAAGGCAAAAAACCGCATAGTCAGGTTAGAGCAAGAACTCAACCTGAGCCCAATTTTAAATAGCCAAGAAAAGGCTAAAATTTTGGAACTATGTCGAGAATATAACGACATATTCCATCTAAAGAATGATTACCTCTCACATACAGATGCCATCACGCATTTAATCCCGGTAGTGCAGGATCAAGCACCAATAAATCAAAAAATGTACCGACTACCGGAAACACAACGTGAAGTAATCAACGAGCAATTGAAAGAAATGCTCGACAATGATATAGTGCAGCCAAGCAAAAGCCCTTGGAACTCGCCCCTATTAGTAGTCCCTAAAAAACCGGGACCCAATGGAGAGAAAAAATGGAGAGTAGTCGTCGATTTCCGTAAATTAAATGAAAAAACCCGTCGGCGATGCTTTCCCTCTCCCACGAATCGAGGATATACTCGATCAATTAGGTCACTCTCGTTACTTCACTACCCTCGACTTGGCGAGTGGATATCATCAAGTTCTGGTGGATCCACAAGATCGCCCCAAAACGGCCTTCAGCACAAGCTACGGTCATTATGAATTCAAGCGCATGCCCTTCGGACTCAAGGGAGCTCCGGCTACTTTCCAGCGCCTCATGAACTATGTGCTGACTGGCCTGCAGGGCCTGGAATGCTTTGTGTACCTAGATGATATTGTCATCTACGGGAAAAATCTAGAAGACCATAATTGCAAACTTCGCAAGGTTTTCGATAGACTACGAGAGAACAACCTAAAATTACAACCGGAGAAATGTCAATTCCTCCGAAAAGAAGTGGTCTACCTGGGTCACAAATGCTCCAGCGAAGGCGCACTGCCAGACCCTAGCAAAACAGCGTGCGTTCAAGAATTTCCTGTCCCACGAACAGTTAGGCAAGTACAATCATTTCTAGGACTTGCAAATTACTATCGTAAATTTATACCAAATTTTTCAAAAATTGTTCGTCCAATAACTAACTTACTCCGCAAGGACGTAAAGTTTACTTGGACAGATAAATGCCAAGAGGCCTTCTTATCAATTAAAAAATCGTTGATCTCACCTCCTCTTCTAATCTACCCAGATTTCAGTAAACCCTTCAACTTGACCACGGACGCCAGTAACGAAGCATTAGGTGCTGTCCTCTCTCAAGGAGAAGTGGGACAAGATCAGCCCATTGCTTACGCAAGCCGCACATTAAACAAGGCCGAGCGTAACTACTCCACAATTGAGAAGGAATTATTGGCTATAGTCTGGGCTACAAGAAACTTTAGATGCTACCTCCAAGGTAGAAAATTCACGGTCTATACAGACCACAAGCCTCTTAAGGGAGCCTTTAATGTAAAAGACCCCACTTCCCGTTTGGTGAGATTCCACCACAAATTATCAGAGTTCGATTACAACATCGAATATAAACCCGGAAAATATAATACGAATGCAGATGCTTTGAGCCGCATTCCCCGGGAAGAGAGTGACAATAAAGAAAGCCAAACCTCCACGGTACAGGCATACGTCCACCGCTCCGAGTCGGGTGAAGAAACCCCCACATTGAAAATAAGCGCAGTCACTAGATCACAAAAACGGAAAGCCCAAAATAATTATACCAAAAATCAAATAACAACACAGAAAGTGAAACAAACAGGAACACAAACACCAGATTCCACCCAAGACCAAAACGAAACACTTTCAAGTCCCGTGCAACAAAAAGAAGACGAAATTTTACCACTGACAATATCACCTCAAACCCCTGAATTAATTTCGAGTCCGGAGGAAATCAAAATTATTTTACATGATTATCATGATTCTCCGTTCGGCGGACACCAGGGCGTGATTAAAACGTACAAGAAAATTAAACGTAAGTTTCGGTGGAAAAATATGTTACGGGATATAAAAACTTATATCAAGCGATGCCCGAAGTGCCAGAAACTCAAAGCTTCACCCCCAACATAAGATGCCCATGGTTATTACCGACGTCGCGGAACAACCTTTTGACAAGGTTTACCTCGACGTCGTGGGACCATTGGAGGAGTCCACGTCAGGAAATAAATATATCCTAACCTTCCAGGATAATCTGACAAAATTCGTGGACTGGTATGCAATACCAAACGCTGAAGCGGAAACAATAGCGCAAATTTTCTTCGACGAAATCGTCACGCGCTACCGCATTCCCAAGCAAATAGTTACCGATCAAGGAACAAATTTCCTAAGTGATCTGTTCAAGCAGGTCTGTAAATTATTAAAAGTGAAGAAATTACAGACCTCGGCATACCACCCTCAGTCAAATGGGGCATTAGAAAGGGCACATAGGCCCTTAATAGAATATCTGCGCACTATCGTTGACGAAAATTCTAAAAGCTGGGATCGGTATTTACGCACAGCGGCATTTGTGTACAATAATAGTACGCACGAAGGAACAAAATTGACCCCGATGGACTGTCTTTACGGATTCACGGCAGATGTTCCATCGAATTTAAAAAGAGATCCAGAGCCTGTTTACAATCACGAGAGCTATTACCATATGCTCCGCTACAGGCTCCAGAAATCATATGCGACCGCCAGAAAGAATATTCTAGCAAGCAAAGAAAAATCTAAAACATATTACGACAAGAGCGCTAAGCCGCAATCTTTTCACATAGGAGATAAGGTCCTCCTGAAAAGTGAGAGCAGAAAACATAAGCTCTCAGAAATCTGGATAGGGCCTTACACGGTAACTGGAATTCTTTCACCAGTGAATACCAAAATAAAAATTGGCAGGCGCATAAAAGTGATTCATAATAATCGCCTCAAGCCATATTTCGAATAAATATTTTTCCAATCAAACATTTTTTTCCTTTTCTTTTATTGCTAAAAAAAAACACAAACAGAAGAAATTTTTAACCCGCATACAATTCTTGTGTGCATCATCAAGCACAGTGCAGTTTCAAGCGCAAGCGAAAGTGCCGAAAAAAAAAAAAAAAAAAAAAAAAAAATTAACCGCTATTAAGATAAGTATTATTATAACATTATATAACCATATATATTATACGATAGACTACCTTGTAAACGACAACCGATTCCGACCCGAACGTTTCCAAATTCTAAATTTAATTTATTTTATTTTCTTCTTGTCAACCTAAACCCCGAGAATTATTCCTCTCCAAAGAATAATTCTCTTTTTCGCAGGGGGAAGGAAATGTTATGTACCAAAATCTTTGGTACGTTACATATCGGCATATCTATACGATTTCCCGATATGTAGCTCTAATTAAAGAAATAAATTTGTTACGCATTAATTGTTGAAATAAAGTACCTAGCAAAAAATGCATTGCTGCCTGAGGTAATGTACACCTGCAACGCCCAGGTGCCAACGGTGTTTCCCAACAATTAATGCGGAAGAAAAACAAATGATGCAAAAATGCGCGATGAGTGCATCGATGCTAGCTTCCGAGTAACAATTCCGAGGTGACATTAAGAACTCAAGTAAGAAGTAAGTAGAGTCGCTTTCCATCACCAACAGCGCGCGGACGCGAAGTAAAAGGTCGGGACCGGTTAGTCGGTAGAGATTTACTTCTAAGTACAAAGTCGGTAAAACCTAAGTTATAGTGTTTAAGGTTCAAAAGTGTTAAATAAATGAAGTATACCCGACGAGTAACTCTTTCATCCGATTAAACCTCATCCGTCCCGTACCGCCAGTTCGAGTACAGAAGCTACCCTGGAGCCCTTTAATAATATTAAGAATATTCCCACCGGAATATACTTAACACTATTAACCAAAATCAAAAGTGCACTTGAAGAAAAAGAGCACCAAGTGCGTATCGCATATGTACCGCAAAGGTACCCGCGAGCCACTACCAATGTTCTTCGTAGATCTCGAGCCAAACTCAAATAATAAAGTTGTTTATAAAACAGATTTATTACTAAATGCCAAAATACAGATAGAACCGCCTAAAAAAATACAACTATAGTGCAATGTACTAGATGCCAGATGTATGGGCACTCCAAAACATCCTGCAACAGACCCTTCCTTTGTGTCAAATGTGGTAAAGACCAGGACTCCAAAACCTGTACTAAGAGTAAGGAATCGCCAGCTTTTTGTAAATGGTGTGCAGGACCCCACACAGCTAACTATAAAGGCTGCAGTGAATATACGAAAATGTTAGAAAAAAGTGTCCAGTGTGACTGTAAAAATGGACAAATTGTCACCTTCTAATTCTAAATTACCTAATTTAAATTTAATTCTTCAAATCAGATGGTAACCTGATCACAGAAAAGATCTGTACAGCCTAAAAGATCGCTGCTGGAGTCTCACCACGGTGGTCAAAAGAATTCAACGACCCTTACGTATTACATAATAATGTGTATCTTCTAAGGACATTGTATGTCTCATTGTAAATACATAGAAAGATTATTTTGTTAGTAATGCCTTGGCAACTGATGTTGCTGTGATAATTAGAAAACAAGATATTAGCTAAGTATAAAGGTGACTTCATCAACAATTTGAATTTAATGATCGCCCTGTAACTCGGAAATGGTTGACGTTTTCTCCCACCCTCTCCCTGTCATACAATTATTTGTTTGCCTAGGTGAGTTCTATCACTCCCTTTTTTTGGGCCCCCATAAAGAAAACACCCTATATAATTATTCATTTTTTTGACTGGAGGAAATTTTGATTCTGAAATGCATTTAAAGAGCAAAACTTTGAGAAAGAAATTATTTAAAAACGTAATGTTCTGCGTCAATGTTATATAATTATACCTTATTGTCCCGAAAAAATCGGTGCACTAAAGTAATAACAGTTGACATGGGGACTTATGGTTATACGATAGTTAGGTTTTGTTCTCAGATCTTATATTCTAAACTCTCACCTGTATTTCATGTTTCGTTGCTGTTCGACGGTCGACGGTGTTTAGCTTTCTGGAAGATGATATCAATTCTGCACGAAATCCACCAGCTGGATCTTGATCGCCTTCCAAAACTCTAGACAAATATGAAATGTAAGAAGTTGCAAGCCTCAGGGTTTTTATCTAAGAAAAACCAAATTTGAGAAGACATTCTTTCTCAAAAGTTTATCAATACCCACTTTAGATAATTTTGTATCTGCCGGAACATTTGGTATTTTATTTCGAAGACTTGAAAAAGCGGTATTAATGCTTTGTGTTCTTCTCCTTTCTTTTTTATTTGCAGTGTTCCTTCTCTTTACAATTCTCACTACTGTAGGGGGAGAAATGATGTTAGTTGATGAAGCTGCATAGAAACCTTCATCGAAAAATTGATCTATTTTGAAAAATATATGCAAACTAAATACTATATCCTTTTTTTCAAAAACAATACATACCCTCTTTGTCAATCGGGCTGTAAAAAACGGATGTATATTGCTGGAACAGAGGAGAGGAAGATACACAGCAAATGCTGGGAGGAGAAGATTCATTAGCTCCGGGCTGATTAGTATATAAAGAAGTCCATTCCTCGCTACTTCGAACTGAAAAAAGTGCGTAATGAGTAATCACAAAAACACAGCTGCTATCACATTCACTCCTCGTAATTCCTTATTAGCTAAGACCGAAACTACAGAGAAAATTGCATTTCAAACTACACAAAATGCACAAATTATAAGTGTAATATGTATAAAGCAAAGCCGGGCAAACTCGGCTCCCGAAAGCTGCTAAGGTCGATTCTAGGAGCTCCTCATTGCTCCTGCAGGTACGAGAAAACTTTCACCTTTCTATCCTTTTCTTCTCTTTTCCAATCCAAGAATATGGGTTGATATTTCTTGCTCATTCGCATTTATGGAGCCACCCGAAATTTAGGCAGATATACGGCTCCCTTGGAGGGGAATTTTGCCCAGCTCTGATATAAAGGGACAAAGCTGATTCGAAGTAAGGGTAGTTGTTAAGAAAACAACCACACCCCCGGAAATGGTGCTAGGTAGGAGGAAGTGGTGGGGAAGGTGTTCTTAAACAATAGTAAAGAAATTAGGTAAGGAAGTTACGCTCTGATCAAGCTTTTTCGAATTTTAGGTTCTCTGTGATGAGCTAATTATGCTTGTGATCTAACAAGCAGAGAGTGCAACTTGATGCGAATGGAATTGAATAATTTTGAAATACGAGGGTTATGCTGAATATTTTGAGACACCCTGTAACTACGCCTTTGGCCTTGCCGCTAAATAGCTTGGTGTAGTATCTTCCCCCGGAGTTGAATTGGTTTTTAACACTGAGATAGAAACATCGCTGTGTTTGTTATTTTTTGTGGCTAAAATGCAACTTGAACGACGTGGTTTTCGAGCAATGATTTTCTATAACTTCAACAAGGGCGTGCAGCAGAATGACCCAATCCACTCTTTTTTCGCGACCTAGCACCCTGCGACTTTCCTTTGTTCCCGAAGATCAAAGAAAAGTTAAGAGACCGCCAGTTTTCAGACGATAGTGAAACCACAGCGGTAAGAAGACGAAATTCGAGGATTACCTACGGAACGCTGGTCAAATGAATTTGATAAGTGGTTTCAGCAGGGTTTTTCGTTGTTGACGTTAGAATTGTCAATATTAAGGAATTTAGTTTACAAATGTCTGAAAACGTATCTTTTAAGTCCAAATTCAGAAATATCTCAGGCATATCTTTGACACAAAGTGTCAATTATTTCAAAGAGATCAAAATCTTCGCCTCGTTTTGGAATTGGATTAGTCACGATTTCGCAACAAGACATTTTTTTTTAAAATGTGACCTAATATTTGAAATTTTAATCTTTGTCTGTTCAATTTGGTCACAGCAATATTGAATATCGAAGGATTTTGTTTGCAGAATATGAAATAAAATATCAGTAAATGAAAATATATCATTAAAATGTATTAAGCATGGAAACTGTATTAAATTGTAGTCAGAAATTGGAGAAATCCTCTCGCTTGAACTGCACCGGCACCCCAAGTATTTGGATCATCAATCATTTCTTCAAATAATATTATTAGATCAGCGATATATGTATTACCACATTAACAAGTCGAGATGAATAGTTCCATCTCGTTCGGGCAACTCTAGGAAATCTTCGTTTAACAACTAAATTTAAAAAATTAGTTCTTTTCGTTGATTGGGAGAAAAACTCGGATAGCCCGGACAAGCTATTAAAAAAGTCTTCTTCTTGAAGAAAATTAACTGATTTTGATAGAACAAGTCCATTACAGTGGATGAAAATAGCACTATAAACGCCTCTCGAACCTTGGCTTGGCTTCTATTTTAAATTAAAATTACAATTGCAATCGAATTAATTAAATCATTCTGCATGATATTCGAGGAATCCTTAAAAACGTTTGCTGTAGACAAATATCGCTTTAATTTGTCATCATATTTAGTAATTAAATAAATGAGCTCAACATAATTGCCTTTATTGTCTGAAGTTTCATCATCATTGCCCCTCAAAGCTAATTCAACAGCCAAGAAAGAACACAGAATCCACAAGCTGTTCCAAAATTTGTCGGTTTTCTGAAACTTTTCTTTGATCATCGAGCAATTAAACATCAATGCGTGCATTTCCGTAAGTTTGTAGATTAACGCAGTTATTAATATGTACTTGGGACATCACGTTTTTTGTCATTGCAGCAGTTAAATGATTTAAATCATTGTAACCTGTCGTCCAAATCTCCATTTTTTGGTTACTTGAAAAAAGTAAACCAGGCCAACACAATAATGTGTTAATAGCAGGGTAACCATATAGCCAAAACTTAGCCTCATAATAACAACCCTGAAAATGCCTATTAAAAGATTTACCTTTTGATACCACCTTACAAATCATATCCGGAAGTGGTGTCGGTCTACCGGAATTAACAATTTCAAATTTGTCGACTATATTTAATTAAGAAAATGTATTGTCCAACAATTTTTCGATAATGCATTCACAGGTTATAATTTTTTTGTTGTTAATACCCTATTTTCAAAAAGTCATCTTCACACGTTCATTGCCAGAAAGCGAATGGGAATATTTTCTCTTTTGCTTGCAATTTGTTTCTCAGTTCTTGTCCGCGTTTAAATATACACACCCACCCATGCGAAATACAATCGAAAAATGCAAACATACACATGACAACCAGGGCAGACAACAGACCAACCACGCCACCCCAGTAGGAAATGTAACAAGGGATTGCCCTAAGAAAGCCTGATATGAATACTTCCAAGCATTACCAATATTCCCTCTAGCACGGGTCTGCAGGTATCTACCTTATAATCCTGCTTCCTGAGAATCGACTGGGTAAGGAGTAAATGAGTTTTACCTAAAAACTTGTTGTTTTTTAAGAGGATTTCGTCATCGTGCGATGCGCTTGCATCTACGCGTTTTCTTTTCATTCTCAAAGAGAAAGTGCGCGTGACAGATTGTTTTAACTTTTATTAATTCAATGAGTGCCTCATATTTTAATAAGCTGAGCAACAGCTCAGTCTCGATTTTTATTTAGATTCAAATCAAGTTTGGTTTTTCTATATAAAAGTTGAGACAGAGCTTTTGCTCAGTTTATTAGAATAGGCCCTTTTATTCCATTTATTTTGAATAATTTCTTCTATTTCATTGATTTTGAATAACTTCTTCTATAGGAGAAGCGAAACTTCTTATAATAGTCATTCAGCATAAGCGATTATGCCCTTAATTCAGAGTAACTTCTTCTATCCCTGGTTATTAGGGAAACGAAAGTCGAAAACCTTGCCTCCAATCCCGTCGTGGGTAAAAAAGAAGAAGGAAAAGAATCGAGTCGGGAAGGAGTGCTAGTTGCCCGAGAAGCAGTTGTATCACTTCCTTTTAGCCCTTTCTTTTTCCTACTTCTTAGGGCAATCCCTTCTTACATTTCCTACTGGGCAAAACCCCCGGGAATACATATAAACACAAGCCTTGAAGTAGAAAATGCATACGTAATGATGTAGTCCGAGAATCGCCGTAAAATAACATTGCTTCTTATAGCGGAAGATCTGAAATATGCCGCTTCACTCGTCTGAACTGCTAAACAATAACTTTTACGCCAAAATTATGTTCTACTAACTATTACTATGGAGGGATACTTTCTAGTGATCTGAAATACTTTATAGTGACAAGAACAAAGTACTAGAGGTTTGTGCATTTAAACACAACTCCAACCATTTCCCCGAACAAAACAGCAGCGGCAGGTCGACTTGACAGCACGACTTTCCGTGGTAATTTGTTCAATGGGCAGTAAGAATGCAAATATCTTTAATATTTTGTTCTTGCTTCTATAATGATTTGGTACCATAAGAAAGGTATTCCTCCCCAGTTACAATCAGTAAACATTCGTAACAGCAATAGTTTAGCAGATTCGCCTTGTGGAGCAGAATGAATGGGCTATACCGCCATAAGAAGCAATGTTATTTCACGGCAATCATCGGACTACATCTATAAATACGTGGTAGTGAGCAGGTCTACTTCATGGCTTGTTATGTAGTTTCTCGGGGGTTTTGATCGTGCGCTTAAGGCAGGTACAACACTATCGGAAAGGTACATAAATGTTGAGTGGGTTGATATTGTATGGTGTGACGTGTCAGGCCGAACATTGTTAAATTGTTAGTAAATTATGGAATTAAGAAATCACCAAATAAAAATTAATTAAGAAATATTGGATTTCGGGCGGGTGTGTGAAGAACTTCTGCGCACCTTAGAGTAAACGCCACTGATCAATAATAATAAGAAGAAACACGGTCTCGAAATTCTAACCCATATGCGAGCTCACAAAATACACCTAAAAATATTTCCCATTAGATAAAGCAGGTCAATAATCATAAATCTGAACGATCTCAAAAGTTTTTAAATAAAAAAGTGGAGAATTAATTAAATAAAATTTAATTTTTTTTTTGGATAAATAATGAGTAAGCATCATATTACGTGTTTGGTGTGTGGCTGTGGAAAAAGCAATGCGTAATGCGTTTATAGAAAAGTTTTGTACCTAATAAAACATTTTTGCGAAATGCACCCTACAGAAGTGTTCCACTTTGCCCCTCAAATTATTGTCTTTCTCTCACTAATGGTGTATTACAGCAATATTGCTACGTTGCACCATGGGCGTACCCACAGTGGGGCAGTGTGAGGCACTTGCTCTACCCTCCACCCTGACTCGAAGCTAGACATTTACTGGTAGTGTACATACTTATGATGATTTGTAAGGAGATCTGGAGATCAATTTTTGAATGCCACTTACAAAATTTTGAATGTGGAAAACAAATGGATATTCGCATTCGAAAACTCAAAAAATCTATGGTATGACTTCAAAGATGCGAATTTTTGAGATTTCGAATTCGAAAATACATATTTCACATTCAAAATTTTGTAAGCGACATTAAAACATAAAATTTAACTCCTGAGCAAAATGAATTAAGTAGTGCTCTTAATTAACTAGGTATCTTTTTACTCTGTTGTGCGTGGCGGGTTTAATTAGAAAAAGCAACAATAATTATTGTCACTCAAGTTATAATATCTATTTGTGATCAAATGCTATTCTCTAATACATTTTACTTCAGCACTGTTAGATAACAGATTATATTTTTAAGTAATTGTTTTCGAATACTTTGATCACTTAGTTTTTAACGAAAGCCTAACTCATATTACCTACTAACCACATTATTTGATCATTTATTAAACTTAAAAATTTTATAGTTATTAGGGTTCCGTGGCCAAATGGCATAAACGTAGCCATTATAATTTCGTCCTGTCCGTCTGTCTGTCAGTATATCACAGCCGTTTTAATCGGAGACTATTGAAGCTATAGAAATGAAAATTGGAAGTTAGGTTTAGCCTATGGCCTATAAACCGCTATTCAATAGTGAGAAAAATTACAGAAAAACTCCATATATGTAACTGACTGAGGGATAACAAAATTCAATGGGCATAAGTGTGTGAAATAGAGATTTCTGAATGACTTTTTTAGGCAGAAATTTTGAGATATGCGTTGTAAAGTCCTAAAAAGTGTATTCCATCTAACTTTTAACCAGTTAACTGTGGTGCCCTCATCGAGCCATGACGAGTATATTCGTCAATTACAGAATAAGTTGCGCTGGTAAGATAAGGCCATGCACAAAAACCTCTCCTCAGATCGTGATAATTCTATGAATTTTTGAATGAATCGTGGGATAGTCAGTATCGTTTGCTTATTTTTGGTAAACAAATTGATTGAATTCTTGGAACACTAAACCGAGGGAGACAACTTCCAAGAAAATTTTGTGCCTCTCAGTTCATGTGCTTTATATTTGGAATGGTTTTTTGTTGACATTCATGCAATTAGCCCCTTTCTCTGCCCGACAGCTTCCAATTCTTTTATAAAATCTAAATTACACCTATCCCTCGATTTACACGATTTCGCTTTTACACGGTTTATAAAATCAGAGGTTTAAGAAAAAAACAGGTAAAACTGAACATTTTAACTGCATGGATATTACCACTGAAAGGCTATAGCTGGATAAGGTGGTGAAAATTGCCCCCAGCGATATCGCTACGACGGGTGGCGCTTTCGATAGGTTGTGTCAAAAGATGCCTCCATGCCAGTTTTTAGCCCTCTAAGTCTACAGTTACCGGTAAAATCGGTTTCGTCCCATTTTTTCGAAAATAAATTCTTACGGCCGCAGTTTTTATCCAAAAATTCTGAAAATTTCCACAAACCTTTATTTTTATGTTGCCAATAATCGTGGATTTTTATAGATTTTTACCTTTAAAATTGGGGTCAAGGGAGCCATTTTAATTTTTCAAATAATTTTTAGGTTAGGAACCCTATTTTTCGCCAAGTTTTAAACCATTGTTTTTTAAGTCCTTTTTTTTTTTGCATTTTGTCCACCTATTTAAGGCATAACCTCAAAATTCAAGGGCGCAATACTTACCCATACAACCAAAAATAGTCCAAGACTCA
This sequence comes from Dysmachus trigonus, assembly GCA_949715965.1. Classification (NCBI taxonomy): domain Eukaryota; kingdom Metazoa; phylum Arthropoda; class Insecta; order Diptera; family Asilidae; genus Dysmachus; species Dysmachus trigonus. Next base: position 46,776,147 of record OX454321.1, read on the forward strand.
TTTTCAGTTGAAAACATGATTGCAGGATCGATTTTTTTTTTTAAAATAAAAAAAAAATTTTTCACTATTTTAACCATTTACTTGATATATAACCTTGAAATTAAAGAGCGCAATGCTCACCCATATGACCATACACACTCTAGGACTTATTTTTAGGTGAAAACATTCTTTTAGTATCGATTATTACGTCTCAAAACTAAATAAAAACTAATTTTTTTGTCATTTTTGCCATATATTTAAAGCATAACCACAAAAAGGCCTAATACTTGCCAATACAACAACGTTCAAGGACTCATTCTTAAGCTGGAAAATTGTTGCAGTATCAAAAATCAAAATTCCCTTTTCCAATATTTATTTGAGACGTAAACTCAATAGCTAAAATGATAGTGTTCTCCGGTACTCGGGATATTTTTTTGCCAAGGATAGATATCTTTCAAACAATTTTTTTTCATGTCGTGTGATGTCATATTCTCTCATATTAGCCTATGGCGTTTCGTATTTAGCCATACGGCTTAGCATAAGTATTCGGCCGAGAGCACGCAATGGGTAGCACCTTGATATTCCCATTCGATTATTTAACTATTATTAATTCATTCATTCAATATGCCGGCGGATGATATTTAATATTCGGAAGTTTTTAAATTCTCCTCCCTAAAAGGGAGGAATGCGAAGATTCCAACAAATTATTGAATGGACCTACAAATGATATTGAGTAAAAACCCAATTCTATTGGCTACAGTGGTATCTTGCGCCACTGTGCTGATGCGTTACGTACTGTCGGCTCTTCCTCCCATATTGCTGCTGTCATTTATTATCTAGCTAATGCTATATCTAAATCAAAGATTATTAGACCATCTAAGATTCTCTCTGAAATATTTTCAAGTTCAGATATTAAGCCAGTCATAGAAGAAGATAGTGACGAAGATTGAGAATGTGGAGACGGTTTTTACTGCAGAATAAAACACTATTATTTTTTATTAAATAAATACTGTTATAACTATGTTTTTAATACTTATATATTTAATAATATATACATTTTTTTATATTTTGATAGAAATTGGACTTGTTTTTTTGTATCATTGTATATAAACGTTATTCCAGCCTAGACTGAAAATATATCCTTATTTCATGCAAATAAATTAATAATTACATATATGAAGTTTCCCTATGTTTCATGCTTTGTCATGGTTGTTAAGATTCTAGTCGATATTGCAACAATTTTTCCACTTAAGAATGAGTTCTTGAACGTTGTCGTATCGGCAAGTATTAGGCCTTTTTGTGGTTATGCTTTAAATATATGGTAAAAATGACAAAAAACTTAGTTTTTTGAGTTTTGAGACGTAATAATCGATACTAAAAGAATGTTTTCACCTAAAAATAAGTTCTAGAGTGTGTGTGGTCATATGGGTGAGCAATGCGCTCTTTAATTTCAAGGTTATATATCAAGTAAAAGGTTAAAATACCGAAAAAATTAGCTTTTTCGATTTTTAAAACATTAAAATCGATCCTGCAATCATGTTTTCAACTGAAAATGAGTCCTGGACTATTTTTGGTTGTATGGGTAAGTAGTGCGCCCTTGAATTTTGAGGTTATGCCTTAAATAAATGGAAAAAATGCAAAAAAAAAAAAACGGTTTTTTCGATTTTTCGGAATGACGCACCCTGAAATTCGATATTTTGATTCCGCCATTCGAAAAAACGGAAAAAAGGACTTAAAAAACAATGGTTTAAAACTTGGCGAAAAATAGGGTTCCTAACCTAAAAATTATTTGAAAAATTAAAATGGCTCCCTTGACCCCAACTTTAAAGGTAAAAATCTATAAAAATCCACGATTATTGGCAACATAAAAATAAAGGTTTGTGGAAATTTTCAGAATTTTTGGATAAAAACTGCGGCCGTAAGAATTTATTTTCGAAAAAATGGGACGAAACCGATTTTACCGGTAACATGTAGACTTAGAGGGCTAAAAACTGGCATGGAGGCATCTTTTGACACAACCTATCGAAAGCGCCACCCTTCGTAGCGATATCGCTACCTTATCCCGCTATAGCCTTTATGAATTGTGTTCACAATAAAAATCGTCTGAGTAAGAGTTTATTTATTTATTTATGATTTTTAATTAGGATTTTAATACCAAGTTTGGTTAATGCGAGATTGTCTCTTATTTCTCTACATAGAACCAATATCGCATTAAGTACTATCAAATTATGAAAGTTACACAACACCAATCACCAATCAAGAAGAAAAGATTAGAAAGAAAGGTTTTAAGGACTTGATTTCTTTTTTCTATATGTAAAATGAATTACATACTTATACCTTATACAGCTACTACTAATTTTATAAATAGACTAGTATTTTTAAGTTTTTCAAAATATATTTACTTTTATTTTACGTTTAAATAAATTATCGAATTATGCACATTTCAGTCTGTTTTCGTTTTACACGGTTTTACTTATACGAAATCCCGATTTCGATTTGCACGGTTTTCTGAGGAACCTATCTATCGTGTAAATCGAGGGATAGGTGTATTTTCAAACTGACAAGAGTTCTTGTAGTTTCATAATTTTTGGTTAACATCTAAAAAACGTTATCATCGCACATAAATAAATTCATTATGCGAACTGGTAAACTTTTTCAACCAGTGCATACCGGGACGCATGAGATCATCTCAAACTGTTTATGGGTCATTCTAAGTTAAGAGGTATTAAGTTATTAGGAGAGGCGGCACGACAAAAATAATAGAATTTTAATATGATTGCAGTATGTTTTTATCGAAACACTTATTATCTTCATATGCGAAAAGCAGCCAGTCAATTTATTTATTTTTTATTATTTTATAACTGACCAGGGGAGATACTAGATACAGGGGAGAGACAAGACGTACAGGGTAGAATACTTTATGAACAGGGGAGAGATATTTATGTTATTTTATGAAACAAATCACAGTAGTAGTTTAAGGATCAACTTTATTTTTATTGTTAATTAATAATAATCAGACGTTTTATTGTACAACAGCCATCAGTAATTATAAAAGTAACTTAAAAACTTAAATTCTTATTTGAGTATGCAAAATACAAATGGGCCCATATAGCTGGAGGTGAGTGCGACAAATTTTTGGACAAAGTGCAGAAACATGTGCCTTTTATGTCTTGTCCAACTTCTTTGGTATAAACTATAACTGTGTGCATACTGATTTGTTGCCTTGAACCCCCGAAATGGAAGGACTGCACTTCTTCAGAATATTTGGTAAAATAGTTTTCGCTGAAGTCCATGCGTATGATAGCATCTTGTACTGACTGAATTATGAACAACAGTACATTCAAGTCTCCTATAACGATTGATTCGTACCGCGTTATACGGAAACCGCGCTATGAGAGACTTCAAATTAATTCAAATCAGGATATGCGTTCTATGGAACCGCGTTTTGAGAAACATAGAAATACGCTAAATCAGAATAATCTATACCGCGTTATATGGAAACCACTGCCGCGTTCTATGGAAACTGCGTTGTAAGAAACTCAGAATTAATACAAATTAAATGATTTGTACCGCGTTATATGGAATCTCAGAAATAAATAAATTCTATATAAATCAGACCTATATAAAAACTGCATTCTCAAAGTAACAAGTTGTGGCTGATACGGTTAATAAATGAAATTTTATAATAGGAATGACAATGAATATGTAGATTTTTACATATTTAAATTTTGGTTTAATGAATACTAGAATTGTTAAACAGGGGAATACACCACAAATGTTAGCTATGTACATACAAAAATTTAACACATCGAATAAGTGTTTCCATAGATAAATTTTTCAAACCATTTGAGTTGTTGGAATGTTCTTGTATCAAAAACGCGTTATAAAGAGATCGCGTTATAGGAAAACTTGTCGCATTTTTCACACCGCGTTGTATGGGAATCGCGCTATAAAAACACCGCGTTATAGGGGATTTGACTGTACACGTATTGGCTGTAAAAATACTCCAACACGACATATTTTTATCTCCCCTGGACAGTAAGTATCTCCCCTGGCACCTTAGAAGGCAGGGGAGAGAAGACAGGGGAGATACTTTTCTGTTAAAAAATTGGTATAAACGTCAAAGTTTTTGTAATACGTAATTAACAAAGAAGAATATGATTCTATGCATAATTTACAGTAATTATATAAAGAAAACAGGTTATTTAGGCTTATAATTGCGCTAAAAAACTTACCAGGGGAGAGAACGCATTCACGGATTCACAACTACTTCCAGTAAGTGGCGTCACTGAAATGGCGAGCAAAATGGCCGTACGCTTGTGTCGTGAAGGCTTGCTGCTAACTTCACGTGGAATGCTTTATATTTATAATCGCAATTTACGCGATAAATTTAAACATTTGTGATTTTTAAACGAATACAAAACGCCAGGGGAAGAGACGCTAAATATGAAGGACAAATGTAGACATTATAGTTTTTATGAAAAAGAAAATGTTAGTAATAGTTTTTTCTTAGATTACATTAATTTAATTAGTCTAGTTTATAAGTTATATGAAATATAGTTTATAACATAATTTCAAGTTAGTCAAAACTACTGATTGACTAACATAATCTGTTGGGGGACAGACCAGGGGAGATACATTTTTCATGTTTTAGGCTCTTTTGTGACAAAATTAAATACACTTAATTCGTGAATTTAAGTGACCATAAAGAAGATGGTAACTTTTAAGATATAACAGGCTTATTTCAAATAATTTAAATATGTATATATGATTTTTTATCATTGCCGTTGAAAATACCTCATAACTTAGAATTACCCTTATATTTTCTACTTGTTTGTTTTATTCCGGCATAGCCTCAAAATATTCTAAACATCTTTAAATTTGAGAACATGTTTTGTTTTTCTCAAAAATTGCAATTTAAATAGCCAATGGTCACTGATTTATACGCATGCCGAGTATACTCGTCAATCACAGTTAACTGATTAAACTAAAGAGTTGAACATTTTGAAAAAAATTTATGAAGTAGAACATAACATACACTTTCAAGAAAATTGATTTGAACGACTTACGCTTACGTACTTGTACTTTTTGAGATGTGGAATTTTAACAGTGAAATACGGAACTCTTCACTATGCGTGGTTAACACGCACTTGGCCACTTCTTGAAAATCTTGTTGGTATTTGTTGATGACTCTATTTTGATGACAGATATATCGTTTTGAGTAGAAACTAGGTACATTAACTATGTAATCTTATTATTTGGTGATTCGAAAATATTAAAATGTTAGAAGTATTATTCAGCCTGGTCTAGATTTTAATTGATTATACCTACTAATTTTTTTAGCAAAACAAAATCAGAAGAGGAATAAAACGGATAAAAGTAGTGGCGAAAGCGATAGCGACGATAGCGATAGCATTTTTAAATTCCTACTACTTATCGAGTTTCCTTATTTTTGCCCCACCTCTAAGCAAATCCTGGGTACGCCCATGTGTTGCACCTTTTGGGATGAATTTTGATGTAAGAACGTATACTGATAATCCAAAACCAAAAATGAATAAAATTATAAAATAAGTTTTTTTAGTACCCGTCCCATACAGTGAAAAGTGCGAACAACATTTCCTTTTCACTCACCCCATCGAGTGGGATATCTTTGAATACTTTTTTCAAAATGCAATAAAATATTCCCCTTTAAAGTTGCTATAAGTCCGATCACGACTACGAAACCCTCATGTGCGTGTCCAAAACGCTCTTTTTTACAATTATTAACCGGTTTTTTTACAATTATTAACCCTTTTCATCAGATCTCACCAGTTTTTCGCATAGTTTTATTGTTATTTAAAGCACATTTTTTATAATTTAATATGTTTTACATATGTGAAACTGACTGCCAATTCATTAAGACAACCGATATAAATAATCCCAACAAAATCTGGTTGTATTAGAGCTAGTTTTTTATTGAAATTCTAATTTTATTTAAATATCAAAAATTTATTATAATTATAAACATAAAAAGTCATGTGTTCGTTACCAAACGATATTTTGTGTTGCAAGGAGATAAATCATTAAATGACTTTTTGTTATCTCCCGAACTTAGTGGTCATCATGCTCAAAAAATATTCAACATTATACCACGGATTGCGGTCAACATATTTCAAAGTAAGTATAATCAATGTATTGTAATTTGATAAGACAAATGCTGCTCATAAGTATATTTATGCCCATATCTGTAATACGATAATTCTGTGCCTTATTAATGAATATCAAATTACTCGGAAAGACGCCTTCAGCGAAGTTCTAGAAAAGTAATAAAAATTGGACGCCTCAACGACATCGCACTTTGAAAGAAGTCATTAAATGCGTATTGACTATTGGTGCTGCTCTTCAACAACTGAAGTCACCGTAGGTAAGGTAAACACAGTAATTCAATAAATGTTTATTTCATTTTCCCTCGAAGCAATGTCTGTACCTACCTACCTTATCTTAGTCTAAAAGTCAGGTACTTTGTAATGAAATACATAATAAATGCATTCATCAGATCTTCCTCAATTTTATTTTAGTACAGGGTCCGGGGTGCATTGCTTATTGAGGTAATTAACTATAAAGCCAAATCAAAACTGAATAATTAGCACCACATCATAAGTTAAATATACGCAACAAATTATATCGGACTCTCTCAACACACTCAATTACCAAAAAGGCCTTTAAAAGGCTTGTAAGTATTTAAAAGGTAGACGTAGCAACCTGATGAGTTGAAGTCATAAAGGAGTGCATGAGAGATTTCCTGGTAAAAAATAAACATCCAAACGTTTCTTTATTAAAACGTTTATTTTTTACTTCTACACATGTTGGGGCTATATTTATAAATAAAATCTATACAAAATTCTTGACTCATTTGACATTTAAATAAGTGGACTAGGTTTGTGATATCAGCACTTAGGCTGTAAACGGAAAGTAAATAAATGCCGAGCCTAATGTTGGCATTTAAACTGGGTGCATATTCTATGCTCCTATTTAATCAACTGGCAAATATGATATTCAGGCAATTACAGTGTAATTGATATTACTATAAAATTACTAAGGCCGTTTTCGAATTCACATGCACTTGCACTTAAGGCGGTATCCCACTCTAGAGGCCCTTGAATTGTATGTTTTTTTTCAGGAAGTTGAACAAGAAAATACAAAACATTTAGAGTTAAACATAATAATCCTCTTATTATATGATCTTTAATGAATATTTTGAGAAAAAAAATTTTTTTTTTTATTTAGGGGTTGGGTCAGGACAGGCCTGCTACTTGGACTTATACCTTAGAAACAGCAGCTCATGGTGTGCACGATAACAGCCAAACAAATAATCTGAAAATTATGAGATTGCACATTAGTACTCTTTATATATGTGGCTATGGCATGAGTGTGTCACATTTTGAAAAAAAAAAATGTTATTCATTTCTTTAATTTTTCAACTATTCGTTATATTTTTTAGTTGATTTTTTACTGTTAAAACATGGGATACAAGCTATGTAAATGTAAAAATGCCTGATTTACTCCACTTAGGTTATAGAGGCAAAGCTAACACAGCTTGTACCAAAATCTGAAATTTTTCGGATGAATGGTTTTCTCAGAATGCTGCACACCATTCATCAAGATGGTGTTTTGAGAAAAACGGCATTTAAGTTAAAGTTAAGAGTGGTGAAGAGCGCGCAGCTGCGCACGGAATCGCCTGTAGCGGCGAGAGCTTTTCAAATTTCGTAGCAAGAGATAGCTTAAACGATTTAGGAAAGAACACAGAATTTTTCAAAACTAAAAAAAAAATGCATTTTTTGAACGTTCTAGAGTGAAAATCTATTTTTCGCACTAACAGTTTTCCTAAAAACTCCGAATAGTGCGTAGGGCGATCGAAAATACGCGTAGTTTGCTTTGCAATTGCACTATTTTATCTATTGAATTTGAAGTGTTCTCCAAAGTACACTAAAAATCGTTAGTGAATAATGCAAGTGCATACGAATTCGAAAACGGCTTAAAATGTAATCGAATTTTCAATTACAACTTAGTTAGTTTTATTACCCTTTTTAGTAAAATCTGCTGTCGTAATAATATCAATTATCAGTTTAGGTACTTTTACTATCCCCCTGTAATAAACTGTATTACGGGATAGGAAAATCTACTAACTAAAATTATAAAGACGAATTACATGTACAGTAAGTCATTGGATACTTTTAAATGCAATTCGTATCAAACCCTATTTGAAACAAACAAGTCACGTACTGAATCTAAGTGATTTTTTTCTAATGATTAAGAAATATTAATGATTCTTATTCTTGCTAAAAAATTATGGGTACTTTACAATAAAAAAATATTTTTTTATAACTTACTTCAGTTAATTCAGTATTATTGAGTTATTCAATTGATCTAAATATATTTTAGCGCTTTTCTTAAAATATAATTAAGATATATTTTCGCACTCGTTCTTAAAAATGGGAATACATTTATTGCTGCCGTCACCCCATTTATTTAAAAGTTGCATCGATTTATTTACATTGAAAATCGAAATAAAATCTAATACATATATGTAAATCAATCTAAAACCAGATAATTAGAATACTTAAGGTGCAAAGTAAAATAGACTGATTTGCCAAACGTGTGGCTTTTTCTTGTGTGAAAAGGCGCCAGTCAATAAATATTTCATTTGCATTTTCTTTATCCTTTTTTAAGATTTCCTCGCGTCGCAATTCAGAAGTGTTTTTCCACTTAAGTTCAACAATATCCCATAGGTCTTCCACAAGTTTTAGCCAAGTTTTATTTGATTGATGCTCAGATAATTTAACTTAAAATGAAAATAATAATATGACTAGAATTACTAAGTGAATCTTGTCGAACACTTTCTTCAGTAGATTTTATAATTGTTTTTTAAGGTCCTGGAATTGTAGATCCACAACGCTTTTTTTTTGGTTGAAGAAAGAATATTTTTATTCATAAGGAATTTTATAGTGTTATTATATTTAGTATGCTCGACCGCTTGCATCTGCAGAAATGAAATACCTAACTTTCTTGTTGAAAAAATAAATAATAAAAATAAAGATAAAATACTTAAATTATGCGAGGGTACTTGCTATTCCTATTTATACTATAACCGTATTTAAAGGAGAATGTCAGATGTCGGAATAAATGAGTTGTTTTTTGGTTTTAATTTTTAAGACAATTAAAAAACCATATTTATTTTTATAATCAAAATTCATTTTTATTTTTAAAACCAAAAAATTAATATCAGAAAATGATTTCACAAACATATATTTAAATTTATTTAATAATAGCATTACCGTTATCAATTCAACTCGTATACACTTTTGTTAAGCATTCTGTAGTTAAATCTAAAAGAAGCATCATTTATTACAATTTATGAGCGTTTATGAGTTATTAAACAACTAAAAATGTATATTTGTGAAATCACTTTTTGCTCTTAATTTCTTTAATTTAAACATTAAAAATCATTTTTTTTTTTTATTTTGATTTTTGATTTTATAAATAAAAATATTTCCCTTATTTTTTTTTAAATTTTAAAACTAAAAATCGTTATCTGATTCCTACTTTTGATTTTAAAAATTCGAATCCCTTTCTGAATTTTAGAAATAAAATTAAAGGGAAAGACTGGGTTAAGTTAGGGTTTTTTTTAATTTAACTTCGTTCATCACTCGAAGTTTAAAATTCTTTGAAAATATTATGTTTAAATATTAAATATTATTTGTTATGATAACAGTACCATGTTTTTAAAACTTCTGTACCAAACGCTTTGTGAAATGAGTTTTGCACCGTACACCTTTGCTTCACCAGCAAAAAAAAATTGCCTACAATTTTTGCAGCAATCACTGATGCTTCTTTCGTTCCCAGACGTAATTTATTATAAACGAAATAATCAACGATAATTGCGGTTAATTATTTTTTTTTTTATATTTTTTTTTTCACATCCGCCCCTTTAGGAAACGACAGTTAAATATCATCTGCAATATTCTGGAGAAATTTTGCAATCGATTCAGCAGATAATTTTGCTTAAGGCGAGGAATCGTTTTGTGAATTATTATTTGAAGAACCATTTTGTAACGACTGTTTAATTTTCTCCTGAAAAGATGAATTAGCTGAAATAATTTTCAGCAACAGAAGCAGATGGAAAACCTTATAATATTTATTTATTTATTTATTTATTTAGTAAGCTTTGTACAGAAATTAAAATTTCCAATTATACAATAGCTGACAAAGGTATACAAATTTAAATGAAAACTGACTTAACCGTTTAACATTTCAAGGACAATTTGTTTGAATCTGCTAAAATGACAGTTCAGAGGACCAACTTGGAGTCTGTCATGGTTTCTTTGAAGGCGCACCATTGGAGAATTGAAGTATATTTCTAGCGAGGCTCTTGGTGGCATGAAAATATTGTTATTCCTGCTATTGAATGTAGGCACCCTTAGGCTCAATTCATCGAACAGTGATGTTTGGAGTAATCCGTTGTATATACGATAGAGCGCGCACTCATCGAGATAAAGTCTTCTATTAGCAAGAGATGGAAGGTTAAGAATAGAAAGTCTATCCGAGTAGGAAAAAAAGGATATATTAAATCTACTCAAAAGACTGCGAGTAAATTTCCTTTGTACAGCTTCCAATCTATCCACTTTCTTATAGTGATAAGGTGACCAGACCGGTGCGCAGTATTCGAGAATGCTGCGAACAATTGTCAGAAATAATAGTTTAGATGTGGACAAATTATGGAAATTAGCAGAAGTGCGTAAAATAAATCCTGCTAGCCTGTAAGATCTCTTGCAGATATCATCGATATGCTTGTCAAAACTTAGCCTATTATCAAAGATCACGCCCAAGTCTTTAAACTGGCTAACCTCTGACAGGGTCACAGAATTCAGGGTGTAATCATGCAACAGAGGTGATTTTTTAAAAGTAAATGACATTTTGAAACACTTATTAACATTTAGAGACAGACAGTTAGCATTACACCAGTCTTCAAGAGCGAAGAGGTCGGTCTGAAGAATATCACAGTCAATTTGAGAGTGAATCGCTCGGAAGATTTTGAGGTCGTCAGCATATAAAAGACAGTCAGAACTAATCACCATGGTCAAGTCGTTAATAAATAACAAAAAGAGTAGCGGTCCGAGAATAGAACCTTGTGGGACACCAGACGACGGAACAAACTCACATGACGAACACCCGGAAAATACAACCCGCAATTTACGGTTAGATAAATAGGACGAAATCCAAGACAATAAAGGACCCTGCAAGCCATATTTTTTTATTTTATTTAAAAGAATTTCATGTGAAACATGATCGAAGGCTTTAGAAAAGTCAGTGTAAATCGTATCCACCTGACTACGTTCCTCGAGGGCATGCGCAACAAAATGGTGGAACTCAAGTAGGTTGCTCATGGTTGATTTGCCTTTGATAAAGCCGTGTTGCTCAGGTGCGATTATGGGGCGGAAAATATTTGAAAGATGGTTATGGAGCAATCTTTCAAAAAGTTTTCCAAAGCAACTTAGTAAACAAATTGGACGGTAGTTCTCAGCATTACACTTGTCGTCCTTTTTAAATATAGGAACAACATTTGCTTGTTTCCAGACATCGGGAAAAGTACCCTCGTTAAGCGATGCGTTATATAAAATTGTCAGAGGATAGCATAGAGTATGAGCAAGCTCTTTAACAAAGAAGTTAGGTATACCGTCAGGGCCAGCAGATGTTTTAGAATCAAGACTATATAAAGTATGTACATATGCAAAACCTTTTAAAGACAGAAAAAGTGTTTAAAACCTGTTCGCCACTCCGCCAACCGTCCTCTGAACTGAAATTTTTAGGTTATATTCGACGGTGGTATAATACTGTTTATATCCTTTTCAGTTTTTATCTAAGGAATTGGCTATTAATTCTCAATATTCACAAAACAGATACGTAACAAGAAGTTCCTTCAATATGGAATCCATTTGGTTTGTTTACCCCTTGTTTACCCTAACAACTATTATTAGTACAATATATACAGTGACTACCACGAAAAATCGGACAAATATAAAAAGTGCCTTTGCTCCTTAAGTTTTAAAAATGTAAAAATAAATGAAAGATTTATTTTTTCTAAATGTACTCTCTATATTGTCTAGTATACAAATATAATACAAAAAGTCTCTTCATATGAGTATAACTTAAAAACAAAATAACAAAATACTTGCAAGTGTAAAAAAGAGGTCACACGAAAAATCGGACAAAGTAGTTCTCTGCAACGGAATTGCATTTACGGTTATTTTAAGTTTTAAAATGAATTGTTATTTACTATGACTCAAGTAAGCAATTGTTGTTTCATCATTAGCATTTGGTCATTCTGTGCAGAAAGTACAAAAATGAAGCAAGTTTCATTGGAAGTACGGAATTTAATAATAAATCACGCAAATGATGGAAAAACTGTGCGTGAGATCGCGGAAATCGTAAAAAGGGCTAAGTCAACGGTCGGTGATATTATAAAAAATTACACAACAAATAATACTGTGGCTCGGAAGCAATATAAGCCCCGCGACCGAAAATTAAGTGCTGCCGATGAACGAATTTTGCTTAGGGAAATTAAAAAAAACCCATTTTTGTCAGCAGTGCAGCTAGCTAAGGATATTAAAGAATTGTTAGGGAAGGAAGTTAGTCCCCAAACGGTAAGGAGAGTACTTCATCGAGCTGGATTTAACGGGAGGACCGCCAGAAAAAAGCCATTAATTTCTCAGAGAAATCGTAGGAAAAGATTAGCTTTTGCAAAAGAGCATATGGGGAAAGATTTATCTTTTTGGAACAGGGTTTGTAAAATTTGACTAAGTAAAATAGCATGCTAATATCCAAAATGTTATTTTCTTCAAGGTTTTATTTACTGATGAAAGTAAATTTAACTTATTCGGTTCCGACGGTAGGCGATTTGTATGGCGAAGAAAAGGAGAGGAGTTCTTGCCGAAGAACACCCAAAAAACTGTGAAGCACGGTGGCGGCTCGGTAATGGTATGGGGTTGTGTTTCAGCTTCAGGTGTTGGGGATCTGCATTTTATCGAGGGCAACATGGACAAGCATCAATACCTCAATATATTGCGAAGCCACCTACGGTCAAGTGTTGAAAAGTTAGGGATCACTAGGAATTTTATCTTTTACCAGGATAATGACCCTAAACACACTGCCGCAATAGTGAGGGAATGGCTATTGTATAATTGCCCGAAGGTTTTAGAAACTTACCCGCAATCCCCAGACCTTAATATTATCGAGCATGTCTGGGAAGAACTAGAAAAGCGAGTTCGTAAACGTCATTTTAGTAATAAGGCAGAAATGAAAAAAGTCCTTCAGGAAGAGTGGCAGAAAATAGAGCCATCGTATTGTCAAAGGCTCGTAGAATCAATGCCACGACGGCTTCAAGCCGTTGAAGCACAAAATGGATACGCGACACGATATTAAATTGTATGTCCGATTTTTCGTGTGAGCTCTTTTTTATACTTGGAAGTACATATTTTGTTATTTTGTTTTTAAATTATACTCATATGAAGAGACTTTTTGTTTTATATTTGTATACTAGATAATATAGGGAGTAACTGTAATACCTCTAACAATGGCCATCCAGAATTGCAGGGTGATTCAGATTAAGGTGCCGCAGTGTATATCACGTGATTCCTTGAGGTAAGCTGATAAAAAAATCGTACCACATACACGAGTTATAGCCCCTCAAAGATTTCTCGACTTTGATGGAAATGATAATAACTTGTGAATCACCGTATAGATTCTGGTTATTTGTAGTAAATTAAAAGCTGTCATAATTATCCAGAAGGCTGTAACATGTGGAACGATTTTTTTATCAGCTCACCTCAAGGAATTACGTGCTATACCCTGCGTCACCTTGATCTGAATCACCCTGTATATTGTCACAATTCGCCAAATCAATATTTTTATTTTCCATTATTTGATTTGAATTGATTCGGATCACTTGCAAAGACTAATACAGCACCCTAAGCATTTTCAGACAACTAAGCTATCCCAGAGCGAATTAAGACTGTCAAATAATGCACTTAACAACACGGTTAAAAATTTTGGAGTAAAATTTAATCTTTTGCTTGTATTACAGCCATTTTTCAATCCACTTCAAATTAAAAGTTAATATTCATCGAATATTACTCAAAAATGCAATAATTTTTGTATTAAAAAGTAATCCAAAATATATGTTAAAATTCTCTGTAATCTTTTTGGACTAATTTTCAATATTAATTGAATTAAAAGTTATTACTTCAATCCAAGTAGATTGAATTTTAAGTTTTTTGTGCCACAATGTGTCACGTTGGTCATGCTGCGTTGGTAATGGCTTGAGTGAACCATTTCATTCACAGTTTTAGAAAAAGATGCAGTGCGAGTGGAAAGTGAAATTTATGCGGGCAGAGTTCACTGATTTACATTTGGCCAAATTTCACTAATATATTTCAGTTGTAAATGTTTATACTTCAGTTTAACAAAATACTTGACACACGTATAAATGTAATTACGTTTACCATTATTCTGTGTACTGTGTATATAATTTGAATAAAATGAATTAAATTAGTTCAAATGTTTGAATATTTCCTTATTTTATCTATGAAAAAAAAAATTAATAAATTTTTTGGAAAAATAATGAACATCATAAAACCTAACTATTTCCTGAAATCCAAAAAAAAATCCCTGTCACTGTATCAATGGATTAATGCAATACAATTTGTATTAGTTTATTAAAACCATGGAAGGTTCGAGGTGAAGTATCGTTAATATTAATTTTTAACCTCAATAAAAGATTACTATTCAATATTTTTGTATTAAAACAATACATTAGTAAAAACTTTTTAAAACCATAGTGGATTAGAAGTAAAGTCTAGGTAATATTACATTTTAATACAACAAGTATTGATTTTTAATGTTCTAGTATTAAAAGTCATTTAATACAGAAGAGATTTGATTTTAATACCTGCCAATATTACAGTTTCATTTTAATCCTTTCAAAATATTAAAATCTAATACTTTTTTGGTGTGGACTTATATCCAATCCAGAAAATATTGGTTTTTAATCCAAAATTTTTTACCGTGAACTTTGTAGTAAAATGTATTAGAGCTGTAATAAAACTTACTGCACAACAGTAAAATCTATTATATTCGCATAATTTGTAATTGATTCAATAGTAATAATATTTACTAAAAGTTGTGTAACCGAAATTGCGATTGCATGTAGTAGGGGAAATTCGGGTAGCCCCGGACACTTAAATTAATTGCAAATAAAAATACCAAAAAACAAAATTGCTATCTTTATTTAACTCTTAAAATAAAACTAGGAACTTCTTCATTTATGTTAATTAAGAATTAGTAATCATATCAAATTATTTCAAAGAAATATTTAAAAAATACTTTGGCCTTCGTTTTTAGCCGACACAAAATATGGCGGGTAGCCCCGGACATAGTAATCAATGGTGGCCCAATCGTTTTTTGGCCTTACAAACAACTTTTTTATTTTGGTTTTGAACAAAAATGCACTTTTGAATTGAATTCTGATACTTTGCATTTAGAATAATAAGCTCTTTTCGAAATTAAACATCGATACTAATGTTTTGGAATTTAGTATTTTTGATATAAAAATGAGCAATTTTGAAATAGATTTTTATACGTTTCAAATGGAAAAGGGAATTTTTGCGTGGGAAAGGGTGAAATTTTATTTGAAAATGTTATATATTTAACACGTTGATCGCGGCATGCGTCGATCCCCCATGACAGTGAACTTTCCGTTTGGCCGGCGTCGTCGGTCTCTGCGGACCGATAGTGGAATTCTTGTTTGGACAGCAGGACTAACGGCAGACTTTTATTTGAGCTAGCAGATTATTACTCGGCATTAAGAAAAGAAGCTGTAGATCTCAATTATAAAAGAAAAAACACTTCAATTGTACATTTTCAAAATTATTAAAATTTATTACTATAAATATCTTTTATCTAACTAATTCTCCCCTTAAATTTGGCATATTTCAAGTCTTTGTGCAACAATAGTAACAACATTTTAAAGTAATTTCCATAAATAAGCAAACTGACAAAACAATTGTACTTAGTTTGTTAAAACAATATCGCAAAATTCAAAACTTAAAACCATGTCCGTGGATACCCGACATTATCGTGTCCGGGGGTACTCGATCGCTATCATGCAGCGTTTTTAGACAACCTTTAAATATATAAAATTTCCTACAACATTAACCAAAAAACAAGTACGCACACTTACTTATTGTACTTGATAACCTTCAATGAAGTTTGACAGGAGCAACGAAATTGTTTTGCCGGGAACAAAACACACACTCACGTGTAACTCACTCTGTGCTCACGCCGCAATTAAGTTTGGTTTGTTTTTACTCCAGAGGCCACATATTTATAATAAAACTATACCTATCAGTGGCGTGGGGTGAAATTTTTGAGAAGGTAAGCCGGTGCAAAAATCAGAAACTTAATAGCGAAAAAAAACTTACCAAATGAAGTCAGATATTACAAAATGTGTTCAACAGTGACTGCGTGTATTCTTGTCGAATTTAGTCGGCCACTTCTATCATACTTAAAGTCATTGGAAGTTAAGTGCTATATGAATATTATGAATAAATATGCACATACAATGAACTTCAAGAATAATATAAGTGGCTTTGAAAAAAACCGTTATAGTCGCGTGTATCGTGCAATCAAACTAAAGCAGTTAACAAAAACTGTGAAAAGTTGATATGAAATATAATTAATCTTACTTATACTCCAAAACTAATCTACGATTTTTTTTTATAAATTCGGCCAAAACATCATTGTAAAAATTAGACTGATTTCTAATTTGTAAAAGAAGGTGTTTTTCTATCGATATGAGTGCTAAATTTGGGAGCCTTTCTTCGGTTTGAGAATTTCTTAAATAAGTATGATTTTTCATAAATCGACTTATTAAAATGTTTGAAAAACCCGTCCTTACGCTTGTAATCTATTTTCATCGACGGTTTAGCGCGACCTAATTCGATAACTCTGCTTTTTTGCTGAAAAGATAATCTATTAAATTCATTTGCCTGTTCTAATAAAAAATCCGTTAAGCAGCATTCAACACTAAGTAACGCCATTTCCAACAAAAATTAAAGACTGAGAACAAGATATAAATAAAAAGCTACTAAAATGTCCTATAACAGACCACCTAGACCTTACAAAATTCTCACCAGCTTTTCACAATTAAATTCTATACATTCAAGTACAATTACACTTCACTTTAAATCAAACATGCACGACAAATCCTTCAACTGACAAATTGAAACAAATAAATAATCGTCATCCGAATAGCCGAATCTAACGAAAAAACCCTAGAAGCCGGATTCTATCGTGTTATCGAGAGGTAATAAAATAGCACCACACCACACTCATAAGTCACAATCCGTTGAGCACCAAGGCAAAAAGAGACACAAGTTAACAATTTTTTTATTAAAATATAATAAACAAAACCACAACACCCCTCCCTTCCGAGAAGACGACTTCTGCCGTGTTCTTGTGAAATAAGGGAGCATTCACTCCTACAATTCACAGCCCCTTCAGTATCAAAGAGATTTACAGTCAGCTGAATATTGTTTATGAAAACCAAACCCACCCCAACCAACCCCACTCACCCGAGAAGCCGCTTTCTACCGTGTTATAAGAGAGCACCACTACACTCACACCCGTTCATAGAGAAGACACGAATCAGCTGACATTCTAAGAAATAAACAACCACACGCCGAAGTGACCCGAGTTTCAACTTGTGCAAAACAAAAACAGCCCAGAAGCCGGTTTCTATCGTGTTATTTTCTTATAGGATTTGCTTTTAGTGAGCAAAGGATATCACACACGATTTCTTTGTTACTCGTGGAGAAAAGTGTGGGCTTGAGTAAGCCGTAAAATGACCGGCTTACAGAAGCAGCGAGCGAGCGCTTCATACCCGATGCAACCCCTTGATAGAACCTGCTACGGTGCGAGGGAAGGTTCCATCGTAGTGCAACAACAGATTATGGTTGTTTTTGGTTGTAACACTTGTTTTGCCGTGTTTTCTTTACGAGGTGAATTTTGGGAGCGCTTTCCAGGAATTTTACAGGCATAGAACAAGTTTTAAATTTACGGGAATAGGATGAGTTCCCAAAAGGGAAGCCGGTAGGAATCGTGTTATATGGACCCCACGCCACTGATACCTATGCAACGTGGTTAGTTTTTAAGAAATTTAAATGTCCGGGGTTACCCGCCGTCCGGGGCTACCCGACCTCCCCCTAAAGGAAATTTAATTACAGATGTAGTAGAATTTATTAAAAAATGGTAAATTTTATTAAAAGTGTAATCAATTTCTGAATATTTCGTCATTCTGCGACATTTGTAACCTTTATTACACTAGAGTAATTGATTTTACTACATAATTTTTTTGTATGCGGAGAGCAGTAAAAAGTAATAAATTCAACAATTCACGTATTCAAAGGGAACTCGATAAAAATGTTCTCCTTAGAATTTATATCGACGACGGCGGAAACTATTATAATTACCAATTTAAATTAAATTTAACCGATGAATTAATTGATCTGAAAGATTTTAGAGTAATAACAGACTCTGCAAAAGCAACCGAAAATTTGTTGATTTTACCGAAAAAGTTTCACACCGACTTAACTTCATGGGCAGACTGTCAATTCGGAAAAAACGCGTTCAAAGTTGAACAAATTGCTCGGAGCCCATCCGCACGCTATCGCTGTATAACGCTATAATATTTTTTTTACTCCGAATTTCTCAACAAAAATTATGGAGAGGATTTCTGAGACTATGAGGAGTCGATAATTGAAAAAACAAGAAAAATGATTTTTTGAAAATTCTAGACGGTAGTAGTACCTTAAATTGTACAAGAAATGTTACAAATACTATTATAACCTTTCTGTATACAAATTTCCTACAACATTAAACAAAAGACAAGTACCCACTTACTTATTGTACTTGATAACCTTCAATGAAGTTTGACAGGAGCAACGACAATTTTTTGCCGGGAAAACTATTCCTATGCAGAGTGGTTAGTTTTTTAGAAATTTAAATGTCCAGGGCTACTCGCCGTCCGGGGCTACCCGACCTTCCCCTACTTAAACACGGAAATGGCTCAAACAATTTTGTTTAAATTTAAAAAAAAAATAAGAAAAAAAGGGATTTCGAGGGAGATCGATCCAACTCGTAGTTTAATTTCTAGGCATATGTGTTTAGTCGAGTTATAGCCGATGAGCAAAATGTCATAGAAAAAAATCAGCCAAATCAAAAATTCTTGGGTCAAAAGTTTGTGAGTAACATTCACATCACAAAGCTGTTAAAATTAACATGCTAACTTTTTCTTGTTTATCTAAATTCCAAACAGGATTTTCAAGTAAACGAATTTAAAATTGGGTAAGATATTTATATGTACATTTACAGTTCCCCTTTCTATTTATCAATCAAAGAGATGAGGCTTTAAAGTATAAATAGCTTCTGTTTAACTTGTTTATTTCTGTTTGTGTTTAGCAAGTACTTTATGACTATCGAGCTTGTAGTAAGTAATGAACAGAATTTTATGGGTTTTTATATACTAACTAGCCGGATCGCACCTGGCGGTTTGACTGCCCTAAATATTCAGAGGGAAATAAAATTACGAGACATACTGATAAAAATTCTTAACGAATTAAGTTAAAATTTCCGGTGGTTGATATTTTAATCCATTGTCTTATAAAATTAAAACGTACAACCGTCATAAAATTAAAACCTACTACTTATATGGTTATTGTATCGTTAGTGTAAAGAAATCGGTCGAATATATGGTATTCGGGTGAGGTACGCTGACCAAAAATTAAAATCTTGAATAACGAAATCTCTCATATAAAAAAATCCAGGAAAACAAAATCTCACATTTGGAATTTTCGCCTTATCAAAATCTTCTGGTTAGTGATGGGCATAAATTTCCTTGTCATATGGTGGGTAGGTATTTAAAGGGTATTTATTGAATATTTACCAAAGTAAGGGTTTTTACCCGAAAAGATGGGTATTTATTTAAAATCACACATCATTGCCTGAATTGCGCTTAAACCGTAAATGAATACGTTATAGCGTATTTTCAATATTGTCACTCACGTACATTTCTTGTCGGACGATGAGGTAATTACTGCAATGGAATTTATTAACCAAGCAGGAGAGAATATGAGAATAGACGTAATGCAAGATTTGGTACTGTATAAAGTTAAGGGTTGTGCGGCAGCACTAAATTATCTAAAGTTGCAGCTCGCATTTTGTCTGCATCAATTACATCTACAGCAACTGAAAGAACATTTAGTACATTTTCGAGAATCCATTCAAAATCTAGAAATCGTCTTAGAACAGAAAGAGCTGGAAAACTTACCTATATTTCGCATAATTGGAAAACGAATGACAATGAAAAAGGAACTCCTACAGCTGAATGTTTTACAGACGATGACAACGCATGAATACTTTCCTTAGTCTATCTGTATATACATACATATGTAGTACAGTATATGAATTTACAAGTTAGTTAAACTTTTGTTGCTACCCATTTATTTCATTTCATTTTCGAGTTGAATTTATTTTTTATTCACTTTTTTTATTGTACTTTCAGAATTGTTTTGAAGTTTACTTGTATTCTTATTATTAAGCTTTTGTTTAATAGAAGAAGAAATATATCAACTTGAATCAAAGAAATATTTCGCGGTTATTTCAAAATACCCAAATATTTACCCGTTTCAGGTATTTACCGGGCAATATACCGGGGATAATCCATGTCAAGTGGATCAGAGCTGTGGTAAAATTGTAGGTGCCCAAAAAAATCAACCGAGGGCTCATTTTAAAGCTTATGACGTCTACCTTCGAATGCCGTGCGCGCCTTTGAAAAATCAAATATGGTGGTTTCAATATGGCGACCGGAAGTGGAATGAAAATTAAAAATTTTTGGAAAAAAGCTTATAGAAAAAAAAATTTGCAAGCGACAAGACCGTATTTCGACTCAAATTGTAGCAAATGAACAGCTCTTTAAGACTGGTGCAGTTGGATAAGATAATTCAAGATGGCGGATCCAATATGGCTGTGCAAAATCTCACTTTATGGCCAAATTTTTCAAATCCAACCATTTTGCACCAAATCTTGTATACGGGGATTTTTGGGGTCGCTGACCACGAATATAAGATTATATTTGAAAAATCCAAAATGGCGGATACAATTTGGCAGTTTTTTTGGAGTTTTTTTCGAAAACTAACCGATTTGCCCCAAATGAGATAAACGGGGTTTCTTGGGGTCGCTGATCACGAATACAAAGTCAGATTTGCAAAATACATTATGAGAATATAATATGGCTAAAAGGTTTTCTGAAAGCCGTTCGATGTGAAATAACCGTCCGCCATATTGGATCTGCTATTTTGAATTTCGCAAATCTGATTTTATATTCATGTTCAGCGACCCCAAAAACCCCCGTATACCTGATTTGGTGCGAATCGGTTAATTTTCGAAAAAAACTCCAAAAAAACCGCCAAATTGTACCCGCCATTTTGAATTTTTCAAATAAAATCTTATATTCGTGGTCAGCGACCCCAAAAACCCTTTTTTACATAATTTGGTGCAAATCGGTTGATTTTCGAAAACAACCGTCCGCCATTTTGGATCCGCCATTTTAAATTTTTCAAATATAATCTTATATTCGTATACAAGATTTGGTGCAAAATGGTTGGATTTGAAAAATTTGGCCATAAAGTGGGATTTTGCACAGCCATATTGGATCCGCCATCTTGAATTTTCTTATCCAACTGCACCAGCCTTAAAGAGCTGTTCATTTGCTACAATTTGAGTCGAAATACGGTCTTGTCGCTTGCAAATTTTTTTTTCTATAAGCTTTTTTCCAAAAATTTTTAATTTTCATTCCACTTCCGGTCGCCATATTGAAACCGCCATATTTGATTTTTCAAAGGCGCACACGGCATTCGAAAGTAGACGTCATAAGCTTTAAAATGAACCCTCGGTTGATTTTTTTGGGCACCTACAATTTTCGCCACAGCTCTGACCCACTTGACATGGATTATCCCACCGGTATAAATACAATACCGGGTATTTGCCCATCTCTATCTGGTACAAAAGCTAAAATTTCTGGGTACAAAAAACTTTCTATCGTTTTTATCTGAATAATAAAACCTTCACTATTTCCATATTTTTCCTAAAGTTTTTCGTTTTGAAATCTCTTTCAAATTATATGGATAAAATGAAAAATACAACGTTTAAAACCGCAAGATTGTTTTTTTTATCACTAAAGATTCAATATTACTGTGGATGGTAAGTTAACAACACATTTTATTTCTCGCCGAACGACTTACGGTTGACCCGATGCAACGTGACTGAGACACGCGCGAGTTACATCACCTATAAACCCAAGTCCCTAAACTATTTCCCACGCATGCAGTCTCCCCAATTCCCACATTTTGCAGTTTCCCACATTTTTCCCTGACCCAGCGTCTACCTGTTCCAGCCAACCACCCAACGTGACCACCGCTATCGCCAGGTGACCGGCTAGACACATCGTCAGCAGAAATAGTTATTAAATTCGGAAAGCGCACGAAGGAGGTCGCCAGTGTTCACGCTAATTTCAACTCGTATCTACAAAGTCGCATTTATCGCATAATTGTTCTCAATCATATAATTGTTCTATCTATAAAATAAAATTAATAAAGTCAATCATATAATTGTCTATCTATAAAAAGTCGAATTAATAAAGTCAAACGTGTAGTTAATCTTAGAGTTTTATTTTTTTGAATTCCGTTCGGGGCGAAAGCATTATTGGCGCAGTCGGTAGGATAGGCAGACAGTCCTATCCCGCGAAAAGTACTTAAGCCGAATTAATAAATCGAGCGATCGTGTCGTCAATCAACGGGAGTTCACCGTAGAAGTGCCGGCAATATTAGGGGAATACTAATATTAGTGAAGTTCGTGGATTCGGTTCGGTTCGCGGAGTGGCTGTGGTGTGTGTTATTTCATCGAGGGAACATCGGAGGAAGTAAGGACACCACGGAAGACTGGAGAATTTCTATTCATAGCCGCCTATCCAAGGAAAGGATGATCCTCATCGCCTTAGCCCTCTGGGAATACATGTAAGTCAATATTGAATATTATTTTCCCTTCCTAAATCCCATGTGCGATTCCAACAAAAAGAATAAATCGAGTAAAATAGTGAATGCTAGGCCGTATCCCAAAGTAAGGAGCATATTCAAAAGTATCGAATCGATTTTAGAAAAAAGAAACAGTGACCCCGATATTTCTAGTATAGCAAGTTCATCTCAACCAAATCTTAGTGACATTACGTTGTGCGCGAACTTAAGCCCAAAAATGAATAACGACCTAATCGGTAATAACCCCGGTGCTCCTGCTGTTAATGTTAATGCTTGTAGCCCACCAGATATATTCAAATCCTTAAGAATTCCCGACGCGATTAAGGATTTGCCACGTTTCGATGGCAATCCTCGAGTGCTACATGAATTCCTCAATAACGTAGAGGAAATTCTAACGTATATTAGACCGGTCGATGGTACCCCATATTCAACAATTTTACTGCGAGCCATTCGAAACAAAATCGAAGGGCAAGCAAATGAGGTACTTAATATGTACGGTACACCGTTAAACTGAGATGATATAAAAAATAATTTAATATTACATTATTCGGACAAGAGAACGGAAACCTCGCTTATCAGAGACCTACACACCTTGCGGCAAGGCAATAAACCGGTACAAGAATTTTATAGTGAAATTGTCGAGTTACAAGCAACAATGTACAATAATATCCTAATTCATGAGGTCGATGGAAACGTAATCAATGCGAAGAAAAATCTATTTGCTGAAATGTGTTTGAATAC
Source organism: Dysmachus trigonus (assembly GCA_949715965.1). NCBI lineage: Eukaryota > Metazoa > Arthropoda > Insecta > Diptera > Asilidae > Dysmachus > Dysmachus trigonus. The sequence continues at coordinate 46,800,047 of OX454321.1, forward strand.
TTTCCTTACGGGATTAAGGGAACCTCTTGGCTCAACAATTAGAGCCATGAGGCCGGAATCTTTACCATTAGCGTTAACATATTGTGTAAAAGAACAGAATATCTCGTATATGAAGATGGAACCAAATCAACACAGGCTACAAACAAATCAGAGTCTTCCTAAGAAAGCGCCGCTTCCCTCAAATTCAACCTCTTACAGGCCCCAATTCTCATTTCCCCAAAATTCTCTCAACTACAAACCTCCCTTTAATTCTGCTTCGTACAGACCTTCATTACCAAATCCACTTCAACAGAGATCTTCGCCTGGACCATTTTATTATAATTCCTATCAGAGACCCCCGTACCCTCAAATTTCGCAATCACGACCCTTCAATAATTTTCAACAACCAAGACCCCTTAATAATTACAGAATGCCCACTAATAATTTCAGAATGCCTCCTAATAATACCAATAACAATATTAATAAACCCAATCCTAACCCACTTCCTAAAGTCGAGCCTATGGATACTAGTTCAGGCCATTCAAAACAGCCAGCAACTTTCCGCCCAAATTACACCCCATATTTCAGACAGAATAATAACGCGAATCAAGGAGGATTCCCCAAATATATCGCGGAAGAATTGTTTAATGTCAACGAGATCGACGACGCTATGTACACCTATCCACACGTTCCTATGCCGAACGAAATGTACCAGCAACAACTAGACGAATTTTATCCCTACTACCCGCAGAATCCGTATTATCCGCCAGATGCAGAAAGTACAGAAAATTCTAACCCACAACCGGTAAACGAATCAGAAAATCCCGAAAATTTTCAGCCAGCAGCCTCGGAAACACCACAGGATACATAGACGTGAATAAACATGGCTTTCTACTACCTTATATTCACATTTCCTCTCCTTTTGGGCGCCCCTTGAAATTCCTTATAGATACAGGAGCGTCTTCATCTTTCATCAACCCAGAATTTACAAATCCCGCAGACCATATCCATTCCGAACCCATTACTATCTCCACCATTGCAAGTAAATACAAAATCAATAAACAAGTAGTAATTCCTAGTTTCATAGAATTTAATCAATCAGGAAATTTACGTTTTCTTCTATTTAAATTTCACGACTATTTCGATGGGTTACTTGGGCTAGATATTCTAACCCAACTCGGCGCTAAAGTTGACCTAGCGAACAAAATTCTAATTACAAACAATGTTGTTATTCCCTTGATCTTTAAACCAAATTTCTCTCTAAAAGAAACCCTAATCCCCGCTAATTCAAAAGTACTAGTGAAACTTCCCGTAGATATTCGTGACGGTGATATCTATTTAAAACCGACTAAATTAAATTCTTGCCTATATATTTCTGAAGGTATTTATAAAGCAAGCGGATGGCATAGCACAATTGAAGTAGCTAACAAATCTGATGTGCAACAAAACCTCGTCCTCGATCACCCACTCAAAGTCGAACAAATCAACACTTCGGAAATAGTAGAAGTCAACAATTTCAATATAAGCTACGATGGTCCACACGGTAACGATAGCACGAATTTCTTAGAATCAATACGCACTAAACATCTTAATCAAGAAGAACAGAAATCACTCCTTAAACTCTGTAGAGAATATGAAGACATTTTCTTCCAAGAAGGGCAAAAATTAGGTTTTACTAATCAAGTGAAACATTCGATTCCAACCGTAGACAATGTACCAATTTACACTAAATCCTACAGGTATCCTTACATCCATAAGGATGAAGTACGTAAACAGATAAATGATATGCTCGACCAGGGAATAATCCGCCCGAGCTATTCACCTTGGAGCTCACCCGTGTGGATAGTACCGAAAAAGCTAGACGCAAGCGGTACCCAAAAGTGGCGATTAGTCATCGATTATAGGAAACTGAACGAGAAAACTATCACTGATAGATACCCCCTTCCAAATATCACAGAAATTCTCGACAAACTCGGACGATGCATGTACTTTTCAACCCTCGATCTGGCAAGCGGGTTCCACCAGATCGAAATGAACCCCGACGACGTGCCGAAAACAGCCTTCACGGTAGAGGGAGGTCATTACGAATATATTCGTATGCCTTTTGGCCTTAAGAATGCGCCATCGACTTTTCAAAGGGTGATGGATAACGTCCTTAAAGACCTCCAGGGCACTATATGCCTAGTCTACCTTGACGATATTATCGTCTTTTCAACCTCTCTTCAAGAGCACATCGAAAATTTGAAGAAGGTATTCACTAAACTCCGGGAAGCAAATTTAAAAGTCCAAATGAATAAATCTGAATTCCTCCACAAAGAGATTGCATTTTTAGGACACGTAGTCACTACTCAAGGCATAAAACCGAACCCTGAAAAATTACGAGCGATCAAGGACTTCCCAGTCCCACGCACCCAAAAAGAAATCAAGTCTTTCCTAGGATTACTCGGCTATTACCGGAAATTTATTAGAGATTTTGCTAAATTAGTTAAACCTCTAACCGAATGTCTCAAAAAGGGAAGAACAGTCCAGTTAACCGAGAATTACCTCCGGACATTTGAGAATTGCAAACAAATTTTAATGAATGACCCGATCTTGCAATACCCCGACTTCACGAAACCTTTTGTCCTCACGACTGACGCGAGCCAATTCGCCATAGGCGCAATACTTTCCCAGGGTCCCATTGGTTCTGATAAACCAATATGTTACGCTAGCCGAACACTCACTGATTCTGAAATCAATTATTCTACTATAGAGAAGGAACTCCTTGCTATAGTTTGGGCCGCTAAGTACTTCAGGCCCTACCTTTTCGGCAGAAAATTCAAGATAGTGACGGACCACAAACCTCTGACTTGGCTCATGAGTCTGAAGGAACCCAATTCGAAATTGGTGCGCTGGCGCCTCAAACTCGAGGAATACGATTACGAAATCGTATATAAAAAAGGAGTTCAAAACACTAACGCTGACGCATTAAGTAGAATCAAACTCCCCGAAAAGGAAACAATCGAGGTGAATATTAACGAAGCAGGAAGCTCAACTTCAGTACAAAGTACTCGAGGGTCAACCATTCATTCCGCCGAAGAAAATTTAGACGACGGAATACCAATCTCCGAACGTCCCATCAACGAATTCAACCTCCAATTAATATTTGAAAGAACTCACAAAGGTCCTCACACTAGCTTAGAAACTATATTCCGCAATAAGCTAAGACGTACTTTCCGTGCACCCGAATTCACCGAAGAGAACATTACATCGCTCTTCAAGAGATTCGTTGCCCCCAATAGACTAACGGCAATTTTTGCAGACGAAGAAACCTTCCGAATTATCCAGACAGTTTACTCAAAATTCTTCTCTAGAAATAAAGCTTTCAAACCCCTTCGCTGTAAAGAAATTCTAATAGACGTAACTGACAACGATCAACAAGATAAGATAATCCGCGATTACCACAGCAATACTAACCACAGAGGAATTCGAGAGACATTTAGTCACCTAAAAAGGCAATATTACTTCCCTTTTATGCTTAACAAAATCACAAAAATCATTAACAACTGCGAAACTTGCCAGACACTCAAATACGACCGTAGTCCGCCAAAAATTAAATACGAAAAAACAGAAATTCCCTCAAAACCCCTAGAAATAATTCATATCGATATCTATAGCATAAATCATAAACAGATACTAACCATCATCGACAAATTTTCAAAATTCGCAGCAGCTTACACAACACCCACACGAAATAGTTTGAACATTATCAAATCACTGAAACACTTTCTAAGCCTACACGGCATCCCGAATAAAATAGTAGCGGACCAAGGGAGCGAATTCACCGCAAGCATTTTCAAAGATTTCTGTGACCAGTATAATATTCAGTTACATATTACATCCTTCCAACAAACAAGCAGCAATTCCCCTGTCGAAAGATTACACTCCACCCTGACTGAAATCTATAGGATAATCGTGGACAAATATAAACAAATGAACTACAACAAAGACCACGACGATATTTTAAACGAAACTATTACAACATATAATAACGCCATACATTCTACGACTAAATTAACACCTTTCGAACTATTTTCTGGTAGGACCCATAAATTTGACAATATAAAATTCAATAGCGAGCACGAATACCTTAAAACCTTAAACGAATTTCGAGAAAAACTTTATCCTGAAATAAAAGAAAAAATAGAAAATTTAATAAGTAAAAATATAGATAAGTTGAACAAAGATAGGGAAGAACCCAAAGAATTTGAAATAAATGAAACAATATTTAGGAAACAATGTAGAAGGAATAAATTAACCCCTAGGTTCATTAAGCAAAAGGTAAAAGGAAATAAGAAAGTGACCGTTATAACTAACGAAAATAAAAAACTTCATAAGTCTAGGATTAAAAAGAAACGTTTATTTCAGAACGCTGACGGCTTACGGACAGAAGATGGAAATACAAGAACTGACTGACGTACAAACTATACTACCCTTACGACTTGGTACTGCAAGGACTATAGACTACTACGAAAACCTAGTACACGTGATCAAATTAGAAATCTATAAAGAAAATATAAACAAAATTTCCGAATCACTGGCGGCACTCGAGAAACTTAATGGAGTCGAAGATTCTGTGAGGCTTACCAAATTTAAATTACAAGCATTAAACCGAAAGTTAGAATCGCTATCACCAAGAACAAGAAACAAGAGAGGACTGGTTAACGGTCTAGGGTCGATAATCAAAATTATAACAGGAAACATGGACGCTTACGATGCGCAACGCCTAAATGAACAAATAGAAAACCTAACTACAAACCAAACCAGATTTTATACCGAAATTAACAGGCAATTAAGAATTAATAGATTAATGTCCGAAAGATTTGATAATATAACTAACCACATTAATAGAGAACAGAACGAAATACAGAAATATTTGAGTCACTATACAATGCAGTTAGATAACAGGATCCGATCGAATGAAAACCTTTTAATACATATTCAATACCTCAACCAAATTAACTATAATATAGATTTGCTCTCAAACCATCTAACCAACATTGCAGAAGCAATAGTTTTAGCCAAACTAAATATTATCCCAAAACAAATATTAAACCCAGATGAACTTACAGAAATTTACCATATCTTTGAAAATCAATCCATAGAAATAAAATCAGAAGAACACATATACGAATTACTTGGATTACAGGCCTATTATAATAATTCTAATATCATATTTAACGTTCGCATCCCAATTATGTCCAATGAAACTTATTTCCTTTTTAACATCATCCCTATTCCCGTAAACAAAACAAAATTAATTGTTACTAAACCCTATATTATTCTTAACCCAACTAATATTCAATATCTTGACAAAACATGCCCAAAAACCGAGGGAATCTTCTACTGCGATGGAAACAACCAAATCGAGAGGACGTCCGAATCCAGCTGCATCAGCCAACTCATGTCCAACAAACCAGCTACCTGCATCTTCGAAGACATCATCGAACACACAGCCATCTCCCAACCACAACCGAACTACATTCTACTGATCAACACCCCGGAGACCCAAATCCAATCCACCTGCGGAGTTCAACAACAGAAGCTGCGAGGAACACTCCTAATTCACTACCAGAATTGCTCAGTCGAGATCAACGGAATCACCTACCGAGACAACCCAAACATCTACTGGGATAACATCTTTATATATCCAGCCATACCTACCGAAGTCCACCAAAATTCATCCGTAGAAAAATTAACACTACCCAAACTCAGGACATACCACATCGAAAATAGAGAAGCATTAGAGAACCTGGAAATCAAAATTCACCAAAGGGACAACATCGTGTACATCATCCTAACGATCTTCGGACTCATCGGAGCCATCATAGCAGCATACTTCACCCGGAGAAGACATCTAGCCTTCAGCATCAGTGACGTCATCCCGCAACAAAACATCGCTTCGACCCAAGGAATTTCAAATCCTCAATTCCTTTGGCCTTCGCTCCACGCTAAGGGGGGAGGAGTTACATCACCTATAAACCCAAGTCCCTAAACTATTTCCCACGCATGCAGTCTCCCCAATTCCCACATTTTGCAGTTTCCCACATTTTTCCCTGACCCAGCGTCTACCTGTTCCAGCCAACCACCCAACGTGACCACCGCTATCGCCAGGTGACCGGCTAGACACATCGTCAGCAGAAATAGTTATTAAATTCGGAAAGCGCACGAAGGAGGTCGCCAGTGTTCACGCTAATTTCAACTCGTATCTACAAAGTCGCATTTATCGCATAATTGTTCTCAATCATATAATTGTTCTATCTATAAAATAAAATTAATAAAGTCAATCATATAATTGTCTATCTATAAAAAGTCGAATTAATAAAGTCAAACGTGTAGTTAATCTTAGAGTTTTATTTTTTTGAATTCCGTTCGGGGCGAAAGCATTATTCGCGCAGGTAAATTCTGCAATTCTGCTGACACCATATCTGCGACGGTGCCCAGGTGAATAGCACATATTAAAAAAGATAGATTTTAGACTTTTCTGTAATCAGTTTGTATGCTTTGAGTCAATAAAGATCGGGAGAACTAATCGTAAAATATATTTTGTATTTATTTTTTTCTTGGTAGTTTAGCATTAGATACAACATCATAATCCAACATTTCGCTTCACTTAAAAATTTTAAACTGGAGTGGATTCCGAGAATTGTAATCATTTCATCATTTAATTTCTTTTCAGATAAAGCAAATAATTCTTCTTCGCATTATTTTAAACAGGGCCCGAACATAATGATTATTTCTGAAAATTAAGACTATGCTAAGCTAAAATCAGTTATTTCATTTGTAATCTTACTATGATTCAATAATTCTTTTTATAAAAGGTTTAATTAATTTAGGGCCAAACAAAAATTATTAATTAAATAGCAACGATTATGAGGTAATTTTTATGTTTCGACCGCTCGATAATGAGTATCAAGTAATTTTTAGTTTTTCATTGGTCAATAATGTTTACATGTGAATATTTACTACTATGTATCTCAATTTTGAAAATCTCAATGAATTTCCTTCCTTTAAGGAGTCGAAAAGTACAAAAAAAAAAAGATACGATCGTAGTGATTACTTCCTCTTTTTTTTTTGTCGGTTAAACTGACCGAAGAATAAAAATTCACATGTAAACATTATTAACCAATGGACAAATAAAAATTACTCAAAGAATAGAGAATATAACGCCTTACTTCAAGTTTACAAGAAAATTATAACGAATGTCCAGTCTAATGGATTTCTAGTAATTCTAGAAAATATGGTACGGAATCGAATCCCCTGCGCACGAGTAGAGTTCACACTTGACCGATGTTTCATTTTGTTATCGATTTTTATAATTTCTTTTCATTTGCAACTGGTTCGTGGTTGTAATCACTAGGATTGCTAACAATTTTGTGCTTATTATTACAAAACAACGTGTCACACGGCTTTTACAGAATTGCTTTTTTCTAGAATACACCCACGAATATTTTTCATTTTTACGTTTCTCTAAATGATAACTATGAGGGCAGTCTGATAAGTCCCGGGTATCTAAATATGATGGGGTTCAAATTACTAAATTGAATGCATTTTCAGTATATTAAGAAACACACCTCAAATTTCATCGGGCTATTGGTTGGTTTCTTTTTAATATTGCTGTAAACTTAGCACTATTTATTATTTTGCAAAAGTTTGTTGATTTATTAAAAAGATTAGTTATGAAATATGATTTGATTTAAATGGCTGCCTCGACTGGCTTTTCTGTCAACTCAATTTTGTAGCACATGTTCGATGGTTTGGGATGCTATTTCACAAATAGCCCGATCAATATTGTGCTTAATATTGAAAACTCTGATATCGCGTGAACCGAGCCGAAAAAAGAAATTTCGGGAAAAACGTTTTTAAACTTAAAGATAAAAAGATCTTCACTTCGTATGAGGAGATCTATATATATTCATTTTAAAAACGCAGCTAGTGAAGGTGGAGAACAATAAAATCTCTTAAAAAATAATGCATTCGATTTTGTAAAATTCTAAGCATACGTCCCAAAAGTAGTTGCTGAAACTAAATGTACTTTACAATTTAAGTAGTGGCTGTATTTTTGAGGTTGGCATACCCGAGACCCTGCAGTTTTATTCTAGCCTTCTTCGAAGCAACAACGTTTGAGTCAAAATGAGTGACCTTATGACGAAAGAAAAAGTTTATCTTTTGATGCTTATAGGGTATTTCGTACTAAGTATGGAACGCATGAGTTGCGAGCGAAAACACTCTTAAAAGATGAGAACGTATTGTGCACATATTTACATGTATTGCGTCAGCCAGTGGCAAGGCACTTTTTGAGATTTTTTTGTTAATGTCAGTGTTTTTTTATTATAGGTACCACTGAACTCTGTAAATGTTTCACTTTTTGTAAATAATGAAATATCTCTGTACAAAAGCGCCCGTTTGTACTTTACATATAGTCAAATTTTGGTACACCCTGTATATGTATGTACACTGTACAGTTGCGGTTAAAATAATACCACTGCTAACTGATTTTAAAACTCTGTGATGATTATATTAAATATTGCGAATTTATCGTTATACATTAAAAACGAACTATCTTGCAAAGTTCGCTCAGATACACTTGACCTGCTCCATTGAAAAGTCGAGAAACATCCTATGGAATAATGAAAAATATTAACCGTTATTTTTGAAAATGGTCCAATTTTCTTAATATAACAATTTAGCAATTTCTCCAGTTAAATTTAACGTGTAGACAGTGACGTCAAGTGGTATTTTCAGCAGGTTGAATAGTCAGCTATATTCGGACTTTTTGGAGAATACCCTTCCGGCTCTGTTGGAGGACATCCCCCTGGCCACCAGAAGCGCAATGTATTTACAGCACGACGGAGCACCTGCGCATACTCGGAACATTGTTAGGGCAAGGTTGAATGAACATTACCCAGAGCGCCGGATTGGCCGAGGTGGACCGATTCCTTGGCCTGCTAGGTCACCGGACCTTACTCCACTGGACTTTTTCTTATGGGGAATGATGAAAGATGAAGTTTACTCAAGACCAATCAACACCAGAGAAAAATTAGTTACCAGGATGGGGACTGCAGCCACGAAAACACGGGAGAGACTGGCTACCATAGACCTCAAACGCGAAATAAGACGAAGGCTACTTGCATGCATCGAAACTGGCGGAGAACATTTTGAACAGCTTTTGTAATTTTTTAATTGTAATTAGTTTTTAAGCTAACAAAATGTATTTTTTAGTTAACTTAAGTATAATTTCTTAAAAATTCGAATTGTCATGATATTCTGTAAAAGGATTTTTGTAAATAAATTTTCATATCTTTTTCCTACCTGGGCATGTTGCACCTGGAAAGGTAATTAGATAGGCAACTTAAAAAAAAATAAAAAGTAGGTATGTTAATGACATGAATTTCGGAGAAAAGTGGGGCGAAAGGTGAAAAATCGTGAAATAAAAGTTAATTTTTTCAACTTCCAGGGCAGGTTGTGGCCAAGGGGTTGGGGATAGGGGGTGGTGTTTACCGTTTTAGAAAGGGCTTTGAAATAGTAATTTTTTGAGATCGGTTTGGGGCCGTTGCGATGCGTAGAAAAAAAGATAAAAACCCTGTATATTGGAAATACAAATTACATATATACATTGCAATAAATGGTCTATATAAAATTATAATGAAAAGATGATTTTTTGTATGTGCAAATACGTTTTGTAAGAGCGAACTCAACTTTTACTTTCTTTATCATCTTTTATACCTTTCTTATTTCTATAATTTTCAATGAGTATAGAAAAACTAGTGTCATTGTTTTGTTCTTTATTTCATCCTTAATATACTGTTTTTTGAATCATGTAAATATTGCTTCTTGTTTGGTTTTTATGAGCATTTTCCCAAACCCTAGTAAAACCGTGAAATTCAACCGGCCGAATCGCACCTCTTTTTCGCCCGGCACTAAAAGGGTTAAATACTGAAAGTACTAAATGGTACAATCCAGCGGACAAAATAACAGGTGTGTGTAGTGTTGCTGGCAATACTTCATATTTTAGTTAAAAATACATTTTCCCCATTATATAAGATATGTATATTTAATATGCAAATTTTAATATATAATATTATTACTATTATTATAAATATGCATACTATTTTCATGCTAAAAAATAATAAAAAAACGGAAAGAGAGGGGGAAAACGCGCAAGGAAATAGCTTTGATCATTAGATGATCTTAGAACATACGGACAAATGCTTTGAAACCGAAAAAAAACTATTGAGGGAAACGACGTGAAACATCAATTGCTACGGATCAATGTATTTTAATCCGACCAATAAAAAAAAAAATACCTTTCAATATTGCTGTTAATATTTGCAAAGATGTAGGAAAAATGTAAGTGTATGGACCATGAGAAGAAGGCTGGCGTAGAATAATCGATTGCTTAGAAGCAAATGGAACATACAGCAGAGAAAACATTATTCCACATCGTGACTGGATCGGTCCAAAATGAGTGAACAAATAGAAAACAACTTCTGATTTTTAATTAACTTATATGTACGGTTCTAGGGGCCTCAATAGCTCGGTTGGTAACGCGAGGCGTTGACTGCGAACCAACAGGGCGCTAGAGATTGCGAGTTCGCTTCCCACGAGAAGCCCTGGTCACAACAAAGTGGCATCACAATGGTCCTATAATGGCCTAAGTGTGTCTTTGGACAGCCACAGCAATCTACATCTATACGGTTCTAACTTCAGGAGGTATATAAGAAGGCCACCAAATCAAGAATTTGTCTACTGTTACACTGTGAAATCCGCAGAACATGGCGGTGGCAGCATGATGATGTGGACATGTTTTTCATAGTGCCTATATTTTTAATAACGGATACGATGATCCAGGATTTTTATGTCAAGATTTTGGAAAATATAACGGTGCCTTTTGCAGAAGAAAATATGACAGTTGTACAGCAACAAAACATACTTCCGATCAAGCAAAACAATGGTACGAAATACGAATACAAAACGAATAACGTGAATGTACTAGATTAGCCAGCTCAATCACCCGACCTTAATCGTATCGAAAACCTCTGGAAGTATATAAAACACAGTATAGTTGGCACTGAAACAAAAAAAAAAAAACAGAGAATTGTGGGAGGCAGTACAGCCTACATGGAGAAGTATACGCTCTAAGAACTGAATTTTCCCTTTAATTTTGATTTGAAATCTACTTAGAAATTACACCTATTTTATTGACCGCGTTTAAAAATATTAATTGTTAATTATTTTAAAGAATATTAATTTGTTACCTTGTTTGTTTATATAATCTAGTTTTGTTTTAGTTAAGCATTGTCAATAAATTTTAAAAAATAAAAGCTCTTGTTGCATACAATACATTCAGCTGCATACAAGCAGGGATTGGATTACCCACGCGAAATCCAACAACTTTTGTAGAGGTCATTTTATTTTCCGATCAGTACTTTCTGAGATGGAGGGGGATCCAATACTTTTTGAATACCCTGTATTTCACACCTATTTTATTGTCCGCCACTGTATATCCTCCAATACTGATACATATCAGAACTAGAAATTGGTTCAACGGTATTAGGGTAATAATATTTATATTTCGAACAAAGGAATTGCTATAAAACGTTAATATTGTTAAATATAATTAAGACTTATATGATATGTATGGCAACAATTATTTTAAAATGTTACATTTGTTAATTTTTTAAGCAGAAACAATGTGGTGCTGTTTTCTGGCCGCTCAAATATTGTTTTCCATAAAAAAAATTTTTTGTTGCAAAATATTACTAATTGAACTAAATTTTTTTATAACTGGGCTAAAGACGTGTTCAAGAATACTAATGAGTTTATTTCTCGCTGCAGTTGTAAATTTTACGCCCCCTTCCTCTTAAAATGAAAAGCATTTTGGGCTACTTTTCTTCAATATTCCAAGTTACTTAAAACGAGCTAAAATATGTTTAATTCATTGATATACACACACATATATATATGTAGGCAAAATACATAACCAATGGAAAAAAATACATAAGCATTTCGTGGATAGAATGTGTAAATGATAAAACATTTCATTAACATAATTAAATATTTTTAGTTTTTATGCAGTTACTTAAAAATGTTCAAAAAACTGTATCCGCAGAGTGTCTAGAGAGCACTTATGTAGTTGGATTAGAATTGGATTATTCACGTTCAACAATTATTGTTTTTTTTTTTCAATTGATTTACACCTCTCGTAAATATGATGCTTATAGACTTCACAATAAATCACAAAATACCACATTTGATCTAATATACGTAATTGCTTACATTTTCCTTTCTGTAAGTCTGTCGAATAAACATGAGAACTACAGTATTCATTAGGGTTTTCATAAAAAACATCTACTGAATGACACATGCGTTCGCACTTATCGTATGAATTCATATTTAAATCTACTTTATCTTTCACAAAACACAAATTTCCAAGTCTACGAATTCGTCGAACTTTGGACAAAAACTGAAAGAAAATCTTTCTCAATGGCAAGCATCAAGTAAAGTCACTTTCTCCGCCCTATTTCTCTCCTCCCTTTAAAGTGTTCTCTCTCATTTTGCGAGCCATGTATTTCTTTATTAAAACTCTAAAATAGAATTATCGTATGGAACTACTGAAAAAAACGAGTTACCTCATCATAATAAGCCCCGCCCCAAGGTATGCGCTCATTGGCATCTGAAGAGGTGCTGGGTTTGGTTGAACCTATTATATACACAAGTTTTCTTATCATAAAATCAACCGCAGCCAATGAAAAACCTCTAACTTCATGGGTAGATATATAAAGCACTAACCCAAACAGAGAGCATTTCAAATAGAAATCACCACTTCCCCTGATATGGAACAATCAGAGATAAAACAGTGTTGTATCTAGGAGAAAACAATCTTCGTGATATTTTCTCCTAAATAAATTAGGTCTGCTCACATTAGAAAATTTGTTATGCATAGCACGGTTTTTGAGTGCAATGTATGTAATTGCGCTGCTTACAGTGGAGTATCGCGCTTTTTAGTAGTGTTCTCACTCATGTATACGAAAAATAACGGTTAATAATCGAATGTATAATTTATAGATTCATATTAATTGGTCTAAAGTACACGTGCAAATCGACGACTGCTCTAGTAAAATCAGCGCCAAAGGCAAAATAACATAAAAAGCGCTCCCAAAATTTGGCACGGCTGACGAATTATGGCTCGCCTAGATCAGTATGTTTGTATATAATAATTTTATTTCCTGAAATATAATTTTTACAATTTTTTTTAGCATCTGTTTTCAAGGTTAGGTTTAAGTTCTATAAACTTACATAAGTAGTAGAAATTGGTAAAAAATATAAGAACTAATTTTTCATCGGTTTAATAGGTTATTATTGTTTAAGGTTTTAGAAATAATTTTCTCTCGGTAAACGTTATTTCAAAATTATCCACAGAGCAATAAAAATTGTTTAGCTAAAAAAAAACTTAAAAAATTCTATGTTTATAAACTGAACCGAAAAGTAAGGAAAATATAATGCGGAGTAATATTCATACAGTATCTCACACTTTTAGTCCGAGAGCTGACTGCAAAAAACCTAGCCAATAAAGTAACAGGATGAAATGTTTTTTATATGTTAGTAGTAACAGTGCTCGTAACAGTGCATGGTGTGCCTAGGCAGAACTTGTGCACAAATTTGGTATGAGCCTTTTCAGGACGCAAATTTGGGACTGCAATTGTACCTATCGAGTAACAGCTTGAAATTATTTTTAAAATTTTGCATTTACCGAGTTAAACAAAAATATATTGGCACACCATTTTTTTTAATTTTTTTTTAGGCACGCTACTGTACCTATCGAGTAACAGCCTCAAACTGCTATCAAATTAAAGTTTAAACATTGTATTATTAGAAAAAAAAAAGTGTGCCACGTCTATGCCTGTGCCAAATATCTGGCACACCACTTTCAATTTTTCAGTCTTACAGCCGGCCCATGACGAGAGTACGTCATTTCTTCGCTCAGACCAGCTACCCCACCACATAATTTTCCATCCTGCGCATGAGCATAACATTCTAAATCGTATGGCTAGTCTTAACGAAGAAAGAACGTACTCTCTTTTTATTTTAATCCGACTATATCTTATGCTATTATTAATACAACCTATTACAGAAGTATTTAGGGATAAAATAATGATTACCCAATAAACAATTATGATTTAAAAAAAATATTCTTTATTCATTTGGATATTTTAAAAATTAAATATCCATAATACTATAATAAAATTTCTTATACATACTATTATTAAATTAATAAAAACTTACATATGTAGAAACACAACATACAGAGTGATCCAAAAGTATGGAAACGGCTAAATAACTTTCGACGAATGCATTTTGGAGAAAAAAGTCTTAGGAATTTCCCTGGCTATTCAATGGTGGCCGTACATTTGACCTTGACCATGGCCTTGAAGGTCATTTCAAGGTCAAGTTGATTTTTTTAGATTGGAACCCATATTTTTGACCACGGAAATGAAATGAGCGGAAAATTTTACGTCCGACTATGACCTTAACCATGACCTCGAAGGTCATATCAAAGTCAATATAGCTCTTTAAAATTGAACCTGTATTGTTACTGCGTATTTGGAAAGAGCGGAAGTTTTGCGTCAAAATGTGACCTTGACAATAACCTTGACCATGACCATGACCATGACCTCGAAGGTCATATCAAGGTCAAGGTGTTTCTTTGAAGGGGAAAACATATTTTTGGCAAAGTAAATGGAAAGATTATGACCTTACCTCGAAGCGAACGTACAATTTTCCGCTCTTTCCATTTCCGTAGCCAAAAACGTGGTTTGCCCTTCAAAAAACCATCTTGACCAAGGTCAAGGTTGTTGTCAAGGTCACATTTTGACGCAAAACTTCTGCTCTTTCCAAATCCGCAGTAACAATAGTATGGGAGCCCAAGCGGGGATTTTGGTTCTTACTCGAGCGCGTCAGAAAATCATATGGGGAGAAACCTTGCACCCTGTAATGTACCCCTACCATATATGAACCCTTAATACAGGGGAGTGCGATGAGGGCAGCCCGTCAGATTAGTAAAAAAAAATCGATCCTCAGAAAAACTCTAGCGCGTCAGATTAAGAACAGGTAAGTTAAGTACATCCAGAAAAGTGTATATTTCAATAATCTGACAATTTGAGCGTGGCATAAAGAAATGGGCGAGTCACAAAGTTGTAAAAAAAACGTCACCTCGAAATACTCGAGCACGATTGAATTTTTTTTTATTTTGAAGGAAATTCTATCAGGATCACGAAAGCCATATAATCTGACGGTTTTCATGGGGCGATGTAGCTAAAACCATCGATAAAGGCTGAGCGTACAGATGCTGACAACCAAAGAGTATCTATTAACAAAAGGGGACACTCGTGAAGTTTTCCTTATCTTTTTTCGACATTGGTACCGTTACAGGAACGAAGTGGAAATTTCTGCTAGAAATAGGTAGTAATAAAGAAGGCATAGGTGAAAGAAAGACAAAAATTTGGGGCGAAAAGTGGAACACTCCTGCAGGGTGCACCTCACAAAAATGTTTTATCACAAAACTTTTCTATGAACACATTACACGCTGCCTTTTCCACAGCCACACACCAAACACATTATATTATGCTTATCGATCATTTATCTAAAGCACATTTTGTTTTATTTAATTAATTCCGTCTAAAAAAGCACTTTTTGACTTAAAAACTATTAAACTTTTATATAAATAAATGATTGAATTTCTTATATATAAATGTGTGTACATATCTTTTTTATTACATCCCGTAATAAACAAAAGAAACTAAAAAAAAAATTTATTTGAAAACCCTCCCATTAATAATTTTTCAAATTGTCAGATTACCAATAGGGCGACTTAGACATCGAGTTGAACCCTTAGGGCGACTAAGACATCGAGTTGAACCCTTTGTATAAAATTCTGACGCACTCGAGTATTTCAAGGTAACTGTTTTTTTTAACATTTTCAAAAATCAATCATGAGTTTTGGTCCCGTCCAAATCGTCAGCCATTGAAATAGGGGACTTTTTTGAGTTCAATTGCTAATCCCTTTCAATATCTGACGTGATCGAATAAATTTTTTTTGTTTTGTTTTTTTATCCCTTTTTACAGCCACCCACCACTATTTAATCGTCAGATTAATATCTATCGGTTATCAGAAAGACAAAGCAGGTATACACTATGAATGTCTGACGCGCTCGAGTATTTCCATGTGACTGTTTTTTTTTTACATTTTTAAAAAATTTTACACGCTCTTTTCCCCACGAAAATGGAAAACTTAACATAAACTTTTTTGTCGTTTTAGAGCCTTCACAATCCAATAGGTCCCTATAACGCTCTAGTAACTGCAAATTTAACATCCCGGGCTCCCCTACTACAATGCAGGTTCCCTTTTATGACCTTCGAGGTCATGGTTAAGATCATAGTCGGACGTAAAATTTTCCGCTCTTTTCATTTCCGTGGTCAAAGATATGGGTTCCAATCTAAAAAATCAACTTGACCTTGAAATGACCTTCAAGGCCATGGTCAAGGTCAAATCTACGGCCAACATTGAATAGCCAGGGAAAATTCCCAAGACTTTTGTCTGAAACTTTTTTCTCCAAAATGCATTCCTCGAAAGTTATTTAGCCGTTTCCATACTTTTGGATCACTCTGTATTAGGGTGGTCCTTATTCATAAGAAAAAAATTATTTTTCTTTAATTTAATTTAATTATATACCATAAGAAGATATTTCAGTATTTTTTTTGAATTTTTTAAATGACATTTAGAGGTCGCTACCAAGGTTTGAATTTTAAATAAAAATTCAAAATCTGTATTTGTTAGATTCTTTTATTTTTATAGCCAGGACATAATTTCCATTATGTGGTGACGACAAGCAAGCCAAAGCATATCTTTATCAATTTTTTGCTCCAAATGAACGCATACTCCACTTCTTAAGCCGGTATTTACAGCAGTAGTGTCAAAACACAAACATTTTACCTTATCGCTCTCGTTAATGAATTATTAGAACTGAAGTGCGGGGCGGGCTAAATCTCGACGCGTCGGTACAGAAGAGGGGTCGAGGGGAGGAGGGGATAAGAAGCGATTGTCTATGCGAGTTTCACTTGCACGTAAAATGTGATATAAACACCTAAATGAAACCATCATTTAAGTTGTCCTTCAACGCTTTTTGTAAAAATTTTGACAGCTGGTAGCGACCTCTAAATCTTAACAAAAAAAAAAAAAAAAAAAAACTATTTCATATTTAGAGGTATACACTGACATATAAGAACTGGACTGCTGATCCCGTACAAAAACTCACATCAAAAGTAAGACCAAATTTTGACCGAATTCTAACTATCTCGCTCTTTCTTAAGCCCGCAGGCAGACAAATTTACAAAAAAAAATGGCCAATAGCCAAATGAAGGTGGCGCCATGTATGTGCACTTCTTTTGGTTTTTTCTAGTATCTTCGCGTGTGATACATCTTTTTGATACTCCCAATAGATAAATAAAAGTAAACACAAGCTTTTTGCACATCACTTTTACCCACGACAGCCTTTACAAGTTCCCCGCCAACTCATCATTTTCCGTTGCAATCAGCTGTTAGAATAGTTTAACGATGTCCAACAGATGGCTACTTCATTTTGTGATACAACTTTTAGCTTGGGTTGGTATAAACGAGAAATGTGAAGGTTAGACAAAGGCAGAAAAATAATTTGTATAGCTATCTTTGTTTTTCTTAAGTCCCCAGCTGATTGCCGCGAGGAACATTTTTATGAAAAAACTTAAAATTGAGCGTGATATGAGAGAAATCGGGTCGTGAAAGCTCAATTATTTTTGATTTGCGTCAGTTTAAACATAATTGTACGGTATTTTAAGGCATTTTTAATAGCATTTGCTCCATGGGGATTGAGCCTGTGCTAAAAATGGTCTCATTTTTCAGACGACGGTTAGCAGTCCAGTTCTTTCATGTCAGTGGAGGTATATAATCAAATGAAAAAGTGCCCCGGGGATAATTCAAAAGTCGAAAAATAAGGACCACCCTACTCTGTATGTTGTGTTTCTAATATGTAAGTTTTTATTAATTTAATAACAGTATGTATAAGAAATTTTTTTATAGTATTATGGATATTTAATTTTTAAAATATCCAAATGAATAAAGAATATTTTTTTTAAATCATAATTGTTTATTGGGTAATCATTATTTTATCCCTAAATACTTCTGTAATAGGTTTTATTAATAATAGCATAAGATATAGTCGGATTAAAATAAAAAGAGAGTACGTTCTTTCTTCGTTAAGACTAGCCATACGATTTAGAATGTTATGCTCATGCGCAGGATGGAAAATTATGTGGTGGGGTAGCTGGTCTGAGCGAAGAAATGACGTACTCTCGTCATGGGCCGGCTGTAAGACTGAAAAATAGAAAGTGGTGTGCCAGATATTTGGCACAGGCATAGACGTGGCACACTTTTTTTTTCTAATAATACAATGTTTAAACTTTAATTTAATAGCAGTTTGAGGCTGTTACTCGATAGGTACAGTAGCGTGCCTAAAAAAAAATTAAAAAAAATGGTGTGCCAAGGTATTAGCACAAGATTTAATGAGGCACACAAATATATTTTTGTTTAACTCGGTAAATGCAAAATTTTAAAAATAATTGCAGTCCCAAATTTGCGTCCTGAAAAGGCTCATACCAAATTTGTGCACAAGTTCTGCCTAGGCACACCATGCACTGTTACGAGCACTGTTACTACTAACATATAAAAAACATTTCATCCTGTTACTTTATTGGCTAGATTTTTTGCAGTCAGCTCTCGGACTATTTGAGTCGGACAGTAGCACAATGAGTGGTTAAATTAAATATTTTTCAGATATAAATAATGATTTCGTTTTATGGAAGTGTGTGGTTATTTTCTTTCATTTTGCTATTTGATGTTAGTTATAGAGATTGTATTTGCTTATGTATCGAGGGAATTTTTTGTCTTTTTGAAAGAATAAATTTATGTTTGTTATTGTTTATTTATTTCTAAGAAATATTTAATTCAACCACTCAGTGTGCTACTGTCCGACTCAAAGTGTGAGATACTGTATATCTTTAGAAATTATCAAAGTTAAGAAGTCATGATAAATAATTTGATTATTAGAATTTGACATTACCATTAAAAGTATCATGTTATTGAAATTATGATTTTTAATGAGAAACAGTTCAATAGTAATGTAAAACAGATTTCCCATGGTTTTAAATCTTAGCCTTGGCTTAAAACTTATCGCATCTTCAAATTTCCGCCTAACTCACCTATACTCGTATGGCAGGTCCTAGCTTGTGCCGTAAAATACAAGGGGTTAAATAAATTATTATTTGACCTACTTATTAGACTTTTAGTTTTGCTACACTAATATACCGTACCCGCGGGCAAATGCTAAAGTGGGATTGCGTTAAAAACACATTTTTAGAGTTTTGGTGAGACTTCGAAGTCTGTATGCATGTCACAGCAGTTTTCTCAGAAAGTATACATGCCATCGACTTAAAATTTGGCATATAAATGACCGCAAAAGCCCAGGGGTCAGAAAATATAAAGATTTGTCCTCTTTTTTGCAAGTCAAAAATGGAGGATTCATTACGAAAGCACATTCCTAGATTCTAAATTAATTTTTTCTTTAAATTTACATTTATCAAAAGTGGGCTAATTTTGAACGTTGCCTTCTTATACCTGAAATTAAAAGATATCGTGTATTAGATATCTACACAAATGTTTGAAATCAACAAAAAACGTAGCAGTCACGGGACTGGCCGACAGAGGCTACGCTTTAACTTTTTACGTAATCTACTCGCCACTCTCGGTATTCATATAAAGTGTGAAAATACTCTATACGCACAGGCAAAACCCCCGGGAATACATGTAAACATGTATATGTTTCCGGGGTGTTTTGGCACAGGGAATCCGACACGCATGCAGCAGTCGACCGATTCTCTCTCTCTCCCTCTCTCTTTCTCTCTTTCTTATACTGTCACGTGCCGCAAGGAGAGGGAATTTAACGGTTACGTCTTCGCTTTTTAAAAGCTTTTATTTAACATGCAATGTATGTATGTATGTTTGTTAAGGTGGAATATTGCTACTCAATTTTGAAGCAGATATCTTCAACCGATTGAGCTGAAATTTTGTATACACGTTAAGTTTGGATAACAATACACGATAAGCTGTGTGAGGTCATTCTAAATCCAATATAGCGGACCGTCCAAGATGGCGGAATAGATATTTTTAATGCATTTCTACAATATGAGTATTAAATGAAAGGGCTTGTTGAGAGTAACTCGAAAAATAATGTGACGTCATTCTAAATCAAATATGGCGGAACATCCAAGATGGCGGAATAGTTATTTTTTATGCACTTCTGCAATATGGGTATCAAATGAAAGGGCTTGCCGAGAATAATTAGAAAAATATTCTGACATCACTCTTAATCTAATATGGCGGACTTTTGAAGTTTTTTATGCTTTCCTATAGTATGGATATTAAATGAAAGGGTTCGTTGAGAATAAAAATGCTGGAAAAACTGACAACTTAGATCTAAATAATATTATACCATCAGATATAAACAAGAGGGCTACCTAAGGAGCTAGAAATATTTGTAGGGGCCAAGGTGATGCTGCGTTACAATGTAGATGTGTCCAAAGGTCTGGTGAATGGTGCCATTGGACATATTACAGAAATTATATGGCCCTGCTTCCGAAGAGCACAAATGTATGACACTGATATACCATCCGTCCGTACAGACTTCGGTAAAGAGGGTGTTCACCTCATTCAGCCCAAGTCTGTGCAATTTCCAGCAAAATATAGTCACAGAACCGCAGAACGAAGAATGCTGCCAATTGTATTATGCTGGGCTTGCACAGTATACAAAATGCAGAGTAGTACTGTCGACCACGCCGTTGTTTACTTAGGCTCGAAGCTCTTTGCTGCTGGTCAAGCATACGTGGCCTTAAGTAGGGTAAAATCATTAGAAAGTCTCCTTATTGAAGAGCTAGACTGTTCGAAATTAACGGGCAAACGACCTTGCAACAATGATGCGTTGAATGAGATGAACAGACTCAGAAACCTAGCCAGCGATAACTAAAAAGTAAAAAATAAATTAAAAGCAAAAAAAACCTTTTTTAAAAAAAGCTTTTATTTAAATGCTCTAAAAAGAAGAAAATAAAATTTTCTTTTAAAATTTTAACTATCAACTTATAGCCTCATTATACACAATTTATATGATCATAAAAGCTTGTCGCGAGGTTTGCGTAAGTACCTATTAGTATTTAATTAAACAGAAATTTTAAAAAAATTAAAATTAGCTGATTAAGTTTCTCAAGGTACTAGTTTATTTACACAAGTAAATCGCGCGACAAGCTTTTATGATCATATAAATTGTGTATAATGAGGCTATAAGTTGATAGTTAAAATTTTAAAAGAAAATTTTATTTTCTTCTCTTTAGAGCATTTAAATAAAAGCTTTTTTTAAAAAGGTTTTTTTGCTTTTAATTTATTTACAGCGAGTCCAGCCCGCCCAACCTCCGATAAGAAACGTACCTTCAAAAAATTACACTGACTATCGGCGCGGTAGCACGGCTTTTCTGATGACTCTCGGCACCAAACATACAATCTATAGAGAGAACCACAATTTGTCGACGGAAAGTGACTCTTTCTTTCAATACCCAGTTGGTCCCACAGAGGGGAAACAGAGAATTTCTCTCTTCACTCTGCCATTTAATGCATAAGCTCAGCTCAGATCACAGGGTAGGACTTGGGAGCTACGGTCGCTCTTGTGCCAAGGACACTTGTCTCGCTGACGCTAGGTCAGCAGAGATGCGTGTGAACTAATGTGGGGTCACGTTATTAAACCTCGTGATGACAGGTGGTGCTGTCACGTTGATGAGGTGTGTGAGCTGTTGTTAACACAAACAATCTTCAATAGAAGAACTTTTATTAAAAAAAAAATTAATACACGAAGAATGTGGAATTAAATAAAGCAGTATTTAATCTATGAAAGATGTCTTTTATTAGTAAAGGTGCAAATCGGATTCGAGGGCGAAAAACAGAGCCGACCCGAACCGTGGTCAAACAACCAATGCGCTTAATACAAAGTTTAATTTTCGGAGTTGGGGGTCATGCCGCGTAACTTCTTCGAGCGAGCCGCGTGACTGAGGATTTGGAAATCAAAAGACGCTGATGTAATGTCGTGTCGTTTTTACCGGTAATTACGACAGTTATGATATGGGTTGGTCGAATTGCGTTGCAACCTGATATATTTTGACTTTGGGAAAATTTGTAATTGCAACGTCAGGGATTAAGGGACTACTACCGGTTAGATTGCAAAAAAACAGCATAATTTTCAATAATTTTTTTCTCAGCTCCTTTATTATATATCAATGTCAAATTTTGCATGGTGATAATAATTATTTCAAATATTACAAACAATTTGTTTTTTTATATTTATCATTTTTTTTCCTTGTTTATAGAGGGCGCCGAAGTTGGTAGTTCAAAAAATGACTCGTCCCATGGCGGACAACTCATCTCAGAAACGAAGAGTCTGAAACAAATAAACCAAACGGCATTTTATTAAGGGATGTCCCTTACGTAGGAAAAAACCAGAATATGTCAAAAAATGATTAAAAAAACAAAATGGCGGACGTTTGAAAATTTTTTTCAAAAAATCGCTTATTTTTTCACTTGTAAAGAATCACTCCAAATTTTAGCCCAATCGGTTGGGCCAATTCGGAGTTAGTGTGTCCGCCATTTGATAAAAGGTCATTTTGAGAAAATCACGTTTAAAGTTTTTTTTTACTTATTATTATATATAGGCGGGCACGCTTAAACTGCTTTAACTTTTATATTTTTGGGAATATCCAAATAAAATTTTGAGACGTGATTTCTATATATATTGAGTTGAAAAATATAAAAAAAAAAAAAAATTAATTTATCAAAATTATAACCGGTAGTAGTCCCTTAAAAATTAGATTATCGTTTTGGGCTCTATTATAACACCCCCCGCGTTGGTTTAGGCTCCGACGAAATAATTTTTAAATCGGTTCGGTTTTGCTTCACATTACTTTTCTTTTTACATTTTATGATAACTACTATTACAGGGAAGCTTAAGATTATTATTACAAAAATATTTATACTTAGGGTAATGGTAATAAATCTTACATTTTTGGATGAAATATGGTCTATTAAGTCTCTATTCTGGATGTGTTTTAAATACAATTCCTTTAGTTTAATATTTTCTACTATTTTCTCTTCTTGTATTTTAGTTACAAAATAAATTTGATATAGAATTATTTTATCGTAAATTTTTGTTTCATAGTTTTCATAAGAGTTTGTTAAGTTTATTATATTTTACAATACAATATTTAAATTTTATCAGGAAATTTCCATTAATATTGATGTTTCATTTATCACAATTGTGGGTGAAGACTGTATTATTGAAATTTTTCGTAATGATGGCACTTTCGGTAATTTCTTTTACAATTTGTTCTTCTAGTAGTTACTTGTTTTTTGCAGTAAAGCTTCTTTTGAGCTAATTATATTTTTGATACAATTGTTTTCTATAGGGATCTAATTTTTCTTAAGAATTTCTTTAACTGGATATTCGAAAGCTAAATTAAATTCGTCTACAAGAATTTCGTAATGATCTAAGAATATGTACTTCTTTGAAGTATCGAGAATCAGTTCTATAATTACTTTGGAATAAGTTTGGTCGGAAAATTGAAGTATAAGTAGGACAATAATAATATGGTCTTTATAAGAAGCGACTGTGATTTTGATGCTGTTGTAATTTGCGAAGTCCGGGATTAATTCGATTTTTTTGGCTTTATAATATTTCTTCAAAGTAATGCTTATCTGCTGGAGAACAAAACCCTTTTCGATATCATCCACATGGTTTCTAATGAGAAGGATGTCGTGACGGACGTGATAAACGTATTGCATCAATTTCATTTCATCTTCCAATGATATTATTTTTTCGCGTATATCATGGTTAAGTTTATTTAAGTACTGTTCGATAGATCGTTGCTAATTTCTAATATGTGAAGTAATATTTTGCAACTGGTTTGAAATGTCTCTGAATGTCTTTGAAATGCTTGTTGTTGTCCACCACTAATTTATTGTTAGCTGCGAAAAGTTGATCTAATTTTTCTTTTATTTCTTTTTCGTCTGAGTGATCCATAGTTCCAGCTATATATTTTAGTTTGTTTAAAAGGGCCCCCCGCTACAACAAGGTACTCATGGACCTATGCCTTCAAATTCAAATATTCTAGTACCATATCATAGAAGGGTATGAGATGTGATCAGTACTGAAATATTTATTTCCGCAACCTGAGTATAAAGGAGATAGAGCCGAAAATTGATTTGACAATCCTTTGCTCTTGTATCAAAACGACTTAGAGTTTAGAGATGAATCATACATAGTTGGTATAAGGAGACAATATGCTATCATATGATACAAGTTTCATGAATGTGAGTCAAGTAGATGATGGGGGCTAATGGCATGATCAAACTTTAGACCTGTCAAATAGATACTATTTTAGGAGGTGCGGGCATGAGAGATAGATATGTTATAGAGCATAACATAGGCCCTAATTAGGTACTTAAATGATTGATTGAAAATCTTGGGAAATTGAGATATGGCGCATATTTTGATGATCAAAGGCTTTTAAGCCGTGTCCATCTGCTTTTCACTTTCATCTTCTGGTGGAAGCCCAGTTTCGCGATTGAAATCATTGTCAGGGGGGAGAGGAACAGCAGTGGGCGGCGTGGAAGCATATATTCTGCACGTGCGTGGCTTGTGCTTGCGTCGTCATCGAAGCCGGTTTCTCGTTCAATAGTAGACAGCCTACAATCGCAACACATCGTAAGACCAACGTATCGCAATGCTTATTCCAGTGAATCAGAATTGATGACTCATGTATGAAAGAGTAAGACCCCACTATACCATGCATAGCAATGATTTGCCATGAGGCTCTTATTTTTACAAGTAATGATCAAAAATCGGATAGGTCCACAAGTCAATGCTTATAGCGGGGGGCCCTTTGGTCCGCCATTTTGAACTTTTCCTTTTAGATACCAGAAATGAAACAAGCAGCATCAAGAACCATTATATACTAATTTTGGTATAAATCCGATAAGGATCTGCAATTTCGGTCCGCCATTTTGGATCCGCCATTTTAAATTTTCCCATTTCGATACCAGAAATGAAACAGGCAGCATCAAGAACTCTTATGTACCAATTTTGGTATAAATCTGACAAGGTTTTGCAATTTCGGTCCGCCATATTGGATCCGCCATTTTGAATTTTGTCAGTCCGATACCAGAAATGTAACTAGCAGCATCAATAACCCTTATATACCAATTTTGGTATAAATCCGACAAGATTTTGCAAATTCGGTCCGCCATTTTGGATCCGCCATTTTGAATTTTCGCATTCCGATACTAGAAATGAAGGCCGTCAGCCGTCAGGTACACAGGGGGATTCACGCATGCACGCAGGGGGAACAACGCGTACACACTGGTGTACGTGCCGTATCTGCGTGCATGTGCCGCAACTGTGTGCACTGATGGTAGTGCGACTACACCCTCCACGTGGGGGCGGCCGGAAACAGGCTCCCGGTATGGGAAGTCTCTACCGGGAGTGCTGGCTAATGGTAGTCGGGCGGAGAGAAGGATACTCTCTTAAATAAAATACCCTAATCCAAGGTGGAACAGCATACGCCGAGGGATGCGTGGCCAAGAGGGAGCTTGGTCGTGAGTATGCGGACTCTGGATACCGGTCGCCCTCCAGTTTCAATTAGACTTCGCCGCATAACGGGCTCTGTGCGGTGTGACCTTCCTTTCCCGTTTTCTCGTGGGAACAAAACTGGATAATATACAGGAAAACCCCAAAAAAACTGATGTAGTTCTGACTGCATCCGCCGATGATCGGGTAGCGATCACGGCAGAAAACACTGTAGCCATTGGGCTACAAGAATCCATCTCCTGTAGTGGAGCCATTGGGCACTCTACAGAAGAACCTTCTTCTGAAAAGTTGGAGAGCATCTGTGCCCCAACGTAGTGCTGTGTCTGAGGAAATGTCCTCGGATACAGACTCCGACTGCCACGAGGTACCGGATTGTGTAAGCCTGTGTTCGGAACAGTCCGGACTCACGGCTGTTGGCGCAGAGGTGAGTCGGATGAAGCTTGACGCTGGTTCCGGTTTTGTCAGGCTCACTCATGCGGAGAGGAGGAGATTTAAGAAGGCTTTGGCGAGTGGCCTCTCCAGGGAAAAGTCTCTGGAGATAGCAAAGATTAAATCTCCGGTAAAAGTTGAGTCAAAAAGGACTCGTTCAGAGGATAAGTCCCCTGATCTTCCGGCTACAAAAAAGCCAAAGACGACCCATATGGGGTCCGCGAAACCCACCTTTAGCCAGGTGGTTAGTAGCATTAAGTTAGGTCTAGTATCGGCGGACATGGACAATCGTCCCCTCTCACCGGAGCAAATGGCTCTGCTACAGGAGGCGATTGTCGATGCCACGATAGAGCTCGTGGACAAGAGGATCCAGCCGGAGTTCGAGGCATGTATGCCTCGAACCGGCTGGCTCCTTCTTGTCTGCACAAATGAGCAGACGGCCGACTGGGTCAGGAGTAATTTTGAGCACATTCGTGCCAAGAGCGCTCTTGACATCCTACTCGTTGAGGAAGAGCAGTTCCCCCGGACTCACGTGATCCGGGGCTACTTTCCTCAGAGTCTTTCCCTCACAAATGAGAAGGTGCTGGCATCAATTGATGCCCAAAATGCCTTCTCAGCCGTGCAGTGGAAGGTACTGCAGAGGTTGACACATGGTCAACTGCTGCATCTGGTCATTGCCATTGATGATGCGTCAATGGCAGCCTTGACCAAACTAAAAGGCAGGATCGCCTATAGGTTTACCCACCTTAAGCTCATCCTTAAGGGCGCCACTAAGGACGAAGCAGTAGTAGGGGGAAGCGGCAGTAAGCCAGATGGAAAGGGACCAGTGTCTGTGGACCTACCCTCTTCCGGGGTTGCTGCAACCGGCGCTAGAGGTGGTGTCTTGCCAGCTGGGGGGTCAGTGGATGTTGTCTCCACTGCTAAACCCTCCACTAGTCGAGTCTTTGGGCAGGCTAAAGCTGCGACTGTTAAGTCGGCCCCTAAGAAGACGACCACTGGGTCGTCTAAAGGCAGTGTCGCCCCAGCTGGAGGGTCAGTGGATGTTGGTTCCACTGCTGGACCCTCGACTAGTCGAGTCACAGGACAGGCTACAGCTGCGACTGCCAAGTCGGCCCCCACAAAGAAGACGATGACCACTGGGCCGTCTTCGGCCAATGCTAAGAAGAAACAGCAAAGGCCAAAGGTGGGAAAACTGCGAAAACCCCTTCAGGGTAGCAGTACCAAGGGACCTCGACGAGCTAAGGCGGCGGCCCTCGTCAAGAAGTCCCTCTCCAAAGAGGAGCAATGAGCACCATGAGGGTGCTCCAGGCGAACTTGCACCATGCCAAAGGGGCATCGGCCACGCTGTGCAGAACCTTCGCCGAGAAACAAATAACCCTTGCGCTCATACAGGAGCCCTGGGTTATTAGTGGCCAAGTCCGAGGACTCAACATCGACTCATGTAAGTTGATCTACGACCGCGGGGTAGAAGTACCACGTGCGGCACTTCTGATAGACAAAAGTGTCAATCATCTCCCCATTTCTAATTTTATTTCCAGGGACCTCGTAGCGGCGCTGGTGGAGATCCCCACGCTGGGTGGAGTACAGGAAGTCGTCCTGGCATCTGCCTACTTCCCAGGAGATAGGCCAGATGTTCCACCAGAAGAAGTCCAGGAACTCGTCGAGTACTGTCGACGACTTAACCGTCAGTTCCTCATCGGTTGCGACGCTAATGCGCACCATACGGTGTGGGGCAGCAGCGAAGTAAATGAAAGGGGAGAGTACCTTTTGAACTATCTGTCTAGTAAGAATATAGATATAGTTAATAGGGGGTGCAAACCAACTTTTATCACTGCGGTCAGAGAAGAAGTGTTAGACCTCACTCTTGCCAGCAGGATCCTGTCCGAGTTCATAGTGAACTGGCGAGTATCAGATGAAGCGTCACTGTCGGATCATCAACACATTAGATTCGACATTCCAGGGCGCTCTGAACTCACTTCAAAATCCTTTAATCCAAGAAAAACAGATTGGAGTGCCTACAGAGCCATGGTGAGCTCAAAGGCAGACATGCTGGTGACCACTATCAGCTCAACTAGTGAACTGGAAGTGGCTGCAAAGCAGCTTAATGGAGTAATAATATCCTCCTACAATGATAGCAATGTTGCAGTTCCAGCCAAAGTGGTACGCAAGGTGCCCTGGTGGAACGAACAGCTATCGGACATGCGTAGGCATGTGAGGAGGTTATTCAATAGAGCCAAACGCACTAAGCAGTGGGATGAATACAGATCTGCACTCACTGACTACAATAAATAATTGAGACGCTCGAAACGCGAATCCTGGAGAAGGCACTGTGAAGGTATAGAATCATTACCGGAAGCAGCCCGTCTTCAAAAGGTATTAGCTAAGGACGTCTCCAATGGAGTTGGACTCTTGAAGAGACAGGATGGCACCTTCACTGAGTCGCAAAGGGAAACACTTGAATACCTATTACAAGTACACTTTCCCGGATCAATTCTAGGAGTAAATTCGCTACAGCCTGCAGACTCTGATCCTAGCGATAGAGCAAATCGCAGAGCGTGTAGCAGGTCCGGTGTCATCTTTGACAGGGACAAGGTTAAATGGGCAGTGGCCTCTTTTCAACCTTTCAAAGCCCCAGGAGGTGACGGGATCTTCCCGGCATTACTTCAGAACTGTCTGGATACGATCCTGGATCCTTTGGTTTGTCTGTTTAGAGCCAGTTATATTTGGGGATACATACCACGCTCATGGAGGAGGGTGGTGGTTGTATTTATTCCAAAACAGGGCAATAGGCCCCTTGAGCTGCCCAAGTCTTATAGACCAATCAGCTTAACATCTTTCCTGCTGAAAACAATGGAAAGATTGTTGGACCTTCACATAAGGTGCAAACTGGAGCAATCAACACCGCTCCACAGATCACAGTTTGCTTACACTAAAGGTAAATCAACAGAGGTTGCTTTACATAATTTAGTTAGTAGGGTCGAGAAATCCCTTCAGGCCAAGGAAATAGCTCTGTGTGCTTTCTTGGATATAGAGGGTGCTTTCGACAACACAGGATATGATTCTATATCCAGGGCTCTTGTGCGCAGGGGTATAGACTCAAATACAATCGCATGGGTAGATGCAATGCTAAGAGAGCGAGAAATCTCATCCATGCTGGGCAACACCTCTGTGTCAATTAGGGCAGTTAGAGGATGCCCACAAGGCGGGGTACTGTCGCCATTGCTTTGGTCTCTAGTTGTGGATGCCCTCCTAGTCAAGCTTTGTGAGCTTGGCTACCACACTGTCGGTTATGCGGATGACCTGGCAATAATCGTTACAGGAAAATTTGACTCAACTGTCACGAGTTTGATGAGGACCGCACTTCGTGTAGTCACTGACTGGTGTGTCAGTGAGGACCTAACCATCAACCCGTCTAAGGCCGTCCTGGTACCTTTTACGAAAAGGTACCGTCTGAATTTGGATACTATATCCATCCAAGGAACGGTCGTTGAGTATTCCAATGAAGTAAAATACTTAGGTATTTGGCTGGATAAGCGGCTAAATTGGAATACTCAACTAAACTATTCATTAAATAAGGCCACGCGAGCCATGTGGGCCTGTAGAAGACTTTTTGTTAGGACATGGGGTCTCAACCCAAAGATGATCCTGTGGTTATATAATACAATTGTCAAACAAATTGTTGCATATGCCGCCCTTGTATGGTGGCCCAAAGTTCAGCAGCAGATGGCAATTGCTAAGTGCAACAAGCTACAACGGCTTGCTTGCCTCTCCATAACAGGAGCCATGAGGACTTGTCCAACACTCGCCATGGAGGCGATAGTAGGACTCGAACCTCTGCACTTTTTCATTTTGAAATCAGCCGCAATTAGTGCTCTGAGAGTGCAAATCACATCCAAAACGCAAATTGCTGACAATGGTCACATGAGCATCCTGCAGCGCATCCCTGACTTAAGGATCTGTTATATAACAGACTACATGACCAGGGAACTGAGCTTCGGGAGGAGATTCAGGATTCTCATCCCTGAACGTGCAGACTGGAATGGCGACGGCCTCAGTCTGGACCCCAGAACTCTCCGTTGGTTCACAGATGGCTCAAAAACGGAACCTGGTGTTGGTGCTGGTGTCTATGGACCCAACACCAAGGTCTCGATAGCAATGGCAATTGAAGCCTGCGCCCTTCTCAATATTAACAAGAGACTTAAAGGTGCCAATATCACTATCTTTTCCGATAGCCAAGCGGCCCTCAAGGCACTCTCGTCATGGCGCTTCTCGTCTAGACTTGTTAAAGAATGCTTTGATACCCTTCAACACTTAGCAACTTCCAACAGGGTTACCCTCTGTTGGGTACCGGGACACTCCGGCGTTGAGGGAAATGAGGTTGCTGATGAACTTGCCAGGGAAGGTTCATCTTCTCGACTCAAGGGCCCTGAGCCCTTCTGCAGCATTGGCTGGTCTTCGTCCAAAGCTGTGATAGAAGAATGGGTCAGGAATCTACAGTGCATACACTGGGATAACTTCCCTGGGATCCGGCAAGCTAAAGAGCTCGTCAGACCCTATACCTACACTGAAATCAACGTTTTGAGTAAAGCGGATCTCAGACTGTTGGTAGGTTACCTAACTGGCCACCATGGGCTAAGATACCACCTAAATAAAATAGGTCTGTCAAATGAGACGGAGTGTCGTCTGTGTCTTGAAGACGACGAAACTACATCACACATTTTGTGTGCTTATCCGGCTTTAGCACGGTTAAGAAGAGGGATCTTCGGTCAAGAGTTCCTGGACTCGGCTGAAGCTCGTTCATCTTCTGTAAAAGACCTTCTGGCGTTCCTTAGGGTAGCAGATCGTCTTTTACTGTAAAGGGGATTCGGCACAAAAGACCGCCTGGTCGCAGTGCCCACCATGTGGGTCACCCCTAACAATAATAATAATAATAATAATACTAGAAATGAAACAAGCAGCATCAAGAACCCTTATATACCAATTTTGGTACAAATATGACAAGGTTTTGCAATTTCAGTCCGCCATTTTGAATTTTTCAGTTTTGGAAACGGATTTGAGATCAGCGATACCGAAAACCCCCATATACTCAGTTTCAAGCAGTTCTAACGGAATTTCGAATTTTGGCCAGCTTTTGAGCGATTTGGAACACTGTGCGTCGTTCCGTGCAAGCGCGCAGGTGTCGCGGGGGAGAGGAACAGCAGTGGACTCATGTATTAAAGAGTAAGCCCCACTATACCATGCATAGCAATGATTTGCCATGAGGCTCTTATTTTTACAAGTCGAATAGGTCCACAAGTCAATGCTTATAGCGGGGGGCCCTTTGGTACTATATATATTTTCTATTTTTGCTTTCAAGAGAATAAGGCTTTGGTTGACTGTGCGATACATAGGGCCTATCAGCTCCGATTTTCGTTCTAACCCTAGTACATTTTCTTTTATATGATATTTGTAATTTCGATTTCACTTACATTAATTATATGCAATACTTTACTTTACTTTTTGATTATTTTCCGTTTTTAGAGTCACATACCGGCTATTATTATTTAAATCTTGCAGGTGCAACTCCTAACCATTTGAGAAAGCTAATGTATTTGTCATCAAGATAAGTGCAAATAGCAACTGTCTTACTATCATGATGGTTCTGGAATTAGAATTAGGTTGAAATTGAATTTGAGATTCGAATTCTAGATAATTTGTTTTTATTACAGGGAAAAGGAGGGAAGAAAAATGATTTATCTTACTTTCTGTTATTAGTTGCTTTTAAAAAAAAACTTTTTTTTTTTTTTTTAATTGGTTTGTTTTTTTATTATATTGTTATTATCGTTATGGCCGTCAGCCGTCAGGTTCACAGGGGGATCACACATGTGCACAGGGGGATTTACATGTAACAGTGTTGTACGTGCCGTATCTGTGCACATGTGCCGTAACTGTGTACACTGGCGGAAGTGCGACCATATCCTCCACGCGGGGGCGGCTGGAAGCAGACTCCCAGCTAGGTCAAGTCTCTACTGGGAGTGCTGACGAATGGTGGTCGGGCGGAGAGAAGGAGACTCTCTTTTAAAAAGCACCCCCCCTAACCCAGGGTGTAATGCGTTTCCGTGCCCATTGGGTCGTTTGCAGCCAGGGGGTTACATCGGGCTGTATTCGTACGGAGCCTTCCTGATACCTGTCCACCTCAGGTCGTAATTTGGACTTACCCATGTAAGGGGCGCTGCATGGGTGGACCTCTTTTCCCCTTTTTCTACCCGAGACCATGAGTAGTGCCTTGTCGCGAAAGTGGTCGTACGAACCAGTTGTCATGGATCTAAATACCTCTGCCTCGGATAAAACCGAGACAACCAAACCCTCTGCGTCTGCTCGGAAAGAGCCACGCAAGGCTGCTAAAGCCAAGGCACCCGCAAAGGGTACCGCAACTACCCCTTCAGCGGGCAATACCCGCTCTAAGGCTCCATCGGCCAGCACCGGCCCTGCTGTTCCCAAATCAGGGTCAGGTGCTCCCATTTCGAGGACACAGTCCGCGAAGTCCGGCTTTAAGTCAGGATGTGGCACTGTTGCTCCTCCGTCGCCCGCAAAGAATGCGCAAAGCAGTGCGTCTTCGGCTCCCAAGCCAGGAACAAGCCATGCTAAGGCGCCTCTCAGGACAACCCAGTCCGCTAACCCCCCTCCTAACCCCAAGCGGCGCACTAGGCCCTCTGCGGCGGCCCACCGGGAAAAGCGTGCAGCCTTCAAGCTTTTTCGCAAGCTTGGCACCATCCCGGATTCGGAGCTCTCAGAGAAGGATAAGTCCTCTCTGAGCTGGGCTAGGAAGGTTGTTGCCCTTCATGAGGCAAAATCTAAGGACGCGGCACCGAAAAGGCAACGCTCGCAAGACGAGCAAGAGCCCTCTGCCTCTAAGAGGCCCAAAGCCGGTCCGCCTTCGAGACCCCCTCAACCTATTCGACCCTTCAGCGAGGTAGCGAAGGATCACCTAATCTGGGCAGTCGTAGACCGCAGCAACCCAGACGGTGCCATTTCCCAGGATAACTGGAAATCGGTCCGTATTGAGTTGCTAAAAGTCTACGGGGATATACTGGAAAAGAGCCCCGGACCAGCACCAGTTTGTCGCGATGCCGGCTGGTATCAAGGCCGCATCAAGCTTATTGCCTGCGCAGATCAGCGATCGTCTGATCTGTACAAGCAGGCAATAGCTTCCTTAGGGGAAGTTTGGCCGGGAGCCAGACTCGAGGCTGTTAAAAGGGAGCAAATCCCGAACAGACCTCGATCTAGGACGTGGATCCCAGCGGAGCCATCGAACCCGGAGGATATCCTGAAGCTGATCAGGATGTGCAACTCCAGTCTCCCCACTCATGACTGGAAGGTTGCCCAGGTCAGCGAACCTAAGGGGAAATTGAGACAAGCGGTGGTGATCCTCAATGAGGAATCTTTAGCCCCGCTTGTCGAGTCGAAAGGCGTTATCAGCTACGGTTTCGACTCTATTACTCTGACAGTGTACCGTAAGGACCTTAAGGGTAATAAGGCGGTCATCCCCTTCGAGACCGAGGAAGTAGCTAAGGAAGCCGCCGAGGTAGTAGCCGAGAAGGCCGCCGAAATAGCAGCTCCCGTAGCGCCAAAACCTGCGTCACCATCCCCCCTCGACAGCGATGACGATAGCATCCCTTCAGCTTCAGGGATGCTGGGGGATCTTCGTCTACATCAGGACGATGAAGAATCTCCTGATGTAGATATGGAAGATGACCTTCTCCAATCCGATACAGAGGATGCGGAGATGACGGTCATCGAGGTAACCCCCCCTAGCAGCAGCCATGGTGGGAGTGGTGCAGATTAATCTACACCATTCCAGGGCAGCCTCAGCTGCGCTTCTTTTGCGTCTCTCCCAGAAAGGGGAGGACGTCGTTTTAGTCCAGGAGCCCTGGGTTGTTCGGGACCGGATCTGTGGACTTAACATAGCCGGGTATAAGGCGTTCTATGTACTAGGCGCAGGTAAACCCAGGTCTTGTATTCTCGTTCGTAGTTATCTCAACGCTTTTCTCCTTAGTAATTTTAGTGACAAGGACAATGTAGTGGTCATGCTGGATCTTTTATCCCAACCCATATGGCTGGTCTCCAGCTATATGGCGCATGACCACGATGAACCTCCTCCGCATCATCTTGTACGCACGACCCTTGAGGAAGCGAACAAACGGAGGATCACGACGATCATCGGCGCAGACGCCAATGCGCACCATACGATCTGGGGAAGTTCGGATATCAACGAGAGAGGTGAGTCTCTTTTGGAATTTATTATGGGTTTTGGCCTTTGGATTTGTAATGTAGGTGATGAACCTACGTTTATCAATTCAGTGAGGCGGGAAGTTCTTGACATTACTATTGTCACTGAACATGCCGCCCACCTGGTTAAAAATTGGAGAGTATCCAATGAACCCTCACTATCTGATCACCGGTATATCGAGTTTACACTTGATATGCGAAAACCGGTCTGTTCTCCTTTTATGAACAGAAAGAGCACTAACTGGGACATATACAATAAGGTCCTAGGTCGTACACTGCCTGAAGGAGGGCCACCCACAATTCAATCCGTACAGGATTTGGATAACATGGTGGAAACACTTACAAGGGCTTGCAACAAGGCAACTCGGACCTCGTGTCCCACCAGGAGACCTAAAGGGAAACCTAGACCTCCATGGTGGACAAAGGAGATTGTAGCCGCGAGGAAGGAATGCCGCAGAAAATTCAATGAGGCTAAGCGGACCAATGATTGGTCACTTTACAAGGCTAGCCTCAAAGATTTCAAAAAACTAGTTAGGACAGCCAAACGATCCTCCTGGGAGAGTTTCTGTAATAGAATAGAGGATGCCTCTGAGGCTACACGATTACGTAAAATCCTCTCGACTTGTCCGGTCACCCCTAGTCTTCTGATGAAAGATAATGGGGAATGGACTTCTTCTTGCCTGGAAACTCTGGAGCTACTGACCGAAACTCACTTTCCGGGCTGCTCTGTGGAGCAGACGAGTGAATCGACAGTCGCTGCCAGCCCTAACAATCTAGCCCACGAAATTCTTAATAAGAATAAACTGATGTGGGCCATAAATAGTTTTAAGCCGTTTAAAGCCCCAGGCATGGATGGAATCATACCTGCCGAGCTACAGAGGGCTACGGACGTAATCATGCCATGGCTAGAGGCTATCTTCAAAGCCTGCCTGGACTTTACTTACATACCTAAGTCCTGGACTGAAGTCAGGGTTGTTTTCATCCCTAAGGGAGGCAAAACTTCGCATTGCAAACCTAAGGACTTCAGGCCTATTAGTCTTTCTTCTTTTCTCCTTAAAACGCTGGAGAGATTGATCGACGTCCACATAAGAGGGTCTATCCACCCGGAAAAATTCTCACCCTCGCAGCATGCCTATACGAAGGGCAAATCTATAGAAACAGCTCTGCATACCCTCGTTGACCGTATAGAGAAGTCCTTGCTGTACAAACAGTACACGCTCGCGGCCTTCCTGGACATCGAGGGGGCTTTTAACTATGTCAGGCCGGATGCGATTGTAGGGTCCATGAGGGACCTGGGACTGGACGAACCGCTGATTGAGCTGATAAGGCGAATGCTACGCAGCAGGGTTATCAGCTCAGATCTTGGAGCATCTTCCATTAGGAGATTTGTCGACAGGGGCACACCTCAGGGTGGGGTCCTGTCGCCTCTTCTGTGGAATTTGACTCTGAACGGTTTGCTCCGTGATCTCGACCGCTCGGGGTGCTGCGTGGTTGCCTATGCAGATGATATAGTGATCGCGGCCTCAGGCAAGTACCTGAGCACGCTCTCTGAGGTGTTACAAACGGCCCTAATTAAACTCACATTATGGAGTGAAAAATGTGGCCTAGGAGTTAACCCGAATAAAACGGAACTAGTGCTGTTTACAAGAAAGCACAAGATTCCTTCCTTTACTACACCACTCCTTAACGGAGTGAGTCTAAGGCTTTCAGACCAAGTCAAATATCTGGGTCTCATTATAGATAAGAAACTGAATTGGAGGGCCAACGTTGCAGAGAGAGTACGAAAGGCCACGACGGCCCTATACTCCTGCAGGAACGCGATTGGCAAGAAATGGGGCCTTGAGCCACGCATCGTTCACTGGCTCTTCGTGACGGTGATCAGACCGATCCTGTTTTACGGGGTGCTTGTCTGGTGGCCTGCTCTGGACAAGGCTTGCCATCAAAATGCGTTGGGGAGGGTCCAAAGAATGGCTTCGATTCTAATCACCGGAGCCCTCAGGACTACTCCCACCAAGGCCCTGAATGTTATCTTAGACCTCCTCCCAATAGAACTCTTTGGCAAGCAAACCGCAGCCTCCACAGCCGTCAGGCTCAACTCTACACACCCATGGACAAGAGTGGACTATGGGCACTCCAGAATCCTTATTACTCGTGTCCCTAGGTTGGATTACATAGTTCCAAAACCCTGCTTCGATAAGAAATTCGAATCACTCATACCGACTAGGCATGAATGGGGTGAGGACCTGCTTAATCGTATAAACTCGATAAAGATTTATACCGATGGCTCTAAGATGGAAGGCAAAACTGGTGGCGGAATTTACTCCGAGCACCTAGGCCTTGAAACGTCGTTTCGTTTGCCAGACCACTGCAGCGTCTTCCAAGCTGAGGTTATGGCTATCACTGAGGCATTACAATGGCTGCGAAGGAATATGTCAAGTTCTGAGGACATTTCCATCTTCACGGACAGCCAGGCCGCAATCAAGTCCCTCACGGGCGTCTTTACGACCTCAAAGGTAGTAGCAGACTGCCGCTCTCTGCTAAACGAAGTAGCAGAGAGGGTCAAGGTTATTATTATATGGGTACCGGGACATAATGACATCCCGGGCAATACTAGGGCGGATGAGCTCGCCAGAAAGGGTACAACCCTACCGGAGGAGGATATCATCCGGGATATAGGGGCACCGCTCGCGTATCGTAAGAAGGAGATCTCGCAAGTGTATGCGAGTATCGCAAAGAATAGGTGGAGGAGAGAATGCACATGTGCGACCACCAAGCTTATCTGGCCAACCCTCGACCGAAACAGGTCAAAGAGCCTTATTTCACTCAAAAGAGTGTCCATTAGCAACGTCATAGCTGCGATTACTGGGCATTGTCTTATAGGGAGACATGCCAGAAGGCTAGGCGTTTCAGCAAACGACTTCTGCAGAAGTTGCCAGAATGAGGAGGAAGAGGAAAGTATCAGCCACCTCCTCTGTCACTGCCCAGCGCTTGCGCGACATAGGTACCAGCACCTGGGCGCCACCTTTTTTGATGACCTGTCAGACCTGAGTGTGAAGAACGTCAGGGACATTGAACGTTTCATCAAAGTCTCGAAGTGGTTCGACGGTTAGTTAAATCGGGGTCGTCCCGTGTGGTATCACAATGGGCCTTGCGTTGGCCTAAGTGTGCCTCTTTTGAGGCAGCCGCAATAACCTAACCTAACCTATTATCGTTATAGCTAGTTAAATTATTTATTGTGTTATAATAATAACTAATATTATATATGCTTGTTTATTTTATTTGATTTATTTATTAGATTTATATCCTTTTATACGTTTAGATTTTATTCTAGGGTTATTTATATCCTGATATTTCTTAGGTTTTCTAACGTGCGTCTTGTAATACCTAAGATTATTTCTAACATCTACTACGTGCTCATCGCCTAGCTTTTCTGTTTGAATCTTCGTGTATTTCGAATGGCTTTTACATCCTCTGATCTCTGAATAGACTGGTGTCCTGAATCTATTTTTAATTCGGTCCTATTAGCTATTGAGTTTGTTAATCATTTTTTTTTTCTCTGTAGAATTCGTTCGTATGTCGCATTATATTCATTTTGGTTTATTTTTCCTGTGATAAAATCTACTGGTTTTCTATTGTACTGTGGATGGTGTTGTTAAAGAAACATATTATGCATTTTTAAAAGTTTTTCTTCTACTGTTTCGTATTCGTTTTCGTCAGCATGTTTCAGGAGGCGAAGATCTTCGTTTACTGTACTGTGTAATCGCTCGATGTCACCGTTCGATGTGTGACTTCTGTTGGATATATAATGGATTCAGTAGCGTAGCTAGGTAACCAAGGGCCCTGTGGCAAATCAAAAAATGGGGCTCCACTGCTATCTAAACTGGTTAAGTTTTATCAAGTAAAAATATTAAATATACAAATACTTTAAAAATGCTAAGTTACTTTATCATCAGCTCTTTTTCGTGCACTGCAGGGCAGGTAATAAAAATATTAAACAGTAACAACATAAATTACAATTAATACTTGTTGTAGGTATTGGGCAATAAAACGAAATAGAAAAGATTCAAGGGTTTATTATATAAAGGTCGGACCTACCAACTGACTATATAACAATTATATTTACAATCTTTTCCTAGCTTTAGTTTATATTTACAATCTTTTCCTAGTTGTAGTTAGTTAATGACAATAAAATTGAACTACTATATTGACCAGTACTAAAAAGTTTATTGACATTAGCTTACGTACTCCTGATACAGCATTAATTTTTTAACCGTTCTCGAAAAAAAAATCTTGACTCGAATTCACAATAAAATGCATATCGATGATTAATAAAACGCACATATCGTTATACGTCAAATTGACAACACTGCCAACCCACAGAAAGAATTTAGGGGAATTGCCTAGGTATAACTTTCGAATTTGTCTCAACTGAGTTGCCATGATTAAAGTCGGGTTGCAACCTGTCATATTTATTTTGAAAATGGGAGAAATTTTCAAAAGTTCAGTTCGATCGAGATTTTCTGGTAAGGATTCGAGGGCCCCCTGAGCTTGAGGGCCCCCTAAGCTTGAGGGCCCCGGGGCACTGCCCCGCCTAGCCCCTAGGTAGCTACGCCACTTAATGGATTTCCATGTTTCTGCTATTGAGAAATTCGTGCATGGGTAGGGCTTTAACTCCCAGCTCATTGTCTACTATTATTAATAAGCTGAGTAATTCTGAGCTTTACTTTAGGGTTATAGAATGAACATTTTAATTCCTTAAATACGTCGATTCCTCTGTGGTTATTTCGTAAATGCTCGTTTTCGATAATTTCAAAGAATTTGGTTTCGTCAGTTATATCTTCAAGACATGTAGAACAACGTATAATTCTAAAACTTTTATTATCGCTGAAATTATTGACGTATGCACTTTCTAAAGTTTTGAAAAATGTTTCGTCTTCAATCAGGATGGCAGTTAGGGTTTTAGGATTAAAATGATTTTTTAATAGGGTGATAGCGGTTGCTTCAGTAGGTATTACGCCAGTTGAGCCCGACAGCCAGACAGCTTTTGTGACGTCACTGGCGGGAGCTTTTAGGGTTTGTGTCTGGGATTAAAGCTTTGTGTGCTGGTCGGGCGGGTTTGTGTCTGGGGTGAAAGCTTTGTGGGCTTGTCTAAAGCTTTGTGGGTGTGTGTGTATGTGTGTGGTTTTTGGGGCTTTTTTGGCTTTCTTGCCTGGATTCTGGTTGGCCGTGTGTGCTTTTTGGGTTTGTGTCTGGGGTGAAAGCTTTGTAGGCTGGTCGAAAGCTTTCTGGGCTGGTCGAAAGCTTTGGTTGGGCGTCTGGCCGGCCGGCTGCTGGTGCTTTAGACGGGGCGCCGGTGTGACGTCACGCGGGGATCCCCGCTCCCGGTTAAGCTGGTGTCTGTCTTCCCCAGTCCGTGTCGTGGCAGCTGATTGGCCAGACGTCTCTCTCTATCTCTCTCCCTTTCTCTGTCTCTCATCATTGTGGGGGGGCGAGAATCGGATAGTGGCGCCATCTGTTGCGAGAATTTGGCTTCTCCTCCCTTGACTTCTATCTTAACATGTTCAAAAGGTTTAATCCGCATCTCACCCAAAACTGTAGGAATTTATTGGCCTTTACTCAATGTCAATACCTTACATCTTTTCCCATCTTCAGCGATCATATAAACTTTGATTATGTCACATCTAATAACGGCATGCACAATTTTCAAGTACATCCAGCCAGTCAAGCATGTGCAAAAATGACTTTCATCCCATATAGAATCAGCCCAAAACATTTTACCTTTAAAGCTGTCAGAATATGAATGAATAAAAGTGTGTGTGTGTGTGCATTATTTATTATATTATGGGAAAGCCCTCACTGCATTAATTTTGAGCCAAAAAAAAAACAACCAGGCACATTTTTATCACCTACAATTGCAGCTCGCAGTTAGTAGTTATGCTATGAGAGTTCTGGACCAAAATCCCATGTATTTTTAAAGGGACCTCTAAATTCTCAAAAGTGTGTATAAAATTGAAAGAAAGAGGTAGCAATATATGGGATATCTTCTCTCTCGCTCACACACATGGTATAAGGTATGATGTCATAGGGAACCTCTCTCCTCCCGACACCCCTCCCCATGGTGTGAGAAGAATGACTCACCACCGCATTATGCAATGTTGTGAAATACACACACACACACACACACACACACACACATACTTCCGTTGCATGTAGAAGTATTTTCTTTCTAAAGCATAAAGTTAGAAAATTGTATTTTCATATTCTTAACCGAGTTCATCAAAGTTTTTATGATCTATTAGAAATATAAAATTATTAAATCAAATTATACCATTTTCTCTTCAATGGCGAACAAGCTAAAGATAAAAACAGATTACCAGGCGACCAGACGCTATCATAAGCAATCGGAACTCAGCAACGGAATCACGATCTTTGCTGATGCAAACAAGCTGCAATTTACTCATAATTTGTATGCGGGCAGCGAGCCAAAACTTGTCTTGCAGGTTAATTACTTTACAGGTATTTTACTTTATCGAGGTTCTACAAATTCTGTGTTCTTGCTATTATCATTTTAAGATTACTTTGAGGTGAAGTTAGTTAATAATATATATTTATATCTGTTGAGAATAAAAGTAAATTTAAAATCATTATCAGCATCTGCATGTACTGTGTAGTATGCACAGTGGTACAGTTGCACATGCAGATCTATAGCCCGCTAGGAGTAAAGTGCTAGGAGAGGATCTAACAGATCTACTATATTGATTCAGTCGGTTCTTGAAGCAGAGAGTGTACAGTAGTTGAGCTTAGTGCTGTAAACTAAAACTTAAAATGAATTAGTAATAAAACTGAAGTGTTAAGAATTAACTTAATAAAATATATTAATGTAAAATGAATTTTAAGTTGGTTTTTCTTCAAATTTTAACATGGTAGCAGAACGTGGTTTGTTTAACAAAAAAAAAAAGTAAGAAGTAGGCGGTCGGGGCGTGAATTAGAAACAAGTGGGTGATGAAAGCACATGGCTATGAAAAAAGGAATCCAAAAGACATCAATAACCCAGAAGTAATCGAAGAAAAATTACAGGAGCAATGTTTAAAAGTTTTTGTGGAAACTGCAACTAAGGTAATATTTTTGAAAAATTTGATATTCGA
This sequence comes from Dysmachus trigonus, assembly GCA_949715965.1. Classification (NCBI taxonomy): domain Eukaryota; kingdom Metazoa; phylum Arthropoda; class Insecta; order Diptera; family Asilidae; genus Dysmachus; species Dysmachus trigonus. Next base: position 46,841,676 of record OX454321.1, read on the forward strand.
ACATTCAGAAATTTTGAAAGACGAAAAAATGGCCGACGAATTGAAAATTCTAATACCGGTGTTTGATGGGCAAAACTATAGTATGTGGAAGAAAAGACTAATCATGTTTTTGAGAATGAAAGAATGTGAAAAAGTTATAAGTAAAGAAAGAACAACTGAAGATGAAAATCAATGGAAAAAACTAGAATTGAAAGGAATTAATTATATCTACAGCGCTATTTCTGACCGCCAAATGGAGTTTATATGTGAAGAAGAAACACCACGTGTTATCATAAATAAATTTGATAAGATGTATTTACGTGAATCTACTGCATTACAAATATGTGTACGAAATAAAATTGAAAAACTAAAATTATCGGATTTTACTGAAAGTAGTGAATTTTTCAGTGCATTTGAAAAACTAACTATTGAATTAAAAAATGCTGGTGCTCAAGTGACCGAGAAAGAAAAATTAAACTATTTAATAAGAACCTTACCAAGTTCTATGAGTCATATTGGAGATCTCATAGACGTGATGGGGGAAGAAGATCAAACGGTTGAATTTGTTGAAAATAAAATAAAAATGTTTGAAGAACAAAATAAAGAACAAAGTAAAAAGGGCAGTCATAGTGCCAACGCTTTCAAAAGTGAGAAGAAAATAGATGGAAATTGCTATAAGTGCGGTAAACAAGGACATTATATGAACGAGTGTAAAAACATTAATCCATCTGCAAGCTCTTGGAGAGGCGCAAGAAGAGGTCAACACCGAGGAGGCGGGAATTTCTACGAATCACAACAGAAATATCGATCTCAACAAGGCTCAAGTCACCGTGGTCGTGGTTCTTGGCAGCGAGGCGGTCAACAAGCGAGTCCACGATGCTACTACAATAATAGTAATAAAATCGAAGACTTTGGAGGTAGCAATTCATTTTATGTAGAAGTCGAAGATAACAATGAAGGTAATAGAATAGAAGTAAACAATTGCGAAAGTAAGGTCGAATGGATATTAGATAGCGGTTGTACCGACCACATAATAAATAATGATAGTTATTATAATGAATCTATTGTTTTACAGAATCCAATAAATGTGAAAATAGGAGATGGCAGAATTTTAAAAGCCACGAAAGTTGGACAAATTAATTGTAATTTTATTATAGGAGTGAGAACAAGTAAAGTAAAAATTGGAAACGTATTTTTTGTAAGAGAAATGGACAGAAACTTGATAAGTTACGGTAAGGTTACTGAAAAAAATAAAGTAGTATCATTTGGAATGACATCTAAAATATACAATCCAAAAGGAGAATTGATTGCAATAGCTAATAAAGTAAATAATTTATATAAAATGAAAAGTTTTGTGAATGTAAAATCTGCTAATAATTCTGAGAAAATAAATGGTAAAATAACAGTTAAAGAAAAGTTACATAAAATGCTAGGTCATGTAAATTTCAAGTATTTAAATATTTTGAGTAAAGAAAAACTAGTCGATGGTATGCCAGAAAATATAGAAAATGATTATCTAAAATGTGGCACATGCATACAAAATAAAATGCATAATATAGGATCTGAAAACAACAGACATCGAGCTCATAATATATTAGAAATAATACATGCAGATTTAAATGGTCCTCATAATACAGTAGGATTTAATGGTGAAAAATATTTTTTGACAATTATTGATGATTATAGTAAAATAGTAACAGTCTATCCAATTAAATCCAAAGATGAAGTTTATGATTGTTTTGTAAAATATATTAATTTAGTTGAAAATATGACTGGCAAAAGAGTAAAGAAAATTAGGTGTGACAATGGCAAAGAATTTTTAAATAATCATATGTATAAATTTGCAAAAGAAAAAGGAATTTATATCTAGCCATGTCCTCCTTATGTCCATGAATTAAATGGAACAGCTGAGAGGTATAATAGATCAATAATGGATACAGCTAGATGTTTATTATCTGATTCAAAATTAAATAAAAGATTTTGGCCTGAAGTAGTTAAAACAGTAGCTTATTTGAAAAATAGAACGATAGCAAACACATTAGAGAAAAAGGCACCTTATGAAATTTTTATAGGAAAAAAACCGAATATTAGCAACTTAAAATTATTTGGAAGTAGAGTTTTTGTTAGAGTACCAGAAAATAAAAGACAGAATAAATGGGATAGAAAAGCTGATGTGGGAATATTAGTAGGTTATGAAAGCGTAGGATATAGAGCCCTAATAAATAATAGAGTCTTAGTTACTCGTCATGTAGATGTTGTGGAGGATAGTGAAAATTTAGTAGGATTTAACGGAGATGATGAAATTAAGGAAAATTTAGAAATTGAAAATGAAAATTCCGATAATAATGATGAAAGTTTTGAAAGTTTAGATAATGATAATGATTATAATAATAATATTAATAAAAGTAATTATGTCACTCCTACACAAAACAAAGAAATAGAATCTGAATTAAGAAGGTCCGCTAGAGAAAAAAAACAACCGGAGAGATATCAGTCTCAAGCATATACCAATTGTATTTATGTAAATTATGTCAGTGCAGAAACTCCAGAAAATTATAATGAAGCTGTAAATGGTAATGAAAGTAAAGAATGGCGAAAAGCAATGAATCATGAAATTGAAAATTTAAAAATAAATGATACTTGGATACTTGTTGATAAACCAGAAAATAAGAAAATTATTGATTTAAAGTGGATTTTTACTAAAAAGAATGATAATAAGTACAAAGCTAGACTAGTTGCTAGAGGTTTTCAACAAAAGGAATTATTAGCTGATTTATATTCACCTGTAGCAAAAATGCAAACATTGAAATTGCTATTAGTCTATTGTGTTCAATATAATTTAATTATAAATCAAATGGATGTAGAATCAGCATTTCTCAATGGTAAAGTAGTATCAGAAGTATATGTACAACAACCAGAAGGTTATGAAGATGGTACAGATAGAGTGTGTAAATTAAAAAAAGCATTGTATGGTTTAAGAGAAAGCCCGAGAGCCTGGTATGAATGTTTGAATGATTATCTTAGTAAATTAGGCTTTGAACGTAGTAAACATGATAATTGTTTATATATTTTAACAAAAAACCATGATAAAATATATTTAATAATTTTTGTAGATGACATGTTAATTTGTTGTAGAGAGCAAGAAAATTTAAATTTTGTTAAAAATATGTTAGTAAAGAATTTTAGAATGAAAGATATGGGTAAAGTAAAGACTTATTTAGGAATAAATATAGAATATGATCAAGAAAATAATAAAATGTCATTAAGTCAGCAAAAATATATAGAGTCGTTAGGTAGAAAGTATGAATTAGAAAATGCAAAATTATATGCCACTCCAATGGAACAAAATTTAAAGTGCAATCCTTCAATTAACTTATGTGAAAATATACAGTATAGAAATTTAATAGGAGCACTTTTATATATAAGTAGCGGAACTAGACCAGATATAAGTTATAGTGTAAACTATCTTAGTAGATTTCAAAATTGCTATGATAATAGTCATTATAAATACGCTTTAAGAATTTTAAAATATTTATATTTAACCAAAAATTTAAAATTAAATTACAAGAAAAACCTAAACGCTGATATATTAAATTGTTTTGTTGATGCCGACTGGGCAGGAGATCCAATAGATAGGAAATCTACAACAGGTTATGTAATAAATATGTTTGACAATGTAATTGACTGGAAGTCAAAAAAACAGGGTAGTGTAACAAAGTCTTCGACTGGTGCTGAATATGTAGCTCTGTCAGAAGCAGTAAGCGAAATTCTATCAATAAGAGATTTATTAAAGGACTTTGATATAGAAATAAGAGAACCAATTAAAATTTATGAAGATAATTTAGGAGCAGTAGATATAAGTCATTTAGGAAATTTTACTAAAAAATCTAACCACTTTGTAAATGAAAATTATGTAAAAGATATAATTGATGTTGTTAAGATAGATTCAGATGAAAATATTGCCGATCTATTTACTAAATCACTGAGTAGATATAAGTTCGAATGTTTTAGAGAAAAGTTAAATTTATTCTGAAAAAAAAAGTTGTATTTTAAATTTAAGGAGGCGTGTTGAGAATAAAAGTAAATTTAAAATCATTATCAGCATCTGCATGTACTGTGTAGTATGCACAGTGGTACAGTTGCACATGCAGATCTATGGCCCGCTAGGAGTAAAGTGCTAGGAGAGGATCTAACAGATCTACTATATTGATTCAGTCGGTTCTTGAAGCAGAGAGTGTACAGTAGTTGAGCTTAGTGCTGTAAACTAAAACTTAAAATGAATTAGTAATAAAACTGAAGTGTTAAGAATTAACTTAATAAAATATATTAATGTAAAATGAATTTTAAGTTGGTTTTTCTTCAAATTTTAACAATATCCATTATAAATAAATTTATAAAAATACAGCAATTCGCCCATTTAATTAATATATTAATACAAGCAAATAATATATTCCCAAAATATTACAATATTAAAACAATTAACGATAATATTTATAGTAAAATCTTTCACTGGATATGATTATTCTGCTAACCTTAAAATTTGATACACTTTAACTCGAGCTCTTATCTTTAGACGATAAATTGTATGCAGTACTTTTGAAAGTAAGCAGAAATTATGAAATATTTTATACGGTTAAGCTTCCGTTTATTGATTGCCACAATTTTTTTTTTTTTCTTTAATATAATTCAAAGCTAAAATTCTAAAAACTATAAATAGCAAGACCTATCTTAAATCGCATCATTCAACAAGTGCCTAGCGTGCAATACAGTACATACAGTGAAAAGTTTAAAAGTGAAAAGTTACAAAAATGGAAGTGAAAAATTTAGTTGAAGACATGCAAACAGCATTTATCAACGCTAGATGTAATCGCGAAATTATAAGTGCCACACTAAAAAATTTAAACAAAGCTTTAAGAAAGCTTAATAATTCTTTACGCCAAACTAGCAATGTAAGTAAAAAGACTCAACTGGTGACAGCTATTGGCTTATTAAAAGAAATGCGCATTCAACTTAAAGCGCAAAGCTTAATGTCAGGAGGTGGACACAATTCACGCCGTTCTAATTGGATTTCTTCTCGAGTCAAATGGGAAGATTCGCAGTCTGCTTTTAACAATAATATACGTACAGGGGTAATTGCCAACTTAGCCCACAAGGAACCATGAAAATTTTTAGAAGATTGCTCAGATCTCTTCCGCAGACGCATCAATAATGCCCTCAAAAAAGAAATAGCTTTGAAGGTTAATGCAGTGTTTTGTGGTAAATTTAAAATAGTAAAAGGAGGTGAAGAAGTCTTCGAATTTAAATATATGAATACCAAGAATAAGAAGACATTAATGCTTGGTTTAAAGAAAACATCCAAGATAAAATCCTGAAAAAGTTGGAGGAGTTTCAAGAAAAAGATAGTGGTTGGGCGTTAGCAGAAATTATAAACTTGAGTATAAATATTAACAAATATACACCACAACTGGGATCTTCGTACATTGAATTACCCAAGGAACTTCAAAATAAAAAAGCTTGCGTTAATGTAAAAAATAATGATGACGCTTGTTTTGCCTGGGCAGTTATTTCGGCGCTCTATCCAGCACAAACGCATTCCGATCGTGTTACATCGTATCCATGCTATAAGGATAACCTTAATTTGAAGGATATTCACTTTCCAATGACGACTAAACAGATACCAAAATTTGAAAAACAAAATAATCTTTCAATCAATGTATATATTTTGAGAAAATCGGTAAATGCTGCGAAAACATATTATACGACTTTACCAACTTACTTGACAAATAATAAAAAAGCATGTAAATCTACTTATAATACAAAATGTATATTACGAGGATGCAGAAGAACACAAATATGTATACAACAAAGATGATGAACCAATTAAATACCACTTCGTTTGGATTAAGAATTTATCTAGACTTGTTTCATCACAACTTTCCCAGCACAATGGTCAAAAATAATTTTGTGACAGATGTCTTCACTACTTTCACACTACAGCAAAACTGGAGGAACATTCAGAGCGTTGTAAAAATGTTAACAATGAGAGAATTCGTTTACCATCGGAAGGCGAATCAACATTAGAATTTAAAAACTTTAAGAATAAGATAGAGTCACCTTTTGTTATATTTTCCGATTTCGAGTGTTTATTAAAAGATTGTAGTGATAAGAACAAATATCAAGAACATGTTCCATGCAGTATAGCTTATTATGTTAAGTGCTCATATAACCCCACGCTATCGTGTTACAAGTGCTACCGCGGTGAGGATTGCATTAATTGGTTTGTGCGCGAGTTAAACCAATTAGCTAAAGATTTAGAAAATGTTTTTAATGATCCTCTATCAATGGATCCGCTAACTGAAGAACAGATTAAAAACTTTTCAGTAGCTACACTCTGTCATATATGTGAAAAAGTATTTACTGAAGATAATAAAAAGGTGTGTGATCATTGCCACTTAACAGGTAAATACAGAGGACCGGCACATAATGAATGTAATATAAATTTTAAAGATAGTCATACTGTTTCCATAATTTTTCATAACCTTAGCGGCTACGATTCGCATTTTATCATAAAAAATTTGGCTTCAGATTTAGAAGGGAAGGTTGATCTTCTTCCTATCAATAAAGAGCGATACATTTCGTTCACAAAACATTTAGATAACCTTCCAATTAAATTTCGATTTATTGACTCGTTTCGCTTTATGGCCAGTAGCCTTGATACTCTTTCATCATATTTATCTTATTTTCTAATTTTAAAATCGCAATTTCAAAATTTATCTGATAATCAATTTAATCTGTTAACACGAAAAGGTGTATACCCACCCATACGATTATTTTAATACTGAAGACAGATTTTTAGAGACTTCTTTACCCCCTTTTTCCGAATTTTATAATAAATTAACCGATTGCGATTTGCGAAGTTTGGAATGAATTTAATATAAATAATTTGGGTGAATATTCAGACCTATATCTAAAAACAGATGTACTTTTATTAGCAGACGTGTTTGAACAATTCCGTTTAAGTTGTCGTAAGACATATGGATTAGATCCAGCACATTATTTTACATTACCTGGCTATACGTGGAATGCAATGCTTAAGCATACGAATATATCGTTAACATTTTTGACTGATATTGATATGTTCATGTTTGTAGAGCGTGGTATTCGAGGCGGTCTTAGCCAGTGTTCTAAGCGTTACTCCAAAGCAAATAATAAATATTATATGGCAGACTATGATCCAAATAAACCATCAAAATTCTTGCAATATTATGATGTAAATAATCAATATGGTTGGGCAATGTCGCAACCTCTACCCTACGGCGACTTTAAATGGGTAGAAAACAAAAACAACTTTACGGTTGAAGATGTGTCTAACGATTCACCTATTGGATACATTTTAGAAGTAGATCTAGAATATCCGCAAGAAATTCATGACACCCATAAAGATTTACCATTTTGTCCCGAACGAGATTATGCTTCTGGATCTAAGCAAAAGAAACTTTTAGCTACCGTTAAAAATAAAACAAAGTATATTTTACACTACAGAAATTTAAAGCAAGCTCTTCAACATGGTTTAATATTAAAGAAAATTCATAACATTCTTCAGTTCAATCAATCTACATGGCTCAAATCATATATTGATCTTAACACCCGCCTTAGAGCATTAGCTAAAAATGATTTTGAGAAAAATCTTTTTAAACTTATGAATAATGCAGTGTTTGGTAAAACTATGGAAAACGTTCGAAAATATAGTATTGTAAAATTGGTAATGAAATGGTTGGGCCGCTATGGAGCTGAAGCCCTTATTTCTAAGCCCGAATTTAAAACTGCCACTATATTCAATGAAAATTTAGTGGCAATAGAACTCAACAAATCTGAGATTTTCGCTAACAAGCCACTTTATGTAGGCATGTGCATTCTTGACTTAGCTAAAACCACAATATACAATTTTCATTATGATTATATGCTTCCACAATTTGGATCCAAATGCACAATTTGTTATACAGATACGGATTCTCTAATTTATGAGGTAACCTGCCCCGACTTGTATCAAACTATTAAACGCGACTGTCATGAGCATTTCGATACTAGCGACTTTCCACCAGAAAACATTTGGAATATTCCTCTAGTAAACAAAAAAGTGTTGGGGCTCATGAAAGATGAAAATAATGGTAGCATTATGACAGAATTTGTTGGCTTAAGATCAAAAATGTACGCGATCCGTGTAGAGGGAAAGGATAAAACGAAAAAATCTAAAGGTATAAAAAGAAATATTGTTAAAAATGCTATAACTTTTGACGATTACGTTGAGTGTTTAAACTGCAATACTGAAAAACTAATTACACAAAATTTAATTCAATCTCAAAAACATCAAGTTTCCTCCATTACTCAAGCTAAAATTGCTCTTAGTCCTCATGATAATAAAAGATATATAACGCCAACTAGTCATGAAACGTTGCCGTGGGGGCATTATAGCATTATAGATATAGATTAATTTAGATAAAGCACATAGTTCATTATAAAACTAATATAGCAAATAAGAAAACATTATAAATAAATTATGAAATAAAAGAATATTGTAACTTTTAAAATTGCATTTTATTAAAAATCCTTTAATAAACATACATTTTTCAACGCAAATTATCTTTGTGTGCTATACAAGATGATAAATTCTTAGATTTCAAGGTTGTATGAGCAAAACATTGTAAAAGTATTTTATTCCAATCTTATATTTAAATATTCCTAAAGCCAGGTATTTCTTTCTTCTATTTCTCTAATAAATTTTAAGTTGCAATCTTCAGCCATCGTATACACAGCATTGTTGATTTCAATAATTTTAACATTTGATTGTGATTTCAACGGTGGTAAATTTTCGAAAAGAATTTAACAAAACACATATTCAGCACAATGACATCTTTTCATGTCCCCAATTTAATTTATTTTCGGCATTATAGGTCGCGTAATCATATTAAGATAATTATGTTTAATGTCTTCATTATTCAGCTTTGTAGTAAATTCTATTGTTTCAAACTTGCGCTCATTACTTCGATTTATATATTTAAACGTGCAATAACTTTAACGGAGCTATTTTTTCCATTTTCCGTCAGGCTTCGCCAATTATTTTCAAACTCTTTAAAGTAATATTCTTCTAATAAATACTTTTGAGCGTTTAGCCCAGAAGGTTGCTGATTATGTACTGCTAAAACCAATTCTTCAAATGTGGGGTTGAAATGTATTTTAAAAGTGGGATAAAATACATTGTCTAATCTAAATATAAATTTTAGTTAAAAGATTAAGGAGTTTAACTCGGAATCTATTGTCATTGAAAAACAGAAATTATATAAAAACTGCAAACAATTTCTTAATACTTGTAGATGTATTTATTAAAGTTGTTGCTAACGGGTTAACTATGTTGTAAGAATTTCCAAACTAATAACAAAACCATTTACAAATATTAACAAAGTTTTGCAGTTTTCTAGATAATTTGAGTAAAACTTAAAAAGTAAAACAAAACTTTAAAAAAATACTTAGCAATATTTAACAAACTATTTAAAGTTGTTGCAACTGGGTTAACTAATTTGTAAACATTTCCAAAAATTATAAAACCATTTTCAAATATAAATAAATTTTTGCAGTTTTCTAAATAATATATGAAAATTTAAAAAGTAAAACAAAACTGTTACAAAGTACTTAGCAATATTTAACAAACTATTTAAAATTGTACCAACTGAGTTAACTAATTTGTAAACATTTATCAAAAACAACAAAAAATCTACAAGTATTAAGAAATTGTTTGCAGTTTTTATATAATTTATAGAAATTTAAAAAGTAAAACAAAACTTTTACAAAAGATTTAGGAACATTTAACAAACTATTATTTAAAGTTGTTGCTAACGAGTTAACTATGTTGCAAGCATTTCCAAACTAATAACACAATTACAAAATATTAAGAAATGTTAGTAATTTAGCAATTTAAAAATGTTTACAAATAGAATATCTGTTAGCAAAACGTTTAGAAAAAAATTACTCTGGCTTCCAAATAACTGATGTGAGTTTTATTTAAAGTATTGAATTATTTATAAATTATACCCATGTCTAATGTGATGCTGTTTTAATATTTTAATATTTTGGGAATATATTATTTTTTGCCGAATGCATATCAAAAGCTATAAAACATGCTTGCAAGATATTGCGAAATTGTGAAGGTTTTATGTATTATTTTTACTGATAGAGCTATTGGAACTTGTTTAATGTTAATATGAATTCGTGAGCATGTCTTTTATTTTTAATCCGATCGCTTGATAATTCCTTTGTTTAAATCAAACAGATATATCAGCTTACACTAGTCTTCTTAATTTTGAAATGTAGTATTTCTTTTTACATACCTTCAAAGATAAAACAATTCTAATGTGATGCTGTTTTGATATTATAATATTTTGAGAATATATTATTTTTGCCGAATGCATATCAAAAGCTTTTACATAATCTATAAAACATGCTTGCAAGATATTGTGAAATTGTGAAGGTTTTATGTATTATTTTTATTGATAGAGCCATTGGGACTTGTTTAATGTTAATATGAATTCGTGAGCATGTCTTTTATTTTTAATGCGATCGCTTGGTAATTCCTTTACATAAGCAGATATATCGGTTCACGCTACCCTTCATAAATTGAAATGTAATATTTCTTTTTACATACCCTCAAAGATTGAGCATTTCTAATAACTTCTCCTCAAAGTAAGCTTAAAATGATAATAGCAGGAGCACAGAATTTGTAGAACCTCGATAAAGTCAAATACCTGTAAAGTAATTAACCTGCAAGACAAGTTTTGGCTCGCTGCCCGCATACAAATTATGAGTAAATTGCAGCTTGTTTGCATCAGCAATGATCGTGATTCCGTTGCTGAGTTCCGATTGCTTATGATAGCGTCTGGTCGCCTGGTAATCTGTTTTTATCTTTAGCTTGTTCGCCATTGAAGAGAAAATGGTATAATTTGATTTAATAATTTTATATTTCTAATAGATCATAAAAACTTTGATGAACTCGGTTAAGAATATGAAAATATAATTTTCTAACTTTATGCTTTAGAAAGAAAATACTTCTACATGCAACCGAAGTATGTGTATGTGTGTGTGTGTGTGTGTGTGTGTGTGTGTGTGTGTGTGTGTGTGTATTTCACAACATTGCATAATGCGGTGGTGAGTCATTCTTCTCACACCATGGGGAGGGGTGTCGGGAGGAGAGAGGTTCCCTATGACATCATACCCTATACCATGTGTGTGAGCGAGAGAGAAGATAGCCCATATAGTGCTACCTCTTTCTTTCAATTTTATACACACTTTTGAGAATTTAGAGGTCATGCTTGACTGGCTGGATGTACTTGAAAATTGTGCATGCCGTTATTAGATGTGATATAACCAAAGTTTATATGACCGCTGAAGATGGGAAAAGATGTAAGGTATTGACATTGAGTAAAGGCCAACAAATTCCTACAGTTTTGGGTGAGATGCGGATTAAACCTTTTGAACATGTTAAGATAGAAGTCAAGGGAGGAGAAGCCAAATTCTCGCAACAGATGGCGCCACTATCCGATTCTCGCCCCCCACAATGATGAGAGACAGAGAAAGGGAGAGAGATAGAGAGAGACGTCTGGGCAATCAGCTGCCACGACACGGACTGGGGAAGATAGACACCAGCTTAACCGGGAGCGGGGATCCCCGCGTGACGTCACACCGGCGCCCCGTCTAAAGCACCAGCAGCCGGCCAGCCAGACGCCCAACCAAAGCTTTCGACCAGCCCACAAAGCTTTCACCCCAGACACAAACCCAAAAAGCACACACACACACACACGGCCGACCAACTGATCGACCAACCGGAATCTAGGCAAGAAAGCCAAAAAAGCCCCAAAACCACACACATACACACACACACCCACAAAGCTTTCGGCCAGCCCACAAAGCTTTCACCCCAGACACAAAGCCGTTCGACCATCCCACAAAGCTTTCACCCCAGACACAAACCCAAAAGCTCCCGCCAGTGACGTCACAAAAGCTGTCTGGCTGTCGGGCTCAACTGGCGTAATACCTACTTACGAGTGTGCTTTAGACCACACGACTGAAGTAAAACTTTTTTAGATCCATCTATATGTATTAGGGTGCTTTTTTTTCGCGACTATTTTTTTTTTAAGTCCCACCTCGAAATTTTGTGGCAAATACCTAAACAAAAATTCCCTGAAAATTGGAACCCTTAATATTAATATTAAGTACTAGACCAAGGCGTATAAAGATTTCCCATATAAAATACACGTAAACTTTGATTATTTTTCTTCAAAACTCTACAGCTCAGAGGCATTTTATGGTATAATCTTGGTCAATGGTAGGATTTCTTCAGAATTCCATGCTCTACAAAAGTGTCCATTGCGAGGTAACCCTAACTCCCACCAGCGAGGTAGTACGGGTCATTAACCCTATTTTTTCATGAAATTCTCGTTTTTTTGCCCCTATCTTGTAAATAACTACTAATAAAAAATGTGAATGACAAACCTGTAGGAAATTCAATTTCCTCCAAAAAGTTCTAGAAAGCCAAGTCGCTAACATCGATATTTCTTGAGATATTGGGCTTTGAAGTTGAGGTAGTGTTTCTACAATTTAGCTCAATAATCCATGAAAGTTCCACACTACCTCAACTTCAAAGCTCAATATCTCAAATATCGATGTTAGCGATTTGGTGTTCCTAACTTTTTTGTAGGAAATTGAATTTCCTACAAGTCTGTCATATTCACCTTTTCTGTACCTCTTGTTGTTTACGAGATAGGGGCAAAAAGCGAGAATTTGATGGAAAAATTGGGGTTAGTGACCCGTACTACCTCGCTGGTGGGAGTTAGGGTTACACCGCAATGGACACTTTTGCAGAGCATTCAGTTCTGAAGAAACCCTTCCATTGACCAAGATTATACCATAAAATGCCTCTGAGCTGTAGAGTTTTGAAGAAAAATAATCAAAGTTTACGTGTATTTTATATGGGAAATTTTTATACGCCTTGGTCTAGTATTTAATATTAATATTAAGGGCTCCAATTTTCAGGGAATTTTTGTTTAGATATTTGCCACAAAATTTCGAGGTGGGACTGAAAAAAAAAAATAGTCGCGAAAAAAAAGCACCCTAATATGTATATATATATATGTTTATATATTTAAATTTATTATCGGTTTTCATTGATAAATTAGTGTCCGCACCTCTCTCTTGCTTCTACAGTAATATACGAAACGTAACTCTCTTCTCTTTCTATCTTCACTAACTTATATCTACTTCCGTTCGCCTTGGCCCGATCACACTATTCCTAACGCTCTCGTTACGCATTCACCAGCTTACTACCCAAGTCAAGCGTTCGTAAAGAAGTTTTACTTTCAAAAGCATCCCCACGCTGGGATTCGAACCAGTGACCTCTGAATCCCAAGCCCAAGTGTTCACCACTGCTTTGGGAATGTGCTCCCTTCTCAACTTCCGTTCTCCTCGGCCCGATCACACTTTTCCTAACGCTCTCGTCACGCATTCACCAGCTTACTCCCCAAGTCAAGCGTACCTAAAGAAGTTTTACTTCAAAAGCATCCCCACGCTGGGATTCGAACCCGTGACCTCTGAATCCCAAGCACAACTGCTCACCACTGCACCAAACGCCGCGTTCTTCTTGCCCGATCACACTTTTTCTAACGCTCTCGTCATGTATTCACCAGCTTACTCCCCAAAGTCAAGCGTGTGTAAAGAAGTTTTACTTCAATAATAATTTTCTATTCCGATCCAACTACTGCAGGGCATATAATCCAGTCTGTCGGTCAGATCCATGCGCGGAAGTGTATTATTAAAATTTTTTTTTTCCTTTAAACGCAATTAAACTAAAAGTTCGTAAAATGGGAGTAATTAATTTTACAACGAAATAAAAAACCGAATAAAATAGCTAAATCCACCATATCCAGAATTATACCCAGTTATAAAAAGACTGGGAGTATTGAAAATATTCATAAAGGGTGGTAGACCATGGAAAACGACAAAGGCTGAGGATCGTAGAACTTAAATTTTAAGTAAATCTCGGCCTTTCCTCAGTTCAAGGTACTTAGGTAAACAACGAATAAAACCTGGATGTGGATCCTTCGACAGTAAGAAGACGAGCCATAGAAATCGACCTTAAGACCTACACGCCAGCGAAAAAGCCACTACTTTCCTAGAAAAATGGAGAACTGTCCTTTTTTCGGATGAGTATTTAACTTTAAGTTTAACTTAGTGGGGCTAGATGGAGGGCAAAAAGTAGGACGACCGACGAACAAACGACTAAATCCGCGATAAACTGTGGTAACTGTGAAGCATGGAAGTGGTAATACAATGGTCTGGGGGTGTTTATCAGCTCAGGGCGTGGGACCTCTTTATGGAATACCACGGATAAATAAAGCGGAGGACTACAAAAATATTATGGAAAATGTTATACTCCCTTACGCAGAGGAAGAAATGCCCCTGCGCTGGCGCTTCGAACAGGACAATGATCCCAACCACACCTCTAGACTTCTTCAGGCTTGGTTTTCGCAGCAAAACATTGAAGTTTTGAAATGGCTCGCACAGTCCCCAGATTTCAACCCCATAGAAAAGCTATGGCAACTGGTTAAGAAGAATATGAGGGGTCAATTTTACAACAACCGTGACGCACTCTTTAATGGTATAAAAAAGGCTTGGAATGATATAACTTCTTTACATATTGAGTCGCTATTTAATTCTATGCCAAGAAGATGTGCAGCAGTTATTGTAAATAAAGGCTATTCAACCAAATATTAATGATAATATATATTTAAAGTCACCAACATTGTTAATGTCAAGGAGTTGCAAATGTTTTGCACAGTCAGTTTTGTATCTTAGTATGACAAAAAGAATATTTCTCCTTTTTTATTGAATAGTTACCTTTACTTTTTTAATATTCTTAAATTAGATATAATAAAGAATAAAATACTGTATTAGCTTTTTTATCTTTAAGAATTTAAGGTTTGTTGTAGTAAGACATAGAAAATTGGGGTTTTAGTTGCAAATGTTTTGCACAGCACTGTATAATGGAATCTTCGGGTAGCATATTTAGTTCTGCTTTTGGTATTCGGGATAAGACATCAGCGTTGGTATTCTTAGTGTCTTTTTTATATTTGACTAGCTGGGTAACCCGGTTTCACCCGACCTTGGTAAATACTTACTAATTAAACATTTCTCAAATGTTCTAGTTTGTTATAACCTATAAATTGTTTCAGCCCGACAACTCCTTTATAGATCCCCCATCTCGCATCTCCAAATCTTAATAATATTCAAAATTAGTAGCCTTAAAATAATCATTGTACTAATTTGCATTGAAAACCGTTTGTTTTGTACCGCGAGTAATTCTTTTATTACCCGCCTGGTTGGTTATCAATCGAATCGAAGTATTCAGATGTTATGTGGGTGCTTGTACCTCACAACTGGTGATGAGTGCCCAGGTACATGGACCAGGGCACGAGTGAAGGGAGAAAGAACTTCAAAACAACAAACGGCACAGTCAAGTTCCTTGTTCAAATCACTGTCTTTCAAGCACAAATCTTCTAAGTTCCTTGCAATATGTTAATCACTGATTTTTCTAACCACAATTATTTCAAGTTTCTTGCGATAATTTAATCGATGGTTCCGAAATGGTTCGACCGACACGACAACTAAAACGCTCGAGTTCTGGATGGCAAGTGACATTTATTATTTGGTTTTCCTACTTATCACCTACAGTTCTTGGTACAATAAAAACAAAGCTTCGAGCAAACAAAGTCACTATTCAGCATAAGGCACGCATAAACTTGAGAGCCGCGGGAAAGAAAAGTGCTTATGGCAGCAAAATGGTACGGCAAGATCGTCTGGGTTTTGATAACAGAAGTCGGGTACCGAAATTGGACCCGCAAGAAATGCTGATGGCAGCTAGACGATAAACTTAAGTGTCTCACGGTTTGGGCGATGAAGCCTTATGCTGAATAATGCTCACATGTTTTGATTACATTTGGGTGAAATAAAAAATTGGTAAATGAAATCTTAATTATTAGCGATCAAACTAAACATCCTCCCCCCGTTGAGCTTGTAGCTCAACTTGCAGGTTGGGGTCCAGCGTGAAGGCTGTTGAGAGTCGTCTTGGCAACGGGACTGGTGGTCGTGGTGAACTTCTTTGACGGCCTGTGGTGACAAATCGATATACCAAGTATGAAATGATGACGATGACCAGGAAGAGGCTGGTGTACCCTAGGCCAAAATGATGAATGTCGTAACTGGGACTTCTCGTCGGAAGCTCTTCCGCTGCTTGAAGTCGGGATAAGTTCCTCTTCAAATTAATAATATCTGCATCGATGGTTTCCCGGGGCAACGGTTGATAAGTGAGATCTGATATCTCGGATGATGGTAAGATGTCCGTCAGGTTTCTGGATGGTAAGAATGATGTTTTCATTACCGTGGTATACAAGTTATGAGTTGCAATTGTGGCTTGCTCTTCCTTAATTGTACAACCGTCGTTTATTTTTAATAAACCCGAGCCCTTGATTGTTTTTTGTGAGACTGTGTTGTCACAAGCAATATTGATGGTCGACTCACTCTTCGTTATATATATCCATTGGTTTGGATTCAGCAGCTGGATCCATCGTGGTACCTGGTTGACCTTGGATATCTTGCAACCGGCTGGTGATGCCGCATGAGTCAAGTACCCAAGCTCACAAGAACTCATATTCGATCCCTTTCGATAAAGAGGGTGGTGTTGTTTGCACATGTAGCTGGAATGCCCAATGTTGCTGCACAAGCCGAGTTCTTCTTCTGGGACAGGATAATACATATCACGATGCAGGTTAATTATAAGATATTTGGTGGATGGTTCAATGACAAGAAAGGTATCATTGACTTGCACTGGTACTGGTATGATCCGGAGCATTTCAAAGGGCTCATATGAAAATAGTGGAAGTTTCATTCTAAAAATGATTTGGTTTGGTCCAATGCTGCCTTCAACTGTCATCAACTGGTATACTTGTAACATGTTGGTTTGGCTTGCTGGTAGACGTAACGTTGGAGGTAGATTTTCCTTGATGAGTCCTATTTGGTTCTGGAGTTGTCTGGGTGACAATAACTGGGGGTTGATTTTTCCATGGTGGGTGTCGATTATCACATTTAGCAAGGTTGATTGGATCCTTTGATACTCCGTAAATTGCAAAATGAGGTGGATGCATAACGAATTGAAAAGTTCGGTGTACCGTTGCTGTCGTAATTCTTGTTTAATGGCATTGATTTCCACGATGGTCTTGTTGATGTGAGTCTCAACCAGATTGAATTGGGCGTCTGTTAACTCCTGGGACCTTTTGATCAGGTTAATGGTGGAATCAACTATGGAAGTTTGATTCTTCAGTAATTCCAATAAATGTTGGTCATTCTTGTCCAAGTTGTTTATTATTTGAGTCATATGCTCCGCATATTCTGAATCCAAGACTCCGAACAGTGAGCTGGCTATGTTTCCAATAATGTTGAGAGGTGCCCGTTTGTATCTGGTTCGTGGTTGATAAGCGAATAACTGATCGGTTCCCTGGATTTCCGTAAGTGAAGTTTTAAATTGTGACACTATTTGCGTACAGGATTGGTTGGGGTCTATTAAACTGCACACATGTGTTAAGCTCTTCAGCCCTTCTTGGAGGGTATAAAATTCTCGTCTATAGGTGGTCATATTGTAAAATATTACCAGGCTCCATTCATTGGAAAATAACTCGACAGGACCCATGCCTTCGAAATATAATCCTGGTTGTGCTGTGAATGGTTGAATGTCCACATTATCTGCTAATGCTGGTAAAATCAAACAAGTGAGAAACAGCAAACTGATTGGGTTCAGACTTCGGCGTCTTTTCGAGTGTGAAGGTCCTGGATTGTTGTCCTGGGGATCATCTTTTGGTCTACTTCGAGTCCTTGGCTGCTCCTGGTGGCTGGTTGACGGCATCGGCTGGTGTGAAGCTGATTCTTTGGAGGTATCTGGTGGTTCGTCTTCAGTTGTGGATGATTCGTGTTTACCCGAGTCTGGGTCTTCGTGGTTTATTGGCAATGGTGCCAATTTATGAATTGGTCTGCGTAAAACTCCGGAACTGGTTCGGACGTCTGCAACTCGGACGAAGCCGTCGTTGCCCTTGATGGTTTGTATAATTCTACCCAATGGCCACTTTAAAACTGGCAAATTTCCATCCTTTATCAACACCATGGCACCTGGTTCCACATTCTTACAGGGTTGATGCCACTTATATCGGTGTTGCAACTCATTGAGGTATTCCTTGGTCCATCGTTCCCAGAACTCATGCTTTAACCGAGAAACCAGCCTCCATCTATGAAGCAGCTTGGTCTGTGTAGCTTCAGCATATGGATCTGCAATTGCTGTGAGTGGTTCACCGATCAAAAAATGACCTGGCGTCAATGCGGATAGATCATTTGGGTCAGATGACATTGGAGTTAACGGCCTTGAGTTTAAAATAGCCTCTATTTCCACCATGATGGTTTCAAGCTCCTCATACGTTAGAGAGACGTTGGCTATGCTGCGCTGCATCAAATGTTTTGCCGATTTTACCGCGGCTTCCCACAAACCGCCAAAATGTGGTGCGCGAGGTGGTATGAAGTGAAAATCTATGCCTTTTGTGGTGGAAAACTTGGTGATCTTTTCCTCTGAATGTTTCCCATAAATGGTCTCTTTGAGCTCCTGTAGCTGGTTACGGGCTCCGACGAAATTGGTGGCGTTGTCACAATAAATATTTCGGCAATTTCCTCTTCTACTGACAAAACGTTTGAGAGCGCCAATAAAAGCCTCGGTAGTTAGGTCGCTTACTACTTCGATATGTGTTGCCTTCGTAGCAAAACAGCAAAATATGGCGACGTAACATTTTTGTGGTCTCTTCCCTCGAAGCTTGAAATGTATCCAAAATGGGCCGCAAAAATCAACTCCTGCATTGATGAATGGACGGGACGGCTGAACCCGTGTTGGTGGTAGGTTCCCCATGAATTGGGTTAGTAATTGTGGTTTAGCTCTGGCGCAGCGGACGCAATTTTGTACAATAG
This sequence comes from Dysmachus trigonus, assembly GCA_949715965.1. Taxonomy (NCBI): domain Eukaryota; kingdom Metazoa; phylum Arthropoda; class Insecta; order Diptera; family Asilidae; genus Dysmachus; species Dysmachus trigonus. The sequence continues at coordinate 46,860,753 of OX454321.1, forward strand.
ACCGCGCGGTGGTCTTTCCTTTGATCGCCCAAAAACGTTGGCGCACTATTGAAAGTAGTGCTTGAGGTCCAGCATGTGAATTGGCCACATGGTAGTGTGTCATCAACAGCCGAGTAATTGGATGGGCATAGGGCAATAGCATGGGATGCTTGGCATCGTAAGATAAGGAGGAAGCCTCCAGCCTGCCTCCAACTCGAATGATTCCCGAACTGTCAAGAAAGGGGGCAAGACTATGTAAGCTGCTTCGCTGGTGCACGTATTTTGTCCGTTGGAGTGAATGTAAGTCTTCTGGGAAGCCTTGCCTTTGGACCTCCTTGATGATAACGATAAGTGAATCTTCTAATTCGCTTACGGTTAATGGACCTTTGCGCCGGTTTGTATTATTTCGCTCACGGCTGTTGTTTATGAAGCGCAGGATGTATGCCAATACGCGTTGTAAATGAGTGAATGAATTTTTGTTGTCTATCTTGTCAATTGGATGACTCGGTTCAATGGTGGCTGACAGAATGGCTTTTGGTTGTTTCTTTTCTAGTTGAATATCTCTGGCGACACTCTTTACGGGCCATGAACTTGCTGGTCCATGTAAGAATAGAGGCCCGTAAAACCATTGTGTGCTCATTTTCAATTGGTCTGGATGCATACCTCTGGAAACTATATCTGCTGGATTGTCCTTGGAAGGAACATGCCTCCAATTATTCGCAGGAGTCAGTTCCTGAATTATGGATACACGATTGGCAACAAATGTATGGAACGAGGTGGAAGATGAATTCAGCCATGCTAACACGATTTCTGAGTCCGACCACATGAAGTATGGAATATGGCTCCACTGTAGATCCCTTTTTACTCGATGTAATAGCTCTGCTGCTAGCTTGGCAGCACACAACTCTAAACGTGGTAAGGTTGTCGCCTTAAGAGGTGCTACTCTAGACTTGGCACACAGCAATCGAACTAGTACTGTTTCATCGGGAAGTACTGATCGCACATAAATTGCAGCACCATACGCCTTTTCTGAGGCATCCGCGAATGTATGTAATTGGATTGACTGTGGCGTCTTGTGTGAGAATATGTGCCTTGGGATTTTAATATCATTCAGTTGTTTGAGGTTTTGTCGAAATCGTGTCCAGTGGGAATGAAACTCCATAGGCACTGCCGCATCCCAATCTATTTTTAGTTCCCACAACCTCTGGAGGAATACCTTGGCGTTGACTATGACTGGGCTCATTATGCCTAATGGGTCGAATAGGTGAGCAATATCCGACAGCACTTTCCTTTTGGTTACCTTTCCTTCTTCATCAGGCCATGTAGTTCTGATGGCGAACTCATCCGATCTTGGTAACCAAGTAAGTCCCAAAGTTTTGATGTGACAGTCATCTTCCTTTTGAAGATCGAGTTGGATGGCTTGATCTTCTGGTTTAATGTGTTGTAGCAATCCTGGGTGATTAGAACACCACTTCCTGAGCTCAAATCCAGCAGAAGCGAGTATTTTCCTTAATTGCTCTTGTATGGCCAAGGCTTCTTGTAGATTATCTGCACCAGTCATGACATCATCGACGTAAAAACTATGTTTGAGTGCATGGGCTCCTAATGGGTGTTGACTTGACTGTGCAGCTAACTGACGCAGACATTTAATGGCCAAATAGGGTGCTGTTGTCACACCGTACGTTACAGTACACAACTGGAAGTACTGTATGGGTAAGTCTGGACGGTCCCTCCAGATGATCATTTGGTATTTTCGGTCGTCTTCATGAACCAACACCTGGCGATACATTTTGGTTATATCTCCCGTGAATACAAAACGTGGAGTTCGGAATCGAAGTAAAATGGAAAACAAGTCTTCCTGGATAGATGGGCCGGTGTATAGGATGTCATTGAGTGCTTGGTTGGTAGTTGTCTTGCAGGATGCATCAAAAACCACACGGAGCTTAGTGGTGGTGCTCTCTGGCTTCAGTACGCAATGGTGCGGTATGAAATAATAAGGCTGTGTCACATTACTCATGTCGACCTGCTTCATATGGCCCAATTTTAAATACTCCTTCATGAATTCCTGGTATTGTTGGCGAAGATCTGGATTTTTAGCTAGCTTGCGCTCTAATGAATGAAATCTGTTGAGGGCGACCGTCATGGATTCTCCCAGAGCACTGGGGTCTTGGGCGAATGGCAATTTTACTACAAAACGACCATGTTCGTTTTGTTGTACAGTTCGACTGAAATGTGCTTCACTTTCCAGCTCTGCTGGTGTCATGCTGGCTGTGTGTGGTTCAGCTTCCTCCAGTCTCCAAAATCGTTCCACCTTTTCACTAAGTTTGGACTCATCGTGAGTACAAATACCGCAAAAGGCGTTGAATTGTTGATTGCAGTTCACCTTTCCTGCAACTATCCAACCAAACAATGTATTTTGTAAACTGGGAAGATTGTCTCCTAGCTTAATCTGGCCGAGCAACATCAACTGGAAGAAGAGCTCAGCGCCGATTAGCAAATCTATGTTGCCTGGTTGATTAAAGTCTGGATCCGCAAGCTTAATATTTTTGGGAATTTTCCACGATGATGTATCGAGGAAATGAGCAGGCTGGTCGACCGTAATGTGTGGTAAAATGAATGCCTCCAAATTAGTAACGAAATGATTGATTCTGGATTTGATGGTAATATTGATGCGATGCTGGGTTCGTAATTTCTTCTTTCCGATTCCCTCTATGCACAGGGAGTTGAATGTTGGGCTTAAGCCAAGTCGCTTTGCTAATTTCTCGGTGATGAAATTCAATTGGGACCCGGAGTCGAGCACTGCTCTGCAGCTGATCGCATTACCTTTACTGTCTATTACATCGACGACGACAGTACTTAGTAACACATATGGTGTTTGGTTATTGGCTTGGACCGATAATGTGGCTGGCCTGGGACTATTGCTGGATGCTACGTCTTGGTTTGTCTTGGGTGGTCCCTGCTTTGGTGCAGCGGGTGTATTGGCATATGCAGGCTGCAGAAATTTGCCCGCATTGTTCACAATATCGCCGAAATGCACAAGTGTGTTGTGCTTCTTTGAACATTTATTGCAGCCTCGCAAGGTGCACTTTGAAGCTGAATGGCCATGTCTCATGCAATTGAGACACAGATTATTGCCCTTTAGAACCTGGTATCTTTGGGTTGGAGTTTTCGATAGGAAGGCCTGGCATGAAAACAACTGGTGATTTTGTTTACATAGGATGCAGTGGTGTTCCTTAGTGGTGGACATGAACGATGAGGGCTTAATGCGATCGCCCCTGCTAGGTTCATTGGCCTTGCCTTTAATGCCCAGTGACTCGAGTGCCTGGAAACGAATTTCAACAAAGTGCAGGAAATTTTGAATCGATTGTATTTCCCTGGGTCGAGCAAGAGATTGCTCGTATAATCCATGCGTGGTTTTATCTAATTTTTGGAGCATTATGTGGACCATGAGTGGGCTCCAACTGGCTGTATCCAATCCAATATTCTGCAATCCTAGCAAACATTCTTGTGTGGTGTCATGGAGTGCCTTGAGACCGGCAGCACTTTCTGTTAATAGTTTCGGCTGATTCAACAATTTATTCAAGGAGGCTGTTACCAATAGTCGCTTATTTTCGTACCGATCTACTAATATTTTCCAGGCTGTGGTGTAATTTTCGTCTGATAATGGTAAGTGGCGAATCAGTCTCTCTGCTTCTCCGGAGAGGTTTGTTTTTAAATACCACATTTTCTGGGAAGCACCCATGGGTTGGGTGTGAATCATTTGTGTAAATAAATCATGGAACTGTCGCCACTGCAAGTAATCTCCCTCGAACTTGGGTAGGGTCACTTTGGGTAGTTTCATGGCTGATGTGGATGGCATGGTGTCCTTTGGCAATTCGTGGATTGCTTCCGCTAATTCGATCAAAGTTGATTGTACTTGTTCCTCCAAATTGAAAAATCTCTCGATGTCATAACCGAGTTGAATTGGCTCAATGACGATCTCCAAAATATTCTGGTGCTGGGTTGCAATTTCATTCCAGTACTGGTTAATGATTTGCCTTTGCACTTCGCAGAACGATCTGCTAAATGGTTTTGGTGCATGCGAAATTCTATTGAGATTTCGTTGCAGGGACTCCATGGACCCAAGTTGCCTCCTTATTATTCCGGCAGCATTATCTGAAACTGGTCTTTGGTTTTTGTTATTGGCTGGTTCACTGGGGCTGGATTTGCCGCTGGTTGCTGATGCCTGGATTGCACCAATATTTGATTCTATCTGGCTGGGTGTCGGTTTTGGATCCAGTTTACTGGGTTCATCGATCAGTTCTGGGATGAGCTTTGGGGTAGCTCCAGCTGGTGGCTGCTTTGGGTGCTCTGGATCGAGTTGGTCCCCTTCACTTGTTTCAGATGCTGCCCGTAATGTGGTTATTTGTGTTTCGAATATTCCACGATATTTTTCATAAATTGAACTGATCTGGGAATAATACTCTTTGGCGAAGTAAGCATGGCTGATTTCTTGTGGGTGGTGGTCGATACGAATCTTGAGGTCCTGGTCCTCGAAAATGGCCCAATAATCCTCCAATTTGCGAAGTTTGTCTTCATAATATCGCAGATCCTTCCTGGATGGTGAATCTTTTTTATAGTTGGTGATGATTCGTTCGATTTCTCCTCCAATTTTCACTTGTTTTGAAGCTGCTTCATCCATGGTTACTGGGATCACTCACTGATCTATGCACAACACAAGTACTGGCACTATTTAAATCACGTCGGGGTCACCAAAATGTTTTGTACCGCGAGTAATTCTTTTATTACCCGCCTGGTTGGTTATCAATCGAATCGAAGTATTCAGATGTTATGTGGGTGCTTGTACCTCACAACTGGTGATGAGTGCCCAGGTACAAGGACCAGGGCACGAGTGAAGGGAGAAAGAACTTCAAAACAACAAACGGCACAGTCAAGTTCCTTGTTCAAATCACTGTCTTTCAAGCACAAATCTTCTAAGTTCCTTGCAATATGTTAATCACTGATTTTTCTAACCACAATTATTTCAAGTTTCTTGCGATAATTTAATCGATGGTTCCGAAATGGTTCGACCGACACGACAACTAAAACGCTCGAGTTCTGGATGGCAAGTGACATTTATTATTTGGTTTTCCTACTTATCACCTACAGTTCTTGGTACAATAAAAACAAAGCTTCGAGCAAACAAAGTCACTATTCAGCATAAGGCACGCATAAACTTGAGAGCCGCGGGAAAGAAAAGTGCTTATGGCAGCAAAATGGTACGGCAAGATCGTCTGGGTTTTGATAACAGAAGTCGGGTACCGAAATTGGACCCGCGAGAAATGCTGATGGCAGCTAGACGATAAACTTAAGTGTCTCACGGTTTGGGCGATGAAGCCTTATGCTGAATAATGCTCACATGTTTTGATTACATTTGGGTGAAATAAAAAATTGGTAAATGAAATCTTAATTATTAGCGATCAAACTAAACACCGTTGAAATCGAAAAATATTGGCCGCCATATTGGGTCTGCCATCTTGGATTTGTAAATTTTGATAATATTCAAAATCAGTGACCTCAAGACAATCATTGTACTAATTTTGATCAAAAGAAGAAAGTTTGGGTGCCATGTTGGATTCGCCATCTTGGATTTGTAAATTTTGATAATATTTAAAATCATTGATCTCAAAACAATCATTGTACTAATTTTCATTAAAATCCGTTGAAGTCGAGAAATCTTGGTCACCATATTGAATCCACCATCTCGAATTCCTAAATTTGGACAGCGGATTTGAAATCAGCATACCGCAAAACCCCTAAGTACCAATTTTCATGAAAATCGCTTCAAATTTAAAATTTTCATCATCCTGGATCCGCCATTTTGAAACACTATATATTATCCGAAAAAAAACTATATGTTAAGTTGGAATATGTATCACCTTCGGACAAAAATTGAAAAATGTCGATGTAAGCGTTTAGGCGTGTGTTCCTCCCAGAACAATTAGAGTTTAAGAATTTTTTTTAACACTAGAACTACCGGCGCTCAAGCTTGTAATTTTGATAATTTTTGGTACCTTTAAAGTAATATGATTTTACATTTAAATTAATAATTATAAATGGAAATAGGTTCGCGATATGTCGTAATTTTGAACCTTAATAAAATTTATTACTCTTAAGAGATATTTTCAAAAAATATGATTAATTCAAGCAAGAAATTTAGTACCGGTCAATTTGACCGGTCTTGGTAGTTCTAGTGTTAATTCGTTCAGTCCATGACCGCGGCTACGATTACTCATGCTTCCGATCACATTGAGAGGCTCAACTCTGTTTTATTGCCGTCTGATGAGCTGGTGTTTCTTGGCGACTTTAACTTGCCTACTATTAGCTTGCAATCTAACTCAGAAGACGTCGTGCTTCAGCCCATATTTTGTTCTTCGCCTCAGTTTGCTATTTCTTATATCGACAACATCGTTTCGGATGGGCTGTCACAATCTTGTGGTATATTTAACGAATCCGGCAAGTTCCTTGATTTGGTTTGGTGATCTGACCCGGATGGGACTCTTGTGAAGCGCTGCTGGCTCCCCTGGTTCCCGAGACTGGGCATCATCCTGCTATGCACTTGCTTCTTTCTTTTAATCCTGTGATATCATATACTATACATTGAATCTTGAAGCTATAAACTATTGTTATGACCTTAAGAAAGCTGACATTGTTCAAATTAACCATTGGCTTTCTGCTTACGATTGGTCTGGTATGTTGAGAGAGCGAAACATTGAAAAAGCCGTTGAAAACTTTTATAATCGTATTTTTCTTTGTTTTGAGCATTGTGTTCCTCTTGTTCCTTCTAAGCAATCTGCCTCATTACAACCGTGGATAAATGATACTTTGAGAAGCCTTAAAAATCAAAAAAGTAAAGCTTGGAAGAGATTTTGTTGCTCAAGGAACGATGCTTACTATGCTTCCTATTACAAGTTACGCACCCAATACATTTTGTATCAAAATGATAGTTATAATGACTATCTGCTCAGAATGCAGTCGACCCTTCGTAGCGAACCTAAGCAGTTCTGGGAGTTTCTGAATTCAAAACGTAAGACTGATGGGTATCCTTCGGCTATGAAATTTGGTGACACTCATTGTGCTCATCCTCTGGACATAGCCAATTGCTTTGGGGATTTCTTCAGGGCTGCGTACTGTGATAAAAACTGTGATATTAATCCTGACGACTTTTCCCACCTGACGAAACTGTTGGCCCAAGTTTCGTCAGGTGGGAAAAGTCGTCAGGTTTAATATCACAGTTTTTATCACAGAACGCAGCCCTGAAGAAAGCCCCAAAGCAATTGGCTATGTCCAGAGGATGAGCACAATGAGTGTCACCAAATTTCATAGCCGAAGGATACCCATCAGTCTCTCCCTCCTTACAGACTAAGGATCTTATACTTGACGAGGAATCAATTTTATATTTTTACTTTGGTTGACAACTTCGCGAACAGTCCAGATGGTGTTCCGACTATTTTTTTTCAAACGGTGCTGCTTACCTTTCGTTTCTGTTTTGTGTTATTTATTTAATTTATCCTTGCGTAGTGGTACTTTTCCTAAACAGTGGAAAACATTCGTTATTATTCCTCCCCATAAAAAAGGTAATAAGTGCGACATTTCTAATTACCGCACTATCGCTAATTTACCCGCTATAGCCAAAATATTCGAAGCGCTTGTTTGCAATGTCTTATATTTTTATTGCAAAATTTTCTCCGCTCCTTCCAACATGGTTTTCTAAAAGGTAAATCTGCTACAGCTAATTTAATTTAATTTACTAATTATTGTACCGCTATTCAAGCTGAAATGCAAATCGACTACATTTTTACGGACTTTAGTAAAGCATTTGACAAAATTAATCACAGTAGCTTGATCTACAAGCTATCTGTTCTTGGCTTTCCCACTGTTTTCGTGAATTGGATCAACTCATATCTGTCTGATCTGACGCAGCGAGTTAAACTTCGCGAAGCTTTATCTGACGAAATAAAAAACACTTCCGTTGTCCCTCGAGGCAACCATCTGGGACCCTTGGTCTTCATTATTTACATCAACTATGTTTCTCTGATATTAAATAACTCAAGGATCTTGTGCTATGCTGACGACGCCAAAATCTTCTGACTTATATCTATCTCAATATTAGTAAGTGTACATGTATGTCATTTTCTCGTAGGAGGGTTCTCTTGAACTTTACTTACACCTTGGACCAAGGATTTGGGAGTTGTTTTGAACTCACGTATTTCCTTAGAAGACAACATTGACGCTATAGTAGCCAAAGCTAGTGCTACCTTGGGGTTTGTAAAAAGATGCTGCAAGAATTTGACGATCCGCACGTTACTAAAATTCTGTTTTGTACATTTGTTCGCCCAACATTGGAGTACGCCTGCCTTGTTTGGTTGCCTTTTTATGCGATCCATATTTCTCGTATTGAGGCTGTTCAGAGATTTTGCTCTCCGTGGTCTCCACTGGACTAATCCCAATTCACGCCTACGCTGATGATGTGTGTGCACTCGTTTGTGGGGACTCTTTAAGGGCCGTCTGTATTAAAATACAGAGGACCTTGGATAGGATTCAGAACTGGTGTGAGAAGCATGGCTTATCAGTGAATCCTAGGAAGACAACACTTGTGCTGTTCACTAGGAGGAGAAAACTAGTTAATCTCAAGCTTCCAATTCTGAAGGGTGAAACCATTCAACTCTCCAAGGAAGTTAAATACCTAGGGGTGATTCTAGACAGACAACTGACTTGGAAGGCTCATGTCACACAAGGCATCTCGGGTATTAAATGCATTTTGGCAATGCAGAAGAGCCTTTGGGAAGATATGGGGTCTAAACACCGCTGTGGTACATTCGATGTATGCACATAGTCATCATTAGACCCATTATTACAAATGCGTCAGTGGTCTGGTGGAACAGAACAGAATAAAATCGACACGTTCTGTTCTTAACAGAGTACAGAGAGAGGTCTGTATAGGGATAATAGGAGCTTTTAGCTCGACACCTGGTGCAGCTCTCAACGCGATGCTTAACATGCAACCCTTGGACATTGCAATCCAAGAAAAAGCAATGAAGGCCGTGTGCCGCCTAAAGAAGTGCGGATTATGGTACGGTAAACATGATATCGGACATGGTGTCATATCACAAAGGCTTGAAGAACAGTGCATTATATTCAATATGTCGGCGGATGATATGACCCCAATAATAGCTGCGTTCTTTTGTGCATTTGTTCCAGAACAGCCCAGCATTTCTTGTTCTGCTCGTGTTCTGCAAGCTGAACGGGACAAATTTCTTGTTCTGTTCACTTAGTTGTTCTACTGAAAACTAGGGGCGCTATGTGTAAAATTTTGGGGTGGTTAATGTCTCACATTTTGCTAAAAGTCAGCTAGCTGTCGAACGGCAAAATAAAAACAGTTTGACATAATAACTGTGTTTTAAATACTTACTTGCCATTTCAACTTTTTTATTCTTATTTATCACCTCAATTCACGTATTTACTTTAAAACACAAATGTGGACGCACACCTTTGAGCTTTCACAGGAATTTTGTTCTGAACCGTTCTTTTGTGCTGTTATTGTTCTACTCCGGATAGCGAGCACAAAAGAAGATTTCAAATTCTCCTCCCAGAAAGGGAGGGATGGAAAGATCTAAACAAATTATTGAATGGACTCAGCGACAGCATCTACACAGACGGCTCGAAAACCGTAAACGGTACGTGCGCTGAATGGTTTTAGAACGAATATATCAAATATAGTTACTCGCTTGGGAACATGGCGACGGTCTTCCAAGCTGAAGTTTTTGCCATTTTAGAAGTGGCCAACTGGATAATTGCCCAGAGTTGGCAAGGTAGAAGAATAGGTATCTGCAGCGACAGTAAGACTGCTCTTGCCACTCTTCTTAATTCCAATACTCGGACAAAAATAGTCCGGGATTGTAAGAAACAACTAAATTGGGTTGCAAATTGTAATCAGGTCATTCTTATATGGGTCCCTGGCCACCAGGGAGTAGAAGGCAATGAGTCTTCAGATTCCCTGGCGAGGGAAGGCGCTAACTCCCACCCCACGCGCGCGCGTTTGTGTGTGTGTGTGTCTGCATGTATGTGTGCATATACATGTATACCTGAGTATTTCTCTATATACATACGTAACACACATTTTACACATGTATATACGTATGTGTATAAACATATATATATACCATATACATGTATGCATATGTATACAGGTATACATATATATACGCGCGCGCGTTTGTGTGTGTGTGTCTGCGTGTATGTATGTGTATATACATATATATAGCATATATATATATGTGTATGTATACACATGTATATTTATAGATAAAATAAATACGTACATATACATATATATGCCCAAAAACGCCCGCGAAGAACAGAACATTCTCTTACGACTATTTCTCCCTAAAAAGCATTAAAAAAAATTAACCATATAATTATGACAACGTTTTTAGGAAATTTTTTGCACAAGTTTACTTTTTTTTATTATTTCTCACGAAATGTCTGATATTTTCAGAATTTTTTGCAATTTATTTACTATTTCACAAAAATCATCCATTGTAACGAACTTTTTTTTAAAAATTCGTGATCTTCCTGTTTGTTTCTTTTTCTAAGTTTGGTCCACTTTTGACAATCTTGAAGTGCAGCCAACTTCGTAGTGATCCGGGTCCTGCAGTTTTACCCTTTTCTATAGAAATAGAAAAAAAGCCGCAAGGTTAAATATTTGTGCATTATATTGGTTTTCCTAGTTTTTTTTTCTCATGCATTTTAGTGTACTTGATAGATTGCAAGAACCCGACACAAAAACACAGTTAATAATTCCAAAGATTATGTTATTAATCAACTACCCTTCAAAAAATAACGGCAACCGTTAAGATTTTGCTTAGCCCCTTTCAAAATTTTACCTAGCCCCTGGGGCTAGGTAAATTTCTGACATTTATACTCACCACCACTGACATGAAAGAACTGGACTGCTAACCGTCGTCTGAAAAATGAAACCGTTTTTAGCACAGGTTCAAATTTCATAGGGCAAATCGTGCTATTAAAAATGTCCTAAAATACTGCACAATTATGTTTAAACTGAGGCAAATTAAACATAATTAAACTTTAACCCTTTGCACGCGCCATTCAGCTATTACTTAAACGAAATCTTGGAGTGCAAAGGGTTAACGAACCACTTTATTTTAGATCATGCTCAATTTTAAGATTTTTTCACAAAAATGTTCTTCGCGGCAATCAGCTGGGGACTTATGAATAACAGAGAAAGATATGAAAGTCATTGTTCCTGCCTTCGTTTAACCTTCATATTTCTCATATACCGGGTGAGTCATTTAACTTGAGACAACCTAATAACTTTTTAGGATCACATAATATTGAAAAAAGTTTAATATGAAAGTTGTAGGGTATCAAAAATGGCGTTTGGTGATGATCTTAAAAATGACCTTGACCTTGACATTCAAGGTCATATGAGGGTCAACTTTAAAATTTCAAATGGGATGACCCCCTATTGACCCCGGAATTGAAAAGAGCGGAAAATTTTACGTTCAGATATGACCTTGACCCAACGGTCAAGGTCAAATTTCAAGGTCATTTCACGGTAATTTATCTTCATGTACAATAGCGAGCAGCGATGGCGTTTTTTGAAATACATTTTAAACAAAAGTTTTTGATGTGAAGAGAGGTATCTAACCACGACCTTGAAAATTACCTTGACCTTCAAAGTTATTTGAAGGTTAAACTCAAAAATTCTATTGGTAACCCCTATTTTTGACGCCAGAACGAAAAAAGCTTTCGACCGAACATGCGATAAAGTATTTAACTACATTTTGCATTACCCAGGAACAACGACGTGGACGTAGTAGTTTTCTGTTCCCTTTGGGGTGCTTGATTTAGGTGAGTCGAGTCCCCTCGCCTCTCACCGTCGCAAAGTGGGGCCATATTGCTCAATTGGTTCAAAACCACCCACAAGTCGTAATTTTTAACGGAATTTGAAAATTCTTGTTTAAGGATACTCGTGATGAGGAAACAAAGAGACTCACGAAGCCCTTTTTGCCAAAAATTGCTTCGGTGATTTTAAAAATTCAAAAAACTTCACTTTGATCTCGAAAATTCAGCATATTGAAAGTACAATCTTATGATCCAAGACCTTAAAGCAAAAATGAAAATCTGGAAAAAAACTACAAGTAGGATTTCGAGGTTGCTGAATCTAAATTAGTCATTTACTTGATCATACAAGGTCTCCTAAAGGTCATTTGAAGGTCAAGTGAGAATTTTTAAAATCACCGAAGCAATTTTTGGGAAAAAGGGCTTCGTGAGTCTCTTTGTTTCCTCATCACGAGTATCCTTAAACAAGAATTTTCAAATTCCGTTAAAAATTACGACTTGTGGGTGGTTTTGAACCAATTTAGCAATATGGCCCCACTTTGCGACGGTGAGAGGCGAGGGGACTCGACTCACCTAAATCAAGCACCCCAAAGGGAACAGAAAACTACTACGTCCACGTCGTTGTTCCTGGGTAATGCAAAATGTAGTTAAATACTTTATCGCATGTTCGGTCGAAAGCTTTTTTCGTTCTGGCGTCAAAAATAGGGGTTACCAATAGAATTTTTGAGTTTAACCTTCAAATAACTTTGAAGGTCAAGGTAATTTTCAAGGTCGTGGTTAGATACCTCTCTTCACATCAAAAACTTTTGTTTAAAATGTATTTCAAAAAACGCCATCGCTTCTCGCTATTGTACATGAAGATAAATTACCGTGAAATGACCTTGACCGTTGGGTCAAGGTCATATCTGAACGTAAAATTTTCCGCTCTTTTCAATTCCGGGGTCAATAGGGGGTCATCCCATTTGAAATTTTAAAGTTGACCCTCATATGACCTTGAATGTCAAGGTCAAGGTCATTTTTAAGATCATCACCAAACGCCATTTTTGATACCCTACAACTTTCATATTAAACTTTTTTCAATATTATGTGATCCTAAAAAGTTATTAGGTTGTCTCAAGTTAAATGACTCACCCGGTATACCAACCAAAGCTAAAAGTTATATCAAAGAATGCCGTAGCCATCTGTTGGACATCGTAAAACGATTCTAACAGCTGATTGCAATGGAAAATAATTTGGGTCATCTGGTGAGGGCGATGAGTGTTGAGGGTATTTATTTGTCGATTGGGGAATCAAAAAGATGTATCACACGCGAATATACTAGGAAAAACCAATTAGAATGATTTTTTGTAAAGTTGTCTGCCTGCGGGACTTAAGCAAGAGCAAGATAGCTAGAATTTAGTCTTACTTCCGTAGTGAGTTTTTGTATGGGATCAGCAGTCCAGTTGTTATATGTCAGTGCTCGCCACGATAGTAGGTCTGTTCGTTGGCAATCCTGTGGCACCCCAGTGCGCCCCAGTGCGCCCTATCTGCACTGGTTTTTAAACGTCAAGTGACAGTTCTGTGTTTTTTGAGAAACCTGGGGCGCCCCGGTGCACCCTGGATTTACCCCAGATAAAAACTCAGTGTAAATGACGGTTATCAGTTTAATTGTTTACAGATACGGTATTTAAAGTGGAATTAACTCTTGTTGCGGGCACAAGAACTTAATTTGAGCATTTCGATGTCAACATTATGAAAAAGTAGTGGTTTTATTTCATAATTTTTGTGTAAAAGGCCAGATGACAGTTCTCCTTTTTAGTATGCTGTTCGCTGGAGTGAAAAGCACTGGGCTGCCCCGTGTTTTTTGACAGTTCTCAGGGCGCACCAGGGCACACCAGTGCGCCCTGGGGTGCCACAGGTTTTCATGCCAACGAACAGACCTAGTGTCAATATTCCTCTCCGATTTGTCAGAATTTTCATCAGTCGTCCGTTTGGCACAGGGCCAATAGTGTCAAAATCTGTATTCGACCTGTCAGGATTTCTATTAGTCGTCCGATTGTTGTCTAATAAATATATATTCGTAATTTTCAAACGAATTGCTACATTATGTCTCCACAATCCACAGTCAGCGTGTCTTGCATTTCAATTACTGTGTTTCCATGCACAGGGTTGAGTTTTCGTCGACTTAAGAAAATGGTCGCTAAATCTGAACTATTTACATGAGGAACTTTGGAGTTGAGTTGACAAAATAGACGAAACTCAACTCAACCCGAGTTTCCATGACTACTAACTCGAGTTCAACTCGACTTGAGCCCCGCATGGAAACACAATATATGCCGTGATAGTAGGGGAGAGTGGGGCAGATTCATACAAGGGGCACCTACATACACTGAGTATATCTGAAGTTAGGCGCGGAGCAAAAGAATGAAGTTAGTGTGTGTGCGTAGTTCTTAAAGGCCTAAACAGATAAGAAGTTCCACAGAACTCGTCTCCACTCGCAAAAAGTAACCGAACAGATAAGCCGTTCACAAATGTCAAAAATCTGTTCATTTGATGTGTTACTTTAGTCGAATGCACTGAAATTATGGAGGAAGTTGCTTTAAAACATATTTCATGTCTCTAAATAGTTCCTTACCAGAAATTTGAAATCGCACTTCACATCACACACATCACCATCACAAAATCAAGAATGTCAAATTGCCCTTTTGACATTTGCGAGTTTTAAAAGTAGAAAGTTGGCGAACTTTTCAAGGGACGAGTGTTAACCACTCGCTTATCTGTGCAGTCCCCTTCATTTTAATGTAAAATTGATGTATTTGGCATTTGCGAGTGGTGACGAGTGCTCTGAAACTTTTTATCTGTTTAGGCCTTAAGTGTGTGTACTGACTAGTGAAGTTTGACAGCAATCGCTGCGGAAAGCGCGTCTGTGCAACACGGAACGTGTTTTTGCCTCGCATAAGTAATTTCATAACCTTACTTTGGGCGTATTTTGTGGCTAGTTAGTGTTGTTTAGATTAGTCACTGCTATCTAATATTAATCATATTATCATTGAGTTTATGATTTGATTTGTAAATTATCCTACATGAAGACAGTTTTTTTTTACATATTTCTTTATCAATTAACATGCACTGGGGTACATTCATACTCAAGTACAAGGGGCACATTCATACTATATAAATGTGCCCTTGCACTTGTGTTTTTTCGCAATTTAATGATACCTATCTTTTTTTTTTACACAGAACGATAATGGTTAGAAATTATAAGAATTTATATATATGTGGGAGTCGGAGTAGCTGACCGGTCCAGCGCTGTGGACCGTTAGTCCTCAGCGTGAACTCTGGGCCCTGCTCGGGTTCGATGCCGCAGCTGGGCCTTCTTCTTTACTAAGCTGTCGTTAAAGGAAGTCGATCCTGAGCTGATTGTGCCGACCGTGCTGACCTCACTGACTGTGCCGAATCTCAATTTAATCTTTTTTTCTTCTTAATTTTTGCATTAATACTTTAATAAAGTGAACTCTAATAAGGTCTAATTGTACGCGTAATAAAAAAACTAATTCGCGCTAACAATGAAACTCGTGGATCAGGAGATCAACAGTTAGACTTCATGCTGTGAAAGTGGAAAAATTTTGCTGCCGATTTCGCGTTAGACTTAGTACTGTGAAAGACGGATTTTGCTGCCTCTTTCGAAAAATTATAAACGCCGACGGTGTCGGAATTGGGATAGAGGATATCGAGATACAATAGATATTAGTGTTCGGCATAAGCTAATGGGCGCGAACGGTTACGCTGGTGAACGGTACAAACGTGAAGCGCGGTGACGCGGGAGACTGGAACTTTGAACTTAGTTAATTTTTTTTGAAAAAAAAATCCTTCTGATAAAAGGGTGTCAGGTTTGTGACTCTGGAGAAAGCATTTTATCAGGTAAAGCGAAAAGGCGGGCAGCCAACTTTGTCTTGGGAACTGTGAATCCGGTAAGTCACTTGTTTTTATTCTTTTTTGTGGATGGACGATCTATATGGTCGCACGATCGTCGAGCTGCAACAACTCCTGAAAGAGAAAAAACTTCCTACTAATTACCGCTATAAAAGAGATTTGGTAGAACGGTTGCTCGCGAACGGCTTCAGGACAGGAGCGGTTGAGGAAAATAAGTTTATGAAAGAAGGGGACGAACCAGCCGATAGCATCTTGGACCAGTCAGACTTTGAGGGGTTCGAAGAAAGTTTAGCGCATAATAGTGACGCGTCTGCTGGTAGCCTAAGCTTAGATATTACAGTAAGAGACCCAGTGTGTGAGGATCACACTAGCATGGCCACTACGTCATCGTCAAATAATTTCGTTTTCAAAGACGTAGAGGAATCTCTCGAGAGGTTCTGTGGGGAATCGGGGAAGTCTGTGGCCGCCTGGTTGAAGGACTTTGAAGAAATTGCCGTGGTATGTGGGTGGAACGACATCCAAAAGTACCTTTACTGCAGACGACTGCTTTCCGGAGCGGCAAGACTGGCCGTTGAAGCATCTGACGGTATCGTTAGTTGGGAGGCCCTGAAAAAGTTATTAAAAAGTGAGTTCGATCGTCAACCCACTAGCCTGGATATTCATGACACTCGAAAAGAGGAAGAAGGGAATAAGTGAGTCCTTCCTCGAATACATCTACGCAATGAAACACCTAACACGAAAGAGTCTAAAGCTTCCGGTAAGAGGTGCTTCAATTGTGGATCCAAGAATCACTATACCAAAGTATGTCCCAACAGAGACACAAAAGGGGCCAAGTGTTTCAAGTGCGGTGAGTACGGTCACATGTCTCCTAGCTGCCCGAAGCAGAAGTCCGAGCCGAGTTCTTCCAAGCCGGCGTCAGTCAATCTTATACCGTTGGCTGGCATGAGAGTCGAGGCAGACGTGTATGGCGAGAATTGTTCAGCTCTTATCGACACCGGAAGTGAAGTGAGCCTGATTAGTAAATCTGTCTATGACAGAATACGCAATCATCCCGATGTAGGTGCTGTTTTATGGGACCGAGCATCCCTTTGGCGGATTTTGGAGCCAGGTTAAACCGGACTCTTGGCTCGATTAAGGTTTGTGTCAACCTCCAGAGCAATGAATGTTCACCGAGGCTGTACGTTGTACCAGCTGATTGGCTCCCTGATCATTTGCTGATAGGTCAGGATGTTCTGAAGGACTTCACTGTTATCATCGAGGAAGGAAATGTGCAGTTGACCAGTCCGAAACAAACGGACGACAATTTCCTTCGACGCATCAACGTAGTCCAGCTACTCAAGGAGGATAAGCTGATGGATTTTGGAATAGGCCATGATGACGAACTCTCACGGGAGGTATCCGATTTAGTAAAACAGTATCACCCCATTAGACCAGAAAAGTCGTGCGTAGAGATGAGCATTTCACTGATCGACGAATCACCCATTTACCTCAAACCGCGGAGATTAGCCCCAAAGGAAAAGCAAGTCGTTCGCGAGCAAATAAACCAGTGGTTAAACGAGGGCATCATCAGGGAAAGTTATTCCGATTTTGCGAGCCCGGTAGTCCTAGCAAACAAAAAAGATGGTTCATATAGACTCTGTGTCGACTACCGGAAACTTAATAGTAAGATCGTGAAGGATCGGTATCCTTTGCCGAATATTGAGGACGTCCTGCAAAGCCTTTACAAAGCCAAAGTCTTTACCACGTTAGATTTGCGTAACGGTTTTTTCCATGTCGACATTGCCCCAAAAAGCCAGAAATATACCTCCTTTGTCACGTCTGAAGGACAATATGAATTCTTAAAAGTTCCGTTCGGTCTATGTAATTCGCCAGCCGTATTTCAAAGAGTCGTCAATACCGTGTTTCGATCGTTAATAATTAAAGACTTTTTGCTCGTCTACATGGACGATGTTATAATCCCTGCGAGGGATGAGAGGGAGAATCTCGAGCGATTAAAAATAGTTCTGAAGGTCGCCGAAGAGAATGGTTTGCTCGTCAAGTGGGAGAAGTGTAAATTCCTGCAAAGAAGAGTTGAGTTTCTGGGTCATCTCGTAGAGGATGGAGCCATAACACCGTCGGCGGAAAAGGTCAAGGCGGTTAAGGATTTCCCAGTCCCCAAAGATCTCAAACACCTACAGAGCTTTCTCGGTCTCACTAGTTATTTTCGAAAGTTCGTGCCGAGGTTTTCTCAGATCGCGAAGCCCCTTTCGGATCTAACTAGAAAGGGTGCGGTTTTCACGTTCGGTCAAGCCCAACGGGACGCTTTTACAATGTTGAAGGATATACTCTGTGGAGATCAAGTCCTCAAGCTGTTTAATCCAGCTCTAGAGACTCAGCTACATACGGACGCGAGTAAGGAAGGATTCGGAGCTGTGTTACTCCAGCAGCACTGCAACGACGGCCAGCTCCACCCCGTTTTCTATTTGAGCTTCAAAACTTCGCGGAGTGAGCAGAATTACAGCAGTTACGAGCTCGAAGTCCTTGCCGTTATAAAAGCTCTCAAGAAGTTGAGGTCCTACTTGCTTGGGCTGAAGTTTGAAATCTACACGGACTGTAAGGCGTTCCAATTAACTATGAAAAAAAAGGTACTTTGTAGTCGAGTTGCCAGATGGGCCTTGTTTCTGGAAGAATATGATTGCAGCGTGCACCACTAATCGGGGACACTCATGCGGCATGTAGATGCGCTCAGTAGATATCCCACAGTTTTGTCGATAGAAGATGGCCTGCTGCAGCGAATAAAAAGGGCCCAGTTGAACGATGAAAATTGCCGACTGATCACGACTATTTTAAAGGACAACAAGCCATATGAGGATTACTTTCTGCGTCGCGAAGTGTTATATAAATTCTGCGAAGGGAGGTACTTTCTAGTGATACCCAAAAAACTGCAAAGGGAAGTTCTAAAATACCTACATAACGAGGGGCATGCTAATTCCAGACGCCTGATGGAGCTGACAAACCGGGAGTATTTCATTCCTAAGGTCGCAAAGCTAGCAGAAGAAGTCGTCGCTAATTGTGTCACATGTATCCTAGCGTCGAGAAAGGAAGGCAAACAGGAAGGGTATCTCCACCCTCTCGATAAAATGGACGTGCCTCTCCATACGTTCCACATCGACCACTTGGGACCGTTGCCTTCAACCGCCAAGTCGTATAACTACCTGTTCGTGGTAGTCGACGCTTTCAGCAAATTCATTTGGCTATATCCTGTGAAGTCGACGTCGTCGGAGGAAGTGTTGCGGAAGCTCGACCTCCAGAGTGAGGTTTTTGGGAATCCACATAGGATAGTAACTGACCGTGGTACAGCTTTCACTTCCAACGCGTTTGACGAATTCTGCAAGGCGAGAAGAATAAGTCACGTCATAACCACCACCGGTGTTCCCAGGGGAAATGGGCAGGTGGAGCGTATGAACCAGGTTGTAATTTCCACCATATCGAAGCTGTCGGTAAATGATCCGCGAAAGTGGTATAAATACGTCGCCCGGGTTCAGCAGATCATAAACTCCACAAGATCCAGGGCTACGAACAAAACTCCCTTTGAGCTGTTGCTGGGTGTTCCGATGCGTCGAGAAGAGGATCTGGAATTGAGAGAGCTTTTGGAAGAAGAGCTCATTCTCGACTTTGATAGAGTGAGAGGAGAAATGAGGACCGAAGCCCGTAGGGCCATACAGAAGCTGCAGGAGGAGAATCGAAAAGCGTACAATAGGAAAAGAAAACCTGCGCGGCGATATAATGTGCATGACTTAGTGGCAATCAAAAGGACTCAGTTTGGGCCAGGGCTGAAGCTTTTCCCAAAATTCTTAGGGCCATATGAGGTCATAAAGGTCAAAGCCAAAGATCGTTATGATGTCGCAAAACTTGGAGATCATGAAGGGCCGAATGTAACATCATCTGCCGATTTAATGAAGCCATGGTCACAAGACGACGACAGCGAGTTTGAGAGTGAGGAGGAAGATGAGGCAGAGGCGCCGGGGACCGACGATAAGCAGGATGGCCGAATGTGGGAGTCGGAGTAGCTGACCGGTCCAGCGCTGTGGACCGTTAATCCTCAGCGTGAACTCTGGGCCCTGCTCGGGTTCGATGCCGCAGCTGGGCCTTCTTCTTTACTAAGCTGTCGTTAAAGGAAGTCGATCCTGAGCTGATTGTGCCGACCGTGCTGACCTCACTGACTGTGCCGAATCTCAATTTAATCTTTTTTTCTTCTTAATTTTTGCATTAATATTTTAATAAAGTGAACTCTAATAAGGTCTAATTGTTTCTCTCCCGCCCCACATATATTTATATATTTTTTGCTAGCTAACACGAAGTCAAAAAGGTCACGAACAAATATAGGCCCCTATTATGGTTAGCGAGTCGCACAAATCTCAAACGAGTCGAAATGAGCTTACAAAAGCCCTTTTTGGATAAAAATTCCTCACAAAATTCCTAAATTTTTAGTAAATTCATGTCAGTTACCTTTGACTTTCAATTAATTTTTCCTCACAAAACGTCAAAAGAAGTCGAATTTATTTTTCTATCGAGTAATTTTAATCACTTTGAACGAAAGAATTAATTGAAGTCAAAGGCTACTGAAATGAATTTACGAAAAATTTTGGAACTTTGTTAGGAATTTTTATCCAAAAAGGGCTTTCGTAAGCTCCTTTCGACTCGAATGAATTTGTGCGACTCGCTAACCATAATAGGGGCCATAGATAGATAAAGTTCTTCATTTTGATTTTTATTATTTGTTTGTTATTTAAAGGAATTATTTTTGTTTTTTACTGGACTAATATGTTAGGAAACAATATTTATGACGAATAAATAGTGATTTTTAATCCTTCTTTTATTTTTTTTCAAGTGTGTATTAACCTACCTCTTCATGTATGAATGTGCCCCACTAATGGGGTACATTCATACATTTTCCTTTTTTTTTTCAAAGCATTATGGAAATTCGCGCACGTGATTTTTCAGTAATATTATGCTTCTACTACAGTATAAAGTAGTTACACTATGAATTTGTCATAAATTGAAAGACCTATATGTAATACAGAGCATTCTACAAAGCGAAATATAAAAACTGTATGAAGCTGCCCCACTCTCCCCTAAACTATCTCAAATGGTTGACACTTTTAAAAGTAACTTACCTGAGTCCTGAGACAATATAAGTAGTTCTTTTGGGTATAGGTCTTTCTTTGGCATTAACCAACATAGGTGATTTCGAAATCATAAAAGGAAGCAATTCGAAATTAATCTAATTTCGTTTCATTACGACCCCTTACTTTTCATGTCATTTTCACGAAAAATGAGGCATAAAATAGGAAAAATGTGAGATAGTAAGAAATTGATTCCCATCATTCAATAACAAAATTTTTATGAAAAACTAAAGAATTTGTAAGAAATTGAAATATATCTAAAAATGAGCTAATTATATTTTTGCATTCTAAAGTCGATGCAACTTTGCCTAAAATAAAGGAAAATGTATTAAAAACTATCCAAAAGATTCTACGACTACCCGGTACTTTCATATGAACTCACCCTGGGTCCTACATGATATGAATATTGTTTTAAACTCATATCGCTGTGAAAGTATAAGCCTGGTGACCGCGGTAATAAATGCACTTCACGAACAGATGCGCATTCTATTAATATATGCACGTATGTGTTGCATTCTACCGGTCAACATTCCTCAGGCCCAAACAGAATATTCCACCGTAGCCTGGCGCAACTGCTGGGTTCTTGTCTTGGCTGGCGCTATCAAAAGTTGAAAGCACAGGGTAACAATGCTATAGCCAGAATGTGTAGCTCGCCTGCCGCTTGGCGCCTTCTCTGCAGTTCATTTTTGCCAACTTTTAACTTTTGGTGCGCACCAGTTTGACATGCCTCAAGCTAGAGCAATTGTGGACTGCTAGTTTTAGTATTTTACGCGAAACAAGTTTTCGGTGCCTTGCGCTTGCTAGGAAATGCTTATGGATGTACCAGAATTGAGAAATTTGATGTAAAATAATTCTATTAATGTGCGAACAAAATTATGAGCGACACATTGTTTGTACCTAGCTACAGGCAGTGCGGCCGATTATTGCCAGCGGTAGCCAAGATAAGAACCCAGCGCGAGCAGCAGGTTATAGCGGCACATTCTGTTTGGGCCTTTCTGCTGATCGTACCCAAAAGTTGTAAAAGCTGCTTTTCCGCAATAAAGCGTTTGTATCGATCAGAAACATCTTTTTTTCTTGATTGCCTTAATGTTACCCCCATAATTCTTCTTTCAAAACTTAGAAATGCATCTTTTATTAATTCAAACCCTCAACGGATTGGCTTAAATCCGTTAAAAGTTTGAGCAATGGGATTTATTTGCAATTATTTCTTTTAATTGTAGGTAAAATTAAATGAGGTTTATAACCAAGATATATTATACCAAAGAAAATCTGAACTTGCACCCAGTACAGCAAACGAACAGTTCGTAATACACAACTCGCGGGGAACAAGTCTAGATTAGGGTAACCTCACGGATTTTAATGAAACTCGGTAGGAACGTTCGTCTAGGCTTAGAACGAACGAATATGCAAAGAATTTTTGTCGGAAAGCTCAACTTTCTGAGAAATTCAACTTTGAATTTCTAAAAAAGTCGCTTTCACGACTAAAAATTTTCACGTTATTACTGCCGAGTTTCATTAATTTTGCGAATGGAAACCGCACTACACTACACTAAACACTATTTATAGCCTCCTAGTCCATCGTTGTAAGCATAAAAACCCCTGAAATTATAAAAATTTGCGTTATTTTCATTGTACTTACCTTTACTCCTGATGACATCTCCCTGGAACTGTCATCCACATCTCATTCCAGCTCTACTCTTCATGGAAACGTTCAGAAAATTACAAATTTTACAAACTGTTTATTAAGAGGGAATTCTAGTTAATAGACAGTTTGTAAAAGGAAAATTCCTAGTTAATAGACAGTTTGTAAAAGGAAAATTCCCTCTAATAAATAGACATTTTGTAAAAGCAAAACTCCCTCTAATAGACAGTTTGTAAAAGGAAAATTCCCTCTAATAAATAGACAGTTTGTAAAAGCAAAACTCCCTCTAATAGACAGTTTGTAAAAGGAAAATTCCCTCTTAATAGACAGGAAAATTCCTAGTTAATAGGCAGTTTGTAAAAGGAAAATTCCCTCTTAATAGACAGTTTGTAAAAGGAAAATTCCCTCTTAATAGACAGTCTGTAAAAGGAAAATTTCTCTTAATACACAGTTTGTAAAATTTGTAATTTTCTGAACGTTCCCATGAAGAGTAGAGCTGGAATGAGATGTGGATGACAGTTCCAGGGAGATGTCATCAGGAGTAAAGGTAAGTACAATGAAAATAACGCAAATTTTTATAATTTCAGGGGTTTTTATGCTTGCAACGATGGACTAGGAGGCTATAAATAGTGTTTAGTGTAGTGTAGTGCGGTTTCCGTACGCAAAATTAATGAAACTCGGCAGTAATAACGTGAAAATTTTGTCGTGAAAGTGACTTTTTTAGAAATTCAAAGTTGAATTTCTCAGAAAGTTGAGCTTTCCGACAAAAAATTTTTGCATATTCGTTCGATCTAAGCCTAGACGAACGTTCCTACCGAGTTTCATTAAAATCCGTGAGGTTACCCTAATCTAGACTTAAGCCACTCGCGGATATGCTGAGTTCTTAAATAACGACCCTAATCGAAAATTCTCGTTCAAAATTTGGTTGGCATGCATATTTTTTATGTTCTACTTTCTTTGATTATACTCTACCACTTTTGACTTCCTAAATATGTTATTTAGCGATTTAAAATGTACTTCCAGAAATTAAAATTTCGCCGCTTTGGTGAAAAATTCTCAATGAAAACTTCCCAATTTAAACAATCTTTCACTGATGCAGTTTGAGATTCGATACAGTGCTTAGGATTTGATCACCTAACGTGCTGTGCAACTTATAGAACCCTCTATTCATCGGTTTTCCTCCTGATTACTACGTAGGCCACTAAATCCTTATACATCTTGGTTTTACCTTTGAAACAACAAGGATAATCACCAAATTGAAATTGTGATGAAAAATAAATCTTCTTATTGCCATTTTATTGAAAATTAGGCTGAACTTTGTTTGTAATTTTTTGTATTAAGTAGCTTCTTCCCGCACATCGCACATATGCCTTTTTTGTATGCGCAAGACTGACAATAATGGGATCCTAACTGGTGAACCTTCTGCCTGCAGATCCTACAAAATATGTTCAAAGTAATTAGCCAATATTAGAATTAACGAATACCTGCACGGAGGTAAACTCTCTCCAACAGGACTATATCGGACTTTAGCATTGGTCAGGACCTTGTTTTCATTTATTTTACGACCTCCAGGTTGGGTTATATTTCTAGCTCCAGCTTTCCATGGGTCTGGTATACATATTTTGGACAATTTCTGTTCGCATTTCTCACAAACCATTTTAAAATCAAAACACCTGATGCACGGTTTCTGTCACAATGAAAGATGTGTTGAAAGTGGTTACACAAAGGCCACAAATATGGAGATCAACTCTGCGATAACTCAGAGTTCCTACAAATATTCTTTGAAATCGGAGAGGTCACCGTATTCTTGAGCCACTTAGTACAATAACTGCGTTTTTAAAATAATCTGTATAAATGAGATCACAGGTAATTAAAAAAAAATTTATAATTTTGAAGTGTGCGACCGTACCAATCTTCACTGTCTTCAGTTACAGCTATACTCACCAAATAGTATCTATAACAAGAGAGGATACTTGAGCAGTTATTCCAAAGAGTATCTATAACAAGAGGAGACAATCGTGACGTATTTCCTTATCTTTTTTCGACCTTGGTACCGCTAAAGGAACGAAGTGGACATTTTGGCTAGAAATAGGTAGTAATAAAGAAGACATAGGTGAGAGAGAGACAAGAATTTGAGGCGAAAAGTGGAACACTCCTCCAGGGTGCACATCACAAAAATCGTTTACCACAAAACTTTTCTATGAACACATTACACGCTGCCTTTTCCACAGCCACACACCAAACACATTTTATTATGCTTACCCATTATTTATCTAAAGCACATTTTATTTAATTAATTCCGTCTAAAAAAGCACTTTTTTACTCAAAAGCTTTTAAGCTTGTTCACATTTCCGAACAAATCAAGACCACCCGGTACTTTCCGCAAAGCGAGCGGAGCACACAATAATCTAAAACCAGAGCGCCTTTAAAAATGCACATTGAAAAAATGTAAACAATCTCGTCCATACACATGCTCGGTGTGTGCTACCTGCCTCTTCTCCCTTCTCCGATTCGGCATTTCCCTATAACTTAACATTGCGACGGGAGGTAAACTTGAGCGACCTAGTGCTAGTGCAGCAAACTAGATCGCCTTTAAAAAAGCGTTCATAAAAAAAGCTTCAGTTTATAGCTTACGCTGTAAAAGCTGTCTGTGAGAACTTTTTGGTGACTATTTCTCTCTCTATATTTCTTATAGGTATTTACAGAGATAGTAGCCCTGAGCTGCTATATCTAATTTGAAATTTTGCTGGGTGTATTTTTGAGAGCTTGGGTTGGAATTTTGAGAGGGTATTAAATTGTCCCTTCTTGTTGAAATAGATATTCTTTGCTTGTTATTGTTTCCCGGGGGTTTTGGTGGAAGCCTGAGACAGGAGATTGAGCGGTCCATGTTTATATATTACTGTGTTTCCATGCAGGGTTCAACTCGAGTTGATCTCGAGTTATTGTTCATGGAAACTCGGGTTGAGTTGAGTTTCGTTAAACCTAAGTTAACTCCACGAAACTAGTCGGGTTGAGTTACGATTAGCTTCAAATGTCATTTCAGTTAATTTTGTCAACTCAACTCCAAGTTGCTCATGGAAACAGTTCAGGTTCAGCGGCTATTTTCTTAACTCGTCGAAAACTCAACTCCAACTCAACCCTGTGCATGGAAACATGGTATATGTTAGAGGTTTATTTAAATTCGATATCTGGACGCGTTTGAAAAGTTCCCTTTACAAGTCAGTGGTTACGCTTTTTTTTCAACACGACGATGTCGTCTTTTTTAGTTCTCTACTCAAAGGTAAACATACGTAAGGCCTCTCGATTATTCGTTTGTTCCTTCAAGAACACAGCAAAATGTTTAAAGTGACAACCGGCAGGCTTTGTTTATATTTGGTTTAAGTGTGGTTTTAAAAATGTTCTCGCTGTGCAAGCAAACTCATCCTGCTACTGGGGTAGAGTTTTCCATTTCATGTCATTTTTTTAACACTGCTGAAGTTAACTTAGTAACGGCTGGTGCAAATGTCCTTAAAGTATATCGAATACTGCCCGATTACGAGCCCGGGACGAGGGAAAAATTTTCTGGTTTGTGAATAATTTAAACATTACCTCTTGTGTGCAACTCTTTAATTATGGTTTAGATCATCGACCACCCAAAATGCATTTGGAATGTGCTGCATCTTATACCTTATTTGGGAATATTATGTCCATTCAGCACGTTTCTCTGTCTGGCTCTCCTCGTGATGCCTTGTTGATAAGTTTTCGAGATGCCAAGTTGTCCGTAGTACAACACGACCCGGACACATATTCTCTTAAAACATTATCTTTGCACTACTTTGAAGAAGAGGATATCAAGGTGAGTTGTTATCATTTTATGAAACGTATTGAAAACTACCACTTTTTCTAGGGAGGCTGGATGGGGCATTATCACATTCCATTAGTTCGTGTTGATCCTGATAATCGATGCGCTGTAATGTTAGTTTACGGGAAGAAACTAGTGGTACTGCCGTTCCGGAGGGATAGCAGCTTGGATGAAATAGAGTTGCAAGATGTAAAACCAATGAAGAAGGTAAATTAATTATCTACGAATGAATGTTCGCTTATTACATCTTTTTGGGCAGGCCCCAACACACTTCATTGCGAAAACACCCATTCTTGCATCATACATTATTACATTAAAAGAGCTGGATGAAAAAATTGACAACGTTATTGATATTCAATTTCTACACGGTTATTATGAGCCAACTCTACTTATCCTGTATGAGCCAGTTAGAACGTTTCCAGGGTAAGTATTAATTATAAATAAAATTAATAAAAAAGTTGTGAGTGATGCAGTCACGAAAAGTGGAGCCGATAACTTGTATCAATTCGATTTGGGATAATTTACGTCGTGCACTGGTTTTGATGACAAGTTCTTTTATAAAGGTTGATTTTAAAGATGTTGGGAAATTACGGAGGTATAAATTATGAACCATGTATTAACAAACAGTGTAATATTAATTATGTTTTTCTGAATTTGTTATAAAATAAGAATATAAATACGTTTTGTTTGCAGACAATGTAATTTTAACCACCAAACATTACTATTTTGAAAAGCGAGGTTTATTAATTTATTTTTATTTATCTGTGAAGTGGACTTTTTGTTCTCTTTCGTTCAGATTTTTGCCCCTCACAAAGACTTCAAACATGTAATTAGCCCATTTTGCGATATATTTGAATTTCTCACAATTCCTTAAGTTTTTAAGAGAAATGTTATTGAATGAATTTCCTTTGTTACTACTTTCAATATTGAATCCTATTAGTACATAAAAATGCCATCATAAACCAAATTTGGCACAGGTAGTTTTATATTTTTTCCAGCTTTTTTATACTTTTAATTTGTTTTAAAATGGTTTTTTTTTATCCCGATAAAATTGACCGAGTTATGGCCGTTTAATTAGCCGGCATTATTACGTACCGTCAGTGCTATTTATTAAGAACTAGCTGGGTTACCCGGTTTCACTCGGCGTTGGGTAAATACTTACTAATTAAACACACTCAAATGTTCTAGTTTGTTATATCCTAGAAATTGTTTCAACCTGAAAACCCCTTTATGGACGCGCCATCTTGAATCTCCAAATTTTAATAATATTCAAAATTATTAGCCTTAAAATAATCATTCTAGCAATTTTCATTAAAATCCGTTGAAATCGAGAAGTCAACATATTGAATTTGGAAATTTTGCTAATATTCGAAATTAGTGGCGTCAGAACAATCATTGTACTAATTTTCACTAAAATCTGTTGAAATCGAGACATTTGGTCTCATATTGGACCCGCCATCTTGAATTTACAAATTTTAATTTTATTCGAAATATCTAGGCTCAGAAAAATCATTCTAACAATTTTCATTTAAATCCATCGAAATCGAGACATTCTGGACGCCATGTTGGGTCTGCCATTTTGGTCGCCATCTTGGATTTGATAATTTTGATAAAATCGAAATAAGTGGCTCCGGAATAATCATTGTACTAATTTTAATTAAAATCAATTGAAATTGAGACATTTTGTTTCCATATTGGATCAGCCATTTTGGTTTTACAAATTTTGATAATATTCGAAACTTGTAGCCTCAGAATAATCATTGTACCAATTTCCATTAAAATCCGTTGAAATCGAGACATACTTGTCGTCATGTTAAATTCGCCATCTTGGATTTGGAAATTTTTATAGTATTCAAAATAAGTGGCCTCAGAATAATCGTTGTACTAATTTTCTTTAAAATCCGTTGAAATCGACAAATTTTGGTCGCCATCTTGGATTTAGAAATTTTGATAATATTCGAAAGTAGTGACTTCAGAATAATCATTGTACCAATTTTCACTAAAATCCGTTGAAATCGAGAAATCTTTGCCGCCATATTGGGTCCGCCATCTTGGATTTATAAATTTTGATAACATTCAAAATCAGTGATCTCAAGATAATCATTGTACTAATTTTCATTAAAATCCGTTGAAATCGAGAAATATTGGTCGCCATATTGGATCCGCCATCTTGGATTTCTAAATTTTGATAATATTTAAAATCAGTGACCTCATAATAATTGTTGTACTAATTTTTATTAAAATCCATTGAAATCGAGAAATCGCCATATTGGATCCGCCATCTTGAATTTCTAAATTTGGACAGCGGATTTGAAATCAGCATACCGCAAAACCCCTATGTACCAATTTTCATGAAAATCGCTTCAAACTTAACATTTTCAGCCGCCATCTTGGATCCGCCATTTTGAAACTCTGTGTATTATCCGAAAAAAAATTAGTCTATATGTTAAGTTTGAATATGTAATACCTTCGGACAAAAAATGAAAAATATCGATGCAAGCGTTTAGGCGTGATTGAGTAACAAACAAACAAACAAACTTTCATTTTTATATACAGGGTGTTCAGAGGTGGGAGGTCAATACTGCAAGGGGTGAAAGGTCAGACCGAGACAAGCAAAAAATCGTATGGGTGGGGGGGGGGGGGGGGGGGGGGGGGGGGGGGTGGGGGGCATCTCGCACCGTTTGGCAGTTACAGGATGATTCGTAAATCAGGATTTTGCCTTATATGGGAACCGCTCTTGTATTTTTATCTTTTTTTCTACGCATCGCAGCGGCCCCAAACTGATTTCAAAAAATCACTATTTAGAAGCCCTTTCCCAACCCCTTGGCCACAATCCCCCTGGAAGTTGAAAAAATTAACTTTTATTTCACGATTTTTCACCTTTCGCCCCACTTTTCTCTGAAATTCATGTTATTAACATACCCACTTTTTATTTTTTTTAAGTTGCCTATCTAATTACCTTTCCAAAAAGGTGCAACATGCCCAGGTAGAAAAGGGTTGCAAAAGTCCTGAAATTAAAACATCCTCACAGGTACCTAATTACTTTATTGCACCATAATGGAAAAAGTCGTTAAGTAAACAATTTTTATGACAGCAAGTTCGGAAATGTTTGTTTAGGAAACAGAGGTAGTACATTTTTATTATTTCAGCAAAACAGTAATAAAATAATAAATGTAATCTCGTTAAATAGCGTTATTAGTTTATTATATCCAGTATTGACTCCTAAGTATCCTGACGCTGCGTTTCTAATACTTCGTATGAATTATGGTATAAAAATGGGTAAGTTTGAAAGGACATTGACCACAGTTGAAGAAGCAAGCGATAAGAACGGGTGTTTAATAGAAAAAATTAAGATAAAATGGCAGAATTCAGTGTTGACGAGTATGTGATATAATTTACGTGTACGGTTTAGTAGAAGGAAATGATAATGAGGCCGTAGGAGAATACCAAAGGAGATTCCCGAATCGGCGGGTACCCAACAGAAGGGTATTTTCAAGGACTTTCAGAAGGTTAAAAGAAACCGGAAGTGTAACCGCCCCCAGAGCAGAAACGCGAGCAGGAACCCGACCAACCCGACCAACAAATCCTCAACATCGTCAGGAACAGCCCTGTACTAAGCATCAGGCAGGTCGCACGAAGGTCAGGATTGTCTTCAGGGAGAGTTTGGACCGTTGTGAACCGAGAGGGACTACATCCATACCACCATATCCTGGTCCAAGCACTACAGGAAGGAGATTCCGAAGGACGATTGCAATTTGCACTTGGCTGTTCGAGTCTGACATCGAAAACAGAAGGTTTCTAGACCGAATTCTGTGGACGGATGAATCGCAATTCACCCGGGATGGCATCACAAACTTGCACAACCTCCACACCTGGTTAGATGTGAACCCACATAGGACCAGGTGTCGGTCCTTCCAGCAAAGATTTAGTGTCAATGTCTGGGCTGGCATCATCGGCAACCAGTTGATAGGACCCTTCATCTTGCCCCAAGTGCTGAATAGTCAGCTATTCTCGGACTTTTTGGAGAATACCCTTCCGGATCTGTTGGAGGACATCCCCCTGGCCACCAGAAGCGCAATTTATTTACAGCTCGACGGAGCACCTGCGCATACTGGGAACATTGTTAGGGCAAGGTTAAATGAAAATTACCCAGAGCGCTGGATTGGACGAGGTGGACCGATTCCTTGGCCTGCTAGGTCACCGAACCTTACTCCACTGGACTTTTTCTTATGGGGAATGATGAAAGATGAAGTTTACTCAAGACTAATCAACACTAGAGAAGAATTAGTTACCAGGATTGGGACTGCAGCCACGAAAATACGGGAGAGACTGGTTACCATAGACCTGAAACGTGAAATAAGACCAAGGCTACTTGCATGCATCGAAACTGGCGGAGAACATTTTGAACAGCTTTTAAAGGACAAACGTTTTAATTGTAATTAGTTTTTAAGCAAACAAAATGTATTTTTTAGTTAACTTCAGTATAATTTCTTAAAAATTCAAATTATCATGATTTTCTGTAAAAGGATTTTTGTAAATAAATTTTCGTATCCTTTTCCTATCTGGGCATGTTGCACCTTTTTGGAAAGGTAATTAGATTAGGCAACTTAAAAAAAATAAAAAGTAGGTATGTTAATAACATGAATTTCGGAGAAAAGTGGCGCGAAATGTGAAAAATCGTGAAATAAAAGTTAATTTTTTCAACTTGCAGGGGGGATTGTGGCCAAGGGGTTGGGGATAGGGGGGTGGTGTAAACTTTTTTGGAAAGGGCTTCCAAATAGTGATTTTTTGAAATCAGTTTGGGGCCGCTGCGATGCGTAGAAAAAAAGATAAAAATACAAGAGCGGTTCCCATATAAGGCGAAATCCTGATTTACGAATCACCCTGTAACTGCCAAACGGTGCGAGATGCCCACCCCCCCCCCCCCCCCCCCCCATACGATTTTTTGCTTGTCTCGGTCTGACCTTTCACCCCCTGCAGTATTGACCACCCACCTCTGAACACCCTGTATATATAGGGATGTATGAGGCCTGCACTTTTGCCACAGTGTCTAAGTCGTAATTGGATAAAAAGAATTATTTAACTATTTAAAAAATTTTTTCAAAATATCGTTGGTATTTTTTTAATGTTTAAAATAAACCTTTTTGTGTAATGACAACTCGTATAACTTACATCGCAGGAAGGGTTTTTTCTGCACGGCATCGGAAGATATGGTGGTACCAGAGATCGGCAAAAAAATAATATTTCTCTTTCGATTTTTCAATTTGTAAATAATTTCTAATTGCAACATTGAAATTATCAATTATTCAAAAATTAATAATCATCTTTCTAGAAGTTTCCATTGCACAAATAATCAGTAATTGGTCAGGCAAACATTTATGAATACCCAAATACCGATAATTTGCCCTCCAAACATTGTGATTATTCAAGCAATCGGTAATCCATGGACCAGAAATTCGAGAATACTCAACTAGTCAGCAATGTTCGGTGAGAAATTTCTGATTATTCCAGCAGTCGGTAATCCATGGCCCAGAAAGTCGAGAATACTCAACTAGTCGGTAATTTGCTGTGAGAAATTTCTGAGTACTCTAGCAATCGGTAATGCATGAGTCAGAAATTCAAGAATACTCAATTAGTCGGTAATTTTCTGTGAGAAATTTCTGATTACTCTAGCAATCGGTAATTCATGGGCTAGAAATTTTAGAATACTCAACTAGTCGGTAATTTTCTGAACCACATTTTTGATTACTCTAGTTTTCGGTAATTTATTGACTAGAAATTTTAAAATACCCATTTTCTTGTGATGTATGATATGTTAGGAATCCCGTATCGCATTAGTCATGTGATATGTGACATAACTGTATGTTATGTTTGACAAAGCACATATAACAATTCGCATATAACATGTTTGCACATACAGTTATGTTATTTGTAATATGTGATGAGACGCATAACATATGTTACATATAATGAATATGCGGGGAACGCACAAAACATTTCCCATATGACATCTCATGTCACATACAATGAATATGATTTGTAACTAAACGAAGCACATATTTATATGTCACATATGTTTTGTGACAAATCACATATCACGTTGAAGCACATACCACATGTTCCCTATGGCTATGACATATGACGAAGAGTGTAAGTTGTATGTTGTATACAATATATATATTATACAACATACACGTACACAACAAATATCACATGTGACAACGGCACATGACAACTGACGCACAACGGATGACGTGACACGATATGTGACATGACATGAGACATGACGTATGACATGACATATGGCATGACATGTGACATGACATATGACATGACATATGACATGTGATATGACGCGACATAAGACACGACATATGACGTGACATATGAAATGACATATGAAATGTCATATCTCATGTCATATCTCATGTCATGTCACATATCGTGTCACGTCATCTGTTGTCCGTCAGTTGTCATGTGCCGTTGTCACATGTGATATTTGGTGGTGGATCCAAAATGGCGACCAAAATTTTTCGATCTCAACGGATTTTAATGAAAATTGGTACAATGATTATTTTAAGGCCACTACTTTGGAATATTATTAAGATTTGTCAATCCATGATGTCGGATCCATAAAAGGATTTTCGGGTTGAAACAATCTCTAGGATATAAAAAACTAGAAAATTTGAGAAGTGTTTAATTCGTAATTATTTACCCAACGCCGAGTGAAACCGGGTAACTCAACTAGTTAAACATAATTTTCCCGCCCTTAAACTAGATAGCCTAGCAGTTCAGGTACATAGTGCACGTAGAATAATTATTATTAAATTATGGTTTTTCTAAACAACTCGTGAATTTCATTTAAATATAGGCTGCATACTAAGCCGAAATCGAAAGATTATTGCAAATTAGTCTTTAATTAATTCTTTGTCATTTAATGTTATATGGACCAGATGTAACACGACCTTTTTAGTTTTTTTGCAAAACATTTGTGTAAACATTTTTCTCTTTTTGACATCCAAAATTCTGTATGAACCTCCTACCCAAATTCAGGAAAAGAAATTTAATCAATTTTTGAAGTGAAACTTCGTTTGTCGCGGAAGAGTAACTTCCCGTGTTGAGAACTGGCAGCGTTACAAAAAATTAAACAAAAGGATGGGAATTGCCAGAGAAAGCGGGTAGAGGAGAAGAGAAATATCGAACGCCCCACGAGACGTAGGTTTATGAGTATGACACGCAAGTGAATGGTGTCCACCAAATGAGCCAGGACCGAAAAAAACCACGTCGTTTTCAGTCGAAAAAGAAGGCGACGCTCACGGTTTTCATGGATTCATGTTGTGCATCATGAATTCTCGGCGCCGTAAAACAGTTAGCAAGGAGTATTATTTGGGAATTAGATGTTTGCGTGAAGCAGTTCACCCAAAAAGACCGCATTTGTGGGCAAATCACTCGTGGATTTTGCATTACCATAATGCACCGTGGCCTAATGCCATCGTTATCCACAATTTTTTTACCAAGAACCGAACACCATCCAGCAGCCACCAAATTCGCCTTATTTGGCTCCCTGCGTTCCCCCGGGGAACGCGTTTTAGTTTTAATGGAGAAATCGAAGACGGCTCTGATGGCCATACCGAAAAAGGAGTACTAAAAATGTTTCGACCATTAGATCAAGCGGTGGCATAATTGCGTTGCAGTTGATGGAGAGTACTTTGAAGGGGGTAATGTCTATTTTGATCAGTAAACTTGTATTTTTAATTTTCTGAATAAATTCCAGCAACTTGTTGATTAAGGTGGTAGGTAAATGAAAGAATTAGTGATATAATAGATTTCATAATCGAAATATTACTGGCATATACACCAGAAGGTGCAGCTTTATGATTAAATATTGAGTTGTGATTTTAACAGGCGAATAAAGAAATATCTTCAACTCATGAATTCAAACGCGTAAGGGTCATTATTCGTTTACCCTACAAATTTCCCGTTCATCTAACTTTGAAGTTTCATTTTTAACGCGCGTCTCGACCACGCTCTCTCTCTTTTTTTTTTACCTGCAATTTCTTTATAAGCATTTAGTTTCATAATTTAATAATTGCTTTTTATTTGCAGGCGTATAGCGGTGCGATCTGATACCTGTACGATGGTGGCAATTTCTTTAAATATTCAGCAACGAGTTCATCCTGTAATTTGGACTGTTTCCAGTTTACCGTTTGATTGCCTTCAAGTTTTATCTGTTCAAAAACCAATAGGTGAAATTGTAAAGACGACGAGAAAGAATTACCCAAACAAATTTTTCTTTACAGGTGGATGTTTAGTGG
Source organism: Dysmachus trigonus (assembly GCA_949715965.1). Taxonomy (NCBI): domain Eukaryota; kingdom Metazoa; phylum Arthropoda; class Insecta; order Diptera; family Asilidae; genus Dysmachus; species Dysmachus trigonus. Next base: position 46,895,511 of record OX454321.1, read on the forward strand.
CTTCAACTAATGCCCTTATTTACCTTAATCAAAGTGTGCCACCATATGGAGTAAGCCTTAACAGCATTGCCGATCACAGCACAACATTTCCCTTAAGTAAATCCTAAATTTGCATTCTTTGCATAGTTTCAAGGTAACATAAATTTCAGAGCCACAAGATGGTGTTAAAATTACTCTTGACTCGGCACAAATAACATTTATTGATTCTGATAAGTTGGTACTTTCTTTGAAAACTGGGGAGCTTTTTGTTCTTACATTGTGCGCTGACTCAATGCGAAGCGTAAGAAATTTTCATTTCCACAAGGCGGCTGCTAGCGTGCTTACTAGCTGTGTAAGATGTTTAATATTATATATTATATAGAATCAATCCTATATACTTCAATTGCAGATTTGTGTATGCCAAGAAGAATATATTTTCTTGGGATCCCGTCTTGGAAATTCGCTGTTACTACGTTTCACTGAGGAAGACCAAAGTACAGTTATCACTATAGACGATACAGAAGTTGACAAGGAAAAGGGTAGGTAGCACTTATTTGGTTTACAAGATTTTTCATCCATGTTTTTTTTTTTTATAGAAGCACAAAAGAGGAAGTTGGAAGAAGAAGAACTACAAGTGTATGGATCGGGGACAAAGACCTCTGTTCAATTGACTAAATTTGTTTTCGAAGTCTGTGACAGCGTGTTAAATGTCGGTCCCATAGGATACATGACAGTTGGAGAACGAGTGAATGACACCGATAATGTTGAGAATGATGACGAAAATACAGATCATATGAGAAATTTAGATTTAGAGGTCGTAACATCAAGTGGACATGGAAAAAACGGAGCCCTTTGTGTATTTGCCAATTCCATAAAGCCACAAACAATTACCAGTTTCGAATTATCAGGTAATTTATATTTAGCAATTATCAATTAAATAACACATTATTGCTTTAACCTCAACGACAATTTTGGGAATGGATCCCAAGTTGCGAAAGCTTTTAAAAATATCGATGTTTTAATAAGGGATTTAGAAATCTTAATTTTTTCTTAATCATATACTTTACAGGTATATGGATAATTTGAGTTATCATTCGAAAATTCTTTTCTCTTTTTTCTGGTTTTTCATCGAGTTTTTCGCGAAACTACTTTTTCCACACTGGTGAAACACTTGTTCCTCAAAAGCTCTTTGGCTGATTTAATTCAAAATTTAAACATAAATTTATATAACTAAAGCTTTTTTACTTTTTCCTTTATAACTTAAAAACTAACGACTCAATTTTTATGACTTATGTCTCAAAAATTTTTGTCTTCATCATTTAAAACTATCTAGATTCTTCTTCTATTATTCACTTTTTTTTATTTGTCGGGAAAATTGAAAAAAATACAAACATACCCTATATATGAATTTTTTCCTCTTAAACTATGCAATCTCAGTAATTTTCCATATAAGTAGAACATTGAACGGACATTTTTCCAATTTGTAACATTTTCAAAAACTACCCTCTCCCCAGGACGAAGCTTTTAACACTTTTTCTTCTTTTTTTAAAAATCTTTTTTTTTTTTGTTTTCCTTTCGATTTTTTTCATCTCATTTCCCTTCAATTTTTTCCCCTTTTTTTCCACCCACATCTACCTCAAATCCTTTTCCAACTTTCTGCAGATCCACTTCCTTAATTTTACGAACTGTTTACCCCCCCACACCCTCTCGTGTGCGCCAATATTTCGTCAGCTTTTTTCAAATTTTTTCACTCTTCCAATTTTCTCAAAAACAAAAAAAATCGCGGAATTTCAATTTTTTTTTTTCAATATGTTATAGCCATCTCAATTACCTGTCGATTGACCCTCCACTCATCCCCTCAAGCGAATTAGGGCCCGACCTGCAATCAATCAAAAATGACTAAAATCTAATGAAATCGAACGATTTCTTCTTCTTCCACTCCCAGTTCGAGGAACTCACGTCGCATTCAGTGAGCTCGGAGCAGTTCGTCTTTCACACTTCGTTCTATTTCGGGACCTTCCTCAGGGCAATTTTTTTTCTTCGTTTCTATTCTTCGTTCTTTTTCGGGAGCTTGCTCGGCGGTCTCTAGAAATCGGCGGCGATTCACTGTCCAGACTTATCTTTCACATATCTACCCTCAGAAGTCGGGCAAATCTTGACCGATTTTCTTCATTTAAATTTTATACGATAGCCCCACATGGGGATTTTAGTTGGATCCATACACCGCTCTTCTCCACTTACCCCTCGCCTTGAACATTGTCTTAAAATGAGCCAGGGTCCGGAAAATCTATTTTTCCATTTTCCGGCTGAATTACTTAACCGATTTTTCTTAAACTTCTTCACAACACTAACTTCTCCAGGGACTTTTACTCAGGCCTAAATTAAACCCCCCACGCCCCCTTTTCATACAACTTTTAGCGAAAGTAAATTTTAAAAATCTATTTGTAAGGCAATGGCAAGGAAATATTTTCATTCGAATTCTCGATAGCGCTTAGCTCTTCCCTCCCTTGAGTCTTTCCTTGAACAGTCGTCGTGCCTTTTTCAACCTATTGTGGGGTCGGGAAAAATAGAATCAGCTGGCAATTAACAGTGGCTTATCTACTTTTCAAGTTTCCACCCCCAGAACTCGGCCAAATCGTAACCGATTTTCTTCATTCAAATTTTGAATGATAGCTCCTCATGATTCATCTCCACATATTATCACTTATCTTTTCCCTTCACCCCTTTCTCCGCAAATCGTTTCTAAAGGAGGACATCTCCAGAAAAGTTACCTTTTGTATGAAAGTCCTCCGTGGGCGCAATCTCTGTATACTAACACTTATGTTTTACCTTCACCCCTTTCCTCGCAAATCGCTTCCAAATGAAGCCATCTCGAGAAAAGTTAATCTTGCTCACAATTCCTCTAAATATTAACCGATTTTCTTCATTTAAAGGACCCCGCACAAAATGTATGGAAAAAAATCTCGGTCGATTGGGCTGGGTCCGAAGACCGGCTATGCATAGATTTCGAGATATCAGGCCCCAAAGTGGGTCATTTAGAGGTTTTCCGAAGAGGGATAATTCACAAGTCAACATTTCATTCCGTTAGTATCACCAGACTTAGTGGCATTAAACATTAGTTTTCGGGGTCCCTTAATACGAATGCAGTTTTTGCTTGACCGTGCAAGGTCACCTATAGGTCATTTCAAGGTCAAACCAAGAAAAATGGTTAAAATAATGTAGAAAAAACAAGTAGAGATATCCGGTGTCGCTGAATCAGGATGATTATTTGACTATGCAAGGTCACGTAGAGGTAATTTCAAGATAATTTCAAGGTCTCACCAAGATGATTACAAAAATCTGGGAAAAACCGCAAATAGGTTTGAGGGGTCACTGAATTTGAATATGGTTTATCCTTAACTCTGTCAGGTGACCCAGTGGTCATATAAAGGTTGAACCAAGAATTAATAATTAGTTAGGCTTGGTATATTGTGAACGTTGTTCATTAGAAGTAGGGGAGACCGGGGATAGTTGACCATAGGGGTAGGTTGACTAATTGTGAAAAACTCGACTAGTTCAAAAGTGTTGCATCATCCAACTAGGCGTGAGAAACCGTTACCTCCTCCCCTCAGTTGTCTCGAATGCGGCATCGCGTACGCACGTAGTTCGGGAGAAAGAGCATAATATTGAAAAAGAATACACTTAAGTAATTTTTTTCCTTGTTATATTATTTGTAATGACGCCTATATACTTGTTATTGTTCATTTGCAAATAATTTAAAATAAAAGTTTGATTGTTAATCTTTATGTTACATATCATTCTTTTTAATTTCGCTGCAGTTTTGAGGTTATGACACGTGTGTAAAAATTGCAAAGTGATCCGGGGCTGGTTGACTACCTAGTCCCATACAAAATGTGTAAATGGCAATCTATTGTTTGTTTAATGTAAATATTGCACCTCTGATTTAGAAGACTGGTTTCATAATCTGATCTCATAAATGATGTATCTATTCTTTTAAATCATATAATTATAATAATTATATCAGTTAAGACTGTTACCAAATAATTAAAATTAACAAAATTGTCATAGAATTGATAATTATTTGTTTGAATGAAGAAAATGTTATTTCAATTACTTCTTGTTATTTTAATTTTATATATCCGTAGATCTTGCCCTATTTAATTTGTAGGTCGACTTACTCCCAGTGACAAGTCAACCTACCCCATGTCTGGGGTAGGTTGACTCAAATTTCATATTCCACCAGATCATGCTTGTACTCTATATTATAACTGATTGCGAAACTTTTGTCATTTGTTTTTATAGCTTAATAGTGTACCTATCAAATTTATTGGTTTTTACAATAATATACACTAAAACAAAAAACATATAAGCATCTAAACTGAAATTTGGTCAACTATCCCCGGTCTCCCCTACTATTATTGAAAATAACGACCTGCATGTTGGGGGTCTGCTGAACCCAAACCCACTTCGGCCTTCAAGACCGGCACCAGCTATATTGTCTTCAGGATTGTTTCTCTAAGGTGTGAAGGTTTTTTTCTACAATATTCCTTTTAACGATAGTTGCAGAACATCCATATTGATTGCGAATTACTTCTTTAATAATCTTTTTTAAGGGTAGTTAAAGAGCATTCTTAATTTTTCTGTGGTTACTCCTGCAATCATCCTTGTCAGGATAGGTGCGGAAGAACATCCATATTGATTGGAGATTACTTCTTCAAGAGTCCTTTTAAGGATAGCTGAAGAGCGTTCAACATCTATTTCGATTGAGAATTCCTTCTTCAATAGTTCTTTTAAGAATAAATGAAGAACTTTCTCAATTTTTTTGTGATTACTCCTCCAACAGTTCTTTTCAGGATAGTTGCGAAAAATCCATATCGATTGGGGATTAGTTCTTCAACAGTCCTTTTAAGGATAGCTTAAGAATTACGAATATTTCAGAACTGTAAAAATGCCATTTGGGATGCGCATAAACTGTTACATCTGTAATAGGCAACAGTTTCCACGAGTGGCCGTGTCATTATCACGTCCCGAAGACTTTGCTTTCAGGGTTTCACACCCGCTGAAATTGCTGCTAATACACCGGCTTGTCATAATTGCACTCTTGCAATTCGCCGAGAATTGCAGATAATAGAGGAAGACCCACATTGTATGAGGCTGAATGTACTTTCTCAATCGAGATCTACCACTTGCCTCATATGTAATACGCAAAACGATGTACATCGTTTGTCATTAGAATGCAGAGTAGACATTTTCATAAAGAGGGACATATATTTTCCTGAATTCGTTGTAACTTGTAATCATCATTTAGACAATAGAGGATATTTGATGCAACCTTTAATAGAAGGATTAAGGGGGACCACTAGTGTGACATTTTGAAAAAAAAAATAAAAAAAATTTATTTTTAGGGTTCCGTACCTCGAAAGGAAAAACCGGGATCACTTTGTTGTCCGTCCGTCCGTCTGTCTGTCTGTCAAGACCCTTTTTCTCAGGAACGCGTGGAGGTATCAAGCTGGAATTTATATCAAATACTCAGGTCTACTGTCCCTTGGAGCTGTGAAAAAATCAAACTTCTAAGCCAACGCAATCAAAAGATACAGCCGTTTATACCGCAAATTTTGACACTCGTAAGGGAATCAAAAGCTACAGGGTACTTCCCGTGAACTCAGAATCTTGAAATTTGGTACGAAGCAACGTTTTATAGCACAGATAAAGGAAAAATTGCGAAAACCGTAAATTTTTAGTTACATCATATAATAAAAATATTTTACGGAACCCTCGGTGCGCGAGTCCGACTCGGACTTGGCCGGTCATATTTCGATAGTCTATACCTTTAAAAATAACATACTAAAATTTCAAGTGCATATCTCAAATAGTTTTTGAGTTACAGCCATCAGAAGAGCAGTCGCTCATCGTATCGAGGTACTGACAAATGTATGAATTAAACTTTAAACGCGTTTTTCTCGAAACTACCTTTTTCAAATTTGCTGCAGTTGTAGCTCGAAGACAAATCATCCGAACGATTTGATTCCTATTGCAACTTCTTTTATACATGTTTCGTCGTGCCATAAACCTCTAGTTTTCCGGATTGAATAAAAAATGTAATTTTGGCATTCCAAAAATCACCAAATTTTCGCGCGAAAAAAAATTTTTTTTTTCTTTTAAAACTCAATTTTGTGTTTGTGGCACGGGAAATACCTTCTAGTTTGATAAACTTTTTGGTTTTTTTGATATCACGCAATGTGAAGGTCTCTATAACTGCAACAGTGGAGGCACTTTTTTTTTTTTGAGCCTTGGGAAATTGCGAATAACTCGCTGAGTTTTCACATTTTTGGTCCAAAAATTTTATCATATTTTTACTAATATATATATCCACAAATATATCCTTAAAATATTAAAACATTCCATGCAGTAATTGTCTTTAAAAAAAAATTCCAAAAATCACCTTTTTTTCAGGCGGTCACACTAGTGGTCCCCCTTAAGATACGTTAATAGACCTTACGTAATAAAGGGTAATATTTTGTCATCTCTACTACAAGCTTTGCGTTCAGAAGTAAGGCGCAGTAGTGAACGTAAATATGAAAATGAACATGGGGTATCTGAAGAGGATTTTATAAAGTTTTATTCCGTCAATAAAGTAGATTTTAACGATCTCTTCACTTACTGTGATCCCATACCAGTACCTGGTGGACATCGATATGTAAGCAAAAAAGATCTTTTATGTTTTTTATGCAAGTTAAGTCAAGGCCTTAGTGATGATTTTTTGAGTGTGATGTTTCATTATCCTTCGAGACAAGCAACAAGTATGGCAGTAGCTTCAGTAAGGCAATCGCTTATTTATGGAGCTATTAATAGAGAACAATACATACAAACGCATGTAATACCTTTTGCGAATCGTTTATATAACTCAAATCCAGATAATCCAAAAGCAGTAGTTTACATAGATAGTACGTATCTCGATATTGAGAAGAGTACTTGCTTCAGAGTCTTGCGTCTATCATACTCTAAGCATAAGAGTAAACATCTAGTCAAACCCTCCATGGTAGTTGCACCCCATGGGTACATACTTCATTCAAGGACCATACTTCTCGAATGCAGCAATTAATGATGCTAGAATTCTCTTAAATGCTTTTTATCAAGATGTAAATGAAATGTAAGAGTGGTTTAAAGAGGGTGACATCTGCATACTTGATCGTGGATATCGTCATACTATACCCATTTTGAATGCAATCGGATTGATCATAAAAATGCCACCACTTTTGTATCGAAATCAAAATCAGTTTTCTACGGAAGAAGCAAATGAAGCACGTTTAATAACGAAAACGAGGTTGATTGCCGAAGCGCGTAACGGCCATTTAAAGAACATTTTCAAATTCTTTTCTGGTATAATATCAACAGCTCATGATCCTAACTTATCCGATTTCCTTCGCATTGATGGTGCAATCATAAATAAATATTTTGGACTCATTACTATGCGGAATGCGAATGTAGAATTAGCAGAGACAATGCTCAACCAATCCCAAGAAGTTAATGTTGTTCAAGCCAGAGTGGATACCAAGAATCTTAGAGGCAGAAGAGGGCGCTGGGTACAGTTAACCCCAGCGCACGTGCCATTATTTCCGATAGTATATATCGAATATCTGCAAGCATTAACATTCGGAACATATCAAGTATACTTATCGCCATCTTATATTCAAGATAGTTCGCTAAAACTTGATCTGGGAAGAAATGAGCAAGAAGATATTGCTGTCGAAATAGATCAGATTACTAACGACTACTGATGCTACAAAGTATCAGATTTGGATTGCGTTCGACGAAGAAATTGTTGGTAATGTTAATGAAGCAGAGCCTATTTTAGGTTATTATTGCACATGTAAAGCCGGAGCTCGAACTTGAGGAACATGTGCTCATATCACTGCAACTACATATGTGGTATTTAGGATATGCTAGGCACCAAGAGAATATTCGTTATCTCTCACTCAAGCTGTTGCATACTATAATGAATGCAACTATGGACGTTGACAATGACATAAATGTAGAGATAAAGATTAAGATTATTAATCTTAACTAAGTTTTAATTTAGAGATGCATAATGGTCCTAACTGTTCTGATCAACGCTATTATTTATATCACTTAAGCATTACAACTGTTACTTTGTTAGAACTATGCCATATGGCTTCAAGGTCTAACATAGGAGTACATAAAATATGCAAAGATTCACATCGTAAATACACACAACATACCTGAATGTATATTTAGATCATGGTTATAGACACTGACAAATACACAAACACGTATACAAATACACATGGGGTCAGATAACCGCCACGTCCACGTCCTTGATTCTGGGTAAAACTAAGAGCGGAAACCAAAATACATACACGTACAAGCGTACGCACAAACCTTAAACTGCCACGAATTTTTGTACACTTTCCTAATCATTTATGTTGGTGTGACTTTGAAATGACCTTGAAATGACTTCTACGTCACTGCATAGTCAAATAAAAACTTCATTCTGATTCAGCGACACCGAATATCTCTACTTGTTTTTTCTACATTGTTCTAACCATTTTTCTTGGTTTGACCTTGAAATGTCCTATAGGTGACCTTATACGGTCAAGCAAAAACTACATTCGGATTAAGGGACCCGAAAACTAACGATGATTAATGCCACTAAGTCTGGTGATACCAACGGAATGAAATGTTGACCTGTGAATTATCCTTCTTCGGAGAACCTCTAAATGACCCACTTTGGGACCTGATATCACGAAATCTATGCATAGCCGGTCTTCGGACCCATTAACACTTTTGATCACCATGCTGAAAACTATCTTTCTGCAAAATTTCATATGAAAGCCCCCCGCGGCTGCCATCTCTGCATATTTATATTTATTTTCCACGTTCACCCCTTTCCCTTCAAATTATTTCTTAAGGTGCCAATCTCTAGAAAAATTACTTTTTTGCATTCTGGCTCAGAACTCCTCTAAATAATAACCGATTTTCGCCATTTAAATTTTGAATGAAAGCTCCCCATCTGTGTTATCTCCCCTATTACCCCCTTTCCCCCAAACCATTTCTTAAGATGGCCATCTCTAGAAAAATTATTGGTTTTCTGCATTATGGCTCAGTTTTTATTTCTTTTTGTTTAAAACAAATTGCATTTAATAGTCTTTCCATTTATTTTATTTTTTTATATATACTCTTATGATGAGGGCGCAGGCCCGATAGTCCGGCGGGCGAAGCCGGCCATACATCAACTACTAGTTAAAAAATATTTTAAATTGTGTTTTATTAGCTTAATTAATCCATTACATATAGTAGAAAGCCTATTTTTAAAGATCAGGATAATCTCCTAGACAACTATGATGACTAAGTCAGCTAGATGAAGGTTTATTTATTTATTTATTTAGATAGAGGCTATGGGTACATCAATGACACTCTAACCTTTGGCCCATATGGCGCACATCATAATACATTTAGTGTAGGTTTAGATTACGGTTTAAAATTCAATATATTGTATTTACAGGGGAAGTTTAAAGTTAAGGTGCCTCAGAAGGCGAAAGAGGCTAAAGTTGTCTGGTTGGTTAGGGTCAAGTAGGGTTATGAGGTTTGAAGAAGTAATGCAGCTGTATTTACAGGTGAAGTTTAAAGTTAAGGTGCCTCAGAAGGCGAAAGAGGCTAAAGTTGTCTGGTTGGTTAGGGTCAAGTAGGGTTATGAGGTTTGAAGAAGTAATGCAGCTAAGAGATTTAGGACAGAAGGTTAGCATGTGAATAACCTGTAAGTTCCCTGCTCTCATGAGAGCGCTACTCGCGGGAGGGGTCACAGCCTCCTCCGAGGTGTTTGTTAAAATATTCTTTGCTGCCAGATCCGCCATCTCATTTCCGTGGATGCTCACATGATCCGGAACCCAGCTCAGCTTTATTCTTGATCCTTGAAGTATATGCCTTGAAATTCTCGGAATATAGTCGAAGTTCCTGGTATTTGCAATTACTTCCACCGTGGCATGGCTTTAGAGCCTGTGCAAATGATAACTAGGGTATTGGATTGTTTGACAATTTCTTAAGCTTGATACATAGCGAAAGCTTCAGTGGTTTGGATTGGGCAGTCGCAATGGAGTTGTAGTCCAGTCAATTTAACCTCTGAAGCGGAAGTTTGTGGTGGAGTGCTAATTTTTGGATATATTGTTGGGGACGGTGAGAAATGAAGTTATAATTTTTTTTTGCCCTTCAGGGGTGTTTGCGAAGGGGTGAAAAAGGTTTTTTGTTTATAACTTTGAATAAAAAAGTCAGCCTGGGTGGGAACGTTAGAGGGTGATATAATAAATGATTATTCATCTTGTATTAAAGTTTCCCCCGGTTTTGTTTATTGCAAAATTGTTTATTAACAATTTCACTCTCCCAAACCGAAAAAAATCACGGCTGATTTTTTTAAAAATACTTAAGCTCGTACGATGTCTTTCATTTTCACAATATCACTAGAAGACGCAATCCCCCATCATATACCAAAAATTCAAAACGGTTCCATGCATTTCACCTGAGATAATCACCCAGATACCTCACCTGTTTTACACCGAAAAATGTACAGTTTTAATCCAAGTCAAGATATCCCCCACGAATCGTCGCCCTCCGACCAGCTATCGCTGAGCAGCACACATTTTTCACATTTTTTCCCAGCCCACGGCGGGGAAGAAGAAGATTTGCGACTGATTCAAAAACGGAAATCGCTATAACTTTCGATGTATGTAACGGAACTTAATGTATGATGGCTTCAAAAATCACTTATTTTTTTCTCCATCTTTTCCTCATACACCACTTTCACCTAATATTTTTACTTTTTTTTATATTGAATTAAACTTAAAAAAAAAATAAAAATTAATTACATTTTATTCCTTTTCTCCCACAAAACTAAACTTTTTTGAAATATTCTTAATTTTGTAGTTATCTACAGATTCCACCCTTTATTCTCATAATTTTTATTATTTTCCACAAATCCCCCCTGACCCCCCGAATAAATATATTACCCCTTAAATTTTACAAACAAAAAACTCGCCAAACATTTTATTTTTTTTCTCCCACAAAACTAAACTTTTTTTAAATATTCTTAATTTTGTAGTTATCTACAGATTTCACCCTTTATTCTCATAATTTTTATTATTTTCCACAAATCCCCCCTGACCCCCCGAATAAATATATTACCCCTTAAATTTTACAAACAAAAAACTTGCCAAACATTTTATTTTTTTTCTCCCACAAAACTAAACTTTTTTTAAATATTCTTAATTTTGTAGTTATCTACAGATTCCACCCTTTATTCTCATAATTTTTATTATTTTCCACAAATCCCCCCCTGACCCCCCCGAATAAATTTATTACCCCTTAAATTTTACTAACAAAAAACTTACCAAACATTTTATTTTTTTTCTCCCACAAAACTTAACTTTTTTGAAATTTTAATAATTTTGTAGTTATCTACAGATTCCGCCCTTTATTCCCATAATTTTTATTATTTTCCAAACATCACCCCCTGACCCCCCCGAATAAATTTATACTACACCTATCCCTCAATTTACACGATAGATAGGTTCCTCAGAAAACCGTGCAAATCGAAATCGGGGTTTTGTATAAGTAAAACCGTGTAAAACGAAAACAGACTGAAATGTGCATAATTCGGTAATTTATTTAAAAGTAAAATAAAAGTAAATATATTTTGAAAAACATAAAAATACTAGTCTATTTATAAAATTAGTAGTAGGTGTATAAGGTATAAGTATGGAATTCATTTTACATATAGAAAGAAGAAATCAAGTCCTTAAAACCTTTCTTTCTAATCTTTTCTTCTTGATTGGTGTTGTGTTGTCGTTGGTATCTTTCATAATTTGATAGTACTTAATGCGATATTGGTTCTATGTAGAGAAATAAGAGACAATCTCGCATTAACCAAAGGTGGTATTAAAATCTTAATTAAAAATCATAAATAAATAAATAAACTCTTACTCAGACGATTTTTATTGTGAACACAATTCAAAAATGGCACTGGTAATATCCATGCAGTTAAAATGTTCAGTTTTACCTGTTTTTTTCTTAAACCTCTGATTTTATAAACCCTGTAAAAGCGAAATCGTGTAAAAAAAGTATCGTGTAAATCGAGGGATAGGTGTATTTACCTTTTTTTTAAATTATTCCCCATTTTTACTATTCAATTTTTTCCACCAATTCTCAATTAATCTCACTTTTTTTTTCACCCACATCTACTTCAAGGTCTTCCGAAACCAAATCTACATTTTTTCTCCATTATTGCTAATAGTTTGTCCCCAATTGGAGTAGATCTTTATGCAATAATCGTAAATCGAAACTGGGGAGAAATTAATATTTTGGGCGAAAAATGATCCGCTAGCACACACGGGGGCAGATTGGGGACATACTATTAGCAATAATGGAGAAAAAAATGTAGATTTAGTTTCGGAAGACCTTGAAGTAGATGTGGGTGAAAAAAAAAGTGAGATTAATTGAGAATTGGTGGAAAAAATTGAATAGAAAAAATGGGGAATAATTTAAAAAAAAGGTAAATGGTATAAATTTATTCGGGGGGGTCAGGGGGTGATGTTTGGAAAATAATAAAAATTATGGGAATAAAGGGCGGAATCTGTAGATAACTACGAAATTATTAAAATTTCAAAAAAGTTTAGTTTTGTGGGAGAAAAAAAATAAAATGTTTGGTAAGTTTTTGTTTGTAAAATTTAAGGGGTAATAAATTTATTCGGGGGGGTCAGGGGGGGATTTGTGGAAAATAATAAAAATTATAAGAATAAAGGGTGGAATCTGTAGATAACTACAAAATTAAGAATATTTCAAAAAAGTTTAGTTTTGTTGGAGAAAAAAAATAAAATGTTTGGCGAGTTTTTTGTTTGTAAAATTTAAGGGGTAATATATTTATTCGGGGGGTCAGGGGGGATTTGTGGAAAATAATAAAAATTATGAGAATAAAGGGTGGAATCTGTAGATAACTACAAAATTAAGAATATTTCAAAAAAGTTTAGTTTTATTGGAGAAAAAAAATAAAATGTTTGGCGAGTTTTTTGTTTGTAAAATTTAAGGGGTAATATATTTATTCGGGGGGTCAGGGGGGATTTGTGGAAAATAATAAAAATTATGAGAATAAAGGGTGGAATCTGTAGATAACTACAAAATTAAGAATATTTCAAAAAAGTTTAGTTTTGTGGGAGAAAAGGAATAAAATGTAATTAATTTTTATTTTTTTTTTAAGTTTAATTCAATATAAAAAAAAGTAAAAATATTAGGTGAAAGTGGTGTATGAGGAAAAGATGGAGAAAAAAATAAGTGATTTTTGAAGCCATCATACATTAAGTTCCGTTACATACATCGAAAGTTATAGCGATTTCCGTTTTTGAATCAGTCGCAAATCTTCTTCTTCCCCGCCGTGGGCTGGGAAAAAATGTGAAAAATGTGTGCTGCTCAGCGATAGCTGGTCGGAGGGCGACGATTCGTGGGGGATATCTTGACTTGGATTAAAACTGTACATTTTTCGGTGTAAAACAGGTGAGGTATCTGGGTGATTATCTCAGGTGAAATGCATGGAACCGTTTTGAATTTTTGGTATATGATGGGGGATTGCGTCTTCTAGTGATATTGTGAAAATGAAAGACATCGTACGAGCTTAAGTATTTTTAAAAAAATCAGCCGTGATTTTTTTCGGTTTGGGAGAGTGAAATTGTTAATAAACAATTTTGCAATAAACAAAACCGGGGGAAACTTTAATACAAGATGAATAATCATTTATTATATCACCCTCTAACGTTCCCACCCAGGCTGACTTTTTTATTCAAAGTTATAAACAAAAAACCTTTTTCACCCTTTTTCACCCCTTCGCAAACACCCCTGAAGGGCAAAAAAAAATTATAACTTCATTTCTCACCGTCCCCAACAATATATCCAAAAATTAGCACTCCACCACAAACTTCCGCTTCAGAGGTTAAATTGACTGGACTATTGTTGGGCTTTAATGAGAACCCAGTCGCCTTTGACTAAGTGCCCGATTGCGTAGCTAACTCCTTGGATGGAGTTTCCAGAAATCTGCATTGGGATTGGATCCGGTTTCCAGAAACCTGCATTGGGGTGGTTGCTTTTTGTTTCAGCAAACAGTTGACGATAGCTCGCAGAGGAAGTGTTCGACTTAGAATGGTTCCATAGCAAATTGATGAAAAGGGCAGATCGGATCGAAAGATGTAGGTGCGATTGAGAACTTGGCTGCCGGGGGAGGTATAGGAATACCCAGTACAGGACTTCCTGTATTGATCTCTTCAAGGAAGAAGGACATGAGTTGGGAGATTGATTTAATAAGGATCTGAAAATTTAGTGCAGAGGTTGAAATGGGTCTGTTATATTCTTAGCAACAAGTGTGAGCTAGTGTTGTTCTAGGCAGTGTCTGATCGAGGGAAAGCCTGTTTCAATGAGGAGAGCCTCGATGGGTGATGTTATAAGGCTCCTGAAGTGGTTCTAACTATAGCATTAAGGCCTATCTGTAGCTTATGAAGTAGGGTTGGAGCTGCATGTCCGTAAAGGGTTAATCCGTAATCTGCTTTGCCCAGGATTGATTAAAGCCTTCGCTATTTCGGTGAGAGCTGCTGGTGTTGCACTACAACCTTTGTCTGTAAGGATTTAAATTAAGTTTTGAGTTTCCTCCAGTTGTTGAGATAGGGATCGGACATGGGCGTCCCATTTGAGATTTTTGGAAAAGATTACCCCGAGGATGTACATTTGATCCCTATAGGCATAATCTTATTATTATAATCAAATTAGATTTGTCTTTAAGGAAATTTTTAGAGAAATTGTTGTCTGCCGAATAACCCGACCAAGTGCTGGCGAATCATAAGCAATATCTCCAGGGTATGTTATAGCTAGTCTAGAGGTGATCAAGTTTAAAATCAAATTAGAAGTCTTGTTACCAGAAATTACCCTTACCTTCTTCCAGGCGTCCGTTAGGTTGGTGTTCGGGTCGATTGTGCTGGCTTATTGTTCCCATCACCTTCCTTTGGTCTGTTTGATTTCCCTTTTAACAACCGCTGATTCCCGGCGGCAGACCTGCAGGTTTTCTGCTGTAGGGTGTCTCTGAAAAATTTTCCAAGCTCTATTTCTATCTCTCTATCTATTTGGTTTTAATTTTCGAAAGGATGGCCTGTTTCATCCAACAAGGTTAGGTTCTAGATTTATGACTGGAGGGATAGAAGACGGGTGAATTGTATTATCTTTTTAATTTTTTTTTTTTTTTTTTTTTTTTGTTTGTTTGTACAGACCATCAGCTTTTGATTGATTGATTGATTTACTTGAGGAGGGGAGGCAGAACACCCCAAGCGCTCAGACTTTCATTAGTGCATTGCGCTCAAAACCCCTGCTCTATCTGAACTTCCCCGTTGCCCTGATGAACTGGAGGATCTCAGACAGAGATCGAGAATCAAAATCCTCCATCCTCATGACATCGGTGCCAAACGCGTCTCTGCGTGCACGAAAAAACGCAGGACAGTCACAGAGGAAGTGCTCTGTACTGTCCTCCTCCTTCCCTCACGAGGGGTACACAGGGTCGCCGATGTTTCCCAGAGTATTCAAGTGTTTGCCAAGTGTTTTATGCCCTGTAATTGTCTCTACTAGCGCCCTGCAATCTTTCCTACCGAGTAATCCAGTTCTTCAACGTCGCAGAGCTAACACAAATAATGAGCTCTGGGCCTATGGAGGGGTATTTAGCGCTTTCCCTCTAAAGGGAATCTGAAGACTCGTTGCCTTCTACTCCCTGGCGGCTAATGCCTACTCTCCAATGAGCAAGCCAACCACAAACCAACCACTTATCAGTTGGCTGACAAAATGCGTTCGTACACATCTTTATCAATGTAGATGTGAGATGTAAAACGTTCTGCTTGTTTTAATCGGGAGTGAAATGGAACAGGAAGAAATTTATATTTCGTAATTTATGAATAAGGATGTTTATAAATTTCATCCTTTTTTACTTAACACTCCAAATAAATACCATTTCCACTTAAAAATGCTTCTTCACTTTTGGCGGCAATTTTTTTCTAACACAACCTCAAATTTTTCTTAAGATTTGACATTTTAGTAGTACTAAATATGTAGCTAGGCTCAGAACCACTACAAGAAATCTGCTGAATTTCATGTCGGCTGTTTCATGTGGGGAAATGGTTTACCCAATACGAACGAAAAGCTAGAGCATGCCCACCAAAACACAAGCGAGACGGGAGACTTATTTTACAATGAGAAGGAAAAGGTAGCAGCACTTTTTTTGGTTTGGTCGTGGTTGGCTTGCTCATTGGAGAGTAGGCATAAGGACCCATATAAGAATGACCTAATTACAATTTGCAACCCAATTCAGTTGTTTCTTATAATCCCGGACTATTTTTGTCCGAGAATTGAGATTAAGAAGAGTGGCAAGAGCAGACTTATGCCTAATCTCCAATGCGGAGGATAACCACGAACCCACCACTTATCAGTTGGCTGACAAAATGCGTTCGTACACATCTTTATCAATGTAGATGTGAGATGTAAAACATTCTGCTTGTTTTAATCGGGAGTGAAATGGAACAGGAAGAAATTTATATTTCGTAATTTATGAACAAGGATGTTTATACATTTCATCCTTTTTTACTTAACACTCCAAATAAATATCATTTCCACTTAAAAATGTTTCTTCACTTTTGGCGGCAATTTTTTTCTAACACTTAACCTCAATTATTTCTTAAGATTTGACAAATTAGTAGTACTAAATATGTAGCTAGGCTCAGAACCACTACTAGAAATCGGCTGAATTTCATGTGGGAATTCAAATCTTTTAACTAATACGAACGAAAAGCTAGAGCATGTCCACCAAAACACGAGCGAGACGGGAAAGAACCCCGCACAAAATGTATGGGAATTGAACACCGGTCAATTTGTATGAAACTTCGTATTTTGATAGCCCTTGTTATGCTGATCAAAAGTCTCAATGGGCACGAAGCCCGAAAACCCCCCCAACTCCCCCAAAACCGCCCCTAAAGGTCAGGGGCTGTATTTGGTATATTTTATTGGTGAATTGCCTTACCGAAATATTTTACTTCTGTAGTCAAACCTACGGACTCCATACAGTAACTAGGTCATTCACAAAACAGTCAAACTACCCCCCCCCCCCCCCCCCCCCCCCCCCCCCCCGCCCTCTCCCCACACCTCATAGCTCGACATGCGTTTACCGGCTGTGAGAACGTTTCATCGTGAATTCCATACCACAGCCACCTAATCGATCACTATTCAATACCGTTCGACCCCCGAAAAATGAACCTCTCACTCTAACACTAACCCTGGGGGGTGAAACAACACCACTCCGTGCTACACCTTCCATATGAATTATTCCTGCTTACGGGTTCCCAAACTGGGTGACCGTGATTTGCATTCCACAACCACCTAAGCGTTCACTATTCAATATCCTTCGGCTGATTTTGGTACGGAGTGGGGTTAGTTCACCTCCAACCCCGGGGTTGCTATTGGAGTGGAGGGTTCAATTGTCGGGAGTCGAAGGTTCAGTAGTGATCGTTTAGATGGCTGTGGGATGGAATTCACGATCAAACGGTTTCACAACCCGTAGGCAGTGAAAAGTCATATGGCAGGTTTTACGGGCTGTGGCGAGGGTTGGGGTGTATGTTGGGGGCGGGGGTTCGAAAGATATTGAATAGTGAACGCTTAAGTGGCTCTGGAATGCAAATCACGGTCATCCAGTTTGAGAACCCGTAGCAGGAATAATTCATATGGCAGGTTTGGTACGGAGTGGGGTTGTTTTACCCCTCAGGGTTAGTGTTGGGGTGGAAGATTCATTTGGCGGGGGTCGAACGGTATTTGAGTAGTGATCGTTTAGGTGGCTGTGGTATGGAATTCACGATGAAACGTTCTCACAGCCGGTAAACGGGGAAAACTCGCATGTCGAGCTATGAGGTGTGGGGAGAGGGCGGGGGGAGTTTGACTGTTTTGGGAATGGCCTAGTTACTGTATGGAGTCCGTAGGTTTGACTACAGTAGTAAAATATTTCGTTAAGGCAATTCACCAATAAAATCTATCAAATACAGCCCCTGACCTTTAGGGGCGGTTTTGGGGGAGTTGGGGGGGTTTTCGGGCTTCGTGCCCATTGAGACTTTTGATCAGCATAACAAGGGCTATCAAAATACGAAGTTTCATACAAATTGACCGGTGTTCAATTCCCATACATTTTGTGCGGGGTTCTTTATTTTACAATGAGAAGGAAAAGGTAGCAGCACTTTTTTTGGTTGTGTCGTGGTTGTCCTCCGTATTGGAGAGTAGGCATTACTGTCGCTGCAGATACCTATTCTTCTACCTTGCCATCTCTGAGCAATTATCCAGTTGGCCACTTCTAGAATGGCTAAAACTTCAGCTTGGAGGACTGTCGCCATGTTTCCAAGCGAGTAACTGTATTTGATATCTTCGTTCAAAAACCATCCAGCGCCCGTACCGTTTACAGTTTTCGAGCCGTCTGTGTAGAAGATGTCGCTGTCCATTCAGTAATTTGTTTGGTTCTTCATATTCCTCCCTTTCTGGGAGGAGAATTTGAAATCTTCTTCCGAACATTTGCCAAGGGTACTGATAAGGCTTGTTGCAGGAAACTCTGTGCAATAGAGGTACCCTTCTCTATAAAACAACACACGCAATTTTTTCCAGTTGACTAAATTATAAAAAAGTTCTAAGAATTTTCGTACCTGAAATTGCTAATTTTTGTTTATCCCTGCCATTTGGGTTTAACCCTTTGGGTGCACATTTATTCGAATAATTTTTTGCATTTGGAGCACATTTAATTTTTTGGGGTATAGAGTAATTTATAAGAACAGCATATTTTATGCAAGAATTCATTTATTTCATGATATATTAATATATGTATGATATTTGAAATAAACAAGAATGAACATGTTAAGGGGTTATATACAGTCAGGAGGCCTAAAAAAGTCGATTTTTCAAGAATTTTTCTTGAGATGATCTTTTAAGTTATTAATGTAAAATTCTGTGCACATATAATGGTAACTCTTGAGTGTATTTTAATGTTTTTTATTTGTAAAAATAATTATTTTAAAAGCTGCTACAGCTGATCTCCGGGAGCAACTCTAAAAAAAAGCGTTTTGCGGTGTGCACGATATCTCTGAACTGGATCATCCAAAATGAGAAAACCAAAAATATTTCGTTAGTATATTGTTTTATCTTGTAATTAATCGAAGGAATAAGCAAAATAAGAATTTTTGACAAAATGGCGGTTTCTTAAAAAAAAAATCGATTTTTAACAACAATTTTCGCTCTAAATTGTTTATAAAATGGAAAATATTTATCGGTGAACAAAAAGCTTCGATTAATTACTAAAAAATATGCTTAAGAAGCTTTTCTTAAAATTTGAAACTGATCAGTTCAGCCGTTTCCGAGAAATCTTGCTCACCGACTTTAAGAACACAGTTTTGAGAAAAACGCGCTTAAAGTTTTAAAAGCACTTACATTTAGTACAAAAACTCGAACACGTCATTACAAATATGCGTGTAACTGCGAGAATATTCACATGACATGACACGTCGAATACGGTCAAAGGGTTAAGAGTAAGCCTTCAATGGTCCCATCATTTGTGCACCTCTTTCGGCCGGTTGACCGAATCCTGAATATATCATATCATTGTCTCTTAGACTAATGTTCTTCCATTTAAAACTAGTGTGCTGAGTAACGGCGGAAAAAAAATTGTTTATAAAAATTAATATATGTTTTGTCTCTGGAATAGGTGGCAAATCAAAGATGTATCGTGGGGAAAATAGAACTTATATTATAACGTAATTTTGTTACAAAGAAAAACGTGACTGCCCTGACGGCTGACCTAACAGGAAGAGGAGGAATTGTTCGGTTTTACTTGCTACCGTTCTTTTAATGCCAGTGTCGCCAACTATCAATGTATCGATGTTGTAATTATAAAGTTGTAGATGGCGTTTAATAGACGACATTAAAGATGCTACAACACACCCCTGCTCAAAGTAGATGCAACATAATATATTATATACCCTGAAAGAGTGCGTATCTTTGTAATTTATTTGCAGTAAGGCCGGATAAGAGTGGGTGGGCTGCCCCCGCATGTATATTGACCATTTTAATGTGGTAAGTTGCTACGGTGATGGGATTAATTTATGCCAAGTTTCAATTTCAAAAAATGTTTTTTACACTAGTTATAACGAATTTTTGGAAAATTGAAAAAATTAATTTTTTCGAAAATGGCTGAACCGATCTTGATGGCTAAAATATATGTTATATAGGGTACCAAAACAGTCTTGGAAAAAAATTCGAAAATTAATTTGGTTAATTAGAAGGGCATAAAAAAAAATATTTAAATTTTCAAAAAATTAGTTTTTTATGAAATCCTTTTTGTACCACCGCCAATTTTATCCTGTAGTGTACTTAGACCCAAAGCTACAACATATATTTTTTTGGAAATTATCGAAAGGGTACTTCATAGTTAAAAAACAAGAAAACTTTTTTTTTCTACCAAATTAAAGTTTTTAGTTGTGATTTTTTATAAAATACGCACACTTTAAAGAAATCCAACACCTTTATTTGAATTTGAATAAAGATTTTACAATTTTAATTATACTAATTGTGAAGTGCTTCACAGTTAAAAAAGAAATAAAACAGTTTTTTCTTATACAATTCAGGTTTTTATTTACGATTTAATAAAATAAATAAAAATGCAGTCATGTCACATTGAAATACTTAATCGTCATCACTGTTTTCATCTATTACAACATTTATATTGCCCTCCTTGAATAGTTTGCTTAGAATTTCAGCTGGTGTTACTCTTCTTGATAAGAATCTTGCATGGGATAAATAATAGATAATTGCTGCTACCGTGTAAACGCTGAATTATAGCACTCTGGACCAGCTGGACCATTTGTTGTACGTTTACACGATATCGGCCGTTCCGTATTAGTTTATATTTCTATGGTTCATTCGAAACCGTTAAAATCTTAACGTATTTCAGTTTGCAAACTTGCACTCATTTCACTTTCGTTGTCTGTTGCATAAGCATTATAAATAAAAGTATTTCAATTTCGATTTCTGGATTGAATTTTGAATGGTTTAATGTTTTCTCAAATCAAGGATATTTTGCATATGTAATTTTATTCTTGTTATACATAGCTTTGGACGAGGGAAGGAGTTACATTTTGTATTTCAGATTTTGTATTTTTGTATCATTACTTATTATTAATTATTTAGTTATTTAGCTAATAATATAATGTCATCGATCAATTTATTTAATCAAAAGTGCTCTGCTTGTAGCAGGTTTATAAAAAAAGTACTTATATCAAGAACAGTTAGTCTCAGAATATTCTTCATCAATCATGAAATCGTTTGAAAACGATGTACTACCCTTACGATTTGGATTCGATGCTACATCTCGGCTTGATCTTATTAATTTCCACACTACCAATATCGCTAAGAAGCTGTTCAATTCGGATGAAAAGTTAATGTTGATTTGTGATGGTACGTATGCTCGTCATCAGAAGAGCAGTAACAACGAGTACCAACGAAGGTCTTACTCAAGTCAGAAAAAGTACCCATTATGCAAGCCTTTTACTATTTGTACAAGTACTGGGCATGTAATTGACATGTTAGGACCATACTACGCAAATCAGAATGATGCTAATATTATAAAAAATCTTATTAAAGATCCTCATGGTATAAGTCAATTAATGCATAAAGGCGATATATTCGTCCTTGATCGTGGTTTTCGAGATGCAAGAAATGTATTGGAATCAAAAGGCTTTATTGTACTTATGCCAGCCTTAAAGGGTAAGCGAAATCAGTTGCCAACTAAAGAAGCAAATGAGTCTCGTTATGTAAGAAAAGTTCGCTGGGCTGTGGAAGCTGTGCATGGTATAATTAAACAAAAATACCGACTACTAGACAAAGTAATTGATAATAAATTGCTTCCAAAGGTTGGATTATACTTTAAAATTGCAGCGTTTTTGCACAACCAGTTCGGGAAGCCGCTACAATCAGATGTCGAATGTTCAGAAGAAATTCTAATGAGAATGAAGGACCAATTAGATGCGGAAAACACCTTGGCTAACGAAGCCGAGGAGAACGGATGGTTTCGTAAAAAGCTTATGTTTATAAATGTTTCATCCAACGACATTCTTGACTTTCCCGAGATGACAGAGAAAGATCTTAAAATCTTATTCACAGGCTCATATCAACTTTCACAATCCGTTTCGTACTTGGCTGAAATGATGAACGACGATGGGTCCATAAACTTGCAATTTGTAAAAGACCAGACTAATATTTTAAAGGTTCAGGTTCAATCAAGGCACGTGAACCGAAAATGATATCGATGTTTTATCCATTATACTCCAAACAGTATAGGCGTTGCAGGAATTAAGGAATATGCTTGTGAATGTGCGAATGGTCGTAGAACAGTTGGTTGTTGTTCGCACGTAGCAGCAATTATCTATTATTTATCCCATGCAAGATTCTTATCAAGAAGAGTAAGACCAGCTGAAATTCTAAGCAAACTATTCAAGGAGGGCAATATAAATGTTGTAATAGATGAAAACAGTGATGACGATTAAGTATTTCAATGTGACATGACTGCATTTTTATTTATTTTATTAAATCGTAAGTAAAAACCTGAATTGTATAAGAAAAAACTGTTTTATTTCTTTTTTAACTGTGAAGCACTTCACAATTAGTATAATTAAAATTGTAAAATCTTTATTCAAATTCAAATAAAGGTGTTGGATTTCTTTAAAGTGTGCGTATTTTATAAAAAATCACAACTAAAAACTTTAATTTGGTAGAAAAAAAAAGTTTTCTTGTTTTTTAACTATGAAGTACCCTTTCGATAATTTCCAAAAAAATATATGTTGTAGCTTTGGGTCTAAGTACACTACAGGATAAAATTGGCGGTGGTACAAAAAGGATTTCATAAAAAACTAATTTTTTGAAAATTTAAATATTTTTTTTTACGCCCTTCTAATTAACCAAATTAATTTTCGAATTTTTTCCAAGACTGTTTTGATACCCTATATAACATATATTGTAGCCATCAAGATCGGTTCAGCCATTTTCGAAAAAATTAATTTTTTCATTTTTCCAAAAATTCGTTATAACTAGTGTAAAAAACATTTTTTGAAATTGAAACTTGGCATAAATTAATCCCATCACCGTAGCAACTTACCACATTAAAATGGTCAATATACATGCGGGGGCAGCCCACCCACTCTTATCCTGCTACGGCCTTTGAGGGATACCTGCCTTTTCACTAAAAATTGTTGTTAAAGGCTTGCTATCAGTACATAACGTAAACTGACGTCCATAGACGTACTGATGGAAGTATTTGACTGCCCAATAAATAGCTAGTGCCTCTTTTTCCAGTTGGCTGCAACGCCTTTCACTATGAGAAAGTGACCTTGGCGCGAAAAAGATTGGTTTGATGTTTCCATTACCATACACATGACTTAGTACCGCACCAAATCCATATGCACTCGCATCTGTCTCAAGTTGCAAAGGTAAATTTGCATCGTAGTGAACTAGCACTATCTTCGAAGTCAGTTTTGCTTGGGCAAATGCTACCTGACATTCGTTTGACCACTCCCAAGGACAGTCCTTGAAAAGCTCGAAAATTTGTTTAAGGTTTGCGAAGCCAATGGAAAAAATTCCCTATAGTAATTTACAGCACCCAAAAATGATTTAAGTTCAGTTACACAACTCCATTCCATTTCTAGAATAGCTTTGATTTTACTTTGAGATGGCTGTAAACCACTTTTGTTAATAATAAACCCGAGATATTCCACGGAATCTTTAAAAAATTCACATTTATTTTTGTTTTAGATGATTCAATATTAATTCCAATCTAAGATTGTGTTCTTCTAGAGTATGACTTAATACCAATATGTCATCCTGAAAAATTGCAACACCCTCAATATCATAAAGTACCCTTTCTATTCTCTTTTGGAATATTAATGGGCATGCACTTATGCCAAAAGGTAATCTCGTGTATTTGCATAACGTCTTATGTGTGCAAATTGTCGTGTAAACCTGGCTGTCTTTTTCCAATTATATTTGCTGGTATGCAGCTACTAAATCTACACTCCTTGAAAAAAGAAAAGTTCGCAGGACCGGAAAATCGCTACTTTGCAGTTTATTTCTTTTTCTACAGTATAAAATATCAAAAATTGATCCTAGAACATTTAGTAAATATAGTAACAAGTAAAAACATTTATCTGTAAGGGCTTTTAGAGAACATTTAAACATATGAAAGCATTAAAAAGATGTTTTGCAATTTTTCGTTAATAATTGTGAACTGAATATTTTCTAAAATTAAAGGAATTTCATGAAAATTTCGGTGTTTTGGTATTAGAGGTGACTAAATTATATCCTTACACGAGTCTTCTGAAAAATAATAAAACATTTTTTTTTTTCTGTAAAATTTTATTGCTCTTAATAGTGAGTTGCACCACCTTTCTTTCATATTACCTCGTCAACCCTACTTTTCATTGATGAGTACAAGGTTTTCAAATATTCTAAGTTAATTGCATTGTACGGAGTCTACTCCACAATTTTTTTTTAGATCAGCCAATGATTCAGGACTTTTTTGGGCAACTCTTTGTTCGAAAGTAGCCCAAACATTCTCTATGGGATTGAGATCCGGGCTGTTTGCAGGCCATGGCAAAGAATTTATTCCCAGTTCCTCTTTGTAGACTTCAATCTACAATAGAAAAGACACTAATAATGAATTAGAGAATGTAATTTTATTTAATGGTTTGCAAATACTCACAAATCTCGCTCGATGGCAAGGAGCTGAGTCGTCTTGAAAAACAGGATTTTCTGTTATTTGACTCAGCTTCTCTAGAGCGGGAACAGCACCATCCAATATTATTTTTTTGTATTTGTCTGCGTTCACAGATCCCTCCAGGATTATTAAAGGGCCAACACCAATCGAAGTAATGTACCCTCAAACCATTATGCAGGGTGAATGCTTTACCGTTGATATGATGCATTCATCGCTATAACGTTCACCTTTTCGACGGCGAATTCTGGCAGCTCCATCTGACCCCATCAAGTTAAATTTGGACTCGTCGGAGAATATGACTTTTCCCCATTTTTGTCGTTAGTAACGGCTTTTTCGCTGGTTGACGGGATACAATCCCCATTTCTTTTAGTCGATTCTGTTCAAGGATATCGGATATTTGTAGCCTTGTTGCTTCCTCAAGTTGTGCCCGTAAAGTTCCGGAAGAAGCAAATCAATTTCTCAGAGTTAACTGCTTCAGTAAGTTATCCTGTCGAGGTGTAGTCTTTTTTTCCGTCCAGAGCCTTGCTTTCTCTCACAACTTCCAGATTCGAGATAATTTTTCAAAACTTTACGCATAGCACATTCACCGAATCCTATTTCAGATGCTATTTGTCTATTTGACCACAATAAACCTTTCAACGTTAGAATTTTTGATTTTATTTCAACAGACTTTCTTCGTTGTCTCGCCTTCACTTAATCTAAATTCAGCTATCTTAACACTTCTTAACCCTTTCAATGCTCTAATTGCAATAATCTATGGTAATGCACACATTAAGGATATGTTTAATCACTTTTATTACCGTTATGTCGCATTTTACTTGCCCTGGCGCCAATGAGGCAATTAGGTCGTTATTTTTAACGAGTGCGAACCATTTTTTTTCTAGGAGTGTAGCTTTGAAAAAATTAGCCCTCCAGACACCTTTTCAAACAGATCCTCAATACGAGGAATTACATACCTTTCTATAATTAAAACTGGGTTGATACTTTAAATTCTATACTTATACGCATGGATCCATCATTTTTAATAATCGGTACAATTGGAGTTGCCCATTCTGAATAATCAACGGGAACTAATATTCCACTCGTAACTAACCTCTTAATTTCGTCTTCTACCTTTGCCTTAAGGGGAGGTTCCTCTGATCAACTCTGAAAAGTTCTTCACTTTTATGAATTTTTTTGAGGTATAAAGAAATGTGATATGAACAAACGGTTTTTTGTACAATGTTTATTGATAAAAAGAGTCCCTAAATTTATTTTTTCCCCCCTCTTTCAATTCAAAATGGCGGCTCCAGCCATATCTCCGCAAGGCCTTGCGCGCCATATATGCGTCTGCGCGGGACGTTCCCGAGGGTCGTAGGGGTCACTGAAACATGAACATTTTTTAAGTTAGTTAAATAAACATATGTAGCGGCCCTTCAACCAAAAATTTCGAAATTTTGATAAAAAAAACAGAGAAAGTTATCCACTTGAAAATTAAGGTCGTGTTTTGGGGTGTGTTTTAGTTGTTTAAGACAGGCGTAAATATTGTTTATTATTAAAATATATTGCTAATAATGGTTCAAGGGCTCCGAAATTGAATTTTACACATGACTTTAAAATTTCAAGTGGATCCGATCAGTGGTTCTCGAGATACACTGTCCCGCGCACTGAAAATATCAACTTTCGGGAAAACGCGTTTGAAGTTTTAGAACCATTTCGTCTTGTTCGCTAATTGTGCCGCGTTAACAGTTGCATGCTTCTCTTTGAAGCGCTGTAACTTTCTAAAAACTGCATAAAACGCAAAACGGTTTTAAGATCATGTTTTTAACATATTATAGATTGATAATATGTAAAAAAAAAAAAAATCAATTTTTTCATCGCCGATCAAAGGAACCTCCCCTTAAAGCAAAAGGAATTGGTCTAGGAGAAAAAAATTTTGGAGTAGCACTTTTATCGATTATTAACTTGAATTTTCCCTTATTGAATGTTCCTAAACGCATACTAAAAACTTTTGAAAATCTCTTCACCACCCTTTTTACGTCCTCGAAGCAGCGCACGTTTTTAACATCGAAATATAAGCCAAATTTTCCCATGAAATCTCTACCTAACAAAGGAGCATTCGAACTTTGCACAATAAAAAATGTTTATTTATTTATTTATTTATTAAGCTTAATACAAGCTATGCAAACATACAAGCACAAGCATACATACTTAAACGCTAGAATATACATATGAATAAATTAAGAACTAGGGGGGGGGGGGGGGGCGTTTCCGGGCATTCCGAAGGGATGACTTGGAAAGGTGGAAGTCGAATGATGGTGAGGAGTTGGCTTTACGTATCATGCGGGAAATTGGTTCGGAAAAGCCATAATTGGTGCGGTGATGCGAGGGGCGGAAGAGGGGTACTGATCTGAGGCTACGGGGGTTGGTGTGAAGCGATATCAGCTGTAACAGGGAGGGGCAATCGATGACACCATTAAGCAGCTGGTGAATAAAGAGAATGTCGGCATAATCGCGTCGCTTACTTAAGGGTTCCAGATCGATAAGTTTCAGGCGATCTTCGTACGGCGGCAAGTTTTGGTGGTCTGACCAAGGAAGATCGCGTAAGGCAAAACGAAGGAACCTACGCTGGACAGATTCAATCCTGTTGATATGAGTTGACTGAGTGGGAGACCATACCTGACTGGCATATTCAAGGAGAGGACGGACAAAAGAGATGTATAGGGATTTCGCGACGTAAGGGTTATTGAATTCTATGGACCACCGTTTCACGAAGCCGAGAGCTGAGTTTGCTCTGGCTAATGTGTTGTCGATGTGAGAACGAAAGTTGAGTTCCCTATCGCAGGTGACACCGAGACCGCGAAGAGAGTCAACCGAAGGGATATGCTCGCCAGATAAAAGATAGATTCTAGGGGAGGAAGGGAGCCGTTTACGTGAATAGGTGATGGATTGGCATTTTGAGACGTTTAAATCCAAGAAGTTTTTACAGCACCATGTGCAAAAAGAATCCAGATCTTCTTGTAGAAGGGGGGGGGGGGTCAACTGGGGAGGAAATTTGTTTAGAGATCTTCATGTCGTCGGCGTAAATTGAGAGGTCCGAGTGTTTGATGATGCACTCGACGTCATTTACAGCCAGAACAAAGATCAGGGGACCCAAATGACTGCCTTGAGGAACCCCAGACTGAGCTATGAAAGGGCTAGAGTTTGCTGAACCGAAGAGGACGCTATATTGACGTTGGGATAGGTAGGAACTCAACCAAGAGAGAAAACGCGGTTGGGAGCCGAGAGAACTGAGTTTAAAAAGAATTATTTGGTGCGAGATTTTGTCAAAGGCTTTACTGAAATCGGTGGCAACAACGTCGACCTCGTAGCCGTTTTCAAGTACACGTAATGTTCTGGAGACGAAGTCGGCGAGATTAGTTGTTATTGATCTGCCTTTAAGGAAGCCGTGTTGGAAAGAGGAGAAAATGGACTTGCAGTGAAAGAACATGGAGTCATAAACAATTTGTTCGAAAAGTTTAGGTATGCAAGACAGTTTGGCGATGGGCCGGTAGTTAGATACATCACTTTTACAGCCCTTTTTGTGAATAGGGATGATGAATGAGTCTTTCCACCGAGAAGGAAAAACGCCTTGGGAGATTGATAGTTCAAAGAGAGAGGTAAGAGGTTGTGTTAAGTGCTGTGCGCATTTTTTCAGCACGATCGCGATGGCGGGAATGCCGTCGGGGCCAGGGCTGAAATTGTCCTCAAGTGCGGTAATGTATGAAGCAACCAATATGGAGTCGATGTTAACGGAGACAAAGGAAGTTTGAGGGCGAGATTGCATAAAGTGAAAGTAGTTAAAATCGGGTACTGAGGACTGTTCGCAAAAGGATTGGCTGAAATGATTGGCAAAGAGGTTCGCGATTGTTCTGGGATCAGCTGAAGATACGTCTCCAAGTTTAAGGGTTGAAGGGTAGCCACTAGATTTTTTTTTAATATTAATGAATTTGTAAAAGCATTTGGGGTCAGAGATGAGATTAAATTGCATACGATTACGGTAATTGTGGTAAAGCGATTTGCTGCGTTCGGAAAACAAATGTTAAATCTCTCGTGTGATCTTCGAACTGTGTACAGAGAACACACTTGCCAATCGGTTGAAATTTATTACCGTTATAATTAACAAGCTGAATATTGACTTTTTCTATAAGAACTTGCGAGAACAATTTACTAAATAGAACTTTACTCATTACATTGACAGCCGCTCCACTGTAAAGTTTCGCTAGAACTTTATGATTGTTTTAAGGGGGTATTCTAGTGTAGAGGCACGAATTTCGGCCGTTTTTTCAAGTTTCGTAAAAAAAGAACAACACATTTTTTTACTATCCTTTTTTTTCTTATTTGTTTGTTGATACTTTAAGAATACATAAAAATTAAAGAAAAAAAAAAACAAAACAAAAATTCCATAAGTTATCGGCTGGCAGAGTGGGGGATCCAAAAAAAAAGGGGTGAAAATAGTTAGTAAGATAGAACTTATATTATAACGTAATTTTGTTACAAACAAAAACGGGACTGCCCTGACGGCTGACCTAACAGGAAGAGGAGGAATTGTTCGGCTTTACTTGCTACCGTTCTTTTAATGTCAGTTTCGCCAACTATCAATGTATCGATGTTGTAATTATTAAGTTGTAGATGGCGTAAAATAGACGACATTAAAGATGCTACAATATACTAGTGATAATTTTGTAAATTATATGTATAATAAGAATTTATAATTGTTTATTCTAGGTTATATGGACGTGTGGACAGTTTTTGACGAGTCGACGAAAAAAACCAGTAAATCTGAAGATTATCATGATTTTATGATCTTAAGCCAGAGTCATAGCTCCTTAGTCCTTCAAACGGGCGAAGAAATAAACGAAATAGAACACACAGGTTTCGCAACAAATCAACCAACAATTTACGTTGGAAATATCGGGAATAATCGATTCATCTTTCAAGTAACGACAAGAAGTATAAGACTATTACAGGGTATTAGACTTATTCAGAATGTCCCTATTGATGTCGGATCTGCTGTAGTACAAGTATCCTTAGCTGATCCCTATATATGTATACGTTTGGCTAATGGTCAGGTAATAACATTGGCGCTTCGAGAAACAAAAGGAACACCTAGGTTGGCAATAAACAAGAATACCGTTAGCAGTGTAAGTTCATCCGAACTAATATAGTATAATATGTAATAGGTTTTCTTTAGGTACCGAAGGTTATTTCCATCAGTGCTTATAAGGATGTATCTGGAATGTTTACGACAAAATATGAAGATTTTTCCACTGTCAATTCCTCCGGTAGTTCTTTATATTCTTCCGGAGGATTTGGTTATATGAAAGCAGAACCTAACATGAAAATCGAAGATGAAGAAGATCTACTCTATGGAGAAGGTGGCAGTGCTTTTAAAATGACAGCCGTATTGCTTTATTCTTTTATATTTTGGTACAATCATATCTTATGCGTTATTTTTTTAGATGATGGATATGGCAATACAATCTAAAAATAAGAATTCTGACTGGTGGCGACGTTTACTTCAAGCTCCCAAGCCGACATATTGGCTGATATTGTCACGTGAAAATGGAAATTTGGAAATTTATTCTATGCCAGATTTGAAATTAGTTTACCTTATAAACAATGTCGGAAACGGAAATAATGTACAAAATATCTAACTAAAATTATATATACTTACGGGATCTCTTGTAGGTTCTTTCAGATTCGATGGAATTTGTTCCTTTATCAGTTGCTAACCAAAGTATGGAAATTAATAAAAAACCCGAGAATTTGTCAGCATTTCAGCTCTCAAATTCATCTACATTAACCGCTTTAGAAATAGCTATGGTAGCTTTGGGAAATCATGGTTCAAGGCCACTACTGTTTATTCGCACCTCTAAGGAGCTCCTTATATATCAAGTAATTATTATTATTATCAAATAAAACTAGTCTTAACCCAAACATTATTCTTATTTAGGCTTTCAAATATTCAAAAGGACATCTCAAAATAAGATTTCAAAAAATTCCTCATGAAATAATTATAAGTGAAAAAGATTTATCCTTCGAAGATAATGTTTCAGCAGACACTTTTTCGCTTCAAGACAAATATCTTAATAGAATTCGTTATTTCGGTAAAATAAGTTTTACTAAATGAATACATTTCTTTCATTTTATTATTACCCTAGCTAATATTTCGGGATACTCTGGAGTAGCAATATGTGGTGAGAATCCACATTTCGTCTTTCTAACATCTAAAGGAGAATTTAGGGCACATAAACTACATGGTAATGCAAAAATGATAAGCATTGCACCATTCAACAACATCAATTGTCCCAATGGGTTTTTACATTTCGATAAATCTGATGATTTAAAAATATCTATATTACCAACTTATCTGTCATATGATGCTGCTTGGCCTGTCAGAAAAGTTCCACTTCGATGTACTCCTCGCCAAATAGTATACCACAAAGAAAACAGGATTTATTGTGTTGTTTTGGAAGGTGCAGAGTACAGCAATAAATATTATCGATTTAACGGAGAAGATAAAGAGCTAACGGAAGAAAATAAGGGCGAAAGGTATGCCTTATTATTCATTCTTCAAAATTTGTGCATTACTCTGTTTTTTATAGATTCATTTATCCAATGCTAGCAAAGTTCAGTATAGTGTTAGTTTCCCCCAACTCATGGGAAGTTATTCCAGACACGTCTATAGAACTAGATGAATGGGAACATGTTACAGCTTTTAAAAATGTTAGTTTAGCTTATGAGGGAACCAGGTAAGTTAGGGTGTCATTAATGCACCAATAGCCTCTAAATAAATAAATACTTGACAAATATTTTTTTTTTTTGTTATTTTCTAGGTCGGGATTGAAAGAATATCTTTGCTTAGGGACTAATTATAATTATAGTGAAGATATTACCTCAAGAGGAAGGGTAATTATAATTTTGTTTGTAAAATAATTTGTTATTTATTTATTTATGTACACTTAGATCTTAATATACGACATCATAGAAGTAGTTCCAGAACCAGGAAAACCCTTAACGAAATATAAATTAAAAGAAGTGTACATAAAGGAACAAAAAGGCCCTGTTTCCGCCATTACACACGTACTAGGATTTTTAGTTACAGCCGTTGGCCAGAAGGTAATTAAAATTTTTTATTTTTCTCTATAAGCATAATTTATAAACAACGTATATACATTAAAAAAGGGTCACCTTGTCCTAGCTTAAAACTGTCAATATTAAATCGGGCAGCGTTTTGCTAAAATTCAAACTAAACAAAAAATTCCTCTGGAGAAACAACCCTGTTTAGGAATAGTACTCTGGAACCTTATTCAGTCAATCTCCAGAAAAGGTATTCTCCCTTAAAAGGGGGCTTTTTCTTGAGAGTTTTCAAAAGTTGCGAATTGCACTGTGGTTTTCATGAATATTATTCCAATACAATTCTCATATTCCATACGACATTGAGTTCTCATTAATTAATTCGATCATAAACGAATAAAAGCATTCCCATTAAAGAAAAACTAATTCCACAGAAACTTATTTGTGGAACACACGAAAAACTGTCAAGTTTGTGCATAAATATTCAAGTTAAAATGGAATACGTTATTTTTGATTAACAAAGAGGTATAGAAATTACAGCATTTCCAATGATAAATATATAAAATCAAAACAGCAGTGAACGTGAAGAGGATTCCAAATCAAGTGCTGAAATTTTTAATGAATTAGGGATTCCTATAATTCTATGGATCTACTTGAAAAATTGCAAGTAATCGTATACTTTGCTGATTTTTCTCTTGCAATTTTCGATTTTTGTGTCAGCGATTGTTTTGGGCGTTTATAGTATTATGTACCGTACCGTCGACTTATTTTATGAATAGGCTGGAACTAAAAATTTGCATTGACGCTTATAGCGGATCGATGAAACTCCCTCGGAAATGCGCATTTATCCGAATTATAATCATTGTTAGGAAAAGTAATGTTTTAAAAAATCCAACCTCAGGAACTTTTCCTTCAAATAAACATATTTTTAGTATATTTTTTTCATTCCAACGAAACTGTAATAATTTTTGAATTATCCAGAACCAAGCCTCCCTCCAACAAACAGCCGTCCATTGCAAGTGGTCGACGAGTTTTTTAATCGCAAAATTTTTACATATTTTGCTGAAAAATTTGGTAAAAAGTGTACTGAATTGAAAAGAAAACCTCTCAAGGTAAAAGGAAGTGAAAGTAGTTTTTAGATAGAAGCTTTAGTTTGGAAGCTGCGGTAAAGCTGCGGCAATTTAACGTTGCCGCCTATCAGAAAAATGTTTTATCACAAAACTTTTCTATGAACACATTACATACTGCCTTCCCTACAGCCACACACCAAACACGATATTGTGCTTATCCATCATTTTGTCTAAAACAAATCTTATTTTATTTAATTAATTGCGTCTAAAAAACACTTTTTTAATTAATGGCTTTTAAGATTGTTCACATTTACGAACAAATAAAGACCGCTTTGTACTTTTCGCTAGCAACTGTGATACACAACAATGGTCACTCTAGATTAAAGAATATCGAGTTATAAAGAATGATCACTCTAAATTTAAGACGCAGTTAACCTCTCCACTGCGGATTTTCAAAACAATAAAACAAAAATGTTCCCATTAGTAAGAAAGGGAAATTCCAATGCAAATCGCTTAATTCGGGAAGCACCGGCAATAGTGAATAATTCGGCAAACACACATAAAGCACGAGTTCACCGATTACCAGGCGCCCTCTTTTAGCATTGAATTTTACTGACACTGTGTTGACGCGCCCCCATCGTGCTTTTTCATAGGGACAGCCGAGAACGGAAGGGATACCTCACACATTTAAAGGCTGAGATACAATGTACGCCACACGTTTTTGTGGCGCTACAAAATGAGTTTGAATACGGGAAAATGCAGTCAGCTTGATACAATGAACGCGCTGATACTTTGTAGCGCCACAAAGTTTGGTGGAACTTTAACTTTTGAAGCGCGATGATTCGTTTCCATGTTTCTTTTTCAGTTTGGTTCTAGGGACGGAATCAGCTGTTAGAGTAGTTTTACGATGCCCAACAGATGGCTACGGCATTTTTTGATACAACTTTTAGCTTTGGTTGGTATATATGAGAAATATGAAGGTAAGACGAAGGCAGGAACAATAACTTTTATATAGTCCCCAGCTGAGTGCCCCGCGAGGATCATTTTTGTGAAAAAATTTAAAATTGAGCGTGGTAGGTATAAAAGAAATCGGTTCGCGAAAGTTTAATTATTTTTAATTTGCGTCAGCTTAAACATAACTGTGCATGATTTGTTCCATGAAATTTGAGCCTGTTTTCAGACGACGGTTAGCAGTCTAATTCTTTCATTCCAGCTGTAGTGTCGCTCTCATTGTATATTGCAGCGCGATATTTCACGATATTCCACGCGCCACAAAAACGTGTGGCGTACATTGTATCTCGGCCTTAAGAGGTACACCGATTGGGTTGTTTACGTTTTTTCATCACGAAGTTTTCTAATGCGCCCTCTTTCTTCACAGGCAGCACATGCGACTGTATAGGCCGAGATACAATGTACGCCACACGTTTTTGTGGCGCTACAAAATGAGTTTGAATACGGGAAAATGCAATCAGCTTGATACAATGAACGCGCTGATACTTTGTAGCGCCACAAAGTTTGGTGGAACTTTAACTTTTGAAGCGCGATGATTCGTTTCCATGTTTCTTTTTCAGTTTGGTCCTAGGGACGGAATCAGCTGTTAGAGTAGTTTTACGATGGCCAACAGATGGCTACGGCATTTTGTGATACAACTTTTAGCTTTGGTTGGTATATATGAGAAATATGAAGGTAAAATGAAGGCACGAACAAGGACTTTTATATAGTTCCCAGCTGAGTGCCCCGCGAAGATCATTTTTGTGAAAAAACTTAAAATTGAGTGTGGTATAAAAGAAATCGGTTCGCGAAAGTTTAATTATTTTTAATTTGCGTCAGCTTAAACATAACTGTGCATGATTTGCTCCATGAAATTTGAGCCTGTGCTAAACATGGTCTCATTTTTCAGACGACGGTTAGCAGTCCAATTCTTTCATTCCAGCTGTAGCGTCGCTCTCATTGTATATTGCAGCACGATATTTCACGATATTCCACGCGCCACAAAAACGTGTGGCGTACATTGTATCTCGGCCTTAAGGAATATCGTGAAATATCGCGCTGCAATATACAATGAGAGCGACGCTACAGCTGGAATGAAAGAATTGGACAGCTAACCGTCGTCTGAAAAATGAGACCATGTTTAGCACAGGCTCAAATTTCATGGAGCAAATCATGCACAGTTATGTTTAAGCTGACGCAAATTAAAAATAATTAAACTTTCGCGAACCGATTTCTTTTATACCACGCTCAATTTTAAATTTTTTCACAAAAATGATCCTCGCGGGGCACTCAGCTGGGAACTATATAAAAGTCATTGTTCCTGCCTTCGTTTTACCTTCATATTTCTCATATATACCAACCAAAGCTAAAAGTTGTATCACAAAATCCCATAGCCATCTGTTGGGCATCGTAAAACTACTCTAACAGCTGATTCCGTCTCTAGGACCAAACTGAAAAAGAAACATGGAAACGAATCATCGCGCTTCAAAAGTTAAAGTTCCACCAAACTTTGTGGCGCTACAAAGTATCAGCGCGTTCATTGTATCAAGCTGATTGCATTTTCCTGTCTTCAAACTCATTTTGTAGCGCCACAAAAACGTGTGGCGTACATTGTATCTCGGCCTTTATGGTGTCGCGCACTACGATCTGTTTCAATTCCAGTTTTGCTAAAATGCGTGCTCCTCCTCCACACTTTCTGTCTCTCTTCTTCCACATGCTGAAGCAAATTGTGGGATTAGAATGAATAACGGTAGCAAGGTCAAAAAAGATAAGGAGTTAATTGCCGGAGTGAACAGTCTTTGTACCGTAGGTAGAATAGTCTTTCGTCTAGGTTGCCTTTAAAAATACGCAGTAAAAGAATGTACCTAAACAAAGTTTGTCTCAAAGTTTATGCTCAGTGTGTGCTAGTTGCCTCTTCCCCGCATTCTTCGTTTCGGCACATTCCTATAACTTAATATTATAAGGGCAGGTAGCATTGCGAGACCAATACGAATGCAATCAATTAATCTAGATTGCCTTTAAAAATGCGTCCCTTTAACCTTTTAAGGACGGGGAAAATTATGTTAAAATTGACCTTTTATTAGACATGAATACTATAAATAAATTCAATGAATTTCTTATGTGGAGTCTCCCCCTCCTTGCTGGTCGATATATCGACCCGGCTCGTCCGCAACGGAAAGTTCCATGTAAAAAATTTGGCGCGACGGTGTGCAACTACTTTTCTAGGTAATTTGATGCGCTAAATACGGGAAAAATCGTTAAAATTCCAAATTTTAACCTTAAATTCACCTTGCAGAGGAGTTTCGCGAATCGTGGTACTAATATATATTTTTCGTAATCAGTACATAAAAAAGGTAGGTGTGCTAACTTTCAGGGGGAAATAGCAAAGAAAAATTTGACTTTGAAATAGCAATTTTCAAGGTCAAGGATGCTTCCAGGAATTTTTACACTATTTTTCCCATATTCAGCGCTTCAAAAAATTTATGTATGCCAATTTTCAGGTCTAATATCAGAAAAAATTTGACATTGAAAACCGCTATTTTCAAGGTCAAGGATGCTTCCAGGAATTTGTATTTTTTCCATATTTACCGCATAACATTTTCCCTGAAAAACATCAAATATTATGTGTCCTCTGGCTGGTCCATATATCGACCACTCCCGTCCTTAAAAGTTTAATGGTTGCGTTATAAATGCTGTCTGTAAGAATTTCTTGGTGACTATTTCTCTTTCCACATTTCTTGTAAGAATTAACAGAGGTAGAAGTCCTAACCTGTTTTATCTAATATAAAATTTTGCTGATTGGGATGCAACTTTGAGAGCGTATTAGAGTGTTCCTTCTTGTTGATTTCGATAGGTATGCTTTGCTTTTTCGACAGTCCACGGAACCGTCCAAGTGTGTATTGAGTGAGACATTTAAGCAAAGAATATCGATAATAACAAGAAGGGACACTCTCAGCACACTATTAAAACTCCAACCCATATGCAATGTCTAAAAAATGCACCCAGCAAAATTTTCATTAGATAAAGCAGCTCAGGGCTACTACCTCTGCAAATACCTATAAGAAATATATAGAGAGAACCAAAAAATTCTCACAGACAGCTTTTACAGCGTAAGCAATAAAGTGGCGGCATTTTTTCATAATGCCTTTTTAAAGGCGGCCTGGTTTGTTTGCATTGGTATCGGTCTCTCAATTCTACCTCCCCTCGCAATGTTAAGTTATAGGGAAATGCCGAATCGAAGAAGGGAGAAGAGGCAGGTAGCACACACCGAGCATGAATACGGACGAGATTGTTTACATTTTTTCAGTGTGCATTTTTAAAGGCGCCCTGGTTTGAAACTATTGTGTGAAAAGTATCGGTTGGTCTTGATTTGTTCGTAAATGTAAACAAGCTTAAAAGCTTTTAAGTAAAAAAGTGCTTTTTTAGACACAATTAATTAAATTAAATTAAATTTGCTTTAGATAAATGATGGATAAGCATAACATAACGTGTTTGGCGTGTGGCTGTGGAAAAGGCAGCGTGTAATGTGTTCACAGAAAAGTTTTGTGTTAAACGATTTGTGAGGTGCACCCTGCAGGAGTTTTCAACTTTTCGCCCCTAATTATTGTCTTTCTCTCACTTATGCCTTTTTTATTACTACCTATTTCTAGCAGAAATTCCCATTTCGTTCCTGTAACGGTATCAAGGTCGAAAAAAAGATAAGGAATAACCTCTCGAGTGTCCCCTCTTGTTATAGATACCTTGCATTAAAGGCCTATTGACTAAGATTTAGTCACATTTCGCACTCTCTAAATCTCATACTTCTATCTTACTGTAGTTTAAAACCTTATCCGCAAAAAAGATCATAAAAACAATTTTGTTAGGATATATTTATATGCTGTATGAATGTCATTGCATTTTAAAAACAAATAAAAGCAAAAATTCCTCGAAAATTCGAACATAATGCTAGAATAAGTGAGTACGAGCGCTTTTACAATTAAAAGATATAGCCTTTTAAGGTATCCCTACCATATCAGCTAATGTATTTCAAATTTTGAGTGGATAGAATTGTAATTTAGACCTAATTAGAAAAGTAAAGCCTTTTTTATTTATTCACATATAAGTTAGATTCATAAAGGTACAGGATGCTAAATGAAAGAGGTAACTAAATACATGTATTTACATTATTACACGAATCTCGTAAACGGTTCTTTTTAAAAAAAGCAATCTTTAATTATAATATAGAATCGAGGAGCATTTAAAATGATACCCTTTTTTAAGGTGCGGGGGTCGAAAAGTATTCTTGTGAAAACTATGGCTCCAAAAAATGAAATAAAATAATCCTTTTAAACTTTTGAGTACGCGCACGAAAAAGAAGTCTTATTCACTTCAAACATATGTGTTCCGTATGCATGATGTCTGTTATTAATAAAATATAATAATAGTGCTTGGGAAAAATAAGGTGTAAATGAAGTTGCAATTTTTTTGAAAAATTCTGAAATTTTGATTATCATTAATTATTTGTATTGATTCTTTAGATATACTTATGGCAGCTAAAAGATGAAGATCTTATTGGAGTGGCTTTTATTGACACAAATATATATGTCCATCAAATGATTTCTATTAAATCGCTGATATTAATAGCGGATGTATATAAATCAGTTAGTATTTTAAGGTTCCAGGTAAAAATTTCTTGTTAATTTCTCAAACCAAGCAGAGCTGAAATGTATAATATTGCAGGAAGAATATCGAACTCTTTCTTTAGTTTCCAGAGATTTTCAAGCTTTGAATGTATTCAATATTGAATTTATGGTGGACAATGCTAATTTAGG
This sequence comes from Dysmachus trigonus, assembly GCA_949715965.1. Taxonomy (NCBI): domain Eukaryota; kingdom Metazoa; phylum Arthropoda; class Insecta; order Diptera; family Asilidae; genus Dysmachus; species Dysmachus trigonus. The sequence continues at coordinate 46,934,324 of OX454321.1, forward strand.
ATTTTTAACTTCCGATACAGAAGAAAATTTTATTATATTTATGTATCAGCCAGAATCCCGTGAATCTTTTGGAGGTAAGATATTATATCTCACAAAATTATAGTTTACCACTAAGAACTCAGAAGTAAATTTTGCTTTCTATTATATATTTAAACACACTATTCGTTTAAAAACATAATTCATATTTGTTTAAAGGCCAAAAATTACTACGTAAAGCGGACTATCATTTAGGACAAAAAGTTAATACTATGCTGCGCGTTCAGTGTCAATATAAAGAACATCATGGGCTGAAGAATTACATAAATTATGAAAATAAACATATAATCTTCTTCGGTAAGTAAAGGCGACAAGTTGCTTATTATTAGTAAATGTACTTTTGAAATTAGAAGCAGATAACATGTGACGTGCAAAGCACGTCTTTCCAGCACAGCATAAACAATAAATTTAAGTTTCAACTTCTTAAAATATATTGTCTTCTATTTCTGCAGCCACTTTGGATGGCGGCTTCGGCTACTGCTTACCTTTACCAGAGAAAACCTATAGAAGGCTCTTCATGTTACAGAACGTACTGCTTACGCATCGTGAACATCTGTGTGGGTTAAATCCTAAATCATTTAGGTAGAATCTTGCCACCTCCTTAAAGAATATTTTAAATTTTTTTGTTTTAATTACAGAACTATAAAAAGTGCTCGTAAATTGCAATCAAATCCAGCCCGTTGCATTGTAGATGGAGAATTGATATGGTCTTATCTGAATTTACCTTTCTCAGAAAAACAGGAAGTTGCTAAAAAAATTGGGACAAAAATGGATGAAATTTATTCCGATTTATTAGAAATAGAAAAAATAACTTCTGTATTTTAACGAAATTGCATTATAATGTTACAACAACGGTGCGAATTTTTTTCCCTCTCTTTCGCACTCTGGCAGTGAAAATCACAACACGAGTTCCGATATTGTAATGAATATTTTGCTAATTGTTTGTTTCTTTAAACAATTTTTATTTATGAACACTTGCAAATCAATAATAATTTTTAAATTGGAATTCGAGGACCGTATTACTAAACGCTACCCACTTTTTGTTGATACAGTCTAACGGGCGAGGGTTATGACATCATCATCAAAGTTAGTTTAAACAAACACATTGAGTCGAATTAGTCGTCTCCAGTTCGGAACTCATTTTAGCGCACATTTTGGCACATCAAGTGAAAAACACTAACTTTGATTTAAGCGCACTAATCAGCATACGTACATAAGATAGGGGAGAAAGCCGGGACACGGGGCGGTAAGGTATTGTTTGTGCGTAGGTAAACACTGCGCGTCTTTCTAAGCGGACGATTTCTTGTCAAAATAGGTCGCTATAAGCAGTTGGTCGCTTAACCCATTAGTGCGCAAAACGAGGATTTTGTGCACGCAAGCTCAATTGTACGATTCGAATGGCAAATTGAGGCGATTTTCTTCCAAATTTGTATATAGGGGTTTTTGAGAATGCTCTTTCAGAATCTGGCATATGTTTTGCATAAAAGCTTCAAAAACTCAATAATTTTTTGATTTTTTAAAAAAAAAAGTGTTGATTTTTTTTTGTATTTTTTTCTTTTCAAAGTCGATTATCTTGTCGTTGCTGCTATTAAATGATCATATAACCACCAAAAATCGCGGTCCAAATGTCTAAACTTTCTCAAATCATGGCTTTGAATTTTTTTTTTCCTTTGGTTTTTGTAAATTGGCCATTTTGTACAGCAATGTAATAAAAAATTTCGCGATTTTTTTACGCGAAAAGGGTCAACTTTACAAAAAGAAATTATACAACAAAAAATGCTTGAAATTAGCCAAAGAATACATGTAAATTTTTTCAGAATTTTTTGGACTATTTTTGGTTTTTTGGCTTTGGCCAATTTTTGAAAAATCCAAAAATATCCCGAAAAATTCTGAAAAAATTCACACGTGTTCTTTGGCTGATTATAATCATTTTTTGTCATATGAAATTTATTCGTAAAATTGATCATTTTTTAGTAAAAATATCACCAATTTTTTTTATGATGAAAGGCTAAGGGATAAGGTGGTAAAAATTGCCCCCAGCGGAATCGCTACGACGGGTGGCGCTTTCGATAGCTTGTGTCAAAAGATGCCTCCATTTCGAAAATAAATTCTTACAGCCGCAGTTTTTATCCAAAAATTCTGAAAATTTCCACAGAACTTTATTTTTATGTTAGCAATAATCGTGGATTTTTATAGATTTTTACCTTTAAAATTTGGGTCAAGAGAGCCATTTTAATTTTTCAAATTATTTCTAGGTTAGGAACCCTATTTTTCGCCAAGTTTTAGACCATTGTTTTTTAAGCCTTTTTTTCCGTTCTTTCGAATGGCGGAATCAAAATATCGAATTTCAGGGTGCGTCATTCCGAAAAATCGAAAAAACCGTTTTTTTTTTGCATTTTTTTTTACTTATTCAAGGCATAACCTCAAAATTCAAGGGCACAATACTTACCCATACAACCAAAAATAGTCCAGGACTCATTTTTAGTTGAAAACATGGTTGCAGGATCGATTTTTATGTTTTAAAAATCGAAAAACTATTTTTTTTTTCGGTATTTTAACCATTTACTTGATATATAACCTTGAAATTAAAGAGCGCAATGCTCACCCATATTACCACACACACTCTAGGACTTATTTTTAGGTGAAAACATTCTTTTAGTATCGATTATTACGTCTCAAAACTCAAAAAAACTAAAGTTTTTGTCATTTTTACCATATATTTAAAGCATAACCACAAAAAGGCCTAATACTTGCCGATACGACAACGTTCAAGGACTCATTCTTAAGTGGAAAAATTGTTGCAATATCGATTATAATCTTAACAAACATGACAAAGCATGAAACATAGGGAAACTTCATATATATAATTATTAATTTATTTGCATGAAATAAGGATATATTTTCGATCTAGTGTGGAATAACATTTATATACAATGATACAAAAAACTAGTCCAATTTCTATCAAAATATAAAAAAATGTATATATTATTAAATATATACGTAATGAAAACATAGTTATAACAGTATGTATTTAATAAAAAATAATAATGTCCAGGACTCATTTTCAGTTGAAAACATGGTTGCAGGATCGATTTTTATGTTTTAAAAATCGAAAAACTATTTTTTTTCGGTATTTTAACCATTTACTTGATATATAACCTTGAAATTAAAGAGCGCACTGCTCACCCATATTACCACACACGCTCTAGGACTTATTTTTAGGTGAAAACATTCTTTTAGTATCGATTATTACGTCTCAAAACTCAAAAAAACTAAGGTTTTTGTCATTTTTACCATATATTTAAAGCATAACCACAAAAAGGCCTAATACTTGCCGATACGACAACGTTCAAGGACTCATTCTTAAGTGGAAAAATTGTTGCAGTATCAAATAGTATCAAAAATCAAAATTCCCTTTTCCAATATTTATTTGAGACATAAACTCAATAGTTAAAATGATAGTGTTCTCCGGCACCTGGGATATTTTTTTGCCAAGGATAGATATCTTTCAAACACTTTTTTCTCATGTCGTGTGATGTCATATTCTCTCTTAGTGACTTATTACATTTTGCATTTAAAGCATTATACTCATCCAACAGATCATTCGAACCAAGAGAATGTTAGCCTATGACGTTTCGTATTTAGCCATTCGGCTTAGCATAACTATTCGGCCGAGAGCACCTTGATATTCCCAATCGATTATTTAACTATTATTAAGATAAATTGCGCAATTAATATTTTTCTTATTCACTTGTAAACTACTAAAACTAAAAATAATTCATTATAATTGTATGTAAATTACTTTTGGTCAATAAATAAATAAATATTCAATATGCCGGCGGATGATATTTAATGTTCGGAAGAAGTTTTTAAATTGTCCTCCCTAAAAGGGAGGAATGCGAAGATCCCAACAAATTATTGAATGGACCTACAAATGAGTAAAATCCCAAATGAGTAAAAACCCAATTCTATTGGCTACAGTGGTATCTTGCGCCATACCTGTGACTGTGCTAATGGGTTATAGACCAAGAGCCAGTGACCAATTTTAGGTGGTCATTTCAAAAGTCACGAAACTTTCCACAGTAAATCCTCTATACCTACTGAAAATTAAAAGCCATTTCTGGCAACCCTCTGTGGCCGGGGTAGACTACCCTAAAATTTGAAAGAGGGTAAGAAATAAGGTTCATTTTAGTTAAAGTATCAGTCATGAAACTTCGTGAAATTACCGTCGACAGTATTTTGTCTTCATGGAATTTTTGCCAGAGCATTTACATCCCTCCTAATTGTTGCCAGAACGCTTTAAATATTTATAAAAATAAAATCCATTTTTGTCATTTTATCAGTCTTGAAATTTTAACAGATTAAATAAAATAAATAAACAATAAATAATATACAATGCCAGAGCGAAATTCCATCACCAACCATCTGCCAGAGCGAAAAACATGTTCGTGCGAGTGCAAGTAAGACAGGAATATGGAAACCTGCGTAGATTTAAAATTATACATAATGCAATCGATTTTTCTTAATCTTGTTGAAACATCACTTGAGAAAGATTTGACACGGATATTCTCTAGGTCATTGTCAAGGATACTGTGGAAAATATTGAAACGCTGAAACACGTACTATCCTAGGTATTCTTTTCTTCTAGGAGGGACAATCTGTAAAAGGTCCAGTGCTCTTACCTGTACTTGTGACGCAGTTTTCTATTCCTTAATTGTTGTTCATACCTGTGTTAGGACCAGGGCCGTAGCCAGATTTTTTTTTTTTAAATAGCGTTAAAATATTAGTTTAAAATAAAGTTTAATTTTTACATCTTCAATATATATTTAATTAAATATTTTTAAAAATATCTATTACATTGTAGTAACTCTTATTAGGGTTACACCATCCTGATGCTCGAAAAAACAGGCATAAAAATAAACTTTTTTTTGGCTCGTCCAATAAAAATTTGAATTATTCTGTATTTATATAATATAAATAATTTATTTATAAACAACTTCCAATACCGAAAAAAAAACATTAACAATGGCGGTGCTGAGTTACTGTTAGTTTAGTCTTTCCAAAGGAATTATATTATTGTTAAAGATAGATAGATACGTAACGGTCCGAACTCTACCTGAGTTTTGGGTCGGCTCCCTGACGCGCTCACTTCTAATTGCTATAACTTCGGTAACAATTTGAATTCTGGAATATTTGAACGCTTAAAATATTCTTAAAGGTATAAAAAATTTATTTAGCAAAAACAATGTCTTTTTTTTTTGAAAATTTCATGGTGTTGTAACCCCTTAAAAAAATTCAAAATAAAAGATCTAATTTTTTAAAACAATTAATTTTTTTAAAAACATATCTTACGAACGAAAAAAAAGGATTTCACAAAAGAAAATCTAGTTTTCGACTTTTCGCAGCGAAAGAAAGAGTAAGAAAGACCCTTGAAAAGGTAAGTGCTACCTTCCTTTATGGTATGAGAAAAACATCACTGATTATTTTTAAAAAGTTACATCGATATAGAAATTATACTAATTTTTATATTGTATGTAAAAGAGAAAAAATTTACAAATATTACCTTTTGTATATACCTTTTGTATAAGAATATACTTTTATAGAATTAAATATTATAAAATTATTAATGTAAATAAAACTAAACTCAACTGAATGCAACTGAATATGTTGAACAGTTGCACATATTTTCATTAAAATAAAATTAATTAATTTTATTAAATTAAAAAATTGGAATAAAAAATGATTTGTCTAAGATACAAAATATGAAAATAAAAAGAAGAGCGGTAGTGTTATTCATCTCAATGTTCAACCTTTATTCTGTTCTTAAAAAAATCATGAAATTTTTAGTTAAGTTTCAAAATTTCGGGGGGTTCTAACCCCCTGACCCCCCTCCCCGCTGGCTACGGCCCTGGTTAGGACCTTCGAAATGTAAAGTAACGAATAGAAAACTGCGTCACAAGTACAGGTAAGAGCACTGGACCTTTTACAAATTGTCCCTCCTAGAAGAAAAGAATACCTAGGATAGTACGTGTTTCAGCGTTTCAATATTTTCCACAGTATCCTTGACAATGACCTAGAGAATATCCGTGTCAAATCTTTCTCAAGTGATGTTTCAACAAGATTAAGAAAAATCGATTGCATTATGTATAATTTTAAATCTACGCAGGTTTCCATATTCCTGTCTTACTTGCACTCGCACGAACATGTTTTTCGCTCTGGCAGATGGTTGGTGATGGAATTTCGCTCTGGCATTGTATATTATTTATTGTTTATTTATTTTATTTAATCTGTTAAAATTTCAAGACTGATAAAATGACAAAAATGGATTTTATTTTTATAAATATTTAAAGCGTTCTGGCAACAATTAGGAGGGATGTAAATGTTCTGGCAAAAATTCCATGAAGACAAAATACTGTCGACAGTAATTTCATGAAGTTTCATGACTGATACTTTAACTAAAATGAACCTTATTTCTTACCCTCTTTCAAATTTTAGGGTAGTCTACCCCGGCCACAGAGGGTTGCCAGAAATGGCTTTTAATTTTCAGTAGGTATAGAGGATTTACTGTGGAAAGTTTCGTGACTTTTGAAATGACCACCTAAAATTGGTCACTGGCTCTTGGTCTATAACCCATTAGCACAGTCACAGGTATGGCGCAAGATACCACTGTAGCCAATAGAATTGGGTTTTTACTCATTTGGGATTTTACTCATTTGTAGGTCCATTCAATAATTTGTTGGGATCTTCGCATTCCTCCCTTTTAGGGAGGACAATTTAAAAACTTCTTCCGAACATTAAATATCATCCGCCGGCATATTGAATATTTATTTATTTATTGACCAAAAGTAATTTACATACAATTATAATGAATTATTTTTAGTTTTAGTAGTTTACAAGTGAATAAGAAAAATATTAATTGCGCAATTTATCTTAATAATAGTTAAATAATCGATTGGGAATATCAAGGTGCTCTCGGCCGAATAGTTATGCTAAGCCGAATGGCTAAATACGAAACGTCATAGGCTAACATTCTCTTGGTTCGAATGATCTGTTGGATGAGTATAATGCTTTAAATGCAAAATGTAATACGTCACTAAGAGAGAATATGACATCACACGACATGAAAAAAAAGTGTTTGAAAGATATCTATCCTTGGCAAAAAAATATCCCAGGTGCCGGAGAACGCTATCATTTTAACTATTGAGTTTATGTCTCAAATAAATATTGGAAAAGGGAATTTTGATTTTTGATACTATTTGATACTGCAACAATTTTGCCACTTACGAATGAGTCCTTGAACGTTGTCGTATCGGCAAGTATTAGGCCTTTTTGTGGTTATGCTTTAAATATATGGTAAAAATGACAAAAACTTTAGTTTTTTTGAGTTTTGAGACGTAATAATCGATACTAAAAGAATGTTTTCACCTAAAAATAAGTCCTAGAGTGTGTGTGGTAATATGGGTGAGCATTGCGCTCTTTAATTTCAAGGTTATATATCAAGTAAATGGTTAAAATACCGAAAAAAAATAGTTTTTCGATTTTTAAAACATAAAAATCGATCCTGCAACCATGTTTTCAACTGAAAATGAGTCCTGGACTATTTTTGGTTGTATGGGTAAGTATTGCGCCCTTGAATTTTGAGGTTATGCCTTAAATAAGTAAAAAAAAATGCAAAAAAAAACGGTTTTTTCGATTTTTCGGAATGACGCACCCTGAAATTCGATATTTTGATTCCGCCATTCGAAAGAACGGAAAAAAAGACTTAAAAAACAATGGTCTAAAACTTGGCGAAAAATAGGGTTCCTAACCTAGAAATAATTTGGAAAATTAAAGTGGCTCTCTTGACCCCAATTTTAAAGGTAAAAATCTATAAAAATCCACGATTATTGCTAACATAAAAATAAAGGTTAGTGGAAATTTTTAGAATTTTTGGATACAAACTGCGGCTGTAAGAATTTATTTTCAAAAAATGGGACAAAACCGATTTTACCGGTAACTGTAGACTTAGAGGGCTAAAAACTGGCATGGAGGGATCTTTTGACACAACCTTCCGAAAGCGCTACCCGTCGTAGCGATTCCGCTTTGGGCAATTTTCACCACCTTATCCCGCTATAGTCTTTGGTGATATTTATAACAAAAACGAAGTCGTTATATCCGAATTCTACTGTATATAATATAGATGCCCAGCCGCTACGTTTAAAAGTCGAACCAACGCAATATTTTCGCTAGCCACGTTTTCTGCTCTCTACCCTAGTAATGTTGTGCAGCAAATCAATGTGGCAAATGAATGTTTACAAGCTCAAATTTACTCAGTACATAGTGCTCATTCGTGATGTCTTCGGTAACAATTTATATGAATGAAGGAGAATGAGTGTAGGGTATGTGTAGTTTATACATATTCACGCTTATGAAAAAGGCTTTCCTTTAGTTAGGAAATGTGTTTGAATATTTGGCATGAGTATAATATCCTAGAAAAGTTCTAAAAATTGCAATAATTTTTCGTAAATTAATTTAATCGATCTCTAAATATACACATCTTTTTTTTTTATTAAAATGTCGTGTGATTGTTCTTCGGAATACAAATATCTGGAGGTTACATATTTCGAAAAATTGATCTGATGGTGTCACATGACCGCATTTACCTTCGGATGCTTGATATCTTTTCGTTGTTATAAAAATATTTGATAATTATCATTAGAGTTTGTTTGCGTCATACATTGCTTTCATTTTTCGCATACTACTTTCATTTTTCTCATCATTTTATAGCAGCAATACCCGGCAAAATACCGTATTGATATGTCATTTTTATCTAAGTAAACAATTCTTTGACACTCTTTCGATTTTTCTACTACGATATCTATGTCCGGAGCACCTAAAAACTCATCAAGTTCGTTTAACGAAATAGCATCAACACCTTCGTCATTAAAATTTTTTTCAGTTACGGAAAATGTTGGTGTATTTAGTACTGCGTTAAAAAATTTATCATTACCCTCCGCGGAATTTGAGAATTTCGAACTATAAAGTAATTTTATAGCAATAACAATTTGCTAAGAATTGATGAAACTCGAAAAGGCTTGGATTATTTTTATTAGCATTTCGTCCCCTTATTTTTGAAAATAGATTTTCTAAGCAATCTTGATTAAATTTTTGAACGCAAATATAGTATATAGAGAATGACTTTCAAATAAGGGTAATGATATACTTTGTATAGATTCAATAGACATCGCTAGTCCAGTACAACAAAACGAATTTCCTTTTTGAGATTTAATTTGTAAAACGTAGTGTTTAATTTCATTCAAAAATTCAGTCATCTAAATTCCTATTAAGAGGTGGATTTCCGTTTAAAATATCAAACAGTTTATTCATTTTATTGAAGCAAACAGCTGTTGACTCAGCTTTTTTTTCTAACTCACGAACAAATTTTTTTAAAGCTAAGAGGCTGGAAATACCAGCTGACATATTACTTGGCTTATTACTTGAACAGCCAATTTAACGATCATTTTCTGAAAATGAGGATGAATGTAGGATTTATATGTGCAAAAGTTAAATTTCGAAAAATTTTTGTCTTGTTTTCTTTTTCAAGTTTCTTCGCAAATCGTAAGACATCCCAACTAACTATACCATGAGGAGTAATTAGGTCACTTAATATTAAACGGTTTCGAAATGTTTTAAATAAATGAGAAACATAACATACGGTATAAATGGTTTTATCATCATAATTAAAATATGGCTTATTATAATCCACTCGTAAAGATTTGTATAATTTTCTGTTAAGTGGCCCCTGGTCACAAGTAAGTCCTCGTACATTTAAACCGAGATTAGTACAAATTCTTAAGCATTTGTTAAATCTTCACTTTTCATTGAAGAAGAACAAGCTACATAATGCAAACATGCTTAAAATTTCCACAAATACTCCTTATCATAAAAACTGATACACTTTTGGCTAATTTCGATGATCGCTCACCATTTCCAAAATTTTCTTAGCCTTCTACAATATCAGAGACTTGCTTGTAAGACAGATTTTCTTGAATTGACATTTCGTCAAATATCAATTCAATTTCTTTATCTTTTGAATCCAAGCAATCAACTTGATTCTTTATTTGATTTAGGGCGGCTTGCAGCTATGATTTAAAACTAGATTTATTGGAAGTAAAATTCGATTTTAGCTTAAACCCGATTTAACGTCTTGCACATCATCAACTTAGCTTAAATCTCGATTTAAATAAACGTCAAACTGGCACTTATGTCGGTTTAACCCATTAATGCCTGAATAACAAAAAATTGTACGGCAACTTCGAAGCGCTAACTTTTATCGAAGGGTTGGCCAATTCTCATCGAGACCAACTTTTCTAGACGTATTTTGAGTCGCCCGACACGATCCAACCAAAAAAAAAGTGAAAAAAATTATTATTATTGTTTTTTTGCAATATTACGTAAATAAATACCTTTTTCACGTAATTTTTTTCGAAAAAACAACAGATTTAGTGGGGAAAAAGCAACTTTTTACTGGAATAAAATGCATAAAACGTGTTATTAGTACTTAAACTTAAAAAATATGCAGGCATTTTTTTCGTTAAAAATATTAGGCTGCATAAAAATTGCAACAATGTAACGCATATTTGCATTACTTTCGATCACTTTTTTTTATTTCACTATGTTCGACTACTCCCAAAAATGTGTATACACTAGTTTTAAGGGTCACTGATTACGAATTTGCTATCAGATTTTCGTAATTCAATCATTTTTGGCAAAATTTTCAATTTTTTCGAAAAAAAATTGGGTATTCGGAGTTTTTGGGATCACTGATTATTGATTAAATGACTGCATATTTTTGAAGTTTAAGTACTAATAACACGTTTTATGCATTTTATTGCAGTAATAAGTTGCTTTTTCCCCACTAAATCTGTCGTTTTTTCGAAAAAAATTACGTGTAAAAGGTATTTATTTACGTAATATTGCAAAAAAACAATAATAATAATTTTTTTTCACTTTTTTTTTTGGTGGGATCGTGTCGGGCGACTCAAAATACGTCTAGAAAAGTTGGTCTCGATGAGAATTGACCACCCCTTCGATAAAAGTTAGCGCCTCGAAGTTGCCGTACAATTTTTTGTTATTCAGGCATTAATGGGTTAAGTTGCAAAATCTCGATTTTGTTGTGTGGTGACTGGTGAATTTGTGATTTGTGAAAATTGTTTTATTTGCGCAAACTGATCACGATTTGTTATCAGACGGTGACGAAGAAATAGTGCAATATTTAGAAACTCCGTTTTTCTCTCGAAGAGTCTTCGTAAGAGGTGATTTGTTTAATACGTTGCGAGATGACGAGTTTTTGAAAAGGTTTCGCCTAAGTAAAGAAAGCGCAATGTTTCTACTTGGTTAAACTGTTCATAATTTTCCAAATGAGTTTAACAGGTGAGCTATGGTAGCTGTGATAACTGGGCATTGTCTCGTAAGGGGACATGCCAGACGGCTAGGCGTTTCAGCAAATGACTTCTGCAGAAGTTGCCAGAATGAGGAGGAAGAGGAAAGTATCAACCACCTCCTCTGTCACTGCCCAGCGCTTGCGCGGCATAGGTACCAGCACCTGGGCGCTACCTTCTTTGATGACCTGTCAGACCTGAGTGTGAAGAACGTCAGGGATATTGAACGCTTCATCAAAGTCTCGAAGTGGTTCGACGGTTAGTTAAATCGGGGTCGTCCCGTGTGGTATCACAATGGGCCTTGTGTTGGCCTAAGTGTGCCTCTTTTTGAGGCAGCCACAATAACCTAACCTAACCTAACCTATGGTTGAATTATGTAAATTAAATTTTATTGATATGCGACTAACCTAAACAATACCTACCAATCACAATTTTTATTTTAATACCTACATATGTTTTAGGAATAGAAATAGAATCGGGGTCGTCCCGTGTGGTATCACAATGGGCCTTGTGTTGGCCTAAGTGTGCCTCTTTTTGAGGCAGCCACAATAACCTAACCTAACCTAACCTATGGTTGAATTATGTAAATTAAATTTTATTGATATGCGACTAACCTAAACAATACCTACCAATCACAATTTTTATTTTAATACCTACATATGTTTTAGGAACAGAAATGCTGTATCCCCGATGAACCAACTTCTATGCATGTTGAGGTATTATGCTACTGGTAGTCAACTTGTTATTGGTTACATGTTATTGGAGCCCATAAGTCGACGGCTTGCATAATATTACATCGAGTAACACACGCAATTGCCTCTTTGTATTTCTTCATCATCAACGAAAGAACTCAAAAATCAACGCACCGACATGAATTGATATTGACATTACAACTTTACAAACGCAATATTGTTTTTACATACATTTTTAGTGGAAACGGAAAGCAAAGAGCTAATGATGAGTGAATGATGGACTAAATCTCGATTTAGTTAAATCGACAGAAATTTTATACGTGCAATACATCTTGGATGAGATTTAAGTTAAGGGGAGGTTCCTTTGATCGGCGATGAAAAAATCGATTTTTTTTTTTTACATATTATCAATCTATAATATGTTAAAAACATGATCCTAAAACGTTTTGCGTTTTATGCAGTTTTTAGAAAGTTACAGCGCTTCAAAGAGAAGCGTGCAACTGGCAACGCGGCACAACTAGCAAACAAGGCGAAATTCGTTCTAAAACTTCAAACGCGTTTTCCCGAAAGTTGATATTTTCAGTGCGCGGCACAATGTATCTCGAGAACCACTGATCGGATCCACTTGAAATTTTAAAGTCATGTGTAAAATTCAATTTCGGAGCCCTTGAACCATTATTAACAATATATTTTAATAATAAATAATGTTTACGCCTGTCTTAAACAACTAAAACACACCCCAAAACACGACCTTAATTTTCAAGTGGATAACTTTCTCTGTTTTTTTAATCAAAATTTCGAAATTTTTGGTTGAAGGGCCGCTACATATGTTTATTTAACTAACTTAAAAAATGTTCATGTTTCAGTGACCCCTACGACCCTCGGGAACGTCCCGCGCAGACGTATATATGGCGCACAAGGCCTCGCGGAGATATGGCTGGAGCCGCCATTTTGAATTGAAAGAGGGGGAAAAAATAAATTTAGGGACTCTTTTTATCAATAAACATTGTACAACAAACCGTTTGTTCATATCACATTTCTTTATACCTCAAAAAAATTCATAAAAGTGAAGAACTTTTCAGAGTCGATCACTCCCCTTAAGTTGAGTTTAGGGCTAATTCTAGGTTTAATAAAATTGAGATTTATATAATTTTGCTGCAAGCCGCCCTTAAAATATCATCATTAATTCCAGGAGAGAGATTTTTAAGAGATATTAGGGATGGGAAAAAATAACCGGTTAATTGAATAACCGGTTATTTTTTCCGGTGTAACCGGTTATTAACCGGTGGTTTTTTTTTATCGGTTAACCGCAGCAACCGGTTATTTTCGTCGGTTATTTTTCCAGGTTATTTTTAATGTGGAATTCCACTAAATTATAAATCCTTTACTGATTAATTCCTAGTAACAATTATATTGTGACTTCAACTTAATAATCATCTGAGCTACTGTCCTGTGTTTTATGTATATTCTAAGAAATTCAGAATTTGACAGCTGGCTGGCACTTAAGGGGGTACATGGGTTTCAAAATTTTAAAAAATCGATTTTTTTTTGTTTAATTTTAAAGTATATCATAACAAGAGTATTTTCTCAAAGTTTCAAATCGATCGGAGCAAAACTCTAAGAGAGCGAGCGATTTCCCCCACTAAGCTCTACCACCTGCTCGAACCGTATATTCGCCTCTTTACTTCAAATTTAAACTTCAAACGCGTTTTTCTCGAAAACACATTTTTTAAGTCGGTAGTCACGATTACTTAAAAACTATTCCACCGATCATCCTAATATTTTGCATACTTCTTCTACATAAGTAGTATTCTCTAGGCCCTCTAGGGGGTGAACAAAGGATTTTCTTTTTGGTGCATTACAACTTTACTTATGTGGCAAAATATATTGATTTTTTATACCGAAAAATGATTTTTTAGCGCGCAACGCCGCCAAAAATTCAAATTTCGATTTTTTAACAAATCCTTCTTCACCCCCGAGCTATACACGTATAATACAAGAAAAAAAAATTTTTTTTTCAGATAACTCTAAAGCAAGATATCATGCCTACCGCATTTTCACCAAGTTTTCGAAAAGCCACTAGAGGGTCAATTTTCAAACAAAAATTTCACAAAATATTGTTCAAATGTTGCTTTTTTCAATAAACAATAGTTTCAATATAATTGTATTTGTTGCACCATTAAAAAATGTGTCCAAAGTTTAGTCATTTAAGACCCATGTACCCCCTTAAAGTTGAAGATAATATAGGAAAAATAACCTAAGTCGGTTAACCTGATAGTCAGTTATTTTCCTTCGGTTAACCTGATCCGGTTATAACTGACGATGAAAATAACCGGTTAACCGATAACCGGTTTTTTTCAATAACCTCCCATCCCTAAGAGATATCCAATTATGTAAGGAGCTCTCGCAGGACAAATGAAAATTAAGCACACTGCGCAAAAATTGATATCCTGAAGATGATCGATAACACAGCTCCACAAAAAAAATTGAAAAAATTAGATCTGACGTCTGACCATACCTACTATATGTTTTTGAGGTCACTGAATCCGAATCCGAGGTCTATTTAACTCCATCACGTCAGGATTTTTCATAACCTCAAAATTTAGCATAAAAACGAGAATAATCCACAAAAAAATCGAAAAAATTAGATCTGACGTCTGACCATACCTACTATATGTTTTTGAGGTCACTGAATCCGAATCCGAGGTCTATTTAACTCCATCACGTCAGGATTTTTCATAACCTCAAAATGTTAGCATAAAAACGAGAATAATCCACAAAAAAATCGAAAAAATTTGATCTAACGTCTGACCATACTGACTATATATTTTCGAGGTCGCTGAATCTGAATTCCAGGTTTATCAACCCCTATTACTTTAAGGTTTTACATAACCTACAAATTTTAGTCCAAACACCAAAATAATCCCTTCAATTCAAAGGCTAAAATAGTGACCGGTTTTTTTTCTTTTAAGCAATAAAGGGATTAAAAATTGAAGGGATTATTTTGATGTTTGGACTAAAATTTGTAGGTTATGTAAAACCTTAAAGTAATAGGGGTTGATAAACCTGGAATTCAGATTCAGCAACCTCGAAAATATATAGTCAGTATGGTCAGACGTTAGATCAAATTTTTTCGATTTTTTTGTGGATTATTCTCGTTTTTATGCTAACATTTTGAGGTTATGAAAAATCCTGACGTGATGGAGTTAAATAGACCTCGGATTCGGATTCAGTGACCTCAAAAACATATAGTAGGTATGGTCAGACGTCAGATCTAATTTTTTCGATTTTTTTGTGGATTATTCTCGTTTTTATGCTAAATTTTGAGGTTATGAAAAATCCTAACGTGATGGAGTTAAATAGACCTCGGATTCGGATTCAGTGACCTCAAAAACATAGAGTAGGTATGGTCAGACGTCAGATCTAATTTTTTCAATTTTTTTTGTGGAGCTGTGTAATATATGAACTGAGAAATTTTCTTTTCTTCTTCAGAATAAATTCTTGGCTGTTTTAGGATCATTTTTCCAAATGTTTTCGAATTTTCATTTACATTAGGCAAAAGTAGCAAAAGTTTTAAACAAATTTATTTTTGTTGTTGTATATTTGCATTTTTAAGCACAAAGTTTTGTTATATCGCTGTAAGCTTGTTTTTGCTTTTTTTAATTTTAAATTTTCAGCCTTAAGTTCTTTTATTTTCTTATTAAGCAACTGCAGACGATGGAAATTGGTTTTACACTTATTGTTTCTTTGTCATTTAATGAAAGGAAATGCGAACACTTATTTAATTCATTAAAATCGACATCGGCATTTTCCACCCTCCGGCCATATACTGTCGGATTAGCACATCTACCAGATACCGAAGAAATCTCCCGATAAAAGACTGTGATAAAAGACAAAAACAGAGTGGGTTGGCCCCTTTTTTCAAATATTTTTTTTCCAATATACTTTTCTTCAAAATGTATATTGCAAATATACGACTTTTTCTTGCTTCTTACAGTAGTAACCGATTCTTCCGAAGCATTAACGCTTCAAAGGGTATGGCCGGTTAAGTATTGAGAATGTGCCCCCAGAGCCAAATGTAATGAATATCATATTGTTAAGTACGTCGCTCATTTGCTTTACTATTTATGTAGTTTTTGACTGCCTATTTCTTACTGTCATTGAGTGACCTTGAAAAATTACCTGATAACAGCAAATTTTTTACACTTTTCGTTCTCTTAAACTAATAGAACTAGGAATGTGATTCCAAAGCCAAACTGCAGACAACATTATGACCAATATTAGGTATATCATTCTTAATTATTTTGCTAAAAATAAATAGATTTTTTAACAGAAATATTATTTTCTTGGCTATTATTCTATTTTTCTATTGTTCTAACAGAGTGACCACTTTCAAAAAAATCTAAAAAATAGCACTTAGTTTGTAGATGTTACTGTTACAAGTTTCAATGAAATCGGATACCTGCAACATATTTTAAAAAAAATTGTTGTTGCTCAGGTCCCTATTTGTGAAATTACACATTAAATTTTTAAATGATATGTTTAATAATAATAATACATAATAAGAAAATGTTATTCTCCATGCTAACCCCGTAAGAGTCTGGCTTGCAGTTAAGTACTCAAATCAAATTCAAAGTATGCAGATCCAAGTGTATTTTTATTCTAGATGCTTTATACAGACTGTGCCTGTACAGTGTTAAAAAACGTAAGCATACGATAGTTTTTTCATTCACTTATAACTGTCTACAAACATTTATAATCTGTTTGCGGATATTTTCAATTTTCTAAATTTGATGTTAAATTTGTGATTAGCGACTACCAAAACTCCTGTATACTGAATTTCATGAAGATCTGTGATATTTTTAAAATTTGTTGTCCGCCATATTGAATTTGCCATTTTGAATTTTATAAATCTGATTTTAATTTCATAATCAGTGACGATAATTCACGAAAATCTGTACGATTTTCAGAATCTGCACTATAGAAAATCCGCCATTTTGAAAAGGTTATGAATGATTGCGATCAGCAAAACAATTTTTTTCTGTAAGTTCAAACATTCCGATCACCGTTGATCATAGTAAGAATTGCATTGCAAAACTCTATTGTTCATGCACTTTGTATATCGTGTATTATTGCAAGATACTTACACTGGGAATTCCAATAACATACATGAAGTGTGTACAGTGCAAAATATCCGTAAACAGATTATAAATGTTTTGTAGACAGTTATAAGTGAATGAAAAATCTATCGTATGCTTACGTTTTTTTAGCACTGTACAGCCACAGTCTGTATAAAGTATCTAGAATAAAAATACACTTGTACCAGACTCTTACGGGGTTAGCAGAGTAGATGGAGAATAACATTTTCTTATTATGTATTATTATTATTAAACATATCATTTAAAAATTTAATGTTTTGTTTCACAAATAGGGATCTGACCAACAAAATTGTTTTTTTAAATATGTTGCAGGTATCCGATTTCAATGAAACTTGTAACAGTAAAATCTACAAACTAAGTGATATTATTCAGATTTTTTTGAAAGTGGTCACTCTGTTAGAACTTATTAATAATAGCCAAGAAAATAATATTTCTGTTAAAAAATTTATTTATTTTTAGCAAAATACAGTGACTCAACTTTTTGTTCAAATGTTATGAGATTCTGCAAATCATTCGATTTTACTTATGTTTATAACAAACCAAAACGAAAAATCTTAAGAGGGGTGAAAAGAATAAAACACATATATCGTTGTAACAGTTTAATTTATTTTAAAATCCATATTTTAAGAAAGAAAAAAGCTGAAAAAGAAAAATTATTATTTGAACAATTAGTTGACTTTAAAATCAAAACCAAATTATCCTTACATTTCACTATTTCAGTACTTTGTGTGGCCCCCTTTTGCGTGGATGACCTCCGCTATTCTCCGTGGCATTGATTCGATTAAATCTGGACACTTGGAAACTGGGATGTTGGCGCACGCAGCTTCCACCCTATTCCACAGTTCATTTAAGGATCGGTATTCCCCCGATTGTGCAGCCACTTCTCTCTTTAATTCAACCCACAAGTGCTCAATAGGATTGAGGTCGGGGGATTGTGCCGGCCAATCCAAAACCTCAAATCCTTGGTTTTGCAGCCAATCAGTGGTTCTTCGAGCTTTGTGTTTCGGATCGTTATCTTGCTGGAAGATAACGTCCGACACATTTTGCTCCCACTGTTCTAATGTTCCAAGTAAACTGTCCTGAAGGATGCCAACATAGCTTTCGGCAGTCATTCTACCATTAATCCTTTGACACTTCCCAACTCCCCGGAAGCTCATACATCCCCAGAGCCAGTGGTGGATTTACCAGCAGGCTGAGTAGGCTGGAGCCTAGGGCGGCAGATTTTAGGGGCGGCAAATTTGGGCCAACATTTTCTTTAAATGTCTTATAGAAATTAAAAGGATTCATATTTATATAACTAAACGACTACTAGCGGCTTCGTAAGCGTCCTCATTCTACCAGTAGATATAAATTATATATAAATATAAGAGATAATAAATCGTAAGACTATTAGACTGCACAATTTATTTTAAATAACAACAAATAATGAAAACCGAAAGGAATAAAGAAGTATATAGAATAAATAGAAAAATATTTGAAATTAAAATTGTAACACACCTCACAAATCACGCAAAAAGGTATTTTAAACTTTCGTAATTTCTAATTAAAAAAGTGTACAATATTTATAAAAGTCTTGAATGGACGCAGTAACAACTTTAGAAAATCCATAGTACGTTCTATATTCAGGAGTATACAACAAATATCTCATACTCAACGTTCATTTAGGGGCATAAATATTATGTTTAAGGCTATTAGTTCTGGACAGTCAATATGGCTAGTCAAAATATCTCGTATGAATAAGACACGCCAATAAGTTCGTCTACTATGCAACATTTGTAACCCTAACAGTGGACATCGAGTTTCATAAGATGGAACTGTATTACCTAATATCTTGTATTATTTGAATAAAAACCGAGTAAAACTTCTTTGCACCTATTCTATTCGTTTTATCGAGAGATCATGCGGAGGACTTCATATAATTGCCGCATATTCCAAAACAGATCTAATCAAGGAGATCAAAATAAACCTAATTGTAAAAGGATTATGAAATTCTTTTGTGTTCCTTTTCATAAAACCTAAAAGCTTAAGTGTTTTATTGACGGTGTAATCAATGTGGTATGAAAATTTGAGTTTGGAGTCGTAGATAACACCTAAGTCTTTATATTTGTTTTAATTCTTCTTAATTTTATAATGCCATCTTACAGGGTTAACGCATCTGTGGAAGGTCATGATTTTGCACTTAGTAACGTTCAGAGAAAGATTATTAATACTACACCAGTTAGCTAACGTATCCAAATCATTTTGAAGCTTAGCACAATCTTCTGAGGATCTAACTGAGGCGAACAATTTTAAATCATCAGCGTAAATTAAGCACTTAGCTTAGCAAAAGAGAATATTTCAGCAATATCATTGATAAATAATATGAATAATAGAGGCCAAAGGGGACTCCCTTGTGGTACTCCGGGTGAGTCAATAAAATCCTTACAATATAAGTTGCCTATTTTTACCTGTTGTATACGATTGGTAAGATACTACTGAAAACACTTCAAAATTCATCCATTAAATCCAAAATATTTTATTTTATCCAATAAAATCGGAATTGATACTTTATCAAACACTTTAGAAAAGTCGTTATACAGTACACCTAGTTGAATACCATTTTCTATATTCGGAGTACAGATGTTTGTAAATATCGTTAGATTCGAAATAGTAGATATACCAGCGAAAACTCCATGCTGCTCATTCACAATAATATGCTAAACCAATGAAGCTGCTTTGGAAGCAGATGTAGATGTAGATTTCAGGAGGCGGGCGATGACACCCAGCACTTAGACCATGTGGTCCATTGTACATACCTCAGGAGAAGAACGCCATCTGAATTAATCTTGTTACCCTTCAAGAGCCGTTAGTCGTTTGGTTCGTCTAACAAAGCTCATTATTTTGGGTAACGTAAGATTGTGTAGCTCTGACGTGGCTACTATAAGTGCTCCGAGTGTATCGGCTCTCGCTCTGAAGTAGAGGGGGCAGGAACTCAGGAAGTGGTCCCTGGTTTCCTCCGCCAGCTCGCATTTACAAAATGGCGAGTCAATAATCCGCAGAGTATGAAGATGTTTGTTCAGCTTGCAGTGTCCCGTAATGACACTGATTGCCAAGCTGATGCTTCTTCTATTGCAGCTCACCAACCATTTAGTTAAGCCTTGATCGGCCTTTTTCAAAATAGTCTTAGACTGCCTGCAGTCCCCCCTAGCATACCATCGTTTATTGTGCTCTTTTAGGGCCCACTCATCGAAGATGTGTGTAATAAAGGATGTTGCTAGGCCTACACATGGCTCGGGGCCTGTCAATGGGGTATTGGAGCCCTTCCTGGCCAATGAGTCAGCAATATCGTTACCCTCGATGTTACTGTGACCAGGGACCCATATGATCGCCACCTTGTTTATTCCGGCGATTGATTCAAGCGACTTTCTGCATTCACCTAATAGTTTCGAGGATATCACATCCGAGTCTAGAGCCTTTAAGGCTGCTTGACTATCAGAGAAGATAAATATGTTCTTCCCACTGATGTTCATCTCTCGTATTGTAGTGGCACATGTGTTTATGCCTAGAATTTCTGTCTGGAAAATAGTGGAAAAACTGCCAACTGGTAGGGAGATGTACAGGCTCTCCGTTTGCTTTGGAAGCAACCAGAGCATCTAATAGCTGAGGGATGATAGTATTCATAATTAGGACGATAGTGCACAAATCATAAAGTTACAATTTTTGACAAAAAAATTGTAATTAATATGGTTGTAACGAATTTTAGAGGTCGGTAGGAGCGGCAAAATTTCAATAGCCTACTGGCGGCAAATTTGTAAATCCGCCACTGCCCAGAGCATCAGATTTCCACCACCGAACTTGACGGTTGGTTGGACGTGGCGATCCTGAAGGAGTTCACCCTTTTTTTTCCATGTCCATTGTCGTCCATCTGACCCGCATCTATTGATTTTGTTCTCGTCTGACCAAATCACTTTTGCCCAGTCATCAATTGTGAAATTTTTATAGCGTTTGGCAAAAGCCAATCGTGAAGATCGATGCCTCTTCGTAAGAGCTGGCTTTTTTACTTTGGCCCGGCCATGAAACCCATTCTTCCGAAGGACTTTTCGAACAACTTCCGGGGTTACCTCAATATTATGGAACCTCTGTAGGTTGGAGGTCACTTTCACGGCATTGTCACCCATTGTAACGAGCCTTAAAATCATCCGTTGAACAGGAGGCGGTCAGAACGGCTTTCCTTCCAGGCGAATTTTCAATGGTAATGTTTAATTTTTTTTTTTATACAGTAAAACCCGCTTAAATGCAACCCGCTTTACTGCACAATTCCTTTTATTGCACACAATGCGAATGCACCGAATTTTTTGCCTTATTAATGTGTAGAAACAAAGACCGCATTATTGCACACCTCTTAAATACACAAACCTTTTATTTGCACATTAATTTCAGGCACGAATTTTCTATTTGAATTAAAAAATAACCGGATAAATGCAATGTACATATTTTAACACTAGAACTACCAAGACCGGTAAAATTGACCGGTACTAGATTTCTTGCTTGAATTAATCATATTTTTTGAAAATATCTCTTAAGAGTAATACCAAATCTTATTAGGTTCAAAATTGCGACATATGTATCGTGAACCTATTTCCATTTATAATTATTAATTTAAATGTGAAAGCTTATTATTTTAAAGGTGCCAAAAATTATCAAAATTACAAGCTTGAGCGCCGGTAGTTCTAGTGTTAAATGAACAGATATGTAATGTCAAAAATTCATTTTCTGTAGAAGTGTAGTACTTTTACATTAGGTCTGTTCGTTGGCATGAAAACCTGTGGCACCCCAGGGCGCACTGGTGCGCCCTGGTGCGCCCTGAGAACTGTCAAAAAACACGGGGCAGCCCAGTGCTTTTTACACCAGCGAACAGCGTACTAAAAAGGAGAACTGTCATCTGGCCTTTTACACAAAAATTATGAAATAAAACCACAACTTTTTCATAATGTTGACATCGAAATGCTCAAATTAAGTTATTGTGCCCGCAACAAGAGTTAATTCCACTTTAAATACCGTATCTGTTAACAATTAAACTGATAACCGTCATTTACCCTGAGTTTTTATCTGGGGTAAAACCAGGGTGCACCAGGGCGCCCCAGGTTTCTCAAAAAACACAGAACTGTCACTTGACGTTTAAAAACCAGTGCAGATAGGGCGCACTGGGGCGCACTGGGGTGCCACAGGATTGCCAACGAAGAGACCTATTGTCCCCTCGGTGGTTACCATTTAAAGGCAAAGAAGAAGAAGAACACTTTCTCGTTAGTCTTTGCTTTGACATTTCAGTCTTTTTGAGTTGGCGGGTGGACCTTGTAAATTGCGGATTGTAATTGTTTAATTTTGGTAAAATTTGTAAAGTAAAGACGAAAACAGAACGCTATGTAATTAACCAAACTGAAAAAAAGTAATCCGAGCTCTCTTAAATGCACAACATGTGCATTTATCTTAAAAACGTTTAAATGCACAAACCGTTTAAATGCACGGAATTTTCTGACAAATTGGATGTGCATTTAAGCGAGTTTTACTGTATATTGGTTACAGTACCAATGCCAACACCAATTTTATGGGCAATTTCCCGGTACTTTTCCCCTTTTTCAAGGAAATACTTTATTTCTGGTACTTTTTCCTCGCTAATTTTCTTCATATTTCAAAAAGCAAAAATGTATCAATTGACCTATTTTATTTATTTTTATGTACTCACTATTTAATTATATACTTTATTTCTCTCCTGAGTTCACAAAAAGTTATATTATTTCACAAAAAACTCAAATATTTTGTAAAAATATTGAACGTTCACTCTTTAAAGTTTAAAACTCAACTAATTGTTCAAGTGACTTCAGCAGGAAAAAACCAATTTTGTACCGTTATTGAGTAACAATCTCTATTCCGTTTTCAGTCAAATAAAGTAAACAAGAGTTTCGTTGTATAGAATAACATTTTCAACCGTTCTTGTGCTTATCATTTGAAGGAAGCAGGATAGACGCAAATTTCGCATTATATATGAACAATAAGTTGAGTCACTGTAATTAAGAATGATATACATAATATTTGTCATAATGTTGTCTGCAGTTTGGCTTTGGAATCACATTCCTAGTTCTATTAGTTTAAGAGAACGAAAAGTTTAAAAAATTTGCTGTTATCAGGTAGGATCAAGGTCACTTAATGACAGTAAGAGATAGGCAGTCAAAAACTACATAAATAGTAATGCAAATGAGCGACGCACTATGATATATTTTGACGATTTTTTTCCATTTTTCAATTATCTCCCGACAGAATAATGCTATTGAGATGAATTTTTTTTAAATGAAAGTACACACTTTGGCGGATATGGAAGAAATACTAAAAAGTTGTGATGACCTTCATTTGACCTTGAAAATTGGCCTCAAATTTGACGATTTTTAGAAAAAATTGATATTTTTGGATGTAGAAACTATATAAATTTTTCCTTTAACTTTATTTCTGACTGAAATTCTTCGGGAGGTGTTTTAGAACTATAGAAGATCGATAAAGGTCATTCGAAGATCACGCGGAGGTCATTTGAAGGTCATTTCCCAGAGGACTACCACGAAATCGCTTTTTTCGCAGTCTGACCGGGAAAAGGATTGTAGATTCGGTCTTTGGATGCTCAGGTCGAGCTACAGCCTCAAGGATAGTCGGTAGTGGCCAGTCTAAGGTCATCCAGAGGTCATTTGGAGGTCAATTCAAGGGTCATTTCGTGGGAATCAGCAAGAAATCGCCTTTTTTCCCAGTCCGACCGGGAAAAGGAGTTTGGATCCAGTTCTTGGATGCTCAGGTCAAGTTATAGCCTGAAGAATTATGGGTAGGAGCTAGTCTAGGGTCATATAGAGGTAATTTGAAGGTCAATTAAATGGTCATTTGGTGGGAATCACCAAGAAATCACCTTTTTTCCGTAGTCTGACCGGGAAAAGGGTTATAGACCCGGTCTCTGGATGCTCAAGTCGAGCTATATCCTCACGGATTATCGGTAGTGGCCAGTCTAGGGCCATCCAGAGGTCAATTGAAGGCTATTCAGGTTCATTTCAAGGGAATCACCACGAAATCGCCTTTTTTCGCAGTCTGACCAGGAAGTGGATTGTAGATCCAGTTCTTGGATACTCAGGTCGAGTTGTCGCCTCAAAGATTATCGGAAGTGGCCAGTCTAGGGTCACCCAGAGGTCATTTGAAGGTCATAATCAAGGGAATCACCACGAAATAGCTTTTTTTCCGGGAAAAAGAGTGTAGATCCAGTTCTTGGATGCTCAGGTCAAGTTATAGCCTCAAGCATTATTGGTAGTGGCCAGTCTAGGGTCATCCAGAGGTCATTTTAATGGAATCACTACGAAATTGCTTTTTTCCCGCAGTCTTACAGGGAAAAGTATTGTAAATCCAGTCCCTGTATGCTCAGGTCGAGTTATAGCCTCAAAGATTATCGGTAGTGGCCAGTCTAGGGTCATCCAGAGGTCATTTGGAAGTCATAATCAAGGGAATCGCCACGAAACCGCCTTTTCTGCGCAGTCTGACCAGGAAAATAAGTGTAGATCCAGTTCTTGGATGCTAAGGTCGAGTTAAAACCTCAGGGATTATAGCTAGTGTCCAGTCTAGGGTCATCCAGGGGTCAGTTGTGGGTCATTTCAAGGGAATCACTACGAAATGGCTTGTTTTCCGCAGTTTGACCAGAAAACGTATCGTAAATCCAGTCCCCGTATGCTCAGGTCGAGTTATAGCCACAAGAATTATCGGTAGTGGCCAGTCTAGGGTCATTCAGAGGTCATAGCTCAACCTGAACATCCAAGAACTGGATCTACAATCCTTTTCCCTGTAAGACTGCGAGAAATGAATGACCTTCAAATGACCTCTGGATGACCCTAGACTGGCCACTACCGATAATTGTTGAGACTATAACTCGACCTGAGCATACAGGGACTGGATTTAAAATACTTTTCCCGGTCAGACTGCGGGAAAAAAGCAATTTTGTAGTGATTCCATTAAAATGACCTCTGGATGACCCTAGACTGGCCACTACCAATAATGCTTGAGGCTATAACTTGACCTGAGCATCCAAGAACTGGATCAACACTCCTTTTCCCGGTCAGTCTGCGGAAAAAAAGCCATTTCGTGGTGATTCCCTTGATTATGACCTTCAAATGACCTCTGGGTGACCCTAGACTGGCCACTTCCGATAATCTTTTAGGCGACAACTCGACCTGAGTATCCAAGAACTGGATCTACAATCCACTTCCTGGTCAGACTGCGAAAAAAGGCGATTTCGTGGTGATTCCCTTGAAATGAACCTGAATAACCTTCAATTGACCTCTGGATGGCCCTAGACTGGCCACTACCGATAACCTGTGAGGCTATAACTCGACTTGAGCATCCAGAGACCGGGTCTATAACCCTTTTCCCGGTCAGACTGCGGAAAAAAGGCGATTTCTTGGTGATTCCCACCAAATGACCATTTAATTGACCTTCAAATTACCTCTATATAACCCTAGACTGGCCTCTACCCATAATTCTTGAGGCTATAACTTGACCTGAGCATCCAAGAACTGGATCCAAACTCCTTTTCCCGGTCGGACTGGGAAAAAAGGCGATTTCTTGCTGATTCCCACCAAATGATCCTTGAATTGACCTCCAAATGACCTCTGGATGACCTTAGACTGGCCACTACCGACTATCCTTGAGGCTGTAGCTCGACCTGAGCATCCAAAGACCGAATCTACAATCCTTTTCCCGGTCAGACTGCGAAAAAAGCGATTTCGTGGTAGTCCTCTGGGAAATGACCTTCAAATGACCTCCGCGTGATCTTCGAATGACCTTTATCGATCTTCTCTAGTTCTAAAACACCTCCCGAAGAATTTCAGTCAGAAATAAAGTTAAAGGAAAAATTCATATAGTTTCTACATCCAAAAATATCAATTTTTTCTAAACATCGTCAACTTTGAGGTCAAATGAAGGTCGTCACAACTTTTTAGTATTTTTTCCATATCCGCTAAAGTGTGTACTTTCATTTAAAAAAAATTCATCTCAATAGCATTATTCTATCGGGAGATAATTGAAAAATGGAAAAAAATCGTCCAAATATATCATAGTGCGACGTACTTAACAATATGATATTCATTACATTTGGCTCTGGGGGCACATTCTCAATACTTAACCTGCCATACCCTTTGTCGGGATCATGCTTTGAAAAATTAAAAACGCGCCTTTCAGGACTAGTTTTTGTAGTTGCCTGCCAACTGACAATAGAGCACTTAACCCTTTATAGCCCCATGTGACATTTCTGTAACAAACCTCAAAAATCCCGCCAGAATACGCACCGAATCTATTTAGTTCATTCAAATCGGCGCCACTTTGCTGTCACACATTATTAAACAACGTAGCCTCCACGGAAATCATCATAGACAGAGTAAACTGTTAACAGTTAATCGATTAGAATTTCGCCCGTAATTGAAAGTGACAAGTTGATATTCGTGCTAATTTTGAATTTTACAAAAAAAAATACAAAAGTTGTGCAAAATTGTGTTATTTTCTTGGAAACCTATAGATAAGTGAATGAATATGTTCCTTCCATACCAAATAAGGTTTTTTTGTTTACGTTTAACTCAATTTTACAGTAATGTTACACTTCCTTAAATGTGAAATAAATAATTAATAATACATATTTTTTAATTTCTGCGAAATACGTATTTCTTTATTTATTTTATTTAAGAAAAAATATAAATCCAATATCGTTCTACCAGAAACAAGCCAGAGTCATCAACAAAAAATTAGTCGTGATGTTAATTTTTCGAGTTAATAAAGGACAATCGCAAATCAGGAGACCAATCGAAGACCAAATCAAAGCTGAGAATAAACACCGTATACAATTCTTTTCAAGTACAAAAATCGCAATATCCTTCCAAATCAACTTCTTAGAAGACCAATTCGAAGAATAATTTAGTTTCGATTTTTTTGCCTGCTCGGTTGGGCACCTGTTTTATGTGGCTGTGCTCTATATTTACAATCCGTGAAGTGAGCTCTTATTTGAATGCGCACATCCCAGCGGGAATTTTGGTCAGGCATTCCAACGGAAGCCTTGTGGAAGCAAAGAACAATTTTCACTATCAATTCCCAGTTAGTCGCATGGAAGCTAGGTGGAAGGACAAGCGCGAACGAAAGCTCCTTGTATATTTTCTCCTCACTCTCGCTCTTTCCGATCGAGTCCTTCAAAGACGCAATTCGTGAATACCGGTTGAAAATAATTCATTCCTGTTTGTACTTTGAGTTGAGCCTGTGCGTGCTTTATCCTGCCTTTTATGTTGTATTATTTTCCAGATTGAATTATAATATAAAATAATATAATAATTAATTGAATTTTGGTAATTTATTGACATTATAATTTCCAAACCCAGGAGTCGATTTCTTGGATGCTTCTGGGGAAGCGGTAGGAGCTGTAGACTTTGATTCCAAATAGATCTCATGTCCTGTTAATGTCATGCATTCCTTATTGCTCGTATGGGATCTTGGAGGAAGCAAAAGAAAAGCTTTTTTACTGCTTCCTCCTAATGACATGCAATGTTAAAATGAAATGAAGTGGGCAACAAAGAGTCATGCATCGATGCCTTCGCAGGAGTAGCTTCCACTTGCATCTAGGACTGCTTCTTTTCCCGCTGGGATACTTTCGATATCCATGCCGCAAGTTTAAGTGGATAAGCAAAGCAGCATATGTATCGATTTGCGCATGTGTAATTCGTCGGCGCTGTAGAATAGCTACCGTTGATAGCTTTGAGTTGATTGAATGAAAGGTAAATTACGGTTTACGATTTAAAAAAAAACTACGCACTAGATCTCGTTCAAAAAATTTTCGGTGGAAGTTTGCATAGTAATGTACATTATATATTTTTTTTAGTTTTATCATTCTCTTATTTTAGAAGTTACAGGGGGGGGGGGCGTACATTTTACCACTTTGGAAATGTCTCTCGCGCAAACTATTCAGTTTAGAAAAAATGATATTAGAAATTTTTGAAGACCTATCCATAGATACCCCACACGTATGGATTTGATGAAAAAAATTTTTTGAGTTTCAGTTCTTAGTATGGAGAACCCCCAAAATTTATTGTTTTTTTTCTATTTTTGTGTGAAAATCTTAATGCGGTTCACAGAATACATCTACTTACCAAGTTTCAACATTACAGTTCTTATAGTTTCGGAAAAAAGTGTCTGTGACATACGGACGGACAGACAGACAGACAGACATGACGAATCCATAAGGGTTCCGTTTTTCATTAGTTCTGTGTATAAACTACTGCACCGGCCTAAATTTACAGCCCAAAAAAATTCTGGGCAATTTGGTACACGTTTGAACATTGGTCTTCCATTTTTTGGCATATTTTTTATTAAAAAATTATTCCTAATTCGCCAACATTTTTGTTGTTGCTCTAAATTTAGGCCGGTGCAGTAGTTAAATGGTTAATGAATAGCTGTACAAAATCTGAAATCAATCGGTCGAACAGTTTTTTTGCAAACTTACCATGTGTATTTAAAGAAAAAAGCGTTTAAAGTTGTTTAGCCTAATTTTTTGAAATAATTCAAGATATTTTCAACTTATGCCTAATCAGCGAATCCTGGCTGGTAATATGTACTCTCCACATCTTCTAAAACTCCTGTTCATGTACCAGTTTAGCCTTTTTGTTTTTAATATAGCTCTCTTTTGATGCGTCTGAGCTTCTTTTGTCGGACTTGAACTTCTCTCTGTCATGCGTTGATGCAAAATTAAGAGCGTTTTGACCAAGATTGTCGCCCATGACTTCCAAACTTTTTATCAGCGGCGTATATCCTTCATTAACCCTTTTAGTGCCAGTGGGCCGATCTATCGGCCCACGGTCCTTATGCGAAGAGTGCCACTGGCCGATGTGGCGTAGTGGCCCGGCCGGCAGGCCGAGCTGTCTACGAGCGCACGCGCAGAGAGACTCTTGCTTTAGTCCTTATCTACAATACTGTGTAGACCACACCACGCTTGTGTTTATTTCATTTAGTCCTTATCTCCAATAAATACTAAAATTTTCCTCCTTATAAAGCTATTTATATGAGCGCGCATATCAAATCGGCCCGTGGCATTTCTCGCATGTACTCCATAAAACGCTTGGCACTAAAAGGGTTAAAATCTATAGTCAAGTTTTCGCTTTTCTAGCAAATAATTTAACTTTTGTCCCATATAGCTAAAAACAGGGCTAATACGAAATAATACAACTAAATAGAAATTGGTTTTCCAGTTACATTTCGTAGATAGCATTTCATACTGACTTTTATATTTTGTAAGTATGGCTATTTCTTTACGTGGCCTCTTACAACAGCGCGAATGACTTCCAGCAAACTTAGCTCTTTCTCCAAACCATACTCTGTAGATTAAGGCCGGCCATACACGCTCAGTTATATTGCACAATAAAGCTCAGATCACATGCACAATTTACTCAGTTATTAGCACAGTTTTTGACCTGCGCAAAGTCGTCGTGATTACGCAGTTAAATGCGCAGGTCGCATGAATTGCTTTCAATATAACTGTGCAATTCTGTGTGACAACAGCCATGAATTCAAGTGAGAAGAAAACGAAACTACTTCATTGACTGTGTATATTTTAAAATAAAAAGACTGTTTTGGGGATCTGTAATATCGAATACTATTACATTACTATATTACATTTTTTGTTGGTTGGTTGGTTAAGTTGGCGACCCACCCCTGGGCGGAGTCCAATTAGCGCTAAGGCGCGCCGTTTTGATACCACAAAATCCCCAAAAGAAACCATTGTATTGACGGAAATAGAAATGTCAAAAGATCAGAGCCAGCCTGTGGAGTTCAAAAAGAGAACAATCTCCCTGATCTTGGAGATAGATAAAACCCCGACGCCAGCGAAAAAGTGCCTGCCCAACGCCCGGTGCCTTGCTCCAGCTAGTGCCGGGCAGTTGCAGAGGAAATGAGAAAGACTCTTTCTCATTGGGATCCTTGCAACTGCGACAGTGATTATTGAAAGGGATCCCCAGTCTGGCTGCATGCTCTCCTATGGGCCAATGACCCGTAAGTACCGCCACCACCCTGGCAATATCCCCACGAGTTCGCTTGAGAAGCTGCTGCGTTCTACTCAGATCGTATGTAGGCCAGGTCGCTCTGGAAACGCAGCATGTTCCCAGATTTGCCCACCTATTATTCGCTAAAGCTAGAAAGTGCAACTGTTTTTTCTTCTTGACGGATCCTAGGGGAGCATGAACTGTCTCCAAGGGACTCATCGAGACTTGCACCTGCTCTAGCCAGTTCGTCCGCTCGCTCGTTACCCTCTATGTTCCTATGCGCGGGAACCCAGAGTAGAGTGATGCTATGGCGTTGCCCTAAAAAGACTATGCGCTCACGACAGCGATTTACCAATTCAGATGAAACGGTAACCGAGTCGAGAGCCCTGATAGCGGCTAACGAGTCTGTGAGGATTACTAAATTTAGTGTAGGTGTTAGGTTGCTTAAAGCGTCGTAGGCCTTCACGATCGCGAGAACCTCTGCCTGGAAGACGCTAGCATACTCAGGAAGGCGAAACGACTCCTTAACATCGAGTGCCTCGGAAAATATGCCGGCTCCGACTTCTTTCGCGGATTTGGACCCGTCTGTGAAGATTACATGGTGGAAGGTTTGCGTCACATCGCTCTCCCTTGTTAAATATCGTAAAAAAAATTTTCTCATATTCTTTTGTGTTCTCTTAACATTCGCTCACCAATTATTTATTTCAAAGTGAAAAACATTTCAGTAGAAATAATAATGTCTGAAATATTAATAATAACTAGTAAAATCCTAGGTTTTAAAACTTGACGTTACAAGTATTAATTGGACCCGCATATTTTTTTCTAATAACGTAAAAAGTTATTCCTAATATTCTTTTGAATTCTCTTAATGTTAGTTCGTCATTTATTTATTTTACTTTTCAAATTTTCTGTAGAATAATAATGGTAGTAATAGTAAAAACTGAGGTTTTAAAACTTGATTTAGCTAATTTTATTTGCATTAAATTTTATTTGAACAATGGAATGTAAAAGAAGCTTCATTTATTTATTTGCATACTTTTATAAATTATCTAATACATGTGAAATGTCACTTATTTTTTATGATTTATCTTTTTACATACATATGTATGCCCAATGTAATGTATTTAGAATTCAAAATAATGTAACTACCATGAAAATCATCATAGAATGTTATAGCGTCGTTTCTGCAAAGGTATTTATACAAAAGAATCTTGTGAACCATGTTCACAACACAATTAAGGAAGCATTGTCTGACTTAAGTGCTTCAAATCATTATCGTGCACACACTAAATTCTATTTAACAATAAATTTGTCCAGCCTAAGGCATGTAAGGCATTCCTCGTGTAGAGCGCATGTGCCCATTCGTGTCATGATTCCGCGACACACAATAGCAATGCTGACCTGAGAAGAAAGAGACGCACACGTAAAACTCGCTGTTCTTCAGAAAAGTCTCCTCGAGTGTTCCATTCTGATTTTCACCTTAGCAAATTTTATTTCTAATTAAAGTTCTTAAAGTTTAAATTCATGTGTTACGACGATATTCTGCGAATATAGGCAGGAAATAAGTAAATTTACCTAAAGATAAAAAGACAAAAATCGTGTACTTAGTTGTTAAAATATATTTAAGAGGATAGAAAATTTCATGAAAGCTCTTATGGGAACTTCAGCTTTAATTTTCAAGTGTAAATTTACGAACAGATTATTGGTATCTTTGAAGAATTAAGCAATGAAATCAACAAACAATTACAACTAATAAAATTGGTAAACATGGTGCATTTGCGGATTGCTAAAAGATAAATTACGTTTAAAGTTCAACCTCGACTCCCTATAATTTTGTAATTGGTAAGTATTAACTCTGCAAGTTTTCATTTTTCTTTTAAGACGGATTTTTAGAAAATAATAAAGTGGAAATGAATCATTATCATAATAGCTGTGGAGACAATTGCTGGTCAAATCAAAGCTATACATTAACAAATTGAATTTTAAATGGCCTTAAAAAGTGATATGGGAATATTACCTTCTGAAATTAAAATAATGATCTTACTATTTGGAGGAAACTTAATTGTGCTCTCAAGTTTAAATTAAAATTGTATAGTAACTAATAGGTAAAAGCGTTCGATTTCTTACCATACAATATTCTTGCTTTTTTAATCTGCATAAACTCTTCTGCGATTAATGATATATACAGTATACAATAAATAATGGAGAGCCTGGTTTATTTACAAATGATTGTGCAAAAAAAAGTTTTTAGATTATTCGTTCATCTAAGAGCCTAATGAATAATATTTAAATATTTATATGTAAAATTTTCAAATAAAGGGTATTTTGCCCATATTTTATATTATGTTTTTTTACAGTATAGTCACAGATCGTAATGTATGAATGGGTGCTTACAGTGTCCACGATACTGCTCTATTTGGCAAATGGTAAATAATTCACGTTTGATTCGAAATTATACTAAAATAAATAATTCATGTTTAATTAATTTTTTATTCACTAGCAAATCATTTTGAATACGAAAACTTTGAGCAGACATATGTGAATAACACCAATATAGCCAGATCTGTAAATTTTGACCCATCTGCTTCCCAAAATGTTACAACCATTGTAGGCCAGACAGCATTTCTAAACTGCCGAGTGAAAAATTTAGGAGAGAAAACTGTATACTTAGGACTAAGGAGTTCAATTTAATTCTACAATATATTTCTAGGTTTCATGGGTTCGACATAAGGACATTAATTTACTTACAGTTGGTAGATATACTTATTCAGCTGACGAACGATTCATTCCACTACACAATGAAAATACGGGCGATTGGACACTTCAGGTTTAGTTAGAATATAATGTCATGCAATTTAATATACATATAAATAATTTTGTAAATAGATAAAATATGCTCAAAAGAAGGACTCCGGTTTATATGAATGCCAGGTATCAACAACACCGCCTATGGGTATCATAATGTATTTACTTGTTGTCGGTGAGTTTCCTTTGCAAAAACCCAATATAATTTACAATAGCTGTTTAATATATTTAACTATTGACACTTAGTTTTCAACTTTAAAACTAATTTTATAGCATGCATATTATCTTTTACTACTTTTGCTTAAATATAAATAGAAATTGTATTCTCCGCGGAATATATTTTTCAGTTTCTTTGTTATGCGTGGAACAATATAATTTGTTCTGTCCAACAGTATTCGATAAAAGCTTTTAAAAATAAACACAGCATGTCTTTATTAACAATATAACAATAACAAAAATAACAATGCAACGTCCACCAACACAAAGAAATGTCAAAATATGATTCATAACTTTACCGGACTAAATGCAAGGGCTGAATTCGCAATTGTAATTGTTCGAGCGAGCAGATTTAGCAGACTACGCTCTGATTGCTCGCGTAAAAGATCACAATTGTGGATTCAACTTCAACTGTCCGAGCGAAAAGAGGAATTCTGAATTTATATAATACTAGCTGGGTTACCCGGTTTCACCCGGCATTGGTTGAATACTTCCTAATTAAACACTTCTCAAATGTTCTAGTTTGTTATATCCTAGAAATTGTTTCAACACGAAAACCCCTTTATGGATCATTCATCTTGAATATCAAAATCTTAATAATATTCAAAATTAGTGGCCTCAAAATAATTATACTACTAATGTTCATTAAAATCAGTTGAAATTGGGTCTTTTGGTCGCCATGTTGGATTTGAAAATGTTGATAATATTCGAAATTAGTTGCCGCAGAATAATCATTGTACTAATTTTCATTAAAGCCCATTATAATCGAGACTTTTAGTCGCCATGTTGGATCCGCCATCTTGGATATGGAAATTTTAATAACATTCAAAATCAATTATCTCAAAACAATCATTGTACTAAGTTTCATTAAAATCCCATTGGAATTGAGAAATCTTGGTCGTCCTATTGGATCCGCTATCTTGGATTTGGAAATTTTGGTAATATTCAAAATTGGTGCCCTCAAAATAATCACTGTACTAATTTTCATTAAAATCCGTTGAAATCGAGAATTCTTGGTCGCCATATTGTGTCCGCCATCTTGGATTTGTAAATTTAGGTAATATTCGAAATCAGTGACTTCAAACCAATCATTATAATATATATATATTAATATAATATATTATATTAATCATTATACTAATTTGCATTATAATCCGTTGAAATCGAGAAATCTTGGTCGCCATATTAGGTCCGCCATCTTGGACTTGTAAATTTTAATAACATTCAAAATCAGTGACCTCAAGATAATCTTGTACTAATTTTCATTAAAATCCGTTGAATACGAGAAATATTGGTCGCCATATTGCGTCCGCCATATTGGATTTGTATATATTGATGATATTCAAAATCAGTGACCTCGAAACAATAATTGTACTAATTTTCATTAAAATCCGTTGAAATCGATTAATTTTTGTCGACATGTTAGGTCCGCCATATTGGATTTGTAAATTTTAATAACATTCAAAATGTAAATTTTGATAATAATCAAAAGCAGTGACATCAAAATAATCATTGTACTAATTTTCATTAAAACCCATTGAAATCGAGAAATCCTGGTCGCCATGTTGAATCCGCCATATTGGATTTGTAAATTTTAATAACATTCAAAATCATTGACCTCATGATAATCATTGTACTATTTTGAATTTGTAAATTTTGGTAATATTCAAAATCAGTGACCTCAAAACAATCATTGTACTAATTTTCATTAAAATCCCTTGAAATTGAGAAATCCTGGTCGCCATAATGGATCCGACATCTTGAATTTCTAAATTTGGACGGTGGATTTGAAATGAGCATCTCGCAGAACTCCTAAGTACCAATTTTCATGAAAATCACTTCAAATTTAAAATGTTCAACCGCGATCTTGGATCCGCCATTTTTAAACCCTATATATTATCCGAAAAAAAATTAGCCTATATGTTCAGTTGGAATATGTACTCCCTTCAGACAAAAAATAAAAAATATCGATGCAAGCGTTTAGGCGTGATTGAGCAACAAACAAACAAACAATCAAACTAACTTACATTTTTATATATATACTAACTGGGTTACCCGGTTTCACCCGGCGCGTGGCATTGGGTAAATACTTACTAATTAAACACTTCTCAAATGTTCTAGTTTGTTATATCCTAGAAATTGTTTCAATCCGAAAACCCCTTTATGGATCCGCTATCTTGAATTTCCAAATCTTAATAATATTAAAAATTAGTGGCCTCAAAATAATTATTGTACCAATTTTCATTCAAATCCGTTGAAATCGAGAAATTTTGGTCGCCATATTGGATCCGCCATATTGAGTTTGGAAATTTTTCTAATATTCGAAATTAGTGGCTCCGGAATAATCATTGTACTAATTTTAATTAAAATCTGTTGAAATCAAGATATTCTGTTGCCATGTTGGATCCCCCATCTTGGATTTACAACTTTTGATAATATTCGGAACTTGTATCCTCAGAATAATCATTGTACTAATTTTCAGTAAAAACCGTTTAATCAAGAAAATTGGTCTCATATTGGACCCGCCATCTTGGATTTACAAATTTTGATAATATTCGAAATTTTTAGCTTCAGAATAATCATTGTACCAATTTTCATTAAATCCCTCGAAATCGAGACATTCTGGACGCCATGTTGGGTCCGCCATCTTGCATTTAGAAATTTTGATAATATGCAAAATTAGTGGTCTCAGAATAATCACTGTACTAATTTCCATTACAATCCGTTGAAATCGAGACATTCTGGTCGCTATGTTGAATCCGCCATGTTGGATTTGCAAATTTTGCTAATATTCAAAATTAGTGGTCTCCGAATAATCATTGTACTATATTAATTTTCATTAAAATCCGTTGAAATCGAGAAATCTTGGTCAACATATTGGGTCCGCCATCTTGGATTTGTAAATTTTAATAACATTCAAAATCAGTGACCTCAATATAATCATCGTACTAATTTTCATTAAAATCCCTTGAAATCGAGAAATATTGGTCGCCATATTGGGTCCGCCATCTTTGATTTCTAAATTTTGATAACATTCAAAATCAGTGACCTCAAGATAATCATTGTACTAATTTTCATTAAAATCCGTTGAAATCGAGAAATATGGTCGCCATTTTGGAACCGCCATCTTGGATTTCTAAATTTTGATAATATTAAAAATCAGTGGCCTCAAAACACTCATTGTACTAATTTTCATTAAAATCCGTTGAAATCAGGAAATCTTGGTCGCCATATTGGATCCGCCATCTTGAATTTCCAAATTTGGACAGCGGATTTGAAATCCCCATCCCGCAAAACCCCTATATACCAATTTTCATGAAAATCGCTTCAAATTTAAAATTTTCGGCCGCCATCTTGGATCCGCCATTTTGAAACCCTACGTATTATCCGAAAAAAAAATTAGCCTATATGTTAAGTCGGAATATGTACTACCTTCGGACAAAAAATGAAAAATATCGATGCAAGCGTTTAGGCGTGATTGAGCAACAAACAAACAAACAAACGAACTTTCATTTTTATATACAGGGTGTTCAGAGGTGGGAGGTCAATACTGCAGGGGGTGAAAGGTCAGACCGAGACAAGCAAAAAATCGTATGGGTGGGGGGGGGGGGGGGGGGGGGGGGGGGGATCTCGCACCGTTTTGCAGTTACAGGGTGATTCGTAAATCAGGATTTTGCCTTATATGGAACCGCTCTTGTATTTTTATCTTTTTTTCTACACATCGCAGCGGCCAAATCACTATTTGGAAGCCCTTTCCAAAAAAGTTTACACCACCCCCTATCCCCAACCCCTTGGCCACAATCCCCCCTGGAAGTTGAAAAAATTAACTTTTATTTCACGGTTTTTTACCTTTCGCCCCACTTTTCTCCGAAATTCATGTTATTAACATACCTACTTTTTATTTTTTTTAAGTTGCCTATCTAACTACCTTTCCAAAAAAGTTTACACCACCCCCCTATCCCCAACCCCTTGGCCACAATCCCCCCTGCAAGTTGAAAAAATTAACTTTTATTTCACGATTTTTCACCTTTCGCCCCACTTTTCTCCGAAATTCATGTTATTAACATACCTACTTTTTATTTTTTTTAAGTTGCCTATCTAATTACCTTGCCAAAAAGGTGCAACATGCCCAGGTAGGAAAAGGATACGAAAATTTATTTACAAAAATCCTTTTACAGAATATCATGATAATTCGAATTTTTAGGAAATTATACTTAAGTTTACTAAAAAATACATTTTGTTCGCTTAAAAACTAATTACAATTAAAACGTTTGTCCTTTAAAAGCTGTTC
Organism: Dysmachus trigonus; assembly: GCA_949715965.1. Classification (NCBI taxonomy): domain Eukaryota; kingdom Metazoa; phylum Arthropoda; class Insecta; order Diptera; family Asilidae; genus Dysmachus; species Dysmachus trigonus. The sequence goes on from OX454321.1 coordinate 46,972,004, forward strand.
AAAATGTTCTCCGCTAGTTTCGATGCATGCAAGTAGCCTTCGTTTTATTTCACGTTTGAGGTCTATGGTAGCCAGTCTCTCCCGTATTTTCGTGGCTGCAGTCACAATCCTGGTAACTAATTCTTCTCTGGTGTTGATTGGTCTTGAGTAAACTTCATCTTTCATCATTCCCCATAAGAAAAAGTCCAGTGGAGTAAGGTCCGGTGACCTAGCAGGCCAAGGAATCGGTCCACCTCGTCCAATCCAGCGCTCTCGGTAATGTTCATTCAACCTTGCCCTAACAATGTTCCCAGTATGCGCAGGTGCTCCGTCGAGCTGTAAATAAATTGAGCTTCTGGTGGCCAGGGGGATGTTCTCCAACAGATCCGGAAGGGTATTCTCCAAAAAGTCCGAGTATAGCTGACTATTCAGCACTTGGGGCAAGATGAAGGGTCCTATCAACTGGTTGCCGATGATGCCAGCCCATACATTGACACTAAATCTTTGCTGGAAGGACCGACACCTGGTCCTATGTGTGGAGGTTGTGGAAGTTTGTGATGCCATCCCGGGTGAATTGCGATTAATCCGTCCACAGAATTCGGTCTAGAAACCTTCTGTTTTCGATGTCAGACTCGAACAGCCAAGTGCAAATTGCAATCGTCTTTCGGAATCTCCTTCCTGTAGTGCTTGGACCGGGATATGGTGATATGGATGTAGTCCCTCTCGGTTCACAACGGTCCAAACTCTCCCTGAAGACAATCCTGACCTTCGTGCGACCTGCCTGATGCTTATTACAGGGCTGTTCCTGACGATGTTGAGGATTTGTTGGTCGGGGGCCGCTGAATCGGCCGATTTTCCTGCTCGCGTTCCTGCTCTGGGGGCGGTTACACTTCCGGTTTCTTTTAACCTTCTGAAAGTCCTTGAAAATACCCTTCTGTTGGGTACACGTCGATTCGGGAATCTCCTTTGGTATTGTCGTACGGCCTCACTATCATTTCCGTCTACTAAACCGTACACGTAAATTATATCGGCATACTCTTCAAAACTAAGTTCTGCCATTTTATCTTAATTTTTTCTATTAAACACCCGGTTTTATCGCTTGCTTCTTCAACTGTGGTCAATGTCCTTTCAAACTTACCCATTTTTATACCATAATTCATAGGAGGTATTAGAAACGGAGCGTCAGGATACTTAAGAGTCAATACTGGATATAATAAACTAATAACGCTATTTAACGAGATTACATTTATTATTTTATCACTGTTTTGCTGAAATAATAAAAATGTACTACCTCTGTTTCCTAAACAAACATTTCCGAACTTGCTGTCATAAAAATTGTTTACTTAACGATTTTTTTCATTATGGTGCAATAAAATAATTAGGTACCTGTGAGGATTTTTTAATTTCAGGACTTTTGCAACCCTTTTCTACCTGGGCATGTTGCACCTTTTTGGAAAGGTAATTAGATAGGCAACTTAAAAAAAATAAAAAGTAGGTATGTTAATAACATGAATTTCGGAGAAAAGTGGGGCGAAAGGTGAAAAATCGTGAAATAAAAGTTAATTTTTTCAACTTCCAGGGGGGATTGTGGCCAAGGGGTTGGGGATAGGGGGGTGGTATAAACTTTTTTGGAAAGGACTTCCAAATAGTGATTTTTTTAAATCAGTTTGGGGCCGCTGCGATGCGTAGAAAAAAAGATAAAAATACAAGAGCATATAAGGCAAAATCCTGATTTACGAATCACCCTGTAACTGCCAAACGGTGCGAGTTGCCCCTCCCCACCCATACGATTTTTTGCTGGTCTCGGTCTGACCTTTCACCCCCTGCAGTATTGACCTCCCACCTCTGAACACCCTGTATATAGTATAGGGACTACCTGGGTTACCCGGTTTCACCCGGCGTTGGGTAAATATTTACTAATTAGCCACTTCTCAAATGTTCCAGTTTGTTATATCCTAGAAATTGTTTCAACCCGAAAACCCCTTTATGGATCCGCCATCTTGAATTTCTAAATCTTAATAATATTCAAAATAAGTGACTTTAAAATAATTATTGTACTAATTTTCATTAAAATTTGTTGAAATCGAAAAATTTTGGTCTCCATATTGGATCCGCCATCTTGAATTTGGAAGTTTTGCTAATATTCGTAATTAGTGGCCTCAGAATAATCATTGTACTAATTTTCATTAAAATCTGTTGAAATCGAGACATTTGGTCTCCATATTGGATTCGTTATCTTGGATTTACACATTTTGCTAATATTCGACATTAGTACCCTCAATATAATCATTGTACTAATTTTCATTAAAATTCGTTGAAATCGTGACATTTGGTCTCCATATTGGATTCGCCATCTTGGATTTACAAATTTTGATAATATTCCAAAGGACCCCGCACAAATTGTATGGAAATCGGGTCCCGGACAAATTCGCTGAAACTTTGCAGAAAGGGCCCGAAGTCATCCTATGATTAACACGTTGAGCGCGGCGCCAATATTTCTGATCTTTCCGCTCTGCCGGCAGCGAGTGGGCGCTCCTCTAATGGTGCGATAATGTAAGATGATTTGGGCCCAAGATAGCAAAAAATTTAACAAAAAAGGTTGTTACATTTTGTTCATGTGTAAATCCCAGCCATACTTTTGCTTAGAATGCTATAATAAAGCTCATTAAAACTATATTTGACTACATTTCATTCAGGCGACAGGCCGGTCCCTGGGGACCGGCGCCGTCCCGGACAAAAGTTCAGCGCCGGTCCCCAGGGACCGGTGCCGCACTCAACATGTTAATTGCGGAGATATAGAGGAGTGAAGTGTGAGACATTTGCTGTAGACCCAAGTACGCTTCATGAAGTCTATAGTGGCTTAACTCGGAAACCAAGGCCCCTAACAGAAATCTTTGAACACAAAGTTGTGGGTAGTTATCAAGACATGTGATTACAACCATAAACATGTTCGGTTGACCTTGACCATGGACCTTAACCCATTAATGCGCAAAACAACGATTTTGTGCATTCAAGTTCAATTGTACGATTCGAATAGAAAATTGGGGCGAATTTCTTCCAAAATCGTATATAGGGGGTTTTCGGGGAGGTTCTTTCAGAATCTGGCATTTGTTTTGCATAAAAGCTTTAAAAACCCTATTATTTTTGGCATTTTTAAAAAAACTGCTGACGATATCCGATGCCTGCCGTTGCATTGCCAGTTGCCAAAAACTCCTAATGTACTTAAGTTTGAAAAGTTCAAATAACACTCAAAGAAATATAGAAGAATATAATTATGTTTAAACATGATATTACATTACATTATATTTAATTGAATTTATGCTGTCCAAAATATATTTTTGCATTTCGCTCTCTGAGGCCTTCCTTGGGAGAATGGTCTTGTATTGCTGTCTTGTTCTGACAGACTAAACTTTATTCAACATTCCACTCCTTTGATTACAGGCGAAACAACTCCAGAACTGTGCGTTCGATTTTCTGCAGGGTTAACATCTCTATCCCGGCACACTCCTTGAGCAATCATGACTTTTCCCACTTACCGCATTATCGCAATAATTTTAATTCTAAAGGCGGCTAAACACGTTCCGGTATACCTGTCAGGTATGCCTGGCAGGCACGCCTGTTCAGGTCTACCGGATGCCCATAGGGCACACACACGCTTCGATAAACTTTTCAGTTTTCACAGTCGCATTGATATCATGGCATCGACAGACGGTGGTTGGCTTATTATTAGCTAAAAAAAGTGTGTTAAAAGGAAAATAAAATTGATACGAGGTGTAAGGAATGGCAAAAGAAAAGAAACATTTATTCACATGTAAATTTGTTAACACTAGATTGCCGGATGTTTTGCCTGAAATGACTCAAACATCAAAATCGAAGTTTTTTAAAATAAAAAAAATATTATTTTAAAGAAACCTTATTCAAAATAATATTTACATATATATTCTGTTTTTAAAATACATTTTCAGCAGAATTTTTTATTACATTTAGCACAGATGCCCTTACTCCTATTTCTTTTGCATCATACTTGAACTTGACAATACAACTGTTTCCATATTCTGTACATTAGATAGAGGCGTGAAAATATTTTTGGCTTCATGATCATATCTTTGATATCTTATTGGTTCTATTGGATCTCTTCGTATTTTTACTATAATAGCAATCTTTATCTAACAAGGAGACCGCCAAGATTGTCCGCCTCCGATTTCAATGATTTTTATATATTTTGTTACATTTGAGTAAATGAGTAACCCAAAAGGAATTCACGCTAAACTCAATAGTTTCAAAGTTGCGTCTACCAAGCAGCTTAAATATAAGTTCAGTTTGTTTTAAAAAAAATTATTTAAGTTTGTCTATACATATAGCAATAAAATATTAAATGAGTCAAATTGGCTCGTTCCGGCAATCTAGTGCTAAATAAACTAAAGGTTGCACCTAAAGTTTAGCACTCTATTGAAATATGCATAAACATTAAATTATTTTATTTAATTTAACCTCTGTCGTGGTCTCATTGTCATCGCTTTCAATATTACACCGGGAGTTTCGAGGAATGTCTTGATCAGCAAGAAACTTAAAAGTTTAAAATACCACAATTTTGGTTCAAAGATGTCGTCTGTACCCGATCCTGACTTCGATGACGCTTTTACTTTTTTTTTAATTCTTTCCTATAGTTACTTCTAATGTTTTTTTTTTTAACGCTTTCTTTATTTGCAGAATCTCTCAATCTCCTTCAATTTTTCCAGCATCTTTAAATATCCTGCTTCTTTCTTACCACGATCGTGATATTCCTTGCACTTTATTTGCCATATTCAAGGCTCGCTCTTGTAGATTTCAATAAAATCTACTACGCATTCTTGATGGCTGCGGGACATAATTTTTTTGCAATCCATTAATCTTTTCAGCGGCGATATAGCCATTGAACTGAGCCCGGCGCCTGTCAGGATATACACACGTTCCGGTTTGCCTGCACAGGTTATCCGGTTCACGCATATCGAATGATTATTCATATTTGTTCCGGCCACCTGAACAGGTCAAAATAACTGAACAGTTTTATCATCTACACGCTCCGGTTGACCTGAACAGGCGTGCCTGCCAGGCATACCTGACAGGTATACCGGAACGTGTGTAGCCGCCTTAACGAGTCATTACTTCAATGTTATGCCTCTTTAATTTGGTCTATTTCAAATTAATTTTTATTTATCTAAAACCCAGGTAAAGAGGCTCCGTTAAAGATTGTAGATTAATTTTACTTTATTTTAATTTCTTCTTTTGTTAATACACTATTGTAAATAAGAATGATGACATATTGTAAATAAATAAGCTTAATATTATATTTAAATATTATTAACATCAAATACTTTCAGAACCAAATACAACTATTGTTGGAGGCCCGGACCTGTATATAAATACAGGATCAACAGTTAATTTAACCTGTATAATTCAACAATCCCCGGAGCCCCCACAATCTATTTTATGGACCCACAACAATGAGGTAAGTAACTACTACGATTTGTTTTATACTAACAGGAATTATTTAAGATCATCTGATACTAAAAACAATGACGATAGTGTCATGACATAAGGGCTCCCTTATTACCCTCATTATCTTGAGCTTTACACTCTACCTTGTCCACAGCTACACAGCAAACAAATTACACCTAACTCTTTTTTTACACGATTTTGAAATAACAAGGTCCACCAATAAGAAAAAATACACTTTTTTACGCGAATTTTTTGTTCTAGCCCGAATCCCCAAAAAACATTTTTTTTTATTCTAATTTTGAAAGTGACTTACAGAAACTTGTGTATACAGCAATAAAATACAATTGGGGGAATACCGTAACCCCCGGTATACATAAGTAAACAAGTCGTAAAATAGGAATTGCAAGTGTAGTATAGCCGGCCCGTAATTTGTTCGCAGCTACATTGTTTTATATTGAGGTAAAAAAAATATTGTTTTTCTCACACCCTAGCCCCTAAACTGTTATTCCGAAATCTTGTTACCTGTCTACTTCTGTAAAAATTAATGAGATAAGTACAACTGAACTATGCTAATTTTAAGATTTTTTTGTAAGAAAAATGAATTGTTTTTGTTTTATAAATATGTAATATGGATCTCATTATTACTTAAGGAAAATATTTAGAGTTTTTTCATCTTACACGATTTTTTAAAGTTGTGGAACATATACCCAAATTTCCCATATGGGGCATTTCATGTGAAGCGGACAAAAAAAAAAAAGTCAAATAATGGATTTTGTTCATAATTGGGTTAATTGTACTTCTATGGGACCTGATCCATTTTTTTTAGCTTAGTTACCAATTTATGCGACTTCAAAGAATTGACAAAATTTGAGGAACGGATTTTTCGAATGCTATTAATACAGTTAATCAAATGGATTGAATAATAAGTAAATCGTGTTTATTGGAGAATATTAATTGTTTTTCTTAGAAATTAATTAAAATTTTAAATTGAATTTTTTTCGTATAATAAACTGGGAGCTAACATTAAAAATCTGATTTTTTCCAACTTCGCATTTTTTTAAATTTTTTATTTTTACCAAAAAGTATAGCTTGTAGTATAGAAATATTATGTAAAAAATATATAATGGTATCTCGATTTGTTTGGAAGATATGAACTAAAGTACGAAGGTGCCGCATGGCGCGTTGTACTGTGCGGTTCCTTAGTGTGGTTAATGTCCAACTTCGGAAAAATTCCCGGAAAGCTGGATTTTGGTATGAACCTTAATATTTTTGTTCGAAACAAAGTGTCAAAACTCTCCATCGATCCGAGTGCCTCCCAAAATTTTACACGGGGTCAAAGGTGATTCAAAACAGTTCTTCGTGAATATCTCATTAATAGTCACTTTTAAAGAAAAAATATGTATTATCAAATTTCTAACATAGGAAATTTCCTACAAAAAATATATTACTACTTCCTACTTCCAGTTTGAATAACTTTAAAGGTCATTTAAAGTGCGAAAATGTAATTTTTTTTAGAAAATGTTTGTAATAAAAGTTGTGTATTTTCATCGTGGAATCCGAATACTAGGTCGAAATAAACCCATTCCATTTAAAAAAGGTACTTCCGGTCTAAATAACATACTTCCAGTCGAGACCGGAAGCTGAACATAGCGCCAATTGATAGAGCGTACCCACTTAAGTGGAGCAATCGGCTTGGCCAAAAAAACGTTTTTGTTCAATTTAGAAGAGGTGGACGGGTGGTCTTGGACACCATGTATAAGGGCATACCCTGTGTTGTCCAAAGCATGCTCTATATCTAGTAAGGCACATTTTCCTTATACTGATGCAAAACTTTTACAACCATCCGCTGTTGAGTTACCTTTAGTGTACGCAAACACCACTGTTCAACAATATTTAAGTTAGGTGTGTCATTCTTTCGTTTCCCACTTTTTCTTATATAAGTTATCTTCACGATAAAAAGAAAATATATTTAAAATTATAAAAAACATTCAATATAGTAAATATTACCTTGAATTTATTTACACTAAGCTTTAGTTATTATGTTTGTAAAAACCTATTTTTCTTTCAGGAAATCAACTATGATTCACCACGAGGAGGGGTTTCGGTTATTACTGAAAAGGGTGAAACAACTACGTCGTATTTATTAATACAAAGGGCAAAGAAGTCGGACTCTGGCAGATACAGCTGCATACCATCCAATGCAAACTCGTTTACTGTGAATGTACATATACTTAACGGTATGTTATCATGTTCATATTTTCTTTTTTAACTAAACAAAATTTATATTCAGGTGAATATCCGGCTGCTATGCAACATAGTGGACAACAAATTTTGAAAATTAATTTATATAACTCGTTTATTTTATATTCTTTTGTTGTCGGAGTCAGAAGTTTTCCTTTATATAATTTTGTAAAAACAGTGTCATAAAAGTACAGAACATAAATTTTTCCTGTATATCATATATTCCTCTTTCTTATCTGGTTTAGTAAACGAAAATTAAAAAGGACAAAGTCGTCCACTGATATTGCGGGTTGACCAAGAAATTCCCCACTCCATAATCTCCCACGACAAAATCTGTTTAATACATAGGCAAAAAATATCGATAATAACAAGAAGGGACACTTTAACCGCCACTTTAATCGCAGCCGCAGGCGATATATGTTGCCATACGCGCCTGCCGCATACAGACCGCGGGCGACTTATATTGCCCAGTGACAGGTCTGTTTTCGATTCTTAGTTACTCGGTCACCCGTGGTGCTATCGTTCGGCTTGAAACGGCCATCTGTTGGGGAAAGCATGAACTACATGCTGGTGGCATAATGTTTTTAGTCAATTAGACCAAAGTAAAACAATTTAAAAGTAAGTGTTGCGAATTGTTACCGAATGTGCCATTTTCATTAAAGTTCTTATTATAACTTGTTTTTGTTTTTTTGCTCTAAAATCCTAACCTCAAGCCAAAGAACTAAAATAAATATACCATTTAAAAGGTAATAAAAAAACAAATAAAAGTGTAGATCCAAAACGTACTTTCCAAAAAATTTATAGCGACAAAAATGCGCATAAAACAAAACAAAAGCAAAATCAAAACCACAAATTAACAAAAATTATTATTCTAAGTTAAAATTTGGCCGAGCTAGGTTAGAAAATGTGAACGCAAGTAAGGCAGCGCTAAGCTAACCCTCAAAAGCCCTGCATCGGTAGCGCAGAGAAACGAGCGTCAGGCGCGGTCGCGAAAGGGTTAATACCCGGTACCAAAGTCGAGAAAAGATAAGAAAAAACGTCACGAGTGTCCCCTCTTGTTATAGATACTCTCTGATATAGGCAGCAAAGAAGTATAGCATTTTCAGATTAAATGAAACAATTTGCAGATTAAATTAAACCAATCTCAGATTCAATGAAACTATTCTAAAATTAAATGAAACTATTTTCAAATTGAATGAAATTATTTTCGAGTGAAATGAAACCATTTTTAAATAAAATTAAACCTCAAAGTACTAAATTTGACTTAATTATTTTATTAATTTTTTTTATTCTTTAAATAATTCAGAGATACAACAAAGTATTCATGTACAAATAAAACGTGTGAAACAACACATAATTTCTTATTACCGAATTGCATTTCCATAAGCAACTCATCAAAAAAACTGATTATTTATTTATTTACCTTGCTTGTGATACTAATGAAAAGGTTGACGATCTGCAGCATGTGTTACTTGCAAAGCCATATCCATTCTATAGTTGGAATAGTTATGTTGATTTAATTGTATTTGTTGGATTACCCAGCTTGTAAAGCAAAAGTCCTTATACAGCGAACTGTCAGACAAAGGCACGAAGCGTTACAATTACTCCACTCCCTTGGTGGCTTGGTATTTCGTCTGATTTTACATCATTGGTGACCTATCTGCACCTGACAAATCTAAAAACAAATAAGAAAATATTTCAAAAAATTCTGCTAGTTTGGGGAGTGATACTCTGAAAAATATATCATATTAACCCATTAATGCGCAAAACGCACCTACGCACCTATGGGTTTATCATCGGCTGTACCGTGTATCACTGCGGATTAAGTTTGAATCTTCATTCATAACTGTATTCGAAGGCTATTCGATGAATTTCCAAAAACTTAATTCAATACGGATGAAAATGAAAGTCCTGGAAAAATTAGCTGATTTCCAGTGTCAAACTGTCACTGAAGAACGAATCGGTATAATGTATTTTTTCTTTTTTTCATTATTAAACTTTTAATTCTTTGTGATCTTCCGAAAACTATAAAATTATTAAAAACATGAATTAACTCCGCTGTTTGCACGTTTAACTGTCAAAACGAAATAGCATCGACTCGAGTTGAGTGTGTCTTGCATTGAATGAATTAAAATCCGAGTGAATTATCATTCATAGGACCTTCATTCAGCCATGCCCGTGTATCTTGGATATAATATTCACTTTAAACGCGATTCGTGGAAAACGCGTGAACGTATTCATATTCGAAAGATTTCGAAGTTATCAAATATCTGTCAAGAATAAGTGAGTTTTTTGTGTTCGTGAAGTATTCAAGACAGTTAATTATGGATACGGCAGCTCCATACATTTTGGAGGCTATAGCAAGCAGTATAAATGCAGGGCCATATCAACGAAATCCGAGGCAGAAATAATTCAACGTGTGCTGCGCTCTATATAATATATGTATGTCTTCACTACGGCATTTCAACAGAAGATTTACTCGTCGACGAAGCCTCACCACCAATAGAAAAATCATATAATTTACCCAACGTTTCAAGTTATCACGATGAAGTTGTAGAAATTAGACACCTATAGGTGACTTGCTGAAAAATAATTTATTATTTAAAAAATAAAAAGATTACAAAAACTTAAAAAGCCTCCATTAAAAAAAAAACAAAAAACATTTTATAAAACTTGCGATTTCGCCTGGGGATTGCGTCGTAAATCCTTGGCTAATTTCGTTGTTTGCCTTCATTAATTTTACCAAGTGTTTGTATTGATCTTGGTTCGTCACTTTTCTCCTGAATGAAATTAATTATTTTAAATGTCGAATACAGTGCAAATCGGATAACACGAAATTAAAGGGACGAGCAAAAAATTTCGCCTTAACAGAATTTCGTGTTAAGCAAACAGCGTGAAATCCACACATAAAGTAAATGATGATAAATTCTGGTGAATTCCCGGCTATCAAAAAAGAGAAATTCTGCGAAAAATTAAAGTAGTGCAGTGTTACTGTTTGCAAATAATACACATTTATTGTCTTTCGTAGTTTGTTTTTCATTTTCTCTCAGTAGTTATACACTTTTATAGAATGAGCGGCAACACTTTCACTGACTAAACAAAAGAGAAAAGAGAAAAGTCGCATTTCGAGGTAAACGAATTATTTTACATGTATTTCAAACTCAGGGTTGCAAAAAGTTCTTCACGTTAAGCGATATTTCGAATTATCCGTTTCGGCTTAAGCGGAAAACTTAGTACCATAATTGCATTTATAAATCGGGTCCAACAAAGTATTTTGTGTTAGCCGATATTTCGTCTTAAGCGTTTTCGTGTTAAATGTTTTCCACTGTATATATAATAAATATATCTTTATATATATAAAAATCTCGTGTCACGATGTTTGTCCGGAATCAAATCCGAAACTACTCAACCGATCTTGATAAAATTTAGCTCATTGTGTGTAGTTTGGTCCAACTTAAAAGATAGCATAGTTTTTATCTCGATTATTGACCTCAATATTTTTTTTTGCACATTAAATGTAATATTTGTAAGTTCCATAAGTTTTTAACAGATGGCGGTGTAAGTTAATTTATCGACACAACACTTCATTATCTTTCAATATTTAGCGTGGGTTAGTATCCAGTAGATGGCGTCGTGTGTCGATTTCTTGACATATTTGTTTATGTTTGCGACATAAGCGTGCTTTTTCAATACTTCGTGTATCATTTTACTGTGTATTGTGTTATAAGTGTGCTGTGTTTTGTTTGTATATTATTATTTTCAACGATCAAATAATAATACAAATCTTTGTGTATAATTTTTTTTCGTTGATTTTCATAACATTCAAGAAAACGTTACGATAAATTCTCAAACGTGTAAGTATGATTTTTTCTTGCTTTCCACTTTTTATTTGTTTTTTATTCCAATTATTTAATCTGTTAATTGTTAATCAATTAATTAATTAATTAATTGTTGGTTATTTTATTATATGCCGCGAAAAAATACTGACTTCAAAAGAAAAAAAAAATTTAAATTATTATTAAAAATAGTTATAAATGAACATTATCTACCTCATTCGAGGTAGACCGTCTGGTCGCAGTGCCCACCATGAGGGTCACCCCTAATAATAATACCTCATTCATAAAATTCAGTTTTTATATGTTTTTTTTTATATCGTACTTACTGAATACAGTAAAACCCGCTTAAATGCAACCCGCTTTACTGCACAATCCCTTTTATTGCACACGATGTGAATGCACCGAATTTGTTGCCTTATTAATGTGTAGAAACAAAGATCGCATTATTGCACACCCCTTAAATACACAAACCTCTTATTTACACATTAATTTCAGGCACGAATTTTCTATTTGAATTAAAAAATAACCGGATAAATGCAATGTGCATATTTTAAATGAATAGATTAGATATGTAATGTCAAAAATTCATATCAGACTTTATTAAACCAAAAATTTGAACTTGTTCCTAGATGTGTGCATACATACATACTTTATTTAATACGTACATAAAGACTGGATTTATTTTTGTTTTACTAAAGAAAGAATTTTATTTTTTTGTTGATTTAAATTTCTCATTTTGGTTGAATAAATGTGGATAATATACGCACATTTTTAGTTTTCTTTATTTTTGGACATTTGAATAATTTGTACATGTAATCCAAAAAAAGTAATCCGACCTCTCTTAAATGCACAACATGTGCATTTATCTTAAAAACGTTTAAATGCATTAACCGTTTAAATGCACGAAATTTTCTGACAAATTGGATGTGCATTTAAGCGGGTTTTACTGTACTAATAATAATATAGTCAAATATGAAATACAAATTTTAACTCTCCTAAATTCTTTACCGAATAATTTCAAATTTTGCGTAACGTTCCATTCTCAATCGAATAGGTTTTTAGATCAGCTAAAACGCCTGGTCTGCTAGTAGAGTAGAAACCGTTTATAACGACATTCAAGGGACCAAGCGTATCAGGTCGTTTTAAACGGGCGACGCAGTAAGCAGTTCACTTAAAAATTTAGACTTAGGAAAACAAATTGCTTTTTAACCAAAGATTTTTTATTTCGAAGTAACATATGTGTACATATGTATTTACAAATCGTAAGATAGATAAGATACATTTCTCTTTTATAAGTTACAGTTTAAAGGAACTCTCTTCGTATACCTACATATACATATATGTTTGGACATCCAAATGTGGTTATTAACTGATAATTTTATAAAATTAGGTTATTGTTAATTCAAAGATTGTGAGTAATATTCTGTTATTTTGGATTGCTTCTGGCACTTTTTAGATAAAAATATTTGTTCGATGTTATCTTCAAGTTTTGTTAACAATTGAACTGTTGTTTGATCAAAAGCATTTTCATTTAGTACAACAAATCTTTTTAGAGTCCAAATAGATGTCAGTGTTTCGGATACAGTTGGCTCCTGAATATTGTCCAGTTCATTGTTCTCAACTTCGGTATCGCTGGTTCCAGGATCTTTTACAAATTGTGCAATCAGTTGTTCGCTCGGGAGTTCCTCTGTTGTCATGACATTCTCATCAACCACAACGAATTCATCCCAAATAACTTCCATGTGCATATCTTCTCGCAATTGTTCAATAGAAGAAATTTGGTCAGCGATCCTTGCTAGGGGTATATCGTCCTCTACTGTGAAATTGGAGTCCTCCACAGCTGCCGAAAACCCGGCATGACGAAAACAATTTTTTATTGTGTCCGTTGTTACCCGTTCCCATGCTTTCGCAATCATTAATAGTGCATCTAAAACATTTAAGTTAAATGGCTTTTTCTCTTCCAAATTGCGAATAATACGAAGAACTTGAAACTGTCTGAAATGATGCTTTAGAGATTTTATAATCCAAGGGTTGAAGAATCGCAGTCGTGTTTGCAGGTAGGAAAACAATCTTGATTTGGATGCGCTGGACAGTTATCTATCACCAGCAAAATCTTCTTATTTTTCCTGTAAAGTTCACAATCCCACTCTTGCAATATTTTTTCGAATAGGTTAGAGGTCATCCAGGCTTTTTTGTTACTCTCATAAGAAACAGGAAGAGATCGAATATTCTTGAAGCATCGAGGTTTGGCTGATTTTCCGATGACAGTGAGTTTTCTTTTTTCAGTTCCGCTTAAATTAGCTGCAACCAATATCGTTAATCTCTCTTTAGACATCTTTCCTCCTGAACATTTTTCGCCTTTAAAACGAAGTGTTTTGTCGGGAGTCATCCTGTAAAAAAGAGCTGTTTCGTCGGCGTTAAATATTTCGTCATCCGTATAACATTCACGAAGCTTAGGCCAGACATTCAATAACCACTCCTGTGGAATTCTTTCATCAACACTCGCTGCTTCGCCGCTTATTTTGCCGAAAACGATGTTATGTCGGCAACGGAAACGTTGTATCCAGCTTTTACAACAAACGAAATCTTTCCCCAAATCTCTAGCGAATTGATTAGCTTTCTCCAAAAGAATAGTACCGGTGATAGGTACATTGTTACTTCTTTGTTCTCGGAACCACTTCAATAAAATAGCGTCAATATCTTCATGTTTTGTTTCTTTCAGTTTTTTCGTTTTTAAAGATTTTTGTTCAAAAGCTTCTTTGATTTTATTTCTATTTTTCAAAATTGTTGAAATTGTTGTGTGAGCTATTCCTAGTTCTTTAGATAAAACAGAATTTTTCTCACCCGCTTCTAGCCTCCACAAAATTGCAGCCTTTTCCTCTAGTCAGTGCCTTCCTTTTTTGAGCCATAACTCATAACGCTTACTTTTACACAACTTCAATTATACCTAGCTCAGCCTTACAAAAGCAAACGTCTTCAGTCCAGCCGAAATATGCAGAAACTGATCAAAGTGAGAAATAACGCACTATGAAAGAACAACACACAAAATCAAGAAATGTACATACATACTATAAATGTGGAAGTAGTCACAGTTTCACATTCCAGGAAAAATGCCATCATAAAAAAGGAAGAAAGTAAAAACAAAGAAAAGTGTTTTCAGAATGGTCGTTACATCCAATATTTTATCTACAAAGTACGCACAGATGTAGACGCTTTAAGCGGTGCGTCGTTATAAGCAATGACGTAAAAAACGATACATGATAACATAGAGCCTTGAACAAAATAAAACGTGCGTGACTTTCAGAATTCGACGTTATATCCAGATCGACGTATTAAGCGATGTCGTTATATTCGGTTTCTACTGTATTTATATATAATTTTCACATTTAATAATGCATGCAAACATATTTACTATCCAAAAATTTAACTTTACTTACATTTTTGTCGTTTGCAATTTGTTTCGCCGCCAACTGAATCTTGCGTTTGACAAATATACAGCAAATTACCGACGCGCGTTTTTCTCAAAACTGTGTTCTTAAAGTCGGTGAGCAAGATATCTCGGAAACGGCTGAACCGATCAGTTTCAAATTTTAACACAAGCTTCTTAAGCATATTTTATTAATCGAAGCTTTTTGCTCACCGATAAATATTTTCCATTTTATAAACAATTTAGAGCCAAAATTGTTGTTAAAAATAGATTTTTTTTAAGAAGCCGCCATTTTGTCAAAAAATCTTATTTTGCTTATTCCTTCGATTAATTACAAGATAAAACAATAAACTATCGAAATATTTTTGGTTTTTTCATTTTGAATGATCCAGTCCAGAGATATCGTGCTCACCGCAAGACGTCTTTTTTAGAGTTGCTCCCGGAGATCAGCTGTACCAGCTTTTAAAATAATTATTTTTACAAATAAAAAACATTAAAATACACTCAAGAGTTACCATAATACAAATTTTTACATTAATAACTTAAAAGGTGATCTAAAGAAATATTCTTGAAAAATAGACTTTTTTGGGCCTCCTGAATGTATATAACCTCTTAAAGGGATTTTCTTCCCTAATTTATGTTCACACCATGTGCTACACAAAACACCCGGATTGCAAAATAATCTTTTTGTTACTCTAAAGCTTTATTCAATTTTAAAAAGGCAAAATAGAACACTTCACTTTTAAAATACTTAATTCCTCAAATAACAAAAAAGAATTCTTTCCTTTTTTCTCTTTTTCTTTGCTTCTAAAAATACTAAATTCTCGCGTCTCTCCGTATACTTAACTAACAGCCTCGAAAATGCTTACCCGGTCATATTTATGGCGTTTCCCCAATTGATCCATATTGATCGCTGAAACGGCTAATCGATAGGGCAAGATTGTCGGGAAAACCGAGCGAACCCTCCGCATATGTAGGGCAGTAAATCAGTCGTCACTCAGTCAGTGAACCCAGAAAATGTGAGGCTCAAATATCATGACTCGAATGCCGCACGAGATGTCGCAACCACTTGACCGACCGTAAATCGCTACGCGTGCACTTTGCTGCGTTTTCATTTCTAGATAATAAGCAAATTGCTTGATTTATCGGCCGTATTCAAACCGAAATTTTGTGGCTTATTTAAGCAGCAACAATAAAATCTAAATTATGAGGCCACCCGATACGCCTTAGCGCTATTAGGCCTGGTCAAGATTAATGCGCGATCTTCATGGGCTAGTTGGGTCAAGCATAAACTATGCATGTTATGAGCATGCCATGAGCTCATAACATACCATACCCCTTGGGGAAGAAAATTTCATGAGTGAGACGATTGAAATTTTCGTTGGTAATTGGTTCTCCTTAGTCTTCCCATATTTGTTTGCATTAATCCTCACGTTTTTTTTTTTTAGTGTGCCTCAAATATGACTGGTTTACATTAAACGGGTAGTTGTCGTATGAATGTTATTATTATGTATTATGTAACGCTTAAAGTTTCTAACCAACAAATTAATATTAATTAGGTAAAGCACATTGACATGAAAAGATAATAAAAAAAAATGTTTCTTAATTGATACATTTTTTCTTTGATTAATTATGCAATAACTACTTTCTGATTGATTGCTTCCGTATTATATATATAGGTATAATATAGGGTGTGTGAATATGACTACGCCCCTTTTTGTTAAAATAAAACACATTTGCTTTTCTTAACACGTGGTTACAAGGAAATAAGTTCACGCTGAATATTGGAAAAACTAAATATATTATCTTTAAAGTAAAAAATAAAAATTATGTTGACCCCAGAATTGAAATACATGGTATCTTGACCTTGAATTTGAACTTGACCGTGAATTTTTATTCTTGAAATAAAATTACGTACATACATTTAAAAATCTAGAATTTAATTAAAAAATTTTATTTTAAAAATCTTAATTCAAAGAATTAAAGTTATATACATAATTTTAACCTTTAAGCACCGACGTGCATTTTTTGTAACGTTAGTACCGACGTGAGGCCTAAGAAGCCGCTTATATTATGTATTTTTTTTTAAAGAAAGTGTTGATTTAAATATTTGTCTCTGCGATATAATGGAAATAAAGGGTTTTAACCTTTCCGTTTCGATGTCAACGTGGGCACTATCCTTGCAGCTACTTAAAAGCAGGGATCGGAATTCAGCGGGGAAAGTTGTAAAGTAGCATGTCAAGTGGCTGTCGAGGCCTGTCAGACCGCACTTAAAGGTTAATTCAAGAATAAAAATTCTCGAATTAAAATTACGCAGCCCCACAAAAAAAAAAAAAAAAAAACATTTTTATGTGCAACGAACTGGACTACTAAATCTTTATGTTTTTGAGATCGCTGAATCCGAATCCGGGGTTGGTTTGACCCCATCAGATCAGGGTCATGGGCATTTAAAGGTAAACTTTACAAAGTAACAGTAAAGTCGAAATAAGAGGTATATCTATATATTTTCGAGGTCGCTGAATTCGAATCCGGGGTCGATTTGACTCCATCTGGTCAGAGTCAAGGTCATCTGAAGAGCATTTTCGAGGTCGCTGAATTCGAATCGGGGGTCAGTTTGACCCCATCAGGTCAGGGTCAAGGTCATTACAAGGCCAAAGCGAAGGATATAATAACTATGCGTTTTTCGGGTCACTGAGTTTGAACACGAGTTCCATTTGATTCCATCAAGCCAGAGTACACCAGGGACAAATATGATAACTATACGTTCATTGGGCAGCTGAGCTTGAATCCAATCATTTGATCCATCAATTCAGATTCAAGGTTATTTCAAGTTCAAAATATGTAAAAATTAGTAAATCTGGAAGAAATATGACAACTACATGTTTTGGGTCAGAAGTTTATCCAATGATAAATGTTGAACTGAAACGAATTTTTTAAAACCACTATTACTATTTTTACCTCCGAATATCTAGAATTTTCCTGCATTAATTGTTTTTTATGGTATCTATGCTTTTTTGCTTCACTCCTCTCTTATCACATTCTCACAAGCTATAGCCCCACTGATGCATTTTCCTTATAAATAGAAAAAAACAGAAACAATTAAAAATATGTACAAAAAATGCTTTGTTTTGATGTTTCCAATATAAATAAAAAATGGACTTCACATTCAATATGTAATTCTTGTAATATGACGATAACGAGATATATTTCCGACAATAAATCTGGAAATTGGAAATTTATAGAACCTGCAAAATGGAACGAACCATCTTGCGAAGAAGACTGCTACATCTGCATGACAGACGTAACATGAATTAATAGAAAAAATATTGAAAGCCTCCTGTATCCTGTAGTTTCAACGTTAATAAAACCAGTAGAGATAAATAATGACATTGACAATGAAATTGCCAGTTCGATAGCTTCCATGGAAAGTATGTCAATCAATGAAAATTTAAATATTGATGAAAGTGAAGAAGAAAAGTTTGAAATAATAAAACAGAGTTCAGTAAGTTATTACTATGTTACCAGAGATAATGAAAAGACTCCGGAAGCCATCAATCAAGCACAATTAAATGATCTTGTGAGAAATTTAGGTTAATTGAAAGATAAAGCAGAGTATTTAGCTCCATATATGAAACAAAATAACTGACTTTCACAGGGTACAAAAGTATCACGTCACCGAAACAGGCAAGACAACTTTAAAAAATATTTTACGAAGAATGAGGAACCTTCATCAGTGTATTGCAATAATGTGGAAGGATTAACGCATGATTTGAAGCCAGGCATTTACAAGGACGATGAATGGAGATTATTCGTAGACTCCTCTAAACAAAGTTTAAAGGCAGTATTACTTCACAACACTAATGTGTATGCTTCAGTCCCCATTGCACATTCAACTGCACTAAAGGAAGAGTACGATACGATGAAATTTGTATTAGTATCATAAATATCATAAACATATTGATTGGATAATATGCGGAGATCTCTAAATTCTAGAAACATTTTATTCGATACACTGGTTGATCCCTCTAAGGTATTGGTTCCACCTCTCTACATTAAACTGGGCTTAATGAAACAATTCGTCAAAGCCTTCGATAAAGAAGGAACGTGTTTTACATATCTAAGGGCACAATTTCCTAAAGCCAGTGATGCAAAAATAAATTAAGGTATTTTTGCTGTCCATCACATAAGATGCTAAAAGATGATGACTTTGTTCTTACTATGACTGCCAAAGAAAAAGCAGCGTGGATGAGTTTGAAAGAAGTTGTGGAGAATTTCCTTGGAAATACAAAGAAATAGTGGCTAGAATGGTAGAGTTATGAGAAATTAGGATGTTTAATGAATCTTAAGCTGCACTTCTTGGATTTACATTCAGATTATTTCCCAGTGAATGTAGGGGATTCCAGTGAAGAGCAAGGGGAAAGGTTCCACCGAGATATTAAAACTATGGAAAAAAGATATCAGAGCCGATGGGATGCAACATGATGGCTGATTACTGCTGGTCATTAAAGAAAGAATGTAATAACAGAGGCGTGAATCGTAAAAGAAAACCTCTTTTGAGATCCTTTGAGGAAAAATGAGTTAGATAGCATAAAAAGCAATGAATGCAGGAAAATGCTAGATATTCGGAGGTAAAAATAGTTATAGTAGTTTTAAAAAATCCGTTTCAGTGCAATATTTATCATTGGATAGACTTTTGATCCAAAACAGTTATCATATTTCTCCCAGATTTACTCATTTTGAACTTAAAATAACCTTGAATCTAACTTGATGGATCAAATGATTGTATTGAAGCTCAGCTGCCCAATGAACGTATAGTTATATTTGTCCCTGGTGTACTCTGGCTTGATGGGATCAACCTCGGGTTCGAACTCAGTGACCAGGAAAACGCATAGTTATTATATCCTTCGCTTTGACCTTTAAATGACCTTGACCCTGACCTGATGGGGTCAAACCGACACGGGATTCGGATTCAACCACCTTAAAAACATAAAGATAGTCCAGTCTGTGGCACATAAAAATTTTTTTTTGTGGGGCTGTGTTATTGCCTGAATTTAAATTTTAATTTCGAGCAATAGAAATTTTTACTTCAAAATTTGTTTATGCATGATTTTAAATTATTCAGTTGAAATTATGTTTTAATATTATTCATTTTTATGAACACCAATTTCCCTGTGAATAAATTTTGTTTGATTAGTAAAATTTTTTTATGTTATTAAATAGCAAAACGGCGGGCCATGTGTCATGTACAAACAGAATTATATGTAATAAATGTGTATCGCGTTTGTTATTTACTTACAGTGTGCGCAATTTCTATAAGCGCAGCCAGTTTTATTCATGTTTAAAGAAAACTACTTTTTATTTTTCAAAACCGATTATATTGCATAAATTCCCCATTGGTAAATATTAATTAAATAATATAAAACATTCATTAAAGTAAGTAACTACTTTATAATAAAAATAAATATAATTAAAAGTCTCTTTTGTCTGCGCAATTTCTATAAACTCACTTTATATTATAGTCTTTATTTTAAAAACTTGATGAAAAGTAAATGTTTGTATATTTTCTAAGTATTGTGTTTTACCTCCTTTATTAGTTATAACTTGAAAAAACCTGTTAGACATCGAATTTATTAACTTTTTAAACAAATGTTCATCAATATCATTCCAGCATTTCAAAATATCGGCTTTTAGTTGAGATAACGAAGAAAATTGTCCACCATTTGCGTAAACTCTTCGTGCCATGATTCCCCAAATGTTCTCCATTGGATTTAAATCCGCACTACGTGATGCTTATTCCATTACAAGAATATTTCTTTCACTAAACCATCGTCTTCTTCCGGCAGAAGAATGCACAGCGGCGTTATCCTGTTGAAAAATCAAATCTTTTTCCATATTGTCTTCTAAATATGGAATAAGAGATTCCTCCAGCAGGTCTGTATATATGGCAGAGTTCATTCGAGTGGGAACAAAGCTTAAAGATAACTTTCCTTGATAAGAAAAGGCACCCCATAACATTAAATTACCAACACCAAAATTACTACTTAGACGAGGCGAATCGGAATCAGACGTGCGCTTATAGAAATTGCGCTCACTGTATACATGTCCTAATATATATATATGTAATATGTTTACGTTATTTTGGCTAAAAGGAATAAAAAAGAAATATTTATGTGTCCTACTTACATTTAACGTATCCAACAACTGTCTTCGTCTCAAATAGGTAAGCAAAAATAACTAGATCGTAGGGCTTTCAAACAATGAAATGCCTACATAAATTCGAAACATTTGTTAAGTCAGTATTCAATACCCTGTATATAATACTTACCTTTGCACATATAATTAATAATTAAATTAAATAAATTCGAAATATAAAATCTGCTTCTTGCATATTATAATATACAGTTTTACCTTTGAATAAAAAGAACCCTGGAAACTATAACTTTCACATGAAAATGATGTTCTACCATTTATAACTTTGGACGAACACCTTAATTATGATCCAAAAAACATTATAGTGCCAAGAACAAAATATTAAAGATTTTTGCAATTAAAAACAACTCTAGCCACTTCTTCGAACAAAACAGCAGTGGCATGTCGAAAGGTAATTTGTCAAGGGACTGTAAGAGTGCCTTTTGAACGCAAAAATTTTTAATCTTTTGTTCTCATCCCTATAATGATTTTGGTACCATAAGAACGGTGTTCCTCCCCAGTTACAATTAGTGAACAGGTCTACTTCACGGCTTGTTATGTAGCGTCCAGAGGTTTTTGGGCTGAAGCAAACCGAGAAACCGAGAAATCACTGTAATTTCGCTAGGAGTTAATTCACATTTTTATTTAGTCCCTTGGTAGTAAAAGTTCCTGAGGTTGAATTTCCTAACACATTCGTTTTCCTAATAATGATATAACTCGGATAAATGCGAATTTCCGAGGGAGTTTCATCGACCCGCCATAAACGCCAATGCAATTCTCGAACCACTTACGCACTCATGTAAAAGGCCAGTTCACGGCTTGTAATTAGGTTTTGGGCCAAGAGTATCTACAACAAGAGGGGACACTCGAGCGGTTCCTTATCTTTTTAGGGTTCTGTAGCCAAATGGCAAATAACGGAACCCTTATGGATTCATCATGTCTGTCTGTCTGTCTGTCCGTTCGTATGTCACCGCCACTTTTTTCCGAAACTATAAGAACTATACTGTTGAAACTTGGTAAGTAGATGTATTCTGTGAACCGCATTAAGATTTTCACACAAAAATAGAAAAAAAAACAATAAATTTTGGGGGTTCCCCATACTTAGAACTAAAACTCAAAAATTGTTTTTCATCAAACCCATACGTGTGGGGTAATTCTATGGATAGGTCTTCAAAAATGATATTGAGGTTTCTAATATCATTTTTTTCTAAACTGAATAGTTTGCGCGAGAGACACTTCCAAAGTGGTAAAATGTGTGTCCCCCCCCCCCCGGTAACTTCTAAAATAAGAGAATGATAAAACTAAAAAAAATATATGATTTACATTACCATGCAAACTTCCACTGAAAATTGGTTTGAACGAGATCTAGTGCGTAGTTTTTTTTTAATACGTCATAAATCGTAAACCGCATTTTACCTTTCATTCAATCAACTCAAATATAAAAATAAAATAAAAAACATTTAATTTTATAAACATAATCGTGAACCATTATTTTCTAATAATAACAAAAACTTTTATATTATGTTACTTGCTGCTACGGAACCCTTCATGGGCGAGTCCGACTCGCACTTGGCCGCTTTTTTTGACCTTAGGATCGTTAGAGGAACGAAGTGGAAATTTCTGCCAGAAATAGATAGTAATAAAGTAGGCATAAGTGGGAAAAAATACAAAAATTTGGGGCGGAAATTGGAACACTCCTGCAGGGTGTTTTATCACAAAACTTTTCTGTGAACGCATTCCTCACCGTGTTTTCCACAGCCGCACACCAAACACGTTATATGATGCTTACCCATCATTTATCTAAAACTAATTTAATTTTATTTAATTAATTGCGTCTAAAAAAACATTTTTTTACTTAATAGCTTTTCAGATTGTTCACATTCACGAACAAATCAAGTTCTCTCTATACTTTTCGCTAGCGACGGGGCCATACAGCAATATTCAATCTAGATCGCCTTTAAAAATGCGGAGTTAAAAATACATATGAGTTGGGACTTTGAGAGCGTGTTGAGAGTATCCCTTCTTGTTGATATTGATATTCTTTGGTTTTGGGAAGAGGCAGATAGCCCACACAGAACAGAAATACGAATGAGATTGTGTACATTTATTCATTGGCGAGAGAAAACGAACATTATGCGTCGCGCGATTAAGAAAATTATGGGGACACTCGAGACATTTTCCCTTATCAATTTTTCGAACTTGGTACCGTTAGAAGAACGAAGTGGAAAATTTTACTAGAAATAGGTAGTAATTAAGGAATTAGTGAGAGAAAGACAAAAATTTAAGGGGAAAATTGGAACACTTCTGCAGAGTGCATCTCACAAGAGTTTTCTTAAAAAACTTCCATAAACGCATTACACACTCTTTTATACAGAAACACACTGAACACATTATATGACGTAGTATTATAAATATCAAACGAACTTCATATTCCGTTTGATTTTATGAACATTATACACATCATTAGATTTATACTTAGATGAAGTAATGGGTTAATTACCACCATAAATAAGCTTGAAAAGTCGCAAAAGCTTAAGTGCATTTTAATATGTATTTTTGAACCCTTAGCGGCCACACCTCAGCCAGGCCACTTAGCGGTCACATGGGGTAACTCATTACCTCACGCAGAAAAAAACTAGTTGCACAAGACATATGGGTGTTTTAAGACTTCTAACCGAATGTTTCTTGTTTGTTGAAGAGTTCTTCAACATTTGTAATGATTTTTATCGGTCAATTTATAGATGGCGTTCTAAAAATTGTCATATCCATTTCAAAGGTTTTAGACCTCTAACTTTTTTTATTAGCATGAGCCTGGTGTAACTAGTTACCCCGTGTGACCGCTAAGGGTTAATGTAATCCAAAAAGTGAAATGTTTAGCTAACATTTCCTAAAGAGATCTTTTGCGGAAAAAAAATGGCATAAGACATGGTATCTGTTCACAAAATCTTATGACAAATGAATACTTGTTAACAAGGCGTATGAAAAGAAATGCAAAGTTGTATTCTATCTAAAAAAGTAAAATCAGATTTTTATTTTTATTTACCATATTCTCAGAAATCAAAATTCAATTTATTTAATTTTGCTTCCAAACTCTGGATCTCCTCTCCTCTAGAAATGCATATTACTTTACTTTGTTCATACTTTTTCTTTAACAACCGGTTTTCCTCCTTGAGTGCTTCAAGCGTTTCCTGGAATAAATATAGTATATATTCATAGAGTAAAAATATTGTGCTGTAAAGTTACCTGAGTATTTTGAAAATATGAAGTGGGTACGCACTTTTCAACTGAATTTTGCTTATTATTTGTTTCATTCTCTTTTTCAGTATTAATTCTCACTTCCAGTTGTCTTATGGTATCTTTCCTCATTCGACAAATTGCTTTCAAATCTTCACATTTTTTTTGTAATTTAGTTAATTCCTCATCACGTTCTGATTGAAGATTTTCAGTCTGAGTGTTTTTATTTAATCTAATCTTGTTTATTTTCGAAGTGCCTTCTGAGCATTCCTTTCGTCTATTAGCTTCATTTAACATTTCTTGTTTTAGTTTTAAAATATCAATCCTTAATTTTTTTTTTTCAGACTCTTCTTCGGCGAGTAACTCCTTCAATGATTGATTTTCTTCCTTTAGAGGATTTGTTTTCATTTCCAATAGAAGAGTATTTATTTGACACTCCTTTATCCTTAATTTTCTCTTTAACTCCTTGACTTTTAAATCGAACTCTTCACAATTACATAGTTGATCTAAAACAGAAAAACAATTCATGTAGAAAAAGAAATATATTTTATATATTTACAATTTACACAGCTATGCTGCCCAATATTACTACTGGTTTGATTTCGATGTGGCAAACATAAAATGTTAAGTACAAATATGAATCAGCCTCCAATGTAGTAAACGAATGTTATTATTAAGGCTTTTAATATATTAAATTTCTTTGCTGATATGCTATTGTATCTTTTGCTACCCTTCGTATTAAGGGTATTCTCCCATCAAAATGCTTAAAAACATTATTTGATTGAATTTCTTTTATACTGGCCGACAGAAGCTACGCTTCAACTTTTTACGTAACCTACTCGCCACTCTCGCTATACATATAAAGTGTGAAAATACTCTATACGCACAGGCAAAACCTCCGGGAATACATGTAAACATGTATATGTTTCCCGGGGGTTTTGGCACAGGCAAAAACCCCGGGAATACATATAAACACAAGCCGTGAAGTAGAAAATGCATAAGTAGTGATGTAGTCCGAGAATCGCCGCGAAATAACATTGCTTCTTATGGCAGATGATCCAAAGTAAGCCACTCCACTCGCCTGAACTGCTAAACTATAACTTTTACGCGAAAATGATGTTCTACTAACTATAACTATGGAGAAATACCTTTCCAGTGATCTGAAAAACGTTATAGTGGCAAGAACAAAATATTAGAGTTTTTTGCACTTAAGAACAACTCTAACCATTTCCCCGAACAAAACAGCAGCGGTAGGTCGACTTGACAGCACGACTTTCCGTAGTAATTTGTTCGATGGGCAGTAAGAGTAACTTTTGAGCTCAAATATCTTTAATATTTTGTTCTTACCCCTACAATGATTTTAGTACCATAAGAACGGTATTCCTCCCCAGTTACAGTCAGTAGAACATCACTTTTTCGTAAAAGCAATAGTTTAGCAGATTCGCCCTGTGGAGCGGAATGAATGGGCTATACCGCAGGTCTACTTCACGGCTTGTATTTATTATTCCCGGGGGTTTTGGCACAGGGAATCCCACACGCATGCAGCAGTCGACCGATTCTCTCTCTCTCTCTCTCTCTCTTTCTTATACTGACGCGGCCTACTCGCCACTCTCGCCAGTCGTGTGCAGCAAGGAGAGGTAATTTAACGGTTACGTCTTCGCTTTTTTACAGCGAGTCCAGCCCGCCCAATAAGAAGCGTAGCTTCAAAAAAAGTACAAGCGAAATTTATAATTACGGATAAGGCCATAGCGATTTTAACAAAAAGTAAAATGCAAAAAGATTTTTTGAAATATCTTAAAAATTTAAATTTTTTATCTTGGCGCCTATGACAATTTCGACATTTTCAGCCTACTTTACCGACCTGTAGTACATGTCTAAACTATTGGGGATTTCAACCTGAAACACAACATTGTTGAAACAATATACAAGGGAAATTTGAAATTAAAAAAAAAAAACAAATTTTCCAAGAATTTTGATGGGAGGGCTACCCATCCTTAAGGTACGTTCCTTTTTAACACTACTGAACCCCCTAATTCACGAGTACCTAATTCGTAAAACAATGTACATTTCCACTTGACAGACAAAATTTTATAGGTTTTTTAAATTTTATCCCTATCCCTATATATGGGTAATTCTTTTACAAACCGTACGGATTTTGATAAAAATTGACCGACATGTCTCCGATTTGGCTGAAACTTTTTTTACGGATTCTATATATATAAAATAAGAGATACGTGTCCGAGGATTTTTTTTTTTTTTGTTCCGCATATTTTCGATAATACTAGTGATCGAAAATGTGAGAATAATGAATTTTTTGGCTTGGAGACTCATTTTCAAAAATGTATAACTCTGGTTTTATTTGAGCTACAAACTTCTTGTTTTTTTCATTTTAAATCTAAAGGACTGAGTTTTGAGAAAAAAATATTTTTAATAAAAACTATTAACAAATTTATAGTGTTATTAACAATTTAATTGTTTAAATCAATTTTTAACAATGGCCCCTTTTTATTGTATTTTCCGTCATATTTTACATAGAAAACATGTTTTCAAAACATGGTACCTTTATTATTACTATTTTTAAAACATTAATTTATATAGCGCGACACATCAAAAAAAACGGTTTTTTGTTAATAAAAAGAAAACTATAGCTCGGATCTAAAAAAGTTACATATAAAAGATATAGATAATAAAAGGACCTTCAATTTTTGTCTTAACTATTTTTCGACATAACCTCAAACTTTTCGAATAAAATGCAAAAAATGTTAAAAATGTTAAATCTCTTATTTCTCGATATAGAATCCGTAAAAAAAGTTTCAGCCAAATCGGAGATGTCTCGGTCAAAAAAGTGTTCGGTTTATAAAAGAATTACCCATATACATACACCCATGGACAAATAATTAGAAACAGTTTGATCAGCACTGCTTTGAGCATTCTCCTTCTTTCTCCTTAGTTTCAAATCTAACGGTATGATACCAGCGAAAACCTAGCGACCACGAGCTACTTAAAAACTGCACTTTTAGTAGTTGTTCGTGCCCACACAAACATCCTGTGGTGATATCATTTCGCGTGAATGCTATTTTACGTGGACAACTAATTAGAAACAGTATTCATTTTTCCATCTTATTAAACAAAAATTGATTTCTCTAAATAATTGCATTGGTAAATATTTAAGTTACATTAAATATTCATGTTAAGACACTATTTTTGTCAATACATTGTTTATAAACATGGGCAAAAAAAAAAATTGTAACGCTTCCATGCACATGGAAGTAGTGCGTCTTTGGTAAGCAAAAATGTCTTATTGCCAAATTGCAAACCAATTGATATGCTCTTTAAAACTTGTTTATGCAGCAGTAAAACATTCCCAAGAACACGGAACAATGGAAAATGTTCTAAGAAAAATAAGATCCAGGAAAATGTCTGAGCTAACAGATCGACAAATCATCAGAGAAACGAAAAAGGACACTACAAAGAATTCTACTGACATCCACTGCAACATTTTCGGTGATAACGTAAAGGCAGTTTCAGCGAGAACTGTTAGAAGGTGTTTGGCTGAGGCTGGGTTGCACGGCAGAGTTTCACGGAAGAATCCATTAGTGTCTGCAAGCAACCGAAAAAAAAGAATTGAATTTTGACAAGCGTCATTTGGCCTGGACAGCAAACCAATGAAAATATGTGTTAGGGAGCGACGAAACAAAATTTAATAGAACGGGTCCACACGGTAAAAGGTCTGTTCGTCGACCTAAAGCCGCTGCATTTGATCCGAGGTATACTACTCTTGTTGTAAAGTATGGCGGATGATCGATCATCGTGTGGGGCTGCTTCTCCTGGTATGGAATTGGTCCCATTCATAGCATAGAAGGCATCCTGATGAAGGAAAAGTACATCAACATACTTGAAAACGTAATGTTGCCATGTGCTGAGGGAAATTTGCCTATGATCAAGACATTCCAACAGGACAACGATCCTAAGCACACAGCAAAGCATACCAACAACTCTTTTCAAGCCAACTTTATTAGTGTGCTGGAGTGGCCTGCATCAAATGCGCACCTCAATCCTATTGAATACCTGTGGGGCGACGTACAGAAATCAGTTTCTTCAAAAAACTTCAAAAATGTTGACGAACTTTTATTACAATTTAACTATAAGTTTTAATACATTGTCAGAGAATGTTAATTTAGCTCCTTTTTGTACATATGAAACCAAGAACATTGAGAATTTTCAACTCAATTCAACATCATATACAGTGAGGGACAAAACTATTCACACATGTGAAATGTTCGGAGAAAATTATCTTTATTTTTGAAACGAAAGATTTGTAAGAATTTTTAGGATTGTACAAAAACACACTGCAGATTATGCTTTCATATAGGAATGAGAAAGATTAGATTTTAAGACGTATATCATAAAAAAATTTCAAGAAATATATCAGGTTCATTTTTCACAGGGACAAAAGTATTCACACAACTAAGAAAATGCATAAACTTTGAGCTGATGGTGACGTATTTAAACATGATTGTTCGCTGAATTTGAGAGTACCGTTAATTCCAAACTACCTCTTATTAGATTTTGTTAGAAGTTTCAGTTGTTTGTTAGAAGCGGCCGGAAAAACTTCAATTTCAAAACTATGACTGGTAAAAGTAAAGAAACAAATTTAACGGAAAGACAATTAATTTTAAAGTTACACAGTGAGAAGAAATTATGCGCGGAAATCGGTAGAATTGTTAATAAAAGCCGTTTTACCATTTACAGCGTGATAAAACGTTTTAAAAACTCAAAAAACTTGCATAGTGCGGTCCGAAGCGGTCGTCGGCGTAAACTTACTGTTAGAGAAGAGGCAACGATTGTGCGAATAAAAAAAAATCCAAAAACAAGTGCTTCTGAAATCGCTGCTCAAGTGGAAGAACAATTTCATAAACACGTGCACCCCAAAACTGTTCGCAGAGTTCTTCGCCGTGCAGGATATCATGCAAGAGTTGCAAGAAAAAAGCCATACATAAGTAAATTGAATAAGAAAAAGCGGCTGGAATTCGCAAACACATACATAGTTAAAGAAAATGCTTTCTGGGAGAATGTTGTATGGTCAGACGAAAGCAAATTTAATATATTTCGTCCTGATGGACGAATTTTAATATGGAGAAAGCCCAACACCGAGTTAGAAGAGAAAAATTTACATTCGACAGTAAAGCATGGAGGTGGTGGCGTCATGGTGTGGGGGTGCATGGCGGCATCTGGCGTCGGAGAGCTTGTATTTATAGACGGTATTATGGACAAAAGGATTTATTTAGATGTTCTAAAGGGAAATTTAAAGAAATCCGCTGAAAATCTAGGAATTGGAGGAAATTTCTACTTCCAACAGGACAATGACCCGAAGCATACTGCTTACATTGTCCGTCAGTGGATAGCTTTTAATGTTCCCCACATCTTGGACACTCCGCCGCAGTCTCCAGATCTAAATCCGATAGAGCACCTATGGAGTGAACTCGAAAAACGGGTAAGGAAACATCATATAACCGGAAAGGACCAGTTAAAGGAGGTACTTTTAACGGAGTGGAGAAATATAGAACCTGAATTCACCAAGAAATTAGTACATTCAATGAAGGAAAGACTGAACGAGGTTATTAAAAAGAAAGGTGGTTGTACAAGATACTAATATTAATTTTATCTAATGCTTATCTATCTTGTGTGAATACTTTTGTCCCTTTAAAATAGGAAGAAATAAATTTTGTTTAAAATTTGTTATACACTGAATGTATTTTTGTTACTGTTTTTTAATGTATGTTAATTAATTGTCATTGAAATATATGTTAGGCACAAAACTTTAACTCGGTATACTTAATTTAACAGAATTTGCTTTATTTTCGGTTTATTTTCTTGTTGTGTGAATACTTTTGTCCCTCACTGTATGTATTTCTAATTAGTTGTCCATGGGTGTATATAAAAATGAAAGTTTGTTTGTTTGTTTGTTTGTTGCTCAATCACATGTAAGGCGCCATCCATAAATTACGTCACACGGGGGGATACCCATAACTTGGCCCCCAAATTTGAGGAACGGGGTTCGAAGCATTTTGCTGTCCTAAATACGGGAAAAATAAAGAAAAAAATCTATCTCGACCCGTTTTCGAGATATAAAAAAAAATAGTTAACACTTGTCCCGTATCAACTCCAGACAGCAAAATGTTTCGAAACCCCGCCACGACACTGAAAAACTTGAATATTAACGAACCGCCACTATTTTCCGCACATTTCTATTTTACCGCCGATCAATTTATTTATAAACAACGCGCGAAAAACACTAATTTGTTACAAAAATAAACCCGATACCGCGAAATGTCAATTTAACTACCAAAACAAGCTGAAGTTCGTTTCGTTCTTCTTGAAAAAAAGGTGTGCCAACTGCCAACCGCTTTAGCAAGTTCGTTGAGTTCGTTCTTTTTCGATCAATCGATATTTTGTAAAAGGAAAATATTTAGTTAAAATGCATTTTGTAAAAGGAAAATATTTAGTTAATATGCATTTTGTAAAAGGAAAATATTTAGTTAATATACATATTTTGTAAAAGGAAAATATTTAGTTAATATGCATATTTTGTAAAAGGAAAATATTTAGTTGAAATGCATTTTGTAAAAGGAAAATATTTAGTTAATACGCATTTTGTAAAAGGAAAATATTTAGTTAATATGCATATTAACTAAATATTTTCCTTTTACAAAATATGTATATTAACTAAATATTTTCCTTTTACAAAATGCATTTTAACTAAATATTTTCCTTTTACAAAATATGCATATTAACTAAATATTTTCCTTTTACAAAATATGCATATTAACTAAATATTTTCCTTTTACAAAATATGCATATTAACTAAATATTTTCCTTTTACAAAATATGCATATTAACTAAATATTTTCCTTTTACAAAATGCGTATTAACTAAATATTTTCCTTTTACAAAATATGCATATTAACTAAATATTTTCCTTTTACAAAATATGCATATTAACTAAATATTTTCCTTTTACAAAATATGCATATTAACTAAATATTTTCCTTTTACAAAATGCATTTTAACTAAATATTTTCCCTTTACAAAATGCATTTTAACTAAATATTTTCCTTTTACAAAATATGCATATTAACTAAATATTTTCCTTTTACAAAATATGCATATTAACTAAATATTTTCCTTTTACAAAATATGCATATTAACTAAATATTTTCCTTTTACAAAATATGCATATTAACTAAATATTTTCCTTTTACAAAATATGCATATTAACTAAATATTTTCCTTTTACAAAATGCGTATTAACTAAATATTTTCCTTTTACAAAATATGCATATTAACTAAATATTTTCCTTTTACAAAATATGCATATTAACTAAATATTTTCCTTTTACAAAATATGCATATTAACTAAATATTTTCCTTTTACAAAATATGCATATTAACTAAATATTTTCCTTTTACAAAATGCATTTTAACTAAATATTTTCCTTTTACAAAATATGCATATTAACTAAATATTTTCCTTTTACAAAATGCGTATTAACTAAATATTTTCCCTTTACAAAATGCATTTTAACTAAATATTTTCCTTTTACAAAATATGCATATTAACTAAATATTTTCCTTTTACAAAATATGCATATTAACTAAATATTTTCCTTTTACAAAATATGCATATTAACTAAATATTTTCCTTTTACAAAATGCATTTTAACTAAATATTTTCCTTTTACAAAATATCGATTGATCGAAAAAGAACGAACTCAACGAACTTGCTAAAGCGGTTGGCAGTTGGCACACCTTTTTTTCAAGAAGAACGAAACGAACTTCAGCTTGTTTTGGTAGTTAAATTGACATTTCGCGGTATCGGGTTTATTTTTGTAACAAATTAGTGTTTTTCGCGCGTTGTTTATAAATAAATTGATCGGCGGTAAAATAGAAATGTGCGGAAAATAGTGGCGGTTCGTTAATATTCAAGTTTTTCAGTGTCGTGGCGGGGTTTCGAAACATTTTGCTGTCTGGAGTTGATACGGGACAAGTGTTAACTATTTTTTTTTATATCTCGAAAACGGGTCGAGATAGATTTTTTTCTTTATTTTTCCCGTATTTAGGACAGCAAAATGCTTCGAACCCCGTTCCTCAAATTTGGGGGCCAAGTTATGGGTATCGTGCCCGTCACACGTTAAGGGGGAGGTAGGGGGTCAACAAAGTGTGACATCGTGTGACAAGGGGGTGGGGGGGGGGGGGGGGGGGGGGGGGGGGGTTGGGGGCGGGGTCATAACCTTTGTGATGTCACATGTATAAAACTAAAGTATTAAAACTCTAAACTTCCTAACGAAAAACTTTAAAATATTATCAGCTCCATCAATATTATTATAATATATGTATGATAAAAATAAACAAAATATACAAGACGAAGTTAATACCTTATGGCGAAGTTTGAAAAGTAGTGACAATGTTGAAGGTGAAGTGAAAACGAAAATCAAAGAATTGCAAATAAAATTGACGAAAAAGAAAGCGACACTTATAGATTTTGTTTCAAAAATTCCTTCGTCCTCAAAACCACCAAAACAACTAGAGCCCTTGGGCGTACAAGTAAGTTCGAGTTTTATATTATTTTAATATTTCGTTCTCCCCCGCTAAAAATATATTTATTCTTCCGTGGCAAATTGAAAAACGGAACAATACAGTTGGTTAAGTTCAGTTGTTACTCACTGAGATCAAAAAATTTGGTACTCAATGAAACTTTGAGGGGTTGTTGAGTATGATGTCAATATAAAATTAAGCCCACCTTATCCGCAAAAAACCCTATGTGTCTCTCGCGCATAAAAACTTAAAAATAAATAGTTAATTGTGAAAAAAAGTGTTTAATTCATGACATTAAAATTTCATCTTTTCTGAGAAAAATTCAATTCTTTTGCAATAATATCAACACCTCATTAGAAACGTCTTTCTGTTATCTACAAAAATATGTACGATTTCATATCAAAATATTAATAACTGTTGTAGTTATGGCCAATTATTTATAAATTTGTAGTTTTAACTTTGAACATTTATAACTTTGGAAGTTTTGAATATTAAGGAATGTATTTTGGTACACAGTTTCTATAGTTCTTTCCTTTCAAAACTTGTTCAAGTTTTGTTGCGACTTGATTCGATGAATAGTTTTCATTTTACAGCCGTTTATTTACGCGAGCGTAATCGTATTTTGTTTATACAAAATAGACGCACAGGGTTTTCTGCGCACAGGCTGTATTATTTCTTTATTGGCATCATACCCAACAACCCCTCAACGTTTCATTGAGTACCAAATTTTTTGACCTCACTCATGTATGTCTGTCCGTAATCTCGAAAGATACAAATAATTTTGGGAGAGCTGTTTTAGTTTAATAATTTTAAAATTTAAAATTTGCAAAATATGTGACGTCACACTAGGGTAGGGGGGGTCACATAAATGTAACCACCTGTGACAAGGACTCTAAAAATCATGAAATTCGTGTGACGTAATTTATGGATGGCCCCTAAACGCTTGCATCGATATTGTTAGAAATGAGAAACAATTATCAAAATTAAATTTCTACCGTTTTCCCCTTGTTAGTGTTAGTCTTGAACACCCACAAAAGGTTCCTAGTTGGCTACGGAATCCTAAAAACGATTTTAAATAGCTCAATGTCATGTATAATATTCTAATAGGAATTTTATTCGCAATTCAGCTATTTAAAGCCGTTTCGTCACAAATTACTTGACTACCCCCAAGATTGCGCCAAATAGGTTCACCTGAAATAGAGTTGCGCAAAATTTATTCGTTTGATGAATAACGAATAATTTTTTTATTCACATATTATATTTATTCAGGAAATTTACTCGATACCACGAAAAAAATAAGTTATTCATTATTCGAATGATAAAAATAATGAAAAATCTTTCTTCATTAATAATTTAGGGTTATGTGGGTTATGTATACAAACAATTTACTTTTGATGAAAGTTTGTTTGATTTCGAAAATTCGTCATGATCATATGGGAAAAACGGGTTCAACGAGTGTAACTGAAAATATCAATTAATAAAAAGAAAATGAATTGAGTATTAAGATAATGTGACTGATAAAAGTGCTGAATGAGACTCTCTACACTTCTCCGTCTTTCGAATTTCGTAAACTATGAAGGTAAATAAGTCCCGAAAGAACATTATTCGGGTTATTTTAAATAAATTTCATTCGCATCGACCAATAATAGCTTATTATTATTATTATTATTATATTAGTGGGTCGTCTAAGGCTTTCCCAGTGCCTACCTAGCAACGCGACATATAAGATCTATTGTGCTAGTCCCTTTTATTTAAACCTCCTCCACATCAAGGTCCTTGAAATAGGCTATGGTGTGCTGGGGAGTCGCATTCGACACATCTTCCGGAGCTATGAGGGATGCTCCTAAGTGTGCCAACCTTTGTCGACCTAAGGCTGGGCATTGGCAGAGTACGTGTTCCGTTGTTTCTTCTTCCTCAAGATAGAAGCAACATGTATCATCGTCCTCCACACCTATCTTTTTAAGATGGTATCTTAGGGTACAGTGTCCCGTTAAGAAGTCGGTAATAAGTTTCATCGTCCTCTGCTTGGAGGGGTAGGTGAATCTTTTCGCCTGCCTTAGTCCGGTTTGATTGATCCAATGTGTTTGAAGAAGACAGTACTTCCCATAGCCTGAGGTAGGATCTGTAATAGTTCCTGGCCAGGCCACAGTAAGGCTCCGGTCCAATGAACGCAGATTTTGCACCATTTCTGGCGAGTTCATCCGCTTTTTCATTTCCAATTATTCCTTCGTGGCCTGTTACCCAAGCTATATTAAGCCTATTCGAGTTAGCGAGTATTTTTAACGTTGACAGACAGCACCAGACCAGGTTCGACTCTGTAGTATCACTGGAGAGCGCTCTAATCGCCGCTTGGCTGTCCGTTAAAATCCATATTTTCCACCTCTCATTCCCTTTTCTATGATAGTTCGAGCGCAGGTATCTATAGCAATAATCTCAGCCTGAAATATCGTGGGAGTCCTCCCTAAGGCTATTGAGATCTGGCAGTTGGGTCCGTAGATTCCCGCACCGGAGAATCCGTCGCACCTAGAACCGTCTATATACCATGCGATAACCCCCAGTCGGGCGAGGTTTTCATTTTCCTTCCACCACTGTCGGTCTTTTATTACGATTTGAATGGTATCTCTAAATTTAGTGTTCTTATTATCAGGTCCGACGGCCCCATAATCAGCGGATCTCTTGAGAATACCCTCAGTATCTGTGAGTGCCTTCCGTCTTCATTTGCGTTGCAGTAACCTGATATACCGAGTTTTAGAGTACTGCTAGCTTCCTTTTGTATGTATAGGTGGAGCGGTAGTAGATCTAGTAGCACTTCTAAGGTCGCGGTTGTGCAAGTTTTCATAGCCCCTGTGTTGTCGGTGCAGGAAGATACTCTTTTATAATTTCATATACGTTTTCAAAAAATACTTTAACCCTTAGCTACCACCGTGGGTAATTTATTACCCTAGATCTACTTTGGAGACAGTTTTAAAATATCAAAACCCTAAAAATGATACCTGTGGTGCCATTCGTCGATGGTCGTGGGATGTAAGTTTCTCGTACTACATATAGCAAGAATATATAAGCATCAGTTCGGAACTAGACTGAAGAAAAGTACCGGGGTATTTTGTTTTACCCCACAGTACCAGTAACTGCGATTTTGGTATTTTTGGAAAAAAAAATGTTTGTGTATTGTTTCGTGCAATAGGACATTATAAAAGGTAAGAAAATAACATATTGTCAGTGTGAAATTTTTGTTCAACTAAATTCCTCATTAGAACGATAATAAAAGACGTAACTTTTGTCAAGTGACTTCACTTGACTGTCTCATTTCTCAAACGAAGACTCGAAATCGATACGCTTCGCAAGGATCTGAGGCTTTGCATCCAGGGAATACTGAAAGGAATTTCAGATCCGGTGGTCTCCGGGGATTAGAAAAGGTGACCTGAGGGCCATCGATGCACCCAATGCAACAGACGACATGACAAGAAAACAAGATTTGATTGTCCGTCGTATAGAAGACCAATTTGTGACCCCCACCGTTACGTCATTTGTGATGAATGCGGCGGTCAGTGACAAAAAATATATGCTAATATTAATTATTTTTTAGTTATCTATGTTCAAACAAACATTTCCATGCATTTAAAATTATTTATAAACACAAAAAAACGTTTTGTTTGAAACTATGTTCATATTTCAAATTTTTGTTTTCCTTTTATTTTTGTCACTGTCATTTTGCAAAATATATGATTTTTTTCAAAGACTGACCACGGTGTTGTTATTTTATCATTATACTTAAGATAAATCTAGAGTTCTAGCCCTTTAAAAAAGAGAAATTTTCTGAAAGAAAATATTACGTAATTTGCTTCCCAGAGCGGATATTTTTGGCTGTGGTAATTATTTACCCCATATGCCAGCTATGTTACGGAAGCAAAGTATGCCAACTAAGGATTAATGCGTTTTTATCGAAACAACGTTTTTTGAACTGGCGTGGGCGATTTTGAAAAAAACTATTTGACCGATTGGGCTGACAATTTCAGGAATTATTTTACACATGTATAGTTTCAGCATAATCCACGATTAAGAATATTCTTTCATATTTGACATTATTTTTAAACAATTTAAACTGTAAAAAGGGTTAAAAAATTCAAAAGCCATTTTTTTTTTGTCACCTAAATACTTAATCGAGGTTGATGCGATAGAGGCATTTAGGAAGCTTTATGATTTGGGCGGTGGAAAGTAGCCCCTATTGACACATTTGTTTTTAATTCAACATGACCAACTAAATCTTTAGTTTTGGTCTTTATGGGTCAATTACTAGAACACGGTCAATTACTAAAAAACAATATTGGAATAAATTCTAGAATGTTTCCTTATACTTCCATTTGATTTATTTTCTTATCTTCAGTAGTTTATTAAATATACGAGTTTGAAAATAAGTCGGTTCGGACAATTTTTTTTTATATATCTCAAGGACGCAGCAATTTAGATACGAAAAATATACTTATATTGACCACCAGTCACCTGCCCTACATAATGGTGTATGCAACAATACAGGTTCCTATTGGGGGCATATTCGTCATGCTAACACGGCTAGGCCCTTTTACTATTTCCAAAAAAAAACTTGAAAATTGAATTAACTTTTTTTATTTTTCAACCGTTTTCAAGCATTATCGTACAAAAAAAAAAACAAACAAGAAGTAGCATTATATATGCTCATACATTTTTAATAATGTATTATACTTAATAAATGTTACACTGTGTTTTCGAAAGTATCACTTTTTATTTATATAATGCGGGAATCCAGGCTATATGCTTTTCATCATACCGTCTTCAGTGTGTTAAAATTCAAATTTTCATTTGATATCAAAAAAATAGTTGGTTGGTTTAAGTAGCGATTCTCATCACCTCGTCAGAATCCAATTAGCACTACAAAAGCGCCATTTTAATCTAGGTAAATTACCCCTCAACAGCTATTCGGAAAAATTTTAATTAATTATTAAAAATATACAGGATGTCTCAGCTCGTCTTGATCAACCGCTGATGGCCATAATCCATCGACAAAAAACCCTTGAAAGAGTATATCTCACAGATACAGGATAATGTTTTTGTACATAAAAATCAATTTTAGAAAACTAAAAATGTCTGCTATTGAGGGAGATGTAGCCAAGTTGATAAATTACATAATTAAAATATTAGTGTAAACACGAAAATAAAATTTTAATGAGTTTCATGTTGTGTAATACCATTTTTTTCATTTACGGATATTATTCTTTATGAATCCACGCTTAAAACAGACGACGTAACATTTTCGAAATATTAACAGAGTTACAGCCACAAATACAAGAGAAAAAGCAATTAATCATATTTTCAGTGGTAATGAAAAATAATAAAAACTGAAACAAAAAGAACAAAAAACTAGTTGCAGTTAAATATAGAGCACACAAACTTAATATAAAAAACTCATGATTTACCTCATTGAGAAAGCTTCGTTCTTGACTTAAACTTTCATCGATTCTAGAATTAAACTGGAACAGCACTAAACTACATACTCAAAAATAAGAAACATAAAAATATTAATAAACGAGAATAACTTTCTTGCACCCAACAGTTTGTTGATTTTCTAGTATTTATTGCAACGTGCTACAAAAATTGCACTCACTCTTAAATCTGTAACCAAAATAATCGAGTTTTACCTGTAGGTTGTGTCATAGTTCCAACCTCACAAGTTGAATCCCAAAGAGACTGCCTTTTTTCATCGTGAGTACTTTGCCTGCGAGATTTCCTATCCTTTTGCGACAAAGTCCTTGTTGAAGTTAATTCCGCTTCTAATTTTTCATTTTTTATCTAAAAATAAAAATTATGAGTGACATATGAAAATGAACGGTATCCCCGAAAGATGTGTTTCAACATATACTAATCGATTTTATGGAGTGTCCTCTGATTCGAGTACGTTAAGGGGGTATTCTGATTAAATTTTTTACTCTACAAACCTTTCTTAATAATTTCCCTCAAACGTTTTTTAGAAACCTTGGAAATTCTAAGACTTATAACGGTTTGTAGACGGTCGCAGACCAATCTTTTAGTCCTCGGGCCCACCTTTTACCGGGTTCGGCGACAACCGCTCTCTCGAGACTTCGTACAACGCTTCATTTTCTTGAGTCGGACAAATTTTTTATTTTGGAAAATTCTGGGAAACGGGGCGTTTTCCTTTGAGGATTTTCCAAAGTCATTGATTTGGTGCGAGCATAAAATTTATGACCGTAGTATTAATTTTGATTTAATTGAAAGATATTTATGTATAAAAAGCCAAACAACATACTGCTGACAAATGTTTTGGGTCAGTGGGCGTGACCCCCACCTGCAACATGGGTAAGTTATGACGTCATACTTATTTAGTACCGCATAGCTCATCTTTTGAGAACTGGTTAAACAAATAAAAATTAATTTTTTTGTAGTATCGGCGGACACATTTTTCGGGGCATAAGGGGTAACGGACGCCCT
Source organism: Dysmachus trigonus (assembly GCA_949715965.1). Taxonomy (NCBI): domain Eukaryota; kingdom Metazoa; phylum Arthropoda; class Insecta; order Diptera; family Asilidae; genus Dysmachus; species Dysmachus trigonus. Next base: position 47,011,463 of record OX454321.1, read on the forward strand.
AAAGTCAAGGGTTTTATGCTAACATTTTATTTACAACCGCTTGTCCGTCAAGAACATGAATATGTAAAATAGTTAATTAACTGATTAGTGATGTAGTTGGCGGACAAAAAAAATGGGTAAAATCAACTAACGGACAGAAAAAGTGAAATTTTCAAAAAAATCAAAATTAAGTCTTTCGCGAACATTCAATATCGTGCCATACACAATCAATAAAAATTTATCGAAGTCGAGTCGTGCACTGACGGAGACGCAGTACTAGGATATAAGTAAAAATTATAAAAATTTTAAAATTAATCATTAAAAATTATTGTAACATCAATAAATAAATCGGACTAATCGCGATGTGGTTTACTTAAAATGATGTTAATGGCTTAAAATAGATTTATTTATGAGTGGTTGGGTCAGGGCAGGCCTGCTACTGGGACTCATACCTTAGGAACGGTGTGCACGATAACAGCCAAACAAATAATCTGAAAATTATGAGATTGCACATATATGCATTATATATGTGGCTATGGCATGAGTGTGGCACATTTTGAAAAAAAAATTTATTCATTTTTTTAATTTTTTCTACTATAAGTTTTATTTTTTAGTTGATTTTGTACTGTTAAAATATGGGATACAAGCTATGTAAATGTAAAAATGCCTGATTTGCTCCACTTAGGTCATAGAGAGAAAGCTAACACAGCTTGTACCAAAATCTGAAATTTTTCGGATGAATGGTTTTCTCAGAATGCTGCACACCATTCCTCAAAACGGTGTTTTGAGAAAAACGGCATTTAAGTTAAAGTTAAGAGTGGTGGAGAGCGCGCAGCTGCGCACGGAATCGCTTGTAGCGGCGCGAGCTTTTCAAATTTTGCGGCAAGAGATATCTTAAACGATTCAGGAAAGAACACAGAATTTTTCAAAACTAAAAAAAAATGCATTTTTTGAACGTTCTAGAGTGGGATACCTCCTTAAATCCAATTTATTATATCGCTTTGATTAAACCATAGGTCACTTTAGTTAAAAAATATCAGAATTCAATTTTAAGTTATTATAACATCTTCATAGTGGAAATAATTAATATATATATATATATTTGAGTATGTTTTTCCAGTTTTTCCCTAAAAAGCCCAACTATTACTGTCGGTCAGATGGCTCCGTGTGTTGTAAAAACTATTTCAAACAATAAAAAATCAAAATCAGAGCAGCGGTTGTAAATAAAATGTTAGCATAAAACCCTTGACTTTAGGGCGTCCGTCATCCCTTATGCCCCGAAAAATGTGTCCGCCGATTCTACAAAAAAATTAATTTTTATTTGTTTAACCAGTTCTCAAAAGATGAGCTATGCGGTACTAAATAAGTATGACGTCATAATAGACTGAGAGCTAGTGAACCCTCCGTGTAACGGTCCGCCTGTAAGGCTAGAACTTTGTTAAATGATAAATTCTAGCATGCTAATTATAGTAACCATGACCTGCCAGCCCTTGGGCGTGCACATATATTTTTCCTATATTTTTGAAAATGTCAAAAAAAGTTAAAAAATAAACTTAACGCTGTAAGCTTGAAAATTTACTACGGCTTAGTTTATTGATTAGAACGTTCAGAAAAAAATGGACAGGCGATTCTGGTGAGCACAAGTACCGGACAGGTGGGTCAAAAGATGTACAGTACATATGCTTTCAAATAAACTTCGTCCTGTAAACTTGGAATTTATACAGGGTGAAAGGTCAGACCGAGACAAGCAAAAAATCGTATGGGTGGGGGGGGGGGGGGGGGGGGGGGGGGGGGGGGGACATCTCGCACCGTTTGGCAGTTACAGGGTGATTCGTAAATCAGGATTTTGCCTTATATGGGAACCGCTCTTGTATTTTTATCTTTTTTTCTACGCATCGCAGCGGCCCCAAACTGATTTCAAAAAATCACTATTTGGAAGCTCTTTCCAAAAAAGTTTACACCACCCCCCTATCCCCAACCCCTTGGCCACAATCCCCCCTGCAAGTTGAAAAAATTAACTTTTATTTCACGATTTTTCACCTTTCGCCCCACTTTTCTCCGAAATTCATGTTATTAACATACCTACTTTTTATTTTTTTTAAGTTGCCTATCTAACTACCTTTCCAAAAAAGTTTACACCACCCCCTATCCCCAACCCCTTGGCCACAATCCCCCCTGCAAGTTGAAAAAATTAACTTTTATTTCACGATTTTTCACCTTTCGCCCCACTTTTCTCCGAAATTCATGTTATTAACATACCTACTTTTTATTTTTTTTAAGTTGCCTATCTAACTACCTTTCCAAAAAGGTGCAACATGCCCAGGTAGGAAAAGGATACGAAAATTTATTTACAAAAATCCTTTTACAGAATATCATGATAATTCGAATTTTTAGGAAATTATACTTAAGTTTACTAAAAAATACATTTTGTTCGCTTAAAAACTAATTACAATTAAAACGTTTGTCCTTTTAAAGCTGTTCAAAATGTTCTCCGCTAGTTTCGATGCATGCAAGTAGCCTTCGTTTTATTTCACGTTTGAGGTCTATGGTAGCCAGTCTCCCCCGTATTTTCGTGGCTGCAGTCACAATCCTGGTAACTAATTCTTCTCTGGTGTTGATTGCTCTTGAGTAAACTTCATCTTTCATCATTCCCTATAAGAAAAAGTCCAGTGGAGTAAGGTCCGGTGACCTAGCAGGCCAAGGAATCGGTCCACCTCGTCCAATCCAGCGCTCTGGGTAATGTTCATTCAACCTTGCCCTAACAATGTTCCCAGTATGCGCAGGTGCTCCGTCGAGTTGTAAATAAATTGCGCTTCTGGTGGCCAGGGGGATGTCCTCCAACAGATCCGGAAGGGTATTCTCCAAAAAGTCCGAGTATAGCTGACTATTCAGCACTTGGGGCAAGATGAAGGGTTCTATCAACTGGTTGCCGATGATGCCAGCCCAGACATTGACACTAAATCTTTGCTGGAAGGACCGACACCTGGTCCTATGTGGGTTCACATCTGACCAGGTGTGGAGGTTGTGGAAGTTTGTGATGCCATCCCGGGTGAATTGCGATTCATCCGTCCACAGAATTCGGTCTAGAAACCTTCTGTTTTCGATGTCAGACTCGAACAGCCAAGTGCAAATTGCAATCGTCTTTCGGAATCTCCTTCCTGTAGTGCTTGGACCGGGCTATGGTGGTATGGATGTAGTCCCTCTCGGTTCACAACGGTCCAAACTCTCCCTGAAGACAATCCTGACCTTCGTGCGACCTGCCTGATGCTTATTACAGGGCTGTTCCTGACGATGTTGAGGATTTGTTGGTCGGGGTCCGCTGAATCGGCCGATTTTCCTGATCGCGTTTCTGCTCTGGGGGTGATTACACTTCCGGTTTCTTTTAACCTTCTGAAAGTCCTTGAAAATACCCTTCTGTCGGGTACACGACGATTCGGGAATCTCCTTTGGTATTGTCGTGCGGCCTCACTATCATTTCCGTCTACTAAACCGTGTACGTAAATTATATCGGCAGACTCTTCAACACTGCATTCTGCCATTTTATCTTAAATTTTTCTATTAAACACCCGTTCTTATCGCTTGCTTCTTCAACTGTGGTCAATGTCCTTTCAAACTTACCCATTTTTATACCATAATTCATAGGAGGAGAGAAACGGAGCGTCAGGATACTTAAGAGTCAATACTGGATATAATAAACTAATAACGCTATTTAACGAGATTACATTTATTATTTTAACTGTTTTGCTGAAATAATAAAAATGTATTATCTCTGTTTCCTAAACAAACATTTCCGAACTTACTGTCATAAAAATTGTTTACTTAATGACTTTTGCCATTATGGTGCAATAAAGTAATTAGGTACCTGTGAGTATGTTTTAATTTCAGGACTTTTGCAACCCTTTTCTACCTGGGCATGTTGCACCTTTTTGGAAAGGTAATTAGAGAGGCAACTTAAAAAAAATAAAAAGTAGGTATGTTAATAACATGAATTTCGGAGAAAAGTGGGGCGAAAGGTGAAAAATCGTTAAATAAAAGTTAATTTTTTCAACTTCCAGGGGGGATTGTGGCCAAGGGGTTGGGGATAGGGGGGTGGTGTAAACTTTTTTGGAAAGGTAGTTAGATAGGCAACTTAAAAAAAATAAAAAGTAGGTATGTTAATAACATGAATTTCGGAGAAAAGTGGGGCGAAATGTGAAAAATCGTGAAATAAAAGTTAATTTTTTCAACTTGCAGCGGGGATTGTGGCCAAGGGGTTGGGGATAGGGGGTGGTGTAAACTTTTTTGGAAAGGTAGTTAGATAGGCAACTTAAAAAAAATAAAAAGTAGGTATGTTAATAACATGAATTTCGGAGAAAAGTGGGGCGAAAGGTGAAAAATCGTGAAATAAAAGTTAATTTTTTCAACTTGCAGGGGGGATTGTGGCCAAGGGGTTGGGGATAGGGGGGTGGTGTAAACTTTTTTGGAAAGAGCTTCCAAATAGTGATTTTTTGAAATCAGTTTGGGGCCGCTGCGATGCGTAGAAAAAAAGATAAAAATACAAGAGCGGTTCCCATATAAGGCAAAATCCTGATTTACGAATCACCCTGTAACTGCCAAACGGTGCGAGATGTCCCCCCCCCCCCCACCCATACGATTTTTTGCTTGTCTCGGTCTGACCTTTCACCCTGTATAAATTCCAAGTTTACAGGACGAAGTTTATTTGAAAGCATATGTACTGTACATCTTTTGACCCACCTGTCCGGTACTTGTGCTCACCAGAATCGCGTCCATTTTTTTCTGAACGTTCTAATCAATAAACTAAGCCGTAGTAAATTTTCAAGCTTACAGCGTTAAGTTTATTTTTTAACTTTTTTTGACATTTTCAAAAATATAGGAAAAATATATGTGCACGCCCAAGGGCTGGCAGGTCATGGTTACTATAATTAGCATGCTAGAATTTATCATTTAACAAAGTTCTAGCCTTACAGGCGGACCGTTACACGGAGGGTTCACTAGCTCTTAGACTATAACTTACCCATGTTGCAGGTGGCGGTCACGCCCACTGACCCAAAACATTTGTCCGCAGTATGTTGTTTGGCTTTTTATACATAAATATCTTTCAATTAAATCAAAAGTAATACTACGGTCATAAATTTTATGCTCGCATCAAATCAATGACTTTGGAAAATCCTCAAAGGAAAACGCTCCCTTTCCCAGAATTTTCCAACATAAAAAATTTGTCCGACTCAAGAAAATGAAGCGTTATACGAAGTCTCGAGAGAGCGGTTGTCACCAAACCCGGCAAAGGGTGGGCCCGAGGACTATTTTATTCATGTAAAAATAATAACAGCTTCTCCAACTAACCAACGTTAATCATGACACTCTAAAGATGCAGTTAGTATATGCAAAACTTAATTCTGGAACCCACTGCATATTAAGGTGGTAAGTGCAGAAATTAGGGAATAAGATTTCTGCACTCAAATCGCATTTTAATAAATTTAACTTTACGGTAGACAGCTGAAATCTTCTAGATTACTTTTTATTTAGATAAAAACTAAATAAGAACCTCTTTTATATATATAAATGTATTCGAATTTCTTTGAAATCCCCCTCCCCAAATTTCTTCAAAGTAAGATCGATAACTAAAATGTATGCTATATAATTTAACAAGTTTACCCGTAGTTGTTTGTTTTCTCCCAGTAAAGTATCTATAATTTTCTGGTGACGTTGATCGTTACTATGATTTAGATGTCTTAAGTCTGAAGCAAATACAGCTGGCTTGTTACTAGTAAAAATATTTTAAGTAACTTTATAACAAATTTTGAAAAAGTACTTACTTATCTCTTTTATTTCCGGTATCGGGAAAGCAGTGCTTTAAGGTACTTGTTTGTGTTTTAGAAATAGGTTGTAATAAATCCGAATGAGCAGTTTCTAGTGTCTGAATATGATTTTGCAACTCCTTACATTTAAATAAATGCATTTTTTGCAATTCATGCAATTGTTTCAAAAGAGAATTATTTCTCATATTTGCGTCATCATTCATATCTTTTGCATCTGATGTGCTATACTGTTTTATTTGAGATAAGCATGCATTATAATCACATTTCATGTTTTCCAGTTCTTTGGAAAGCTCATCAACTTTTTTTTTAAGTTGAGCTTGCAACGAACACTCTTCAAGAAGTCGCTTCTCATATATTTCAAATATTGCTTTTGTTTCAAGCAATTTTTTGGAATTTTTCTCATGACTGTCATTTGTCGTTTTTAAGATTGTCCTCAGTCTTTCGCTTTCCTCGTTGCAGTTCTTTAGTATTTTCTGATTTTCGTTGCACAGGTCCTGAACGCGTGCATTTAACCGTTCCTTCAATTAAATTAAAAGGAAATATGATTTTCTATTTAACTTAAGCTAAATTCTTAGAGCAAGGTGTCTTTTTAACTTTATTATCCAAGTCACAGTTAGAGAAGAGAATATTTAAGCGGAATGGTGTTATATGTGACTATGATTATTTAAAAGCATACTATTCCTTACATACTTTACCTAACTCCTCCTCCCCCCTGTCTCCCCTCAGTAGTTCGACTTAATGGTATGGTAAAAATATGCGAATTATATGGCACCTTTGAGTTTAAAAAATTAATAAATTAATGACCAATGAAGTTATAAAGTAATTAAGCTATTTTATACTAATTATGATATTATGTTCACTGACATAACGTTGTATATTGCCATTGATTGCATGTTTGATTGAAGAAATAGGGAACAGAGATGGGCACAATGTATTATTTTGGTAATGTATTGAACAATGCATTGACCTTAAAAAAATACAATGCCAATGAAAGTATATTTTTATTACAATTAAAAAATTCAGTGCTAATAAAAATCAATTTAATTACCATTTTCTAAAGGCAATGAAGTTGATTTTTCATTAGCACTGAATTTTTTAATGATAACTCAATAGATTTCTCATCCCCATTAAATCTGGCAATTGACAACCTTTTATCAGTTTTCAGCAAATTGTGGGTACAACATTCGGCCACCTAACGCATATTCTCCACTTCTACTTTATACTTTGCAACTATTACCAATATTTTACCCTGAATCAACCAATATTCTAATATTAACAAACTTGCCCTTTTGTTTATACTTGCGACCATGGGCATCATTCCGCACTATACTATCGGAATAATGGATGTATGTATACATACACCCCTATTCCCGTAGTCGTTTCACTTGTCGAAAATGACGGAAAGCCGAGTTCGGTATTCTCCTAGTCGATTTAAACGATTATAGACGAAATAGTGACAAAAAGTATTCTGGTTGTCGTCTATTTGCGATGAGAGTCGTTAAAAGTGACGATTTTCGTCGTGACAATTTGAAATACATACCACTTTTTTTAGAATAGTGTCAAGGAAAGTAACATATTGTATTCTTGTCTATTTACACAGGTAAATCTCGCAACAAGCTTTTATATTATATAAATTGTATAATGTAATAAATTGATGGGTTTGTTTTAATTTAAATTTTCTTTTTTTCTTTTTAGAGTATTTAAATAAGATTGCTTTTAAAAATGTTTTTTTACTATTCATTTATTTTTTAGTTTTCGCTGTTTAGGCCAGTCAATCTAACCTCTGAAGCTCAAGTTTGTGATGGGGTGCTAATTTTTGGATATATTGTTGGGGACGGTGAGAAATGAAGCTCTAACTTTTTTCCACCCTCAGGGGTGTTTGCGAAGGGGTGAAAAAGGGTGAAAAAGGGTGAAAAAGGTTTTTTGTTTATAACTTTGAATAAAAAAGTCAGCCTGGGTGGGAACGTTAGAGGGTGATATAATAAATGATTATTCATCATGTATTAAAGTTTCCACCGGTTTTGTTTATTGCAAAATTCTTTATTAACAATTTCACTCTCCCAAACCGAAAAAAATCACGGCTGATTTTTTTAAAAATACTTAAGCTCGTACGATGTCTTTCATTTTCACAATATCACTAGAAGACGCAATCCCCCATCATATACCAAAAATTCAAAACGGTTCCATGCATTTCACCTGAGATAATCACCCAGATACCTCACCTGTTTTACACCGAAAAATGTACAGTTTTAATCCAAGTCAAGATATCCCCCACGAATCGTCGCCCTCCGACCAGCTATCGCTGAGCAGCACACATTTTTCACATTTTTTCCCAGCCCACGGCGGGGAAGAAGAAGATTTGCGACTGATTCAAAAACGGAAATCGCTATAACTTTCGATGTATGTAACGGAACTTAATGTATGATGGCTTCAAAAATCACTTATTTTTTTCTCCATCTTTTCCTCATACACCACTTTCACCTAATATTTTTACTGTTTTTTATATTGAATTAAACTTAAAAAAAAAAAAATAAAAATTAATTACATTTTATTCCTTTTCTCCCACAAAACTAAACTTTTTTGAAATATTCTTAATTTTGTAGTTATCTACAGATTCCACCCTTTATTCTCATAATTTTTATTATTTTCCACTAATTCCCCCCTGACCCCCCGAATAAATATATTACCCCTTAAATTTTACAAACAAAAAACTTGCCAAACATTTTATTTTTTTTCTCCCACAAAACTAAACGTTTTTGAAATATTCTTAATTTTGTAGTTATCTACAGATACCACCCTTTATTCTCATAATTTTTATTATTTTTATTATAAATAATATTTATTCGGGGGGTCAGGATGGGATTTGTGGAAAATGTACGAAAATGTACGAGCTTAAGTATTTTTAAAAAAATCAGCCATGATTTTTTTCGGTTTGGGAGAGTGAAATTGTTAATAAACAATTTTGCAATAAACAAAACCGGTGGAAACTTTAATACATGATGAATAATCATTTATTATATCACCCTCTAACGTTCCCACCCAGGCTGACTTTTTTATTCAAAGTTATAAACAAAAAAACCTTTTTCACCCTTTTTCACCCTTTTTCACCCCTTCGCAAACACCCCTGAGGGTGGAAAAAAGTTAGAGCTTCATTAGACGTCATTTTATTTTTCGTATTTTTCTCAGCAAACCTTCCGTTTGATACCCATATCATGATGGTAGATAAGACAATGTCTTCCGCCATCTTGGAGCGGTACCCATATTGAATTTATTATGATGACAATCACTTTATTGGTTTCTACTCTTAAAGCTCTTTCATGTAATATCCAGAATAATTTGATACCTGCTGTCCAAATTTAGAAATTCAAGATGGCGTTTCCAATATGGCGACCAAGATTTCAATGGATTTTAATGAAAATTAATACAATGATTATCTTGAGGTCATTGATTTTGAATGTTATCAAAATTTATAAATCCAAGATGGCGGACCCAATATGGCGGCAAAGATTTCTCGATTTCAACAGATTTTGGTGAAAATTGGTACAATGTTTATTCTGAGACCGCTTATTTCGAATATTATCAAAATTTCCAAATCCAAGATGGCGACCAAAATTTCTCGATTTCAACGGATTTTAATTAAAATTAGTACAATGACTATTCTGAGGCCACTTATTTTGAACATTATCAAAATTTCCAAATCCAATGGTGGATTTAACATGACGACCAGAATGTCTCGATTTCGACGGATTTTAATGAAAATTGGTACAAAGATTATTCTGAGACTACAAATTTTGAATATTATTAAAATTTGTAAATCCAAGATGGCGGATCCAATATGGAAACCAAATGTCTCGATTTCAATGGATTTTAATTAAAATTAGTACAATGACTATTCTGAGGCCACTTATTTTGAACATTATCAAAATTTCCAAATCCAATGGTGGATTTAACATGACGACCAGAACGTCTCGATTTCGACGGATTTTAACGAAAATTGGTACAAAGATTATTCTGAGGCTACAAATTTTGAATATTATTAAAATTTGTAAATCCAAGATGGCGGATCCAATATGGAAAGCAAATGTCTCGATTTCAATGGATTTTAATTAAAATTAGTACAATGATTAATCCGGAGCCACTAATTTCGACTTTTATCAAAATTATCAAATCCAAGATGGCGACCAAATTTTCTCGATTCCAACGGATTGGAATCGAAATTAGTACCTACAGTGATTATTCTGAGACCACTCATTTTAAATATTATCAAAATTTTCAAATCCAAGATGGCGGATCCAACATGGCCACCAGAATGTCGCGATTTCGACGGATTTGAATGAAAACTGATACAATGATTATTCTAAGGCTATAAATTTCGAATATTATCAAAATTTGTATATCCAAGATGGCGGGTACAATATGAGACCAAATGTCTCGATTTCAACGGATTTTAATGAAAATTAGTACAATGATTGGTCTGAGGCCACTAATTTCGTGTATTAGCTTAGAACGATTCTCATGAAAATTGGTACACAGGGGTTTTTCGGCATGCTGATTTCAAATCCGCTGTCCAAATTTCCAAATTCAAGATGGCGGATCCAATATGGTGACAAAAACTTCTCGATTTCAATGTATTTTAATGAAAATTGGTACAATGATTATTTTAAGGCTACTAATTTTGAATATTATTAAGAATTGGAAATTCAAGATGGCGGATCCATAAAGGGGTTTTTGGGTTGAAACAATTCCTAGGATATAATAAACTAGAACATTTGTGTTTAATTAGTAAGTATTTACCCAACCTCGGGTGAAACTTATTTCGAATATTATCAAAATTTGTAAATCCAAGATGGCGGATTCAATATGGAAACCAAATGTCTCGATTTAAGCGGATTTTAATTAAAATTAGTAAAATGATTATTCTGAGGCTACAAATTTCGAATATTATCAAAATTTGTAAATTCAAGATGCCGGATCCAATATGAAACCAAATGTCTCGATTTAAAGGGACTTTAATGAAAATTAGTACAATGGTTATTCCGGAGTCACTAATTTCGAATATTAACAAAATCTCCAAATTAAAGATGGCGGATCCAATATGGCGACCAAAATTCCTTGATTTCAACTGATTTTAATTAAAACTGGTACAATGATTATTTTAAGGCGACTAATTTTGAATATTATTAAAGTTTGGAAATTTAAGATGGCGGATCCATAAAAGCCTTTTCGGGTTGATACAATTTCTAGGATATAACAAACTAGAACATTTGAGAAGTATTTAATTAGTAAGTATTTACCAAACGCCGGGTGAAACCGGGTAACCCAGCTAGTTGTTATAATATATTAATAATTTTTACTCGTTTAATAGTATATGCGTTTCATTATGTGATCCGTCTTGAACTTTTTCTTCTGTCGCTATAGACGTTTCGCGTCAAAAAGTTTTATGCAAATTATAAAATAAGTCATTACCCATGCGAAGAACAACGTGGCGTACATTATCGAAAGCCTTTGAAAAATCTTTAGTGTTCACTTGATGACGTTTGAAATAAATATGAAACTACTAAATTGGACAGCGAAAAAGTACTGTTATTTTGTGTGTACATATTCAAAAAAAATTTAAAATACAAGGTTTTTATTTTAAAAGAGGCTACGGAAACTTTTATGTGAAAGCACAACTCTCACTTGGCGGTTTCTTTTACCTTTTTGGTATGGAATTCTTAAAATGTATGCTTTTATCCAATTCATAAGATTACCCCTTTTAATAGATTTTAGCCCTTCAAAAAGATCCCAAAATTCTATGGAGTGAAAAATACTCTAGCAACATCTTCTAGTCAATAGCATTCTGAGTGGTATAGTACCACTCTTGTTGAATTTAAAAATGTAATATGTTTGTTAAATTCCTTACATTCTTTTTAACACTATTAATGAAAATTGACTGACACAATGATACAAAAAGATTCAATAAACTAAATGATTATTAGGTTATTTTATAACTTATGAATTTATGAATATTTTACTTACCATGTTAAGTGACAACTGCTCATTTTGAAGCTTTAAATCCTTAGATTGTATTTCCAGATCATTTTTTTCACTTTTGCACGTCTCTAATTCCTTTTGTAATAAAATGGTACTTTCTTCTAAGGAACGACATAGATTTATTTGTTCCTTATGTTTTTCCAAAAAGGAATTATGTTCCGTGTTTAAATTATCGAATTTAGAATTCATTAAAATTTTCTGGGAGTTCAAGTCTATAATCTCTTTTTCTAACTCCCTAATGGTACCGCATAATTTAGTATTTTCTTCTTGTCTTTGCATAACAGTAAAGTGCTCCTTGTTTAAATTATCTAATTTAGAAATCAGCAAACTATTATCATCCTTCAAGTTTATAATAGTTTTCTTAAGCTCTTCAATGTTAGCTTCATATTTAATCCGCTCTATAAGAAGTGTATTTCTTTCTTTTTCAAGTTGCAGAACTTTATCTCTAAGCGAAGAAACAGATAACTTTAACGTCAAACAGTCTTCCTCAGTATGCTCAATTAAATCATTGCTTTTCCGAAGTTCTATTTCTAATTTAAAATTTTCCTCACAGTATATATCACGTTGTCTTTCTAATTCGTTTTTCAAATCTTTTAAACTTTTTACTTCTTCTGCCAAACTTTTATTTATTTCGCGTATGGATTTCAATTCATCATTTGCTGCGTTTTTCTCACCACTCATTTGGGCTAAAGTTTTCTCATATTGCTGCAATTTGTTTTCAAGTAATGTTTTAATGTCATTCAAATCTAGCAGCTTTTGTTGCAATTCTTCATTAAGCTTTTCGTTTATTTCATTTGTCGATTTCAATTCATCATTAACTACGTCCTTTTCAAGACTTTTTTGAGTTAAAGTAATCTCATATTGCTGCACCTTAGTTTCCAGCAATGCTTTAGTATTATTCAAATTTAACAATTTTTGCTGCAATTCCTCGTTGTGCTTTTGAATTTCAATAATTTTTGATTTCAACGAACTGTTTTCCAGACTTAGTAAATTGCTTGCCTCTTTTAATTGTTTTATTTCTTTCTTGTTAACCAAAACAAAATCTTGAATTTCTTTTAACAAGTATTCCAATTTTTCGTTAACGTATAAACGTAACGATAAACTATCTTCCGCCATCCCTTGGATATCATTATCTTTAGAAGTATCATTCTCATTTTTTGAATTGTGCTCTCGCAATTCGAATTGACCTTTAATGCACAAACTTATACTGCTTAAAAGTTTATTCATCTTCTTAGCGTGCCTTTTCAATTCATTGCTACACAAGACAGCATCTTCGATAAGGATTTCAGGTTGCTGGCACTGGTTTAAACCCCCCAATATTTCCTGATTTTTATATTTCTCCTCTCCGGAATTCCTTTCTACCGGAACCGCTGATTCCAAGTTAAGCACTTGTTTTGCCAATTTATCATTTTCTTTTCTTAGGTTAAAAATATGTTCATTCCTTTCATCCAAAGTGCTTCTGAGGGTAACATTTTCAACTTCAAAATTACGTAATTGATATTTTGAATCTTCAGCCAGAACTTTTAAATGTTGACACTGGCTCAACAAATCTTTATTTAAATCCTCTAATGCCAATAACTTTTTCAAAGTTTCTTCTGCAGTATTTGTTTGCAACAAAAAGGCAGATTCTAAGTTCAAAACCTGATTTGGACATTCATCACTTTCTTTTCCTAAGTCCAAAGTACTTACTCCTTCTTGTATTAAATTGTTTTTAAGTTCACTGTTCTCAAATTTGAAATAATTTAACTGAATTTGTTTATCAGAGAGGAGGTTTTTTAACGAACAGATCTCAGAATTTAAGTCATTATTAGCTTTTTCAATTTTGTTTTTTTCTTCCATAAGACTTTCTGACTGATGTTTCAATTTTAAAATAAATTTTTTCAACGTATCTCGTATTTTTTCTACGCTCTGTAATTTGATGTTAAATGCTTCTATTATACAATTAAGCTCTAGCATCTTTTCCAATATTCGACTTTCTACGTTTTTAGTTTGTTGAATCAGATTTGTTTGCTCTTTCAAAAAGATGTCATGAGTTACTTGTGATTTCTCTTTATAAGCATTATTTTGCGCCACACTTTGAGTCTTCTCTAAATAAGACAGTTTCTCATCCAACCACTGAATTTTCTCATTAAGGAGCGAACATGTTGTGAATATCTGCGAGTCTAGTTTGGCTAAGTTCACTTCAAGTGCATTTGAAGAATCACTTTTGATTTCATCATTGATGTACATATTTTTAATCAAAATATCACTTTTTACATTAATACTTTCTATGTTTACATTATCTGAATTACTGGGTGTCTCTTTTTTAACAACCTCATCTGCTGCTCTCGGCTGCAAAATATATTTGATTTCAAACTTAATATAATTCTTGTTAGTACTCTTTAATAACATAACGTATTTAGCTCCTTGATTATTTGTAATCCCTTGATTGAGTCCACAAAGGTAAATTAGGCTACCGTCATCTTCTATCACATCATTTATTACTAGTTTTGCATACTTTTGTTCTTCAAAAGTGTCTTCATTCCGTAAATTGGGGATGTTGTCTTCAATTACTAATTTGAGGGCGTCTAAATTTATTATAATCTCGTTGACAGCTTCCATTTTAAAATGCTTGCAGATTTCAGTCTTATCAGTTTCCTTATCTACAAAATTATTTTCATTTAATAAAACGGTTGAACTGCCAACGGATAACCCCTTTACGGCACTTAAAGCTTTTTCTTGTGATACTTGTTGTTCCAAAATTTCAATTTGTGTCGTCAGATTTTTGATTTCATTTAGTTGTTGTGAAATGGTGCACGTGCTTTCAGATAATTCTGCGCACAATATGTCATTCTTTGTTTTTAAAGGTTCTAGATTGTTCAATTTTTCTAGCCATTCATGCTTTGAAGCACTAATTTCATTCTTTAATTCGGCAATTATATCATTCTTTAGACTTAGTTTATTTTCTAAGTCATTAACATTTTCATTTAGCTCAGCATTATCTTTCAATAGTAAATCAAGTTTTGATTGCTCATCCGTAAGCTTAATAACTTCTTCTTGTTTAGCCTTGAGTACATTATTGAGATTAGAATTTTCATTCTCTAATTTTCTAATTTTTTCTAACAAATCATTATTTTCTTCTTTTAAAATAAACATATCATCAAGAAGAGCAGTAGTTTTTTCTTCTCTTTCGGCTTCTCTTGATTCATAATTTATTACATTATCATTTAACTGATTTAATTTTCCAATGCATTTTCTTAGAGTTTTCTCTAAAAAGTCGCAAAGACTCCAGATCGATAAGTAATTATTTACATCAGCTGATTCTTCTGCAAGTTCAGGAAAGTATACTACCAATTCCTGATAAAATCTTAATATATTATCCTTTCTTTGTTTTAGTTTAGATTCTTCTGTACTAATAGAAACAACACTTTTTTCTTTAAAAGCAGACAACTCATTTTGCAATTTTTCATTTTCAGTCCTTAAGCTATCGCATTCCTGAATGACTTCCATTAACTGTGAGGATAGTTCATCACTTTCTTTCTGAATGCAATATTTTTCGTCGCGCAATTTGATATTTTCGGTCTTGATTGTATTAAGGGAAATTTCATACTCATGGCATTTCTCACGAAGATTTACCAATTCAGATTGTTCACTTTTAATTGCAGTACTTCTTCTTACACCTTGCGTATCCTGTATATCATTAACAAATTTCAATTTCTCGTTTAAATTTTTAATTTCTTTTTCTTTTTCTTGTAACGCTTCCAACAACTCACATTCCCTGTTCTTTGCTCTTTGTTGATGCAGCTCTAATTCATATTCTCTTCCAATTTTATCCGACAATTCCAATTTTAGAGTTTTAATTTCTTCGTTAGACTGGTCCAATTGCGCTTTATAATCGGCTTCTCTATTCCTTAGGGATTCCAGGAGTTTATCTTTTTCTGCCATTTCATTTTCCAAACTAAAGTATCTGAATGTAAAATTGACATAAAAAAATATTAGAAAAAATCCTGAAAAATCTCATGTGGTTATTTTTATAAAAAATGTTTTCAAAAGTACCTATTAGAAATTATCCAAATTTACTTTTATTATCGATCATCGGTTCTCCAAAAAACTTCGTGATTTTTATGGCACACATAATCGTCGCTCATTGTTGGCTTAAAGAGTTTGTTAACAAGCAAAATTGTCGCTTCTGGAGTGAGACCAATCCAAAAAAGACTCTAGAGACTCCACAAGCTATTGGTGTGGTTTACATACTATTGGTGTGGTTTACATACTAATGGCATCATTGGTCTTTATTTCTTTAAAAATGAGGCAGGAGCTCGTGTTACGGTAATGGAAATCGTTACCGAACTATGATCAATGAATATTTTTTCGAAAAAATGGATAGTGACCCGGGCGAAATGTCGTTTCAACAGCATGGCACTACGTGGTATACAGCGACACAAACCATCGACTTACTAAAATCACAATTTGGCGATAAATTGATTTCGAGAAATGGTCTGACACCTCTCGACTATCTTATGGGATTACTCGGAGTCATTGGTTAACGCTGATAAATCAGCGGACAGAATTTGCTTAGTCAAACCATATGCCCGATGTCATTTTTATCGAATAAAAATTTCCATCAAAAGTTTAATCATAAGCTTAAAAAAACATGCTTTATAATGACATACTCCGGATAACTCCGCTAACCGACTTAAATTGAAATGGAAAAGAGGAATGGTATGAAAAATTATGCGTACTAAGGGAAACTAAATTGTGCATATCAACACTTATCAGTTGCATTTATTTAGATATTTGGTAAATTTTACAACCTTCTACGCCAGAACAGCAAGACATTTAAATTAAACATTCTTTTGCCTAAGCGCGAAGTCGAAAAGTAAGTAGTTTGTCTTTTGCATTCTAAAATGGATTGTCCAAATCGGTCATGTTCTGGTTCACACGGGCCAACTTTTCTCGCGTTATTTAAACGATTAGACCTGCAGTGTGGAATTCAACGGGGGCTAAAACTATGGTTCGGAACTAGATACACATTTAGTACAAGAACATTTTCAACTTTTACATTATGTGTAGAGGTTTCTTATAACGAGTTCGACATGTTCTCGTTGAATCCTAGAAACAATTATGTTGCAGGCTCTGAAACTACTGTTGCAGTTATGTTGCAGACCCAGAAACTGCCAATCTTTTTGGTTAAATTTTCAAAACCGCATTGTGTTATTCGCTGTAATATTAATATTAACGATTTTACTTGATTGACGAAGCTTCCGAAAACTTTTCTTCAAGCTACGGACCTCTTTTAGACGAAGAGGGTCTTTAAAAATAAAATTAGCTTCTCGGTTGGTCCAGATGGTATCTCTGCAACACTTATCAAAAAGCGTAGTTCATCCCTTGTTTCTATTTGGCGGTTATTTATTTAATTTTCTAACGTTACCTTTCCAAAACAGAGGAAGCTTTCCGTGATATTACCTCTGCCAAGTTTGGTAATAAGTGTGATATATCTAATTATCGCCCTTTTGCTAATTTGTGCTTTCTTGCTAAATTGTTTGCAAACCTTATCTCGACCCGTTTTAACATGGCCTTATGAAAGGGAAATCGACCATCACTAACTTGAAGCACCCCCCTAACCCAGGGTCTAACGCGTTTCCGTGGCCATTGGGTCGTTTGCAGCCAGGGGGTTACATCGGGCTTTATTCGTACGGAGCCTTCCTGATACCTATCCACCTCAGGTCGTAATCTGGACTTCCCATGTAAGGGGCGCTGCATGGGTGACTTCTTTTCCCCGTTTTTCTAACCGAGACCATGAGTAGTGCCTTGTCGCGAAAGTGATCGTACAAACCAGATGTTATGGATTTAAACTTTTCTGCCTCGGATAAAACCAAGTCAACCCCTTCACCTACTGCGTCTGTTCGGAACGAGCCACGCAAGGCTGTTAAAGCCAAGGCACCCGTAAAGGGTACCACAACTACACTTTCAGCGGGTAACACCCGCCCTAACGCTCCATCGGCCAGCACCGACCCTGTAGTTCCCAAGTCGGGGTCAGGTGCTCCTCCCAGTTTGAGGGCACAGTCCGCAATGTCCGGCTCTAAGTCAGGATGTGGTACTGTTGTTCCTCCGTCACCCGCAACGATTGCGTAAGGCAGCGCGTCTTCGGCTCGCAAGCCAGGACCCAGCAATGCCAAGGCGCCTCTCAGGACACCTCAGTCCTCAAACCTCCCTTCAAATCTCAATCGGCGCGCTAGGCTCCCTGCGGTGGCCCATCGGGAAAAACGGGCAGCCTTCAAGCTCGTCGGAAAGCTCGGGACCATATCTGGGACTCTCTGAGCTTGGCTAGGAAGGTTGTTGCCCTCCATGAGGCAAAGTTAAAGGACGCAGCACCTAAAAGACAACGCTCGCAAGACGAACAGGTGCCCTCTGCATCTAAAAGGCCCAAAACCGGTCCGCCTCCATCAAGTTCATTGCCTGCGCAGATTAGCGAACGGCTGATCTATACAAGCGGGCAATAGCATCCTTAGGGGAAGTATGGCCAGGAGCTAGACTCAAGGCTGTTAAAAGTGAGCAAATGCCGAACAGACAAAGATCTAGAAATTTGGATCCAGGCGGAACCATCAAACTCCGAAGAAATCCTGAAGCTGATAAGGATGTGCAATGCCAATCTTCCCACCCATGATTGGAAGGTTGCCCAGGTCAGCGAAGCTAAGGGAAAAATGAGACCAGCGGTGGTGAATCATTAGCCCCGCTTATCGAGTCTAAAGGCGTTATCAGACTTCATCGACGCACCACTCCAGGACGGCGTCAGCTGCGCTACTTTTCCGCTTACTAATTTTAGTGATAAGGAAAATGTAGTAGTCATGCTGGATCTCCAATCCCAACCAATATGGCTGGTCTCGAGCTATATGGCGCATGACCACGAGGAGCTTCCTCCACACCATCTTGTACGCAAGAGCCTTGAGGAGGCGAACAAACGGAGAATTACGGCGATCATCGGCGCGGATGCCAATGCGCACCATACGATCTGAGGAAGCTCGGACATCAACGAAAGGGGTGAAGCTCTTTTGGAATTTATTATGGGCTTTGGCCTTTGGATCTGCAATGTAGGTGATGAACCTACATTTATCAATTTAGTGAGGCGGGAAGTTCTTGACATTACCATTGTCACTGAACACGCCGCCCAACTGGTTAAGAATTGGAGAGTATCCAATGATCCCTCTTTATCTGATCACCGGTATATCGAGTTTACACTGGATATACGAAAGAGCACCAACTGGGACTTATATGTATAATAAGGTACTAGGTCGTACACTGCCCGAAGGAGGGCAACCCATATTCCACTCCGTACAGGACTTGGATAATGTGGTGGAGACACTTACTAGGACCTGTAACAAGACAATGCGGACCTCGTATCCCACCAGGAGACCTAGGGGGAAGCCTAGACCTCCATGTTAATCAAAGGAGATTTTAGCCGCGACAAAGGATTACCGCAGAAAGTTCAATGAGGCTAAGAGTAAAAAAATTATATGATACAATCGGCAAAAAAAAAATTAATTAATTTATACACTGTTTTTTATTACAAAAACTTATTGATGTTCACACTTTTTCTATTAGTTATCACAACTTTTACTTGAACAACCTTTTTTACTAACTTTTTTATTACAAAAAACTCCTTATTGATTTTTACAATCTTTCCTATTAGTATTCACAATTTTTACTTAAACAACCTACTTTTACTTGAACAACCTTTTTTACTAACTTTTTTATTACAAAAAACTCCTTATTGAATTTTACAATCTTTCCTATTAGTATCCACAACTTTTACTTAAACAACCTTCTTTTCCGAATTACGCTAACAGACTGCAACTAAAATATTCTCGGGAATTTGGAGGTGAAAAGCTAGGTAGCGCAAACTGCTGATCTAGCGGCGGAATTTTACCTGGGTGGGTTCAGGTGCGGGTCACCTGGATTGTAATGGGAACGGAAGTGCAAGTTGCACAATGGGTAAATGAACGAGAGACATGTGGGAAAGGCGTGAAATGGACTGAGGACATGTGGGAAAGGCGTGAAATGGACTGAGGACATATGGGAAAAGCGTGATATTTATTTTATATGTTAGGGGAAGCTGGGATCGTAACACCCCCACCGTTAGACTGAGGCTCTGACGAAGTGTCTTTTAGAAGTTTTCTTTTTCTCAAAATTTTAATTAAAAGTATTAGAATTATGCCAAAAAAGGTGACTGTACCGATCCCGTACTTGTTGAACTATAAATATGATTCTTAATTTTAAGTTTTTCTATTGGTTCCCTATTTTTGATATTATCTAAATACAAATCCTTTAGATCGAGTTTTTGGATGACTTTGTTTTCTTTAATTTTAGTTACAAAATTTGGTACTATAATTTTATCATAAATTGTTGTTTCAAAGTTTTCAAAATTCTTCTCTTGTAATTTGATTTTACAGTTCTTGAATTTAATTAGCTGGTTCCCTTTAATTTTGACATTTGCTTTATTACAATTTTGTATTACAGGTGTATCATTTAATAAATTTTTAGTTAGTACAATTCCCTGCGCCATTTTTTTTATTTCTTCTACATCTTTAATTTCTTTATTACAGTGTGCTTCTCTTGAGTTTATTATATTTATAATACAATTATCTGTTATTGGTGCTAGGTTCTTTTTTTGTCTTTTACAGGAGATTCAAAAATGTTTTTGTATTCGTCTACCAGAATCTCGTTTGTATGTAGGGATAGGGATTTGTTGGTGGGATCTGGGAATATTTTAAGTCCGAAAGTTGAGGGATTAGTAAAGTTATTAGAATGGTGTCTCTATATATAGCAACCGCTACTTTTATATCTTGGTAAATGTCAATATCTGTAACGGATTTCAATTCTTCCGTGTTAGAATATTTCTCGAAAGTGTGCCTAATTGGCTTGAAAATAGCACCTGTTCGATGTCGTCTACATGATTTCTGAGCAACAGTATGTCGTGGTTTATGTAGAATGAGTATTACATGAATTTGACTTCGACGTCCAAGGTTATTAATTTATTAAACATTTCGTTGGTGAGTTTATTTAGATAGGTTTTTATTCTATTTTGTTGTTCGTTTATGTGAGTAGCAATGTGTCGTATTTGGTCGGACAGTTCTTTGTTAATTGATACCTGTTTGTTACTTTGTTCTACAAGCCTACCATTATTCCTATATAGCTCATCTAGCTTTTCTTTGATCTCTATTTCGTCATCGAGGTCCATTGTGCCAGCGATGTATTTTAGTCCAGTACCTAACATATTTCTCTTTCTTGCCGCTTTTGATGATAGTGTGGCTTAATATTCTCTATTTTAGCTTCAAGTAAGGAAAGACTCTGGTTGAGGGTACTATACATGGGGCCAATAAAATGAGATTTAGGTTTCAGTGATAAAATTTTTGTTTTTATGTAATTTTTTTAAGTTTCAAGATCAGTAACGTTTACTAAGTATGTGTATTATCTTGCGATAATTCTTAATAATTCTGACATTTGCTAATTCTAACGTCACGTATCCGTTATTGTTGTTCAGGTCATGTATTAGTATCTCTTGGGTCCTGTAATGCTCTCATCGTAGTCATGATAATCAATGTCGTAGTCAATATCGTCCTGTTCATCGTGTGTCCCTGTAAGACAGAGAAGAAGGGAAAATGGTTTCTTTTTTCTATGTTTGTGGTTTGGGTTTATTTCGGTTTTTCTTTATTTCAATGGTTAGTCTGTTGGCATTTTGGAGCTTTTTCTTAGTTTTTGCGTATGTTCTATATTTATTTTGGTTTTTGGAGTCTATAATATGATTTTCATCTATTTTAATTGAATCTATTTTCCTGAATTCAGAATGGTTCTTTCCACCTCGTATTTCTTTAATGAAATTTTTCCCTGTCTCTAGTTTCGTCTTTTCTGTTTTTGTTGAGTCTATTGTCTTTTGCTTTTTTCTTAATATCTCTTCGTAAATGTTGCTGTATTCGTCTTGATGTATCGTACTGTTTATAAAGTCTATTGGCTTTTTTCCAATGGGCGAATGGATGGTATTGTTATAGTATACTATTATTTTTAGAATTTTACTTTCAACGGTTTCTTACTTGTTGTTTCGGCATGTTTCAAGAGCCTTATGCGTTCATTAATTGTGTTAAGCAGGCGTTCAATGTCTGCATTAGAAGTATCTAATAGTAAAGATGTGAAATGGATATCAAGAAATTCTTTTAAAAAATTAAATCCTAATTCGTTTTCTACAATAATTTTGTTAACTTTCCCGAATTGACTGAAATAGTAAGATAGTACGCGTTTAAATTCCGGCCAGTTTCGACCTAGTATTCTCATGGCGAAAGAGTGTTTAGAAAATTTGTCGATTATCGTTACGAATAATTGTTTATCCAACGTATAGAGAACATCTACGTGTATAATTTCTCTAGACTTATTAGGAATCTCGGTTAATTTGAAAAAAAGGTTTAGGCGATTTACGTTCGTATTTTTCTACGTTGCATACATCACAATTGTTAGTAAATTTTGTTACGTCTTCTTTCAGTTTAGGGTTATAGTATTTTTGCTTTAATTCTTTAAATACTTCCTCGATACCACGATGGTTATTTCTGATGTGTTCTTCTTTTATGAGTTCCATTAGTTTATTTTCCTCCATTATGTCTTGCAGTAGGTTATTGCATCTAATTATTTTAAATTTTCGTCTGTTCGAAAAATGTAGAGTAAATGTGGTTACTACGGTTTCGAAAAAGTCTTCATCGTGAAAGAGGACCGCATTGAGACCATTGGGGTTGAAATGTTGTTTTAGAAGAGTGATGGCCGATTGTTCGTCTAAAGATTTTGCGACAATTGTCGTACGATTTTTGTCAAAGAATTTTTGCTTTTTCATTCGTAGTGAACCTGTACTTGATTTATTAATTATAATTTGAGTTTTAAATAAATTGATGGGTGTTTTAATGGAAAGGATAGCTGAAACTTCTTCTGTCATGTGTGAATCTTGATTTTCGATACGTGATAACGCATCTGCATTACTGTTTTTCGTACCCCTCTTATATTTTATCACGTAGTCGTATTCTGACAACTTCAGCCTTCATCTAACGAGTTTAGAGTTTGGCTCTTTAACTGAAAACAACCACATTAACGGTTTGTGATCAGTTTCAATAACGAATTTTCTACCAAAAAGATACGGCCTAAAGTATTTTGTGGCCCAAGCGACGGCAAGCAATTCCTTTTCGATTGTACTATAATATATTTCGTGGTCGTTTAGGGTACGGCTCGCATAGCAAATCAGGTGATTTTCTTGCGAGAGCATCGCCCCTAATGCAAACTGGCTTGCGTCTGTCGTTAGTGTAAAATTTTTATTGAGATCAGGATAGTGTAAAATGGGTTCGTTGATGAGGAGAGTTTTTAGGGTCTCAAAGCTGCGCTGGTATTCTGGATCAGCTGTATTTATTTTAGCTCCTTTCTTGAGGTACTTGGTCATAGGCTTCGCGATTAGGGAATAATCTTTTATGAATTTTCGGTAGTAACCTGTTAACCCTAGGAATTGTTTGATGTCCTTGGGGGTGTTGGGTAAGGGAAATGATTTGACACACTCAACCTTTTTGGGATTTGGCCTAATACCTTCTTGATTCACGATGTGTCCTAAAAACTCGGTTTCCTTCTTTAGAAACTCAGTTTTATCAAGCTGAACCTTTAAATTTGCTTCGGCCAGTTTTTTGAATATTTTACTCAGTGAATCTAAATGTTCTTGAAGGGAAGTTGAATATACGATAATATCAAGTAGACGAGACAGATTTTGTTGATATGTCCTCGCACGACGTTATTCATAAGACGCTGAAAAGTGGGTGGTGCTGTCTTCAGCCCGAACGGCATACGTTGGAATTCGTAATGTCCGTTATCCACTGTAACAGCAGTCTTATGGATATCTTTTTCATCGATCTCTATCTGATGAAAACCCTTGGCGAGATCTAGGGTGGTAAAATACTGGCATCTTCCCAGTTTTTCCAATATTTCGTCTATATTGGGGATCGGATACTTATCATCGATAGTTACTTCATTTAACCTTCGATAGTCAATCACGACCCTCCACTTCTGTTTACCGCTGGAGTCCAACTTCTTAGGGACAATTCAAACGGGTGCAGAGTAAGGGGAGTTACTATGCCGGATGATACCGTTTTTTAACATCTCTTCAATTTGTGATTCAACATCTTCTTTGTGCACATAGGGATACCTATAAGATTTAACATGGATAGGTTTGTCGTCTTTTGTGCGTATTTGGTGTTTAATGGCGTTAGTAAAACTTAAATTGTTATTTTCGTCGTGGAATATATTCGCGTAATTTTTTATATGTTTGAATAGTCCGCGTTTTTCCTCATCATTAAGGTGATTATCGCGAATTTGGTCGAATAGTGACTTTTGTGTTTTCGGTTCTATTATATTAAAGTTTTCGTCGTTTATGAATACTGTTTGTAACGGCTCTATGGTAAATATTCTCTTTTGGTCGTCTTTAATTTATATTTTCGCATTTATTTGATAGTTTTCAACATCATAAATTCCCTTTTTAATTGCAAATTTGCCGTGTGGAGACGTTCTTTCTTTGAGAAATGCGAGTCCTTCTTTTTGTAACACTTTTACAGCCAATTCTCGTTCCCCTTTATGTTGTACTTGATACTCTTGTATATTGCTTTTTAACTCAAAATGTAAGACTATGTTTTTGTCGGATATACATAACGCTGTCTTCTCGAAATCTAATTTTGCTCTTAAATCGATTAAGATTTTATTGCCGATGAGACCGTCATAGTTCTCGTGAAAATTATGAATGTAAAAATCTATCTTTTGTTTGGAATCACCTAATTCTTTAAAAAACGGAATGCTAGCAAATTGGTCGATATTTACTTCACCATTGAAGGTTTTTAGTTTTACTGGAGATTTAAGAAAAAATATATATTTAGGGTGGCATAGTCCCGGGTTTATTATTGAATGGTTGGCTCCCGAGTCGAATTAAGATATATGGAAGCTGGGCTCTGAGGCCTCTTGCCGAAAGGGTTCCTAGCTATAAGCATTGACTTTTGGACCTTAACCAAATCTTCCATATACTTGAATATAATTGCTCATTATGATTAATTATGACATTATAGAGGGTCAATCAACAATCATCTTGTGTCTAAGAGGATGTATGTGAGTCATTGCAGAGCAATTAGCTTGAATCTCACTTCATTCATTTTGATTGCACTTTATGGGTAGCAATCGCTCATTTTCACTTGAATATCATATGAAATGATGAAAACGAAACAGGAAGCTCAATTCCCACCGGGGACCATTATTTTTGATGATGCGACTTTTCGATTGAGTCTTACCAATCCCTCAACTTTTGAATTGGAATTCCTTAGCTCTCGAACCAAGTGAATCAATGGAATAATGAATATACGAATAATTGCTCAAAAAAATGAGACCCTTCCACTCCTTCGATTTTCATCATTTTTGGCATACATGTATATCTTGACGCCCTTTATCATATATCTCATTTCCAGCTCTGGACACTCAAAGGAAGCTGTTACTTACTGGCCTTGAAGATTCACACTGCTTCCAAACTTCTCATTTCAATTTACATATATATGTTTTCTCACTGTCATTTCAAAGTACATTAGTATATGATATAACTACAGCAATCTAAAATCCAAACTCAATCTCTGTTGGATACTAGGAGGACCTAATGTTCAAAAGGTTTTCGCCCTCTAGTTCCCCTGTTTTTTGATATACGAAATAAATATGGTACCTCCAAACTTAACTCATAAGGACACATCCATGTATGGTATAGGTATGGGATTTTCTTGCTTAGGTCCAAGCGGACACGCTTATAGCTAGGAACTAGAGATGCCACGAATAGTAATTTGGCCGAATACTGAATACCGAATGTTCGGCGCTTCGGCCAAGAGCCTCGCCGAATGTTCGGCGAGGCTCTTGGCCGAAGCGCCGAACATTCGGCAGCCGAATATTCGGCCACACTTAGTACTTTCCGCGGGCGACAAGTCACAACTGTCGCTACAGAAAATGTTCGTTCAGATGAAGGAGTGGAACAAAAAAATTCTGTTGCAAATGAACTTGATTTTTACATGGTATCTGTGCGTTTAGATTAGACAGCAGACCCTTACAAGTGGTGGTCAGCAAACGCGAAACAATATCCAACCCTTTCACAATTTGCTAAGATTTATTTATCATCTCCCGGTAGCAGTGTGTATAGTGAGCGGCTGTTTTCGGAAGCAGGTACAATTTATGAGGAAAAACGCAATCGTCTGCTATCAACAAACGCTGAAAAAATTGTTTTCATTCATCATAACTTACCACTGGTAGATTTTATATTATAAGTTGTTGTTTTTGGTTAAATAAATATATCTTTGTGAGTAATATTTTGAGTTCTTTTTTCATGATTTATTTGGTAATCCTTTCTATATTTTATCATAAATACGAAATTAAATCTGTTTATCACGATTTCACGCCAAAACTGCTGAACCGATTTAAATGAAATTTGGTACACAGATACATACTCTAGAGCCTTAGAAAGGACATGGGCTATAATTTATGCGGACGAAGTCGCGGGAAAACTGCTAGTAATAAAAAAATAATAAATAAATTGCTATTCGGTATTCGGCCGAATACTTAACCATATTCGCCTGAATACCGAATAGCGAAAAAAAGTGGCCGAATAGCCGAATACCGAATAGTTGCCGAATATTCGTGGCATCTCTACTAGGAACCCTTTACTGGTTGTAACGATTGATTTGAATCGGGAGTTTCTCTATTCTGAACTGAATCAACCATATCGACTTCCATTAGTTCTGGTCCCGATCTGTTTTCGCTATTATTAGAATTTGGTTGGCTGTTTTGAAGGTTATTGGGTCGGTTGTAGTTGTTTCCATTATTGTTTGGGTAGTTAGGGTAATTGTAGGTAGGGCTATAGTTATTGTAATTCGGATTATAATTATTGGAAAAACTATGGTTTCTGTTTTGCTGGGAGTTTTGGTAATTATTGTTTGTGTTGTTAGGGAAGTTGTAATTAAACCTGTAGTTGTTGTAATTTGGATTGTAATTATTGTTTGGGTAGTTAATGGAGGAACTAGGGTATCTATTCTGTTGAAAATCTCATTGTCTTTGTCCTTGTGGGGGACGATTTCGTTGGTTTTTTATGGGTATAGGAGAGGAGTTTCGGTTTTGAGGGTTCTGTAGATTTGCCTGTTATTTAAGAAATTATTATTACGGTTTCCTGACAAATTTCTGTTCTGGGGATTATGGTTTCTGAATTGGGGTGGTATGTAGGATGCATAACCGCATTCGTGTAATATGTTTATACTAAACTGGATTTCATGGGCTCCGGGAGCTTGTTTTTGAAAAGCAAAAGGGCAGACATTTTATTCGCTTCGATGGTACTGCTTACTGTGGCTACGTCCGCGGCTTCTTGTTTCGTTTTAGTGTTGAGTCTTCTCAGAACACTTTTAATTTCATTATAAAAATCAATACTATTGGTTTTGAATCTTACAGCTCTCATTTCGTCGAACAGCTCTTCTACGGTGAGCCTGTCCCCGAATTTATGTACGAGGATGGTCCTTATTTCGGCCCATGAGGTAACGTGGGCATTAATATCGATTACTTCTCTGGCTTTACTTTGAGCTTGGCCTTTATATGATCGGAAAGTATACTCTGTGATAGTTGCTCTTAGTAAGGGTTGAATTTTGTCAATTAAATCTATGAAATTTTGGAGTTCTAAATAATATCCACGATATTCTGGAAGCTTTGAAATATATTTGAAAGGGTCAATATTTAGAGACAACATTCTGGGTTGGGGTATATTCTTAGGTTGAGATTCTCGATCCAAAAAATTTTTGAGGGTACCGGGAATTTCCCTAGATGGATTCCTTGCCTGTTCTAAACGTTCAATTAAATTTTCCTGTTCAGACATAATATATCATATCTCATAGAATTATAAAATTTATTTTGAAATTGAATATATAATCCAAAAACACTTAAATTTAAAAGAAAAAAAATTTTAGCTGGATTTCTAACCTTCTGATGAATTTGGTGGATTGTTGATCTTCGACTGTGTTGAGGTGAAGTCCTGAAGGAGTTTCCCCGGTGGAGTTGTCCCAACGATGAATATCCTGATGGATGCCCTGTTGAATTATTTTTTTTTTACTGAGAAGTTTCCGCTTGATCGCCGAATTAATATGTTGCTTTATTTTATTTTATTTTTTTTTGCCTGTCCGCACGGTTTGCTAAATCTTTTTAGCATAAATTGCAATTTTACTTTTATTTGCACCGAATCTTCGCGGCACGATCTTTTGATAATTTTATTTGTATTTTCACCGAATCTTCGCAGCATGGTTTTTTCGTTTATACCGAATCTTCTCGGCACAATTTTTTAATTTCTACCCAATCTTCTCGGCACAATTTTTCCGTTTATACCGAAACTTCTCGGCACAATTTTTTTCGGTCGAGGCTGTGTAAACCGAATCTTTTCGGCGGAGCACCTTACCGTGGATTGCGCGTTCAAGTATTTAAATACACACGAGTGTTCGAATCGCCCGCGACACGCAATCCTACCGACAGCGCCAGTAAAAACGTCGGAGGATCCAATCGAAAAAACAAAACAAAAAAACACTGTTTTCTTTTATGTTCACTTAATAACTTTTTTATTACAAAAACTTATTGATGTTCACACTTTTTCTATTAGTAATCACAACTTTTACTTGAAAAACCTTTTTTACTAACTTTTTTATTACAAAAAACTTCTTATTGATTTTTACAATCTTTCCTATTAGTATTCACAACTTTTACTTAAGGGGGGGGTATGGTTTGAAAATGACTTTTTAAGCAAATTTTTGTGAATTTTTTTTGGAAGTATGGCTACATTATTTTATTTTTAAATTAAATAGGCTTTTTAAGTATAATTCAAAGAATAATTATATGAATTTTCAAGTAAAAATATTAAGAATTGTGACAACGGTAGCCATTTTTCGCAGACACGTCAAAAAAAATGAATTTGCGGTGGACATCAGAACTCGTCACTGGATAATATGAAAAAAAAAAATTCAAAAAGATTATCTTAGCTTATGAGTTGCTCGATGCCGATGAGTTGCTCGATGCCCCCCCCCCCCCCCCCCCCCCCCCCCCCCCCCCCACCTTAAACAACCTTCCTTCTCTTCCGAATTACGCGAACAGACTGCAAATAAAATTTTCTTGGGAGTTTGGTAGGTGAAAAGCTAGATAGCGTAAACTGCTGATAACTTGTGATTTTTGAAAATGTCGATCTGCAGAAAGTTGGTAAAGGGTTTGCAGAGTAGGTGTATTGAAAAAAAAGTAGAAAATTGGGTGAAAAGTTTGGTGAAAATAAAAAAATGTAAAAATTCTTGGGTGAAAAAATGGACGTTTGGAAAACGGAGAACAAATTTTAAATGTTCTTTTGGGGATTTGGGTAGGGGGTGATTTTCTGAAAAAAAAATATGAGAGTGAAACTAAGAGGTGCGATAGTATAGGAAAATTATCGAGAGATCGGAGAAATGAGGAAATCGTGGTAAATTGATTTTGGAAAAATGGGAAAATCGAATAAATAAAAGTGAAAAAGTTGAATAAAAAAAGATTAGTAATAGTATGTTGAAAAAAGATGAAAGGGAAAGATGCGCTGATTTTTTTGATTAGTTTAGTAGAAATCAGAAGAGTTACGATCAAAAAAACCTTGTAGCTTTATATATATGAATTTTAGAATTTTTGCTGGAGCGTATGAACTCTAGTCTGCAATTTCTGTTCGTAGACAGATTCCAA
This sequence comes from Dysmachus trigonus, assembly GCA_949715965.1. Taxonomy (NCBI): domain Eukaryota; kingdom Metazoa; phylum Arthropoda; class Insecta; order Diptera; family Asilidae; genus Dysmachus; species Dysmachus trigonus. The sequence continues at coordinate 47,041,072 of OX454321.1, forward strand.
TTTTTTCACATGGCATGTGCTTTTGTAAATTTCATTATATGAATTAACGGTTTCTGTCCAACGGACGTTACAATGTTCTCTTTCGCTTTTCTATCCGAATTCAACCATGCATTTATTTTATTGCTATGTTTCGCAGATTTGCCACTAATACTTTCCGCATGTATAAGACTAAAAATTTCAAATTATTTTTGTCGCATTCAGAATTTACTGCTTTCCGTTTCTGCTAACGATAGCAAGTTTGAGGTATTGATGCATGTATGAGAGGGAAAGGGGATGTGCCCAACTGATGATTAAGAATCAACAATCTCAGAAAATAATTATCTGCCTACTTTTATAGCCCCCATTCTGAACAAACCTCACTAAATTTAATATGTACTTTGTAACAGAACATTGAGTTTTAGTACATACTAGATAAGAAAGTAAAATTTGTTTATCAATTACTCACTGTTCCCTCAGAGCCTCTTCCTTCGCATTCCACTCATCCAGTTTGGAGCTTAATATTTCGAACTTTTCTTCCTCATACTTTACTATTTTATCCTGAGCCTCTTGCAGTTTATGATTCAGGGAAACAAATACTTCATGTTCAACATTAAACCTTTTTTCCAAATTAGTAAAATCCATTAATTCTTCCAACTCTCGTTCCATTTGCCTACATCTAAAATAAAATATTGTTATAAAGACTTTTTCCTTGAAATATATTCTACCTCATGCTATTGTCTGCAGGTCCCTCGGATTTGCTATCTCTATGCCTAAAAACTTCTGGTGTTTTGAGGAATTCTCTAGGATCATTCAAAATAGAAATCTCATTTAAATCATCGTGAGTGCTTTTGAACTCTTTTAATGGAGATAATGCGTCCCCTCTGAGCGTAATAAGTGGTGTCATCATTTTCAAAGGTGGATGCTCTATTAATGTTGAAGGTTTCAAATCAGGCAATTGTTCAACGGGTTTAGGATGGACACAAGCTGACCACGTTCTGCGACGTAAGTTAGTGTCTGTGGTCCGGGAATGGGAATGCACGATCTTCAATCGTTCTTCGCATATTTGGCGTTCTAATTGAATAACTTTCATCTGAAATTATCTTTTTAGTCTCTAAAATCGAATATATAACCAATTTGTTCCCACTTTGCTATTTGTCGACTGAAGTTCAGATTCTAAACGAGCTATTTCTCTCTGAAGACGTTTTATTGACGCAGTATCGGAAAGAACTTCATTAACTTGTGGTTTATTTTTTATGCTTTTGGCACGCATAGCAAAACTAGAAATTTCATATTATGAGATTTTTAAAATGCAACACATATTTGAACTAAGTACTTTAAAGTCGAATTGGTTTCCTCCACCGCAGTTGGATTTATATTGCATACTATAGCAGTTAATGCATTTCCACCGAGAGAAGCCTGAAGAATTCTAGTCAGCTTTGAGTCTCTGTAGTTAATGTACTTTAGAGGCTCATTTTCACTGAGGCTGTTAATAACTCGACTCAAGTATAAGAGACTTTTGTTGATATGAGCACCTTCCTTCAAACGAGTGCCCGTAGCTCCCGTCTGGTCTGCCCGCTCAGAGCCAGCCAAATCGACTAAGTTCAAATTACTGATCTGTACAGATCCTTCATCAGGTGGCTTATCTACGTTGCTAGATTCAATTATCTGTAATAAAAAGTAATGTAGCCTCGCTTTCAAAACCTCTCATGCACACCAACAATTCGGAAAATAGAATGAGAACGGCTCGAACGCTCATTCATATTTGTCTCACCCATCCTCCGGTGTTTGCTGCCAGCTTGAAGGTACTTCATCAGACTCTCCTCAGACGTTACAATGAACTCTTCACAGTTAACGGTAATGTCTCCGTTAGGTGTTTCGTGGATTTTTAGGTCCACATTGGCTTTATTCAGCAAATCAAAAACTTTTTCATTATAAATTTCTATATACCCGACTCTAAAAAAAAATTGTCAGTCCTCGCACTGCGCATATTGCAATTTTTCCTTACCTGAGCAAGAACTGTCTGTCTACGGCTAATTCAATTTCCTTGAATATTTCCTTCGCTGTAAGGACCATTACTCCGGGATTATTTTCATCGCCAAGCATTGTATATGTTTTTCCTATAGCACATGTATAAATACTGGGTCGATTTCTTCGATTTGAATTTGCAATTGCGTGATTACCTGATGAAGTCTGTCCATAAGCAAAAATCGTCCCGTTAAATCCCTTCACAGCCGCATCCACAATAGGTTTAACCACAACGTCAAACACATCTTGGTTGGAAGCATCTTGGTCAAAAACGTGATCTATAATATATAGTATTAAAGAATATATTTAACTAGGATTGCAGACAACGTACCAAAGCAAAAAGGTTCAGCCTGACTGTCAATCTGCCTTAAAGAATTATTTATGACTTTCCATTGCGAATATAGTTTACTATCCTTTTCCTTTTTCAAAATCGGCCGAGCTTTTATTGCCACCTTTATATTTTTCGATGACATATTAAATAATAACGACACTAGATAACTTAAAAATCGTTTACAGAACCACACAAATCTCGCACAACAGTTTTTTTTCGAATTTGTAGATTACGACATGTCGATAAATGTCTGACAATGCTATCGTCGGTATGTCGTTCACTGGTATCGTTCGTTCTGTATTTGTTGAATGCCTTTACATCAGATGCCGCGATTATATGAAGGATTGAAGAATTACATTTTCGCTTTGTAAATACCAAAACACTTTGACCAAAAACAATAAACCATGATTATACATATATAGAAGAATAAATTATGAGGTAAAGCAGTTTGCAAAGATTTTCATTCACGATAATGCTGCGTTTTTTAATGATCTACACAACTCTCTCAATACAAAGTTGAAAATCCTGCTTTTTATCAGGATCTCTATCCCGAGCAAAAAAAATTTAGAAGTTTCCCACTTTTGTGGCAAACTCACTGACATACATAAAGATGCACCGCGCACCTGTCTCAGGCGTCCGCCAATTTGACAACCAGAGTTCTTCAGCAGGACGAGAGAAGATATATATAGCGCTGTCCTTTTTGTTCACATTGCGTAGATGGGCCGCAGGTTTTGTAATGCCGAATAGCTAAACATTATTGAAATTCAAATATTTAGTTTACAAAAATGTAAGAAATATTATGTTCCCAATAAATATTAATTAAAATCTTCAAAAATGCCCAAAATATGTTTTTCAAATTCAATCAATACTCATAAGAATTTTTGATTGATAAAATGTAAGTTATAAAAACGTTGTATGATATATTATTACAAGAATAAATATATGATAGTAAAAATAAACGTTGCTGGTGTTTTAATTTAAGAATTTGTAAATAAATCTCTTTACAGCAAACTTTTAGATCAAGGTTATTATAACGCCAATTAATTTGCGCTCTTAACTTTTTTGAGTAGGCATTAGGTTTATTCGTTGGCTTGAAAACCTGTGGCAAAAAACACGGGGCAGCCCAGTGCTTTTCACTCCAGCGAACAGCATATGAAAAAGGAGAACTGTCATCTGGCCTTTTACACAAAAATTATAAAATAAAACCACTACTTTTTCATAATGTTCACATCGAAATGCTAAAATTAAGTTCTTGTGCCCGCAACAAGAGTTAATTCCACTTTAAATACCGTATCTGTTAACAATTAAATTGATAACCGTCATTTACCCTGAGTTTTTATCTGGGGTAAAACCAGGGTGCACCAGGACGCCCCAGGTTTCTCAAAAAACACAGAACTGGCATTTGACGTTTAAAAACCAGTGCAGATAGGGTGCACTGGGGTGCCACAGGATTGCCAACGAACAGACCTATTATAATGTTATGGGTGTATACCCGTTGATTAGAATAAATAAATAAATAAATAATCAACTTGACAACTGATGTAGAGAGAGAATATGCCAACATTTTGTAGATTAGACCTTTAGACCAGACTCTATCGTATGCCTTCTTTATATCAAGTGCACATGTAACAGTGGATTTTGTGTTATGTCATTGAGAAGCTTAAAGGCCCAATTACAATGAACGGATCTGAGCGCAACGGAACCGAAATGAAATGGTAAATAGGTTTTCTCACCATACGTTTTCTACCTCAGCAATTACATTGAAAGGATTACAAGCGGATTCGATCGGAATTACGCGCAGTCAATTTCGTTTGTTTAGAAATCGACGGATTGAAGTGCGTTCTTTGACATTTCTATCCGTTCAGATCCATTCATTGTAATTGGACCTTAAGAATTGCATGGTTAGTAGAGTGCTGCTGTTTAAAACTGTATTGGTGGTCAGGAATTAATCGTTCGTGATGATGCCAACTTCATGTTATCGCCCCAGTCCGATGTAAACTTCTAATTCAACTGCGGAACCCTCATGTGCGTGCCAGAAACGCTCTTAGCTGCTTAGCTGGTTTTTTACACGATACTGCCGTTCCACTGACATATAAGAACTGGACTGCTGATCCCGTACAAAAACTCACATCAAAAGTAAGACAAAATTTAGCCCGAATTCTAACTATCTCGCTCTTTCTTAAGTCCGCAGGCAGACAAATTTACAAAAAAAATGGCCAATAGCCAAATGAAGGTGGCGCCATGTATGTGCACTTCTTTTGGTTTTTTCTAGTATCTTCGCGTGTGATACATCTTTTTGATACTCCCAATAGATAAATAAAAGTAAACACAAGCTTTTTGCACATCACTTTTACCCACGACAGCCTTTACAAGTTGCCCGCCAATTCATCATTTTCCGTTGCAATCAGCTGTTAGAATTGTTTAACGATGTCCAACAGATGGCTACTTCATTTTGTGATACAACTTTTAGCTTGGGTTGGTATAAACGAGAAATGTGAAGGTTAGACAAAGGCAGAAAAATAATTTGTATAGCTATCTTTGTTTTTCTTAAGTCCCCAGCTGATTGCCGCGAGGAACATTTTTATGAAAAAACTTAAAATTGAGCATGATATGAGAGAAATCGGTTCGTGAAAGCTCAATTATTTTTAATTTGCGTCAGTTTAAACATAATTGTACGGTATTTTAGGGCATTTTTAATAGCATGATTTGCTCCATGAGGATTGAGCCTGTGCTAAAAATGGTCTCATTTTTCAGACGACGGTTAGCAGTCCAGTTCTGTCATGTCAGTGTGCCGTTCCGTATTAGTTTATATTTCTATGTTCCAAACACTAACTAGAAATGTCAGACAATTGTCAACAAATTGCATAGGATAAACTATATAAACAATTTGCGCGCTGTGTTGAGCGGTGAGATTTTGATTGCGATTTTCGTGGTTAAGTAGGTAAAGTAATCTCGAATATTAGTACAAGTAGTGTTTTACCACAAAAAGTTTTTGAATTATTCTACAGGTGTGAATTAAATATTTATAGCTAATTCTCAGCTTCCCATCATAGGAGAGATTTAAGGCCCAAACAGAATAGGCCGCTGTAGCATGCCGCGAGCGCTAGATTCTTGTCTTGGCTGCCGCTTCCGATAATCTGCCGCACTGCCTGTAGCTAGGTACAAACACAATGTGCCGCTCATAATTTTGTCCGAACACTGATAAAATTATGATTTTACATCAAATTTCTCAATTTTGGTACATTCATAAGCATTTCCTAGCAAGCGCAAGGCAGCGAAAACTTGTTTCGCGTAAAATATTAAAACTAGCAGTCCGCAATTGGTCTAGCTTGAAACATGTCAAGCTTGGTGCGCACCAAAAGTTAAAAGTTGGCAAAAATGAACTTCAGAGACCGCGCCAAGCGGCGGGCGAGCTACACATTCTGGCTGTAGCATTGTGCCCCCGTGCTTTCAACTTTTGTTAGCGTCAGCCAAGACAAGAACCCAGCGGTTGCGCCAGGCTACAACGGCCTATTCTGTTTGGGCCTTTAACTGCACTTACGCGCTTGGCTTATATTATACTATTTTTTCATGGGGCGGTCAGGTACGAAATCCTCTATTTCAACATCGGCAACGAAGACTCCCATTACATGATCCTAAACGAAAAAGTTCACAACGAGAATATCCCTCATGACAAAATTTTGCAGGACGGAATCTTCGAATCTTTTTAAAATATATAAATACCTGGAGATTTAGAAATCTGAGTTAATAAGATAAAAAAAAAACAAAAACCCAACTACGTCCTCGTCGATGGTTCTGGTGAAGTACAATGTGGAGCTAATCAAGAAATTCTGTTCGAAGTGGGATATTTATCGTGTAGTTCAGTACATTTACCTAAACAAACTGTAGTATCTTTCTGATGATTAAAAAATATGATGCAAAGCCGGCTCAGCGCGACGGGAGAAGTATTTTCGGGTAATTTTTTGTCAGGAATTAATTAAATAATAAGAAAATAAGAGTTGAAATTTTGAAAATAGCGTTTTTTCTAACTTTCAACGTTGCGTTGCGGAAACGGTAACACAATAAAAGCACCGGATCGGAAGAGAGCATGAATTTATCTCTTATAGTTAAAAGTTACGTTATGTGTTTTTCGCGCTTTTCACCACTCGGCCCAAAAGAGGTAAACAGCCTCACTTATTGAAATTCATCAATTAACATTTTTCATAGCGTGTGATCTGAATATTAACTGGCTAAACATAACGATACTTACAGATACATAATATCAGTACCCGACAAACCTATAAAAATAACTAATATATCTAAAACGCTGATTGATTATGTAATAACAAATATGATGAATATAAGAGCGGTTACGGCCTCGGCGCACAGTGGTTCGACATGGGAAAAAAAGTGGATATTAAAAGAATTTAAATATTATTAACTTTTTTTTTAATGTAATAATGACATGATCTGGATTGCATTTACGGAGCACTCGGATCCTATAAATGGGCACAGGTGGGATGCTCGGATCATTTTTATCGTAATTGCTAACTTGGCCTGTATAGCAAAACTAAAAAACTGAAGACATGCGGTGCGAACTGAAAACAATAACGCACACACATTATGTACCATTTATGACAATTCACCTGCCGTCGAATTGCCCCATTTGATCTATTTCCTTGAAATCATACGAACCATTAATTTGAAAATCTCCCATGCACTTAATTTACAAAAATCATATCTCTCTGCAGCGAAAATGTATGTACTCTGTGATTAAAAAATAGTAATACTTTTTAAATAAGATACAAAGGGCTTATTGGGCCATTCCATTGGGCTGTGTATTCGCGCAGCAGTATTCAAATCGTTTTAACAACACCCAGTGAAGAGGCAGCGTTTCCATTAGCAAATAGGGCAGTTGCTGAATTTTTGACCAAATAGTTTCGAATAACCAATGCAGTGTGAGATGGTGCAATCGAAAAAATTTATTGTTTTTGGGACCATACAAAATGCGACGCGTCTGAGGCTCAAATGTTCTTTCAAAATCTATTGTATCGAGTCAAACGATATTTGCGTAAAGTCTCTAATTGTCAATCGACGAATTTTGACCACCAAATCCTTGATTTCCTTGACATTGTGTTCATTGGTAGATGTCGGAGGACGGCCATGATGTTTATCGTCTTCAACGCGTTTTCGGTCCTGAACAACTTATACCAATCAAAAACACTCGATTTTCACCAAAAGCCTATTTCAACATTTCCAACGTTTCAAGTCAAAATTCCATTTTTTGAAGCAAAGGCCCTTATTCTGATTGTCACGTCACATCCCATGTGATATGAGTCTATGGATTCGGTACTCTCGTTGTCACTCTGAGTCATAGCTGTCGGTATATATCAACAAATATCGAGAGTCGCAGTATTCTCGTTGTCACTTGAAGTCGGTATACACCGTCCCCAAGTGACAATTTTAGTGGGGAGCGAATCTGTAGTGAGAGTAATGTGATGGAGAACGAGAAAACTTAAGTAGGGTGGTTTTTTACTGGAAAATAACACAGTTTCTTATTATTTTTAATTATAGAGTTAAAATAACGAATAAAAAACAATTTGAGCGTTTACTCGGTATTATGGGAAAATATGTAAACGTTGCCAGAGGTCTAAAATTGTCTGGCGAGTTTAACTCTTTGAGGCACGGCGTTATTAAGTGTCCCACCTTTTTGATATGTTGATATGCATGGTGGGATATATTTTGAACCATCTCGAAATATGTATTTAAATAACTACCATTGATAAACCCATATGGCACGGTGGGACTATTTGAGTCCCACCCTATAACAAAAAACTGAATTGAATTATTATAATTTTTTTATGTTTTTATATTATGTTATTACTTTATTAATAAAAATAAACGAATTTTGTTCAATTTAAAAAGAAATAAAATCTCTGCGACAAGGGTCTTTTTATTTTCTAACATTCCGTGCCTCAAAGGTACAGATAGAGTCAAATATAACGATGTGACGAGAGAAATAACATCTTTGAATAGCTTGGCAATAGGCACAATTAACATAATAAAATATTTAGGCATTTTATACAACCTCAATGTATAATACGTTTAGGTATGGAGCGACTATAAACTCAAAATTAAAAGAAAACTGGTCTACAATAAAAATTCCTTTGGAGGAATCTATTGTAAATTTATTGCAATTTAATAAAGCTGTTCATCAAGATGGGAGGACTTTTGGGATTTCGCAGGTGACAGTTTCGAGGAGTCCACAAGTAGTCGATCGAGGTGTTGAAGGTGTGGAGTGATCATCAATTGCCCAAGAACAACTTGATCCTCCGCCTGAGAACAGACAGAATTCATCTTTAAATTTTAGTTTTTGTTGTCCACAAATTCTTCAATCACAAGAAACTGTGATAAGATAATATTATAGCTCCCGGTTTAACGATATTAATAGTAGCAGTGAGCGATGTTCTTGTCAGCAGCCGATTACACAGCCTTTGGTAATCTCCAGAGTACTCCTGCAAGAGATAAAGAGCTAGCGGAGTCAGCCTTCAGGCAGTGCTCCAGTGAAGAGAAGCTTATAAAAAGCAGGCCTCTTCAGGGAAAGTATAGGTGCAGCTAAACAGCCTTCCACCAAGTGAACACTTCTAAGTTCAGTATAACAATCCCCTGTTTATTCTTAATTTCTTAGCCTATTTATACAATTAATTCTTATCACTACAAACATATTCTATATTCTATATTTACAATACTAATACCTAAAAGTACTTACCAAAATGCTAGTCTAAGAACCCTAGTGGTTCATTTACCTAAAGAAAAGCAACCCAACATAAATCATCAAATTTATGTGATGCAACCCTGACTTGCCCCAGTTCAGGTGCGTCACCCGCGTTGTGCAAAGTGCAGTCAACGTTCGGGCCCGCTCGAGAATTCGCTTGGACGAACATATGTTTTTTGCTTATCATGCATTGTTATTGTTTACTAATATGAGCTGTGGGAATCGTTGCTCGGGTTCGCTTGTACTTGGGTGGTCGCATCACACCTTCCCCCTTATGGAAAAAAAATTTAAATGAACGTTTTGTTCTTTGAATTTTTTTTTTTTTGTGTTTAATACTTTATTCGTGTTTATATTGGGTCTTGTCTTTCTCTTTCTAAATTTATCGTTATTACCAAATTTTGTTTTTAAATCTATTTAGGGTAAGCTGCCCAGTGATGGCCACTGTACCAGTGATGGCCACTTTTGTCTTTGGGGTGGATTTCCAGCCAACCAAGCGAAATTCAAGATGCGCGCCTTTGCGATCCATATTCTTTCACATGTTGGCAGTAAGATTCCAATCGGGATTTGGTTCGACCATTGCCCGGCTGAGCGCACAAGCGCATCGCGTCGGACGCTGCACAGTCGGCAGCCTGAGCGGTCGTTTTCTTAGTCAGAGTGTTAAGAGCAGCCGTTCAAGAGACACGCTGTCATTCGACTCACAGCAATCGCACGAGTCTCGGGCAGCTTCTTAATTGGAAAAGGATAGGTAATTTACTGTATTTTATGCTGCTTTTCAAATTTTTTCAAAATTTAAAGGGGGAAAGGGGGGTGGCCATCACTGGGCCAGAAAAACATAGTCTGCCCAGTGATGGCCACACTTGAACTCGCTGCAGTACTGGCGCCGCACTATGGGCTAAACGGCACTTTTTGTGTTTAAAACCTAATATCTCGGAAAAAACCGAAGATATTAACGTAAATTTTTTTTTAAATTGCAGCTGAGACTATGTAGATTACTGGAAAATTACCCGAAATGGCTGAAATGAAAATAAACACTATGTAACATAACCTCAAAGTTGCATTTTTTTCTGAAAAATTGAATAGGCTCACACCAACAAAAAACTTGGTCTTTATTTTAAATGTCATATATGCTATCCGATGAACTTTAACCTGCTGATCACGAATCCGAGGTCAGAATTACCCCCCACCCTACAGTTTTCAGAAAAATGAAGAATTTCCGTGCCTAGTATAAGCCTTTTTAACTCTTTGAGTTACAAAAGAAGAGCTTAAATTAATTTTTACTATAACATACTAACTGAAGGTTTTTGGGGTCGCTGATCACGAATCTGAAGTCAGATTTTGAAAATTCAAAATGGCGGATCCAATATGGCGGACCAAAATTTTTATATTTGATCGAATTTGGACTAAAAATTGAATACATGGGTTTTTGGAGTCGCTAATTACGAATCTGAAGTCAGATTTTGAAAATTCAAAATGGCGGATCCAATATGGCGGACCGAAAATTTAATATTTGACCGAATTTCGACTCAAAACCGTATACATGGGTTTTCGGGGCCGCTGATCACGAATCTGAAGTCAGATTTTGAAAATTCAAAACGGCGGATCCAATATGGCGGACCAAAAATTTAATATTTGACCGAATTTCGACTCAAAACCGTATACATGGGTTTTTGGGGTCGCTGATCACGAGTCTGAAGTCAGATTTTGAAAATTCAAAATGGCGAATCCAATATGGCGCACTATGGGCTAAACGGCACTTTTTGTGTTTAAAACCTAATATCTCCGAAAAAAACGAAGAATTTTCAAAATCTGACTTCAGATTCGTGATCAGCGACCCCAAAAACCCATGTATACGGTTTTGAGTCGAAATTCGGTCAAATATTAAATTTTCGGTCCGCCATATTGGATCCGCCATTTTGAATTTTCAAAATCTGACTTAAGATTCGTGATCAGCGGCCCCGAAAACCCATGTATACGGTTTTGAGTCGAAATTCGGTCAAATATTAAATTTTCGGTCCGCCATATTGGATCCGCCATTTTGAATTTTCAAAATCTGACTTCAGATTCGTAATTAGCGACTCCAAAAACCCACGTATTCAATTTTTAGTCCAAATTCGATCAAATATAAAAATTTTGGTCCGCCATATTGGATCCGCCATTTTGAATTTTCAAAATCTGACATCAGATTCGTGATCAGCGACCCCAAAAACCTTCAGTTAGTATGTTATAGTAAAAATTAATTTAAGCTCGTCTTTTTTAACTCAAAGAGTTAAAAAGGCTTATATGTACTAGGCACGGAAATTCTTCATTTTTCTGAAAACTGTAGGGTGGGGGGTAATTCTGACCTCGGATTCGTGATCAGCAGGTTAAAGTTCATCGGATAGCATATATGACATTTAAAATAAAGACCAAGTTTTTTGTTGGTGTGAGCCTATTCAATTTTTCAGAAAAAAATGCAACTTTGAGGTTATGTTACATAGTGTTTATTTTCATTTCAGCCATTCTGGTTAATTTTCCAGTAATCTACATAGTCTCAGCTTCAATTTAAAAAAAAATTACGTTAATATCTTCGGTTTTTTCCGAGATATTAGGTTTTAAACACAAAAAGTGCCGTTTAGCCCATAGTGTGTCGCTCGCTCAACGCACAGCATTCCCCCAGAGCTCCCCAAAATCGCCAAATAAAGGCACAGGAGGCAGAAAAGGCTGCTAAAGCAGCTGCCGCAGCAGCAAAGCGACAGAAGACCGCAGCAGAACCTCCAGCTCGGAGAAACACACGGCGGAACAAGTAGATTTAAGTATGAGAAGGGGAGTGGCCATCACTGGGCAAGGGGGTGGCCATGACTGGGCTAGGCCTGGCCATCACTGGGCAGATTGTACTTTTTTGTTTATAATTATTTTGACATCAAATAAATTTTATTTTTCTGTTTTTGAAAAGCGTAGCACCTTTCTCAAACCCTCTAGTATACCCGTGATTTTTTTCATACCGCTGAGTTGTACTGGAGACGCATGGTCGTGCAAACTATGAAGCACCGCGCTTAAAGTGGCCATCACTGGGCAGGTTACCCTATATATATATACCTATGTGTTTTACATGGATTTTGTTACTCAAATTTCCTAATTTTGCTCTACTAGTATTCTTAATGCTATCCTATTCGAAAATTTGCTTAAATTCTTATTCTGCTAATTTCCTTAGTCTGTTTTTAGGTATTTTAATTATTTTGTCATTATTGTCTTTTATGATACAATTTACCGAATCAATTTCTGTTACAGTATATGGTCCGTTATATAAAGGATCCAATTTTTTTCTATTCTGTGCTTCTACTAGCACTTTGTCACCAATTTTTATTATTAACGGGTTACATTCAGTTTCACTCTTTTGTTTTCGAGAATATTTTGACTTATCTAAATATTGCTTCACTTTGTTTAGTGCTTTTTGGAGTCTAAATTTTATTTCCTTACTGTACAACTCGTGATTATAAACGGGGTCTGGACGGTCAATAATGAGTTCAGAGGGTAAGTTTACCCTTTTAGCGAAAATGAGTTCGAATGGTGTGTACCCATGCACCGTATTGGGAGTGGTATTGTAACAGAATGCATAGTAAGGCATCCAAGTGTCCCAATCATCCCTATTGTCATTCACGAAACATCTTAGATATTCATTAAGACATTTGTGATTTCTTTCCAATGCACCTATTGTTTCTGGGTGTGCCACTGTTGCGAACAATTGTTTTATTTTCAGCATACTACATACCTCGGTGAAGATTTGATTTTTATATTCCGTGCCTAAATCTGATTTTATTTTATTCATCGGCCCGTACATTAGTATGAACCCATTGACTAGCGCATGAGCGATGGTGTTTGCTTCCTTATCTTTGGTAGGTATAAGCACGATGTACTTACTTAAGTCGCATTGAATTGTTACTGCGTACCTGTTTCCGTTGGCTGTTCTAGTGAACGGTCCTACCGTATCAATGGAAACTATATCAAATGTGTTCACAGGTGTTGTTGTGATTTGTATTTCTTCCTTGTTGCGTTTTTGATGTTTATTTTTCGCACACAGCTCGCATTTATTCACATATTTCGCTATGGATTTTCTCATTTTGCTCCATTTATATAGATCTTTGAGATGACTGAACATTCTTGATTGTCCTATATGTCCTCCGGTTGGTGTTGAATGAAAGTTGTACAATATTTCTTGTATTTCTTCTTTGTCCGTTATATATCTTTGTGGTTTATATATTAGGATGTTTAATTGCTTTAATTTTTGGTTGCCTAGTACTTTAAATGCGGTTATACTGATTAATTCAAATAGTTCACTTTCTGCAGAAAGCTTCAGAGTCGAAGTCTGAAGTTGTTTATTAATATCGATTTCCAATATTTCGAATGCCTGCACTAATGCTGGTTCTACTGATTGGTTTCGCTTTATATTTATATACCGCTTGCATATTATATTATTTTTGTAAATTATATTCATTTCAATTTTATTGTAGCTACACTTTTTAAATTGTACTTCCGGCAAATGTTTTATCTTTGATGGGGATAGTGATTCCATGACGCGCAGTTGATCAGGCTGCGGTGCTTTGGTATCTATTTCCTTTTCTTGAACTTTGGTTACTAATTCGTTACTTTGCTTTTTCATTGCTCGAGTTTGTACTCGGCGTATATTTATTTCTTTTAAATCATCTATGTCAATTTTTATTCTTGACAGCGCATCTGGTCCTACATTACTTTTTCCTTTAACGTATTCGATTTCGAAATCAAATTCCTCTAGGTCCAATCTCATTCTTGTTAGTTTCGATGAAGGATCTTTCATACCAAACAGATATGCTAGAGGTCTGTGATCTGTTTTTACTCGAAATCGTCTACCGTATACGTATGGTTTGAAGTAAGTAATCGCCCAATGAATCGCTGCGAGTTCTTTTTCTATTGTAGACTTATTTTTCTCTCAGGGCGTGAATGGTTTACTAGCGTATGCAACTGGTAACTCCTTTCCATCCGTTTCTTGTGACAATATTGCTCCGCATGCATCGTTTGATGCATCGGTTGATATTATGAAAGGTTTACTAAAATCTGGATATTGCAGTATTGTTGGAGACATTAACGTGTTTATTAGACTATCAAACGCTTGTTGATGTGTGTTTGCCCAATCGAATTTAACATTCTTGCGAAGTAGTTTGTTCAGAGGTAGTGCGATTTTTGCGAAATTCGGGACGAATCGTCTGTAATAGTTACAGAATGCGACAAAACGGCGCACCTCGTCGGAATTTTTCGGTACGGGGTAATGTTTTATAGACTCGTATTTTGCGCTATCCGGTTTTATACCCTGCTCTGATATCTGGTGCCCTAAATAAGTAACTTCTGTTTGGAAAAATTTACATTTTTCAGGGTTTAATTTTAGGTTTCTTTCCCTAAGTCTTTTGAAAATTGTTAACAGATTTTTCAAATGATGCGTTTGTGAACATCCGATGACTATAATATCATCGATATATAAGAATGCTGTTTCGGGTGTAAGTCCCGCCATGGCAATTGCCATCATTCTTTGGAAACTGTTTGGACTGATATTAAGTCCGAAGGGAAGTCGGGTATAGTGGTAATGACCTTGATTTGTTGAGAATGCCGTAAATTTTCTGGATTGTTTATCTAGTGAAATTTGATGAAATCCTGACATTAAATCAAGCGTAGAGAAATATTTTGCTCTACCCATTTGGTCAAGTAATTCTTCAATACGCGGCAAAGGGAATTTATCAGCTAGAACCTTTTTGTTCAGGTTCCGAAAATCTACCACTAGACGCCACTTCTTGTTTTGGTCTTTTGATTTCTTGGGAACTAGCAATATTGGTGAATTATATTGAGACACTGAGTTTTCTATAATTCCATCAGATAACATTTTCTTCACTTGTCGGTCTATTTCAGTCTTGTGTGCTTCTGGAGTTCGGTAATTTTTTGTATATACCGGTACATTATCAGCTACTTCTATATGCTGTTCATAGAAATTATTTGCTGTTAGGGGCTCATCCTCCAGAGCGAATATATCACTGTATTCACGACATAAATTCTCTAATTGTGATCTGGCGTAGCTTGGTATGTCTTCGAGTTTTAATTTTGATATTACTTGTTCTGTTCTTTTAGTTGTAGGTGTTTCTATTATGTTAAAGTCTGAAAGTGGTGTTGTTAAAGGTTTCAAATTTTTTACTGTAACTGTTTTCCCTGTAGTGTTTAATATTCTTATTAAAGGGTTATTATGTGAAATGATTGATCCTGCAATGTATATACCAGGTTGAATTTCTTGTCTTACTACAACCAGATCTTCGGAATTATTTTCTGTTAATGTATTGACTTTTCTGATGACTTCACATCTTGGTGGAATAATGATTGTGTTCGGAGATGGTCCGCTTAAAATTGGTACCTCCGTTGTTCCATCTAGTGTGTTTATGGTTAGAGTCCAAGTGTCATAATCAATGTTTGATTTAAATTTTGATAAGAAATCTAGTCCCAAAATTGCATCAGCGCCTATAGAGAAATCGTCACTGATTATTTGAAATTCGTGTTCGACCGAGAATTCGTTGTTAAAAGTGATTTTTGTGATTGTCGCACCAATTGTCTGTTTTTTATTGTCTGTTATACCCTGTATGATGCACGTGTTTTTCGGATAGTATCGTTGATCATCGCAAATTTTACCTCTTTTAAATACCGAAATATCTGCACCGGTGTCTACAATGAAAGTGCATACTGCTCCGCACATCTCCACATACGCTTTTACAAAATTTGGTGAGGAAATATTTATATTTAATATCCTTGGGGTGTTTGGTTTACTTCCCCCAGCCGATCCGACTCTGGCTGGGGGGTTTGGTATTCCCCCGATTCATAATGTTGTATTCTTCTATTTGGTGGACCTTTCTGGCTGTTATTGCCTTGTCTCACATTTGTTTGTTGTGTTTGCACAGGCCTGTAGTTTCTATTGTAGCTATTATTGTAATTTGGCCTGTTTTGATTATTGTAGCCTTGTCTGCTACTATTGTTATAATTTTGTCTGTTTCTATTACTATACCCTTTATTATAATTGTTCCAGTTGTTCCTATTCCTATTTGGATAATTTCCCGATCTTCTGGGTTGGTTGCTTCTGTAATGTAGCACGCTGTTTGGCTGTTCTTTATCTACTGCCGCTGCTTTCGTTGTTATTTGGGAGAATGATGTCAAGTTGCTAGCCTTTAAAATTAATGCGGTATCATGGTTATTCACGTTATCAATGAATGCCTGAACCGAGAATTTTTCAGCTAGTTTTTCAGCCGCCTCTCCTGTTGCTACCTTTTCCGATATTAATGCTCTAGTTAGTTGACTAGAGAGATTTTCTATTTGGCTGGCGAAGTCTGTTACCTTCTTATTTCCTTGGCGTGCTGCCCTTAATTGAGCTAATACAGCATCTGATGACAACTTGGTTGAGAATTTTTGTCGCAACTTGGTTTTTATTGTCTCAATCGAGTTAATATCGTCAGTTATGGCAAGTTTAGCTTTGCCTGTAATCCTTGTTTTAATGAATTTAATCATTATACCTCTTTGTTCTGCTGGCGTTAATTCTTCCAGCAGCTCCATTGACTCGATGAACGCTTCCGTGTCTTCGTGCTTTCCATCGTAAGTCTGGAGCAAAGACGTCGCGGTTTTTATATCGAAAGTCATGTCTGTCTCCTTTTGGTTCTCAATTAATTCAAATATAGTTCTCGTTAACCCCTTTACTTCTATATATATATTTTTTATCCGTAGTACCGTTTCAGCATCGGCTATTTGTGTTGCGTACCTTAGGGCTTGAGTTTCCAACTCTTTTACATGCTCTTCTTTTTCTTTGAGGGTTTTTTCCGTATACCCTCGGCTTTTACTCTTGCTGAAATTAGTTAATATTCTTTTCAGTTCATCTCTGATGTTAATTAATTGCTCCATTCGTACTCATGTCGATATCTTCTCCGTGAGTCTCTCTGGAACATATATATCGGGTGGTTCCGATAGTACGTTGCTATTTTTTCTAGCCCCAGTGTCAACAAACAAGCGAGTGTTGCAAGCAGGATTATGAATAATATCACATATACATAACTGTCGCGCATTGTAAGGAGAGAATTCAAACAAATGTCTTAATGTTTCTGAATGAAGGCAAAAAAAATGGCTAGTTCTAGCTCTTTTGTATTGTTATTTGTGCTGGACTTGTAAGATACTTTTTTCTAAGTCCCCTTCGGTGGTCCCGGTACAGTGTATACACCAACTCGATTATTTTAACAACCGCTATTATCGATAATAGAAAAACAATCTGTTTATTCTCAATATTGACCGTGTCTTCTATGATCACGTTGTTTACTATTTCCCCGTTATTATCTGCTTTTTTCGTGTTTGTATTTCCCATAATATAAGATTGGTGCCACCGAAACAAGGAATTATATATAATTATTCTATTATATCTATTTATTTTATTTTATTTTTATTTTTTTATGTATGCTATTTCTTCTAATTGCTATGGTTACTACAACATCATATCTAAACCTATATTATATCTAGTGGATTATACAATTTTTATGTTAAATTGATGCGCTTTTTCCCCTTCTTTATTTTATTTAGCTCCTTCTTCGCTATTGTCATCAGTTTTTGGTACCTATTTCTTTCTTCCTGGCTGGTTGCAGTTCTGGACAGTTCCTTATATTGGTGGATACTTTTGTAGAGGCGTGATCTTCGGCCTCCCCGTGATGGCTTTTGCTTCTGCTCTGCTGACTGTTGTCTTTTACTTGTTGATCGTCGTTTCCTATACTCCTCAATTGTTAACTTCTTAGGCCCAGCGATGTATTCTGGTGCCTCGGTTGTGGGCTTCACAGATTTGGGCACGTAGGCTTCGACTATTTGCCCCCCTGGGTACAGCGTTAACCCGTCTGATTTTCTCTCTGGCAAGTTGTTCTTTGCGAGGTTGATCAGTTTATTGAATTTTGCGTCGAAGTCGTTGTTCATGATCTTATTTTTCTCACGGTCGCCATGTGATAAGATAATATTAAAGCTCCCGGTTTAACGATATTAATAGTAGCAGTGAGCGATGTTCTTGTCAGCAGCCGATTACACAGCCTTTGGTAATCTCCAGAGTACTCCTGCAAGAGATAAAGAGCTAGCGGAGTCAGCCTTCAGGCAGTGCTCCAGTGAAGAGAAGCTTATAAAAAGCAGGCCTCTTCAGGGAAAGTATAGGTGCAGCTAAACAGCCTTCCACCAAGTGAACACTTCTAAGTTCAGTATAACAATCCCCTGTTTATTCTTAATTTCTTAGCCTATTTATACAATTAATTCTTATCACTACAAACATATTCTATATTCTATATTTACAATACTAATACCTAAAAGTACTTACCAAAATGCTAGTCTAAGAACCCTAGTGGTTCATTTACCTAAAGAAAAGCAACCCAACATAAATCATCAAATTTATGTGATGCAACCCTGACTTGCCCCAGTTCAGGTGCGTCACCGGCGTTGTGCAAAGTGCAGTCAACGTTCGGGGCCCGCTCGAGAATTCGCTTGGACGAACATATGTTTTTTGCTTATCATGCATTGTTATTGTTTACTAATATGAGCTGTGGGAATCGTTGCTCGGATTCGCTTGTACTTGGGTGGTCGCATCACAAAACAATGAAACGTCAAAGCAAACGATACTCGATTCAGGACTCACTTCATATGCTCCTCACGTCACCCGCCAACGAAAATGCGAGGTGAGGTGACAACAACCGTGAAGTTTTTGAAGTAAAACTTCTTTACGCACGCTTGACTTTGGGGAGTAAGCTGGTGAATGCATGACGAGAGCGTTAGAAAAAGTGTGATCGGGCAAGACGAACGCGGCGTTTGGTGCAGTGGTGAACAGTTGGGCTTCGGATTCAGAGGTCACTGGTTCGAATGCCAGCGTGGGGATGCTTTTGAAAGTAAAACTTCTTTACGAACGCTTGACTTGGGAAGTAAGCTGGTGAATGCGTAACGAGAGCGTTAGGAAGAGTGTGATCGGGCCGAGGCGAACGGAAGTAGATATAAGCTAGTGAAGATAGAAAGAGAAGAGATTTACGTTTCGTATATTACTGTAGAAGCAAGAGAGAGAGGTGAGAGCACTAATTTATCAATGAAAACCGATAATAAATTTAAATATTTGTAAAAAATGAATATATGTATATGTATATACATCTATATATTATGCATATATACATATATAAACATATATATATATACATATAGATGGACCTAAAGAAGTTTTACTTCAGTCGTATGGTCTAAAGCACACTCGTTTTTTTCACTGAAGTGAGGTGACAACCGGAATAAGGCCCTGAGATTACAGTCCCCCGCTTTCAACGTTTGTTCTTTTCCGGACTGTGATTACAGTCTCCCGACTGCAAAGTGTTAAGCCAAAAAGACATATATTCTTGGGTGAAATTTCACCCATGATACTCTCCTTGATTTATTTTGATGATACCTTTTAAGGGTTAAGGGGAATTTGATGCGACGAAATTCGAACAGATATATAAAGAAATGTTTAGTTTTAGACTCTTTTGCACGGAAAATGAGTTAGTCTTTCAATTGCAGATAGTTTAAAACTAAAAATTTTGTTTTATGCATGAAAATCATATATTTCTTACACTTTTGGCAGGGTTTTCCCGAAACTGTGCTTCTGCACCAGTGTTTTTACTTGCTCCAACACTTTCCTCGACTTATATGTAAGTCACCATGGGTCATTTCTTTAAGATTTGTAACCTGAGATTTTCGAAAGTTGACGGTAAAGATTTCATTAAAATCAGTTCATTGCTTCTCGAGATTACTTCGACCATACAGGTTGACATTTATATAATAATCACAGTATAGATTTAATTAGCAAACATTTATCTTTTTGAGCTTATTATTTTGAAATATTTTTAGGAATAAATCTTAATTTTTCCGACCATCATTCTTGAAAAGTTTAATAATTCAATCATATTTGTCTCGAATAAAATCAGTTATCTATCATCAAAATTCTTGTTAAGTAATTGTAGATCTTTTGTTTCAGGGATCCAAGACGTATATTAAGAGTATTAATAAGAATTGGAGAATTTCGATATGGGAGTAACTGTGTAAGTAATTTTAAATTATACAGGTTATGTTTTACAATAAATATATTTAGAAGTAATAAAATAAATGCAATTATGTAGATGTAAATTTCATGAGGCGAGCAAAAATAGTTGGCACTTACATATACCATGTACATACCTCAGAGGAAGAATTTCATTGGATTTAATCTCCTTGTTCATCAAGAGCCGCTAGATGAATCAAACGTCCAATATAATTTTTTCATTTGTATAACGTTAATTTATTTAGCTCTCTGCTGCTACAGTCTGTTGCAAATTTATAAATCCACCCAGGAAATTGGAGTTTTTTCTACTTCGCAAAGGAATTTTGAAAAATTTTCTTCATCGAAAGATTTTCACCAATCAATAAAAGTAAACATTTCAAATCATTGGAGAATTCCGAGATTTCTGCTGTTGCATATATAAATCCACTAGTACCATAAAAGCAAATGAAAACATATTTTATTTGTTGAAGTAAAACTTCTTTACGCACGCTTGACTTTGGGGAGTAAGCTGGTGAATGCATGACGAGAGCGTTACAAAAAGTGCGATCGGGCAAGGCGAACGCGGCGTTTGGTGCAGTGGTGAACAGTTGGGCTTGGGATTCAGAGGTCACGGGTTCGAATCCCAGCGTGGGGATGCTTTTGAAGTAAAGCGGCGTTTGGTGCAGTGGTGAACAGTTGGACTTGGGATTCAGAGGTCATGGGTTCGAATCGCAGCGTGGGGATGATTTTGAAGTAAAACTTCTTTACGCACGCTTGACTTTGGGGAGTAAGCTGGTAAATGCATGACGAGAGCGTTAGGAAAAGTGTGGTCGGGCCGAGGCGAACGGAAGTAGATATAAGTTAGTGAAGATAGAAAGATAAGAGAGTTACGTCAAAGAGTATCTATAACAAGAGGGGACACTCGAGCGGTTATTTTTTAAAATTTTTCGACCTTGGTACCGTTACAGGAACGAAATGGGAATTTATGCTAGAAATAGTTAGTATTAAAGAAAGCATAAGTGAGAGAAAGACACAAATTTGGGGCGAAAAGTGGAACACTCCTGCAGGGTGCACCTCACAAAAATCTTTTATCACAAAACTTTTCTGTGAGCACATTATACGCTGCCTTTTCCACAGCCACACACCAAACACATCATGCTTACCCATCATTTATCTAAAGCACATTTTATTTTATTTAATTAATTGCTTCTAAGAAAGCACTTTTTTACTCAAAAACTTTTAAGCTTCTTCACATTTCCAAACAAATCAAGACCACCCGGTACTTTTCATAAGCGAGCAGCACACAAAAGAAATTCCGCTCGGGGGCGCCTTTAAAAACGCAAAATGAAAAAATGTAAACAATCTCGTCCGTATTCATGCTCGGTGTGTGCTGCCTGCCTCTTCTCCCTTATCCGATTCGGCATTTCCCTATAACTTAACATTGCGAGGAGAGGTAAACTTGAGCGACCTAGTACTGGTGCCCGGCTCGGGAGCGCCTTTAAAAAAGCGTTCATAAAAAAAGCTTCAGTTTATAGCTTACGCTGTGAAAGCTATCTGTGAGACTATCTTGGTGACTATTTCTCTCTACATTTCTTATAGGTATTTACAGAGGTGGTAACCCTGAGCTGCTTTATCTAATGGGAAATTTTGCTGGGTGTATTTGCGAGAGCTTGCATATGAGTTGGGACTTTGAGAGCGTATTGAGAGTGTCCCTTCTTGTTGAATTCGATATTCTTTGGTTACGTTTCGTATATTACTGTAGAAGCAAGAGAGAGAGGGCGAACACTAATTTATCAATGAAAACCGATAATACATTTAAATATTTGTAGAAAATGAATATATGTATGTATATTATACAGGGTGTTCAGAGGTGGGAGGTCAATATTGCAGGAGGTGAAACGTCAGACCGAGACAAGCAAAAAATCGTATGGGTGGGGGGGGGGGGGGCATCTCGCACCGTTTGTCAGTTACAGGGTGATTCGTAAATCAGGATTTTTTCTTATATGAGAACCGCTCTTGTATTTTTATCTTTTTTTCTACGTATCGCAGCGGCCCCAAACCGATCTCAAAAAATTACTATTTCGAAGCACTTTCCAAAACGGTCAACACCACCCCCCTATCCCCAACCCCTTGGCCACAATCCCCCTTAGAAGTTGAAAAAATTAACTTTTATTTCACGATTTTTCACTTTTCGCCCCACTTTTCTCCGAAATTCATGTTATTAACATACCTACGTTTTATTTTTTTTAAGTTGCCTATCTAATTACCTTTCCAAAAAGGTGCAACATGCCCAGGTAGAAAGGGGTTGCAAAAGTCCTGAAATTAAAACATCCTCACAGGTACCTAATTACTTTATTGCACCATAATGGAAAAAGTCGTTAAGTAAACAATTTTTATGACAGCAAGTTCGAAAAAGTTTGTTTAGGAAACACAAGTAATACATTTTTATTTTTTCAGCAAAACAGTAATAAAATAATAAGTGTAATCTGGTTAAATAGCATTATTAGTTTATTATATCCAGTATTGACTCCTAAGTATCCTGACGCTCCGTTTCTAATACCTCCTATGAATTATGGTATAAAAATGGGTGAGTTTGAAAGGACATTGACCACAGTTGAAGAAGCAAGCGATAAGAATGGGTGTTTAATAGAAAAAGTTAAGACAAAATGGCAGAACTCAGTGTTGAAGAGTATGCCGATATAATTTACGTGTACGGTTTAGTAGACGGAAATGATAGTGAGGCCATACGAGAATACCAAAGGAGATTCCCGAATCGGCGGGTACCCCACAGAAGGGTATTTTCAAGGACTTTCAGAAGGTTAAAAGAAACCGGAAGTGTAACCGCCCCCAGAGCAGGAACGCGAGCGGGAAAATCGGGCGATTCAGCGGACCCCGACCAACAAATTCTCAACATCGTCAGGAACAGCCCTGAAATAAGCATCAGGCAGGTCGCACGACGGTTTGGATTGTCTTCAGGGAGAGTTTGGACCGTTGTGAACCGAGAGGGACTACATCCATACCACCATATCCCGGTCCAAGCACTAGGGAAGGAGATTCCGAAGGACGATTGCAATTTGCACTTGGCTGTTCGAGTCTGACATCGAAAACAGAAGGTTTCTAGACCGAATTCTGTGGACGGATGAATCGCAATTCACCCGGGATGGCATCACAAACTTCCACAACCTCCACACCTGGTCAGATGTGAACCCACATAGGACAAGGTGTCGGTCCTTCCAACAAAGATTTAGTGTCAATGTCTGGGCTGGCATCATCGGCAACCAGTTGATAGGACCCTTCATCTTGCCCCAAGTGCTGAATAGTCAGCTATACTCGGACTTTTTGGAGAATATCCTTCCGGATCTCCCCCTGGCCACCAGAAGCGCAATTTATTTACAGCTCGACGGAGCACCTGCGCATACTAGGTCACCGGACCTTACTCCACTGAACTTTTTCTTATAGGTAATGATGAAAGATGAAGTTTACTCAAGACCAATCAACACCAGAGAAGAATTAGTTACCAGGATTGGGACTGCAGCCACGAAAATACGGGAGAGACTGGCTACCATAGACCTCAAACGTGAAATAAAACGAAGGCTACTCGTTTTAATTGTAATTAGTTTTTAAGCGAAACGTTTTAATTGTAATTAGTTTTTAAGCGAACAAAATGTATTTTTTAGTAAACTTAAGTATAATTTCTTAAAAATTCGAATTATCATGATATTCTGTAAAAGGATTTTTGTAAATAAATTTTCGTATCCTTTTCCTACCTGGGCATGTTGCACCTTTTTGGAAAAGTAATTAGATAGGCAACTTAAAAAAAATCAAAAGTAGGTATGTTAATAACATGAATTTCAGAGAAAAGTGGGGCGAAAGGTGAAAAATCGTGAAATAAAAGTTATTTTTTTCAACTTGCAGGGGGGATTCCTGTTGACCGTTGACCGTTTTGGAAAGGGCTTCGAAATAGTAATTTTTGAGATCAGTTTGGGGCCGCTGCGATGCGTAGAAAAAAAGATAAAAATACAAGAGCGGTTCCCATATAAGGAAAAATCCTGATTTACGAATCACCCTGTAACTGCCGAACGGTGCGAGATGCCCCCCCCTCCCCCCCCCCCCCCCCCCCCCCACCAATACGATTTTTTGCTTGTCTCGGTCTGACCTTTCACCTCCTGCAATATTTCCCTCCCACCTCTGAACACCCTGTATACATGTATATTAGGGTGCTTTTTTTTCGCGACTATTTTTTTTTTTTCAGTCCCACCTCGAAATTTTGTGGCTAATACCTAAACATACATTCCCTGAAAATTGGAGCCAAAAAAAAAAATATTTAGAACTAGACCAAGACGCATAAAGATTTCCCATATAAAATACACGTGAACTTTGATTATTTTTCTTCAAATCTCTACAACTCAGAGGCCTTTTATGGCACAATCTTGGTCAATGGTAGGGTTTCTTCAGAATTGAATGCTCTACAAAAGTGTCCATTGCGATGTAACCCTAACTCCCACCAGCGAGGTAGTACAGGTCATTAACCCCAATTTTTTCATAAAATTCTCGCTTTTTTGCCCCTATCTCGTAAATAACAAGAGCTACAGAAAAAATGAAAATGACAGACTTATAGGGAATTCAACTTCCTACATAAAAGTTCTGAACACCATATCGCTAACATTGATATTTCAAGAGATATTGGGCTTTGAATTTGAGGTAGTGAGGAATTTTCATGGATTTTTGAGCTAAATTGTAGAAATTGTTAATTTTTTAGTTTCTATTGCCACATAAATTATTAATTATTTATTTGTTAAGTTGCAAATGATTGAAAAGTTGAATAAGTAAAAAATTTAAAACTGAAACTTGGAAAAAAAATTTTAAAGGGGTGTTTTTCTTTAACTTTTTCTATTTTTTCATGAATTTTTCATTTAATTTACCCCTTATTATTCTAATTTATTGGCTAATAATTAAATACGTATAAAGTTCTAGTTTAAAATAAAATGTATGGAAATAAGACAAAGAATATATGAAGTATATATCTTCACTACTTTGTAATATGATACTAATCAGTTTTTGTTTAAGTAAATTACTACGCCACTGTACGCTTGTACTTGACCTTGAATGAGTTCGGCAAATCCCCCGTTTAACTGTAACGCTTTCTTTGTTTCCGCGTACTGATTCCGCGAGAGTAAAAATAGAGCTTCGAGTGTGCTGATCGGCCTAACGTCGTTAAACGTATTCTGCGTTAAATTTGATGTTATGTTGACTTTTAGCACTATAAAAATGCGTTAAAAAATTGGTAAAAATATTTACAATTATTTAATTGGATTTGAAACAACTCAAATAAATACTAATAAGTTACCTACTTATCGTGAAGTGTTAAGTTTATTTATTTATAAGCATCAGTCTTTAAATCTAAATATACGAAAAAGTGCTTCTAGTGTTATCAGTGATACTAATGCTGTTTGGGCAAATTTTATGATACCGACTATTCCGCGTCAGCATAGTATTAAGAAGTTGAAAAAATTTTACACTCAATATTTATTAATCAAAAAGCATCGTAACAGGGAAAAAAAATCGAAAACACAACAAAAAAATGTTGAAAAGTTCAGTCAGAAAGTTGATAAATTGTTCGATATTGCGAATTCCACGGCGGTTAAAAATTTATCAAATGAACTTAAAGAATTTTTGGTTGAATGTCGAAACGGAAAATTCAATATCCACTCGCCAGTTACTTCTTTTTTGCCAGAAGCAATTCTTCATGATCAATCTGATCTGGTACAGGAGATAACTAATGAAGATAATGGGAAGAACAAGGACGATATAGGTTAGTTTGAAAATTACAATATTTCTTTTTATCATACAATTATAAATTCTTAAATTTAATTATCAATAATTTTTCAGTAATAAAGAAAATTTTAGTCTGATTCAGGTGGATTTTTGTTTTGTTTATTGTTCAAATTTATTTTGCATGAAAATTTTTTTCAACCTCATGCGTATAAAATTAAGTTCAATAATATTTCTTAATATTTTAAATGTAACTTTAAGATTGATAATTACTTTCTTATCATTATTCTGTTATTTTCAATAGAATTGATATTAACTGAATCCGAGTACAAATTCAAAGAATAAAAATTTATTTAATCGTCACAATAATTTTATCTCATAAGTAAAGAGTTTGCTTTAGATTTTTTTTGTAGTCAAAAGTTTTTGCAAAAAATAAAATGTCCGCGCTATCAAAAAATTACTTTTTTACCATATTTTCATTGAAGTCAATCAATAGAAACTCAGTTCAAAGACTATGTTTGCCTCTGAATCACATATGCTGGAAATGAACTCATAATTATGTTTGAATTTGTTATATTTATTAATTTAATTCCAAAAATACTTAATTTTAGGCTTAAAACTTTACTCGGTGTCATCAAGTTTTTGTAGTCAAACATCACATTCCAGTGGGTTGAAACGAACTTTTTCGGATTTTGAGAATGAACTCCCTGTACCTCCTAAGATAAAGAAAATCAACATCTTAACTCCAAAACTAGTATCAGCCCTAGATCGCACTCAAACTAGTGATAGATATGCAATGTTCATTATTGCAGCTGTTATTACGAGTTTAGGGCTAGATATTGATAGATATAATGTAAGTTATTCTTCTATTCGTAATGCCCGCATTTCCAAGAGAGAAGAAATTGTTGATTCAATTAAAACAGTAGAAATCACAGAATCTTATGTAGTTCACTGGGATGAAAAAATGCTCCCCACAGGACAAGGAGTATCAAAAGCAGAACGGCTTTCGATACTCATTTCAGGGACAAATACTGAAAAATTTTTGAAAGCTCCGATTCTTTCTGACGGCACAGGTATCAGTCAAGCTTCAGCAGTTTTTGAAACTCTGACAGAATGGAACATTTGCGACAATATTAAAGCAATGTGTTTTGATACAACGGCTGCAAATACTGGTAAATTATCGTATTGTTAAAATAAATTTTCGATTCTATACTTTTTACTAACTATTTTAATCAATACATGAAATTTCTTTAAGGTGATAACAACGGTGCTTGTACTTTATTAGAAAAAAAAATTGGTCGTGATTTATTGTATCTTGCTTGTCGCCATCATAAGTCTGAATTAATGCTACGGAATGTGGCAGA
The DNA here is from genome assembly GCA_949715965.1 of Dysmachus trigonus. Lineage (NCBI taxonomy): Eukaryota > Metazoa > Arthropoda > Insecta > Diptera > Asilidae > Dysmachus > Dysmachus trigonus. The sequence continues at coordinate 47,068,371 of OX454321.1, forward strand.
AGTCGCTTGGCCAGTCACAAATGCCCCAAATGTACATATTTTTAAACGATTTAGAGATAATTGGAATAAAATTAATACTTCCGTTTACGAAATCGGTACAAACGATGTACGAATTGCCGATATCTTGAACGAAAAAAAAAAAATGTTCTTGATTTTATTGGAAATCAATTGAAGGTATATAAATAATTTTAAATTTATATTAATAATTGTACACTTAAACAAATTAACATTTAAATTCAAACAGTTATCTAGAACTAGTTGTTAACACTTTTTTGCGTGGATTAAGAACATATAGGAAATAGTAACTTTATATTTTCCAACTCATTCAATTTACACATTTTAGATATTTTTCTGCTCGAATATTTATTTCTTCTTTAACATTATTTGAAAATTTATTAACTGATCAGAGTGTTACATCTCTATTACTGCTCAAAGAATTGCATTGAATGCCGGAAGTAATAACAATCTTCTCACTTTCTTATTTCTTTTTCTGTTTTTCGATTAGAATCATCATCCAAGGGACGACTATAAAGAATTTTTAATGCTAAGCAGTATCTTTTTGGGTGGTGTTAATAGTCAAGATGTGAAATTTAAAGCTCCAGGTGCTTGTCACCATGCAAGATGGCTCTCAAAAGCTCTTTATTGTTTGAAAATATATTTATTTCGTAAGCAGTTCAAAGTGTCAGCAATAGAACTGGATATTCTACGTAAAATATGTGTTTTTATTGTTTTATTTTACGTAAAAATATGGTTCAGTGCTCCAAACGCGATAGAAGCGCCAAATTCAGATTTACAATTAATAAAAGATCTCATCGAGCATCGAAAAATTCATCCAGAAATTGCCAATGCAGCACTTGAAAAACTATGTAGACATCTATGGTATTTGCATGAACAGCTAGCTTGCTTGGCTCTTTTCGATGATACGGTATTACCAGAAGAAAAATTGAAGATTGTTGGAAAAATTAATAGTAACGTAGCTTTTAAGAAATCAAATAAGCATTATTCAGTGCCTTATAAGATAATTGCATCACTTGCTGATAAAAACATCAGTGATTTTGTGACTCCAAATTCATCGTTCATCTTTAAACAGTTTAACCTTCCTTATGAATTTTTAAATACCGAACTACACACGTGGGAATCAAATCCTGATTACCAAAAATGTCTTGACACATTCAAAAAGTTGAAAGTGGTGAATGATACTGCTGAACGAGGAGTCGCTCTTACTGAGAAATTCAATGAAGCTTTAACTCATAATGAAGATGAAAGACAGAAAATTTTTCAAACAGTACAAAATCATCGCTCGCAATATCCATTGTGTACAAAATCAATTTACTATGAACAAAAAATATCCTAAAATACTTTATTTGTGTTTTTGCATGATACATTTACTTCAAATTCATATTTTGATTTTACTTACATCTTTATAATTCATTAAAACCGCAATTAAATAAAATGTTTTTTTCTTTAATGACGAAAATTGTAATCATATATTGTAATGCATTGATATTTTTTTAAACAGCCATTCATTTCCACGTGAAAAAATTAACGGACATATGATAATTATTTTTTTTCGGAGTTTCAGTTTTAAAATATTTAGTTATTCAACTTTTCAATCATTTGCAACTTAACAAATAAATAATTGATAATTTATGGGGCAAAGAAACTAAAAAATTAACAATTTTTACAATTTAGCTCAATAATCCATGAAAATTCCACACTACTTCAACTTCAAAGCCCAATATCTCAAGAAATATCGATGTTAGCGATATGGTGTTCAGAACTTTTATGTAGGAAGTTGAATTCCCTATAAGTCTGTCATTTTCATTTTTTCTGTAGCTCTTGTTATTTACGAGATAGGGGCAAAAAAGCGAGAATTTTATGAAAAAATTGGGGTTAATGACCTGTACTACCTCGCTGGTGGGAGTTAGGGTTACATCGCAATGGACACTTTTGTAGAGCATTCAATTCTGAAGAAACCCTACCATTGCCCAAGATTGTGCCATAAAAGGCCTCTGAGTTGTAGAGATTTGAAGAAAAATAATCAAAGTTCACGTGTATTTTATATGGGAAATCTTTATGCGTCTTGGTCTAGTTCTAAATATTTTTTTTTTTGGCTCCAATTTTCAGGGAATGTATGTTTAGGTATTAGCCACAAAATTTCGAGGTGGGACTGAAAAAAAAAAAATAGTCGCGAAAAAAAAAGCACCCTAATGTATATATTATACATATATACATATATAAACAGATATATATACATATAGATGGAGCTAAAGAAGTTTTACTTCAGTCGTGTGGTCTAAAGCACACTCGTATTTTTTTTATATTTTTTCGACTTCTATTAACTTTCTTTATTTAAATTATTTTTTTGTTCATCCTTAAAATAATTTTTTTTAAGATTGGACAGCCTCTTTTCCCTATTCTTCAAAAATGGTGTATTAACCTCGTCAACTGCACTAAATTGGAAATTATAATAGCATACATTTTCCAAACCATAATACTTTATTTGTTTACCATTGGCATACATGAGAATATTGTGAAGAATCATTATGAAGATCGAACTTTGTACGAGACCTAAAGTGCGTTTGCGTGTACAATTTCTGGACACCTCTAGAATGAGGCGCTGTAACTTGGATTGGTGTCTTAACTGTCGCTGGTGATAAATCTGGCGCACTCCCTGTAGCTAGATAGAAACACAATGTAGCGCTTCATATCTTTGTTGGAAAATTGATAAAATTGTGATTTAACATCAAATTTCTCAATTTTGCTACATCCATAAACATCTTCTAGTAAACATAAGGCACAAAAAACTTATTTCACGTAAAGTATTAAAACTAGCACACATGTCAAGTTTTCTGTGCACCCAAAGTTAACACGTTCCCTGCCACGTGTACCGTTGTCGGTACACGCTAAACTAAATTTGTACGCCAAGCTGAATTTTTGAATTTAAAATGTTTTCGTCTAAAATTTAATTTGTGGTAACACTGTTTTATGTGACGTAATGATGTTTACAGTAATTTTTGAGGAGTGTATCTATAGGCGTTTTCGTTTTTTCGCTCTGAACTGCGCTCTGAGCGGAGCTCGAGCACAGCGAGCACGCTCTGTTCAGAGCTCAATCAGAGCGCTCAGATCGAATTAAAAAACACATTTAGAGCACTGCCATATGAACTGTCCTATGAGGTGTCAAATCATTTGACTTTTGTTAAGTGAGCACGTTTTTAAACAACTTCTGCTCCGGAACAACCAGCCTCCTCCATTTTTGCCAATTTGCCGGGACGCAGACACAACAAACGTCAAAATTCTTCTCGTGCTCTACGTGCTCCACCTTATTCGACTGAGCTCGTTGAGCACGCTCTGAGCATGCTCTGAACTAATAAAAGAATGCAACCATAAAGCTCTGAACACTCTGAGCGAAAAAACGAACACGATCTGGTTTTTGACAGTTCGTGCTCTGTTCAGAGCGAAAAAACGAAAACGCCTTATAATTATGAAAATAATATACGTTCTTTCAAAAACAAGAAAAAAATATGTATTTATAGAAAATTATTACCGTGCGGTTACCGGTTACCGTGCGCCGAAAATGGTACACGTGGCCTAGAAATGACACCTTCTCATAAACAGCATGCTAGGGAACGTGTTAAAAGGCTCATATCGTGTGGATGCGACGTACAAATAATCCCACAATGCAGTTATGGCTTGTCGAATGAATGATACGTGGTACCACCTTGCACATCGTATGGAGAACGGTACACATTAATGCGAATATATGTGTTGAAGTTCCTATACAAGCGAACTCTTAGATCATAGTAGGAAAGGATAGGACATATCGTGTAAAATCCGCATACGTGAGCTTAGATCATAGAGGGAAAGGATAGGACATACCGTGTAATATCTGTCTACGTTACTGAAACACTTTCCCCTTCAAATAAGCTCTTGCGGGGAAATGATTGGAGTAGGCTAGCAATATAAAATACGAGACTTTCAATCTTAGATCATAGATAATAGGGCATGACATATCTTTTAAAATTTCTATACGTGAGTGAAGCATTTTCCTCTCAAAATAGGCTCCAGTGGAGAACTAATATGTAGTAGGCCAACAATATAAAAAAACGACATTTTCGATTAATTTTTCGAATAATTTCAAATCGCAAGAGGGCCTATTGCATAGGTATCGTGCGAAAAATGTCATCTCTAGGGGCTGCAGTAGGCGTATTTGCTTTGCATTTAGTGCCCCTTTTGAAAATATCTGCCAGTACTGGACGTACAATTACAAAAAGTGACCTACAACTACATCACGAAATTGCTTCAACTAAACCGACTCATCCTCTATAATCTGAGCTTTCAATTCAATTAATTTTTCGGTTGATGTAAAATTCTACCAGAGCCTAAACAGTGGTATCCTGTGAGAAATTTTACTTTTGAGGTTACACTTATTTCTTTGCATTTAGTGTTCATTTTCTATACTGATGAAAATATCCTGCCTATATCACGAAATTGTTTCAACTAAAGCGACCTATGTCCAATCCTGTTCTCTATAATCCAAGCCAAAAGTTTTTACATTTGCAAGCCGTGAAGTGGTGCGGCGTACGCACACAAATAAAATACATTGGGTCTTATGGCGGGCGACATAAATATGACAAAAAGTTCGCGGCGGTATCCAAATTAAAGCTTCTATTTAAAATGATTTTCACTAACGTTTACCCTCAGATGTTTGCTTTTCGATCCACTAGACATTTTATCAACTTTTTAAATAAAATATGTAAAATTTCTGAGTTTGAACTCAACTCAACGAAAAACACGAGACTCCAAAAAACGGCTGTTTATCAATCGGAAGAGATTTACCTCCGACGAGCCGAAAAATCACTGCTCTTTTGATGTAAATTAATTCATATTGTATTCTATTTGAAGCGAAATATGTTGAGGTCGAATTATTTAAAACATTTCATTTCCTAGTTGTGATCTAAGCTGGATAAACGCGAATTACCGTAAGAGTTTCATGCACCCGCCTTATGCGCGAATGTAAATTTCTCAAACTGCTGGAGCACTTACGCATACATGCAAAAGGTCAGTTCAGCCTTGTAAATGTAGGGTTTTGTCTAAGTGTGCACTTCATGACACATGTACATTGTACAGGTTCGTCAGAATAATTGTCGCCAAATAAAAGAGTTGCTAATTTAACTGTTAATCGTTTCCATTCGGAAATTCACTTCCAGTCTGCGTTGTCTACCAATTGATCTACTTGGTACACATAGAATGTCCCGTTAATCGGTTCTGGTATAGTAGTAGCTAAGATGGATTCAAAGCGTGAGTTTGTTGTGAAACTTCATGTGCAAGGATTAAGAAATTGTGAAATTTGAGAGGTAAATTTGAACAGGAGAACAATTAAACGGTGAAACAGGTAGTTTAAAAAATAATAGAAAAAAGGTGGTGCGAAAAGTACAACGTAAAGTGTCTCCCGGACATTCATTAAGGAAAGACTCAGGGTTTAAGGCTCAGAAAAAGCCAACGTTCAGGAACACGCTTCGGGTGTTATCATTTTTTTCGGATGAAAAGTTGTTTATTCTCCAAAGCAGTGCAGTTTCAACACAGGATGTCTCAGCATCAAGAAGAGCTGTCAGCAAGTCACAGTCGACAGCATGCAATTATGGTATGGGGCGGAATATACAAGCATGGCAAACACAGGGGAAGTTGCATCGATAAAGACGTAAAAATGAATAAGGACCTTCAAAAAGTTTTGATTGCCCATATAAGGCTTGCTTCATAAGCTGCATAACATGAATGGCCCGTATATTCGTCTGATCTAAATCCGCTATATTTCTCTTTTTGGGAATGTACTACCATGATCAAAGAGTTTCAGGAGTTTATTCAGAAAATTAAAAATACAAATTTATTCATCAAAATAGACATTGTCCCCTTCAAAGTACTCTCTATCAACTGCAACGCACTTATGCCAGCGCCTGATCCAATTCCTGAAACATTTTTGATACTACTTTTTCGGTGCGGCCATCAGATCTGTCTCCGATTTCTCCATTATCTCCTCTCCGCTGTTAAAACGCGTTCCCCGGAGCGGTTTTTTTAGTCTACCGAAGCGGAAGAACTCGCAGGGAGCCAAATCAGGCGAATTTGGCTGTTAACTACCAAATAATACTACTTGCTAGCTATCTCAACTTGCAACGAGAATTCATGATGCACAACCACCTCTGAAGCGTGCCACACATAAACGTTTGTTTTCGATAGAGTATCGTTGCCGAAACACTTCTCCAACATTTCCAAGGTCTTTGCACTGTTGAATCCGTTTTTAACGCAACATTTACTACAAACTCGTTGATGCAAAAAGGATTCCATTTTTAAACTCGTAAAAATCGAAACACGCAAAGAGGCAGATGTATTCAAGGTGGTTAACTTTTACGAAAATGAAGCTATAACGCTGCAATTTGGCGAGAATGCCAAAAAAACTCAAATCGGGTGACTGACAGCACTACAAGTTGGTCTTTTCTGAGACTACTTGATCAAGGTGGTATTAAAAAAACCACGCTGCTGGTGTTTATGGACCCAATATCAAAGTCTCTATTGCAATGGATAAATGGTCATTTTGCAACATTTGTTGATCTACGACAAAGACTGGGATTGAAGAATGGACTTGAAACCAAAAATCTTATGTACATGGGAAATGTCAAGCTGAAGAGCTTATTGGACCCTACTCTGAAATCAACGTTTTGAGAAAAATGGAACTCAGATTGTTGGTAGGCTACCTATCTGGCCACCATGGACTAAGATACCACCTACATAAGATAGGTCCGTCTAGTGAGACGATGAAACTACATCACACACATTGAACTCAAATCGGGTGACTGACAGCACCACATGGTGCTCTTCCTGAAACGTTTTGATAAACGTGCGTAGTAAACTAAAGAACCTCAAACCGACGAATTTGGAAAAATTTAAGAACTTTTTGGAAGAACTTGGGACCATATTCCGGATGAAATAGTAAAGTAATAGTGTATTAAAAGCAATGGAGATCCAGTGGAACTTTCTTCTAATAATTAACACTTGTGCTAACATCTTAAGCTAGTAAATAAATAATTTCTGAAAATTATATATTACTTTGAAAATTATTCAGATTTTAAAAAGCGAGACTTGTTCTGGCTAACCCTGTACTCAAATTTGGGAGTAGAATAGAAAGTGGTGCGGATAGCTGGAAGGAGTACATACAAATAATAAAAGGTGAATTGTGAAAAGTTAACATTGAAAAAATGGGGTGGGATAATAAAATATCTATGTAACTTATTTTTATTTTTTCATTAAATACCTACTACTAATGATCAAATATATTGTGCACACAACAGCTTTCCCCACTTTCTGCACATCAAAAAAACGGACCTTAGGAGCTCTAATCCGAAAAACATCGATAAAAAAGCCAAAAAATTAAGGATTTTTTAAAAAATCTTTAAAATTCAATATCTCCATAACGGTTAAGTTTCGGACACCATATTACCGAATCAAATCCATCAGAAATGACCTGAATAACAACGTCCTTTAATATTCAGTACGACTTTCCCTGTAACCCTGTATATGAGTTATATTAGACGAAGCGGCTCTTGATGGGCAATGAGATTAAATCTGATGGAGTTATTCTTTTGAGGTAAGTAGAATGGATCTAAATGCAGAAAATTTTTGCTGGTCTCTTTAAATCTATATCTATATGACGTTATAAGAAATTTTTTTTTTTAAAATATATATATTTATAATATATACAATACATATTCCTTTTTCCAGCTTACAACCCTTTAATGTGATTGAGGGAAAAACAGGACCACAGACTATTGAAATTCTTACTAAACGACTTTTTGCATTAGGGGCTGTCCAATCTGGGCATTTTATTGTAGACTGTGAGACATATATCTCCGCTCAGCAACATGGTAAGATATTTTTATAATAAAATAATACATAAGGTATGCACTATACATTTTAATATTAAAAAAAACTCTTCACAAAGTTACCCTATAATTGCAAAACCTTATAATCCGAGAACTTCTGTATCAATTTCAACAATATAAATAATAATTCCTAGCTTGAGCTAAACAAACTTCCTCGGAAATTAATTGTAATGTTATAAAAAAATATATAGGTAAATATGTTTTTACCTTCTGTTCGTTATCTTGACCGCTCTCGCTATTTAGGTGAACTAAATCAAACAAAATCTGATAACCATAATAATTACTAATGTAATTTTGGCTTAGGAAATACAGCCTTTGCAACCTACAGAAGGTTGGGTTTCTTCATCAATATATATATAGTGGAGATGAAATTAAGTTATAAATGTTTATTAAGTATTAAAGTTATTACTAATTATTAGATATTAAAGTTATTACTAACAGCAATCTTTTCTATTTGGTAAATTGCAAAGTACATTATCCTACATTCTGTTGTGATAATTTGGTTCCATTCCTTACTTAGAGCGGTCTACAAGCTGTCTTTTGATGTTATTTGGTGATTTTAAACTTTAAAGTGGACCGCAAATGCTCAATCGGATTTAGATCCGGTGATTGAGCAGACCAATCTAAAAGCCAAATGTTGGTTTTCTTCCATCCAGTGTCTTGTAGCTCGAGATGTGTGGCAGAGGACATTTTCCTGCTGAAATATGATGTTGTAATCCCTGTCTTCAAATATCCTCCAAAACGACAACTTCTAGTACATTTATATACCGTTGATTACTCATGCGACTCTCGGAAACGATCATTTCGCCCACTCATTTAGCAGTCGTACAGCCTCAGACTAGATGCTGTCTCCGTGTTTTAACACTTTGCCGACCGATCGGGGAGATCTCCCCATTTTGAAGTAAGTCGGTGCCCGACCGATCGGGGAGATCTCCCCATTTTGAAGTAAGTCGGTGTTCGACCGATCGGGGAGATTTCCCATTTTAACTTTAGCAACGCGTTTCTCGTTTTCTGTCATTGTTAACTACCTCGACTTCGGGTTTTTCGCAATTGCTGACGGACTGCTGCTGTGGAGCACAACATATAATAAAATCAACTAATTTTGAAGGCTTCTTAATTTGGCCTTTCCGAAGCGCGGTGGAAACCGAACAGTTCTCTGTGGCGCGTGCGGTCGGCTAAGTGTTAAAGTAAGCACAATACATTCTGTGCTGCATTCTCCCACCCGTCTTCGCACTAACGTTGCACTGGGAGTTCTAAATATCTAAAAAATAAATAAAAAATGACGTTGTGGATTAAATACAATAATGATGCATAATAACTTTCAAATGAGTTAAAATGGACTTTTTCGGTATTAAGGGGTTACATCACCCTGACGTTCGAAAAAATAGGCATAAAAATAAACGTTTTTTTTGACTCGGCCATTAAAAATATGAATTATTCTTTATTTAACGTATACTATACACATAATAGATTTATGAACAATTTCCAATATTGAAAAAAAAAACATTAAAACTGGCGGAGATATGAGTCGCTCAGTGGGACCCTCTTTTTAAAATCCTTGCTGACGGTGTACATGATTTCTCCGTCCACCATTGTCCAAAAAAACAAAACAAAATTGCTTATTCAGAAGTATAATAGCTAAGGCGTGACGAAAGGAAACGTTTTTTTTGGAGAAATTACTGCTGTTTGAAATTCGAATTTCCATCAAAATGTTGAGTTTAAAAAATATATAACTTTTGAATGTGGAACCCAATCGAAAAAAATCCTTCATCACGTTTTAGGTAATATTATAAAAAAATGAGTGGTGTAAATTTCAGCCAAATCGGTTCAGTACATTTTGAAATATCGAGTACACCAGTTTGAAAAAAGTAATTTCGAGAAAAACGTGGAAAAAAAATGTGGACGTTAACGCCTTAAAAGCAATTTTTTTTAAAATTACTTTCAATTTGCGATCCCATACCATACATAAGGTTTTCTGCTGCTTTTGCGATCTTCTCCGTTACCTGAGTTACTGTTAGTTTAATCTTTCCAAAGGAATTATATTATTGTTAAAGATAGATAGATAGATATGTAACGGTCCGAACGCTACCTAATTGCTTCAGTAATAATTTGAATTTTGGAATGTTTCAACGCTTAAAATATTCTTAAAAATATAAACAATATATTTAGCCAAAAAAACAATTAACTATTTTTTGAAAATTTCATGATGGGGGGTTACACCAGCAACAACGTACCTGAAAATTAAACTCATCAGGTCAGACAACCTTTGACCAATTTTCTTTAGTGAAGTCTTTAAAACTTTGAGCCCATTCTTTTTAATATTATTTTTTTGGAGCCATGCCTTCTTCCTTCCTTTACACCCTCTAAGGCCAACTTTCAAAAGTTTACTTCCGATAGTTCTTGTCGATATTTGTCGTCCACTGTCTTCCGACGCTGCAGCAGCCAGCTCAGACGACGTTTTTTTTACGATTTCTAATAGTAGGAGAGCCAGTGACATTTTTCAGTGATGATTTAGTTAAGGTCTATTATTTGAGAGGATGTTGAGGAGGGCCTAACTAAGTGTCATCCGCGAGGATTAACCCTGATTCCAGTCATAAGAGGGTGGCGGAACGCCCCCAACCTGTAAAAAAAACGGCATCTTTTTATTATTTAGTTAAGACTGAAATTTTCTCCAGCAGTCCTTTGATAGCCCACAATCATCGATATTATATTTGCAGAACGATTGGCCAGTGGTGAGTGATGAACTTTTTATTATTTAGTTAAGCTTCATCTTTTAATATGTTGTTGTGACAACTATTCCAAGTGTGAATGTCAATTTGCAGAACAAAATGGCGGCATCAACACCCTGGCAGAATGATTTGAAGTTTTTACTTTCAGCCGCAAATATCTTTGAAACTATGCTAGATACGAAAATACGACTGTAGAGATTTTTTGTAGGAAATTTAATTCTCTACAAGAAAGGTCTCTTGATATTTCTTAATATTTTGTTTATTTTCTGAGTTATACTGAAAATGAAGAAAATTTACGAATATTTTTTACGTTCAGACGCACATATCTTTGGAACTATGCTAGATTCGAGAATACAACATCAGAGGTTTTTTGTATGAAATTCAATTCTCTACAAAAAAGGTCTCTTGACCTTCTTTCGTATTTTGATTAGTTTCTGAGATATACTGAAAATAAAAAATTTTCTTTCCATTGCCGACAAACCGTTGGATACGTGCTAATTAATATTTCCCTAAAACCATATTTTTTTCATTCCTACAATTTGAGAGACGTCGAAAAATGTCATTTTCATCAAAAAACCCGATTGTCATGGAAAAAAATTATGATAATTTTTCGAAAAAAATTGCAATTACTGAAGTTCCGCTATCTCGATAGATAAAAAACATTGTAAATGTATGTTGAATCATTAATATCTTTATTTGATCATATCAAAAATTCTCCAAGAAAGAATATATACGAAATAAATAAAAAATACCTCAAAAAACGTAATTTCAAATCATAATTATTTTTATTAGATCAAATAAATGTTGTGCAACTAAGGAAATTTTTGAATAATAACGATTTCGTGATTAATTTTTTTGAATTTTTATTTGAATAAATTATGATAATAAATATAAAACAAAAACTATGAGTAGATAGTATGAAAGAGCAAGTATAAAATTAAGTAAAAAGAATTTTTTTTATCAATTCTCTTGCCAGTCGGAATCACTCTCCTCATCGTCTGCAGAATCGAGATCACTCGATGCAAGAGAGTCCATATCTATAAAATTGGAAAAATGGATTAGAAAAATGTAATATGTTTGTGTTTATATTTGCTATAATATCTACATACCTGAATCATTGTCACCCTTGTCATCTTTGCTGTTTTCACTAGAGGTATCAGTGAGTACATCACTAACATATTGGGGTATTTGATCTCTTTCGAACCAGACGAATTCGTATCTGGCAACTTTTCCGTCGGATGCTGCAAATGTGCATTGAGCCAAATACTTGCAATGTACGAGCTTCGCAGTATTTGTTGTCTTAATTCTGAAGAACATGCTGGCAACCGCGCTTCGTTAACTTTGTCTACATTTTTGATACCATACATGCGGCAGATAAATTCTTCTATGATGGAAAATACTGTGGACGTATCAACGTTTTCTTCGCCTAGATCTGCGAATGCTTTCTGATAGTCTTCGAACGCCTTCAATCATTTCAGAGGTTTGTTTTTTCCTTTACGGAAAAATGAAGGGTTATAGTCAAGAATCATTTGTTAAGAATATCCACACTTGTGATGCCTCTAACTTGCCACGACTTCTGGGTATCAACTAACGCCCCCGAATGACTAGAGAACAAAATTTCCTTTATGTATCTAACCACAGAATGAATTACGGTGTTTTTGAATCATTATCGGCTATGTCAGGAGATTATAATGCCTGTTTTTCATTGATCGACTTTCATTGTGATAAATTAGAACTAAAAAGACGACTATATAATTCTTAATATTGTATTGTATTGTATTGCTTAGCATGGTATATTTCTTTTGTAACGTCAGATGGCTTTGTACCTGTTAATGAATAAATTAATTATTATAAAAGACGTCGGGAAAATTGTATTTTTCTTTACGTTCGTTTATTCACTAGTTCAATTTTATTTTTTCGTAGACGGTTAACCGGACAACACTCTCCAATTCTTCGATCAGGTGATGCACACGCACCTCTCCAGGCGCGACGTTATTTGTGATCGAGGTTAAAAAATGATTTTTCTGTGTTGATAAGAAAACAGCTTCTCTTTGTCACTTCACTATAAAGCGGCCTTTTTTTGTTCTTCGGTCAACCGCTATTCGGCTTTTATTATTAATCCCTTCCCTTCCCTTAAACATATTTTGTTTTGAGATTTCAATACATTTTGTCAGTAGTCCACGTCTCTCCAATCCGGGGCAAACGTTAAAGTTGGTCGTTAAAGTTGGAAATAAAACAAAATAAACGCGAGGGAGTGGCAAAACTGACCAGACCCAGCGCGATGCACATTTCCCGTGCTACCAGCATTTTCTGTAAATTGGGTTAAACGTTAGTCGTAGAAAGGTTTTAGTCTGTTATTATTCCCTGTTACACTACGTCTGCCCTTGCGTTTAGTAGTATTTACTGATGACGGGACGGCGCGGCGGTCAGTAGATATGGTCCTACGCATATTTCTGAGAGCGTGTACTAACTCAACTGCTTTCGTTCTTTAGGAGGACCTTTTCCCCTATGTGAAATGATAGGGTTTAGCGTTTTTATCATATTACTCCTTTGATTTACGCAAGGAGTTTTTTTCGCTCTATGGTGTACGATTTTTGGAGGCTGTAACGCAGCATGTTTTGTTTTTGTTTTCTCGGCCCGACCCGTTTCCGTCCGTGATTCAATAATGACTCTCCTCGTTCGGGGTTAAAAGCTGGCTCCTCGTGGGTTGCCAGCGAGAACCCAGCCAGGCTCCCACGGGTTGCATTGAGGGTGCACATTCCACGCGGCTAGGCAGCGACATTGCTTCGCGCATTCTTTTACGTGCGGCTCCGGTTCAGACGAAACCGACGCCGTCGCTCGCTTGGGAAACTGGCGGGCTTGTTCATTGTTAGGGGTTGTGTTGCATAACGGTACTTACCGTTACATTTTTGAATATTCGGTATGCACCGTTATGCAACAGGGCTATCCTGCAGTAATGAGTTAATATTGGCTATTGATTCATCGTACGAGGAATTATCATAATCAAACGGATTTTACCTACTAGATTAACGCATTAATGCCTGAATAACAAAAAATTTTACGGTAACTTCGAGGCCCTAACTTTTATCGAAGTGGTGGTTAATTCTCGTCGAGACCAACTTTTCTAGATGTATTTTAAGTCGTCCGACACAATCCAATAAAAAAAAAAAGTGAAAAAAAGTTATTATTATTGTGTTTTTGCAATATTATGTGAATAAATACCTTTTTCACGTCATTTTTTTTTGCGAAAAACGACTGATTTAGTTGGGAAAAAGCAACTTGTTACTGCAACAAAGTGCATAAAACGTGTTATTAGGACTTAATCTTAAAAAATATGCAGGCATTTTTTTCGTTAAAAATATTAGGCTACATAAAAATTGCAACAATTATAAATTATCTTCTACGCGTATTTGCTAATATTACTTTCGATCACTTTTTTATCTCACTATGTTCGACTATTCCCAAAAATGTATATAAACTAGTTTTCAGGGTCACTGATTACGAATTTGCTATCACATTTTTGTAATTCAAAGGCGGATCCAAGATGGCGGACAATTTTTTGCAAAATTTTCAATTTCTTCGAAAAAAAAGTGGGTATCCGGAGTTTTTGGGGTCACTGATTACGAAATTACTATCAAAGATTTTCGAAATTCAAAATGGCGCTTCTAGTATGTTCAAGTAAAGTAAAAATGTCATGAAATTTCGTCAAGCTGTTAGAGCAACTTATCAATAGAACTTCAGTGAGAAAATTAAATAAATATCACGTATATTTCGATAATTTGTTTTCTTTCCCGGATACACTTAATCATCTAAAAAAGGGAGGCTTACGTGCTACTGGTACGGTAAGAGAAAATCGACTAAAAGAGCATAACGATATTCTCATCTCGAGGTGCATTTGTCGTTAAACATGAAAAAATAGTGGTTTAAATTTCATAACACTCAAGGATTCGAAAACAGTACAGTGAAATTCCCCTTCGCGGACACCCCTCTTACACGGACACCTTCCCTAAACGGACAGTTTCTCATTGTCCCGACCGACTCTCATATAATTTGCATTGTATTAACTCTCTCTTGGAGGGACATTCTCTTGAACGGACGCGGACACGAGAAAATGTTCTCCTAACCGGACAAAAAACAAAATAAAAAGAAACGCCTTGTCTTATTTTTTTTTTCTGTTGAAGATATCGCTATTGCATAATGCAAATGTTATCATTTTTTTTGCTAAAATATTCTAGATAAGTTGCCCTACCAGACCGTTGCGAAAAAAATAATTAAATTTTTTTTGTTTTTGCTGCTCAAAATTATTTTACTCTACTTTGACCTACACTGGTGAAAAAAATGTACTAGCCAGTGATGGGAAAGCAATTCAAAAAATTGTTTAATTAATGCAGATTTCAGAAAGGTATAATATAACCCATTTTATTCATGAATAACGACATATTGCTATGTTCATTGCATAAGGGGCAGATTTCGAATGAATTGCTAGTTTTAATGAATTTATAATTTAATAGATTTTAATTACGAGTAAATAAAGCTGAGTAGTAATTATTGAAATTTCTTATTTTTTTCACAATAAATGTTCAAATTGTCTACGTCCAGCCCGAATACATGCTCGGCACCTACGTAAAAATGATCTTTTTAAGTTTCTTAAATTAATCACGGAAATTTTTCTCGCCGCGACGTTTACTCTTTGTCGCAGCTCTTGTTGGTTGTATATGGGCCTTTGATAAACTTTGTCTTTTAAGCAGCCCCAATAAAAGAAATCCGGGGGATTTAGGTCCGGTGATCTAGGAGGTCACAGTATTGGTCCTAGACGACCAATCCATCTTCTGGGATATTGCTCATTCAAGTAAGCCCGAAAACTTTATAATAAATGCATAATAAGCTTGATTCACTGACTCTAAACAATGTCAAATTGTAAACTCATTAAATAGCAATTTGATCAAAATCTGCTCCTTGCGCAATGAACATAGCAATATCTCGTTATTCATGAATAAAATGGGTGATTTTATACTTTTCTGAAATCTGCATGAATTAAGGGGGGGGTAAGGTTTTCAGCATGAAAAAGAAACACTTTTTTAGTGATTTTTTTTTAGAAATATGGTTTGAGCAAATTTATTGAAATCTTTTGTATATTATTAAGTATGATTTCAGCAATACTCAGTAATTTTTTTATGCGAAAATATCGACAGACAAGCCGGTGACTGAACTTTTTCAAAACCACTTTTTAAAAGTCCGTGTACACTGCTATTTAAAAACTACATTACTGATTCATTTTAAACTTGGTACACACTTTCTATATATAAAATACCTCCCCCCTACGTTGAGTTTTAAATTTTTTTTTTACATTAAGGGGGGTTTCCACTTACAAAATGACGAAATTTTTCGTAAAAAATAGCAGTTTTTACTTTAAATGACCACCAAAAATTTATAAATGAAAAAAATAATAATCAGAGAACGTAGGGGGGAGGATTGAATGATACTCTGACTAAATTTTAAAGGTTTTTAATTTCGGATAATTTCCAGCTGAGATACAGTGTACACCGCAAATCGTCTATTTCCAAAGACGTTCTTGGAAAAGCTCCGTTACCGGCTTGTTTGTCGATATTTTCGCATAAAAAAATTACTGAGTATTATCGACATCATACTTAATAATGTGCAAAAGGTTTCAATAACTTTGCTCAATCCATATTTCTAAAAAAAAATCGGAAAGAAAAGTGTTTTTTTCACGCTGAAACCCTAACCCCCCCCCTTAAGCAATTATAAATTGGTTTCCCACCACTGCCTAGTAAATTTTTTTTTACCAGTGAAGGTCAAAGTAGAGTAAAATAATTTTGAGCACCAAAAAAACATGTTTACCAGGTAGGCCAACTTATCTAGAATATTTTAGCAAAAACAAAAATGATAACATGTCTTTTTATGGCAATACTGACCTACTAGTCAATAATCTGACAAAATGTAGTGAAAATTTAATTTTTCATAAAAACCCAAATATCTCGAAAACGGTGAGGTTTTCACTAAGGTCATATTTTGATATTCTGGTAGGTCTTGACCCAAGCTACCATCCCCTTAATTTTGGCGCACTACTTCTTGGACACCCTGTATATCTAAAGATAACAAACCTCTTTTTTTTCTTAAGTTTAAAGTTCTTTGTTTATCTTAAAAACATTTATATACATATACGTTTTAAATGTCCCAGTTTCTTTAATATATACAGTCTTCATTAAAAACACGATTTTTGTTTTATTTCTTTTATACGGACACCCCTCTTGAACGGACACTTTCAGTCGGTCCCATTGGTGTCCGTCCAAAGGAGATTTCACTGTATCTGTTTTATCGACGGCTACAGGTGTAACACTTCAGACGTCAGTGAAACGTTACAATAAAGAGTAAAGAAAAGGAAGATATTTTATTTCCAAATGCCATTGCTGTCTATAATCAATTCATGGTTGCAGTCGACGTTCACGGTATGTATTGTAATTGAGTTATACTTATTGTAAGATAAAAAAAAGTGGACCTGGATCATATTAATACGTATTATTCTATCATCGATTACAAATGCGACCGTTTTGTGGAATACAACATGTGCAGATGGAAGAAAACTTGCGATCAAAGTTATTGCATTGAGTATTACTAAAAGTTATATGACAACTAGATCTGAGCGTTCAAAAATTCAATGTCAAAAAGTGTGGAAAGAGAACTTACAATATCTGTAAGTCGTGCGATTTATATTTCTGCTCCACTTGCTTTGCAAAAGCTCATGTACGGTAGATTCATGTAGATGATGTATTGGGTATACAGCATATACGGAATACAAAAATACAAAAAAATAGAAAAATACAAAAAAATAATAAATACAAAAATACAAAACAAAAATGAAAAATGAAGAAAATACAAAAAAATTAAAAAAATGAAGAAAATACTAAAAAATTAAAAAAATTAAGAAAAAAAAACAGGAGATTCTCGGCGACCGTCTACGTCCACGTGGTGAGAATCGAAAAACATTTTATATAATGGCAAAAGACTGTAGGAAATGAAATGAATCCCCAATAAAATAAATATACACATAGATTCATAAAGCATGGACTTTATTTATTCATGGTTAAACATTTTGACGAAATTTCATAAGATTTTTACTTTACTCCTAGAACCGCTATTTTGAATTTTGAAAATCTTATACCCACTTTTTTTTTCGAAGAAATTGAAAATTTTGCAAAAAATTGTCCGCCATCTTGGATCCGCCATTTTGAATCACGGAAATCTGATAGCAAATTCGTAATCAGTGACGCTCAAAACTAGTGTATATACATTTTTGAGATTAGTCGAAGACAGTGAGATAAAAAAAGTGATCTAAAGTAATATTAGCAAATATGAGTAGAAGATAATTTACATTGTTGCAATTTTTATGTAGCCTAATATTTTTAACGAAAAAAATGCCTGCATATTTTTTAAGTTTAAGTCCTAATAACTCGTTTTATGCACTTTATTGCTGTAAAAAGTTGCTTTTCCTCACTAAATCAATCGTTTTTCGAAAAAAAAATGACGTGAAAAAGGTATTTATTTACATAATATTGCATAAAAACAATAATAATCATTTTTTCACTTTTTTTTGATTGGATCGTGTCGGGCGACTCAAAATACGTTTTGAAAAGTTGGTATCGATGAGAATTGACCACCCCTTCGATAAAAGTTACCGTAAACTTTTTTGTTATTCAGGCATTAATAGGTTAATAAAAAATCGAGGAATTATAAATTAACTTCAGAGAGAGGAACCTACTGAAATTCGAAGAACAGTTGAAAATGCCTGGGTTTTTCCGCTTGCTTTTGTTTGACGCTGCTTGTGGGCTAAGGAAATCTTCTTCATAATATTGATAAGCTCCTTTTTAGGAACTTCATTTTTATAATTGGTGAACACCCTTACATGGGCGCAAGTTTGACATATCATGTTTCTTTATATCGCTCAATAGTATGTTACAGTGTGATGTAAGTTCAACTGACCTCTACTAGGGTTGATGAACTTTTCGCTGAAATCTAAAAAAAGGCAGAGGGTCTCAAGCTCAAAATTTATCGAAGTTTTCATAAAATTATATTATTTATAAATGAAATTTATATCACTGAATCTATAGAGTTTTTGAAAATGTGCCTGTATACTCTGAACTTATTTTCTTATTATCAGATCTTAAAAAATTAATGTTTGATATACTTATAACACCAAGTATGTATGTATTTATGATACCAATGTTAGCCAAAGTTATTTACTAAAGACAGAAGAGGAAGAAAAACTTGTTGACAACCTAGATACTGAATTAAAACGAATTAGTAACAATAATTCACACACTTATACACTCATACGCACGCAGATTTAAGCCACATTTCCAACATGTGGAATAATACTCCTATTGTAGAATCAAGGTCCTTCAAAAACTCGAAGTTACATTTTAAAAATATTTCATTTTTTTATAGTGCCAGTTGGAATTAACAGTCGGTATGAAAATGAAAAATTCAAAACAGATAAAGCAAATTTATTTTTATTTTTTATTTTATTTTTTACATAATTTTCTAGGGCGAAAATATAGCTATTATTATAGAATCTAAAATCCTACACAGTTCATAAGTACATTTTATATATTCGTTCTATTCTTCTACTTATTAAAATGATAAAATTGCACAACACGTAAAGGCACAGGTTGTGGACAATTAATCGATACTTTACTAAATGTCTAAGGAAGAAATAAATCAGCGATCTTTAATAGCGGTATTCGCTTCGCTTTGAATTAATTTAACTTGAAACTTTCATTATAATTGTACACATTTATAACTTGAGATAAATCTATTTAATTTTCAATTTGCTCATTTAGCGTCCCATCCTAAACCAGCAGAAGGATTCAGGATATTTGATCATTATTTAAATTGTAACTTACTATTTAAAATAATTAATTGCAATTAATAGCATATTTCGGCTTTCATAAATAGATTTTTAATTTTAAATGTAGCTACCTTAATTTAGTTTTAACTTTATAAACAAATTAGAATTAGTATTGGACTTGGGTGCAAATCATTTTCATTAATATAACACTCTTCATATTAGTTATACATATGTGGCTTTTTCACACGTTTTTCAAAAGTAAAGAAGATATGTTCAATATGTTATCGAAGAATTTTATCATAGGCTACCGTGATTGATCAAAAGTGTCTCAATTCTACTACTCTAAGCTAATAATATATTACTAACGTTTAATATACTTAGGATTCATATCTCGGGCTTTAATTCTATAATGATATTATTTAAACTAATTATGCTATTTCAGTAACTATTTATTTAAAAGCTAACGAATGCACACCGACTTGCATCGTTATTCTAAAATGTGGAAGAGTAAAAATGTATATTATACATAAATGATGATGGGGCATAGAATTTAAAAATGTTTATAAAAAAAAGTTAAATATGCTTAACACGTTTGCTACCGGAACTCGAGTGGAAAATTACTTTCTTAACTCCAATTGGCGTTGGTGTTTCCAACAATATATTTATAACATTTAAAATAAACAAAATAAGCAATTTTCCAAACTGACGCATATTTGTTGTTTTATAGCCCATTACAAAAACAAGGGGAAATTATTGCAATACATTGTCATAAACTGTCATAAAGTAGACACGTCGCACATTTGCGTCGCCGGGTTCACACAATTTTAGACGTCGCATATATGCGACGCTGGTAGCGAACGTGTTAAGATAGTAATTATAAGAGAATTAAAAAAAAAATATAAAAAATAAAAAACTAAAAAATTTATGGAAATTAACAAATTTGGTTCATAAATGTTCAGAACGCAATGGTAAAACCGATAATGTTTGTCCTGCCTAATATTTATGTACATAATACTTGTGCAGAAAAAATAAGATTTCTAATATAGCATTGATTTTTAGATGGTGCTGCAATATTATTAACTAAATTCAATTCGATTGCAACATTAGTATGAAAATAAAAATAGTTTAAAATATGTGTACAAAAGCTTTCAAGTACCTAATTTTGAGTTTTGAGATATTGGCTCACAATTTTTCTTAAGGATTCGTGAGAAAACCTGATGTTCTCGCCGATATTTCTGTTCATTTATATGTCACCCTATCTCGAGTTTTCTTATAAATGAGGTTAACTTTAATAAACTAAAGCTATTGCGAATTTAGGGAAAACAATTGCGTGTGATGTGATGTACAAATTATTGTATGTAATAGGACTTACAACGATATTGGTTTCGAATATTATTGGTAGATTTTAATATGCTTCTTAAGCTTACATGGTGTTTTTTTTTTAATTACAAAAAACGAACGAAAATCCCTCGACCGATGTTTAGACTTGTTTTTTACTTCATGTAAACATAATATTTTGTCATTATTTCACAACTTTAACTATAGACTAATACACGTGTAAGAAAATGTAATCTATATAGTAAGCACCTAAATAAATCTATAACACTCTTTGGTATACATTTCAAAGCTGTTTTTAATATTTATTTGTCATAAAGTTGTATGGAACGCAAGGGGAAATATCACATTTTGCTACATCAAAGAGGTTTTTTTAAAATTTACTTTATTATATATTCAACATAATCAGAGTAATCTATAAGTTCGTTATTTAAATAGTTATTTTTTTGGAATCATTAATAGTGAAAATATACTTATTAATTTCTCTATTATTTCAACTCATCTTTCATTTTTCATCAAACTTATATGTATTATAATAGGTGCTTTAAATTCAATACCCGCGTAACGTGAATTGAATATCAGCACCTTTCTTCAAGAATCCCAAAAGTTTTATTAAAAATTGATTATGAAAAAGTCAAGATTTTGTTTTTAAGTGGGTTTAAAAGGACTTTCCCTGAATATTTCACTTTCACTTCAATATTTGTTAAAAATGATTGTATTATTAATTTTTTTTCATACAACAATATATGATTTTTAATTATTGCAGCAAAAAATACAATATTATTATTTAGGAAACGCTACGAAGCTGATAAGGTAAGAGTTGTCTTACAAATTGTCTTTGGTATTTTACAAAATCGGAAATTGAAGAAGACACCTAGCTGACCGGCAGTGGTCTTTAGCCTAATACACGTGTAAGAAAAATGTAATCTATACAGTAGGCCCCTGAAGAGATTCTGATTATTCTTCGACTGAATTTATTAAAGAAATTGATAATAAGTATTTTTAATGAAAAGTGAAGCAGAATTGAAATACTCCGCACATAGTGTCTTCAGCAATTCATGAAGTCCTTTTTAACCTTCCGAGCACACTTTTTTTTTCTACTTCTTGCAGAAGAGAACAAAGGCCGTAAAAGTAGCAACTTCATCTTCCAGAATTAAATGATGAGTAATTTTCCGAAATAACCCGAAATAAAATCCTTAGAAGGTTTATGCAATCTGTATGTCCTATGTGAAAATTTATTTTTATTGGTTTTGATTTTTTAAATAAAAATATACAAAATATTTTGAAAATTAAAAACTTAGAATAAAATTTTTTTGTTTGGGTTATGAAAATGATATCGAAAAAGCCTCCCAAAGGCGACATCTACTATTAAACTAAACTTTTTCAGACAAATTTAGTCTGGAACTAGTTGTAAAAACATGGTTCCAGTGAAATTGAAGGTAAAGTTGTCGACGTGGTTTTACCTAATATATTATTCATATACTCGTGCATTAGTTTAAACTCTCTAGTTATCTTCTATACCCGAGCTATGCTGGTATTGGAGGTATACAACACAGTTCATTGTTAAACCGGCGCGGAGATATTGTATAAATGAAATTGATGGTTGCTCTATAGTCTATACCATGTAACATTCTTGCTGCTGGCGTGCGATTTTTCGAATTCATCTTTGGATGTAGACGCGTTTTGTTGGAAAGAGCCACACAAATTACTAAACCATAACAACATTTTTAAATTTTAAAAATCCAGGTTGCTACCTTTCTTGAAGTATGTTACTTCAGTTACAGAAAATGACTTTACACATTTTCTTTTAAGTTCAATAGTCTCAAAGATAAAGATATAGTTTGAAAAATGCCTGAGGTAATTTGAATCCTCATATGCGCTCAAATTATTAATAGAACTCTTCAGATTCTTGATAAGGATCGTAATCTTTAAAACATCCAAATTCACGACTCTACCAACATATTGTATGTTTTTTCTATGTTTAACATGACTGGGCTAGTAACTATGTTTGTTTTACTGCAATTTATTAAGAAGTTCTAGTTTAATTTACTTTTTTCGCCCCTTCAGAAAAATGAAATGTGTGTAAATAAATTTGTAAAAAAAAACTAATCGAAGATTCATAGTCGAGTCTAATTTCAAGCATAATCTTGAGGCCACCACAATGTACCGTTGTAAAGCGCCATTCAATAGCTCTTCAGTCGATATTACAGCACGTGCAATATATACAGCTCCATTCGAATGTCAATTTTTGGTTTGCAACATATTCATTATCGGAGTATCATAAGAACATATACGAAATTTTCTTTTTAAGATGGTGTCGCGGATATGCCTGCATGATCTTTTTTTGTGTGCACATCGGTTATTTTATAATCGAGGGATATTGTACATATTGACTAAGATCTGACGATGAATATGCCCCTTTAAGTTATATCAAATTAAATTATTTTCAATATTTAGATTTACTTATACAGTATTTATTTAATGCCTGCACATTGATATTCAAATAACACTCCTCGAGAAAAGTTTACACTTTTTTTGGCAAGTGCAAAGCATCGGTATCTTGCCCAAATGGTCTGAACATGCGCGTAGAGGTAACCTCATACTTTCCTGTAGGAAGTGTGTAGCTGAGTTAAAGGCGTGGGTTTTGAAAATGTTACCCTTTCGTTGTTGAATCATGGGGCATCATCAGTCATCTGTATTTAATACAATACTCAAAGTATGTATTTCCCATTTATTGATTGATATGCTCAGTTGAACCTTGTTGAACACATTTTTTTATATACCACCAAGAAAAATCTTTCGAAATCAAATAATCTTTGAGATCATATTCAAATATAAATTTAAAAAAGTAAACTTTTTGTTTACATAACCCTGAAATTAGTAATAAAGAAAGATTAATTTTTCATTTTTTATTAATTTACTTTGTCACTATCTTTATTTATTATTCGCGGATAATGAATAATTTATTCGTGCTAGCGAATGAATTTTCTGAATAAATATTTTATTCATCAATTGAAAAAATTTTGCCCAACTGCCCATATATAGATTTGGTGATTATGAACTCTTTCGCTACCAGCGTCACATATATGTGACGACCCGAATTTCTTCCTGGAGTCAAGCGTCACAAATATGTGACGAGTATTCATTATCAGTTTATATAAATTTTTGTACTAAATCGTGCCGCACACAGATGGGTTATATTATTTATCTACAGTCTAGTGTCACTTATGTGAATCGGTTTGTAAAATTGCTACTTTCACTGATTTAGAACGTGTGAAATACATCCCACAAAAATTAATGACAATTGGTATCATATATTAATAATAAAACGTTTGGGCTGTGATGGCGGATTTTCACATGAGGTCCTGGTAGCGAATGCGTTAAAAAATCAACATTAACACTTGCATAAATATTTACATCGGTATTATTTAATTAAAGATCTTAGTTTAATTAAAAATTGTTGAAATCCCGATTTGAAGTCAAGAATTCTTATGCATATTTAAAACTTTGTTTTCACTTAATTTAGAGTCTTAATTATTAACCCTTTAACTGTTTAATTTTGTTTTTAAGAACTGTTTCTGCCCGCAAACTAACGAATATTATAAAATGTAAATTTTTTTAAAATTTCTTTATTTGCCTTTTTTCAGAAATAAAAATTATTGTCGTTTCGTTGGTTGATAATACAAATGCTATCTTTTTATCATTGTGGCGAATACAATCAACATTATGCGAAATATCGTGGTTTGTTCATGACGAGTATACTCGACATAAACAGTTAAAGGGTTAAAATATTTTTAATTATTAATTTCCAAATTGTAACTTAGTATTTTCGCGGAATTTAAAGCGACAGTTATTTTATATATATAACCTCTTTTTTTAAAGGTAGTTAAAAATTGTACGCGGACGATTAACAAAAACACGCAATTAAATTTAAAAACATTATTTCGAAGCATATATTTATTTACTAGTTTAGTTATCCGGTTTCACCCAGCATGTTTCTTAAATGCTTTAATTTTTTACATCATAATTTTCATTTGAGATAATTATTGCCGCAACATTGGGTTCGTCATTTTAAAATTCCAAGTTTAGATAGTAGATTTGCAATTACATACGAAAATACCTTTAGTTCTTTTTTTACCCGATTGGTAAAAGGAGGGTTTTATTTTATTTTTCGAAAGTATGTATGTGAGGATATTTCTTTTTCCCTTGTCGAAATGGTTGGATGGATTTTGGTAAATGAGGTGTCATTTGAATCGTATATATATGTATGAATATTGTGATTACCAATTAAAAGATAAATAAACATTTGTTTGGAGGGTGAGATGCGAGCGGATTGACGGATTAACGTAACTTTGATGTTTTGAGGTAAGCTTTATTAAGCACCATTAAATTCAGCGAGTGTGCATCCTGTGAACAAGGTAGAACCACATCATTCGACAGAAAATTGTCCAAACCTTTAACTGAGTCTTCACACACTCCTGGAAACCTATTGACTGTTGCATGAAAAACCTTCAAAATAAGATTTGAAAGGGGACGATTACAAGGCGATGTCCATTCGAGGAGACCTTAAAATGTAAGGCAATATTTACAACTTGAGTTTCGAATTAACTTAATCCTTCAAGGATTTCAAATTTAATCTTTACTTCTTCCTGAAAAAAAAAATTGTTATTATTACGCAGCAGTAAATAGGTTTACAGGAGTGGTTGAATCTTCACTTGAAAGCTTTGACAGTCGAATGGTGTTTAAACTTTTTTCAGTTCATACGGTGCAAACAGTACCGGCCTTTAGGGGGGGTAAGCTCGGGCGGCGCCCGAGGGCGCCGGTGGATTTAGGGCGCCAAATGAATCAGGAAAATATTAAAATTTCTCAGAAGAATAAGTTTGTAGAACTGTAAAATTGAGCAAAAATATATATAAGACGAAGGCAAGGGAGACAAACATGTGTTTTGAAGCATTTTTCCTTCCCGAGGTGTTGTTCTGTTCCCCCCAAGGAAAGTGGCAATTTTATGTATAAGTATCGTAAAAGCAAAACCCCCACGAACTATATTATAAATACAAGACGTCTAGTTTAGATGATTGCTTCTTATGGCGGTATGTATAGCCCATTTATTCTGCTCCACAGGGCGAATCTGCTAACTAACGTTTTTACGAAAAAGTGATGTTCTACTAATTATAACTGTAGATATAAAATCTGATTATTATACATTTATGTTAGTATTTGATTCTGACGAGGTAAAGTTATTCTAATTTACCTGTAATGCATTTCAATAACATGCATAATTTATGAAACGTAAATGCGAAATTGTTTTTTTTTAAATTTTTCCAATAGTTTATTTTGAAACTGCAGATTTCATGATAATATCAAACTGCGTTCGAAGTATTTACTAGTTTAATTGATTATTATTCCAAGTTTTCGTGGCAAAGATTCGTAATTCAATGAAAAGGCAATTGGAATGCTATAGAATATTTAAATGCATATAAAGATTATTTCAGGAATTCCAAAATCCGTTTCGAAACTCATGAAACCTTAAGATTCTCAGAGATACATTAGTCGGATATAGTAAATTTTATTTTCAGATGAAGCATTGAAGATTTTATAATACATGAATCAACATTTTCTTCTTACACTCTTTATTCACCCATCAAATTTAATTTTCTTTATCCTGTTCTGTCCAATGTCACATCCATTATTAAATGTAGTTTTCAGTTTATATATGATATTCAATAGTAGATTACGCAACGTGGGGAGTTTAAAAAAACATTTACAAAAAATAAAATAAAAAGCGATTTCGAAACTTTGCCTGTATGTACAAATTTAAACTAAAAAGTTAAAAATAATATTTTTTATTACTTTAAAGAAAAGATCATTCAAGGATAATATACACAATTATTGATTTTTAAATATTTACAACAACTAATCAGTCAGTTTTTTAATTGGTGTAGGCAAGGCAAGTTTTAAATCTACAGAATTTGGGTTTATAAATTTGCCTTGGCTGGCACCGATTCCAAAAAGTAACAATTAGATATTGTAAATATTTAATTATGAGTATCAATAGTTTTGTATATTGTGCTTGCATACTCTTCTCTTTAAAGTAATAAAAAATATTATTTTTATATTTTATTTCTTAGTTTAAATTTGTACATACAAGCAAAGTTTTGAAGTGGTTTTTTATTTTTTTGTAAATTTTGTTTTATTTTTCAATTTTTAGCTGACGGAAAGTGGTTGAAACTCAATAAAAGGGATTCCATCTTTAGAGGAGGGATATTTTCGTCAAATTTAAATGGGACGAGAAATATTCTATTTAATAAAAAAAGAATTATAAAAATCGGTTCACAATCGGCGAAGATATCGCGTAACATACACAAAAAAAAGAAAAAGTAGAACAAAATAAAGTCGAGTTTAGAACCTCCTCCTTTTTTTGAAGTCGGTTATAAATCAAGAATGCCCAACTATTTGATCTTCTTCTTCTTTTTTAATACCCGTAACGATTACAATTTTTCCGTTCGAAGCCTACGCAAAGTGGACATTTGTTTTGAGTGGTGGTTACAAAGTTGACACTTTGCGGTTGGAACTGCAGAAAAATTAATTTTTTCTTATCAACATTTGTTATCTTTTTTTCTATGCAGGCTGATAATATTTTATTTTAACGATGGAAAACGAGAACAAACGAAGTAACATAAACTGTCTGGTTATGAATATAGAAAAAGAAAATGAAGTTAGATCTGAATCGTCTAAACCAATTTCGGATGGAAATAAGTTGAACATAAATAAGGACGAGTCCAACAATCAAGATGCGGTGGATGACAGAACTTGTGAAAATATAGAAGAATTATCTAAAAATTTTTCGGATTATGCTCTATGGCCAGTTCATCGTAGCAAAAAAATCGTACTTTTTTTGTTCCACCAGGGGGTAGTTTTAAAGCTATTATTTAACTTGACCGTGTTGTCCGTCCGCCTGTACATTTCTTGTGTAATTCAAAATTAGAAATCGAAGTTTAACTATGTTCAGATAAAGCCAAAACCTTGAAATTTTTCACACTGCTAAATTTTTGATGACACTACAAGTTAAACAAATTTTGAATCTGCGATAATTGTTTAACTTTTTATTGCGCTACTTATAAAAGCGTGTTTTTTAGTTTTTTAAGCCATAATTTTTAAATTATTATAATGCTAAACTTTTTGGATACTTTATCTTTAAAAGGGGCGCCGAGGAAAATTTTGCCCTACTAAACGCAAAAGCCTAAGGCCGGCACTGGGTGCAAATACAGTGTGATTAATAAACGATAACCTCAAAACACTTAAGCTCCGTAATCTCTGAAGCAGACTGTGCTAGAGAGAAACTGAGATTGACATACCTTTTTTTTTTTAATTCGACGGAGACAATTTTTGTCCCATTGTAATTTTTCCGTGTGATTTGGGTAGACATTTAAAAAAAAAGTTATTGGGGTTAGTAGTGTGGTGGTGTCAGTCACCTGATTTGGGTTTTTTTTTTGTTGTTGTAATTTTTTCACATCTGTCATTGACATTCCCGCCAAGGTGCAACTTTATAGATTCGTATTGGTAAAAGTGTCTCCGTCTTGAATACATCTGCATCTGTGCGTGTTTCGATTTTTGCGAGTTTAAAAGTGAAATTGACTTTGGATCAACGAATTTTGCGTTAAAAACGGATTCAACGGTGCGAAGACCTTGGAAATGTTGGATAAATGTTTCGACAACGATACTCTATCGAAAACAAACGTTTATGTGCGGCACAAACGCTTCAAAGGTCGGCGTGAGTCCGTCAAGGGTGAGGAACGCAGTAGCAGGCCTTCAACATCGAAAACCGACGAACAAAATCGATAAAATCAAGCATTAGCATCACGATAACTCCGCAACTTTTTAACCAAGAATCGAACGAACACCATCCAGCAGCCACCAAATTCGCCTCATTTGGCTCCCTGCAAGTTCTTCCTTTTCGGTCGACTAAAAAAACCGCTCCGGGGAACTCGCAGCCAAGAGGAGATAATGGAGAAATAGAAGACGGCTCTGGTGGCCATACCGAAAAAGGAATTTCAAAAATGTTTCGAGGATTGGATCAAGCGCTGGCATAAGTGTGTTCCAGTTGATGGAGAGTACTTTGAAGGGACAATGTCTATTTTAATGAATAAACTCGTATTTTTAATTTAATTAATAATAAAAGAAATTTATTTATCACTTTTGTCAGATTTTTTTTTAATTTGGCGAAATCTAACTTATACCTTATACTCTTCAATAATAAAACTGCAAAAAATCTAAGAGTCTAAATGCTATAGTATTCTGTGCTAATATGGAGCGTTTAGCCTCGTGCATGACCACAGAAAAAGGCAGCGCGAATGCGCCTAACGATTGCTATGAAAAATGAATATTGTCCATGCGACAAACGAAGACGTAAGTGTCTTGTGCATCGACAAAATTTGAGATAACTCTCTCAGTAATTGCAAATAGCAAACTTCGCTTTTATTCTATGCTCAAAGAAGGCCTTCTGCGAAATTTTCCGGACATAGTACCTTATACTCTGTTAATTGCAACCTAAACTTTTTTCTCAATAGTTTTTCTTAGACTGTTTGGCATAGCAACATAGCTTACTGACCCGCATATGTTAACATGGTTAAAATTAAAAAAAAATTTTTTTGAAAGCATTTTGTGAAATTATTGAAATTGTTTATTAATTCTATCCCTTTAATGTAAAGTAAATAGAAAGGCTTATAAGGATTTAAAAAATATTTTTTACAGAATTTTGTGTATGCTCTAGAAATGCTTCTATAACTAAAATTATGAAAAATACAGAAGTTTACCTAACTTTTGTAGGAAAGTTATATTGATAATTCTAGGTCTTATAGTTCACCATCGACAGCAGAAAGTCTCACTAAACAATAAATTTTCCCACTTCCTCCCGGTTCCCAGTGGTGTACCTCAAGGCTCTATATTGGGACCCCTTCTTTTTTCAATTTTTATTAACGATCTTCCATCAGTGATCCATGAATGCTCGTTTCATATGTATGCTGACGATGTTCAGCTATACTTGGCTGGTTCTCTTGGTTCACTGGGAGATACTGTAGCCCGTATCAATGAAGATTTGGGCAGAATCTCTCAATGGGCCTTGGATAATCACTTATCCTTAAATGCATCCAAATCGAATGCTTTATGTATTTATCGAAGGCAGTTAGACTCGTCCATTCTTTCTCCCATTCTCCTTAACAAAACTATCATACCCTACTGTAAATCAGTTAGAAATTTAGGTATCATATTCAACTGCACTGTCAACTGGGCCGATCACATTAACAGTGTTATTGGTAAAGTTTATGCGACCCTTCGACTATTATGTGTTTCTGCAGCTTTTACTCCCCAGAATACCAAAATACTTCTTGTTCGGTCGCTCATTATTCCATTATTAACTTTTGGGTGCGAAATTTTCTGCGGGCTTGACTCAGCTTCCTTGCATAAATTTAATGCTGCTTTTAACTCAGCCGTGCGATATGCTTTTAGTTTAAGACGCTTTGACCATGTTTCTGCTCATGTTAAATCAATTTTGGGATGTAGCTTAATTTCATATCTGAACTTTCGGACTACCCTTTTTCTCCGAAATCTTCTCGTCTCTAAACAGCCCGGTTATCTTATTGAAAAACTAAGTTTATCTCAATCATCTCGGACTTTTTCGCTAGTTGTTCCTAAGTTTCGTTATCGATCTACGGAACGACAGTTTTTCATACAATCCATCAGACTTTGGAATCACCTACCCATGGATTTGAGAAGGAGTAGCCGCAGTCGTGATTTCCCTGAAAAGCTTTTTGAACACTTTAAAGCCTTTTAATGTCTCTGATAAGCAAGCATGTTTCCATGTAATTTTTCTAATTTTGTTTTTATTTTATTTTATTTTCTTCTACTTTTCTTAGTATATTAATACTGTTAAGTTTATTTTTTGAATTTTGCCAACTCATCTTTGTAATTTCCTGCACATAATTATAAGAAACTTTCTTAATTGTGTAGAGTTTAAACTCAAATAAATAAATAAATAAATAAAAAAATAGTTTGTGTGATAGTTCTAGAAATACTACTAAAACCAAAATTATGAAAAAAACAGAATTTTACCTAACTTTTGCAGATTCTAGGCCTTATAGTTTTTGAGAAAGTCAAAATATTCTAAAAAAGGAGCCACTCCAGAGCATTCTTGACTCCAAATCGATTTTTGGTTTCTCTTCGCTGGATGGCGCTGTACTAATTTAGGAAGGGTATGTTTTAGGGGAAACCACTAATATACATGTCTGTCTTTTAACGTAACTACGAAAGTATGACGGCACGGAATCATTGGAGCGCAAGTCACATTTTGTGTATTATTAATCCCCTCCCTACGATGCCTTGTTAGCGACTTTGAAAGGAAATATCTCGCGACTGAAGTGCTAAAATTAAAATGTCCCAAGTGAAAGACCCATCTAAAGATTTCCCACTCAATGGGATGAGTGAAAAAAAAGTAATCATCAATTCAATGCAGGGAAGAAACTGTCAAAAAGTGTTTTCTTCGAATTTTTATTCGTGGTTTTGGGTTACCAATTTACGTCTTTACACAAAAAAAGTGCATAACTAAACATGGATTTATTATGTTCGTGATGTAATAGTGCATAATATATATGAAAACCTTGGAGGACAGGGGAAGCTAGAAGTAGAGGGGTATATTTAAATGAAAATGATACAAAATGACTATGTATGTGTGGGTATTTAGGGTCATTAATTTCAAACTCGGTATCCAATTTTGAGAATTCAAAGTGCCGGTCCCAATATGGCCCGACGTGTTATTACTTAATTTGTAATTGAAATTTTAAGTATATGGGAGTTCTTGAGATGACTAATTTCAAATTCTGTGCCCACATTTAAAAATTCAAAATGTCGTACCTGAACTGGCGGCCTCAATATGCTTAAAATTGCTTTTAAATTTCACAAAGCTGAGATAAGGGTATTGGGTAATTGATTTGAAATTTAATACCCAATTTTCGCCCAAAAAAGTATTTAATAATTTTACTGTTAAACCCAACTGATTGTCTTCATTACTGAGTATTGGTTTTCCCGCCGCCTTGAAAATCTAGTAAAATCTCAATTATTCAAGGTAGTAACAGAGGATTTTTAAGTCAAATTATTAAGTACTTCTAGGGCTAAAGAAGAATTGAGGTTTTAATGTAAATGTAATATATGCTCATATGTACGTCTGTCATCCGGACAGCAAGGTTGAACATCATAAAAGTTTTTAAATTAAATTCAAAATTTTATATACGTATGTATTTGCTGCATAACTTTTAACACAAATAAAAAGGAAACGAAATCGGTATTTAGAGTTACAATGGAACTGTTTAATTGTAACTCGTATGAATTTCTTGATTATACATTTTTTTTCATAAGATACAGTAATATATTAAAAATTTATTTTTGAACCAAACTATTTGGAATTATTTTTAAATATTGTCCTATATGTACGGTTTTGCTTTAATCATTAATTAAATTGCACTTTACTTCATATATTGTTCCACTAAGGAATTTTTTACAAATTTTATAACGTACGCTCACTTATATTTATTTGTTTCTCTTTTTGTGTGAAAACAATCGTCTATTGTACTTAATCTTAATTTCGGAATAATATTTTTATTGTCCTTATTGTCTCGATTTCATTCTCTAATAAATTTAAATGTTAGAATATATTTGTTACAAATATCCGTTAACCCTTTAACATAAAGGTTTATTGTTAAAAACAATTTTATTGTTCTATAAAAATATTTCCAATTTGAAAGATAATTTATTGTAATATGATGCGCCAGCGCTTAAAAGGTATAAAAATCTAAATTGTTTTTATTTATTTTTATATAATGAATTTTTATAAATATTTTACTTGATTTAAAAGTAAATGTTTCAGAAACTGCTGAATTTTGAGAATTTTGTTTTATTTATTCGATCGCAAATTTAATATATATGTACTAAATTGTAAATTTTTTCGTAAAATGTGAGATTACTTTTATTGTCTTGTTCTAAAACATTATTGTCTAGTTTTCTTACGAGAAATTACAATTGGCGTTATTGTCAGTTACATACTTCTTTGTGCTACTTCGTAACATGCAGCCGATTTTAACTCTTATTTCCGTTTTACACTAACTCTATTTCTATAAAACAATTGAGCTTCGCATAAGTACATTGATTTTTAGTTCATATAACAAAATACATGAGACAGTTTTTTTTAAAGCCTTTACCTCTAACCGCTGATATTTTAAAAAGCGTAAATATGGATCCGATTACTACTAAGAAGCCTATTTAGCACCACAAAAAAAAAATCATAATACTCCTGCAATTACAAAGATCTTAAACACTTTATTGGATGTGCTTGCTCTGTTAGATAAGTGTTGATGGATAACTTAAATTAACTGAGCAATACATCCAGTAGCGAATTACATTATAAAATGTATGTTGCTTTAGCATGTTTTAAAAGTGAATTTTCTTTATTCAATTGACTTTTCATTATAGCCTCCGGAATTATAAAAATGTAAATTGTTAATGGGTTTATAAAGTATTCAAACTAAATATTCTACGTGAGTTCCCAAATCTCATCGATTTATTGTAAACGATTTTATAAATTTTGGGTCCATTTCATCAAGCTCCTTACCCTTTGTTTCAGGAACAAACATTACTATAAACAGGAGACCAAGGCAAGATATACAAGCATATAACCAAAAAGCTCCGTGTAAACCTAGCAATTCCTATGAAAGAGTAATATAATAATAATTTTAACAAATAAATTTAGAATTATAATTTCAATTAAAATATCTTAAGTTACCTGGAAATCCACAAATGTTTTTACACTCAAAAAGGCGCAGAAATAACTAAAGCTGGTTGCAATAGAACTTCCAACTCCTCTAAACTCCAATGGAAATAATTCTCCAACAAGCAAAGATGATATTGGAGATATTCCTATGATTTCAAAACAAAAACTAAATTACAGAAATTCTCAATTGGTTGAGAATAACTTACCAAGCGAAAACGCTATTGTAAAAACGAGAACACATAACAAGGGAATCCAATCAGTGTTTTCGTCTGGTGAATTTGGGTCATAATAAGTTGGTGCTGTTGATTTGCTGGCCTGTTCGTAATATATGTATGAGCCGAAACTAGCAAGAGCCAACGACATAAGAACACTACTAGTTATTAGCAAAGGAATGCGTCCTGCAGTGTCAATCAATAAACTGGAAAGCATTGATGCTAAAAGTTGTACGAAGCCTACAGCAATAGCTCCTCTGTGTGGATTCATACCAGCAAATGTTTGTCTAAATATCTTAACAGCATAGAAACCGAAAGAATTAGCACCTAATAAGTAACTTAGAATTAGTAGTTTAAGACGAAATTATAAAGCGTTTACCTGTAAAGCGTTGGAAAACCATAAGGCCGCAAGTAATCATAAGAGGTTTAATTAGCCTTGTATTCTTCATGAAATTGAGAAATGAAGTATGGGCCAATTTCGCATTCATACATTCTAATTTAACTTTGCCTATTTTTTTTGATGACTGCTTGGTGCTGTGAACATTACATTTTATAGTTTCCAGTTCTAACTGAACATCTCGATTGGGACCTCGTAACCATTGCAGTGACCTATAGGAAAAAAAATTCAATGGTTTCAAACTAGGTGTAATAAATGTACAAACAATAGATGAGACAATTAAATTCTTTAACTTTCCTCAATTAGACTTTGAACTTTTATTATTCATATCAGAATTCATTTATTCATAGTTGAATTACCTGAAGGCGTCTTCATTTCGCCCCTTAAGTACGAGAAAGCTCGGTGTCTCCGGAACATAAATTACAGTAAAAAATAGCATAATCGGAGCTATTGAAACAAGCATAGCCAGTTGTCGCCAATCTAGATAAGCACCTGTACAAAAAGATATTAACACACCCAAATGTCCAAATATTTTTTGAAGGGCGCTTAGAAAACCTCTGATTTCTGGAGATGAGATTTCACTCACATAAACCTTAAGAAAATCAAATTATTTTGTTGATTTTTGTAATAGATTATATATGTATAACGATTACCTGAGTTACCATGGATATAATGGAACAACAAAATCCAGCTACAAACGCGGTGACAAACATAGTTTCTACTGATTTTGCAAAAATAGTTATTATCCACGCTAATGAGAATGGAAGCGACATAAGAATTAAAACTTTTTTTCTTCCAAACTGCATCGCCATGCCTCCAAACATTCCACCAAATAAGGCCCCTGTTTTATTGAAAATGTTTAAGTTAATTTAATTCTTGTCTAATTCTCCAAATTTACCAAGCAAGGAAAGACTAGCTACCCAACTAGCTTGCTGATCTGAGACCGAAAATGTATGGTTTCCCTTAAAACGTATTTGAAGTTCTTGAATATTGGCTATAGCAGGGCTGGTATATCCCTTTCCTAAGCCAGCCGCAAGTGGTCCCAGTGAAACGGCAAGTGCAGCTATCACCTGCCGCATCATCATTCGTATTACTAAAATTTAGTTTGTCTAAACTATAAAATAACTTCATACTTGCGTGTAAAGATATGACTTGTCTTTGGTTTCTTCCTTAATGATTGAGTTTTTCTGACTATCAACAACAAAGCGTCGATGCTCGATAACTTCTTCCTGTTCCATCTTAATTTGAAGCTTGTCGTTTGCAGGATAGAAATTGCTATGATTTATGAAATCGAAGGTTCGAAAGTGTGATGGTTGAAATATGGGTTTTTGGTCCAGATTTTGGTAACGTCTTGAAGGAAACTACAGGAAACATTTTAGATAAGATAGCATAACAAGATTAATTTGTCTGTTTAATAGTTGAACTTAATTTTATTTCTGGGATTGAGCTGTTGCTCTTACAACATAATAATTTTCTATTTATTTTGTGCAAAGTAAAATACATATACATATATTATTATTAAGGGGGTATCCCACTCTAGAACGTTCAAAAAATGCATTTTTTTTTTAATATATTTAGTTTTGAATAATTCTCTGTTTTTTCCTGAATCGTTTAGGCTATCTCTTACCGCGAAATTTGAAAAGCTTGCGCCGCTACAGGCGATTCCGTGCGCAGCTGCGCGCTCTCCACCACTCTTAACTTTAACTTAAATGCCGTTTTTCTCAAAACACCGTCTTTATGAATGGTGTGCAGCATTCTGAGAAAACCATTCAGCCGAAAAATTTCAGATTTTGGTACAAGCTGTGTTAGCTTTGTCTCTATGACCTAAGTGGAGCAAATCAGGCATTTTTACATTTACATAGCTTGTATCCCATATTTTAACAGTAAAAAATCAACTAAAATATAAAACTTATAGTAGAAAAAATTAAAAAAATGAATAAAAATTGTTTTTTCAAAATGTGCCACACTAGGGTGCTTTTTTTTCGCGACTATTTTTTTTTTTTTTCAGTCCCACCTCGAAATTTTGTGGCTAATACCTAAACAAACAGTGTGGAATTGTCATGGATTATTGAGCTAAATTGTAGAAACACTGCCTCAACTTCAAAGCCCAATATCTCAAGAAATATCGATGTTAGCGATTTGGTGTTCAGTACTTTTTTGTAGGAAATTGAATTTCCTACAAGTTTGTCATATTCACTTTTTCTATACCTCTTGTTGTTTACGAGATAGGGGTAAAAAGCGAGAATTTCATGGACAAATTGGGGTTACTGACCCGTACTACCTCGCTGGTGGGAGTTAGGGTTACACCGCAATGGACACTTTTGTAGAACATTCAATTCTGAAGAAACCCTACCATTGCCATAAAATACCTCTGAGTTGTAGAGATTTGAAGAAAAATAATCAAAGTTCACGTGTATTTTATATGGGAAATCTTTATGGGTCTTGGTCTAGTACTAAATATTACTTTTAAGGGCTCCAATTTTCAGGGAATGTTTGTTTAGGTATTAGCCACAAAATTTCGAGGTGGGACTGAAAAAAAAAAATTGTCGCGAAAAAAAAGCACCCTAGTGCCACACTCATGCCATAGCCACATATACAGTGACGGATTAACCCTTAATCAAATTAAGCAATTGCCTAGGGCATCACGTCTGGGGGGCACCAGAAGAAGCACAAAAAAAATCCGTCCTTAGGGCATCACGACTCACTCTCACGTCACCAAAAAAAGTTTCTAGGACTAATTTGAAAATTCGCGCGTTTTAAGTTGACATAAGGTTTGTTCGTTGGGTTGAAAACCTGTGGCACCCCAGGGCGCCCTGGT
Organism: Dysmachus trigonus; assembly: GCA_949715965.1. NCBI lineage: Eukaryota > Metazoa > Arthropoda > Insecta > Diptera > Asilidae > Dysmachus > Dysmachus trigonus. The sequence continues at coordinate 47,105,476 of OX454321.1, forward strand.
GCGCTCTAAGAACTGTCAAAAAACACGGGGCATCCCAGTGCTTTTCACTCCAGCGAACAGCTTATTAAAAAGGAGAACTGTCGTGTGGCCTTTTACACAAAAATTATAAAATAAAACCACTACTTTTTCATAATGTTCACATCGCAATGAAAAAATTAAGTTCTTGTGCCCGCAACAAGAGTTAATTCCACTTTAAATACCGTATCTGTTAACAATTAAACTGATAACCGTCATTAACCCTGAATTTTTATCTGGGGTAAAACCAGGGTGCACCAGGGCGCACCAGGGCGCCCCAGGTTTCTCAAAAAACACAGAACTGGCATTTGACGTTTAAAAACTAGTACTAAACTACAAGAATTGGAGTTCGTACTCATGTTGGTCATATGGGACGAAATTTTGCAAACCTTCCGAAAAGTCAGAAAGGTATTACAAGACCCAGAAGTTATTCTAGAGACTTGCGCTAATCTCTACAAATCACTCGTGGATTTTTTAGAAAACTTGCGGTGCGACTTTGTTTAGAAGCCCGCGCAAAAGAAAAGCTACCAGATGTGGAATACAAAGACGAAGAAAGGAAATGCCCAATGATGGTTCAGCTCCTGAAGTAAGTTTCAGCCCAAGAGAACAATTCAAAATAATGTGTTATTATAGCATCATTGATAAATTAAATGCAGAGATGCGAAAAAGAGGAGAGACAGAAACAGCAGGCAAATTCTCATTCTTGAATAAAATCCCTGATGCCGATAAAATTATGTGTCCCGATCAAACTGCAGAATACAGTCAGGACAGTACAAATCTAGTAAACACATATCCAGAAGACCTTAACATCGAATTAATAACAGAAATTCAACAGTTTCATTCATATGTCATAAGTAAAATAAGTTTCAGACTCAGTGATTCGGCTCGCACAAGTTTACATCAAACTCACGCACAATTGTATAAAATAATACATGATGATAAAATTGAATCAGTTTTCCCTAATGTGAAAACAGCCCTGCGTATATTTTTATCGCTTATGATTACAAATAGTTCAGCGGAACGTTCTTTTTCAAAATTAAAAATATTAAAAAATGAAAAATGATACAAGAAAGGCTCGATAATTTATCGATTTTATACATAGAGTCCGATATGTTAAAAACGTTAGACGTTAATACTATCTTGCGTGAATTCAATGCCCGAAAAAGCCGCAAGGCGCATTTCAATAAATAAATAAATTATGCTTTGGTTTTTTTGTTGTCGCACCTACTCCACTTCTAAGGTACGTTACATCTCATCATCTTATTTTACAAAAAACTAATGTTTTTAGGCGGTAAAGGTTTAAAGACCGATCCTAGTTGACATACGGATAGGGGGGCCCACAGGCGTGGATTGCTTAAGGCATCAAGTAGTCTTAATCCGTCACTGCACATATATAAAGAGTATTAATGTGCAATCTCATAATTTTCAGATTATTTGTTTGGCTGGTATCGTGCACACCGTTCCTAAGGTATGAGTCCCAGTAGCAGGCCTGCTCTGACCCAACCACTCAATAAAATTTTTTTTTTTTTCTCAAAATATTCATTAAAGATCATAAAATAAGAGGATTATTATGTTTAACTCTAAATGTTTTGTATTTTCTTGTTCAACTCCCTGAAAAAAACGTTCAATTCAAGGGCCTCTAGAGTGGGATAACCCCTTAAGTTTATTTATTTACTTAGCAAACCTAAGCAAATATTTTGTTTTTTATTTAATTTTCAGTTTTCATGCACAAATTAATTTGTGTTATTTTTGTCGAACACAATAGATTTGTTTGCAGCTTTTATTGTAATCAGGTTATAAATCCGTTTTTTAAATGTAAAATTCCGTATAAATTATAATACTAATCGAGTTTTATATCAGTTTAAATGTAAGTTTGAAATGCGTCTCTATAGACTTGAATTTAAAACATCTTTGAACAAATATTTTAACACTAGAACTACCACAGTCCATCAAATTGACGACTACTCAATTCCTTCCTTAAATTAATTATATATTTCAAAGTTATCTCTTAAGATTTATGCCAAAATTTATTAAGGTTTAAAATTACAAAGAATTCAGAAAACTTTACGATTTATTTATTTATAACTCTACACAATCTCACGGATTTTTTTTTTTCAAATTTGTCTGACACAAATAATAATAAATAGGTTGTCGTGAACTTCAAGGACCCAGTGAGCCGACGGAGACAGTAAAAATAAATTTGTCGGCGAAGGGTTAAAAATAGTTAAACGTGTATTAAATTCGTCGCCTGTTTTCATTCCTTCTGTCCCTAATATACAGGGTGTAACATTATTAGATACGGATATTTTGAGAGGGGTATGTATACGTCCTAATAAACGCTTTGAGTGAAAAATCAACATTATCAGAGGACATTTTATTTTTCATACAAAAAATAAAATAATAATTGTCACAAAACGTAATCACCCTGTACACCACTAACGTTCCGAGAAACATCCCTACTACCTACACTACTATAAACAAACGCGGCCGATGGCGGCAGCGGCGGTCGGTATTTTCCAGCGCCATGTGACACTAGCGCAACCCCCGAGCGCCCCCACCGCGCGGGTCACCGGCTGGCGCGGACGGAACGCCCGCACGATTGCGCAATTGCATTAAATCCTTTGTACGTGTCGCGTGTCTGTTCGCAAAAACATTCAAAATGCCGTACCGGTACACGAACGCCGAATACCTGAACATGGTGATATGTTATCGCTACGCGAATTGGAGCCTGCCTGCAGCTGTGGCGCTGTTTGTAGTAGTGTAGGTAGTAGGAATGTTTCTCGAAACGTTATTGATGTACAGGGTGATTACGTTTTGTGACAATTATTATTTTATTTTTTGTATGAAAAATAAAATGTCCTCTGATAATGTTGATTTTTCACTCAAAGCGTTTATTAGGACGTATACATACCCCTCTCAAAATATCCGTATCTAATAATGTTACACCTTATATAGAAACAAAGTGAAGTGAAAGTTTAGAAAAAACTTTTTTTAAGATACTCAACCGTTAAATACTGAAATGTTCAAATAACAACTGAAATTACAACCGCATTATGTTTTCTTCATTACAATCGAACTCACAAATCATGTGCACCACACCAGATCAACATATGGAACTTTTAATGATTAAATTAATGTACATACACAAATTGATGGCTCGTGTACTTCTTTAGAGTGTATAATTTTTAAGCCAGACTAGTCACTATAGTGATGGAGCGGTTATATTGTGAAACTTGAATTATGTATTTCTGTATTTCCTTGTCTCCTGTTTAAATAAGTTCAACAGGCCTTAAGTTAAGTGAATTATAATTGAAGCAATTACGCATTCTTCGAACTACTTTCGTTATTTGAACGCTGTCTTGTCATTTTTTTTTTACAGTATTGTCCGTCAAAGATAGATATTTCCTTTTATTATTAAATATATTATTTTTTTAATTAAATTGCTTGTAAGAAATGTTATTACAATTACGATTTTTTATTATTGGATCTGTGTTTACTTCATTATTTTCGTTATGTATCACTTTATAGATTTCTTTTTTTTAATAAAATACGAGATGCACGTAATTAAGAAACATTGCAAAAGTATATATACATACATACCATACTATAGTTATTATTGTTGTTGACTGCGTACATTCCGCTGCCTCCTTCGAAATACATTTTAAAATATTTTGTTATGCAGTACGTTATTACCGTTAAATAGCTATATATTAAATAACATTATATATTAGCCGTAATTAAAAAGTAAGTTCGGAAACACTCTTACAATTTTCTCCTCGACTACACAAGAATAAAACCTCTTTACGAAAATATCGCGCCACGTGAAGAAATAATCTCAAATCGGTAATTTGTATTGATTTTTTGCATTTTAGAGGAACCGTATTGAGGAAAATTATCCTATTACATTATATCTGTACGATATCGGGAAACTCATTAATGCTTTACGTGCACGGCTATATTGTCAATTAATGGCAGACAACGGTTCAATTTAGTAAAACACCTTGGAACTTTTTACGGAACTATTAACACTAGGAGCATAACATAGAAAGAAAGCAGTGCCGTAATAAATAAAATCAGCGAATACAATCAGTGAGGCCCGCATTACGACTAAGAAGGAAACATTGAGGACAACTCAGTCCAGGGTTCAAGGAATTATCAGAAAGGGGAAATCGGTCCTGTCTCTATCTCATTCCAGTCACAAGAGGAGAGAACATGGATGTTGGGTTCAAGATAGAAGCAGAAATTGTGTTGCAATTTGGCGCATGACTCCAGTTTCGGTAACATGTTCAGTTATTGTTGTCATTGCTAAGAGTAAAACTTCAGAATGTTAGTGTTTAGGAGAAAAGCAAACAACCATTTATACTTTGAACACTGGACGCAATTTTAGAATAAGCGCGGAGGGAATCAACTTAAAACCCATTTTTGTAGGAAATTCGATAATTGGAATGCGTGTTCAGTATCCTGCATTCCATATTTGTGATATAGCATAAGAATGATAATTTGATACAGGATGTAAAGAATACTACAAAATTATTTACTTTCAAGAATCTCTTGCTTTTATCAGATTTAAACTATGCGGCATTTTAGTAATTAAATTCGCAATTCGATCTAAATTTATAAATTCTGTATTTTTAAATTAAAGTTTGTTTTCTTAAACATGGCTGTTCTCCTGTTAAAATATTTTTATGAATTCACCAATATTATAATGCATAGCAGCCAAATTTTACCTGCTTTGATGAAATAATTCCAACACTGAGTATTGTGAGAAGTTAAATATCCAAAGGCTCAAAAATTAATGTTGAACATGGGAGGAAATAGTAAAAAAAGAAAACAGAAAAGCGCTAATTAATTATATAAAGATTGAGCAGTGAATAAATTAACGGTTACACTTCTGAAGACACAAGGATAGAGAATTCGGACGTGCACGTACATAATGCTGATATAAAGCCCTATTCACTCCGGTTCCATCTGTGGTGACAGTAAATTTCAAAATATCGAACTTTTTATATAATTTTGACTAAATTCAGAGCCTGTACGCCAAGATACAGGCTGAGCCGAGCCGAGCCAAAGCGCTACACTGGATGCACGAAAGAAACAATTTCCGACTGTTGTTTAGGGCCAAATTATTCAATAAATATTTCCTAGCTCTATAAAGGGGTCGGAGATCAAAAATAATATGTTGGCCTATACATGTATATGTACTTTTGTGTATCATATAAGCACTATAATAAGCTGTGCTGTATAAAAAAAATAATAATTCTAACTCAATTAATTAACAAAACATCTGCACAAAAATGACTGGTCCCCATAAATCAGGAAAGATGTTCCTGTTAGTGGATTTCTTTTATCGTAACACCACACCAAGGAGAACGGTTATTGGTGACACTAAATTGACACCGACCGTCAGGCGATGAGTTGATCGGTGAAACTAATCACTGCTTTGTTTAGCCGTTGGTCCATCTCGATTTTCTGTTCAGCTCAAACAACATGCGTCCCTGGAAGGTGCAGGTAATAATAAGAAGCTGAAAGGTAAATATAAAAAGTTACCGGTTCAATCAATATGCACTGCAATTTGGCGAAAATGCCAAAAAATCTTAAATCGGGTAATTGACAGCACTGCATGATGGTCTTTCCTGAAACTTCTTGATCAATCAACAGAACATGCTGCTGGTGTTTATGGACCCAATATCAAAGTGTCTATTGCAATAGGTCCTTTTGCAGCGTTTGCTGATCTACGAAAAAGACTGGGATTGGAGAATTAGAAACCAACAATCTTATGTACTTGGAAAATTTCAAGCTGAAGAGCTTGCTTGTCAAACCCTACTCTGAAATCAACGCTCTGAGATGGCCTATCTGGCCATCATGGGCTAAGATACCACCTACATAAGATAATGCCATCAAAAACATAACTTGTAAAAAAACCAAGTCTCGCAACTAAGTTCTTCTATTGTAAAAGTCGTGAGATCCATGTAATACCAAGTCAGTTAATTTATTCAGTCCCTACTTAAGGGACCTTCTGTCTTAAGTTATTACGTAATTAGCTAACCTAACAACAGCTTATAGTGACCATATAAATATTAAAAATCTTTTATGTTTTAAATAAATAGATTGACTTGGCCATCGCATGAAAACACAATGTATCTCACAAGTAATACATATTATATTAAATTAGATTGTTTAGTGCGATTGCCAAGTCAATCTATTTATTTAACACATAAAAAAAGGAAAAATTTTTGGATTATTTTTGGTTTTTTGGATTTGGAAAATTTTTGAAAAACCCAAAAATGTATCGAAAAATTCACGTGTTCCTTGGCTAATTATAAGCACTTTTTGTCATATAAAATTTATTCGTATAATTGATCCTTTTTGAGTAAAAATATCACCAAGTTTTTTTATGATGAAACTTGGTGATATTTTTACTCAAAAAGGACGAATTATATGAATAAATTTTATATGACAAAAAGTAAGTCTGAAAAAATTTATATGTTTTCCTTGGCTAATTATAAGCACTTTTTGTCATATAATTTTTTTTTTGTAAAGTTGATCCTTTTCGTGTAAAAAAATCGCGAAGGTTTTTATTACATTGCTGTACAAAATGGCCATTTTGTAAAAACCAAAGCGAAAAAAAAATTCAAAACTATGGTTTGAGAAAGTGTAGACATTCGGACCGCGATTTCTGGTAGTTATATGATCATTCAATAGCAGCAATGAGAAGATAATCGACGTTGAGATGAAAAATGACCCAAAAAAATCGGCACTTTTTTGAAAAAACCCAAAAAATAATAGGGTTTTTGAAGTTTTTATGCAAAACAAATGCCAGATTCTGAAAGAGCACCCCAAAAATCCCTTATATATGAATTTGGAGGAAATTCGCCCCAATTTGCTATTCGAATCGTACAATTGAACTTGAGTGCACAAAATCCTCGCTTTGCGCATTAATGGGTTAATACTTTGCGGGATTTTGGAACAACTTCATAAGACATGTCCCATTCTTGCTTCTTCATTCCGTTGTTTGACCACTTTACAAGTTACCTTTGAACATAATTATATCTAGGTACCCATCTACACCTATTATTCCATTATATTATATTATACATATACAGGTACACTGATTCATTCACTGCCATTTTGTAATCCTATATATATCTGGGGTATATATATACATATATATATGGGACATTCCACGTCAACCGGGCCACCTAAATGACCAAAAATCATGGAGACCTAGAAAATTGTTTTTGGGCTTAAATTTTTGGTCTATCTTTACTCTTCAGAAATTGACCTGGCGTTTTGAAAAATTCAAAATGGCGGATCCAATATGGCGGCCAACTTTTCAAAAATGAACGAAATTTGAATAAAAAAAATACTATGATATTCTGCATAAAATTATAAGTAAGAAATGTCTTTTGCAAATTTTTGAATAAAATTGCCGTTTTTGAGAAAAAAATTCATGAATTTTAAAAATTTTCTATCTTGATAAAATCCATATTGGCCATATTGGCCATATTGGATCCGACATTTTGAATTTTTTTGACATCTGACATTGCATTCATCACTAGCAACCTCCTAACACCTGAGTATTTTTTAAATCTTTCTAATATGCCAATTGTGAATTTTTTTCTATATAAAAATTTTTAACATTCATGAATTTTTTTCTCAAAAACGACCATTTTATTCAAAAATTTGCAAAAGACATTTCTTACTTAGAATTTTATGCAGAATATCATAGTATTTTTTTTATTCAAATTTCGTTCATTTTTGAAAAGTTGGCCGCCATATTGGATCCGCCATTTTGAATTTTTCAAAACGCCAGGTCAATTTCTGAAGAGTAAAGATAGACCAAAAATTTAAGCCCAAAAACAATTTTCTAGGTCTCCATGATTTTTGGTCATTTAGGTGGCCCGGTTGACGTGGAATGTCCCATATATAAATATATATTTATATGTGGGATTACAAAGTTAATTATGCAGTTGGTGTATCTAGAAAACTGGACCGAAATTGCAAAATATTTTAGTTTTTCCTTGATTCATACACTAAACACTAATTGTATTCTAAATTTGAAGCTTCTATGTCTGCTAGAAGTGCCTTAGAGTTTTGATGGTCAGTCAGTGAGTGAGTGACAAAATTAAGAAATTTTGACTAGTTATAATTCTTAAACTACTGGTTCAAATTGAATGAAATGTGAAATATATCGTGTTTATACAATGCCTGCTTGGTTACTGAAAATTTAGACTTCTAGTTTTATCCATAACGAAGTTATAGGGGAGTCGAAAATGGCCTGAACTGTTTCGAGAAAAGGATGGTACGGCCGTGCCGCTTTTTTGCTCGACTTGGCGGGGGCACTGCCGTGCCCCCATATAGTCTAGTGAGACGGAATGTCGTCTGTGTCTTGAAGACGATGAAACTACAGTGCTGCGTAAAAGTTTAGGACCACCGAAAAATTTGTAGTAAACTCATATTTCCAAAACCTTTTATTCAAATGTTCCTTAACATGGATCTAAAATCCATCATTATAATTAAATTAGGTACTCTTTAATTTATAAAAAAGAAGTTTATTTGGTTCTCAGTAGTAAACAATACCAGAAATGGGCAATTTCTCAACTCAATACCAAACATTTTTTTCTTGAAATTTACAAAATTCTGCTATGGCAACACGTTTTCCAAGGCCGTTATGTTAATTCACATTTTGAGAAACATTGTAAATATTTTGATTACAAGTAATGGATTGTATTAGAAGCAGCAGTTGCAAAGTTTTCTGTATATTATTGAAACTTCTTGTACCTATGTTAAAGGGTAAAAAAATCGGTTGATTTCGGAAAATTATGTGAGGTAAGTTAGACAAATGACGTAAAAAATGAAAATTATTGTGATCCCGATTACAATTAGGTGATTGGGCTATACAAAGCAGGCAAATTCGAAAGGCAAATATGCGATAAGTAAGAGCTGTATTCATCGTGCTATACAAAGATTATATATATTAATATAGGGAAAGTGGGTCCGTTGAACACAGAAATCCGCAGGGGCGAAGCAAAAAAGTAACTCCGAGGATTAGAAGAAGTCTTCTTAACATAACAAAAAAAAATCGGGCCGCGAGTAGTGCTGAAATTTCTCATCAGCTGGTGGAAGCTAGTGGTATTGAAATTTCGCCGGGACATATTCGAAGAATATTGTGCGAGGAAAACATGAGGAAAAGATCTGCGACAAAAAAACCATTCCTTACGAAGAGACACGCAAAAGTAAGACTAGAATGGTGTAAGGCTCGACGAAATTGGACGGTTGATAATTGGAAGAAGGTCCTTTTTTCAGACGAAAGTTCTTTCCAACTTATGCCAAACAAAACACTAACAGTTCGCCGACTACCTAATGAACAATTCCTTCCTTCCTGCGTCAATTCTCAGAAGCAATATGGGGGTGGTAAGGTGACAGTGTGGGGCGGAATATCATAGAATGGGTATACTGATTTGGAATTGATCACAGGATCTATAAATCAATACTCATATGTGAACATCCTGAGCAATAAACTTATTCCATTTATGGAATGGAATATGCCCTTAAGGGGAGCTATATTTCAACAGGATAATGCCCGTCCTCATGTCGCTGCGAGCACTTTAAATTGGTTTATTGATCACAACATAACCATATTACCATGGCTAGCTTGGAGTCCAGATCTGAACATAATCGAAAATGTTTGGAAGGTCCTGGGCGAAAGAGTATCAAAGAGAAGACCAAAGACAGTAGAAGAATTGAAGAGTCTACTACTTAAAGAATGGGGAAATTTACCAAATGAAATGCTTAAAAATTTATTTGAATCAGGGTACGGAGAATCAAAAAATTTGATTCGTTCGTTTGCGAATGGATCCCAAGCGAATTAAATTTTTTGATTCGCTCACGAATTTTATTATTCGATTCTTTTTCTAATAAAATTCGACTCGCGAATTGAATCGAAAAGAACCCCGCACAAAATGTATGGGAATTGAACACCGGTCAATTTGTATGAAACTTCGTATTTTGATAGCCCTTTTTATGCTGATCAAAAGTCTCAATGGGCACGAAGCCCGAAAACCCCCCCAACTCCCCCAAAACTGTCCCTAAAGGTCAGGGACTGTATTTGATAGATTTTATTGGTGAATTGCCTTACCGAAATATTTTACTACTGTAGTCAAACCTACGGACTCCATACAGTAACTAGGTCATTCCCAAAACAGTCAAATCCCCCCCCCCCCTCTATCCACACCTCATAGCTCGACATGCGACTTTTCCCCGTTTACCGACTGTGAGAACGTTAAATCGTGAATTCCATACCACAGCCACCTAAGCGATCACTACTCAATACCGTTCGACCCCCGAAAAATGAACCTCTCACCCTAACACTAAACCTGGGGGGTGAAACAACCCCACTCCGTGCCAAACTTGCCATATGAATTATTCCTGCTTACGGGTTCCCAAACTGGGTGACCTTGATTTGCATTCCATAGCCACCTAAGCGTTCACTATTCAATATCCTTCGGCAGATTTTGGTACGGAGTGGGGTTAGTTCACCCCCAACCCCGGGGTTGCTATTGGAGTGGAGGGTTCAATTGTCAGGAATCGAAGGTTGAGTAGTGATCGTTTAGATGGTTGTGGGATGGAATTCACGATCAAACGGTTTCAAAACCCGTAGGCAGTGAAAAGTCATATGGCAGGTTTTACGGGCTGTGGCGAGGGTTGGGGGCGGGGGTTCGAAAGATATTGAATAGTGAACGCTTAAGTGGCTCTGGAATGCAAATCACGGTCACCCAGTTTGAGAACCCGTAAGCAGGAATAATTCATATGGCAGGTTTGGTACGGAGTGGGGTTGTTTCACTCCTCAGGGTTAGCGTTGGGATGGAAGGCTCATTTGGCGGGGGTCGAACGGTATTTGAGTATTGATCGTTTAGGTGGCTGTGGTATGGAATTCACGATGAAACGTTCTCACAGCCGGTAAACGGGGAAAAGTCGCATGTCGAGCTATGAGGTGTGGGGAGAGGGGGGGGGGGGGGGGGGTGACTGTTTTGGGAATGACCTAGTTACTGTATGGAGTCCGTAGGTTTGACTACAGTAGTAAAATATTTCGGTAAGGCAATTCACCAATAAAATCTATCAAATACAGCCCCTGACCTTTAGGGGCAGTTTTGGAGGAGTTGGGGGGGTTTTCGGGCTTCGTGCCCATTGAGACTTTTGATCAGCATAAAAAGGGCTATCAAAATACGAAATTTCATACAAATTGACTGGTGTTCAATTCCCATACATTTTGTGCGGGGTTCTTTCAAGAACTCAAAATTTAATTCGTTCGCGAATTTATCGCAAATGAATGATTTGGGAATCAAATTAAATACAACCGAATGCAGATACCCAACAACATAATACGCATATACTTTTATTCATAAATTTTAAATTTATTATTAAATTTAAAAAAATCACGTATTCTATCGCAGTAAATTAAACTCTTTCACTTTGGTCAAAATAATTGCAAAAAATAAAATTTCAATTATCATAACAATATATTTCGAACTTAGCTGATCGGTTCCAAATCGTCGACGAGTATTCTGCATGCCGTAAAATGCGACTAAACAGCTAATGACACATGATGTGACATGCAACATGACATGTGACATGAAATTTTTTTTTGCACCATGTTGTAGAGCGGGTCCGATAACCCCCCTTAGAAACCCCGAAGGGGTCGAAAAAGCCCTAGGAGGCCAAAAAATAGGCCAAAACATCATTTTTGTTTTGTTTACGAATGCCAAATTAACGACGAGTCTATTGCAAGCCGTAAAATGTGGATTAACGGCTTATGACACATGATGTGACATGCAACATGACATGTGACATGAAATTTTTTTTTGCACCATGTTGTAGAGCGGGTCCGATAACCCCCCTTAGTAACCCCGAAGGGGTCGAAAAAGCCCTAGGAGGCCAAAAAATAGGCCAAAACATCATTTTTGTTTTGTTTACGAATGCCAAATTAACGACGAGTCTATTGCAAGCCGTAAAATGTGGATTAACGGCTTATGACACATGATGTGACATGTAACATGACATGTGACATGAATTTTTTTTTTTGCACCATGTTGTAGAGCGGGTCCGATAACCCCCCTTAGAAACCCCGAAGGGGTCGAAAAAGCCCTAGGAGGCCAAAAGATAGGCCAAAACATCATTTTTGTTTTGTTTACGAATGCCAAATTAACGACGAGTCTATTGCAAGCCGTAAAATGTGGATTAACGGCTTATGACACATGATGTGACATGTAACATGACATGTGACATGAAATTTTTTTTTTGCACCATGTAGAGCGGGTCCGATAACCCCCCTTAGTAACCCCGAAGGGGTCGGAAAAGCCCTAGGAGGCCAAAAAATAAGCCAAAACATCATTTTTGTTTTGCTGGAATTTTTCAGAAAATTAGAATTTGAAAGTTTTTGAAATTGAAGATAGTAGTCAAATCATAAAACTTCAAATATTTTATTAAAAATTGCTGCGAGAGGGTTTTCAGGGTTGCTCATTCCGATTTTTCTTTTGAGAGTTTGGAACTCTAGATGTCGATTGAAATACAAAATTCTATGGATTTGAAAATTAGTATCTAGGGTTTTCTGTAGAAGACGAGGAGGGACATTTTTGAATCAAAGTCGGATGATCAAAAGTGGTGAGAAAAATAAGTAGGTCAAAAGATTTAAATGAAAGTTAATTCTAAAATAATAACAATAGAATTTGTTGTTGTTTCATATTGCCAGTTAATTGTCCTTTTAATTTTTTTTTTCCGCATTCTAAATACGTCGACGTCTTGCTATCCTTATCATAGCAGACGTATTTAGAAAATACAAAAACTTTAAGTCGACCCATTCTTAAAATTACAATTGGTTGCACCCTGAAGATGTATATATCAGTGGCTAAACAGCTCACAAGAGTGACTGGCCTACCTACTACACAGTCACAGCTGACGCATCGCCAACAAAGAACAGTAAAAAGAACGAGAAGAGAGCGAACCGAAAAGAATGATTCTTTTCCATTCATATTCGCTCGTGAACGAAATCTGAAAAAGTTCATTTGAATCATTCTCAGGGATGAATTGAAAGCTTTAAGTTCTTCTCAAAAAATTCGCTCACGAATTTTATAAATTTGATTCGATTCGCGAACGAATGGAAAGAGAGGAATTAAATTTTTTCGATTCGCGAACGGAATTTTTCCGTACCCTGATTTGAATCTTTACCTCGCACAATTGCTGCTTGTATTCGAGCTAAAGGATATTATTTTAAAGGTTAATAAAAGGTTAATTAAAATCTTGAAGAAAAATTTTTTTGTGGTCCTATGTTTTTACGCAGGTATTAAATTGAGAAATTGTCCATTTCTGGTATTGTTTACAACTGAGATCCACATAACGTTGTTTTTCATAAATTAAAGAGTACCTAATTTTATTATAATGATGAATTTTAGATCCATGTTACGGAATATTTCAATAAAAGGTTTTTGAAATATGAGTTTACTACAAATTCTTCGGTGGTCCTAAACTTTTACGCAGCACTGTACATCACACACCTTGTGTGCTTGAACTTAACATATAGGCTACTTTTTATTTGGATAATACGGGGCCTCAATAGCTCGACGCGCTTGTTGTGAGCGAGCAGGGCGCTAGAGGTTGTGGGCTCAATTCCCACCAGAAACTCTGCTCACAAAAAGTGGTATCACAATAGGCCTATAATGGCCCAAGCGTGTCTTCAGACAGCGACATCGATCTACATTTCCATTCGGATAATATTTACATATGGTTTCATTTTTTCTTGCATCGCGCGCAATTATAAGATCACAAAAATATCCTTGCACTAATCAGTAGGAGATTTAAGTAAAACAGAGATAACCTTCATAGCTAAACTCATTATTTAGGTGAGAGCTAGATAGTTGAAATTTGGTCAAACTGTGATTTTGATTGTGATGTGTTTTTGTATGGGATCAACTGTACAGTTCTTAAATGTCAGTGAGTGCCTTCTTTTGCCAACTTCCGTTCTTCCATGCAAAGTTTTTTTTGACTATGTCCCAGGCCGCAGTTTATATGCAGCTAAGTTCTCATCAAGTGTACTCTAAAACTAGAGATTAAACCTGATTCGCGTGAAGGCAGATTCGCCTTTATATATAGGTATTATTAATACAGTCACTCCTAGACAACTTATTATTTGTTTAATAGAATTATAAATTATATTATTTAAGTAGGAGGAATTCTCAAAATTGCATGTCGATTTCAATAAATACAACAATAAAAAAAACTTTTTTATTTACAGCTTCATCAAAAGCAGTTCACATACTTCACAACTCTGAATATCCAGCTTCAACATTTTCCATTTTGGAGACTGGAACTAAGCAAATTTCACTTGTCGCGGATGGACTTTTTGACTTATTAATGTTAAAAATGACTTCCGCATATACATCCAAAAAACAAACAAAGGTACAGTGATATTAAAGAGCTCAATATATTATACGTAGGAACATATTGTTTTAATTTTGCCCACCGAGCGGCTGATCGGCAAAACTACAAAATCCGCCTTCGCAACAATTCAGCGGCTAACGAACAGACAGACAGACAGACGAACGAAAGGACATTTTTGTTAAGAATTCAACGTTCACCGAAGTAGACGAGCTTAAAAAAAAAGATCGATCAGTGTTTCGATCCGAGAAGCTACGCTGATCTCATCAGTATGGCACTTGGCTTCTCTGCCATAGACACTCACAAAGAAGTGATCAAAAGCTAATCCCTATATCTGCCCGATTATAACTACATGTGTGAATTATAAACGAAGGCAAATTTTGCCGCAATATTAAGAAGCTATTCTACTTTGTGCACTTCAACAAATCGATTTTATTTTTTTACATTTTTCAAAAGTAAATACCTTTAAAAACATAAAAGCCAGAAGGTATTCTGTATGGAGCCGGCATCGCTGATTAGCTGTAAGTATAATTTTTATACAAAGAGCATAGCGGGGTAAGCATGAAGTAGCGGCCCCAGCGGAAATTTCAACTGCCAATTTTTGTGTATGTTGGTCTTACTGAATGTAACTTACCTGTAAAATATTACTTCAAAATATGCATTGGTTTTCGAGAAAATTGAAAAAATATTTTTGAAGAAAAAAATGTTTTTCTCGTTAATAGTTCCAAATATAGCAATGCCCATAATATATGTTGTACACAACTTAGAGAGACAACATATCATAATATTTTTTTCCGAAAATCTCGAGATAATTGTTAAAAAAAATTTTTTTGAAATTTAAAAAAAATTAATTTCATGTTTTCTAAACATGACACACCTACGAAATTTTTACTGAAAAACACCCTTATCATAATCTACAACATATATTTGGATCCAAATTTTTACGTGGGTGGAAGGGGTTTTTTTCTCGTTTTACTTAAATTGGATTCTTAACTTTTTGACACATAAGATAAATTCAACCAATTATTTCAAAATAAGTATTTTATGATACAAGTGCAAGGTCAAACCAATGTTAACCCCTTGCCGTATGAATCGAGCGACGATTGCGTGTGCCACTTTCGATGAAAGCTTTTCTTATGCATTGTAACCAGAAGCAGTCATCACGTGTCTGATACGAGCTTCTTATTTTAGGCACAGAAGTATGATCACGTCTCCCACACGTTGTTTT
Organism: Dysmachus trigonus; assembly: GCA_949715965.1. Lineage (NCBI taxonomy): Eukaryota > Metazoa > Arthropoda > Insecta > Diptera > Asilidae > Dysmachus > Dysmachus trigonus. Next base: position 47,121,149 of record OX454321.1, read on the forward strand.
AAGGCAAAGGGTTAAGTGTTAAAGAAGAATGCGTAATAATCGTCCTGAGTGGATTAGTCATATCTAGCATACGTAGTATGTTATTTTTGTTAACGTGTCGAGACAGGATCATACATGTGAATTGTTATTTCATGTTGTATCTCATTAACCCTTTGCTTTAAAACAACGTGTGGGAGACGTGATCATACTTCTGTGCCTAAAATAAGAAGCTCGTATCAGACACGTGGTGACTGCTTCTGGTTACAATGCATAAGAAAAGCTTTCATCGAAAGTGGCGCACGCAATCGTCGCTCGATTCATAAGGCAAGGGCTTGAGTCAAACTTTGTCAATTTGAAAGTTTAGATTCGCGCATTCACATCAATTATTCTCATTTGTTCGAAAAGTTATTATCTACGTTTTATGATAATGGATTCTTCGAAACATCTACTATAAAATCTCCGCGTTTTTATTAAATTATTTTGGAACACTGATAACACAGGATACAGATTTAAGTAGAAAAATTATAGCACGTATGAAAGCTCTTAGATATAACGATAATACGTTAGCTACGGAAATAGAACAAAAACGGTTGTTACGAAGAAAGCAACCATTTCAAAAGCTTACTAATCGTAGCTTTTTGGACTTTCCAGAAATGAGTGAAGAACAACTGAAGCTATTTTTTACTGGTACTTATCAATATTGTCAAGCAATTTCGTATCTCGCTGAGATGTTAAATGATGATGGGACTCTCAATATAAAATTTTTAAAAGATCAATCTAACATTTTAAAATTTCAAGTAAGGTCGCGACATGTAGCTCGAAAATCATACCGTTGCTTTATAGAATATTTCCCTAAAACGGTTGTGAAGGAATAAGTAGGTACTTTTGTGAATGTCCTAATGGCCGTAGAACTGTGGGATGCTGCTCACATTTGGCGGCTGTAATTTATTATTTATCCTACGGCCGTTACTTGGCAAAACAAAAAACAAAACAATTAAGTCATCTATTCAAGAAAGAAAATATGATACCAGTTATTGAAGAGGATAGTGATAACGAATAATTAATATTTTTTGTTAATTTTATAGATTGAAAAAAATAAAAAGCAATATTTTATTCTGAGCGCTACTCTGTTCGAATTATTTTAGAAAAAAAAACCCCCCTTCCACCCACGTAAAAATTTGGATCCAAATATATGTTGTAGATTATGATAAGGGTGTTTTTCAGTAAAAATTTCGTAGGTGTGTCATGTTTAGAAAACATGAAATTAATTTTTTAAAAATTTCAAAAACATTTTTTTTAACAATTATCTCGAGATTTTCGGAAAAAAATATCATGATATGTTGTCTCTCCAAGTTGTGTACAACATATATTATGGGCATTGCTATATTTGGAACTATTAACGAGGAAAACATTTTTTTCTTCAAAAATATTTTTTCAATTTTCTCGAAAACCAATGCATATTTTGAAGTAATATTTTACAGGTAAGTTACACTCAGTAAGACCAACATACACAAAAATTGGCAGTTGAAATTTCCGCTGGGGCCGCTACTCCATGCTTACCCCGCCATGCTCTTTTTAAAAAAAACAATTTTGAACGCGTTTTTCTCAAAACTACATTTTTCGATGTGGTGCCAGTAATTTCGCAGAAACTACTTGACCGATCCTTCTGAAATTTGAACCACATATTCCTCACATATATAGGTATAGCCCGAACTAGAATTATGTCAAAATTGTAACGAAAAATCGCAAAAAAGACGCAATTTTCGAAACTATTTGTTTAAACAGCCGCCATTTTGTTATTTTTCCATAAACATGAAAAATCCTAGTTCGGGCCATAGCCACTGAATAAAAATCTTTTTGATTTTTGTGTTTCAGATCATTCGTTGCTGCAAAGTCACTAGTACCGTTTATACTGGTTTTTTTGCATGGCTATAAAGATGCAGCTGTTGTCACTATATATATAAAATATAATAAAATCAATAAACAAAATATTTTTGTATATTTCAAGAGTATATTTATTAAACCCAAAAAGATTTATAACCATATCTATTAAGAGTTCTAAAAAAAATTCGGAAAATTAACTAATTTTTAAGGCCTGTAAAGTAGAATAGCCCCTTAAGTATAGTGCAATATACATATAATTATGATGATGAGAAATTGAATTTAATTTTAATTTTGCCACATTGATCCATTCAGGGCCGGATTTACCTATGGGCACTTAGGGCACTGGCCCACGGGCCCCCACCAACTTGGGGCCCCCACCAACTGTAATCTTAAATATTTTAGAAGAGTTTAAAAAAAAATAATTGTATGAAAGCTGAACGGCTGAAAAAACTTTTCAACATTTTTATTGAAGATATTTTTATTGAACTTGACTTAACATGTTTACCTATAAAAAATAATCGATAATAAACGATAAAGCCTTAGAAATGTTTATGCACTTTAAGTGTATATCAAAAATTTTAATCAAAGTAAATTAAAATAATTGACAATGTACTTATTTTTTAAACTATTATAAATCATACTCTGTTATGAAAGTACCATTGTAGCTTCATAATTATAAAATTACGAGTAAAATTAATACTTCCTTTCTTGATGTATATTCTTTAAAAAAGTCTAATTTCCTATAAGTCAGTGTAACTGCTTTGAATTCTTGAAAATTGATGAGTTCAAAGATTCTGCGAAAACTTCAAAAATTCGCAGCGATTCGCGGAAAGTCTAATACCTTAAAGGCGCGTTTCCAATACAGCGTGGAGATTCAGAGTATTTGCTATCTCTACACTTCACACCATGCATTCATACTGAATATTTAAAACTGTGTGCAATATGACTTTTTTAATTTATAAAATATATTTCAAGTATGTAACTTTTTGAAGGTGTTAAAGATATTTTGAATAAATTAAAGTTAAGTAGTAATCAGCAAATGGGGTACTATACTAAGTGCGGTTGGCGCCTTAGGCGCCGACCGCGCGAAATTTTTTAGGGCCCCCACCATTTTGTGCCCATAGGCCCCCACACATCCAAATCCGGCACTGGATCCATTATGTTATAGGTAGGGGCAATTTTTATTTCGGAAGAATTTGTTATAATTTTTTTATGTTTTAAATCTTTATTCAACTAAAAGACGAAGAGAAAAAAATTAACAAAAAAGTATCGATTATTATTATAATTAGAATAAAACTCTCTTCGAAAAATATCGAATCGATGTATCGGGAATGTTTTGCACAAAAATCTGTTAAAATGTTCCCGATTGTTTGTGGCTAAATAAGTATTTTTTACAGTTATTATGTTACCATTATTATTGTTCTATACTATTAACTAGCTGAAGTTAACCCACTTTGTTGGGTTTTTTTTGCAGTTTCTTTCTATATCTAATATAGAAGACGTGCGTTAAAAGACTTTCAGTAACTTTAGAACATAATTTCTAAGAATAAATTAATACTAAGTATATGAAAAATTGGACAGTCGATGCTTCAAGTTTAGGCATCTTTCGGCTGCCATATTTAATTTTTGGTGAACAATTTTTCAAATCTGACCTCAGATTCGGAAAGAGCAGGTCTTTTTACTTTAGAAAATGTTTTTCTCTAATAATTTTTAGTTGGTCATAGGTTTTTATATACGAAAAACTAATCGTCTGTGAAATTTCCGCTTAGTCGTTAAGGAGACATTCTCATTGAAATGGACAAAAAAACGACTTTTTTTGAAATTTTTTGTTTAAACCCTATTGCATTTATTAAAAATTTTAAAAATTGGCCATGTTTTTGGGGGAAAGTACGTGTATAAAAAAAAGAGGGTGGGGTACTTTTATGCATTTTTAAAGGTCTATGTCCTAGTATTTATGTTAATGAGTCGAATGCTTTTTGAAGTTTTTAAATCTGTCGAGCAGAATTTGAGATATCACTGGTACCAGGTGAAAAAAAGTAGTTTCGAGAAAAACGCGTTTAAAGTTTTTGTGCGACGCTCCAAATCTATAGAAACCGGTATATATCGTTACGCATATATATCTATAACCTTCGTTAGCATTACTATGATGTTAAGGAATACTTTTATGTAAAAAAACAAATCGATTTTTTTCACGTCCAATGAGAATGTCCCCTTAATGGGTTAACATTACCCAATGTAAAATGGGTATATAATACTGATGTCGAATGTTGTCATTTTACAGTGAGGGATGGCAACTTGATTCAAATTATCAACTATAAAAAAATTAACCCTTTCGTAGCCGCAGGCGATATATGTTGCCATGCGCGCCTGCTGCTTACAAACCGCAAGCGACTTATGTTGCCCAGCGACAGGTCTGTTTTCGATTCTTAGTTACTCGGTCACCCGTGGTCCTGTCGTCCGGCTTGAAACAGCCATCTGTTGGGGAAAGCATGAAGTACAGCTTAAAGTGTAAGGATTAATTAAAAACAAAAATTATTCTAAGTTAAAATTTGACCGAGCTAGGTTAGAAAATGTGAACGCAAGTAAGGCACCGCTAAGCTAACCCTCAAAAGCCCTGCGTCGGTAGCGCAGAGAAACGGGCGTCATGCGCGGTCGCGAAACGGTTAATAATCATCGTTCTAGAATTTTCCATTGCACAAATAATCTGTAATTGATCAGGCAAACATTTATGAATACCCAAATACCGATAATTTGCACTCCAAAAATTGTGATTATTCAAGCAATCGTCAATCCATGGGCCAGAAAGTCGAGAATACTCAACTAGTCAGCAATTTTCTGTCACACATTTCTGATTACTCTAGCAATCGGTAATTCATGGGCCAGAAATTCTAGAATACTCAATTAGTCAGCAATTTTCTGTCACAAATTTCTGATTACTCTAGCAATCGGTAATTCATGGGCCAGAAATTCTGAAATACTCAACTAGTCAGCAATTTTCTGTAAGAAATTTCTGATTATTCTAGCAATCGGTAATCCACGGGCTAGAAATTCAAGAATACTCAACTATTCGGTAATTTTCTGACACAAATTTTTGATTACTCTAGCTTCTGGTAATTTATTGACTATAAATTTGAAAATACCCATTTTCGTGTGATGTATAATACTTATGTTAGGAATTACGTATCGCATTAGTCATGTGATATTTGACATAACTGTATGTTATGTTTGACAAAGCACATAAAATGTTTGCACATACGGTTATGTTATTTGTAATATGTGATGAGAAGCATAACATCTGTTACATATAATGAATATGTGGGGAACGCAAATAACAATTCCCATTAGCGCGATTCTTTTCCATGGAACATCATTTATTAATGAAAAACTGAGCAGAGTTTGAGTTGCAAAGTTTATTACGATGTTCACTATACAAAGGTTTGCCACAAAAAGGGAAGAGTTCTAAATACAATGACGTTAAATACAAATCAAGAACGCAGGGCCTAATAGCTGAATCCGCTGATTATTCTCATTGATAGTATTACCAGCTTACAACGCTAAAATAAGAATCTATTACATTAATTTCCCATTTTAAAATCCCCACTGAAATTAATGTTTATGTTCATTGTTACTGGTCAAAGCAATTGCTCCCAAGTTGTCACAGAAAAATGTAATCATGAGCTGATCGATAAGGTTGAGTTCTTTTTCCAAACTTCTGAGCCAAATAGCTTCCTGGACTGCGGAGGATATTGCCATGTACTCGGCCTCCGCTGTAGATAGTGCAACTGTTGGTTGTTTGCGCGTGTTCCAACTGATCGCACAGTGCCCTTTGGTGAAGAAATATCCAGTCGTCGATTTTCTGTCTTTATCGGAACCCCAGTCGGCATCGCAAAAACCAATGATGTTGCTCGAATTGGATCGCGAATATTCCAGCCTGTAGAACATAAATCCTTTCACATATCGCAGGATTCGGTTCACCATCATCCAGTGCAGATTGGCGGGGTTGTTTGAAAATCTACTGACTAAATTCACTGCATACAACAGGTCCGGTCTCGTACATTGAGCGAGGTAAAGTAGAGAACCAACCGCTTTCTTGTACGGGAAATTATCTTCGACTTCGTTGTGCTGCAAACGATCGTCATGATTTAATGCGAAGATTCTGTTGCCCAGTTCCAACCAGAGTTTACCGTTATTTCTGTCTCGTATAACGCGAAAACCCAAACACCGATTGATCGGGCCGAGAACTTTCATCTTAAACTGTTGATTCAGTTTCACTTTCAGTTGTTTCTTCCACTGAACGTTGTTGGTGAAGAGGATGAGATCGTCGACGTAAACAGCGATGTAAATTTTACTGTGATTGCCCAACAGGTAGTAGACACAGTTGTCGGTCTTCGAATTTTTTAGTCCAAGCTCCGTTAGTGTCCCATGTAGCTTGCTGTTCCAGTTTCGGCTGGATTGTTTAAGTCCGCAGATTGACTTCTGGAGCTTGCATACTTTATTTCCAACTTCGTAGCCCTGTGGTTGTTCCGTGTAGATGATTTCTTCCAGATCGCCCTGAAGAAAAGCCGTTTTGGCGTCCAGATGATCGATGTCAAGATTCTCTTGCACTGCCATCGCTAGGAGATATCTGACTGACGTATATCTAACTACTGGTCAACACCCTTTTTCTGTGAACAACCTTTCACAACGAGGCGGGCTTTGTATCTGACCGTGTCATCCGGATTCCTTTTTGTCTTCAAAACCCATTTGGTTTTAATCGGAGTGCGACCTTCCGGTAAATCTGATAATGCCCAAGTTCCGTTGTCCATCAGAGATTTGTACTCGTCATCCATGGCCAACTCCCACTGGGTCGCGTCGGGACCAGATAGCGCTTCTTCAACTGATGAACGATCTTCCGCAGGAACTGACTTTGATGAATATACGAAATCTGGAAGTTGTTGTCCGGAAGTGCTCTAGTGGGTGAACGGTTGATCAGATATGTTGCGGTATTAACGGCTTCCGCCCAGAATCTCTTCTGAAGATGTGAATCGAACAGCAGACATCTCGCTTTTTCCATGATTGTTCTGTTCAATCTCTCCGCCTTCCCGTTTTGCTGAGGGTTATAGGGAATTGTTGTCTGATGTATGACTCCGGCATCTTTATATTGATTTGACAATCGATGATTCATGAATTCACTGCCATTGTCAGATCTGAGAATTTTTATCTTCTGACCGCTCTGATTTTCGACCATGTTTTGGAACTCGATAAATTTATTAAACTAAAAAACTTAAACTACAATTCTCCCGATCAATGTTCAGTTAACGATGTAGAGCTGATTAATTTCTGGGCTCATAACCTAATGAAAAACTGAGCAGAGTTTAAATTGCAAAGTTTATTACGATGTTCACTATACAAAGGGAAGAGTCCTAAATGCAATGACTTTAAATACAAATCAAGAACGCAGGGCCTAATAGCTGAATCCGCTGTTTATTCTCATTGATAGTATTACCAGCTTACAACGCTAAAATAAGAATCTATTACATTAATTTCCCATTTCAACATTTATGACTGCGAGTCTGTTGATGACCAGGTGAGTTGTCTTAATGAATAATTGATAAGCATGTCCCTTTGCAAAGAAAAGCTATCAGGAATAATTCTTATCCCTGGTTCTCTGCAGAAATCAATTCCTTGATAGTACAAAACACCTGAAAACCGGAAGTCCTACGCCATCGTAAGAAATAAAGTGACGGCGAAAGTTCGCGCGGCTCAGCGTGCATACTATGAGCGCAAATTTAGTTTGCGCATCCTGCCAAAAATGCTGTGGCGTAATATGCGTGAAGCTGGCGTCTGTGATGACGATGTGACGAATACTGCACTTTGCCCCAATGATCTAAACAACTTTTTTGTAGGCGATAAACAGTCTAAAAACTATGAACTGCCCCCGTTGCGTCCAGTCTCTGCAAACTCTGACTCGGGTTTCCATTTCAGTGGAGGAGTAGACAGAATTGAAGTGCTTAATGAAATTTTTTCCATCAATTCAAGTACTGTTGGCCCGGACGGAATGTACCCTAGGTTTGTTAAACTCATTGCCCCGCTCATCACAAGTCCTCTTTTGCATGGTTTTAATGTCTGTATGACCAAGTCTATATTTTCCCGGGCTTGGAAATCAGGTAATGTTATTCCTGTTCCGAAAAAATCTACACCTTCAACTTTCTCTGATTACAGACCAATCCGTTTGCTCTGCTTCCCGTCTTTGTGTTTGAAAAGCTGCTATATTGGCAAATTCAAGAATATATATTGGGAAGTCAGACGCTCACCGAGTGGTGAGCAGAACACAAAACTAATTACTGCAAATAAGAAAAAAAAAATAAATACCCTTCTAGGAAATCATTGATTCATGCAAAAACTTACATATAAAGCAAATTAAAAACCAACTCATAGCCAAAATAAAACTTTTATATATGTAGAAAAACGAAATGCACAATAAAAAATTAATAAATCTGTAAACAAAGAGAACAAAACAACGTAAAAAAAATAACTACTATCCCAGAAACTAAATCAACTAATCAAAATCAATTCCTCCCATAGTTAAAATAAACCGAATAAAATCCCCCAAATTTTACCCGATTCTAATAATAAAATTTTTGGAATCAGGTTTCCGACCAAAACACAGCTGCGAAACAAACAAATTAGCCTCTCTCTGTGGCTTTTCAATAGCAGCGAACCGTCTGGTACATTTTCTTAGCAATAGATCTCAAAGGGTTACTTTAAGTAATGGCAATACATCTGAACTACTTCCATTATCCTCTGGCGTCCCTCAAGGCTCCGTAATTCTGGTCTCCTGCTTTTCAGCCTGTATATTAATCATCTCCTTGACGTCTTACAGCATGTCAGCTGTCACATTTATACCGATAATGTGCAAATTTACTTAAGCAGTCCCAAGGACCTCATCGAAGACTGCGTTTCCTGCATAAATAGCGACCTGGCGAGGATATACAACTGATCTGTTGATAACAGGCTCAACTTAAGGGGGTAGTCCAGTGAAAACGACTGTTTTTTCAACGATTTTTTTTCCATATTAGAAGTCAATTTTTATTAAAAAACTTTTTGACATATGATAGTACAACTATTAAAATACAAAAAAAAATTTTTTTTTTTCTGTTTTCGATGAGTCATCCCGACAAAATGGCCGCTCCAAAAAAAAAATTTTTTTGTTGGCGGACGTCGAATCTCTGCAACGGTTCATTTGAAACAAAAAATTCAAACGAGGTTTTAATCTGTAGAACATTGGCTATCGTCGGAACTAGAATTATTAATTTTCAATAAAAAATAACAAAATGGCGGCATTTCGAATTTTTCTGGTGTTTTTCGGGTGCTTAATTTGTTTATAACTTTGTAAATAAACAATGGATTTTAATAATTCTAGTTCCGACGATAGATACACAATCAAGAAATATACAGCTAAATTTTTAGATCAATCGGAGCAAAAGACTCTGAGATCTGACGTCCGCCGAGTCAAAACATGCTGTTTTCAGAAAAACGCGTTTAAAGTTTTTTATGCGGAAAAAAGCTAAAAAAATTAATTTTACCTTAGTCAGCGATGCCTGCTCCATACATAACGCGATGCCTCCTAAATACATAACTAACCTTAAATACAAAGCAGAAGGACCTAGACCGTTATAAACCGAAAAAAAATGGGCGAAGCAAACAGAAATACAAGAGTCCTCCTTGCTCCGAAACACGCCAGGGGACCTTCGAGCGCTCGGATTACACGTAACTCGAAAACTCTCTGTATCTTTAAAACTATTCAATATTTTGCTTAGATATTTTAAGGGAGTATTTTCTAGGTGTAGTAGAGTAGATTTAAGCAAAAAACAAAAAAACGAAAAAAATTTTTTTTTTCACTGGACTACCCCCTTAAATGCGGGGAAATTGCAGTGCATTGCTTTCTGCAGAGGATTGGCTGATTTCTCTGCATTACCTCCAGTTATGATGAGAAATGTGGTCATTTCTTACGAGTTGAAGATGCCTAACCTTGGTTACCGCCAAGTAGCAATTGTTTATGCTACTCTTCGCCGTCTCTGGCTTTCTGCCAGAGTATACTGGTCGATATCCCGAAAAGTTTTATAAAGGTTGCTTATTTTGTCCCACTCTATCCAAAAGATGATTTCAATGTATCTGCTTTCTAATAAAAAAAAAACACATTTTCTTCCAAACTTCAAAAACTGCTGAGCATCATTAAATGGAAACAATGATATATGTACAAGGCGTTATTATGGAGAAAGTTATTTTCAATAATTTTCGTTTATAGAAAACAAAAAAGCTCGTTGGATAATCTGTTGAGATTTAATAAATATAACGTCATTGCCATGTTTATATCTCTTGTTTTTACTATGATCGAAAAACATGGAGAAAAATATATACCTTTTAGCCTTGTTTAAACTAGGAGTCTCGTGGAAGCAGGAAGACCGAGGTTGCTTTTTAATTTTGCTCCTGTCCGTGTTATGTTATTTTAAATTTTTTTTTTTTTTGGTCCAAGAATATAACTATTATTAAGTTTAAATAAAGATAAGGTAATCTTCCATATATCTTTTCTTAGATTCTATTTAATTTTTAATTAATTTTATTATAGATTGAATCAAAAGGTGTAAGATTTGAATATGGCGACTTTCTGATAAAACTCGGTAGCGTTACAATGAGCGAAAACTTCAAAGGTATTTTAATTGAGGTATGTCTTTAAAAAAATGTAAATAATTACAGTAGTGGCCAAATAAAAGTTACCACCTTGAAAATTAATTACTACAGGCGCCTTTAAACTTTTATTAATATCGCACAGTTATACATACCTGGAATATATTTATGGTTTAGGTCGAGTTTATTTAATAGTTATTTGTTTGCAAAAACACATTCTTGTTCAGAAGTTCGTGAGTGAGCCTGGTGCGACAACTTACAAGTGAACAAAAGAGTGTCATTTGTTCATTAAGCCAGGAAGGAAAATCGGCTAAGATTATTTCCGGTAAAGTGGGATGTAGTCATGTCACTGTTCTTAACGTTTTAAGGCTGTGGCGTGAAACTGGCTCCACTGACAGGAAGAAAGTCACGGGGTTTGCATAGCCGAAAAATGGGTCCAAGAGTGGACCGTGCTTTTGCCTTAAAATATTTAAGCCGTGTAGAGAATTGGCTATGTAGTTTCAGGAAAGTTATAACATAAGTTTGAGTGCAAGAACTGTGCGACGAAGGTTGCAATCCTCTGGACTATATGCACGAAGACCCTTAAAAAAAACCGGCCTAACAGCGCGAATGAGGACTGCACGCTTAAATTTTTCCTTGGCGCATAGATCATGGACTGAATGACTGGAAGAGAGTAATCTTTACGGATGAGTCGAAGATCAATCTCAACTAATCTGATGGGCTGCTGCCGAGAATGAGAGAGAAGGAGAAGTGAAGATCTCCGGGACGACTATGTTTTGCCCAGAAATAAATTTCTGGTCGGTATTATGGTTTGCGGTTGCGTTTCATATTTTTGAGTAGGGGATATTACTATTTGCACAGGATCCATGATCACGGAGAACTACATCACGGTTATTCACGACCATTTGATCCCACGGATGGAAAGACTGTTTCCTGTTTATCACATTTCTTATTGTTCTCTATCATGAGTTTTGAATTTAATCCAAAAATAATAGACTCTTATCGTTTTCGCTTTAAGGCAAGGAATTTGTATCGCGGTCCGGATTAATAGCCAAGGAAGAGTCCAGACATGAATGCCATAGAAAACTGTTAAACTGTCAAAGCTTAAGGTTTGCGCAGCGAACAGGACCCCCAAAAAACATGGGGGAACTCAAAACTGCTGTAATAGATGCTCGAAACAACAACATCAGCTTGGAGTACTGCAGATCACTCATCCTTTCAATGCCGAGGAAAATCGAAACTGTTATTAAGACTCGTGGAGGTCACACTAAATATTAAAATTATATGCTTAATATACTGCATTAATATAAATTTAAGTTGAAATGTTTGTTTCTTGTTCATTTGATCGTTTTTTGATCTTAACATTTCAGTTGAATAATTTGGAAATTTTTGTTAATAAGAACAAAGTTAATTACCAATTTTTATGAGGGCATTAAGTTTTTTCTTAATTATTATACAATAACAAAGGATGCTGTATCCTTTCCTTTTCATTACATGGCGATCTAAATGTTTACAATCGATTTTTTTTCAAAATTTAAAAGGTGATAACTTTTATTTGGCCACTACTATATATCTTAATATATAAAGTCGTCGATGCGTCTGTTAGTGATCATGTAACTTCTGAACGACTTGACCGATTGAGGTTATATTCTGACAATATTCATAGCTATGCTAGCATCCGATAGGTGGCGCTGTAATCAAGTTATTTCATATGTACATAAATATGAAAAGATTTCGATGAAAATTGGCACTTTGGCGTTTTGGCGTTTTGGCGTCTTCAAATCCGCTGTGTGCAAATTTAGAAATTGCCAGATCCAAAATGTCGACAATTTCTCGATTTCATCGGTTTTTAATGAAAATTAATACAATGTTTATTTGGAAGCCATTAATTTTGAATATTGTCAAAATTTGCAAACCTAAGATGGCGGATGGCGACAAAAATTTCTCGATTTTAACGGTTTTAATGAAAATTAGTACGAGATTATTTTTTTGAGAGCACTAATTTTGCATTTAAACAAAATTTTTAAATCCAAGGTGGTGGCTCCAAAATGGCAACCTGAATTCCGCGATTTCAACGGATTGTAGTGAAAATTGGCACAATGATTATTTCCAATATAGCGACCTAAATTTCTCGATTTTAACGGATTTTAATGAAAATTAATTTAGAGGCCACTAATTTTGAATATTATCACAATTTGGAAATTCAAGATGAGGTTTTCAGGTTGAAACAAATTCCAGAATATACCAAACTTCAATTAATAAGTATTTACGCAGCGCCGCGTGAAACCGTATAAGTCAGTCATTTACTTATAATAAATAAGTTTAAAACGGTTTGTATGAACATTGAACATGCCATGAAGCACATTAGATCCCTGTAGTAAAGTTTTATTTATTTTTGGCGGAAGAGCAGAAATACAGAGTTTATCAATAGGGATTCGTTTTTTTTAAAGCTTACAGCTTTGCCAATCCGCCATTTTTATGAAAATAAATATGTATTCCTCAGTTCGAGAACTGACTCATTTGTTATTATAGCATCGTATTGCATAGAACAGCGACTAGAATCCTGGACAAATATTTCGAGTCGGGCTCATCTACGTTAAGTCAATTCGGTCGGTCAATTGAGCAAATAATTCGCAACATTGTGAAAAAATTTAATATAATTTATAGTAGTTGTGTTTTTCTTTTTTTTTTTTAATAATCTGATCCGGATTCGATTTCACAGTAAATTTTGCATTGAATTGAAATTTTTGAGTAGTTAATCATAGCAAAAAATCTTAATTTTCTTAAAAGAACAGCAAATTGCATTGACTTATGTTCATTTTGCGTCAACAAATTAATTCAATAACTTTTTCATTTAAAGTTTTATGGGTAAAAATAATGGCAATTTGATGTATTTTTGTAAATTGTAAAATGTTTGATATAGATAATGGTTTAAAAAATTTAGTACAGTGCAAAATTCCGAATCTAAATCCTATCATTAATATTACGCTTCTTAATATATTATTTTAAAATTTCTTAATAAATTATCTTTTAGGCAGAGTATCGTCCGTGTGTTGTTCCATCAAACTGCTGGGAATTACTTCGTGAACTATTACAAGGATTTCTTGGACCAAATGTAGCTACTACTCTTCCTCCCTACTTTTCTACCCCCAGCATTGTCAACATGGGACACCCAACTACTGGTTCTAAGCAAAATGATATATATCAACCTATAGACACAATTTGTCAATATTTAGATCACTTCACAAACTATCGCAAACAGACAGTTTCAAATATGCCCCTTTCTTCGACATTACGTTCATAATTGCTAGTAAAGGCTTTCTAAAGAAATATATATGTGTAGCATTTAGTGTACTATATAATTGTTTTTTTTTTAGCTCTCTTTTTTTATATGTTATCCATTTGTACTTCTAGAATTGTTTTCACAATTACAAGAAACATTACGAATTACAAAAAAGTTGATATCAAAAATTGTTTAATTTTTTTAATTGATATCACCTTCGAGGTCATAGTCAAGGTTAAGGTTGTGGTCAAGGTCACATTCTGGACGCAAAAATCCTGCTATTCCCAAATCCGCGCTAACAATGCAGGTTCCCTTTTGAAGAACCATCTTGACTTGATATGACCTTCGAGGTCATGGTCAAGGTCACAATCGGACGTACAATTTTCCGTTGTCCATTTCCGTGGTTAAAAATATGGGTTCCCGTTTAAAAAAATCAACCTGACCTTGAAATTACCTTCAAGGCCATGGTCAAGGTCAAACCTAAGGTCACCATTGAATAGGCAGGGATAATTCCTAAAACTTTTTTCTCCAAAAGGCGTTCCTGAAAAGTTATTTAGCCGTTTCCACAATTTTGGATCACCCTGTATAAACGCAAGCCATGAAGTAGAAAATCCATGCGTAGTGATGTAGTCCGACAATAGCCGCGAAATAACATTGTTTCTTATGGCTGAAGATCCGAAGTATGCCACCCCACTCGTCTGAACTGCTAAACTATAACTTTTACTTGAAAATGATGTTCTACTAATTATAACTATGGAGAAATATCTTTCTTATTGATCTAAAAAACATTATAGTGGCAAGAATAAAATATTCGAGTTTTTCGTACTTAAAAACAACTCTAACCACTTCTTCGAACAAAACAGCAGCGGTAGGTCGAGTTAGCAGCACAACTTTCCGTAGTAATTTGTTCAGTGGGTTGTAAGAGTCACTTTTGAACTCAAATATCTTTAACACTAGGTCTGTTCGTTGGCAATCCTGTGGCACCCCAGTGCGCCCTATCTGCACTGGTTTTTAAACGTCAAGTGACAGTTCTGTGTTTTTTGAGGAACCTGGGGCGCCCTGGTGCACCCTGGTTTTACCCCAGATAAAAACTCAGGGTAAATGACGGTTATCAGTTTAATTGTTAACAGATACGGTATTTAAAGTGGAATTAACACTTGTTGCGGGCACAAGAACTTAATTTGAGCATTTCGATGTGAACATTATGAAAAAGTAGTGGTTTTATTTCATAATTTTTGTATAAAAGGCCAGATGACAGTTCTCCTTTTTAATAAGCTGTTCGCTGGAGTGAAAAGCACTGGGCTGCCCCGTGTTTTTTGACAGTTCTCAGGGCGCACCAGTGCGCCCTGGGGTGCCACAGGTTTTCATGCCAACGAACAGACCTACTTTGTGCTTGCCCCTATAATGATTTGGATACCATAAGAACGGTATTCCTCCCCAGTTACAATGAGTGGAACATCATTTATCATATCCTCTTCCGATATTATCTGCCTCACTGAGACATGGCTACCTCTTACTGTGTTTCCATGCAGGGTTCAACTCGAGTTGAACTCGAGTTAATGTTCATGGAAACTCGGGTTGAGTTGAGTTTCGTTAAACCCAAGTTAACTCCACGAAACTAGTCGGGTTGAGTTGGGGTTAGCTTCAAATGTCATTCCAGTTTATTTTGTCAACTCAACTCCAAGTTGCTCATGGAAACAATTCAGGTTTAGCGGCTATTTTCTTAACTCGACGAAGACTCAACTCCAACTCAACCCTGTGCATGGAAACATGGTACATATCTGATGTTGAGTTTCTGAGCCCGGACTACCTGGTGTTTCGTTGGGACCGCCATGGCGAAATCTTCGATTCTCCTGTTGGTGGTGGTCTACTTTGCGTCGTACGCCGCGACATCTCCTGCCGCTGTGTGGTCGTCCCTTACTGTGACGATCTGGAATTAATATGCATCTCACTTCTGTAGAGAGTCTAGTTAGTGATTGTAACGTTAGAATACCATGTCAAGGTATTAGCTAGTTATTGGCGAGATCCTAACGGCCAGCAGCACAGAGAGTGCACAAGAGTCAGTAGTTAAGTAGTCGCAGTCAGTTAGTCAGCAGTGAGAGTTAGTAAGTCCGAAACAGTCTACCTAGCCACAAGCCAATGAACAATAGTTAATATTTATCATTAATAAATTAGTTAAGATTTAAAAAGGTCTGCGTTTCTTTGAGGACCAAAATCTAAACAACTTCCACATAAAATGCATCTATGTATATACAGGGTGTTCAGAGGTGGGAGGTCAATACTGCACCTTTTTGGAAAGGTAATTAGATAGGCAACTTAAAAAAAATAAAAAGTAGGTATGTTAATAACATGAATTTCGGAGAAAAGTGGGGCGAAAGGTGAAAAATCGTGAAATAAAAGTTAATTTTTTCAACTTCCAGGGGGGATTGTGGCCAAGGGGTTGGGGATAGGGGGGTGGTGTAAACTTTTTTGGAAAGGGCTTCCGCATAGTGATTTTTTGAAATCAGTTTGGGGCCGCTGCGATGCGTAGAAAAAAAGATAAAAATACAAGAGCGGTTCCCATATAAGGCAAAATCCTGATTTACGAATCACCCTGTAACTGCCAAACGGTGCGAGATGCCCCCCCCCCCCCCCCACCCATACGATTTTTTGCTTGTCTCGGTCTGACCTTTCACCCCCTGCAGTATTGACCTCCCACCTCTGAACACCCTGTATAATATTTATAATCGTTGTTTACATTCCGCTCCGCTCTTCGCCGGCGATCAACGAACGACTTGCCGAATGCATTGATACGCTCACAGGGTCCTCGAGATGAGCTGCTGCTTTTTAGTGATTTTAATTTTCCATCTATTGATTGGTTGGCATCCACAAACGTCTGCGAAATTTCGCCGCATTTTACCGTTGCTCCTCATCATGCGATCAACTTTGTCGAGAGCAAGGGGCCATTCTCGCAGCAGTATTCACCCCGTTTTGACAACGCACAGTGGAGAGTCAGCGTTTCCACATGGGTATTCCTGCTGCTGATGCACATTGTTCTACGAATAAGGACGAATTGCTTGTCATTTCGATTTGAGTGCTGACGCATATAAATATAATATAAAAGGAAGTTATTAACTTAAACCGTAAGTATTAGAATAGTTGTTACTAGAGGTGTAGAGGAAAGTGAGAATGGTTTTAAATTGCAGGTAAATGCTCATCACACATCAGTGAGTTGAAATCAGGAACAGCGAATTTGCAAAATGGAAAACGGAAATGCCGCAATTACTTCTTTGGCCACATCTGCTGGAGCCTTTGATTTTAGCTACTGCCATCGAAAAAAAGGACGAATGTTCACGCACGAAACGAACTTGCTGGGTCAAGAAATGGCGAAAATCTTGGAAGCGATGCGGAAATACCAAAAATTTGATGCGTAAGCTCCAACAGCGTACTTGGGATTATAAAAATTTCCTCAGAATGGATGAAATTTGTTTCAACAAAATATTATCCTCAATTATAAAAGATATAACAAAACAGAATTCTGTAATGAGGGAAGCTATTCCGCCGGCAGAAAAATTAGCCATAACTTTGAGGTTTTTGCAAGGTAATTAGATAGGCAACTTAAAAAAATAAGAAGTAGGTATGTTAATAACATGAATTTCAGAGAAAAGTGGGGCGAAAGGTGAAAAATCGTGAAATAAAAGTTAATTTTTTCAACTTCCAGGGGGGATTGTGGCCAAGGGGTTGGGAATAGGGGGGTGGTGTAAACTTTTTTGGAAAGGGCTTCCAAATAGTGATTTTTTGAAATCAGTTTGGGGCCGCTGCGATGCGTAGAAAAAAAGATAAAAATACAAGAGCGGTTCCCATATAAGGCAAAATCCTGATTTACGAATCACCCTGTAACTGCAAAACGGTGCGAGATGCCCCCCCCCCCCCCCCCCCCCCCCACCCATACGATTTTTTGCTTGTCTCGGTCTGACCTTTCACCCCCTGCAGTATTGACCTCCCACCTCTGAACACCCTGTATATAAGTATATATACATATATATCAAACATGAGAAGTCCAATTGATGAAAATATATTGAATTATGTTTTACAGTTCCCCACGGAAAAGGAAGAGTGGATTAAAATTGCAGATGATTTTGAAATTAAGTGGAAATTTTCTGTATGCATTAGTGCTTTGGATGGGAAGCATATAGCCTTCACGCCATCTAAAAAGAGTGCTCTTCTTTACTACAACTACAAGGGATTTCACAGCATTGTGTTATTAGCACTTGCTGATGCCTTTGGAAAATTTGTTTTTACTGACATCGGATGTAATGGCAGAATCAGCGATGGTGGTGCAGAAAATATATTGGAAATGGCAGATAACTGCCACATGTATTTGTTGCAGACAACGCATTCCCATTGCTAGAAAATATAATGACACCATATCCATTCACTGCAACAGAAAAATTGAAACAAACCTACAATCGCCGATTAAATAGCTCTAGGCAGAAGAATATAACGTGTATTTGGGATATTATCAAATAGATTTCAAGTTTTACAAAGAACAACTAAATTAAATGAAAGAAAACTAAAAACAATTGTGCAGTATTCTTGTATCTTGTATAACTTTTTAATTACCAGCTACTATTGTGGTATAACTCTAATATGTTGTTCTTGTTACTATAAAGTTTTTTAGATCACTAGAAAGGTATTCCTATATATTCCTCTATAGTTATAGTTATTAGAATATCATTTTCGCGTAAAAGTTATTGTTTAGCAGTTCAGGCGAGTGGAGCGGCATACTTCGGATCTTTCTCCATAAGAAGCAATGTTATTTCGCGGCGATTCTCGGACTACATCACTACGTATGCATTTTCTACTTCACGGCTTGTGTTTATACATATGTTTTCCCGGGGGTTTTGAGAGTAGCAAAACAAATGTCTGAAACATTTTTTCCTGGAATCCTTTCCTGGCGAGTTATTCTGCTGTCCCAGTACTCAGTGGCGGGGCAAGACCTAAATTTGATGTGGGCAAGATATATTTTGCGAGGCCCCCTCATGGATGACGCAAGAGGACGGATTTTGTTGAGAGAAAAATTGTTGATACTCAAATTTTTATTCATAAAAATGCAAACTTCTTCATTTTAATTATTTTACATTATTAAGTATACCTCAACTAACAGTAAAGTAAACAATTAAAGAAACAGATATTTTCTGCTTTTAGCCTTACTGAACTCCCTAATAACTGTGTTGTAATCCAGATTAGATGCTATATTTGCCTCGATACATAAAACTGCCAACGCTGAAAGTCTTTCCTGACCCATTGTACTTCTTAAATAATTTTTTATTAGTTTTAATTTTGAAAAACTCCTTTCAGCTGAGGCTGTACTTACTGGTACTGTTAACAAAATTCGAATGACAATATAAATATTCGGGTAAATTTCTTTTAAATTATTTTCAGTTATGTATTGAAGCAGCTGTTTCACATCTCTCATGAAATCGGGTAAATTTGGGACCATTGTTTGTAATTCTTCATATAATTCGTAAGGTTGGAAGTCACTGCTCTCACCCACTCGCAGGACTGTGTGTAAATCTTGACAATTTTTTAATATATACTCTTTTGAAACATTTTTCAACTTTCTTATATCGTAGAGAAAACCAAAATTCTCAAAATGTTGATTCAAAGATTTAAATCTTGAATCCATATTGCTCACTATGGAATCAATCATGGTGTTAAAAAAATCTATTTCGTACCTGCTTTTGGGAGACTGTATAGGTTCATCGCTTCTTTGATAATCGAACATTCTTTTCTTTTTGGCGACTCTTTTGTTTTTAAAGTCTTTTGGCAGATCATAACTGCTTTTGTCAATAAATTGATGAGCATCAGACAAGCATTGTTCAAACCCAGTTTGTCGATATTCTTTAATCCAGTCACAAAAAGTACGCAAGTGTTCAAGAGCAAGGCTTAAATGGACTTGTACAGATTGCCATAATTTGCTTATAATATTAACACGCGATAATATCTCATACCATATATGTAACGATATGATGAATTCTAAACTGAACATTTCGTTCAAAACTGAATTACAATCACTGAGAGTTTCAGAGTCTTCCGTGTTCTTTTTTAAGGTTTCAATGCATTCAACAACATCATCAAATTGCAATAATATGGCCTTTACTGCCTCGATTCTGCTTTCCCACCTTGTGTCTGATAAAGGCTTTATGGTAAGCTTTAATTTGTCTTTTATTAACTCCCAGCGTTTGCTGGATCTTGATAAATAGCAAATAAAATTTCTGAATAAAACCAAAAAATGTTTTTGCTGCCGCGGAAGAATTAGCTGCATCTACCAACAGTAGATTCCAACTATGACACCCGCACGGTGTAAAAAATGCCCTAGGATTAATATTTAATATTCGAGTTTTAACTCCACTGTTTATGCCTATCATATTTGCACCATTGTCGTATCCTTGCCCACGACAATTTTGAATATCCAGTCCATTTTTTTCTAATTCCTCCAGTATTGCATTAGTTAGATATTCTCCAGCCGTCTCAGTCATAGCAAGAAATCCAATAAAGTTTTCTTCTATTGTGCCGGTTGACATATTACAAAATCTTAAGATTACTGACATTTGTTCAACTCGACTAGAATCTCTGGTGCAGTCAAGTAAAATGGAATAATATTTTGCCTCTTTTACTCTACGTATCACTTCATCAGTAACTATTTGTGACATCAATGTGATCAATTCATTTTGAATATCGTGGCTTAGATAATGGTGTACAAGTTGTTTGTCGTTAATGCGCTTCATATGTTCCCGTAATGTAGGATCATATTTAGATATCAATTTAAATAAGTCTATAAAGTTACCAGAATTCCTACCAGAATTTTCGTCTCTGTCTTGAGAGATTCTCTGTGACCCCTAAATGCCAGATTATGAGAAGGTAAGAAATTAATTATATCAATTAATCTCTCAAACAACTTCCGCCAATGTTTTTGAGATTTTTGAATCAGCCTTTCGTTTTCTTGCTCTATTGTTTTTCCATGTTTTATTCCTTTCTCTAATGTTATCCATTGGAACATATATGCCATATGTTCTTTGGTATTCTCATGTCTTTGTAAAATACTACTTAAGTGTTTCCAGTCACAGCACCCACTTTTCACACTCAACAGTTCAAATAAATATAATACAGTTCTTTATTTATTTCTAATTTTCGAAACAATGAAACGCAACACTTATTCTCACATCGAAATCTGTTGGAAATACATTAAAATATTAGGTACATGCGTCGTCGCATGATTGCATTACTGCATGTGCAACAGATCTTTAAAAAACAAATGGGGTAGGTTAGTATTGCCAGATACTTGCTAGCCGGTTTTTTTATTATTTATTGCTAGATGAGTAATTATATCTATATTTGCGTTCGCGGGCCTTCGAGGCGCGAGGCCCCTTGGACCGCGAGGCCGTAGGCGGTGGCCCACGTCGCCCACGCCGTACGCCGCCTCTGCCAGTACTTTGACCATTCCTTAATATGACCTTCGGAGGTTAAAGGTTCAAGTTGTCTAAGGTTATATCTGAAAGTAAAATTTTTCCGCCCTTTCAATTTCCGGGGTAAAAAAAATAGGGGTTGCCATCTAAAAAAAATCGATTCGCTCTTGAAATGACCTTGACGATTGATGGTCAACGCCACTATCACTTGTTCCCCTCTTTCCCCTACAGCTTTTGTCTAAAACATTTTTTCTTAGAACTAATACCATGCATATGGGCAACGCTTTCTCGGTGTATTTGACCTTATATCGAGTCAGTGGAGCCTAGGCGGCAAATTTGGGGCCAACAATTTTTGTTTATCTTATAAGACTAACAATCACATTTGATAACAGCCTGGTATCTTTTGGGCATGGAATCTTCCAATCATTGGCGTCTTTCAACAGATGTAGACCGCCACGTTGCTTTCATTCGCTTCCACAATTGTTCTTTATTATGGTCTCTAGTAGAGCTTAGTGCTCTTTTTAACATTACCGCAACGATTTCCAATAGGGTTAAGGCCAGGTGATTTATTTATTTATTATGGCAAATGCCACTTCATAACATTTAACCCATTGCACTCAGACCAGACCTTAGCCGCTTTTGAGGTATATTTTGGAACATTATCCTGTAAATATCCAACGAATTTGTATTTCATCTCCTGTCAATGGAAACATAATCCTCACGGATATATTGGGCAGAATACATGGTGTCTTTTCTTTGGTATATGGATTAAACACCAAACTATGAGGGTGCCACCCATGTTTTATTGTCTTGGTGATGTACTGGAGCCAAAATTATTTTAATTTGGGCCTTCGTACAAGTTTCTTGGTACCATTTGCACCAAATAAATTAATCTTTGGCTTGTCCGACCATAAAATGTTTCGCCATTTTTCCTTAGGCCAATTGAGATCCTCCTGCGCAAACAAATTTCGTTGTTGTCTATCCTGAAATTTTAACAGTGGGATTTCCTTGGCTTTCTAGCTGGCAGAGTTGCTTCTATTAATCTTCTTCTTATTGTTGACGTGTTAGCATAGAATGCAAGATCACTTTTTATTTCAGCAGTAGCAATAGGCGGTTTTGCTTTCACTAAACTTGTTATCTGTCGAACACTTTTTTTCTGAAATTTTGCGTGGCCTGTCCCTTGTTTCTTCACTTTTTCGACATTTTAGAGCATTTGTTACCATGTTTCAGCAACAAGTTTCTGCGTTTTTCCTTCTCTGCTCAATTTGCGGAGGATTTTTCAAACCTCTTGCATACTATGCGGTTTACGTCCCATTTCTTCTTAACTGGATTGATTTATTATTAAGGAAAGAAATAATCTATGACAAATAAGGTATTTAAAAAATGAAAAAGCAGATGACTTACGTTTTCACAAAACAAAACCAAATATCGTATGACGGTTTAATTTTCTACGGTTCTACTTTGTTTGCATACTGATCTTTTTCAGAAGCAGCTAATAAATACTATAGCAAAATCCACAAAGTGAACTGCAATTGCATCTTCTCTTTTAAATGACTAAGTGTTAACGACAATTCGGTTCATAAAAAAAGTGATACAACTGATGTTATTATAATTGAGAAAATAGGTAAATATTTTGTGTGAGGCTAGTGTGTGCACCTATTATTTTGCACAGGGCTGTAAGCACGGCTAAAGCGGCCCCTAGCCACAAGAGTATCAATAAAATTAATTTCTCAATGGGTCAATGAGAAATGACGGTTGTAGCAGTAGAGTTGCATATTACCTCAATCTTTCTTTTGACTTGTTATTGCACATTGTTTGACAGGATTATTTCCTTTATGGCCTCTTTAGAATCCATCATATTTCACACTGAAAAAAAAAACTACCTTTGTTATTTTTCATTATTGAAATGCGAAAAGATTAATAAAAATAAATATTTTTTTATAACTAAACATACAAACCTTAATTAACAATTATAGACGACTCGAACTCCATAATATGCTGCTACCCAATAAACCTGACTTCGTTATGGCTTCGGAGACAAAACTCAAGAGCCACCACAAAGATAAATTCCCTAATTACCACCCACTTCGAAACGTTGAGGTTCAGGGTGTCGCCCTATTTATAAAAGACAGTCTGATATTTTCCAAACCACCTAATACTGTATTTATACAAAACTAATACTAGAATATATTGCTATGTATATGGTATAACAATGCATGAAAAACTTACAAAATACTTATTTATACTGAAGTTTTACTAAAATACTTCGGTATATATACTATAAGAGTAAAAAATAAAATAAAAATAGTGCGTGGAGTCCCTCCGCGCGGAAGAAGTGAAACTTCGTAATTTGGGAATGAAAATAGGAAGGGGTAGAAATTGATTTTTAGTGAACTCATATTGTTTCTTTAAGACAAACTTTTTAACATTGCTTAAAATTCACAATTGATCGCATCTTTTAATTATAATTTTCGAGTGGAGAAATATCCAAATCTATAACATTTAGAATGGGATTATGATAACTAAAGTAAGATACGAAATGTTTGAGTTCTATTTTTTCAATATTTTTTGCAAAAACTGCATCAATGGTAGTTCCCCCTTTAAGTTGTTGGATCATTCCTACCATTTATCATTTCCAATCCAAATTTGTCTTTAAGGAAGGTTAATAATGTTTCAGCTTCAGGTAACGAGAAATTCACATTAAAATCTCCTGCGAGGATCACAGGCCGCTCACAATAATCAATTTCTTCACCAGGAACGTCTGCCAGAGCTTGTGAACCTGCAGTGGATAGTGTCAATAAAAAAGCTACTTTCAGCTTATAAAGCAAAATTAGTGCTTTAAGCTCAGTACTGAAATGCGCTTGCATATAGGAAAGTTGCTGCTTTTGAGTAAGTTTTAAAACAACAGTGCTTTCATACCCCCTCCATGGTAGCGTTAAACGTTTAACGCAACCTTGTTGGAAGTCACATTAGAAGTTTCACTTCAAAAAAACCGTATGTATATTGTACTCTGTATATGATAATACCGCATAATACTCACGAAGTACAAAATTGCACAATTATACGATTATGAAACCCCTCGCGGTTGTGATATAAGTATAACAACACGTTTCAAAATTTCCTTGGCTTTCATTCTCTTTTTATCTCCTGGATCAAATCCTACCTTGATAATCGGCAATACATTCGATTTAACTCAGCGGTTTCCCACCCCTTTACATCCCTCTCCGGCGTACAGTGTTCCAAATGAATGAAACAAAATGAAAGTCAAAAAACTATATTTCTAAATATATAGATTTATTAAGGAAATCCTGATATATATAATAATTTGTTTTCATTAATAGTACATTTTACTATGTATTTTAACTGTTAAAGTTGGCAGAGTAGTCATCGAGTAAATATTCAAATTTTATATCTTACCTTTTCAAACTTGTGTCATACACCTGAACGTGAGAAAAATATTTACATATAGCATTTATTTGTTAGGCACAATGTTGCTCTTTTGACAGCACCCAAATAACGGTTTAATTTTGTTGCGGTTTACGTGTTACGTCACTCTTAACGTAACCCTTGATAGAATACTGTTTTTTTAATATATTTAGGAGCCTACAAACCGTCAGGCACGGGTCGGCGCGGTGATTCTAATGGGAACGTATTCTCCTAACGGTGATGAATATGGGGTATAAAATTCAGTTGCCGTAACCTGCCGCAGCTATAGTTATGAGCCTCCATTTACAACTCTATACATGTCAATATGCTGTTTGCGATATTATACATATGTTCGGCTATTGGAATTACTTAATAGACTGTAATACGGCTATTGGAATTACTTCATAGACTGTAATTCGTTTCTGTGTAGCTTATATTTCAAGTCATAACATAGGGTGTTTTAAATTCAAAAGTTCAAAATGGCGGATCCAATGTCCAAGGACATTACAAGCAGTTTTTTAATATGTGTGCATTGTATTTCGCTAATGAGAGTGTTTTTACTTATTTTCCGAAAAAGGGCCCCGAGAAACGTTAATACTCAGGGCTAGCTACGTCACTGAGCAGTATACCATGCATAAAAATAATTTTACCGTTTTCTACAATTCTTCGAATTTCGACCTTATGTTGCTGCGTTGAAGAAGTTTCATTCCGGTATAATTCACTCTGGTTTATTTACGATTCGTAAAAGGAGTGTTTTCGATTGTTTAAGTGCGCGTATTGTTCAGGATAATTCTTAGACATTAAAAAACCAATTAATTTGTTAATTAATAAAACAATGGCATTCAAGAACCCTTATATACCAATTTTGGTCCGCCATATTGGATCCGCCATTTTGAATTTTTCCATTCAGATACCAGAACTGAAAGAAACAGCATCAAGAACCCTTAATAACAATTTTGGTATAAATCTGACAAAGTTTTGAAATTCCGGTCCGGCATATTGAATGCGCCAATTTGAATTTTTCCATTCCGATACCAAAAACGAAACAAGCAGCATCAAGAGCCCTTATATAGGGGAAACTAGCCTAAAATGAAACACCTTAAGCTAAATTGCGTATATTTTTTATTTTTCAACAAAACGTAAAATATTTTTCTACAAAAACAAACATAAACATAAAATACATACGCTGTATAAAAGTAAACATAAAATAAGTCTTTCTTTCCTGTGTAAATATGACTTCTAAGAAGGCCTCAAAGTGTCACTTTACCCAAGTACGTGTGGGTAAAATGACATACTATGTCAGACATAGTATATAGATTTAGTATCGATATTTGTTTTTTATTTGCACACGTCGCAGACAAACTGTGTAGCTCTTTTGGATAAGCCGGCACATTCATTGTGTGCCCATTTCTTGCACAAGGTGCATTTAATTTACTTTTCACCAGACCTAGATCTGCATCAAAATCTGTATCTTATATAAGTAAAGCTAGGGCGAATGATCACGTCGAAGAAAAACTGTGAGTTTTTTGAGTAACTTATATTATAATTAAGTGTTAAGCATAAGTATAAGTATATTTAACTGTTTAAAAAAGTGCTACTGAAAAAACAAACTTAACCGTGTCTATTCATAAAAAAATAGTATTTCATTTTACCCATATGATAAGTATGTCATTTTACCCTCAAACGTAGCATTTTGTTTTTTTGTAAAAAAAATATTTCCAAGGAACAAGAAAATAACACTTACACTCATACAACCCCTACCAAGAACTAAAGTCCTCGCTGATGTCATAAGTTCTTCTCAAGCTCTCCCAGTTTTTTTATACCAACACTTTGATTTCTCTGATAATAATATGTTATAGATGACTGAAAATAGGTTCTTAACTACTACTCTAATAAAAACCAAGGGAACTCACTAAAAATTTTACAGCAGCGCTAGTAGATACGTCTGCTTCCATGGATGGACTGCGAAAGACTGAACTAAAGCTAGACTGGAGATACGTGCAATGTGTCATTTTACCCTAGTATTTCATTTTAGGCCAGTCTCCCCTATATTTTGGTATAAATCCGATAAGGTTTTGCAATTTCGGTCCGCCGTATTGGATCCGCCATTTTGAATTTTTCCATTCCGATACCAGAAATGAAATAAGCAACATCAAGAACACTTATATACCGATTTTAGTATAAATGTGACGATTTTTTGCAATTTCGGTCCACCATATTGGATCCGCCATTTTGAATTTTTCGGGTATGAAAATGGATTTGAAATCAGCGATACTGAAAACCCCCATATACTCAGTTTCAAGCATTTCTAGTGATATGTCGAATTTTGGCCAGCTTTTGAGCGATTTGGAACACTGTGCGGCGCACTATGATATATTTGGACGAATTTTTTCCATTTTTCAATTATCTCCCGATAGAATAATGCCATTGAGATGAATTTTTTTTAAATTAAAGTACACACTTTGGCGGATATAGAAAAAATACTAAAAAGTTCTGATGACCTTTATTTGACCTTGAACATTGGTTTCAAAGTGGAAGTTTTTTAGAAAAAATTGATATTTTTGGATGTAGAAACTATATAAATCTTCCCTTCTATTTTATTTCTAGCTGAAATTCCTCGGGAGGAGTTTTAGAACTAGAAAAGATCGATAAAGGTCATTCGAAGATCACGCGGAGGTCATTTGAAGGTCATTTTCGAGAAGACTAATAGACTCAAGGAATATCGGAAGTGGCCAGTGTAGGGTTATCCAGAGGTCGTTTTAAGGGAATCACCATAAAATCACATTTTTTCACAGTCTGACCAGGAAGAAGATTGTAGATCCAGTTCTTGGATACTCAGGGCGAGTTATAGCCTCAAGGATTACCGGTAGTGTCCAGTCTAGCGTCATCCAGGGATCATTTCAAGGAAATCACTACAAAATGGCTTTTTTTCCGCAGTCTGACCAGAAAAAGGATTGTAAATCCAGTCTCTGTATGCTCAGGTCGGGTTATAGCCACAAGAATTATCGGTAGTGGCCAGTCTAGGGTCATCCCGAGGTCATAGCTCGACCTGAACATCCAAGAACTGGATCTGCAATCCTTTCCCTGGTAAGACTGCGAGAAAAAGTGATTTCGTAGTGATTCCCTTGAAATGAGCCTGATTGATCTTCAAATGACCTCTGGATGGCCCTAGACTGGCCACTAGCGATAATCCTTGAGGCTATAACTCGACCTGAGCATACAGATTTACTGGATACTGGATTTACAATACTTTTCCCGATCAGACTACGGAAAAAAAGCAAATTCCAAGTGATTCCCTTAAAATGACCTCTGGATGACCCTATACTGGACACTACCAATGTTGCTTGAGGCTATAACTCGACCTGAGCATCCAAGAACTGGATCTACACTCCTTTTCCCGGTCAGTCTGTGGAAAAAAAGCCATTTCGTGGTGATTCCCTTGATTATGACCTCTGTATGACCCTAGACTGGCCACTTCCGATAATCTTTGATGCGAAACTCGACCTGAATATCCAAGAACTGGAACTACAATCCACTTCCTGGTCAGACTGCGAAAAAAAGGCGATTTTATGGTGATTCCCTTGAAATGAATTTGAATGACCTTAATTAATTGCTTAAATCCCGCAGGCAGACAACTTTACAAAAAATCATTCCAATAGCCAAATGAAGGTGGTGCTATATAATATGTATGTCCACTTGTTTCAGTTTGTTCTATATCTTCGCGTGTGATATGTCTTTTTAATACCCCCAATCGATAAATAAAATAAACACTGCCTTTTGCACTATTACTTTCACCCACGACAGCCGTTATAATTTACCCGCCAACTCTCACCACTCATCGCCCTCATCAGATGACCCAAATTATTTTCGTTGCAATCAGCTGTTAGAATAGTTTTACGATGTCCAACAGATGGCTACGACACTTTGTGATACAACTTTTAGCTTTGGTTCGTATATGTATATGAGAAATATGAAGGTTAGAGAAAGGCAGGAACAATGACTTTTATATCTATCTCTGTTATTCATAAGTCCCCAGCTGATTGCCGCGAGGTACATTTTTGGGAAAAAACTTAAAATTGAGCGTGATATAAAAGAAATCGGTTCGTGAAAGTTTAATTATTTTTAATTTGCATCAGTTTAAACATAATTGTGCAGTATTTTAGAGCATTTTTAATAGCATGATTTGCCCCATGAGGTTTGAGTCTCTGCTAAAAATGTTCTCATTTTTTAGACGACGGTTAGCAGTCCAGTTCTTTCATATCAGTGGCTGAAAATACTTAAGTATTGGGTAAAGATAAAGCCTTTCTTTGCCCGTAACCTGAAGGCAAGCTCGGCTTCGGAGGCATACCAAAATTTAAGTAAAGAACTCCACCGCTCCCGGGTAATCAAGCAAGCACGCAATTACCTGGACTTCATGTAATCAACTGTAACTGCCTGTGCTCCAGGCGAGCTCGCAGGTACCGATTTCTACTGCAAAAGACACCAACGCGGGACTGTTCGACGACTCCAGCACACCCATAAAAACCCAAAAAGCGCTTAGACAGGAAGGAAGGAAGAAATCGATGTCGGAGACAAAACCAGCACCGGAGCAACATTATCAGGAATGTGCAGCAACTCCAGCACAACCATCGAGGGAACAAATCAACTCCCCAGCGACACAGCAGCCACCAAGGGACCAATCCACCCCGTGAGTACCATCGAGATCAAAGTGCTCTAGATCTAAGTACGAATAGTGAAACCAGTGCAAATGGATTAACGATAAGCGTCAACAAGATAAATTGGGTGGGCGCAAGTATTGAAGATAGTTCTATTCACTCCGAAACAAGTCTCTATTATGCGAACATAAAGGAAAAGTAAATAAGCTAAATAAAAGAATGATAGAGACGGGCAAAGAACTCAAACTTGTGACCCAGGTAGTTCCCATATTTTCGGGCAAAGGGTTCCTAGCTATAAGCATTGACTTTTGGACCTAAACCAAATCTTCCATATACTTGAATATAATTGCTCATTATGATTAATTATGACCTTATAGAGGGTCAATCAACAATCATCTTGTGTCTAAGAGCATGTATGTGTGTCATTGCAGAGCAATTAGCTTGAATCTCACTTCATTCATTTTGATTGCACTTTATGGGTAGCAATCGCTCATTTTCACTTGAATATCATATGAAATGATGAAAACGAAACAGGAAGCTCAATTCCCACCGGGGACCATTATTTTTGATGATGCGACTTTTCGATTGAGTCTTACCAATCCCTCAACTTTTGAATTGGAATTCCTTAGCTCTCGAACCAAGTGAATCAATGGAATAATGAATATACGAATAATTGCTCAAAAAAATGAGACCCTTCCACTCCTTCGATTTTCATCATTTTTGGCATACATGTATATCTTGACGCCCTTTATCATATATCTCATTTCCAGCTCTGGACACTCAAAGGAAGCTGTTACTTACTGACCTTGAAGATTCACACTGCTTCCAAACTTCTCATTTCAATTTACATATATATGTTTTCTCACTGTCATTTCAAAGTACATTAGTATATGATACAACTACAGCAATCTAAAATCCAAACTCAATCTCTGTTGGACACTAGGAGGATCTAATGTTCAAAAGGTTTTCGCCCTCTAGTTCCCCTGTTTTTTGATATACGAAATAAATATGGTACCTCCAAACTTAACTCATAAGGACACATCCATGTATGGTATAGGTATGGGATTTTCTTGCTTAGGTCCAAGCGGACACGCTTATAGCTAGGAACCCTTTGGCCCCCAAATGAGGCAAGAGCTCCAGACTTGTCTGTGCTGTTGTTAACAAGCACAAACCTGTCTCTCGGAGGAGGAAAAATCAACATTTCCACGAATTCTGCTCACCCGTCTCCGGGGTGCAGTATATTGGCTATTTACAGCAGATCCCCCTCTGTCGTTCGCAGATTTGGAGACACGATTAAATCAAGTACAGGTATCCCTCGAGATACACGGTACTTGAGTTGCACGATTTTCGAGTTACACGGAAAAAAATTGCGACGTTCCCTCAAGTTACACGCTATTTGAGTTACACGGTTTTATACCAATTTTCATAAAAAGGGCAAAATAATAAGGATTTATCATATATTCGTCAATGTTAGCTATCTGCGGAATCCTTTCGCTTCCTGCTCTTGAAAAGTGGAATATACAGGTCACTAACAGTAGTGCTAAATCTGAGTATCCACTTCCGTGTAACTCGAAACCGGTTTCGAGTTACACGGAACCAATTAATCGTGTAACTTGAGGGACACCTGATTTGCCTCGAGAAAGCTACTTGGAACTGATGAATAGATTAATTAACATCAGCAAATCCCCGATGGAATCCCTCAATGCCTTCACGGCAAGATTGCAACATGCGTTGGCCCAAAGTAAAGAAGCAGCAGAACAAAAAAATAATCCGGCAGCGGCAATAAAACTCTCAAAGCCCAATTGGAGGAATTTGCGAAGAGCTCATTCCAGAGAGGGAATCTGAATGATGATTTTAATGCAGATCACGGGAATCAAAGCACAAATTCGATACCCCACAATCAGGGCTATGGAGGGAATTACTCTAAAGCATCCCTGAGTAACTTGCGAGAGCAAAATTGAGGCGCAACACGGTGTGCAGCTTCTGCAATAAATGCGGCTATACTTTCTCAGATTGCGTTAAGAGAAAGAACACGCCGGTATGCGAAAAATGTAAAAACTACGGGAACACTCCGAACACATGCCGTAACGATAGCGTGAAATCAACTTGCACGTCTAATAGACCGCATGCCCAGCCACTCACACACATAAGCAACACTTATCGTCACGTACACAACTTGCGGTCAAATTGCGATTGGTGCGGTCGGCGGGGACAAGAGGAAAACATATGCCAGCAAAAACAAAGATATGTCGGTCAGATTCCAGGAAACCACGTACAGTCGCATCTGAAATCCCCGGCGTGACTTTAACTTTTAACAAGAAAAATTTGGGGTATATTCAGCCTCCCAAACCCAGTGCCCCCGTAGTGGAGCTTCCCTTAGATATAAGTCGAAATAAAAAGACTCAACTAGTGGTTGATACGGGCACTGAGATGAGTTTGATCAAAAACAACCTTTGAATTCTCTTGAGTCGGGGAACTCTGAGAAAAAGTTCATTCTGCAATCCCCATTTGGTAGGAGACGTACCCTGTGAAGCTGCCAGGAAAATTTCATAAACAAAAACTCCAAAAATCGTTATGTTAAAATTCCCTGCACTTTCCAAGTAATAGAAGATCTACACGATCTTTCCCGGGAAATTACTTTCTATTGAAATATTGTAATGTTGATAGCCCGAATAAAAAACTTCGATTTCCGCGCACGGGAATCAATAAAGAGGAATTCTCGTATCCAATATTACTCGATACGGAGAAAAATAATACCGGAAAGAAAACTGAAAACGAAATTCAGGCAAAAGAAATGGAACCTGAAGGGGTTAAGCTGTCCACCTGTCATGCCCTCGAAGTATCTAGTAAAATAGTATAGATGCTGATGGCTAAAGGCGGCTACAGACGACCCAATCTGCAGGGCCAGATTTGTAAGGACCCTACAAATTGGGTCGTGTATAGCACGGTTGGCCCGATATTTTGTTGGTCTCCCTAGCTAGGACCCGACTGTCCGCTCTAATACCCTACAAATTGGAACGTGTGTAATTACGTCAGTTATGGGCCATAACAGATGCAGAGACGAAAATGTGTTTTCTTGAAAGGCCAGGGGTAAACGAGAATGAAATTATAGCAGATCTCGGATCGAAGAAATCAGACGATATAACGTAGCTGTGAGATAGCGTGCCTGCTCAATTTCAGGAAGAAATGCTCTACTTGTCTCAAGAGATAACCGACGCAATCTTCGTGGCTAATAGCATCATCTCCTCAAATAAAAAATAAAGAGGTCTTAACGGAATCCTCAATGTTAATTGAGGTAATTCGGACTAATTTGAATTTACAATTGGTTTATGTTAATGATTATTCGGTAGCCACAATGTATCCCGTAGCGGATACCCAAATAACAATCAAAATTTATCAAATCATGATAACAATTCTAATAAGAATAATATACACGTCCAAAGAGCCCACACAAATAGACCAACGAGCCTTGAATTAGGGAAAAGCGGCGCAAATTCCGTAGGCCACAAAGCCCAAAAGTAAATAAAAACGGCGAAAAGCCCACTCAAACAGACCACAGAGCCTCAAATTATATAAAAACGCGCAAAAGCCCACTCAGACAGGCCAAAGAGACGAGAATTTGAAATAAGTGTAAAAACCTACTTAAATCAGCCACAGAGCCTCAAATTAAATACACACGACCAAACAGCAACGAAGACTTTAAAAACATAGTACAGCGACCAAACAATTTCACACGTCTGAAATCGAAAGACAGATCATATAAACAGAAGAAATATTGATTGTGGATGCAAACAATCGCAGATCCAGGTTGGAACAAGAGCTCAACCTGAGCCCAATTTGAAATAGCCAAGAAAAGGCTGACATATTGAAACTATGTCAAGACTATAATGACATTTTCCACCTAAAAGATGATTACCTCTCCTAGTGATGGACACTGAAAAAAATATCGATGTTTTTTTCGATGCAATACATCGGTGTTATATCGATATATCAAAAACTACATCGATGTTTTCCATACATCGGTTGTTTTTTCTGTAAGTTTGATATGAATGTGGTTGAGATAAAAAAAAAAAACAAGCACTTATTAGAAACAAAACCTTTATTACTAATTTTACATTACCAAGTTAGTTCAGTGCGTTCCAGCGATACGCAATTTACGTGTGGGCAACGTATAGCGATTTACGTCATCGATAGTTCATCATAAGACTTGCACTCACTGCGTTCCGAACAGTCTTGCGTAGCCAATATGCAGCAAATAAAAAGTGCTTTCGTTTCACATAAAAAATTAGGAATAATTTTTACGAATTACGAAAAATCACCTAAAAGTAACCTTTTGAGTAGTGTAACTTAGAAATAACCTGACAGAGTTAAAAATCACCTAAAAGATTACAAAAGTAACCTTCTGGCAACACTGATTTGTTTTAATGTTGGTTAGTTTGGGACTTGGGAGATGTAAGACAAAAAAATATTAACCATAGACAGAAAATCCATCCATTAAAAATGTTTTAGTAGGTTTGCCTTTTCGATGCATCGAATAAAAAACATCGATGTATACTCGATGTTTAAGAATTAACAATACATCGGTTTGATTCGATGTTTCGATACAATACATCGAGTGTTTTTAAAACACCGATGTATATCCATTCCTACCTCTCATACACGAATGCAATAATGCTTTTAATTCCATTGGTGCCAGATCAAGCACCAATAAATCGAAAAATGTACCAATTACCGGAAACACAACGTGAAGTAATCAACCAGCAGTTAAAAGAAATGCTTGATAATCGATATAGTGCAGTCAAGCAAAAGCCCTTTGCTACTATAGTAGTCCCTCCAAAACCGAGACCCAATGTCATCGTTTGTCTTAAATTAAACAAAAATACCGTCAGCGATGCTCTCTCTCTCCCCCGAATCAAGTATATTATCGATCAGCTAGGACATTTACAATCCTTCAGTACCCTCGATCTGGCGAGTGGATACCATCAAGTTCTAATATACCCACAAGAACGCCCCAAAACAGTCTTTAGCACAAGCTATGACAAAACCCCCGGGAATACATATAACCACAAGCCGTGAAGTAGAAAATGCGTACGTAAATACGTAGTGATGTAGTCCGAGAATCGCCGCGAAATAACATTGCTTCTTATGGCAGAAGATCCGAAGTATGCCACTCCACTCCCCTGAACTGCTAAACAATAACTTTTACGCGAAAATGATATTCCACTAACTATAACTATAGAGGAATACCTTTCTAGTGATCTAAAAAACTTTATAGTGACAAGAACAAAATATTAGAGTTTTTTGCACTTAAACACAACTCCAACCATTTCCTCGAACAAAACAGCAGTGACAGGTCGACTTTCCGTGGTAATTTGTTCGATGGGCAGTAAGAGTAACTTTTGAGCTCAAATATCTTTAATATTTTGTTCTTACCCCCATAATGATTTTGGTACCATAAGAACGGTATTCCTCCCCAGTTACAGTTAGTAGAACATCACTTTTTCGTAAAAGCGATAGTTTAGCAGATTCGCCCTCTGGAGCGGAATGAATGGGCTCTACCACCATAAGAAGCAATGTTATTTCTGTGCAATCATCGGACTACATCACCCTATACATGTGGTAGTGAGCAGATCTACTTTATGGCTTATTATATAGTTTCCCGGGGGTTTTGGTACTTTACATGCGATATATGGTTTTCGATGTATTTTCGCACGCTGAGCACGAATCTGGAGTCTGAATTGAGCCATCACATCACAGTTAATTCCTAACCTAAAAAAACAGGTAAAAAATAGCAAAAATCCGGATAAATGTACAAGGAAAAATACAGGAATATCTTTTTTTCATATTCAGATGTATATTTTTATGTAAAAGAACCCCGTGAATCCAAATCCACCGTCAGAGTTGAGGTGGCATGTAATTTTTTTTCCTAACCTCAAAAAACCGGGTCAGAAATATCGATTGCCAAAAGTCAACCGATGGTATGTGGGGGTTTTTGGGATCGCTGATCATGAATCTGAAGTTTAGTTTGCAGAATTAAAGATGACGGATCCATTATCGCGTACGAAATTTTCGAAACCAACCGATCTACGCCAAATTTGGTACGTAGGTTTTTTAAAAAAAAAATTCAAAAAAAAAATAGTTTTTTGTCCATTTCAAATGAGAATATCCCCTTAAGTGGAAATGGTATTTATTTGGAGTAGTAAGTAAAAAAGGATGAAATTTATAAACATTAGGGTGCTTTTTTTGCGCGACTATTTTTATTTTTTCAGTCCCACCTCAAAATTTTCTGGGAAATACCTAAACAAAAATTCCCTGAAAATTGGAGCCCTTACTATTAATATTAGATGCTCGGCCAAGGCGTATAAAGGTTTCCCGTATAAAATACACGTAAAGTGTGATTTTTTTTCTTCAAAACTCAGCTCAGAGGCATTTTATGATATAATCTTGGTCGATGATCGGGATTCTTCAGAAGTGAATGCTCTACAAAAGTGTCCAGTGCGACGTAACCCTAACTCCCACCAGCGAAGTAGTACGGGTCACTAAACCCAATTTTTCCATGAAATCCTCGTTTTCCCCCTATCTCGTAAATAACAAGAGCTACAGAAAAAGTGAATATGACCAACTTGTACGAAATTCAATTTCCTACAAAAAAGTTCTGAACACCAAATCGCTAAAATCGATATTTCTTGAGATATTGGGCTTTGAAGTTGAGGTAGTGTGGAATTTTCATGGATTATTGAGCTAAAAATAAAGTTTAGGGTCAAGTGCTACTTAATCAAGAAAGAATCAAAATATAAACACTAGCTTGAATCCCGACCGCGTTCCCGCATTCGTCCGCAGCTGCGTTCTGTGTATCAATTCCCCAAAGATCGACCCTAGAGCTACAAAAAAAGGGTTAAGATATATTCCCTGCAGGAATTGGTATTTAACAGAGACGTCACTGGCAATCTCAAACAGAATGTTTGTACTGTATGTGGAGGAGTTTGATGGGATCTGGTCGAACGGACCTTTTTACAAAGTATTATGTGAAATATGAGGGACAGCCCTCCTCCTTTGATTGAATTGTTCTTTATATATATACAACTCATTTTCTCTTTAGAAAATAATCTCTCAAAATCCGTTGATGTTCGTTCGGGGATATCGCAGGGCTTAAGGGGGTAGTCCAGTGAAAAAAAAATTTTTTTTCGTTTTTTGTTTTTTTGCTTAAATCTACTCTACTACACCTAGAAAATACTCCCTTAAAATATCTAAGCAAAATATTGAATAGTTTTAAAGATACAGAGAGTTTTCGAGAGACGTGTAATCCGAGCGCTCGAAGGTCCCCTGGCGTGTTTCGGAGCAAGGAGGACTCTTGTATTTCTGTTTGCTTCGACCATTTTTTTTCAGTTTATAACGGTCTAGGTCCTTCTGCTTTGTATTTAAGGTTAGTTATGTATGAAGGAGTCATCGCGTTATGTATGGAGCAGGCATCGCTGACTAAGGTAAAATTAATTTTTTTAGTTTTTTTCCGCATAAAAAACTTTAAACGCGTTTTTCTGAAAACAGCATGTTTTGACTCGGCGGACGTCAGATCTCAGAGTCTTTTGCTCCGATTGATCTAAAAATTTAGCTGTATATTTCTTGATTGTGTATCTATCGTCGGAACTAGAATTATTAAAATCCATTGTTTATTTACAAAGTTACAAACAAATTAAGCACCCGAAAAATTCGAAATGCCGCCATTTTGTTATTTTTTATTGAAAATTAATAATTCTAGTTCCGACGATAGCCAATGTTCTACAGATTAAAACCTCGTTTGAATTTTTTGTTTCAAATGAACCGTTGCAGAGATTCGACGTCCGCCAACAAAAAAATTTTTTTTTTGGAGCGGCCATTTTGTCGGGATGACTCATCGAAAATAAAAAAAAAAAATTTTTTTGTGTATTTTAATAGTTGTACTATCATATGTCAAAAAGTTTTTTAATAAAAATTGACTTCTAATATGAAGAAAAAATCGTTGAAAAATCAGTCGTTTTCACTGGGCTACCCCCTTAATTGCAATGCCTAAACTTTACAACTTTTATTTAGTGGATTTCCCTCACAATAAAATGAGGGTTCTACCGCTTCTAAATCATTATTTTACGCATATATTTTTGTATACGCACGTAATAAGGATCCTGCAAAGACCTTAGAGCAAGTCTCTTCTCACCTCGAAGAAATTAAATAGTTATAATACTCAAAACTGAACTCATTTCCTTTCGAAGTACTTCTGGCTAACCAATCCAAATGAACTCTGCAATGCCAATGCTTCCAGATTACTCTTGCGTCTTTTTAGACACCCTGGGATGTTAACTAGGAGGAAAAAGTACTCCACCTGTTACATTAATAATGAGGCTGATCTCATTCCATTTTGTTTGTAGATGCGATCAGGACTTTATTTCAGAGGCCAAATATCAAAAGCTCTACGACCATTTTTTTCTTCTATAGATAGCTACATTCTTATGTTCTATGCTCACACAATGTAGCATTGTAATGTGCAATCTATAATGTATGCGTTTAGCTTTAAGCTCTTTTTGACCAGAGTCCTTTTAACTTTTTAGCATAACGGATTAAATGTAAAATGCTTAATCACAATTTGCATTAATTTTAAATGTAAGCGCTCTCCATCATTTAAGGTGTTATTGGGAAAGTGAAAAATTCTTACTTTCTAACGCACCCTGCTTGATTATCCTGCAATATCCTTGATAAGATTTATAAGTTATGGGAGCGCACCTCCATTCAAGAACATAAAAGTTTTAGTCGCGATTTTTGTGGTAAAGGGTTGATTTGAGAGGAGGATTGTTCTCATAAATATTCATCGGGACACTATAGATTGATTGGTATATGTTGGAGTATTGAGTTACGAATCACCCTGTATATAAGTGAAGAAATATTTAAAATCTAAGTCTCTTCCTTGCTGATGAATGTGCAATAATTACGCCATCACTCATGTTCACCCGACGAAACTTAAACTCGTCATAACACAAAATATTAGCATTTTTTCATGACGCGAATACTCGTCAAAAACAGCTAAGGCCGGCCATACACTTTATGTTATAATAAAATGCACATGCACAATAAAACTGCATGACATCAGAACTGATGGAAAAACTGAAGAAAGCTCAGGTCACATCCACAATTTAGTCAGTTATTAGCAGTTTTTGGCCTGCGCAAAGTCGTCGTGATTACGCAGTTAAATGCGCATGTCGCATGAATTGCTTTCAATAAAACTGCGCAATTCTATATGACAGCAGCCATGGATTCAAGTGAGAAGAAAACGAAACTTCTTGATTTTAAAGAAACGTAGCGTTTCCTTTTATTTCTTTTCGCTTTTAAAATTGCTGCAGCTAATAGCCCATAAATTAATCCTTTTCTCTGATGCATTATGGCTTTCTATTAATTTACTTCAAAATGACTTCTTCACGTGTTGATCGGTTCAAACTCTCACGAGAAATGAGCAAATAACTGAGCAAATTAACTGCATCGTGTGTGGACACCATCTAGTGCAGTTTTCTGCGTAATATTTTACACAGTTTTATTGTGCAATATAACTGAGCGTGTATGGCCGGCCTAACTTGTTAAATGAAAGACAGGGAAATTGGAATTGAATTTTGGGCCTTAAGGGGGTAGTCCAGTGAAAAAAAAAAATTTTTTTTTAATTTTTTTTTTTTGCTTAAATCTACTCTACTACACCTAGAAAATACTCCCTTAAAATATCTAAGCAAAATATTGAATAGTTTTAAAGATACAGAGAGTTTTCGAGAGACGTGTAATCCGAGCGCTCGAAGGTCCCCTGGCGTGTTTCGGAGCAAGGAGGACTCTTGTATTTCTGTTTGCTACGCCCATTTTTTTTCGGTTTATAACGGTCTAGGTCCTTCTGCTTTATATTTAAGGTTAGTTATGTATTTAGGAGGCATCGCGTTATGTATGGAGCGGGCATCGCTGACTAAGGTAAAATTAATTTTTTTAGCTTTTTTCCGCATAAAAAACTTTAAACGCGTTTTTCTGAAAACAGCATGTTTTGACTCGGCGGACGTCAGATCTCAGAGTCTTTTGCTCCGATTGATCTAAAAATTTAGCTGTATATTTCTTGATTGTGTATCTATCGTCGGAACTAGAATTATTAAAATCCATTGTTTATTTACAAAGTTATAAACAAATTAAGCACCCGAAAAACACCCGAAAAATTCGAAATGCCGCCATTTTGTTATTTTTTATTGAAAATTAATAATTCTAGTTCCGACGATAGCCAATGTTCTACAGATTAAAACCTCGTTTGAATTTTTTGTTTCAAATGAACCGTTGCAGAGATTCGACGTCCGCCAACAAAAAAATTTTTTTTTTTGAGCGGCCATTTTGTCGGGATGACTCATCGAAAACAAAAAAAAAATTTTTTTTTGTATATTTTAATAGCTGTACTATCATATGTCAACAAGTTTTTTAATAAAAATTGACTTCTAATATGAAAAAAAAATCGTTGAAAAAACAATCGTTTTCACTGGACTACCCCCTTAATTTAAAGCATTTTTCAGGACTTCAATGGAGTTTACGAGCACTTTTCTACCCTCCCTGTTAGTTGTTTTTGTTGCACTTTTTGTAGTACATACTTTACTTTGATTAAGTTTTGCTTTCTTTAGAAGAATGATTGCACACACAAATAAAGGGAATAGCAATTACTAAATTATTTATTTTCCTTAAAATTAGGTATAGCCCAGTTCTTCCAATTTTTTGTGAAAAATTACACCAGAAAAATTAATTGAGAAAATTAACGGAAACTCCCTCATCGCCAATAATAGCATCACTCCAATCACAATCGGCGTTATCCAAATCGTTGCACAAACATTTAAAATTGCTTGTAGTTTTGTAATTATCAGGTAATAAAATTATCGCATAGCCGCCTCCGCCAGCACCAGTCAATTTACTAGCGAGACCATGTTTCTTCGCAATAAGGAATATTTCATCCAACTTAGAGTGTGAAATTCTCAAAGCTTGCAGCAATCCATTGTTAATTTCGAACAATTTCTGAAATTAAAAGCTTAATAATCAAATATGTTAGTTATTTAGAAACATACTGTTAACTCTTCAATTGTGATATTCATGCCAATATCAGGATTTTCATATACACGCGCTGCTTGCTCTGAGCACTCTCCTAGTGCCGTCATGATATTGTCCACCAGTTGCGGAAAAGTCTCTTTTAATTTTGCTACTTCCTCTACCAATTTGGCAGTACTGCGACCGACTTTAGTATCAACTAAGAGAATGCTTAAGTTGTATTGCATGTGCATTTGCTGCGGAGGTAATCCTTTTTTAAATTTCACAATTCCACCATATGTACATATTTCGTTATCCACTCCTGAAGGATTACCATGCATAATTTTTTCCGATTTGAAAGCCCACTCAGAAATAAACTGTTTTTCCATAGGAGTTAGAATGTCATCTTTAATTTGTTCACCTCTACAATTAAATAAATATGTGGTCAAATTCATTTATCAAAATTAAAACCATACCTTGCAAAAATGTAAAATGCAGCTGCTACGCAAACAGCAAAAGAAGCTGAGCTTCCCAAACCTGCACCAATTTTAACATCTGAATTCATTTCGAAGGTCAGTCCTTGTCTAAGTACAAAAAAATGCATATACCTTTTACAAAAAAAAAAATCAATAATTTTAATGAAAATATGAAAGCACCTCAATTGACCGATGTGTTTGCTTAACAATATACCGCACATTAGGTAAAGAACAGCTAAACTAGTGTTGAACTTTCTGCCTTCATCTGTTGGGATTAAAAGCTTTTGAGCTATAAATTCTTGCAAGATTTGCAAAACCTTCGAGTGATCCCAATTAGATGTTGACTCTTGATGGGTTTTACTCAAATTTGTTAAGAGAGCATTAAAAGTAGGGACGTCAAATTTTAAGGTTAAATTTAAATCATTAAACAAAAAACATATGTCTGTTGAATTCTCCTAAATATTAAAATTGATATAAGTTAATAACCAATAATGTCAATATTTGTTTTATTACTTTGAAAATCAAATGATTTCGCAATGAGATAGCCGCTGCAATTGCTGATTTGCCATATACTACCGAATGTTCTCCATGAAGTATAACTTTCCCTGGCGCCGATATATTAAAATTAAAATTACTGGTTTCCATAGTTTCTTACAATAAAGGTTTTATTAAATAGTCGCATATATTAAGATTTGGAGGTTTCCCACTCAGCTGGTGTAAAGGTCTTTTGAGAGAATGCGTGAATTGTTTTCAATTCTTCTGCGAGTGCACTGTTGACAAGCCTAGACACAAAATAAGAAAAAGTCATTATTTTTTGGAATATGAGTTATTTTAAAATTAAATTGATCAATGTATCTATGTATTTCAAATACAAATTTACCAGGTGTATAAGCATAAATCCCCCGCCTTACATATGGCATTAGTGAGCATATTAAGCTACTATACGCTACGCCATACTTTTTTCACTAACTGTTCAACTCAGTGAACAGGCCCCCCGAAGAATCGTCCAAAGATGCAGGAACTTAAGGCTCAGAACCGGAAGCTCCGAACTCAGTTGTAAAGATCAGATAAAATATCTTGGAGTTATTTTCAACACCCTTCTTAAACCGAACTTGCAGGGGATATACGCCTTAGACAAAGCGAATAAAACATATAGAATTCTAATTCCACTATTTAAACATCCTAAAATGAGAACTAATACAAAACTTCTAATGTATAAGCAATTAATTCGTCCGATTATGATGTACGGCTTATCCGCGTGGTTCGCTATATCGTCATCAATAGCCTCGCAGTTTGAGAAATTTGAAAGAAAGCTTCTTGGGTTGTGCATCGGGAAAAATTACAGAACTAGAAATAAAAGGTATTCTAACAATTACATATATTCTGAATCAGATGCAACCCCATTCCTTAAGTATAGTGTTACTCTAATAAAAAAAAACTCTTAAACAATACATATGTCTGACCATACTAATCTGCTAATTCCAGACATCTACATCAAAAATACATTCACAAGCCTAAATGAGTACTATTTCTCGCCCTTAGCCTTTATAAACAATAACTCACAAGATGTACTGGGGGA
Source organism: Dysmachus trigonus (assembly GCA_949715965.1). Classification (NCBI taxonomy): domain Eukaryota; kingdom Metazoa; phylum Arthropoda; class Insecta; order Diptera; family Asilidae; genus Dysmachus; species Dysmachus trigonus. The sequence continues at coordinate 47,163,595 of OX454321.1, forward strand.
TCTTAATATTAATGTCCAAACTCCCAAATTTGTTACACCAAATTACCTAAAAAATCAAAACAGAAGATAACTATAAAATTCGCAAAACTAAGCCATCCATATATTAGAATTAGTTAAAATAATTATTTGAACAAATTGACTTCTATCTAAACTACCGCTTTTACGAAAAAGTGATGTTCTACTGATTGTAACTGGGGAGGAATACCGTTCTTATGGTAACAAAATCATTATAGGGACAAAAACAAAATATTAAAGATATTTGCGTTCAAAAGTTACTCTTACTGCCCATCAAACAAATTACCACGGAAAGTAGTGCTGTCAAGTCGACCTGCCGCTGCTGTTTTGTTCTAGGAAACGGTTAGAGTTGTGTTTAAGTGCAAAAAACTCGAATATTTTGTTCTTGTCACTATAAAGGTATTCCTCTATAATTATAGTTAGTAGAATATCAGTTTCGCGTAAAAGTTATTGTTAAGCAGTTCAGGCGATTAAAGCGGCATACTTCGGATCTTCCGCTATAGGAAGCAATGTTATTTCGCGGCGATTCTCGGACTACATCACTACGTATCAGGGATCGTAACTGTTATAAGTTATATATAAAAAATCTGAAATTAATTATTACTTTGAAACTTATATGATTTAAGACAAAATGAACCAATTATATTTCACCAAAAATATTTTAAGTTATTTTTAACTATAATCTTCGCCTACTATTAGTTTAAATCTTTTAAAACTGTTATGAACAATATTTATTCTTTTTTGTTAAAAATTATGATTTACAATGGACTTTTATTTTTTAAATTAAAAATAACTGTTAAAAAAACTTTTATTTTTTTCTGTTTTATATAAAAGTCTTTTGAAGATTTTTATTTTTTCAGCTTTTTATAAAAGTCTTTGAAGAATTTTATTTATAAAATATAAAAATAAAAGTCTTTAAAGACTTTTATTTTTTAAATATAAAAATAAGTCTTTTGCAGAAGATAAACAAAAAAATCATCGCGATTAGGGAGTTACACTATAAAAGCAATCATAATATTGTACTTAAGTTGAATGTGATCTTGACCTCGAAGGTCATATCAAGGTTATAGTTGGGCGTAAAACTTTCCGCTCATTCCATTTCCGTGGTCAATATGTATTTCCCCCTCAAAAACCACCTTGACCTTGATATCACCTTCGAGGTCATAGTCAAAGTTGTGGCCAAGGTCATATTCGGACGCAAAACTTCTGCTATTTCCAAATGCGCAGTAACAATGCAGGTTCACCTTTAAAGAACCATCTTGACCTTGATACGAACTTCGGGGTCATGGTTAAGGTCATAGTCGCACGTAAAATTTTCCGCTCTTTCCATTTCCGTGGTCAAATGACCTTCAAGGCCATGGTCAAGGTCAAATATAAGTATATAAGGTATAAATATTAGAGATGCCACGAATAGTAATTTGGCCGAATACCGAATACCGAATGTTCGGCGAGGCTCTTGGCCGAAGCGCCGAACATTCGGCAGCCGAATATTCGGCCACACTTAGTACTTTCCGCGGGCGACAAGTCACAACTGTCGCTACAGAAAATGTTCGTTCAGATGAAGGTGTGGAACAGAAAAATTCTGTTGCAAATGAACTTGATTTTTACATGGTATCTGTTCGTTTAGATCGGACAGCAGACCATTACAAGTGGTGGTCAGCAAACGCGAAACAATATCCAACCCTTTCACAATTTGCTAAGATTTATTTATCATCTCCCGGTAGCAGCGTGTATAGTGAGCAGCTGTTTTCGGAAGCAGGTATAATTTATGAGGAAAAACGCAATCTTCTGCTATCAACAAACGCTGGTCGATTTTAAATATTAATTTGTTAGCTCTTTTTTTTGGTTAAATAAATATATCTTTGTGAGTAATATTTTGAGTTCTTTTTTCATGATTTATTTGGTAATCCTTACTATATTTTATCATAAATACGAAATTAAATCTGTTTAACACGATTTCACGCCAAAACTGCTGAACCGATTTAAATGAAATTTGGTACACAGATACATACTCTAGAGCCTTAGAAAGGACATGGGCTATAATTTACGTGAACGATGTCGCGGGAAAACAGCTAGTAATAAAAAAATAATAAATAAATTGCTATTCGGTATTCGGCCGAATAGTTAACCATATTCGGCCGAATACCGAATAGCGAAAAAAAGTGGCCGAATAGCCGAATACCGAATAGTTGCCGAATATTCGTGGCATCTCTAATAAATATATAATATAAAACTTTTGTCTAGAACTTTTTTCTCCAAAATGCATTCCTCGAAAGTTATTTAGTCGTTTCCATACTTTTGGATCACCCTATATATACTAGCTGATCCGGCAAACGTTGTTTTGCCATATTAATTATTTCTAATGAATATTTTGGTAGTTAAATAAAAAATAACTAACTTATTGTAAGTATGTGGGGATGGGGTTTATGACTGAAAGAGGAATGGAGCGCTGTGGACGATGACAGCTTATAAAAATAACAAAACAACAAACATTCATTTTCTTAATTCAATGTACTTCATTAACCGTCCGGTCAATGACCGGGTACCCGGGTATCCATTTCAGTTTCGCAGGTAGAATTTATTAACTTTTTCTCAAAAAAATTTTAAGACCGTCCGGATCCCCAAAATTTAAGTAGTTTGATACCCAATTTTCGTCAAATTTTTTTATAATTAATTATTTAATAATAGTTATTAACTATCAAACTTGATACCCCCTTCGTTCAATAACCAGGTACCCGGGTACCCACTTCAGTTATTATGTATGAATAGCGGGTTTATGCACACTAAAGAGACTGTTTATTAAAGTATTGAGGTAATTTGACTTTTAAATTAATAATAAACAATGTCGTTTGTAATTTCTTTTATTTAAACAATTCTTATTACAAACAATAGCAAAGATAGTAGGTAAGAAAAACGTAATTCCGTTTATACATATTTATTTTAGTAAGAATTTTTTTTATCCAATTAGTTGTTTATTTATATTGTTTAATTTTTATAATAATGCAATGCCACACAAGAATAATACTATATATTTAATTATTTCGTACAGTCGTGGTTGTAATACAATGTTCATCACAGATAGGATTCTTACACACCGAACATATTTTTCTAGTTTTGCGACGTTTTTTAAATTCACTTTGAAGACAAGTGTAGCATACACCAGTAATCCTTTTCCTTCCGGTTTAATCGAGCTGTGTCTGGGGTGTTGATGACCCAGATGTTGTTGGCTGCGCATATGGATTGATAGCTCGACCAAGAAAAGATTCCACTCTTGTTGTGAAATTCCTCATGATTTGTGCATTCTGCGAACGACTTTCAATAAATGTAGTACACAGTTCTCTGTCCAATTGCCAACAAAATAATCGCCGTTTATACGACTTTTTAGCAAGCATTTTATTATTCTCATAATACAGAATATATGCTGCAAGGCAGGCGACATCGAGGATATTATAGAAAAATGCTAGAGGCCATCTTTGAGTAGATCTTTTTGTAGTATATCTACCAAGCATTTTATCCATTGGGTTCACTCCAGCTTTTGACCAGTTATAAAACTCAATAATTTCGGGTTTTTTCTTTGCACTATCGCTAACTTTTGCTTCATGATGCATTGATGATAGCATAATCACTGCCTTTTTTTTTGGCACATAACTGCACATGGTTACTTTTTCATAATATAAAATCATTTACTCGAAAATAAAACAAGTAAATCTCTCCTTACCGTTGAAAACTCGGTGAATCATCCATCGTATTTATTTTCAATACTATTATTTATTAATAATATTAATTTTACACTTTCACTGTAAATTTATTTTATTTTCCTTGCACTTATTTCAATTTGAACCTTCACTCTCTCCTGCCTAACTCAAGAGTGAGATATTTCTGTCCTGACACAGTACCTGCGCGACTACCTACTTTTATTGCAGTGCAACCCTTCCGTGCCTCAAAGGAACCCGAGAGATAGGATATTGGCGCACATGCTTTACTACCCTTTGTCTCATCCCAAAGGGCAATACCCTAAGCTAAAAATAGGCTCCTACTCCTTGATCATTTCGCCTGTTCTCGGACTCGCTAAATTCTTAAAATAATGAAATATTATTACTTTACCTCATCGTGTAACACTTGAGTCCTATTCTTCTATTGTTCGGGGTGAAGGGGCAGGGCATCCCAAATACCAGAATGTTAGAGGAACAATAGGGTCTCCCTATTACCATAGTTATTTCACATGCACACAGTCTACTAATAAGTTTTCTACCTGACACACTATACGTGGGTACCCGGGTACCCGGTTATTGAACGAATGGTGAAAATTTGGTCATTGACCGGACGGTTAAGGGGTTATATACAGTTAGGATTTTCAGAGACCCCATTTTTTTTTTTTTTCGTAATGTACATATATTTCAGTCTGCATGTCGATCCGGTGAATATTCTCGAAGATACACGCATATTTGTAATGATTTTTTTACTATATGTAAGGTGCTTTTGAAATTAGCATGAGAGTTGCACTGAGAAAGTAAAGCGTCACTGCTACGATCGATGCACAAACAATAATAATGGCCGAAAACTGTGTAGGGAGTGAGAGAAAGCTTATTGTATGAGAGAGACAGGAGACCAGCTTCTTTCTCATCTCTACTTCGTGCTGTTTGCTTGGTGAGAGGTGACACCTATAAACGTCTGGCGGGAATAACTGATCGATTGATAATTGATCAATTATCGACAACTGAGAGAGGAAGATTTCAACTTTAAAGTTGCAATATCGACTGGACGGCAATTGATTATAACAATCGCACTTTCTGTTTTCACTGGGTGAAATACATGAAAATTTATCGTACGACAATGATTAATCAATTGCCATCTTGCAACTGCGCATCTGTGGATGAAAGTAAAAATACTATATCGCTATTAAAAAATAGGGGTTGGTGATAGAAGGGTGAAAATTTAGGGTTATAAGTATTTTTTGATTCCAAATCATAAAAAAATAAATAAAAAAATGGTTGTCCAAAAAATAAAAAATAAAAATTCTGGAGAGGGCCATCCTTATCACCTAGGGGTATAAAAAATAGCCTACGACCTATTCTCAGACCTACCAAATATACACAAACAATTTCATAAAAATTGATGAAGACGTTTCGGAGGAGTTCGATAACAACCATTAAAACCAAACCGGTCAATTACAGTCTGTACAGCTGAACGCGGTCTATTAACAAGTTTTGCAATTTCACTTAATGATTTGCATTCATTATGTAAATTAATAATTAATCTCCTCTCCTCTTCACTCGTTTCTTTTCCTTTACGGCCCATTTTTGCTGCCGAATGCGCCTATGCATGCCACGCGCGTAACTAAGACAAATCACTATGCATGACAAATGACCTTGAAATCTTACATATGGGTAATTCTTTTACAAACCGAACACCTTTTTGACCGACACATCTCTGATTTGGCTGAAACTTTTTTTACGGATTCTATATCGAAAAATAAGAGATACGTGTCCGAGGATTTTTTTTTTGTTCCGCATATTTTCGATAATACTAGTAATCGAAAATGTGAGAATAATGAATTTTTTGGCTTGGAGACTCATTTTCAAAAATTTATAACTCTGGTTTTATTTGAGCTACAAACTTCTTTTCTTTTTCATTTTAAATCTAAAGGACTGAGTTTTGAGAAAAAAATAATTTTAATAAAAATTATTAACAAATTCATATTGTTACTAACAATTTAATTGTTTAAATCAATTTTTAACAATGGCCCCCACCGCATAGCAAGTTTTTAGTATATTTATTGTATTCTCCGTCATATTTTACATAAAAAACATGTTTTCAAAATATGGAGCCTTTATTATTACTATTTTTAAAACATTAATTTATATAGCGCGACACGTCAAAAAAACCGGTTTTTTGTTAATAAAAAGAAAATTATAGCTCGGATCAAAACAAGTGAAATATAAAAGTTGTAGATAATAAAAAGACCTACAATTCTTGTCTCAAATACTTTTCGACATAACCTAAAACTTTTCGAATAAATTGAAAAAAATGTTAAAAATCACCTTTTCCAAATTTATTTGCCACATTTTTTGCCTCATGTCGTTTCTTTTTTTAAAAATAAGTAATTATTATGTCCTTCTTAACAAATAATATTTATTAGCAATCAATACAATAAAAAAAACATAAATTAATAATAAATGATAGAACATTTTTTGATCGCATAAAAAAAAATTTATTGTGGTTTCAATACTTATTATTGGTTAATCTGTATTTCGTTTGATGGTTAGTTGAGAAAAATATTAAAAACACAAAAATTATATGTTAATTTCTTTTTTAATTTTTTATACTCTTTTTTTCAATAAATAATGTTTCAAAAAGGTGATTTTTAACATTTTTTGTATTTTATTCGAAAAGTTTGAGGTTATGTCGAAAAGTATTTGAGACAAGAATTGTAGGTCTTTTTATTATCTACAACTTTTATATTTCACTTTTCTTGATCCGAGCTATAATTTTCTTTTTATTAACAAAAAACCGGTTTTTTTGACGTGTCGCGCTATATAAATTAATGTTTTAAAAATAGTAATAATAAAGGCTCCATATTTTGAAAACATGTTTTTTATGTAAAATATGACGGAGAATACAATAAATATACTAAAAACTTGCTATGAGGTGGGGGCCATTGTTGAAAATTGTTAGTAACAATATGAATTTGTTAATAATTTTTATTAAAATTATTTTTTTCTCAAAACTCAGTCCTTTAGATTTAAAATGAAAAAGAAAAGAAGTTTGTAGCTCAAATAAAACCAGAGTTATAAATTTTTGAAAATGAGTCTCCAAGCCAAAAAATTCATTATTCTCACATTTTCGATCACTAGTATTATCGAAAATATGCGGAACAAAAAAAAATCCTCGGACACGTATCTCTTATTTTTCGATATAGAACCCGTAAAAAAAGTTTCAGCCAAATCGGAGACATGTCGGTCAATTTTTATCAAAATCCGTTCGGTTTGTAAAAGAATTACCCATATACGAAAAAGTCGATTGGATAACCAATATACACAATTTAAATTGAAAAAAATTTATGTAAGTTAACTTTTTTTTGAAATTCTTTACAGTTGATCTAGAAATATTCATATGTTCCTTAAATTTTTATTAAAAATATTTTTCTTTTTCATAAACAAGGTGCTTAACCTTGAACTACAAAGTAGTATTTTTTTTTTCAATTAAATAAATAGAAGAAAGTCTACCAAACATGTCTTTTTTTATTACAACTTTAGGTGTACGAATACTTTTTACAGCTGTTGAAATCTGGTGAAACTGTCAATGCCCACCGCTATCACCAAAAACTGATCAAATTGCGTCGTGCTCTGCGTGAAAAAAGGCCGGTTTATCATAACAAGCTGATTTTCCTCCACATCAACGCACCATCGCACACTTCAACAATCGTCGGAAACTACTTGGAGAGACTCAACTGGGAGGTGCTACCTCATACCGATTATTCACCAGAGACCTGCCCTCTTCCGACTACCTGTTTTCGTCAATGAGCCATGCGATCGCTAAGCAGCACTTCGATTCTTACGAAGACATCCGAAAACGGCTTGATGAGTGGTTCGTTTCGAAAGCAAAAGAAGTTCCTTGACGTGGTATCCACAAATTGTCCGCGAGATGGGAAAAATGTGTAGAATGTGTGAATAAATTTATTTTTGCTTTCTATGAAAAAAACAACGGATTTAAGCTTATACACCTTTTAATATTTAAGTGCAAATTCAGGGGCGCATGGATTTAACCCTTTCCATTCGGCGACCTTGAATAAGCAATAGCTGAATGGCGCCCCAGAGGCGCCATTCGAGTGCAAAGGGTTAAAAATTAACAGCAAAAATGTCATGCATTGTTTTCAGCAAACTAAGAAGGTAATTTAATTAGGATTATTATGTATCAAATGCCTTATTTTTTAATATCATTTACCGATGTTATGTATAAGTTAACCTTTTATGCCGAATATATTAGTTTATATTTTATAATAATTATAATTATATAATTTAAGGAATAACAAATATACAAATACAAAGTGTACCATGTATAAAAATACATGGTTTAACCCTGAAATTACGCACGTAATAATCTGGAACCTAAACATTTTTTGAAATTTGAAATATCTCAGAATGAGTAAGAACATGCGGTCATTAAAAATAAGTTTTTTCGAACTAACGACGATTCTATCGAAGAGTACAGCCTCTTAGTTAAAAAAAAGAAAAACCTTTTAACTCAAAGAAAGCATATTGTGCGACATAACAGTTTGAAAACATTCTGGTACGAAGGTATGTATTCCCAGGGTTAAAATAAATTTCAGATCTAATCACGGATTTTGATGAAACTTTGTACGAACGTTCATTTGGAGAACGACAAACATACCAAATTTGTATTGGTTGCTTGCGTCCTCATATATCTTACAACGCCAGTACGCCAAAACAATTGTTGTACACCAAAACCCAGCTAATCAGCTTTAATTCAGAATCAGGATTTATTATCGTATTTTAAGTTATTTTTTTATTTCACACTGGTTCTTAAAGATTTATGTATATAATTAAATTTTCGTCAATAAATAAATACCTGTGTCTTTGAAGAAGTTTTTTCCCTTCAAACATTGGAGAGACGATTACACAACTGAATTTTCCACCGCAACCATCAGATTCATCGGTAACTTTCTAAGAAAAAAATCAAAGTTAAAAAAATTAGTAAAAGGGATGAATACTGCTAAAGTTATGGAGAAGAAAGATCTTGTTAGATGCATAGTCTGTATCAAACCTGAATGCACATGTGGAATTCCTTTTCAGATCGTGTTCATATGTACGAGCTGAATTTGTGTGATGCTGACGCTCTATCAAGAAAAATAACACGACGAGGAGAACGAGGGAAATATTAGCGTTATTTCAGCGATTCTGTCGCATTTCGGTCATATTCAGAGATTCAAGAGAGACCAGGGTATTTAGAATTTCCAGACTTGATTCCGGCGCAGTGTCATGGCAATTTTACAATTTTTGGGACTGCGATGGAATTCCCTTGATTGACTTCAAGGAATCGAATACAGTCGTTATCGCGGCATATTAAGGCCGTTGCGTTGAAAAATTATCGAGAAAAAGCGCGGAAAATGAGTTTTCCCGATTGCGGCTTTACAGAGATTGAACATCCCCCATATAATCCTGACTTGGCCCATTCTGACTATTTTTTGTTCTCAAAACTCAAGGCAGATTAAAGGGGTAACAAATTGAACAGCGATGATGTAATTAAACAGGCAGTGTACGACCATTTTAACTCCAAGTATGCATAATATTTCTACAGAAACTTTAATCAGACGTTCTGAAAAGTGTGTGGAAATAAGGGGAGAATACATTGAGAAATAAAAACATTTTTTTCTATTTATGACCATACCTTCTATGTTAGGCTAAGAACTCATGGACCGCACTACGTACAACCAACTTTTCCAAAAAGATAACATCTTTATTTAAATGTTTTATTATACTGAATAGACCAAAAAAGCGTAGCTTATAAATTTTTTAGGTCTCACTGCGACCAAATGGTTTACATCGGGAAAAATAAAAAAAATTATTGCCATAATATAAAATAAAACACACTCCATTTATTGCATTGGGCAAAATAAAAACAAAATATTTGCTTCTAATATGAACTTAAATAAAATTCAAATGGAGTATCAAAGAGTGCACTTACAAATACAAGGGTAAGGGTTCTATTTTCCCTGTTTTGTACCAAACAGAAATTAAATGTAATATGAAAACACAAATCATTACGGTTTTAAGGGATTTATTAAGAAAATATTTGTTGAATGTTGAAAAACACAAAAAAACTCACAAAATGTGTGAAAGAAAATACAGAAATTCCTAGTTGGAATAAATGAGGTAATTTGTCGGGTGGGTTAATATAAACGAGACAAAATCCTAAGATTACACTTAAAGTACATGAAATGTAATACAAATATTTTATCCCACTTTCCCCTTGCTTGACTCGTTGTTTTGAAAAGTGAGAAAAGTAAAAGTATAAAATATTTAAAGCTGTAAAAGCAATTACTAGGTCGTCCTTTACAAAAAGTGGGAACATACTGAATGTTGATATTTGTAGAAACCATAGAGATGCAAACGGATGAAGAGGGTAAATTAACACAATTGGTAGAGCTGGGAGAAGTATCGATTTCTCGTGAACCTGTAAAATCTCAATTATTCGAGCATTCGACTTTAAATCTTTACTTACTTGAAATGAAAATAAAAAAAAACCAAGTGAGCAATTTATTAGGGCATATAAAAACTTTTCCTGTTTTGGATAAAGAAAAAGGTGTATGCAGGTCGGTAATAAAAATAGTAATGTTGTCACTAGCGAAATTAATGCCATTGTCTTATTCTCAAATAGAATCCTATGGAAGATACGTTAGAAAGTACAATTAGATTCATGTGGTTTAAGTGAAACGAAGCTATTTAATAGCATTGTGTGAAACTATTTTTAGTATTTTTTTTACAACAGAACAACTGATTTGGCAATTCCATAAAAAATTTTCCGTAGATTACGTATTCGGAAATGTTGGACAATGTGAAGTTCCCCAAAAACTATGGATAAAAAGACGCCTCATTTTTGCCATCTAATTAAATCGAACATAATACGAAACTTTATAACGGGATGTCCCAGCGGTTTCGGATCAAAGTGCATAAGTAATATAAGGTCTCGAGAACAACAACTTTAACAACTTCGCGGACGCTTAAAATTTCAATGAGCTGCAAAAATAGACAGGATTTTTTTTTAAATTAAATGTGATATCCAAAATTTTACTAGACACACTTCGTAAGAGTAGTCACAATATCACATTTTAATAGTTATGCTATATACAATTAATGCTATAGCATCCACGGCGATATATAATAGATCAAGTTTGTCAACAATAAAAAAAGTGCTATAGCACTCATATATTGAATGCATGAACAATGCTAAAAAAAAATGACTTTCAAAATTGTATTTAGCCATAATTAGATTTTTATCCATCAATAAATAAATACAGAATACAGATACTCTAGCACTCACGTCAAGTTTTGCAGTTCTAATTTGCACAACATGCCATTTACCAAAACAAATTCAATAGAACAGTTAATCATTACATTGAAGTACGTACTACTTTCGAAAAATTAATGCTATGAAAAATGGAATGCGATAATGCGGGTTATGAATTTGAATACTACAGCATTCACGTCATATTGCGTCACCACGAAAATGAATGCTATAGCATTCACGTCCGCGAATGTGTTAAAGGGGAACACCATCGTGAAGTGTAAAATTTTTTTGTATTTCTGCATTTTTCTAAAGTACACATGTTGAAAAATATGTATGTGAAAAAATTTTAGAGTAACAACGAAAATTGACTCGACCAAGTTTAAATCGATTTAGTGAGAGCAGGTAGCGCGGCCGGTCTGACTCACGCTCCTCTGCTAAAGAGGTGTACGAAACTTGCACAATACAGTACAGATTCTCTTATGTTTTTCTTCGAATTAATAATTCTTTACCATCCTCTAATTGATTTTTTAACAACAAAAATGCTGTGAACATTTCTAATACGTCCCTTACCTGATTCCTAAATAATTAATGATACCTTTGGAAAAAATTCATAAAATTTTTCAACTTTTTTGATCCGTCACAGTGGTGTTCCCCCTTAACTACGATATATAGAATCCGATTCGGCACGGTTTACAAATTATTATCTTCTCAGTTTCTTTTTTAAAAGCAATTTATCTTTTGCAGAATTTTCTACATAATTAAACTAAAAAATAAGTAAAATAAAAATCGAATCAATGATTTCTACGACAAATATAACAAGACTAGGATATTACAAAAGTCCATAATATAGCTATTTTTTTTTTTTACTGCTTTAATTAATCTAAACTTGTGTTGTATTATTTGCCACTTTGCAGTCCCAATTCATATGTAATAACAATATTTATCAATTTGAATTAGATGCCTAGTAATAGTGCTTTTAATTTAACAGGCATCACTTCCGATGTCTATTCTTATTAAATTAAAAAAAAAATTGTGCAAAAAAAATTGTTTTTTTTCGAGCTATGCTACTATAGAATAAAAGATGTTTGATAACGTAGATACTGTATTCAATTATCTCTAGAAAAAAATCGTCCACCCTACTGCAGTTATTTTCGATACAATGATAAAATTGTTAATATAAGGTAGAATACAACTGAAAAACCGAAACGAAATCATAACTTCAGTGTAGAATCGTCAATCACCCTGTTCGTTTTGATCCATACTTGCTAGGATACCCAGTATACACTGTAGGGTACAATCACAGAAAAAAGACTAATCAGAAGTTCCATCTAGAAAAAAAATCGTTCTATGAAAGCAAAATTTGTCAATACGTCAAAATCCCATTCCCATCCGGCGCTTGAGTCGAACTGAGCTGCGTGCTGAGTACTTAGTCATATACTGGGTAGCCTAAAAGTACCGGAACAGAAGAATAACTCGCCAGGAGTGGATTTTCGGAAAAAAAATGTCCCAAACAAAAGTTGTACGATTGTTCCAACACTATTTGATGGGGACGTTGGATTTGACCTTGACCGTGATCCTCAAGTTGGTTTTCTTAGATGGAACACATACCTTTGACCCCGGAAATGCAGAGGAAGGTAAATTTTACGTTCAGATATGGCCTTGAGCCACTTTAATTCTTAGGCTCTGAAGGTCATATCAAGATCAAACTTTAGAACGGAAAAGTATCAGATTAGGAGTAGATTTTCGGAAAAAATGTTTCAAAGAAAAGTTGTGGGAATATACCCCGGCTATTTGGTGGTAACCTTTACCATAGATGTAGATTTTGCGCGAGAGAGTTCACCGACTTTGAAAATGCTAAATGTGAGAAAAAGGCATATATAGGTACTACTACTGTCTAGAATTTTCAAAAAATCATTTTTTTTTAATTTTCGACTCCTCATAGTCTCAGAAATCGTCTCCTAAATTTTTATTGAGAAATTCGTAATAGAAAAAAGTTATAGCGTTATACAGCGACAGCGCGCGGATGGGCTCCGAGCGACTCTCTAAACTTTAAACGCCTTTTTCTCGAAATGACATTTTTTGAGTTTGCCCATAGATAATCTCTGGATCTACCGAACCGATTTCAACAAACCTTGATGCGTTTTCTTTGTTTAGGTTGCCTCTATTGTAATTTACCACAAATTATCCCAACAATTAAAATACATAAATTATGCCAAGAAAAAAACATGAAAAAAAAAGTATATTTTGTAATTTTGGTTTTTTTTTGCACTTTTCGACTAAATGTGGTAAATTACAAGGTAAAGGACCTTCCTTTTCAAAATCCCGTTTAAATTTTTCAATCCTGAGATTATCTGTGGGCAATGGGACTAGCATATTTTCGAGCTGCCGGCTTCAGCGCCCTCTATACAAATTTCAAAATACATACATAAAATTAAATAATTTTTTTTTTCAATCTACAAAAATCAAACTTATTATAAAAAAAATCTGGTTGTAATATATAATAAAGGGGTTGAGAAAAAAAATCATGAAAAAGTGTAATTTTTTTGGTCTCTAGACAGTAGTAGTACCTTTAAGTCTAAACACTGAATTTATAAGGCACAGGAACGGCTCGAAAAAAATTCGTCGATATTATCAATACTGCTGCTGAAAATTCCATCCCTGAATACCCTATGCATTCATCAGTCTTAGTTGAAACTACCCAATGACTTGAAATTTCTCATGCGTAACTTTTCCCGTAGAAAATGAATAAGAAAAAGGCAACAATTTTTTAAATAATTCAAAGTTTTCTAACCAGTAGATATTTTAATGTATACATAAAATCCTCACTACATGAAACTTCAGCTGGCGTACCACCGTGAGTTCCCTCGTGGCAAAATTAACCGTGACACTTAGTGTCGTTGTTTTCAGGGAAGCCGGGCCCGCGCCTCGGTCAGGAAGTACAAACTTTCCTAGGAAAGATCCTAGGATGTTGCCGGTAAGTACAAAATTGTATCGGAGGAGGACCGCTCCGTCTTCCTTTAACACGTTCATGCCGGCGCGTACCACCGGTGGCCCGAACTAGACTGTCTTATCGGGCGGCGCGTACCACCGGTGGCCCGCACTAGACTGCCTCATCGGGCGGCGCTTTGCCTAACACATAATATATAAAACTTCTATGTTTTAATAAACGTATAGTAAAAGGAAACTGCACTTTTGAAGTTTTGCTAAACAACATTTTGTGCAAGGCGCAGTCAGATAAAGCAAAATGCGATTTTAACTGCCGCCCGATGAAGTGAAATATAAAAAACTGCGCCGGCGTCAACGTGTTAAATTCTCCCTACTAGGCTCAGAGGCGAAGCCTATCAATTATTTGCACTAGAAGTGCCCACATCACTCAACGAGTTCGAGGAGCGGCTTAATCGGACGTATCTTCCCCGGCAAACTTATCAGTAGCAAGCTCTTAACGACGTGGAAAAATCCACTCGAGGATCTTCCTCTTTGTATATCGCGGGTCTGACAAGTGCTGGTGCAGTGTAAGGAGGCAACCGACGCAAAATATGGTGGCACTGCGGCGGGCGCAGTTAAGTCCCAATTAGAGGACTTCGCGAAAAATGCTTTAAAAGGAGTAAAAAAAACCCTCACTTATGTCACATCTTCTGGCCCTCCCGGATGAGAACCTCGAAGGCATTATTAAAAAGGCTTTAGACATGGAGAGACTCCAACAGGGGTGAACGTACCTGCATCCCGCATTACTGACGTACCTCCAGTCAAATCGAGTTTGCACCCCGCCCCCGTCTATACATATACAAAATGTTATCAGCCAAATGCGGCCTACAGCACAGGCCAGCAAGCCTTCTACAAGCGCACCTTTTTTTAGCAGCTAGCCAGCCCCTAGCCCATTTTAAAGAAGCCGGAGCGTACTCCTAGCTTGCTTCGTCAACGCCCGCCAGTATTTGTTCCGACGAGAGTAAATTTTGTCGTTTTGAATCAGGATGGCAGAAATGGTTCTGGAGCAATGAAAAGACTGCGCTACAACCAGGGAGAGCACAGCAAACTATGAAGTTCGGGGGCGGTTCAATTATGGCGTGGGAGTGTCTAACAAAAACCTGTGTTGGACCACTAGTTAAGATCGACGAAGTAATGACAAAGGAAAGTTATCTGGCTATCATGCAACAAAATGTACCTGCTGCCATTGAAAAAAGTGGATTTGCGGTGAGACGGATATTATTCCAACATCACGGTGGGTGACCCAAATCACACCGCTAAAATAGTTAAAGCTTGGCTTGAAAAGCAAAAACTTCAAGTTTCAAAATGGCCAGCACAAAGTTCCGACATGAACCCCATCGAAGATGTATGGGGTTACATTAAGAAAACTTTGCATAAACTACAAAGAATCTAAAACAAGATTTTAATAATACTTTTTAATCTAACGTGATTTTTTTTCCACTCTTCGTCTTCATTGCAGAGCCAGCGTCGATCTTGTTTCAGTTGAAATTTGTAAACTGAACAACTTTGTACAACGTTTTCTCAAATCAAATAATCCTTTGGTTTCAGACTTGTTCTCCTAAATATTTGGACATCTGAATTTTTTACATTTAAGTGCAATATTTAAAATAGTTTGTAAGTCTTAGGAAGTGTTTTTTATCATTCCCCCATAGCTTAATTTTCTATTTCTCACTCATCATCCAATAAAATCCCAGATTTACTCCTCCGATTCTAATAACTTATGATTGATTCTAATTTTATGAATTCTTGTTTTAAATTTTATATTATCTTAATAAAATAATAAACTAAACCATAACTGCATAAGGCATGCGCACAAGTAAATAAGTCGCCGCGTTCGCTCGCTAGCGTTTGATATATGCTTTTCTTCGTCAGCAGTGGGATTTGATTTTTTAAGAATTTGTATACTCAAAGAGACACAAATTTTTTGTTCCAGATGGGACTTCCGATTAGTCTTTGTTCTGTTTTACAATACTTTTTTTCCGAGTATTGCGAATCCTTAAACAAAAATATTTTATCAATAGCTTTCGAAAATCGTTTTTTAACCAAAGTCGGTATTTCTGCAACACATATGATAACAGAACACTTTCCCTCGTAGATTCGCAATCTACGAAAAAAAATTATTCGTTCAGCTCTACCTTAAAGCAGAAGCATGATTATAAAATAATTGTTCTCAAAAAATCTTACATTAGTAATGGTAACAGCAAGTTATTTTGCAATTATTCATAATAGTTACGCCGTTCTTTTATTTGTTGGTGAACATTTTTCAAAAGTAGTCGACGCTTTTGTTCCCTACTTTATAATTTATTATTGAATTTGTTATTGTCGGTAACGTAAAGTGGTGATGTATTTTCTGGTTCATAATCTATGGAAAAAATCTTATAGAAAAACTTATCAATTGTTCTTTTACGGATTCGTTTTCATTCAGTATAATTGTAACCTAGACGTATTATTTTAAAGCAAGCCATACACACACACGATAAGAAAGAAAAATGATTGTTGTCCAACAAATGCAATATTTAGATACCATTGCAATGGTATTTCTTTTCACGGCGCTAATTTATTTTTGGAGATACTAGAACCATTCGCATCTATGTTATTGATGTCATTTAACCACTGACAACTATACCTTTATTCTAAAATAATTAGGCATTTGATTCGGTTCGCGCCTCAAGCTTGTGAAAAGTTACGTTAAGTTTACGATGGCAATGCTCTCCAAGAACGTCAACATGGTCCATGCTTGATGATTCGACTCAAACGGTGTCGAAAGCAGACATTCGTCAGAGGAGTTCATGCGATCATTGTGATGGTGACCTTCCTTCCAACGAACCAAACAATCAACTTCAGTGTGTTCGCAATTGGAGAGTTTGAACGAATCAATCAATCATTCAGAAACAACCGGAGTTTATCAATAGCAATAGATGCTCCATCACAACGCGAAACCACACATACACTTGCTCACAAAATTATTCGCACAAGCGAATCTTAAACATACATATATGGCACGTAAGACAAGTAGGCAAACTAAGCATACACTTTTTTTTTCTGCAAATTCTCATAATTTTCCTAAAGATATGTTTGTGCTAATAATTTTGTGAGTAAGTGTAAGTTTGATAGCGTGTACAAAAATTACTGGATGGAATTTTGCCACACAAACCATACTTGTCTGACCTTACGTCAAACTTCCACTTGTTTCGCTCCCTTTTAAACTCCTTGAATATCGTTTAATTCCTGTAAATCGGTGGGCCATCGGCTGGTGTCTTTTTAAAAATACTATAAAATAAACGCAATTTAATATTTGCCACCGTTTTCCGATTAGTGGCGAAATACCATTTCATTTAAATGGTTGCCTCGACTGGCTTAGCAGTAGCCCATCTCTATTTCACGAATAGCTCGACCAATATTGTGCTTAAGTGCCTGAATCGTTCCTGGGTTGACGGCATAATATCAATCTTTAAAGGCACCCTACAAAAACATAACATCAATCCCCACGAAATCTAAGCAATATGACGCGGGTAATAACCTGCCCAGAAATCAGCAATGCTTCCAACCATAGAAAAATAAAGACAAAAAGTCTCATTTAGAACAAATGAAACGCCTTTTCGACAAACTCAGCTCCAGCGATGTCTCCAAAAGCTTTGTATTGAAATGTTTTTGAATGTTGCATATTTTACGGCGTTTTCGAAAGCCCTTTTTTGTTTGCATACCTGCTAAAGCTAACCCCGACTACTCGCGAAAATAATGAGACTGTGTATGACGGTGAAACAGTCTCATCGTATGGATTGCATAAAACCTTTGATATTTCGCTTTTCGATGGGCGCGGTGGTTTGATCAGCATTTGGTTGAGGATATTTTGAGTAATTTTATAGATAATAATAAATAATCTTTAATCCCTTTTTATTCTTACTGTTAAGTATAATCTCCTTCCTCGGAAGTATATGTATACACCTGTGGACAAATAATTAGAAACAGTTTGATTAGCACTGCTTTGTACACTCTGCTTCTTTCTCCTTAGTTTCAAATCTAACGGTATGTTACCAGCGAAAACCTAGCGACCACGTGCTACTTAAAAACTGCACTTTTAGTAGTAGTTCGTGCCCACACAAACATCCTGTGGAGATGTAACCGACTTATACTTTCAATAAAAAAGAGGTGCGAAGAAATAATATTACAAACAGGTTTTCCTACGAAATATTGGAAAAAAAAAACATTTTTTATTCCATCTAAAACGAGTGTTTCTAATTAGTTGTCCGGCGAAATTTGTGTATTGGAAATATTATGGCATTCTATTCAAAATGTTTAAAAAAACAATTGAAATTTAACTATAAGTTTTAATACATTGTAAGTCAGAGAATGTTAATTTAGCTCCTTTTTGTACATATGAAACAAGAACATTGAGAATTTTCTACTCAATTAAACATCATATATGTTTCTAATTAGTTGTCCATGGGTGTATTGTATATACAGTTTGAATAAGAAACGTTGATTTTATTAATTTTATTTTGGCGTTTTTGAATTGTTATTGTTTCTGTTTTTATATTGAATTGAATTTATTTACTTGCATTATTATTTCCATTATTTCCCTTATTAACCAAAATGAGTAATCTTTGGGGTATGAAATGCGTTATTGTGTTGTACGGAAAGACAAAACGGGAGAACTAAGACTTGAGTTTTTTCAAGAACTCAGCAAGAGGCTGAAAAATTTAATGAATGGGCAAAGGAGTATGTTTGTTTTCTTCATTTCTCTAACAATGATGGAATTAAATTTTTAAAAAAATGCAGTTCCATCATTGAATATAAGTTGTAATAATCTCCACAGTTCGAACAAAACTCTTAAATCGCCGTAAGTTCTTCACCGATTGCTTTGAAATGTTGACGCAACGTTACATTCGAATAAGCACGAGTTTTTATATACCTATACATTTTTATTTTAGGAAAATTGAAATATGGAAGCGCCATCTGTTGAAAGTAACAGCAACAGACGCAATACGAAACATTGCTCATGCCGGACAGCGCGCTTCTTTCTGCTGCTGTCACTTAGCTTTTCAATGTCTCCGATTGCTTTGTTAAATTGAATTTTCATAGATTTAGAATGTTTGTTTGAGAAGATAGATAGATAGATAGATAGAATATAGATGGATAGATATATAGATAAGTAAATAGAAGATAGATAACTAGATTGGATAGATAGACAGATAGATACCGATTTGTTACAGAAATGATACTATAACCGTAATAACTGAAACTCAAAGAAACTCAATTTACGTTTGCAGTAATGGAGACTGAGATATTTTATTTATGCCGCATAAAACCGCTTGTTTTCGGGGAGGCGCAGCAATGCACGCAGGGTACAGCTCATGAACCAATCTTTAGAATTGTGCAGTTTAGATCTAGCAACGGATTGTTCCTCACATGCGATAATTATATATTGCGTGTTCTAGAGTCGGCAAACCAGACAATCTCTATATCTGCACAGAAAATGGAACAAAAAAAATTGTATACCCACAAGCATTATGAAATTATACATATTATAAACGTGTGGTTTCTCTCTGTTTTCTTTTCCATTTGCCACAGCAACGCGTGACTGGGTACAACTAGTAATCTATAAAAATTTAACTTACACTCAAGTTAGAAATAATTTTTCAATATTTGCCAACGTTGTTCAAATCTATTCATTTGGTACCGCGAAGTTATACTGTTTGAGCGCGAAAGAGCTGTTTGTGTCAAAATAAAATGTAATTTAAAAACAATTCAACAGATGGCCTAACCTTTATCATTAATTGATCTTTATTCTTTATGTAAATAAATTACCTTTGAAAAATATAGAAAAAAAGCTTCATTACTTTTCCGACAACCCAATATAATAAAGAAAAGAAAACTACACTTTCTTGTAACATATAATGCTATGACAAAATCTTGTTAAAGCCGTGGCAGCTGGACATGCAGAAATTATAACGGTTTCTTTTCTAGTGACTACAGAACCCTAGAAAATATGTGGCTATGTTTCTAGCAAAACTAAGCTCACTTTTCCTTTTAAGCAAAGACGATGATGGTTTAAATTAACGTAGAAAACGCTTTCTTCACATTCTCTCCATTTGCACCAATTGGACATAGCGCGATCACTGGCAAATCACTTAAACTAACAAATAAATTTTGCAAATAGAACATTGGTTGGTTCAATGACATCTCAACTGCATGTGCACTATATGGCTTGCCTTAAAAATAATTCAAAACACATTTCTAAGGCTCAGAACATCACTGTCGCCACCCAACCGTATGATCTTAAGTGATAAACTCATATCAGCCCAATTAAATATTCGGCAATTTATTTATTTATTTATAACAGTCCATCAAAAGCTGAATACTTTCCAAACAAAAGAAAACACTTAATAATAGGAAAAATTAAACATGTGAATCAAGAACATTATTTTTACTATACTTTCTCAACAAATTAAAATCTATAATCTCAATACTATCTTTAACACACATTGGGGATTTTGTTCATTACAGCTGTAATTAGTGCGATGATGGGGAAGAGAAGCTTAAGGAAAGCTTAGTATCTCAAGGAGCGGTGAGACTGAAAAACTGAGATATAACAAGAAACAAGAAGACCGGAGAATCCACAGAATCTTGAAAGCAATCCACAGCAAAAACAGTCCTAAAGATATTGCGTTAAGTACCACAGAATCGAGTTTAATCAAATTAACACTTTCCACCTTAGCAGTCAATTTGACTGGTCTTGCTAGATCTAGTGCAGTCTCCCGTAGGCGCAAATATTCGAAATGCAAGATATCCCCTAGGCAAAAGATAAAACGGAAGGGAGAGATACGAAAGTATAATTGCAACAAAAAAGGATCATTTAAACTCAACATCGATTCACCCAAAAAGAAGAATCCAATAAATTTAAAAATCAACTACAAATAGCTCTTTCGAAATAATATATCAATAAAAAATCAGTCACTTTGTTACGCATAGTAATTGCCTTTACCTTACCTGAACTTATTGTAACAAAAATCGCTTTTTTATCTATACTAATCTAATTATTCATATCTAAGCCTCCACAAGGACTTTTTTCAAATTCTAAAAATCCACAAAGTGATAAAGGTTTACTTGTAAAGGATGTTTTTTAAAAGACGTCGGATGGACTTGTCTATTGGCCACCAAGATCGTGTGATTTGATCGTGGAGTATTTTTCGTGAGGTTATTTGAAGTCTCTGATCTATGCTGATAAACCAGCTTGGATTGACGCATTGAAAGTCAAAATAAGACTTTTCATTGCGGATATACGGCCACAAATGCTCGAAAAAGTGATCCAAAGTCTGAACTGAAAGAAAGTGCTATGTAAGTGGCAGCCGCGGTGCTCATATGCCCGAAATTTAATTTGAACATTAAATGTTAAAAAATTATCTAAAAGCCTAATTCGCATCACTGTTATATAGACTTATAGTCCGGGAGGTAGCACGACAGTTAAACGAGTCATTTTATACTGACTGAAAATCATAACAATAATAGTTTCCCCCTAATACATAAGAGCTCTGGACGTCAGTTACTCCGGTAGCGGTGGAGCTAAAGGAGTCAGCATGAAGTCGTTAAAACAAAATCTGCTCCGAGTTTTTTCATACAGTGCAAAAATGTATGAAATGATTTTTTAAGTCATTTTTAATTTTTTTAAATTGTCAGCTGTATTGAAGAGAAGGGTTTTACACGTCAGTGACGTATATGAATCCCATTGAACATTTTAGTGTATAAATCCATTTTATACTTTATGAAATTTATGCAGCTGAATGTTTATGTTTTCAAAATAATAAAGAAAATCATCAGCTGTGTTTTTAACGCTTCTGTTGGAGCGTATGTGTTGAAGTTTATTTAGCGGTAGCTGGGTACTTTCTTATAGACAAGCTTATGCAGAAACATTAGCTGCCGCTTTGCAAGATATGCTTCAATTGTAACGCCGAGGAACGAGCTTGCGAGATACATGGGCATTCCAGGATAATACATAAATCTAACGTTGTTTATATCGATAAAGTCGTTTATATCATTAAAAGCTACATTTAATGTTCTTTGGCCTCAGTGCAAGTTTAGTAAAAATTAGACTAACGAACATAAAGTGAGGAAGAAAAACTTAAGTAAGATTGATACACCAGGAGATTGGAAGATATTTTAAACTAACTCTGAATTCGCGCAAATCGATATATATTTTGGAAATATTTTTTTTTTATACAGGGTGTCCCGATTAGGAAAATCCAAATCCGTAGCTATACCAATCGATTCCTTGGAGTCTTCTGATCAACGTTTGGTCTGAGCTGAAATATTTAACATCAAATTAATACTTTTCAATATCAATCAATACGTTTTTCTAATTCCCTCCAAATTTATACATGTTGTATCCTTCAACAAGCCTAGATTATTCAATAAAAATTGAATCATTGAAATTGATTCACGCGTCCCAGGTTTGCGGGGCAAACTAAATAAATTAAAAAAAATTCGGGTCGAATTGATAACCTCTTTCGTTTCTTTGAAGTCGAAAAAAAAAGGTGAAACGCGGCGGGAAGTTGGAGAAATATGTCTCTTGGACTGTAAAAATATTTACAAATATGAATTGAGCATCCTATTTTCACACAAACAATACATATTCAGGTGGCAACAGTGATTGTACGGGTAACTTTAAAAAGTGTTTGAAAAATATAGTTAAAACATAAATAAGTCTGCCTATTAGGTATATGGGTAGTCCACTTCGTTTCGACTTAACTGTAAAAACTCACTTGATTTTGATTAAGACATTTAAAGTGCACCAAAGATTAGACACTTTGTCCTCGAATATTCCTCTATCGAAAGGAAAAATCCTCGTAACAACGGAGGAGAAATCCTCATATGATGATAATGAAGCCCATGGAAGCCAAAGTACCAAAAAGGTAGTAAGAACAGAGAATCCGGTGATTGCGAGATTCCGTATGCCATCACTAATAAAATTGTGAATGTAATAAAAAAATTTCGTTAAGTTTCTACATATAGTATATCAACCTGAAATTTCCCTTCATAAAGCATCGTCGCAGTAAGTAGATAAAGAATGGTAGAGCGTGGTATAATTCCATTTGTTTGTAGTTCAGAGCAAGAGAGAACAGAATTGTGGCCAGAATGTCACATTGTCTAAATATTGCAGCTATTGCTAGCAAAGCAAGGCCAAGTGACATGTTGTTGTACTGGAAGTGGCCATTGTCTATAAGAATCTGCCCCGGGTACATAGCTGCGATCATGAACACTTTCCAAAACGGTTGATCCTTAAATGTTCTATGAAGAACCGCTGTGCATAACAGTATCGATGGAATGTACAAAAAGAAATCAGCGAATAAGACCGTGAATCTCATGAAATTCTTATGTTCCTCTGTAGAAATCCCTCGCGATTTGTGCAGTTCTACAAAAGATGAGTTCCAACGTTGCGCAACACGACCTACGAGGTAGCTGTGGTATGCAGTTAGCGGAGGATAGTCTAAACCCCAGTACTGCAAGTCGTTGTCACTAGAATTTTTATACCATTGTTTAATTGGTATATTAACGCAGATCTCCTGCCAGTGCCTCTGGGCTTCATAATCACCAAAAATAGGCAACTTATTTTGGCCAGAATACGAATGTAAAGATATTATTGCCCTCAAGGCAAAAGCAAACACTCCGATTAATATTTCTAACGCCGACCGCGTCATCCTAAATTACACGTCTCCCCCGGCCAAAGAACTCACCACATATGAAGCAGCAAGTGCCTCTGAAAGATGTTTTTCCAAATAACTCTCAGAATAAGCAGACATTCTTCGAGTTATTTACTTTCAGAAAGGAAAGAAAGTTAAGCAAACACCGTATAGATTTTGTGTAGTTAAAAATGCGGATAAACTCACTGACAACAGCTCCGTAAAACTCATGAAATAAAACACGGGATAATGTAAACAGGCGCCAGCAATTCACATATGCCACTTTTGGACATTGAACTATGTTCTAAGGAATGAAATAAGAATGGTTAGCTACGAAGAAAGAATATTTTGCCGTTAAGAACCTTGCAGGAACAAACGAATATTGGATAGGTACTTCAGCCAGTGACAACATATGCAACCGATCCGGGAACAAGTTAAGATTACGGTCACCTCACCGGTTTTAATGAAACTTTTTGGGAATCTTTGCAGAACTAGGAGCCTAGCCGAATGTTCCTACAAAGTTTCATTAAAATCGGTGAGGTGACAGTAATCTTAACTTGTTCTCGGATCGGTTACCGTTCAAAGATGAATTTCACGGAAAGTACGTCTTTCCGACAATTTTTTTTGCATATTAATTCGTTTTGAACCTAGGCGAGCCTGCTAACCGTCGTCTGAAAAATTAGACCATTTTTAGCACAGGCTCAATCCTCATGGAGCAAATCATGTTATTAAAAATGCCCTAAAATACCGTACAATTATGTTTAAACTGACGCAAATTAAAAATAATTAAACTTCCACGAACCGATTTCTTTCATATCACGTTCACTTTTAAGTTTTTTCATAAAAATGTTCCTCGCGGCAATCAGCTGGGGCCTTATGAATAACAGAAATAGATATACAGGGTGTTCAGAGGTGGGAGGTCAATACTGAAGGGGGTGAAAGGTCAGACCGAGACAAGCAAAAAATCGTATGGGTGGGGGGGGCATCTCGCACCGTTTGGCAGTTACAGGGTGATTCGTAAATCAGGATTTTGCCTTATATGGGAACCGCTCTTGTATTTTTATCTTTTTTTCTACGCATCGCAGCGGCCCCAAACTGATTTCAAAAAATCACTATTTGGAAGCCCTTTCCAAAAAAGTTTACACCACCCCCCTATCCCCAACCCCTTGGCCGCAATCCCCCCTGGAAGTTGAAAAAATTAACTTTTATTTCACGATTTTTCACCTTTCGACCCACTTTTCTCCGAAATTTACGTTATTAACATACCTACTTTTTATTTTTTTTAAGTTGCCTATCTAATTACCTTTCCAAAAAGGTGCAACATGCCCAGGTAGAAAAGGGTTGCAAAAGTCCTGAAATTAAAACATCCTCACAGGTACCTAATTACTTTATTGCACCATAATGAAAAAAGTCGTTAAGTAAACAATTTTTATGACAGCAAGTTCGGAAATGTTTGTTTAGGAAACAGAGGTAGTACATTTTTATTATTTCAGCAAAACAGTAATAAAATAATAAATTTAATCTCGTTAAATAGCGTTATTAGTTTATTATATCCAGTATTGCCTCCTAAGTATCCTGACGCTCCGTTTCTAATACTTCGTATGAATTATGGTATAAAAATGGGTAAGTTTGAAAGGACATTGACCACAGTTGAAGAAGCAAGCGATAAGAACGGGTGTTTAATAGAAAAAATTAAGATAAAATGGCAGAATGCAGTGTTGAAGAGTCTGCCGATATAATTTACGTGTACGGTTTAGTAGAAGGAAATGATAGTGAGGCCGTACGAGAATACCAAAGGAGATTCCCGAATCGGCGGGTACCCAACAGAAGGGTATTTTCAAGGACTTTCAGAAGGTTAAAAGAAACCGGAAGTGCAACCGCCCCCAGAGCAGAAACGCGAGCAGGAAAATCGGCCGATTCAGCGGACCCCGACCAACAAATCCTCAACATCGTCAGGAACAGCCCTGTAATAAGCATCAGGCAGGTCGCACGAAGGTCAGGATTGTCTTCAGGGAGAGTTTGGACCGTTGTGAACCGAGAGGGACGACATCCATACCACCATATCCCGGTCCAAGCACTACAGGAAGGAGATTCCGAAAGACAATTGCAATTTGCACTTGGCTGTTCGAGTCTGACATCGAAAACAGAAGGTTTCTAGACCGAATTCTGTGGACGGATGAATCGCAATTCACCCGGGATGGCATCACAAACTTGCACTACCTCCACACCTGGTCAGATGTGAACCCACATAGGACAAGGTGTCGGTCCTTCCAGCAAAGATTTAGTGTCAATGTCTGGGGTGGCATCATCGGCAACCAGTTGATAGAACCCCTCATCTTGCCCCAAGTGCTGAATAGTCAGCTATACTCGGACTTTTTGGAGAATACCCTTCCGGATCTGTTGGAGGACATCCCCCTGGCCACCAGAAGCGCAATTTATTTAAAGCTCGACGGAGCACCTGCGCATACTGGGAACATTTTTAGGGCAAGGTTGAATGAACATTACTCAGAACGCTGGATTGGACGAGGTGGACCGATTCCTTGGCCTGCTAGGTCACCGGACCTTACTCCACTGGACTTTTTCTTATGGGGAATGATGAAAGATGAAGTTTACTCAAGATCAATCAACACTAGAGAAGAATTAGTTACCAGGATTGGAACTGCAGCCACGAAAATACGGGAAAGACTGGCTACCATAGACCTCAAACGCGAAATAAGACGAAGGCAAGTCATGCATCGAAACTGGCGGAGAACATTTTGAACAGCTTTTGTAGGACATAAGTTTTAATTGTAATTAGTTTTAAGCGAACAAAGTGTATTTTTAAGTTAACTTAAGTATAATTTCTTAAATAATTCGAATTCTCATGATATTCTGTAAAAGGATTTTTGTAAATAAATTTTCGTATCCTTTTCCTACCTGAGCATGTTGCACCTTTTTGGAAAGGTAATTAGATAGGCAACTTAAAAAAAATGAAAAGTAGGTATGTTAATAACGTAAATTTCGGAGAAAAGTGGGTCGAAAGGTGAAAAATCGTGAAATAAAAGTTAATTTTTTCAACTTCCAGGGGGGATTGCGGCCAAGGGGTTGGGGATAGGGGGGTGGTGTAAACTTTTTTGGAAAGGGCTTCCAAATAGTGATTTTTTGAAATCAGTTTGGGGCCGCTGCGATGCGTAGAAAAAAAGATAAAAATACAAGAGCGGTTCCCATATAAGGCAAAATCCTGATTTACGAATCACCCTGTAACTGCCAAACGGTGCGAGATGCCCCCCCCCCACCCATACGATTTTTTGCTTGTCTCGGTCTGACCTTTCACCCCCTTCAGTATTGACCTCCCACCTCTGAACACCCTGTATAATGCCTTCGTCTAACCTTCATATTTCTCATATATTCCAACCAAAGCTAAAAGTTGTATCACAAAATGAAGTGGACATCGTAAAACTAATTCTAACAGCTGATTGCAACGGACAATGATTTTTGTCACTTGGTGAGGGCGATGAGTGGTGAGAGTTGGCGGGCAACTTGTAAAGGCTGTCCTGGGTGAAAGTGATGTGCAAAAAGCATGTGTTTGCTTTTATTTATAGATTGGGGGTATCAAGAAGATGTATCATACCCGAAGATACTAGAAAAAACCAAAACCACCTTCATTTGGCTATTGGACATTTTTTTTGTAATGTTGTCTGCCTGCGGGACTTAGCAAGAGCGAGATGGCTAGAATTCGGTCAAAATTTGGTCTTACTTTTGATGTGAGATTTTGTACGGGATCAGCAGTCCAATTAGGTCTGTTCGTTGGCAATCCTGTGGCACCCCAGTGCGCCCTATCTGCACTGGTTTTTAAACGTCAAGTGACAGTTCTGTATTTTTTGAGAAACCTGGGGCGCCCTGGTGCACCCTGGTTTTACCCCAGATAAAAGCTCAGGGTTAATGACGGTTATCAGTTTAATTGTTAACAGATACGGTATTTAAAGTGGAATTAACTCTTGTTGCCGGCACAAGAACTTAATTTTAGCATTTCGATGTGAACATTATGAAAAAGTAGTGGTTTTATTTTATAATTTTTGTGTAAAAGGCCAGACGACAGTTCTCCTTTTTGGTATGCTGTTCGCTGGAGTGAAAAGCACTGGGCTGCCCCGTGTTTTTTGACAGTTCTCAGGGCGTACCAGGGCGCCCTAGGGTACCACAGGTTTTCAAGCCAACGAACAAACCTTTTATATGGCAGTGAATGTACCTAATGTTTTCACTAGAAAAGCAAGATCACAAATGCTGTCAATCTGTCTGTAAATTAATTGCCTGTGAGGTGCGGGTTTACTTATTGTGACTAATCCCAACTGTTATATTATGGTAGTGTCAACTTTAAGGAAAATCAACGAAGTGAAGTTTTAAGTTGTGTTCTTGCGTTATTTAACTAATCTGCAATGAGTGCTGGAGATAATTTTGGAATTCACCGTGCTGGTGGGCGTTTTCTTCAAGAAGAGAGAAATCAGGGTCAAATATTGAGTGATTTTCTCATGCAGCTAGAGGAATATGTTCCCACGGTACCGATATTAATATTTATAACTCGCCGTATCAGAATCAGTGGAATGCTGATTATGTGTGATTTTTTCAATTGTTGATGTGAATGGCTCAGTAATAATATACAATTATTAAAAAAGTGCATTTGCTACAATGTATAGTTGGAAAAATGTTTTCATCATTAATCCTAGAACTGCAAAGTCCCGTCAGATGAACGGGTACTCAATTCTTCCCTGAATTGTATTTTTCAAATTTATTTCTCAAAGTTTATGTCAAAGCTTATTTAGGTTCAAAATTACGACATATTTAAAAACTTTTACATTGATAATTACTAAATCAAAGTTGAAAGCATATTACATTAAAGGTGCAGAAAATTGTTAAAATTATATGCTTGAATTCCGGTAGTTCTAGGCTTTGTTTTTTTATTTCCAGAAGTATGCAGTGAAGTGTAAAACTTATAACATGTTTCTACACTTTGAATTCTGTTGACTTTTACGCATGGAAAAAGATCTGATTTGAGTGAAATAAAATTCATTGAATTCCTCACGTTTGGTATAATTATTAGTAAGAAGCATTCTCAATAATTTTTCATATGTACAGTATAAATTAAATTGTCCAGAACTCATGTGATCAGTTTTGTGCCTCATTCAACATATAAATTAAACTCCCGTCTTTTAATAATTAATCCATAATCATTTATTTGTATTTAATTCACTAACTCTATTTGTCATGGATAAAAATTCTTATATACAGACCATCAGCTTAGTCTAAGCTTTAAAGCAACAGAAATTAATCTGCTGCATAAGACTCGTCATCATTTGGTCCGTTGTTAGTAGCGACATGACAAACAAGCAAGTTCTTTTTTAATACATGCTTACCAACACGGACATCAAACAAATCGGCATTCTTATTTACACTCAACCTCATGCGGTTAATAGGTTGAAAGAAGCTATAGTTAGTTTTACACAGATCAGTTTGTAGAAGCGGGACATGCCTAAGGTTTCGCTTATTCGCTCTGAACGTGAATCTCGCTTTAAGAGAAGGTGAATCAATATTACCAACTAGAAGTTGATGTACAAATACAACGTCCGCGATTTCTCGGCGTTTTTGCAGAGAATGCATGTCAAGGAGTTTCAAACGGTCCTTGTATGGAGGGAGGATGATTGGATTGCTCCATGGCAATTCTCTAAGGGCGAAACGGACAAATTTCCGTTGGACAGATTCGATGCTGTCTATGTGAACTTGGTAATAGGGAGACCAAACTTGACTTGCATATTCAAGAATTGGCCGGACAAAGGAAGAGTAAAGCTGTTTGTATACAGTGACGTTAGAAAATTCACGGGACCATCTTTTAATAAAACCAAGCGTAATACTGGCTTTTGTTACCATGCTATTTATATGTTCAACAAAATCCAGTTTACAATCCAGGAAAACGCCTAAGTCACGGGCAGAGTGAACTCGTCTAAGAATAACGTTCGAAAGATTATAATCAAAACTCAGGGGATTGCGGCCTCTACAAAAAGATAAAACTTCACATTTATTAATGTTTAATTCTAGATTATTGTGAACACACCAAGTTTGGAAAGTATCCAGATCTCTTTGAACCGTGTGGCAGTCGTTAATATTATTCGTATAACGGAAAAGTTTCATGTCGTCAGCATAAATTAAAATTTTACAGTCCTTGAGCAAAAATGTAATGTTGTCAATAGCCAAAATAAATAAGAGCGGGCCCAGGTGACTACCCTGCGGTACACCTGACGTGGCAAATATTTTTCTAGAAGTTTCATTCCGAAAAGTAATCTGATAAGTCCTGTTGGACAGGTATGAGCGTATCCAATTGATAAGCAATGAAGAGAAGCCTAGATTTTCAAGTTTGAGTATTATAATCGAATTGGACAGTTTGTCAAAAGCCTTGCTAAAGTCAGTATAAATGCAATCGGTTTGCAGACCCTTCTGGAAGCCTTCAATGACGAAAGGGACAAATTCAAGAAGGTTTGTGGAAGTGGAACGACCCTGAAGAAAACCGTGCTGATTTGTAGAGACAAGGCGTCGAGAGATGTTTGACAATTGTGAGTATATAATTGACTCAAAAAGTTTTGGAATACATGAAAGCTTCGCTATGGGCCGGTAGTTACATACCTCATTCTTTTTACCCTTTTTGTGGATGGGAATAATAAAGGCATTCTTCCAGAGCATGGGAAACGTTCTGATGTTGACTGAAACGTTCTGATGTTGAAAGAGTAATGTTAAGGGTAACATTAGCTCATTAGAGCAGCATTTAAGGATAGCTGGGGGAATACCATCCGGACCCGACGTGGGACCCGACGTGAAATCCATGGGAAGCTCATTGATATGTTTGAGAACATCGGGGGGAGTAATATAAATGGAAAAATTTAGAGGAACAGGATTTAAGGATCAGTGTGAAAAGTTATTAGGGTTGGGTTGGAAAGCGGGGGAGAACGATTTTTCGAAATATGAGGCAAACATATCGCAAATTGAAGATGGATTATCATCAGAGATTCCTTCGTATTGTAAGCTAGTTGGATAATTGTCCGACTTCCTTTTGGTATTAATAAATTTATAAAATGCCCTTGGATTGCTATACATTTCAGACTTCATTTGACAGACATAATCATTATATAATTGTTTGGATAAGTCTTGAAATTTATTGTAACATTCAACGAATGCATTATAGGAAACATTATTCCTTTCTAGAAGATATGCCTTCCACAATTTAGTTTTCTTGTTTCTAAGACTACGAAGATCGCTGCTGAGCCAAGGACGTGAAGAAGTTAAGGGACGTTGACGTTCATATGGAACGCAAGATTCAAAAATGTTGAAAAGATGGGAGTAGAATTTGGATAAGGAATTGTCAATATTTTCATCGGACAATAGTGTAGTAAAATCAGTGGAGGACATCCTTCTAGAAAGTTCGTCAAAATCCGCCTTTTTGAAGTTGTATGCGTAGGCGCTATCATCAATATAGTGTTTAGTGTCCTCTGGATTAAAATTATCACTAATTTCTTGAGGAATTCTAGTCCATTCATCGTTTAGCCCTTTCAATAGTTCTGTATATCCTGCTAATTTTCTTTTTACATAAGCCCATAAATGTTCAGTAGGGCTTATATCTAGGCTTTGTGCCAGTCACGTCAACATAGAAAATGTTTGGCTTCCCAGCCCTTTTATCATTATTTTGGCTGTATGTTTGGGGTCCCCGTCATGTTGGAATATGACTTTTTCCTCAGGCATCCCACTTTTTCTTATTGCCTGAGGTAAGTTACTCTGCATTTGCACTCTATAGCCTTCAGACCTATTCTGTGAAGAGCAAGCAGGCTGTGCAGTCCACACAATACCGTCGTTTCCGATGGCAAGGATTGCGTCTTTCGGTGTTTTAACACTTCCCGATTTCAGTAGGCGAGCTATTTCTCTACCCGCTATTTTAATTATTTTACGCAGTCTGCTACCTTTGTACTTGCAGTTTTACCACTAGATTTTATAATTTTTACAACCACTGGCTGGCTTACTACACACTTTTAGGCAATTCCACGCGTTGAAAATCCAAAAAGATATGAAATTTAAGATTTTTTCTCTTGGCTAATGCACACATTTTTCAATATATTACCAAGCAAAAGTCAGACAAATACTGACTTAAGAATTACTAAAATAGCGGCTGCCTCAAGTGGAATAAAGTAATTTCCACAACTATCTCTTTTTTGACAGCAGATTGCAAAACTGATCACATGAGTTCCTTGTGTACAATTTAAGTAAAAGTAAATTATGTGAAGAATTATTTAGAGTAATTTTTACTAATAATTAAGCAAAACATGAGGAATTCAATGAATTTTATTGTATTTAAATATGAGCTTTTTTTTCGTGTGCACCAGTCGACAGGAGTCAAAATGTAGAAACATGCACCCCTATTCTTCATTCCGACGGAATTGAAATCCGTTCGGAATGTAGGAAATTTGAAAGCAGGCTGGAACATTTTAAAAGTTTAGCAATTGTCGAGTTTTCTGACAGTGCCAGCCTGCTTCTGAATATCCTACATTCCGAACGGATTTCAATTCCGTCGGAATGAAGAATAGGGGTGATGTTGTCAGTTTTGCACTTCAATGTATATATTAGGATGGTTTTTTTTCGGGACTATTTTTTTTTTTTTTTTCACACCCACTTCGAAATTTGGTGGGAAATACCTAAAAGAAAATTCCCTGAAAATTCGCGCCCTTATTAGTAATATTAAGTGTTCAACCAAGGCTTGCAAAGATTTCTCGTTTCAAATACACGTTAACTTTGATTTTTTTTTCTTCAAAATTCTACAGCTCAGGCATTTTATGGTATAATCTTAGTCAATGATAGGGTTTCTTCAGAATTGAATGCTCTACAAAAGTGTCCATTGCGGCGTAACCCTAACTCTCACCAGCGAGGTAGTACGGGTCACTAAACCCAATTTTTTCATGAAATTCTCGTTTTTTTGCACCTATCGTAAATAACAAGAGCAAACAATGTCCTCAAAGCTAACTTCTCTACTCTTGGAACTGAGGTAGAAGCAATATTAGCGTGGGACTAAACATTTGCAAAGGAGTGATCTACTCACCAGATCTAATGTATCTACCCGAAGATGAAATCGTTTAAAACCTTAAATCCCAAGGCATTACAGAATGCAAAAAAATTACAAAATACGTAAACGGCAAAGTTACTCATACACCTCTACATATTTTAACCTTTATATGCTCATATGATCTACCCACGGAAATGTCTAATGGATTCCTAAAAGCGAAAGTCAAACATTACATACCAAACCCGATACAATGTAAAAACTGCTTTAAAATTGGACATCTAAAAAAGTCTGAAGTCTGCTCCAAACCCATACATGACCCTACACCATGTGAAGAAGTCAAATGCTTAAACTGTTTTGGACCGCACAGAGTCAACAATAAAAACTGTCCAAAAATTATATTCAGGAAAAAAGTGCTCGAAAAAAAATCGTAAACAAAGTACCTTTCCCGACGGCACTCGAACTAACAAATAAAGAAGTTGGAAACATGGAGAACTTCCCCATACCTCAAGAGAATCTAGCTATTGCAACCTTACAACGGAAAATTAGGATCCAACGAAGCGAAAGAACGATACAAGAAAACTCTGCAAAATCACCACAAGAAAATAACCACACCAATCCTAACACCAACACCTACGAACCTAATTCTACATATACACCACAAATAATAGAGAAAAGTACTACCAAACATATACCTACCACGATCTGCAATAAATCATCATCAAGACTACTACAAAAAATAATAAAAGAAACTAATTCTCCCAAAAATAAAGCAACAACTTCACAAAATACACAAAAACCGATCATAATTGAAGATGAGGATAATCGAATGACATAAACTATCAATAACTACTCAAAACAAAAAATGACTATAAAAATCGTACAATGGAACTGCAAAGATCTCGAAAACAACTATTGTAACTTAAAACGGTTTATCTCAGAATAAGATCCCGACATAATCACTCTTCAAGAAACACATATTCCCTACAAAAAAGCTATAAATATTTCCATTAAATACCAAACAATATGCAATAACTCACCCAATAATACTTCTAAAAAAGGAGGAATCAGCATCTCAATTAATAACACATTAAGCTATACCAAAATTACCTTACAGACCAATCTCCAAGCACTAGCTATAGAAGTACAATCATCGATCACTTTCACAATCATCTCCATTTATCTAGAAAACAACCAAACAATACCACAACAAGAAATAGAAAGCTTGACAAATAATATCACCTCACCTTTCATCGTAACCGGAGATTTCAACGCATGGAGCCCTATTTGGGGATCAAACAAACAGAACAGCAGGGGTAAAATAATAGAGAACTGGCTATTAACTTCAAGCAATACATTACTAACGGATCATGTCACTCCGCATTAAGATTCAGCCTTGGAGCTTTCCGAACAACACCAATCAAAATCTTACTGAACGAAGTTGGTATGCCCACTATAGAGCAAATACGAGATCAACCCACCCTTAAACTCTACCCTAAACTGCTAACATCTCAAAACACACCTACAACAAAGGACTTCAAAGCAAACATCACACGAAAACGTGCTCTTAAATACTCCTCAACAATATGTAAAGCAGTTAAGCTCGCTCAGGAGGCAAACCTCCCCAACTCATCAATGCACAAAAGAAACACTCACGCCCTCCATGGAACTTAAACCCTAATACAATAAACCTAGAATTGGCGAAACATCAAAAGAACGCAACAGCCACTGAAACCTATATACAACTATACCATGATGAAATAAACAGCTGGCTACCACCAAATTATACATTGCTCTTCACAGATGGCTCGAAGAAACAAAGCATAGCCGCTTGCTGAGTAGTTAAAGAAGACGGCACTATAATTACTGTAACTACCCTTCCTCCCCACACTTCAGTATTCACTGCTGAACTAACTGCCAAAATGCACTTACATTTGCAATACAATCCAAAGGGAAATTCTGCATCCTATCTGATTCACTCTCAGCCATACAAGCGATCATGAACACAAACTCAAAAAATACCATCCTAAACAACATCCGTGACAAATTTATAATACACCAAAACCGACTTGGAATAATGTGGATCCCAGGACACGTAGGCTTAAAAGGAAACACCATAGCTGATGAAGCTGCAAAACTTGCAACAATATCTCCACTCATCACCTCGGAAAACTCCAACCCTACCGACCTTTACCGTGAAATAAAAAAATACTGCTATATAAAATCCCCAACAAACCCAGCCCATAACCGTCAACCCTAGATAGAAAGAAATGCACAAAAATCATCCGCCTACGACTGAAACACACCAAACTCACGTATAGTTACATTTTCAACAGAACAACACAACCTACATGCACCTGGTGCATCTTAAACATAGACCTCATAATCTACTACTGCCATAAATTTAACAACAAGAGACACTTAATCCTCGACGATCAACAAGTACCAAAATTTCGAAACCCTACCGTCCAAAACTGAAGATATCCTGGAATTCCTCATATCAACAAAACTCTAGAACGAAATATAAACCAACAAAACAGCTTTAAATAAGGAAAGAATACAAACTAACAGCAAAGAAATATTAATTTTAATAACACCTAATTGTGTTAGGACCGATAGCCTTAGATGCTCGTTTCCATAATTCGGACATTAGATCTGTAAATTTATTTACTAATCTAATTATAAATAAATGAATAAACTAAAGTGCCAACCAATTGAGATAGCAAATCGATTAGTCTGTTATTACAGTAGAATCCGGATATAACAACCCTCAAGGGACCAGCGACACTTAGTCGTACTAATCGGACGAAGCACAAAACAAACGAAAACCGACGAATGAATTTAAGCTTGTTTTTATGTATTAATATTACTGTAACTATGAAATAATAATATACATAGATTAATTTCTATAAATAAATAAAACAAATTCATATTAAAATAAACAAATAATAACTTTAATGGAACTTAAACATTGTACACTACATTCTATGCATGTAAATTCATATGATTTACTGACGTAGAAAGCCTGTAATTTTTGTTTGTTTTTGACTGATTTTTGTTCTATAGTAAGAATTACGTACAGCATTGTGAATAAGACATCATATTTATTACATCATCATCAAAGTTAGTTTGAACAAACACATTGAGCGTTTCTGCAACCTTCAGAGCCTCAGATGTACTGGAAGACGAATTAGTCTCCTCCGGTTCGGAACACGTAATGATTCCTTGACCTTGGCACATCAAATGAAAAACATTGACTGTCATTTATGCGCGCTAATCATCATACGTACTTAGGAGAGGGGCGGTAATGTTTGTGCGTAGGTATTGTAAACAACACTGCGCGTCGTTCTAAGCGGACGATTTCTTGTCAAAATAGGTCGCTTAAACCGGAGTCGTACTAAACGGATATGTTTAAATAGTACGTCTATATGAAACCTAACTTGAGTTTGCATTTTCGTCACTAAAAACGGTTAGTAGTTATAAACGAAGTCGTTATATGCGAATTCTACTGTATATGTGAGTGATTTATGCACATTTTGTGTTCTCTAAATTGCCTTTATAGGGTATCTGCAACCAATCTCTCTGTTGAAATAAACTTTAGGCCGATCATTTTCGATTCCATCTCCTCATGTACATAATCAAACTTAATGGCAAATATCCGATTCTGCAAGTTTAATGGCACTATGTTTGTCTGAAAAAACTTTTTTTTATGCCACTTCAGTTTTTATTTCATTTGCTAATTGCTGTACCTACATTATTTCGCAAACGGTTTATGATAATGGTTAAATGTAAATTGGAATTTTAAATGTCACAAGTATGAAATAATAATACTTAAAAACTCCTGACTTATCAACAAAACTGTTATAAGCAGAATAACAAAAATCATAAGAAAAATAGGGACAATACAGCAGTTTTTAAAATGTTAATATGATGTAGGGCCTTCTTTTGGCCTAATAACAGTTCGGATTCGATTTGGCATTGATTCGTACTGTTTTTGAGGATAATCTACTGAAATGTCATTATACCAAATATATTCACATGTTTTTTTCCACTCGAAGAGTGCTGGCTTCTTTTCTTCTATTTTTCATCCTATTATTGACCACACATTTTCAATAATATTGAGGTAAGAGCTGTAAGATGGCCAAGATAATAACACTTTTCCCAATTCAGTTTGGAATTCCGACACCTAACAAAGGGAACCTTTTATTACAGTATTTTGTTTTTTCAAAATGTTATTGCTAATACTTAAAGAGCGGGGCTCTATGACAGCGAGCCGAGTAGTCCTGAGATAAGGGATTTAAACTTCACTCTGTCATTCTTTCTACAGTCGGTAATACCCCTTTTTCCAAAATTCCTTTGTACCTCGTGGATTAACCGAACCATCGACAAGTGCTATGTTACCTACGCCATTAAATGTCATGGCTCTCCATACCATTACAAATACAGGAAATTTCACCATTGGTAGCATGCAGTCTTTATGAAAACGTTTGCTTTTTCTGCAACGCACTGTGTACTTTCGGTCAAAACCCATAAGGTTAAACATGGATTCATCGCTAAAAGCGATATGTTTCCAGTGACCCAACGTCCTTGTCAGATCTAATGTTGAAGTTGTAAAATTTTGTAAGTGGCAAAAGAAATCGTGTATTAATGGTATTGGATACCAGTTAGGAATTGTTACAGAATTTAGGCGTCTGTAATCGTCACAAGGTCTCCATTCACCATTCTTTTGGAACCATATGTTATGGTGATGCCCAACAACTGGTAGAAGGTTTACTAATTCCCTGGCTGAGTAAGAGAATTTTAATAGATTACGAGTTATCATCATGGCTTTACACGAATTGTAGCAAGAGAATTTGGTGAAAATAGATGCTTACAAATATGTAA
Source organism: Dysmachus trigonus (assembly GCA_949715965.1). Taxonomy (NCBI): domain Eukaryota; kingdom Metazoa; phylum Arthropoda; class Insecta; order Diptera; family Asilidae; genus Dysmachus; species Dysmachus trigonus. The sequence continues at coordinate 47,201,248 of OX454321.1, forward strand.
ACAAAGGATTTCACCACTTGTTGACTCTAATTGATACCTTTTCCAAATATGCGTGTGTTTCAATTAAAAGACTGGTGTCTCAATATTGTAAATAAAAAGCAGCTCCTCGCAATAGTTTATAATCACTTCAAAGTTGATTCACCCATAAAATAGGAAATCACGTCCGCATAAGCAAATGTAAACATGTTAAACACACATTGAAAAAGGTGTGGAATTTTCAAAATCAGCTTGAGGATTACTAGGGGAACTCTTAAAAGGAGGATTTTATAAAAAGCAATTACTGAAAGTTGAGCATCCACATCTCTACCTTGTTGAAAAAATATTGAAAAAGACATTTCTGTCAAATGGTAAAGGTTCTCGTCGAAACATATCTCTTGGATAAATTCGAAGGGTGTATTTTAAGTTAAAATAAAAAGAAATTGTTTATAACATTTTAAAACGTTCATTTATTTTCAAGCCCTTTTAATAAATTGTATATTTATCTCCATATAAGACTCCATATAACATAAATAAGACCACTTAAGTGCACCAGCGTTAGAACTCTCCTTCAAAACTATAAAGTGTTCGTCCCAACCAATTAAATCCTGTCTATCTTGCAAAATCAGCCTGCTTTGCTAAGCAGGTACATTTTCTTTTCCGAAATCACCCATACTTTTATAAAATGTAATCTCACAGCCGTGTTCGCACAGATTGTCCAATTATAATTTTTCTCTGCAACTCCAGAAAAGAGTACGTGATGATCATGGTGCAGTGCGAATCGGACCTTGGAGCAACTGAAAGGTCTGAATTTTTGTGTTTGTTTTGTCTCATCAGTTTCTATCTGACTGGCGAAAGTATTGGCTGCCAGAACTTTCTTAAAGAATTGTTCTCACTTGATCGTTAAACCCTAGATACACTGTGAAGCAAATGTAGAAAATCGTGCATACTCAATTTTAAAATTATCATCTTCGAATATCTTATGATCTGGACGAATATTCTGTCAAAGAAAGATTTTGATATTGTTTTCACTTTAATTACAAGGCAATAAAATAATTTTGGAATTATGCAGGCTTAAAATTCTAAATTTCGTTCATAGTACATATATGCAGTATTATGCACTTTGATTAATGATAAACAAAAGTGGATTAATCCATACTGAGATTCCTTAGACAGTTGACCAAAACGTTGTCTCATCACTGAAGACCTCTTATCTACTTAGGTCTTAGAGGAAATTTAACTGCCACCATCAATGACGCGAGAATATTTGTTCACTATGTTTTTTGGATTTTTATAATGATTTTAATCTGGAAAATGTGGAAATGTTGGATAGTGCCACTTCTACCCTATGGGCCTTAAATCAATCAAGGTTTCATTTCAATTTTTCTCTAAAATTGTGGTGTTTATATAGGCATTTCTAATTACCCGTTTATTTTAGAAATAATTGAAAAATGCTATTACATTTAAATTTTACAATTTCAGATTCCTGATGCCGTGACATCTTACTATTTAAACACAGCTGGTTTTGATGCGACGGATGCCAGGATGTAAGTAAAATATAATGTGCTCTGAAAAAAATTTCATAAAACAATAATCTACTTTAAATTAATATTTTTCCGAAGAAAAGTATTGCTACAAGCATATTTATATTGCAAATTGACTGTGTTGATACATGTAGAAGAAAGGACTTTATTATGGTTAATTAAGGCGATCAAAGAATTACTTATAATAAAGATCTTAAATGTAACTGACACAATATAAATACAAACTCAGTCCAAGAATATGTTTTTACTCTTGTGGTGCAGTTTACCGATTAAGGTACTACTTCCCTCAAAAATTTTCGAAAAATCGATTTCTTTTTTTTTGCATTTTATGATTCTTTATACCTTCAGAAATCATCTTCTAAATTTTTACAAAGAACTTCGAAAAAATCGTAGAGCTACAGCAATGCGGGCACATTTGTGAATATACTCACATAAATATATTGTAAAAAAACTTTAAACGCGTTTTTCTCGAAACTACATTTTTCAAAACGGCGGACACTCAATCTCCGGATTGGCTGAACCGATTTGAATAAAACTTATAGCGTTTTGTTTGTTAATGTGTATTGTAGGGCAATTCACCAGAAAATTCCCAAGAAGTTGATAAAAAACATATTTGCAAACCGAACAAAGCGAAAAAGCGATTTTTCGAATTTTTTTTTCAAACACCCTCCATTTTGTTTTTAACCAATTTTTTACTAATTGTGGTGTATTGCCTTATAAAATATCTTCCTTTTTAACATTCTTTTTTGTTTTTTTGTTTTGGACTTGCCGTTTCTGAGATCGAGTGTTCGCCATGGAACCCTCTTTTTTTGGACTGCTCATTTTTGAGAGCCCTCTATATATATGATAATGCACTAAAAAAAGAAAAACAATTTTTTTTGTCAACTTCAAGACTTAAATATTCAAACAAAAGATGTAGATGTAGATTGCAGTGGCTGTCCGAAGACACACTTAGGCCATTATTACAGGCCCAATGTGATTCCACGTTTTTGTGATCAGGGCATCTAGTGGGAATCGAACCCACGGCCTCTAAGCGCCCTGCTGGCTCGCAGTCAGCGCGTCGCGTTACCAACCGAGCTATTGAGGCCCCCTCCTTAACGGTAACATATACATCATTTTTTTCTGTACATATCTATGGCACAGTACCTTTCGAGTGATATAGATTTCATTCCCCTCCTTTTATAATAAATACCACTGACATGAAAGAACTAAACTGCTAACCGTCATCTGAAAAATGAGACAATTTTTAGCACAGGCTCAAACCTCATGGAGCAAATCATGCTATTTAAAATGCCCTAAAATACCGCACAAACTGATTTAAAGTTTAAACTGATGTAAATTAAAAATAATTAAACTTTCATTCTCCTTGCGGCAATCAGTTGGGATAACAGAGATAGTTATAAAAATTTGGCTTACTTTCGAAGTGAGTTTTTGTACGGGATCAGTAGTCCAGTTGTTACATGTCAGTGATAAATACTAAAAAAAGGTACAAACATTCTCGATATTGACGTATTAATATACGGGGTGTTTCATATAACGTGTGCCAAAATGAGTGGAGTGAAAGATCTCACATAGGCAAACAAAAAATTGTATGTCAGGGGAGGAGGGGGCAATCTCAACCGTTTGGGAGTTATAGGGTGATTCATAAATTGGGAATTTTCATGGTATGCACATCATTAGTTTATTTTTATCTTTTCATCTTTCCTTTCCGAAAATGTTAACTATGTTGATCTACCTCCTACCACTGTAGCTACAGTTACTTGCAAAACCGAATAAAATGTTTCCCCCTGTCATACAAGTTTTTGTTTTCCTAGGTGAGATCTTTCACTTCACTCATTTTGGCATACGCGATGTGGAAAACCCTGTGTAATATCACTCAGTTTTTGCTTCTCAGAAACACCACGAAACAATTCGCCCTTTGTATAAATTTAATTCTAATTTACGTTGTCACATCCTGTTAATTTGGCACCGTTGATCTTATTACTTTGAAATTCGTTGTCAATCAAATTAACATTGCTCTCCAGTTACGTTAAACTACGTAAAACCTATGGTTAAATGTGTCGAAAAAATTGAAACAATTTTAAACATAATCCCCAATGCGTTAAAATCCCTACAAGGGATTTACTATAAATCAATGCTTGACAACATCTTTCTAAATTTCATCCCTTTTAGAGTCCGATTGATATCAGTTGCGGCCCAGAAGTTTATATCTGACATAGCTAACGATGCGTTGCAACATTGTAAAACGAGAACCAGTAACACCCCCAACACTGGCCACGGATCGGCAAAGGTACCGCACTGTATTATGGAAATAATTAAAATCTATAAATATTCTTTCAGAGCCAAAAGCCATCCAAGGACCGCAAATTTACTTTAACTATGGAAGATCTTATTCCTGCGCTGGCGGACTACGGGATTACTGTACGCAAGGCACATTATTTTGTTTAATCAATTATTTGCGAATCTGACCATAATAAAATGGCATCATGAAGATCTGTTTTCGCTTTTTAATTTATTATCCCAAAGTATAAATAACTTGGATCCTGTGCGAATTGTGAATAAAATGTACACTTTTACAGATGCTCACTAAATTGTTTCAAAAGGTTGGCAATGCAGCGTACTTCAGTTAGAAACTTACTGAAATCGATAACGAAATTATCTTAATGTTAGTGTTTTTCCGATTGTTTTTGGTCCAGTAGCTGGGAGTTACCACTCATTTTTTTTACATATTGTTAGCTTCAATATCAATGCAAACAACATTACAGATCTTCGATGAATGTCGAAGTTTTAAATATACATTTTAATGATTTCAAGCGACTTGCTATCATTTATCAAAGTATTATTGTGCCATAATTCTTCTTCTTCTTCAGTGTGTGTGTGAGCGATCGTCCTATTGATTTCTTCCTTTGACCTCACCATATTAATCAGCTCAATTGGCGACATGTTGCACCACGTTGAAATGTTTCCTAACTACGATAATCTCCGTCTACCTCTTTGCCTTCTGCCATCAATTTTACCCTGGAGCGCTAGTTGTAGAATTCCATGCTTGGCGTGCCGCATAATGTGGCCTAAATACTTCAGCATCCTTTCTCTAATGATGTTGACAATCTGCCTGTGGGAGTTCATTCTATTTAGGACCTTCTCGTTCGATACTCTGTCCCTCCACGAGATCTTCAGGATGCGTCTGTAGAGCCACATTTCAAAAGCTTCCAACTTGGCAATTTCTTGCTTACGAAATGTCCATGTTTCAGCTCCGTATAAAAGAATGGGCAACACATAGCATTTCAGAAGCCTTATTTTCAGGTTTAGGTTGAGTTCACTACTACACAGAACTCTGTGCATTTTGTTAAATGCAAGTCTGGTCATTTCTATGCGGGAACAAATCTCTCCTCTGTTGAGTGCCATGGAGTTCACTGAAGTTCTGAGATATTTATACCTGCTCACCTTCTCTATTGTAGTACCGGCCATGTTCAGCGAGGAAGACAAAGAATTATTTCTGCTTATAACCATATATTAGGTCTGTCTGGTAGCTATAAAGTTTTTACTTGCGGATAAAATGTTTACCCGAAAGTGTCTGTTAACCTCACGGAGGGGAAAAACTGTGCTCTTGACAGCACTTCCCCTCTTACACAATTTTTACTAGATTTACCCACGCTGCGGAGACCGAGTAAATTTTGGGTAAAATCACCGATTGCTTGTCACTGTGTCATCTGTCATTTGTGTGTTTTAATTTTGTGTTGCGATTCAGATAGAAGAAGAAGTTATTGAAAAATTGTTTAAATAAATAAAAAACATATTACAAAATCTTCAAAAATATTAAATAAATCCATAAGTTTTCCCTCTAACATCTTGATCACGTTTGACAATTTACATACACAAGTAAGATTTACCCAATTTTTACTTGAAGTCGTCTGGTAACTTTTAATGTTTATCCCCACTACCATATGAAACTTTTTACCAGATTTTTACTCAAGAAATTTTTACCCAAAAGTTACCAGACAGACCTATTTTGTCTTGCTGGCATTCATTTTTAATCCAAAAATCAAGCTGTGGATGTGTATTTTTGAAATTAGGTATTGTAGGTCCTCGTTGCTTTCGGCCAGAATTACTGCGTCGTCTGCATACCTGACGCTTGCCGTTGACCTTTATACCGATTTCGCAGTCGCCGATCGCTTCCTTCATAATTTCCTCTGCGTATGTGTTAAACAAAGTAGGCGAAAGTATGCATCCCACTTTGACCCCTCTTTTGATTTCGAATAAAAAAATAAATGCCATAATTACGAATAAAATAAACTTTTAAATAAAAAATAATCTAAATAATTAGAAGCATTTACAGTGATTTCTCAAAGCCATGGGCTGATTGAGACTTTTAGAAACGCCTAAAACGAGAATGCAGAAAGATACGACTAAAAATGTTATTCTTTACTATTTATCTTCGGTTTCTGTATCCTCCGCGGTTTCGTCTTCACTTGACCAGTCTTTTCCTGCAACATTGAGCGGTTGCTATGTGGGCGCATTACCCTATCACCAAGCTTACACTGGTAGTACCACTGGAAATGTGTTGCATGTCCTTTCCCACTAACCTTCAAGCGGAAGCGCGGCGTCGAATCGACCGCGCTTAATACATTTTCGTTCATAATATCTGGGGGCACGGCAGTGCCCCCGCCAAGTCGAGCAAAAAAGCGGCACGGCCGTACCATCCTTTTCTCGAAACAGTTCAGGCCATTTTCGACCCCCCTATCACTTCGTTGTGGATAAAACTAGAAGCCTAAAATTTCAGTAACCAAGCAGGCATTGTATAAACACGGTATATTTCAAATTTCATTCAGTTTGAACCAGTAGTTTAAGAATTATAACTAGTTAATTTTGTCACTCGCTCACTGACTGACCAATCATCAAAACTCTAAGACACTTCTAGCAGACATAGAAGCTTCAAATTTAAAATACAATTAGTGTTTAGTGTATAAATCAAGGAAAAACTAAAATATTTTGCAATTTCGGTCCAGTTTTCTAGATACACTAACTGCATAAATAACTTTGTATAACCACATATAAATATATATATATACAGGGTGTTCAGAGGTGGGAGGGAAATATTGCAGGGGGTGAGTATTGCAGGGAGGGAAATATTGCAGGGGGTGGGAGGGAAATATTGCAGGGGGTGGTCTGACCACCCCCTATCCCCAACCCCTTGGCCACAATCCCCCCTGGAAGTTGAAAAAATTAACTTTTATTTCACGATTTTTCACCTTTCGCCCCACTTTCCTCCGAAATTCATGTTATTAACATACCTACTTTTTATTTTTTTTAAGTTGCCTATCTAATTAACTTTCCAAAAAGGTGCAACATGCCCAGGTAGGAAAAGGATACGAAAATTTATTTAAAAAAATCCTTTTACAGAATATCATGACAATTCGAGTTTTTAAGAAATTATACTTAAGTTAACTAAAAAATACATTTTGTATTTTTTGTAAACTAATTACAATTAAAACTTATGTCCTACAAAAGCCAGTTTCGATGCATGCAAGTAGCCTTCGTCTTATTTCTAGAGATGCCACGAATAGTAATTTGGCCGAATACCGAATACCGAATATTCGGCGAGGCTCTTGGCCGAAGCGCCGAACATTCGGCAGCCGAATATTCGGCCACACTTAGTACTTTCCGCGGGCGACAAGTCACAACTGTCGCTACAGAAAATGTTCGTTCAGATGAAGGTGTGGAACAGAAAAATTCTGTTGCAAATGAACTTGATTTTTACATGGTATCTGTTCGTTTAGATCGGACAGCAGACCCTTAAAAGTGGTGGTCAGCAAACGCGAAACAATATCCAACCCTTTCACAATTTGCTAAGATTTATTTATCATCTCCCGGTAGCAGTGTGTATAGTGAGCGGCTGTTTTCGGAAGCAGGTATAATTTATGAGGAAAAACGCAATCGTCTGCTATCAACAAACGCTGAAAAAATTGTTTTCTTTCATCATAACTTACCACTGGTAGATTTTAAATATTAATTTGTTAGCTATTTTTTTTGGTTAAATAAATATATCGTTGTGAGTAATATTTTGAGTTCTTTTTTCATGATTTATTTGGTAATCCTTACTATATTTTATCATAAATACGAAATTAAATCTGTTTATCACGATTTCACGCCAAAACTGCTGAACCGATTTAAATGAAATTTGGTACACAGATACATACTCTAGAGCCTTAGAAAGGACATGGGCTATAATTTACGCGGACGAAGTCGCGGGAAAACAGCTAGTAATAAAAAAATAATAAATAAATTGCTATTCGGTATTCGGCCGAATAGTTAACCATATTCGGCCGAATACCGAATAGTGAAAAAAAGTGGCCGAATAGCCGAATACCGAATAGTTGCCGAATATTCGTGGCATCTCTACTTATTTCGCGTTTGAGGTCTATGGTAGCCAGTCTCTCCCGTATTTTCGCGGCTGCAGTCCCAATCCTGGTAACTAATTCTTCTCTGATGTTGATTAGTCTTGAGTAAACTTCATTTATTTATTTATTTATTTATTTATTCATCAAAGCTTCATCAACTTATATGAACGAAAAATGAAAATAAAAATAAAAAATAAAAATAAAGATAAAAATAAAAAACAAAAGTAACCCTAAGAAAGCTGACCTTTAATGTGGCGCTTCGTTAGGTTGAAGTCAATTTGATCGAAGTTCCGATTGAAAAGTCGAGACATCGATGAAACCGGCAGATTTAAACCATAATTTGTGTGGTGAGGCGGAACGTAGAAAAAGTTGTAATTCCTCAAGGAGCGAGAGGGTACATTAATTTTAAAGGAATCAACCAATTCTGGAGAGTTAGTTGACCCTTGCATACACTCAAAAGCAAAAACAGTCCTGGAAATGTCCCTTCTCTTCTCAAGGGAAGGCAGAGAAAGGAGATTTAGCCTATCGGCGTAAGGTGGGAGAGAATCAGGGTTGGCCCAGGGAAGCCCACGTAAAGCAAAGCGTATGAATCTTCGCTGAACGGCTTCAACGCGATTGATGTGCACCGCGTAGAAAGGTGACCAAACGGGGCTAGCATACTCTAGAATGGGCCGAACAAAAGTGCAATAAAGCAGTCTTGTAATATACGGATCGTCAAATTCTTTGGACCATCTCTTAATGAAGCCCAAAGTAGCATTAGCTTTGGCAGCAATGGCATTGATGTGGCCTTCGAAGGACATGCGAGAGTTGAGAAAGACACTTAAATCCCTGATTGTGTCAACTCGGGTGAGGGAGCATCCATTTATGGAGTAAGTAAAGTGAAGGGGGATCTTTTTACGGGTAAAAGACATGGACGTACATTTAGTGACATTAAGGGGGAGGTAATTGATATGTAGAACACCATTTGAAAAACAGGTCTAAGTCAGAATTTAAAATTTCACTATCCCTTACATTAGACACTCTGCGAAAAATTTTGGCATCGTCAGCATAGCAGAGGATTTTAGAATTTTTTAAAATCAGAGATACATCATTGATGTAAATAAGGAAAAGCAGTGGTCCCAGATGGCTTCCCTGGGGAACGCCAGAAGTGTTGTTTATTTCGTGAGACAGAGCATCACGAAATTTTACACGCTGTGTACGGTTAGACAAATACGAATAAATCCAATCAATGAAAATAGATGGGAAACCGAGAAGAGAAAGCTTGTGGATGAGAATCTTGTGATTAATCCTGTCAAAGGCCTTGCTAAAATCGGTAAAAACACAATCAACTTGCATTCCAGCTTCAATAGAGGAAGTGCAAAAGTTAGTAAACTCTAACAGATTAGTGGTCGTGGATTTACCTTTCATGAAGCCGTGCTGAAATGATTGCAAAAAAGGTTTGCAATGGAATGACAACACATTGCAAACCATGGCTTCGAAGATCTTAGCGATGTAAGAAAGATTAGCAACAGGGCGGTAATTAGAAATATCGCACCTGTTGCCTTTTTTGTGAAGGGGGATAATAACTGAGGGTTTCCACTGACTAGGAAAGACACCACAAGATAAGTTAAATAAATAACATAGAATAGGGACGAGAGACAAACTACAGCGTTTAAAAAACGTAGATGGAATACCATCAGGACCACAAGAGAAACTATCTGCCAAAGTGGAGATGTACTTAAGGATAGACTCAGTGTCTAGAATAAGGTCTTTTGTCTGAAAAGAAGTCAGCGAAAGCTCTGTCAAATGAGTAAAATTGTCAATATTAAAATCACAGTTAATATCACAGAAGGCAGTTTTGAAAAAATCCCCAAAGAGATTAGCAGTAATGAGAGGATCGTCACTGCTAGTGTCCCCAAGTTTCAGTAAGGAAGGATACCCATCCGAATTACGCTTGGAATTGACGAATTTCCAGAGCAGTTTAGGCTCGTCATGCAGGGACGATTGTATTTTAAACAGATAATTTCTGTAAGATTCCTCAAGGCCAGCAATATATTGAGCGCAAATGTCCGAATAGGTGGCATAGTCGGAATCGCTCCTTGAGGAGCAAAACCTCTTCCACGCTTTGTTCTTCCGGTTCTTCAAATGCTTGAGCGAAAAGTCAATTCACGGTTGATAAGCCGCAGTTCGTTTCGCGGGAGCGAAAGGAACACACTGAGTGAAGCACAACGATAAAACATCATAAAAAAGGTCAACGGCTTGATCGACGTCACGCATACCCAAAACGGAAGACCAATCATAGTTTAAAAGCCAATCATTAATTTTGTCAAAGTCAGCCTTCTTAAAGTTATAACAATAATTAATGGGTAATGATGATGAAGCACTGGATACCACAGGATCAAAATACAAAACAATATGAAGCGCCGGATGATGACCCGTCTCAGGAACCAGCGGAGAAAGGGAACGCTTCACAAGAGTCCCGTCCGGATCAGAAGAAAACACCAAGTCCAGAAACCTTCCCGAATGATTAGCGACTTCACTCCTCTGTGCCAAGCCAAGGGACAAAATATCGTCGATAAAGGTGGTGGAATGTAGAGGCGATCGCTCCCACATAATGCCAGGCAAATTGAAATCCCCCAGAAGTATGAGCTCATCCACAGCCGATAGGGACGAAATGAGAGTCTCAACGCATGAGAACAGAGTCCTGAGCGTGTCGACCGATGGGCCAAGCGGTAAGTAAGCCGTGGCGATGAAAACGCTATTGTGTTGGAGCTTGAGGGCAACACAAATAAATTCTAAGTCTCCGGAGCAAGCAATGTCAACGACCTCACAGGCCAAATCGCGTCGAACGGCGCAAAGCACACCACCACCAACAGGGGCATCAGAGGCACAACGATGACGGTCACGACGAAATACTAAAAATTCCGGACCAAACAGCTCCGCATCCGCAATCTTCCCGCACAGCCAGGTTTCGGTCATGCAGACCACGTCGAAATTAGAATTCGTCGAGCTAGAAAAAAGCCGAGTTGTCTTGGAACGTAGGCCGGTTACATTAGCGTATTAGATGGAGACCTCGCGGATGCGTTTTTTGGAGGGACGCCAGTACCAGAACGACCCTTAGAAATAAATTCGCGGGCAATGGAGTTGGTGGGCCAAATATCGGGCGAAATAACAGACTTAAAAATATCTTCCGGAACGAGGACCTTAAATGATGCCGAGAATGAGCGGCCCCCGGAACTGTTAAGCCTCCTACAAGTGATCGAGTCTCGAGGAGCTTCGGTGCGCGACGATATATGATTCAAGATGTCCTCCTCTGTAGTCTCAGGATGCACGCGAGAGATGAAAACACACCGCGGGCGTCTCGCTGGTCGAAAGGTGGATGCAGCCCGAATATTAGGTGGAGCCAGTGAGGTGGTAGGCGAATTAATAGTGCCTGCACAAAATTCAGGCGTCGCATGAACAGAAGTGGTGGAGCTGCGGTTAATATCATGCTTAGCAGCACGACAGCTCGAGCGTACGCGCCGAGAAGCCCGCCTGCGCCTGTTAGAAGGTGATGGAGGATCCTTACTAGTTAACGAAGAAGATCCCGACGCCACAACAGAATCCTCCGCCACAGCAGCACTCTCCGAAGCAACGACGCCTCCCGCAGTAACAGCACTCTCCGCAGCAGCATCAACCTCCACAACATCTTTCATCATTCCCCATAGGAAAAAGTCCAGTGGAGTAAGGTCCGGTGACCTAGCAGGCCAAGGAATCGGTTCACCTCGTCCAATCCAACGCTCTGGGTAATGTTCATTCAACCTTGCCCTAAAAATGTTCCCAGTATGCGCAGGTGCTCCGTCGTGCTGTAAACACATTGCGCTTCTGGTGGCCAGGGTGATGTCCTCCAACATATCCGGAAGGGTATTCTCCAAAAAGTCCGAATATAGCTGACTATTCAGTACTTGGGGCAAGATGAAGGGTCCTATCAACTGGTTGCCGATGATGCCAGCCCAGACATTGACACTAAATCTTTGCTGGAAGGACCGACTCCTTGTCCTATGTGGGTTCACATCTGACCAGGTGTGGAGGTTGTGGAAGTTTCTGATGCCATCCCGGGTGAATTGCGATTCATCCGTCCACAGAATTCGGTCTAGAAACCTTCTGTTTTCGATGTCAGACTCGAGCAGCCAAGTGCAGAATTGCAATCGTCTTTCGGAATCTCCTTCCTGTAGTGCTTGGACCGGGATATGGTGGTATGGATGTAGTCCCTCTCGGTTCACAACGATTCAAACTCTCCCTGAAGACAATCCTAACCGTCGTGCGACCTGCCTGATGCTTATTTCAGGGCTGTTCCTGAAGATGCTGAGGATTTGTTGGTCTGTGTCCGCTGAATCGGCCGATGTTTCTGATCGCGTTTCTGCTCTGGGGGCGGTTACACTTCCGGTTTCTTTTAACCTTCTGAAAGTCCTTGAAAATACCCTTCAGTCGGGTACACGCCGATTCGGGAATCTCCTTTGGTATTCTCGTACGGCCTCACTATCATCATTTCATCTCGCACCGTTCAGCAGTTACAGGGTGATTCGTAAATCAGAATTTTGCCTCATATGGAAACCACTCTTGTTTTTATCTTTTTTTTCTACGCAGCGCAGCGGCCTGAAACCGATCTCAAAAAATTACTATTTCGAAGCCCTTTCCAAAACGGTCAACACCACCCCCCTATCCCCAACCCCTTGGCCACAATCCCTCCTGGAAGTTCAAAAAATTAACTTTTATTTCACGATTTTTCACTTTTCGCACCACTTTTCTCCGAAATTCATGTTATTAACATACCTACTTTTTATTTTTTTTAAGTTGCCTATCTAATTATCTTTCCAAAAAGGTGCAACATGCCCAGATAGAAAGGGGTTGCAAAAGTTCTGAAATTAAAACATCATCACAGGTACCTAATTACTTTATTGCACCATAATGGAAAAAGTCGTTAAGTAAACAATTTTTATGACAGCAAGTTCGGAAATGTTTGTTTAGGAAACACAGGTAATACATTTTTATTATTTCAGCAAAACAGTAATAAAATAATAAATGTAATCTCGTTAAATAGCGTTATTAGATTATTATATCGAGTATTGACTCCTAAGTATCCTGACGCTCCGTTTCTAATACCTCCTATGAATTATGGTATAAAAATGGGTAAGTTTGAAAGGACATTGACCACAGTTGACGAAGCAAGCGATAAGAACGGGTGTTTAATAGAAAAAATTAAGATAAAATGGTAGAATTCAGTGTTGAAGAGTATGCCGATATAATTTACATGTACGGTTTAGTAGACGGAAATGATGATGAGGCCGTACGAGAATACCAAAGGAGATTCCCGAATCGGCGTGTACCCGACTGAAGGGTATTTTCAAGAACTTTCAGAAGGTTAAAAGAAACCGGAAGTGTAGCCGCCCCCAGAGCAGAAACGCGATCAGGAACATCGGCCGATTCAGGAGACACAGACCAACAAATCCTCAACATCGTCAGGAACAGCCCTGAAATAAGCATCAGGCAGTTCGCACGACGGTTAGGATTGTCTTCAGGGAGAGTTTGGATCGTTGTGAACCGAGAGGGACTACATCCATACCACCATATCCCGGTCCAAGCACTACAGGAAGGAGATTCCGAAAGACGATTGCAATTCTGCACTTGGCTGCTCGAGTCTGACATCGAAAACAGAAGGTTTCTAGACCGAATTCTGTTGACGGATGAATCGCAATTCACCCGGGATGGCATCACAAACTTCCACAACCTCCACACCTGGTCAGATGTGAACCCACATAGGACAAGGAGTCGGTCCTTCCAGCAAAGATTTAGTGTCAATGTCTGGGCTGGCATCATCGGCAACCAGTTGATAGGACCCTTCATCTTGCCCCAAGTACTGAATAGTCAGCTATATTCGGACTTTTTGGAGAATACCCTTCCGGATATGTTTGAGGACATCACCCTGGCCACCAGAAGCGCAATGTGTTTACAGCACGACGGAGCACCTGCGCATACTGGGAACATTGTTAGGGCAAGGTTGAATGAACATTACCCAGAGCGTTGGATTGGACGAGGTGAACCGATTCCTTGGCCTGCTAGGTCACCGGACCTTACTCCACTGAACTTTTTCCTATGGGGAATGATGAAAGATGAAGTTTACTCAAGACTAATCAACATCAGAGAAGAATTTGTTACCAGGATTGGGACTGCAGCCACGAAAATACGGGAGAGACTGGCTACCATAGACCTCAAACGCGAAATAAGACGAAGGCTACTGGCATGCATCGAAACTGGCTTTTGTAGGACATAAGTTTTAATTGTAATTAGTTTACAAAAAATACAAAATGTATTTTTTAGTTAACTTAAGTATAATTTCTTAAAAACTGGAATTGTCATGATATTCTGTAAAAGGATTTTTGTAAATAAATTTTCGTATCCTTTTCCTACCTGGGCATGTTCCACCTTTTTGGAAAGGTAATTAGATAGGCAACTTAAAAAAAATAAAAAGTAGGTATGTTAATAACATGAATTTCGGAGGAAAGTGGGGCAAATTGTGAAATAAAAGTTAATTTTTTCAACTTCCAGGGGGGATTGTGGCCAAGGGGTTGGGGATGCGGGGGTGGTGTTGACCTTTCTGGAAAGGGCTTCGAAATAGTACTTTCTTGTGTTCGGTTTGGGGCCGCTGCGATGGGAAGAAAAAAAAGATAAAAATACAAGAGCGGTTCCCATATAAGGCAAAATCCTGATTTACGAATCACCCTGTAACTGCCGAACGGTGCGAGATGCCCCCTCCCCCCCCCCCCCCCCCCCCCCCCCCCCCCACCCATACGATTTTTTGCTTGTCTGACTTTTCACCCCCTGCAATATTTCCCTCCCACCTCTGAACAACCTGTATATGTATATTAGGGTGCTTTTTTTTTCGTGACTATTTTTTTTTTCAGTCCCACCTCGAAATTTTGTGACAAATGCCTAAACAAAAATTCCCTGAAAATTGGAGCCCTTAATATTAATATTAAGTACTAGACCAAGGCGTATAAAGATTTCCCATATAAAATACACGTATACTTTGATTATTTTTCTTCAAAACTCTACAGCTCAGAGGCATTTTATGGTATAATCTTGGTCAATGGTAGGATTACTTCAGAATTGAATGCTCTACAAAAGTGTCCATTGCAGTGTAATCCCCACTCCCACCAGCGAGGTAGTACGGGTCATTGACCCCAATTTTTCCATGAAATTCTCGCTTTTTGCCCCTATCTCGTAAACAACAAGAGGTACAGAAAAAGTGAATATGACAAACTTGTAGCAAATTTAATTTCCTACAAAAAAGTTCTGAACACCAAATCGCTAACATCGATATTTCTTGAGATATTGGGCTTTGAAGTTGAGGTAGTGTTTCTACAATTTAGCTCAATAATTCATGAAACTACCACACTACCTCAACTTCAAAGCCCAATATCTCAAGAAATATCGATGTTAGCGATTTGGTGTTCAAGAACTTTTTGGAGGAAATTGAATTTGCTACAAGTTTGTAATATTCACTTTTTCTGTATCTTTTGTTGTTTACAAGATAGGGGCAAAAAGAGAGAATTTCATGGAAAACACCAAATCGCTAACATCGATATTTCTTGAGATATTGGGCTTTGAAGTTGAGGTAGTGTTTCTACAATTTAGCTCAATAATTCATGAAACTACCACACTACCTCAACTTCAAAGCCCAATATCTCAAGAAATATCGATGTTACCGATTTGGTGTTCAAGAACTTTTTGGAGGAAATTGAATTTGCTACAAGTTTGTAATATTCACTTTTTCTGTATCTTTTGTTGTTTACAAGATAGGGGCAAAAAGAGAGAATTTCATGGAAAAATTGGGGTCAATGACCCGTACTACCTCGCTGGTGGGAGTGGGGGTTACACCGCAATGGACACTTTTGTAGAGCATTCAATTCTGAAGAAATCCTACCATTGACCAAGATTATACCATAAAATGTCTCTGGGGTGTAGAGTTTTGAAGAAAAATAATCAAAGTTTACGTGTATTTTATATGGGAAATCTTTATACGCCTTGGTCTAGTACTTAATATTAATATTAAGGGCTCCAATTTTCAGGGAATTTTTGTTTAGGTATTTGCCACAAAATTTCGAGGTGGGACTGAAAAAAAAAAATTGTCGCGAAAAAAAAGCACCCTAATATATATAGTACAGAGTGAACTTTGAATGCGTTTTTCTCCGTTACTACTGGGCATTGGACGGAAATATTTTATGGCTAGTATACCGACATACTACTAATAGGCAAAATTTCCTTCAAATCCGTTTCCCCAAGTTCGTGCCGCTCCTTGTAAGTATGAAACGCATAGAGTTGCGAGCGAAAACACTCGTAAAATGTCAGAACTTAAGTTTTTTTATTATATGTACCACTGACCTCTGTAAATGCTTCACTTTTTGTAAATAATGAAATATCTCTATACCAAAGCGCCCGTTAGTACTTTACATATACTTAAATAAAACCTCCATCTTTTCTCTTTCAAACGTTATTCATATTTGTTGAAAAACTGCAAACACTAGAAAATGACAATCGATTAGTTCCAGCAACTACTTTTGGGACACGCTGTATATGGACGACTTAAGTCAATCTATCAACTTAAAACTCATCTCAGATTTTGTTGCGTGAAAGGACGGATAATCAGGGTTAAATAAAACTTCATTTGTTCGGTTGAAATGTTTAGTATTAAAAAATATTAAATTAATATAAATAAATGTTTTAAAAAGACCCTGTCAAATATACTGGTATTGGCGAGCGTTAACAGATCAATAAGTATTATCATCAAAATTAATGGTTAAGTACTGCTTAGTGCATCCGATGTAATACCGAGTTGTTAAAGATGTTCCTTCAGTAGTAGGCATTATGCCGAAAAAATCTAGAAAACTATTTATTTTTCAATAATTTGTTCGAAAAAGATTATACACTTGCACGTTTTTTTTAATCATCAAAAGAACAAAAATAATGCTTTGGACATTTTTACTAGTGTTGATTTGCTGAAAGAATCTTTATCTTTGCCTCTCGGATGCCTGAGTGTTATTTATAAATACTACATATAAATACGGATAATTTAATAATTTAAAAAATAGAATACTGTTTATTATATCTTTTCTAAATAATCGCATGAAATAAGAGCACTAGCAATTTTATATTACAAGAGAAATATTTGAGTAAACCTTTGACAAAAAAAAACTAAGGATGGATTCACGAATTAAGTCAGTAGAAATATTCGAGTTTAAACTAAACTCCTATTCTATTCGTAATCTAAATTAATACTTATGTTTAGTAATGTATCTAAAGCTTATACAAACTGGTAAACAACAGGTATTTCGTTAAGTAAATGACAGGCGCGTAAATATTGACAAATTAAAGACTATTGCAAAAGCTTCTAAAGCTGATATCAGTGCTGCCAAAATGTTCAAATTATAATAATATCTAACTTAACAGTAGTATATTGTGATTAGGAGTTGGAGGGAAAATTTTTAAATGATTATCATTTTAGGTATTATCCACTCTTACGTTTTATATAACACTAATTTGTTCATTAAGATATTTCAGAGATGATAAATTTCTTCAAAGAGCCCTTATATTTAGCTTTTGATGAAATATTTCATCGATGTTAAATTAAATATTGCATTTCATACTCAGTATTACGTGGGATCATTCTCATATCGATTTGAAGATCTCCAAATTTTATAATTTATTACAAAATATTGGGAGTTAAAAACGTAAGGTGGAATTAATGAAGACCCCTATCCCAGCGCTAAGTGGGATCTGAGCAAATCTGTTATCCTGACCAACGTTTTTTAAACGAATCAGTCAATTCTGAAATGTTTTATTCGTAATATTTTGAAATACGCATAAACAATATCAGTTGCACAATTAATGGTAATATAGGAAAAAAAAGGAGATATATACCCGAGAGAAGATTTGGTTTATCAGATCCATTAAGTTGGATTTGTGACTTTTTTAAACAGATTTATAAAGAATACAGTCCTGATAAATCACTACAAATAATTATTTTATTAACTTTGAAAGTCCTGATAAATCACTACAAATAATTATTTTATTAACTTTGAAATTAATATCAAAATTTATACTGCGTTCTTGCATTCAGATGGAAAAAAGTTGGTGGTAATGGAATTTGATAAGTATTTTGATATAAGGTATTTTGGACGATACAATTAAATTACAACTTTGCTATATTATAACTCTATGTCACAACATATTAAAATTGGTAGGCTATAACAATCTTATATCAAATTCTCATCTTATTAAACACTACCATTATCATTATTTCAAATAAAGCTTCAAGAAATAATTACGTAGTTATTTTAAGCGTTTACACGCCTGATTTCAAATTCATCATGTAAATACTGTATGCATATATAGTAAAAATAACTCAAAGCTTTCAATCGCCCAGAAAGGTATTGGAAAAATAAAATTTTTCAAATTCAATATCCCCCATTAAGAATAAATTTTTTATCCGTAATTTGAATTTGGCAGCACTTTACAATGAGCAATTTTCAATTTTATGTTTTCAAAAAATGTTTGTAAGTACAGATTTAATTCGAATGCAGAAAATTAAGATAGCCGCGTAACATACAAGACGAGATTTAGTTTTTACGTGTACAAGGCGTTTTCGTGGCCAAGTAGCCGTCTTTATTCCTAATGTTTCGCTTAATACTAAGAGTTCCAGTGTAAAAATATATACTTTCTTGTTAGTTTTGATTTCTTATATTAAACTACACAATTATGAGTATTTTCGTAATTTATGGTAAATTGCTTTTCAAGGTAAATATTTTGATTTTCTGTATAAAAATAAAGCAAATATTTCACTACTGCTTCAAACAACGTGAAAGAGTTTCGTAGAGAGCACTGAACTTCGCAATTCGCAATTAGATGTAAATATACTCGACCTGCTTAAAAAGAGTAATATCACACAAATTTGCAATAGGCAAGAAAGTATCAATCAACGGCTTTATAAGGTGCCCAAACTTTTCAATTACGAGATCTTTTTCAATATGGGAAACTTGCTATTGAAAATGCCACATGCATTACCAATCTATTTGTTATCATAATTTATAAAAAGTTTGCTTCCTTTATGCATATTGCAATAAAAAGGGGAAATAATAGAAAATTTTAAGCCAGGTGAAAATATAAAACGATTTGCAAAAACAAAAATTAAATTAACAAAAATGTCATATACACTTACAGATGTGGATATCTCCCCTTCTAAATTATTATAATAATTCTTTTACAAGAGTGAGGTAATGCTCATATGCTAAAATATGATAATCTCAATAAATGTCCTCGAAACTTAAAAAATTAAAATAAGGCTTGAAATTCGCAAGACCCGCGGCTTTTTCTTCTCGACGCCAATATTGCTGGTTTATTTATTCAAATTTTCAATTTATGAGGCAACAAGCAACGAACTACTATTTTGACGAAGGATCACTTATCACTCCTTCATTCGAAGCGAGATTCAAAGGCAAATTGCAAATTTCTGGTTCGCCTGCTGTTTCGTTTTTTACAGTCATTCGAGTTTTTAGATCCTCCTCTTTGTTCATTTGATCAGATTGTATATCATTTTCCGTAAAATTTTGTGAGGCACGCAGAAAATGTGAATAGTGCTACAAATTACAAAGTTTAATAAATATTTTCAACTTATGTTGATATAGACACGACTTACAGGTATCGGAAACGAGCCCGCATTTTGAGCTGCAACGTTCCCTAAGGCCATTAGGAAACTGTGATTTTGCAAGGACTGCATATCCGATTTGGTTTTTTCAACTTGGTCCAAGTCCCCCTCTTGTAATTTAAAATCTTTGTGTTCTTAAAATGTATTAATTATGATTAGTTGCATGATTTACTTAGAGTAATACCCACTTCGTCTACTGGATTTTTCACATCCTTTAGGCCGTCTCCTTCTTGTGTGAATAGTATCCCGTCTCATTGAATGAGGTCGATTCACTCCATGCAGTTTGAAATACAATCCACATGCGTTACACACCATTTCTCCTCGCACGTTTCTCCTCCATATAGTCGTTGTTAAAGTTCCGCAATTAGTACAGGACATATCCTTCTGTGAGTTATTTGCATTGGACAATTTTGTCTATAACATAAAAAAGGTTTTGCTACGAAGAATATATCAAAATT
Source organism: Dysmachus trigonus (assembly GCA_949715965.1). Taxonomy (NCBI): domain Eukaryota; kingdom Metazoa; phylum Arthropoda; class Insecta; order Diptera; family Asilidae; genus Dysmachus; species Dysmachus trigonus. The sequence continues at coordinate 47,221,343 of OX454321.1, forward strand.
ATAGAACCGCATACCTTAATTTTTTCCTCAACTATTGATGCTTGGGAAGAATTGCCGGCTAAATTTTCACCTGTAGGCTCCTCTGTATTAAGTAATTCATTACTATTTGCTTTACTTGGACAAGTTTGTTTTCGTCTGCCTGATTTTGCTATGTTATCTGATGATGCCTCGTTCTGAAAAATCACCGTTTTCTTTTTAGTTATATATTCCTGTTATGCTACCAATGTTTAAGTTTTAAAGATAAAATTAAAGAGTTAGGTAGAGGGCACAACTGTAATTTGAAATTCCATTGCGGATTTGTGGATAGTTTTTTAATCGCTCCTCCTGACTGTCTGTCCGATAATACGCATTTTTAGAATGCATATTTTTTGGTTATTTTTCCAAAAATCTATCTAATGCAGACACCCTCTAACAAAAAACTGGACTGCTGATTCCATACAAAAACTTACTTTGAAATTGAGATCAAATGCAGAACGAAACTATATCGATTAGATCTAAATTCCTCTTACAGCTTATGTCGGCATAATTAATAATCAGGTTTTAGCGGCGACTTCAAACATTTGGTAAAATTGTAGGATTAAGTGTTAAAAGTGGTAGCGGAGGATTTTTAATTCAAATTATTTAATACTTTCAGTTTTTTTATACAATTTTCCACAAAATCACTTTGCAGCGCAATTCCTTTCTATTTTTTACCCTTCTATTAAAGAATCAACTTCTTGTGTGATCCTATATTGAATAAATGAAAATGAACTTCAAAATCAATTAAATAACATTAATTCCTTATCGCACATAATAGAGGTGCATCCAATCATAAAAAAAGAAATATCGTAAATTAAATGGACAGCATCAGTTTTTATAAAGAATAACTCCTCAAAATAATAAAGGTACTCAATTAACGTCTAGTAAACCGTGGCAACAAAGTAAACTAACCATTCTTGAGTAACAACAAATATAATGTGTGAGTGTCCTTTGAGTAAAAATACTCGATCTACATGCGTTTACTACAATAATAGCAACTATTATATAAAGTAAAAGATGAACAATGAGGGCCTCCACTTCCCGAGAGAGCATGGGATATGAACAAATTATTGAATGGACTCAACGACATCTTCTACACAGACGGCTCGAAGACCGGTACGGGAGCTGAATGGTTTTTGAACGAAGAGATCAAATACAGTTACTCACTTGGAAACATAGCGACGGTCTTCCAAGCTGGAGTTTTTGCCATTCTAGAAGTTGCCAAATGGATAATTGCCCAGAGATGGCAAGGTAGAAGAATAGGTATCTGCAGCGACAGTAAGGCTGCTCTTGCCACTCTTCTTAATCCCAACAGTCGAAAAAATAGTCCGAGATTGTAAGAAACGACTGAATTCGGTTGCAAAGTGTAATCAGGTCATTATTATATGGGTCCCTGGCCACCAGGGAGTAGAAGGCAACGAGTCTTTAGATTCCCTGGCGAGGGAAGGCGCTAACTCTCACCCCATAAGCCCAGAGCCCATTATTGGTATTAGCCCGGCGGCGTTGAAGAACTGGATAACTCGACACGTGGACTTAGTTCACGGAGAGAGATGGTCCAGCCTAATTACCTGCAGACGTACAAAGTACTTGATAGGTAGTCCGAACAAGAATACTGCGAAATTCTTACTTAGCTTAGGTAGGAAAGATTGCAGGGCTCTAGTAGGGACAATCACAAGGCATAATACACTTGGCAAACACTTGAATACCCTGGGAATCATCGGCGACCCTGCGTGCCCCTTGTGTGGGGAGGAGGATGACAGCACATAGCATTTTCTTTGTGACTGTCCTGCGTTCTCTCGTGCACGTAGGGACGCGTTTGGCGCCGATGTTATGAGGATGGAGGATTTCGATTCTCGATCTCTGTTTGAGATTCTCCGGTACATCAGAACAACGGGGAAGTTCCGATAGAGCGGGGGTTTTGAGCGCAATGGACTAATGAAAGTCTGAGCGTTCGAGGTGTTTTGCCTCCCCCCCAATAAATCAATCAATCAATCAATGGGATATGATATCAGTGGGAGAGGCGCCATACTTTTTGTAGAAAGGAGTAATAAATAAAAAAAATGCAATATAATTTAATCTTTTATTTTTTATTTTAAAGGTACACTAGTATTATGTATTATAATCACAATGTTTTTATCTTTCGACAAAAAAATAAAAAAGTTGTAAATAAAAAATTCAAGTCGACAAAGGGCCATCTCTCCCGCATTATGTGGGAGAGATGCCATACATGTCATTATGGCTTTTTTGGTTCTTTTTGCGTAGTATTTCCCTTAGAAAATTATTGCTATGCCGATAGTACATTGTGTATGACTCATGAAGCCATTTTAGGCATGAAGAACACTTAATCGGTGTCCCACATAGCGCCCTTGGGCCTTATTTTTCGATATTTCACCTTTTTTTACTTTTTCTATGGCCAAAATTACATTTTCTTCTGTTCACTGCCCTCTTGACCACTTTATGATTCCTTACATATTTTCTCGGCATCCTTTAAACCATAAAATATTCGATAGAATACAAAACGACTACACTTTTGCAAAGGGTGGCATCTCTCATTTCGTGTGACAGGCGCCATACAGCTAAAAAATGCTTAGTTATTAGCAGAGATGGAAAAAGTTTAATTTAAATAAGTTAAGAACAAAGAAAATAACATATTACAACCACTTGTTATCTTACTGAGTCTTTGATTTACTTGCAACATTCACTGAAATCGCATTCACTCTAAATGTTCATCAAAAAAATTACGCACCAAATAAATCTTTCCTTCATAAACGGCACGCTCGATCGCAGCTGAACGGAGCTGACAGGTTTCACTGATAGGATCTATTAGTAGTTGCGCACAGTGAGAAATATAGATATCTCTTTGCCACATAGTGAACTAGCGAAGGTATGATGTCTCTCCTCATATGGCGTCTATCCCAATTTTACCTTAGCATTTGTTTTTGGTGTGAAATGAGCGATGCAGCTTTATTGGTTCAAATAACTTTGCCGCCTGTATGTGGCGTTTTATTTGGAGGTGTATTTATGTGAGCTAGAGAAATTTCTCACATCCGCAAGATTCGTGTCCAGGCGCTATGCGTGCACAGAAAAACGTAATTGACCTACCCGAACTCGTCTGTTGTCTTATTGTCTAATGATTTTCAGAACTGGGCAAAATTCACCTTAAGGTATATGTATATGATTGATTTTTTCACCTACAGTTTCTTTTATGTTTTATACCTTGGATTTTTTTTCAATAATATCTACATATTATTTGTCAAATGCTAGAGAAAGGATGTAGCAGGATAAGATGGTCAAAAGTGCTCTTGGCTCTTTTGAAATTTCAGTTGGACCATGCTGTAGTACATAATGAAATATAATTCTGCGCCAATGTTTAGCACTCTAGCTCTCATTTTCGCCGCTAGGTGGAGCTGCGAAACCAAATTCTTTTTTTTTTTTTTTAGATATCTCCGCGGTTTTTCATCATTGTCTGAAAATTCCAGTCAGAGGTTACAGGTAACATAAGTGCGCATCCTCAAAATTTTGACATACTTTTGGCCCGAAATTCAAATTTTGGGGAGCGTTCGAAAGTTTAGGAATGCGAGAAGAATATTTTAAAAAATAACATTAACTCGGAAAAAATATATGTTTCGTATTATTACCAGAACTATCACTGACAATTTTTCCAGATTTTTTAGGAGGTACAACAGGTGCAAAAAAATAAAAATAAGACCATTTTTAGCTTATTTCAGCCATTTTCCAGCTCATTTCGTACCTTCTGATATGGGGAATAATGATAATAAATAGATTTTTAAAATTTACTTTCGTCAAAAGTTGTATGAAAAGGGAGGCGTGGGGGGTTCAGTTTAGTACTGAGCAAAAGTCCCTGGAGGAGTTAGTGTTGTGAAGAAGTTTAAGAAAAATCGGTTAAGTAGTTTAACCGGGAAATGGAAAAGTAGATTTTCCGGACCCTGGCTCCTCTTGAGACAATGTACAGGGCGAGGGGTAAGTGGAGAAGAGCGGTGTATGGATCCAACTAAAATCCCCATGTGGGGCTATCGTATAAAATTTAAATGAAGAAAATCGGTCAAGATTTGGCCGAGTTCTGAGGGTAGATACAGTGCTGTGCAAAACATTTGCAACTAAAATCATAGTTTATTACAGATCATTATAAAATTTCCTAAACCACTGATACCAAAAAAAGTTTTACAGTGCATTATTCTTTATTATGTCTAGTTTCCAGATATAACAATAGCAGAATGTAATATCCCATAATAAGGGAGCAATATCCAGTTTTTTATTCAACGTAACAATTTTGCCTGTGCAAAGCATTTGCAACTTTATATATCAACAAATACTTTTCTCGGAATAAATGAGAATTGGCAGTACTTTGTTAGTTAACTGTTATTTTCTATTCCATATATAGTTAATAAAAAATAATAATAATAATTTTCTATTCCGATCCAACTACTGCAGGGCATATAATCCAGTCTGTCGGTCAGGTCCATGCGCGGAAGTGTATTATTAAAATATTTTTTTTCCTTTAAACGCAATTAAACTAAAAGTTCTTAAAATGGGAGTAATTAATTTTACAACGAAATAAAAAACCGAATAAAATAGCTAAATCCACCATATCCAGATTTATAAGCAGTTTTAAAAAGACTGGGAGTATTGAAAATATTCATAAAGGGTGGTAGACCAAGAAAAACGACAAAGGCTGAGGATCGTAGAATTTAAATTTTAAGTAAATCTCGGCCTTTCCTCAGTTCAAGGTACTTAGGTTAAAAACGAATAAAACCTGGATGTGGATCCTTCGACAGTAAGAAGACGAGCCATAGAAATCGATCTTAAGACCTACAGGCCAGCGAAAAAGCCACTATTTTCGGAAAAAAGGCTGAGCTCGACTTGTCTTTGCTCAAAGTCATTTAGAATGGCCCCTAGAAAAATGGAGAAATGTCCTTTTTTTCGGATGAGTGTTTAACTTTAAGTTTAACTTAGTGGGGCTAGATGGAGGGCAAAAAGTAGGACGACCGACGAACAAACGACTAAATCCGCGATAAACTGTGGTAACTATGAAGCATGGAAGTGGTAATACAATGGTCTGGGGGTGTTTATCAACTCAGGGCGTGGGACCTCTTTATGAAATACCACGGATAATGAAAACGGAGGACTACAAAAACATTATGGAAAATGTTATGCTCCCTTACGCAGAGGAAGAAATGCCCTGCGCTGGCGCTTCGAACAGGACAATGATCCCAAGCACACCTCTAGACTTCTTCAGGCTTGGTTTTCGCAGCAAAACATTGAAGTTTTGAAAAGGCTCGATAGTCCCCAGCTCTCAACCCCATAGAAAAGCTATGGCAACTGGTTAAGAGGAATATGAGGGGTCAATTTTACAACAACCGTGACGAACTCTTTAATGGTATAAAAAAGGCTTGGAATGATATAACTTCTTTACATATTGAGTCGCTATTTAATTCTATGCCAAGAAGATGTGCAGCAGTTATTGTAAATAAAGGCTATTCAACCAAATATTAATGATAATATATATTTAAAGTCGCCAACATTGTTAATGTTGTAACGAGCAAAACAGGAAAAAGCCCGTCCTGGCTCGAAATGATTATTTATGTTAAGACTTGTTGTCTTCCCGTGGCTGTGAGTTAGTCGCATCTGTCTGAAAAATGCTTACCGTGAATGAAGAATGAGTGAAGGTGCTAATGGATTAGGGAAAGATCTGGAGCCGGCAAGTAAACATTAGATCTTAGAATTGTGTGATTGAACCCTCTAGTCCTCCTTTAAAAGATCCTCGGCCAGAAGGTTATCCTTTGCCCCGAACAGGGTGTTTATTTGCATTGTGCCTTTGGGAAAAGGTTGCAATATATTTTATTACCCTTTGTTTCAAAGATCCCTGCATACACCGTGCACGGATACTTTTAATTACCCTTTGTCTCGTCAGCGATCCTTAAAGCGTTGTCTGGAGACAGTTTATGATCCTTTGTCCCAGAATGAAGTGAGTGTGTGAGGTAGGAGTCCTTTGTCCTCCAAGGAAACGAAAAAGTATAAAAGGGGTAGCATTTGGATGACAGGATCAATCTACTGTCGGGCACGGCCACGGGTTGACGAGGAACGAGTGTTATAATTCCAGGTGTGGGGTAAACCCAAGAAGAAAGTTAAAGTTAATTTTGCAAGTGCGATTTGTCTGCGAAATTCCAGTGTGCGATCAAGTACCAGTGAAGTGAAACAATTTAATAGCAGCGTGGAAAGTGGGTGAAGTGGTTAAAGATTTATGTGAAGTGGATTAATAAGTGATTAGTGTTGAGTCGCGAAAATAAATTCAATACTTATATGAATATTTGGAATAGTGATAATAGTGACAAATAATCGTGATAAGTGACTGTGAACAGTGAGGAAGGGAAAATACGGGACATGGACGAAGGTGGTATGGGTGATTCCGGCCAAAACAGCCGAGACGGACAAAATGCCGTCGGGGACCCGGCAGAGGAGGTAAGTGCCCTGTCCGAATTGATACTGCTGAGACGCGAGAACGAACTCCTGAGGCGGGAAAAGGAGCTAGTGGAGCGTGAAAAACGACATCATTCTCGCGATCTTTTTGATGTTGACTCCTTTAATTCGATGGGTGCTAGGAGCTATCAAGCGAATCCCTTTAAGATGGGTATCAATGAAGCTCGTACTATTATCGATGAATTTAACCCATCGAAAAGTGCCTTGACAGCAGAAATGTGGATCGAGTCGATAATAAATTTAAAAAATTTATACGAATAGGATGAGAAGAGTACTCTTTTCTATGCAACTTTGCGCTTAGGTGGAGCCGCCCATTTTTGGTATTTATCGAGGCAGGGTACCATTAGATCGTTTGACCAATTCAAAGAGGAAATAGTAAAAAGTTTCCCCACTGGACACGACGATGCATCCATTCTAATTAGGATAATGGAGCGTAAAAGGTTACCGGGGAAGCAATTGAAGATTACATCTACGATCTAGCAGCCCTTGCAAAGCGAATTGATTTAAAAGAAGAATCTGTAATTCGATATGTTATATCTGGCCTTTCAGATTCGAATTTAGCAAACGTGATTATGGCCTCCAAATGTAGTGGGTTACCTGAATTGCTTCAAATTGTGAAAAACTATGAAGAGATTCAAAAACAAGGACGATCGCGGAATTATTTGAGTAGACCTGGTAGTTCAAAAATCTTTCACCCACAAACGGGCAAAATTCAGTCGTTTAGACCGCGGCATAAAAATCATAATTATACTGACGATAATCGCCGAGTTAATACCCATGATAGAGATACGCGTAATAAGCTCAAAATAGTGTGTTTTCGTTGTAATCAAACAGGGCATTATTCCAGAGATTGTACGTTTAACTTTCGAGTGAAATGTTTTAATTGCAATCAGACAGGCCATTTGGCCAAAAACTGTAGCAAGAAATCGGTTTCGCAATTAAATGTAAACGCAGGAGATAATATTGAGACGAAAGATGAGTATCACAAAGTGGTATTGGTTGAAGGGAACCCAATATTGGCTTTCGTCGATCTAGGAAGTGATTGCAGTACTTTACGAAGCAGCATTGCAAACAAATTCCAATGGGAAATGGAAAACAGCAACGTTGAACTGATAGGATTTGGAGGAAAACGAACATGTGCTTTAGGGAAGATCACGAAAAATGTTACCATTTCAAAGGTAACCGTGCCAATAGACATTATGATTGTGGCCGATGACGTACAATCTGTACCAATGATAATTGGTAGAAATTTAGTAGATAGGCCCGAATTGGAAGTAATCAAGAAATGGGGGATTCTTGAAATTAAGGAAGCAGGAAGGGTAAACCGTTGTGCAGTAGCCAGAGAAGACAGACGCTTAGAACAAAAAGGCAGTACTTCCCAGATCATAGTAACGAATACGGAAGAAGGAACCCGAAAAGATTGTTTAGAGGAACGAGATATTTGCTTCGGTGAAGGTGTATCTCGAGAAAATAAGGATCAACTATTAGCTCTGGCAAACGAATTCCGGGATTGTTTCGCAACAAATATCAAAGAGTTGGGAAAAACACATTTGGTATCAATGAAAATTAAATTAAAGGAAAATAAAGTGATAAGATATCACCCATATAAAGTACCTTATGGACTCAAGAATATTTTACGCAAAGCAGTGATTTATTAGAACAAGACATAATACAGCCATCTTCATCGGAATATGCAAGTCCAGTGCTCCTGGTACCTAAAAAGAATGAAGAATATAGAATGTGCGTGGACTATCGGAAATTAAATGCGATAACAAAGAGAGAAACGTTCCCTGTCCCAAACATAGAGGAAACTCTCAATTCGTTAGCAAATAAGAAAGTGTTTACGTCGCTAGATTTGATAAGTGGGTATCACCAGGTTCCTATTGATGCAGATAGTCAGTAGTACACAGCGTTTGTGACCCCTGAGGGCCATTTTGAGTTCAAGAGAGTTCCTTTCGGTCTTACTAATTCATGTGCAGTTTTTATGAGGTTAATGACTCAGGTAATCCAACCGATCGAGAAAAGTAAAATTATCGTATATATGGATGATATTCTAATTCCATCGATCACTACAAACGAAAACTTGGAAACATTTAAACAATTTCTGATAGAACTAAGGAAGGCGGGATTAACACTTAATCTAGCTAAGTGCGTCTTTTGTCAGCAGAAAATTGAATTTTTAGGGCACGAAATATCAGCAGATGGTGTACAACCAGGGAATAAAAAAACCAAAGCAGTAAGGAATTATAAACGTCCTGAGAACGTGCGGGAAGTCAAACAATTCCTGGGGCTAGCCGGATATTTTCGTCGTTTTATCAGAGGATTCTCTGATATCGCTAGACCACTAAATATGCTTCTAAGGAAGGACTCTGAGTTTAGATGGACTGAAGAAACGGAGGAGGCGTTTGTGCAATTGAAGAAGTTATTAAGCCAACGGCCTGTGCTCACCTTGTATGATGAAAAGGCAAATCATGAAGTGCATACGGACGCAAGTTCCCATGGCATAGCTGGAATATTGATGCAGGAGAGTCACGGTGATTTAAGAGCAGTATCATATTTCAGTCGCGCAACGACTCCAGCGGAAGCCAAATACCATAGTTACGAGCTGGAAGCGCTAGCCGTGGTGGAATCACTAGAACGTTTTAAACATTATCTTCTTCATAGGAAATTTAAAGTGGTCACTGATTGCAACTCCTTGCGGTTAACAAAGGAGAAGAAGGACCTTATCCCTAGAATAGCCCGGCGGTGGCTTAGAATCTCTGAGTTTGATTTTGAACTCATTTTCAGAGCAGCTAGCAAACTCAACCACGCGGATGCATTAAGTCGATCACCTGTAGAAGAAGGACGTGAAGGGGATGTGGTGGCTGATAAAATGTTAGCCATCGGAGTTAGGGAGGAGGATTGGTTAGCGGTGCTTCAGAACCAAGATCAAAGATTAGTGGAAGTGAAGAAGGTTTTAGAGGGAGAAATAATAGAACATAATGATAAAGATGGGATAAAAGGAAATTTTGTAGTGGAAAAAGGAAGGGTTTTTAAAAGGACGCAACATGGGAATCGTTTTGCAATACCTGCGGCAAGTAGATGGCGAGTTATTAAATCAGCGCATGATGATCGTGGACATCCTGGAGTGGATCGAACGCTGGAAAACTTGAATAAATATGTGTGGTTTCCGAAAATGAAGCAAGTCGTCAAGAAGTATATTGATTCATGATTTGATTGCCTCTACAATAAACGGGGAATTGATGAGACTAATTATCAAATTCATTTGCCGGAAAGACAACCAATACCATTTCATACAATCCATATTGACCATTTAGGCCCGTTCCCAAAAAGCAAAAGTGGAAACGTACACATCATCGGGATCATAGATGCATTTACGAAGTATATTATATTGAGGGCGGTCAGGACAACATCAAGTAAGAGTGTAATTAAGTTGCTAGAGGAAGTTACACAATTTTTGGGGATGCCAACTCGGATTATAACTGATAGAGGGACGGCTTTCACATCCAAAGATTTTGACAAATTTTGCCAAGATAATAGCATTAAGCACGTCTTGACAGCTGTGAAAACTCCGCGAGCGAATGGACAGATAGAGCGGTATTTCAGAACTACGAAATTTGCAGTAACCGCAATGACGCAAGATTTAGATGGCAAGGATTGGGATCGCCACTTAAAAGCAATACAGTGGGCATTGAACACCCTTAAAAACGCTACGACAAATGTGACTCCCCATCAACTTATATTAACTTATGAACCAAGGGATATCTTGAAAAACAAACTACTTCTTTCACTACACGACACAGTTCAAAAGGAAGAAGAAGAAAATATGCCAATAGCGGAACTTAAAGAAAAAGTGTTACAAAAAATCGCAGAAAAGCAGCAGAAACATGCGGAAAAATTTAATATGGGACATCAAGCTCCCAGAACTTATAAGCAAGGGGAGTTGGTGTTGATTAGGCATGAGGCAGTAGCAACGGGGACATCGCGTAAGGTGCAACCAAGGTTTAAAGGGCCCTATTTGGTGAAGGCAGTCCTGGGTAATGATCGGTACGTCCTTCAAGACACCGAGGAACTTCAAATGTCAAGGAAGCCGTATGAATCTGTACACTCGGCAGAAAGAATGAAACCCTGGTGTAAACTAGAAGATTTAGAGTGTATAGGTGATGACTTGGTTGTGGATGAAGACGATCGCGAACAGCAGAGTACAAGTCGATAAAAAAAAAAAACAAAAAAAAAACTGAAATGAAATATGTAAACGAAGTTCAATGAAATATTAATGAAGGCATATGAATGGTATCAATTTTAAGTATTTATAATTTCAGGAAGATGAGCATGTCTCTCAGAACGGTGGTAGAAAACGGGTTGTTTGATATATAGCAAGAAGACCACCTCTATCGTATGGGGGTCAGAGGTGAGTTGTTTACCCACGAACGTGAGTCGTCATATTGATGGTATGCTCGGCTGGGGTTCGTTGGGCGTTGTTGACGAGAGACTAGTTAAAGAGAGATGTAAGTTTTGGGAAAGGATGTAAGGCTTTGTTGTTGATTTATGGAGGAAAAGCACCCTTGATTTGAAATAAGTGGCTCAGGTGAGCGTATGTAGCTCCGGGGGAGCGAAGCTCTGACGAGAGCATTGATGATATGAATAGTTGACTCTGTAAGGCTCTGGATGGAGGAGCATGAATGGTTAAGTTGATGAAGAGGCTCTGATCAAGCCTAGAACACAGAATTCAAGGGTCGAGTTATTAAACTCGGTGCGCTTATTCTGGATTCAGGGGCTAGAGCGATTTGATTGATTTTGAAATTGAAGTCACGGGGTGACGGAAAGATGACATGGGTCACTAAAAGTAGTAACGTGTTAAGATAGCTCCTTGGAGAAGTGTGTTCGATCGAACGTGGTTCTAAAGGGAACGTGGCTCTGATGAGAGCAACGATATGTAAGGTGTTGGCTCCTGGGAGGAGTGGCTCCAATTGGGGAGCGAGCCCGGTACTACATGCGTCACTGGGGACAGTGACAAAGCAGGTTGGCCGAACTGTAACGAGCAAAACAGGAAAAAGCCCGTCCTGGCTCGAAATGATTATTTATGTTAAGACTTGTTGTCTTCCCGTGGCTGTGAGTTAGTCGCATCTGTCTGAAAAATGCTTACCGTGAATGAAGAATGAGTGAAGGTGCTAATGGATTAGGGAAAGATCTGGAGCCGGCAAGTAAACATTAGATCTTAGAATTGTGTGATTGAACCCTCTAGTCCTCCTTTAAAAGATCCTCGGCCAGAAGGTTATCCTTTGCCCCGAACAGGGTGTTTATTTGCATTGTGCCTTTGGGAAAAGGTTGCAATATATTTTATTACCCTTTGTTTCAAAGATCCCTGCATACACCGTGCACGGATACTTTTAATTACCCTTTGTCTCGTCAGCGATCCTTAAAGCGTTGTCTGGAGACAGTTTATGATCCTTTGTCCCAGAATGAAGTGAGTGTGTGAGGTAGGAGTCCTTTGTCCTCCAAGGAAACGAAAAAGTATAAAAGGGGTAGCATTTGGATGACAGGATCAATCTACTGTCGGGCACGGCCACGGGTTGACGAGGAACGAGTGTTATAATGTCAAGAAGTTGCAAATGTTTTGCACAGTCAGTTTTGTATCTTAGTATGAAAAAACGAATATTTCTCCTTTTTTATTGAATAGTTACCTTTAGTTTTTTAATATTCTTAAATTAGATATAATAAAGAATAAAATACTGTATTAGCTTTTTTCTTTTTAAGAATTTAACGTTTGCTGTAGTAAAACATAGAAAATTGGGGTTTTAGTTGCAAATGTTTTGCACAGCACTGTATGTGAAAGATAAGTCTGGACAGTGAATCGCCGCTGATTTCTAGAGACCGCCGAACAAGGTCCCGAAAAAGAACGAAGAATATAAACGAAGAAAAAAAAATGCTCCGAGCAAGGTCCCGAAATAGAACGAAGTGTGAAAATCGAACTGCTCCGAGCTCACTGAATGAGACTTGAGTGCCTCGAACTGGGAGTGGAAGAAGAAGAAATTGTTCGATTTGATTTTAGTGTTTTTGATTGATTGCAGGTCGGGCCCTAATTCGTTTGAGGGGATGAGTGGGGGGTCAATCGACAGGTAATTGAGATGGCTATAACATATTGAAAAAAATCGAAATTCCGCGATTTTTTTTGAGAAAATTGGAAGAGAGAAAAAATTTGAAAAAAGCTGACGAAATGTTGGCGCACACGAGAGGGTGTGGGGGGTAACAAGTTGAAAAATTAAGGAAGTGGATCTGCAGAAAGTTGGAAAAGGGTTTGGGGTAGATGTGGGTGGAAAAAAAAGTGGAAAAAATTGAAGGAAAATAGGATGAAAAAAATCAAAAGGAAAAAAAAAAAAGTTTTTAAAAAAAGAGGAAAAAGTGTTAAAAGCTTCGTCCCGGGGAGAGGGTGGTTTTTGAAAAATGTTAAAAATTGGAAAAATGTCCGTTCAATCTTCTAGTTATATGGAAAATTATTGAAATTGCGTGAAAATGAATAGTTTAAGAGGAAAAAATTAGAATACAGGGTATGGTTGTATTTTTTTTTACTTTCCAGATGAATTAAAAGTTAATAATATTAGAAGAATCTAGATAATTTTCCTCTATAGAGAAAAAAATTAGCGATTTTTTGAGATATAAATGATAAAAATTGAATCGTAATAAAATGTATTTTAAACCATAAAATCGTGTTTTTCTTCTCGAATGACAAAACTTATTGAAGAATCTGATACCTATCTTGCCATCTCTGGGCAATTATCCAGTTGGCCACTTCTAGAATGGCAAATACTTCAGCTTGGAAAACCATCGGCGTGTTTCCAAGTATGTTACTCCATTTAACCGCTTCGTTCAAAAACATCCAGCGCCCGTACCATTTACGGTTTTCGAGCCGTCTCTACAGATGTCGCTGAGTGCATTCAATAATTTGTTTGGATCTTCCCATTCCTCCCTTTACGGGAAGAGGATTTGGAATCTTCTTCCGAACATTAATATTGGGGTCATATAATCCGCCGGCATATTGAATAGAGCGCACTGCTCTTCGTGTCAAAGCCCGTACCTCTTTAGTCGACATACAGACTAAATTGTTTCTTCTTGGATTGCGATAAGCATTGCGTTGAGGGCTGCATCCGGTGTCAAGCTAAAAGCTCCTGTTATCCCTATGCAGACCTCTCTTTGTAATCTGTTAAGAACAAAACAGGTCGATTTTATCTGTGGTCTGTTCCACCAGACCACTGACGCATATATAATGATGGATCTAATAATAGCTGCACACATCCAGTGCACCACAGCAGGTCTTAGACGCTATGTCTTCCCAAAAGCTCTTCTCCAAAACGCATTAAATGCCCGAGATGCTTTATTTTTGACATGAGCCTTCCAGGTCAGCTTGCTGTCTAGAGTCACCTCTAGATATTTAACATCCTTAGAGAGTTGAACTGTTTCATCCTTCAGAGTTGGAAGCCTAAGGTTATCAAGCTTTCTAAGGTTCACTGATAAGCCATGCCTTTCACACCAGTTCTGGATCTTATCCAAGGTCTTCTATATTAGTGTATACAACCCTTAACGAATTCCAACAAACGAGTGCATACACGTCATCAGCATAGACGTATATTTAGACTTTCCAATTCGTCTAAAAGTGAATCTACTAAGAAGCACCACAGTAGCGGTGAAACTACTCCCCTTGCGGGGAGCCTTTTTTCACGACAGTGTCACTTCCACTTTCTGCTAAAAGTAGCCTATGCGACAGCATCACACAGGGAGGAGAACATTGCGTTATCAAAGGCTCCCTCATTGTCCACAAAAAAACCAAGAGCAAAAGATCCATGATCCTCAGTACTTTCAATTTTATAGATTAGATCGTGCAGTGCGAATTCACAGGATCTGCCACTCTTATAGGTATGTTTGTGTTCATTGTGGGGCCTTTTCAGCGTTTCTGTATTTTTCTAGAGACTTACAAATAAATATCGTGAAACTGATGGGATGAAACTTTTTGCCAGAGTATAATCTTCCTTTCCCGGCTTAGGGATAAAGGCTGCTCTGACTTTACGCCAGGAATTCGGTACATATTCCCAGATTAAGCAGACCCTAAAGATATTCTTTAATGCTGGAACTAGGGATGTACTTCCTGTCTTTAGCATGGTTGGATATATAACGTCCAGATCTGCGGTCTTAAAATTTCAAAGGAGGTCTAGGCCTTCTCGATCCTTCCCTCACTCACAACCATGGATGCTAGGATAGGTCGTCGTCTGTGCCTTGAAGACAATGAAACTACACACATTGTGTGCTTGTTCTGCTTCAGCACGGTTAAGAAAGATCTCCAGTCAAGAGTTTTTGAACGCGATGACGTTCGTTCATCTTCTATGTATTAAAGACCCGCCATAAACGACCACGTAATTTTATCGAACTGTCAGACCACTTACGCACACATGCAAAACTTCAGTTACGGCTTGTAATTGCAGGTTTTGGCTATGGGCCGCGCATATGCCCTCTATATCAAGATAAAATGTTATGTGTCTTCAATGATAGAGCGGCGACATCGCTCTCTCGCGTATCACACTTTACTGACTAAAGCAAAATCCGAAAATAAATCGAAAATAAATACGCGCAGAGTTTTTCTCCGAAATTATAAATATCAAAAACATCCATTTATTCCTGTAATCTTTACAAGATAATGGCGTCAATATTTTAAAAATTTTGACTGATAAATTTCTTAGAACATTCAACATTATATAACTTTTCCAAATATACTGATTGATAGAGTGACTGTTATTGTATTAAAAAACTACTCCGTTTGACCTAGCGAAAGCAATAAGAATTTTCTCTGCCTCCAGTTTGTAACCCGTCAAAGAGAGAAAAAAAATACAGGCAGGCCTCGATTTATGTCGTTTTCCGGACCAGAAAAACACGACATAAACCGAAACGACGTGTATCGAATCTAACAGAAATGTAATCCATTTCGGGCAGTAAGAATGAACGAAGGAAATTCGCAGAACTGTTCATGCACCAAATAAAAGATGTCGACGTAAATCGAAATTTTACCGACGGTAAGCGAAACTGGCAATTAAAAAAAAAGACAACGTAAATCGAAACTACTTAAATCGAGGCGACGTAAATCGAGACCCGTCTGTATGTACTTTTTTATTGTGCAGGAGCTAGATGCGGGTAAAAGAGCTTTATGAGCATACGCATACTCCGGTGTTGAAAAAAATGAGGTTGGCTATGGAAGTTTCATCTCGGTATGAGGGTCCTGAATTTTTTCGCAGCATTGACTGATCTTCCACCAAGGCTATGACAAAAGAATTGACTAGGAGTTAACAGCCTATATACTGGTAAACATTTCCGTGGAATCCATCAAGTTAGAGAACTTATCAGACCCCATGCCTACACTGAAATCAACGCTTTGAGAAAAGCGGATCTCAAATTGTTGGTCTTATCTGGCCTAAGGTACCAATTACATAAGATAGATTTGTCTAATGAGACAGTATGTCGTCTGTGTCTTGATAACGATGAAACTACATTTCAGTTCTTATGTGCTTGTCCTGCTTTAACATGGTTCAGAAGAAAGATCTTCGGTCAAGAGTTTTTGAACACTAATCTTCGTTCCTCTTCGGTTAAAGACTTTCTGGCGTTCCTTAGAGTAACAGATAGTCTTTTACTTTAAAGGAAATTTGGAACAAAAAGCCTTTCGGTCGCAATTCCCACCATAATATAAATACAATCCCACCCTTACAAATAATAATAATAAAATAAGTTCAAATTGCAAGTTAATGGCATTTTTAGTTTTGGAGAACAGCAAAAGTACAGACAGACGACAAGTCTCAGCACAAGGGTTTTTTTTTTCTATTTCTAGGGTCAGAACCCTGAAAAGAGCTTGAAAATAAAGCTTGATATACTGAGTCGATTCTTTTGCTTTTAAATATATTCTTATTAATTAATTTGAAGTAATTTGCTTTTTCATTGTAATATACACTTTCTTTATCATTGGCTAAGCATAATCCCTTAATTATTTTCGCAGTGCGTTAGATAGTTGAAAAGATACAAATAAATAAGGTTTGTCCTTTTCCCAACTACAAGTTCTATTTCAATATTTATACTTATTATACTATTCGAATCAACACTAAAAATTTAAAATAAATATAATCTGCACCTCTTTTCGTATTTATAGAAATATAAAAATGTGACTTTTGATTTGATTACGATGGGGTTACAATAAATTAAATAGATAATATGTGACCATGTTAGAAAAATATATAATCCAAATATTTACCTTAAGTAAAGCAATTGGCTGATCTAAATTGTGGTTATTTGATTGAATATCTAATGCAGGCGCCAAGGGCAAGGCAAATGTCCGACAGTTAATCATGCGTCTTAATAGTTGAGAGGCTTCACTTCCACTGCCATTAACTAGAAAATTAATGATATATTTGGAACCAAAACGAAATACACACTGTAAAATACCCGCTGTATGTGCCAGTGCTTGCCATAGCTGCGTTGTCGTTGGATCTGTTCCATGGTCTTCGGATGTAATGCTGTCGGGAGTTTCTCTGCCCGGATAACTACCCGCATTAGAAGAAAATGACGGTTTTTCGAAAAGAAAGTCGTCGATCCCTTGTGAAGATATATCGACGTGTAGTCGTTCCGAATCTGAACTATCGTTGGATAAACTTTCTCTGCTATTTTCTGTTTTTATGTTAAGTCTAGATGATCCTGACTGATCGTCGGCAACGCCAATTTGTTCTGTTTTGACTTTCTTAATAGATAAATCGATTTCTTCATTGCTTGTTGAGCGTTTAATATTTATCACAGAATTATTAATACTTGAATCGACTGCAGTTGAAAGGCTGGGAGACTGAGGGTTCGAACTTGGTGGAGATATAATAACTTTTTTGCTTATGTCCATAAGCACAGCAGCTGTTTCTAAATGTTGCTGAAATTGTGTTAAATTTTTCAGTGCCTGTACACTTAAGTTATTTGAGCTTGACAGCAGTTCTGGTTTGCTATTTTTGAATTCATTATATGAGAGGGTGGAATCTACTATAGGTTTATTTAAGGAGATCACAGATATTTCACTTCCTCCTGTGGATTGCTCATTATCTGTCGAGGTAACTGGTAGAACTGATGATGATTTACAAGACGTATCGTCTAAACATTTTACAATTACTTTGTTGTTATTTGTGGTATTACACAATTCGGTTAAAGCAGTAGCCGCCATCCTTTCTGACGGTTCTCTTATAGTTGAAGGAGCTAGTAGTTCATCCAGTGTACTGCAAGACTTTGCCCGAATTTCCTAAAAGTAAAATAATTTAAGTAAAGATTAAAAACTAAATAACTTTAATTATAGATCATTAAAATAAACCTAATTTTTCAAGTAAATGTATTTTGGTGTCGAGCATGTAATATTTGCATTCTTGGTGTTTTATATATATAAAATATATATACAGGGTGTTCAGAGGTGGGAGGGAAATATTGCAGGAGGTGAAACGTCAGACAGAAAACTGCTTTTTTTTAGACGCAATTAATTAAATTAAATTAAATTTATTTTAGATAAATAATGGGTAAGCATCATATAACGTGTTTGGTGTGTAGCTCTGGAAAACGCGGTGTGTAATACGTTCATATAAATGTTTTGTGATAAAACATTTTTGTGAGGTGCACCCGGCAGGAGTGCCCCTTCTCCCCCTAAATTACTGTCTTTTTCTCACCTATGCCTTCTTTATTACTATCTATTTCTATAAAATAGAAAGTGCGACGGATCGTGGATCTTTTGCTGTTGGGGTTTTCATGGACATTGAGGGAGCCTTTGATAACGCAATGTTCTCATCCCTATGCGATGCTGCCGCATGCGTATGGAGGGGACCCCGTGCTTATACGATGGATCCAATCCATGTTGTCACAGAGACTATTTTAGCAGAAAGCGGAAGTGACACTGTCATGAAAGTTGAGAAAGGCTGCCCGCAAAGGGGAGTACTCTCACCTCTACTGTGGTCCTTCTTAGTATACTAATATAAATAATAGTCTAAATATATATACAGTACAGGCCTATGCTGATGATGTGCATGCACTTGTTTCCGGGGACTCGTTAAGGGCCGTCTGTATTAAAATACAGAGAACCTTGGATAAGATCCAGAACTGGGGTGAGAGGCATGGCTTATCAGTGAATCCTAGGAAGACTACACTTTTGTTGTTCACTAGGAAGAAAAAACTGGGTAATCTCAAGCTTCCATTTCTGAAGGGTGAAACCATTCAAATCTCCAAGGAGGTTAAATACCTAGGGATGACTCTAGTCAGCAAACTGACTTGGAAGACTCATGTCGAACACAAGGCATCTCGGGCATTAAATGCCTTTTGGCAATGCAGAAGAGCCTTTGGGAAGATATGTGGTCTAAAACCCGCTGTGGTAGATTGGATGTACATAGCCATCATTAGACCCATCATTACATATGCGACAGTGGTCTGGTGGAACAGAACGGAGATAAAATCGACTCGTTCCGTTCTTAACAGAGTACAGAGAGAAGTCTGCATAGGGATAACAGGAGCTTTTATCTTGACACCTGGTGCAACCCTCAACGCGATGCTTAACATGCAACCCTTGGACATTGCAATCCAAAAAAAAGCAATGAAGGCCGTGTACCGCCTAAAGAAGTGCGGACTCTGGCACGGTAAACATGCTATCGGACATGGTGTCATATCACAAAGGCTTGAAGAACAGTGCATTGTATTCAATATGCCGGCGGATGATTTGACCCCAAATATAATGTTCGGAAGGAGATTTCAAATTCTCCTCCAAAAAAGGGAGGAATGGGAAGATCCACACAAATTACTGAATGGACTCAGAAACATCTTCTACACAGACGGCTCGAAAACCGTAAACGGTACGGGCGCTGGATGGTTTTTGAACGAAGAGATCAAATACAGTTACCCACTTGGAAACATGGCGACAGTCTTCCAAGCTGAAGTTTTTGCCATTCTAGAAGTGGTCAACTGGATAATTGGCCAGAGTTGGTAATGTAGAAGAATATGTATCTGCAGCGACAGTAAGGCTGCTCTTGCCACTCTTCTTAATCCCAACAGTCGGAAAAAATAATCCAGGATTGTAAGAAACGACTGAATTCGGTTGCAAAGTGTAATCAGGACATTCTTATATGGGTCCCTGGCCACCAGGGAGTAGAAGGCAATGAGTCTTCAGATTCCCTGGCGAGGGAAGGCGCTAACTCCCACCCCATAGGCCCAGAGCCCATTATTGGTGTTAGCTCTGCAGCGTTGACGAACTGGATAACTCAACACGTGGGCTTAGTTCACGGAGAGAGATGGTCCAGCCTAAGTACCTGCAGACTTACCAAGTACTTTATGGGTAGTCCGAACAAGAATACTGCGAAATTCTTACTTAGCTTAGGTAGGAAACATTGCATTACTCTAGTAAGAAAAATTACAATGCATAACACACTTGGCAAACACTTGAATACCCTAGGAATCACCGGCGACCATATGTGTCCCTTGTGTGGGGAGGAGGAGGACGGCACAGAGCATTTCCTCTGTGACTGTTCTCCGTTCTCTCATGCACGCAGGGGCGATTTTGGCGCCGATGTCATGAGAATAGAGGATTTTAATTCTCGATCTCTGTCTGAGATGCTCCAGTTCATCAGGGCAAAGGGGAAGTTCAGATAGAGCGGGGGTTTTGAGCGCAATGGAAGTCTGAGCGGTCGAGGTGCCTCCCCTCCAGTAACAATTCTATATAAAACACTCTTTCCTTGTTGTCTTTCCAGCAGCATTTCACAAATGATCTTTCGCTTTTCTTGTTGCCTTTCGGTTAATTCATGTGGAACTCAATTTTATTTTTGAACAAATCCCATTGTTTGTAACCGTAACAGATGGTCGTTCAACATTTAATGCTGCTTTCAATTCTGCTTGAGTTTGGCATGGATATTCATCGAGTAATGCTACCAATTGTTCATCTTTAAATAGTTTTGGTCTACCTTCACGTTAAGCGTCTTCAAAATCAACAATACCTTCTTTAAATTGACTGAACCATCTTCTGCACATACCATCAGAACGAGCATGATGACAAGCTAAATTATAAAAGTATATTATAACAAAACTTCCGGCAAATGCCGATTACTTGGCACAAAACTATCCATTTTCAATCGAATAATTGTTGTAAACAATTTAACTGACTGACAGATAGTGCCTTCTGACATTGACATTAAAAGCTGTCAAATACATGTTAAACACAAAAAACATCAATGTCACTAAAGTACAAGGAAGCACTCATCATCCTCACCATAAAGCTCGATCCTTAAGTAACTTCCTGATATCAGAGCATCTAAAGTAATCTTCTAATAGATTCTCCAAGCTTTATTTCTTGTATTACGCAATCTACCAAAATTGTCGTCGAACCAATTTAGAACAGCCATAATTTTTAACTTTACATGTGATTCTGTTGAGATGCTAGGTTTTTGATTTTGTTTATCTTCTTCAGCAGCCTTTATGCATTGCAATGCAGGAAGAGTCTAATCAATTATTATTGTTATAGGTCCATTTCCATCTCTAGAAGATTTTTGATTGTCACATCGTATATTGCTTGACGGATATTCATTATAAGCAACCGATCACTTTTGCGAAGGAGTTTTTGTCCGTGCAATCTCCTAAGCTAATGTAGTTTTCCTGTTTGCTGTCAATTCAATGCGCCTGTTCGTTCTGTCAATTCAGTGCGCCTGTTCGTTCTTTCAATTCAGTGCGCCTGTTCGTTCACAACATCTGTTGTGAATAAATCGTTGGACGCAGTCTCAGCTGCTCAAGCTTGTACAGTACTGTCGTTTTATTACTGCGCTGACTTTGAGCTCTTTTCGCGACTTTGCTCTCAATATGTTTCTGCAACATAGGACACTTACGCCTAATATCCATACGAGAATCAACCTTAACTCAAATAGTTTAAGTCACAAAAAGAAAAATCTACGACGCTAACCAAAACATGATCGATATAGGTCATCATCAAATTTGTATTGAAATGAAAGAAACAAACACCTTTTGTTTGGATGATTTATGCTTAGTCTTCTTATGGAGATGATTCATTAGCTCTATTTGATTGCAGTTTGTGTAGACTTCAATTTCGTTTCCCAGCTTATCTCTATATTGCAGATATCCACTACGCTTTTCCGTTGGTAATCTTTTGAGTTTTGACCTTTCGCGGCGAAGGTAGCCTCACTAATTTCTTAAGAGAATTCTGCGGAGGTTCCTTCTATTCTCCTTGCAGCAACAGCGGAATATTGTCTATGTCCATGCCATTCTTGCTTGATGCGGTTTCGCAGATGGGTGTTCTGCACATTTGCATGTTTTTCTTCGAAGTTTGCGTGTAGACACTTTCATACTTGCTGCCTTCGTCCTCTCTTGGTCCGATTATTGGTTGGAGTTTTTTAGAACGGTAAGACATCCGGAACAGCTTAGTCGGCTGTGCTTTGCCAAAATTTGAATAAGGCCTCTTATTGACATTGTCGACAAATGGCTGGTACTTGGCATCACCTTTACTCTAAGAACAGCCACTTGTAAACCTATCCTCATCAACAACAAAGCGGTGACAACCAAGAACGAGGTCAGATACCTAGGGCTCCACCTAGATAAAAGACTTAAGTGGAAATCCCACATAAACAAGAAGTGCGAACAGCTAAAACTAGCTTGCAACAACCTTTATTGGCTACTTCATAAAAACTGTAAACTGGGCATCGACACAAAAATTACATTATACAAAGCCATTCTAAAACCCATATAGACTTATGGACTCCAGTTATGGGGAGCAACCAAAACATCCAACCTGGCCAAAGTGCAACGTGCTCAGACAAAAATTATCAGAGCTATTCTAGGTGCCCCAAGGTACGTCCGTAATGAAATCCTGCTAAACGACACAAATTTAAACACCGTCGAACAAGAACCTTCTAAGCTCAGCAGGAACTACACAGCACGTTTGGCCATTCACCCCAACAAAACAGCGAGAAAAATGTTAACGTCAAACAAATTCTGCCGACTTAAGCGATGTGACCCTCTGGAAATCCCATATAAACACCCCATTCCGCAATCCAATAACTGTAACAATGGGAAACTATCAAACGAAGCAGGTAGACAACACCGGTGAGGTCTTCAACTCAGTGGTGGTTAGCCCCGTCGACATAAAATCGACACGGATTGAGACAACCCTCATTATACTCAACGCCCTAGTTGGGACAAATTTGGTATACCAGCTCTACAGAAGATCGTTAAAGAGGAAATACTAGGGCAATGGCACCTCCAACTGTCCTGGGAACTGCGCCTAACACTACCAGTATAGGAAATCAATCGCCTCGTGAATCCAACTAACTTTCCGCACTGGCACAATAGTTAATCACATTACTAGTTTTAAGAATTGATGTAACTTATGCTAGAGGCCCTGCGAGGCCTAATACATAAATCAAACAATAAAGTTTTAAAAAAAAAAAAAAAAAAATTTAATTTTTGATTTTCCCCAGGTTATGTTATTGAACAATTCCTCGTTGCACTTTTGCAATTTGTATGGATAGGTCTTTCTCTCACACCCCATTTCGTACCGCATTTTGAAGCATTCGATAGAAAACAACCGGTCACTCTCGTTAATTGTCGCCTGAAAAATAGTAATAACGATACCCAACAGGACGAAATAAAAATTATATTTATTTTTGGATCTTCAAAACTTTGACCCTCTTAAAAGACAAAGAAATGTTTTCGAGATACCCAATCTCTAAACTACCTAAACCATCGAAAATCATTAACATAAGTACATGTAAAATGCCATCTTTTTAGCTTTTATATTTATTTTCGCAGATAAACCGCAATGACATGCAGGAAGAAGGAGGAAACAATTAGTGGTCATGTTAGGGCTCGTTTATGCGCTCTTGGGTACGCGCGCAATCCTAAAAAAAACATTAAGCAAGCAAACTAAGTTTCAAGCAAAGTTCTCAAATGCTATTTTGTGCTATCCCAAAGGGAAATGTAAAAAACTCAGAATTATTATCTTGGTGAAAACAAGATATGTGATGTTTTACCTGTGGATTTCCTGAAAGCTTTGAAGTGTACTGCAAGAAGTTCTGTAAAGTCTTTTGCGCTTTTGTCGCCATTGCTCGAAATCTGTAGCAAGAATCCAACTGACTTCTACAATTTCCGCAAACCACTGTCGGTAAACCGTCATCAGGCGATACCTGAAATGAAAGTTAGAAATATAAATTTAATTATTATTTCTGGATACCTAAAAATAGTTATCTGTCTAGGTTGTCTTAAACTTTCGGTATTTTACGTTGAAGGATTTCACGATACTTGCTTTTATTTTAAAATAAATATTAGCGCAATGCTAGATGCTAGAGTCATATGAATTTTATATACATTTATTAGAACGATCCAAGTAATTAAGGGGTTAGGTGTAGTCAGAATTTTTAAAAAATCGATTTTTTTTGCATTCAAGTACAATATCTTAGAAATATTCTCTGAAAATTTTAAGTAAATCCGACAAATACTTTTCGAGTTATTTGATAATTAACAAAGGGTTCTCGGGCGCTCTGGGACGAAAAAACCGATACTGCACGTGTGAAAGTGGCAGATAATCGCGCTAACGACAACACTCGAGAAGGTAGAATGCTACGTAGACAACATCAAATAGATATTTTGGAAGCTGCTACAACGGCTGAAGAACTATTATATGGCCCAGGAATAGATGACTCGGTGTAAGTAATTAAATAATACGTATTACTTTACGTAAATTGAGCGTAAAACTTCAATTGCGTTTTTCTCAAAACTATGTTTTTTGAACTGGTGACCACTGTAGCTCAAAAACCGCTAGGTAGATTTTAATGAAATTTATACAGATTTTTGAAAACATAAAAAACTAGTGCCTGATCGAAGGATTTTTTTTTTTTAATTTAGATTTTTTATAAAAAATTAACTGTTGGTTTTTTCCCAAAAATCTGGAAAAATTTTTCGTGAGGCTGCCATTTTGTTAATTAAAAAAAAAAAAAAAAACTTCGATCAGGCACTAGATTAGATATTAATAAAACTAATTTTTTTTGTCCAATTGATTTTGGATGAATTTCCAAGGATAAGTGATGGTCACTGCAAGGCGCTTCGGTTGGAACTGGATCAAAACAAACAGCCATAACTTTTAAAATTATTAATTTTTTTTTCTAAAATTTCTGTCAAGTCAAGT
Organism: Dysmachus trigonus; assembly: GCA_949715965.1. Lineage (NCBI taxonomy): Eukaryota > Metazoa > Arthropoda > Insecta > Diptera > Asilidae > Dysmachus > Dysmachus trigonus. Next base: position 47,246,070 of record OX454321.1, read on the forward strand.
CGAAACCTTATTTAATAATGCTATGTTTTTACTTTTATAAAATAAAATAATTTAGTGGCAAAAAAAAATTATTTAAAATTGTCATTATTTTATGCCTCTGACTACACCTAACCCCTTAAAGTGGTTTTCGGGTTTAAAATCTCCAAAATTTCTTTTGCATTGGAATCTTGAAATCATTTTTTGTTCCCTATTTCAATGCAACGAGCTTTTGTTACTCCTTAAAAGACAATACAACAATGCACTAATGTGGTGCATGCCATCAAAATGAACATATCTGGAAATATTATACTTATCAGAAGACAACCAGCACTCATCTATATTGATTACGACAAGAAAATTATCTGAATAATTGAAACGGTCAAGTGTGTGTCAAAACACGCGCAGTTAGAGTTTCGTAAAGTTACTACGATAGAAGTCCTAATTTTCGCTAGTTAAATTATTGAACAACGAACAACAGATCCATTTTTTTAAAGAAATATTTTATTAAGTAAGTTAATTTAAAAAAAAAAAATCTTTGAAAATCTTCGAAACTACTATCCATTCTGAAATAAACTTTTAGGGTTTGCATACTCTTATGGGAAACTACTACCACACGGAATCTCGTCCCGAAGTGAATTTCCCACACCGTGCCCTCCCCTTGTTAGTCGTATTAATCGGACGACGCACAAAACGAACGAATACCGACGAATGAATTTAAGCTTGTTTTTATGTATTAATATTACTGATAATTACTGATTAACTTCTATTTAAATAAAACAAATCCATATTAAAATAAACAAAATATAACTTTAATGGAACTTAAACATTGCACACTAAAATCATATGATTTACTGACGTAGAAAGTCTGTAATTTTTGTTTGTTTTTGACTGATTTTTGTTCGATAGTAAGAATTACGTACAGCATTGTGATTACAAGACATCATTTTTTTTATTACATTAGGTCTGTTCGTTGGCATGAAAACCTGTGGCACCCCAGGGCGCACTGGTGCGCCCTGAGAACTGTCAAAAAACACGGGGCAGCCCAGTGCTTTTCACTCCAGCGAACAGCGTACTAAAAAGGAGAACTGTCATCTGGCCTTTTACACAAAAATTATGAAATAAAACCACTACTTTTTCATAATGTTGACATCGAATTCCACTTTAAATACCGTATCTGTTAACAATTAAACTGATAACCGTCATTTACCCTGAGTTTTTTTCTGGGGTAAAACCAGGGTGCACCAGGGCGCCCCAGGTTTCTCAAAAAACACAGAACTGTCACTTGACGTTTAAAAACCAGTGCAGATAGGGCGCACTGGGGTGCCACAGGATTGCCAACGAACAGACCTATTATCATCAAAGTTGGTTTGAACAAATAAATTGAGCGTTTCTGCAGCCTTCAGAGCCTCAGACGCAATGGAAGTCGAATTAGTCTCCTGCCGTTTGCAACTCATTTTAGCGCACGTAATGGGTCCTTGGCCATGTGCCAAATGAAAAACACTGACTGATTTATGCGCGCTAATCAGCATACGTACTTAGGAGAGGGGAGAAAGCGGGCAGGCTGGGCGGTGAGGTATTGTTTGTGCGTAGGTATTATAAACAACACTGCGCGTCGTTCTAAGCGGACGATTTCTTGCCAAAATAGGTCGCTATAAGCAGTTATGTAAACGGATATGTTTACATAGTACGTCTATATGAAAGCTAGCTTGAGTTTGTATTTTCGTCACTAAAAACGGTTAGCCGATATAAACGAAGTCATTATAACCGAATTCTACCGTAAAAAAAAAATATATATATTAGGGTGGTTCTTTTTTTTCGACTTTTGAATTATCCCCGGGGCACTTTCTCATTTGATTATATACCTCTAAATATGAAATAGGTTTTTTTTTTTTTTTTTTTTTTTAAGCTTTAGAGGTCGCTACCAGCTGTCAAAAATTTTTAAAAAGCGTTGAAGGACAACTTAAATGATGGTTTCATTTAGGTGTTTATATCACATTTTACGTGCAAGTGAAACTCGCATAGACAATCGCTTCTTATCCCCTCCTCCCCTCGACCCGTCTTCACCCAGTTCTAATAAGCCATTAACGAGAGCGATAAGGTAAAATGTTTGTGTTTTGACACTATTGCTGTAAATACCGGCTTAAGAAGTGGAGTATGCGTTCATTTGGAGCAAAAAATGGATAAATGTATGCGTTGGCTTGCTTGTCGTCACCACATAATGGAAATTATGTCCTGGCTATAAAAATAAAAGAATCTAACAAATACAGATATTGAATTTTTATTTAAAATTCAAACCTTGGTAGCGACCTCTAAATGTCATTTAAAAAATTCAAAAAAAAATACTGAAATATCTTCTTATGGTATATAATCAAATTACGTGGTGCCCCGCGAAATTAAAGAAAAATAATTTTTTTCTTATGAATAACGACCACCCTAATATATATATATGTATATTAGGGTGCTTTTTTTTCGCGACTATTTTTTTTTTTCAGTCCCACCTCGAAATTTTGTGGCTAATACCTAAACAAACATTCCCTGAAAATTGGAGCCCTTGAAAATAATATTTAGTACTAGACCAAGACGCATAAAGATTTCCCATATAAAATACACGTGAACTTTGATTATTTTTCTTCAAATCTCTACAACTCAGAGGCATTTTATGGCACAATCTTGGCAATGGTAGGGTTTCTTCAGAATTGAATTCTCTACAAAAGTGTCCATTGCGGTGTAACCCTAACTCCCACCAGCGAGATAGTACGGGTCAGTAACCCCAATTTGTCCATGAAATTCTCGCTTTTTACCCCTATCTCGTAAACAACAAAAGGTACAGAAAAAGTGAATATGACAAACTTGTAGCAAATTCAATTTCCTACAAAAAGTTCTTGAACACCAAATCGCTAACATCAATATTTCTTGAGATATTGGGCTTTGAAGTTGAGGTAGTGTGGAATTGTCATGGATTATTGAGCTAAATTGTAGAAACACTACCTCAACTTCAAAACCCAATATCTCAAGAAATATCGATATTAGCGATTTGGTGTTTAGAACTTTTTTGTAGGAAATTCAATTTCCTACAAGTTTGTCATATTCACTTTTTCTGTACCTCATGTTGTTTACGAGATAGGGGCAAAAGCGAGAATATCATGGAAAAATTGGGTTTAGTGACCCGTACTACCTCGCTGGTGGGAGTTAGGGTTACACCGCAATGGACACTTTTGTAGAGCATTCAATTCTGAAGAAACCCTACCATTGCCCAAGATTGTGCTATAAAGTGCCTCTGAGTTGTAGAGATTTGAAGAAAAATAATCAAAGTTCACGTGTATTTTATATGGGAAATCTTTATGCGTCTTGGTCTAGTACTAAATATTATTTTTAAGGGCTCCAATTTTCAGGGAATGTTTTTTTAGGTATTAGCCACAAAATTTCGAGGTGGGACTGAAAAAAAAAAACAATAGTCGCGAAAAAAAAGCACCCTAATGTATATATATATAGTATATAAGCTGAGGTAGTGTTTCTACAATTTAGCTCAATAATCCATGAAAATTCCACACTACCTCAACTTCAAAGCCCAATATCTCAAGAAATATCGATGTTAGCGATTTGGTGTTCAAGAAATTGAATTTCCTACAAGTTTTTCATATTCACTTTTTCTGTACCTCTTGTTGTTTACGAGATAGGGGCAAAAAGAGAGAATTTCATGGAAAAATTGGGGTTAGTGACCCGTACTACCTCGTTAGGTTTACACCGCAATGAACACTTTTCTACAGCATTCAATTCTGAAGAAATCCTACCATTGACCAAGATTATACCATAAAATGCCTCTGAGCTGTAGAGTTTTGAAGAAAAATAATCAAAGTTTACGTGTATTTTATATTGGAAATCTTTATACGCCTTGGTCTAGTACTTAATATTAATATTAAGGGCTCCAATTTTCAGGAAATTTTTGTTTAGGTATTTGCCACAAAATTTCGGGGTGGGACTGAACAAAAAATATATTCACGAAAAAAAAGCACCGTAATATATACACCTTATTCTCTTTTTACACGATGTTTTTTTACACGAATTTGATTTAATACGAGTTCAAAAGAAAAAATTTTTCTCATTTTACACGAATTGTTTTGTTTTAAGCCTAGTATGCTGTTCCCAAGAAATTTCTTGGCCTATACAAAACACATGTAAAAAAACGCTCAAGGAATACTCAAGGAATTTCTTTTCTGTTTCGGCTACCAAAGCGGTATGCTGTTCGGCAAGAAAAAAAATAGTTCGGATTTCACGAGCAGATGGCGCTATTATCACGGAACTCTAATTTCCTTCAAGAAATATGTATCCGAGCACATATTCCTTGAAGTAAAAGTGACAGATTTGGATTTAAACACTGGTGATTGTTAGATTGAGATTATATGGTGATTGTTAGGATGGATTATATTGAAATCAAAGAGTTCGTGGAAAGCTCAGCATTACATGAAGAAATTTTTACTCTGCCTGAACTAAAAAAGTGGGTGCACAGCTGACTCTTTTGAGTTGTCAAAATTCCTTGACCTACTGTCAAAATTCCGTTTGGGAATAAGTGCACATTTTCCTTGAGCTGATTTCTTGGGAACAGCATACTAGGCTTTAACACGATTTTTAATATTCCAGGAATATTTTAGTCTTACGTAAACGTATGCGTTTATTGTCAGAAAGTGACAATGCATAAAATTTTGTTATGTCTTTATTATTTTAACTTCTTTTATATTAATGAATTTCAGATATAATTCCCTTTTTCCAAAGTAGAAGTTATTTTTTATAAAATATTTAATGAATTAAAATGTGTAAGCACGAAATAAATTAAGTGAACTCCAACAAGAACTTTTTAATACTGTTTACACCTAATTCTCTTTTTACACGAATTTTTTTTTACACGTATTTTTTGGGAACGTATCTATCGTGTAAAAAGAGAATTAGGTGTATATATATTTTACACTTATTCGCTTTATTACATTTCAGGAAACTAAAACATCTTCATTGAATTTGTGATGTTTAAGTTTAAAAAACAAATGAATAGTTCTCTATTAAGTGCATTTTTACATTATGGCGCCTCGAATTCTTCGTTAATAGTTTCCTAATCAATCCAATATCCTTTACTTTTTAAACTTTGATATCCTTGTTATATTGATATACATAGCCCATTCATCTCTTTAGGCTCAATATAATTTCCCAGGTTTTATTTATATCGGCCCACAAATCTTTGAATTTATATGTGGACTTTGAACCGGCAACATTAGGGTACACAATAGCCGGTTACAGGGCGTTTTAGAATACATACAGGGTGCAGGTAAACCAAAATCCTGTATTCTCACTTACGAATTTTAGTGATGAGGACAATGTAGTGGAGTCCCAATCCCAGCTTAATCCGCATCATCTATTACGCAGAACCATTCAGGAGACCAGTGGCCGACGGATAACAACGATTATCGGCACGGATGCCAATGTGCAACATACGATCAGGGGAAGTTCAGACATTAATGAAAGGGATGAGTTTCTATTGGAATACATTATTAGCTCTGACTTTTGGATCTGCAATATAGGAAATGAGCCTACATTTATTAATTCCGTGAAGCGGCAAGTTCTTAACATTACCATTGTCATTGAGCAGGCTTGCCCACTTTGTTAAGAATTAGGGCTGAAACCCAATACGAGCTTCTATGCTGGCTAGAGCTTTAATCCAATCAAACACAATACGGCTGCACACTATTGCATCCTGGGCTTTTACGCTGACTTTGACTTAAAGTCAGATTTTCTAAAAGTCGTTAGCCGAAGCTGGCTAGTATCATCTCTGACAGCTATCTTTTAAACGTGAGATATGGTAAATGAGTGTTCGGGCAATTTTTCTTAAAAAATGGAGAAGAAAATTATAGAAATGGTAAAGATGAGGTCGTACTTGTGGATTGTAAAGGATACACGTTATAAAATGCTACTTTTAAAGGATTATTATTATATTATGACTAATGTCAAGCTGCTAGGTAGTTTTGTTTTACAGAACATTTCCGCCAGCGATATATCTACAGCCCGCCTAAAAGCTCGCTGAGAAAGCGCTAAATGTGTTTCAGCCCTTAGAGAGTATCTAACCCTCAGTCACAAAGGTCGGGTATACCATACCCAGAGCCTTTTAGAAACGCGTAGCATTTTCCAGGGGGAAGGGGTACATGTCTAAAGCGCATGCGTAAAAAATGTAGAGGTACCAAAGTACCTAATTAGTGCTTCGTCAAAGTTATTAGTGTCACCTAGCATACTGTTTAATTTGTCCGAATATTGGTCTGGGTATTTTCTACCCGCCATGTGTGAATTCGTTAGAAAACGTCGATAATCAAAATTTGACAAGTAAGTAAAAATGCGTACAAAAGAGCAATTACATCAACTTTTGATATATATTTTTAGTATACAAATAATATTTTATCATTTTTTTTCTTTCTAGCGATCAAAAAATGAGCAAGATGCGTGTTTTCTGTGACAGTTTAAGGATAGTAAATTCGTATATGGAGGCCTATTTCTAAAGTATGAAGACATAATTTTTTATGTAAAACAATTTAAGTTGGTGTTTCTTGAACTATTAAACTATAATAAATCCTTGCTTTTAGTATGGAAACCCGTGCACGAAGGAATGCGGTTGAAATTGCCTTGTAATTTGCTTTTCCACTTTTTTGGAAAATTGCTCATTTTCAAATTACAAAAAAAATATGGTTTTTGGAGTAAAATACTAAGTCGTGCTGTTTTTATGATAGTTCGAACATTTGTTTACAAGGATTGATGGTTTATACTTTTTAAAAATCGTACTTGATATGTTTTATAATTTTTTGAAAAAAAAAAATGTTTTTCTGAAATTTTGCTTTTTTTTTTTTTTGTTTATTGCTGTGTAATTTTTACAATTAATAATTTTTTATGTTGGGAACGAAAGGTTAATATCCCAAACAAATGAAAAAGTAGCATCGAAATTGCTAACGAATACTTTCACTATACGGTATTCACGTCCAAACTCTGGACGGGTAGACCATACCCGACTTTGTGAATTCTAAATGGAAAAGGCCTTGTGTGACTGAGGGCTAATAATCCCTCTTTATCCGATCACCGGTATATCGAGTTTGCACTGGATATACAGAAACCGGCCTGTTCACCTTATATGAATAGAAAGAAAACTAACTGGGACATATATAATAGGATCGTAGAACATACGCTGCCGGAAAAGGGGCTACCCACGATCCAATCCATGCAGGACGTAGATGAAGCGATGGAGACCTTCACTAAAGCATGCAACAAGGCAACTCGGACCTCGTGCCCCACCAGGAGACCTAGAGGGAAACCTAGACCTTCATTGTGATCAACGGAAATTATAGCCACAAGAAATAATTGCCCTAAAGTGTTCAACAAGGCTAAAAAGACTGTTCACAATATAAGAATAGCCTCAGGAACTTTAAAAAAATTAGTAAGGGCACCTAGTCGCTCGTCTTGGGAGAGGTTCTGTAGCAGCGTAGAGGAAGCCTCAGAGGCTAGCTCTCTATGAAAGATCCTCTCGACTTCTCCGGTTAGAAGACTGGGGGTCCTTTTGAAAGACAACGAGGATTAGACTTCTTCATGATTGGACACCTTGAAGCTACTGACCGATACTCACTTTCCGGGTTGCTCTTCGGAGCGGGTTAGTGAATCGACAGTCGCTACCAGCCCCAATGAGGTCGCACAGGAAATCCTCAGTAAGAATAAACTAAAATGGGCTATAAACAGTTTTTAGCTTTTTAAATCTCCAGGCTTGGACGGCATTATACCTGCTGAGCTTCAGAGGACCTCAGACTTAATTATACCATGGCTGGTGGCTATCTTCAAAGCTTGCCGTAGCTTAGCTTATATCCCTAGGTTCCTCGTCAAGACTGGAAAGATTGATCGACATTTATATAAGAGGGACTGTTGATTTAGCAAGACTATCACCCTCTCAACATGCATATACGAAGGCCAAATCTACTGAAACTGCCCTTCATACCCTTGTTGACCGTATAGATAGGACCTTACTGTACTCGCGGGAATTTTTAACAATGTCAGACCGCAGGCGATTGCAGAGTCCATGAGGGGTATGGGCCTGCACGAGTTGCTTATTGGGTTGATAAATCAAATGCTGCGCCCCAGGGTTATCAACTCAGGTTTCGGTTTCAGGTTTGTAAACAGAGGCACCCCCCAGGTTGGAGTCCTGTCGCCACTTCTGTGGCACTTGACTCTGAACGTTTTGCTCCTGGATCACGACCGCTCGGGATGCTGCGTAGTTGCATACGCGGATGACATAGTCATTACAGTCTCAGGCAAATACCTGAATACGCTATCTGAGTTTTAACAGCAGGCCCTGACTAAGCTCACCTTATAGAGTGTCAAATTTGGCCTGGACGCCAACCCGAACAAGACGAAGCTAATGCTATCTACCAGGAAGTATAAGATTCCCTCCTTCAAAGCACCGCCCCTTAACGGAATGAGGCTGAGACTTTCGGACCAGGTTAAATACCTCGGTTTTGTTATATACAGGAAGCTGAAGGGCAAACATTGCTGAAAGAGTGGGAAGAGCACGACGGCCTTATACTCTGGCAAGAATGCGATTGACAAGAGGTGGAGTCTAGAGCCGCTCGTTGTACACTGGTTCTTCGTGACGGTCATCAAACCGATCTTGGTCTACGGTGTGCTAGTACTGTACTGGAAAAGGTATGCTGTCAGGATGCGTTTGGGAAGCTCCAAAGAATGGCTTCTATTCTGATTACGGTTGGTCTCGAGACAACTCCTACCAAAGCCCTGTCATCCTAAACAAACTGCAGCCTCCACAGCCGCTGAGCTTAATTCGACATATCCATGGACACGAGTTGACTACAGACACTACAGAATCCTTAACACTCATGCAACTCGGTTAGATTATATTGTTCCCAAACTCTGCTTCTATAATAAATTCGATTCACTCATACAGGCGGGGCAAGAGTGGGGGGAGGGCATCCTTAATCATATGATATACACCGATGGATTAAAGTTGGAAAGCAGGTGGCGGAATCTACTCCGAACATCTGGGCCTAAAAAACGTCAAACCAAGGACCTCCTCATTGGTGACCCCGACAACGGCTTCAAACAAGCCGATAAATACGCAACAGTCTAAAACAAAATCTTCCAGGTTAGCGGCCATTAGGGCCGGGCTTTCAGCCCAATAACAGGGCACTGCCTTATAGGCAAACAATGACTTCTGTAGAAGATAGAGGAGGAGGAAGAGAACATCAGCCACCTCCTCTATCAATGCCTAGTATTCGCGCTACGAAGATATCGCCTCTTTTGATGACCTGTCAAACCTGAGTTTGAAGAACATCAAGAATATTGAACACTTCATTAGAGACTCGAAATGGTTTACTGGTTAGTTTATTGGGGTAGTCCTGTACGTTGGCCTTAGTGTGCCTGTAGGCAACCACGGCAACCTAACCTAACCTACACCTGCTTTTTTCTTATTACTTTTCCAAAAAGTTATAACATGTCCAGTAGGGTGTTTTTTTTTTTTTTTTCAGTCTCATCACCTCGAAATTTTGTGGGAAATACCTAAACAAAAATTCCCTGAAAGTTGGAGCCCTTAATATTAATATTAACAACTGCAACTTTTTGAGATAAAATATAGGTATAAGGCGATGCATAATTGGTGCAACAAGTAAATGGAATTAGAATTCAAATAAAAATGCCATACAATAATCAAAATTAAGAAAATTAAAAAATAAAATACACAAAATTAAAATGAAATGCAACAATGACGGAAATCTACCGACATTCGGCGATTTAAATTTTTTTATGGTTAAAGTGTGCCGTTTTTTTCCTTGGATTCACAATTCATATAAACGAAAATTGCAACAGGCGAAATATGGAAAAAGTGGAATCAATAATTTCATTGTGCTCAAAATAATTCAATAATCCCGATTCAACGAAAATCCGAGAAACAAAATTACATTATAAGAGCACTTTTCGAAAGCTACAAAGAGAGACTCGCTTATTTCGAATCCTTATCTAATACAGGCTGTTTCACATAGCATGTGCCAAAATGAGACAAATAAAAAAATTGTATGACAGGGGGGAGGGGCAATCTCAACCGTTTGGGAGTTACAAGTTGATTAATTTTGCATTTTCATGGTATGCACATCATTAGTTCATTTTTCTCTTTTGATCTACTCAACGCAGCGACATCAAACTCACGCCAAACAGCTATTATACCAATGTCCTTTCCAAAAATGTAAACTATTTTAACCCTTTTAGTGCCGCGGGCCGATCTATCGGCCCACGGTCCTTATGCGAAGAGTGCCACGGGCCGATGTGGCTTAGTGGCCCTGCCGGTAGGCCGAGCTGCCTACGAGTGCACGCGCAGAGAGACTTGCCTTAGTCCTTATCTCCAATGTAGACCACACCACGCTTGTGTTTATTTCATTTAGTCCTTATCTCCAATAAATACTAAAATTTTCCTCCTTATAAAGCTATTTATATGAGCGCGCATATCAAATCGGCCCGTGGCATTTCTCGCATGTGCTCCATAAAACGCTTGGCACTAAAAGGGTTAATATACCTCCTACCAATTTAGCTACAGTCACTTGTGAAATTGAAAAAAAATGTTTTGCAATTTCCTAAAATTCAGGCTTTCCCTAAGTTTTCTTCGAAATTCATCTTAGAGTAATAAAGCTCACAAGCCCCCACCTATACAAAAACACACAAATATGCCATCAGCAACGTCCTCACAAATACCAAACCACCACATGCAACCCCTACGGAGATTGTCGTACGCTGACGTAGCTAAATATGGCACCCCTGCAGATAACAGCTCTAATCAATGCGAGACCTTACAAATACTCCTATCACTTACATTCAACATCCAATAACTAACAAACTCTATGAACCAAACAAACCAAATTACTAACAAAACTTCTCAATCCATGAATTATGTCACTATCGCTCAATGGAATGCCAACGGAATAACCAACCACAAAAAAGAGCTAGAGATGTTCCTAAGCGCCAACAAAATAGCTAATCGCCGAAACCCGCCTTACAAGCAAAAACTGCTTCAAGATAAATGGCTTCACGTCACAACAATCACCCAGAAGACAAACCTCGAGGTACAGCAATCCTCATCAAGAACAGCATTAAACACCACTCCTTGAACTGCGAACAGCTCCCCTATCTCCATTACTCGGCAATCAACATCCAGCATCGCTCAGAATCACTCTGCATCGTCTCGATCTACTGCCTCCAAACACTCCATTTCTGCTTCACAATTCGACGATTTCTTCACCTCCCCTAGGGCACCGCTTCCTTGTGGCAGGAGATTTTAACGCCAAACCCCCTCACTCTGGATCTCGACTAACTACCCCAAAAGGGTACAGCTCTTAAAATTTATCTATCGTAATAACCTCCACTGCCAAAGAACAGATTCTGTCCGCACATCAGACTAAAATCTAGGTCTGATATAGATAACGCACTAGAATATCTCACCGAGACGATCTCTGGATACGCAGAATTAGCCACCCCTTCTAGCACAGCGTGCACGGACAGCAACCCCCAACCGCTACAGCAGAACGTTACTAGAGCTCCTGAAAGACAAGAGGAAGCAAAAGCAGAGTAACTAGAATCAAGATCCCCTAAGATCCCCAAAAGCGCCCTCAATGAAGCCACGAATCTATTGAAGCGAGCCCTCCACAAGGAAAAAAACACGCAAATCAAGAATTAATAGAGAGACTAGATCACTACACGGACTCCAATTACTCTATATGGAAAGTCACCAAAAGGATCAAAAAACCCGTTCAGGCCGAATCCCCAATTAAGGATAGCAAAGGCAACTGGATCGCTGACAGCTCTAGCAAGGCTGAAGCCTTTGCCCAGCACCTAGCTACAGTCTTCACCCCAATAACCCCAACGAAAATCTCCAGCTACCTTTTTATACAAATCCCGACCCACCAAACACAAAAGTCTAGCTAAAAAGATCCACCAACTGAGTAAAAACAAAGCTCCGGGACACGACCTAATTACAGGCAAACTCTTAAGAGAGATCCCTCTGATTAACAGCCATCCATCAAATAGTTAACGGTATCCTTCGCTACAACTACTATCTAGCATCCTGGAAGGACTCCAAACTAAACTAGAATTATATAGATCCATTAGCCTCTTACCTATCCTGTCTAAAGTTTTCGAAAGGCTGCTGCTGGATAAATTACAACTCCTCCTCACAAACAAGGGAATAATCCCGGAACACCAGTTTGGCTTCAGAAACAACTACACCACTGTATAACAAGTCCACAAAATAGTAAACAAAATTAACTCCGCCCTAGACCAAAACCGGTTCTGCGTGGGACTATTCCTCGACGTGTCCCAGGCCTTCTGACACCAAGGTCTAAAATACAAAATTTCAACCTACAAAATCGCTTATTCAAAGTGAAATACAAGTATAGCCTGAGAAAAGCACACAGAGGAGGAAATAGCTATAAAATCACTCAGTATTCTTTTATAAATTTAGTGGTATAGTCGTTTCCTCGAATTATTTTTTTAAGGAGTACACTTATATAGTTCAATTGTTTTATTGCCGTAACGAAACGGTCAGGTACTGTACTATAAATATCCGTTAAGTATTGAAAAAATATTCACTTTCAATTTGGTGCCCGAATTGCAAGGTTAAAAAGCGGAAATAATTATAAAATCAGTATATGTGTTTTTACAAGTCTTTTTGCCAAAATTATTAAAATTTATAATCGGGTTCAGATAATTATACTAAAGAGTTTTAACGCGAACTTTTAATTAAAATTACATAATTTGTTTACTTTTTTAAGGATGCCAGGAGGAGTAGCTTTATCTGAAGGAGAAAAGGGAAGGATCTCTGCGGGTTAAAAATTTAAATTGATCTTATCTATTTCCCTTCCGGAAACGTCTAGTTTTTATATATTCGATAGCTTTTCAATACTGTTCACAAAAACTAAAAAAATTTAACGTTTATTAATGCTAAATATGCTAACGAATTATATTTTAAAAGTTGATTCTAAAACATCCGAACAGTTTGTATATAGTATAATTACCAAAATATAAGTGGATTTTATAGCTATTTTCTCCACTGTATTCAATCAAAGCAGGTGTGCGAAACAAACTGAGCAAATCACTTTATCGGTCAGAAAAATCTACTGCAAACCAGTAACCATCAGTGGAAAAAATAGTAAATCTGGTAAATTCAGTAAAATACCTGGGTAAGAAAGAAAAAGAAAGAACTAAGAACATGCTCCAGAAATATGTCATGGGTTCTTCACAAAAAATCAAAAATTAACTTGAGCACAAAAATAATCTAAAAGTCCATTCTCAAACAAATATGGGCATACCGGTTTCAACTGTGGAGTTCTGCGACAAATATCGCAATAATCCAACACATGCAGACCAAAATAATTAGGTCGATATTCAGTGCGCCGCGCTACGTCAACAATAAAATCATACAATGGCTTCATTTAAACTGGTGGTCTCATAGCAGCTCTTCAATACACTCTCTCAAACTCAGTTTTGGCCTCAAAACGCAGTTGTCCATGAGTTTGTAGGTAGACAGTAAAAAATGCATAGCTCTGGTCATAACCTTAAACGCACTTCCATATGTGCACCTTGCACTAGCAATTCTACCGCCTCAAAAAACTAAATTATCCTGAGACGATCTCCTTATACATAGGTTGCTATTTAAATTTTGAGATATGGTAACACCAGTGTGAATATGTCAAATCTGACATTGTCATCGTAAAGTTTGCCATTTTTAATGGTAAACGTACTCCGTACGTTTTGTCATACGAGTGATATTTGTGTTGTTTACAGATACTTGAAAAATTAATTTTGTTAAAAAAATGGAACTAAATCGTGAAAATTTTCAGGCGATGATTTTCTATGACTATCGACGTGGATTAAACCAACAACAGTGTGCCGATCAACTCGCTGCGACTTTTAGTGATGAAGCACCATCTCGAGACACCGTGTTTCGCTGGTTTTCTGACTTCAATCGTGGTCGCACTTCGTTACAGGACGAATTCCGTCCAAAATCGGCTGTTGTGCCAGAAAAAATCGATGCTTTGCGTGAACTGATATTGCAAGATCGTCATATGACATACCGTGAGATTGAAGCATGCTTGGGCATTAGTTCCACTCGCAGACATTCAATATTGCATGAACATTTGGTCGTCAAAAAGATTTGTTCGAATTGGATACAGCATAATTCCACAAACGCTCAAAAAACGACTCGTGTCGATTGGTGCAAACAAATGTTTAAAAAATTCAATCGCAGTGCTTCAAAAGAAGTCTATAAGATCGTGACAGGCGGATCTATGCATAAGAACCCGAAACTAAACAACAATCGACTGTATGGGTCTTTCAAGATGAGCCAAATCCAACAAAAGTTGTACGCGCACGAAGCACTTCGAAGCAAATGGTCGCCTGTTTTTTCGGATTCCATTAGAACAACGTAGAACGGTTAATTCTGAATGGTACACCACCATTTGTTTGCCAGAAGTGTTCGGAAAAATAAGGGAAACCAATTGCAGAAGACGAATAATTCTCCACCACGACAATGCAAGCTGTCACACATCAGCTCAAACAAATGAATTTTTGAGCATTCAAAGCTTCGAATTGATGGGTCATCCGCCGTACAGTCCTGATTTGACACCCAACGATTTCCTCTTATTCCGGATATCAAAAATAAATTGCGAGATCAACGTTTTCCGACGCCTTAAGAATGTTTTGGAGGTACCTCAATCGGTAGTAGCAACCCTCGTACTATCAAAATGTAAGGGGTAAAAGGACTAAAACTAGATTGCTTTTCCAGGCGTCTAGTGCTAGTAATTTCGACGTTATTGATCTAGCGGTTTTTTAGCGGTTTCCGGGATGCTGAGCTCTTTGACCCTTCGTACCAGGTGTTCCGAATATACAGTCTGAGGCACGGTGGTGGGGTGTCATCATAGCCTGCGGAAATCCGCTTATTTGCAATCAGGTTACACTTTCTGAATCTTCCTGCTCTTTTGACGTCGAGCTTATAGTTCTTAAGATTGCCCTTTCTAAAAAAAAAAACAAATATCTAAATAGGTTAGACGAAGGCAGGGACAATGACTTTTATCTATCTCTGTTATTCATAAGTCCCCAGCTAATTGCCGCGAGGCAATATATATAAATATATGATATAAAAGAAATAGGTTCATGAAAGTTTCATTATTTTTAATTTGCGTCGATTTAAACACAATTTTGCGGTATTTTAGGGCATTGTTGATAGCATGATTTGCTCCATAAGGTTTGAGCCTGTACTAAAAATGGTTTTCAGACGACGACTACCAGTCCAGTTCTTCCATGTCAGTGGATTTAACCTTTAAAAAGTGAAATTTCACCCCAGAATATGTTTATATATCTTTTTAGCTTAATAAAGACATTTAAATACAATTAAATATATTATTATCATCATTGAATGTTATATTTCATGATAACGTTACTTTTGTAGTGCCCTCATAAATGTATACAAGGAAAATTATTGCTAAAATTTATTAGGTTTTTCTAAAAAATTCAGAATATCAATTTGTCTCGAGTGAATTTTCACCCATGATACCATTTAAGGGTTAAAACAACAAACATATTGCATCATCCATCAGTCTGAAGCTTATAAGGGGCCATCCATAAATTACGTCAGCGTTAAGGAGGAGGGAGGGGGTCAACGAAGTGTGACATCGTGTGACTCTAAATTTCCTAACGAAAAACTTTAAAATATTATCAGCTCCATCAATATTATTATAATATATGTATGATAAAATAAACAAAATATACAGGACGAAGTTAACACCTTATGGCGAAGTTTAAAAAGTAGTGACAATGTTGAAGGTGAAGTGAAGTCGAAAATCAAATAATTGCAAATAAAATTGACGAAAAAGAAAGCGACACTTATAGATTTTGTTTCAAAAATTCCTTCGTCCACAAAACCACCAAAACAACTAGAGCCCTTGGGCGTACAAGTAAGTTCGAGTTTTATATTATTTTAATATTTCGTTCTCCCCCTCTAAAAATATATTTATTCTTCCGTGGCAAGTTGAAAAACGGAACAATACAGTCGGTTAAGTTCAGTTGTTACTCACTCTTACTGAGATCAAAAAAATTGGTACTCAATGAAACTTTGAGGTGTTGTTGGGTATGATGTCAATACAAAAATAAGACTACCTTATCCGCAAAAAACCCCATGTGTCAATCGCGCATACAAAATTAAAAATAAATAGTTAATTGTGAAAAAAAATATATCAAAAATATGACATTGAAATTTCATATTTTCTGAGAATTCGTGAGAAAAATTCAGTTCTTTCGCAATAATTTTTTTGCAAATTGAGCTATCAACACCTCATTAGAAACGTCTTTCTACAAAATTATATGTAAGATTTCATATCAAAATATTAATAATTGTTGTAGTTATGGCCAATTATTTATAAATTTGCAGTTTTAACTTTGAACATTTATAACTTTGGAAGTTTTGAATATTAAGGAATTCATTTTGGTACACAGTTTCTATAGTTCTTTCCTTTCAAAACTTGTTCAAGTTTTGTTGCGACTTGATTCGATGAATAGTTTTGAATTTTACAGCCGTTTATTTACGCGAGCGTAATCGTATTTTGTTTGTAAAAAATAGACGCAAAGGGTTTTCTGCACACAGGCTGTATTATTTCTTTATTGGCATCATACCCAACAACCCCTCAAAGTTTCATTGAGCACCAAATTTTTTAACCTCACCCATGTATGTCTATCCGTTCGGGGTAATCTCGAAAGATACAAATAATTTTGGGAGAGCTGTTTTAGTTTAATAATTTTAAAATTTAAAATTTGCAAAATATGTGACGTCACACTAGGGTAGGGGGGGTCACACAAATGTGACCACCTGTGACAAGGACGGGGGGGGGGGGGGGGGGGGGGGGGGGGGCTCCAAAAATCATGAAATTCGTGTGACGTAATTTATGGATGGCCCCTAATGGCAAAGGTGAAACAATATATACCGGCAGAATTTACAGACGAAATACTGCAATGGCCAACTACAAACGAAAGAGAGCCTCCAGAAGAAGATTTAAAAAAAAGGTATTAATTATCTTTAATTTAAGTATTATAATTAATTTTAGATACCTAAAATAAAAGTTTGCCAAATTTATGTTTTTTTTTTTTTAATTATGCGAACTCAATACCGTAAATTTCGAAAAGGGCATGTCTCATAAATTTAAAATATCTAAATATCCATATATAATAACGTTAACGCCAAAATATTTCTGTAACTTTCGATTGCTAATTCGCCCCAAAATGTAACTCAAAAATATTTTTTTTAAATAAGTATTGTACTTCTTTAGAAAATAATTAGTTAGTTTTTCTCATTTCAAAATTGCATATTCAATTATATTTGACATTTTCTTTCATTTCCTCTTTCTACTCGATGTTTATTACGTATTCTAATAGTTTGCGAAAAATCTATATTACAATTTTCTCTTTTCTCAATTTAAAGTTTTTACTATAAAAGTACACCTTATATTTCAGTTGTGCGTTAAATTGCTGCATTTTATGCATGCGATAATTTTGTTTTTCTAACGCTTATTTTGAATAATTTATGTTTTTTACATTTTAAACATATTTATATAAAAGTACTTCTACGATTGGAACGTTTTTCTATAATTGTTTTATATTTATTAAAATAAAAGCAATTTTACTAGAAAATCAGGGGTGTGGGTTCGTCAACTTTTTGCTGTAGGCAAAATGTGTTTTTAATTTCCGTATGACCAGAAAATTGAGTAGTATCGTGTCCACTTCGATGATAACAAATGCAAGGTACAATCAGTCGCCGTAAAATTAGTGAGAAACCAGTTTCTTAGTGGCATCATTTCAGGGCATTTTAATGAATACCGCTTTCAGCTAGTTTTCCACGAAAGAGTTCGTATCAAAGTTGCGGGTGCAGATGGGCAACTTCATTTCTAGCGATAACTCCATTACGCGTAATATGTAAAAAAGCGTCTTAGGTCACGTAATCTTATATCTCTTACCAACTCAAGATTTTTACTTACCTTGATTGAGAGGCAAGTAAATATTCGCTCGGGAATACTACTCGATGAATCATAGCTCCCAACACTTTCGCAATCGGTAATGAAGTCGTCTGACGGTTCTTTTGTAATGGATACATTATAGGCTTTAAAATCAGTTGCCTTAATATCGACGCCTAATTTATCGTTACACTTGGATTGGTTTTCGTCCGCCTTTATATCCGTCAAATACCTTCCAGGGAATCTATTTGAAAGTATTTTTTTATCCGTCACTAAGTCTGAATTGGATTTGGATGCTGGTGTGAATATTGATAACTTTTCAAAATCACAATCACTAACCACTGACAGACACAGACGGCAAACTTGGTAGAATTTTGGTGGTACATTACACATATTTCTAAATTAAACACAAAAGTACAAGTTTTAATAATCAAAAAGCGTATATATAGTGGCAGATAACAAAACAATAGACGAAAACAAACACGAAGGAAACATAAATAACATCCGTTGAATGAAAGAAAAAGCAACAATTTTGCATACAGAAAAAATAAAACTGTATGAGAGGTAAAATTCTGAGTATCTTGTTAACCCTTTCATTCAAAATGCATTTCTTACTTCTATCGTGATATACATACATTTATGCTCATAACGATTTTATCACTGAACAGTTTATATACTTTGCGATCCGATTTTTCTTGATATAATTAATGGTGCAAATAAAGAGGTCATCAGTACAGTGAAGCCCCTGCACATTTCATTAGAAAAACATCATCAGAGAGGCCACAATCTGCACAGACTGCAAGAATTTTAGAACATTCTTATTTTCATCCTGCTCAAAATAATCTCGCCTCGCATAAATACACTGGCAATCAGAAAAATCAGTAGGAATTGACAGCTGCCTCACGGGGATTTGGTTGCGCGCATGCATTCTTTTGTTCTCTTATCACTTCAGGAACTAAACTTTTCATTAGAGCTCGTATCTCACTTGCTTTGGATATTGTGCACTGTCGAAATAAGGTTGATTTAGACTTATCAAATTTAAGAACTGATGAATTAAATTTATCGCAACTACGAAACAAAGCAATATCACGGCGAACGATAGGCAGTACAGCACTAAACTGCTCCATCAATCGAGTATTTCGGATCGCGCACACAAGCCCACGGGTCTACCACATAGATATACTGCACGAATGTGTGCTGTGACTCAACGCTACCGAGTACACCTCTAAATAAACATCGCTGCCACAAAACTGCCGCACATATACTCCGAATTTCGTTACACCTGAGCAAGCTCGTCATATGGCTATACACACATTGGAAAATAGGTGATACCGCCAATCGTACTCTTTATTTAAATGATATATATATATATACACTCATGGCGCCTCTGTGTGGTGTGTAGGTAGGATGAGTTAACGTAATGCAGACGTAATGTATGTGCGCTGAATCCAATTATGATACGCTTCGCAATTATTTTTTGGCTTGGAAAGCTAAAAGCTGTATGTCTTCATACCCCTCCCGCAAAGTTGTGAGTTTTTCAGCCTCCCGAAACGAAGACTTGAGCTTCCAACGGTGCATCTTCTCCTCTCTACCCGTGAGCTAAATGTGATAAAAATCTACTATCAGTCAACCCATGCTACAATGACGAACTTCTTAGAACTCCCCCGTAACTGGTTATTTATGTGCTTGATTCGATCCGTGGCTTTATAAGTGTGCACAATGATGTACATTTCGTTGGAGGGCGCGTGAGTAAAAATAAGCCTTAACCCTCCCGTGCCATCTTATTGTTTTTTTAATTACCTGATATTCAAAATTAAAAACAAAACTCTTTATAACCGTAGCTCCAAAATATATCTTGTTTATAATTTCGCTACACGTATGAGATTCACTGAGTCTAAAACGGTAGATGAATAGAGGATACCGAACGCATTGGCTTATCACGATTAGTCAGTTATTTTCTCGTCTTGCTGACAGCAACAAATCATTTTATGTAGGTATTATACTTCAAAAAGCCACGTTTGATGATAATTTTATATGGGTCAAGATTTAATAAAAATGAGTAATATGCCAAATTTTCTTTTTACTGTATTATATTCTTTTATTGAAATGTTACAGTATACGTACGTATTTCATGCACCCAATAAAATTTCAGAAAAAACGAAATAGTGCTGCAACTGTGAGATATGGAATGGTAAAATGTAAAACCAATTCGTAGGAAACTAAAAACACTTTTTCTTTAGTGCAGCAAAATATGTACTTACCATTTTAATCTATCGTCATAACAATTTCGATAACAAAACAAGTGATAGTTTCAAAATGTTCATTCATCAAAAATTCATTTCGGTGTAAATGTTCCACCAGACACAGTTCGAAATACGATTCGTAAACAATAAAAACGTAGTGTATATGTACATGCAGAGGTTGAGTTGAAATTGGACTGAAATTCGACCCGCGTATTTGGTCCGTCAGGTTTGAGAGATCGGGTTGAAAGTGGGTCGAACTAATAGTTCGAAGTCAAAGTTGATTATTAGAAAAACGATAAAATGTCTGAAATTGACCAAAATATTGTTTTACTTGTGTGTCCTAGTTATGTTAATATGATTCAAAGACAATTGATGTGGCGGTTAAAATTGCTCGTGTGAATAAAGTGAGAAAACGTTTTATGAGGAAATTGTCACAAAGACTCCACCAATACTGAAAATTATTTAACAAGAAATATGGAAATGCTTACAGGTTTTATTTCCAATTGGAATTGTGCAGTAAGCAGCCTTAGCGAGAAAATAAAATTTTCGAATGCACAGAGATTCTTTTAAGTACATTAGCGAGAAACTTTCACCGGAGTTATAACCTCATCCCCGTCCTGTCCGAGAAGCTCTTCCTGTGGATATTAAAGTAGCTGTTGCCATATATAAGTAAGGCTCATATGCTGAGTACAGGGTAATAGCAAATCAATTAGGCGTACGAAAAGTGCGGTGCAAAAGTATGTATATGTATAATTTTTGCAACGTAATGGTGAAAATATTGCTCAAAGACGAAATCAAAATATCCATAGGCGAGAAAGCTGAACGGATAATACGTGCATTTTGGGATAAGAGTGGAATACCACAGATAACGGACGCCATAGACGGTACGCATATCCCAGTAACGCCGCCTTCAAATGTATATTCTAATTAATTTATCTGCCGTTAACTGTACTAAAACTTCACCACTTATATTCCCCACTGTTTCCGTGATTATTAAAAGGTGGTGCATTAAGTCCAGAAGAAGAATCTTTCAACACTTTCAAATAAGCAAGGATTGTAGTTTTAAACGCTTTTGGACGCCTTAAAGGGAGGTGGAGAATTTTACAGAAACGCATCGATATGGATGTGAATTTCGTTCCAAATATTGTAGCTACATGTTGCATTCTTCACAATATACGAGAAAGAAGAAAATCACCTTATAGGGATGCATAGAATGAAAGTACTGATTTTCATGGTGGCAACTTCGTGTGAAAATAACTTGTTAACTTTACAAGGAAACGAAATAAGAGATCATCTGAAAAATTTCATGCGAAGCAATTTCTATTTAATAAGAAGTCAAAAAGCTAGGTTGTAACAGTTTTTTTATTCGTCTTTCAAATTTAATCATGTAAATGTATATAAAAATTAAGTTCTATAACATATTATAAATAGGCTCTTCATTTTATCACATTTTCCTTATTTATTTATTCCGCTTAATACAATCTAAAAAATTCAACAAAAAAACAAAAAATTAAAATTAAAGTAAGCTTAACTAAAACTAAAAAAGTAACCTCCGAATAATTATGGTGGTGGTTCGGGTTTATAAAGGGAGACTGTCTAGGTGAAAATCGAAGTTGGCAAAATTGTTAACCCCTTGGGTACATTTGACGTATGAGACACGTCATGCACTTATTTGCCCTAGGAGCGGAAGACGTGTCTAAGACGTCATTTGAGTTTAGACAATATTTGACGTGTTTGTTATAAGCATAATATTAGGAAGGAGACTACCTGGCAGTGCAAACAATGCAAAGTAGCACTGTTACCTACTCGAAATAAATGAATTCTTACGTAAAATGTACTGCTTTTAAAACTACTCCGCGCAACCAAAAATTAAATCCGTTTCACATGCAAATATCTTCTCAAATAAATCCGTACCCAAGGGGATTTATACAGTATCAATAAAAGTCTTGTCTGAAGAATGTGGAAATTCATGTTAAGACATGCACTTCCTAGAAACGACTACAAAAATGACAGTTGTAAAAAAATTTAAAAGACGTTACGAGGATGGAAAACATAATAATAAACAAAACATACACAAGCAGTCTTCTGACAAATGCGAATAATACGTATTCAAAAGACTTCAAGTAATAACTGTAAAGGCCAAAACAGATAAAGAGTTTCAGAGCACTCGTCACCACTCGCAAATGTCAAATTCTACACTAAACTGAAGGGGACTGCACAAATAAGCAAGTGGTTAACACTCGTCCTTCGAAAAATTCGCCAACTTTTAACTTTTCACCCGCAAATATCAAAAGCGGCAGTTTGACAACATTCTTGACATTGTGGCTTTGAGGTGCAACTATAAATTTGGCTAAGGAATTACTTTGAAATATGAAAAAAAAACAGTGAGAAAGCAACCTCTTTATCATTCATGATTTAAAGAGTTGTGCCATCAACCAAAACAAAACATCAAATGATTAGACTTTTGGCATTTGTAAGCGTCTTATCTGTTCGGTCACTTTTTGCGAGTGGTGACGAGTGCTGTGGAAGTTATATATCTGTTTAGATCCTAAAAGAAAAAACTAACTCTAACAAAACATCAAGAGAAAGAACACAAACTAAAACAGTTTCCAACTAATGTGAAAATTCATATTGAAATTTATACTAAACACCAACTCCCCGATGACCTTGACCTTCGATCTTGTGACAAATGAAGATGGTTGAGGGGTGCGCTTGTGATTGTAGGGGGTAAAAAAATCCTTTAAAGTGAAAAACTTATTCGACAAGCAAAAATAATTTATTTACTCTGTGGTATGCAATTTCAAAACATTTTTAAGAGGCATCGTTAGGAGGTAGAGCTTTCAAAAATGCGTTTCATTCCTTTTGTTTATCTGCTATTTGTCCTAAACTGCCCTATGGTATGCAATTTCAAAACACTTTTTAGTTTAGAGGCATCGCTAGGAGAATGGAATATTTAATTTTCTAAAATAAAAAAAGAAATATGAAGGAGGCAAATGTATATGGGGCACATATATAGTATAATGAAAGCCCTAACGATAGACTCTGAGTCAGGTTACAAATAAACGCTTTTTCAATTCAACCCTGTTGCAATTAAAATCTATTGAGGGAAAGTAAGTATTATAATTTTTGGACATGGCTGACACGGGTTCAAAAGAGCCATAATTTGTCCTGTGAACTGGTGAATAAAGAAAATTGTGTCCTCTGGTTACTCGCGGGCGTGAATAAAAATTAATAAGGCTAAGAAGAATGGGTGAATTTTTAGCGCCAGTAACGACATCGTGCGTGAAAATAACCTCTGTATATACATATACATAGTTAGAAATCCTGTATGGCGACTAAAATTTCATCGGATTTTAATGAAAATTTGATGCCACTAACTTGGAATATTATTGAAATTTACAATTCCAATATGGCGACGAAGATTTCTCGATTTTAACGGATTTAATAATTAAGCCCGGATAGCTTGAGCGAGTCAGCGTTTGTGTTGAGTTCGTTAAATATATTGAGTGAACAAGAGGAACTGCCATTGATGTTGTTTTCTCAAGATTTTTAGAAAACATCTCATCAAATACATTTGTCTCGTAGTTTCGTTATCATAAACTGATTGTATCATATGTTATAAGTCGTTGCAATAACACAAACAGTGCCGATATGTAAATAATGTAGTTATTACATTATCTAATCGGAATTAAATTATTAGTTGAGTGTAATATTGTCCCTATGTATATATCGACTGATATTATGACATTACTTTTACTACACAAAATTATATGTACTATTTTCAATTATGAGGTGTCCCTCAAGTTACACGATTAATTGATTCCCTGTAACTCGAAACCGTGTAAGTGGAAACCCAGATTTTGTACTACTGTTAGTGACCTGTATATTCCACTTTTCAAGAGCAGGAAGCGAAAGGATTCCGCAGATAGCTAACATTGACGAACATATGGTAAATCCTTATTATTTTGCCTTTTTTATGAAAATTGGTATAAAACCGTGTAACTCAAATAGCGTGTAACTTGAGGGAACGTCGCAATTTTTTTTCGTGTAACTCGAAAATCGTGCAACTCAAGTACCGTGTATCTCGAGGGATACCTGTATTAAAACTCAATCAATCAATTCATTTTTTCAAATAAAAATATTATTTATATTTACAGAATGTCAAATCTTATCAATTTTAATAGTTTATTAATTAAAGTTGATTATTTTCCAATTTTATTTCGCTCAAATTTATAGCACATGTAGGGCTTGGCAACAAATGAAAGTACCCGAAGTGGGAACTTCAGATGGCCAAGCGTTTACAAAATAATAGAATACAAAAATTTTCACGCGGCTCTAAATCCCATTCATTGCAACACTTTCCCAAAGCGGCGCACAATGTTCTAAATCGCTCAAAAGCTGGTCAAAATTAACAAAATGAAAGTCAAAAAACTATATTTCTAAATACATATATAAGTTGCAATCGAGCAGCCAAAGCGAGCGGACGCATTTTTAATAAGTCGCGTAATCAAGTGCAGTGCAAGTGCAATAGTGATCAATCAGCAATAACCCAGAAACAGTTGTGCAAAATCAAAGTGCATGCGAATACAGAAAAGTGCTAAGTGAGCAGCTCGCGCATGTTCACAATTGACGATAGAAGAAGTAATACCGCTGACAAGCGGAAAAATCAAGCCGATGCAAACGGTGACATGGACACTGACTTAATACCCGCAATTAGTGAAAACAAAAATGAGACCGTGCCAGCGGGCATCGAACGATACTTTCAAATAGTAACTAGGAAACGTAAACGTGGCCAAATAAATGCCGAAGATGCATCCCAAGCCCACCCCCAAAGCGCAAGCTCCTCGGGCACCGGCTCCAGCAATCGGTTCGCAGCCCTAAACGTTGAACCGGACACACCGACGACACCCAAACCCCCCCCAATCTACGTAAGAACTGAAAATAATAACGAACTAATAAAAAGTCTAAAAGCAATAATAAAAAAAGACCACTTCTACATAGTAGAAATGAAAAGAGGCCGTCTGAGGGAAACTAAAATCCAAGCGCAGAGGGAGGTAGATTACTGCCAAATTGTTAACTGGCTAGAAAAAAGACAGCAGCAATTTTACACGTATCAACTTAAAAGTGAAAAAGGCCTAAGAGTAGTAATTAAGGGGATCGATCACTCAGTCCCAACGGAAGACATAAAACAAGAACTAAAAGATCTAGGCTTTGAAATAAAATACGTGCATAATATACTAAATCGATTTAAACAACCGCAGCCAATGTTTCGAGTGGAACTAACGCCCGAAAGTAGCAAAACCCCAAAAGGCAAGATTCATCCCATTTACGAAACACGTTATATCTTAAACAGAAAGGTAACGATCGAAGAACCGTTCAAGAGAAAAACCCCTGTACAATGTAAAAATTGCCAGGAATTTGGCCACGGTGGAGACCACAAAACTGAAAACTGCAATAAAAACAAGAATAACCCATTAGACAAAAAATGTAGCAATTGTTGTGGAAACCACACAGCCAACTATAGGGGCTGCCCAGTATACATGGCTATTCAAAACAACCAAAGGCAACAATTAGCTAATAATAAGCACAACTCAAACGTCAATTTCCAGCAACCCCATGTATTCCCCACCCCAGCTTGCATTCCACCCGCAGCCTCAGACCAAGTAGAGCAAACATCATTTCACGGAGACAACAGACAAGGACCTACATATGCAAGTATAGTAAGAAACAACGAGCAAACGAACGTGAATAATCAAAACGACGGCATAATGCAAATTCTGATAACATCGACTAACAACTTAAATCAACTCACGCAAACCATGCAACAAATGCAGAATATGCTTAACAGGCAAACAGAAATACTGATTAAACTAGTAAAATGAAAGAAATCAAAATAGCACACTGGAATGCCAACGGTCTCCCCAAACACAAACTAGAATTAGAAAATTTCTTAAACTACAACCAAATCGAAGTGATGCTAATTGCTGAGACACACCTCACAGATAAAAATTACTTCAAGATATTCGGATATACATTATACAGAAATGATCACCCCAACAACAAGGCCTGCGGAGGTACAGCAATACTGATCAAAAATAGGATTAAACACCACCTGATTAGCACCACCCAAACAAAGGAGATCCAGCATACGGCAATATGCATCACAGAAACGGGAGGACCCATCAACATAGCAGCAGTCTACTGCCCCCCAAGATACAACCTGGAAAAGCAACAATTCGACGAATTCTTCAAACAACTAGGAAATAGATTTCTAGCAGCTGGGGACTACAATGCAAAATCCCCACTATGGGGGTCAAGAATAACAACGTCGAGAGGCAAGCAGCTTGCAAAGTCAATACATGCAAACAACCTTAACTGTATCTCCGGCAGAAAACCTACGCACTGGCCATCCGACAGACGGAAAAGGCCGGATATCATAGATTTTGGACTCTCCAAAGGCCTGAATCAAAATCAACTTAGTGCTACAACAACTTTGGATCTCTCTTCAGACCACGCACCGACCATCATTAAACTAAGAAGTGTTCCAACGTTCATAGAATCACCCCAAAGACTGACGAACAAACATACTAATTGGCACAAATTTCATCAACTGTTTAAAAGAAACTTCAACCCACAAATCAAACTCAAAACAGAGGAAGATATCGAAAGCGCCCTGGAACACTTCAACGACACAATCAAGGACTGTGCCCAGGCTGCCACGCCAGCTATCCAAGTAACTGATAGAACACCGGATACAAATACCATCACCACTCTGCAGCTTCTCAAAAAAAAGAGGAAAGCAAAAAGACACTGGCAACTAGCAAGATCTCCACAAGCAAAGGCAGAACTAAACCTGGCCACTAAAAACCTAAGAACGCATCTGGAACAAGAGAGGAGCCAAAGTATCGACAAATTCACCGCAGGGCTAACCCACTACCAGGACACAGGCTACTCTATCTGGAAAGTAACCAAGGGAATTAAAAAACCAATGCAACAGAACGTACCAATACTGGGGAAAAACAATGAATGGATCAACGAGGACGAAGCCAAAGCGGAGGCGTTCGCGGAATATTTGGAAAAAGTATTCAAACCCAACATAACAACTATAGCAAGCCCAACCAAAACGTCGGGGGAAAAGCCAATTCGCTTTAGTTTCACCTCAATCCTGTACAAAATACAAGAACTAAACCCAAAGAAAGCTCCAGGCCATGACAGCATCACTGGGCAGCTAATAAAAGCCTTACCGCTAAATGGGATAATCGGGATTCTACATATCTTCAATGCTATCCTTCGCCTCAACCACTTCCCAGCCCAATGGAAGCTAGCAAAAATATTCTTCATACCGAAACCTGGAAAAGATATATTTAAAGTGGAATCATATAGACCAATTAGCTTACTCCCAATACTCTCCAAGCTGTTTGAAAAGCTGCTCCTAGACAAACTTCAATACTACCTAGACAGCAACAAAATCATCCCCCTTCACCAATTCGGATTTAGGGGCCAACACAGCACTATCGAGCAAATCCACAAGATACACAACAAGATAAAAGACGCTATGGAAAGCAGACAATATTGTGTCGGCTTATTCCTGGACATTGCTCAAGCATTCGATAAGGTGAACCACAACGGACTATTAACCAAAATCAAGAGACTCCTCCCAGAAAAATTTCATAACATAATACATAGCTACCTAACAAATAGGAAATTCCAAGTATCCTACAACAACTACACCAGCAAGACGCGCCAAATAGAAGCAGGAGTCCCACAAGGAAGTGTCTTGGGACCAGTCCTCTATCTACTATATACAGCAGATCTCCCAGTGGACACAGAAGTAATGGCCACAACGTTTGCAGACGACACAGCGCTAATATTTGCTCATAAAAACCCAACGAAAGCGACCAGGGTTATACAAGAACACTTGAATAAAATTATAGACTGGACCAACAAGTGGGGCATCACCCTCAACGAAGACAAAACAGAGCAAATAACCTTTACTCTTAGGAAAAAGACCTGCAAGCCTGTTGAAATAAACGACAAAAAGGTTAAACTTGTTAACACAGTTAAATATCTGGGCATGCACTTGGACCGCAGGCTAACTTGGAAAACTCACTTGCAAAAAAAGAAAGAGCAGGTAAACCTGACTTTCAAGAAAATGTACTGGCTGCTAAATAAAAAGTCAAAACTAAACCTAGACACGAAAATAGCAGTATATAAAAGCATCATCAGACCAATCTGGACCTACGGCATCCAACTCTGGGGGGCAGCGAAGATATCAAATATCGACACCATCAAAAGAGTCCAATCAAAGATAATCAGGGCAATAACTGGCGCACCGCGCTACATGCGCAACAAATTTCTGCTGAGAGACCTAAAAATTAATGAGGTTGAAGACTCAATAGCAAAGTTAAGCAACACATACCTAAACAGGTTAAAACAACACCCGAACAAAACTGCCAGACCCATTCTTACAGCAAAAAGTTTTTCTCGCCTAAAGAAAAACGATCCAATAAATTGCGCAAAACGCAACGCTTAAACAAAATCGTCTATATATTAAACAAGACGAAAAACAAACTGGCAGTAGTCATTTACAGACAAGTATTTCACGATGGGAACAACCAATTCAAAAAAAGTGGACAACGCAGGAGAAGTAGTGAATACTATCATCATCAACCCAGAAGACATCAGATCAGAGAATATAGAACTCATCCTAATCATACTGACGATCGAAGTAGGACTATCTTTCCTGTACCAGATCTACAAAGATTATAGAAGGGGACTCAAGAAAAAATACACCAGCAACGTCGCCCACGTTTAAGCAGCTATACCATCCAGGCCAGAGACGACCGGCAGGAAGACCGGGCATTATGGATAGCAGACGAGCAGACGAATTATAGAAAACAATTGTCTAGGCAAAGAGCCTAGCAATATAAGTTTACCTTAGATTAAGATTTATTTAGATTAAGATATCGAAATAATATATGCTAGAGCCATGTAGGCTAATTCATACAAATAAAGAAAAATGTTCAAATAAAAAATACATATATAGATTTATTAAGGACATCGTGATGCTTCACATAGTAATAATTTTGGTTCACTAATAGTACATTTTACTATGTTTGTTATCTGTTAAATTTGGCAGAGTAGTCATCGAGTAAATATTCAAATTTTATCTTACCTTTTCAAAACTGTGTCATACACCTGAACGTGAGAAAAATATTTACATATAGTATTTATTTGTTAGGGACAATGTTGCTCTTTTGATAGCACCCAAATAACGGTTTAATTTTGTAGCGGTTTACGTGTGACGTCACTCTTAACGTAACCCTTGATAGAATACAGTTTTTTTAATGTAATTAGGCCTAAAAACCGTCAGGCACGGGTCGGCGCGGTGATTCCAATGGGAACGTAATCTCCTAACGGTGATGAATATGGGGTATAAAATTCAGCTGCCGCAACCTGCCGAAGCTACAGTTATGAGCCTCCATTTACAACTCTATACATGTCAATATGCTGTTTGCGACATTATACATATGTTCGGCTATTGGAATTACTTCATAGACTGTAATACGGGTTCGTTTCTGTGTAGCTTATTTGTCAGGTCTTAATATAGGTTGTTTTAAATCCAATAGTTCAAAATAGTGGATCCAATGTCCAAGGACATTACAAGCAGTTTTTTAATATGTGTGCATTGTATTTAGCTAATGAGAGTGTTTTTACTTATTTTCCGAAAAAGGGCCCCCGAGAAACGTTAATACTCAGGGCTAGTTACGCCACTGAGCAGTATACCATGCATAAAAATAATTTTACCGTTTTCTACAATTCTTCGAATTTCGACCTTATGTTGCTGCGTTGAAGAATTTTCATTCCGGTATAATTCACTCTTGTTTATTTACGATTCGTAAAAGGAGTGTTTTCGATTGTTTCAGTGCGCGTATTGTTCAGGATAATTCTTAGACATTAAAAAACCAATTAATTTGTTAATTAATAAAACAATGGCATTCAAGAACCCTTATATACCAGTTTTGGTATAAATCCGAAAAGGTTTTGCAATTTCGTCCGCCATATTGGATACGCCATTTTGAATTTTTCCATTCAGATACCAGAAATGAAAGAAGCAGCATCAAGAACCCTTATATACCAATTTTGGTATAAATCTGACAAGGTTTTGAAATTTCGGTCCGCCATATTGAATGTGCCAATTTGAATTTTTCCATTCCGATACCAGAAACGAAACAAGCAGCATCAAGAACCCTTATATACAAATGTTGGTATAAATCCGATAAGGTTTTGCAATTTCGGTCCGCCATATTGGATCCGCCATTTTGAATTTTTCCATTCCTATACCAGAAATGAAATAAGCAACATCAAGAACCCTTATATACCAATTTTAGTATAAACCTAACAACGTTTTGCAATTTTGGTCCGCCATATTGGATCCGCCATTTTGAATTTTCCAGTTTTGAAGACGGATTTGAAATCAGCGATACTGAAAACCCCCATATACTCAGTTTCAAGCATTTCTAGTGATATGTCGAATTTTGGCCAGCTTTTGAGCGATTTGGAACACTGTATGGCGGCTGGTGTAATGGTTAAAACTTGGGCTTGTGATTCAGTGGTCACGGGTTTGAATCCCTGTGGGCGGAGGCTTTTTTTCGGGTCTTTCTCAATTTTTATAACATTCGGGTCCGCAATTAAGTGAAGTGATAAATTTTTTTTTTTTTTTTTTTTATTATTTATACGCAAAAGGCATAGATAAGGCAAAAAATTGGGATTGCGGACTTTTCAGCAAAGGATTGTAATTAAAGCGAATACCAAAAGACTTTGTACATTAAAATTCAAACTTTTATTATTTTTCATGATGATGATTTACATTTGCCGGGGTGATATTCATTATGTGTAGAAGCAGGGGAAACAGTAATTATTTCTGCATCTAGCACAGGTTATAAACGCCGCATTTTTACAATCACAACGTTGTTTCAAACAAACATTGTGATTGTAAGTGATATTCATTATAGAAGCAGGGGAAACAGTAATTATTTCTGCATCTAGCCCAGGTTATAAAAACCGCATTTTTACAATTACAATTAATATTTCGATATTGCTCTGTGTGCCGAGTTATTGACTGTTTTCTGTTTTTTGAGGACTGAATTGTGTATCTCTCCCTTACAATTTTTTACCGAGTTTGTTGGCAATTACGCTACATACCAATTGCGCTACTGACCATATTGGGGAAGCTGTTTGCCCAGAATTTATCTTGCATTGCGGGCAACATACATGAGGCGCTCCAATGGGCCGCCTTAAGAAGGATTATGTGGCGACTGATGCCTCTACTTCTGAGGCCAGGGTTGGCGGAGTCACCTCCTCGAGTCGACTAGAGGTTTGCGGTGCTGCACCGCGTAAATCCGCTAGAATTAATTATGGATGCAATATGGAGCTTCGCCCCTGCTTCGGCAGACAACAGTGGCTTAAAAATGATTTTATTGAGGCGGCTGGGCTCGCCGACGCATCTGATGCCCTGTTGGTGACGCCGCTTGTAGCGGTACTCTGGTGACGTCATCGGCGTACTTGGCGCCCATTACGATACAAAAACTGTCAGTTACTGATACTTTGGTTGCTGATTCATCTGATGGACCTGGACCTGCTGTTGCGCTTGATGGTGGTGCTGGCTCCTTTGGCGTCGTTGGTGCGACTGACTGTGCCACTGACATATAAGAACTGGACTGCTGATCCCTTACAAAAACTCACATCAAAAGTAAGACCAAATTTTGACCGAATTCTAACTATCTCGCTCTTTCTTAAGCCCGCAGGCAGACAAATTTACAAAAAAAAATGGCCAATAGCCAAATGAAGGTGGCGCCATGTATGTGCACTTCTTTTGGTTTTTTCTAGTATCTTCGCATGTGATACATCTTTTTGATACTCCCAATAGATAAATAAAAGTAAACACAAGCTTTTTGCACATCACTTTTACCCACGACAGCCTTTACAAGTTGCCCGCCAACTCATCATTTTCCGTTGCAATCAGCTGTTAGAATAGTTTAACGATGTCCAACAGATGGCTACTTCATTTTGTGATACAACTTTTAGCTTGGGTTGGTATAAACGAGAAATGTGAAGGTTAGACAAAGGCAGAAAAATAATTTGTATAGCTATCTTTGTTTTTCTTAAGTCCCCAGCTGATTGCCGCGAGGAACATTTTTATGAAAAAACTTAAAATTGAGCGTGATATGAGAGAAATCGGTTTGTGAAAGCTCAATTATTTTTAATTTGCGTCAGTTTAAACATAATTGTACGGTATTTTAGGGCATTTTTAATAGCATGATTTGCTCCATGAGGATTGATCCTGTGCTAAAAATGGTCTCATTTTTCAGACGACGGTTAGCAGTCCAGTTCTTTCATGTCAGTGGACTGTGCTGTTGCTGTCTCCTCCCTCGGAGGCGTTCCTGTTGTGGGCTGTGCCGGCCTCGGTGCTTCCTCGGAGTCTGCGGCTGATGGCGCTTCTGATGACCGGTCTGACGGTCCCCTTACTTCATAACCTCCCTGGTTCAATAGCGATCTTCGGAGGCTAAGAAATAGGAAGACTAAGTTGTTGAAGGCATATCTTTTGAATAGGAATAACTTTTCGTACGACGAATTTATTGAGTGTTATAATACATTTCAGGAATATTCCATACAGTTATATAATGATTACGTAAAACGAATGACAACTGAATTCTACAACAATCCCCGCATTTTATAAATTTATTAACTCTAAAAGAGAAGTGGACGACACTGCTAATATACAATATGAAGGAGTTTCTAGTGACACTCCATCTGCAATATGCGATATGTTTGCGTCCTTTTTCGAAAAATCATTCTACCCTGAATTTAAACTCGATCTTAACAATTTTAACCACTTAAACAAAAATCCTATTCCTATTAATTTATCCGTCTGTATTACTCCTAATGATGTCCTCAAGCATATCAATGAGCTCCCTCTTGATTTTACATCAGGACCCGGTGGTATTCCGCCAGCTATTCTTAAGGGTTGTTCTAATGAACTAGTTATGCCTTTAACATGAATTTTTCAAAAGACTCTCAAGGCTAGACAATTTCCTCTGCTCTGGAAAAACTCCCTCATATAAAAAGGGTAACAAAAATGCGGTACGCAGCTACAGGCCTATTGCGAAATTTTCGTGTATCCCACAACTTTTTGAGTCAATTATATAATCACAATTTTTTACTGTCTGCAAGCGCCTCATCTCAACAAACCAGCACGGTTTTCTTCCGGGGCGGTCTACTTCTACGAATTTCCTCGAATTTGTTACCATTGGTACCGAAAGTTTTCAAAACGGTTTGTAAACAGACTGCATCTATACTGAATTCAGCAAGGCTTTCGATAAGCTTTCTCATTCCGTAATAATCCTTAAATTAGTAAGTCTACGCTTTCCACCTCTGCTTATTAACTGGATTCGTTCTTACTTACTCTGCAGGACATATCAGGTTTCTTTTCGTCACTCCACCTCAAACAAGATATCAGCTAAGTCAGGAGTCCCGCAGGGTAGTCACTTACGTTCACGTCTTTTTATTTTATCTATTGATGACATCTCACAACTCCCCAAAAGCTATCAAATCTTAATCTACGCACGAGAAATATTAGCGACTGCCACGCGGTTCTAAATAACCTAAAAATATTCCACTTGTGGTGTACACACAATAATTTAGCACTTACTATTGGTAATTAATATAGCTAAAAACATCCATAGTTTCTTCAAACTGCCCATAAGAGAGGAAGAAATCATTAAGGCATACCGTTCCAACAAGAAGTCAGTCGAAATCCATCGTAATTAAATATAGTAACGAATTCATTAGAGATCGTGTTCTAGCAGCTTTGAAAATAAATAAAAATTTTAGGCAATCTTCCTTAGGATTTGTTGTTCATAATGATCAGGATGATAATAATCTCAACGATAGTAGAATCTACATAAATGAATTTTTGTCTAAGGAAAAGAAAGCATTGTTTTATAGGGCTAAAGAATTTAAAAAGGCTAATAACTATAAGTATGTGTGGGTTAAGAATGGCAGAATTTACCTGAAGATGGAAGAGAAATCAAAGCGCTTTGAAGTCAAAGAAAGCGAACGTTTTGCTGTTTTCTCATCTAGTCTTGAAAGACTTCCTTCTACATCAAGAGATAATTAAGTTTTTCCTATATTAATAACGTTTATTATGTCATTAAATATTTTTTATCAGAATGTTAGGGGCTTACGAACCAAAACTGAAAGTGTTAGACTCGGAGTTTTGGAAAATAATTATGATGTTATATGCTTTTCCGAAACTTTTCTACGAGATAGTGTGCACAGTGACGAATTGTTCGATGATAGATACGTGGTATTTAGAAAAGACCGTAAACTTGATCAATCTATACCAAAAAAGGATGGAGGCGGTTGCCTTATCGCTGTAAATTATGAACTTAACGCTTATCGTGAACATTCTTTTGAGACTGATAACGAAGACTTAGTGGTTGTCATTAAATCGGGTAGTTCTTTGGTATATATCTGGTGTGTATATATTCCACCTCAAAGTCCGCAAGACACGTATGACGAAATTCTATCAAAAATTACTGATAAATGTCTTACCCTAGATCAAAATTCGAAGGTTCTAGTGGTCGGGTACTCTAATTTGCCTAACCTGGTCTGGAATTTTGCTAAAAACGCAGCTTGCATGAACACTAATGCTCTAAATAGCACATCCATGACTCTAATCAACAATATGGATTTTGCAAACTTAAAGCAATATAAAAGCTTCACCAAAAGTAATGGCAGGATATTAGACCTTGTTTTGTCTAATGTTAACACCAATATTTAAAAGTGGAGATGCTAAACTCGTTACCAATTATCGTCCTGTTTCTCTCTCAAATAGTTTGGCATTACTTTTCGAGAAAATTGTTTACAATCAACTTTTTCCACAGATTCGGAAATTTATTAGTAAATGCCAGCACGGATTTTTCCCTGGTCGATCCACAACAACCAACTTGGCCCTGTTTACGGATGTTCTCGCCACTGCATTGGATGCGGGCGAGCAAGTTGATTCCATTCACACTGATTTCTCTAAAGCCTTCGATAGGATCCGGTGGATTACGGTGGAATGGTTCGCTTCGTATCTTGTTAACAGGCACCAGGAGGTATGTAGTTTTAAATGGACATAAATCTTCACCCTTTCTTCAGACCACGGGCGTACCTCAAGGTACTATTCTTGGCGCGTTTATCTTTCTATTATATATAAATGATCTCCTGGATAATATAAAATCTTCTTGTTTACTTTATGCTGATGATGCGAAAATATTTCGCAGAATTAATGACATCACAGACTGCATACGATTACAGGAGGATATTAGTAACTTGGAAAAGTGGTGCAAAGATAACTTGCTTCCGCTTAATGTTGTCAAATGTAAACAAATTTCTTTTGGTCGTAAACATAATAGGTTAAAATTTGACTATTTAATAAATGGGACAATCCTGGAGCGTGTTTCGGAGATAAAGGACTTGGGCGTGATATTTGATGATAAATTGTTGTTCTCATTGCATATTGGTTATATAGTAAAGAAGGCATATAAGTTATTAGGATTTATCCTCAGAACATGCAAATCCTTTAAAACCCCAGAGGCGTACATCTTTTTGTTTAACACCTTAATTAGAAGTGTACTGGAATATGCTAGTCCGGTGTGGAACCCATTTTACTCTACGTACATTCAACAACTTGAGTCTCCTTTGCGGAGATTCACTAGAATATTGACGTATAGATTATTTGGAACAGCACAGGAATATAACGCCAGGCTTCAAAGTTTATCAATTTCTTCACTGGAAAGTAGAAGGATATTCATAGACGAAGTCTTCGGTTTTAAAATATTGCACAGCCACTTGGATGTTCCAGAGCTGCTTCAAGGAATTCGGTTTAATGTGCCTCCACGCCGTTGCCGTACTATTCAACCTCTGTTCAACATTTCTACTGCTCGAACGAATCTATTGTCCAAGTCGCCACTGCATCGCATTCAAAAGAATCATAATGAGAAATTTAAATATGTATATCGATATTCTCGTAGATAGTAACCTAAATCATTTTAAAAAAGTTTTGTTTTCGGGTCTGGAATTTCAATTTCAAATGGACAATGAATCCTAACGGTTCCTCTACTTATTTTATTCTATTTCTTATATCTTTCATAATTTTACATTCCTATTTATTACTTAATTTCGCTCTCCTTTTATTCTTATTCTTTTTTGATTTATTTTTTTTCGATTTTACTTGAGTTATGCTTTTTCTATCATTTTGATTTCATCTTTTTTTTGCCATCCTTTCCCACACATTTAGAATATTAAGAATATTGATTTCGGTTTTTATTTTTTGTTTCCATATTTTTTTTTTTCTAGATTTTAGATTATTATGATTACTATTATTCATCGCTTATTTGTATTGCATGGTAGTAGTTTATATTTTTAGTTATGTGGGCTTTTTAAATTGAATTATAATACTTTACTTACTTAATTTTTCTTCTTCTATATTTAGAATTACATTTTCATACATATATTACTTAGTACTACACTCAACGGTAGATTGTAATTGGACTGTGTCTGTATTCTATCGTATAAATAAATAAATAAATAAAGTGCGAAATCATGACTTTTTGTAGAGAACGTAATCCCCTGCGTTTTGATTATGCCCTATCAAATCATGCTCTACGACGTGTTCATTCTGTCCGTGATTTGGGGTTTATCCTGGATTGCAAATTAGACTTCGTTGAGCATATCAACTGTACGGTGGCTAAAGCCAGCTCTATGCTGGGATTCATCAAAAGATGATCCCGTGAATTTTCCAATAGGACTTTTCTTTTGTTAGACCAATTCTCGGATACGCGAATCAAGTTCATATTGACTGCGTCGAATCTGTGCAAAGAAAATTTGTCAGATTCGCTCTTAAGGATATACTTCGAGGCAATCCAGTTCTTCTTCCTTCTTGATCGTCGGGGGCTCCTTGCTATATACTCGTTGCACAAACGTCGGGAGATCGCTGACATTGTATTTGTTCACCAATTACTAATTGCTGATCTAGACTCTGACTCCCGAATTCACTTGCAGATTGAACTAGCGCAATCTTAGGCTGATGTCACTTCTGCAAACTAGTTTATGTAAAACTAACTATAGCTTTTTCAAACCTATTAACCGGATAAGGTTAAATGTGAATAAGAATGCTGATTTGTTTGATGTTAGTGTTAGTAAGCATGCACAGACCCTACGTCTGCACTAGCCAGATTTTCTGGTAAGCTGATTAAACGTCATCGCTGATATGTCTAGTGTGTGGGAATATTCTCGTAATACATTTCATTTGAAAAATGGTATTGCGGAAGAAACAAGTTGTAGATATTTTGATTAACTTACATGCTTTGACGATATCGGACCATGCTTTCTTCTTCAAGTCTAAATGTTTATAAAATTTACTCTTCATATTCCATAAGCACTCTTTTTCACGAAAACTGTTAATAAATTCAATTACTTAGATAATTTAAATTTCGCAATTTTTTACACTGCATCTGTTAAATTCCTGGTAGCTGGTAGCATGGAGGTTAGAGACCAGGAAAACCATCGCCGTAGAAAATTGTGTCCGCGAAATATGGACAAAATAAGTGAGGCGCTGCGATCGCGACGTTGTCTCAATCAAGGAGGGTACTTTAAATAACGATGATTGACGCAAATTGTTTTTCAATCTATTTCTCCGATCAGATGCTAAACCACTTGTACATCCACGCACAATACAATATTTCACCATTTTGTAATGTTTCTTTTTGTCAAAGCCAATGCCGCGAAGAAAATTTGTACATTATGCTAACTTCGCAGATACTACTTGTCACGACAGCGCGGCTGGTGG
This sequence comes from Dysmachus trigonus, assembly GCA_949715965.1. NCBI lineage: Eukaryota > Metazoa > Arthropoda > Insecta > Diptera > Asilidae > Dysmachus > Dysmachus trigonus. The sequence continues at coordinate 47,284,247 of OX454321.1, forward strand.
CTGAAACATGAACTATAAATTTACAGGGACAGGCGGACTAATGCTTTAGCACGTAGCGATGGTTCTCCTGGTTTCTAACCTCCATGGCTGGTAGCAAAAAATCTGGGTTGCCATTTCTGTCTTACCAGAAAATCTGGTATGCCGTGTGCGGTCTCCACTAGACATTTTATGGACAGAACAGCTGGTAAGACAGAAAGTCTGGCTAGTGCAGACGTGCAGTGAAGAAAAGTCTGTGTGAAAAGTGTGATCGCATGTCTACTAACATCGGACCAAATGATGAATAATCAGTCATATGGTACAGATTAATTCTGTTATTTTAAAAAGCTGAAAGTCTGAAAAAAAATAAAAATATTTTCTATGTATGACCTTTCTTTCTATTTTAGGCTAAGAACTCATGGAAGTATATGAATAATCCTGTGAAAGCGTTGTTCCTTATTTTTTCAACAATCGTTAATCACCTAATGATATAATTTTTGTTACAGATACAGAAGCTGAAAATGTGTCAGATGAAGATAATGATTCAAATTATAACAATTTCGTATCTGAAAAGAGCGACAGCGGTGATGTCAATTAATAATTTTCCTGATAAAATTAAAATATCGTATTAATTTGTATATATAATTGTAGTAATATTATATATATATATATATATATATTAATTATATTTAAATATTGTATTGTATTGTATTAACTTTTCTAATAAATAGTAATAACAGACATTTAATATTATAAATGCATAAATAAAATATATTTTTTACCTTCATTATAGTATTCATTAATAATAATAATAATAAATTTATTAGGGCGAAGTACAGAAGATTACAAAATCTTATTAAGTACTACAATATCTATACATTTTAAATCAAAATTAACTATTAATTAAAATTAAAATAAAATAAATAACAAAATTGAACTATTAATAAATGAAAGAGTAGATATTAAAATAAGGCAATGAAAATAAGACAAGTGAAAAGAAAGAGAGAAAAGAAGAAGAGAAGAACAGAAGTATATATGCCGCTTATAATTTTAAATTCCATATAGATTAACGAAAAGCCCTGCTGGACCCAGCAATCTGCAAATTCTTAGACAGAGAGTTCCAATTACGGACTGCCTGGACAAAGAAAGAGCGCTCGCTCGATTAAGCCCTCTGCTTGACTAAAGAAAGCTCAGCTTCTCGTAAAAATACATTGGACTTCTATCACTTATTATTTTATGCAAGAAGTAAATTCCACGTCTTGAGTTTTTTGGCACACCTTGAATCCAATTTAGGAAAAATAGTACTGCAGTAAGAGAAATGCGGTATTATTACTGCTTTCATACGTAGTTCAACCTGTACATCATCAGAACTCAGTCACAATTTGCGGAGTGACCCGTAGATCCTGCTTAACCGTTTGGCTGCTACGCGGCGCAAAAGCGCTGCGTTCATTTGTCTCGAAAACCGCGACGCAGCGCAGTTTCAGTGTGTCTTTGTTGCTCCGTGGGAGTGAACGTAGTTCTGACCTCACGCGTACTTTGTAACACGAGTGCATTCTAAAATAACTTTTTACCGTTTTTATATATTATTTTTAAAAAATAACAATATACGCAGATGCCTAAATAAAATTATTTAAATTACTTGTATTCTTTCTTATTAAAATAAGATCAATTTATGGGAAAAGAATAAAGACTATTGGATAATTAATTTTGCCAAAAAGTATTTTCCTCTCTGATGGTTTGTAGAAATTATGCGGATCAAAAGTTGAAACTTGTATGAAAACACAGGTGGTCTTAAAGTTATACGCATGACAGTAGATGGGAAGACAGCTCGATTTAGATTGATTTGATAAAAGACAATTTGTCAGCGACCATTTATGTATATACTCTAGATCTTCGTTGATTCGGGCAACACAATCCTCCATCAAACCAATTGGTGGACTCAAAACAATTAAACGTCGTCAGAATATAAATGGATTTGGCTGTTTTTTACCACCAAGGAAAAGTCATTTATAAACAGACTGAACAGTAACGGACCTAAAATAGAGCCCTGGGGGACACCAGAGAGGAGTAAAGCAGAAGACGAAAGTGAGTTCCCAAACTTAACCACCTGACAGCATTCAATAAGGAAATTACTTACTAATTTGACAGCAGAAGGCGACAAATTAAAGTTATTAGAGAGTTTATTTAATAGAATGGAGTGACGCACAGAGTTGAATGCCTTACTGAAGTCAAGTAAGACAAGTGCAGTAAGGTGGTCATTATCGAGTGCTTCACAGAAGTCTGAAGTAAATTTTTAAAAGAGCCGTCTCACAGCTAGGACTAGGACGAAAGCCAGACTGCCATTTGGTAAGAAGATTGTTCGATGCAACAAATTCCATTAGCTGTTTGTACATAATTTTTTTCCGAAACTTTCGCCAAGAAACACAATAAACTGATCGGACGATCGAGTCACTAAGTTCAGATGGGACTAATTTTTTAGCAGTGCCCTTTTCAAGTGTTGGAAATTGGGAGGTCGTTAAGCAGTGATTGTAGATATGCATGAGTGGGCTGATTACGTAAGGAGCTATTAATTTTAGGAAAAAAGGTGGTAATGAGTCAAGTCCACTGGCATTCGTTTTTCTAGAGTAAAGAATATCAGATGCGTTAATGTAGCGGAAACTAAAGCCTTCGTTAGAAATAACACCGCTAGTCAAATTCTGAACAGGGCTATTGATTTTAGATAAATCCGCAAAAAAGGCATTCAAAACGTTTGCATCAAGGTCTATTTTAGTCGGCTCCTTTCCATATACACCCATATTATGAATGTTTTTCCATAATTTTTGTGGAGGTAATTTCACGTCAAGTTTAAATTTTAAATACCTACGTTTAGAGGAACGTATCATGCTTGACACTCTATTTCGAACCAATTTGTATTGTTTTAAAGTAGCTTCCACACGATCCTTCTGTACTGTCTATAAAGATAGTCTCTTTCGCTCATTGCATTATGGATCTCCGCCGTAATCCAAGGGCATCGCTGTAGGCGTATTCGGCACGTCTTTAATGGAACATGATGTTCATAAATTTGTTGCAATGATTCAGTTAAACATTGTGCTTTGCTGTCCAATGTATTTTCATAATAAATGTTTTTCCATGAAATTTGTTTGCAGTCTGATATAAGTGAGTCTTCATTAATGTTCTTGAAATCACGGTATGTGAGGGATGAGTACTCAGGTATTGAGAGCTATATGTAAGGAATAGGAAATCTTGATCAAAATTGGACGGAGGAGAAATCTGATTGTGAAATAGTAAGTTAGATAGATTTATTGTAAGGTAATCCAGCTGAGATGGTGATGAAGTATTATAATATGTCGGTAAACTATTGATTGTTTTCAAATCCAACGTCTGTAAAAGGTAAACCAGCTCACTGCAGGCAGAGCTATTCCCTAACGTATCAACATTTAAGTCCCCACAAGCAATTACATTCTGATATTTGCAAGCAACAGAATTAAGTGAATCACTAAATTCAGCAAAGCTGACTGCGTTAAAGCTTCTAGGTGGAGAGTACATACAGAACAGCGCTAATTTTTCTTTACCAGAGCCAATTTCAACTCCAATATATTCGACGGTTTGTCTAGGTGATGAGGTCCTAACGATTGACGTTTGAAGGCTGCAGCGATCATAAATAGCCACTCCTCCTCCAACACGGTTAGAACGATCATTTCTGAATAAATTGAAACCCGGAATTGCTAAAAAGTTTGAATTAATGCAATCATTAAGCCAAGTCTCGCAAATACTTATGACATGAATTTTAGTGTCGGCAAACATGTCTTGGATTTGATCTGCCTAATTGCGCACACTTCTTGCATTTAAACAGACGACATTAAGGCCTGAGCTATATTGCAAAGCACTCTTACCCGGTCCAAAGGGCAAAAACTATCCATAGACAAAGATTTCATCTAGGTACCAGCAAAAGCTTATCATACTACAAGTGAAATATGGGAAAAATAAAATGCATATATCATTCAGTTCAGAGAGAAAGTAGAGAGGACTAAAAAGTCTAATACTAAATTATGTAAATACATTGCAAAGTTTTATCGATTTAATTAACTCCTAAATCATTGCCTTCGATAAACCTATTTAATCTTTCTAGGTTAGTCACTAAGGTGGGAGAGTCTTCACTTTTAATCATAACATAAACAAACCCATGGGACGTAAATGCAGAGTGTAAAGTTTCATTACATCATTTATATTTATTTTTCATTACATAATTTATATAATTTTTATATTACTTATCACCTTAAGCAGACAGGCGGAAACCTAGTGAATGCTTCATGCGTTTTGAGAGCTTTATACGTTTTTGACAGCTTAATTTGAATGTTTAGTTTTTATATGAGCGCAACCCAACGGAAAAGCGGGAAGTTGGCCAACTTTCTCCCTTAACGCGAACGAGAACGCCTACGGACGACATGCACTATCTTCCACGCTCGCTAGTCCGCATCTGCATCTCCTTGTCGCACTTATGCAAAACACTTTCTGACGTATCTCACAATGATTTGGCGATTTAAAACGCTTGGCATGCAATATATATTCTTTTTTACAGTACTTTGAACGTACTGTATAAGTTACAGGCGGTATAAATATATAATAATGCAAGTTTGTAACTGCTTGACATTGACTTAAGCCTAACCAAGACACGCGGCAGTTTCTCTAAATCAGTCCATACAAATTTCAAGCGGTATACTTCAAGTTAATTGAGCTATTTTTTTTTTTATAATTTAACACTTTTAACTGTTTGTGTCGAGTATACTCGTCGTGAAGAAACGAAAAGTTTTCGCATAATGTCGAATGTATTCACCACAAGAATGAAAAATAAATCAACGAATCAACTATAAGTTTTGTGGGCAAATAAAGAACTTTAAAAAAATTTACATTTTAGAATATTCGTTAGTATCCGGGCAAAAACATTTTTTCAAAATAAAATTAAACTGTTAAAGGGTTAAGAAATTGTAAGGGTGGCTTTAAGACCGGGGATGCAATGCTGGGTTGTCAATACCTGGTTTGTGCGTATATATATTTTTATAAAAAAATTTGAACCGATACACTTTGTGTAAATCGCCCAGTACCTCTCATTCTATTAAGTTTCTTAACTCTCGACCGATCTGCTTTGCTCATTGGGACAAGCCTTCCGCTCTGTCATATATTACTACAAAAAGCTTTGGATTCCGAAGCATATCGGAAGCATTAGAATCCGACGATGCAGACATTGTCTTAAATTATTGTAGTTGCGACTTGAATTTTGAATTGTGTTTTCAGTAATAGAGGTAAAAATACACATGAAAAATAAAACTTCGACTTTAACCAAATATACTTCGACTTTTACAGATACAATTATATTATTTATAGGATTTTAACGAAAATCTTAAAAGTAAATTACTATGTTTCCATGCACAGGTTTGAGTTGGAGTTGAGTTGACAAAATAAAGAGGAATGACATTCGAAGCTAACCCCAACTCAACCCGACTGGTTTCGTGGAGTTAGCTTGGGTTTAACAAAACTCAACTCAACCCGAGTCTCCATGACCACTAACTCGAGTTGAACCCTGCATGGAAACACAATAAATGAAGAATAAAGCTCTTAAAGCCTTTGCTTTATCAAATTTTCCAGTTTCCTTATTCTTCTGCGATCCGTGTTGGTGTCTGGGCTTCCAGATGTCTTATTGATAAAATTTGCTGTTTTTTCTGTTTTAGGAGTGTTATGAGTGGTGTTGGAAACATAAACTGCACTTGCTTTGATTTCATCATTAGAGAATTTCTTAAAAAGCTCGATTAATTGCATTTGATCAATCTTCTTTACGCCTTTCATATCTAATATTTTTTGATACTCAGAAAGGGTAACATCAGGTAGCAGTTTAAAAATTTGTTCATTAAATACCGTGATAGGTATAATCGGCGCCATAACAACTTTTATGATCATTTCTGCTCTTGTCATGCCTTTAATCACGGCTTTCGTATAGCTGGTTGGGGCCTTTCTATTAACGTTGGATGCAATTGATGGCAGTTCTAGAAGCACCGTCTTTAAACTATGAGTGTCAAGTAACATTTGCTCGCATCCTAAGATACTACTTGTGCCATCTGATGAATTGTTGGGACGACATTTTAGAAGCGTATTTATATACTTGGGTATAAACGAGTTCACAAACTTGTGGCAAAACTGTGTGTAATATTTCCTAGACGTAGACAAATTGTCTCGTATAGCCGGAATAGTCTGTTTAAAGTGTAAAATTATCGAATTCACAAAGGCGCTCTGGTCGCCGACACAACCAATCAATTGCCATTGCATCTAGAAGTATCATTAATTCTAATCGGTTAATTTGTACTAAAAAAGAGTTATTTACCTTGCTCATTGCACTAAGTGCAGGTTCACAGCCATTTTCAACATCTTGCACGAGAAGTTGGATACAGTTTGAGATAATCCTAAAAATAATCCTTATATTCGTGATTAACATTAATTTAAGTAAAAAAAACCTATGGAAAATATCCTTTTCTTCGGAGAGATCAATCTTCTCCGAAAATGAGATCTCCACTTTCTCCTTTAGTTTGTCTTCCAGTTGCTGCACGGTCTCCAAGCAATATTCTGCTGTTGTCAATACGCAACATGTACGTACTAATTCTTCCAATGTAAATCTTAAAGTGACATAATTTACCATATTTTGACACATCTTTTACCATATTTTTTACCTCGGAGCTTCTCCCTCTTTTAGAAAATTATGAATAACCTGACCTGCTGCTGTAGACAAGTTTTGTAAATCTTTAGTTAATAAAGACATACTTGAGCCTGGAAGCGTGTAAATACCCTGTGACTCCATTTTTATTAAGTTTAATTTGATTAAAACATAAAATGTGTATTAGAAAAGTACTAACTATATGTAGGAAAATACTGCTATTTTTTAGGCTAGAATTTTAAGAAAGCGTCAGGAAGCCTATGGATTTTACAGGCATGTAAACGTTTGCTTTTACGAATGTAAGCGCTGATCAGGGCCACCCAGCTATAGTTACCTTCAATAAATGACGATTGAATTCTACATCACTAGCGCACTTTATACTTTTTGGGGTTCTGTACCTCAAAAAGGTTTTTCTTCAAATTTTTTGTTAAATTGGTTATATAGTCCAAAATGTAAGAAAAAACACCCCATCCTGCTACCTCCAAAATCTTTTAAGTTAGTGGGTATTGAATCATAAATAACAGGAAGACTGCCACTTTTTTCATCAGTGTCATAGTTGCTGAAAAAAAATGTTTTACGGAAGCCTAATTGCGCAAGCCCGACTCGATCTTCATCGGTTTTGAAACTAGGAAACTTGAAAACTTTTTTTTTGGAGGGAACCAATTAAAAATTACAAAAACAAACAAAAATTTTTTTGAATCTCGAAATATGTGCGTGTCACGTAGACCTAACATTCTGCCTATTTCAAAATTCCGTCACGTCACATCACGTCATTTTCGAGAGTGATCTTATAAGGGTTCCGTTTTGTTTTCCTTTTAAGGTACGGAACCCTAAAAAGGAAAGTGTTTATAGTTTACAAGTGTTATTATAAAAAAAAAAAAAAAAAAAAAAAACAAGTTCAAAAGGAAAATGTTTATAATTTTTTACAGGTATTATAATATAAAAATAATTATTTCAAAATATGTTATAATTCATTTCGATAAAAACATTCCGAAAAACCACTTTTTCGAGGGTCAAATCAGAACACCTCCTTAGGCCAGCCACATACATTCGGAATTCCAAAGGCAGCAAATCCAATCCATAAATAATAAAAGACCTGTCACACACGTACAGTAGTTTTCCGTTCGAAATTTCCTTCGATTCGAATGGTAACCTATTTCGGAATTTCGCCCGGAAAGAAGCTGTTTCGAATGCAAGTCTTGTATACCTTGTCATTACGAACGGAAATCAACGCACGTATGTGATGTATATACGGAATCGCGAATCGATAATTCGAAAAGGGAATTCCCAATCGGAATTTCAAATGTGTGTGGCTGGCCTAAATCAGTTCCTTTGTATTACTGCTTTTGTAGTCCTTAAACATATCAATCAATTTTCCATAGATTTCGAGTCGGGAGCTGATGATACCCCTTCGGTTTTTTTTCTAGTTCAAATTCCAAAATCAAATCTGCAACTATCGATCCATTGCCAAATTTTCATGTATCCCAAAACAATTTGAGTCATATGGACTTTTGTGCGTATTTATTTTAAAAAAGTTTACAAAGTAGGAACATATGAAATTTCTTATGAAATAAAGGTGGTTTTTCCACCTACATTAAAAAAATAAAAAAAATTAAAAAATAAGAAACAAGTTCTTTTTGGCAGTTTCACGTTAATAAACGTTATAATTCAATTCAAATGCCGTGGTCGTACGTATTATTTTGTCCTTGACTGACGGCATCTCCATTGGTTTTATTTGTCTATCAAATTAGAATGTTTGCTTTTTGTCGTTGGCGACGTACGACCATGGCATTTGAGTTGAATTATAGCGCTATTAATGTGAAACTGCCAGAAGGAACTTGTTTCTTATTTTCTAGGTTATTTTATTTATGTATCCTTAGCCGGGTTAAAGGTTTTGGAACTTTTTTTCCCCTTAATTATATTTATTTTGTCCCGTAGTCGGGTTAGTTTTTGAACTTTTTCTTTTATTTTAAATTTTTCCGCTTTTTAATACTGTACTACATTTATGTTTTTGAGCTCAGAATTTTCTCCTCTTTCATTTGACATCCCACTCGAAATGATAACAAAAAAGAAAAAAACATTTCTGAGATCCCAATTTTTGGATGTATCATCCGCCATATTGATTTTGTTCGGACCATAATAACGAATCGATTGACACCTCATTCATCAAAATCGGTTCCACAGTTTAGGCCGCAGTCGGGTTACAGTTTTTTAAACTTTTTCTTTTATTTTAAACTTTTCCGTTTTTTAATATTGTACTTTATTAATATTTTTGAATTCAGAATTGTCTCCTCTTTCATTTGACATCCCACTCGATTCGATCGAATAAAAAATTTCAGAGACCCCGATTTTTGGATGTAACATCCGCCATATTGATTTTGTTCGTATAATATATATTGACCTGTGTCACCCGGACCATAATAACGAATCCATAGACACCTCATTCATCAAAATCGGCTCAGTAGTTTAGGCGGTGGAATATATGTTAATACAAACATACATACATACAGTACCTGGCCAAAAAATTAGAACCACTGTAGAAATTTCATAAATTCTCAGTTCCGATATGGGCTAAGTCATAGGAAATGGAAAGATATTAGAAACATAGTTATTATTTGGAAGATCTCTTTATTGTGCAAAGCATACTTTACAAAATGAATATTTATTTGCTAATACTTAGTATTACCACCTTTCGCTTTCAAAACTGCCTGAATTCGTCTGGGCATACTCTCTATGCAAGCTCTAATACAATCTTTAATTTCAGGAGCATCCTGCCATACTTCCTTAATATTTCTAATTAATACATCACGATTGGGGTTTCGTCTTTTGTAAACTAATTTTTTTAAAACATTCCATACATTTTCAATCGGGTTTAGGTCAGGGGAATTACCTGGCCAAGGCAAAAGAGGAAGATTTTTGATTAAAAGAAAATCTTTTACTGCTTTTGCAGTATGGCATGGAGCTCCATTTTGCATAAACTTACAAGATGAATTGCGGAATCCTATTTCGTCCAAATATGACAATAAAACTGCTTCCAAAACTCTAGTGTACTGATCTTTTCTCATAGTACCTTCTACTAAATAAAGGGGTCCAGGTCCTTCTGCTGTGATTGCACTCCAAACCATAACCGAAGGGGGATGCTTTACTGTCTGTTGTACGCAGGATTGGTGAAATCTTTCATTTGGACGTCTTCGAACAAAGGTGCTAGCTTCCGTCATCGCTTGTAACGTTGACTCATCCGAAAATATGACCTAAAAAAAATTATAAATTGACGAATTTTCATTCAAAGAAATCTTTACTTATGAAATCTTAAAACGATATTACTAATTACCTTTTTCCAGTCTTCAACGGTATATTTTGAATGTTCCTTAGCGAAGGTCAATCTCATTTTCTTCATCCTTTCCATAAGCCGAAGTCGCTTTGCCGATCGTCTGCAGTGAAAGTCAGATTCCTTCAATCGTCTTCTTAACGTTCGTTGGGATACATCCACTCTTGCTTCAGCTACAACTCTTGTTAGTTCTCGCAATGGTAAATTACGATGTACACTAACTGTAGCAACAATTTTCCGCTTGTCTCTAGGCGTGGTTTTCTTTTTTCGCCCACAGTTATGTCTCTTAGAAGGGGTAATTGCAGAATTTTCACTCAACTGCCTAGAAATTCTGGACACCACACAATTGGAAACCTACTGAAGTCGTCCAATTTCCCGTATGGAATGATTGCCAGTCTTTAGAAGAGCAGATATCGCACTTTTTTTATCGGCTGAAATGTCTCCTTTTCTTCCCATAATGATATCTGATATATATTTTAACTAGAGATGCCACGAATAGTAATTTGGCCGAATACCGAATACCGAATATTCGGCGAGGTTCTTGGCCGAAGCGCCGAACATTCGGCAGCCGAATATTCGGCCACACTTAGTACTTTCCGCGGGCGATAAGTCACAACTGTCGCTGCAGAAAATGTTCGTTCAGATGAAGGTGTGGAACAGAAAAATTCTGTTGCAAATGAACTTGATTTTTACATGGTATCTGTTCGTTTAGATCGGACAGCAGACCCTTACAAGTGGTGGTCAGCAAACGCGAAACAATATCCAACCCTTTTACAATTTGCTAAGATGTATTTATCATCTCCCGGTAGCAGTGTGTATAGTGAGCGGCTGTTTTCGGAAGCAGGTATAATTTATGAGGAAAAACGCAACCGTCTGCTATCAACAAACGCTGAAAAAATTGTTTTCATTCATCATAACTTACCACTGGTAGATTTTAAATATTAATTTGTTAGTTCTTTTTTTTGGTTAAATAAATATATCTTTGTGAGTAATATTTTGAGTTCTTTTTTCATGATTTATTTGGTAATCCTTACTATATTTTATCATAAATACGAAAGTAAATCTGTTTATCACGATTTCACGCCAAAACTGCTGAACCGATTTAAATGTTTGGTACACAGATACTCTAGAGCCTTAGAAAGGACATGGGCTATAATTTACGCGGACGAAGTCGCGGGAAAACAGCTAGTAATAAAAAAATAATAAATAAATTGCTATTCGGTATTCGGCCGAATAGTTAACCATATTCGGCCGAATACCGAATAGCGAAAAAAAGTGGCCGAATAGCCGAATACCGAATAGTTGCCGAATATTCGTGGCATCTCTAATTTTAACCGTCATCTTCATAATTCAAATATGAAGTTATTAAAAGGTTAGTTATTATGTTACTTACGTTCCCAAATTCACTTACAATCTCACAATACTCAAAATACAACGTCCTTATTTAATTTTCCCTTCAATAACGTGAAGCGCGGTTGTAGTTCACTCAAAGAAATCACTATCGCAAATGACACCGTTGACGCAAAATTGCCGATTTTACTTAAAACTGGGGTTTCCCCATAATATAACGTCGCCACATAATTACACAGGTATCAGTACATTTGTTATTACCTTCAAGTAGGTAGAAAACTTTTTAAGAAAGGGTTAAAATTGAAAAAAAGAAATTCTTCGAAAATTTGAATGGTGGTTCTAATTTTTTGGCCAGGTACTGTAGATTGCTAAAATTATAAGCCTTCCTTTTGGCTTTGCTATATCCAACAAATTGCACTCTGCCTAATCTCCATAAGAAGACCAACCATGAATCATCTAACCAAAAAATCTCCATCTAACGAAGATAAAGGGAGCAAAGTATCTCGCTAAATGTTTTAGTTAGCTAGCTAGCCTTTTTTTGTGTGGGCTGCTGCATGCAATTCAGCGTATTTTTACTGCACGTCTTCAACTGGACAGTCCCCAACTACATACCTAATGGTTTTTGGTTGTATGAAAATTGGCCAATAAGGCAATGGGAGTCCATTATTTAGAAAAAGCAGTCTAGATTTGATTTGTGTGTACGGAAAGGCGCCAAAACGTCATACGGAACCCGGCAGAAGCTTTTCACCCAGAGTGTCTGCGAAGAACAGTCAAGTTCTCAGCTTCACTTATGGTTTGGGGATGCATGTCCTCGCAGAGTGTTGGACGTCTTCACTGTGTTAATGGTGCTATTAGTAAAGAAATTAGTAAATACTATGCAAGATCGAATTAAAGCGGTAATGAAGAGTTTCATATATGGGCGAACTATTATGTTTGGTTTGTTTTTAATTTATAACGAATTTTTTTGTAAGTGATGAATCATTGTTCTTTTTTATCAACAATTAAAGAGTAAATATAGTAAGGTTAACACTCGGTTCAACATTCAGTTAATTATCGCAGAAAAGGCAATGTTTTTTCTCCTCCGTAGGACAAAAAAACAATCAGAATACATATTATTAGACACATTACCCTCGCTTGATGCGTGGAGTCGTTTAAGAATAACCTAAACTTGAAGAATATTCAGAAATTAAAAAAATAACCCACTTACCAATAGAGGTATGAGTAGTTGAAAACTTAGGAATACTGATTTCAAGAACCTTGACAGCATATTCTCGAAGATATTTCTTGAACAGCATTGCCATATCGTATATAGCTTTCGAATTGCTAAGCTGCGTGCATTGAACTATGCACTTTTTATAAAATACGAATAAGTCAGCGCAGCTGAAAAAGAGTAATGTTTATATGAAGAATTCTTAAAAAAGAACTCACCTGGGAAAGATTGTTGATCTAGCTTCTGCAGGATTAAAAGGTTGTTTGTGAAACTGAACAAAACGTTCTATAAGTTCGGATAAGTTCCTGTCGACATGTTCTGTGTAAATGTCATAATAAGGTTCGAAACAAGAACATATTAAATTCGCAAATGGCACTGAAGACGAATCATCTAAAATATACCTTGCAATTCCATATTTCAATTACGATAATTTTATAATTCTTACCTTCTTTTGGTACGGATCGTCCACTATTCGAAGAAAGTGTGACTCCTGTAAAACGTTTTGATAGTAATTGTTCAAAATTTTGGGTCTTAGATATTGCATAGAGAAGCAATTTAACATCAATTTCTGATCGCCTTTTCTTCATTACTTTTAAAAGCCCTTCATGAGTAAGAGCACAAAATTGAACAGCCATTCGCTCTGATACTTCCCAATCAGTTGGAAAGATATGACCGAATTTTTCCTCAAAATCTAGTAGATGTCTTTTCAACCAACCATATCTTTTATCAATCTTATCGAGCCAAGCTATGTCTTGATTTTCATGAAATAATTGGACATATTCCTCTAACTGCAAATCTGAAAGCAAGAATTAACGAGTTATTCATGATTATGATATAAATGTCGCTGCGATATTTTACTTAAAAACCATTTTAAGAGATCTCGCTTAATTTTTGGATCCAATACTGAAGCCACTTTGCACGCTTCTGTTAGTTGAGCAGTCGACATTTTTGGAGCGCCTGTATTTGGGGAAAATGTATTTTGAAAGTCCTCTGTAATCTGTTCAATTAATTTTAAATGGATTTCCTGCATTTGTTTAGATAAATTCTGCAAAAAAGTTAAATTAAAGTTATAAATAATATGCAAAATATGTATCTACCATTAATTGTGGGATATCGCTGTATTGCTGAAAATGTTGATTAACTTCGGAAACAGCCTGCAGAGGATTTAAAATTTCGCCATATAATCTCCTTTCTATTAAGCTGTTTAGAGTCTCAACACCACCAACAAACATATGTAAATGGTTCAAAGCAGTTATTGCAGTTGTCAAATTCTTTTTTGCGCAATCGAGTTGCTTAATATCCCGTGTAATTTCTTTTACCATGTCTTCTGTCTTTTCAGCTCTGTTCTTTATATCACTTATTTGGGAGAATAGTTCCTTAATAACATTTTGGGCTTCCTGAAGAGCAATACGGCCATCCTGACCAGTATTAGTTTGTCCGCGAACGACGTTCCGAATGTTGTCATCTATTAAGCTTATTTCACATTCCATTTTTAAAATTATATCATCAATATTAGATAAGGATTGTTCATTGGGGAATAACTGATTGATATATCCAATACAATTGAAATCTGGACTATCAAGTGGATCGGTACTTTGAAGAACCTGAAAAACAGAATAATTTATCAATATAAGGGAGAATTGAAACCGGAAGAATCATTCATAATAATAATGATCAAAAACGAGGTCGAAAATTTCCAAAAATAAAAAAACCCACCAAATTTACTATGATTCCCTTTTCGAATATCGAGTATCCGCTTGAAGATTATATGCTTGAGGATCTCGTATTTGGGTTTGGTTGGGTCGGTTTTGTTTTTTATTTTGGAATATTTTCTAAAATGCAATTTTAAATTATGGATACCTTTTTTTAAATTCCACATAACAAGCCCTTTTAAATAATACCCCACGTGATATCACTATTTTTCTACAGGGTGTCCCATAAATACGTCAAGCTTAAGAAAATAGATAGAGGGATGATCTACTAGACGCATCGCAGCGGCCCAAACCGATCTCAAAAAATTACTATTTCGAAGCCCTTTACCTTTCACGATTTTTCACCTTTCGCCCCACTTTTCTCCGAAATTCATGTTATTAACATACCTACTTTTTATTTTTTTAAGTTGCCTATCTAATTACCTTTCCAAAAAGGTGCAACCTGCCCAGGTAGAAAGAAGTTGCAAAAGTCCTGAAATTAAAACATCCTCACAGGTACCTTATTACTTTATTGCACCATAATGGAGAAAGTTGTTAAGTAAACAATTTTTATGACAGCAAGTTCGGAAATGTTTGTTTAGGAAACACAGGTAATACATTTTTATAATTTCAAAAAAACAGTAATAAAATAATAAATGTAATCTCGTTAATTAGCGTTATTAGTTTATTATATCCAGTATTGACTCCTAAGCATCCTGACGCTCCGTTTCTAATACCTCCTTTGAATTATGGTATAAAAATGGCTAAGTTTGAATGGACATTGACTACAGTTGAAGAAGCAAGCGATAAGAACGGGTGTTTAATAGAAAAAATTAAGATAAAATGGCAGAATTCAATGTTGAAGAGTATGCCGATATAATTTACGTGTACGGTTTAGTAGACGGAAATGATAGTGAGGCCGTACGAGAATACCAAAGGAGATTCCCGAATCGGCGTGTACCCGACAGAAGGGTATTTTCAAGGACTTTCAGAAGGTTAAAAGAAACCGGAAGTCTAACCGCCCGCAGAGCAGAAACGCGATCAGGAACATCGGCCGATTCAGGGGACACCGACCAACAAATCCCCACCATCGTCAGGAACAGCCCTGAAATAAGCATCAGGCAGGTCGCACGACGGTTAGGATTGTCTTCGGGAGAGTTTGGATCGTTGTGAACCGAGAGGGACTACATCCATACCACCATATCCCGGTCCAAGCACTAGGGAAGGAGATTCCGAAGGACGATTGCACTTGGCTGTTCGAGTCTGACATTGAAAACAGAAGGTTTCTAGACCGAATTCGGTGGACGGATGAATCGCAATTCACCCGGGATGGCATCAGTTATATTCGGAAATTTTGAAGAATACTCTTTCGGATCTATTGGAGGACATCCCCCTGGCCACCAGAAGCGCAATGTATATACAGCACGACGGAGCACCTGCGCATACTGGGAACATTGTTAGGGCAAGGTTGAATGAACATTACCCAGAGCGCTGGATTGGACGAGGTGGACCGATTCCTTGGCCTGATCAGCTTTTGTAGGACATAAGTTTTAATTGTAATTAGTTTTTAAGCGAACAAAATGTATTTTTTAGTTAACTTAAGTATAATTTCTTAAAAATTCGTATTGTCATGATATTCTGTAAAAGGATTTTTGTAAATAAATTTTCGTATCCTTTTCCTACCTGGGCATGTTGCACCTTTTTGGAAAGGCAATTAGATAGGCAACTTAAAAAAAATAAAAAGTAGGTATGTTAATAACATGAATTCCAGAGAAAAGTGGGGCGAAAGGTGAAAAATCGTGAAATAAAAGTTAATTTTTTCAACTTCCAGGGGGGATTGTGGCCAAGGGGTTGGGGATAGGGGAGGGGAGGGGAGGGGAGGGTGTTGACCGTTTTGGAAAGGGCTTCGAAATAGTAATTTTTTGAAATCGGTTTCGGGCCGCTGCGATGCGTAGAAAAAAAGATAAAAAACAAAAGCGGTTCCCATATAAGGCAAAATCCTGATTTACGAATCACCCTGTAACTGCCGAAAGGTCCGAGATATCCCCCCCCTCCCCCCCCCCCCCCCCCCCCCCCAACCATACGATTTTTTGCTTGTCGCGGTCTGACCTTTCACCCCCTGCAATATTTCCCTCCCACCTCTGAACACCCTGTATATATCTTACTAGAGCATTTGAGGAGGGTTTAATTAATAAATAATTATTTCTTCTTTTATTTCTTTTTATATTATGTTATTTTTCTTATTTTATATTATTTTATACGTAACGGTGACTTTTATACTTTAATCAAAAGAAAAATGCCGCTGAAAGTCATCATTTGCTTGTAGGAACTTATGGTGAACAAGCTCTCTCGATTTCGAAATGTGGATACTAGTTCGGTACATAATTGCAAAGATTATGGATGGATGAAGATTTAAGTCAAACACCTGGTCGCCATCACCGATTTCGCTCAAATATAGCACATATAGGGCTTGGCAACAATTGCAAGTACCCGAAGTGGCAACTCCAGATGGCCACACGTTTACAAAATAATATATTAGTATACAAAAATTTCCATTTTTTCTAAATCCCATTCATTGTAGCACTTCCCCAAAGCGGCGGCTGGTGCAGTGGTGAATACTTGGGCTTGGGATTCAGAGGTCACGGGTTCGAATCACAGCGTAGGAATGCTTTTTTTCGGATTTTTCCCAATTTTTATAAGATTCGAGTCCGCAATTAAGTGAAGTGATAAATTTTTTATTTTTTTTATTTATTTATACGCATAAGGCATAAATAAGGAAAAAATTGGGATTAAGGACTTTTTAGCAAAGCATTGTAATTAAAGCAAATACCAAAAGACTTTGTACATTCAAATTCAAACTTTCATTATTTTTCATGATAATGATTTACATTTGTCGGGGTGATATTCATTATAATAGCAGGGGAAACAGTAATTATTTCGGCATCTCGTACAGGTTATAAACGCTGCATTTTTACAATTACAACGTTGTTTCAACGTCTCTACTTTCATTTGCTGCCAAGCCCTACATGTGCTATAAATTTGAGTGAAATTGGTGATGACGACCAGGTGCCTTCTCCTTGTTAGTTAAATTTCTTTTCCAAACCTCTCAATCCTATTTGCTCCTAACTTACTGGGACTCTTCAATCTTAACACGTTGACGTCGGCGCAGTTTTTTATATTTCATTTCATCGGGCGGCAACAAAAATCGTATTTTTCTTTATCTGGTGGCGCCTTGCACAAAATATTATTTAGCAAAACTTGAAAAGTGCTGTTTTCTTTTACTATACGTTTATTAAGACATAATAGTTTTATTTATTATGTGTTACGCAAAGCTGATGTGAGCCATCGGTGGTACGCGCCGCCCGATGAGGCAGTTTAGTGCGGGCCACCGGTTGTACGCGCCGGCGTGAACGTGTTAAACTCCCTCTCTCCCATAAAAATATGCGCGGCAAGCGCTCGAACATTAAGGCACTATTAAGGGGGTATTCCACTCTAGAAAGTTCAAAAAATGCATTTTTTTTTAGTTTTGAAAAATTCTGTGTTCTTTCCTGAATCGTTTAAGCTATCTCTTGCCGCGAAATTTGAAAAGCTCGCACCGCTACAGGCGATTCCGTGCGCAGCTGCGCGCTCTCCAATACTCCTCGTTGCCTTTAACTTTAACTTAAATGTCGTTTTTCTCAAAACACCGTTTTGATGAATGGTGTGTAGCATTCTGAGAAAACCATTCATCCGAAAAATTTCAGATTTTGGTAAAAGCTGTGTTAGCTTTGCCTCTATAACCTAAGTGGAGCAAATCAGGCATTTTTGCATTTACATAGCTTGTATCCCATGTTTTAACAGTAAAAAATCACTAAAAAATATAACGAATAGTAGAACAAATTAAAGAAATGAATAAACAATTTTTTTTCGGAATGCGACGCACTCATACCATAGCCACGTCTATAAAGAATACTAATGTGCAATCTCATAATTTTCAGATTATTTGTTTGGCTGCTATGGTGCACACCATGAGCTACCGTTCCTAAGTTATGAGTCCCAGTAGCAGGCCTGCCCTGACCCAACCACTCAATAAATTGTTTTTTTTCTCAAAATATTCATTAGAGATCATGTAATAAGAGGATAATTATGTTTAACTCTAAATGTTTTATATTTTCTTGTTCAACTCCCTGAAAAAAAAGTTCAATCCAAATGCCTCTAGAGTAGGATACCCCCTTAAGACATTAACCCATTAATGCGCAAAACGAGGATTTTCTGCACGCAAGTTCAATTATAAGATTCGAATAGCAAATTGGGGCGATTTTCTTCCAAATTCGTATATAAGGGGTTTTTGGGGATTTATTATTATTATTATTATTATAGGGGTGACCCTCATGGTGGGCACTGCGACCAGACGGTCTTTTGTGTCAAAGCCCCTTTACAGTAAAAGACGATCTGCTACCCTAAGGAACGCCAGAAGGTCCTTTACAGAAGATGAACGAGCTTCAGCCGAGTCCAGGAACTCTTGGCCGAAGATCTTTCTTCTTAACCGTGCTAAAGCCGGACAAGCACACAAAATGTGTGATGCAGTTTCGTCGTCTTCAAGACACAGACGACAATCCGTCTCATTTGACAGACCTATCTTATATAGGTGGTATCTTAGCCCATGGTGGCCAGTTAGGTAACCTACCAACAGTCTGAGATCCGCTTTACTCAAAGCATTGATTTCAGTGTAGGTGTAGGGTCTGGCGAGCTCTTTAGCTTGCCGGATCCCAGCGAAGTTATCCCAGTGTATGTACTGTAGATTCCTGACCCATTCTTCTATCACAGCCTTGGACGAAGACCAGCCAATGCTGCAGAAGGGCTCAGGACCCTTGAATCGAGAAGATGAACCTTCCCTGGCAAGTTCATCAGCAACCTCATTTCCCTCAACGCCGGAGTGTCCCGGTACCCAACAGAGGGTAACCCTGTTGGAAGTAGCTAAGTTTTGAAGGGTATCAAAGCATTCTTTAACAAGTCTAGACGAGAAGCGCCATGACGAGAGTGCCTTGAGGGCCGCTTGGCTATCGGAAAAGATAGTAATATTGGCACCTTTAAGTCTCTTGTTAATATTGAGAAGGGCGCAGGCTTCAATGGCATGGATTTCAGCCTGGAAAACGCTGGGCCATTTTCCCATTGCTATCGAGACCTTGGTGTTGGGTCCATAGACACCAGCACCAACACCATGTTCCGTTTTTGAGCCATCTGTGAACCAACGGAGAGTTCTGGGGTCCAGACTGGGGCCGCCGCCATTCCAGTCTGCACGTTCAGGGATGAGAATCCTGAATCTCCTCCCGAAGCTCAGTTCCCTGGTCATGTAGTCTGTTATATAACAGATCCTTAAGTTCATTTCCGACTAACTTGCAAGCATTCCACTTTGTTTGCTGGAAACACAGCTCCGTTCTTGGCAGCTCAGCGGCTGGTTACAGATAGTGCTCTATTGACCTAGTCATTGGCCTCCAGGCGGGGCCCGTGGCCTGTTCGCAACATATTGTCGGCGTATATGATCCGAAAAGGTCTCTTCAAAGTCGATGCATAGACGTCGGCTAAGAATGTTCTCGAGGACTTTGAACGCAAGGAAGCAAAGAAATGGGTCTTTAGTCATTAACCCTGTGATAAGTGTGGAGGGTCTCAATAGCTTGATTGGTAACGCGACGTGTGGGCTGCGAGACAGCAGGACGCTAGAAGTTGTGGGTTCAATTCCCACCAGAAATCTTAGTCACGAAAAGTGGTATCACAATGGGCATTTAATGGGTTAGTTAGGTACCGGAGCCAGTGTACCAATCTTCCATTCCTGCGGGAAGGTGAAAATCAAATTTCTCTGTAATTTATTGTCGAGAAAAATTGCTGTCTGCCTAATAACCGGACCAAGTGCTGGTGAATTCGTGTCTTCAGGACATGTTATAGCTCCTTTGGAGGTGTTCAAGTTTGCCGTGAAGTTTTTGCCATGTATACGTTGCCCGCCATAAGATCCAATTAGTTTTATCTGACAAATCAGATCACTTTGCCATATCACTATGTTTATGCGCCATCCCACTTCATGACTTATAATTGTAGAAGGTTTTGGTCGGAAATTGTGCCTTGCTCGCTGTATACACACATTTTTAACCGTTATTCGTATAGTAATGTACATCATCAAAACCTTCTACATTTACAAGACATTAACTTGTTCGGCGCACATACACAGTGATAGGACAAAGTGGTCTGATCCGTCACAAAAAATACATTGTATCTTTGCACATTGTACACATATTTTCGTTAGGAGTTAATCCATATTTTTAGCCCATTGGTAGTAAAAGTTTCTGAGGTTGAATTTTCTAACACTTTCATTTTCCTAATAGTGATATGACTCGGTTAAATGCGAATTTCCGAGGGAGTTTCACGGACCTGGCGTTTAGGAAATAATAGTATAATAAAAATTTTGACGCGGATCTAAGCATTCATATTAGTACTTTTCCAAAGTGGCGGTTGGTGTAGTGGTGAGCGATCGGACTTGTAATGCAATGGTCGCAGGTTCGACTCCCTGCGTGGGGGCCTTTATCTTTTTTTGGATCGTTCCCAATTTTTATAATATTCAGGTCGCAATTAAGCGAAGTGATAAATAATTAATTTTATTTATTTATTTATTTACACGCAAAAGGCATAAATATAGGACGTCATTTTTTAATAAGCACATAGTCTTGAGAAAGGTCATGGCCAAAAATTCATAGAGAAAATACCCAGAATCGCCAGCAACGAAATGTACACCAATGTGTTCAGTAAGTTTAACATATCACGTCACCAAAAAATCAGCCTTCTAAACCATGTAGGATATGAGTTATGAGCCTAAATAAGATAATTAGAATCATAATAGTTACATTCATTGTTATTGAGGTTTATTTAATACAGTGGTGTGCAAAACATTTGCAACTAAAACCCCAATTTTCTATGTCTTACTAAAACAAACCTTAAATACTTAAAAACAAAAAAGCTAATACAGTATTTTATTCTTTATTATATTTAATTTAAGAAATTTTTCAATAAAAAAGGAGAAATATTCGTTTTTTCATACTAAGATGCAAAACATTTGCAACTCCTTGACATTAACAATGTTGGCGACTTTAATTATATATTATCATTAATATTTGGTTGAATAGCCTTATTTACAATAACTGCTGCACATCTTCTTGGCATAGAATTAAATAGCGACTCAATATGTAAAGAAGTTATATCATTCCAAGCCTTTTTTATACCAATAAAGAGTTCGTCACGGTTGTTGTAAAATTGACCCCTCATATTCTTCTTAACCAGTTGCCATAGCTTTTCTATGGGATTGAGATCTGGGGACTGTGCGAGCCATTTCAAAACTTCAATGTTTTGTTGCGAAAACCAAGCCTGAAGAAGTCTAGAGGTGTGCTTGGGATCATTGTCCTGTTCGAAGCGCCAGTGCAGGGGCATTTCTTCCTCTGCGTAAGGGAGCATAACATTTTCCATAGTGTTTTTTTAGTCCTCCGCTTTCATTATCCGTGGTATTTCATAAAGAGGTCCCACGCCCTGAGCTGATAAACACCCCCAGACCATTGTATTACCACTTCCATGCTTCACAGTTACCACAGTTTATCGCGGATTTAGTCGTTTGTTCGGCGGTCGTCCTACTTGTTGCCCTCCATCTAGCCCCACTAAGTTAAACTTAAAGTTAAACACTCATCCGAAAAAAGGACAGTTCTCCTTTTTTCTAGGGGCCATTCTAAATGACTTTGAGCAAAGACAAGTCGAGCTCAGCCATTTTTTTTCGGAAAGTAGTGGCTTTTTCGCTGGCCTGTAGGTCTTAAGATCAATTTCTATGGCTCCTCTTCTTACTTTCGAAGGATCCACATCCAGGTTTTATTCGTTTTTTACCTAAGTACCTTGAACTGAGGAAAGGCTGAGATTTACTTAAAATTTAAATTCTACGATCCTCAGCCTTTGTCGTTTTCCTTGGTCTACCACCCTTTATGAATATTTTCAATACTCCCAGTCTTTTTAAAACTGCTTATAAATCTGGATATGGTGGATTTAGCTATTTTATTCGGTTTTTTATTTCGTTGTAAAATTAATTACTCCCATTTTACGAACTTTTAGTTTAATTGCGTTTAAAGGAAAAAAAATATTTTAATAATACACTTCCGCGCATGGACCTGACCGATAGACTGGTTTATATGCCCTGCAGTAGTTGGATCGGAATAGAAAATTATTATTATTATCTATATATGGAATAGAAAATAACAGTTAACTAACAAAGTACTGTCAATTCTCATTTATTCCGAGAAAAGTATTTGTTGATATATAAAGTTGCAAATGTTTTGCACAGGCAAAATTGTTACGTTGAATAAAAAACTGGATATTGCTCCCTTATTATGGGATATTACATTCTGCTATTGTTATATCTGGAAACTAGACATAATAAAGAATAATGCACTGTAAAACTTTTTTTGGTATCAGTGGTTTAGGAAATTTTATTAAATGATCTGTAATAAACTATGATTTTAGTTGCAAATGTTTTGCACAGCACTGTATATAACTATTACAGTGTTATTAAACGATGATACGAGGGGAGGTCAAAAAATTCGCGGAATGACAGGGAAGGATAATGAAATGAAACACTAAACTATTTTTCCTTTTCAATGTATTCCCCCTTAACCCTAATACATTTATTAGATCTGTCAAATAACTTATTAATACCGTCGAAAAAAAAAGATTTGTCTTGGGCATCAAAATAGGCCGAAATTGCCGACTTCACTTCATCATCGTCACCAAATTTTTTTCCACGCAGTTCTTTCTTCATTTTTGGAAACAAATAATAGTCGCTTGGGGCCAGGTCTGGGCTGTAGGGTGGGTGGTGCAGTTGTTCAAATCCGCAGCGGTGAATGGCAGCCGTCGCAACATGGCTTGTGTGCACGGCCACATTTTCGTACAAAAGGAGCACGCCTTTTGTAAGCTTTCCTCGCCTTTTTTCTTTAATAGCTTCTTTTAATTGATCTAGTAAAGAAGCGTAGTATTCTCCCGTTATGGAAACACCACGTTCCTTATAATCAATCAAAAGGATACCTTCTGTATCCCGAAAGATCGTCGCCATGATCTTTTTGGCCGATTGAGACACCTTAAACTTCTTAGGAGGGGGTGTGCCTTTTTTATGCCACTGCATCGACTCTTGCTTTGACTCAGGGTCATAATGGTGAACCCAAGTTTCATCGCCAGTTACAATTCGGGCCATAACTTCCTCCCTTTGCTCTCCAAAGTGGTCCAAAAACTCGCGACAACTTTCGACGCGTTCGCGTTTTTGATGCGAAGAAAGCATTCTCGGAACCCATCTTGCACAGACTTTAGTCATGCCAAGGTGTTGATGTAGGATGTTTAATATGGTTGTTTCTGATACTCCAACTAATGCTGCAAGCTGTTTTTTCTTTAGCCGGGCATCTTCCAATACAAGTTTTTCAACTTTTTCGATTATTTCTGGCGTGGTAGCCTCAATCGGCCGTCCAGGTCGGGGGTCTTCTTCAATGGAGTCCCTCCCTTGTTTGAAAAGGGCGTGCCATTTATAAATCATGGTTTTCCCAGGAGCGGAGTCTCCATAAACAGCTGACATCTCTTGAAAAATGGTTTGAGGTGTCTTTCCTTGTTTGGTGAGAAACTTAATAACAGCGCGATATTCAATTTTCTCCATACTTGCTAGTTTCTTCCCGATTGACTTGTTTACTCGTTGATAACTCAAAAGCAAATGACCCGATTAGGCTGAAACTTCGTATATATACTAACAATGAGTCACTCAATTAGCGCCTACCTGGATGAGTAACTCACCCTCGCCAACTCCGCCATTCCGCGAACTTTTTGACCTCCCCTCGTATATTTGATTATAGTATATATTATATTTATAAAGACAAAAATATATAATAATAATAATTATTATATAATAATAATAATAATTATTATTATCATTATATATACATAGTCGTGCCATAAGTTCTGTCCCAAAGGAAAAATGAAAAAAAGCTCATATAAGAAAAAAATAATTAAATTTTATTTATTATGTTTAGTAATATACTTATTCTAATTTACAGTAATGCAGACAATTATTCGAAATGCCCACCCTTTGCAGCTACACATTTTTTAAACGTTTCGGCCATTCATCAATCGCAGTACGCAACACATCTAGTGATATTTCCTTCGCTGCTTTCATCAAACTTGCTTTTAATGACTCAATGTTTCGATGTTGAATAGAGCAGGCCTTCTCCTCTAAAATATTCCATAAGCGGTAGTCCAAAGGATTTAGGTCTGGGCTACCGGAAGGCCAATCTTCATCAGAAATGAAGTCAGGAACATTCGATTTTAACCAGATTTGCGTTTTCTTGTCTTTATGAGCTGGTGCTGAGTCTTGCTGAAACACCCAATGCTGACCATGGTACATCGTTGTGTTGAGCGGCTTCACCATCTTCTCCAGGATGTCACTTTGATAGTTCTTTGCCTTCGTTTTCACGCCTTGCTCACAAAAATGCAGCTCCGTAGCACCGTAATAGCCAACTCCCCACCAAACCATGACTGAGGCGGGATGATGGCTACGCTCTACCTTGGGTATCTTCTCAGCCGCTTCCTTAGAGCTATGCGCGTACACTCTGTCATTCTGTCGGTTAAACTTCTCTTCAATAGTAAAAAGTTTTTCGTCTGAAAAAAGTATTTGTTGGTATTTTTTTCCCGCGTACTTCTTCAAGAGACTTTTAGATCGCATCTCTCGTATCGCACGAAGCTTGTCCGTAAGCCGCTGCCCTGTTGACCGTCGATAAGCACTAAGCTTAAGCTCTTCCTTGATAATACGAGACATCGTCCTTTTGGGTATTTTCATCTCCCGTGCCATCACCTTTTGTTTCCGGAGCGGATTTCTCAGTATGCGGTGACGCATCGCTTCTACTGCTGCTGGTGTACGAGACGTACGAGGCCTCCCGCTCCTGGACCTGTCATCGACAGAGGAAGTCTCACGGTATCGTTTGATAGTACGATGCACAAATTTTATTGTAATTTGTAGTGGCTGAAGAAGCTCAAATATCTCCTTTGCTGGCTTGTTGCACTTAAATAGTGCAATAACGGCGATCCTGTTCTCTTTAATGCCCCACTCCATGTTGCTCCTTCGAAATCCAATGACAAAATGATATTTTTTTAACAAAGCGGGAAGTATTTAAGCTAATTCGCGACAGGTAATCGGGATGCGTCGTGAGCCTTTTAGTGGAGGGGAGGGAGACAGAACTTATGGCACGACTATGTATATACATTAGGGTGCTTTTTTTTCGCGACTATTTTTTTTTTTTCAGTCCCAGCTCGAAATTTTGTGACAAATACCTAAACAAAAATTCCCTGAAATTTGGAGCCCTTAATATTAATATTAAGTACTAGACCAAGGCGTATAAAGATTTCCCATATAAAATACACGTAAACTTTGATTGTTTTTCTTAAAAACTCTACAACTCAGAGGCATTTTATGGTATAATCTTGGTCAATGGGAGGATTTCTTCAGAATTGAATGCTCTACAAAAGTGTCCATTACGGTGTAACCCTAACTCCCACCAGCGAGGTAGTACGGGTCATTGACCCCAATTATTCCACGAAATTCTCGCTTTTTGCCCCTATCTCGTAAACAACAAGAGGTACAGAAAAAGTGAATATTATAAACTTGTAGCAAATTAAATTTCCTCCAAAAAGTTCTTGAACACCAAATCGCTAACATCGATATTTCTTGAGATATTGGCCTTTGAAGTTGAGGTAGTGTGGAAGTTTCATGTATTATTGAGCTAAATTGTAGAAACACTACCTCAACTTCAAAGCCCAATAACTCAAGAAATATCGATGTTAGCGATTTGGTGTTCAGAACTTTTTTGTAGGAAATTAAATTTGCTACAAGTTTGTAATATTCACTTTTTCTGTACCTCTTGTTGTTTACGAGATAGGGGTAAAAAGCGAGAATTCCGTGGACAAATTGGGGTCAATGACCCGTACTAACTCGCTGGTAGGAGTTAGGGTTACACAGCAATGGACACTTTTGTAAAGCATTCAATTCTGAAGAAATCCTCCCATTAACCAAGATTATACCATAACATGCCTCTGAGCTGTAGAGTTTTTAAGAAAAATAATCAAAGTTTACGTGTATTTTATATGGGAAATCTTTATACGCCTTGGTCTAGTACTTAATATTAATATTAAGGGCTCCAATTTTCAGGGAATTTTTGTTTAGGTATTTGTCACAAAATTTCGAGGTGGGACTGACAAAAAAAAAATAGTCACGAAAAAAAAAGCACCCTAATATACATACAGGGTATCCAAAACCACCCGTACACCTCTTCTAAATCAGGCAAAAACATTTTTTCCCCAAGGCGATTACTCCATTTAAGTAAAATGGGTACACTCTATCGACTGGCGCTATTTTCAGCTTACGATCTCGACCGGAGGTGCGTTATTTAGACCGAAAGTATATATTTTTTAAATTGGATGGGTACATTTTGACCTCGAATTCGGATTCCACGATGAAAAATACACAACTTTCATTTGGAACATTTTTCCCTTTAACTCCGGAATTGCAATATTTTACAGCGAATTCATATTCTACGTCTTAAATTGTCCATGCTGGGTTTAAATGCGGACTTTATATCCTCCGCTTCTTTTATTTTTCATTTTTATTTTTTGGTGACGTGATATGTTAAACTTACTGAACACATTGCTATACACTTCGTTGCTGGCGATTCTGCATATTTTTTTGGCCAAGTCCTTTAACGTTGCGAACTTTCCTGGCGGCCGTACACGAACAATTGATTTTCGGCGCAGGTAGAAAAAATGTTACGTTACGCGTGGTTCGCTGCTAAACTTTGCGATGAGAGAGAATGTATTATGAATGTAAATCAAGTTTGTTTTTCTATGGAGACGTTGAAATAACGTTGTGATTGTAAAACTGCGGCGTTTATAACCTGTGCTAGATGCAGAAATAATTGCTGTTTCCCCTGCTTCTATGATGAATATCACTCCGAAAAATGTAAATCATCGAATGCAAAAGAAAAAAAGTTTGAATTTTAATGTACAAAATCTTTTGGTATGCGCTTTAATTACAATCCTTTGCTGAAAAGTCCGCAATCCCAATTTTTTTCCTTATCTATGCCTTTTGTGTATAAATAAAAAAATAAAATAAATTATTTATCACTTCGCTTAATTGCGACCTGAATATTATAAAAATTGGGAAAGATCCAAAAAAAGAGGTCCCCACGCAGGAAGCCGACTCTGCGACCATTGTATTACAAGCTCGAACACTTTCCACTACACCAACCGCCGCTTTGGGAAAGTACTAACATAAATGATACATATTTATGTTGCGACAGCCGCGTCAAAATTTTTTTATACTATTATTTTCTAAACGCTTGGCCATCTGGAGTTCCCAGTTAGGATTCTTTCATTTCTAACCAAGCCCTGCATGAGCGAAATCGTTGATGACGAGTACAGGCCCCCTCCTTGTAAGATTGGATCTCCGAAAACAGATATATCGCCTCGTTAAAAATCGATACAATGTACAGGAGGTGGTTTTTAGTGGGTAAAAATCCCACACTACCGGCTCGACAACAACAGAGCCGGTGCCTTTTGAAGGTTTTCCACCTCCTTATTAAACAAAAAATAGCCAATTGCCTCGTCATCTGATTAGTGATGCGCATGAATGGATTAATGAGATTCCTACTATCTAGCGAAACTACAGCCAAGGGAACGGGGCTTGGAATAATTAGTGGGAAAGAAGATCCTCTTACTGTTGACTCTAGTTCTTATCTATAATGGCACTTCTTTTAATAATTAATGTTATTATACGTGTTCAAAGATTGAACATGGGTCCACTGGACCCACGATTACAGTTAAGGGTTAAACTGGTTTGAACACTGCTGCGAGAATACACATGTGGAATGGTCTAATGTCGGCCCAATCAATTAATTTACCCGCAAACGGAAGCTATGATTTTTTTTTAGCATTGGGTACTCTGCATGTAAACTTTGATTATGAATAATAATAATAAAAAATAAAAAAACTTGTGTCTCCTCAACTTTTCAGTTACGTTTATACATCCGTCGTATTATAAATTTGTAACTTCTTTAATCTTTTAAACGGAGCCGCCGCACAGTGTTCCAAATCGTTGAAAAGCTGGCCAAAATTCGAAATCTTACTAGAAATGCTTGAAACTGAGTATATGGGGGTTTTCAGTATTGCTGATTTCAAATCCGTTTTCACAACTGAAAAATTCAAAATGGCGGACCAAAATTGCAAAAAACGTTGTCAGGTTTATATGAAAATTGGTATATAAGGGTTCTTGATGCTGCTTATCTCATTTCTGGTATCAGAATGGAAAAATTCAAAATGGCGGATCCAAATGGCCGACCGAAATTGTAAAACCTTGTCGGATTTATACCAAAATTGGTATATAAGGGTCCTTGACCATTGTTTTATTAATTAACAAATTAATTGTTTTTTTAATGTCTAAGGATTATCCTGAACAATACGCGCACTGAAACAAACGAAAACACTCCTTTTACGAATCCTAAATAAACAAGAGTGAATTGTACCGGAATGAAACTTCTTCAACGCAGCAATTCGAAATTCATGGTGTATAGATTCAGGAAGCAGTGGTGTCGCGCAGCGCTTGATCGTAGTTCCATCGGGGTCAGAGGAGAAAGCGAGGTCCAAAAATTTATTGTTATCGTTAGCAACCGAATTGCATTGCCATAGTCCCGAAGATGATAAACCATCAAGAAAAGATACAATGTGTTGCGGTGCAGTCGTAGTGGAAGGCACCAAGTTGCAATCGTCCAAGTAAGACCAGTTCACCGAAGGAATGTTTAAATCGCCAATCAGAAATAGCTCGTCCGAAAAAGAAATATCACCCGAGAGTTTGTCAGCAAACAATGCGAGCTGTTCATACAATCCAGAAGCTGAATTCGGTGGAATGTAGGCAGTAATAACGAAGACATTTTTCATGGGGAGACGCAAGACAACACATACAAGCTCCAATCCAAGGTAGAAGTATCCATCTGCTCACAAGGCAAGTCCCGCCGAACGGCACATAAAACTCCCCCACCTACAGGAGCATCCAGCGAACAATGGCGGTCACGTCTAAAGACTAAGTAGTCCGAGCTAAACAGCTCCGCGTCCAAAATTCCACCGCACAACCAAGTCTCGGTGAAGCAGACCACGTCAAAGCAGGAGCTAGTAGTACCGACGAAAAGGCGGTTGGTCTTTGATCGTAATCCACTTACATTGGCATAGTAGATGGATATGTCCTTAATGGGTTTTTTGAAGCTCCAGATGAGATGGGACGCACCTTAGGTGTGAACTCACGGACAATGGAACCAGTCGGCCAAAAGTCGCAGGAAATGATGTCATCAAACAGATGGTCGGGCGCGGAAACTTTAAACGATGCGGTGAAGGACCGGCTGTTACGTCCGTGTGAGGCGCCAAGCTTTCTGCAGGCCACGGAGCCGCGTGCTGATGGCAATCGCGAAGAAATAAGCTCGGTTATTTCGGCTTCAGTAGTCTCGGGGTGAACCCTCGATACGAAGATCGAACGAGGACATTGAGCAGGTCGCAGGCAAGGAACCTCCGAAGGGGAGCCAGAACAGCGCAAGTTAGATGGCCCCGAGGAAGGCATCAAGTCAGCAACAGATTCAGCCAGCGCGGGGACGGGCTGAGTAGCACGGTGCCGTTTGCGTTGAAGAGGACGCTTGCGTTTAATTTGAGTTTGGTTAACGGTGCTCGAACCTGTAGCAGAGCCACTCAGAGGGACCGCACACAAGCCATCGTCCGAAGTCCGTGCAGAATCCAGCGAAGAGAGGGAACTGGAATTATCAGATGAAGGTCCAGCAGAAGGTTCCATCGCAACCCGAAGAGTCAAGTTCTTGACGTCAGATGCAATAACCTTTATTGATTCCGAGTCAGCAGAAGCTGCAGAAGACAAGGAACCGACTTCGGATCTAACCTGCCTGACACTCTTTCTAATATCTTCTATTATTGGAATAACCGGCTCACCGACGACATCCATAGGAACGGTAGACAAAAACGACGAACGCATATCATCAACGGAATCCGAGAGTCGAGAGATTTTCATACACAGCTCATGAGATTTATCCATAAGACGATCCGAGTTCGAATTAAGAGTCTCAGATGTGCTTAAGAGTGTGTCGATTTTTTTGTTTAAAACATTAAAATCATCGTATATCACCTGAAGATTAGCTGAAAATGATGATATCTTAGACATCTTATCAGCTATAAGAGCCTGGTCGGTGGAAAGCATAGACATCATATCATTAATAAGCCGTAGGATGTGACACGGCTTAATTTCCAAACATTCCTGACAAGTTTTTGGCACAGGAGAGGAACGGGAAGCACGCTTCAGGCAGGCCGCATGAAATGAATTCTTGCATACTCCGTCACATACAACAATATCGTCGAAAATTTCCGATGAACATAAATTACAGAAAGCCATATTTAGACAATATAAGTATATGGCTACGTTCGATCCAAAAAAGTCGGTATGAAAGAACAAGTGTGGCAGCACAGCTGATCGATGTCGAAATGTAGTCCGTGGTTGTGCTCAAGGATATTTAATGAGTTGTGTCCAGGATGAAAAAGGCGGGAATCCAAACTTAACCCCACTCGGCAGGATCAAATGCAATAAATTCCAGACAAAACAATAAAAATAAGAAATTAGATTATGGTAGCATTCGATGCCTCGGCAGAGACATATACAATGGAAATTACCTCCCAAAGCTACCAGAATCGTCTAGAATATACCAACGAGAACGCCAGTCGATGGGCAGAGTAGCATCAGGTGGCGACGGCAGCCAAACGCAAATAATCTCCACAGCACAGAGCGAGAACGATGAAAACGAAAACAAAGCACCAAAAAGGAAAACGTTGCAAACACCGCCAACAAAAAAAATACTCCAAAAAATTAACAAAAACTAAAAAAGACTCAGCTCAGCGCGAGAACACAACTAAACCAGCCGGCAGTTGACAGTTTAAAAAAGGTGGTAAGATAAAATTTTAATATTTACTCGAGATGACTACTCTGTCAATTTTAACAGTTAAAAAACATAGTAAAATATACTATTACTGAAAAAAAT
This sequence comes from Dysmachus trigonus, assembly GCA_949715965.1. Classification (NCBI taxonomy): domain Eukaryota; kingdom Metazoa; phylum Arthropoda; class Insecta; order Diptera; family Asilidae; genus Dysmachus; species Dysmachus trigonus. The sequence goes on from OX454321.1 coordinate 47,315,661, forward strand.
CAGGATGTCCTTAATAAATCTATATATTTAGAAATATCGTTTTTTGACTTTAATTTTGTTAATTTTGGCCAGCTTTTGAGCGATTTGGAACACTGTGCGCCGGTGTGATATCAGAACTCAGTGACTCCTGGAACACAGATAATACAGATGATACAAATTACACCTTTTTTACTAACAACTATTTAGCAGTTTCGGTTTTGGAAAAAAAACAAAATTATATTTACATACATACTTTCGAAAAACACTTTAGACTCTCCGAAAATGGTCTGTTCGTTGACAATTCTGTGGCACCCCAGTGCGCCCTAGCCGCACTGGATTTTAACACTTTCGCTGCCACGTTTTATTCAGCTTTACATTCAGCTATTGGGTGCCGGTCACCGGTGACCGGCGTAGCAGCCAAAGTGTTAAACGTCAAATGCCACTTCGGTGTTTTTTGAGAAACCTGTAGCACCCTGGGGCGCCCTGGTTTTACTGCAGATAAAATCCGGTGTAAACTCAGGGTTAATGACGAATATCAGTTTCATTGTTAACAGACACGCTATTTAAAGTTGAATTAAATCTTGTTACAGGTACAAGAAGTTAGTTGCATTTCGATGTAAACAATATCAAAAAGTAGTGGTTTTATTTTATAATTTTTGTGTAAAAGGCCAGATGACAGTTCTCATTTTTAATAAGCTGTTCATTTAACTGACAAGCACTGTAGCGCCCCATGTTTTTTGACAATTCTCAGGGAACACCAGGGCGCCCTGGGGTGCCACAGGTTTCCGAGTCAACGAACAAACCTAATAATAAAAAATATCTCGTTCACTTCTTGTCCTTCTCGAAAATGTCTTTTAACTGGATTTTCTTTGTACAAAATGCCCAACAAATTTTATGATTTTAAGAATTCAGTTCTGCAGCCGACTCAATTTAGCAAGAGTTAAGCTGAATTAAGTAGGCGGCTGCAGAATGTGAATACTTGAAAATGGTCACATTTGGTAGAAGCCTTTTCTAAATTCTTAATACTAGTAGTAATACCAAATTTTCAGTAATATTTCGCCTGATCGTAAATGAGCAAAACGTTCTGTAGTGATATCGCAGAGTTAATTCTCGCTGTTTGGCACTGGGCCTCAGTCCGTTTTCAATTAGACCAAGTTTTCTTAATCGAAGAAATTGCAAATTGACTTGTTTACCTGGTCGATAGCATCTTGTACGAATTTATTAAACACTACTTTGTTCTCTTCGTAGTCCTCAGACATTGCTCTTTCTAGTTAGACAACAATTTTCACACTTATTCTGTTGTTTACACAGAATTGTAGAGTTACAATTTGCGATATTACAAAAATAACTTCCTGACAAGTGACAACTAACTTAACAATGCTTCTTCATCCCTTAACAATCAACTCTTGCTTATGGCTGAAAACCACTGACATATAAGAACTGGACTGCTGATCCCGTACAAAAACTCACATCAAAAGTAAGACCAAATTTTGACCGAATTCTAACTATCTCGCTCTTTCTTAAGCCCGCAGGCAGACAAATTTACCAAAAAAAATGGCCAATAGCCAAATGAAGGTGGCGCCATGTATGTGCACTTCTTTTGGTTTTTTCTAGTATCTTCGCGTGTGATACATCTTTTTGATACTCCCAATAGATAAATAAAAGTAAACACAAGCTTTTTGCACATCACTTTTACCTACGACAGCCTTTACAAGTTGCCCGCCAACTTATCATTTTCCGTTGCAATCAGCTGTTAGAATAGTTTAACGATGTCCAACAGATGGCTACTTCATTTTGTGATATAACTTTTAGCTTGGGTTGGTATAAACGAGAAATGTGAAGATTAGACAAAGGCAGAAAAATAATTTGTATAGCTATCTTTGTTTTTCTTAAGTCCCCAGCTGATTGCCGCGAAGAACATTTTTATGAAAAAACTTAAAATTGAGCGTGATATGAGAGAAATCGGTTCGTGAAAGCTCAATTATTTTTAATTTGCGTCAGTTTAAACATAATTGTACGGTATTTTAGGGCATTTTTAATAGCATGATTTGCTCCATGAGGATTGAGCCTGTGCTAAAAATGGTCTCATTTTTCAGACGACGGTTAGCAGTCCAGTTCTTTCATGTCAGTGCTGAAAACAAAAAACTAGGTTTGTTCGTTGACAACCCTGTGGCACCCTAGACGCACCGGTTTTTAAATGTGAAATGCCCGTATGGTGTTTTTAGAGAAACCCGTGGGGCTCCGGTGGCCGGTTTTACCCCAGCTAAAATCCGGGGTAAACTTGAGACTAATGACCACTGCTAATGTCGAATATCAATTTAATTGTTAACAGACGCGGTATTTAAAAGGTCTGTTCGTTGACAACCCTGTGGCGCTCTAGTGCGCCCTAGTCTATAGGCCCAATTACAATGATCGGATCTCAGCGCAAGAGAACCGGGTTGAAATGTCAAATTGGTTTTCCCACCATACGTTTTCTACCTCAGCGATTACATTGAACGGGTACAAGCGCATTCGATCGGAACTACGCGCAGTAAATTTCGTTTGTTTAGAAATCGACGGATTGACGAATTGAGGTGTCAAACAGAAGAATTGCCACCACCGGTTTTTTCATCTATTTTCAATTTTTTAAGTTTTACACAACATTAGAAATATTGAAAAAGCTTTTCTTTTCCGATGTACATGCATTTCTACTTTCCGCACTTTTGAGATTTAAAGAAACTACTTTGACGAATTAATCCGAACAGATACGTCGTTGTAATCGGTGTTTTTTTCCTATACGTTTCACTGTATACTTGGGCATTTCTATCCGTTCAGATCCGGTCATTGTAATAGGGGCTTATCAGTTTAATTGTTAGCAGACGCAGTCTTTAAAGTAGACTCTTGCTGCAAGCACAAGAAGTTAATTTGTCGTGTCGATTTGGAAAATATCAAAAAGTAGTGGTTTTACTTTAGAATTTTTGTGCAAAAGATGACAGTCCTCTTTTTTAATAAGCTGTTCGTTGAACTGACAAGCACTGTGACGGCCTATGTTTTTTGACAATTCTCAGGTGCCACAGATTTTTGGGTCAACGAACAAATTCTTGCAAGGGCCGCAAGAAGTTAACTTTAACATTCCGATGTGAAAATAGTCAAAAATTAGTGGTTTTAATTTAGAATTTTTGTGTAAAAGACCTTTTAAATAACCTGTCTGTTGGACTGACAAGCTCACAGGTTTTTTGACAATTCTAATAGCGCCCTGGGGCGCCACAGGTTTTAGGTCAAGGAACAAATCTACTATTTTACTTACGGTACAAAGACTGCTCACTCCAGCAATTAACTCCTTATTTCTTTGTACCTTTATACCGTTATTCCTCCCAACGCTAAAATGTTGCTAGAAGTTGATAGCATGCAATAGCATGTGGAAGAAGAGAGACAGAATGTGTGGAGGAAAAAGAATAACAGAAGAGGCCACGCTTTTTTCCTAACATGTAGAAGAAACCTAACCTCTCTTTCGTACTAAGGTAGTGAGAGCTCTTGAAATGACGTGGAATTAACGTTCGATAATGGCAGAGCGTTTTCAGCTTGTGTGGATTTAATGACGAGAATTTATTTGTTTATTGCGAATAATTCTTAAAATATTTTAATTTCGTTAACTTCTATGACTCTGATGAGTATGCATTGGTGCTGTCCCCATGAAAGTTTAATTTTTGGGGTCGTTTTGGGCAAGTTCTAGCCATGTGTAATAGATATTATTAAAAATGAGATTTCATCTATGAAATGGAACCCGAAGCAATAGGCACAGTATTTCTTCCGAGGGTAGTTGTTATTGATGTCCTCGTTATGTTCTTCCCATCAAAATACAATTTACATATCTTGGGATGGTAAAGGTTATCAACCTCTTCGATGCTCAACCCCAAAATATTGCATCAAGCTTAACCTGCTGCTCAATTCATTATCTCCCTGATTCTACACAAATGTTAAGTGCCAGGCCTCGTGTATTTAGTTATTTTATCAATGTTCTCTTCTATTTGTCAGTACTGTACTGGAACTACCTCTGTCACTTTACGGTTGTGAAAGGTCGCCAGGAAGATTGCGTGTACGAGTGAGTGGATCACGCTTTAAACCGTAACGTGGAGCTAGTTTCTGAATTAAATATTATTATCTATGTTTAATGTGTTAAACTTACATCGTTTCCTTACTAATTCGCATTGCATTTGGAAGTCAATTTCTCACACGAAATATTCATTTGCTATTAGTAAGCAATTTTGTGAAACGCGCTTGTACTCTTGGGGTTCTAAGAAGCAACACAGGCAGGTGCAGTTGAAGAAATTTTTGGTCAGTATGAATGATCCAAAAATCGAAGCAATTTTGAAACCTTTCCGAGCAAGCGTTGCGGAACAAGGTGCTATTGTACGACAACTTAAAGATGATGGGGCGCCAGAAATAGATGTGAAACGGGCTGTTGCAGAACTGAAGATGCGGAAAAAAATTTTAGAGGAAAAGGAATTGGAAGTTACACCCCAGGTACCAGATAATTTATTGATTGCTTGCTAAATTAGAAATCACTCAATCGTAATTTAGGAAGCAACCTTCGACAGAGCTAAAATGGAAGACCTTCTGAAACGGAGATTTTTCTATGATCAAAGTTTCGCCATTTATGGTGGAATCTCAGGTAAAAAAGAAATTACTTAGTATTGAAGTCATTAACTTTTTTGTCTAGGTCAATACGATTTTGGACCTATGGGCTGTGCTTTAAAATCGAATATTTTGGATACTTGGAAAAAGTTTTTTATTCTGGAAGAACAAATGCTTGAAGTGGATTGTTCCATCCTTACCCCAGAGCCAGTGCTTAAGTAAGAAAATATTAGATTTAGAAAGTCAATCATTCGGAATCGGTTGGCGCGGTTCCAAGTGTTTTACACCAGCCGCACGCATCAGGTATTCGGAATTTCTCTTCTGATTTTATTCTCGGATTCGAATGTCGGTTGTATGCCGCTGGTATTAGACTGTAGCCGCTATTATTCGGACCGATAATGTGAACTCAACAGAATGTTGTACTCGGCAATTATCTGTTGGGATTAGCAATTTTACTCTTATATTATTCCTATGTTATATTACCTTGAACTGTTTGGCTAGACACAATATAGGAGACAGCACTTTTTACTCTGTTAGCACTGTCGCTTCCGTTCCTTTTAAAATAAGTAAGGAGACGAGTTTTTACTCCGTTGTTGTTTTGTTAATTAGTGGATGAATAAATGTAATTATTGGTGAATAATCACGATTAACAACATTAGCGAATGAAGACAATCGGATGTGTGCTCCATTATAGTAATACAGTAATTTGTGCAAACATGACGAAATTAAATTTTCATCTGAAGTTTAAACATTTCCCCTCAGAGTTCAAGATGCAGCAATTCATTTAAATTTTAATTCACTAATTCATTGGTTGAGACATTTTTTTAAAGAAAGAGGTGAATCGATTTAGTCTTAGCTGTAGTTCATTTTGATTAAGTGTATTTCTGTATCATGTTTTTAACAGAGAAAATAACTTTTATATAAGTCGCTCCACAATGGTTCCCATTTTTTCTTCGATGTGAGAAGTAATATTTTCACACCTAAATTAATAAAAGAAAATTGTTTTTCATTTATTGATTATATTTATTTCGACAAAATTTTAAAATTTCCTTCACGAAAAAAACGTTATGCCAGTTGGAGTTGTCTTCCTGGTATGGAAAAATTCAAAGAAAACTATCGAACTGTCCTGTGAGTGAATGAAATTTTCGATTGATCGATCGCTGTTCTCCGAAGCAGCTAGTTAATTTTCTTATATTAAGAAGGGGTGGCAATATAAGGTGGTCCATGAATATATGCATCAAAAAGATTTTTGGTGGTTAACGGTCAGATTATCGGTTAATTCATTTAAAATGTATGTTTCAGTAGTTTATAAGTCGCCAAAGGCATCAAATAAGTTATTTTGCGAGAAGTTTGAAGATCTTATTTTGAACCTTAGTGAGGTGAACTGCGAATTTGTCATGGTGGGTGATTTGAATATTAACTGGCTGAGTGTTAATGATACTTACAGAAGAGAATTAAATAATATACTTCAAGTAACTAACGCAAAGATGATATTGGACAAGCCGACGCGAATAACTGGGATATCTAAAACGCTGATTGATTATGTAATTACAAATATGAGGAATATAAATGCGGCAACGGCGTCTGAATTATGCGTGAGTGATCATGAAAGTGTAACTATCGATATACCAATCCAAGTGAAACCGGTTATCAAAACAGAGTATTATAAGCAGATAATATATAAAAAAGAGGAATTCATAAACAAAATAATGGAAAGTGAACTAATGCATATCGAAAAGGATTTCACTGTGAACGAGGTAGCTGAAATAGTGAAAAATGAACTTACGAGAGTGTCTAATGAATATGTTGTGGTGAAAAGAATCAACAACAAAAATAAGCAGTGGTTTACGAGAATCACATGCAACCGAAAATCGGAGAAGATAAGGGCACGACAGCGGGCAGTTTTCACGAATTCAGAAACTGACTGGGATCGTTATAGGTTGTTGCGAAACAAGTATAAGTCAGAATTACGAAAAGCAAAGAGTGCATACATAAAAAGAAAGTTGAATGAATGCATCGACCAAAAACATATGTGGAGGACACTAAAAGAGCTGGTTTTAAAGACTAAAAGGGACATCATTGACCACATTACTGTTGATGGGGTAATTGTGACAACCGAGGATGAAATGGCGAGCCAATTCAACCGTTTTTTCGCTGAAAGCGTTGAAGAAATTCATCAGTCCATTCCTGATGTATCGTACCTGGATGATATTAGTTACTCGGGTAGTGTTTTTACCATGAAACCAGTAACGCTTTTAGATATTAAAGAAACTTTAAAAGGAATGAAGAATAAAAGAGACCATGACTTTATCAGCCCAGGAATAATTTTGGATGTTCTCGATGGAATTGGCGATGTGCTTTTAGATCTCATAAATAAATCACTCGACACGGGTGTTTTTCCAGCGTCGTGGAGGGAATCAGTCATAACGCCGATAGCGAAAGTTAAGTTCCCAGAAAGGTGTGAAGACTATCGTCCTGTCAACATGTTACCTATTATCGAGAAATTGTTGGAAAAGATTGTGTACAAGCAATTAATACGTCACATAGAAGAAAATGATATCATTATCGAAAATCAGTCTGGATACAGACGACGGCATTCCTGTGAAACAGCTATTAATATGGTGTTGGCTTCATGGAAGGAAGAAGTTGCTGCGAGGAATAAAATAGCGTGTGTGTTTCTTGACTTCAGGAGGGCGTTTGAGACGATCGACAGGAAGAAACTATTAAAGAAGCTTGAGATTTACGGAGTACGGTATAAGGAACTGGCTTGGTTTCGAGAGTTTCTGACTAACAGAACCCAAAGGACGAGAGTTGGTCAGGCCACGTCTGAGCCTACTGCCGTGGACCTGGGAGTTCCACAGGGATCAGTTCTGGGTGCTCTTCTTTTCGTCCTATATATCAACGACATGGGAACTACTATAAGGCATTCCAAACTGGCACTTTTTGCTGATGACACCTTATTATACATCGCGGGAAAGGACACGAACGAAATCAGACTTAAATTACAAGAAGATCTGGATAACATCAACATCTGGCTAAAAGCGAATAAGTTGAAACTCAACACTCAAAAAACAAAATCGATGTTCGTGAACAGTGTGGAGGAGCTAGGATTATCTGTGGATGGAGAACGGATCGAGACTCTAAAGGAATTCAAGTACCTAGGAATCTTAATTGATAATAACTTAAAATTCAAAGTTCACGTGGACAACATAACGGCCAAGATAGGGAAGAAAGTTGATTTCTTGAGAAGGATTCGCTGTAATATATCGACACTCACAGCAATTAAGATCTACAACACTATAGTGAAACCGCACTTTGAGTACTGCAGCACTATACTGTTTATGTGTAACCAGCAAATGTTACGGAAGATGCAACTCCTTCAGAACAAAGCGATGAGGATCATTCTGCGATGCGATAGATACACGCCAATAAATCAGATGCTTAGTTCGTTACAATGGCTTAGTGTTAAACAGAGAATAATGATGAACGTTTTTATTTTTATTTTTAAAGTGAAGTTCAATATGATGCCAAAGTACCTAACAAACTATATTAATTTGACAAGGGACATGCAACCTTATCTATTGAGATCAGGTGACGACTTTAGATTGCCACAATTTAAAAATGCCGCTGCACAGAACAGTTTGTTTTTTAGAGGGCTACAGAACTTTAATGAATTACCAATAGATATTAAGACAGAAAATAGTTTCAGATTATTTCGAACTAAAATTGTTCAGTACGTGAGAGAATATTTTGTATAAGATATTTATATTTATAAAATGGCTATGAATATGCTAATAAATTACTATTATTATTATTATTATTATGAGAAATCTGCAAAAGTAGTGGATATTCAGCAGAAAAACGCATCTTCTCTGCCATTGGTTTGAATCCAATTCTGAAAAACTTCAGGGACCTTCAACCCAAAGAAGGGACACTCAGAAAATTTTGGTTTGAAGAATTTACGCCGATAATTGTCAATTTAGTACAGTTGAAGTTGAAGGACTTATCACGCCATTATTGAAGAATGGTAAAAAATAGATGTCCAATTGTTAAATAAACTTATTTCAAGTATGAACAAAAGAATATTTGAAATAGTGAGGGTTAATTGAAGTCAAACCAGTTATTAACAAATAAAGTGTACGCATTAAAAGCACATGTGTAGTGGATTTATAAATATGCAGCATCAGATATTTTGGAATTATAAGATAATTTGAAAATCATTTCCATCAATTGATTTATTTTTCAAAATTTGACTACGAAGTAGGAAAAGCTTCAATTTCCTGGGTTGATTTATAATTTTGCAACAATAAATGTATTATTTTAACCTTACTTGTGTCTAAAAACCGGATTTAATGGCCAGTAAAAGTCGGATTTTTAGAACTTAATTGTTAGTAAGTTTGACACCTGAAATCGTGTCGAAGCATGAAGGTACAATATTACAATACTATATAAGGAAGGTTATTATAGTTTTGTTGGGGCATGTGGGATAATCTATTAAAAATTGATTTTACAAGTAAAATTTGTCTAAACATGTTGATAATTTCATGTAACATTTTAAGCGTAGGTTATATCAGATTCCACTTTTTGTACATCCGAAGCCGAAATGTGTCACACCCGTTACAAATTCATTATTTTCTTAAATACGGAAGAATAGTTTAATTTTATTCAAATATAGCTTATAATCAAGTTCATTGATTAAAATTTAGTTCAAATAATTAATTCACATTCATTTTCATTTATACTGTTTTATATTTGTGTGCATAATTAATATGTAGACTATAGTGAACGTTTATATTATTATAAGTATAACTAGTCAATACATATTTTAATAACTATATACAATACATAGAAATTCTGATGAATAGTTGGCTCTAGAAAACTTATAATATTACCATTCTAGATGTCATTTCTCATATGGTTTTTATTTGCAGAGCTTCTGGCCATGTTGATAGATTTGCGGATTTTATGGTGAAGGATGTAAAAAATGGAGAATGTTTTCGGCTAGATCACTTGATAAAAAGCCACTTAGAGAAGCTTTCCATCACTGAAAAAGATGAAGAAAAGAAAATTGAATACAGGGATATTATAACTAAGGTAAAGTAAGCATTTTTAATTTTACGTTTTAACTTTTTTAATAGTTAGATGGCATGACTAAAAATGAAATGGGGGATATTTTACGCAAATACGACATGAAATCGCCCGTAACAGGAAATGACTTGGCGGATCCCATGGAATTCAATTTGATGTTTGGCACCCAGATCGGGCCCAGTGGATTGATTAAGGGGTATATCAATTTTATTTTTTCTCTATTTCAATAATTGCAGTATTGGGTTATATTTATTCTAACATTCGTTGCAGTGAAACAATTCTCAAAACAAAACATTAAAATTCCTTCTTTATAACAATTTAATGAATTGAATCAAATTAGAACAGAATTTGATTTTTTATATACATAAGTATATATATGTTATTCTATAATATATGCTTATGATAATAATTTTAATTTTGAGGCATTTATTCCTAATAACTATAAAGTTAAGGGGGCTTCTGGTGGTTGTGATTGATTTTAAGATCTTTTTTATTTCATAGTTAAATGATATTATCAGATTTTTGATACATGTAAATAGGCATTTGAAATTTACAAAAAAAATAAAAAATATATATATATATATATTTTGTTTTATAAATATTTTTTTCCAAATGAGGTTTTTATTACCTGGCGCAGGTAATTTCTTGACTCAGGATAATCTGAAAGCAAAAAAAGATTTAAAAACAATCAATCACCAGAAATTTCCCTTAAATTAAGGGTGAACCAACTCAAGCGATCTCTCCAAATATCTCGAGAAATAAGCATCATATAAAAAAAATATGAATGATGATGAAGATATCAGTTTCAGTTTTAAACAAAATATTGGTAGAAATAAAAGTTTATTATTTCGAAGAGTTATTAATTTTTACCAAAATTACCCCTATTTACCATATTTTACTTAACGCTGGGAGGTGAGCTTGAGAATGAGTGGGTCATTGTGACAGAAATGATTTAGAAATTATTTTTATCAGTTTTTCATTTTAATGTCTAATTCTCGAGATATTTGACCGGCGACAATGGGGAGCAAGCAATATGAGACCCGGAGAAACCGAAATTACATATTCGAAAATGACTGTTTCTATTGAAAAAAAAAAATATTTAGCGTCATTTCTACCATAAACACAGCTACTTCTGTTGAAATTGAAATCGCTTTCTGAAACACAAACTGTAGAGCAGATTTTTTGAACAAGTTTTCCTTAGAGTGTTCGTAATATCTTTTCAAAAGCTCCTGCCATTAGAGTGTCGGCTTCCCCCAATCTCTTGTAGTGGTTTTCTGCATTTTCCGCAAAAGCAGTTAAAGCTAAGAAACAAACTGACTAAAGCTTTCGGAATGGGCACCCTATGAGCAAGGCACCCTATTACGCTAGGCGCATAATATGCTCAAATCTTAAACGGTTTTTATCAACAAGAAACGAAACCCTTCCGAAGGAATATTTAATTCAAAATCCAAGTTGTATTACCTTATCCTTTACAGTTCCCGAAATAATCAGTCATCAATTTGTAAAGGTTATTCATTGATTTTGGATTTTTATCGCCTTGTAACTGTCGTTTATTTCAGACTTCAGAGTTCTTTTATGCAACAATTGATAGGTTTTTAGGAGTGGTGGAAATCAGTTGAAAGCTTGGACAATCTTCTTTCGAATGGTGATTAAATCTCATAGGGTGCAGAATTGCTAAGCTACAGGGTGATTAATTAACACTTATCTCTAGAAATGTAAGTCTCGTTATCTCGGAAACAAGAGATAGTAGGGAAGAACGGGTTTTAAATTTTTAATTCGTGTTCTACAAACTTTATTTTGGCAAACTTTGTTTCAAATTCCACGGGATCAATTTTACGTTTAGTACGTGGTCCTTTTGCCCGTTTTTGAAACTACTGGTCCATTTAAAATGTATCTAGTTTTCATTTTTTCTGAGGTCCCCCTATTGGCGAAGGTTGACACTTGTACCATCTGCCGTCCAATTTTTTTCACTGGGGTGTTTTTTTTCCCTCAAAATTGAGATTTTGGTCCAGGTTTCTAAAGGCGGTTCGCCCTATATATAAAGTATCATAATAATTTATAAAGATCTATTTCAGTTTATTGTGAAAAGTTAAACTGAATTAATTTATGTTGTTACATAGCTTCTTACGGCCTGAAACAGCGCAGGGTATATTTGTCAATTTCAAAAGACTTTTGGAATTTAATCAAGGAAAACTTCCGTTTGCAGTAGCACAAATTGGTGAGATCTTGTTTAGTATTATTGTTTTAATGAATAAAATGTTATATACGTTTCTTTCATATATAGGAAATGCATTCCGAAATGAGATTTCACCTCGGTCGGGCTTGATTAGAGTAAGAGAGTTTACGATGGCTGAAATAGAACATTTTTGCGATCCTAATGACAAAACACACCCCAAATTTAAAAATGTTAAAAACACTGTGATGACGTTTTATTCCGCTTGCAATCAAATGGACGGCAAAAGCGCAATTGAGCTTACTATTGGGGATGCTGTAGAGAAGGTAAACGATCGTTGGAAATTTATAATATCAAATATTTTTACAAAATCTTTTTTAAAAACATTTTATTAACCTTATATTAGGGTCTCGTTGCAAACGAGACATTGGGATACTTCATGGCCAGAATACATATATTTCTCACTATGATTGGCATTAAATCTGACCGGTTGAGATTTAGACAACACATGAGCAACGAAATGGCACATTATGCGTGCGATTGCTGGGATGCAGAATGTTTAACTAGTTATGTAAGTAAAAGTTTCAAACAATGAGCATATTTTGAATGCTTTATATAAAACAGGGGTGGATTGAATGTGTAGGGTGTGCTGATCGATCTGCATATGATTTAACCCAACATACATTAGCAACAGGCGTACGGCTTGTAGCAGAAAAACGTTTGTCCTCTCCAAAAATCGTCGAGGTTACCGATATCGTTCCAAATAAACAAGTTTTAGGTAAAACTTTTAAAAAGGATGCCAAATCGATTACAGATCAACTTGCCAAGCTTACGCTTGAAGAAATCGGGGACGTAGAGCAAAATTTGAAAAATAATGGGTGAGAATTAAATAAATTATTGTTTAACTTGTCCGGCAACATTATATCAATAATAATTCGATATTCTTTTTTTTAACATGGATGTTTGCAAATTAATCAATGTCAACAAATTTTGTTAGATTTATTTTTGTTTAAATACCCAATTAAACTTATAGTTTCTACAATATGGACCTAAACGGAAAAGAAATAAAGATATCAGCCGATATGGTTTCTGTGAAGAATACTACGAAAACTCTTCATGTTGAGGAAATTACTCCAAGTGTAATTGAGCCGTCTTTCGGTACTTATAAGAATATTTTTTTTAGCAACATAAGTCAAAAATATAATTCGTTTTAGGTATTGGTCGCATAATGTATGCCTTACTTGAGCATAGATTCAATATGCGCGAAAATGATGACCAGAGATGCTTCTTTTCTCTACCAGTAGTAATCGCTCCATTAAAATGTTCGGTGCTTCCATTAAGTAATAATCCGGAATTTGAATCTTTTGTACTTCAAATATGTAAGTATTTTTAATTTGTTTTCTTGATGTATATTTAGAGTCGTAAAATTAAAATTATATGCAATATTCTTTTCTTAAAATGATTACTAAGACTGCCTTTGATTAACCCCTTCAGGGAAGAATTGTTATTTTAAGTAATTTTAATAAATTTTTATTTTATTTTAAATATGGTAAGCTAGCTTGCTCTGACCCGGTATTTTTGGATTTACTAATTTAATTTTGTTCTACGTGATAATCAAGGATTGCAAGTTAGTCATTTGTGCGTTGCTCCAAAAAAATAACACCATAGTCTAAACAGGAGTATACAAATGCGTACTATATTAGACTAGTAATAGATTCGGGTCCCTTCTTTTACGTTTACGAAGATGACATATTTTAGCAAAAAAAGTTTTTTTTTTTTTTTTTTTACGTTATTTATATGGGACTCTTAATTCAACTTATAATCTAGAGTAAAGCCTAGTTATTTGGAACTTTCCAGTTAATTTGGAAGCAATGTGTTGAGCATCGCGCGAAGTTGTTGCAATTATAATCGTGCTAGATGTCAAGCTCTTCTCTGCATGATCCCAAACGTTTAAAATGCATCATTTTAGACTTTGTATTTAATAGCATTTGATGATATTTGAGGCAGGATGTCATTGCATTTTGGTCAGTCGAAATAAATTCGAATAGCACTTTCTTTCTTTCTTTCTATGGTATCCCAAAGTCAAATCATCTGCAAATATTACAAACTCACCATTAACTCTTTGAAACACACGACCTTAAAGAAAAAAAAACCCAAGTTGCACACAATTGTTTTAAAATGTGGAAACTGTTAATAAAGTATTAAACTCTATGCCTATAAGAAATTTCGACTTTTTGAGGTGGGTTAAAAACCATCCCACCATGCTTAAAAAGCTGTGCAAAAAGTGGGATAGTTTTTAAGTCAGCTAACCCCAAAGAGTTAAAGCGGTAATTGCATAGCGAGATAATGTATATAAGAGGAGAGTGTTTCTTGTGGAACAACATTTCAAAGTTTAAAAAATATGCTATAATGTAAGATATTTAACAGTTAACACAATCATTTATTTCTACTTTGTAGCTACTACATTGACACAGCATCATGTGGCGCATAAAATCGACGATTCAAGTGGTTCCATTGGTAATTATTTATAAATTATGTGTACAGGTTATAGATATCTAATCTAATTTTTTATAGGACGTCGTTATGCTAGAACTGATGAAATTGGAATTGCATATGGGATTACAATAGACTTTGATACTCTGAAGGAACCGCATACTGTAACTTTGCGAGAAAGAGACTCTATGCAGCAAATAAGAATTCCAGTAAGTAAAATCATGTTTGTTCTATTTGATTTTTGCCGCAAGCCAAAATCCTGTCCACACAATTCACTGATTCATGCTCGTCCCTGCTCGCTTTTTTGGTGAATACATGACTTAATACATTAGATTTTAGTCCATGTATATTTTGTTTTAAGAAATTTCAAATAGTATAATACGGTTTTATTCTCATTATTCAGATTGACTGTGTTGCAGAAACAGTTAAACACCTAGCCCTGGGAGTTTGGGAGTGGACCGAAGTTCAAAAAAAGTATCCTAAGTTCGAAGCACAAGAACAGAATAAGTGAAACATTTCATAGAACCATTATCCTTTTTAAGCAATAGATAACTATTTCGTGTAAAGTGGATATTGCTCTTTTATTTGCACCAATTTTTTTGGATAACTACATAATATATTTTCACCTTGCTAAACAAGACTCTGTGTGTCATTTTATGTTTATTTGACAGGAAGATGTGCCATGATACGAATATATTCAATTCGATTGGCTCCTTTTGATCTCTTTCCTGTCTAACTATTTAACTGTCTATCTATTAACTTCATACAAAGAAATATGGAAAAATCAAATTGTATATACAGTAGAACGCCGATTATCCGAATTAATTGGGACCGGGGTCGATTCGGATAATCGGACATAGACTGGTAATAAAGAAAAACGAACTCTCTGACTACCAATATTGAACACGGCAATTGTCACTCGCATTTTTGTATTCTTACGTCCCCACAAAAATTGTTTATTTATTTATTTATTTGCTTTGAATAAAAATTTACAATGTTTTCCGCAGTATAATATAGTATATCGTACAGAGTTTTATGTAAAACACATATTTCAGCTGGGATGTAGCATTGATTTTCTCTTCTTGGCTTAAAAAATTGAGGAAAAGTTTTCAAAACCTTTAACAAAACTTGTTTTTACTGAAAAATTACTTGGTCCTAATTTTTTATATTATGCTTAGGACCGATTCGGATAATTGGCGATTCGGTTAATCGGCGTTCGGATAATCGGCGTTCTACTGTAAAATTAAAGTAATACGCCCAAATACCAATATCTTAAAGCTAAGCGATGAGTCGATCCAGTGAGCGATGATTGCATACGGGAATGTACGCCCATGATGAATGAAGATTGCGATGTCCAGTATGCACACAACGATAGGGCAAAGTGGGCTGAGAGATTTCAGCTGATTTCAGCGATTTAGTGACAGCTTCACTCTTTTCTTAGGCTGTGCGGTGTAGTTAACTTTCTTAACTTGAGCTATTTTTATAGATTTTTAAGTGATTTGCAGTTCGAAGTAGCATTAATTCCAGAAAATATGGCACTCTTTCAGTTTACATAAATAATACAGCCCGACAAAAAAAAGAAAAGTTGTCTGTACTTTACATGCTATATATAGGGGTAAATTCAAAAACGTCAAAATTTGGGTATTGATGCGGCATTACTGCGGCATCACTGCTCATTATGATGCGAAGTGGTTTATGATGCAATGCTGATGCTGATGCCCATTTTTGACGTTTTAGAACACAACACAATTAGTGACGATGCCAAATCTTCCGAAGGAGGTACAATGGAATGTTTACATCCATAAATTTCCTCAAATTGGTCAAAATATTCCCACGAAGTTAAGCCTCGTCCACTTTTATTATTCCTAGCTTTGATCCTTTTATAGGTTATACACATATTGAGGAACTTTCGTTTTATGTCTTCTTTTGTGTAGCGGAAATCACTCTCAACTTCTTGAATTTCAAATAAAATCTTTCCCCACAGGGTAGATTTTTGTTTTCGTCCTAATTTGAACTCATCCTCATACTTGAAACGCGTATTCAATAAAAGTTTGGTTTCAGGAATTGACCACTTTTGCTCACTTGAAATGATAAAAATTAATATTTTCTTAATTCGTCCCTGAAGAAATTAAACTTACTTTTCCATACTGCTGCCTTTGCCGGTCTGTTCTTCACTGTCACTTGAGAATCGTAAGATCTGCATCAGGAAATTTAGTGATGCCCCTGTTGCTCAATTTTTGCGCATCACATACGTTTACACTGCATTAATGAATTTTTGATCTAAACAGTGATGCCAGGTTGATGCATTTTTGAATTTGTGGCAACAAATATGCACAATTAATGCCGCATCGATGCATTTCTGAATTTACCCTAGTTTTTGATATATTTTTACCCGCTAAGCACGAATCTGCGGTCAGAATCGGGCTATCATATCAGTTATTTTCTAACCTAAGAAAACAGGTAAAAACTAGCAAAAATGCGGATTAATTATAGTTGTATGACAGCGAGCTTTAGTGTTTACATATCTATTCAGTCATCTGGCGACCTACCAATACACATGACATTCTCATAAATTATTGACATATTCTATTATTTTCGCGTTTGCGCCTTCAGCGACTCTTCTTGTACATTACTTAGTCTATTACATTTTAGATAAATAGATATTAATTTGTTACAACAATAGAAACGAAATCAAAATACAGCAAACAAAACAACACATCCAAGTGCAACTCCAGTTTCAACATAAATAACAATTGGAAATCAAACAGAATTAAATTCATAAAATAAACTATACAAAATAAAATCAACAAGTTGCCTCTGAATATCGAGGAATAATCAATTAGATAGTTCTCCCTGAAAGGTATTGATGGTTATATACCTATATCTTTTGTTTTCAACTATTATACATTCTATTTGTTATTTTTACATCTAGAGATTGTGAATGTAAATTTCATTAAGGCACTCCCTTATGATTAGTATCAGCCATTATTCAGAAGGTCACGATTTGGTCATGACATAGCTTTATATTATTACTTAAAGTCCTATACAAAGCCACGGTCACGTGGAACCGAGGGGTGCCTATCGCATCTCTGAGGAACCAACATACAGTCGTTTATATTTGTTTATAATACTTAATACTAAAAGTTCAGTCAATCATTTTTTGCCGTTTCATATTCCACATACCCAAAAGAGCATGACCCACTATTGACAGCAAGAATGCGTTCATATTATGCCCGTGAGCGAGAGATACTATTCATACAAATTCCATACTCAACTCAAAACCACACAAATACAGGCCAGCTAAGGGAACAGCAGGATTTCCCCGCCCAGCGCCACACCAGGAATTTAGTTCTCGAAACATGTCCACTCTATATCGCACATTTTATACAAAGGATTATCCCCGGTACATATCCTTACGGACCTTCTTGTTAAAGAGAGGGGTGCCCACCTCCATGGACTCCTCAAAGCAGTGACCGGAATCCGCCTTTAACAAGCTGAACGGAGACAAGTAATACTGTTCAGTTAGCGACTCATTAGCAAACCCCTCGTACAACTCCCTGATCAAGCTATTTTGGTGACTCCTACACCTGAACAGCGATCTTCTTAATAAAACAATGACGTATTCAAGGATGGGCAACACGCCGGCCCTTTCATAAAGAGTTCTATTATTAATATATCTACCATCCGAATCGTACCATGTATTGGTACATTTTCTCAATATGTCCCTCTCAAACCTGGCCAAACCGTTCGCAACACTGGGTGAGGCCCAAAACCAACACACCCCACCGTAGGTCAGAACCGGCCTGATTATCTGCTTGTATATAAGCAGTTTGGTGTTAACGGGCACCGAACTGCCCCTCCTAAGCAACACAGCCACTGCAATTCTGGCCCCTACTGCCTTTCCCAACGCTCCACGTACATGTTCATTGGCTCTTAGTCTATTATTGAATTTTACCCCTAAATACTTCATCTCGTTGCCGACAACGACCGCACTGCCCTCGATATTTATCTGCAGGCGCCTAGCCTCTCCCACCAGACCCCGGGGAGCCGAAGAGCTAGGTCTGCGTATGCAAATCAAGCCAGTTTTATTAGGGTTGATTCTAATCCCCCATCTACCGTAGTATCTGCATATCTTGTCAATATGACTAACAACCGCTGCCGCCGCCGGTCCCGGCCTGAGCGCCGATGCATATATAAGCGTCTCATCTGCGTATAGCATGGCGGTCGAAGTCACACCGCCCAATTCACTGACATGACAGATATCGGCCACGAAAATGCTATAGAGTTTCGGACCCAGCACCGATCCCTGAGGTACACCCCTGCCCAGTTCGACCCTATCAGAGCGGTATCCATCTATTTCGACCAACACGCCTCTGTTCTCGAGGAAAGACGCCACCAGCCTAACCCAAACCCTGGGGAAACCCATCTTTAACATTTTAAACAATACACCATCAATCCATACCGAGTCGAATGCCTTCTCTATATCGAGAGAGCAGGCCACAGTACATTGTCCCTTTCTTAATTCTTTTATTACATCGCCGTGAAATTTGGCTAACGCGTGCGACGTAGATGTTTCCGGTCTAAACCCGAACTGCCAATTCGGTATAACCCTATTTTCCACCACGAAACGTGCCAGCCCTTTATTGATCACTTTTTCAAATTGTTTGCCCAGATTGGGCAGTAGAGTAACCGGTCTGAATGCGGAGACCTCACAGCCACCGGCCTTCTTTTTTATAGGTACCAAATTACCCGTCTTCCACGCCGCAGGGAAGTATCCTGAATTTATGCACTAGTTGAATAGACCCGCAATAGGGATCGATGCAACCAGCGCAGCTTTTCTAATTATAAAATTTGAAATCCCATCAGGTCCGTGTGACCTTTTATTATTAAGAGAACCACAAGACTCCAATATGTCATACGCGTCAATAAAAAACGCATCAGATAAGTGATTATGTTCATTATGTTCTTCCTGGGTTCCGGGATTCACAATCCTCACGCATTCCGGTCCACCATCAACCAATTCCGAACCCCTGAATGCATTAACATACTGTTTAATTTTCCTCGTGTGCGTCCTATTCTCGTCTACGCTGGCCTTAAACAGATTCCCGTAATATTGTTCGAAGGCCTTTAACTTTTCTTCTCTCGTAGCACATTTGAGACATTGTCTATTCTGCCGCGCTTTCTACCCGTGATCCTATTTATTTCGCGGAAGGCATTCGGCCCAGGCCTAATGTTTTGCAACACAGCATCAAAACGTTGAGCATCAAGAGCTTTTATTCTGTTATTTATTATTATATTCAAGCAGTTAATGTTGCTAGCTAATTCCCTGTACTGCCTACTACGCGTATTCAGAAATCTGCTATAAAGTCCATCAAGTTTACGATTCCACTTCCATTTTGTCTTTATAAGTTTAGCCAATTCAGGGGGAAATATCTTTATTTTATCTCTTCCATGCTTAATTTTTTTTCAAAATGCCTCCGCGGCCGTCAATAGTGATGAGGTTAATTCATCGACCGCCCGATCTATTTCCGCCGCGCTCAAACATTTGTCTCTAGGGTCGGGTATTTCTGGTATAGCTCCAGCCACTCTCTCCCGGAATGCCTCCCAGTCCACATCCGCAAATGATACAAATTCTCTAACTTCCCTGAGTCTTACTTTCCCCATCTCTCTCTCAACACACAGACCAACCGCTTTGTGGTCCGAGAAGGCATGACTCGTAAAGCACTCGTAGCCACCGCTTGTCTCGTCTGTAAGTTCTTCAGACAATACAAAAAAATCCAGACACGCTCCGCTTAACGGAAATGTTGGCTCGCCCGGGCCCACGAAGCTGATTCCAGCATTGATCCCCTCACCTCCATACCATCTATCAATGCACTTACCATTCGAGTTAGAATCGGTGTCGCCCCACAGACCGCTTCTGGCATTAAAATCTCCACCAGCGATGATCAAGCAATTCCCTCCGCTGGACATCCTGTTCAGGTATCTCAAAAAGCCAATCAGAGAAGACGCCCCACATCTAGTGGGTGCGTATACTGAGACAATTAATATACTAGTCGGCCCCCCCCAATCCGCTTACATCCGAGCCCGCTGTGTCCACACAAACACTAACTCCACACGTAACCATTTCGTCATCAGCGAAGCTCCTAGCATCTTCCACCTCAGTCCAATCGAACTTTTTTCTTATTAAAATTGCCACCCCCTGGCTATGGTCGTTGCGGACAATCTGATAGTCTTTAAAATAGACTATGTCATTGCTTCCTAAGTGTGTTTCGTTAATTAGCAATACATCAGGATTACTATCCAGAATCAATGAGTCAACAGCTTTCCTCTTGCCCTGGGAGATTAAGCTGTTGATGTTTATTGTTACTACTTTTAATTTAAAAGTCATTACGGGGCAATTTCCAAAAGGAAGCTTATTAATAACAGCTCCTTATTCTCTGTTTTAGCCGCTCTAAACTTGGGCAAAAAGCTCCTGACCTTGCCATACAAAGCATCCAAAGAGATGCCAAATCTGTCCTTGCAAAACTCCTCAACGTCCCTTGCTCCTCCAAACAAATCTCCAACCGAGAAGAGACCCATCGTTCCCCCAATTCCCGACGAAGCCTTTCCATCACTGACACTCCTAACCACCCCCGCATAAGACCCGAAGCCCCCTCCCTCCAAACTGCCCGACGCCGCCGCACAGTGGGCTGAAAAATCAAATTGTGGACTTAGGGGCTAAAAACCATATTTTTGAGTTCTACCAATGAAAACAAATTCCTTTTATACTTTGACTTTTTTTGATTAAGTTTTAACTTACCGAGATAAAATGGTTTGAAATTTGTATGAAACGCATGTAAACTAAAAACAAAGCCGTTATTTTTTAAAGCCCACCACTGTTAATAAGTCCAAACAACAAAAATGAAACGGTATTCAATATGTCCACACCACCCATGACATTTCATGATATTTCATTCTTTCTTGGAATTTAGTCTAAAGCAGTAGTTATATAATTACGGTTACGAATTTTTGTCATTAAGGGGGTAACTCACTGTTGAAAAAAAAAAAAAAATTTAATTTTTTTTTTATAGATTTCGATAGATTAGCACTTCAAGAATATCTGTGTAAAATTTCAGATCGATATCTAAATAATTGTTCTTTCTACAGCGCTGTGTACATATTTTTTTTTTTTTTGTATTTTTTTATTTTTAGAAATTTTGTTTTGTCACGAAATTACAATACATACCTACATAACATAATAACTTTGGTCAGATGGATTTATGCAAGTGGACTAGGCCTACTGGGGATACCACTGAAAAAAAAAGCGCCTAGTCTTTAACCTCTCTGGGTGGTGTGAAATAAAAGATAAAAAATATATAAAAACAATTTTTTTCCGCGTTAGCGCAAAAAAGCTCAGTTAGAGATATAGTGCATAAATAGTCAAAAAATATGTACTATCATAAACTTTTACCTTTTTCTTGAGATAGTTTGAGATTTACGAGAAATTCTCATATTTTGGTTTTCTTCCATACAAAAAAAACTTTAAAATTAAATAACTCGAAAAATACGAGTTAAATCAAAAAATTGCAATTAGTATTTTTGTGTTGTATTTGATGATAGAATTCAAAAATCGTAATAGTTTATGGAGATCTAACATTTTTTTTTCCAAATCCCTAAGTCCACTAGCGAAGTTTTTCAGCCCACTGTGCGCCGTCTCCCTTAGCGTCCTATGGAGAACTACATTTTCGAGATTTGATCTTACTTCTCCGGACTTCTTAGAGTTTTTTAATTTCTTCATAAGCTCCACTCTTCGAGGGCAGCGCTTGAAACTAGCAGGGTGCCCGTGATTTCCACAGTTCTTGCAGAACAGTGACTCCCTGCCGTCCGTGCCAGAGATCCCGCAATCTCCGGGACCGTGCTCCCCCCACACTTAACACATACGTGATCAAACGCACAATTACCCGACGAATGCCCAAATCGCTGACAATTAAAACATTGCAGCGGCCCGTTTCTACGCAGTCCTTCCCAATACACCCTGTGGAACAGAATCTGGGAGATCTTTGAGGCTCTTATTCTGCTTTCCTCGTTGCCAAACACCGCGAGCATCCAACCCCTCTTTGCCATTTCCCCTCCCCCGAACCTAACCAACTTAGTGATTTTTAAATCAGGGAATCTCGCCTCCACGTCTTCCTTAGCCTCCTCAGGAGAATATCCAGGGTGAATTCCCTTAATTATAACTGGAAACGCCCTGCTGTCTTTCGGAATAAAGGTGTAACCTCCGCATTTCTTTTTTCGAAGCCATAACAAGACCTCTCTATGCATCATAGTAGAACTCACAAATATCTTACTGTCTTTGGTCCCGTACACCACCTTGATATCATTTTTGTGCCCATTGTTTTTATTTAGGGTGCCAACAAATTCCAACAAACCCTTCACACTTCCTGAAGGTGCAAAAATAGGCGGGCAAAATCCCGACGATTCTTTCTTAATCACATTCTTGGACGTATTATTACCCATACCGACACTGCCGGGTAAAGAGAACTCCCGCTGTTCCCCATTAGCCCCAATGCTATTCGCTAAATTCCCAATAGGTTTATTTATTTTGGATTCTGCGAAACATTCTTATTGTTATTTAATCTGACATTACTTAATTTAATATCGCTTATAATTATAATATTGTTTTTTTTTTCTTATTATTATTTAGCTTATCATTTTGGTCTTTGTTTCCATTGACCGAAGAGACTCTGGTATTCATATTATTATTATTAATACTACCATTGGTCTTTAACGTATTTTCAGGTATTTCAAAATTTTTATTGTAACTACTACTACTTCTATTCTCATTACTACCATTACTACTAATATTTTTGTACTTATCTTTGTACCGCGTCTTCTCCCTGGTATCCCGGGTTCGTGTGCATTCCTTGTTTACGCTGCAGCTGTCAGCCGACTATCTCATCTGGGGCCCGCCTCCCCGCTCCTTAGCCCTGACACCCTCATTCTTCAACTCGGAGCCGTTCATCGTACCGACGATCCCGTCAAGCGTTACTTCGTCACGTAGAGGTGAAAATCTTCCCCCATATTGTCCCTCGTTGGTTCCGTCAAACAAACTGGCTGCTCTAATTAGATTGTCTATTCCGCTTCCCCCAGCACATCGCTGACGAAAGGTCAATTCGTCCTACACGATGTCAGCCCCGAAAATGGACTAAGATGAGGAGGCACGCCTTTGTCCCCCATCCAGAATACTGCGCATTCCAATGCCCAATCGCCCTGCAGATTCAGCAACATACCCCAAGCTGCGACTGAGGCTGTAGTTATGCTCGTTCAATATCCCCGACGATCTCAAGGACCCATCCCCGGAACGACAAGGCGAGTCGCCAACAAAACCGTCCGCCTGCAGCTCATCACCCGACGCTCTCAATCTGCCAGAGCATCCATCATCACTCCCTTGCATCCCCAACGAGTCGCCGCTATCTGAAAATAATGACGCTTTTGCGTCGTTAATTTTTGCCGCCTTACCGATCCCATATGAGACTCCACCGCCATCGGATTCCTTCATATTGTTATGCGGCAAATCGCCGCCATCGTGAGTCATCGAAGACGTATCGTTACTTTCTTCGGGCACGGTCGCGTCCGGCGTAGAATTTGCCCGCATAACCTCCTTGTTTGCCTCATTAGACCCTTCGGACGAGGAAACCGTCGAGCACGATCCCCCCGAGTCCCCCATCAGGTCGTTCTTTAATTTCTTCTGCCTACCGTGGACCTCAATTGCTTCCACGTTCCTCACCGCTCCGGCGATCCTAGCTGATTTGCGCGGTGCCATGTGTCCCTCTTTGTTTCCTTTCGTGAGGAGACCACGGCTGTTCCCCGTCCTGCTAGCTGAGACGCCAACCTCTGGAGAATTTTTATTTTTATTTTGGCGCCCCATTGGAGCGCCACCCTTGGTGTGACGCAATTACCGTTAGTCTTTGGCAGCGCTAATACCAAGCAATATTTTAGTTTATTTTAATTTTATTTTAAATAATTTTAAATAATTTTAAATTAAATAATTTGCTGTTCACTAATTCACTTTAATTCAGAATTGCGCATCATTTTCTTGTCCGTTATAAAATGTGTGTACCAATATATCCCATCCAGGGATAAACACTGCACAACAGTACTTCCAAACAATTACTATATTTAATAGTTTTATCTTTAATTTTAAATGTTTTAATTGTTTTTACTTGTTTTTACTGTTTTTATTATTTTATCTAGACACAAACTCAGTTTATAAAATCAAAAGTCCACCAAACTTGGTATTTTGAGATGGCTGTACCAATCAGCTAAATTGCGTTCAATTGCGTTGCTCCACTTCTCAACAGCACGTCTGATTTATTCGACGGTCACACCCAGAATCCTCATATCCAGATATACACTTTTATGTAAAAGAACCCGCTGAATCCAAATCCACTGTCATCCACTGTTTTTTCCGACGGGATCGTCATGCTTTCGCCTTGAATGCCCCGGTGGGAGGTGGCGTTTTGTGTGCTGTCCGTCGCGATATTCCGTGCGCTATTGTGGAGTTCGCTAATCCGGACGACTTGGAATTGTTGGGCGTGATTTTAAAACTGGAACATAAGTCCATACTCATTTTAACTGCATATATTCCACCAAGTTGCGGTAGTAACATCTATAATAGTCTTGCTGTTATTACAGAGGAGCTTTCAAATTCCTTGTGCCAGTTTGACGAAATATTACTATTCGGCGATTTCAACTTACCGACTATTAACTGGACCACTTCAAGTGACAACGAGCTTTTACCTACTTATGTATCTGCTCCGCTTCATTGTGCTTCTTTTATTGACGATCTCGTTTCATCCGGGCTGACTCAATGTTCGAATGTAGCCAATGAGTTTGGCAAATTCCTGGATCTGGTGTTTAGTTCCGACCCTAGTTCCACTGTGGTAAGACGCTGCTTGACTCCCTTGCTTCCCGAGTCATCTCACCATCCGGCTCTTCACGTTGCATTTGCCTTCGACCCAGTGATGCCAACTTTAGCTAGCAGCCATAATTATTGTTTTAATTTTAAGAAGACTGATTACTCTAAACTGAATAGTTTATTAACTAATTGTAATTGGAACAATGTACTTTTTGAACGAGATATCGATGTCGCTGTCAATGCATTTTACAAGAATTTATTTATTTGTCTCTCTTTATGTGCTCCTATGTCTAGACCGAGTAAGACTTCGGCAGGTCCACCTTGGCTCAATAATTCTTTAAAACATATTAAAAACCTAAAAGCTAAAGCCTGGAAACGTTTTTGCGTATCGAAGAGCGAGGGAGATTTTGTTGAATATTCCGACTTACGTGATCAATATATTTCAAGCATTGAAAACGCATATTTTGAGTATATTGAGAGTATGAAGTGCATTTTATCGACCGAACCTAAGCAGTTTTGGAGGTTTGTAAATTCTAAACGTGGAACAGACGGCTACCCTTCATTGTTGAAGTTCGGGGATTCGGAGAGTGGCGATCCTCTGGCTATTGCCAATCTCTTTGGCGATTTTTTCAAGACGGCTTTTATTAATGAAACCTGTGATATTAGCTTTAACGATTTTAATACTTTGACGACTTTCCCGGCGACATCGCTGGAAATGAAAGATCTTTTACTAGATGACGAAGCAGTGATGCAGCACTTGATTAGCTTGGCTGATAATTTTTCATGTGGTCCTGACGGTATTCCCGCTTCTCTTTTAAAGAAGTGTTCCAGTTCTCTTGTCAGTGTCTTAAGTTATTTATTTAATTTGTCCATCTCCACTGGTGTCTTCCCAGAATTGTGGAAATGTTCCTTTATTATTCCCTTACATAAAAAAGGTAATAGAAACGACATTTCTAATTACCGACCAGTTGCGAAACTGTGCTCTGTTGCCAAAATTTTCGAGGCTGTAATATATAATATCCTCGGTTTCCATTGCAAACCATTTTTAAGCTCTTTTCAGCATGGTTTTGTAAAGGGCAGGTCAACAACGACTAACCTCCTTGAATTTTCGAATTTCTGTGTTTCTGCACTGGAAGCTGGTAAACAGGTTGACTGCATTTTCACAGACTTTAGTAAGGCATTTGATAGAATCAGCCACGACATTTTAATCCATAAACTTACAGCCCTTGGGTTTCCACATTTGTTTGTTAAATGGGTTTGCTCTTATTTGTCAGGACGCACTCAGCGAGTGTCCTTCCGTGGATCCCTGTCTAAAGAAATATTTAATACTTCTGGAGTTCCTCAGGGAAGTCACCTTGGACCACTGTTGTTCATCATTTTCGTAAATGACTTGTGTGTGTGCTTAAAACACTCTAAAATTCTGTGCTATGCTGACGACGCCAAGATTTTTCGTGTTGTATCTTCTGTGAATGACTGTGAACTTTTAAACTCTGACTTAGACACCTTTTATACATGGTGCTGTACAAACCATCTTCCTCTGAACGTAAACAAGTGTACGTCGTTGTCTTTTTCACGAAAAAGAGTACCCATTCATTTCGACTATGATATAAATAACTCTTTATTGACCCGACTGAATAAGACCAAAGACTTGGGTGTATGGTTAAATAGTGACTTTACATTTGACGATCATATTGATGCAATATCTAATAAAGCTAACGGCACCTTAGGATTTATTAAGAGGTGGTCCAAAGAATTCGACGATCCCTACATAACACGACTTTTGTATTGCACCTTTGTGAGACCCATTTTAGAATATGCTTGTTGTGTTTGGTCACCTTATTACATAACTTATATTAATCGTGTGGAGGCCGTACAACGACGATTTATTCGGTTTGCTCTTCGTGGGCTTCCTTGGGAGGACCCTTTTCATTTACCTCCTTATATACATCGCCTCAGGCTCATTAATCTCGACTCTTTGGAATCTCGACGCAACATCTCCAAAACTGTGTTCGTTATGGAGTGCCTGCAAGGCAACATCGACTCCTCGAGGTTGCTGTCTTCTTTTAATGTATCGGTTCCCTCTCGCTCTTTGAGAACCAGGCATTTTTTAAACATCCCCCAACACCGCACCAATTATGGATACAATGAGCCTATCACATCGATGTCTCGTTGTTTCAATAGTAAGTTTGATAGCCTTGATTTTAACTTATCGAAAATTAGTATTAAGAAAAGACTTTTGTAATTCCATGCACGATTTTGTCTTTTTTTTCTTTTCTTTAATTTAATTGTTCTTTTTTCTTGTAAGTAATCAGTCATTGATGAAATTGAATAAATAAATAAATAAAATAAAATAAAAAAGAGTTAAGGTAATACGTCATGTTTTTCTCCTAACCTCAAAAAAACCGGTCAGAAATGTCAATTTCCAAGAATCATTTGATTTACGCTAAATTCGGTGTGGGGGTTTTAGGGGTCGCTGATCACGAAGTCAGATTTGCTAAATCTAAGATGGGTTCAATATGGCGGACGAGATTTTCGAAAATCAACCGATTTACGCCAAATTTGTTATGTGACGGTTTTTGGTGTCGCTGATCACGAAACTAAATTCTAATTTGCAGAATATAAGACGGCGGATCCAATATGGCTGACGATATTTTCAAAACCAACCGATCTACGCCAAAGGTATGTGGGGGTTTTTGGGATCGCAGATCATAATTCGTGTTCAGCGACCCCTAAAACCCCCACATACCGAATTTAGTGTAAATTGGATGTTTTTGGAGATTGACATTTCTGACCGGTTTTTTTAGGTTAGGAAAAAAATCTAGCGTGTTACCTCAATTCTGACAGTGGATTTGGATTCAGCGGGTTCTTTTACATAAAAGTTTATATCTGAATATGGAATATCCTAGTTTTTACTTGTTATTTTAAGTTAGAAAATAACTGTGATGTGATAGCTCGATTCTGACAGTTAATTTTGCTTTTCTAAAAAGGGTATATCGAGTCAAACGTTTTGCAATGATGGAGGATTTGTAATAGATTATTCTCATATTCTGAAACTTTATTAAATTTGCCGAGTCTACATAAAAGAGCAAAAATTCATCAGAAGGCATTAGATTGGATTACAGAATTTTAAGTGCTTGAAACATCGACTTCATCACTTTCATCAATGCTTATGCTGCCTAGTATTTATGTTCCATACCTAATAAGGTTGGAGTGCATCCCTAGCGTTACACGTTAGACACTTTTGAGGCTTTGTTAAGTGTACTGTTATATCTTAAAGACATTGAAGTCCTTGTTTATTAAGGATCTTTTCGTCTTTGTTATGAAGGCATTCTATTTGAGGGAACCATAAAGAATGAATTTCTAAAGTTGCAATTATTTCTGAGGGAAATTGTTCCTTTCAATTTTTATTGCAAACATTGATTGCATAAATATAATTTATTTATAGTAAATTGACTACCCGTGAAGCGAGAGAAACACCAACGATTTGACTGGTTGCCTAAGTGACCTAAAAATGCACTCAATTCTCATTTACTATTTAACCTCTTCACGCCCTTGGCCACATATTAAGACAGTTTGTTTACGTCCTATGGAAAACTATTTCCATTCGCGAAACCGATACAAAAATAAATGTGCAATCTCTCCTAAATTTGCTAACCAGAAAATAAAACCCAATTCCCATAAGGGAAGAAAAAGTGTCTTTTATATATAGGTCCGAGAAACCACTTTTTTTTCTTGCGTGAATTTGGTTAGGTTAAGTTGCCGTGGTTGCCTGACGGCACACTTAGGTCACAAGGGTTGTGATACCACGCGGAGCTATTCCCAGAAATAACTACCCAGTGAACCACTTCGTGCCTTTGATGAAGTGTTCACTGTCTCTGATGTTCTTTGTACTCAGGTCCGACAAATCATCAAAGAAATAAGCGCCCAGATGACGATTTCTGCACATTGCCAGTGCTGGGCATTGACATAGGAGATGGGTCACGTTTTCCTCCTCCTCCTCATTGTGACAACTTCTGCAGAAGTTGTTAGAGGTTACGCCGTTTGCTGGCATGTTTGCCGATAAGGCAGTGCCCCGTGATTTGCGTGAGTTAAGTCATAATATTTTTCAAACTTATTACAACCGCTAAGGGAGTAAAACTAATTGTTAGGTTAAAAATTACATTAACAACACTGATTAGTGGTATTTGCTGATTTTTCCAAAAAAAAAAAAAAAAAAATAAATAAATAAATAAATAAATTGGTTTTTGCATAATTGTAAACGTCCATAATTTATATTAGTTTTTGCATAAATCGTACATGTAGCATTACCGGTGCTGCTGAACCTGCAAAGTCGAATAAAGGTTATATTGGAAGTAAGAATGGGTGGTGTGGGACATTATTCTAAAATAAATGAATCTTAAAAATGCTCGGCGCTGCCACGACAAGAACTGCAAAATTTCTAAAATAACACACCGATGTGTCCTTTATCATAAAACCAAATTTCCATCTGTGAAACACCTTTTTACTGGAATGAAAAATTATTACCTTCCCGCAACATTATAAAGAAAATTTTTGAGTAAACGGAGATGAAATCAAAAGATATTGGTTTTAAAATTTGTATTCAATGCGGTTTAAAATTTTAAAAATAAAAGACCAGAAAATAAGTATATATATTGCATAATATATTTTCAGTGCAAGAGAGTTCAATTTTATCAACAAAATACTGAAAAATTATAAAATTTATTCTCTTTATTCTGTAATTGAAATTTTTCAGGCTGTAGAATAAAAATGATCAATAAATAAAATATAATGTAAATAAATATATTTCTTCCGTTGCAAAAAAAGAGAAAAATAAAAATAAATAAATGAAATTAACAATATTTCACAACATAAAATTAACAAAAAACAATTCATTGAATAAAACAACGCTTACGCGATCACCGAATCTATGAAAATGTGCGTTTACTCCTAGCCTATCTTCACGATAAACCTGACGCTGTCTGCTGGTAAGACTAAAACCAGTGTTCTTGTCTCAATTCACTAAGAAGGTCTTCCCACTGACCTATCTATTCTGCGGCAGCTTGTCTTTAAATACCACGAGGCATTTAACATCCCACACAAAAAGGTATCCGATGATCTCTCTGCACTAGCGTCCTTTGTCAGCTCCCGTCGTATTTCTCACCTTCAAAAAAGTCTTAACGACTATATAAACTATTTTCGTTCCTAACCCTGGCTATTCTCCACTTAGCCCCCCTTCACCTGCCTCTCATAGTTCTGTCCTTTCCCCTCATAGCTCCCCCCGCGCGCCTAGCTGTCTCTCCGTCAACTATCAAAATGTGAGAGGCCTACGCACAAAAACAATAATAGAATAAATATTTACAAGTGATGACTTTTATATTCACAAACAGATTTCAATAATCTGTCTTCGTTATTTGGATTGCATTCTGATACCTTATATTTCCTCCAAGTTTGATTAAAATCAAAATGTGCAGCTTCAAGCGCTTGTTCGCTATATATTCCAAGTAGTCGGGGTGCCAGAGGTTTTCATTTCGTTGTTGGACGGAATTTGATGAAAAATGGCAGAAAGGGAAGGTCATTGCCCGTACAGTGACCCATTAAAAAAGTTAGAATGAGCGATGTCGGGAAGGTACTTTGTTATTGCAAAATAACTTTGATAACCCGTTATTTTTCAGTTTTCTTGGAATAACTCGAAAACGAAGCGTTTCAGCGAAAAATATTAAATACAAAAGTTGTTCAGCTGATGATTTTACGTAGGAATACGGTTTTTTGATTAATTAAAAAATTGTTTTTCCGACCGAAAACCAGCAGAAAAGTAACAAAAATGCAAAAACAATAAGCATTAAAAAATAAAGGAAAAAAACGATTTCCATCGTTGATATTTGGGTTATTGATAGGTATTGGTATTGTTAACCAAATGCACCCGGTCCGGTTTTTCAAAAACAATATGGCGACCTATTGCAACATTGTTAAGTTAAAACTTTGGAACGCTGTAAATTCTGCATGAACGAACGGATCTTGATGAAACAAATTGGAATCGGTAGGTATTAACGGCATCTTTGAGTGTGCCAAATTTCAAAATTTTTCAACAATTACTTTTTTTGTTATTAACCAAAAACCATTTTCTGTGCTTCGTAATTTCGTCAATTTACAACATTACAACAATAACAAAATGCATTTGATTACTCTTAACATCCTACAGTGGTGACTAAAAACGCGAAAATAGCGAGTTTTGATGATTTGATGCATTTTGTTGCAAAGCTTAATGTTGTAAATTGACGAAATTACGAATACACATTGGTTAATAACAAAAAAAGTAATTGTTGAAAAATTTTGAAATTTGGCACACTCAAAGATGCCGTTAATACCTACCGATTCCAATTTGTTTCATCAAGATCCGTTCGTTCATGCAGAATTTACAGCGTTCCAAAGTTTTAACTTAACAATGTTGCAATAGGTCGCCATATTGTTTTTGAAAAACCGGACCGGGTGCATTAGGTTAACAATACCAATACCTATCAATAACCCAAATATCAACGATGGAAATCGTTTTTTTCCTTTATTTTTTAATGCTTATTGTTTTTGCATTTTTGTTACTTTTCTGCTGGTTTTCGGTCGGAAAAATAATTTTTTAATTAATCAAAAAACCGTATTCCTACGTAAAATCATCAGCTGAACAACTTTTGTATTTAATATTTTTCGCTGAAACGCTTCGTTTTCGAGTTATTCCAAGAAAACTGAAAAATAACGGGTTATCAAAGTTATTTTGCAATAACAAAGTACCTTCCCGACATCGCTCATTCTAACTTTTTTAATGGGTCACTGTACGGGCAATGACCTTCCCTTTCTGCCATTTTTCATCACATTCCGTCCAACAACGAAATAACCCATTTTTTGAACCTCTGGCACCCCGACTAAAGAGCTTCATTATTCATATCACAAAAATCATTTACGTGAAAGAATATTGCATGTATTTTTGGGGTTACAGGTATACCTAAAGCTAGGTAGCTTCTTTTAAAATTCATTATACTTATTATTTATGAATTATGTTTCCAATAATATATTTAATATAAATATTCTTTGAACTTTTATATTGTTTATCTACAAAAATGTATATTGTATGATTCAATATATAAATAAGTAATGATGAGACAATTTCTCGATTTACAATTCAAACAACCTTACATTTATATGCTTTTATAAAATGAGACTGAGTTCCTATATGTAAAATTTAATTTAATAAATTTATTTCATTAAATAAAGCTGTTAGTTATATTTGTGGAAATTACTTCTAATCAGTTTTTCGAGAAATATTTATGTAGCATTTTCATACATCTATAAGCATATATTTTGTGTGTGTTTGTGTGTGCGTGTGTGTATGGGTGTGTGTGAGTGCGTGTGTGTACACCTTTTACTATGAACATGAGCCTTACAATGATACACCCACTTAGTAAAATGCTTTATTTCCAATTAAGTCGCTTAAAATTCATTTTTTGCGATTAAATCGAAAAAGTGCTGGTCGTTCGATTTTGAAAACTTTATTAATTCAGACTGTGGGTGCCCCCAAGTAACTTTGCAAAAAAAAATTTGGGGTTCAGTCAAGTTTCATTTAATTTTTTTCCTGAGTACCGTGTCAGGCGATACAATTCTTAACTTAGAATTTTGTATAAGCCTTGTTTTGTATAAACTTTGCATTGTATACATTTCGTAGGACGCATGTAAATATTAATTTTGGAGATTATAAACTAAAAATATTAAATAATATTAATTTTATTAAATAAATTTAGGCTGTATAATTGGATACCGAACTGTAAAATTTAAATAAGGCTTGAATTGTGTTAAAATTTGATTGGTTGCAAGGTAAAATCAGAAAGAACTGGAAATTATATTTGTATATATTTTTTGTAAACAGAAATTCTAAATTTGGATAGTGAATTCAGTGAAATTCAATCTTTTATTTAGAGCAATTGCGCCCACACATTGTGGGATACCATGGTTACCTGTACTTAAAATATAACAACACACTGAATGAAAAAATTATGAGAAACAACCACTGTATACCAGGGCGTACTGCATATTGCCCTGGTATATGCAGTACGCTCTATGCAAGAATCAATATGCAATTTTTATTCTTTAGAAAGCTCGTGAAGGTGGTAGATAGACATGAATGCATTTAGAATTTTTCTTGAAAAGAATATTCTAAACGTGAGGTGACGGATAAAGCATGGAGGAAGATTACTGACGAATTAAAAGAACCAGGTTGTGTATTTTAAATAATTTTGACGGCGACATTTCAATTCAGTGATTTACTAAATACATATTGTGTCTTGAACATTGCCCTGGTCTACGAATTATCTGAATGTGTCTAAATGATGAAAGGCCTATTGCTCCTTGCATATACATAGGTTTTGATATAGCTTATTGCATATTACTCTGGTGTACGATCCGCCTTACCGCTCGACTTTGGTTACCAACTTGCAATCATTAGTACTTAAGCTGTTCGTTATATTTGAGCACCGTTATTTTGATATTGATTATTCTCATAAAAATCAATAGAGGAGAATGGTGCTTCCAGTTTAGGTAAGTGTTTGCTTTGTCCCTATAATAGGTAGGTTTTTTAAAAAACAACCTAAAAAAGCTTCACACCTAAAGGACAAAGAAATAAATGCATGATGATCTTCGGTATTGATCTCAAAAATCGTGTTGACTTCTATTTTCAGCAATATCTAATGCCTAATGGAAATCTTTGATCGTGAGGATTTTCTTAATTCCTACCTCTATTATTTCTCTTAAAGTTGAAATTAAAAACATATTTTTGTGATAATTTTGTTTTTATTTTTGCTACAAATGTTTTCTTATAAAATTTGGACGGATACTTATTATAATTTAATTGTATTATATTGGAGATTATATAATTAGTTTTGCATTTATATACAAAGAGGCTTTTAGTAAAATCCGGTTGATTCCTTAGCTAAGATTTACTAGATTTCTCTGATTTTTGTACTACATACTTCCTGGATGTGATAAGAAGCACTTCTGGAAATTTTGTTGAGATGAAACAGAATCCATTTGCATTGTGTGCTCATCCTTCAAAATAGGTAGAGATACTGGAAAATAAAATTAAAGAATTATAAAAAGAAAAACCTAACATTATTAATAAAAAAATTGTTAAATGTTTCAACGTACTAGAATTCAACATTTTAAGCATAAGATATATGTTTCAACATGTATTATTGTAACAAAAATGGCTTCATTTTAACAAATTAATGCAATTCAACACTATTTGTAAAATAAAATAAATAATTGTATCTTAGGCAAATCATTTTTTATTCCAATTTTTTAATTTAGTAAAATTAATTAATATTATTTTAATGAAAATATGTGCAACTGTTTTACACATTCAGTTGCATTCAGTTGAGTTGTGTTTTATTTACATATTTAATTAACTATAAAAGTTTATTCTTATATGTATATACAAAAGGTAATAATTGTAAATTTTTTCTCTTTTACATACAATATAAAAATTAGTATAATTTGATATCGATGTAACTTTAAAAAAATAATCGGTGATGTTTTTCTCATACCACAAACGTAGGTAGCATTTACCTTTTCAAGGGTCTTTTAGAAAAAACGCTATGTCCATCAAAAAATTGATGTATGAAAAAAATGTCCTCGGAATGAAAAAAATAGAATACTTCAGATGCCTCATCGCAAAATTCATTAACAAAGGTAACGAAATAATAGGTCCTCTCCAATAGGTAATAAATATTGGCGCCTTTACTCAATTTGAAAGTAGTGCAATATTATAAGTAGTACATTTTAGATGCGATCAACAAACATCTTTAGCACTTATTGATTACTCAGGTTGTAACTGATAACTGAAGAAGTAGTTCAAACATATTTTTTAAAGTATTTCTTACTCATTCTTTCCCTGCGAAAACTCGAAAACTAGATTTTCTTTTGTGAAATCTTTTTTTTTTTTACCCAAAACTCAGGTAGAGTTTGCACCGTTACGTATCTATCTATCTTTAACAATAATATAATACCTTTGGAAAGATTAAACTAACAGTAACTCAGGTAACGGAGGACATCGCAAAAGCAGCGGAAAACCTTATGTAGGGTCCAGGAATCTCAGAACGGTAATCAAAGAATGAGAAATTACATTTCCTAGAATATTTTCAGTAGAAGTCAGCTCTGAATACAGTGTTACCCATCAGCTTTGAATACAGTGTTACCCATCTAAGCACCTTTAGACCCATCTTAAAGGTATTTATAACCGAGAAAAACGTCTGGCAATATTTTGTTTGTATTCTAAATAGTGTAAATTAAAATATACTCAGGTGCCAGACTTGTAGTAGTACATTTTTTTTGAATTATTTATTGGCAACTTTAAAAAAATAGTAGGTTATTTTGCAACCGCGATAATCCTGCCAGAAGTGGATTTTCTTACTTCAATTACATTAAATAGTAAGTATAAAAAGTTTCAGCTTTGTAGCTGTACCTTAGTCGAATTGGCGACCAGCTCTTACAAGGAGAATGCAACTGGTCGTCATGACCGATTTCGCTCAAATTTATAGCACATGTAGGGCTTGGCAACAAATGAAAGTACCCGAAGTGGAAAATCCAGATGGCCGCACGTTTACAAAATAATAGTATACAAAAATTTTCACGCGACTCTAAATCCCATTCATTGTAACACATTCTCAAAGCGGCGGCTGGTGCAGTGGTGAGTACCTGAGCTTGGGATTCAGAGGTCATGGGTTCGAATCCCAGCGTGGGGATGCTTTTTTCGGATTTTTCCCAATTTTTATAAGATTCGAGTCCGCAATTAAGTGAAGTGAAAAATTTTTATTTTTTTTGTTTATTTATACGCAAAAGGCATAAATAAGGAAAAAAATTGGGATTGCGGACTTTTCAGCAAAGGATTGTAATTAAAGCGCATACCAAAAGACTTTGTACATTAAAATTCAAACTTTTATTATTTTTCATGATGATAATTTACATTTGTCGGGGTGATATTTATTATAGAAGCAGGGGAAACAGTAATTATTTCTGCATCTAGCACAGGTTATAAACGCCGCATTTTTACAATCACAACATTGTTTCAATGTCTCCATAGAAAAATACAAAAATGCTCTTATCTCATCGAGCAAGAAAAAGAAATCACATCCCCTGAAGAATGTATAAAAGTACATTCGGTTGTTCATCACCAACTATCCGCTCCAATATTTGGTGACATGTTACGTTACGCGTGGTTCGCTGCTAAACTTTGCGATAAGAGAGAAGATTTTATGAATGTGAATCAAGTTTGATTTTGTATGGAGGAGTTGAAACAATGTTGTAATTGTAAAAGTGCGGCGTTTATAACCTGTGCTAAATGCAGAAATAATTACTGTTTCCCCTCCTTCTATAATAAATATCATCCCGACAAATGTAAATCATCATCATGAAAAATAATAAAAGTTTGAATTTTAATGTACAAAGTCTTTTGGTATTCGCTTTAATTATAATCCTTTGCTGAAAAGTCCGTAATCACAATTTTTTCCTTATTTATGCCTTTTGCGTATAAATAATTAAAAAAAATAAAAAAATTATCACTTCACTTAATTGCGGACTCGAATCTTATAAAAATTGGAAAAAATCCGAAAAAAAGCAACCCCACGCTGGGGATTCGAACCCATGACCTCTGAATCCCAAGCTCAGGTACTCACCACTGCACCAGCCGCCGCTTTGAGAATGTGTTACAATGAATGGGATTTAGAGCCGCGTGAAAATTTTTGTATACTATTATTTTGTAAACACGCGGCCATCTGGAGTTCCCACTTCGGGTACTTTCATTTGTTGCCAAGCCCTACATGTGCTATAAATTTGAGCAAAATCGGTCATGACGACCAGTTGCATTCTCCTTGTTAGACTATAGGACGTGGGGTCTTAACCCAAAAATGATCATGTGGTTATACGACACAATTTTTTATGTGTGGTGGCACAAAATTCAACAGCAGACGGTAATTGCTAAGTGCAACAAGCTACAACGGCTTGGTTGCGTCTCCATAATAGGAGCCATGAGGTCTTGTCCAACACTCGCCATGGAGGCGATAGTAGGAATCGATCCCTTAAAATTAGCAACATTTAGTGCTCTGAGACTGCAAGTTACATCCAATATGCCAGTTGCTAACAATGGTTACATGAGCATGGTGCAGCACACCTCTGATTTAAAGGGTCTGTTGTATAACAGACTATATGACCAGGGAATTGTGTTTTGGAAGAAGATTTAGGATTCTCAGATTAGAATGGTGACGGCCCCAGACTGAATCCCAGAACTCTTAGTTGGTTCACAGATGGCTCAAGACAGGTACATGGTGCTGGAGCTGGTGTCTTTGGACCTACTACCAAAGTCTTGATTGCAATGGGCCAATAGCCTAGCGTTTTCCAGGCCGAAATCTATGCCACTGAAGCCTGCGCTCTTCTAAACATTAACAAGGGACTAAATACCAACATTACTATCTTCTCCGATAGCCTAGGGGCGCTCAAAGCATTCTCGTCGTGGCGTTTCGAAATTTTATCTGAATGATCTTAATTTATACTTTTAACCTTTAACTGGTGACATGGAGTCTCACAGGGGTCGCGCGTTCTTCAAATTTTTAGCAAATTGACACTTTCTGTAAAGTACCACTGACTGTTATACTTGTTTTTTTTTATAAATATTTGATAATAAAAGCTGGTTAAATGTACTTAATGTTTTTTATTACATACCAATGGTTAAATATTAACACAATTTTAAAACATCCAAATTGACTTTGAAAGTAGTAGCCTGTGAGACGTCATGTCCCTTATAGTGTTATAAATTTGTCATGTCCCTGGTTAAAGGTTAAATAGTGCATCAACAAAAAGTAGAGAACATCCGTAATACATAATAACAAACATAAAATTCATCATAATTTCGGAACTAATGCTGTGGTTGTTACTGCCTGAGTGCGAAAAAGAGAGAACAAAAATCGCCCCGTCCGCTTCCATAGGAAATCATAAAAGCGAGTAGTTCATTATATTATGTGAGTGGCTGGTACTTACTTCTCATTGAGTTCTTCTCTTAAAATGTTTTTTAAATAACGACCGCTTGTACGATAAAATGCATCTAATGTTTTTGCAAGGAATTGTATGACCTTTAATTTTAATAGTAATGGCCGGCTGCACTTTATTTTGCTCCTAACTATCGGGTTGGCACGAAAGAAATGAGACAGTTTGTTTTTACATTTAAATTCTAACATTTTTATTTTACTATACATTTAGTCAATCAAATACTCGCCGTGAGCATCTATGACTTCTTGCCAACGTATAGGCAAGGACTGGATGCCTGTTGCCCAGAACTCAGCGGGCCGTGAGTTGAAGGAGGTGGCTATGTAGGTTTCAACTTCATTAAAAGTGTTAAAGTGTTTATCACGCAAAACATTTTTCATGACTCTGAATAAATGATAGTCTGAAAGGGCAATGTCTGGGGAATATGGTGGATGAGATACCGTCTCCCAGCCTAAGCCCTGCAGTTGTTGGCGGGTGGTGGATGCAGTGTGCGGGCGAGCGTTGTCATGAAGTAAAATGACGTTGGCTCTTCTTCGTCTTTTTTCTTTGATAGCTGTGGCTAGTTTATCGAGCTGCGCCGCATATGTGTTAGCATTCACTGTTTTATTATGTAATAATTCATAAAACAGCATGCCCTGAGAATCCCAAAAGCAGCACAATAGAACTTTTTCGCCGCGGTTTTGATATTGCTTTGGTTGAGTTGGTGGGTCTTCCTTTCGTGGCAGCCAAAAGGCACGGCGCGTATTGTTTTCGTAGAGAACCCACGACTCGTCCCCTGTGACCAAATCCTCCAAAAACTCCTTCCGGCGCGGTCGAAGTAGTAGCGATTGGCAGACGGCGACCCGAGCAGCACGAATGGCGTCTGTGAGGGCATGAGGTGTCCATCGGGATAAAACTCTCCTATATTCGAGCTCGTGCAAGTGATGTTCTATAGCGTGATGGCTGCAGTGGAGTTTTTTCGCTAATTCACGAGTGCTTGCATCCGGCTTCTGTTGCAGTTCACGGCGCAAATCATCATTGTCGAAAGCTGGTGGTCGTCCCGAGCGAGGCTGACTTTCGTGGCTTCGGTCTGCTGTACTGAAGTGTTTGAACGAACGAGACACTGTTGCGTGACTTGTAGTATCTGAGCCAAATGCAGTGTTGATGTTGTTTGCCGCAGCTCGCACACTATGGCCTAACAAATACTCGTAAAGGTATAGAGTTCGAACTTGTCGCTCATCCATTTTTCTTCAAACTGACTGAATTAATCGTGCG
Source organism: Dysmachus trigonus (assembly GCA_949715965.1). Lineage (NCBI taxonomy): Eukaryota > Metazoa > Arthropoda > Insecta > Diptera > Asilidae > Dysmachus > Dysmachus trigonus. The sequence continues at coordinate 47,355,230 of OX454321.1, forward strand.
TGCGCTTTTATATACCCCTACGACTGAAGCACCTAGAGTGTTCTATAACATACTAGAATATGGTCGAAAACAATTGATTAGAAAAACAACATGAGTAGAGTTTTCTAGAGTGTCTCATTACTTTCGTGCCAACCCAATACAGGCAGTGCCCCAGATTTATCACCAGCGCCAGTTAAGACACCAACCCAAGTTAAGTTTCAGCCGTAAAATTCGCGGAATATTATATTATTGTGCAAAAATATGCAAAAATGAAAGTAAAATTACGACAAGAAATGACAGAACTGAGAGGAAGCAGTTTAACTTGTACGATTAAGTGACAAAATAGGGGGCGGAGAATGAAAAGCTAGAAATTCGCATGACGTCATTTGTAGATGCTCCCTTATAAGTAATTTTTGTTTTTGGCGTCGTTAGTCATGGCAGAGTCAGAGGTAAGTAGTATTGAGATTGCACGGAAAGTTGTTTTGACGTAGCAACGAATTTTTGTAACCAATAAACTTATAGGGCACTTGATAGTAAGTAATATATGATACTATGTGTAAGTAAAATTTGTAATTTTACTTGATGGATCCCAGTAGGAATATGTTGTACCGTCAAATCGTCTACTGTATTGAGGTGAAGCATTCCCAGATGCTGGAGGTACTCCTGAAATATTTCACAACATTAGGTCTTCTGATGAGATGTATTATTTACTTAGTAAACCTATGCTATTTGTAATTCCAGAATACGTATTAATAGGCACAGTTGCAATCGCCTGCTGCAAATAATTAAATTATGTCACATAACATACATACGTGAGAGTAGTTTTTAAATTACCGCATTACTATAAGTGTAAGTAGATCTAGCTGGGCAAGGCGAATAATTGGGTAATTGAGATGTAGAAAGCCAAGATGTTCTATAAAATCAGAAGGTGAGCGATATTTTAATTTGTCAATAATAATTTAAAGAAAATAGTACCCCCCATCGATGCGTGGATAGGTTTGGTAAGGATGGTTTTGAGGGAATATGGAACGGGCGGCAAAGTTTGGGGGATGTGAATGTGTGATATATCCGTCTGTGTAGAGTTTTGGAAAATGATTATTTGATCTATATGGCCTTTTCATTCGTCTGCGCCTCCTATAGTTTCCGTTTTCGAACATATCCTCATATTGGGCATCTAAAGGCAAGAAGTAAAACGGGTAGTATAAATTGTTTGTGTTTTTGTGTTGAAAACTTTTTAATTAATTACCTAATGTCCAATAGTTGCCCTTTCTTTCACCACCCCCTTCTCTAGGCACTTTTACGAAACATTCATTCAAACTTAAATTATGTCTGATAGAGTTTTGCCATCCTTTTTTCTTGTCCTTCTCATAATACGGAAACCTCGATGTTATAAACGTGTATATTTCACTTAATGTCGCTTTTTTCATTGGAGAATTCTGTAAGCAATTATAAAATTTATATTATTATATAAGTAATACCAGTATAACTTCGGAGACAACATGAAATCATTCCAATTTTTTATTGTATTATAATATTAACACCGTAGCTTAAGCCTTAATACCAAGCAGGCATTGTGACCATAGCAACTATATAGTTATTTCGAATTTCTTAACCTATTTACATCGTCAGCTCTTGAAAACAATTATTTGTGTAGCAAGAATAATGACTGTTTTATGTTCCTTTTTATATTAATATGTTAGTCTAGACCAGGGGTCGGCAACATTTCTGGAGTTAAGAGCCATTTTTTCCCCGATGTGGTAAATTATTTTTTTTAAAGAGCCAAATATAAATATATACATCAGTAATATTAAAAAAAAATAATATAACGGTTATCTGCTGTGAAACATGTATTTATTGTGAAACAAAAACATGTTATTTTACGTAGTAGCAGAACATAATTCAACGTATTAAGGTAGGGAAGGGGAAGGGGGAGGGGGAGGGGGGAAGGCGGTTTCTAGGGTTAATTCGCTTCATTTTAAGCATATTTTTGGTAATTTTTCCTGAGCATATGGTAAATTGAATTTATTTCAAAATTGTACACAGAATAAAGCATCATTCAATTAAATTTTTAGGCTAAAATATTAAGAAATAAGCCACGGACAGCAAATCTTCGGATACTCGGTGGACATCAGAACTCATTACTAGATTATCTTAAATAAAAAAATCGAAAATATTTGGTTATTTCATGACTTTCTTGAGGTAATGACGTTTTTTGTTTTTTGAAGATTTTTCAATTTTTGGCATAATTTTGAAGTAAAAAAAATGAATTTAAAGAAAAAAAGAAACCGGTAAAAATCAGCCTATTTTTCATAGTAAAACTAATTATAATGCACACAAAAAAATTATCTCGACGTCACTACCTCATATTTTATAGTATGTACTTAAAGAGTGTCAAATTTGAAGAGGATGGGTCAAGTAGATTTTGAGTTATAGTGTCTACCGACTTTGAACATGCTAAGTGGGAGAAAAACGCGTTTAAAGTCTAAACACTGAATTTATAAGGCACAGGAATAGTCGGATCGGAGGGGCGGGGACTTACAACGTTAGTTTTACTTTAATCGACTACAAATTTTAACACAATAACCTTGAGATTTTGTACATTGATATGAGAGAATTTAAAAAAATCAGAAGAATGTCAAGATATCAAATGCATATCTTTTCACTTGATCATAAAAATCAGGCAGATAGTTCCATATTTCAAATATAATTTCTTCCTCCTTCCTACATTTTGAAAGATCCCTCCACTTGTGTCTGACAGCCAATTTTCCTTTCTCTCTGGCTAAGTTTTCTAGTTCTGACTGCAAATTTATTAACTTTTCTGTCCATTGATCTTAGTTTTTCAAATCTAACAACTGTAACTCAAATTGAGCTCTATCAATGGTTGGGAACGGTGTAAAATCCAACTCACACACCTTCGCCACTAGTGGCTTTGTTAAAAATGATAGAGTCGATTTTTCAAATCTAAAATCTTTAAAACGAGTGTAAAAAGACTCTTGAATTTTTACAACAGCTCTGGCAAAAAAGCCACTGTTAATATTACAACTTGAATTGTTTCTGTAAACTCTTAAAGTTTCAAATAGTAAGTGTCCATTCTCCATGTCTTGAACAAATAATGTTAACTGTTGTTCAAACGAAAGTATCACTTCTAAAAGAGTGTATGCAATATTACCACTCCCTTGTAAATTTCAAGTTGTTTAAATGTGATGTCATATCAACGGAAAAATAAAAATTTTGCAGCCACATCATTACTTAACTCAGGATATTCCTTATATCCTTTTGTAAGTAGGAATATCTTGATATGTTCAAGACACGAGTGGTTCCCAGTGTCGCTTCAGTGGGAGTGGGGACCAAGATAAGCTACAGCGAGGTTTAAATGAATGCGATCTGCCGCGTATTTTGTTGTGTGCTCGGGATTATTAAAATTTGACAATGGCACTATTGCAGCTAATTTTTCAGTACTATTATAGTACTCAAGAGCCACAAGTATGATTCTACTGAGCCGCATGCGGCTCGCGAGCCGCAGGTTGCCGACCCCTGGTCTAGACCCCGAAAATGCATTTAGCTATATCATTACAGTTGTTGCCAGGTGACGAAATGCTCGTAGGGGTAGGAATGATGGGCATTCATCGTTATATGAAAAAACAATTAATTTTCTCGTTTTTCATTTAGTAATTTAATTGAAGGTGAAAGTATTTGTAGCGGAAAATAAGAATACATTTTTATTATTTACCTGAATAGCCATTGCAATCAAAGCAACGTAGCTGTACGGTGGTTTGGCATGCGAGGTTGGACTGAAAATTAAAAAAAAAATTATATAAATTTAAAAAAATATAAATTATATAAATTTAAAAAAAAAAAAAAAAATGAATAGTATTCATACTTTGAATTAGGGCGGTCATTTAGTATTAAATTTTGAATTTCATCTTGCTTTAGCACATTTACTCTTGGAGATGATGGCTGCACTTCATTGCTATTATCTATCACAGCTCCCACGCTTTGAGATTTTGTCGGGTCGAAATCTGTAATGTAATTACATAAAATTTCTTAATTATGGTGTTTCAGTAAGTTATTTTAATTTGATTTAAAAAATTTCTTTCTTTCTTTAATTTTATAGTATAACAGCTATATAGTATAAACATGTTTTGTACTCTTGCAATTCATTTTATTAAATAATGTTCTAAAGGGATAGAGTGTATTCTCGAGATTAAAACTAAATGTTCTACTTTGGTATATCCTAGAAATTATTTCAACCTGAAAACCCCTTTAGCGGCCTTTAAAAATCATCGTACCAATTTTCAAATGGCTGAAATCTTTTGCACTTTTTAACTCTATTTTTCTCGAAAACGGGAGCTAATTGAACATTTTCGTTTACGAATTCGTAATCTAGAAATTAATCTAGATTTATTTGGCAACAGAAAAAAATATAAAATTTGTTACTCTGTGTAATTATTTTCTGGCTTTCATTTAGCAGATTAACAATTGTACAATAAAATGGTTAAAAAATGACTTTTTAACGTTTTTTCACCTCTATTTGTTGTAAAATTAAATAATTTACTTATTACGCTTCATTTGGGCATCCTTTTTTCAATTCAATCAATTTTCTATTAGCAATCTTCATTCTGCAATTTGTAAAATGTATTTCCGAACGAAATCCGCCAAATGTATTGTAAAACTAAAAGAGCTATAAATTTAATAAATAGAATAGAATGATTTCATCAATTTCATAGAAAACGATACAAATAGAGTGCGTTACAATATTGGGGTTTTAAGTAGGTAACCTATTTGAATATTTAAATTTAATTGGTTCTTTAAAAATACTCGTAATTTTTGTACTAAGTTTGTTTGAAAATCGTATTTACCGAAGTGTTGATTCTATGAAATTAATTAGTATGTATATCTAACTCGAATTGAATTATTTGAGATGGACATTTAGCTAATTTTAATATAAGCAGGACCGTCTTAAGTCTTGTAGGAGCCTCTGGGTACACTGAGTTTGGAGGCACTTTTAGAAAGCCAAAAATCTATATGAAAATGTCTTGATATGTTCAGGGCAAAGAATCAGTCTGTCTGTTAGTTTCTCCAGGAGCAAAAAATTAAGTTAGGTAGTTTGCTGATGTTCGCTTTCTGCTAGTTTTTTCTTCTTTCTGAACCACTTGGATATGATTTTTTCGACATAATTAATTGAATGAGACTACAGACAAGAGTTTCAACACGCAACACTTTACAGTACTTGCGAGACAAAAAAAAAAAAAAATAAGCTTCAGCGTAAAAAATTATCAAAAGCAAGTACATACATGCATAAAGTTGTATTTCTTCAAAATGCTTAGGATTTTATAGCGAAAAAAACTATCGATATTCGATATATCGGGATTTAAAAAAATCGATATCAGATCAACCAATCAATCAAAAATATCGATATATGATATGTCGGTGTCTTTTTTAAATAAAATTGATTATTTTGTACACAAAATGTGTTTTTTTACACCGAAAACTTTATATATGAAAACCTTATTAATAACGTAACGTAAAAGTTTTCATTTATAGGGTGTTAAAATAAGATTTAAAATAAAAAATAGAACCGCCTCCAAAAGAGTATTAAATTTTACTTTAGCGAAAACTTGAGTGTTATTAATCGAATACTAAGAAATCAAGACGACTTGATTGTCTTTATTTCTGAGTATTGGATTAATATCAGTTAGGTTTTCCGCCCAGTTCAGACATATGGGGATTTTTAACTAAAATTATTTAATTTCTTTTAGAGGCGGTTCTCTTTTTTGAGAACTTTTATTTCATTCTTTTTTAAATTCACCAGTTTTCTTTTTTCTGCTTCTTATCTTTCATTATATAAATTATATAAATATATAATTGTATAAATACTTATATGTAAATCAAAAATTATGAGTCGATAGAAAGTAAAATGCCCTAAACTATCGAGTGTAGCGCAAAATATATACCTGCTCTGGACAATAGAAGGATCGAATAGGGTCGGGAAAATCCACCTTTCGAAAGTTGGGGAGAGAGAGCTATTTATACAATGTTTGGACATGGGTCCAAGGTCTTTTTCACTCACTCTTATAAGAACTATATGAACTGTAGAAACTCTAAAGTGAGAAGTAAAAAAAAAGAGGGATAGTAAGGCCGGCTTTTCACTACGGGATATAATAATATATATACTATATTACATATACGATAGACGGGAGTTAACATATGCCACTCTACGCATCTGAACAGCTAAACTATAACTTTTACGCGAAAATTATGTTCTATAATACTTTTTATATCAAGAGAGGAATACTTTCCTTGTGATCTGGAAAATATAGTGTCTAGAATAAAATATTAGTGATTCTTGCACTTAAACATAATTCTAGCTATTTCTTCCAACAAAATAGTAGTGGCGACCGGTCTATTTTGATTTCCATGGTAATTTGTTGAAGTGATTTCTTTTGAACGCAAAAATCTTAAATCTATAAGATTTTGGTATCATGAGAACGGTATTCCTCCGTCATCAGTGGAATAGAGCATTTCCATTAATGAAATCTTGTAAATAGATTTTGAAATATTTCCCGTTATTCAAAATTTACAAACAGATTTGTTTTCGATGACAATACAATACGGCTGATGGTATTGTTTTTATTCCTAAAAGGGCCACAGGGAACATCGATCGTTATACATATTTGTGAGAACAAAATTTAAAACTGAGTTACACTTATGGTTTCGACTCGAGTGTGTTGGAATTTTTAGCCTGTTAGCAATATGTTTTTAAAATATGTATAATGAAAGTATCTTGTTGCAGGAGAATGTTGGGGTCTATAGTGGTTCAACATTAATCCATTAATGCGCAAAACGAGGATTTTGTGCACGCAAGTTCAATTGTACGATTCGAATAGCAAATTGGGGCGTATTTCCTCCAAATTCGTATATAAGGGGTTTTTGGGGGTGCTCTTTCAGAATCTGGCATTTGTTTTCCATAAAAACTTCAAAAATTCTATTATTTTTCGTGTTTTTTCAAAAAAGTTCCGATTTTTTTGGTCATTTTTCGTCTCAAAGTCGATTATCTTACCTTTGCTGCTATTGAATGATCATATAACTACCAGAAATCGCGGTCCGAATGTCTACACTTTCTCAAACCATGGATTTGAATTTTTTTTTCGCTTTGGTTTTTGCAAAATGGCCATTTTGTACAGCAATGTAATAAAAAAACTTCGCGATTTTTTTACACGAAAAGGATCAACTTTACAAAAAAAATTTATATGACAAAAAGTGCTTATAATTAGCCAAGAAAAACATGTAAATTTTTTCAGAACTTGGACTATTTTTGGTTTTTTGGATTTGGCCAATTTCTGAAATATCCAAAAATGTCCCGAAAAATTCTGAAAAAATTTACATATTTTCCTTGGCTAATTATAAGCACTTTTTGTCATACAAAGTTTATTCGTATAATTCGTCCCTTTTGAGTAAAAATATCACCAAATTTTTTCATGATGAAATTTGGTGATATTTTTACTCAAAAAGGACGAATTATACGAATAAATTATGTTCTACTAATTCGTTTCTGAATTTTTAATTAGATTTTTTCACAGCCATTTTTCTTGTATAATATAAATGAGTTCCAAACACAAACGTCCAATAAATGAAAAAAAAATTGTTTATGATATTTTTCCCCCTTTTCCTTCTAATGGGATAATCATGTAAATACTATCAACACCTCCAAATGTTTCTTTATAGCCTATCACTACTTTTAGCTTAGATATAACATAATCATCTTTATCTGTTTTGTTTGTTGCTGCCTTCCCGGTGTTATGGACTGTAGATAACAAACAAATGTCCCTTTTGTCTTGCCATTTCATTACCATTACTTCCCCATGTTGAGCAGCTACTAATTCATTCCTTTTCGACTTTTTTGTTTGAATAAATTTTGGTTTATCTTTTCTATTCTTCTTTACAGTCCCAAATGTGTCAATTTTATGATTTACCAAAAAACTTGCCAGTTGTCTTGATGTATAATAATTATCATTGGTAAGATAATAGCCTTGGTCTAAGAGTGGAACTAGCAACGACATAACAACATTTTCATAGAAGGTCATATTATGACTTAAATCAAAGCTTCAATCCTAATCTATGGATATCTAAAAACTTTTCATATTTTTATATTATAATTTAAGGTTAAAGTCTTCATTTAAGCTACGGTACAAGTTCCTATCACGATCTGATATTTTTTAATGATTTTTCGAAAATAACCGAAATACGGTCTTTTGCACTTTTTAAGTCTATTTTTCTCGAAAACGGAAGCTAATTAAACATTTTTGTTTGCGAATTCGTAATTTACGAAAAAAATCCTATACAAATGATTTGTCATTTCTTGGGCAACTAAATTGGTGTTGACCAGTGTAATAGATGAAAACAGATTCGCACAGTAAAAATAATTTTATTCCAAACCTCGATCTTTTTAGTATAATGTACTGTACGCAACCTAATCGATCTTTATAAAGCATAAGGCTTTCATCAATGGTTATATCTCTTTTCGGTATATACTTGGCCCAAACGGACGCATTTTCATAAGTTTTTTCAGCCGCCCTAAATTCTACTGAAACTTTCACATAAAAAATCTGAATTGGTCGATAGTTACTGATGTAAAATTTCATGAACTTTCAGAATATGATAATGAATTTTAATTAAAATTAGAACTACAGAGGTTATGTTCGCTTTTTTAAAAAAAAAAATTGCTTTTGTAAAAAAATTTTTTTTAGAAAATCATTATTTATGGCTCAAAACCAATGAAAAATTTGGTGGATCAGCGACCCCAAAAACCCCTCAGTGCAATCAGCGACCCCGAAAACCTCCTAGAGCTATTTTATGCTTAGATTTCTAAAATTTGTTGTCCGCCATCTTGAACCCGCCTTTTTGAATTTCTTAAATTTGACCTCAGATCTGCAATCAGCGAATTCAGAAACCTCCCTGTATAAGTTTCTAAATAAATCCATTAAGAATTTCTTTTTTAATAGACATAATATTATATGTCATTGAAATTTCGACTTTCAAACGCCATTTTGAATTTCAAAGCGTACGCATCTGCAAATTAAGGAACAGGGTCCTTGGACGCGATATTACTGCTTTTCCGCCAAATTTTTTATTGGTTTCGAGCCATAAATAATGATTTTCTAATCATTTTTGTTGAAAAAAACGCGATTTTTGTTTAAAAAAAGCGAACATAACCTCTGTAGTTCCAATTTTAATTAAAAATCATTATCATATTCTGAAAGTTATGGAATTTTACATTAGTATTGACCAATTCAGAATTTTTATGTGAAGGTTTCAGTAGAATTTAGGGCGGCTGAAAAAACTTATGAAAATGCGTCCGTTTAGGCGTTTAATCTGGATTATTGTGCGTGTTGTCACGAATGGTGATGATTTCTGACCACAAGTACATATTACTTGTCAAACTAAATACTTAACGGGAAATTTAGTGCATTGATGATTCTGAAACTTGGGATCACCTCTCTTCTTTGCCACATAAAATTTCTGTCCTGGAAGGTAGTTGAAGTCCGCTTTCACGTAAGTTTTATCATCCATAATGCAGCATTCGAATTTCGTTAAAAAATTTTCATTCAAAATCGGGCTCCTGGAATTTGCAACTTTGTTCTTTTCTGATGTTCTGTCCAGTGTTTTCTGAACATGAAAACTTCGTAGGCCCTCTCTTCTTTTGATTCATTCCACAGTAGCGGATGACGATATGTTGGCTAATTTTTGGACTGCCGAACCAGATTTTCTTCTTGATCTAGACTTTCTCTGGACACTACAAGATTCACAGAATTTGCTGAGCACAATTTGGATGGTCGTCTTCGGGATTTTCAATTTTTAGCGAGGTCTCTTTGCGACATATTCGGATTTTCCACATGTGTGGAAAGAATTAATTGACGACGTACTTCTTGGCTGGCATCCATCTTTACTACACAAGATTTTTGCACTTAATGGCTTGCTTATATATATATATATACTAGGGTGCTTTTTTTCGCGACTATTTTTTTTTTTTTTTCAGTCCCACCTCGAAATTTTGTAGTTAATACCTAAACAAACATTCCCTGAAAATTGGAGCCCTTAAAAATAATATTTAGTACTAGACCAAGACGCATAAAGATTTCCCATATAAAATACACGTGAACTTTGATTATTTTTCTTCAAATCTCTACAACTCAGAGGCATTTTATGGCACAATCTTGGGCAATGGGAGGGTTTCCTCAGAATTGAATGCTCTACAAAAGTGTCCATTGCGGTGTAACCCTAACTCCCACCAGCGAAATAGTACGGGTCACTAACCCCAATTTGTCCATGAAATTCTCGCTTTTTACCCCTATCTCGTAAACAACAAGAGGTACAGAAAAAGTGAATATGACGAACTTGTAGCAAATTCAATTTCCTCCAAAAAGTTCTTAAACACCAAATCGCTAACATCAATATTTCTTGAGATATTGGGTTTTGAAGTTGAGGTAGTGTTTCTACAATTTAGCTCAATAATCCATGACAATTCCACACTACCTCAACTTCAAAGCCCAATATCTTAAGAAATATCGACGTTACCGATTTGGTGTTCAAGAACTTTTTGGAGGAAATTTAATTTCCAACAAGCTGGTCATATTCACTTTTTTGTACATCTTGTTGTTTACGATATAGGGGCAAGAAACGAGAATTTTGTGGAAAAATTGGGGTTAATGACCCGTACTACCTCGCTGGTGGGAGTTAGGGTTACACCGCAATGGACACTTTTGTAGAGCATTCAATTCTGAAGAAACCCTCCCATTGCCCAAGATTGTGCCATAAAATGCCTCTGAGTTGTAGAGATTTGAAGAAAAATAATCAAAGTTCACGTGTATTTTATATGGGAAATCTTTATGCGTCTTGGTCTAGTACTAAATATTATTTTTAAGGGCTCCAATATTCAGGGAATGTTTGTTTAGGTATTAGCCACAAAATTTCGAGGTGGGACTGAAAAAAAAAAATAGTCGCGAAAAAAAAAGCACCCTAATATATACATACACCCTTTGACAGTTACATTAGATCGAATTAACTCGAGCGTGTACGTTAAGGGGTTAAACTACACATCTAGTTCATACGATATAACGAATCGACAACGAGGCCCATTGTTAAACTAACCTATGAGCTTGTTAAATCGTCATGAAGATACTCATTGAGACAACGAGGCTTATTGTTAAAACAACGTAAGATTTGTTGAATTAACGTGAATATACTAGTTTAAAACAGACTAATTTTTAAATTAAATTACAAGCTTGTTGAATCAACGTGCAACTAGTAGTTCACACAATGAGGTCCACTGTTGAAATATCTCATAAGCTTATTGGATGGACTACTGGTTCAGATTTGTTAAAACAATTTCCGAGCTTGGTGAATCGACATGGAGCTGGTGATTCAGGGAACAAAGTCCATTGTTGAAACAACTTACGAGTATTTTGGCTTGAGAGGAAGCGGTTATATAACGAGGCCCATTAGTAAAACAACTTACAAACGTGAGAGCTTTTTTTCAAAATTAAATAATAAACAGTCTCAAAGGATATTCGAATTTTTATTTTTTCAATCATTTAATTATGGTTTTAACAATTATGTTTACACTTAAAAAATTCCTCGAAAGGGTCTGGTCGTGTTAGCATAACGAATGTGTCCCCAATAGGAACCGATATTGTTGCATACACCAGTAGTCAATTTAAGTATATATTTCGTCTCGAAATTGCAGCGTCCTTCAGATATATATAAAAAAAAATTTCCGATGCCGACTTTTTTCCAAACTCGTATATTTAATGAACTACTGAAGATTAGAAAGTAAAACCAAATGGAGTGCAAGGAAACATTCTAGAGTTTATTGCAATATTTTTTTCAAAATTTTATCCGCTATATATGTGTAATGTTATCAGTAGTATAAAATTAAATATATATAATTGAAAAGCCACCGGTTCTCCATAATACTTTATTACTTCACTAATTTTAAGTACTAGTTAGTTACACATGGTATCACTCTACACTTCCTGACTTCTAGAGCTAGACTGCCTTTCTGATCTTCTGTAATTCTAACTGGGCTGTGATTCTAACTGTGATACTACTTGTATTTGTAATTAATGTAAGTGTGTCTATTTTATACTACATCTTCCCCTTCTAAATTTTGTACTAGCGTTAACATACAAGATTACAAAATTCAAGTAAATTCAAAATTGTCATATAAGAATAATATGTTCACAATCTTCCATTAATTTAATGATGAAACATCGCAAGCATCATATACAAGTTAAATTCAAATTCAATATTGTATTAATTTAATTTGATTACTTAGTTCCATATAAAAATGAAGTGAATCTTATACTTAACTTAATATTTTATTTCGCATACTATGACCTCGATTTCCTATAATTATTCAGATGCATGTATAAGGATATTTTGATAATAATCAATCTTAATTTAATGAATTCGATTTCTTAAGAAAAACGAATTCCTTCTTAGACGGGTTCCATTTTCCATTTGGATCCAATAAGATCGTGGTGTGGTATCCTTCTCAACAACGACTGCTTTTTCCACACTTTTCCCTCTCGCACCCATATTTTTGAACCTACAGTCAAATCTAGCCTATGTTTGGATTTTTTATCATAATAGGATTTATTCTTTAACGCGTTTTGCTTTAATTTTTCTTGAATGCTTTGAAAATAGGGTTTTTTGAAAGAGGATAATTTTGACGGTAATAGTGTTCGACACTTTCTCCCAAACAATAACTCAGTTGGTGCGATATTTAAACCTTTAATTGGAGTGTTTCGGTATTCCAATAATGCTTTCCATAATTCAACATTTCCTTCCGAGGATTTTTGAATGAGTGCCTTCGCAATTTGCACACATTTCTCTGCCAACCCGTTTGATTTGGGATAGTGAGGACTTGAAGTGACAATTTTAATATCTAGGTCGGTGGCAAATTTTTTAAATTGGAATGAACCAAAAGGCATGTTGTCAGCAATTATTAAACGAGGAATGCCATGAACCGCAAATATATCCTTTAATTTCTTTATTACAGATTCAGCGGTCTTTTTCATTAATTCAGTTACATCAAGATATTTGCTAAAATAATCGACTACAATAAGAAAAGATTTCCCTTTTATCTCCATAATATCTAATCCTAACTTAAAATATGGAATCTGCGGAATCTCATGTGGGATCATAGGATCTCTTATATTCGCATGCCTATACTTTTGGCATATGGCGCATTTTGATACAACATTTTCGATTTGTTCGTTAATACCTGGCCAATATACGAGACTTTTGGCTCTTTCTTTTGTTTTCACTATGCCAAGGTGAGACTCGTGTAACTTATTTAAAATTTCAGCTCTGAGAGACTGCGGGATTATTATTTGGTTATTTAAAAATACAATTCCATCTTCTACAAATAATTCATACCTAAATCTCCAAAAAAATTTTACGTTTTCGTCTACTTGTGATTTGTTTTCTGGCCATCCACTTTTTATAATTTCTAGTAATTTATTTAAAACTGGATCCGATTTTGTTTCTTTTTTAAAAATTTCCTTTTTCTTATCGCTAACATTTATGCTGTGTATTACTTCATTTATATCTCTAATTTCGGGTTCACATTTTCCCGTCGAAAAATTTCTGGACAACAAATCTGCAATAACTAGATCTTTCCCTGGCATGTGCTTAAGTGTTATGTCATACTTTAAGAGTCTTAGCTTCATACGCTGCAATCTTGGAGAAAACACTTGTCCCACTTCTTTGTTGAAAACACCCAAAAGTGGTTTATGATCAGTTATTACCGTTATTGGTCGGCCATAAATTAGTTTGTGGTACTTTGTACACGCAAACACAATGGCAAGCATTTCTTTGTCTACTTGTCCGTAATTAATTTCCGCGTCCGTCATACTTCGGGATGCGAAACTTATAGGTTTATTGTCCTGAATGAGACAACATCCTATACCATATTTGGAGGCATCGCATTGCAATACTATGTCTTTATTCGCATCAAAGGGTTTTAAGGTAGGGGCATTAATAATTCTTTCTTTTATTTTGTTAAGACATTCATCTTGCAGATTTGTCCACTTATAAAATACATTCGTTTTTAGCAGTTCTCGGAGGGGTTGTGAAATATCTGATAATTCGGGAATGAAGGGACGTAAGTAATTAATCATACCCAAAACTTGTTGTAACTCCTTTTTATTTTGAGGAACTTTAAGTTCCTGGATTGCCCTCATTCTTTCTGGATCGATTTGTATACCCTCAGAAGAGAAAATTTGTCCTAAATATTGAACTTTTGTTTGTCTGAACTGTATTTTCTCTTTATTAAACTTTACATTTCTTTGCATTGCCCTCTGCATAACTTGTTCCAAATTTTTATCATGTTCGGCTATTGTTTTTCCTCCCACTAATATGTCGTCTATGTACAGTACTATACCCTCAATATCAGCAAAATTAAGTTCATTTAATTTTTGGAATGCTTCTGGTGCTGATTTAATTCCAAAGGGTAACCTTTTGAACCTGAAGCATCCGAAAGGGGTCGAAAACGTATACAGCTTACTAGATTCTGCATCCAGTTTAACTTGCCAATATCCTTCTTTAAGATCCAGGACAGTAAAGTACTTCATTCCTGATAATTTTGCCGAGATTTCATCAAAGGAGGGAATTGTATGGGGATTGCTGACTATTACTTGATTTAAATATTTCGGGTCTAAACACAGGCGTAACTTCTTATTCTTTTTTTCCACGATAACTAAATTCGACGTCCATTTCGAAGGTTCATTCGCAGTCTCAATAATACCCCGTTTACATAATTCTTTTAATTCATTTCTAAGAGGCTCCATCAACGCAATCGGTATTCTACGGGCCGGTTTTGAAACTGGAATCGCGTTTGATTTAAGAACTATGTGATAATTATCTTGAAATTCCCCTAAACCTTCAAATGCCTGACTGTATTTTGTCGTAAATTCTTCTACCGAATTGAAGCAATTAAATCCAGTTAACGTATTTATACGCTTAATCAATCCTAATTCCACGCAACTGCGAAGTCCTAGCAAAGGTACATCCCCATTTTCCGTAACAACAAATTCCTGTCTAAGCCTTTTTCCATTTACCACGCATTCTAATACTGTTATACCTCTTACTTTAATTTCCGAACCGTTGTAACTCTCCAATTTTATAGGTTTATATTTTAGCTTTTCCCCACTAATCTTTTTAAATAATTTATATGGAAGCACGTTAACATCCGCGCCAGTATCCATTTTAAATACAATATTTGAATTGTTAATTTTAATGGTCTCCGTCCAAGAAGCTTTACCGTGTATAATACTGTTAGTAATCGAATCAATAAACAAACTTTCAAGACTTACGCTTTCCGTTACCTTATTTACTTCTTTTCTTGTACATGCATCCGAAAAATGATTTACCTTTCCACACTTCCTACACTTTTTGCCAAAAGCTGGACACTTCCCTTTGTTGTGATTTTTCAAACAATATTTGCAATTTTTAATATAGTGCGCTCCATTTGTTTCAGCTACCCTAGAATTATTTCTATTACTAGCTTTTTCAACTGAACTTGTATTTTTTTGAGCTGAACTAAAATTATTCTTATTAAACTTATCTTTTGAACCTGTTGTCCCGTTGTTCGTATCACGGTACCTTGTTACTGAATCCGCTTGCCATGCTTTCTGCCTCCCGCTTTGTAGATTCTCCGCTTGTTTTCGTGTCGCTTCCGCAGCCCTGGACATCTCGATAGCCTTCTCAGCAGTAAGTCCTTCAGTTTCTAGCAGCTTTTTTTGCAACGATTTATCCATAGTTCCAATGACCAGTCTATCCCTCAGCATTCTTTCTAGTTGCTCTCCGAAGTTGCAGTTTTTAATCAATTTCTTTAGGTCCATCAACCAATTGTCGAACGGTTCTAATGCAGTTTGACTTCTATTATGGAAAACGAAGCTGGCGTATACCTCATTGCATTTTGGTTTGCAAAATTGTTCGAATGACTCCACGACATCTTTATAATTCTTTCTTTTAGCTTCATTTAAATTGAAGCTGTTGAATAGTTCTATAGCTTCTGGACCAACGGCATTAAGAAAAATTGCCGCTTGGACTTCTTCCGACTTCTTATTTAATTCAGCGGCAATATAGAAATAATTGAAGTTTTGTTTAAAAACTCGCCAATTTTCCGATAAATTGCCATCTAGCTCTAGAGGGTTCACCTTTTTTAAATAATCCATTTTGAATACCGTTATAATTTTTGTCCTCGGCGGCCTACCTCGTGGTCTTTTTTCTCTCGAAGTCGTATCTTTTCTTTTCGCTAGTCCCATTAACTCACACTGGGCACTAAATTAATTCTCCTTAATCCTCGTCGCCATGTAATGTTATCAATAATTGAAAAGCCACCGGTTCTCCATAATACTTTATTACTTCACTAATTTTAAGTACTAGTTAGTTACACATGGTATCACTCTACACTTCCTGACTTCTAGAGCTAGACTGCCTTTCTGATCTTCTGTAATTCTAACTGGGCTGTGATTCTAACTGTGATACTACTTGTATTTGTAATTAATGTAAGTGTGTCTATTTTATACTACAATATGTGTATATAAATTTTCAATGACAATTCTTACTTTTTTTTTATATTACTTACTTTTGATTAACTACTTCGAAAAAAATACTAAATATTACTAAACTATACAACAACAAAGCAATATTTCGCTGAAGCAAGTAAAATCAAAGTGATGAAATCGATAGCAGTGCGACGATGCCGCCACATAATAATATACTCTATAGTTTCATCAAAATCGAAAGGGTACCTACAGCATGTCAAAAAAAAAAAATTAATGTGTGTAAGTGGATACTAGGTCTATAAAATAAGCTGTATTCGAGAAGGTTTAGGTATTTTAAATAGCTTTATTAACCCATTAATGCGCAAAACGAGGATTTTGTGCACGCAAGTTCAATTGTACGATTCGAATAGCAAATTGGGGCTAATTTCCTCCAAATTCGTATAGAAGGGGTTTTTGGGGGTGCTCTTTCAGAATCTGGCATTTGTTTTGCATAAAAACTTCAAAAACCCTATTATTTTTTGGGTTTTTTCAAAAAAGTGCCGATTTTTTTTGGTCATTTTTCGTCTCAAAGTCGATTATATTGTCGATGCTGCTATTGAATGATCATATAACTACCACAAATCGCGGTCCGAATGTCTACACTTTCTCAAACCATGGTTTTGAATTTTTTTTTCGCTTTGGTTTTTGCAAAATGGCCACTTTGTACAGCAATGTAATAAAAAACTTCGCGATTTTTTTACACGAAAAGGTTCAACTTTACAAAAAAATGTATATGACAAAAAGTGCTAATAATTAGCCAAGGAAAACATGTAAATTTTTGCAGAATTTTTTGTACTATTTTTGGTTTTTTGGTTTAGGCTAATTTTTGAAAAATCCAAAAATGTCCCGAAAAATTCTGAAGAAATTTACATGTTTTCCTTGTCTAATTATAATCACTTTTTGTCATATAAAATTTATTCGTATAATTGATCCTTTTTGAGTAAAAATACCACCAAGTTTTTTTATGATGAAATTTTGTGATATTTTTACTCAAAAAGGGAGATTCAAGGCACTGTATCTTCGGTAGTTTTGCTCCAATTGACCTAAAATTTTAACTGGATACTCTTGAAGAGTTGTACTTTCAAATACAAAATAAAAATAAAATACAAAAAAAATACCCTATACCCTCAACGTCCGAGAGCTTTTTTTTCATTTCTGCAAACGTTATACAATTGTAAATAGTCCCTGTCTGTATATGATAAACTAACTATTTAATGTAATAAGTTACAATATTTGATAAAAACTATAGAATGATAAATAAAATAAATGAAAACTAAATTCTTTTCATGGCTCCGTATTGGGGCCTTTCTTTTTCTATGGAATATTGTGGCCACGGAATGTGGCCTTTCAACCGTTAAAGGTTAAGGAGAATGCATGCACCATTCGACTCTTCGATTCCCATTAGCACAGTCACAACAATAACGAAGAGCATCTCTGACTATTTCCGATTGATTTATACTCTAACATCGATAAGTTTTGCTATATCTGCGGCTGAGATGATATTTCCATTTTCGAAATGCTTGGTGCATTTCTTCTACTAGTTCAGCTAAATAAGAAACAATTTGTGAAAGCCAATAGGATCCAGTGAAAAGTATTTTTAGTTCCTCTTCCGAAAGCTTGAGGTAATCGGCCACATCTGAAACCAACAACTCCTTAAAAGCTCTTTTGCGACCGCTGCAATTCTGTTTCAAGACTTCCTCAGCCAGTGTGTTATCTATGTACATGCATTCTGTTATTAATATTCTATATTATATGATAAATCGTTTTCCAAAAGTATTTTGTAGATATCTGGTTGGTTATACGATAGAGGGATCTAACTTTTACAATCATTTTCTTAACCAAAGTATGGTGTAAGAGTTTAAAATTTAGTCAAATATAGTAGAGTCGTGAACTGATTCGGCCGCACATCGTATTTTTGTTATTTTTCGAAATTCGTTAGCTTCTTCAGTAGTAAGTTGGGGCCAATTTCCTTTGCTTTCCGTTATGGTTTTGACTGTGATAATGGCAATTGAATAATCGGATGTTGCTCCTATGTGGCCTCCTAAATATATTATTTGGGAAATACGAGGTATAAATCAGAAATATCAAGGAATATTTTTTCTAAATTGATGTTCACGTTTTAATTGACGAAGACAGCGATAACAGACATTCTGATAATCTGTTTATATGTTTGTGTAATTGTTGTACATTTTAAATGATTAATAAAGCTATTTAACATACCTAGACCTTCTAGAATACAGCTTAATTTATGGGACCTAGTATCTTACATATATGTAATTTTTGTTTGATATGTTATACCTACCCTTTCGATTTTGATTAAATTTGGCATACTACTAAAGGATATGCAAAGCAATATTTAGTATTTTTTTCGAAGTGGTCAACCAAAAGTAAGTTATAGAAAAAAAAGTGAAAATATTTATTGAAAACTTATATACACATACATATACATATCACGGATAACATTTTGAGAAAAAATAGTTTAATAAACTCTAGAATGTTTCCTCACACTCTCATTTGGTTTTATTTTATCTACAGTAGTTCATTAGATATACGAGTTTGAAAAAATATCGGCTTCGGACAATTTTTTTTATATATCTCAAGAATGCAGCAATTTCGAGACAAAAAATATATTTATATTGACTACCAGTCACCTGCCCTACATGATGGTGTATGTAACAATACAGGTTCCTATTGAGGGCAAATTCGTCATGCTAGCACGGTGAGACCCTTTGTGAAAAGGTTAAAATATTTGTGAATAGGATAAATTTGTTTACGGTCTGGTTAAATATATTTGTTGATCAGTTAAAAATATTTCCGATGGCATCAAATTTATTTGCGAATATGTGAAATATATAGATATATGTATATATCGGGTTGAGGAAAGGCATATTCGTCACCTTTCGCAAAGCGCTTATACCATAAAAGTATACTGGCAGGCCGGTTTTCTGATAAACGTATACCATACAAATATCCTAATCAACGCCAAGCCCCGGAGCGCTATCTAGCATCAAAACTGCAGCATTTCAGCAGTGTTTTAATTATAATGATGTCGTGAATGACCTCTTTATATTAGCTTCATTTGTAACCTATGTCTAAAAACCTTTTAACTCAATTGTTTCCTTCTTCTACCATATATATTTCATAAGCTTGAAAGGTAACAATACATTTTAACAAAATGTCAAGATGATGTCTCCAAAATAGCGAACCACTTTTTATCATTTATAGTCACATTCGGTTCAATTTTGTTACTGGGATTTTCGGAGTCGCAGATTATGAATTTTTGGAAATTGAAAGTAACAGTGCCAAATGATGGATGAATTGTGGCATTTGTAGTCCGATTCTATGAAAGGAATAGCGGATTATGCATTTTTTCACATTATTTTATTATATTTGTATATTTCAATTTTAGTGAATTTTATCTAAATCCATTTTTCTCAACATTTTTGTAAGGTCCAGGATAAGGAATATAAATTCGTCTTCGCAAATTTTCACATGTGGTTTTATGGTGCGTATTATATGTTAAAATTACTGCACTGTAAGTTTTGTTTAAGACTGAAAGAACGAATAAGTTTATATCTTTTTGGTAATGTGGAAAACATAAACATTTTTAATTTTTTGTCCATCTTATTTTTTGCACGGCCGTTTGGAACAAAAAAAAAAAAAAAAAGAACAAATATGACGGTCGCTTTTCAGTGTCCATAATTCTAAATGATTTCTTTCTTTCAGAATTGCGCTCGAATAGTAAGTACCAAGTAACATGCTCTTACACTAAACCGTTTAAAGTTTTTTCATATTGTTTAACTAAATTTATTAAAATATAATCAGTATAAAATGTATAAGTATGAAGGACTGTTACTCGAAAATCGCAACTTCTCGATGGCTAGCTGTTATCAGTTGAGTTTCTGTGACCTATAACTGAATATTTTGATGATAAGTACACGCATTTCATCTCAGAAAATGAGATCATTAATGAAGTATTACTGCATTAAATATTTTGCTTTGGACGCCGTAAGAAAATCAGAGGCATGAGAGATTAAAAAGCTAAGACGACAAAAATTGGTTCGCGTCATATGTGCATCACTTATAGATAATGTAAGAGTAAAAATCGATTGAGGCTTGTTTGTTACGTAGTATCAGATGAAAGAGTTTGGATAAGACTCAGCAAGTGGGAACATACTTTTTTTTAATGTAGAAAGTAAGTATTCCTTAGACGACTGCTAACATATTTATGTGAAACAAATTCTCGTTATAATTCACTAATTCGCAAATTATTCGTAAAAATAGTCTGTCCCAGTAGCATTTGGTTGAAAAGAGTATGGATATAGATTTGTGATTTGTGAGCCGACTGTCGATGTACAGCAGCTTGGCTTGTTAGTAATTTAGCATTGAATTTTTACATGTATGTATTGCACATGTGGAGGTGTGTGGGGCACATACAGTTTAATTATAGTAAGTAGTATTTTAGTAAAAATTTTACGTGATTTAGACCCAAAGAGCTTTTATAAATAATTTAAATAAATTAAAAGCAAAAAAACCTTTTTTAAAAAAAGCTTTTATTTAAATGCTCTAAAAAGAATAAAATATAATTTTCCTTTAAAATTTTAACTATCAACTTATAGCCTCATTATACACAATTTATATGATCATAAAAGCTTGTCGCGAGGTTTGCGTAAGTACCTATAAGTATTTAATTAAAGTGACATTTAAAAAAATATTAAACTTAGCAGATTAAGTTACTCATTTAAATAGGTATTAGTTTATTTACACAAGTAAATCGCGCGACAAGCTTTTATGATCATATAAATTGTGTATAATGAGGCTATAAGTTGATAGTTAACATTTTAAAGGAAAATTATATTTTCTTCTTTTTAGAGCATTTAAATAAAAGCTTTTTTTAAAAAAGGTTTTTTTGCTTTTAATTTATTTTTTACTTTTTAGCTGGCTAGATTTCTGAGTCTGTTCATTTCATTCAACGCATCATTGTTGCAAGGTCGTTTGCCGGTTATTAACCTGCATTTTTATTCTCAGCGAACCCTTTCATTTAATACCCATACTATAGGAAAGCATAAAAAACTTCAAAAGTCCGCTATATTGGATTAAGAGTGATGTCAGAATATTTTTCTAATTATTCTCGGCAAGCCTTTTCATTTGATACCCACATTGCAGAAGTGCATAAAAAATAACTATTCCGCCATCTTGGATGTTCCGCCATATTGGATTTAGAATGACGTCACATTATTTTCGAGTTACTCTCAACAAGCCCTTTCATTTGATACCCATATTGTAGAAGTGCATAAAAAATAACTATTCCGCCATCTTGGATGGTCCGCCATATTGGATTTAGAATGACGTCACATTATTTTTCGAGTTACTCTCAACAAGCCCTTTCATTTGATACCCATATTGTATAAATGTATTAAAAATAACCATTCCGCCATCTTGGATGGTCCGCCATATTGGATTTAGCATGACGTCAGATAGCTTATCGTGTATTGTCATCCAAACTAGACGCGTATACAAAATTTCAGCTCAATCGGTTGACGATATCTGCTTCAAAAGTGAGTAGCAAGATTCCACCTTAACAAACATACATACATACATTGCAAGTTAAATAAAAGCTTTTAAAAACAGTCGAATCGTGCAAAATAGTTTTTACTGCTAACTTTAACTGGTCAGAAAAATCAAGTTTTTTTATTTGCTTAAATTTTACTTGAGGGTCTTTTACTATTTTGTTTATAATTTTTATAGGTATTAAAAAAATTACTTGAATTTTACACACGACTTTTTTAAATCTTATTGAATAATACTACATTTGAAAAACATTGATTTTCCAAAAATTATAACGTACTTTTTACGAAAATGTACTTTTACCACGCTGAGTAAAATTAACAATGTCAAATGTCTATACTGCAAAAAATAGCCCAGGTAGATACATTTTTTTAAGGTCGGATAAGAATCCTTAGATTATATACTTTAATCTGCATACATTTTTATTTGGCAACTCATAACAGTTCATTTTTTCACAATTGATCAAAACGTTAACAGAAACAATAATTTTCCTATGCTTACCATGTTAAAAATACCAACTTTAAGCGCTTGTAGTTTAAAATTTAGCCCACCTACAGTAATTTTTGCACCATTGGAAAGAACTTTTAAAAATGAATCAAATTATTAAATTAAATTAAAAATTATCAAAATCATCAATTTAATAGAGTCTGTAACTTCAGTCGCAAAACGATACAACGTCCTTAATTACATAATAACATAGACAAAAATTCAATAAAATCTAAGCCAGTCGTTTTTCTAATTAAATAAAAGTATATTAATAAAAGATAAAAATGGAAAATAGAAAACCATTTCTTGAAGGTGCTATTGTGAGTATTAAAATGCATACAACATTTAAGGGGGTATCCCACTCTAGAACGTTCAAAAAATGCAATTTTTTTTTTTAGTTTTGAAAAATTCTGTGTTCTTTCCTGAATCGTTTAAGCTATCTCTTGCCGCGAAATTCAAAAAGGTCGCGCCGCTACAGGCGATTCCATGCGCAGCTGCGCGGTCTCCACTACTCTTAACTTTAACTTAAATGCCGTTTTTCTTAAAACACCGTCTTGATGAATGGTGTGCAGCATTCTGAGAAAACCACTAATCTGAAAAATTTCAGATTTTGGTACAAGCTGCGTTAGCTTTGTGTCTATAACCTAAGTGGAGCAAATCAGGCATTTTTACATTTACATAGCTTGTATCCCATATTTTAACAGTAAAAAATCAACTAAAATGTAAAACTTATAGTAGAAAAAATTAAAAAAATGAATAATTATAATTTTTTTCAAAATGTGTCACACTCATGCCATAGCCACATATATAAAGAGTACTAATGTGCAATCTCATAATTTTCAGATTATTTGTTTGGCTGTTATCGTGCACACCGTTCCTAAGGTATGAGTCCCAGTAGCAGGCCTGCCCTGACCCAACCACTCAATAAAATTTTTTTTTTTTTTTTCTGAAAATATTCATTAAAGATCATATAATAAGAGGATTATTATGTTTAACTCTAAATGTTTTGTATTTTCTTGTTCAACTCCCTGAAAAAAACGTTCAATTCAAAGGCCTCTAGAGTGGGATACCCCCTTAAGCCAATTGCATGCATTTCGATAAATTCCAATTTTCAATCCAAAGTCCTGATATCGGATCATCAATCCAAATCCAGATACTCATTTTGAATAGGTTATGTCTCAAACAACTTGAAAAAACCGACCTATACAGTACTCTTTAACCTTATGAAATAATTCTAGAGTGATATTAGTAACTATCCCTATATATGACAATATGCGGAAAGAGCTTAAACAAATAGAAGAGTAATATGTGTACTTTTTTTATCAAAAAAATTGGTTAGTTTAGGAAGTAAATTTGTATATTTTTCAGTTAGCTCAGCTCAGGAAAAACTTTGTCTTTTTTTATACATCCCTCCACTCAATCTCATGCGACCATCAGCCATTATAAAAACTTTCGACGATAATTATATATATTTATTATAATTTCAGTTTTTTTCATAACACTAGTCACTTTTATACTTTAAATCCAAAAAACTCGAAGTGAACACGATAAGTTTAGTTTGATAGTACTTCACAACTCATACAAGGTTGTCACAATGATGATGAAACAACCTACAAACAGTATAATCAGACCATCTGCTTTGTCTAAGCTTTAAAGCAACAGAAATTTATCTTCTGCATATGACTCGTCATCATTTGGTCCGTTGTTAGTAGAGACATGACCAACAAGAAAGTTCTTTTTCAATGCATGCTTACCAACACGTACATCAAACAAATCAGCAATCTTATTCACGCTCAACTCCATGCGGTCAATAGGTTGAAAGAAGCTATAGTTAGTTCTACGCAGATCGGTTTGCGAAGCGGGACATGCTTAAGCCCTGGTACACACTAGGCGTTTTTCAACGCACGCTTTGGTAACGCGCGTTTTAAGAACTATGAAGTCCCATTACAGTGTGCTTCTTCAGAGCACGTACACACTAGGCGTTTTTCAACGCGCGCTTTGGTAACGCGCGTTTTAAGAACTATGAAGTGCCATTACGGTGTACACATTCAAACGCGCGCTTCTGGCCAAGCGCGCGTTAGACGCGCGCTCTCAGATTTTGGTAAGAACGCGCGTTTCCCGGGCGTCAGCCCAGCGCTTCTAGATACATGGGCCGCTATTGTCTCGTACATGTTAACGCGCGCTTTCGTGTAGAGTGGACCCACATTCGTGGAAAATGGTGATTGATCATTTTGGATTTTGGAGGAGCCAGACAGTACGAACGCTCGCAAAACGCTGTGTTGAGCATGGTGTGTGTACGCTCTCAACGCGCGCTGAACGCAACGCCAAGCGCCGAGTGTGTACTAGCTCTCATAGTTCTTAAGAGCTAGTACACACTCGGCGCTTGGCGTTGCGTTCAGCGCGCGTTGATAGCGTACACACACCGCGCTCAGCACGGCGTTTTGCGAGCGTTAGAAGGGCGTTCGTACTGTCTGGCTCGATCTCCATTTTTCGTCAACGTGGGTCCACTCTACACAAAAGCGCGCGTTAACATGTACGAGACAATAGCGGCCCATGTATCTAGAAGCGCGCGGCTGACGCCCGCGAAACGCGCGTTCTTACCAAAATCTGAGAGCGCGCGTCTAGCGCGCGCTTGACAACAAGCGCGGTTTGAATGTGTATACCGTAATGGGACTTCATAGTTCTTAAAACGCGCGTTACCAAAGCGCGCGTTGAAAAACGCCTAGTGTGTACGTACTCTAAAACGCGCATTACCAAAGCACGCGTTGAAAAATGCCTAGCGTGTACGTACTCTAAGGTTTCGCTCATTCGCCCTGAACGTGAATCTCATTTTAGGAGAAGGTGAATCAATATTACCAAATAGAAGTTGATGTGTAAATATAAAGTCCGTCATTTTCCGACGATTTTGCAGAGAATGCACGTCAAGGAGTTTCAAACGGTCGTTGTATGGAGGGAGAATAATTAGTTAGACTGTTCCATGGAAATTCTCTAACGGCGAAGTGGACAAATTTCTATTGCACAGATTCGATGCTGTCTATGTGAACTTGGTAATAGCAAAGATAATATAAACTATGTTTATATGATCTTTGGTAATAGGGAGACCAAACTTGACTTGATATACAAAGGAAGAGTAAAGCTGTTTGTATACAGTGACGTTAGAAAATTCACGGGACCATCTTTTAATAAAACCCAGCATAGTACTGGCCTTAGTCACCATGCAATTTAAATGTTCAGCAAAATCCAGTTTACAACGCAGGAAAACGCCTAAGTCGCGAGTGAACTCGTCTAAGAGTAACGTTGGAAAGATTATAATCAAGACTTACTACAAAAAGATAAAACTTCACATTTATTAATGTTCAATTCTAGATTATTGTGAATACACCACGTTTGGAATGTGTTCAGATCTCTTTGAATCGTGTCGCAATCGTTAATATTATTCGTATAACGGAAATGCCATCAGCATAAATTAGGATTTTACAGCCTTTAACATCCTCGGTCCAAACGTCCCCATACGGGGACATACGAGGCTCTCGAGGAAAACTGCGACAAAATTCAATTAATCATAGCAGTGATAATTCTATTTTTTAATAGATGGTACTACAAATCACTTTGGAGTTTTAGTTGTTACCACCGCTATTGTTTATGTGCAGGTCACAAATGTAAGTCATATTTATACTTACTTTTGTTTCTAAAATGTTAAATTAAAAAAATGCTTCCGGACTGAGGAGGTTAAGCAAGTACGTAATGTCGTCAATAGCCAAAATAAATTAGAGCGGACCCAGCTGACTACCCTGCGGGGCACCTGACGTGGCATATATGTATTTTTTTGGAAGTTTCATTCCGAAAAGTAATCTGATAAGTCCTGCCAGTATGAGCGAAGGTTTGAGTTTTATAATCGAATGCGACAGTTTATCAAAAGCCTTGCTAAAGTCAGTATAGTATAAATGCAATCGGTTTGCAGACCCTTCTGGAAGCCCTCAATGACGAAAGGGATAAATTCAAGAAAGTTCGTGGAAGTCAACGACCATGAAGAAAGCCGTACAGATTTGTAGACGCAAGGCGTCGACAGATGCTTGACAATTGTGAGTACATATATAATTGCCTCAACAAGTTTTGGAATACATGAAAGCATCGCTATGGGCCGGTAGTTACAGACCTCAGTCTTGTTACCCTTTTTATGGATGGGAATAATAAAGTCATTCTTCCAAAGCATGGGAAACGTTCCGGTGCTGACCGATTTTTGAAAGAGGATAGTTGGGGGTATACCATCTGAATCCGACGTGAAATCAATGGGAAGCTCATTGATATGTTTGAGCACATACGGGGGAGTAATGCAAATGGAAAAATTTAGAAAAGGAGGATTAAAGTTTAAGTGCAAAAAGTTATTAGGGTTGGGTTGAAAAACAGGAGAGAAAGATATTTCGAAATATGAGGCAAACATATAACAAATTGAAGATGGAGTATCATCAGAGATTCCCTCGTATTGTAAACTAGTTGGATATAAATTTATAAAATGCCCGTGGATTGCTATACATTTGACAGACATAATCATTATATAATTGTTTGGAGTAGTTTTGAAATTTATTGTAACACTCAACGAATACATTATAGGAAGCATTATTCCTTTCTAAAAGATATGCCTTACTCAATTTAGTTTTCTTTTTTCTAAAACTTCGAAGATCGCTGCTGAGCCAAAGAGTTGAAGAAGTAAGTGGACGTCGACGAAGAAGGGAGTAGAATTCGGAGAAAGCATTTTCAATATTTTCATTGGAGAATAGTGTAGTAAAATCAGGGGATCCTTCTAGAAAGTTCGTTAATATCTGCCTTCTTGAAGCTGTAAATGTAAGCGCTATCATTGATATGCTGTTTAGTATTCTCTGGATTATAAAGAAGAACCACAAGATCGCCTGTATATCTTTCATCCTCTAACCACAGTTAACACATTCATCTTCTAATTATTATAAGTTCAACGAATTGCAAGTATATACAAAAATGCCAACTTTAATCCCCCATATCTCAGGAACTAAATGCAGCCTTAACTTGAAATTTAGGAAAAACTAAAGACTTATTAAATACTATCATTTGGCATAAATTTGAAGTTAGATTTCGAGGGTGGCCAAACAGGTGAAAAATAGAACTCTTTGATTTTCAGGGAAGCTGAGTTTATATTAAGAATTAATAATTGGTGAACAAATACAATGTTTGCAATCTCCCAACAGTAGTGCAGAGAGTGCATATTAAGGAACCTCAGACGAGAAGGGAGGGATAAGAATTGAATTGCCCCAAGATATATCCTTAAGAGGGAATCTGACAACAACAACAAACAATACAATAGACTCGACACAGTCAAAATGAACTTGATAATAGAGCCAAACTTGACTCGCGTATTCAAGAATTGGTCTAACAAAAGAAAATAAAGCTGTTTGAAGACAGCCCTACTGCGAAATTCACGGTAGCATCTTTTGATAAATCTTAACATATCGCCGGCCTTAGCCGCCATACAGTTGACAATGAAGTCTAATTTGTAATTTAGAATAACTTCCAAATCACGGACAGAATCGCACGGCAGTCGTTTATATTTTTCGAATGAAAGAATATTTTCATATCGTCTGCGTAGATTAAGATTTTACAGATTTTATAGATAGATAGATAGATTTCAATAGATAAAATAAAGAGAAGTGGACCTCTATGATACTCCTTACGTAGCTAATACTTTTTTCGAAATGGCACAACGAAAAACAAACCCTCTATATCCTGTCGAATAAGAGCGAATCTACACGGTAAACAATTTTGGACTAAAAACCAATATTTTCTGGATTGTATATAAGTCCACACCAAAAAAGTATTAGATTTTAATATTTTGAAAGGATTAAAATGAAACGGTAATATTGGCATGTATTAAAATTAAATCTTTTCAGTATTAAATTAATTTTAATACTAGAACATTAAAAATCAATACTTGTTAT
Source organism: Dysmachus trigonus (assembly GCA_949715965.1). Taxonomy (NCBI): domain Eukaryota; kingdom Metazoa; phylum Arthropoda; class Insecta; order Diptera; family Asilidae; genus Dysmachus; species Dysmachus trigonus. The sequence goes on from OX454321.1 coordinate 47,383,842, forward strand.
ATTAAAAGGTAATATTATCTATACTTTACTTCTAATCCACTATGGTTTAAAAAAGTTAATACTAATTTTTTTTTAATACAAAAATATTGAATTGTAATCTTTTATTGAGTTATAAATAAATCCCATTTTCTATTAAAACTAGTACTTATTGTATTAAAAATTAATATTAACGATACTTTATCTTTAATGCACCATGGTTTTACAGTTAACACTAATTGTTCTACTTTATAATGCATTAATCTATTGAAAATGTGACAAGGTTTTTTTTTAGATTTGAGGGAATATTTAGGTTTTATGATATTTTTTTTTTTTTCCAAAAAAGATGTATTAATTTTCTTTTCGTAGAACAAATAAGGAAATGTTCAAACACAAACTAATTTATTTTATTTTATTCAAATTATATATATAGTACACAAAATAATGTTATACATAATATAAACTATCGCTTGACTATCTAATATAAACGCATTATTAAACGTAATATAAACTATTGATCTTGAAAGAAATGCGTTACTGACGCGGCGTGGCCAACGTGTCACATTGTGGCATAACAAACTTAAAATTCAATCTGCTTGGATTGAAGAATTACCTTTTAATCTAATTTTAATCCAATTAATATTGAAAATTACTTCAAAAAGATTACAAAGTATTTTAACATAAATTTTGGATTACTTTTCAATACAAAAATTATTGCATTTTTGAGTAATATTCGATGAATATTTACTTTTAATTCGAAGTGGATTGAAAAATGGCTGTAATACAAGCAAAAGATTAAATTTTACTCCAAAATTTTTAACCGTGTAGTTAATAAGCAAATGTATAGTAAATATAGATGCAGTCTGTATGCAAACTTTTATGCGTTCAGTAACAAAAGTAACAAATTCAAGAAAATTTGTAGAAGTAGAGCGCCCCTTAAGAAAATTGTGCTGGTTTGTTGAAACAGTAGACAATTATTAGTGTACAATTGATTCAAAAGTTTTGGGATACGCAAAAGATTCGCAATGGCCCTATATAGTTGCATACCTCATTTTTGTTACCTTTTTTATGAATCGGAATCCAGGCACGAGGAATCGTACGGTTTGAGAGACTTTTGAAAGATTAATGTTAAAGGCGTGACTAGAACATGTCTTAAGAATAGCTGACGGGATACCATTGGGTCCTGACGTGAAATTAAGAGAGATTAAAATCTTCTTACCTATACTACTTTTAAAAATATACATAGTGAGTTCGTCCTTGATAGAAACTCTTCCAAGTATGTAAGATTGACTTTTCAAAAGACATGTTATTCTGACTATTGTTTTACAATAATTTTCTGTTGGTATGTGTTAAGTAATAAGAAAGTAAAAAACATTTTGTTTGAGTTTCAGTTCAAACTTGCTAAGAACAAATGACTGTACTCTGGGACTACGATCTTATAAGACCATTATGGGTCAAATCTAAAAAAGATCTTTTATAAAAGCGTTATGAGCTCATAACTTTATACGAAGTTAAAATAAGATATTTATAAATATAAGGTTTTCTTTAAGAAATGTATAAAGCTTTTAGCAAGTATTAGTTAGTCTCTTAGAGGTTTTTATAAGAACACTAGCAGCCCCGGCCACGCGTTGCTGTGGCTAAGTAACATAAGTTTTGCTGTTTATGTGATGAGATTTCACTTCGAATCTAATAATTTGCGGTTGCTCTTTAGCGTAAATCAAAAGCAAGCTATTGTCTTCTTGAAGCATTTCTGCTAAATACTATATTGCTTGCGAGAGTTGATATGAACCTGTAAAAAATATTTTTAACTCCTTAATAATTAATTCTGAAAAGTCGAGTATTTCATTTAAGAATCAAATATTTGAAATGATACGAACCTGTAAAAAATATTTTTAACCCTTCAGTAGTTAATTCCGGGAAATCAAGTATTGGATTAAAATCATATTTTTGGAATGTAGTACTTTTTCTGTTCCAGTTTTTTTCTTCCACCTACATAAGTAGCAATAGTATGTGGCAAAGCTTTTGTTGCATTGATTATTTTAATAAATCTTTTGGCTCTTTCTTCATATGAATTTCGACTTTTCCAAATAAATGATGGAGGAAACAAGCAATCTAGCAGTACAATCGAGCATTATGCAGTAGAGAATTGTGGAGCTGATGGAGAAGCTTGAACTTTTGCCCTATTATTCCGTGCACAGCTTCAACCACCCATCTTACTTGAGTTATCAATCGAGATGCATTGCACTCTTCTACTGTCAACTGATTTCTTTTACCTTTCAGCGCTGGCATCAGAACTTTATAACCCTTGCCTTCTAATATCGCTACAATGTCTCTAAAACCTCTATCTAGTATGAAAGTATCACCTTTTCCTAATTGTAAGACCATTTGGAGCCTCCAATATTACTTCAAGAATTTGAGCATAATTTTTTGTGGCATAATAAGGCCCTTCTACATTAACTACGAAGCCATGTGTAGTAGTAATTGTAAAGGACCTCTTAATAAGGGTCGCTCTTTTCGTGAGAGCGATCCTGCGCCAGAAAGAAAGGGACGGCAGCAGGGAACGATAGCAGGACGCTCGGTGAGTGGAGAGGGAAGAGCCCCCGGCAGGGTCGGCTAAATAGGACTCCACCCTGAAGTAATGTCCAACAGACGGTTCCGGGGTGGAGCTCCTGGGGGCGGAGATTAGAGTTATGGCCGGTAGGCTGGGGAGTCCTGCAGACGGGTGTCTTCAGACACCTATGGTGCATAAAGCATTTCCCCACACCAAAAAAAAAAAAAAAGGTAATTGTAATTGAGGTTAATCTTTTTGCCCTCAGTCCGATTTCCTCTGAGAAATGCTATTAACACTTTTTCATGACGTGGGTATATTCCGTTGCATATAATATCTAAATGATCTTGTAAATCGTACAATTTTCCTGCAATTGAAGACACATTTTCAATAAAAAATTGTCTGGAATAAGCATGATAACCGAAATGCTGTGGTAACATTTTTTTTAAACTCTGCAACACGGACTGGATTGTTTTTTGAACATTGTTCTCTTTATTTTCAAGAATAGCTTCTTCTTCTTGATTTAATTAATTTCGCAGAACTATTTCAAAAGATCGAATCTTCTCCACAAGACATAATCACAAACGGGATTCGCTTTCTTCTTGCTCTGTATGGAGCTCAAAAAAAAATTGATTGTTTAGACAAGTATAGGTATTTAAGTTTTGTAAAAAATACACGGAACAATAAAAGATAAAAGATTGCAATTATCTTGTCTTCCTCCAACATTTGCTTCTCCTAGTCAACACTTATATCGAGTGTACTATCAAGTTCAAGTATGGCTAGGCAATCAACTGGACCCAGAAGACTGGGGTTGGAATTTAGTAGATAATACTTTGGAGCCAATTCAAACTTTACTCCCACCTGCTCCGGAAAGACTTCTCAACACCATCTTCTGCAATTGCAAAAAGGGTTGTAGTGCAAAATGTAGCTTTAAAAAAGTCGGGTTATTTTGTTCACCAGTATGTACTAATTGCCAAGGCCAGTCTTGCTCAAATGTTGAATCAACTTCAACAGATGAAGATTTTGATGATATCAATGAGGAGACAACTGATGTATCTTTTTCACATATAAAGTTAGAAGAAGAAGAAAGCGAAGAAGATATAGCTATTAAAGTGACATTTGAAGATTATCAGTCAGAGTAACATCTTCCCGAAACCAACAATAATTCGTGCGATTTAAATAATTTTCAATAGTACCATTTTGCAGTTAATACAATTTTTTTAAACAAAACTTAGTCACAAAAATTGTGGACTATGCCTACCGGGGACACCACGTTAAAAAAAATGCGCCGGGTACACTACCTCACAGGTGGTGCGGAAATATGTACATATATGTAAAATACGACTTCTTCAACTTTTAGAATCGCAATATCTCAGGAATGGTGATTCTTAAAAAAAAAATGTGTAAGAATATTTTTTGTAGATAATTTTATGATAATAATAATTGAGGGTTTCTCCTATCTTCTCCTATGAACTTGGAATTAATTTTATGATAGTCATAATTTTAATTAATTTTTATTAGTTAGGACATAATAAAAATGTTACGAATAAATTCTTTTTTTTTTTTTTTTTTAATAAATTATTTATTTTATTTAGCAAAACGGCGTGCCATATCCCAATGTTAAGAAACCATTTTCGATATACTACATTTCAAAAATAATTTACTTCAATTTTTCCATATTATTACTTCGATACTAGGGCTTAGAAAAAGTCCTATAATGTGTTGAAAACTGCAAAAACGACTGGGAACATCACTAAAAAATAGGGTTTTGACACTGTTTAAGTGTCACAAAACTGAAAGTAATTTTGTGTAACTTCGATCTTATAAATAATTGTCTTAAAAGCTAGAAAGCAAAATAAAAAAAAAAAAAATTTACGCATTTTTGGTGGTGGAAAAAATCTGAAAAAAATCAGGAGTATACTTTTATAATAAAGCAAACTAAAAGTGACCTTGTGAAAGAAAAGAAAGGAATGTAAAAAAAAAAAAATTTTAGGTTATGTAATATCGTCCAATAAAAAAATTCCAATAGGTCAACTACGTCCATTAATTTTTTTCAGATTTTTTTTTATCGATTAGAATCCGAGAAAGAAAATAAAATGTATAAAAAGACGAATTTGAGGGGGAGAAGGAAGGGGTCGGGGGCAAAAACAAAATGACAATATTTTTTTTAACTCTTAAAACAAAATAATCATGGAGAAAAATGATTTCGCGGATGAGGCCATTTCGACTATCTTAATGGAGGGTACCCTTTATTTGGTTTGTGCTGCGAGAAAGTTACCTCTACCTACTTCTAAAATTCTTATTTTATAACCAAAAAGTAATAAATTGATGAATAATTATTAAGAAATAATCGATAAAATAATAATCGATTAATATTAGGTTGGTGCATATGAAATGTCGGATTTTTAAGTGAATATATAAAACTGCATATCTTTTTTTAAAAGCTGTTTATTTAATCCAAATATGCTCCATTCGCTTGTGGATACAGTTGGATTCGCTTCAGATCATCATTTTTCACGGTCATTTTGGGCTTTCCTCGTGGTTCGTTTTGTAGTGAAAAATCACCAGACCGAAATTTTTCAAACCAACGCTGAACTTTTCTGTCGTTAACAGTATTCTCCCCAAACGCCTGGTTTATGTTGCGTGCAGCTTTTGCAGCATTATTATCAAGTTTATACTCATACAAAAAAAATTCCACGAATATTGGTGGAATTCATATCAGTACAAAATTCAAAACAAATAACAAAAGGAAACACTTTTGAGAAAATCTCCTTTGTTGAAATGTGACTCTGGCAATGGACAAGACGACTATAAACGAGGTTATGAAAAAAAAATAGCATAACGAAAACAGGGAGAGAAACGTTAGCATGTAAAAAAAATCTGACATCTCATATGCACCAACCTAATAACTCTTATTATTGACAAGTATTATAAAAGTTGGTCGAAACCTTATAATCAAAACAAAATTATGAAATTATTGATTACAAATTAAAATAAGACGGAAAATAATACTTATTAAAAATTAGAACTATAAAAAATTATTGATAACTGTTGAATTGAAAAAACGGGTGTGTAGGTGAATGGACGTACGACAGAAACGAAGCGAAAATGTATAATACAAATATAATATATATTTAATATATATAATAAATTTCTCTCTCTTCCTTTCACAACATTTGGATATAATTAACACGATTACATAACTTGCAAATAAAATAAAATATTATATATTATTTGCGCACTTTCTTACTGTACAGCATACGAATGCTGTCTATTCTCTAACAGAGCGCATGCGCGCATTCCGTACACCCAGCATACGAGAGTATAGGTATACGTGGCCACATAAATGCGCTTGTGTTTTATGATGTCACTTCCGTTTCGTGACGTCAGTTTTTCTATGCTGATTCCTCATCCCGAAGCCTGCGTTAAGAAGCTTTCGCTTCAAAAAGGAATTGTGAAATAATCGTTAATCTACATATCACCAACAAAAAATTAATCAAAAATGAACCATTAATGTGTAAATTTTATAATAAAAAATAACAATTATGGTCCCTGGTTCCAACATTCTGGCAGAAACTTACTAAATCGTTGGAAAATGCTGCACACTTCTTATTCGGCAAATTTACTAGACCAGACTAAGTTTTCCCCATTTAAAATTACGGGCGAAGACTATTAAATTGTAAAAAAATTGTTTAAAATGTAGTCATTGGTAACTTCCAGCTTTAGAAAGAATTAATTTGTGACTGAATTTTAGTTTAATTCGGCATTACTTATTAATTTTTGGAAGTCGCCTCATGAGGGTATCTGAAATAAGTAGCTTTTTTACAAAAACTATATAAAAAGAGAATCCGACGAAAACGACAACTTTAAGAACCGGAAATATGATAATAAAGATAATTTAGTCAGCAATTCAAAGAGCAAAAAAATATTTGGTAATTTTTCGCTTTAGGGGCCTCATCCCCGATTGAGTATTTAAATATATTAGTGGTACTTTTCTAAGAAATTTCATATACATATATGTGTATCGGAAACCACCCCTTCAATTATTATTAATTAATTAATAACAGCTGATTTATATTGTTTTGTACCTTTTTAAGAATTATAATTTTTTCCCCAGTTTGTGTTTACAAATACGAATCTCTAAAACAACAACGAATACGAGTACAAAGAAGAAACTGCGATTAGGGAAGCACTTCTTATCATATTATTGTTGAGCAAGAAATATTTGAATTGAATAAATAAAAAATGTGCAAAAATATTTTAATATTTAATCTATTATATATAAGGGAGTAGTTTCTGACACATACATATGAAGCATGAAGGATTTTTCATTTTTTTAATTCAAATTATCATGTTGTATTTTATTTTAGTATTTCATAATCAAGAAGAAGCATTTATGTGTATTCTCTTTGAAAAAATATAAAAACTCAATGAAACTCTTCCTAAATTTAAGCTAAAAGCTATAGAGAAAGTTCAAAACATTATTCCATAAATAATAATAAGCCTACGAAAAATGCACTTAAGAACTAATCTACAAAAAATCTTTAATCCAACAATAAGCTTAAACTACAAAAAATGAATCAATCCAAAAATAACTAACAATAAATCTATCAAACTTACAAAAAAACTATCTTACAAAAATCTAAATTAAATTGTAAGCTAAAAACGAGAGAAAAGAAGAATAAGACAAAAATTATTAAGGGGGTCCTCTAGTTTCTCGGCTGTTTTTTTACGGCTTTTTTAATAATTTTTTACGGTTAAACCATCGAAATAATCAATCTCATTGTTTCTGCGTAATCTTTATTAACATTTAAATAAGCTTTACACATTTTTTGAAGTGAAAATATATAATAGAATAAAAGTTATAGTGGCCGACAGGAAGACATCAAGTAAAAGAGGTGCTTGACGGTGACCAAGATTGCGGCTGTTCTACTTATCTGAAATCAATAAACCAAACGGCATTTTAATCTTCATATTTAAGACTAGCGATTGAACTACAGTGAATTCTAAATTACAAAAATTGACTTTTTTATACACTTTTGAAAATTACATTCCATTTTTAACTCATTTTTTCTTAAGTGTTTCGCTCGTAGAAAAAAAACTATCGAAGCAATCATGATAATCCTAGTTCAATCGCTGGCTTATAACATATTAAAGATGCTGTATAAATTTGAAGAAGATCGGTGCAGTAGTTTCTGAAATATCGTGGTCACCGTTTCAAAAAATAGTGTTTCGAGAAAAACGCGTTTGAAAGTTCGCGCAACCCAGCGCGCGCTCCGTATACCTGCTCCGTTCCAGGGCCGTAACTTGTGAACCACTTCAAATATTGAAAAATCTTTTGGTACACATTTTCTACACATGTTGTAGATGTGATTTATGAAAAAAAAAAAAAAAATCGATTTTTTCGACCCGAGAAACTAGAGGACCCCCTTAAGGGGTCTTAAAGGTATAAAAAAAACGACTTCTTTAAAAAATTTTATTTCTAAAACGAAAAATCTTTTTTATTTAAAATTTAAACATATGAAAGTAAAGTACTTAAAGTACTTGAAAAAAAATTTTCAGCCAAAAATATTGAAAATTTTCCATTTTCCAGCCGTTTTTCGCCGTCAACCTTTTTTTTCTGCGGTGGACATGATATTTCGGTGTGGATTCATCTGAAATCAAAAATTCTGAAATTTTCTTGTAGTTTATGCCCTTGGCTCGTGATTGAACGAAGGAATTGAAAAAAAATGAAATTTGAAATTTTGACATGAGTTTGAATCAATTTTCGTCTCAAAATTTTATGCGTTTTTCCGATTCTCATCATTTTTAAAAGGTCTTTTTCGTATAAAACAAGAACGACTTGACCGAATGAAAATACCTTCGTTCAATCACGAAACAATACTATAAAGAATAACTGTGCAAAGTTTCAACCAAATCGGTCAATTTATTTTCGAGAAATCGTGTCCACCGCAAAAAAAAGGTTGACGGCGAAAAACGGCTGGAAAATGGAAAATTTTCAATATTTTTGGCTGAAAATTTTTTTACAAGTACTTTAAGTACTTTACTTTCATATGTTTAAATTTTAAATAAAAAAGATTTTTCGTTTTTCTGGACTGCTAACTGTCGTCTCGCCGCAATCAGCTGGGGACTTATGAATAACAGAGATAGATATAAAAGTCATTGTTCCTGCCTTCGTCTAACATTCATATTTCTCATATATACCAACCAAAGCTAAAAGCTGTATCACAAAATGCCGTAGCCATCTGTTGGATATCGTAAAACTATTCTTAGAGCTGATTGCAACGGAAAATAATTTGGGTCATCTACGATGAGGGCGATGAGTGGAGAGAGTTGACGGGCAATTTTTATAGGCTATCGTGGGTGCAAGTGCAAAAAGCATGTTTACATTTATTTTACATATTTTATCGATTGGGGGTATCAGAAAGACGTATCACACGCGAAGATACTAGAAAACACCAACGCAAGTGCACATACATAGCACCACCTTCATTTGGTCATTGGAATGATTTCTTGTAAAGTTGTCTGCCTGCGGGACTTAAGCAAGAGCGAGATAGCTAGAATCTGGTCTTATTTTCGAAGTGAGTTTTTGTATGGGATCAGCAGTCCAGTTATTATGCATATGTAAGTGCAGCATAGAAATATCATTTTTTTTCCAGTCAATATGACTGAGCCATTGATATATACGAACTGGACTGCTAACCCACGTCTGAAAAACGAGACCATTTTTAGCACAGTCTCAATCCCCATGGAGCAAATGCTGTTAAAAATGCCCGAAAATACTGCTGCACAATTTGTTTACACAGAAGCAAATAAAAAATAATTAAGATGTGGCACTTTTACAATTACAACAACGTTGTAATTGTAAAAATGCGGCGTTTATAACCTGTGCTATATGCAGAAATAATTACTGTTTCCCCTGCCTCTATAATGCATATCACCCCGACAAATGTAAATCATCATCATGAAAAATAATAAAAGTTTGAATTTGAATGTACAAAGTCTTTTGGTATGCGCTTTAATTACAATCCTTTGCTGAAAAGTCCGTAATCCCAATTTTCTTCCTTATCTATGCCCTTTGCGTATAAATAAATAAATAAATAAATAAATAAAAAAAAAAAAATTCACTTCGCTTAATTGCAACCCGAATCTTATAAAAATTGGGAAAGATCCGGAAAAAAAAGCCTCCGCACGCAGAGATTCGAACCCGTGACCCCTGAACCACAAGCCCAAGTGTTAACCATTACACCAGCCGCCGCTTTGGGAAAGTGCTAGAATGAATGGGATTTAGAGCCGCGTGAAAATTTTTTTATACTATTATTTTGTAAACGCTTGGACATCTGGAGTTTCCATTTCGGGTACTTTCATTTGTAGCCAAGCCCATGTGCTATAAATTTGAGCGAAATCGGTGATGACGAGTAGGTGCCTTCTCCTTGCTAGACAAAAGTTTTTTCCCTGGCAATTAAACGGTGACCTTAGATTTGACCTTAACCACGGTCTGCAAGGTAATTTCAAGGTCAAGACGATTTTGTAAATTGCAAGCCCTACTTTTGACCTCGGAAATTAAAAGAGCAGGAAATTTTACGTTCATGTATGACCTTGACCACTGTAAAAAATTTGACCTCTAAAGGGCATTTCAGAAAAAGGTCAAAGGGAACTGCAGAATAACTCGTCAGGAATGGGTTTTCGGCAAAACCTTCCAAACAGAAGCTGTAGAATTATTCTCTGGCTATCTGATGTTCACCTTAGGTTTGATCCTGACTTTGACCTTCAAGGTAATTTCAAGGTCAAGTCCGTTTTTTCAGGTGGAAACGCATGCTTTTGGGCTGGGCAACATTTTATATGAATTAAACTCTAATTGTCATTCTAATTTACTATATCCACCTGATGTTACTTATGTAGAACAGAAGGGTTAGCTCTAGCTACTAAATGTTCCAAACCATTCTGGAATATTGCTAAAATCATAAAAAACAGACGCAATCCAATTCCAGTACTCGAGCATCGAAATAACAAATATATTACTTGCAATGAAAAGGCCGAACTATTTTCTGAAATATTTGCTGGTAATTCTACCATATCCGCCAATCTGAGCAATGCTGATACTGTACAGCAGGTTGAAGCATCCTTGAGTCAACTGGAACCGCCAAATATGCAGATAGATACTCGATACTCAAACAAATAAAATATATAATAAAATGTTCGAGAACAAGTCCCTAACGCTCATTTATATTGAAAAATAAAACTGTGTAAAATATTGCGCAAAAAACTGCCATACGCAATGCAGTTAAATGCACAATTTGCTCAATTATTTGGTCATTTTTCGTAAGAGTTTGAACCAGGGACCGTAACGGTTATGATATTTTATGATATCATATCAAAAAATTATTTCCTGACTATTATTTTTCTAGACAAAAATAAAAATTATGTTTTTATTTTAATTTTTAAAATAAAAAATAAAAATTAGAGCATGATTTTTATTTTTAAAATCAGAAAATGATTTTTATTTGATTTTTTTATTTAATCAGAAATAAAAATCAGAAAATTATTTTTATTTTTAAAATCAGAAATAAAAAAAGGTGATTTTAATTTTTAAGAGCACACATAAAAATCAGAAAGTGGTTTTTATTTTTAAAATCAAAAATAAAAATCAGAATATGATTTTTATTTGTAAAATCAAAAATAAAAATCAGGTAATGATTTTTAGTTTTAAATTAAAGAATATGATTTTTATTTTTAAAATCAGAAATAAAAATCAAAAAACGATCTTTATTTTAAAAAAAGAGAGTAAGAATCATTTCCTGATTTTTATTTTTGGTTTTAATAGTAAAAATCATTTTTTAATTATTTTTATTCTTAATTTGAATAATAAAAATCATCTCCGATTTCCTTATTTTTATTTCTGGTTTTAAAAATAAAAATAATTTTAAGATTTTTATTTCAGATTTTAAAAATGTAAATCGCTTTCTGATTTAAAAAATGAAAAACCTTATCTTATTTTTAATTTTTGATTTTAGAAATAAACATCATACTCTGATTTTTATTTTTGATTTCTATAATAAAAATCGTTAATGATCTTTATTTTCTATTTTAAAAATAAAAATCGTATTCTGATTTTAATTTTTAATTTTTATAATTAAAATCATATTCTGATTTGCTTTTTTGATTTTTATAGTAAAAATCATATTCTGATTTGTATTTTTCATTTTAAAAATAAAAAACATATTTTTAATATTATTTGCGATTTTAAAAATAAAAATAATATTCTAATTTTTATTTTTGATTTTAAGAATAAAAATCATATTTTGATTTTTATTTTTGATTTTAAAAATAACAATGCGAAAAACATGTTTTTTAAATTTTATAGAAAAAAATCACAAATTTAAAAATCCCATAGAATTTTTAAAGGTCAGGCCATAAGAATCATAATGCTAAATATAGTATAAACCCATTTTCCCACAAATTTGTTTACATGACTTTTTGGTTTGAAAACTTGAAAATAATTGTTATTTTCGATCCCTGATTTGAGCGATCAAGACGTGAAGAAGTCATTTTGAAGTAAATTAAAAGCAAGCCATAATGTTTCAGAGAAAAGGATTAATTTACGTGCGAAAAGAAATAGAAGGAAACGTTACGTTTCTATAAAATCAAGAAGTTTCGTTTTCTTCTCACTTGAATCCATGGCTGCTGTCACACAGAATTGCACATTTATATTGAAAGCAATTCGTGCGACCTGCGCATTTAACTGCGTAATCACGACGACTTTGCGCAGGTCAAAAAATGTGCTAATAACTGAGTAAATTGTGCATGTGAACTGAGATTTCTTCAGTTTACCATCAATTCTGACGGCACGCAGTTTTATTGTGCAATATAACTGACCGTGTATGGCCGGCTTAATATCTGCTTGAAAGCTCTTCCTCGCGGTGGAATTGTTTAACTCACATTCATTGTGAATCCTGCCTAAACCTTCTAAAGCTGTAACGTGCAAAGAAGCCAAAGTAATCCCTATATTGAAGCCCGGCAAGTTACCTAGTGATTACCTTCTAAGTAATTTATCAAAAATATTATAAAAAGTTAATAAAAGGAGAATTATAGATCATGTAGAGGATGCGAATCTTTTGCCAAATGAGCAGTTTGGCTTTAGATTTGGCCATAATGCGACTCACCCAGTGCTTAGAATTTGTCAGCATGTTATTGTTATTATTTTGCACGAAAGATTTCTACTAGATTTGTGCTTCTAGACATCCAAGTTGCATTTGATTCGATATGGTATGATGCCCTTATACACAAAATGATTAAATTCGGATTCCCTACAAAGCTTATACGATTGGTGATTTTGTGAATGAAAGAACGTTTAGAGTGCATCTAGGTTCAGTACCTGCATTAACACGTCAAAACACTGTAAGTGTACCTCAAGGCTCGGTTTTAGGACTGATTCTTTACAATATTTATATAGCCGATTTTTCTACCATACCTAACTGCTCGTCTTCCATTTATACAGATATACAGCTCACATGAAGATTATACTCACATCTGTACAAACCTACGTATTGGGCTAATTACTTTCATAAATGGAAAATAAAGATTAATGCAAATAAATTACAAGCTGTATTTTTTACCCGTAAGAGTAGTCCCCGCTTTTATCCAGCACTAACTTATTATTAAATGGGCATGAGGTCACTTGGAGTGACCAAGCTAAATATCTAGGAATTATCCTGGACAAGAAACTAATTTTTGCTAAACATATAATGTCTACTGTTAATAAAACTGGATTACTAATTAAAACTTTGTATCCATTTATTAATCAGCATTCCTTCGTAGTAGTATCAAAAATAAGCTAGTAATGTTTAAAGTTATATTTCAAGCTATAATGCTCTATGGTGCTTCACTTTTAGTGTGATCGTACTCATCTGAACAAATTACAGATCGTCCAAAACAAAATTTTAAAAATAATTTTTAAACTGCCTTGGCGTTTCTCCACTTCAGAGCTACATACAGGGTGTCCCATAGGAATGTGTGAAAACTTATGAGCCACTATTTTTTAACAAATGGAGAGATCGGTAAAATGTAAATACTTTTTAATAAAGGACAGTCGTCATTTTTATTTCATGTCCATTTTATTATAAAAAAATTAAATCTCGCTACGTTTTATTAATTATAGATGAATGAAATTTATATCTTCTAGCACTGAATTGAAATGAAATCAAGTGAATTTTTATATTGTATATATGAATGTTTTGAACTTAAAATAAAATGAAATAATAATAATAAAATTATTATTCTTAAATTTTTTGATGCTCAGGAAAGGCATAACTTCAAATTTTGTCTACTCTATTAGCTTCGTATCATATAAATAGAATAATGTTAAAAAGCATGGACGATTTATAATACTAGACGATATATTCTGATTTCGTGAATTGCATTTAATATCATTTTAGCTGTCTATGATGCGAAATACTTAATTAAGCACCAATTTAATTTAACACAGATAATATAATTCGCATACTTTACGCAAGCATCACTAAGAAAATCTTAAATACATTATGTGAAAATGAAAATTCTTTGAGTTAGCATTAAGCTAAGACGGAACTGCCATATTCAGCACTTCATATAATTATTTTTTAATCATTTCGCTGTTGTCTTCATAAAACATTTAAGAGTAAAGAAAGAACGTGCGAATTAGCAAACAGGTGCTCTAAATTCATATTTCACCATGACACAGTTTCCACAGGCCCACTTTGAAGAAAATGGCTGAGTTAAGCCGATTTAGGGCGGTCAGTGGTTGGTTGCAAGAGGCCTTTCATAATCGGCGTCATATCAAATGTAGTAGCATAAATTGCAATAAGACAAAACTAAAGTAACCCTGATGTAATTAAATGATTAATTTTCTTACCTATATGTTCAGAACTCGAATAGGACTCTTGCTTAATTTTAGGTAACTGCAGTACTCCCTGAAAGAAAAAGTAAAATATTACAGGTTAATATTTATATATAATTTGCTGAATATTTGCTCCATTTCTATTTCGAAGTTTCTAAAATTCCTCAAACTTTTCAACATTTTTAGAGACAATTTATCAAAAAGTGTTTCCTAGTTTTCCAGTACCTGAATTTGACATAATTTTGCACTTAAGTAATTTTAATTGTGAGTCAAATGTCTACGGCCCTACATTCCTTATTGGGGATAAATTAAGATATCTTATTGCTGAGCATCTTCCAAATGACTCAAACAAGAAGCTACGTTTTTTTTCCTTGAAAACAAATCACTCTGTGCATCTCCTCTTACTTTAGCGTGAAATTTTACTCATGTCGCTGCTAATGTAGGCGGGAGAGGATTAGAAACTGCTGAGTAAAATGATATATTCACAACAGCTGGATTAAGCTTGCTGATCGTAAGATAAAATCTCGTTACATTTTTCTTTTAATTTTCTTCATTTCTGATTTTAATTTGAGCGTTTTCCTTTTACTTTCGGATATTACGATTTATGCTATATGTAATATTTTTATATTCACACACTGATGCGAAAATTCTAAATTTAATTAAAAATCAGGGAATTGTTAGTTGAATTTCTCCTGACTATTTAAATCAATGAAATATTTCCAAGTATGAAGGCATTTTCTGGCTTATATACTTATATAAGAATTTTCTTTTTTTGACATTGACATTAATTTTTTAGATTTTTAAAGCTAAATTAATTCAAATGATAGATCTTATTAAATAGGTATCAATTGACTACAGGAGGAAAAATAAAATTATGTTATATATAATCCACACTTTTGTTAAGACAAAATGCAATGCCGGTTGGATTAAACATTAACGGATGTGCTCGGGAGTATATTAAAGTTTTAATTTAACTGGTCATTCCTACAGATTTGCTCGACTAGTGAAAGAAGTGTTAATGATACATTAATTTTATTTTTAGTTTTGCTTCTTTTCCTTGACAAAACATTTTATAATTTTTTGCTTTGTAAAGGAGGTTGCTTGTTATTGCTTGCTTGCTATTTTAATCTTATCTTTCAAAATTATTTACAGGCTTTTTCAGACCGACACGATTATCAAGAGTATACCGATACTACTTGTCTGTTTGTCCGTATTCCGTACTGTAGTACTGGATCAGATATAAGAGAATTAGCTAGACAATTTGGTGAAGCATTGATAAACCTGATTTTCGTAGTTTTATGTTAGTGTGAAATGAAAAGAAGAGCGTAAAAATCAAATGAGTGTCGAAATCTTTTACCTACAATATTATTACGCGTTTAGTTCCAGTAAAAATCATATTTCCCTCATGTTCTTTGTCAGAAAAATATATACTCTTTTCTATATACTTAACAAAAGAACGATTGGAACAGGAATTGCATATTTATACCTTTTGCGACAACTAACTGGGGTATAAGAACATACATATACGGGGTGTCCCGATTCAACGTAGGAAACGTTATACCAATCGATTCGTTGGAGTGTCCTGAGCAAAACTTTGTTCTTTTTTTTTTTACTTAATCCAACACTATCTTCATGATACGCTATTTCGACAATTAAACACTGTTGATGATTCATCTAATCTAAATTATATATGACACAATTCCTCCCCTCCATTGCCTTTCCAGCCGCGGCTGGCTCAATAGCTTTAAGCAGTAGTGTAAAAATTATTATCACCAAGTATTTATTATAACTATTCGAGCAATTTTCGGGAAACTAAGCTTGTTTAAAAAATAAATTTGATTGTTTATACTTATACATCTCAAATTATAGTTTTTCAACATACAACGCAAAGATTTTTAATATCAAGGAATTCTGAATGCTAATACGCACATCTTAAATTAAGTAAACAACTATCAGTTTGAAAGTCGGACATATCTAAATTTTCTTCTTTTGCCATCTAAACTCAATTTTCTTTCGCCTTAACTATAAGGTTTAGATAATTGTACGTAAACGTACAAAGCTAATTTAGAATTATTATTATTATTCATTAATAATTCATTAAGACTATTATATTTTATTGAATATCTTTTGACCTAAGAGAGGGTAATTCTTACTTCATGGAGAAAACTTGTGCAGGTTAATGCATTTTTCGTGAATGGATTAATGCATTAATTCAAGTACCCTATCTCTCGATTTTCACGGTACTTGATTTACACGGCTTCGCTTTTACACGGTTTTTAAATTTAAAAACAAGCAAGTTTCTACATGCTCTTTGGATTATTTTGCATACCTATATATTATATATTCATATTGAATTATTCTTGAAAGCAAAAAAATACATGTCAATCGCAGATGTTAAAGAGAATGAGATGTGTAAATAAATAATAGAGTAAAATTAACAAGAATTTGGCGACGACTGCTCAAGGCCTGTTACAAAGACTTAAGCTTTTCTGAAAGCTCCTATATATCACAATATAAGGCACCGGTCACAGTAGCCTACTTTGCCAGAAGGCGCTGCATAGGTCACCGGTGACCGCATGGCAGATGTTTTCAATGTTAAATTTCTGCAGAACCCTACTTTCAATTGAACCCAAAATAAAATATGTAGTATCTATATCTCGTCATATTTGATATTTTCAATATTTTTGAGAAAATCGAGTGAAAACATTTTCAAGGGGATACTTTCAGCTTTTCAATGACCTGTGGCGGATTACTGTACGGACGTTAGTTTAGGAGTTATTGGAGGTCAAAGTTTATGTTTTTGTTTCAACAACTCATGGCTCAGTTTAACAAAATCACAGGATAATGTTATAAACTCCGTTTTAAAGGAGAAGATACCAGCTTTAAAATGCTTCACTTGGAATTACTCGCAATTTTTTCTTTATGGTTATAGAAGCCATTAAACGTCACCTAAAATTAAGTGATCATTTTTTTCTTCTATTTTCTGACTCTGAGCGGTAGGGAATGAAAAAAAAAAAATGTTTGATACATAGCTTTAAAAGTAGAAAGTACAAGCTTCAAAATGACCTTTTATTCCTCCAAAGCCGTTCGTTATTCGCGAAGATACAGCGATTTAAAAATTTGCCGATATTTTGGGTGATCCCTTAATTTTGAACGCCAGTATATAATGAAAAAAGAAAATTTGTTTTCAATTAAAATCCAGTAGCATATTATTGTTGCTTTATTTGCACTTTGTGAATTTGATGAAAATGGTTA
The DNA here is from genome assembly GCA_949715965.1 of Dysmachus trigonus. Lineage (NCBI taxonomy): Eukaryota > Metazoa > Arthropoda > Insecta > Diptera > Asilidae > Dysmachus > Dysmachus trigonus. The sequence goes on from OX454321.1 coordinate 47,401,496, forward strand.
GTTAGAAGCTTTCGGATTTCCATTAAGTTAATTTCTTTAATTTGATTTTAATTTTTGCCGGATGGAGTTATAGGAGTTTTGTATTAAGTTTGTTCTCATAGCATAGGCCAAAACTGATGTACTCCTTTACAAAAAACTATTTGAAATTATGTTCTTAATGTTTACTTTTGTGCTTTCCCAGAATATTTTAATTACAAAATTATAATCATATGCAAAACAATATCAGCTGCGTTATTTTGTACAATTGGATCCGTTTGAACAGTAAATTTTGTCTTGAATAAAAATTTATAAAATGTTACTCATAGTGTAAATTGTAAATTTTCTGAAAAAACATCAACGCAACAATTCAAAATAAACAGAGAAGTTGCATATGGTGAAGATATACTAATTTGATGCTTTTCGATAAAGACTATATCAAAATTCAATTTCTAGCAGTTGAATCTGGTTCAATTTCTCGAGTCCTTTTCCTTTGCAAAAGTTATTGTTCAATCTGATTCAAATCGGATATTGAATAAATGTTGGAGAAAAAAAGCTAGTCTTGCTAAACATTAAGAAATTAAGATTTTTTGAAAATGTTTAATTATTTAGATTTTTCATTTGGAAATCATAAAAATTGGTCCTGATGAAGTAGATTTATTATGTATAACAATTCCCTATTCTTTTTGTTTCTTTCTGCCTAGTACGGGATGAGCTTAATAGTATACAAAAGTTTTGAACTCATGTAAACTGGTCATGTACATGACAATGACATGTCACAAATGTTATTTATTTATAATATTCAAATTTCATCAAATGGCTAATTACGTTACAATCTCAAGGATCAGTCATATATATCTACATCTACACTAATATTATAAAGAGGAAAGATTTGTATTTTTGCGTGTATGTTTGTAACGAATAAACTCAGAAACTACTGTGCCGATTTCAAAAATTCTTTCACCATTAGAAAGTTACTTTCACCCTGAGTAACATAGGCTATTATCGGATAATACAGTTTCAAAATGACGGATCCAAGATGGCGGCTGAAAATGTTAAGTTTGAAGCGACTTTCATTAAAATTGGTACATATGGGTTTTGCGGCTTGCGGAATTTAGAAATTCAAGATGGCGGATCCAATATGGCGACCAAGATTTCTCGATTTCAATGGATTTTAATGAAAATTAGTACAATAAATGTTTTGGGGTCACTGATTTTGAATATTATCAAAATTTAGAAATCCAAGATGGCGGATCCAATATGGCGACCAATATTTCTCGGTTTCAACGGTTTTTAATGAAAATTAGTACAGTGATTATCTTGAGGTCACTGATTTTGAATGTTATCAAAATTTACAAATCAAAAATGGCGGACCTAATATGGCGACCAAAACTTCTCGATTTCAACAGTTTTTAATGAAAATTGCTAGAATGATTATTTTAAGGCTAATAATTTTGTATATTATTAAGATTTAGAAATTCAAGATGGCGGATCTATAAAGAGGTTTTCGGCTTGACACAATTTCTAGGATATAACAGACTAGAACATTTGAGAAGTGTTTAAGTAGTAAGTATTTACCCAACGCCGGCGCCGGGTGAAACCGGGTAACCCAACTAGTGTATTATAAAAAAGCGATTACGCCTAAACGCTTGTATATTCCATTTCTTATTTGAAGGTTTTATATATTCTAACTAAGCATATAGGATAGTTTTTATTCGGATAATACATAGTTTCACAATGGCGGATCCAAGATGGCGAAGCATTTATAACAAAAGGGATTGTCATGAAAATTGGTACTTATGGGTGCCATGCAGGTTAGAATTTGTTCACGCCTCATGGAATTTTAAAATTTTAAATGGACGGTCGAATATAGCGACCACAATTTTTCATGTTCAACGAGTGTTCATTCAAATTAGAACTAAAGATATCTTGGAGACAGTGATTTCAAAATTTGGGTGTTTAAAATAGCACCTAAAATTTAAATTTTTATACGCAATTAGTTCGAAAGGAAAGATGTTATAAACTTGAAATCAAATAATATATCTAAATCTCCAAATTCGATTCGAATAGAATTTCTCTAATAAATGGATTTTATTGAAAATGAGAAAGGGGATCCTGGAGGAACCAATTTCGAATATGCTATCACAATTTGGAAATCCAAGATGAGATCCCAAAAAAGTTTTCGGAGCTTCTGCTTTTGTATCTATAATACTATCATTTATATCAATATTTTCAGATACAAGTTTCAGATCCAATATGTAGGTTTTAAAATTGCTATTCAAAGTATTTCTGGTCACTTATTTCGGATTTGTTATTTGGATTTCGAAATATAAGATGACGCATTCAGTGTTGCGACTAAAATTTCTTTATTTTAAGGGATTTCAATGTAAATTAATACGATTATTTTTATTTATTTTTGAATCTCTATGTAGATCGAAATCAGTTCAGAGGAGTTTTTGTAGCCACTGTTTTCAAATCAAATGACGGATCCAATATGGCAATTTCCAAAGGGATTTCCATGAAAACGTGTATAATGGGGTTTACACGTCGCTGAATTTGTATTTACTATTAAAATTTCTTACTTTAAGATAGTAAATCAAATATGGCGACCAAAATTTGTCTACAATTTAAAGTAATATCATGAGAAAAGTTATTGAGATATTTAAGGTTGTTGATTTAATATCCAATAAGTTGATATAAAGCATTTAGATGTGTGATGAATATCGACGATGATAACGCAAAATGTATGACATTATTTCCGAAATTTTATAAAAAGATCCTAACTCAGGTAAGGGATTAAGCTTAGAATCACATACTCTTGCGTTTAACTCAATTTTACCGGGGTTCGGACTGGAAGAAAACGTCATCATGTCATCATTAACCTTAACTTTAAATTGGTTGAAACAATTTCTAGGATATATCAAACTAGAACAATTGAGAAAGTTTTATTTAAATTATACTTCCTTTATACTGCCGCCAGCTCAAAATGCTAGTATATGTCTAAACTTAAAAATGGAAAATATGTTTCTTTATTCGCTATGATAATTAATGAATCGATTTTAAAGCAAGAAAAAGTTTAGTACGCACATAATATTATTGTATTCGTATCCTTATTTCAGATGGACTATCACGATAAATTTCTGAAAATTGAACTTTAACTATCCGTTATATCATTTCATAGCATATTTCCTATTGTTAATCTGAGCCGACTGATGTATATCTAATGAATTCCTCCATTTTGTATTTCAAATGACGGGTATTGAAATGTGCATTTGTTTACAAGCATATTAATATTAAGTAGTATCCGAAAATGATACTACTTATTACATTGCCTGTTAACAATGCTTATTGTGTTATATATTATGCTTATTGTGTTATATCTACATTGTTGCTAATATGTACCAAACCAACCATTCCCCCTACAATAGTTTGAACATTTTGCGTCATTCAAATGTTCGTTAGTTCATTCAAGGATATCGCAGAAGTAAGGAATATTATTTTGAGTAGGAGGACGTTTATTCTTGTCCAACATGTTATAATCTATTGTTCGAATTGTCAGGCCTCTTTTTATTTTGATTTACATTTTCTCTCTGATTTCAAGTGTAGTATTTAGTGCCTAATTTCAGAAATTGAAAATGATCGATTGATTCATTCTTTTAGCGTTAAATACCATTAAAATCTCAAAAAAATAAACAGAGAAGAGAGAGGGCTTTTAGGTTCACTGACAAATGGCATGAACTACATGTACGTACTAAAATAATACTGTATAATATTACAAATTTAGGATCCAATTTGGCTTTGCATATAAAGTTTTAGAATCAATGAGTAAAAAATTGAGTAAAATTTTTTTAAGAAAAAATATAATAATTATAATAATATTTAAAATACAATAAAATAATAATATTATTTCGTACGTTTTCGAGATTTGTAAATTGCTGAGGAAATTCTATTTTATTATTAAAAATTCCATGAGCGAAACGTAGGTTGAAAACATTTTTAACTTAAATTATTCAAGTTGGATTTCTGCCAGATAAGTAACGAATTCAAAAATCTTGGACTAACAACTTACCAGGTGCCATTTCGGATCCGAGTATCCATCTCCGTCTGGAGGCGTCATTTCCGAAAACGTCGAAGTAATCACTGTAATTATTTCTGATGAATGTAGGATATGCACTATTTCACTGTAACGTCGAATTTAAAACATTGTGCTCTTTAAGGCTAGTTGATTTGAAAATGCATATAATTGAGAAGCTATAATTTCAGTTGCATTTAAAAACCGAAATGGCTAACTTACTTAAGCTAAGACGCTCAGCTGATCTGATTTGTTTTCGCTGAGAGATTTCTTAAAGCCCGAATGTTAACGGCGGAATAATTTATGTTGCACTTAAAAGATTACAAACCAACGTATACGCTAAAAAATCGCTTGATACCGAAAAATATCTCGGGTGTTTTTATTTATAAATCAGAGATTAAATTTTATATACTTAACGTATGGATGTTTACTAATTTCTTAACATGTTTACTAATAGGCATCATGCGAACGATTTATATCCATCGTTAATTTGTTAATATTGTTTGACACAAAGTGTAGCCGCGGCACGAGCGGATAAATTGATATGTTTACTATTAAACTCTCCGCAGTTTACTAAGTACTTATTTAAAGGCAGGCGATTTAGTAGCCGAAGTAGACTTAAGAATGACATGGTTCTTGCCAAATGAGAGCACACAGTGCATAGGTGTGTAGGAGCGATTTATAGGCACATTTACAGTCCCGCCGGGCCCGAGTTCAGCTCAACTCTCGCGAGTCGCGAGTCTTGTAACACCGCCTTAAGACGGATGGTGGCTTGTTGCTCCAGCCCAGTGACATATCACATAAGATTATGGTCGGAAGCATTTCTCTTAGGGGTTTGAGTAAGCGAGACAGTTAAATCGGGGAGACTCTTCATGGGCGATGGCAAGCATTAAATGGAACAATTAGTGAGCAAATGGGATTCGGGTCCGATTTGCCTACCAGTGATATAGCAGTAAGCCAAATGGGAAGATGTGGGCGATTTGAAGAGCGCATAATCGGAATCATGCAATCCGGGGCTGAGCCAGCTATCAATGCTAACAAATCGAATTTATAGTCGTTACGAAGCGAAAATAAAGCGCAAGCAAAGCGCATTGTCCTCGCTCAGATTTATGTAAGTTTTAACCACCGCGAAATATCGGGACGAAGCACGTTCCAGTCTGATAAATGGGCGGTGAAATGCTGTTGAATAAGCACGTAGAGTTAATTTGAAGCGTGCTTTAAGTTCTGTTCATTGATATATTCTGCTGAGTGAAATTTGAAACGACATGTATTTATTTCCAACTATAATCAGAATTCTATATTTAGATCGAATATTGGTGATAAGAGCGGCTGATGTTTTTACTTGAGTAAAAAAGATCTACCAACATACCCGGGAGTTCTGTGACACTTCTGCTAAAATCTATATAAGCAATTTGAACCGCTTTTATTTACCCTTCGACAACGGCAAGTATTCTGAAAAAATGCTTGGTGTAACGGGATGTTTTAATCATTGGCGACTGATTGATTTAATTCTCCAATGGCAGTTTGAATTCGTAGAAATTACACGTTTTAATGCGTTGAAATATGTATAGTCCAGTAAAATTCATATTAGTTACTACTTACAGTAGAAATTAAAAACAAATCCTTACCATGCAGGAGGAACCACTATTTGCCGTATATAAATTTAATGTTAAGCCATAGAGAATAACTTTTTAACTTTACACTGGTATTTTTGATAATATATACATAGTATTAATGTGAAATTCGTTAAAATATTATATGCTTTTTCTCTTGTGTTAATGTGAAAATCATTTTAAAAAATTATATGAATTCTTATTTAAATAAGATTTCTTTATGAGATTGGTGCTGAGCTTTTTTATTTTTGATATTACAAGGCTATTTATTGGTAATATTTTTAAATCAGATAGTATAGAAATATTCATATTCACAAAGAGAGTGCAAATTAGAGTGCATTGGGGATATATAAAAAAAACAGGCCGAGAGCGTTTCATGTACGCACATGAGCGTTCCGTATTCGTATCAGAATAAATAAGTACCCATTCGATATTCCCTTCTCAAAATAAAAAGTGGAAGAGGAGAGGTGATAATGTACATAACTAAATTGAAAATTTTTTTAAATAGAGTTAAAATAAAGTTTGATGTTTACATTTTCAATATATATTTAATTAAATATTTTTGAAAATATCTATAACTCATATAAAAAAAATATACAAAATAAAAGCTGTAATTTTCTTAAAACGTTTGATTTTTTGCAAAAGATATCTTACGAACTTACAAAAAAAAAAAAAAAAAACCATTTCACAAAACAAACCTAGTTTTCGACTTTTCGCAGCGAAAGAAAGAGTAAGAAGTATTTTAAAAAATATGTTTGAACTTCTTCAGTTATCATTTACAATCTGAGTAAATCAATAAGTGCTAAAGGTGTTTGTTGACCGCATCTAAAATGTACTATTTATAATATTTCACTATTTTCAAATTGAGTTTAGGCGCCAATATTTATTGCCTAGTGGAGAGGACCTCACCCATGGACAAATAATTAGAAACAGTTTGATCAGCACTGCTTTGTGCACTCTCCTTCTTTCTCCTTAGTTTCAAATCTAACGGTATGACACCAGCGAAAACCTAGCGACCACGTGCTACTTAAAAACTGCACTTTTAGTAGTATGTAGTTCGTGCCCACGTAAACATCCTGTGGTGATATCATTTCGTGTGAATGCTATTTTACGTGGACAACTAATTAGAAACAGTATTCATTTTTCCATCTTATTAAACAAAAATTGATTTCTCTGAATAATTGCATTGGTAAATATTTAAGTTACATTAAATATTCATGTTAAGACATTATTTTTGTCAATACATTGTTTATAAACATGCGCGAGAAAAAAAATTGTAATGCTTCCATACAAAATGTCTTATTGCCAAATTGCAAACAATTGATATGCTCTTTAAAACTTGTTTATGGAGCAGTAAAACATTCCCAAGTACACGGAACAATGGAAAATGTTCTACGATCTCGGAAAATGTCTGAGCTAACAGATCGACAAATCATCAGAGAAACGAAAAAGGACACTAGAAAGAATTCTACTGACATCCACCGCAACATTTTCGGTGATAACGTAACGGCAGTTTCAGCGAGAACCGTTAGAATGTGTTTGGCTGAGGCTGGGTAGCACGGCAGAGTTTCACGTAAGAATAAGTTAGTGTCTACAAGCAACCGAAAAAAAAGGATTGAATTTTGACAAGCCTTATTTGGCCTGGACAGCAAACCAATGATAATATGTGTTAGGGAGCGACGAAACAAAATTTAATAGAACGGGTCCAGACGGTAAAAGGTCTGTTCGTCGACCTAAAGCCGCTGCATTTGATTCGAGGTATACTACTCTTGTTGTAAAGTATGGCAGATGATCGAACATCGTGTGGGGCTGCTTCTCCTAGTATGGCATTGGTCCCATTCATAGCATAGAAGGCATCCTGATGAAGGAAAAGTACGTCGACATACTTGAAAACGTAATGTTGTCATGTGCTGAGGGAAATATGACTATGATGTAGATATTACAACAGGACAACGATCCTAAGCACACAACAAAGCATACCAACAACTCTTTTCAAGCCAAATTTGCTAGTGTGCTGGAGTGGCCTGCATCAAATGCGCACCTCAATCCTATTGAATACACTGTGGGGCGATGTACAGAAATCAGTTTCTTCAAAAAACTTTAAAAATGTTGATGAACTTTTTATTGCAATTAAATTAGCATGGGAAAATATACCTGTGAAGAGATGTAGCCGACTTACACTTTCAATAAAGAAGAGGTGCGAAGAAATAATATTACAAACAGGTTTTCTTACGAAATATTGGAAAAAAAAACTATTTTTATTCCATCCAAAACGAGTGTTTCTAATTCGTTGGAAAATATACCTGTGAAGAGATGTAGCCGACTTACACTTTCAATAAAGAAGAGGTGCGAAGAAATAATATTACAAACAGGTTTTCTTACGAAATATTGGAAAAAAAACTATTTTTATTCCATCCAAAACGAGTGTTTCTAATTCTAATTATGTATTGGAAATATTATGGCATTGTATTCCAAATGTTTAAAAAAACAATTGAAATTTAACTATAAGTTTTACATTGTAAGTCAGAGAATGTTAATTTAGCTCCCTTTTAGGGTTCCGTAGCCAAATGGAAAAAAACGGAACCCTTATGGATTCGTCATGTCTGTCTGTCTGTTCGTCCGTATGTCACAGCCACTTTTTTCCGAAACTATAAGAACTATACTGTTGAAACTTGGTAATTAGATGTATTCTGTGAACCGTGTGCGTATCTATGGATAGGTCTTCAAAAATGATATTGAGGTTTCTAATATCATTTTTTTCTAAACTGAATAGTTTGCGCGAGAGACACTTCCAAAGTGGTAAAATGTGGTCCCCCCCATCTGTAACTTCTGAAATAAGAGAATGATAAAACTAAAAAAAATATATGATGTACATTACCATGCAAACTTCCACCGAAAATTGGTTTGAATGAGATCTAGTGCGTATTTCTTTTTTAATACGTCATAAATCGTAAACCACAATTTACCTTTCATTCAACCAACTCAAATAAAAAAACAAGCCTATATGGGCTCGCATATAGTTAGACCTAAATCCCATCATTTAGGTACCTAATTATAATGTGTACTTATCAATAACTTAATTTAAAAAAAATACACAATTATTAAAACATCGATCAAAGTTACAACGAACTACAAGAACTTTTATATTATGTTACTTGCTGCTACGGAACCCTTCATGGGCGAGTCCGACTCGCACTTGGCCGCTTTTTGTATATATGAAACAAGAACATTGAGAATTTTCAACTCAATTCAACATCATATATGTGTTTCTAATTAGTTGTCCATGGGTGTATTATTATGTTACCTTTATTAATGAAATTTGCGATATTTGAAGTATTCATACATCAATTTTTTTTTTTAGCACATAGCGATTTTCTTAAAAGACCCTTGAAAAGGTAAATGCTACCTACCTTTGTGAGATGAGAAAAACATTACTGATTATTTTTAAAAAGTTGCATCGATGTAGAAGTTATACTAATTTTCATATTGTATGCAAAAAAAGAGAAAATTTACAATTATTACCTTGTGTATATGAGCAATTCTTTTACCAACGGTACGGATTTTGATAAAAATTGACCGACACATCTCCGATTTGGCTGAAACTTTTTTTACGGATTCTATATCAAAAAATAAGAGATACGTGTCCGAGGATAATGGATAATAATGATGTTTCAATAATACAAGTGATCGAAATTTTGGGAATAGCGAGTTTATTGGCTTGGAGAATTATTTTCAAAAATTTATAACTTCGGTTCTATTTGAGCTACAAACTTCGTCTTTTTTTTCATTTTAAAGCTAACGGACTGAATTTTGAGAAAAAAATAATAATTACTTATAAAGGGTGTCCCAATATTCACGCAAGAAGTAATTTTGATAGAAAACACAGGTTTACAATTAAAAGTTGTAGGGCTATGTGCTGAATAGAATGTCGGGTAAATGGCCTTCATGACTTTGCTGGCATATACGAAAAACAATTCCAATTACTGCATGAATTATTGCCTGGTCGTAATCAGAATTGGTCGCCCAGATCATGCGATTTAACGCCGTTGGACTTTTTTCTTCGGGGTTTTTTTAAGTCTAAGCTTTATGCCAATAAGTCCACGACCACCCACGCTTTGAAGAAGGAAATTGAGCGCTGTATCAATGAAATTCAGCCACATTTATGTAAAACGGTCATGGAAAATTTCAACAAAAGAGTGCACATATTCCAGCAAAGCTGTGGAGGCCATTTACCCGATATTGTATTCCATACATAACCCTATACTGTATACTTTATGGATCAATAAAAAAATTACAATTTTTAATTACAAACCTGTATTTTCTAGCAAAATTACTTTTTGCGTGAATTTTGGAACACCCTTTATTAAAAAAAGAAACAACATGAGGCAAAAAATGTGGCAAATATAATTTAAAAAAGGTGTTTTTTTACATTTTTTTCAATTTATTCGAAAAGTTTGAGGTTATATCGAAAAATAGTTCGGACAAAAATTGTAGCTCTTTTTATTATCTACAACTTTTATATTTAACTTTTTTTTTTGATCCGAGCTATAATTTTCTTTTATTAACAAAAAACCGTTTTTTTTACGTGTCGCGCTATATATAGTAATGTTTTAACAATAGTAATAATAAAGGTATCATATTTTGAAAACATGTTTTTTATGTAAAATTTGACGGAAATACGATAGAAATACTAAAAACTTGATACGAGGTGGGGGCCATTATTAAAAATTGATAACAATTAAATTGTTTAATAACAATATGAATTTGTTAATAATTTTTATTTAAAATATTGTTTTCTCAAAATTCAGTCCTCTAGCTTAAAAATGAAAAAAAAAAAAGAATTTTGTAGCTCAAATAGAACCGGAGTTATAAATTTTCGAAAATGAGTCTCCAAGCCAAAAAACTCGCTATATTGTTAAATATTATAAATAATTTTATGGAATCGGGAACTTTTCGAGAAAACTGAAAAGAATCAATGGTTGTGCCGCTTTCTAAGGTCAAAGTTTCAAATAAATGTGAGGATTTCCTAACCATCAGTATGATGACTCTATATGAGAAAATACTGGATAAAGTAGTCCATAAGCACTAAGCAGTTGGTAATCTACGTTGACCTCAACAGTATTCTTATTCAACAATAAAGAGGATTTCGCAAAGCCTCATTTGAAACTATTGACTGTGGTATATTAAAAATTCAAATTTAGATTTTTTAACAAATCCTTCGTTCTCAGAGCTCATTAAATCGGGTAAGCATGCATCATATGTATGAATTTATTATTTCTGTAAGTGCCATTTAGGTTTGAAAACTTGCAAATAAAGAGTTTATGGGACCTTTGTTAGGAATGACCAAAAGTATAATGGAATAATAAACAAATTTACAGATTTAGTGGATACAATTTTTTGATTCAATAACTCTTTCTCTCTTTTTAGTATACATATTCTCCCCTTCCATTTTCCACTATTGCAAGTCGTTTCTTAAATTGGTGGGCTCCCGAGAAAAGAGATTGACCGGTCTATTTGTATGCAGCTGCTATTAAAAGTTACCCTACTTTTATTTATTTTCATATAGTAGAATATCTCTATAGAATATGTGTCCTCGCAGAACACAATTTTTTGCTTAAAATAATAATGGTATTTTTTGTTTCAAACTATCTGAAATTCGTGACATAATAACACTATGACGACTATTCTCAAATCCCCATATACATATACATATTTATATTAAAGTTAGTTTGTATGTTTGTTGCTCAATCACTTATACACTCTTACTTCGCTATTTTTCACTTTATGTCTGAAGATATGTAGGTCAATGGCTGACCTAAGAATTAAGATGACGATTGAAAACTACAAATTTGAAGAGATTGTCATGAAAATTGGTACTTAAGGGTTTTTGTGAATGCTGTCTTCAAATCTGCTGCTCAAATTTAGAAATTCAAGACGACCGATCCAAAATTTCTTGATCTCAAAGGATTTTAATGAAAATTAGAATGGCGGATACAATATGACTACTTTAATTTCACAATTTCAATGAGCGCTTATGAGAATAATCGCTGATTTCGAAATTCAATGTGGTGCAATAGAATTGGGATTTCTGGTTGCTTATTTCGGTCCTGCTAGTGAAATTTAGAAATATGTAAAATATAATGCAATCAATGTAGCGACCGAAATTTCCTAATTTTAAGAAATTTCAATAATAATTAATACAAAAGGGGTATTTCTTTGAATCTCTTGAAAATCAGTTTATAGGAGCTTTCGGGATCACTATTTTCAAATCTTCTATCAGAATTTGGAAACTAAAAGTGGCAAATCCAAAATGGCAAGAATTTCGATGAAAATTGGAATAAAAGGGTTTCCAGGATCCCAATCCATCCACATGAAATTGTGGTTGAACCTAGGATAAAGAGTAGAGTATTTGAAAAGCGTTTAATTAATAGTGTCACTTTTGTTGCTACATGACCTTATTCGGGAATTTGAAAAGGAGACATATAAGACTATAGCGCAGCTCAAAGAACAACTTGACATTAAAATTGTTGATACTGTTCAATAACGATTTATGTATATATTATAATATTATTATAATAATTTAAAAAAATAATTGCAATCTAAGGAAGATGGGCTTTTAACAACTAAGCATGTTGCAAAGTGCATGAAATTAGCTTAGAAACACTTGAAGTAGTACGTTAAAAAGCGGAGAAATATATTTTGGACTAATGAAGCCAAAATATTAATGGCAGAGGCTCTTACAGCTAGGTTACAACGCCTCCAGATATAGAATTCAATCCCAAATATTCGTAAAAAACCAGAAAGCGCGAATGCATGAATAAGCCTCATTTGGACAATACTATTTACGGTTTATTATTTTTATAAAAATATAGGAAAACCTAAAAAATTTACTTTTATTTAGTATGCAAGAATCTAATAGTATCTTGAACCCTTTTGAGCTTTTTGAGTAAGTTTCCACAAATGTTTCAAAAAAAAAAAATCAGATTTTTCGTAAGGCGAAATGTTGCCATTAGAACGAAAACTCAGTAAAAAAAAGCAATTGTTTTTTGCCTTAAAAAAGTATGGTAACAAAAAAAAAACCACAATTTTTAACAGATTTAATAACAGAGAAAAATCACAATATTTAATTTTTAATAGATTTAACTAACAAGGAAAATGTTAAAAAATATTTATTCACGAAAAAAAAAACATCAGCCCGCCAGATCAACACACCATGCAAAGGCAAGCAATCAGGGTACCCAAGTTGCAAAAGCTTTATCTGGTTCCGTATGGCTAAAGAAAAGAGGGCACTCGGCGGAAAATGAGGAAACAATGATGGAAAAACCAGGAATCAGGACGATTGAAAATGTCGAATGAGTAAGATAATTTTTATTGCACAGGTTAAATGCTGAGACCCAGTCATGACATGATTAATCGGAACTAGCGCGTATTAATGGAGAATAAAATTTGAAAGCAGATTCGCGGTCGAAAATGATCGAAGATTAACATATTAAAATAAAAAAACAGTTGACATTTAATTTAAATTTTCGAGAAATTGTTTATATACAAAAAAATTAATGGTTGTATAATTTGATCGTAAATAAAACAATTTTTTTTATAAAATTCACGCATTTTCACGTATAAATGATATCTTGCATTTTTACTCTTTCTTTATTCTTTATCAAAATTTTTTTTTTTTTCAAAAATATTGGTTTAAATATTAGAAAGCTCATCACTTTTCCCAAAAAATGTTTTTTAAAGTTTTAGAAAGATCAACAATGACTGATTTTTTAAAAAGACTAAATAATAATAAAAACAAAAACATCGGCAAGAAAAATCAAAAAAGTGCAGTTATTTATGGATTGACCGTTATATGGCTGTTCGTCATTTGAGCTTGTTTCAATTTCCCGTGTTCCCCAAGGAAAGAATAGAATCTTCCACTACTTTTATTTATTAATGATTGATCGTAATATTATTGGGTTGGCACGAAAGTAATGAGACACACTAGAAAACTCTACTCATGTTGTTTTTCTAATCAATTGTTTTCTAATATGTTACAGAACATTCTAGGTGCTTCAGTCCTAGGGGTATATGAAAGCGCACGCACGATTAATTCAGTCAGTTTGAAGAAAAATGGATGAGCGACAAGTTCGAACTCTATACCTTTACGAGTATTTGTTAGGCCATAGTGCGCGAGCTGCGGCAGACAACATCAACACTGCATTTGGTTCAGATACTACAAGTCACGCAACAGTGTCTCGTTGGTTCAAACGCTTCAGTACAGGAGACCGACGCCTCGAAAGTCAGCCTCGCTCGGGACGACCACCAGCTTTCGACAATGATGATTTGCGCCGTGAACTGCAACAGAAGCCGAATGCAAGTACTGGTGAATTAGCGACAAAACTCCACTGCAGCCATCACGCTATAGAACATCACCTGCACGAGCTCGGATATAGGTGAGTTTTATCCCGATGGACACCTCATACCCTCACAGACGCCACTCGTGCTGCTTGGGTCGCCGTCTGCCAATCGCTACTACTTACTTCGACCGCGCCGGAAGAAAGTTTTTGGAGGATTTGGTCACAGGGGACGAGTCGTGGGTTCTCTACGAAAACAATACGCGCCGTGCCTTCTGGCTGCCACGAAAGGAAGACCTACCAACTCAACCAAAGCAATATCAAAACCGCGGCGAAAAAGTTCTATTGTGCTGCTTTTGGGATTCTCAGGGCATGCCGTTTTATGAATTATTACATAATGAAACAGTTAATGCTAACACATATGCGGCGCAGCTCGATAAACTAGCCACAGCTATCAAAGAAAAAAGACGAAGAAGAGCCAATGTCATTTTACTTCATGACAACGCTCGCCCTCACACTGCATCCACCACCCGCCAATAACTGCAGGGCTTAGGCTGGGAGACGGTACCTCATCCACCATAATCCCCAGACATTGCCCCTTCAGACTATCATTTATTCAGAGCCATGAAAAATGATTTGCGTGATAAACGCTTTAACACTTTTAATGAAGTTGAAACCTACATAGCCACCTTCTTCAACACACGGCCCGCTGAGTTCTGGGCAACAGGCATCCAATCCTTGCCTATACGTTGGTAAGAAGTCATAGATGCTCACGGCGAGTACTTATTTGATTGACTAAATGTATAGTAAAATAAAAATGTTAGAATTTAAAATGTAAAAACAAACTGTCTCATTTCTTTCGTGCTAACCTGATATATAGTATATATTATATATATATTGTTACAACATTTGCCTTCGTTTATAATTCACCTTTTGAGTTACATATAATCGGGCAGATATAGGGAATAGTTTTTGATGCCTCCTTTGTGAATGTCTATGGCAGAAAAACCAAGCGCCATACTGACAAGATCAGCTTGGCTTCTCGGATCGGGTCACTTTTTGTTGAGCTTGTCGTGGATTTTGTAGTTTTGCCGGCTGTAAAAACTTCTGACATCAATTTTCTTTTCTTTTAAATTTATTCTGAGACCAAAGACAAAAAGTTCTTCTGACACAATTGATTTTTATTAAAAAGGTTTGATTTAATTTCTCTAGTTTATTTATATACAATTTCACTAGAGTCTGTACAATAATTTTACAATTTCGCCACAAAGTCTGTACTATAGTTTTATTTATTTACATTAATGTCTCGATATGCTGTACTAATGTTCACTTAATTTATAATTTCTTAATTATTTAAGCTTTTATTAAATGTTTTGTAAAATTAGTAAACACTTTAAGACCATTCAGGCACAAAAGCTTCAACTTGGATACTCTACGTATAGTACAATAAAAGTTCTATCCGTAAGACTCTTTGACTTCCTCTATTGAATTCTACTTATGACTTCTTCTATTGACTTCTTTTTAACTCGGAGACTCCACGTATAGGACAACAAATCTGACTTCTATTAACTTCTGCCTAGGCAGCTTCGTCTGCTTAATTCATAGTAAGGAGTTAACAATTCGGCCGTGCGCAGATGTGCATAGTTAATGTAAGCAATTTTGAATCAATTATCCGATTTCATAAACCATTGATCTTCGCGAGCTGAAATCCAATACCTATTATTTTTCTACCAATAATTGTTTATATTATGGTGTCCCCAACGTTCCCATTTGATTTACAAAGGGACGTAGAATCTTACGGTTGGTAGATTTGAATCATCCAGGCTACAGTACAGTGTCTACAGTATTCTAAAGAAATCTTTTAGCTTTTATTAAGCTCATTAATTTTTTGGGTAATTTGAAGAGTGTGATATTGCTTTAAGATAAACTATGCTTTTTTCTTAGAAAATCTGATGCAATATGCAAGGGAATTAAATATTATTTGGACTTGTTGCGAAATTAGTTTTTTACGTTTTAAAATATTGTGAAATTAATTTTTATGTTTTAAAATATTGGATGATTCAATGAAACTTAAAATTTGAGTCTTGAAGAATTTGTAAAAAGTTAAATATATAACACACCTCCCCTCACTGCGATTTGATCTACATCATTTTCAAATTCTAAGGCAGAATCTATAATTTTTCGTGGTGTTCTTCGGAATGTGATTGATCTCTCCTTCTTGAACACAACTAAGGGTTGAGGATTTTTGTTGGTTTACCCACTTATTGAAACATCAAAGTGTTAAAAATACTTTACCATTGCCTATTATCAATATTATCAATCCTGCCAAAATGTATGTGAGAGTACTAAAATGAGAAATACGCCGTGGTCGTGAAAATATTTCGGAAATTTTAGTTTTGGCAATGTGAATTTTATGTGTGGTATCGATCCATATTGGGACGAAGACCTTCTTTTGACATTATATGACCTAAATAAACAACTTCTTGACGAAGAAATTCACATTTATCGGGTTGTAATTTAAGGCTGCCGGCTCGCAATTGATCGAATAAATAGTAAATTGATCGAATAAATAGTAAATTCGTAATATCTTAGGGGAGTTGAAAAAGCTGTATTTTCTTGGTCTTCCTTTTTCATTGGTATTTGGTGGAACCCGGAAGCTAAATCCAAAGTAGTAAAATATTTACCACAGAGTTACCCAACTGGCAGAGGAAAGCTGTCGCCAATTGTTTTTTCATTCAGTTTACGGTAGTGGATTACGACTCTCCATTTCCTTTTTCCACTAACATCCATTTTCTTTGGAACCACCCAAACTGGTGATGACCACGGGCTATTAGAAGGCTTCATGATTTCGTGTTTGAACATTTTACTTTGAAGTAAAGGAGCAAATAAGTAAAATGTTCAAACACGAAATAATGAAGCCTTCATAAATCTTAGGATACCGATATGTTTTAGCACAAATAGGTGATGCATCTTTCTCCAAGGGAATATAATGCTCCGAAATATACAGGGTGTTTCAGAGGTGGGAGGTCAATACTGCAGGGGGTGAAAGGTCAGACCGAGACAAGCAAAAAATCGTATGGGTGGGGGGGGGGGGGGCATCTCGCACCGTTTGGCAGTTACAGGGTGATTCGTAAATCAGGATTTTGCCTTATATGGGAACCGCTCTTGTATTTTTATCTTTTTTTCTACGCATCGCAGCGGCCCCAAACTGATTTCAAAAAATCACTATTTGGAAGCCCTTTCCAAAAAAGTTTACACCACCCCCCTATCCCCAACCCCTTGGCCGCAATCCCCCTGGAAGTTGAAAAAATTAACTTTTATTTCACGATTTTTCACCTTTCGCCCCACTTTTCTCCGAAATTCATGTTATTAACATACCTACTTTTTATTTTTTTTAAGTTGCCTATCTAATTACCTTTCCAAAAAGGTGCAACATGCCCAGGTAGAAAAGGGTTGCAAAAGTCCTGAAATTAAAACATCCTCACAGGTGTGAGGTTACTCTATTGCACCATAATGGAAAAAGTCGTTAAGTAAACAATTTTTATGACAGCAAGTTCGGAAATGTTTGTTTAGGAAACAGAGGTAGTACATTTTTATTATTTCAGCAAAACAGTAATAAAATAATAAATGTAATCTCGTTAAATAGCGTTATTAGTTTATTATATCCAGTATTGACTCTTAAGTATCCTGACGCTCCATTTCTAATACCTCCTATGAATTATGATATAAAAATGGGTAAGTTTGAAAGGACATTAACCACAGTTGAAGAAGCAAGCGATAAGAATGGGTGTTTAATAGAAAAAATTAAGATAAAATGGCAGAATTCAGTGTTGACGAGTATGCCGATATAATTTACGTGTACGGTTTAGTAGACGGAAATGATAGTGAGGCCGTACGAGAATACCAAAGGAGATTCCCGAATCGGCGGGTACCCAACAGAAGGGTATTTTCAAGGACTTTCAGAAGGTTAAAAGAAACCGGAAGTGTTACCGCCCCCAGAGCAGAAACGCGGTCAGGAAAATCGGCCGATTCAGCGGACCCCGACCAACAAATCCTCAACATCGTCAGGAACAGACCTGTAATAAGCATTAGGCAGGTCGCACGAAGGTCAGGATTGTCTTCAGGGAGAGTTTGGATCGTTGTGAACCGAGAGGGACTACATCCATACCACCATATCCCGGTCCAAGCACTAGGGAAGGAGATTCCGAAGGACGATTGCAATTCTGCACTTGGCTGTTCGAGTCTGACATTGAAAACAGAAGGTTTCTAGACCGAATTCTGTGGACGGATGAATCGCAATTCACCCGGGATGGCATCACAAACTTCCACAACCTCCACACCTGGTCAGATGTGAACCCACATAGGACCAGGTGTCGGTCCTTCCAGCAAAGATTTAGTGTCAATGTCTGGGCTGGCATCATCGGCAACCAGTTGATAGGACCCTTCATCTTGCCCCAAGTGCTGAATAGTCAGCTATACTCGGACTTTTTGGAGAATACCCTTCCGGATCTGTTGGAGGACATCCCCCTGGCCACCAGAAGCGCAATTTATTTACAGCTCGACGGAGCACCTGCGCATACTGGGAACATGGTTAGGGCAAGGTTGAATGAACATTACCCAGAGCGCTGGATTGGACGAGGTGGACCGATTCCTTGGCCTGCTAGGTCACCGGACCTTACTCCACTCGACTTTTTCTTACAGAGAATGATGAAAGATGAAGTTTACTCAAGACCAATCAACACCAGAGAAGAATTAGTTACCAGGATTGTGACTGCAGCCACGAAAATACGGGAGAGACTGGCTACCATAGACCTCAAACGTGAAATAAAACGAAGGCTACTTGCATGCATCGAAACTCAACAGGATCAGGATTTGAACGTGATACATCATTCGGATCAAACAATAGATTTTATTTATGCGCCATTTTTGAATTCTTACATTACACTTGTGATATGAATATTAAACATTTCATCCAACTATTACAAATATCAAAATTGACTTATATTACTATTTTAAAGCGATTAAAAGTATTCACTGAAGTCTGGCAATAATAATTAATATTACACAGAATATTTCCATATTAATCTGTCTGTCAGGTGGGTCCTCCCGATTAATTCCCTCTAAGTTATTGTCTTTGATTCGGTCGCTACAACAATTAAGTACTTCCCGCCGGCTTATCTGATTTCCCGAACACACGTTGATCAGATTCTTTTTGATTCCTGGATTCTTTTTGATTCCTGGATTTTCTTTTATTTATTTTAGTCACAATTTGGAAATGTTCTCATGGATAGAGTTTGTTAATATCCAACTGCTGACAGAAGTTTTGAAGTAAAACTTCTTTACGCACGCTTGACTTTGGGGAGTAAGCTGGTGAATGCATGACGAGAGCGTTAGAAAAAATGTGATCGGGCAGGACGAACGCGGCGTTTGGTGCAGTGGTGAACAGTTGGGCTTGGGATTCAGAGGTCACTGATTCGAATCCCAGCGTGGGGATGCTTTTGAAAGTAAAACTTCTTTACAAACGCTTGACTTGGAGAGTAAGCTGGTGAATGCGTAACGAGAGCGTTAGGAAAAGTTTGATCGGCGGGCCGAGGCGAACTGAAGTAGATATAAGTTAGTGAAGATAGAAAGAGAAGAGAGCTACGTTTCGTATATTACTGTAGAAGCAAGAGAGAGGTGCGAGCACTAATTTATCAATGAAAACCGATAATAAATTTAAATATTTGTAGAAAATGAATATATGTATATACCTGTATATATTATATATATATAAACATATATATATACATATAGATGGAGCTAAAGAAGTTTTACTTCAGTCGTGTGGTCTAAAGCACACTCGTATTTTTTTTTCTTATAAAAACTTCTGATACCAATTTTCTTTTCTTATAAATTTCTTCTGTGACCAAAGATATAAAGTTCTTCTGACACAATTAATTTTTATTAAAAAGGTTTGATTTAATTTCTCTAGTTTATTTATATACAACTAGCTGACCCAGCAGACGTTGTACTTCCCTTTCCGGTACATTTTCATTAAGGCTTGTGTGTCGACCAATATTTGATCGTGTTCTTTCTTTTCGCATGTTTCTACAAATAATACCATTAATATAAGAAAATAATGTTTCCGTTTCATATCCCTAATTAATTTATTAAACAAACTTACACGTTGTTTAATATTAAGTAAACCGTTTTACACTTCACAAATATTGGAAAATTACCCGGTTTCATCCCACGTTGGGTAAATACTTACTAATTAAAAACTTCTCAATTATTCTAGTTTGTTATATCCTAGAAATTGATTCAACCCGAAAACCCCTTTATGGACCCGCCATCTTGAATATCCAAATCTTGATAATATTTAAAATTAGTGGCATTAAATAAATCACAGCCATTTTGGTCGCTGTGTTGGATCCGCCATATTGAATTTGGAAATTTTGATAACATTCAAATTAGTGGCCTCAGAATAATTATTGTACTAATTTCCATTAAAATCCGTTAAAATCGAGAAATTGTTGGTCACTATCTTGGATTTGGAAATCTCGATAATATTCTAAATTAGCTGCCTCAGAATAACCATTGTACTAATTTTAATTAAAATCCGTTGTAATTGAGACATTTTAATCGCCATGTTGGATCTGCCATCTTGGATTTGCAAGTTTTGGTAAAGTTATAAATTAGTTCAATAAGAATAATCGTTGTTATAATTTTCATTAAAATCCGTTGTAATCAAGACACTTTAGTCACCATGTTGGATCCGCCATCTTAGATTGGGAAATTTTGATAATATTCAGACCCAAAAACAATCATTGTACTAATTTTCATTAAAACCCGTTGAAATCGAGAAATCTTGGTCGCCATACTGGGTCCGCCATCTTGGATTTGTAAATTGTGATAATATTCAAAATCAGTGACCTCAATACAATAATTGTACTAATTTTCATTAAAATCCGTTGAAATCGAGAACGCGAGAACGGTCAAACTCGCGAAGTTAAAATAATCGTCAAGTTTTCTGAAATTATTCAATTTTCTGCGAAATTTTCTTAACTTTTCTTTCAGTAAGAACCATCTACAAAGTATTAGAAAACTTTAAAAAAAAAAATGAATGAAATCGGTAAAGTCGTTCTCAAGTTATTGCGTGACCAACAGAAATAGGGGTTCATTTTTATATATATAGATTTCACCACAAAGTCTGTACAATAATTTTACAATTTCGCCACAAAGTCTGTACTATAGTATTATTTATTTACATTAATGTCTCGAAATTTCTTGCTGCACTAATGTTCCCTTAATTTATAATTTCTGAATTATTTAAACTGTTATTAAATGTTTTATAAAATTAGTAAACACTTTAAGATCAATCAGGCACAAAAGCTTCAACTTGGATTCTCTACGTATAGTACAATAAAAATTCTATCCGTAAGACTCTTTGAATTCCTCTATTAAATTCTACTTATGACTTCTTCTACTGACTTCTTTTTAACTCGGAGACTCCACGTATAGGACAACAAAAGTACTATCCGTAGGACACTGAGACACCGTGACAGACTATCCTTTAAATCTGACTTTTATTACCATCTGCTTAGGCAGCTTCGTCTGCTTGATATATAGTAAGGAGTTAACAACCCGGCTGTGCGCAGATGTGCACAGTTAATGTAAACAATTTTGAATTAATTATCCGATTTCAAAAATAATTGTTTTTCACGAGCTGAAATCCAATACCTATTATTTTTCTACCAATAATGTTTATATTATGGTGTCCTCACGGTTATAATTTGATTTACACAGAGATCCAGGCTTAATTTTAACAATATTCTAAAGAAATCCGATAAGCTTTTTATAAGCTCATTAGTTTTCTGAGAGAGCATAATGATGTTTGGATAATTTGAAGAGTGCGATATTGCTTTACAATTATTCATCATTTTTTCTTAGCAAATCAGAGAAGTAAATAACACTAGTTTACAAGATTTTTGTCCCCTTAACAAATTTATTAAGTACTAGCTGGGTTACCCGGTTTCACCCGGCGTTGGGTAAATACTTACTAATTAAACACTTCTTAAATGTTCTAGTTTGTTATATTGATAATATTCGAAATTAGTGTCTCCGGAATAATCATTGTACTAATTTTAATTAAAATCCGTTGAAATCGAGACATTCGGTTGCCATATTGGATCCGCCATCTTGGATTTACAACTTTTGATAATATTCGGAACTTGTATCCTCAGAATAATCATTGTACCAATTTTCATTAAAATCCGTTGAAATCGAGACATTCTGGTCGCCATGTTGGATCCGCCATGTTGGATTTGGAAATTTTGCTAATATTCAAAATTAGTGGCCTCAGAATAATCATTGTACCAATTTTCATTAAAATCCTTTGAAATCGATAAATCTTGGTCACCATATTGGGTCCGCCTCTTGGATTTGTAAATTTTGATAACATTCAAAATTAGTGACCTCAATATAATCATTGTACTAACTTTCATTAAAATCCATTGAAATCGAGAGATATTGGTCGCCATATTGGTTCCCCCATCTTGGATTTGTAAATTTTGATAACATCCAAAAACAGTGACCTCAAGATATTCATTGTACTAATTTTCATTAAAATCCGTTGAAATCGAGAAATATTGGTCGCCATATTGGGTCCGCCATTTTGGATTTGTACATTTTGATAATATTCAAAATCAGTGACCTCAAGATAATCATTGTACTAATTTTCACCAAAATCCGTTGAAATCGAGAAATATGGTCGCCATTTTGGATCCGCCATCTTGGATTTCTAAATTTTGACAATATTCAAAATCAGTGACCTCAAAACATTCATTGTACTAATTTTCATTAAAATCCATTGAAATCGAGAAATCTTGGTCGCCATATTGGATCCGCCATCTTGAATTTCTAAATTTGGACAGCGGATTTGAAATCCCCATTCCGCAAAACCCCTATGTACCGATTTTCATGAAAATTGCTTCAAATTTAAAATTTTCAGCCGCCATCTTGGATCCGCCATTTTGAAACCCTACGTATTATCCGAAAAAAAATTAGCCTATATGTTAAGTCGGAATATGTACTACCTTCGGACAAAAAATGAAAAATATCGATGCAAGCGTTTAGGCGTGATTGAGCAACAAACAAACAAACAAACAAACAAACAAACAAACAAACAAACAAACAAACTTTCATTTTTATATATATATAGGGATATAGGGAAGGGAAGGGATATAGGGATGTTATTATTAAGAATCTCTGATTTCGAAAAAAAATAACAAAAAAATCCCATCACGTCACATTTTCAAGAAAAATTGAGTTAAAATTTAGAAAATCCGTATTTTAACCATTTTTAAAAGTCCTTTTTTAAAAATAAAGAGATGTCGTAGCGGTCCCAAACGCAGTTCAAATGAATGCTTAAATTCTATACTGTAGTTATAAAATATCAGTTAATTAAAATCTTTTTCAAGGTTTGTTGGGGAGACAAGTTTTTCATTAGAGTTCCACTCCTACATACCGTTGGTTAATTTCATTTACATGGCAGGGGGAAGATTCATGAAAAACTCGTTTCCTGAATAAATCTTAATAAAAGTTACTAATAACATATTAGAAAGCTATAGTTTAGAATTCAAACTTTGATTTGACTTACGTTTCGAGCTGCTACGAAATCCCGTTGTTTTTAAGAATTTTTCCAAAAGTGGCTAAAATATGGTTATTTTAATTTTTTAAACCTATTTTTCTCGAAAACCTAACGTGATGGAAAAAATCCGATTTTACATTACTGATTAGTTTTCATTAAAGGAAGGAAAAAATTACATTTCATATGAGGGGCAAGAAAAAAATTAAAATTTGTAAACTAGTGTAATACACAAGTAAAAATAGGATAGAAAATCCTATTCCTTAAGAAACCTGATTGGTACCTTATAACTTTATTGCATTGTAGCTAAGAAATTTGTAATGTCTATGAAAAGTTAGTGCAATTTATTTTATTGTAGTTATTAGCTTGCCTTAGTCAGTGTGTACAGTACACCTAACAAGGAAGGTACCCGAGGTGTACCTCACCGATTTTCTTGATTTTTTGATATGTGGTAGAGCATCGAAAAATATTGGACACGTATTTTTTTTTACGTGCTAACTCCTCCATTTAAGGCAGACTTTCCCAAAGTGGGCGATAACGCCCCCTTGTGGGCGCTGCAGGACTAAAGGGGGGCGGTAAGAGACCCAGAAAAAAAATGGGGGTGTTGTGTAGAGGCTTGGGGGGCGATTTGTAATTTCATCTAGCTAGGAGGACTGAGCTCTCGACCCTCGACTACAACTTGTGAACATCAACTAATATTAATTAAGAGATTGCTCAAACTGAATACTATAAAGTTGCGTTTCAATAATCATTCTCATTGGCAGGTGTAGCCCGTAAGAGTTAACTTGAGACCTGAGCGCCGTTGTGTACTACCTACTGTGCTCAGCTGTCTGTTTCTGTAACTTTTAACTCTATTAAAATTCTTTATTTGACGTCACTTTGACGTCATTCTCTATCACTGGGTTTTTATATACTACTCTATTGAGATTATGTTTCAAATTCGAAAATTAATTTTCACCTCATTCAATTCACGATGTCTTTCTTCACCGGTACATCAGAAAAGAAATCAACTTAGCTCAGTCGATTTAAAGACGACCAATACTTTTGACGTCATTTAATAGAGAATATTCTCAATCGAAATTACAGAAACGAGCTGCAGGTCTCAAGTTAACCCATTAACGCCGAAGAATCGTGTTTTTTTTTCTCATTTTCAAGCTAGATTCTTATCATCGAAAAAAAATCATTTGCAAATAAAAAATATGTTCCCTTGTACTTTCGAGTGTTCCCTTTCCGAATCCGGAGTCAAAATAGAGTTTTGTCCATTAGGAAAAAAAATATGGCCGTTTTTAAACAAAAAAAAACCGACAAAATCGAAGACATTTTTTTTTCAATATTTTTTTTCTCATTGAAGACGCGCGAGGACCCCCCTTTTTCTTCAACCATGAGTGCCCAACATAGTTGTAGTTTAAGAATATATTTTTTTAATTTGTCGACATTGACATTTTCACCCCCAAAATGGCGCTTTTCATCCCTTCAGCAGGAAGACAATTTTCACTCTCGGTGCCCGACAAAAAAAATATTCAAATCTTAACGAAAATTGGTATCCTGGGGTTTTCAAGGTCGCTGATTACGATTCCGCCCTCAAAATTCGAAAATTCAAAATGGCGGATCCAATATGGCGGACCCAAATTCAAAAACTTACTTGAATCGGATGAAATGTGGCACTCGGGGGTTTTCGAGGTCCTTGATAACGAATCTGGCATCATCATTTCAAAATTCAAAATGGCGGATGCAATATGGCGGACACCTTCCCATTAACGCCCAGTTATTATCTAACGTTTATTGAAGAATTGACAACTTTATATATTGACAAATTGACAAATTGTCTTCCTGCTGAAGGGATGAAAAGCGCCATTTTGGGGGTGAAAATGTCAATGTCGACAAATTAAAAAAATATATTCTTAAACTACAACTATTTTGTGCACTCATGGTTGAAGAAAAAGGGGGGTCCTCGCGCGTCTTCAATGAGAAAAAAAATATTGAAAAAAAAATGACTTCGATTTTTTCGGTTTTTTTTGTTTAAAAACGGCCATATTTTTTTTCCTAATGGACAAAACTCAATTTTGACTCCGGATTCGGAAAGGGGACACTCGAAAGTACAAGGGAACATATTTTTTATTTGCAAATGATTTTTTTTCGATGATAAGAATCTAGCTTGAAAATGAGAAAAAAAAACACGATTCTTCGGCGTTAATGGGTTAGCTCTTGCGGGTTATAGTAAAAGTCTCGTTTAGAATGAATGTTTAATCTCCGCTAATATATCTCACAATAATTAATTAATTTAATTTGAAGTTATAGTGGTTTTTAAGTAGCTTAAAAAATGGGGGCGCTAAAAAATAATTTATTCTCAAAGTGGGCAGTAGACAAAATAAGTTTGGGAACCCCTGATTTAAGGGGTGAAAACCAACCTTAAAGTTAACCCCCAAAAACCATTTTTTTTAAATATCTTGAAAACTAATTAAAATTTTGCAACAATACCAAGTGTGCGTTGTAGCTTGTATTACAACAATATTTTGAACTGTATTTTGGTCCCAAAGGGTTGCAACCCCTAAGTAATTTTGAGGGTAAATACTATTTTTTTATCTGTAAAAATTCCTAAATTATTAGAATTTGAGCCAAAATATTTGGATAAAGTAGAGAATTGAAAAATCTAGTTGACCTGTTTTAGGAGATTTGGAAATAATCAATCTTAAGAGGGTGAGCGGGGGTGAGTCACCCCCGACTTGCACCAGAGCTAGATTTTGTTAATTTTCCTGATTTCGTGATATGTGGTAGAGTACCTATCGAAAAATATTGAACACGTATTTTTTTTTACGTGCTAACTCCTCCATTTAAGGGATGAAAACCAACCTTAAAGTTAACCCCCAAAACCATTTTTTTTAAATATCTTGAAAACTAATTAAAATTTTGCAACAATACCAATAGTCCAGGCTACCAAGGTAAAAAAGAGGTATTACCTCCGAATTTTTTGAGCATGCATCGATTTTAATGTAATTTTGACAGCATGTAGGGAATACCTCAAAAAGCAAAATCTACCCTATCCCGATGTGTGCTTTTTCCCTGGGGGTGAGTTCCACCCCAACTAGGGGGTGAAAATTTTTTTGTGGAAAATAACCACGGAAATCGATAGAGGAACAAATTTTAAGCAAAAATTGTTCTTAGCATTTTTTTTGAAAACTCAATAGTTTTCGAGTTATACGCAATTGAAAATTGGCATTTTTCGTGAAAAAAACCACGTTTTTAATCGATTTTTTATGAATAACTCAAAAACTATTCATTTTATCAACAAAAGTGTAAGAACCAAAAATGAAGCTTATAAAAAAACAAAGAGATTGGTGCCTTTTAATTGATTGTAGGCCTAATACAAACCGAGTAATGATTTATTGAAGGTTGAATACATTATTTGAACGAAAATTTTTTAAAATTCAACGTCAAATAACGAAAAAATGGTCAATTTTTCGAGAAAATTGCATAGAACCTTTTTCAAAGTATTTTTAAAAAGCTTTAAACTGAGGGTTACTAGAACTCTCTAGCATGAAAACTAAGAGAGTTATGGCCGAAATAAAATTGTTTTATATTTTTTTTGTAGAAAAAAAAATCAATTTCACCCTTGGCAATAGCACCCAAATTGCAATAAAAAGATAATTCATGGTCAATTTACTTTATTTATGTACTCACAATGATTTGTGAGAGTTTGAACGATTTAGAATGCATAATTTCGAAAAAAATTATGATTAAAGTCGAAAAATTATTTTCGAAATTTTCAAAATTTTTTCTTTTTTTCAAAATTTCGGAAAAACTATAGGATATACGTAAAAATTAGTAAGGAACAAAAAGTTAGCTTTTTTTTAGCAAACATTTTGCTTTTTTTAAATTTTTTTTAGCTTGTAAAATAACTGAGATATGACCTTCCAAAGCTTGCCCTAACGTATGACTGGTGCCATTTTAGAACCCTTTAAACGTTGCCCTTTTAAAAATAAAGGGCTCAAAAAATGTAAAACTTTTATATGCTTATAGCTTATGAAATTCCCTTTAAAACTACGTTTTGAGCGACTAAATAGCTTGAAAATTAACCGAGATATGGCCAAAAAACAAAAAACAAATTTCTACAAAAAAAATATAAATCAATTTTATTTCGGCCATAACTCTCTTAGTTTTCATGCTAGAGAGTTCTAGTAACCCTCAGTTTAAAGCTTTTTAAAAATACTTTGAAAAAGGTTCTATGCAATTTTCTCGAAAAATTGACCATTTTTCCGTTATTTGACGTTGAATTTAAAAAAATTTTCGTTCAAATAATGTATTCAACCTTCAATAAATCATTACTCGGTTTGTATTAGGCCTACAATCAATTAAAAGGCACCAATCTCTTTGTTTTTTTATAAGCTTCATTTTTGGTTCTTACACTTTTGTTGATAAAATGAATAGTTTTTGAGTTATTCATAAAAAATCGATTAAAAACGTGGTTTTTTTTCACGAAAAATGCCAATTTTCAATTGCGTATAACTCGAAAACTATTGAGTTTTCAAAAAAAATGCTAAGAACAATTTTTGCTTAAAATTTGTTCTTCTATCGATTTCCGTGGTTATTTTCCACAAAAAAATTTTCACCCCCTAGTTGGGGTGGAACTCACCCCCAGGGAAAAAGCACACATCGGGATAGGGTAGATTTTGCTTTTTGAGTTATTCCCTACATGCTGTCAAAATTTTATTAAAATCGATGCATGCTCAAAAAATTCGGAGGTGAAAACCTTGGTAGCCTGGACTACAAGTGCGCTTTTTAGGTTGTATTATAACAATATTGTGAAATGTATTTTGGACCCAAAGGGCTGCAACCCCTAAGTAATTTTGAGGGTAAATATTATTTTTCAGCGTATTTTTTATCTGTAAAAATTCCTAAATTATTAGAATTTGAGCCAAAATAATTGGGTAAAGTAGAGAATTGGAAAATATAGTTGACGTATTTTAGGAGATTTAAAAATAATCAATCTTAAGAGGGTGGGCGGGGGTAAGTCACCCCCGATTTGCACCAGAGCTAGATTTTGTCAATTTTACTGATTCCGTCGTATGTTGTAGAGTATTAAAAAGTAATAGACATTTTTTTTATACACCATCTCCTCCATTCAAGGGGTGAAAACTACCCTTAAAGTTTACCCCGAAACAACTTTTTTTTTTAATATTTTGAAAACTAATTTTTTGCTATAAAAGTAAGTGCACTTATTTTATTAAAAGTATAAATTATATATTTTTGTATTTATAGTATTTATATACATTCTTTAAGTTGGATTTGTAAAGATATTTAATTTAGTTAAATTATTATATTTTTATTATTGTCATAATTATTATTTGTCATTATTAAACTTATGTAATTACATTTATGTGACTAATTTTTAGAAAGTATCAGATTACGCCATATAATTGGCGCAAAAGTGGTAATCTTCAAAAAAATGTTTAAGACACAGTGACTTTTTACACCATGCACTTCTTAAAATTGCTACATTTTTACACCCTAGTATTTCGCAGCGAATACTAGATTGTGATCTAAAGGCGAATTCAACTGGATTTTCGAACTTTGCAGGTTTTGCATCTGTATAGCCACTCTTGTACCATGAATATTTGAATAAATTCATGTATCTTGGGGAAGAAAGTTGATTATGGACTATTGTAGTTTTATTATATTATTCCGCAAATGTAAATTTAAATCGTCATCTATTAGTATTACGCTATCCGAACAATGTCTTACGTAATTTTTCCAAATCCGAAAATCCAAAACATCTAATTGTTACTCATCCGATATACATATACGGATAATTTAAACTAATGTATATTATTACAATGTAAAATTATAAATTATTATTGTTTATTTTTTATTAAAATTGTTAATTGTTAATACTTAAAGATAATTAAAAATTTTGCCGATAGATTAATTTAGTAATTGAAATGTATAATATAGAAACTTATACGCGTCGCGTATATACCAAAAAAACTTCTCAAGGTCGGATGGTCGGATAAAATTTATACGAATCTCGTTGAATACTTTGTATACAAAAATCGTATTCGTGGCATTTATTATATCGAGCAATATTTGTATGAAATAAAATCACATAACCAGGATTAGAATTTTTTTCTGTGTAGTCTAAATCCAAATAAATAAAGATATTTGATTCAACTATTTTACTCTTCACTTTTATAGAATCAACTAGAAAGTGGAATTGAATTAACCTTCTAAATATAATAAAATAGAAATTCAATAATTTATTAAATACCAAAAAAGTAAAAAGTTATTTGTTGCAAGTGAACTATAAGATAGCATTCAACCTTTCAATAAATTCTTATAATTAAAGAATTTTTAGAAATAAAAATACGTTGAAAGATGCATTTACCCACAAAATTACTTGATGCTCTACAAGATACCACGTAATCAGTCACGTCAACTATATTTTTCAATTCTCTACTTTACCCAATTATTTTGGCTCAAATTCTAATAATTTAGGAATTTTTACAGATAAAAAAATAGTATTTACCCTCAAAATTACTTAGGGGTTGCAGCCCTTTGGGTCCAAAATACAGTTCACAATATTGTTATAATACAACCTAAAAAGCGCACTTGGTATTGTTGCAAAATTTTAATTAGTTTTCCAGATATTTAAAAAAATGGTTTTTGGGGGTTAACTTTAAGGGTGGTTTTCACCCCTTAAATGGAGGAGTTAGCACGTAAAAAAAAATACGTGTCCAATATTTTTCGATGCTCTACCACATACCAAAAAATCAAGAAAATCGGTGAGGTACACCTCGGGTACCTTCCTTGTAAGTATCCTGACACTCTACTTGTAATACCTGATGGAGTTTTTGTTATAAAAGATGGTCAGTCAGAAAGAATATCGATCATAGTTGAAAATCAAATCGATAACTATGGATGTTCTTTGCTTAAATTATTAAAAATAGCTGAATTTACTTCTACGGAATACGTGGATATAATTTACAGTTTAGATCTAGTAGACAGAAACGGAAGAGAGCCTGTACAGGAATACCAAAGGAGACTCCGTAATCGATGTATACCTCAATGAAGGATATTTTCATGGATTTTTCGGAGATTTCGGAGGGATGGTATCACAAACTTCCACAACCTCCATACCTCCTCGGATACGAACCCTCGTAGGACAAGAGATACCTCATTTCAGCATACAATCAGAGTTAATGTCTTATTTTCGTAATTATGGCCCCCATATTGGACTCGCAATTTTAACAAAAGGAAAAAACAAGGGTACCACTACAGTGGCTTCTTCGACTGAAAGGGTTAAGTGAAATAATTTTTTTTTATGTATTTTTCTTATCTTATTATGTATTGCATATATATTACAATTCATAAAAGCACCCTGTGCAGAGTTTCAACGGAGGAGTACGGTAATTTAGGGCGATTTCGTATATATGTAAATCAAAACATTTTCATTATTTGTTTTACATGTTTAGTTTTGTTATTGTACCCGTACATATTTTTGTAATAATAATATTTATATTTCCACATTTCAGTTGTTTCTTGAGTTGTCCCATTCTAATATTCTGTTTTATTCTCAAAATTCAATATCGCTAATCCAAATTCAATGAAAAATAAAATGTTTGGTTCGCCATATTTGATCCGCCACTTTGATTTTCAAAATCTGACTAAAGATTTGTAATCAGGGACTCCAAAAACCACGTATACAGTTTTTAGTCCAAATTCGATCAAATATTAAATTTTCGGTCCACAATATTTGATCCGTAATTTTCAACTTTTAAAATCGGACTTCAGATTCGTGATCGCCAAGAACACATGTATTCAATGTTTAGTCCAAATTCGATCAAATATTAAATTTTTAGTCCGCCATATTAGATCCGCCATTTTGAATATTTGAAAATCTAACTTCAGATACGTGATCAGCGACCACAAAAACCTTCAGTTAGTATGTTATAGTAGAACTTAATTTAAGCTCGAATTTTGTGACTCAAAGGGTTAACACTAGAACATAATAATGCCTCTTCGCTTTCAACTTGTCCGGACTGCCTAGATATAAAGCCTTACCAAATTTTAAAATTTATGCAGATAATTGCTGACTCCTTATCAGCTGAACAAAGTTTGTTCGCTAATAAGCTCCATCAAGTTTCATCAAGTTGTACTTACATGCAAGCTATGTCCGAGGATATGTATGCACTTAATGAGAAACTTGATAGAATATTAAGCTCTATGAGTGCCATAAAATCCAACTCTACTGCACTCTTGGAAAAGACGCATGAGCTTACTACTAAGGTGTCTCTTATGTTCAGCGCTACTGGTGATCTGCATGCTGCATTATCGGAAGTCGATCTCCCGGCCTCTGTTATGCCTGTGGTGGAGGATATTCGCAGGAGTGTTAAGCAGGTTAAAAATGATTTAGGATCATGGAATGCGTCTGTTTCGGCGAACACCGAATTGATGGGCTCACTCGCGGCGAATATAGATTCCCTCTCGGCACGTTATTTGAGTCTGGGATCTGTGTGTGGCGAGGACTTGTATTCGCCACCTCTGGATGAGGCCCAGGCTTTGGCTGCTCCTCTTTCTTCTGTGTCGGCACCCTTAGATGCTTCTCAACCTCCAGTTACTGCCTCTCAGGGTGATGGCCCACGCGACGTAGTTAAAGGACATAATGTTGTCCGTCGCTCCAGAAAGCGAAAAAACCGCCGCGCCAGTATAGAACGTCAATCGGATGCCACTGGGAACGATTCTAATCACTATCCTTCATCTTTACCGGAATCTGCATCTACTTCTGGAGCCCCGTCGCATGCCATTGTTTCAATTTTAAGATCTGCAAGGCGTCCAAGATGTATTTTCATTTCACGCGTTCACCCAGAGACTACGGAGGATGAGATTCTCCAACATATTTCATTGCGCACTGCTTCACCTGTAACGGCCTTCGCATGCAGAAAGCTCAATAGTCCTCGCAACAGTAACGGCCGCTCTTTTTCTGCTTCTTTCAAGGTTTTTGCGCCAGAGGATTTATTCGAAGCAGTTGTCTCTCCTGATTTATGGCCTACCAACGCCATTGCTAGGGAATTTATTCCCAAAGGCCATCCTGGACCCTCTTTGCTACCAAAAAACGCATCTGCGACGTCTCGTTGTATTACGCCAATGTAACTGGGCTACGCTCTAAAACATCCCGGCTTTTTACAAATTCAACGAACTCTGGCTTCGACGTGATCTGCTTGACCGAAACCTGGTTGTGCGGGAGGTTTGCCGACGCAGAGTTGTTTGGATCGGAATTCATAGTCTTTCGCCGTGACCGCCATCTCTCTGCTTCTGACGCCCCTGTGGGGGGAGGAATTTTATGCGCCGTTCACCGTGACTTGCCTTGCATGCTGGTTGACTTCCTGGATTCTGGAGATCTGGAACTGATCTGTGTGGCTGTTCAACTTCGACAGAGGAGAGTTTACATCGCTACCGTGTATTTACCTCCTGCCTCTACTCTTGACACGTTTGAATCCTTGGCATCTTACATTGAGAGACTGAACTCTGTTTTGTTACCGTCTGATGAGCTGGTGCTTCTTGGCGACTTTAACTTGCTTACTACAAGCTGGCAATCTAACTCAGAAGACGCCGTGCTGCAGCCCGTATTTTGTTCTTCGCCTCAGTTTGTCATTTCTTTTATCGACAACATCGTCACGGCTGGACTGTCCCAATCTTGTGGTATATGCAACGAATCCGGCAAGTTTCTTGATTTGGTTTTTTCTTCTGACACGGATGGGACTCTTGTGAAGCACTGCCTGGCTCCACTGGTTCCCGAGACTGGACATCATCCTGCTCTGCACTTGCTTCTTTCTTTTGATCCTGTGATACCATATACCTCGAATCTTGAAGCTATAAACTATTGTTATGACCTTAAGAGGGCTGACTTTGTTTAAATTAACGATTGGCTTTCTGCTTACGACTGGTCTGGTGTATTTATAATGGTATATTTCTTTGTTTTGAGCATTGTGTTCCTCTTGTTCCTTCTAAGCGATCTGCCTCATTACAACCGTGGGTAAATGATACTTTGAGAAGCATTAAAAATCAAAAAAGTAAAGCTTGGAAGAGATTTTGTTGCTCAAGGAACGATGCTGACTATGCTTCCTATTATAAATTACGCACCCAATACATTTGGTATCAAAATGACTGTTATAATGACTATCTTCTCAGAATGCAGTCGACCCCTCGTAGCGAACCTAAGCAGTTCTGGAAGTTTGTGAATTCAAAACGTAAGACTGATGGGTATCCTTCGGCTATGAAATTTGGTGACACTCATTGTGCTCATTCTTCGGACATAGCCAACTGCTTTGGGGATTTCTTCAGGGCTGCTTTCTGTGATAAAAACTGTGATATTAATCCTGACGACTTTTCCCACCTGACGAAGCTTTCGCCGACCTCCTTATAGACTAAAGATCTAATACTTGACGAGGAATCCATTTCTAATTATATTTTTACTTTGGCTGACAACTTCTCGAACGGTCCAGATGGTATTCCTACTGTTTTTTTCAAACGGTGCTGCTTACCTGTCGTTTCTGTTTTGTGTTATTTATTTAATTTATCCTTGCGTAGTGGTACTTTTCCTAAACAGTGGAAAACATCTGTTATTATTCCTCTCTATAAGAAAGGTAATAAGTGCGACATTTCTAATTACCGCCCTATCGCTAATTTACCCGCTATCGCCAAAATATTCGAAGCGATTGTTTGCAATGTCTTATATTTTCATTGCAAACCTTTTCTCCGCTCCTTCCAACACGGTTTTGTAAAAGGTAAATCTACTACAACTAATTTAATTGAGTTTACTAATTATTGCACTACCGCCATTGAAGCCGGAATGCAAGTCGACTGCATTTTTACGGACTTTGGTAAAGAATTTGACAAAATTAATCACAGTGTCTTGATCTACAAGTTATCTGTTCTTGGTTTTCCCACTGTTTTCGTGAATTGGATCAACTCGTACCTGTCTGATCGGACGCAGCGAGTTAAATTTCGCGAAGCTTTTTCTGACGAAATAAAAAACACTTCCGGTGTCCCTCAGGGCAGCCATCTGGGACCCTTGCTCTTCATTATTTACATCAACGATGTATCTCTGATATTAAATAACTCAAGGATCTTGTGCTATGCTGACGACGCCAAAATCTTCCGAGTTGTATCTAACGAAATGGACTCTGAACTTTTAAATTTTGACTTAGACATCTGTTATAAATGGTGTTCTATCAATTGTCTCTATCTCAATATTAGTAAGTGTACATGTATGTCATTTTCTCGTAGGAGGGTTCTCCTTAACTTTACTTACTCCTTGGACGGTCATCCTCTTACACGAGTTGATAAGACCAAGGATGTGGGAGTTGGTTTGAACTCACGTATGTCCTTTGAAGACCACATTGACTCTATAGTAGCCAAAGCTAGTGCTACGTTGGGGTTTGTAAAAAGATGGTGCAAGGAATTTGACGATCCGCATTTTACTAAAATTCTGTTTTGTGCATTTGTTCGCCCAATACTGGAGTACGCCTGCCCTGTTTGGTCGCCTTTTTATGCGATCCATATTTCTCGTATTGAAGCTGTTCAGCGGAGATTTTTGCACTTTGCTCTCCGTGGTCTCCACTGGGCTAATCCCAATTCACTACCGCCTTATACCGATAGGCTTAGGCTCTTATCACTCCAGTCCCTCGAGGAAAGACGAAACATCTCCAGAACTGCCTTTGTATTTGACTGCATTCAGGGTACGATTAACTCTCCGGAGCTTTTAAATATTCTAAAAATATTAGTCCCTTCTCGTTCCTTGAGAAATCATGATTTCCTTTTTGTTCCTTACCACAATACAAATTATGGTTTGAATGAGCCGACTTCGTCGATGTCGCGCCTCTTTAATTTACATTATCATAATATTGATTTTAACTTGACTAAAGATCAGTTAAAATGTCGCTTTCTTAAGGTCTGCTTAAATATGTAGTAATCAGTGTATTTTGATGAATCTTCAATAATAAATAAATACCGGAGCACAGGCTTGTAATTGTAATAATTATTCTGCACCTTTAATGTAATATGTTTCGAACTCTGAATTGGTAACTATAAATGAAAAAGATTTGAGAATATGTCGTAATTTAAAATCTTAATAAGTTTTGGCATAAATCTTAAGAGACAATTTTGAAAACTATAATTCAAGGGAGGAATATAATAGCCGTCAATTTGACGGGTCTTGGCAGTTCTAGTGTTAAAAAAATACGAGCACCGATATTCTTCATTTTTCTGAAAACTGGAGGGTAAGAGGCAGTTCTCTCTCTCTTCTCGGATTCGTGAACAGAAGGTACAAGTGCATGGGATTTTTTTTTTTTTTTTTTTTTTAGAGTGGAAAAATGCTTTATGCACCATAGGTGTCCGAAGACACCCGTGTGCCGGACTCCCCAGCCTACCCAGGCCTACCGGCTAAAACCCCACTCACCGCCCGCATGAGCTCCACCCCGGAACCGTATGTTGGACAATACTTCAGGGTGGAGTCATATTTGGAGCCGCCCCCGCCATGGGCCCTCCATTCTCCACTCACCGGGCGTCCTTTGATCTACCCCAGCAGGCGCCCCCTACTAGCGCCCCTTTCTTTCTGGCGCAGGATCGCTCTCACGAAAAGAGCGACCCTTCGCCAGAGATCCTCCCCCTGCAGCAGAACCTCGATTATATTGTCCGGGGTTATGCTGCCGGTCGCACTCTCCAGCTCCTCCCTCTCCGCTCTCCATCTATCAGATGGATCAGAGCAGAGTCGCAGTAAATGCAGCACGGGCTCGCTGTCTTCCCTATACGGTGAAGCCCCGTCAGCATTTGTGTGAGGTAGTAATCCACCTCACCGTGCTGACGGTTCAGCCAGGTGTCCAGCTGGGGGATAACCAGAGCTGACCACCGGCCCCGCAACTCCCCATCCCATTGTGTCTGCCAGGCCGCCATGGTCGCGGTCCTGGCCGTCACTGGGGCCTCCTTCCTCCCTAGGGCGTCTTTCTCCTGGTGCACGAACTGTCGCTCCTTGGCTAGATCAATGGGTATGACCACTGCGACCACTGAAACCGCTGGTTCCGAGACCGTTCGATAGGATAGCGCCGCACGCCGCTGGACTGCCGCCATGCGTTTGCAGTACTGCTCATACCGCATCGCGTCAACCCAGACTTCCGCGCCGTACAACATAACTGCCTCGGCGGTTCGGAGCAGCAGACGCCTTTTGCGGGGCCTCAGCCCCCAAATGTTGGCCGTAAGCCTGCTCAGCGCCGCTCTCACCGCGGCCGCCTTGTCCACCCGGGTCTTGATTTTGTCCCAGCAACTGAGCCTGCAATCGAGGCGCACCCTCAGGTACGTAACCGCTGCCTTTGTCTGGACCATCATGTCTCCTACCCGGCATACCCAACCAGGAAAGTCCCTTCCGGCATCTCCATACGAAGGATTCCGTCATATGTTTAATGTCGGGTCCCAGTATGGAGCCCTGGGCATTTAGCGCATCCCCCTTCACCTCACCGAGTTAAGGCGTTGCGTACATCCAGAGTAACCAGCACACACACCGGGCGGGAGAAATGATTCCTGCATTCGGTGGCCCTGGTCGCTTCGACTACCTCCTGGATAGCGTGAACCGTCGACCTCCCCTTCCGAAAGCCATATTGTCTTTCGGAAAGGTCTCCAGCTGCCACCTCCGCTAGAAGCCCGTCGGGCCCCGCTGCCTTCCTATTTTGAAGGCTTTGCGAGGCCCTCAAAAGCTCTTCCATTGTGAAATATTGTCTGGGTCCCAACGTGTGGGTGGTGCATGGGATAGCATATATGGTATTTAAAATAAAGACTAATTTCTTTGTTGGTATATACTTAATTAATTTTTCACAAAAAATTCAACTTTGAGATTATGTTACAGAGTGTTTATTTTCCTTTCAGTCATTCAGTCATCTACATAGTCTCAGCTACAATTTAAAAAAAGAGTTACAGCGATATCTTAATTCGGTCTGGAGATAAATACTTTTGAAAAAAAAATCGCCAAATAGTCTACTGTGCGCCGCCTGCACCGCCGTGTTTCTCTTGCCACAACAGCCGATTTTTCACTGCCGCAGTGATGATGTGGCAGTGCCTTTTACTGCTGCGATCCAGCTGCCACCGCATTTATTGATGCTGCAGTCATGCTGTCGTTTCATTCACCGTTGCATCGGCCGTGGCGTCCTGAATGGCGCATGAGGTTGCTCGGACGGAACTTCGAGCTTCTGACAAGGGTTATTGTTAAAAAAGTTGCCTTCGCTTATAATTCACACTTTGATTTCTAATCGGGCAGACAAAGGGATTAGCTTTCGATCCCTGCTTTGTGAGTGTCTACGGCAAAGAAACCAAGCGCCATACTGGTGAGATCAGCTTGGTTTCTCGGATCGAAACACTCATCGTTGTTTTTTTTTTTTTAGTTCGTCTACTTCGATGGACGCTGTATTCTCAACAAAAATGTTACTCCGTCCATCTGTCACTCCATTAGTGGTTGGATTGTAGCGAAGGTGGTGTAGTTTTGCCGGCCAGCCGCTCGACGTGCAAAATTACAACAATATATATGTATGTTAGAAAACTTCTAACACCAAATTTTCTTGTTATGAAGTTGTTTTGACACTAACTTTTTCTTTGTAAAGTTCTTTTCATATCAGGGTTCAATTTTTATAAAAATAATTTTAATTTTAGTTTTTCCAATTTATTTCAATGTAATTTTAACACAAAATCTATGAAATAAGTCTACAATTTCACTACAGTGTATTCTTCAAGGTTTATTTGGTTCATCAATTAATTATCACTTATTTTTAAAATTTATTAAAATATTTATAACTTTCACTTATTTTCACAATTTATAAATTTTTTTTAATAATTTTTGTTTATTGATTCTCATAACTCTTTTAAGGTTACAATACTCCATCTTTCTGAGACTCAAAAATTTGAGAGACAAAAATTCGATCTGAACTGGGATACTGTGACAAACTTCTTGTGAACTTCTGAACTTCTACTTCTGGACTTCTAAACTTCTTCTGAACTACAATACTTCTGTATTGGCAGCTTCGGCTGCTTAATTTATAGTAAGGAGTAAAGAACTAGGCTGTTTATAGCTGCGCATAGTTTATGTAAACAATTTTTGAATCAATTATCCGATTTTATAAACAATTGATCTTCACGAGGTGAAATCCGATCCGATTTTGTAAACAATTGATCTTCGCGAGAAATCTGATACCTTTTGTTTTGTTGTCAATAATTGTTTATATTATGGTGTCCCTTGGTTTGCATTTCATTTATACAGGCACCGAAAATCTTATGGCTGATAGGTTTGAATCATCCAGGCTTTAATGTTTACAGTATTCTAAACTCATTCGTTTTCTGGAGAAATCATAATGATGTTTAGATAATTTGAAACTATTGTTTCTTCTTGGAAAAAACTGATTCAATATTTAAGGGACATAAATAATATTTAAACTTGTTTTTATGTTTTATAATATTGGATGATCAATGAATATTCAGATTTGAGCCTAGAAAAATTAAAAAAAATTAATATATAACATATATACACCCAACTCTTTTTTTACGCGGTAGATACGTTCCTTAGAAAACCGTGCAGAAAAAAATCATGTAGGAAAATAGATGCGACATATGGTAAATTTCGGGATATGTCCCACAACTTTAAAAAATCCTGTAAGATGAAAAAACTTCCTTTTTTCCCAAAAAAACGTGCAAAAAACGTAATAATGAAATCCATATTAGATATTTATAAAACAAAAACAATTCATTTTTATTACAAAATACTCTTAAAATTTGCATAGTTCAGTTGCAATTATCTCATTAATTTTTACAGAAGTAGATATGTAACAAAATTTTGTGGGTTACCCCCCTGTTGAAGCCCAAAAATGAAACTTTTTTTAAAAAAAGATAAAAAAAAAACCATCAGAGATATTTTTTTGATTTGTTTTTTCATTCTTCTTTACTGAGGACTAAAGTTTACATTTTGATTATAAAAAAAAAAAATTTTAACAAAGTGGCGGCCATCACGATGCAGCGCGCACGCAGTCCAAAAAATAATATACAAATTGCGCCTCGTAAAATCCTGGCCAAAGTATGCATCTGCAAACATATACCAAAGAAAAATCCTTCAATATTTGTTATAAAGGATAGAAATAACCTATTGTTCCGGCAAAAAAAAAAATCTGATGACTTAGTAGGTACACGTTTGAACATTGATGTATCGATTTTCGTTATTTTTTAACACAGAAAAGTTGATCCTAAATCAAAAAAATTGTTTTTTTACTGTAATAATAGGTTATTTCTATAGTCAAATACTTAATATAGGTGTATGCAAAATTTGAAGTAAATCGACCCAATAGCTTTCATTTTACGACGCGCACCGAAAAAGAGCCTTTTGAGAAAAAGTTTAAAGTTTTCGTAAAGAAATTTTGTGACATAAGTAAAAAAACTTTCAACTAACCCTTAATCAATGAATCCCAGGTGATATTGGGTACCTTCTAATTATAATAGTATAAGGAACTATGCATTAGTGTATATAGGTAATACATGCGGCAGCTGTTCGAGCGAAATCGTAGTTGAACGGAGGGCTGTGTGAGCTGTAAAAAGAACAATTATTTAGATATCGATCTGAAATTTTACACAGATATTCTTGAAGTGCTAATCTATCGAAATATATAAAAAAAAAATTGAATTTTTTTTTTTCAATAGTGGGTTACCCCCTTAATCTATAGGGTGTGAGAAAAACAATTTTTTTTTTACCTCCATATGAAACAATGTAGCTGCGAACAGTTTACCGGTCGGCTATACTTATGTATAGCGGGGGTTACGGTACAGGCTTTCTGTGACCTGTAGTAAATAATAATGATTAGTCAAAAAATAAAAATTAATTAGAATTACAACGAATGGTTGAATAAATCGATTTTTGAATTTCAATAGCAAAGTAAATAAAAATTTTCAACATACTATATTTGTTTCCTTTTCTTATCTACACATGTATATGGAGTATTTGTTACAATTATCACTCATTAAATAATTCTTGACTAAAGTAGTAAAAGACGTTGTGCGTACCTACATTTGAAATCTGATTTGCTGAAATTTGAGATCATTTTCCTGAAGCTCATTTCATTTCCCAGGTTAATGAGGATAGAGCTATTGATTTCACCTCGCTAATTATGTCAGATTTGCTGGTGGGAATTATTTAGCTATTACGTTCCTTAAGCGATAGCTGGAAATTAAGATACGGGGAGATACATCATTTTTACTTTTGGGCTCTTCTTGTCACTAAGGTATATACTTACAATTTAAACCCTCAAATTAATGTTTGTTTTTCTTTTAAAAACTTGAATCGTTGCTTAGCTAGCAAGTTATAGTAATGTTTATGGACAAAAATATCAAATCAAATAAGCTTATATTCTATAGAATGACACTGAAAGAAGACGTTAGTAAAAGTAACTTAACACGTAGATTCCAAGTAATCCCACATTTAGTTACGCCAGATAATTATGCCATATAGATTTTTGAGAAAGACAATGGTTTCGAGGTGGTATATATGAATGTATATTTATAAAAATATTTATACATATATATATAATATACATATATATATATATATATATATATTTCCAGCTATCGTTAAAGGAATATAATAGCTAAATAATTCCCACCAGTAAATCTGACATAATTAGCGAGGTGAAATCAAATGAGCTTCAGGAGAAATGATCTCAAATTTCAGCAAATCAGGTTTCAAATGTAGATACGCACAACACCTTTTAGTACTTTAGTTAAGAATTATTTTATGAGTGATAATTGTAACAAATACTCCATATGCATGTTTAGATAAAAAAAAGGAAACAAATATAGTATGTAGAAAATGTTTATTCGTTTTGCTATTGAAATGCAAAAATAGATTTATTCAACCATTCGTTGTAATTCTAATCAATTTTTATTTATTTTTTGACTAGAGATTATTATTTACTGCAGGTCACAGAAAGCACTTGTTAATAATTTGAGTTCAATTTTAATAAGTAATGTAACATGCAGTGTTTAGTGCAATTTAGTCAATAAAAATATAAGCTAATACGGAATGGCTGTATCGTGTAAAAAGTTTATACATACGTGAGCAACCACCAACCCCACTGAAATTGGTTCGAAGAGAATATATAGTAAAAACATGGGCGAACTATAAAATGTACATGGCTTTTATTGAATTATAGCGAAAAAAATAAGTTTTCAATGGGCTTTTGAGAAATTGTGAAAAAAATTCAAGAAATTACTTGGTGGTTTTTATTGCTTTCTGTTTATTATTTTATACCAAAATTGACCTAAAAGTTGTGCGCTTGATTAATGTTCAATGCATCTCTTAATTGTGACATACTAATTAAAAAGTTGAAAGGACCCCGCAGGAATACATGGAAAAAGGTTTTTCTGTAAATCTTTCTGAAATTTTGCATAAAGATAGGTTTTAGCATGCCGGTCAAAAGTTTCAATGGGCCCAAAGTCCTAAATGCCCCCCGTGGCCGCTAGAGGTCGCCATAGTGTCAATATACTATGGTATACTACACTGTGAGTCATTTGAATCTATCACCTCAAATAACTCATAACCCAATAAGTCAACAACCTTAACAAAATCTTCAGTGTTTCGAGGGGGCCACCCGATGGTGCAATTTGCAACTTCCGGTTTGGACCGGAAGTGGGTTTTTTGACCGGAAGTAGATTTTTTTAAATGGAAACCCCTATTTTTTATTCCGAAATATTGTTGCAGATCAAGAAATAACTCCGGTGGGGTATTTTGCGACTTCCGGTTTGGACCGGAAGTGAACTATTTTGGCCGGAAGTGAATTTTTTAAAATAGGAACTTCTATTTTTATTCCGAATTGTTGTTGCGGACTACAAATCCGGCAGGGTATTTTGCAACTTCTGGCTTCGCGGGAAGTGGGAATTTAGACCGGAAGTCAGTTTTGTATGTTTGTAATTAGGTTATTGGGTTATGAGTTATTTGAGATCA
This sequence comes from Dysmachus trigonus, assembly GCA_949715965.1. Classification (NCBI taxonomy): domain Eukaryota; kingdom Metazoa; phylum Arthropoda; class Insecta; order Diptera; family Asilidae; genus Dysmachus; species Dysmachus trigonus. The sequence goes on from OX454321.1 coordinate 47,444,127, forward strand.
TAGATTCAAGTGACTCAACGTGTATATAAAAATTGTCAAACGACCGGGAGCGTTCGGGCCTGTGCCGGTTGTCGAGGGGTGCAGAATACGTCAATTGTTTTCTTGGAGTACTAAGTATTGGGTGTTCGGTGCTAAATACTTAATACTGAGTACTAAGCTTAGGGTATAAGGTTCTGGGTATAGGATACTAAGTAATCGGAATTGGAGGCTGAATATTTGAATATTCAGTGCATCATTGCTAATACCAAGATTTAATACCAATCATACTTATAAAGCTAGCAGTTAGAAAGAAGAAGGAACCGGTGTTCACCTGTTCGGTTATTGTCATTGCGCGCACTAGTAGGTGTTTCCAATTATTGGATTACTGTCTTCAATAAATGCTAATTAATACAAGTTAATCGAAAAGAGGTAAGGTATGCTATGTTTTTGTTTTTACTAAGTATTAAGTCAATTAGAATATTGGTGTCCTAGTACCAAGAAAGTAAAAGCAGACTTGTTTACCATGAGATTATCGAGTACCTGCACGTAGTAGTACATTAATTAACCGACTTAACCGAAACAAAAAGGGGGATGCTCAAGTAGAATGTTTTTTTTAAAAGCTTTTATTTAACTTGCAATGTATGTATGTATGTTTGTTAAGGTGGAATCTTGCTACTCAATTTTGAAGCAGATATCTTCAACCGATTGAGCTGAAATTTTGTATGCACGTTTGGTTTGGATGACAATACACGATAAGCTGTGACGTCATTCTAAATCCAATATGGCGGACCGTCCAAGATGGCGGAATAGTTATTTTTAGTGCATTTCTACAATATGGGTATCAAATGAAAGGGTTTGTTGAGAGTAACTCGAAAAATAATGTGAAGTCATTCTAAATCCAATATGGCGGAACATCCAAGATGGCGGAATAGTTATTTTTTATGCACTTCTACAATATGGGTATCGAATGAAAGGGCTTGTTGACAGTAACTCGAAAAATAATGTGACGTCATTCTAAATCCAATATGGCGGAACATCCAAGATGGCGGAATAGTTATTTTTTATGCACTTCTGCAATATGGGTATCAAATGAAAGGGCTTGCCGAGAATAATTAAAAAAATATTCTGACATCATTCTTAATCCAATATGGCGGACTTTTGAGGTTTTTTATGCTTTCCTATAGTATGGATATTAAATGAAAGGGTTCGCTGAGAATAAAAATGCTGGAAAAACTGACAACTTATATCTAAATAATATTATACCATCAGATATAAACAAGACAGGAGGGCTACCTAAGGAGCTAGAAATATTTGTTGGGGCCAAGGTGATGTTGCGTTACAATGTAGATGTGTCCAAAGGTCTGGTGAATGGTGCCATTGGACATATAACAGCAATTATATGGCCCTGCTTCCGAAGAGCACAAATGTATGACACTGATATACCATCCGTCCGTATAGACTTCGGTAAAGACGGTGTTCACCTCATTCAGCCCAAGTCTGTGCAATTTCCAACAAAATATAGTCACGGAACCGCAGAACGAAGAATGCTGCCAATTGTATTATGCTGGGCTTGCACACTACACAAAATGCAGGGTAGTACTGTCGACCACGCCGTTGTTTACTTAGGCTCGAAGATCTTTGCTGCTGGTCAAGCATAAGTGGCCTTAAGTAGGTAAAATCATTAGAAGGTCTCCTTATTGAAGAGCTAGACTGTTCGAATTTAACCGGCAAACGACCTTGCAACAATGATGCGTTGAATGAGATGAACAGTCTCAGAAACCTAGCCAGCGATAACTAAAAAGTAAAAATAAAAGCAAAAAAACCTTTTTTAAAAAAAGCTTTTATTTAAATGCTCTAAAAAGAAGAAAATAAAATTTTCCTTTAAAAGGACCCCGCACATTTTGTATGGAAAAGTGCGTACAGTCAAATCGACTGAAAATTTAGTATGTTGTACTTCAGGACATCCTGATCAAAAGTTCCTATGGGCGCAACTTCAAAAAATGGCCAGTTTTAGAGATACAGGGTGTTTCATTTTAATAGACGTACTCACATATCTCGAAAACTACGCATCCTAGGAAAAAATGTTTCGGACAAATGTTATAGAGTACCACAAGGGTTAACTAGCGGTGACCTTGCCTTTGACCTTGAAGTCAAGGATCAAGGTCATTTCAAGGTCAAATCAATTTTTACATAGTCATCCCTACTTCTGACCCCGGAAATGGAAAAAGCGCAACATTTTACATGAACATGAACAATGAGTATATGTATGTCGCTAATATGTTTAGTTTCTTTAATTATTTCGATTACCAGCGTCTCTTATATTATCAAGTAAAGTGACGCTTGGATATTTGATATGAGGCTGGTGTCGCGCATACCCTAAGAACCATAACACACTTGCGACATGTGCATAGCAACCTAATGTTCTCGAACCTGATACACAAGTACAGTAATAACCTCTTATAGGCTCATTATTCTGATCCTCATGAGGTCTATAAGTTATCCATAACTGATACCTTGTCGAATTTCGGAAGCGAGAGTACAGCCGTACCCTGAGGAAACCATTTTCATACCGGTGCTCATCAAATTCAAAAAATTCGGATCCATCGCGTACTAGTTTATCCTGAATATAAGCAGGTGCTAAATTAATCTGATAAATACCGACAGTTAGCTCTTTCAGATATTCGATATCTAATCTTGGAAAATCAAGAACGTGGTTCTCGTTTAACCGATTCCACATTGCATTTCTCCTTGATAGATGTTTTTGTTCTACCCGAAGCCTTACTGTGTTTTCAATGCCCGCTCTTTCACGCATTTGTTGAGCAAGTTCCGGTGTAGCTCCTGCCATTCGTATAATTTCTCGGTACCTGTTGATTATAGCACCTGCAATTAAATAAAACTCTCGCAGATGAATTGCATGAACAACCGAAATAGTGTTCTTAAAAAACTTGAAGATCGATTTGATATGGCCATTGCGTGCTTCTATGATCCATCTAGATTTTGTGATCAATCTTGAATCATTAGCCTCTGCAGTTTTGAGCTGCCCTTGTCCTTGCTGAAGAAATGGAGGAATTTTATAATCAATCCCAAGGTTTTCTAATAGAGGTGAAACATCTCTGTAGCCGCGATCAACGATAAGTATCGCATCCTCGCCTAGCCATTCCCTTAGTGCACCTGCATCTGTTTCGAACTCGCTTTGAAGCATTGCAGCATCGTTGTTCTTGGAATCGGCAAAATAAGGACCATGAATGTCTAGAACATACCCATCAGGAGCAACTATCAAGGCTGGCTTGATCAAATGACGCCCCTTATGAAGACTATATGATTGCCTGAGGGACTGAAAATTGCTAGGCTTTTCAATGTAAGAATACGTTCCATCTATACATGCGATGACTGTAGGATTAGCAACATTTGGATTATATAGCGTATTAGTGAATTCGGTCACATGGGCATTGATGTAGTCCTGCCGTGTAATCGCAGTAAGTCCAATATTTTGAGGTACAAAACGTAACATTAAGGATTGCCTCACTGTGCTTATGGCCAAGCTAACAGCTTGCCTACTATTATAATTAAATATAACTTTTAAGAAGTCATCACAAAGACTTTGCTTAAGCTTACAAAGAAAAGCCAATAAATCTTTTTCCTGCACATATCGATGACTGTGTGGTATGCCTACAGGATCACAGTAATCTAGCATTTCCCGAAAGTTTTGTTTTGTCACAGACGTACGTAACTTGAAGTCATCATCAGATAGCGTATTTTGGCTTATAATAGCAAACTTATTTGCTTTTGAAACTTCACCCAAGTTGCTAAGGAAACTTTGCAATTGACTGCCAATTAGTCTGTAAAACTTATTTAAATACTGCAAACCTGGTAGAAGTGCCTGTAAAAGGTCACCATTTTCAGTCAAATGATGTAAGCAACAGCGAGTTTTTTGAGGGATAAATATATTTACATTCAAAAATACCTTAGCTCTAGCAGATGGCGTTAGTGTATGAACGTTATCATTTGCATTGCATATAAGACAACTTTTACCATCACTTTGTTTAAGGACATTCAGTCGTATGCATGTAGGATCGTTTCGCATATATATTTCAGATTGAATAAGTCTGAAACAAGTAATACATAAACGGGATTCGCTTCTTATTTCTTCAAAAGACCTACGAAGATCTTGACGAAACCGAACAGCTATCTGTCGCTGATTTTCATTGTCAACTCCGTCAAGTTTTTTCATCACTCTTGGTGAACCAGCAAGGTCACAAACAAAACAGTGAATTTGATTTCGAAATGCCATTTTTGAAAATATGTCAGATACTTCCAAAAGCAACAAAATACAAAATCGCCAAAATTAATAAGTCCGCAGGTTGAAAAGATCCAAAGACAAAAGTGGAGAACCGGAATGACTAAAATCCAACAATTCCCGACTCCCTATCTAAGTTCAACTCCATTCGAACTAATATTTTTTTACCCTCACAGACGACTCGTTCTTGATTTTCCAAGATTAGATATCGAATATCTGAAAGAGCTAACTGTCGGTATTTATCAGATTAATTTAGCACCTGCTTATATTCAGGATAAACTAGTACGCGATGGATCCGAATTTTTTGAATTTGATGAGCACCGGTATGAAAATGGTTTCCTCAGGGTACGGCTGTACTCCCGCTTCCGAAATTCGACAAGGTATCAGTTATGGATAACTTATAGACCTCATGAGGATCAGAATAATGAGCCTATAAGAGGTTATTACTGTACTTGTGTATCAGGTTCGAGAACATTAGGTTGCTGTGCACATGTCGCAAGTGTGTTATGGTTCTTAGGGTATGCGCGACACCAGCCTCATATCAAATATCCAAGCGTCACTTTACTTGATAATATAAGAGACGCTGGTAGCCGAAATAATTAAAGAAACTAAACATATTAGCGACATACATATACTCATTGTTCATGTTCATGCAAAATGTTGCCCTTTTTCCATTTCCGGGGTCAGAAGTAGAGATCACTATGTAAAAATTGATTTGACCTTGAAATGACCTTGATCCTTGACTTCAAGGTCAAAGGCAAGGTCACCGCTAGTTAACCCTTGTGGTACTCTATAACTTTTGTCCGAAACATTTTTTCCTAGGATGCGTAGTTTTCGAGATATGTGAGTACATCTATTAAAATGAAACACCCTGTATCTCTAAAACTGGCCATTTTTTGAAGTTGCGCCCATAGGAACTTTTGATCAGGATGTCCTGAAGTACAACATACTAAATTTTCAGTCGATTTGACTGTACGCACTTTTCCATACAAAATGTGCGGGGTCCTTTTAACTATCAACTTATAGCCTCATTATACACAATTTATATGATCATAAAAGCTTGTCGCGAGGTTTGCGTAAGTACCTATAAGTATTTAATTAAACTGAAATTTTAAAAAAAATTAAAATTAGCTGATTAAGTTACTCAATTAAATAGGTACTAGTTTATTTACACAAGTAAATCGCGCGACAAGCTTTTATGATCATATAAATTGTATATAATGAGGCTATAAGTTGATAGTTAAAATTTTAAAGGAAAATTTTATTTTCTTCTTTTTAGAGCATTTAAATAAAAGCTTTTTTTAAAAAAGGTTTTTTTGCTTTTAATTTTTTGTGTATGTATTCCGTCGATATTTTTGCCGATTGTTTCGATGATTCTTATGTTGTTCGATAGGATATGTTTAATATTTGGTCCCATACAAATTATATGAAAATCGGTGTAGTACGTTTTTAGAAAACTAACAAAATCAAAAAAAAATACAAAATTTGTGATTGTTGCAATTGAATATGAAATTTCGAAAAGGGCACATCTCTGAATATTGCAGCTTTTCAGGGAATGAAAAAAACTAATTGTTTTCTAAAGAAGTTTAATATTTGAAAAAATATTTTTGAGTCCCATTTTGTCGACAGTAGAACTAAGAACTAGAGGGAAGAATGGGGAGAAAATGATATACTGAGCCACTTCGACGCAGCGATTTTCGCAGACGGCTCTAAAACTGAGATGGGAGTTGGGGCCGGGATCTTCTCAACAGATCTAAATGTCGAAGAGTCTTTCCGCCTTCCTGATCATGCGAGCGTTTTCCAGGCGGAAGTGTTAGCGATCATGAAGGCATGCTTCATCTTAGGAAATTCCGCAAGCCAGAAACGGATTGCTATTCTAACTGACTTCCAGGCCGCTATCAGAGCTCTCGATTCGGCTATCGTGTCTTCAAAACTTGTAGAGAAGTGTCGTGAATGCCTTCTTTTTCTTTTTCTTTTTAAACAGCATTTATTTGATTTTTCAGTATACATACATATATATTACATAGACTAAATGCTTAAAATCTATTTCTTAATATTATTCCTAACTAGCTGGGTTACCCGGTTTCACCCGGCGTTGGGTAAATACTTACTAATTAAACACTTCTTAAATGTTCTAGTTTGTTTTATTGATAATATTCGAAATTAGTGTCTCCGGAATAATCATTGTAGGGGAAGATCGTTACCCTTCGTACGCGGGGCACATTCATACAGTCAAAATAAAACTTGAACGAAACAACGTAAGGTCTTGCTTTTGCATGTGTGCGTGAGTCGAGGTACCAACTCTACGTCAACGTAGTATCGCGCCATTCGCACCGGTAAGAGTGAAGTGGCAGGCACGAACGTGTTTTCGCGCTCGGTAAGTAATTTTTTGATCAATGTTTTTGTCTATTGTTACCGTAGATAAAATAAGTTTTCGTGTAGAGTATTCTATCAGTAAGTAGCAAAATATACTTAAGATACGTTTTCAATACTTAATTTATGACGTTTTCCTATTAATATTAAAAGAGGTGTTTTTTTGTTGTTATTTAGTTAGTGGGGTACTTTCGGACAGACCTAGATGGGGCACGTTTGAACGCGTACGAATGTGCCCCCAGGTAGGTACGATTTACGCTGCAAATAAAAGTGGCTGGATAAACAGCGATATATTCGTCTCTGTTTTAAAACATATCCAGAAGCACACACTCTGCACAAAAGATAACCCCATATTATTGTTGTGTGACAATCATGAAAGCCATCAAATACACCAAAGAAAATGGCATAATTTACCTATCTTTTCCACCACATACATCTCACCGCCTACAACCACTTGATGTGGGAGTCTTTGGACCATTTAAATCAAAGTTGAAAATTGCTTTCAATAATTGGCATATAATGAACCCAGGCAAAGCATTGACAATTTACAATATTCCAAAGTTTGTGAAAATTGCATTTTTCGAATCATTCACGGCAAAAAATATCACAAGCGGGTTTAACAAACCCGGAATATGACCTCTTAATGAATTAGCCTTTAGTGACGAAGATTTTGCTCCAACTGAGGTGTATACATCCGGTAACTTAGAACATGTGCGTCCTACTCAAAACGTCGTTGAAGATTTGTCAGCACCTACTCCGCAGCCAAGTGTCTCTGATATCTGCCAACCCTCTACTTCTGGAACACAGGATTTCTTGGAGGTTCCGCGAGAATCTACAGAACAAACTATTAACTCACCATTGATAACTTCTGATGATGAACTACAAAGGTTTAATTTAGATGCTTGTGAACCAGATGCTTTGAATAATTCACCAATCCATCAAATAGTAGCTCCTTTGAAGACAGTTTTCACACCAGAGGCAATTCGACCCTATCCGACTGTTGTAAGAAGTAATAAAACAAACAAAGGACGACGGCCAGGAAAATCACGTATTTATACTGACTCACCAGAAAAAAAGCTAATTGAAGAGAAACACAATGAAAAGCGATTGAAAAAGCTAGAACAGGAAAGAAGGGCTAGGGCAAGACAAATGAAACGTAGTTTAGCTGATTTTAATTTAAAAACGAAGAACAAGAAAGCTAAAAACACAGAAAGTGATGGATCTAATACAAGCTTTCAAGAGAGTTCAACTTCTACCACAGATGAAGATGAAACCGAGCATGAAAATTTTGAAATGAACAGAAGCCAATTGACAGTTGATGTAATACCAGAAAATATTGAAGACGGTTCGTTTATTTTAGTGAGGTTCCCTAAGAAAAAAAGTATTATTTACTATGTAGGAAAAGTTGTCGATCACTATAGTCAGACTGAATTTAAAGTATCTTATCTAAGAAAGAAGCCAGGCTTTTCGTGGACATTTGTTTTCCCTGATGAAGATATTCATACTGTTTATATAACTGATGTTGAAATGATTCTTCCTGAACCTAAGCCTCCAACAGTTTGTACTTCTAGAACATCAAAACTTTTCACTTTTTCAGTAAATTTTTCTAATTTTACTGTTCAATAGTTTTTATTATCTTGTTAATTAACAACAACTTTTTGCAGTACTAATCCGCACCAAAGGTTAAAAAATATGATTCTAAGTTTAAGATAACTAATTTACGTAGAAAATGAAGCAATTTCATGTTTTATTGTTAGAGGAAAGTAATTTAATTTTCGTCAATTTTAAGAAAAGTCATTTAAGTTTTGTTTTAAATAAGAAAAGCTATGTAATTTTTGTTGACTATAAGAAAAGTATTTTATTTTTGTTTAATAGAAGTTAAATCTTTATTTTTGTGTTTAATTTCATTGCTAATAAAGGAATTTTGATTTATATGTGTCGTTTTAATCGCACGTACGAAACTACCCCACAGCGTACGAAGGTACCCCCAACACTGTATATAGGTGCCCCATTGTTGGGGCAGATTCGTACATATTCCAGATTTAGTTTAAATCATAATTATGATTGAAACATCAGATGAAACTATCTGTCATTTTTTTATATGAATCTCAGATAGTTAGACTATAAATTTAAGCTGTCAGTTGATTGATTCATGAAAAAATAAAAAATAAAAAAAATAAAATGTGAAAACCGTACGAAGGGTCCCCACCTTCCCCTACTAATTTTAATTAAAATCCGTTGAAATCGAGACATTCGGTTGCCATATTGGATCCGCCATCTTGGATTTACAACTTTTGATAATATTCGGAACTTGAATCCTCAGAATAATCATTGTACCAATTTTCATTAAAATCCGTTGAAATCGAGACATTCTGGTCGCCATGTTGGATTTGGAAATTTTGCTAATATTCAAAATTAGTGGCCTCAGAATAATCATTGTACCAATTTTCATTAAAATCCTTTGAAATCGGTAAATCTTGGTCACCATATTGGGTCCGCCATCTTGGATTTGTAAATTTTGATAACATTCAAAATTAGTGACCTCAATATAATCATTGTACTAACTTTCATTAAAATCCATTGAAATCGAGAGATATTGGTCGCCATATTGGTTCCCCCATCTTGGATTTGTAAATTTTGATAACATCCAAAAACAGTGACCTCAACATATTCATTGTACTAATTTTCATTAAAATCCGTTGAAATCGAGAAATATTGGTCGCCATATTGGGTCCGCCATTTTGGATTTGTACATTTTGATAATATTCAAAATCAGTGACCTCAAGACAATCATTGTACTAATTTTCACCAAAATCCGTTGAAATCGAGAAATATGGTCGCCATTTTGGATCCGCCATCTTGGATTTCTAAATTTTGACAATATTCAAAATCAGTGACCTCAAAACATTCATTGTACTAATTTTCATTAAAATCCATTGAAATCGAGAAATCTTGGTCGCCATATTGGATCCGCCATCTTGAATTTCTAAATTTGGACAGCGGATTTGAAATCCCCATTCCGCAAAACCCCTATGTACCGATTTTCATGAAAATTGCTTCAAATTTAAAATTTTCAGCCGCCATCTTGGATCCGCCATTTTGAAACCCTACGTATTATCCGAAAAAAAATTAGCCTATATGTTAAGTCGGAATATGTACTACCTTCGGACAAAAAATGAAAAATATCGATGCAAGCGTTTAGGCGTGATTGAGCAACAAACAAACAAACAAACTTTCATTTTTATATATATATAGGGATTCTATAAAACCCACGGTTATTCATAAAATGTTTTTGATCATTATATTTATTTTTCAAAGTCTAATATGCTTCCTGTTCCTTCTACTGGGATTTTCTTTTTTTAAATAATTAAGAAAAATCTTTAAAAAAACTTAATTTCTATATTTCTAATATTTGCTTCATGAGCATGCTCAGACCACTTTGTTATTAAATTGAAAGGGCAAAGACTCAGCTCTTCTCCAGCCACCAGTATTTGGAGAGGGCCTTAATGGCTTCCTCCTTATCCCGTTTTGAGACGCTGATACTGAAATGGACCAAGGCTCTGGAGTATTCATTTGGATTGAAATTAATCGCTTTGTCCCTGGCTCCTCTATGGATATGGTATAGAAGTGGTACCCCTGATGAGTTTTGTATCATACCCTCACTATCTAGATACAAAAAAGTCTCTGGAGGGATGAAGCTGTTTAATCTAGATCTCTCGTGGTACAACCGATTTGGGTAGTATGCCCCCGAAATCAGATTGTTTTCGTTATCCATATCTCTCACAATGTGCCCTCGTATTAACTTAATAATGTGGTTATCAATCCTGTTTATGTCAGCCATTTCATAGAGGACTGCGTTGGAGTAGTACCGCTCGTACTCTGATTCCGGGGTTCGGTACTTCGAGAGACATGCGCGAATGCACTGTCTTTCAAACACCCGGATTTTCTCCATGTATGAAGGCGAAATGTTAAACCAAACAGGACATCCATATGCTAGAATGGGCCTGACCAGTGATTGGTAACATATGATCTTGACCCTAGAATGAAGATGTTTGCTTTGAAAAAGCCTTCTGGTCATCTGGAAGGCGTTATGGGCCTTTTTAAGTGAATTGTTGACCTGATTTTTAAAGACAAGGCAATTGTCTAGCCAGATCCCTAAGTATTTTACCACGGTCTTTTGCTGTAATTCTGTCCTGTTTGGCTGTTGAGTACCAGTTTTTTTCCAGTTCAATCTGGTATCCGAATTCGCCTTTTTTACAGCTGACCTAAACAGGATTGCTCCGCATTTTTTTAAATTTATTTTTAATTTCCACTTATTAGCATAACTTTCTATTGTTTGGAGGTCACGTTGTAAGAGTCTTTGAATATCTTTCACCTTCGGACCTGTCCTGTACGCTATTAGGTCATCTGCATAAGCTATTGCATGAGGAAGGGAACCTACAAGATCACTTGTGTAAATATTGAACAGCAGTGGAGAGAGCACAACACCCTCTTGCAACCCGTTTTTGATTTGGAAGGGTCTACTATAGAGAAGATTTCCACTTTTTACAAGAAACTTCTACTCCGTTATCAAGTTATAAATTGTGTACAATAAATATTCCGGCATTTCAAATGTAATTAATTTATGGAGAAGGCCCTCTAGCCACACTGTGTCGAAGGCCTTTTCAAAGTCAATAAGACATGCTCCTGTGCATTGTCCCTTGCTCTGATTCCACTGTATGTCGGAAACCAATTTGTTTGCGGCATGAATAGTGTTATGCCGAGGTCTAAAGCCGAATTGATTGTCCGGTATGATATTATTCTCTTCGGTCCAGGCTACCAGAGATTTCAGGACAACCCGCTCAAATAGCTTGCTTATATTAGGCAAGAGGCTTATCGCCCTGAGATTTGAGGGGTTGGTCCTGTCTCTGTTCCTCTTAGGGATGGGGAAGACCGTCGCTATTTTCCAACACGTCGGACAATGGGCGTTGTTCAACATGTTGTTGAACAGGACGGTGTAAATGTCCGTCACTACCCGAGGCATATGTCGTAGTACGATTAGATGTTCGGAATCCCATCGACTCCCGACGATTTTTTTGAGTTCGTTCCTAGGAAAAGAAGAGCAAATTCCTCCTTTCCGACGAAATAGGATCCCGTCGGATCGTCTGAGACGTTGTCGGCCGGGTTATCCTCATTGAACAATGCGAAGGATCGGTTCTCAGATTTTCTTGTCCTTATTTCGTCTGTGAGTCGCGAGAGACTGTGATGGACGCGGTTCTCCAGATCATGGTCCGGACGGACACATGTGTTAAGCGAGTGCACGCTCTGGTAAAACGCCCCCATCACATCCACTCTAGCTCGCTCCTCTTCCACGAGGAACGTACTCTCGTCAAGGGTAACCTCGCCCGGGTCTATTCCTGCTTCTCTTAGATATTGCTCACTCTGTCTGGTTCTCGGGATGCACAGACTCTCAATTTGATTACTATCCCTCCTCTTGAATATTTGATTTATGTTTGGAAACATACTCGGGTTACTGGAGTTTATAGCCCGAATTTTTTTGTTCCAATACTCATTTATTGAATTCGAAAAATTAATTTTAATAAGCTGTTGGAGGACCTTTAATTGGTACTTGAGAGATGCAGCCCGAGGACCATGTCTGTCAGCAAAGTTTCGTTGGAGATTTTTTAACTCCGTTAGTAGTCTACTTTTTTGTCTTTGTAGCGCGTCGATTGTACGGTTTCTGTATGCGTCTAAATTAGATCCCTGTTTCGTTTTTGGTATAGTCTTGTCCATTGTCTGTCGGGTGATGTCGTCCAAGTCTTTCAGGTACTGGTCTATCTCCGAGTTTGTTAAGTTTCAGCTGTTAGGTGGCATTTCAAGGTTTGTTCTTACCGCCTTTAGCATAATCTTGCTGAAGCGAGACCAGTCGACGTGTCTATAGTTATACTTACCTCTTTGGTCGAAATCCGCCAATTCGAAAGATTCGTCTGGTAAATGTCCTGTCAAGGAGAGTCCGTTGTGGTCACTGTCGTAGTAGACTACTTGTAGTCTGTTAACTTCTGTGTCGTTCGTTTGAGTGAGTTCTATCCGGTTGTCAATTAGAGCTAGGTCTAGAAATAAACCGTGGTTTGGAAGTGAAGGGGATTCCGTTGTTAGTAATGCGATTTTGTACGAAATACGATTATTAACCTACCAATCATTGAGTAGGTTGCCTCGGGTATTAACTGTGTTGTTATTCCAGGCCATGTGCTTTGCATTAAAGTCTCCAGCTATGATAAAATAATTATGTATTGAATCTAGCTGGAGTTGTTGGAATATTTTATTAATTTCGTTAATAGTTACCGACTGAAGAGAATTTGGTGGGGTTCGTGGGGCGTATGTAATGTATGTGATCTTTACTCTTTTTGGACAAAACGCTCCACGCTTTCTTTCATAATAAATCATAGTAAATATTCAATAAAGATGATTACCTACTTATAACCATTTCGCATAGGTAATTATTTATCGTTCATCACGAACTGAAATCTATCGAGCTAATGAAGATTTCGCAAAGGGAAAACTCTTGAGTCATCAAACTAAATGTCCGAATTATTTTGTAATTTTTAGTGCGTGCTAAAAGCGTGTTTTTTAGTTTTTTAAACTATTATTTTTATTTGTTTTATTTTTCATCATGTGGTTCCCACGAGTAGTGGACAAATAGACGGTCGACCCCCCCAGAGGTCCATGTAGGGGGGCAAGGCTAATTACAATAGGGTTGCGCCCGGTGCTCTAAGGTGACGCTAGCGACATGATATTTTTTACCACCCTCATACCATTCAGCCCTCGGCGCGTATCCTACCTTGGCTTAGGTGAGATCTCATAGACTCAAATTCCAATCTTCGTATTCCTCTCGTCGAACCTTATTGATTGATACCCATGACATGATAATTTGGTAAGAAAATGTCATTTCGCATTATTTTCAGCAAACCCTTTCATTTTATACCTAAATCATAGGGCTGCATTTTAAATAGCCAATCCGCCACCTTGGGACGGCCGCCATGTTGGATTTAGGTCACGTGATTATTTTTTTCGTATGCCATTCAGCAAACCCTTTCATTTAATACCCATATCATGGGGGTGCATTTCAAATAGCCAATCCGCCATCTTGGATGTCCGCCATGTTGGATTTAAGTCACGTGACTATTTTTTTCGTATTCCTGACAGCAAACCCTTTCCCTGGGGGTGCATTTCAAATAGCCTGTCCGCCATCTTGGATGTCCGCCATCTTGGATGTCCGCCATATTGGATTTAAGTCACGTGACTATTTTTTTTCGTTTTCCTGACAGCAAACCCTTTCATTTGATACCCATATCATGAGGGTGGATTTCAAACAGCCAGTCCGCCATCTTGGGGAGGCCGCCATATTGGATTTGTAATGACGTTTCTTAGCTAGTCATCTATTGTCATCAGAACTCAGAGCGTGTGCAAAATTTCATCCTAATCGAAGACCGGGAAGTGGGTCAAATTAAGATTCCAAGATGTTCTTACATACATAGTTAGTTACAAGTGAAGCTAATAAAAGCGTGTTAATAAATGGGGAGATTTCTCTTTCTTTCCCTAGAGGCAGCTGTTGTAAAACGTTTTACATTCATGAACTTGAGCTTTTCTTCCTCAAGTTCTTTAAGCTCCTCGAGTATTTGGTCCGGTTCAGTATCCGGGTCTATTCCTTTTAATATAATAGTTTGGGCTCGTTCAGACTTTGCTGTGTACGTAAAAAATTGAGTCTTGGCCCTTTCAAGACACGCTTTGATTTTGTGGTACTTTGCCATGGTCTGAACATGGAGAGCGTGGTTATTTCCGCTAAATCTCTTAATGCTAAAGCCCGATTTAAGAGCTACCTTACAAATAGCTAAAGTATCGCTAACAGGTTGAAAAGCTATGTTTATTGGGGGTACCTTAGTAGTTTTAACGTTGCGAGTGGTGCTGGGTGGTGTCCTTGTCGTCTTCTTTGGGCTGGACCTTTCTGTGTCTTCCGTTGGTGTAGATGGGCCAGATGTTGTACGTTTTGATAGTAGAGCCGATGCCGAAGTTTCCCTTGAGTTTTTATTCATGATCTTTTCTATGACTTCCTGTAGCCTGGTCTCTTCTTCTTCATTGTTCGTGTTGAGCTCTTTGTAGCTGTTTCAGGAACCCTTGTACTCCCCTGGTTCTGTTTCATAAGATGAGCTGTCCGTTTCTACTTCTGTAGCGCTTCTTTTACTGTTTGGGTGATGGTTCTTTGTCGGTGATTTACTTTTAGGTGGATGGCTTTTTAAATACTCGCCTTCATTTCTGCCTATTGGTTTCAATTTCCATTTCTGTTTCTTGTGCTGTGGAAAATAGTGGTATTCCAGTGTTTTGCCTTCTGGTGTGGATCATTGCTGAGCTCTCACTGCTTTCGTTTGCTGAATTTTCTTTGGTTTCATTTAATTCTATCTTAGCTCTCGAATTTGTGGTGTTTGCCGTTGTAGTCATCTGTGTTGAGTTTTACCTCCTAACATCTGTTGATTTAGCAAATCGTCCATTTGGTGCTCTGTTCGTATGACGAGCCCCGTTTTGCGGGTGTGGATTTTCTGCCATGCCTGAGCCGCTTGTGCCCGGCTGGCTCCTTTGCTGAGGAGTTTTACCTCGTTCACGATACGCCTCCCTTCAGCGGACGCAGAATTTGCGTCTGCAGGTGTTTTAAATAAAAAAGGCTCGATCGAGCCAGGCAGCAGACTCGAACTCCAGTCTCCGCCGTAAGGGACAAGTGGTCCTACTGATTGAGCTAACGATCTTGTTACCACGATCGTGCTAAACGTTGCACTTTGTGCCTTAAAGAGAAAATTTTCCTCACGGCACTCACGCCTTGAATATATTGTCCGCGAAATTCCCAGATGGCCGGATTTCCGTGCCGTTAGCTGGATTCCCGTACTAATATGGGTAATCGCTGAGATTACTTCTCTGTTCACCTTTATCACTCTAACTCGATAAATATCACAGTTTTCACCATATAAACTTTTTCCACTACTAGCACTGGCAGTTTCTCGACTGAACTTGTACACGATTCAGACGAGACTTGTCGTGAATGCCTGGCCAGGTTAGGTAACAGCCTTGATATCACGGTACTCTGGGTTCCAGGTCATAGGAACATAGGAGGAAATGAAGGGGCTGACTGCTTGGCTAGGCAGGGCGCTACAAGGGAGGAAGCTCAGATGGAGCGAGTTCTTACTCCTCTGGGATCGATTAAAAAGGGAATTCAGGCCCATTTTCTTGCTATTGCCAACAAAAATTGGAAAAATCTTGGCACTTGCGCTATTTCTAGAATGACATGGCCCTCCTACGACAGGAGGAAAACGCAAGAGCTTCTAAATCTGACCCGTGAGAACATGGCCAGAGTTGTGGCGGTGTACACTGGTCACTGGCCCATAGGTGAGCACGCAGCTAAGCTAGGGATCCCCTTCAACCCTTACTGCCGCAGTTGCGAAGACCCAAATGAGAAGGAGACGCCTGTCCATTTTCTGTGCAAATGTCCGGCCCTTGCTGTGGCTAGACATCGTGCAATGGGTGATTATTTTATTGATGATCTCAGGGAGATGTCGAAAAAGCGGGTTAGTGACATTGTTCACTATCTCAATGCCACAGAATGGCTTTAGCCCAAGGCGAAGTTTCCCTGTCCACTAAACCACCCCAAACACATTAAGGGGACTGTCCGATTTTTTAAGCCAAAAAATAGGTCATTTTAATTATTTTTTTTCAAGAAAACTACTGAAGGTATGACAACGATTTTTTTTTAAACGTTTTATTGATCCTTCGACTACATTAGAGAATTTTGTTGAGTCACTCCGGAACCGGGAACCCCCCCCTCCAGCTCTTCAAAGTTTGCCGCTCCGTCCGCTTGTTGCGCGAATCTTTTTGCCTCAGGTGAACAAAAATGAAAAATTCATAAATTTATTAAAACTTTACACTGTTTAGCCCATTGTAATAGGGACAGTTTTTAAAATGGGAAAAAACATACAAAATGGCGGACACTTGAAAAAAAAAGTCGTTTTTTCGTCATTTTTTTTTTAGTTTTTTGGCAATATCTTTGAAAAAAAAAATAAAATAAAAAATGTGATTCTATTACAATGGGCGTATATATTATAACAATAAGTGTGCCAAGTTTCAAGATAAAATCATGAGCCGTTTTCTTTTAATTAGCGCAACCGACATCAATTCCGACGAACGGAGAAATTCACTGTCAAAGTTTAAAGTGCATTTTGGCTAGAAAAAAGTGTATTTTCTCACGAAGAAAGTGGACTTTAGTCGGGATTTTTTTTACAAAGAAACATCAAAAATACCTACCTCCTTATATTTCATTCATCAATTCAAGGCCACAAATCCGAACGCTATTCACACGCGTTTCATAGCTCGCACCTGCTCTCCGGCTCATCGACTCAGACGGCCGCGCGACGGGAGGCACGCCTCTTAAATGACCTGTAACTTTTGAACCGCTCAAGATATCGGTTCCAAATTTTTACAAGTTATTTTTAAAAGTATAAACTATTGATTAAGCGAAAAAAAAAAAATCGATTTTTTGAAGCAAAAAAATCGGACAGTCCCCTTAATAACCAAATCATATTTAGATTGTTGTGGTATCAAAATGGCGCCTTTGTAGCGCTTATTGGATTCCGACGAGAATCGACGTTAGAATCGCCACCTAAACCAACCAACCAACCAACCAACCAACCAACCAGAACTAATACCAGAGATGTTCCCTTTTCGAACATAATAGTCGGAATATGTACTACCTTCGGACAAAAAATGAAAAATATCGATGCAAGCGTTTAGGCGTGATTGAGCAACAAACAAACAAACAAACAAACAAACAAACAAACAAACTTTCATTTTTATATATATATAGGGATTCTATAAAACCCACGGTTTTTCATAAAATGTTTTTGATCATTATATTTATTTTTCAAAGTCTAATATGCTTCCTGTTCCTTCTACTGGGATTTTCTTTTTTTAAATAATTAAGAAAAATCTTTAAAAAAACTTAATTTCTATATTTCTAATATTTGCTTCATGAGCATGCTCAGACCACTTTGTTATTAAATTGAAAGGGCAAAGACTCAGCTCTTCTCCAGCCACCAGTATTTGGAGAGGGCCTTAATGGCTTCCTCCTTATCCCGTTTTGAGACGCTGATACTGAAATGGACCAAGGCTCTGGAGTATTCATTTGGATTGAAATTAATCGCTTTGTCCCTGGCTCCTCTATGGATATGGTATAGAAGTGGTACCCCTGATGAGTTTTGTATCATACCCTCACTATCTAGATACAAAAAAGTCTCTGGAGGGATGAAGCTGTTTAATCTAGATCTCTCGTGGTACAACCGATTTGGGTAGTATGCCCCCGAAATCAGATTGTTTTCGTTATCCATATCTCTCACAATGTGCCCTCGTATTAACTTAATAATGTGGTTATCAATCCTGTTTATGTCAGCCATTTCATAGAGGACTGCGTTGGAGTAGTACCGCTCGTACTCTGATTCCGGGGTTCGGTACTTCGAGAGACATGCGCGAATGCACTGTCTTTCAAACACCCGGATTTTCTCCATGTATGAAGGCGAAATGTTAAACCAAACAGGACATCCATATGCTAGAATGGGCCTGACCAGTGATTGGTAACATATGATCTTGACCCTAGAATGAAGATGTTTGCTTTGAAAAAGCCTTCTGGTCATCTGGAAGGCGTTATGGGCCTTTTTAAGTGAATTGTTGACCTGATTTTTAAAGACAAGGCAATTGTCTAGCCAGATCCCTAAGTATTTTACCACGGTCTTTTGCTGTAATTCTGTCCTGTTTGGCTGTTGAGTACCAGTTTTTTTCCAGTTCAATCTGGTATCCGAATTCGCCTTTTTTACAGCTGACCTAAACAGGATTGCTCCGCATTTTTTTAAATTTATTTTTAATTTCCACTTATTAGCATAACTTTCTATTGTTTGGAGGTCACGTTGTAAGAGTCTTTGAATATCTTTCACCTTCGGACCTGTCCTGTACGCTATTAGGTCATCTGCATAAGCTATTGCATGAGGAAGGGAACCTACAAGATCACTTGTGTAAATATTGAACAGCAGTGGAGAGAGCACAACACCCTCTTGCAACCCGTTTTTGATTTGGAAGGGTCTACTATAGAGAAGATTTCCACTTTTTACAAGAAACTTCTACTCCGTTATCAAGTTATAAATTGTGTACAATAAATATTCCGGCATTTCAAATGTAATTAATTTATGGAGAAGGCCCTCTAGCCACACTGTGTCGAAGGCCTTTTCAAAGTCAATAAGACATGCTCCTGTGCATTGTCCCTTGCTCTGATTCCACTGTATGTCGGAAACCAATTTGTTTGCGGCATGAATAGTGTTATGCCGAGGTCTAAAGCCGAATTGATTGTCCGGTATGATATTATTCTCTTCGGTCCAGGCTACCAGAGATTTCAGGACAACCCGCTCAAATAGCTTGCTTATATTAGGCAAGAGGCTTATCGCCCTGAGATTTGAGGGGTTGGTCCTGTCTCTGTTCCTCTTAGGGATGGGGAAGACCGTCGCTATTTTCCAACACGTCGGACAATGGGCGTTGTTCAACATGTTGTTGAACAGGACGGTGTAAATGTCCGTCACTACCCGAGGCATATGTCGTAGTACGATTAGATGTTCGGAATCCCATCGACTCCCGACGATTTTTTTGAGTTCGTTCCTAGGAAAAGAAGAGCAAATTCCTCCTTTCCGACGAAATAGGATCCCGTCGGATCGTCTGAGACGTTGTCGGCCGGGTTATCCTCATTGAACAATGCGAAGGATCGGTTCTCAGATTTTCTTGTCCTTATTTCGTCTGTGAGTCGCGAGAGACTGTGATGGACGCGGTTCTCCAGATCATGGTCCGGACGGACACATGTGTTAAGCGAGTGCACGCTCTGGTAAAACGCCCCCATCACATCCACTCTAGCTCGCTCCTCTTCCACGAGGAACGTACTCTCGTCAAGGGTAACCTCGCCCGGGTCTATTCCTGCTTCTCTTAGATATTGCTCACTCTGTCTGGTTCTCGGGATGCACAGACTCTCAATTTGATTACTATCCCTCCTCTTGAATATTTGATTTATGTTTGGAAACATACTCGGGTTACTGGAGTTTATAGCCCGAATTTTTTTGTTCCAATACTCATTTATTGAATTCGAAAAATTAATTTTAATAAGCTGTTGGAGGACCTTTAATTGGTACTTGAGAGATGCAGCCCGAGGACCATGTCTGTCAGCAAAGTTTCGTTGGAGATTTTTTAACTCCGTTAGTAGTCTACTTTTTTGTCTTTGTAGCGCGTCGATTGTACGGTTTCTGTATGCGTCTAAATTAGATCCCTGTTTCGTTTTTGGTATAGTCTTGTCCATTGTCTGTCGGGTGATGTCGTCCAAGTCTTTCAGGTACTGGTCTATCTCCGAGTTTGTTAAGTTTCAGCTGTTAGGTGGCATTTCAAGGTTTGTTCTTACCGCCTTTAGCATAATCTTGCTGAAGCGAGACCAGTCGACGTGTCTATAGTTATACTTACCTCTTTGGTCGAAATCCGCCAATTCGAAAGATTCGTCTGGTAAATGTCCTGTCAAGGAGAGTCCGTTGTGGTCACTGTCGTAGTAGACTACTTGTAGTCTGTTAACTTCTGTGTCGTTCGTTTGAGTGAGTTCTATCCGGTTGTCAATTAGAGCTAGGTCTAGAAATAAACCGTGGTTTGGAAGTGAAGGGGATTCCGTTGTTAGTAATGCGATTTTGTACGAAATACGATTATTAACCTACCAATCATTGAGTAGGTTGCCTCGGGTATTAACTGTGTTGTTATTCCAGGCCATGTGCTTTGCATTAAAGTCTCCAGCTATGATAAAATAATTATGTATTGAATCTAGCTGGAGTTGTTGGAATATTTTATTAATTTCGTTAATAGTTACCGACTGAAGAGAATTTGGTGGGGTTCGTGGGGCGTATGTAATGTATGTGATCTTTACTCTTTTTGGACAAAACGCTCCACGCTTTCTTTCATAATAAATCATAGTAAATATTCAATAAAGATGATTACCTACTTATAACCATTTCGCATAGGTAATTATTTATCGTTCATCACGAACTGAAATCTATCGAGCTAATGAAGATTTCGCAAAGGGAAAACTCTTGAGTCATCAAACTAAATGTCCGAATTATTTTGTAATTTTTAGTGCGTGCTAAAAGCGTGTTTTTTAGTTTTTTAAACTATTATTTTTATTTGTTTTATTTTTCATCATGTGGTTCCCACGAGTAGTGGACAAATAGACGGTCGACCCCCCCAGAGGTCCATGTAGGGGGGCAAGGCTAATTACAATAGGGTTGCGCCCGGTGCTCTAAGGTGACGCTAGCGACATGATATTTTTTACCACCCTCATACCATTCAGCCCTCGGCGCGTATCCTACCTTGGCTTAGGTGAGATCTCATAGACTCAAATTCCAATCTTCGTATTCCTCTCGTCGAACCTTATTGATTGATACCCATGACATGATAATTTGGTAAGAAAATGTCATTTCGCATTATTTTCAGCAAACCCTTTCATTTTATACCTAAATCATAGGGCTGCATTTTAAATAGCCAATCCGCCACCTTGGGACGGCCGCCATGTTGGATTTAGGTCACGTGATTATTTTTTTCGTATGCCATTCAGCAAACCCTTTCATTTAATACCCATATCATGGGGGTGCATTTCAAATAGCCAATCCGCCATCTTGGATGTCCGCCATGTTGGATTTAAGTCACGTGACTATTTTTTTCGTATTCCTGACAGCAAACCCTTTCCCTGGGGGTGCATTTCAAATAGCCTGTCCGCCATCTTGGATGTCCGCCATCTTGGATGTCCGCCATATTGGATTTAAGTCACGTGACTATTTTTTTTCGTTTTCCTGACAGCAAACCCTTTCATTTGATACCCATATCATGAGGGTGGATTTCAAACAGCCAGTCCGCCATCTTGGGGAGGCCGCCATATTGGATTTGTAATGACGTTTCTTAGCTAGTCATCTATTGTCATCAGAACTCAGAGCGTGTGCAAAATTTCATCCTAATCGAAGACCGGGAAGTGGGTCAAATTAAGATTCCAAGATGTTCTTACATACATAGTTAGTTACAAGTGAAGCTAATAAAAGCGTGTTAATAAATGGGGAGATTTCTCTTTCTTTCCCTAGAGGCAGCTGTTGTAAAACGTTTTACATTCATGAACTTGAGCTTTTCTTCCTCAAGTTCTTTAAGCTCCTCGAGTATTTGGTCCGGTTCAGTATCCGGGTCTATTCCTTTTAATATAATAGTTTGGGCTCGTTCAGACTTTGCTGTGTACGTAAAAAATTGAGTCTTGGCCCTTTCAAGACACGCTTTGATTTTGTGGTACTTTGCCATGGTCTGAACATGGAGAGCGTGGTTATTTCCGCTAAATCTCTTAATGCTAAAGCCCGATTTAAGAGCTACCTTACAAATAGCTAAAGTATCGCTAACAGGTTGAAAAGCTATGTTTATTGGGGGTACCTTAGTAGTTTTAACGTTGCGAGTGGTGCTGGGTGGTGTCCTTGTCGTCTTCTTTGGGCTGGACCTTTCTGTGTCTTCCGTTGGTGTAGATGGGCCAGATGTTGTACGTTTTGATAGTAGAGCCGATGCCGAAGTTTCCCTTGAGTTTTTATTCATGATCTTTTCTATGACTTCCTGTAGCCTGGTCTCTTCTTCTTCATTGTTCGTGTTGAGCTCTTTGTAGCTGTTTCAGGAACCCTTGTACTCCCCTGGTTCTGTTTCATAAGATGAGCTGTCCGTTTCTACTTCTGTAGCGCTTCTTTTACTGTTTGGGTGATGGTTCTTTGTCGGTGATTTACTTTTAGGTGGATGGCTTTTTAAATACTCGCCTTCATTTCTGCCTATTGGTTTCAATTTCCATTTCTGTTTCTTGTGCTGTGGAAAATAGTGGTATTCCAGTGTTTTGCCTTCTGGTGTGGATCATTGCTGAGCTCTCACTGCTTTCGTTTGCTGAATTTTCTTTGGTTTCATTTAATTCTATCTTAGCTCTCGAATTTGTGGTGTTTGCCGTTGTAGTCATCTGTGTTGAGTTTTACCTCCTAACATCTGTTGATTTAGCAAATCGTCCATTTGGTGCTCTGTTCGTATGACGAGCCCCGTTTTGCGGGTGTGGATTTTCTGCCATGCCTGAGCCGCTTGTGCCCGGCTGGCTCCTTTGCTGAGGAGTTTTACCTCGTTCACGATACGCCTCCCTTCAGCGGACGCAGAATTTGCGTCTGCAGGTGTTTTAAATAAAAAAGGCTCGATCGAGCCAGGCAGCAGACTCGAACTCCAGTCTCCGCCGTAAGGGACAAGTGGTCCTACTGATTGAGCTAACGATCTTGTTACCACGATCGTGCTAAACGTTGCACTTTGTGCCTTAAAGAGAAAATTTTCCTCACGGCACTCACGCCTTGAATATATTGTCCGCGAAATTCCCAGATGGCCGGATTTCCGTGCCGTTAGCTGGATTCCCGTACTAATATGGGTAATCGCTGAGATTACTTCTCTGTTCACCTTTATCACTCTAACTCGATAAATATCACAGTTTTCACCATATAAACTTTTTCCACTACTAGCACTGGCAGTTTCTCGACTGAACTTGTACACGATTCAGACGAGACTTGTCGTGAATGCCTGGCCAGGTTAGGTAACAGCCTTGATATCACGGTACTCTGGGTTCCAGGTCATAGGAACATAGGAGGAAATGAAGGGGCTGACTGCTTGGCTAGGCAGGGCGCTACAAGGGAGGAAGCTCAGATGGAGCGAGTTCTTACTCCTCTGGGATCGATTAAAAAGGGAATTCAGGCCCATTTTCTTGCTATTGCCAACAAAAATTGGAAAAATCTTGGCACTTGCGCTATTTCTAGAATGACATGGCCCTCCTACGACAGGAGGAAAACGCAAGAGCTTCTAAATCTGACCCGTGAGAACATGGCCAGAGTTGTGGCGGTGTACACTGGTCACTGGCCCATAGGTGAGCACGCAGCTAAGCTAGGGATCCCCTTCAACCCTTACTGCCGCAGTTGCGAAGACCCAAATGAGAAGGAGACGCCTGTCCATTTTCTGTGCAAATGTCCGGCCCTTGCTGTGGCTAGACATCGTGCAATGGGTGATTATTTTATTGATGATCTCAGGGAGATGTCGAAAAAGCGGGTTAGTGACATTGTTCACTATCTCAATGCCACAGAATGGCTTTAGCCCAAGGCGAAGTTTCCCTGTCCACTAAACCACCCCAAACACATTAAGGGGACTGTCCGATTTTTTAAGCCAAAAAATAGGTCATTTTAATTATTTTTTTTCAAGAAAACTACTGAAGGTATGACAACGATTTTTTTTTAAACGTTTTATTGATCCTTCGACTACATTAGAGAATTTTGTTGAGTCACTCCGGAACCGGGAACCCCCCCCTCCAGCTCTTCAAAGTTTGCCGCTCCGTCCGCTTGTTGCGCGAATCTTTTTGCCTCAGGTGAACAAAAATGAAAAATTCATAAATTTATTAAAACTTTACACTGTTTAGCCCATTGTAATAGGGACAGTTTTTAAAATGGGAAAAAACATACAAAATGGCGGACACTTGAAAAAAAAAGTCGTTTTTTCGTCATTTTTTTTTTAGTTTTTTGGCAATATCTTTGAAAAAAAAAATAAAATAAAAAATGTGATTCTATTACAATGGGCGTATATATTATAACAATAAGTGTGCCAAGTTTCAAGATAAAATCATGAGCCGTTTTCTTTTAATTAGCGCAACCGACATCAATTCCGACGAACGGAGAAATTCACTGTCAAAGTTTAAAGTGCATTTTGGCTAGAAAAAAGTGTATTTTCTCACGAAGAAAGTGGACTTTAGTCGGGATTTTTTTTACAAAGAAACATCAAAAATACCTACCTCCTTATATTTCATTCATCAATTCAAGGCCACAAATCCGAACGCTATTCACACGCGTTTCATAGCTCGCACCTGCTCTCCGGCTCATCGACTCAGACGGCCGCGCGACGGGAGGCACGCCTCTTAAATGACCTGTAACTTTTGAACCGCTCAAGATATCGGTTCCAAATTTTTACAAGTTATTTTTAAAAGTATAAACTATTGATTAAGCGAAAAAAAAAAAATCGATTTTTTGAAGCAAAAAAATCGGACAGTCCCCTTAATAACCAAATCATATTTAGATTGTTGTGGTATCAAAATGGCGCCTTTGTAGCGCTTATTGGATTCCGACGAGAATCGACGTTAGAATCGCCACCTAAACCAACCAACCAACCAACCAACCAACCAACCAGAACTAATACCAGAGATGTTCCCTTTTCGAACATAATAGTCGGAATATGTACTACCTTCGGACAAAAAATGAAAAATATCGATGCAAGCGTTTAGGCGTGATTGAGCAACAAACAAACAAACAAACAAACAAACAAACTTTCATTTTTATATATATATAGGGATTCTATAAAACCCACGGTTTTTCATAAAATGTTTTTGATCATTATATTTATTTTTCAAAGTCTAATATGCTTCCTGTTCCTTCTACTGGGATTTTCTTTTTTTAAATAATTAAGAAAAATCTTTAAAAAAACTTAATTTCTATATTTCTAATATTTGCTTCATGAGCATGCTCAGACCACTTTGTTATTAAATTGAAAGGGCAAAGACTCAGCTCTTCTCCAGCCACCAGTATTTGGAGAGGGCCTTAATGGCTTCCTCCTTATCCCGTTTTGAGACGCTGATACTGAAATGGACCAAGGCTCTGGAGTATTCATTTGGATTGAAATTAATCGCTTTGTCCCTGGCTCCTCTATGGATATGGTATAGAAGTGGTACCCCTGATGAGTTTTGTATCATACCCTCACTATCTAGATACAAAAAAGTCTCTGGAGGGATGAAGCTGTTTAATCTAGATCTCTCGTGGTACAACCGATTTGGGTAGTATGCCCCCGAAATCAGATTGTTTTCGTTATCCATATCTCTCACAATGTGCCCTCGTATTAACTTAATAATGTGGTTATCAATCCTGTTTATGTCAGCCATTTCATAGAGGACTGCGTTGGAGTAGTACCGCTCGTACTCTGATTCCGGGGTTCGGTACTTCGAGAGACATGCGCGAATGCACTGTCTTTCAAACACCCGGATTTTCTCCATGTATGAAGGCGAAATGTTAAACCAAACAGGACATCCATATGCTAGAATGGGCCTGACCAGTGATTGGTAACATATGATCTTGACCCTAGAATGAAGATGTTTGCTTTGAAAAAGCCTTCTGGTCATCTGGAAGGCGTTATGGGCCTTTTTAAGTGAATTGTTGACCTGATGTTTAAAGACAAGGCAATTGTCTAGCCAGATCCCTAAGTATTTTACCACGGTCTTTTGCTGTAATTCTGTCCTGTTTGGCTCTTGAGTACCAGTTTTTTTCCAGTTCAATCTGGTATCCGAATTCGCCTTTTTTACAGCTGACCTAAACAGGATTGCTCCGCATTTTTTTAAATTTATTTTTAATTTCCACTTATTAGCATAACTTTCTATTGTTTGGAGGTCACGTTGTAAGAGTCTTTGAATATCTTTCACTTTCGGACCTGTCCTGTACGCTATTAGGTCATCTGCATAAGCTATTGCATGAGGAAGGGAACCTACAAGATCACTTGTGTAAATATTGAACAGCAGTGGAGAGAGCACAACGCCCTCTTGCAACCCGTTTTTGATTTGGAAGGGTCTACTATAGAGAAGATTTCCACTTTTTACAAGAAACTTCTACTCCGTTATCAAGTTATAAATTGTGTACAATAAATATTCCGGCATTTCAAATGTAATTAATTTATGGAGAAGGCCCTCTAGCCACACTGTGTCGAAGGCCTTTTCAAAGTCAATAAGACATGCTCCTGTGCATTGTCCCTTGCTCTGATTCCACTGTATGTCGGAAACCAATTTGTTTGCGGCATGAATAGTGTTATGCCGAGGTCTAAAGCCGAATTGATTGTCCGGTATGATATTATTCTCTTCGGTCCAGGCTACCAGAGATTTCAGGACAACCCGCTCAAATAGCTTGCTTATATTAGGCAAGAGGCTTATCGCCCTGAGATTTGAGGGGTTGGTCCTGTCTCTGTTCCTCTTAGGGATGGGGAAGACCGTCGCTGTTTTCCAACACGTCGGACAATGGGCGTTGTTCAACATGTTGTTGAACAGGACGGTGTAAATGTCCGTCACTACCCGAGGCATATGTCGTAGTACGATGTTCGGAATCCCATCGACTCCCGACGATTTTTTTGAGTTCGTTCCTAGGAAAAGAAGAGCAAATTCCTCCTTTCCGACGAAATAGGATCCCGTCGGATCGTCTGAGACGTTGTCGGCCGGGTTATCCTCATTGAACAATGTGAAGGATCGGTTCTCAGATTTTCTTGTCCTTATTTCGTCTGTGAGTCGCGAGAGACTGTGATGGACGCGGTTCTCCAGATCATGGTCCGGACGGACACATGTGTTAAGCGAGTGCACGCTCTGGTAAAACGCCCCCATCACATCCACTCTAGCTCGCTCCTCTTCCACGAGGAACGTACTCTCGTCAAGGGTAACCTCGCCCGGGTCTATTCCTGCTTCTCTTAGATATTGCTCACTCTGTCTGGTTCTCGGGATGCACAGACTCTCAATTTGATTACTATCCCTCCTCTTGAATATTTGATTTATGTTTGGAAACATACTCGGGTTACTGGAGTTTATAGCCCGAATTTTTTTGTTCCAATACTCATTTATTGAATTCGAAAAATTAATTTTAATAAGCTGTTGGAGGACCTTTAATTGGTACTTGAGAGATGCAGCCCGAGGACCATGTCTGTCAGCAAAGTTTCGTTGGAGATTTTTTAACTCCGTTAGTAGTCTACTTTTTTGTCTTTGTAGCGCGTCGATTGTACGGTTTCTGTATGCGTCTAAATTAGATCCCTGTTTCGTTTTTGGTATAGTCTTGTCCATTGTCTGTCGGGTGATGTCGTCCAAGTCTTTCAGGTACTGGTCTATCTCCGAGTTTGTTAAGTTTCAGCTGTTAGGTGGCATTTCAAGGTTTGTTCTTACCGCCTTTAGCATAATCTTGCTGAAGCGAGACCAGTCGACGTGTCTATAGTTATACTTACCTCTTTGGTCGAAATCCGCCAATTCGAAAGATTCGTCTGGTAAATGTCCTGTCAAGGAGAGTCCGTTGTGGTCACTGTCGTAGTAGACTACTTGTAGTCTGTTAACTTCTGTGTCGTTCGTTTGAGTGAGTTCTATCCGGTTGTCAATTAGAGCTAGGTCTAGAAATAAACCGTGGCTTGGAAGTGAAGGGGATTCCGTTGTTAGTAATGCGATTTTGTACGAAATACGATTATTAACCTACCAATCATTGAGTAGGTTGCCTCGGGTATTAACTGTGTTGTTATTCCAGGCCATGTGCTTTGCATTAAAGTCTCCAGCTATGATAAAATAATTATGTATTGAATCTAGCTGGAGTTGTTGGAATATTTTATTAATTTCGTTAATAGTTACCGACTGAAGAGAATTTGGTGGGGTTCGTGGGGCGTATGTAATGTATGTGATCTTTACTCTTTTTGGACAAAACGCTCCACGCTTTCTTTCATAATAAATCATAGTAAATATTCAATAAAGATGATTACCTACTTATAACCATTTCGCATAGGTAATTATTTATCGTTCATCACGAACTGAAATCTATCGATCTAATGAAGATTTCGCAAAGGGAAAACTCTTGAGTCATCAAACTAAATGTCCGAATCATTTTGTAATTTTTAGTGCGTGCTAAAAGCGTGTTTTTTAGTTTTTTAAACTATTATTTTTATTTGTTTTATTTTTCATCATGTGGTTCCCACGAGTAGTGGACAAATAGACGGTCGACCCTCCCAGAGGTCCATGTAGGGGGGCAAGGCTAATTACAATAGGGTTGCGCCCGGTGCTCTAAGGTGACGCTAGCGACATGATATTTTTTACCACCCTCATACCATTCAGCCCTCGGCGCGTATCCTACCTTGGCTTAGGTGAGATCTCATAAACTCAAATTCCAATCTTCGTATTCCTCTCGTCGAACCTTATTGATTGATACCCATGACATGATAATTTGGTAAGAAAATGTCATTTCGCATTATTTTCAGCAAACCCTTTCATTTTATACCTAAATCATAGGGCTGCATTTTAAATAGCCAATCCGCCACCTTGGGACGGCCGCCATGTTGGATTTAGGTCACGTGATTATTTTTTTCGTATGCCATTCAGCAAACCCTTTCATTTAATACCCATATCATGGGGGTGCATTTCAAATAGCCAATCCGCCATCTTGGATGTCCGCCATGTTGGATTTAAGTCACGTAACTATTTTTTTCGTATTCCTGACAGCAAACCCTTTCCCTGGGGGTGCATTTCAAATAGCCTGTCCGCCATCTTGGATGTCCGCCATCTTGGATGTCCGCCATATTGGATTTAAGTCACGTGACTATTTTTTTCGTTTTCCTGACAGCAAACCCTTTCATTTGATACCCATATCATGAGGGTGGATTTCAAACAGCCAGTCCGCCATCTTGGGGAGGCCGCCATATTGGATTTGTAATGACGTTTCTTAGCTAGTCATCTATTGTCATCAGAACTCAGAGCGTGTGCAAAATTTCATCCTAATCGAAGACCGGGAAGTGGGTCAAATTAAGATTCCAAGATGTTCTTACATACATAGTTAGTTACAAGTGAAGCTAATAAAAGCGTGTTAATAAATGGGGAGATTTCTCTTTCTTTCCCTAGAGGCAGCTGTTGTAAAACGTTTTACATTCATGAACTTGAGCTTTTCTTCCTCAAGTTCTTTAAGCTCCTCGAGTATTTGGTCCGGTTCAGTATCCGGGTCTATTCCTTTTAATATAATAGTTTGGGCTCGTTCAGACTTTGCTGTGTACGTAAAAAATTGAGTCTTGGCCCTTTCAAGACACGCTTTGATTTTGTGGTACTTTGCCATGGTCTAAACATGGAGAGCGTGGTTATTTCCGCTAAATCTCTTAATGCTAAAGCCCGATTTAAGAGCTACCTTACAAATAGCTAAAGTATCGCTAACAGGTTGAAAAGCTATGTTTATTGGGGGTACCTTAGTAGTTTTAACGTTGCGAGTGGTGCTGGGTGGTGTCCTTGTCGTCTTCTTTGGGCTGGACCTTTCTGTGTCTTCCGTTGGTGTAGATGGGCCAGATGTTGTACGTTTTGATAGTAGAGCCGATGCCGAAGTTTCCCTTGAGTTTTTATTCATGATCTTTTCTATGACTTCCTGTAGCCTGGTCTCTTCTTCTTCATTGTTCGTGTTGAGCTCTTTGTAGCTGTTTCAGGAACCCTTGTACTCCCCTGGTTCTGTTTCATAAGATGAGCTGTCCGTTTCTACTTCTGTAGCGCTTCTTTTACTGTTTGGGTGATGGTTCTTTGTCGGTGATTTACTTTTAGGTGGATGGCTTTTTAAATACTCGCCTTCATTTCTGCCTATTGGTTTCAATTTCCATTTCTGTTTCTTGTGCTGTGGAAAATAGTGGTATTCCAGTGTTTTGCCTTCTGGTGTGGATCATTGCTGAGCTCTCACTGCTTTCGTTTGCTGAATTTTCTTTGGTTTCATTTAATTCTATCTTAGCTCTCGAATATGTGGTGTTTGCCGTTGTAGTCATCTGTGTTGAGTTTTACCTCCTAACATCTGTTGATTTAGCAAATCGTCCATTTGGTGCTCTGTTCGTATGATGAGCCCCGTTTTGCGGGTGTGGATTTTCTGCCATGCCTGAGCCGCTTGTGCCCGGCTGGCTCCTTTGCTGAGGAGTTTTACCTCGTTCACGATACGCCTCCCTTCAGCGGACGCAGAATTTGCGTCTGCAGGTGTTTTAAATAAAAAAGGCTCGATCGAGCCAGGCAGCAGACTCGAACTCCAGTCTCCGCCGTAAGGGACAAGTGGTCCTACTGATTGAGCTAACGATCTTGTTACCACGATCGTGCTAAACGTTGCACTTTGTGCCTTAAAGAGAAAATTTTCCTCACGGCACTCACGCCTTGAATATATTGTCCGCGAAATTCCCAGATGGCCGGATTTCCGTGCCGTTAGCTGGATTCCCGTACTAATATGGGTAATCGCTGAGATTACTTCTCTGTTCACCTTTATCACTCTAACTCGATAAATATCACAGTTTTCACCATATAAACTTTTTCCACTACTAGCACTGGCAGTTTCTCGACTGAACTTGTACACGATTCAGACGAGACTTGTCGTGAATGCCTGGCCAGGTTAGGTAACAGCCTTGATATCACGGTACTCTGGGTTCCAGGTCATAGGAACATAGGAGGAAATGAAGGGGCTGACAGCTTGGCTAGGCAGGGCGCTACAAGGGAGGAAGCTCAGATGGAGCGAGTTCTTACTCCTCTGGGATCGATTAAAAAGGGAATTCAGGCCCATTTTCTTGCTATTGCCAACAAAAATTGGAAAAATCTTGGCACTTGCGCTATTTCTAGAATGACATGGCCCTCCTACGACAGGAGGAAAACGCAAGAGCTTCTAAATCTGACCCGTGAGAACATGGCCAGAGTTGTGGCGGTGTACACTGGTCACTGGCCCATAGGTGAGCACGCAGCTAAGCTAGGGATCCCCTTCAACCCTTACTGCCGCAGTTGCGAAGACCCAAATGAGAAGGAGACGCCTGTCCATTTTCTGTGCAAATGTCCGGCCCTTGCTGTGGCTAGACATCGTGCAATGGGTGATTATTTTATTGATGATCTCAGGGAGATGTCGAAAAAGCGGGTTAGTGACATTGTTCACTATCTCAATGCCACAGAATGGCTTTAGCCCAAGGCGAAGTTTCCCTGTCCACTAAACCACCCCAAACACATTAATAACCAAATCATATTTAGATTGTTGTGGTATCAAAATGGCGCCTTTGTAGCGCTTATTGGATTCCGACGAGAATCGACGTTAGAATCGCCACCTAAACCAACCAACCAACCAACCAGAACTAATACCAGAGATGTTCCCTTTTCGAACATAATAGGTACAGGGAAGTAGAATCTTGGTCACCAAGTTGAATGTGTTATATTAAATTTTGAAATTCCAATAGCAAATCCGAAATAAGCGACCAGAAACCCCATGAATAGCAATTTTATGACGCCATGTCGGATTCGTCATCTAGAATCTTAAAATATTGATGTAAACATTGTAGATTCGAAATCAGAAGCTACGAAATCTCTTTGGTACTAATTCTCCTGAACTTCCGAAAAAATTTTCTGCCATCTTGAATTTCCAAATGTTGAAAGTAGATTCGAAATTAGTGATCTCAACATCCGGTTTGTTCTAATTTTTATAAGAATCAGTTGAATTTTAAAAATTGTGGTCACCATTACGGATCCGCCATCTTGGAATTAGAAATTTTGATAATATGCAAAATTAGTGACCTGAAAATAATCATAGTATCAATTTTCATTAAAATCCGTTAAAATCGAGAAATTATGAGTGCCATCTTGGCTATACAGATTTTGATCATATTCAAAATTAGTGGCCTCAAGATAATCGTTGAACCAATTTTCATTCAAATCAGTTGAACTCGACACATTTTGGGCGCCATATTGGATCGCCATTTTGGATTTACAAATTTTGATAATATTCAAAATAGTCATTGTACCAATATTCACTAAAATCCATTGAAATCGAGAAATTTGGCCGCCATATTGGATTTGCGAATTTTGATAATATTCAAAACTAGCTGAGGTTAACCCACTTAGCTGGGTTTCTTTTTGGTACATCTGTGCAGTTTTTTTCTATACTTATCTAATATAGAACACGTGCATTGAAAGACTTTTGATTTTGTTTTTTATTCTTTCGGTGTACATAAAGATTTTACATACTAAATAATTCAATAATCGCAATATATACTTATATACCACATTTGATGTCTAGTTGTCTGGCGGATGCAAAAATAAATTCTCTTATTTTCCGACATGTGGAAAAGCGACGACGTAGAGCTGATCATGTGAGAAACACGATTCTTTCAAATTAACTCCGCAATAGTGGAATGTTTGACTTTGCGCCTTATAAATATAGTGTAGCTGATGTTTTATCAACTATTCAAAGTGGAGTCGAAAGGCCCATAGTATTTATATAATGAAGGTTAACAAAAACTAAAAGGAACTATTCAGTAGTCAATAAGGGGGCTCTAGCAATGCTTTCAAAAAGTTGCACCAATACTTAACAGGACGCAAGTTTAAGCTAAAGAAGTAGAATAGCTATGGTTGTTCTGGCGCATTTTCTTATGGGATTTTACATAGGGGTCTAAATTCACATAAAAGGGTATCAAAAGCTCTTCGTCTACGTCTAGGAGCAGTTTCAAGGTCAGTGACGTGATAAAAGCTCCGCATGGGTTTGCGTCTGGGGTAGTATCTGGCGGCGGGTGTTTGAGTCTTGGATCGAGGTTCGTGATGCCATAAAAGCTCCGCATGGGTTTGCGTCTGGGGTGACATCTGGCGGCGGGGGGTTTGAGTCTTGGAGTATGTTCATGTAGTGGTTACCCCTACCCTCCCCCCTCGATATACAGTGGAGTCGGAAAATAAGTTAACAACGACAAATTTGAAGAAAAAGTATGATTAAATTAAAATAAGGTAAGTCGACCTTCGATGGAATGAATGTTGCCTACTCCATTAGAGTTGAAACAACCCCATACCATTACTGCTTTTGCTCCACCATGCTTCACTGCTGGTGTGATTATTTCCTTCTTGAATTCCTGCCCCTTTTTTCTCCATACATAACTACGTCTTTTATTCGATTGCAACTCAAATTTTGATTCGTCGCTCCAAATAATTATATTCCAATATTCTTGTGGCATATTTTTATATTTTTTGGCAAAAGAAAGACGTTTTACAGCATTTTGCTTTGAAATGAATGGACGTTTTCGGGAAACTCTACCTGCAAAGCCTTGTTCATGTATGCGCTGTTTGATCTGGGTTATTTGTATTGGTAAATTTAGGTTTTCTTTTAATTGCCTGACAGTTATCCGAGGATTTTTTTTAATTTCCCTTATGATTTCCCTGTCCCGACGCACAGAAGTTTTCCTTTTCCTCCCAGAACGTTTTGTATTTTCAGCATTTCCCCTTTCCAACATCCGTTCAACGATCTTTTTTACAACAACTTTTGATATACCGTAATCCGTAGCAATCGATTGCAGTGTTTCGCCTTTCATCCTACGGTTAAACACCGTTACTCTCTCGTTGGGTGTTAATTCTTTTTGTTTTGGCATTTTCTAAAACCGAATATTTTATTTTCCAAATTTCATAAAGCAAAAACAATTATAATATCTTTAAAATAATGCAGTTAGGATAATATTAGAATGAAGCTAATATCTGTTCAGTGAGGAAATGATTCACCAAGCAATAGATACAAAAAAACCAAAAAACACTTTAGTTAACTTATTTACCGACTCCCCGTCTCTAGCACTTGCTACAATTAAATGGAAATTGCGGAAATAAAAACACTTAGTTTTTATTTTGATTTTTCTTTCCCGGAACCTTCCACAGAGAACTACATAATTATGAGTTTATTTTGTAACGGGATCTATTCCTGCATAGATGGGGAAGAAGGATTGATTGCGTTCAGCTGTGTTAACATAATTTCCGACTCCACTGTACTTCACACATATAAATAACCGTCTCAATGAAAACTAGCCATTTATAAGATTGAGCTGCGTAGCATATCCACATTATTATAAATTTTTAACTCTTAATATGTTAACGCGACCGAGACTTAAGATCTATTTGAACGGTTTATTGCTACTCTCCATCTCTCACGACCGACACCAAATAAATGGCTAGTTTTCATTGAGACGGTTATTTATATATGTGAAGTATATCGAAAAAAATAAAAAATAAGACCACCCACGTTGAATCCCGAGTCAGTTCTCGGAAATAAGATCACGTAATCTCGAATCCACCAATCAGAGCCTTAGCTACTGATAAGGGCTACCTCTACCAAGCAAGCTATTCCTAACATGTTCAGACATGATCGCTCATGAATCAACTCGATGCTATTCCGCCTGGAGATAAGAGCATTGCCAGCATAAACAAAGCCCACTTAACATAAACAAAGCCACCTGCATGGATGACTCATATTCGGGTACAGATCGCAGCAAAGCCATCAGTATAAACTACGCAGATAATAATCCGCTTAACATAAACAAAGCCATCTGCATGGATGACTCATAATTGTGTACAGATCGCAGCGAAAACCATCATCATAAACTAAGCTGAAAAGAACCCACTTAACATAAACAAAGCGACCTTCATAGATTACTCATACTCGGGTACATTAACATACACTTAACATAAACAAAGCCACCTACATGGATGACAATTGTGTACAGATCGCAGCGAAGCTAAAGGAAGGGGGATAAAGCTTTCAGCGGGGAGGGGAAGGGAGGGGAAGGGGAGGGGAAGGGAAGGGATGAGAGGGGAGGGGTGGGGAGGGGGTAGGAAGGGGGAGGGTAGGGGTAACCACTACATGACCATGCTCCAAGACTCAAACCCCCGCCGCCAGATGTCACCCCAGGCGCAAACCAATGCGGATTTTTTATGGCTTAAGGCCTGCGCCGATAGAGTCCGGAATTCGTCCGACTCCGGAAAACGTAAGTTGAACAACATGCTTTCTTATGGGAGTGCACCCATAGAAACGCGTTGCCGCAGTCGCAGCCGGATTGAAAAGTTGAACATTTCTTAACTTTTGATCCGTACTACATGCGGCAAGTAAAGCTTCAAAGCTTTGCTTAAAAGGTGTGAGCCTTAGCTAGAAGTCAAACTTCAAGTTTTAAGACTGCCGCCGTTACAGTTTGTGTTGTTATATTGTGATAAGTGTTCGAGTTCAACGTGGAAATGGAAGGTAAGATAATAATATGTATTTGCAAATAATATTTATGCAGCCAATTTAATAATTTTAGTACAAAAAACCCTCCGCTTGATTGAGGCTGGCCAGAGCCACAATTGCCTGTTCGACAAATCGTTGAAGTCGTACAGAAACAAACTGTTGAAAGAGAAGGCTTGGCAGGAAGTTGCCAAAGTTGTCAGCGTTGAAAGTATGAATCGAAACTATCTTTTTATTTATATTATTATATTAATTAAAATGATTTTTAAACTGCAGCAAAACTGTGTCAGGATAGATGGAGGTGCCTGCGCGATCGCTTCGTTAAAGAGACTGCCAAAAAACCGAAATCTGGTAGCGCGGTTGTAGAAGAAATAACTTGGTGTTTCTTCGAACCACTTTGCTTTTTAAAAAGCTACGTAATGCCGAGAAGGTAATTTCAATTTGTTCATATTTCATATTTCATAATAAACACAATTTCTTTTCAGAACCATTTCAAACACATTTTGGAATTTGGAGGAGGCCGGCACATCTTCTCCAGAGTCGCCCCTGACATGCGAGCTTTTAAGAACACCAGAGCCCGAAGTAGCTGCGTCGAGCAGCTACCTTGATATGTTAACTAGCTTGACCGACTCGCCCTCAGCGCCACCTCTCCCCGCGAATACACCTTCAGCAGGGAAGCGGATATCGGACGAAACAAGAGAAATGAAAGAAAGGTATACATATAACAAAATTAAATTGCATATCAGAAAAAATAAAAATAAATTTTTATAGACTAAGCAACATAATGGAGTCTTTTACGACATTGATGACTACGGAACTTGAGGGAAGAAGCAGAAATGCGGACTTTCTCAAGATGCTGGACAACTTAATGCAGAGATTACCGGAATAAGTCCAGGACACTCTGCAAATGGATATACTGAATATGGTTTATGCGCGTCGAAACAATTGAATTGTTTTTTTTTTTATTTTTTATTATTTAGTTTTAAGAAAGTACTTTTGTCTAGTTTTGAATTTGTAATTTTAATTTATTTTTGTTGAATTGTTTTTTTTATTATTTAGTTTTAAGAAAGTACTTGTGTTTAGTTTTGAATTTGTAATTTTAATTTGTCTTTATTGAATTGATTTTATTTTTTTATTATTTAGTTTTAAGGAAGTACTTCTGTTTAGTTTTGAATTTTAATTTCTTTTTTTACATTTATGTATATATTTTTTTTTAAATAAATCAGGAGGTTTTTTATGCCAAGTGCTTTTTCCTCCTTAGAAAAAATATC
This sequence comes from Dysmachus trigonus, assembly GCA_949715965.1. NCBI lineage: Eukaryota > Metazoa > Arthropoda > Insecta > Diptera > Asilidae > Dysmachus > Dysmachus trigonus. Next base: position 47,480,963 of record OX454321.1, read on the forward strand.
AGTGTTTTATTTCGACAATTTTTAATTTACTGCTACTTTTGTGCAAACTGTGCAGTTTCCACAAGGCGCGGGCTAGAAATGCATATCACTCCCTCGAGAAACTCATAAACTAACATAATCTTTTTGAATTTTTTGTTTCAGATGATCCAGTGACGAGTTCTGATGTCCACCGAAAAATAATTTTTTTTTTTATGTGTCTGCGAAAAATGGCTACCGTTGCCACAATTCTTAATATTTTTACTTGAAAATTCATATAATTATTCTTTGAATTATACTTAAAAAACCTAGTTAATTTAAAAATAAAATAATGTAGCCATACTTAAAAAAAAAAAATTCACAAAAATTTGCTTGAAAAGTCATTTTCAAACCATACCCCCCCCCCCCCCCCCCCCTTAATTGCTAAGAATGCTGTTAGAGTGTTACTATTTTTCTGTCTGCGGAGATGAAAAGATACCTTCTTAATTTTATTTATACAGGTTGTTCAGAGGTGGGAGGTCAATACTGAATGGGGTGAAAGGTCAGACCGAGACAAGAAAAAAATCGTATGGGTGGGGGGGGGGGCATCTCGCACCGTTTGGCAGTTACAGGGTGATTCGTAAATCAGGATTTTGCCTTATATGGGAATCGCTCTTGTATTTTTATCTTTTTTTCTACGCATCGCAGCGGCCCCAAACTGATTTCAAAAAATCATTATTTGGAAGCCCTTTCCAAAAAAGTTTACACCACCCCCCTATCCTCAACCCCTTGGCCACAATCCCCCCTGGAAGTTGAAAAAATTAACTTTTATTTCACGATTTTTCACCTTTCGCCCCACTTTTCTCCGAAATTCATGTTATTAACATACCTACTTCTTATTTTTTTTAAGTTGCCTATCTAATTACCTTTCCAAAAAGGTGCAACATGCCCAGGTAGAAAAAGGTTGCAAAAGTCCTGAAATTAAAACATCCTCACAGGTACCTAATTACTTTATTGCACCATAATGGAAAAAGTCGTTAAGTAAACAATTTTTATGACAGCAAGTTCGAAAATGTTTGTTTAGGAAACAAAGGTAATACATTTTTATTATTTCAGCAAAACAGTAATAAAATAATAAATGTAATCTCGTTAAATAGCGTTATTAGTTTATTATATCCAGTATTGACTCTTAAGTATCCTGACGCTCCGTTTCTAATACCTCCTATGAATTATGGTATAAAAATGGGTAAGTTTGAAAGGACATTGACCACAATTGAAGAAGCAAGCGATAAAACCGGGTGTTTAATAGAAAAAATTAAGATAAAATGGCAGAATTCAGTGTTGAAGAGTATGCCGATATAATTTACGTGTACGGTTTAGTAGAAGGAAATGATAGTGAGGCCGTACGAGAATGCCAAAGGAGATTCCCGAATCGGCGTGTACCCGACTGAAGGGTATTTTCAAGGACTTTCAGATGGTTAAAAGAAACCGGAAGTGTAACCACCCCCAGAGCAGAAACGCGGTCAGGAAAATCGGCCGATTCAGCGGACCCCGACCAACAAACATCGTCAGGAACAGCCCTGTAATAAGCATCAGGCAGGTCGCACGAAGGTCAGGATTGTCTTCAGGGAGAGTTTGGACCGTTGTGAACCGAGAGGGACTACATCCATACCACCATATCCCGGTCCAAGCACTACAGGAAGGAGATTCCGAAAGACGATTGCAATTTGCACTTGACTGTTCGAGTCTGACATCGAAAACAGAAGGTTTCTAGACCGAATTCTGTGGACGGATGAATCGCAATTCACCCGAGATGGCATCACAAACTTACACAACCTCCACACCTGGTCAGATGTGAGCCCACATAGGACAAGGGTTGGTCCTTCCAGCAAAGATTTAGTGTCAATGTCTGGGCTGGCATCATCGGCAACCAGTTGATAGGACCCTTCATCTTTCCCCAAGTGCTGAATAGTCAGCTATATTCGGACTTTTTGGAGAATATCCTTCCGGATCTGTTGGAGGACATCCCCCTGGCCACCAGAAGCGCAATTTATTTACAGCACGAAGGAGCACCTGCGCATACTGGGAACATTGTTAGGGCAAGGTTGAATGAACATTACTCAGAGCGCTGGATTGGACGAGATGGACCGATTCCTTGGCCTGCTAGGTCACCGGACCTTACTCCACTGGCCTTTTTCTTATGGGGAATGATGAAAGATGAAGTTTACTCAAGACCAATCAACACCAGAGAAGAATTAGTTACCAGGATTGGGACTGCAGCCACGAAAATACGGGAGAGACTGGCTACCATAGACCGAAACGCGAAATAAGACTAAGGCTACTTACATGCATCGAAACTAGCGGAGTAAATTTTGAACCGCTTTTTTAGGACATAAGTTTTAATTGTAATTAGTTTTTAAGCGAACAAAATGTATTTTTTAGTTAACTTAAGTACAATTTCTTAAAAATTCGAATTGTCATGATATTCTGTAAAAGGATTTTTGTAAATAAATTTTCGTATCCTTTTCCTATCTGGGCATGTTGCACCTTTTTAGAAAGGTAATTAGATAGGCAACTTAAAAAAAATAAAAAGTAGGTATGTTAATAACATGGATTTCGGAGAAAAGTGGGGCGAAAGGTGAAAAATCGTGAAATAAAAGTTAATTTTTTCAACTTCCAGGGGGGATTGTGGCCAAGGGGTTGGGGATAGGGGGTGGTGTTAAACTTTTTGGAAAGGGCTTCCAAATAGTGATTTTTTGAGATTGGTTTGGGGCCGCTGCGATGCGTAGAAAAAAAGATAAAAATACAAGAGCGGTTCCCATATAAGGCAAAATCCTGATTTACGAAACACCCTGTAACTACCGAACGGTGCGAGATGCCTCCCCCCCACCCGTACGATTTTTTGCTTGTCTTGGTCTGACCTTTCACCCCCTGCAGTATTGACCTCCCACCTCTGAACACACTGTATAGTGTCTACTCATTCATGGCATACTACTAAAACTATTGAAATATTTCAAATAAAGTGCCAGCATAGAGTCCCAACATACAAGTACTGTATAAGTCCTGAGTAAATTTCTAAATAAAAAACTGTTCTTTTTTCCAAGGAGGAAAAAGCACTTGGCATAAAAAACCTCCTGATTTATTGAAAAAAATAATAATTTTACATAAGTGTCACAAAAGTCAAAAAGTCCTTAAAACTAAGAAGTGGCCATTACAAATTCAACAAAAATATTTCCTTAAAACCAAGAAGTGGCCAGCTTCTCTTTACAAAAAATAAAACATAATTTCAAAATTGAAGATAAATATTTTCTTAAAACTAACCAAAAATCCCTTCCTTAAAATGTTGATGCATTTCCTGGTGTCCTCGGTGGATACACTGGATGAGCCATCAAGTACTCCTTTAGCTGATCCCGCAACTTGAATGCATTCCTTGAGGCGTTGTTGCTCCAAATCCGCCCAGATGTTCTCAGGGGAGTTGGCGTTTCCTTCCTCCACAGGCCATGGATTATTTCTTCTCCATTGAACCGATCCACATAGTCAGGCGGAATATAGCTGCCGTCATGCATTTTCACAAAATTGAGCAATACAACACAGCCTTTAACTATTTTTTCCGCTGACGTAGGGTTCATGTTCAATGGAGCAAGTAATATTCTCCAACGGGATGTCAAAATTCCAAACGCGTTTTCAATCGTCCTTCTAGCTCGAGACAGCCTCTTATTGAAGTTCTCTCGATCAGGCGGAAGGTGCTGTCCTATAATAAATTTTAGATATTGAAGTATAAACCGCATTTAAAAATGCATGACCTAGCCAATATTACAAAAATAAATGGAATATTGCACTTAATTACTGCAATGAGTTATTTAAGTCCAAAAACCCCAGATATTTTCAAACTTGATTTAGGAATACGTCCTTTAAGAATTTACCTGGAAATGGTCGCATCAAGAACGGCTTCAGAGGGAATGCGGCATCCCCGACAAAGTAGTGCGGAAACGGTATTTGGGATTCTGGCAGGACGTCATCTCTCGGAATTCCCAATTTGTCATTAAACATTTTCTGCCCAAGGTCCCAGTGCCACAGCACACCACCGTCACTTTGGGACCCAAATGCCCCAATATCGACCCCAGTGAAGATGTAGTTCGCGTCACACACCCCCAATAAAATTAAGGAATACGTGCCTTTTTAGAAGAGAGTTAATATTAATATAATTCATTATTCGTATAAAACAAGAACAAAACAAACCTTTATAAATATAAAAGAGGGATCCAGAGTTTGAAGGGCATGTTATGTTGATGTGCTTGCCATCAACGGCACCTACACAATTCGGCAAATTCCAAATTGTGTGGAAATCGGCCGCGATCCTTTTTCACTCGGCAGTATTTGGAGCAGACATATAAATTGGGCCGAGAATCTCCCAAATTAACTCACAAGTTTCGTGAACGATTCGGCGCACACTTGTTAAGCCCATTTTAAATGCCATCGAAAACATTCGTTGGCTACCTCCGTGGGCCAAGTATATTTAAAGATAAAAATTACTATATAATATTAAATAAAATAAAATATTCTTACACAAGAGTCAAAAACAGCCTGCATTTCGCCGATATAGATGGCCTGTTGGAGCACTTAGTCAACCTCTCTTCGAGCAAAGTAAAAAGCAAATCGAAAACTACTTTGCTCATTCTGGTAGCTATTTTGAACTGCTCTGGATCGTCCTCGTACATCTGCTCGAAATTCACATTGAAAAAGCCATGTTTGTCACGGTCCTGCGGTACAATTATTAGCAGTTTATAGAAGCAAAATGAAAATGAAAATATGTTAATACCTGGTACATTGGGCGCACCCAAAAGCGGCGCCTTCCCTCCAATAACGTCAAACATTTATCGGCTTCTGTTAGAATCCGTCCCATTAATAGAAACTTAAATACTCTATTAATATCCATCGTTGTCTTTTCAATTGCACTTAACTTTGTTCAATAAAACTGCCGCGCTTTGTTTGAACAAACTGTCAAAGCCAAGATGAGAACCACTTTGGGCGCTTTTAAGTCAAGATGACAAAAACGTTGAAAGCTTGCCGCAGAAATTCCGGATTCTTTGGGCGATACTTCTGTTTTCCGTACGGCAAAAGCTTTAAGCTTGCCGGAGTCGGACAAATTCCGCACGAATTCCGGACTCTATGGGCGCAGGTCTTTAACGAACCTCGATCCAAGACTCAAACCCCCGCCGCCAGATACGACCCCAGACGCAAACCCATGCGGAGCTTTTATGACGTCACTGACCTTGAAACTGCTCCTAGACGTAGACGAAGAGCTTTTGATACCGTTTTATGTGAATTTAGACCCCTATGTAAAATCCCATAAGAAAATGCGCCAGAACCCCCATAGCTATTCTACTTGCACTGGAATCCAGCAAATGATCACTTCTCTTTTTCTGTATCACTCGACGAAGAAGCGAAAACCTGGACAAAGCGAACCATATTATCCGACGTTTCGAAACTTTTTGACCCATCAGGATGGATTTCGCCTATAATCATCGCGGCAAAGATATTTATTCAGAAATTATGGAAGGAAGGATTAGGGTGGGATGACAAGGTATGTCCGGAATTCGATATCGGCGACATATAAAAAAAATAGAAAAACTTCGATTCCATCGATGGATTAATTATTCCAGAGATACTTCTGCAATCGAACTTCATTGCTTTTCTGACGCCTCACAAGACGCTTATGCGGCTGTGGTTTATATCTGTTCAGAGTCTAACTCCGGAGAAAGACACGTAAGTCTTCTAACATCGAAAACTAAAGTCGCGCCGGTACAAACTATATCGATACCACGCTTAGAGCTTTATGCGGCCGTGTTAGCTGCAAAGCTAATACGTTACACAGTTGATGCACTGAACCTCACAAACATTTCGATTCATGCTTGGACTGATTCTGAGATAGTTCTTTCCTGGCTGAAAACTCATCCAAGCAAATGGACAACGTTTGTGGCCAATAGAGTTGCACAGATTCAAACAACATTAAGCGAAGCCGTCTGGTCCCACGTTCCTTCGAAAGAAAATCCCGCCGATTGCGCATCCCGAGGATTATCTTCAACGGAGTTATCGCAACACAAACTATGGTGGAATGGACCAGCCCGGCTATGGGAATCTACATCATGTTGGCCAACAGAAGTTAACATTCAACCGACCGAGTTAGAAACTCGAAAAAGCAAAGTACCTCAAACACTCGTCTTACATGCTACGATCGAATGGGATACTAGATATTCATCTCTTGAAAAGCTCACAAGAATCACAGCATACTGCTTACGGTTTATCCGAAATCTAAAACGGTCATTGGAAAAGAAGCAAATAGTAAGAGGTTACCTTAAAGCTACGGAAATACAAAATGCTCTTCGTATATGGATAAAAATAGTGCAGTCATCTCATTTCAATGAAGAAATCCATCGTTTAGCAAAAGATCAACCAATTGAACGCAAAAGTCGGCTCATAAAGCTTAATCCGTTCCTTGATGCCGATAGATTACTCAGATTAGGAGAATTCCGACCTCACGCATAATGAAAAATACCCTATCATTCTCCCTGACAAATGCCACTTAACTAGCCTAATAATTCAAAAAATGCATAGAGAGACACTACACGGCGGTTTGCAGTTAATGTTGAATGTACTTTCCAAAAACTACTGGTTGCTAAACGCAAGGAATGTAATCAGACATTATTTGCATAAATGCATGACTTGATGCAAACAAAAGGTATCTCTACAGACACAACTTATGGGTAATTTACCGACCCCAAAATTTAATATTTATTTTTTCCCACAACAAGTATGATATATTAGGATTTTTTTCCGTAGATTACGAATATGCAAACAAAAATATGCTATCACGTAACATTTTTGAATAAAACATAGGGTTGAAAAATACAGAATATCGTATTTCAGCCATTTTTAAAAATTCGTTAAAAAATAACGGAACGTGTAAAAAGTTCGTAATACGACTTAAAAAAGAGCCTAAATCCTTATCTACATATAAATACCACTAATCTATAGCGCTTATGAAGCATCTTCAGGAATATGATTTTCATGAGCGTGCGGAAGCAGAGATCTTCATTCACTATCTATTGTATGAAGTAATCGGCTTATGGAAAAAAGTGAATATTTCGGAAAGTATTAAAGCCTCTCGTATTTTAATACAATAACTAAAGGTTCATGCTTTTATTTAAGCTACTTTACAAGCTCCTACAACAATTTGTTATTTTTTAATTAATTTGCAAATATGGCCAAAATACGGTATTTTGTACTTTTCAAACCTACTTTTTTCAAAAACGTGACGTGATAGTACATTTTTGTTTCCGAATTCGTAATCTGCGGAAAATTCCTAAAAAATGGTATAACACTTATTCTGTGGCAAAATTGGTGCCGACCAGTGTATAACAATCCCTATTTATTCTTCATTTCTTAGTCTATTTATACAATTGATACTTATCACTACAAACATACTTTTGCTACATCTATATTTTGTATTTACAATACTAAGACCTAAAATCACTTACAAAATACTAGCCTAAGAACCCTTGTAGTCTAGTTACCTAAAAGAAAAGAAACCTAACATAAATCATCAAATTTATGTGATGTAACCCTGACTCGGTCCAATTCAAGTGTGTCACCCGAGTTGGGTGCGGTCATCGTTTGCAGTAACCTGACGCTGCAAGCTCGAGAATTCGCTTGGAAGCACATGTGTCTCCGCTTATCATGCATCACAATAGCTTATCAAAAGAGTCAGCATATATTGGTTTGAAGAGAGAAACATAATAAGTCTGTCTGGTAACTTTTGCGTAGAAATTGCTTGAGTAAAAATCTGGTAAGAAGTTTCATATGGTAGGAGGGATGAAAATCCAAAGTTACCAGACGACTTCAGGTAAAAATTGAGTACACCTTCAAAATCTTACTTGTGCATGTAAATTTTCAAACATAATCAAGATGTTAGAGGGAAAACTTATGGATATGTTTAATATTTTCGGAGATTTTGAAATATGTTTTTTATTTATTTAAATAATTTTTCAATAACTTTTCCTCCTATCTGAATCGCAACGCCAAATTTAAACACGCAAATGACAGATTATACAGTGACAAGCAATCGGTGATTTTACCCAAATCTACTCGGTCTCGCGGCCGTGAGTAAAATCTGGTAAAATTGGGTAAGAGGAAAAGTGCTGTCAAGATCTCAAATTTTCGCCTCCATGAGGTTAACAGACACTTTCAGGTAAAAATGTTACCCGTGAGTAAAAACTACAATATATAGTTAACTGACAGACCTAATGTGAAAATATCGCTCTGCCGCTTGAATAAGAATAAAATTAGTTTTGGAGGGGGCTTTCGAGAAATCCTGAGACAGTTCAAGGTATTACTTTAGCTTTAAATTATGATTGCACTTGTTTTATTCTTCGCGCTTGTGGTTTTGGTTTTTGTCACCCCATATATATATATTTATATAGGTATATATTTTCAAAATCGTTTGAAAAGCGATACTCGTTGAGTTTATATATCTTTAGTTTATTAATTCCCGTGAAAACGCGGTATAGGGTGTGCGGTACAGTGTGAACGATCCATTAGTAAATTTCACCGATGACACGGTAGTTCAACTGCTTTATCGTCTTCATGTGACTCATGATGCAGGTTCTCTGCCTTATTGCGGGCAATCTCTCAGTTTCAACTTGACATTTGATACAGTTTTCGTGCAGTTATTGGTAAATAAGTTAGTCGGACGGAGAAATGTTCGCCTGGTGAGAAAGAAGTTGAAGATAAGAATCTCTACTTACGAAATATGTCCGTTTTCTAGATATTTAATGTTTGGTTATCTATGACAGTTGTTGAAGCCCCAGTGAAATTTTCATTTGTACGAGAGAAGGCGCAGTCTCGTGACTGAAATTCCTTTTGTGTACAGCCCCAAAAAGGTAAAGTTATTTTATATAAGCTACCGTAATTATCTAATTTGAGTAATGAACGCATTTTAGGCATTTCCATCATTGTTCCGAACAAACAATTGATTTAGTAATTTTAGAAGAATCAATACCCAAATTCAAGATGGAGCAACACTCAGTTCTTATCATGTGTTTTTCATTTTTCATGCTATTTTTAGCAATATCTGCACAAGGTGGTAAGAAATGTTATAATACTTTATTTTTCATAAATTTTCAAGTACGCATGAGGATTAAATTGTCACTTACAAGCAGTTATATAACCAACCTACGGTGTCGGCATGTTAATAATCGCAGTTTTATTTGTATATTTAAAATTGATGAACATTTTAATGTTCCTTAGTCAGGCCTAACTGTCAATAGAATTCTAGGGCGGTTTTGTGAAAGCTTTCGAAATCGTTTATAAGAATATGTCAATGAACCCTTCAATATGTGGAATCAAGATGACACTGGTTCCTGCTGGTTTTTCATGAAGTTTTGGCTGGGTTGTTTTTTCAATGCAAATAATAGGGTTATAAAGTTTTAGGGAGAAAACAATTGGCTCGATGTGCAGCATAAGCATGTTAAGCTGTATTAAATATAAACCAATATTTAGATCAAGCCTATTCAAAGTTAGCATATTTATGAAGTTAAGTTTAATCTAGGTATCATAAATAAAAGAGTACATGCAGTTTATGATTATCTCAATCTTTCGAACCATGTGCCACGAGTTTTAGAATTATGTATTTGCTTTTTGCGAAGTCGTAGAAGTTTATCAGTTTTCAGCACAGTGCCTAAAGTTTGCTTGTTGGATAATAAAACGCAGATTTAGCAAATTTATAACAAACCATAAATTTTATCTGGGACTTTATGTATATTTGGTTTTTTACAATTTATGTTTGCGGTTTCATTAGTTATATGAAACAACGAGCGGTGGTATAAAAAAAATTCATAATTTGCAAAACCCAATTCTACTTGGTTATTTAAAAAAAAATTGCCTTATATATGAATTAATTAATATGTAAATATTTATACATATATTAAAATATATATATATATATATATGCATATTAAAATATATATATATATATATGCATATGTAGAAACGACAAATTTGGCAATTTATTACGGAGATGCTAAAGTGAATATAGGGGATCCATTTTCGGTAACATGCATTATACCTATAACTGATCCAATTCAATGGTTCAAAGACGGTGAAACTATTAAAAAACACAATTTACGTCATGGAAAGGATTCGCATGCATTTTTAGAATCAGAACATCCTATTGAGGGTAAGTAAGCTAAGTAGTACTTTAGCATTGGATAAGTCATAATTATTAATAATTGGAATACGTTTTCGTAGTTAATAATATTAAGAAAAATACTGTTATGACTTTTTCGATGCTTACTTTTGTTGGAAATACTTCTCGAGTTCTGTATTTAAAAATATGTTAAATAATAGAGATTATTTTAATCATTTTTTTTCGTTATTGTCAAATATGTCTCATTTAATTTGTATCTTTTATTGTAATTGAAATCTTTAGTTCGAGATTTAATTGATATAGATAGTAGTCAAAATATGTTTTGCAATTGCAGATCAAGAAAGGCAATAATGTATATAAAACATATGTAAGTGTACTATTGAATTTCAAATGCAATAAATGAATACAAATTTTAACTTCATACTAATTAAAAGTGAGCTTGCATCAAAAAGAAGCAAAAGTCCGTTATGGACCACGGAATTTTAATTGTGAATTGATTTGTGAGGAACATCCGAATTTATTCTAAAGACAAAAGCACTGTATTAATAATTTTTTAAATATCTGTAAAAACATTGGAAATATGCAGACTTTGTGAGCATCAATAAATTATCTTGACATTACAGTATAATAAAAATAACAATTTTAGCAAAAAAAAAAAAAAAAAAAATTATTAGTATATCATTAATTACATATTATTAAAAGTCTTAGGAATGTTGTACGGAAAGCAAAAGGAAGAATCAATGAAACTAAAGTAATTAAAGTACTTGGGAAGTTTTAAGTTGGGCAAGCTTTTTAAAAGAGGGGGAAAAAAACAAATGAAAAAACACACTGAAATAAAGGATATACAGGGTCCCACCGTGTCCATCCGTTGGTCAGTGGGTCACAGTCCTATTTCTATTTATAAAGTGCGTTTCATATTTATAACGCCACAAAAAAAAATATGATTTCTGGAAAACTATTCATTCCAGCAGAATACAATATATAACGAAAATGATGAATTTGATAAAAAGGAAACAATCACTCATAATTTATAAACCTAACACTTCAATGGCTTCCATACGGGAGGAAAAAGTGATTTTAGCTTGTTTCATAATTATAACGCCACGTACATTTTCGACAAAAATAACAATTTTATTTCAGCAAAAATAATATTAAAACATAGTAACGTAAAATTCATTAAATTAGTTACATTCTAGAACACAGTAACGTAAAGTTCATTAATCAAGAGTTGCTCCTTGCTTGAAAATGGTATAAAAAATTCTGGTTTTCATGCTATCGATGAGACTTTGAATTAAATCTAAATCAATAGCATTCCATTCTTCCGCGATTGCGCGTTTTAAGTCCTCAACGGAATTGTATTGGCGATTTTCCCTATACACCCGGCGAACTAAAACTCCCCAGTGATTCTCAATTCGATTGAGGTCAGGAGAGCATGGTGGCCACTCCAAAACCTCAATCGAATTAGAAGAGAACACGGACCTGGTTTCGCGGCTAACGTGGATACGAGCATTATCCTGCTGAAAAATCCACTGTGTTGCAGGATTTTGCCGAATAAAAGGTACCAAACTCATCTGGAGCACATCCGTGTAATCCTTGCTTTTCATTCTTGATGAAGTGAATTGCAATTCTAAACAGCCGGACACAGAAATTAGAATTTAGGTGATATTCTCCAATGAAAAAAAAATGGAATTTGGATGGACCGGATGGTTTTCGAGGATATTGGCGTGACTTGAGAAAAGAAACGCTATATTTTTCCAAAAGAAATTTTGGCGGCGGAAGCGTGATGGTTTGGGGTGCAATTTCTGTGTTCGGCTGTTTAGAATTGCAATTCACTTCATCAAGAATGAAAAGCAAGGATTACACGGATGTGCTCCAGATGAGTTTGGTACCTTTTATTCGGCAAAATCCTGCAACACAGTGGATTTTTCAGCAGGATAATGCTCGTATCCACGTTAGCCGCGAAACCAGGTCCGTGTTCTCTTCTAATTCGATTGAGGTTTTGGAGTGGCCACCATGCTCTCCTGACCTCAATCGAATTGAGAATCACTGGGGAGTTTTAGTTCGCCGGGTGTATAGGGAAAATCGCCAATACAATTCCGTTGAGGACTTAAAACGCGCAATCGCGGAAGAATGGAATGCTATTGATTTAGATTTAATTCAAAGTCTCATCGATAGCATGAAAACCAGAATTTTTTATACCATTTTCAAGCAAGGAGCAACTCTTGATTAATGAACTTTACGTTACTGTGTTCTAGAATGTAACTAATTTAATGAATTTTACGTTACTATGTTTTAATATTATTTTTGCTGAAATAAAATTGTTATTTTTGTCGAAAATGTACGTGGCGTTATAATTATGAAACAAGCTAAAATCACTTTTTCCTCCCGTATGGAAGCCATTGAAGTGTTAGGTTTATAAATTATGAGTGATTGTTTCCTTTTTATCAAATTCATCATTTTCGTTGTATATTGTATTCTGCTGGAATGAATAGTTTTCCAGAAATCATAATTTTTTTTGTGGCGTTATAAATATGAAACGCACTTTATTATATATAATTATTTTTTCTGTGGAAATAAACTGCACTCATTGGTCTGAAATGCCGAAAATGCGGAATTAAATAAACTTTCGAAAGTAGTCTCTTGTATCTAGAAGGTACAGTTTCTTATTCTTAAGAGTTCGTACTAATATATTCTGCCCGAAATGTTATGATTCGTTCATGTGAAATGTCATGGTGTACCCTCAAAGTTACCCCATTTGCAGCAGTAACAGCAGCGTGTCCTATTATCGTTAAAAAAAAAGCTGTTCTTTGTTAGTCAATGTTTGAATTGAGCTACAATGCTATCGAACGTCTAATATGTGAACATACAGTGCAAGCTTTTTTCCTTGCCCATATGTACCCCTTAACATTTTTTTGGCAAAAATCTTTAAGGGGGTTGGGAAGTCTATTCACGCTCATTTACGACAAAATTAATAACACTTGGTTTTCTACAATAAAATCCCGTTTTAACACTTTTGGGTGTGCTGAATCCGTTCCTGGTGCTAGTTTTTACATGGCGGTTGAAGAGGCTGGAATTGAGGGGATAGTTTTTCCCTGATTATCACAATTGATGAGGTGAATATAATAACAAATTACATATTACATATTGTTTCACATATTTTAGGAAGCGATGCATATTGTTTCATACGGTCTCAAGAACACAGAGCTCATAGACGATAAAGAAGACATATCCTCATCTGTTCAACTCCTATGCAAAAAATAAGTCCAGAAATGAGCAGAAATATGAGAGAAATGAGGGGGTATTGGAGGGGGAGGGAGGGTCTAAAATCTACAAAAAATGCGTTACGTATAACTTAAACGCTCCCAAATGAATTCTACGTTCCCGAGAACGTATGACAAGATATGCATCTTACTATGCTACTAGCTGTAATTCAAGTAAAACTACTACTATTTTCACCCCTTTAACCCCTAGGTAAAATGAGATTTCAGAAATTTAGTCTGTGCTCTCGAAAATGCAAGAAACAATATGAATCTTGCTGCTAGCTATAAATTAGGAAGAACTACCTTATTTTTTTATACCTTCAATCCCTAAGTAAGAAGTAACCCCAGAAATCAATTCTATGTTATCGAAAACGTATGAAACGATGTGCATTTTGTTACTAGCTATAGCTTAGAACAAACTATGCAGCTTGTTAACCTGGGAAGAACTATGTGCTCTATCTTCACCCCTTCAACCATTTAGTAAAAAATAACATCAGAAATGGATGCGAAATCCTCAAAGTTGTAATATTTAAACCCGTCTTTTTGGGATTTAAGACCATAGTGCAGCGGTGTGAAATCACTCGATCTCGGTGGCCAATTGACAACCATTTCTTGAAATAAGATTTTCGCGAAATTATCCTTTCAATAAATTAATTGTTTCGGTCGCTGTATAGTACGTTGCGTACTGGTCTCCTAAATGGCGTGTTGTCATGCAGCATTAAGGGGGAAGTCCATGTAAACGCCTCAAAATCATAGTCATATTTTCAAAATGTTTTAGAAGGTGATAAAGTAATTTTATTGTTTTAAATTTTTTGCATAACTTTATTTAACTTTTCTAAAGTACGGTAGTGCCCCCGCCAAGTCGAGCAAAAAAGCGGCACGGCCGTACCATCCTTTTCTCGAAACAGTTCAGGCCATTTTCGACCCCCTATAACTTCGTTGTGGATAAAACTAGAAGCCTAAATTTTCAGTAACCAAGCAGGCATTGTATAAACACGGTATATTTCAGATTTCATTCAATTTGAACCAGTAGTTTAAGAATTATAACTAGTCAAAGTTTCTTAATTTTGTCACTGACTGACCGATCATCAAAACTCTAAGGCAGTTCTAGCAGACATAGAAGCTTCAAATTTAGAATACAATTAGTGTTTAGTGTATAAATCAATGAAAAACTAAAATATTTTGCAATTTCGCAAAAAAAAAAATTACATTTGCAGTGACTGAATCTGGTACCTGTATATGTATAATATAATATAATGTAATAATAGGTGTAGATGGGTATCTAGATATAATTATGTTCAAAGGTAACTTGTAATAAAATGGTCAACGGATTATGTTCAAAGGTAACTTGTAAAATGGTCAATCAACGGAATAAAAAAGCAAGAATGGGATATGTCTTGCACCAAAATCCCGCAAATTATTAAGTAGACTAAATTGCCCGAAATTGCCATGAAAGAAAGAACACTAATAATCATAACCGCGGCCGGCGAAGGTGGCTTGCCCGCGCCGCGGCTTCCTCGCTTCCCGTCCGTCACAAAAAGGCGGCAACTTTCTTCCAGACAACCTTTGGGTCTTACTGCGATATCGCAGGTATACACACAAACCACGTTTTATTTAACTTACGCAAAAAGTATCAGTCAGTATGGGTATACAAATTTAAATAATCTTTATATAAATCTAATTCTATAGAAAAATAATGGGTTAAGTAATTTATTAATTTAAAAAAACTTTGAGTCGGCAGTGAGTGCCGTACATTAGTTCAAGTTAATCCTCTCTTAAGCTTGATTGTAATTTTCTGTTAGGTACATTGACAGTATATAGTGAATGAGAGATAACAATTTTACATAAGGATTAACTTTAACTGACGTTTGACGAGTGCGGCCCTAAATATTACTAACTAATGCAAAAAAAACACTATCTGCAAAAAGAAATGAGATGCCATCAAAAACATAACTTGTAAAAAAACGAAGTCTCGCAACTCAGTTCTTCCACCGTAAAAAGTTGTGAGATCCATGTAATACCAAGTCGGTTAATTTATTCAGTCCCTACTTAAGGGACCTTCTGTCTTAAGTTATTACGTAATTAGCTAACCTAACAACATCTTATAGAGACCATATCAATATTAAAAATCTTTTATGTTTTAAATAAATAGATTAACTTGGCAATCGCACTAAACAATCTAATTTAATATAATATGTATTACTTGTGAGATACATTGTGTTTTCATGCGATGGCCAAGTCAATCTATTTATTTAAAACATAAAAGATTTTTAATATTGATATGGTCACTATAAGATGTTGTTAGGTTAGCTAATTACGTAATAACTTAAGACAGAAGGTCCCTTAAGTAGGGACTGAATAAATTAACGCAGGTACATATTGTAACAATCATTGACTTGTTTACATGCATCGGAAAAAAGTTATTAGCAGAAATATAAAGTGGTCGGAATTAGGAAAGGCGGTCGGAAATAGGCCATCCCATAGGGATGATTTTTGTCAATTTAACCTCGAAGTAAACTTGATCACGATCTGATACCGACAGACTTCGGAATCAGCTACAAAATCCTCAAAAGTTGGTGGTCTGGTCGGTGGAAACGACAAAGTTTTTGTTGTTGTGTGCCTGTGACACAGACCCTGTGTTATCATACAATAAAATAATTTTTTTAAATTCCATTTTATATTTAAAAAGTAATTATTCGTAAATTTTCTTTAAAAAATATTCGTAGAATTTTCACTATACTGGAATAACGAATACTAAAAGGTAGTCGGGATATCGGCTGTTCACTTTGACAGTCTTAGTTTTTAGCAGGCGATTTTTCCTGTGTAAGGAAACGTAAGCAAATGCTCTCTCAATTTTCGAGTGTGTATACTCGAGTAAAAACTTTGTAGATTTTTTACTATAAATTAAGTAAATCAGGTAATCAGGTGTAAAAAATCGGTTGCCATAGAAAAAGCTATGAAAATATGTAATTTGAAGAGGTGAGTAACTCTAAAATATTTAATTTCTATATATCTCAGTACCACGAACATTGAAACACATATTGTAATTTTTGCATAATTAATGGAGACACCTTTGAACATATAATACATATAAGGATAAGAAATTGCACTTGTAAAGTAAATATAAAAGTTACTTTGGATTAATATTTTTAAATTACAAAATAAAATTTTGAAGGTTAAATGCCTGAAGTATTTCCAACATAAGTATTCACACATGTGTTAAATACTTCCTACATTAACGTAAAGTATTTATTTAAGGTGAAAATGATAGAATTGAGGCAAAGATTAAAGTAAATAGCGCTCTTGAAATCCACGAGGGAAAGTATCAATGCAACTCTTTGCATTCGAACTATCACTATTTAAGAGTTGATGGCAGCAAGCGATTTAATAAACAACAGCACAATGAAAATTTTAAAATACCAAGTCTCACAACTGCAGTAGGTTTGCCACTTTCAAGCGAGGAGCTTGAAGAGACTTTTCGCGGGAGTTTAATCCTAAATAATAAAAATAAATACTCCTTCGAAAATAACGAAGAGTTAAATAGGAGTAAGAACTCTGTAGTGCAATCAATTCTTGAAAGGAAATATCCTTTACACACAACTTCTGAAGTAAATAACAAAGTCGGCCCAGACCATAAAAATATTAATAAGTTTACCTACGAATCAACGCTGAAGAATTTGGGTGAGAATTCAAAATAATCTGTGAACCGCAGTCAAATCAGTCAGATCATCACATGTATCTACTTATTTCATGCTTTATTTTGGTTTTTAGGTTCCATTTTCGCTGATATAATATAGTTATAATAAAACATTAGTAGTATATTTTCGCTCAATGAAATTTTCAACGCATTTATTTCGTTTATATTTCCTATTGAATTTGTGCCTCTATAATATTAAAATCCATAGTTCAGATCCTTATTGCAATACGCGTAGAACATGAAAGAACCGCAGACATTAGCTCATTTCCAAGCTTTGAGAAATATGAAGTAACGTAGCTTAACGAATAGTGCCACTCTAGGGCTCAGTAAAAAACGATTGACGATTTTTTCGAACACATATCAAAAGGGATAAACAATTTGTTTAAAGTCTATTGTACAGGGTGTCTCGGAAAGATGTGCACTACTATGTATATGCTAATCGATTCTTTGAAGTGTTCTGATCAACGTTTATTCCGACAACCCCCTCTCAAACCACTCCTTCACTACTTTTTTTTTTTACCTTGAAAATTTTTAGTCTTCGGGAGGAAGTACATTTACTAAAATTGCAAATAGTTATGTCAACGTTATCGTCGGAACACAAATTCATTCAACGGTATATTACTTGTTAATATCGGTCACAAAGTTTGGAATAAATAAGTTACTGAGTTTCAAATTTTGGTAAATTGGAGTGAAAAATTCATATTAAATTTGACTCAAATCATATTAATTTGACTTGAAAAATGTTAGCAACAAGGATACAATTATTGTGTGATATAAACTGCACCCTGTAAACGCCTTTAAAACGAAAAAAAGATTCACATCGATATCTTCAGCCATTCAAAGTTTACGTGGAATGTGTGTGTCGGAGCAAACGTTGATCAGGACACTTCAAAGAATCGCTTGGCATATAGTGGTGCACATCTTTCCTAGACACCATGTATATATTCTGCTATAAAGTTTATAAGAAGAACAATTTTTTGTTGCTACGGAATGGCTTCGACGGAATTTTACAGGGAAAACCAAATTGTTCAAACTGGCCGAAAACAACAGATCTTTATTTTAACTTTAAAATTACATTACTTACAGAAGTACGTACGGACTTTGTTTATAATTTTTTACGTAATTTCTTATCGAAAATAGTAGTTGTCTTTTCCATTGTGCACCATTCTTCAATAAAACAAAATATTTTTTTTTCAATTTCTCTATGCCCTTCCTTACAGAATAGTTTTTCTCCACGCAAATTGGAGGAAAATTCTGTTTTGCCGCAGAACAGGAAGGCTTTTCTTTGTTGTGCTGTGGGATCGCTATTGTGAAAAGAAAATATATTTTTAATATTCTTCAAAGCATCTAAAATAAAGGCCTTTAAACAAATTTTGTATTGCATTAACTATGTTATAAAAAATTTTCACAATTTTTCTATTCTCTTGGTCACTAGAGGTACATTACCCCTTAATCGGGTAATGAAGTGCTAGAAAATGTAAACATTTATTATTAAACAATTAGGTCTTCTAACAGAACACTGTTAAATAACTATTACGTCTGTTTATACAATGTGTATAACGTTTATACAAGCTGTATGCATATACACAATTAATGAGTGGTGCCTTATATCGATAAAATAGATAAAATTAAACATTTCAATCATGCTTGCTATTAAGTGGACAGCATGCACATTTTAACACATACATATAGTTGTAACCTTGAGTGCAAGTATACTACAGAAAAAAAATCCATTTAAAAAAATAAATATTTCTTTACACCTTTCTAATTAAAAAAATTATTGTGAAGTTTTTTTGTTTTTTAAACTGTTTTTGTCTCCTGTATTAAGGTACTATTTCCCTGTAGAATAGGGAAAAATAGACGTTTAAACTTAATTTTTTTTTTTTTTTTCAGCTCCTTTTTTATAAATCTAACTACATCTTTCTTTATTTGGATACTTAAGTCTTGAAGTTGACAAAAAAAAATTGTTTTTCTTTTTTTAGTACTTTATTATATATACAGAGGGCTTTCAAAAATGAGCAGCTCAAAAAAATATGGTTCCATGGCGGACACTCAATCTCAGAAAAGGCAAGTCTGAAAAAAAAAAAAAAAACAATAAAGAATGTTAAAAAGAAAGATGTTTTATAGGGCAATTCACCACAATTAGAAAAAAATCGGTAAACAAAAACATGGCGGAGGTTTGAAAAAAAATTTCGAAAAAATCGGATTTTTTTTTCGCTTTGTTCGGTTTGTAAATATATTTTTTATCAACTTTTTCAGAATTTTTTGGTGAATTGATCTACAATAGACGATAACCAACAAAACACTATAAGGTTTATTCAAATCGGTTCGGCCAATCTGGAGATTGACTGTCCGCCGTTTTTAAAAAGTAGTTTCGAGAAAAACGCGTTTAAAGTTTTTTTCCGATATATTTACATGTTTATTTAAAAAAAATCAAATTTTAAGACTTACAATTGGTCAATCAGCTATCCCTGGACCATACAGAAGCACTCCTAAGTTTATATAACCCAGTTTTTCTTCCTGGTCCACCTTGTTTTTAGCCGAATGAGCTTCTTTGGAGGCTGCCATTGTCGCTTTTTCGCATCTTTACCTGCAAACGTATGTTTAGGAATGATCGCCCAAAGAGTTTTATTATAACACTCGTTATTATTTTGAGTGTTCTTTCTTAAACATCGTTTGAGTACATTTTCAGCTATCAACTTTTCGAAAACAGGTTTTACATATTCCTGGACCTCTGCACTAAGGGCTTGCTTATGGGTGAACGGCCTTTTATCTGCTTTTGCCTCCTGCAGGTATTTGCACAATTCTGCATCGCAGTACTTGTGTTTCGGTGCATCATCGGTGGAGATCTTGTGGTAGAAAGCGACCCATATTTCTTTTTTCATGTTATCTACTGATTCTGAATTCCGTTGAATAGCTAATGCATAATATGCAGACATTTCTTTCATTATTTTCCCGGTCAAATCTTGACTTTTTGGAGGTTGAGGTAGTGGTGGATTAGATTTATCAATTTTTCTTCTTTTAAGCGATGTCCCTGTATTTTTTTTCTTCTATCTTTTTCAACTCTTCTTTTTTTTTTTTCATCGGTTTTTTATTTTTTTTTATATTTTACGTATCTGAATTAGGGCTTTCTCTACTTCTTTGAGTTGGCGAAACATGCGCTTACCAACGTGCAAAACACACTCGAGCTTTTTAATTTCAAAATCGTCATAAGGCTTAGCTTCAATAATATTGGTAAATGTTTTTGAGTCCCCATCACCAATATAATAGGCGTATTTAGCATTGTGCAGTTTTCGAAAATCTCTGTCATTCTTTGAACTTCCATCCTGCCGGAACTACCTTTGTAATTTGCAGTACACTCGTCTTTGTGCCCGCTTTCATACCAGATATCGAAATCAATAGACTTCAATCTTTTATTCATAACTTCGCATTGTGTACAAGCCTTCGACGACACAAAAAAAAATCCAACATTTTGCCTCCATATTTACCTATTACAGTTGAAACGCCGATTAGTGAACTAAAGTCGCGTTTCGCCCAAATACCATCTCCAGAAACTACTAATTCGTTTTCGGGCAAATCTTTACTTTTTTTCTTCTCCTCCTCGCCTTGATTTGTTGGCTGGCGTGCCCCTTAGTTTTTAGGTGTCGGTTGGTTGGGGCCATCTAGGCGCATTACGCGTCCACGAACCCACTTTCACTCACAATCCTGATAACTTTGGTTACTAACTTGAAGCAAGAATAGCAACTTCAACGGCATCTTAATAACTGGCCGTTTAAATAATTTTTTCTTTTAAAAGAAGCGTGACTAGTTTCAACAACCGTTATATGCGCAACAGAAATGTGGTGCACAGCTTTCTGGAAGACGTCCTATTTGCTTGGCGGTCACAGTCAGACTCCCCCAACTGACAGTTGTCAAGATATACTACCTTGATCAAAAAGTTTCAGAGACGGCAAACGTGTTGTGCTGTCAGTCACCTAATTTGAGTTCTTATTTTTTTGTAAGGTTGCCACATCTTTCATTGACATTCTCGCTGCGGGACTTGCTGCGTTATAATACGTCTTAAAAACATCTCTCTCTGCGTCTTGAATACATCTGCCTCTGCGTGTTTTCGCTTTTTACGAGCTTAAAAATGGAATCGACTTTGCATCAAAGAGTTTGTATTAAATATTGCGTTAAAAAAGGATTCAACGGTGCGAAGATCTTTGAAATGTTGGAGAAGTGTTTCGGCAACGATACTCTATCGAAAACGTTTAAGTGTGGCACGAACGCTTTAGAGGTGGGCGTAAGTCCGTCGAGGATGACGAACGCAGTGGCAGAGCTTCGATATCGGAAACCGACGAAAACATTGATAAAATCAAAGAAATTATTGCCAAAACCACAAATGACCATTAGAGAGCTGGCAGAGGACTTGAATATGGCTTATGGATCCGATCAAAGCATTTTGGTTAATGATTTGGGCTTCAGACGTGTCCCTGCAAAGCTGGTGCCGAAAGAATTGAATTTCATGCAAAAAAAGGGACCGCATTACATTGTTTTTTTGAGATTGATTTGATATAAATAATCTAATAAGAAACATCTTTATACTAAATGATAATTTTTTTATAAAATTAATCTTTTAGGGTGATTTCAACCCTCAATTAGGGGTGATTTTTTAATATTTTCGAAGAACTAAAATCAATGTCTCTCTCGATTTTTTATGACGATTCATTTGATACTTGATACATTTTTGTGCAACACAGGCGATTTTTGCTGTCACTCTTAATCAAAAATTCATAATCAGCGATGCCGAAAACCCTCATATTCGTTTGCAGTAAACTCAAATTATTACTGTAATAAACGGTAAAGTCTAAATCTACATCTCAAAGTTCTCACAAATACTAGAAATGATGTGGATAAAATCACCAAGCCATAAAGGTGTCACACCGAACAAAAATTTGTCGACGGAATGTGCCTTCTTCTTTCGATACCCAGTGGGTCCCACAGAGGGGAAGCAGAGAATTTCTCTCTTCTCTCTGTCATTTAATGCATCAGCTCAGTTCAGCACATAGGGTGGGACTTGGGAGCTACGGTCGCTCTTGGGCCAAGGACGCTCGTCTCGCCGTTGGGTCGGGACGGGGTTTAAGGCCCGGAACACAATGATACGACCGACGACCGACGAGCGACGGGTGCGTTCGCCATTTACGTTGGCCATGACACAATGATACGAGCGACGATCGTTGCCAGTTTAAGGAGAAGGAGGTCTAAGGGGTTACGATGAGAATGTGTGAAGGGCTGAAAGTCCGTGAAAAACAGCTGATATTTGTCAAAACCAACCGCATACACCGAAAGTTGTGTCTGTTTCAATTTTTTACAGTTGGCACTGACGACGCGTACGACGTGCAAAATAGAATCGGATCTATTTTGCACGGCGCGTAGCTTGTGTCGCGTCAATGTGTTTAGATGTACATAGTACCATGCTCGAAAAGCTTTGTCGTTGTGTCGTCGTACGCACCCGTCGCTCGCCGGTCGTCGGTCGTGTCATTGTGTTTCTTGCTTAAGTCTGTATCCTGAACAGTGAATAACAGAGCTCGAAAGGCACGGCACACACGCTGGCTGAAAGCAGTGTTGTATTACCGTGAAGTGCCCGCAGCCGAATTTCTACGGAAGCAATTGCTTGTTTTAAGTCAGCGCAGGGAATTTCTCTTGGAGCGCGATTTGGCTTTTTGATGAATGATTTTTCTGCAGATTAACAGGGGAGCATTCATTTATTTTTTGAAAAAATCGATTTTTCAAAAACATCAAAAACATAAACTTTAGACCTGTAAAAACAATATAAAATATGATATATAAGTGAAAAATGCCGAGAAATATATATATACAGGGTGTCCCAGAACTCAACGTCAAGCCGAAATCGAGCATTAGGCCAAGTCGTAACAGTTATCAGAAAAATATGAAAAAAAATCTTGGTCATGTACTTTTCAAATTATAAGGATTCAAAAATAAACTGACACCCTGTGATGATCTTTCAAGTCCTGTGACTGCAAATATTAACTTTTCGTCATTTTTTTTTCTACCGTATAACTATGAATAACCCTTCTGTCAAACACAGTTAAAAGTTAGAATATAACTGCCTCAGTTTCAAATAAAAAGTTAGATTTTTGCCCAACATTGAATGCAAAATAATTACAGTCGGTTAAAGTTAAAGTTGGGTGATGTAATTATTTTGAATTCAATGTTGGGTAAAAATCTAACTTTTTATTTGAAACTGAGGCAGTTATATTCTAACTTTTAACTGTGTTTGACAGAAGGGTTATTCATAGTTATACGGTAGAAAAAAAAATGACGAAAAGTTAATATTTGCAGTCACAGGACTTGAAAGATCATCACAGGGTGTCAGTTTATTTTTGAATCCTTATAATTTGAAAAGTACATGACCAAGATTTTTTTTCATATTTTTCTGATAACTGTTACGACTTGGCCTAATGCTCGATTTCGGCTTGACGTTGAGTTCTGGGACACCCTGTATAACGTGATATAAGACATGGTGTGGCGCGTGAATTATTAAAAAAAAAAAAAACTTTAAACGCGTTTTACTCGAAACCACGTTTTTTGTCCTTGTTGGCAACTTTTTGAAAAAACTATTCAACCGATTGGGTTCAAATTTTCAGGGATTATTCTACACATGTGTGTTACAAATATCCGTTAATTCACATATTTTTTACCCATTTTTTTTACTAAAAAAGGGAAAAACATTCAAAAGTAAAAGTCCCCCTTTTTGTTTTTTTTAAACCAAAATACTTTATTCTGCTCGAATTTTTTGTTTCAAACGTTCCACAGCTGTCATTTTTCTGCTTACCGTTTTTTAAAAGGGTACTAATTGCTGCAGCCCTATCACAGTCCTATTTGAATAGAATACAAAAAAAAATTTTTTTTAGGAAGTTCGATATGCATATTTTCAGGTCTTAAAATACAACGTCCAATAAATGTATTCTCCCTCCTTGAGGTGATAAGGTTTTCAAAGCATATATCGGCATTTATAAAAAACAACAAAAAAATATTCATTCCTTTAATCCCAATCATATCCACAGATTTACCCTTTTAATTCATACGACTACAATGCCCCTTGAAGTTAGCGTTCGCAATGTCAATTAACAAATCCCAAGGACAAACTTTGAAAGTAGCAAGTGTACATTTAGATACGCCTTGCTTTTCACATGGGCAGCTGTATGTTGCTTGCTCGCGAGTGTCCAATGGCCGAAATCTACGTATCTAATCTAGCACCAGAAGGAAAAATGTATAACGTTGTTTATAAAAATGTACTGCGATGATTTTGCAAAATCGTTTGCTTTATAATTATCTCTTAAGTCAGTTGGTACACTAAAGACACATTAGACTAAGAAATATCTAGGTTAGGAATTCAGAAAAATGCAGGATAGTGAGGACTTTCTTTTCGGAATGCGAAAGCGGGTAGCTCAGCTAGTTATATTACATAAAAAATATCTGAAGATTCCACTTAATTATTTTTACTTACATTTTATTGAATTGCCACAAAAAATGATGAATATGTTGAATCATCGCGATATAATGTCCGAATTCACAAAATAAAATAAACCCCGTCCGAAAAATCTGATAGCAGCATCGAAAAGTTGCACGAAAACTAAAGAAATAACATCAGAATGGCGAGGTCGAGTCTAAGTTCAAAGTCATAAAAACTTAGAAGTGGGATTAAAATGTTATTATTATTATTATTGTTAGGGGTGACCCTCATGGTGGGCACTGCGACCAGACGGTCTTTTGTGCCGAATCCCCTTTACAGTAAAAGACGATCTGCTACCCTAAGGAACGCCAGAAGGTCTTTTACAGAAGATGAACGAGCTTCAGCCAAGTCCAGGAACTCTTGACCGAAGATCCCTCTTCTTAACCGTGCTAAAGCCGGACAAGCACACAAAATGTGTGATGTAGTTTCGTCGTCTTCAAGACACAGGCGACACTCCGTCTCATTTGACAGACCTATTTTATATAGGTGGTATCTTAGCCCGTGGTGGGCAGTTAGGTAACCTACCAACAGTCTGAGATCCGCTTTACTCAAAGCATTGATTTCAGTGTAGGTATAGGGTCTAACGAGCTCTTTAGCTTGCCGGATCCCAAGGAAGTTATCCCAGTGTATGCACTGTAGATTCCTGACCCATTCTTCTATCACAGCTTTGGACGAAGACCAGCCAATGCTGCAGAGGGGCTCAGGACCCTTGAGTCGAGAAGATGAACCTTCCCTGGCAAGTTCATCAGCAACCTCATTTCCCTCAACGCCGGAGTGTCCCGGTACCCAACAGAGGGTAACCCTGTTGGAAGTTGCTAAGTGTTGAAGGGTATCAAAGCATTCTTTAACAAGTCTAGACGAGAAGCGCCATGACGAGAGTGCCTTGAGGGCCGCTTGGCTATCGGAAAAGATAGTGATATTGGCACCTTTAAGTCTCTTGTTAATATTGAGAAGGACGCAGGCTTCAATGGCATGAATTTCAGCCTGGAAAACGCTGGGCCATTTTCCCATTGCTATCGAGACCTTGGTGTTGGGTCCATAGATACCAGCACCAACACCATGTTCCGTTTTTGAGCCATCTGTGAACCAACGGAGAGTTCTGGGGTCCAGACTGAGGCCGCCGCCATTCCAGTCTGCACGTTCAGGGATGAGAATCCTGAATCTCCTCCCGAAGCTCAGTTCCCTGGTCATGTAGTCTGTTATATAACAGATCCTTAAGTCAGGGATGGGCTGCAGGATGCTCATGTGACCATTGTCAGCAATTTGCATTTTGGATGTGATTTGCACTCTCAGAGCACTAATTACAGTTGATTTCAAAATGAAAAAGTGCAGGGGTTCGAGTCCTACTATCGTCTCCATGGCGAGTGTTGGACAAGTCCTCATGGCTCCTGTTATGGAGAGGCAAGCAAGCCGTTGTAGCTTGTTGCACTTAGCAATTGCCATCTGCTGCTGAACTTTGGTCCACCATACAAGGGCGGCGTAAGCAACAATTGGTTTGACAATTGTATTGTATAACCACAGGATCATCTTTGGGTTGAGACCCCATGTCCTACCAAAAAGTCTTCTACAGGCCCACATGGCTCGCGTGGCCTTATTTAATGAGTAGTTTAGTTGAGTATTCCAATTAAAATGTTGGAATCGATCATTAGCATTAACGTAAATCTATTCGAGTGGAATGAATGCACTTCTGAATGAACACATGGTTAGTTTTACCCAAGAGGTGGCATTTAATTCAAATATTTACAAACCTGCACTAGCTCGGTACCGGACCTTAAGGTTTTTATGGTTTTTTTTCTTCAATTTTTTTTAATTTTAACGTCGAAACTGGTTACACGCACAATTTTTGTGAATTACGGTTGATCCTCCTATGACGCGGTATTTTAATAATGCATTTTTCGTACAAGAACATTCCAATAACTTAAATGGCTTAACAAGTTTATGTGTTGTATTATTTTTTCGATATACACCCAACTCTTTTTACACGGTCTTTTTTTACCCGATTATTGTTATTTCAAAACACGGTTCACGAATAAGAACAAATACACCTTTTTACATGAATATTTTGTTCTACGACGAATCCCAAAAAAAAGTTTACTAAATCCTAATTTTGACAGTGTCTTGCCGAAACTTATATATACAGTGTCCCCCGATATACATAAGTAAACAAGCCGTAAAGTCGGAATTGCAAGTGTGGTATAGTCGGCCGGTAAACTGTTCGCAGCTATATTGTTTTATATGGAAGTAGCAAAAAAATTTCTTTCTCACACCCTAGCTTCTACTAAAAATGAACTCCGAATAGATTAAGCTATATTTTGTGACCTAACTATTTCTGTAAAAATTAATGAGATACGTGCAACTGAAATATGCGAATTTTAAGATTATTTTGTAATAAAAATGAATTGTTTTTGTTTTATAAATATTCATTTATTCATTATTTATTTTTTTGCACGGTTTTTTGGGATAATATTTAGAGTTTCTTTATTCTACACGATTTTTTAAAGTAGTGGAACATATCCCGAAATTTACCATATGTCGCATGTATTTTTTTTGCACGGTTTTCTAAGGAACTTATCTACCCTGTAAAAAAAGAGTTGGGTGTATAAATCCTTTGCGGTCGTGTTAAGTTTATAAATACGTGTTATGCTGGTCGGAAGTAATTTTCGTTGAACGAATAGTAATATATATGTTACATATAATGAATATGCGGGAGACGCTCCTCACATTTCCTATATGACATATCAAATCCAACGAATACGAGATTTGTGACAAACCGAAGGGAACAAATGTTCCTTATGACACGTCATGCTATATGTCATGACACGTGTATACCATATGCCATGACATATCATATCCGATATCATATGTAATGTCATGTCATATCATTAGTTGTCACATGTGATATTTAATGCTATAAGATGTGTGATTTGTCATCTGATATGTGTATGTTGTATGATATTGGATGTACAAATTCATACAATCTTCGTCACATATCATACAGGGTGTCCCGATTCAACATAGGGATCCCTATACCAATCGATTCTTTGGAGTATCCTTATCAACTTTTGTTCTGAGAATTTAATAAACAAAAAAATTGGGACTGAATTGGTTTTCATCACACTTGCTTACCAGATTTAATTCGTAAAAAATAACGGTTGTGCCAAAATGTAATTATCGCAGTGAAAAAAATGAGATCTGATTGTAAGATAAGGTAACATTTCGATATGTAGTTTACTATGCCAATTCAGCTACATTTGTATTCTATTTATCCATTTCAAATAGTTTTATAGTCATCAGTTGAATAAATGTTGAAGTTTGGAATAATTAGATAAATTAAAGTCTAAGTTTATTTGTATTTCTCCCTCATATGCCTTTTACTTTCAATATATTTTTGCTTGAAGAAGACATTTTAATCGCATTGTTGTAAATTTTTGCTTTCCCTGCGAATTAAATCTAAAAAAATATATTTTTTAATTTCAGAAACAAAAGGTTTTTTAGTACCAAATTATGACAACGTAGAACACAAACTGAAAGTATTCGATATAAAATCTTCTCTTGTTCTAAGTTGTAATATATCCAAGGAAGGTGATTATGATTTAAAATGGTAGGTCTTTACTATTAATATGTATCAAGAATATCTGTAAAGCAACATCAAAATTAATTATTTTCTTTGAATTTCTTGAATAAAGGGAAAAAAATGGTTCAGACGTTGCAAAGGTGGAGTCACTTAAAGGACGTTACAAATTAATTAAACCTGAGAGAAAATTTATAATCGAAAAAACCGATCAAAACGATGCCGGACTATATACTTGTGCAGTTAATGAAAAGAACTTGGAAGAAAAAAAGGAATTTAACGTAGTGGGTGAGAACTTAAAGCAATATTTTTCTTTAGAACTACTAAATCTCTTTTCATTTAGCAAATGTTGCAGTGCGTGTACCTTCCAACACCGGTGTTGTCGAGGGTGAGAAATTATCTATCCAGTGTTCGGTATTAGGAACGGATCCTGAGATTTCATGGGAATATGCAGGTGAGAATATTCCTTTAAACTTTAAACTACAAACATTTAAATTTTATTTCATAGAATAAGTGATAGGTCTATTTATATTCGAATTCATTTTGTAAAGATTACATTACAATTTATTTTCAAATTTATTATTTTTCTAATAAAATTGAGAAAAATTTTATTTTCCAACTTTTTTATAAGCCTTTAAATGTTAAAATAAATTTTGTTCAAAAACTATAAATTGCCATTATGATTGATATCTTTAAATTCTCAAAGGATTATCTTTCATTTAAGGTATTACTACCGTCTAGAGAGCAAAAAAAATGACACTTTTTGATTTCTTTTTCTCAGACCCTTTATTAGATATTACAACCTACTTTTTTTTACAATAACTTTGATTGAAATATATATATTTAGAAATTTGAATAGAGGGCGCTGAAGCCGGCAGCTCGAAAATATGCTACTCTCATTGTCCACAGATAATCTCAGGATTGAGATATCTGAAACAAAAAATTCAAGCGGGATTTTAAAAAGAAAGTCCCTTATCTTGTAATTTACCACATTTAAAAAAATTACAAAAGTTTGAAAAAATGAACTTTTTCTCTTGCCAAATTTTTTTTTTTTTTTTTGTTAATTTGTGGTAAATTACAATAAAGGTAACCTAAACAAACAAAACGCACCAAGGTTTATTCAAATATGTTCGGTAGATCCGGAGATTATCCAGGGGCAGAATCAAAAAATTTAATTTCTAGAAA
Source organism: Dysmachus trigonus (assembly GCA_949715965.1). NCBI lineage: Eukaryota > Metazoa > Arthropoda > Insecta > Diptera > Asilidae > Dysmachus > Dysmachus trigonus. The sequence goes on from OX454321.1 coordinate 47,510,351, forward strand.
AACGCATTTAACGCTTGACTTTTTTTCTATTACGAATTTCTAAACAAAAATATATCTATATCTGCTGCATATATATTTTTTTTTTTATCAAAATCAAGCCGTTCCTTATCCTGTTATGCCCTTTCTTTTCGTATGATGGAATTTCGGAACATATTGGAAAACAACAATTTTTTTTCGTGTAAAATATAATACACATTCCATTATTGCAACAACAAAAATATCAGTTACGTGAAAACATGAGAATATACCGCAACTACTTTTAATTTTCAGGAAACATAACAGTGACAAATTCGACAGGAAAATATCTTTTGAGAGAGGACGAAAATAAAATCCAAAATGCTATTATTGAAATTGAAAATACAAGTTTAGAAGACAAAGGCGAGTACAAGTGCATTGCTAGAAACGATGCTACTAAATATGGAGGAAAGAGCCCAGCAATGGATGTTTCTTTTGTTCGCGTCAAAGGTATAATATTAATTTTTGGAGCTTCGTTCAGTATATAAACTGAATTTTTACAGGAAAACTCGCCGCATTATGGCCATTTTTAGGAATTTGTGCAGAAGTTTTTATCTTATGCGCAATTATTTTGATGTATGAAAGAAGACGTAACAAGGCAGAACTTGAAGAAAGTGATACAGATCCAAACACAGAGCAGTAAGTAACAAATTCAAGAATTTTTTTTAATTTAAATTTAAATATGTTTAAATATATAAATCGCACTATTTACCTAAATTGTGACCGTTGGATAATTTTATTTATGGATAAACTAATTTACACCCGTATTTTCTTAATCGTTTTCTTACGACATGTCTATTCAAGACATTTGGCATAGCAATTTAGCTTTGAAAATGCGTCTCTGTTAATTATGTCGAGATATAATAACTACTTTATTTACAACCATATTCTATTAGTCCTTTTCTTACGACGTGACTATTTCCAAGCCACTATTATGCAAAGCAATTTAGCTTTGGAAATGCGTCTACGGTTAGTCACGTCGCAAGAAAATCACTAATTTAAATCACGGCACTTAGTATTTTCCAACTGTCACAGTTAAAATGAGTAGAAACATTTTTTCCGACCTTTTGCTGTACTAAAGTAAATTTATTGTAAAGAATACAATTTTTATTTCATCAAAATTGGTATCACAATTAGTTGAATCCCTTTTCCACTGAAATAAAGAAAAAATCCATATTTCTCTATTGAATATTATTTGTATTTTCTTCAATGCGAATCATTACCAATTTTAATTTTGTCTGGCAGTTGTGTAGCTTATAAAGAAATAAGAAATGATTTGTGTAGCAGTTGAAATGTTGATCGTATTCTTTTTTTACAAAATTTGTCATTATTGCCTTCTTTCTTAATAAGTGTATAAATCCCTTAATAGAATTGCCGTGTTCTTTGCTTCAAATTATTCGTCGGCAATGAAACAATACGTATCTTATATATTAATAGGCAAAGCCAAAAATTGTAATCCTTTTTTTTTTCCCCCGTGCACGTATCTTAATGAAACATATCAAGCGAAAGGTATTTTTTCATAGATGTGCAGAATATATGTTTTATTAACGTGAAAGCCATACGCACTAATACACTGGATATGCGCTATCCATCAAAAGAAACGGGAAGAGAATACATTTTGTTTCATATTTGCACTCACTGAGTGGCGGAGAGTATATTCCATCGAACGCCGCCGTCGCACAGTGTTGCGAATAGCTAAAAATCTGGCCAAAATTCAAAAAAATTAAAGTTAAAATATGATATTTATAAATATTTAGATTTATTAAGGACAGCCTGAAGCTTCACATAGTAATAATTTTTTTTTTTTCACTAATAGTACATTTTACTATTTTTTTTTTACTGTTAAAGTTACTCTGCCAAATCTTCAAATTTTATCTTACCTCTTCAAAGCTATGTCATTTACCCGAACGTGAGTAAAATACTTACATATAGTATTTATTTGTTACACACAATGTTGTTTTTTTGACAGCACCCAAATAACGGTTTAATTTTATAACGGTGTACGTGTGACGTCACTCTTGGTGTAACCCTTAGTGGAAAACAGTTTTGTTTTAATATATTTAGGCCTACAAACCGTCAGGTACGGGTGGGCGTGGTAATTCCAATGGGAACATATTCTCTTAACGGTGATGAATATGGGGTATAAGATTCAGCAGCCGCAACCTGCAGCAGATACACATTTAAGGCACTTTTGCATCTCTATGTATGCACATTCAATGGTATCGACATTGTAATTTGTTCTGTTATTGCTAGAAATATATGATTGATTTTTATGCAATTTTTTCCATTGCACAGCTTATTCATTAGACCTTAATATAGGGTGCTTTTAATATCAATATTCAAAATGGCGGATCCAATATGGCGTACCAAAATTTATAAACTGGCAGGATTATTATAAAAATTGGTACAACGGGGTTTTAGAACTTGCTGGCTTCAAATATGCTATACACATTTTGAAATTAAAGATGGCAGATAAAATATGGCGGCCCAAAATTGCTAAAATTTGCTGCATTAGAAATTTGAACATATATCATTTTTAGCTATAAAGTTTTGATATTAGAATTCAGTAAAGTGACTCCTACAGCCACTAGAAACCAATTTTTGAAAATGAGCACCTCATATCCACATCATATTGGTTTCAAAATGTTTACCTTCTCCACTTTGATATTAGAATCGATATAAATGACCCCAAAACACCAATATACGAACTTTTATTTAAATTCGTCGAGTTAAAAACTTCGAGTTCGCCATTTTGATTCGGCAATATTGAATTTTTGGATTTTGATATCGGAACTGAAATAAGTGACCCTAGAAAATCTGATCAAATTTTTTATTCTTGGTCCGCCATATTGAATTCCTGAATTTTGAGAACAGATTTGAAATCAGTAACACTAAAAACCTCTGTATACTTAATTTCAAGCATATCCGACAGCATTTCGAATTTTAGCATTTTGATGATTTGGAACACTGTGCGTCGTCCGCGTCCGTGTCATTCTGTTTAGGGCCCAACAAAAGCACAAGAAAGATGTGTGGGGAAATGTGAGTGCAGAGAGAATATGTATATGAACTCTGCACTCACATTTTCCCACACTCTATTAAGCAGTTGTTATTTAAATACAGTTGACGCTGATTATACGGGTGCGGCAAAATAACGGAGACAAGCATTTTTAACTGTAGTTTTACTAAACAAACCTTTTTTTTCACTCGGCCATTAAAAATATGAATTATTCTTTATTAATATATATAATTTTAAGTATACATATAATAGATTTATAAACAATTTCCAATATTGAAAGAAAAAACAATAAAAATGGCGGAGATATGAGTCGCTCAGTGGGCATTGTCTGAATAAAAAAAAAAATTTATTATAATTCAGAAGTGTAATAGTTAAGACATGACGTATATATAATATATAATGGCCAGTTGGAATTCATAACAATGAATTTATCTGAGTTACTGTTAGTTTAATCTTTCCAAAGGAATTATATTGTTGTTAAAAACAGATAGATAAGTAACGGTCCGAACGCTACCTGAGTTTCGGGTCCCTGACGCGCTTACTTCTAGTTGCTATAATTCGGTAATAATTTGAATTTTGGAATGTTTCAACGTTTAAAATATTCTTAAAAGTATAAATATATACATATTTAGAAAAAAAAATTCTTGAAAATTTCATAGTGGTGTAACGCCTTAAAATTGAATATCAAAAAATGGAAAAAGAAATTGACTTGATTCAGTTTTGGTAGCTGGTTGAAACGAAGATATCTATCCAAAATATTCTAGAACTGTTTGGATTCTTACGTGGAGTTTTGTTTATTGTTAGTTTCGAAATATTTTAAAATTCACACGGTTGGTCTGATTGCTTTAAAATTTGCTTTCAATCAAATAAACCCTTAAATTCTCCCTTAACAGATAGAGATCTCCTCCCTTACCCATACAATATTGCATCTTGAAGTTTTACTATATGTTCGAAGTCCACACGAATAGCTGACATATTAATTCCATACAAGGTTTAGTTTTTGGCCAGCTTCACACATATCTATATTTCTAGACCTAGCAGGAAATCGAAGCATCCTATCATGCACTCTGGAAGCTGAGACTGCGTATCCCCTCTTATAAGTTTTTAACATAAGAATGTGCATGGAGCGAAATAGAAAAAGCTTTTATATTCTTAGATTCGTTAGAAACAATTCACAAGGCAACATACAGTGTTGTGCAAAACATTCCGGATTTATTTTCAATAAATTTTCTTCAAAGATTTTGAATTAACAAGAGGGTTAAGAAAATTCACTTTTGGGTTATTTCTATTAAATATCAAGTTTATTGTAAGAATTGAAAAAATAAGCACATTCGTTAATAAATAAAAAAAAAAAAAAATAAGACAAACCTATATTACTCTACAGCTTGTGCAAAACTAACCGGATATTATAGATAAAAAAAAAAACAAAACAAATTTTACTTTAATATTTTGTCCAATAGCCATTATTTTCCACAACATCCCGGCATCTACGAGGCATGGATGAAATTAGATTATTAATTATTTCCATTGGAATCTTTTCCCACTCATCCTTGAGAGATTCAAAAAGAACTTCTTTCAAGGAGTGCTTCTGACCACTAACTCTTCTTTTCAAGATTGCCCACAAATTTTCGATAGGGTTTAAGTCCGGTGACTGTGACAGCCACTGCATGACACGGATATTTGTATCTTCAAACCACTTTTTCACGAGCTTTGATGTGTGTTTTGGGTCATTGTCCTGTTGGAAAACCCATCTCAAAGGCATTTCATCTTCGGCGAATGGTAACATTACGTTTTCCAGTATGTCTTTATACTGGAAACGATCCATAATTCCTTGAACTTTATGTAAAGGACCGCAACCCTGACCTGAAAAGCAACCCCACACCATAATCGAACCACTCCCATGCTTCAACGATAACTGACAATGTTGTGGAAGTAATCGAGAGCCTTTCTGTCGACGCACACGGACATTTCCGTCCGAGCAAACTAAATTAAACTTGCTCTCATCACTGAATAAAACGGTTTTCCATTTATTAATTGACCAGTCCAAATGATTCCTAGCGAATTTCAATCTAAAAATGGTGCAATTTTAGAAAAGTAAGAACAACTAATTAGTGGTACAAAATTCACACCTTTTTAACCGATATCTAGCCGTTAAGAGAGGCTTTTTTGCTGGTCGAAAGGAGTACAATCCTATTTCCTTTAGGCGTCTTCGTACTGTACTTGCATCTATTGAAAGATTCAAGTCAGTTACGACTTTTTTAGACGACATAAAGGGGTCTTTTAGAACAATTTTTTTTATTCGTCTATCGGTTTTTGCATTAGTTTTGCGTGGACGACCCCCGCAATGTATAGTTTCCATTGGTTTTCCACTACAAAATTTTTTAACGATATCAGAAATGGATGAGGTTGGGATATATTTTTCACTAATTAATTCTTGTTTCATTCCCGAATTAAAATCGTTTATAATTTGTTGTTTTATAAAATTATTATATTTGCACTTAGCCATTAGGAACAGATAAATTTCAATGCAAAAATCGCCAAGTCTGCACGGGAATAATGAAAACGTCACCTACTACTACTACTACAATTCAAATAATAACTAAAACCGTTATCAAATTTTAAGAACAGACTGATCTCCACAAATCCGGAATGTTTCACACAGAAGAAGCGTGAAGTGCAGAAGCTAGTGTTGCCACAGTAATTTATTTTTAAGGAAATAGATTTGCGTTTTTGTTCAGTTTTTAACAACATATACCGAGACTTCTTAAAATGCAAAAATATTCTCAGTAAAGCGTCTTGGTTTCAAAGAATTCTACAGGAAAAATTTTGAACAGACAATCCGGAATGTTATGCACAATAGTGTATGTAGTCCAAAAGTAAGCAATGAACGTTTTTTGAAATCTCTACCATTAAATTTGTTTTTCAGTGATTGAGTATATATTATATGTATGAATTTTAACCCGAATACAAGAGAAGAGATAAAATATAGAATCTTCTTTAAAAACTCTAAAATTAATAATTTTAAGATTCCTCTGTTTAAATTTTAGTGAAATACTTACGTACACGCTGCGACAACTGGTTAACCCTCTAGATTGCTTCGTGAGTAAATGCTAAGAGTCATTTTGAATAGTTTTTTAAAAGTATTTATTAAGTTATTGTTTCTTCGTTTTATATCCTTTTCTAACAACAACAAAAAACAATTATTTTTAATATTCGGTAGATTTCCCATTTCTGCTAATGGGTCCTACCATGGAGGTCGATTTCGCTCGGCTCTTCTAGCGAAGACACTAATATTCTTAGCATTTCATTTTTGAAAATGTGTCTGTCCTAGTCGAGTCGAGTAAACTCACCTTCAATATAGGGCACAATAATTTTATTACTTATCGTCGAGAATTGTTCAAATGTTGAAGTAATTCAGGTGACACCTGGTTCCAAGTTTATTTTATTATTGAAATGCAAATTGCCTCCCATTTCCATAGATTCTCAGTAATATTGAGGTCAAGTGATATTAATAGTCAGTCGAGAAATTAAATGTTGTGTTCCTGAAGACACTGTGTTACGGTGCTGGCAATATGAATAGCTGCATGATTTTGCTGGAAAACCATTTATTATCTGCCATAAGTTACTGAATTTTTCCTTTAGAATTTTCCACGTTTTTTGGGTCCTTTTCGAAATTTTTAGTTCACTCTGGAATTTGTAGGTTAAGTGCGCAAAAGTAAATTAAGGGGGTAACCCACTGTTGAAGCCCAAAAAATGGAACTTTGTTTTAAAAAATCGATAAAAAAAACTATCAGAGCTATCTTTTTGATTTTTTCCATACTTCTTTACTGAGGACTACATTTTACATTTTGATCATAAAACAGCAAACATCTAACAAAGAAAAATCCTTCAATATTTGTTATAAAGGAAAGAAATAACCTATTGTTGCAGCACAAAAAAAAAATCTGATGATTTAGTGCACCGTTCGAACATTGATGTATCGATTTTCGTTATGTTTTAACACGAAAAAGTTGATCCTAAATCAACAAAATTTGTTTTTTTACTCTAATAATAGGTTATTTCTAGAGATGCCACGAATATTCGGCAACTATTCGGTATTCGGCTATTCGGCCACTTTTTTTCGCTATTCGGTATTCGGCCGAATATGGTTAACTATTCGGCCGAATACCGAATAGCAATTTATTTATTATTTGTTTATTACTAGCTGTTTTCCCGCGACTTCGTCCGCGTAAATTATAGCCCATGTCCTTTCTAAGGCTCTAGAGTATCTGTGTACCAAATTTCATTTAAATCGGTTCAGCAGTTTTGGCGTGAAATCGTGATAAACAGATTTACTTTCGTATTTATGATAAAATATAGTAAGGATTACCAAATAAATCATGAAAAAAGAACTCAAAATATTACTCACAAAGATATATTTATTTAACCAAAAAAAAGAACTAACAAATTAATATTTAAAATCTACCAGTGGTAAGTTATGATGAATGAAAACAATTTTTTCAGCGTTTGTTGATAGCAGACGATTGCGTTTTTCCTCATAAATACCTGCGTCCGAAAACAGCCGCTCACTATACACACTGCTACCGGGAGATGATAAATACATCTTAGCAAATTGTAAAAGGGTTGGATATTGTTTCGCGTTTGCTGACCACCACTTGTAAGGGTCTGCTGTCCGATCTAAACGAACAGATACCATGTAAAAATCAAGTTCATTTGCAACAGAATTTTTCTGTTCCACACCTTCATCTGAACGAACATTTTCTGCAGCGACAGTTGTGACTTGTCGCCCGCGGAAAGTACTAAGTGTGGCCGAATATTCGGCTGCCGAATGTTCGGCGCTTCGGCCAAGAACCTCGCCGAATATTCGGTATTCGGTATTCGGCCAAATTACTATTCGTGGCATCTCTAGTTATTTCTATAGTTAAATACTTAAAAAAGGTGTATGCAAAATTTGAAGTAAATCGGCCCAATAGTTTTTTCACAATTTTACGACGCGCATCGAAAAAGAGCATTTTGAGAAAAATGCATTTAAAGTTTTTTAACGAAATTTTGTGACATAAGTAAATCGAGATTTTTTTCACGATTTGAGCTGTTTACGTAGACTTTTATAAGAATCTATGTATTAGTGTATTATGTAATATATACATTTAGAAAGTATTATAATAGGTAATACACGCGGCAGCTGTTTGAGCGGCTACAAGGCCGCGCGCGCTCCGAAATCGTAGTTGAACGGAGGGGAACTGTGAGCGCTCTAGAAAGAACAATTATTTAGATATCGAAATTTACACATATATTCTTGAAGTGCTAATCTATCGAAATATGACAAAAAAAAATTCGAAATTTTTTTGTTAACAGTGGTTATCCCCTTAAGGGGACCTTTACTTTCAAAATCGGGAAAAAACACACTTTTTAAAAGTTTTTGAAGCTTTGCTTCCTTTGGGACGTTGTGCGGGAGATTCGTTCACAATTTTTTTTCCGACGGTAACGAAATAAGGTAACGAAAAAAAGTAACGAAAAACGTCAAATTTTAAACGTCAAATTTTCAAAAAATTTTAAATTTTAAAATTTTTTTAAATTTTCAAAATTTTTTAAATTTTCAAAATTTTTTAAATTTTCAAAATTTTTTAAATTTTCAAAATTTTTTAAATTTTCAAAATTTTTTAAATTTTCAAAATTTTTTAAATTTTCAAAATTTTTTAAATTTTCAAAATTTTTTAAATTTTCAAAATTTTTTAAATTTTCAAAATTTTTAAAATTTTCAAAATTTTTTAATTTCCAAAATTTTTTAAATTTTCAAAATTTTTTAAATTTCCAAAATTTTTTAAATTTTTAAAAATTTTTTAAATTTTCAAAAATTTTTAAATTTTCAAAATTTTTTAAATTTTCAAAATTTTTTAAATTTTCAAAATTTTTTAATTTTTCAAAATTTTTTAAATTTTCAAAATTTTTTAAATTTTCAAAATTTTTTAAATTTTCAAAATTTTTTAAATTTTCAAAATTTTTTAATTTTTCAAAATTTTTTAAATTTTCAAAATTTTTTAAATTTTCAAAATTTTTTAAATTTTCAAAATTTTTTAAATTTTCAAAATTTTTTAATTTTTCAAAATTTTTTAAATTTTCAAAATTTTTTAAATTTACAAAATTTTTTAAATTTTCAAAATTTTTTAAATTTTCAAAATTTTTTTAATTTTCAAAATTTTCAAAATTTTTTAAATTTTTAAAATTTTTTAAATTTTCAAAATTTTTTAAATTTTCACAATTTTTTAAATTTTCAAAATTTTTTAAATTTTCAAAATTTTTTAAATTTTGAAAATTTCAAAAATTTCCAAAATTTTTTAAATTTTCAAAATTTTTAAAATTTTCAAAATTTTTTAAATTTCCAAAATTTTTTAAATTTTCAAATTTTTTTAAATTTTCAAAATTTTTTAAATTTTCAAAATTTTTGAAATTTTCAAAATTTTTTAAATTTTCAAAATTTTTTAAATTTTCAAATTTTTTTAAATTTTCAAAATTTAAAAAATTTTCAAAATTTTTTAAATTTTCAAAATTTTTTAAATTTTCAAAATTTTTTAAATTTTCAAAATTTTTTAAATTTTCAAAATTTTTTAAATTTCCAAAATTTTTTAAATTTTCAAAATTTTTTAAATTTTCACAATTTAAAAAATTTTGAAAAGCAAAGCTTCCATCGGCCAGTCCCGCGACTGCCATGTTTTTTTTTTTTTTGAAAAGACTATTATATTAATTATTCTGAAACCTTTTGTACATTATTGGTAAGATTATGAAAAATTTAAAAAAAATTTTGAAATGCAACTTTAGTTTATTTTAATGCCTGCAGAGGGCGTCATCCAAAATGCACTTTTAAAACGGCCGCATTTCTCTAGGACTTCCTGTAACAGATAGAGTAAAAATCTTTGGTGGATTGTTTTCATAAGACACAAAACTAGTACCTAAACCTAAAAAACCTTTTATTTTTAATAAATATGTCATTTTATACACATTTTTCTAAAAAAGTTAAAAAACTACTATAAGTTAGGGGTAAACTACCCCTCCGCATAAAAAAGTGGGGGGGGGGGGGGGGGGGGGTAAAATAATATTTTTAAAGGTTTAGTTACTAGTACATTTGACATCGAATCGAATGGCGTTTGGTTTGTTAAAATCGGTTGAATAGTTTTTGAGATACAGATGCGTCCATTTTCAAAAATGTGATTTCGAGAAAAATGCGTTCAAAGTTTTTGTTATATCATTTTTGCATATAAAACGCGTAGAGGTACTGTTACAAATATAGGTATAACTTTTTTACGAATTTCTTAATACGGTTTTAGGAGAGTGTTTGTGTGATGTTATGAAACATTTTTATGAAAAAAAAAAATTTGATTTTTTTTCGATTTTGAAAGTAAAGGTCCCCTTAAACGCGTCAAATTTCGCTTGGTTAAATAAACACTCAATTTGTTTGAAAAAAAAACTTCGCGTTGACATCTGTGAAACAATGATTTCTGACTACCACAACGTCATCAATCATCCTATTCAGCTGATTTAGCTCCGTCTGACTTCTGGCTAGTCCCGAAACTAAAAAACTGCTCCGAGGACATCGTGTTGACTCATTGAAGATATACAAGCCGAATCGAAGAAGGTTTTGAAGGCCATTTCGGAAATCGATTTCAACAACTGTTTCGAAGATTGGGAAAAAACTTGGAATGTGTATTGTCTCCGGAGGGGATAAATTTGAAGGGGATGAAGTTGAGTTGGAAAAATAAATAAAGATTTTTCACTTTATAAAAAAATTCACCTTATTTTTTTGTATCACAGTAGTATAATGTGTCGTCAGCGAATACAACAGTCACAGAGTTTGTGTTGAACGCATTACCTACCATATATATACCGTGAAATCTATAAATTTGGGTCTTTGGCTGCACTTCCACTCACAGCGGCAATATTTTCAACCAACCACACGTTGGACAGACCTTGAAACATCTAAAACACTTTTCAAATTTATTGACTGTGTTGAGAATTGCTTGTTGGCAAGATCGATGTAATGACTCTTAAAGCGCGAAATACAGGTACTGCAGAATCATTAGTTTTGTAATATGCTTTAATAATTTGAATGCACAAGCTAAACTATTCATTTTGTAAAATGACAAATTTTATATTAAATACAGACAGTGATAGATGCACAGAAGACGTTAAATCTGCAAAGCGGCAGAGTTGTACTTTCTCAAGTATGAAATTAATAACCCTATATTTATGTTTTGTTCAATTACACTGGTCGGCAAAATTTAATATTTATTTTTTCCCACAACAAGTAATATATCATTTCCATAGGATTTTTTTCCGTAGATTACGAATATGCAAACAAAAATATGCTATCACGTAACATTTTTGAATAAAACATAGTGTTGAAAAATACAAAATATCGTATTTCGCCCGTTTTTAAAAATTCGTTAAAAAATAACGAAACGTGTAAAAAGTTCGTAATACGACTTAAAAAAGAGCCTAAATCCTTACCTGCATATATGAAATACTAAACTAATAGTGCTTACGAAGCATCTTCAGGAATATGATTTTCATGAGCGTGCGGAAGCAGAGATCTTCATTCACTATCTATTGTGTGAAGTAATCGGCTTATGGAAAAAAGTGAATATTTCGGGAAGTATTAAAGCCTCTCGTATTTTAACCCTTTTAGTGCCAGTGGGCCGATCTATCGGCCCACGGTCCTTATGCGAAGAGTGCCACGGGCCTGTTTATTTCATTTAGTCCTTATCTCCAATAAATACTAAAATTTTCCTTCTTATAAAGCTGTATACATATATGAGCAACCAATGTCAAAAAATTACTATTTCGAAGCCCTTTCCAAAACGGATTTTGATTTTAAAGTATTATAATATTGATAAATGAATAATAAACTCATAATATGAACCTTTTAGATTTTGCCACATTTCTATATTTCAATATTGGTTAAGACGAGGAGTCGTAGTTTATTTTAGTCGCCACACAGTATCTTGTATATTCACTGCCCGACAATAGGATAGGTTCGTTTTAAAAAATGTACATGCACCAATTATTTTGCATCCTTCTTAAGGGATATTTTTATATATGTTAAAGGGTTATGAGAGATAATAGTTCGTAGGAAATGCTGAGTTGGGAACATTCTAGGAATTTTTTTCTGAAAAGGTGCCTATTTAAGTGCGATAATATGATAGGTTCGGAAGTAAAATGATTAGCAATCTCCAAAGGTCTGTTATTAAAGCTGAAAATAATAGCACACTATTTTATGTGTTAATGTATTTTATTAATTAATAGTGTGTGTTTGCTCCATTTTTATTTATAACTTCAAAATTTTTTTGCAGGTAATGAGTCGTATAATGATTTTATAATATTTGTTAGAAATCTCGCCCATTGCTCTTTTAAAGTTAAAATCAGTTATTCTTTGCTTTGATATTGTCTAACACTTTCATAAATTTTTCTTAAAAAAGCCATCCCCACAAGTTCTCAATAATATTTAAATCGGGAGACAGAAGGCCAATCTAAAACTGTAATATTTTGCTCACAAAACCAATTAGAAACCACTCATACAGTATGTATTGCCGCGTGATCTTGTTGGAAAATCCATTGGCCGTGTCCCATTACTTCATTAAATTTAGATTTTTGAGATTCAAACAGCTCCTTATATTTGATGGCAGTCTGTTTTTCCGTTATTATGACCAAATCGATTGGACCATAGTATGAAATGGCTGCCCAAACCATCGTAGACTCTATACGGCTGTCTCCTTGACAGTTACTTTACTTGCTTTCGAAGGTCGTAGAAATAGTAAGAAAAGCCATCGGGCCCGTCCAAAAAGAACCTTTTTTCGTCAGAATAGATTACCTTCCTCCACTCGATATTCCACGACATGTGTCTTCTGGCAAAATCCAAGCGAGCCTGTTGATGCCGTTTTGTTAAGACAGGTTTCTTCCTTAAGCGCAGCCTCTTTAGCATCGGAGAACGTTTAATTTCGCGCTGTACCGTCCTAACACTTGCAGAGGTGCCCACATCTTCCTTAATTTGCCGAGCGGTCTGCTTGTCCTCCCCTTCTCGTTTTTGCCTGGATCTTTCAAATAATTATTCACAACATTAGCACTTCTGCCAATTTTCTGTGCGATCGCTTTGTTAGAGTAGCCTTCTGCTTTGAAAGCCACGATTTTCCCAATTTCCCCATTGTTCAGTGTTTTTACTCGACCCACTTTTTTACTTTTATACTTTAAATATTTCTAGGATACTAGAGCAAATGAATAAAAAAGAATCTCTTAAAACTTCACCAATTGCAAACACGATTTCAAATGACGAACCTATCCTATTGACGCGCTTAAATAGGCACATTTTCAGAAAAAAATTTCTAGAATGTTACTTACTCAGCTAATTACCTAGTATTTCTTATGAATTATTATCTGTCATAACCCTTCAACATATAAAAAAATATCCCTTAAGAAGGATGCAAAATAATCGGCGCAGGTACATTTTTTAACCGAACCTATCCTATTGTCGGGCAGTATATGTATGTGTATATACACAAAAAATAAGTATTGTGAGTTTTTGTTATTTGCGTTTATTAATGCAATTAGCTTACATGTACATAAGGTGAACTATTTAAATTACTTACTTTATTTAAGTATCGCTTACGGAATGATTCCTCTAAATAAACAACCTATATTAAATTTTTAAATACCTGTAGAATCATAATTTCATCGGGAGTTGCTACGAAATTTCATGAGTATTTAAAATATATCGCTATTAATAAAGAAATAAAATTCAAAATGTGTGTCGCAAATTGCACGACCCCTTTTTTATCGCAAATTCACATTTAGTAAAGTTTGAGCATAATAAATCAATTTAGATGTTGGTAAAATTAAACCTTTATTTGCATGTCCTAACCACTTTAGAATTTTTAAAATTTGTTCCGCTCGTATTCGAAGAAATGTGCATTTATAGAGTAATAATATATTGCTGTTTCAGGAAAAAGAAACGTCGAAACTATAAATAAAGACTAGGTTTTAAATTTGATCATCTCGGACGAAATATTGGATTGAATTCGGAAATATTACATATACTAGCTTGCCAATCCATTGAAGCTGATTAAAATGCTATATAGAGTCTCTGCAAGTATCGATGAAGGTGGAATTTTTTAATGGGAACCAAAAGCGAAATATGGAAATAATTAAAATGTCCATGGGCATATACATATTTACTTCTTTATTAAATATTATTTCATTATCACTGTAGATTTTTTGTGAATACAGGAAATATAAACAACTGTATGTATCTTAAAATTCAACGTATAAAGGAATTGTGACATTCACCACGCAAAACAATTAATGTTCACTAACCTTAGCACATTATTACACCTTTTTTATGTAACTTCCATTCTTTATGCTTGAGTTCGGTCGTTGATTTTATTTTTATTTACGTTACACTGAAGTATTCTATTCATGAAGAAGACTGTTTATATCTAAATAAGTATTTAAGAATTTGTTTTCTTCAAATAGTTATTGATATCTAAATTAAATATTTTTCGAGGATGCTGTTTTTATTTCTCTCTCCTTTTGTACTATAGATTCTCGGAAATAATACTGTTTAACTTCGTATCATTCAAATTATTAAATTATTTAAAAGCACTACATAATATATTAATATTTGTTAACCTTTATAATAATAGAGCCTTAAGAAAAACATCAATAAGATCGCTTTGTGCACGGGCACAAACTTTCTGCCGACAAGCAATCCTTTAAGAATCTGAAGTAGTTTGAGGTTGGCAATAAGCCGATTTGTTAGTTATTTGCTAATTGTTATAAAATTGTATTAGGAAGGATTTTCAACGTCCAACTCGATTAGATGCTAAACTAATGGATATTAGTTAATAATTCTTTAAGTGTTTTTAGGTGCGTAATTTAAAAAGTTTAAATTTATTTGATTCAATAAGTATTACTTTCGAGTTTTCTTCGTATTTGAATGATAATATGGAATTCAATTTGAATTAATGAATGCTTTTACTGCGAGATAAAATATTCGTATATATAAGTAACGTTTACTTAATTTTAAGAGAAACGCTGGTGTTCAAATTGTTTCAAAGTATTAAAATTCCTGGAAATTTTTTAAAAGGACAAGCAAATTTCTTTGTATAAGTATTTCCGACTCGATAGACTTAAACTCTTTCTAAGAAAGCAATAAAAATAATTTTATTCGCAAATTTTTACTCAACAACAAGTTTTTACCGAGCGAGAATGATAACTTACACAAATGTTCATTGTTATTTATAAGGTATTGTTAACTGTGAGATGACAGCATCTGATTATAATAAAATTTTAAAAAAACAAACGAATTCTTTATACCGCTGCATTTTTTAAAGTATGCCTTACAATGTTTATTTTAATATTATATATACATTATTGGATATGACAGAAAAAATTAAAGCATATACAAATTACTGTGCGCATTGCAATCCAAGGTTTGTTTTAAAGATTTAGCTTCTGGTGAAATAAAAATCACTCATTTCTGTCTGGCTCTCTTCAATATTCAAAATCTCAAATATTTTTCCCACTTTAGGCGGGTGGTGATTGTTGAATGAAAGATGTATGTGCATTAACGTCCATAGATATCAGTTACATAAAACCTTCATAACTGAATTAAAAAGCTTAGGTCTTAGCTTTTATAACATCACAAATAATAAAAGTTAATATTTACCCAAAATGTGATCATTTTATTTGAGTCGAATCGAAAAGTTATATTTTCGGGCGAAAACTAAGAAAGAACTGCTTTTATATGAGATGAACAGCACTGCTTTTTTACATTATAAAAAACATTCAGCATCTATTGATACGAGGCAATCAGCAATATATTAAATTATAAACTTTATAACAAAAATCACTAATGATTTATTTATTATCCGAGCCATGAATTTTCATAATCCTACAGCCCGTATGGCTTTTATTTTTTTCGGGACTTTTTTTTTCAATACTCAAAATTGAATTTTTCTTCGACTGTCGTCTACAAATTTTGTCAATATCCAAAACCCAATTGTATTTTGTTGTATTTTGAAGAATCTATATGTTTCTATAATAAAATGATAAGTCTTCATATATAATACGTTAAGGAGGTTTCTAACTTGTCTGTTTAAAAAAAATTGTTTTCTTTTTCTAAGAAATACAATTTCAAAATTATGGTGGTCAATTTTTAAGCCGAAACTCGTTATATTTACAAAATTATGAATCAATATAGACGAGAGCGAAGTCGAGGCTGAAAGTATGGTCATTTGCATGTTTCTGTAGTCGTAACTCGATGAAACTTTATATTTTACTTTTATTCTAGTATATGCCATGCGCTAATGTTTACTATTGTCATGTATCGGATTTGACCCATAAGCACTGCTCAGCTTTTTTGTTTTCGGATAATTTCTTCAGAAGTTATTAATTCCACCAACAATAGCGATTACCTGCATTCAGTCGGTTTTCCTGATCTTTGTATTGCTAATATGTCTTATTATATGTACCAAATTTCAATCGTCTACCTTTATTGATTTCTTAACCTGATCTTAAAAAAATAGCCTTGTTTTCCAGCCCACAAAATATAAACTCCCATTAAAAAATCGACTTTTTGGAGTCAATAAAAGTGTTGTCATCCCAATATACAAAAATGTTGTAAGACCTTTTCATAAAAATATTACTAAGACTGTGTTTATACTTGGAAAACTTCATCCCTTATCATTTTTTCTGTATTCAGGAAATATTTAAAATTAAATAATTGTATGTCGCCCACAAAGTGACATAAACACATTGAAAAGATTAATTCCACTGTTTTGGGTGCTAAAATGGGATCGGATGTGAACCTTCACGTTCAAACAAAAATTGATAAGTATATAGTAAAAATTACCACGTAAGTATTCCGTAAATTATAGTGGCTCACGTTCCGTGAGAAACATTCATTACTTCAACAATAAGCTTTTTTTCAATAGTGAAAACAGGAACATTCGTCATTTGAACTATTAGCTTTTTGAATTAAAGACAATTTACCCATCCGTACACTCGTAAACTGTGGCTGCAGTCAAAATGCACTTCCCTGAATAACAATCTGAGATGACCTATGGTTTATTGCTTACACTTTGTGACAGTGATTTTTTACCAAATCAATATGTTCGATTAATCGGATTTTTAACCAAACCAATATGTTGGATAAGTAACTTTTTCCACGTTTCGTTATTTTTTTAATGAATTTTTAAAAGTGGCCATAATACTATATTTTGTACTTTTCAAACCTATTTTTTTCAAAAATTTGACGTGATAGGATATTTTTATTTGCAAATTCGTAATCTACGGACACAATCCTATAGAAATGATGTATGACTAGTACTGTAACAAATTAAATATTACATTTTGTCGCACATTGTTATAATCTTTATATATATACACCAGCTGGCCCGGCAGACGTTGTACTGCCCTTTCCGGTACATTTTCATTATGTCCTGTGCGTTGACCAATATTTGATCGTGTTCTTTCTTTTCGCATGTTTCTACAAATAATATTATTAATATAAGAAAACAGTGTTTCCGTTTCACATCCCTAATTAATTTATTGAACAAACTTACACGTTGTTTAATATTAAGTAAACCGTTTTACACTTCACAAATATTGGAAAATTACCCGGTTTCATCCGACGTTAGGTAAATACTTACTAATTAAACACTTCTCAAATCTTCGTTTGTTATATCCTAGAAATTGATTCAACCCGAAAACCCTTTTATGGATCCGCCATCTTGAATATCCAAATCTTGATAATTTTTAAAATTAGTGGCATTAACACAATTATTGTACCAAATTTCATTAAAACCCGGTGAAATCGAGAATTTTTTTTATATATATTGGGTCCGCCATCTTGGATCTAGAAACTTTGATAATTCGATAATGATCAAAATTAGTGGCACCAAACAAATCGTACTAATTTTCATGAAAATCCGTTGAAGTCGAGAAATTTGCATCACCATATTGGATCCGCCATCTTGGATTTGGAAATTTTGATAATATTTAAAATTAGTGGTATCAGAATAATCATTGTATAAATTTTCATTAGAATCTGTTGAAATCGAGACATTATGGTCTCCCTACTGGACCTGCCACCTTGGGCTTACAAATTTTAATAATATTCGAAATTAGTGGCCTCAGAATAATCATTATACCAATTTTCATTAAAATCCGTCCAAATCGAGACATTTTGGTCGCCGTGTTGGATCCACCATCTTGAATTTGGAAATTTTGATAACATTCAAATTAGTGGCCCCAGAATAATTGTAGTACTAATTTCCATTAAAATCCGTTAAAATCGAGAAATTGTTGGTCACAATCTTGGATTTGGAAATCTCGATATTCTAAATTAGTTGCCTCAGAATAACCATTGTACTAATTTTCATTAAAATCAGTTGTAATTGAGACATTTTAATCGCCATATTGGATCCGCCATCTTGGATTTGGAAATTTTGGTAATATTCAAAATCAGTGACCTCAAAGCAATGATTGTACTAATTTTCATTTAAATCCATTGAAATCGAGAAATCTTGGTCGCCATATTGGGTCCGCCATCTTGGATTTGTAAATTTTGATAATACTCAGAATTGGTGCGCTCAAAATTATCACTGTACTTATTTTCATTAAAATCCATTGAAATCTAGAAATCTTGTTCGCCATATTGGGTCCGCCATCTTGGATTGGTAAATTTTGATAATATTCAAAATCAGTGACCTCAAAACAATAATTTTACTAATTTTCATTAAAATCCGTTGAAATCGAGAACGCGCGAACGGTCAAACTGGCGAAGTTAAAATAATCGTTAAGTTTTCTGAAATTATCCAATTTTCTGCGCAATTTTCTGAACTTTTCTTTCCGTAAGAACCTTCTAAAAAGTATTAGAAAACTTAAAAAAAAAAATGAATGAAATCGGTACAGTCGTTCTCAAGTTATTGCTATCGATCGGGGTTAAAAAATAAAAAATGCTATTAAAAAGCAGGGGTTGGTGGTAGAAGGGTAAAAATTTAGGACTAAATGTATTTTTTAATGCCACACCATAAAAAAATTACCAAAAAAAAATTTGTCCAAAAAAAAAAATTTTTTTTTAGGGTGACCCACCCTTAACACTTAGGGGTATAAAAATTAGTTATAAACCTATTCTCATACCTACTGAATATACATATTAAATTTCATCAAAATCGGTCAAGCCGTTTCGGAGGAGTATAACCACTAAAACTGTGACAGAAGAATTTTATATATTAGATATACATATGTGCATAATAGGGTGTTCTTTAATTATTTGACTTTTGAATTTCCTCTCCAAATTTCTTCAAAGTAAAAATAAATAAATATAAAATGTAAGCAAAATTTGAACAATATTGTACTGTAGTGTTACTGAACGGTCAAAGCTTCAGGTGAGAAATTACATAAGATCACACATATAATAATTAATACAAAAAATAGAAACTTGACACAGTTCTTTACGTTATCAGAGGAGTAATATACACATATTCATTATACAAGATTCCTCATCTAGGATACTTGGAAAAATCTATTACACATTTTGGGATCGGACCTTCACTATTTGAAATAACTACTAGAGAATTAGGTATGTTTTTAATGAATTGTGTTGTAACTTTTTTATTATTCACCATGTTGATGCGGTTGAAACAAAAAATCAGTTTTCCAGATTTAACGGTTTGTAATTTTTGAATAAGACGGACGTAAAGGGCCGGTTAAGCAATCATTAGAAAGCTCAGAGTGCCTACTGTTAAAACCGCGTCTATAAGATGAATAATATGAAAGTAACAAGGAGATGTATTACAACAGCTTAATAGATTCTTCAAAGCGTATAGCAAAAGAAATATTTTGGTCTGAAGCAAACCAGCCTTAGCTAGGACACTATATATTTTTCGAGGTTTTTCCGATAACAATAGCAATTGATGACAATGCTAAATAAGTGGGATATAGAATGCTGCTGAACAAAGGACCCCGCAGGAAATACATGGAAAATGGTCTTTCTTTAAATCTCTCTGTAATTTTGCATAGAGATAGGTTTCCAATAGATCCAAAGTCCTAAATGCCCCTCCGTGGCCGCTAGAGGTCGCCAAAGTGTCAGATACTACATACTATGGCGCAGAAGCGAGACAAATGAGCTGCAAAAAAAATCTATTATAATATATCTATATACTGGACATTGAATAATGGGTGTCCGATACTGAGTACTGAGGTACTAAGTAATCGGAATTAAGCACTGAATTATATTTGAATATTCTATACCCAGAACCTAGTACAGAATACCCTAAACTTAGTACTCAATATCAAGTATTTAGCATCGAATACCCAGTACTTAGACCTCCAAGTAAAATACACTTGACATATTCTGCCCTCCTCGACAACCGGCACATACATAGTAGTATCTGACACTTTGGCGGTCACAGATAAGTTTTATACAAAATTTCAGAAAGATTTACAGAAAGACCATTTTCCATATATTTCCTGCAGGGTCCTTTGGAAAAACTCTATTTTTTAATTCTCACTATTGCCGTTTCTAAAAAGTTTTCGGCGGTCGTTCCGTTTGGGATTTAATATCTAATAAAAACTTTAAAAATATATAGAAGCGCTTCCAAAGAGTATTATATAATTTTACTTAGAAATTATGTTAATACTTTTAAGTCCTACGATTTTACCAACATAGTATTTGGAAGTAAAACTAGTACATACTTTTTTGGAGGCGGCTCTACTTTTTTTTTTAAGTTATTTTATTACTTTTGAATTTTTCATTTTGCAAATTGGGTTCGTAAGGTTTAAATTATATTTAAGCATATAGAGGCCGCTATTTTTAATTTTCGCAATTGGACACGAATTTGAATTTAATAATCCCAATAGTATATGCTGAGGTTATAAATATTTTTATGAGAGCTCAATGAGATTTTTTTTTTTTTTTTTAGTAATAAGAGGATGCTATTTTGAATGTGCCATGTTGAATTTTGAGCATCGGGAACCCAATTTGATAACAGCGACCCTATAAACCTGCACATATTCATTTTGTATATGAGTTGCATATTCATTTTGTATATGAGTTGTAACAAATTTATCATTTTCATTTGCCTGCCTGCTTGTATTTCCTATTATATCGTATCGAGTGTACAATTTAATACATATTTTCATAGTTGTTTCTTTGGCAACCGGTTTCCTTATACCTTTTATACGATAAAATATGAAATACAGGAAAGTGTGAATAACTCTACAGTGTCTTTGTTTTAAAGATGAAAGAATAGTAAGTAATTTTTTTTAAATACCTTGTAAATAAAAGGATACAGACTTTGTTCACGTAGCTATCAAATTTCAATCACTCCACCCAATTCCGTCCTAAAATTATAAAGTCTTCAAATCCGATAACGTAAAATTTTTTAACTATGTATAACTATTTTTCTTAAAAACTAGCACCATTGAAAAAATTTATTATTAGGGGTATTCACGTTTTGTTACTATTGTTTAGTTGTGGAAGTTGTAAAAAAGTCGGTTACTATGAAAATATAAAATTTTACACTCGGTATAACGATACAATAATAAAAACAACAGGAGGAGAATACCTGTATTATTTATTATGCCTATAGTATAACATTAATTTTTAGTCCAAAGAGTCTTATCTTTCTGCTCTGAAAAATGTACTATCACTTCTTGATAATCTTGGAAAGGGTAAAAGAAAACACAACTCAAGTTAAGAATTAACTGAAGTGGATGTAAATATTATTGAATGATTAACAACGGGGCACTTGATTTTGTATTATCGGTGCAGAAAATGAATTCGTACACCTAGCTGCACTTAAGGGGGCAGTACACTTCTTTTTTGCATTTTTTAAAAGTGTTTTTTTGAATAGAAAATTTATTGAATCATTTGAAAATTTTACACATTAAAATATATGTATCAAAAAAACAAAATTTTTTTTTCGAAATTTCTGCCGTTTGTACGGCAGTAATATGGCTGCCTAAAAAAAAACCCTTTTCAAACTGGTTGGTAAAAAATCTCAGCTCTGGAACGTCTGAAACAAAAAATTCAAAGCACATATTAAAATATAAGTCAGCTGCTATCGTGTGAACCACGATGAAGTACTTTGGCAAAAAAAAACAAAATGGCGGAATTTTTAATTTTTTAACGTAAATTTTTAATTTTTTTTAGTAAAGTATTAAACAAAAAAGGGTTCAATATTAACCTATATTAATAATAATGGTTCACATCATAAGCAAACATATGGAATAAGTCCGCAAAATTTCAGCCCAATCGGACCAGTAGTTTTTTCAAAAAACTGC
This sequence comes from Dysmachus trigonus, assembly GCA_949715965.1. NCBI lineage: Eukaryota > Metazoa > Arthropoda > Insecta > Diptera > Asilidae > Dysmachus > Dysmachus trigonus. The sequence continues at coordinate 47,532,717 of OX454321.1, forward strand.
CAACCAGGTCAAAAAACGTATATTTTTCGTCCTTTTCAATCGATTTAACATATTGTAAACTACTTTTGGAGGTATATAGTATACAAATTTGATGTTTTTGAAAAATTTGATTGATTTTTTCAAAAAATAGAAGTGTACTGCCCCCTTAATTCGATGAAAGGGATATTCAGGTTTTAATGTATTGCTTGCAGAGAAGTCTTGTCCGAATATATTCGGGCTTGGCTTTTTCTGAAAGTAACGCATGTAAAAATATAGTAGTGCTTGGTGCTTAAATGGCTAAGAAAAACCGTTATTATCAGGGATAAATAATTATCTAAAAATCAGAAATCCCGTTATGAAAATTTTCGCAATTTTTATTTATTCGATCATCAGTATTTTTTAATATTCCATATTAAATATCTTACCAAAGGCCATGACTCGATATTTTCTCTCAATGCACACGTAGTTTCAAGGAAAGCCAGTTGGAAAAACTATAAGCATCAAATCAAATGTTCTGCAAGCCATTACGGCCGCATGGTAAGCGCCATATGCACATGCAGTTTTTTTTATTAGTTTCGACGAATTGAATAAAAGGCCTGTCAGAAGAACTGTATATGTATGTTCTGCTTGTCAGTTTGGATAAAAATGTTGCTAGAAATAGGTAGTAATAAGCAAGGCATAAGTGAGAGAAAGGCTTAAATTTGAGGGGATAATTCTGCAAGGTGTATCTCACAAAAATGTTTTATCATACAACTTTTCTCTGAACGCATTACACACTGCCTTTTCCGTTGCCACACACCAAACACATGATGCTTAAACATTATTTATCTAAAACAAATTAAATTTTATTTAATTAAATGCTTTTAAAAACACATTTCTATTCAAAAACTCTTACAATCGTTCCCATTTACGAACAAATCAAGATCGCTCTGTATTTTTCATAAGCGAGTGTCACACACAACAATGCACATTTCAGGTCATCTTTGAAAACGCATAATGCAAAAACGTAAGCAATCTGATCCGTATTTCGTATATCGGTATATGTTACCTGCATGAATGGGGAAGATCCAATTTTACGATTTGTCATTCCCCTATCACTTAACATTAGAAAAGGAGTTAGAATTAAGAGACCAATACCAAAGCTTATTCTACCTACGGTACAAAGACTGTTCACTCCGGCAATTAACTCCTTATCTTTTTTTGACCTTGGTACTGTTATTCCTCCCAACCCCACAGTTTTGCTAGAAGTTGATAACATGCTCCAGCATGTGGAAGAAGAGAGATAGAAAGTGTGGAGGAAGAGCACGCATCTTAGGAAAACTGTTAACACAGTGTCAGAAAAATGCAATGCTAAAAGAGGGCGCCTGGTAATATGTGAACTCATGCTTTATGTGTGTTTGCCGAATTGTTCACTATTGCCGGTGCTTCCCGTATTAAGCGATTTGCGTTGGAATTTCGGTATGGAACAAAACAGGCATTTCGGCCCTTTCTTACTAATGGGAAAATTTTTGTTTTAGTTTTTTGAAAATCCCCAGTTAAGGGGGTAACTGCGTCTTAAATTTAGAGTGATCATTCTTTGTAACTCGATATTCTTTGCTAATACCCATGGTCGCTCTTAAATAGCATTAAAAAATTGCTTTATGGTTTACGCTGTAAATCTTGTCTGTGAGAATTTCTCTGTCTATATCTTGAAAATGAGAGCTTGCATATGGGTTGGAGCGTTTGAGAGCGTTTTTGTCCCTTTTTGTTGTCACCGATATTCTTTGGTTCTGCTGCTCGTAGGCGCCATATACACTACACACACAGTTCTTTTATCAATTTTACAAATTGTACGTAGAGCCTGTCAACGAACTATACAGGGTGTCCAAAACCACCTGTCCACCCCTTCTAAATCGATCAACAATTTTTTTTCTGGCCAAGACGATTACTCCATCTTAAGGGGGGATATACATTTAGAATAAGAAAAAAAAACTCATTTTTGAACATTTTTTTTCAAGGGGAAGTTTTTATTCAAATCAATCGAAACTTTTTTACAATTATAAGTGTATCCATGTAGTATACAAAAATATTTTTTTTAAATTTTTTTCAACAAAATGGCGGCCGTTAGATGGTGTTGAAAAAGTCGTTGTATTTTGCTTGTGCCGGCTCTCCTGGTCGCAATTTTGATCAGAAATCAAAAATCAAAAAAATTTACATTAATTACATTCACAGTTAGTAGATGAATTGAAAAAAAAGTGAAAAAAAAAATTTGCACTTTTGGCGTAACTTTTTCGAAAAAATCAACATTTTCTCCGCCATTTTATCACATTTTTCCATATTTAATAATAAAATATTACAATAATTTTTAATTCATATAGAAGGTAATACTATAATAAAGAAATCCTATAAGTTTCAGCTCAATCGGATAATTAGTTTTCGAGTTATTACCGGCATAAACTCCGAAAATGCTGTTTTGAGAAATACGCGTTGAAAGTTTTAATTATCGAAAAATCGTACTTACATTTTAATCAGCAATCCCGGGAACGATGAAAAAAAAAACACTTGGAGTTCGAATTTTGAAAAAAGGATTTCAGGAGCGTATTCTACGGAAAATTTACTAACTTTTTATGCAAAAAAAAAAAAAATTGAATTTGTTCGTCATTCTAAATGTATATCCCCCCTTAAATAAAGTGAGTACGCTCTATCGATTGGCGCTATTTTCAGCTCCCGGTCTCTACGGAAGTACCTTTTTTAAATGGAACGTGTATATTTTGACCTCGAATTCGGCTTCCACAATGAAAAATACACAATTTTCATTTGAAACATTTTTCACAAAAATATAATTTCCGCCCTCTAAATTACCTTCGAAATTATGTAAACCGGAAGTATACCTTTGAGCAGCGGATTTCCAAATTCAATAAAAGAAAGATTTTGATATTTTCACTCACGTTTACACAGAGAAATTTCCATTTAAATTCACTAGAGTTTTTACCAGATTCTTAAACAAAATATGTAAAACCTTGAGTTTCAATCCAACTCAACGAAAAACGTGAGCCCCTGACCACTTACAACGTTGAGCTTTGACAGTGCGAAGTAAACTTGACTCCGAAGAACCGAAAAGTCGTTACAATTTCAGGAATTGCTCCATATTTTTAGCCTATGTAAGTAGCATTTCCTTAGGGTGAATTTTCTGGAATATTACTTTTCCTGGCAGTGATATTATTCGGGTATATGCGAATTCCCCAGGGATTTAAACTGGCCCGCCATAAGCATCAATGCTAATTTCAAAAACTGCCACACCGCTTATAGCGATAATTGAAGAAGCTCTTCTCGCAAGCCGACTGGCCTTCAGTCATAGAGTATCTACAACAAGAGGGGGCACGTTTTTCTTCATTTTTTTCGACCTTATTTTAAACCGAAATTTGTGTTTTTAACCAACATTTATTTATTCTTTAGTTAGTTTTATATTCTCTAAATAATAAAATTAAGTGAAGTTCGGAACAAATATCAGTAATTAAACTATTTAAAATTTTTCTTTTGCAGAGAAAAACTGAAGCCACAGAGAAACTAATGTTGGAACAATTTTTATGTTTGTTCAGTTATATAATTTTATAGTTATGTCACCAATGTTAACGTATTATTTTCAATAAAGCAGTTTTAAATAAATGTACTCTTTTACATATTATAAATTCCCTTTCCTTAATTGGCTAGTAATAATTGGCGTGTGTATGTTCAAATTCAATTTTTTTTTCTATGAGGTTGTCCCAAAAGTCCTTGCCACTATCAACGAGTTAAACATTTTATTTAAAATTAATGAAAACAACGTACCCAATCAATGACATTATACCCACGCTTTAGAAATTTCTTGAACATAGTTTTGTATTTTAGAAACTTCTACAAGAAACTTTGATGTTAAAACGCGAATGTTCCGTAATTGTCAAATCAGCAATAACTTTTGGGACAACCCGATATTAAACCTGTTTTAATAGTTTATTTGGTTATTTTTGTCTACTTTGCTTTCCAGAACACCAATGGCCGGAAATGGAAAAAGATGTGTAAATTTGCTGAAAAGTACGCTTTTATAATAAATCATTAAATATATACAAACTCTCCTTCGTTCACCCACAGCACTGACCTCTTGTCATCTTCAAAAATTTGTCTTTCTGCATAGGCCCTTTACTCAGCTCACTCACTCACTCACGCTCAGCGGTGATTGTTTCATTCGGTTTTTACAACTCGTAATAGACAACTCGTTCCATATCCCACCAAATACAAAGCATTGTCTTATTACCGCAGATGTTCCGGTTTGGAGTCGATGTTGTCGGTTGGCCAGGATCAACCCATGATTTTTTTTCGTTTTTGATTCTCAAAATAGATCCATTTTTCATCTCCAGTCACAATACGCCCTAAGAAACTCATCTTTCTTTACTTTGTAAGTAATGAAATGCAGATGTTTAGCCGATTCACAATAGCACTGTCGACGTGGTAGCCATTTTCCCTCTTTTCGTATCTTCCCAATGGCATGCAAACGTCACGATTTATACAGTTGATTTATCGACTCCAAGTTGTTGAGCTAATTCTCTAAGAGTCTAAGCGATTGGGCAGGATCATCATCCAATAACGCTTATAATTCCTCATCTTCAAATTTTTCCGGTTGTCCTGGCCGTTCTTTGTCATAAACATCACAATCACCGCTTTTAATCCTTCTAAACCAATCTTTGCATACTGTTTCGGATGGAGTAGATTCCCCATAAATTTCCGCTGTGAGTTTCAGCGTCACTTTTTTTTCAAATCGAAATAATGCAGAAGTACACATCGGATAAACAACTTATCGCGATCCATTTTTCACTGTGTATTAACCCTTAACGGTCCGAAAGAATTTCAAGTTCACTTCTCACCAGGTCCAGCTATTTTTCAGACGAAGAGAAGCTTTAAAACATTTATAAATCAAGTATAGAAAAATAAATATTTTTATTTCAGTGAAATGTACAAGTGCATGTACAAAAAAACCAGAAAAAGATAGCGGAACATAGATAACAAGCAGAAAAAAAAACACACAAAGGTCATGACACAATACTTAACGCGTCACTTGTAAATATAGCAACAGTAATTGTAATAAAATTAATAAAATAGTTTTTGGCGCAATATATGCGCCATTGGACCCAGTAAGTAAAAGTACCATGTCGCCTATACGGCGCCCATGGTCCGTTAAGGGTTAAATATCACTTAATGAATATAAAAATGCCGACTGTCAACTGGATTTTATTAACACACCTTCAACCTTCAAAAATGTACATGTCACAGTAATTATAGTTGAGTGTAAAAATTGCTACCCACATCTATATGTGAACAGCGGGAATTAATGCAACCAGCTAATAGTAAAAGATCGGAAAGTCCTTCGAAGATCAGGCTTTCATTTATATTACTTTAGTTTCTAGAGAGTTGCTTGAGTTTTGTCCACACCACTTTGAGTATTTTTAGGAATTTTTCCGTTTATTACAGCAGTCTTTTGAGCTTACAGCAATATCCTTTTGCATTTATGAAGAAGGATGAAGAAGAGGATGGAGAAGATTCCGAAGCGAAGAATACTTTTTTTTTTTTTTTTTTCAAAAAAAACTACGGTTTGATGCTGAGCTGCATTAGTTTTGTCCAGCACTGTATTAAACTTGTTACGAATTTTACAAAATATTCATTCGTAAATAGAGCTCACAGTCGTAAATAGAGCACAACAAATTATAATGCTTCAGTTTCATAAAGACATGACCCTTTTTAGAATTCCGTAGCCAACTTGTCTGTGAGTCGCAGATCTATTTCGCTCTCAGTCGCCGATGAAAATGTGATAAAAGATTTGTCTTTTTATACTGGATATGAGTAGTAAGGAACTCATCTCCCGTATGAAATGCTTTACGTGCGGTAGGGACAACATTACGGGTTATCTGATGAGTACCCCACCGAGGTGGTTTTATGCACACCATGTTCCCACCGCTCATAAGGATCGGCATAAGTTGAAGCTAGATAGACACGTCCTTATCGTGACCATTGCGAGCTAAAAAAAGGTAAGTTGAACTGTGTTGTTGGAGGCGGCGGGCTAAAACTAGAGGAAGGCTTGTTTAAGAAGATGTCAGTAAAGCGTAAAGCAGCCGGCATCGATTCTATGGTCATGTGCCGCAGATGTGTATATGGAGCTTTCCATGTTGAAAGCCGATTGTGATGCATAGTGAAACGTTGCGATACTGCAGTAGGGCTATACGTCATAAGTGTGAAAGGTAAAGAACAAAGAAGCGCAAGATTCCGTGGTGGTTATAAGAGTAAACAAAAAAGAAAAATCAATGCACGCCACGGTCGGAAGAAACAAAGGGAAGAGCAATAAGCATAAAAAAGAACTCGTTTGAAGCAGTGCACAGTGGTTGGAAAGCCCGAAAAAAGGGAAAAAACCTCGATTTCTAAAATCAATATTTTTGTGCAGTTCTTTTGCCAGTTGGTCTCAGAAAGGTTCAAAGCAGCCAGTGGTAAAAGGATTTGAATTTTGTACGAACGGGTCTTTCGAAAACAGGGGGCTAACATGGTAATTTTTCCACTGCCGGTCGAGCGCTAAGTGCATACCGCCGAAAATCTCGCTTTGCTACGCAAAATCGATCTGTAATTTACCAACCGCGGGGTTCCTAGGCTTGTACATAGATGAAATAAATTTATCATACAGGCAGTTACGCGAATACACTTGTAGGCCAAGCGGCGTGAGAATTTAAAAGCATCAAAAATATCGCGTCATGAGGCGTTTTCACGTCGACTTTTAGTCATGGACCCGGCTGGACCCGGCAAATCCCGCACCAGCCGGTGCTAGGCCTAGTGACGTACTTTATGGATCACAAAAAAAAACCTGCTCAAAATTGCTCTTTCGCTTGCAAAAGGCCTCCAAAAACGGCCCAGAACGCGATGCGCGCTGCCCTCCCCTTTGAAGAGAGCGCGCGCTTGGCGGTGCGGCGATCTGACCGGCGGCGGCGGCAGCGGCGCTGCGCTCGTTTGACGTCGCTCGACTCGCAGTTTGACAGATTAGTGACAGGAAAGGAAGTTTCTCCGAAAATCAACTGATTTGTCATTTCGCATATTTAGAAATTCGAACCCCCTCGATCCGCCCCTAATTTTAATCCAAATTGAAAAATAACGCCAGATTCGTAATCCTTGACCCCTGAAACCTATGAATTCATGCATCGCAGTTGTCATTTCGCATATTTAGAAATTCTCCCCCTGGATCCGCCCCTGGTTTTAATCAAAATTGAAAAATGACCCCAGATTCGTAATCCTTGACCCCTGAAACCTATGAATTCATGCATCGCAGTTGTCATTTCGCATATTTAGAAATTCACCCCCTGGATCCGGCCCTGGTTTTAATCAAAATTGAAAAATAACGCCAGATTCGTAATCCTTGACCCTCGAAACATGAGGGTGCTATACATTTTTTGTCTGGCTTCACAGCTTTAGGTTTTTTCCCTTTTTTCGGGCTTTCAAACCACTGTGCAGTGGACGGAAGACACAAAGCGGCGAGGAAGGCGCGAGAAGTGTGCAGGACGTGGTGGTCAGAAGAAGCGCGGCTAAGAAAAAGGTGCGGTGAGTGTGTCGGGCATGAGCAGGTAGCAGAGAGAATGTTTTGGTTTTTGGGCATGTGCTGTTTGGGTGGCACGTGTGATATCTGCATAGTGTAGGCGGAAAATTGCATAAGAGTAGACCGGTACACTTGTTTTTGAATAAAAAAAAAACTGAACAGTTTCGTCGAAGTTGAAGGTGGCGGTTAGGACGAGCCTTTTAAATAAAAATTTGATGGATTGAAATATCTTAATTGCTTTTTTTGTTTTTTTTTGTTTTTTAGAGTTAAAATAAAAGAAACGATCCTGCTAAAACTTTAAGAGTAAATGGAGCCCATTTTGTGTATTTTGATTTTGTAGCTAGATTCTTATACGGTCCGCAAACATCCTTGCCATTTGCATAAATACAACCAGGTGCACGTCGAAGATGTTCGGCCTCAACGTCTTCAGGTGAGTTTAAGGCGTTCATTTCCATACAGCAAAAGTAACATCTTACTATATCTTTCAGGTTCGTGTAAAAGAAACTACCCCTTGCTAACTTGTATGATTTCCTATCATCCAAAGTTAAATGCTTAAATGTCTTTAACCGATCAGATTCACGCTTTAAGATCAACATTGTGACTACAATAAAGGGTGTTTACAAAACGTCTTTTATATTAATGCATGTGCTGTGCTTTTGTGGAAATCCAAGCCATTTAACATAAACTCTAAATTTGAGGTCAAAATCCGGACAAAAGTCGATTTCGCAGAATCGCTTGTATCACAAAACTAGTTAGTACCTGTGAAATATGAATAGATGGTAGGTAAAGTTTTTATTCCCTCGCACTACCAGGTAGCAGCGCTTTCAATCGGAATTTTGTTGTTCTTTAGCCAGGACGTACATTCCCGTGGCGTTCAGTGTGAGAGATAATATTTCGAAATGATTTTTTAAGTGTTTAGAAAATATCAACAAGTTTTTGAGCATGGATATTTCTGAGGCAGGTATGTACTACTTATTTAAATATTTTTAATAGTGATACATTATAATGTCATATGGGAAATGTCGTTTTCAAATACATAGTTTTTAAATCATTTGTAAGTTGCAATTTTGTGAAACTTGAAAGGTTTTGTTATACTTCTGGATGAGTCCCGGCTTTGATTTTTATCTCATATTGTAGAAGATAGTCTCCTCTAATCATCACAATAAAAAATAATTCCAACTCTATCCAACTTGCTGAGTAATTGCCTTCGATATCTGAGGGTATCTCACAACACAAAAGTAACATGTAAGTACCACTTTTATGTTATTTTTTTAGGGCCGTCCGGAGTCAAAGTTATGGCTCGAAAACGCTTTTATGACATCATGCAAGACCAACCTCATAATAATATAAACCAACAACTGGACCATGCTGAATCTTCTTTGTTGAACTCCCAAATTAACTCGGAGGATCAACGGAAAGAGGCAAAGCACAAACTTTCAAACCTGAAATAAGAAATAAAGCGCAGATGGATCGCGTTATGCTATAGAGAAGATCTTTTCTTGAAAAGAAATGAGAGTTGGTTAAAAGGGGCCTTTCAAATACCACAAGTGAAATCTCGAAGATGTCAGCGCAAGAAGTAAGAGAAGAAAAACTCAAGCTGTCCGCAATGAAATGAGCTCTGGAGAGTTAACTTTTGGTACTCACGTGAAGTTGCGATGTGAAGGCAAGACAGAAGCTTCCAAGGTGATAAAAGACATAACGCAATCTCCAAGTCGTGCCAAAAAATATAGAAAAGCATTCTCTGACAGTCAGAAGGAGATAAAACAGCGATTAACGCCAGATGAAGCATTGTCTATGTTCGTCGAAGCTGGCTTATCAATAAGACAGTATGGAATAATTAGAAACACCAATAAAAATTTGTATACATGCTATTCCATTTTGCAAAAGGCTTAAAAAGACTGTTACCCTGTACAAGAAGCTTATAGAATCACAGAAACTTGTGCTGGAGTCATTCTCCAGGACTTATTAAATCATACTATACGTCGACTTTTATTAAGTTTGACAGAAGTTATGCAGCATTTGGATGATGAAGAAAGGAAAACATTAATGTTGATGTACGAGTGGGGATGCGACGGATCGCAGCAAACAACATTTCAGCAAAAATTTGAAAATAATGCCGATTCGGATGCGAACATTTTTCAAAGCTCATTTGTTCCGTTACAATTATCTTGTAGCTAAGAAGATAAGATAATATGGCGGAACCCACTGTCTTCTTCCCCACGATTTTGCCGGCCGATTCGTATCAGATTTGTAAAAGAAACAGCAAATACCACGAATGAGGAAATCAGGTACATAGGAAATAAAATAAATTCACTGGAAGCTACAGAAGTCATACAAGCAAACAAAAGCTTTTCTGTAAAACATGTGATGCTGTTCACAATGGTGGATTCAAAAGTGTGCAATGCTGCAACCAATACAAAATCTACGATGAAATGCTACATCTGTGGACCTACGTCCAAAGATTTTAATGATTTGTCAAAGACGAGTCCAATAAAGGAAACCTCTCTAAAATTTGGGTTATCGATATTGCATGCTAGAATAAGATTGTTTGAAAGAGTTCTTCATCTTGCATATAAATTGCCAGTGGCAAATAAAAACTGAACTCGATAAGGAAATAGTGAAACAAAGAAAAATGGAGATACAAGAGGAATTCAGAACCAAATTGGGTCTTATAATAGATGCTCCTAAAGCTGATTTTGGAAACAGCAATGGTAATACGAGCCGAAGCTTTTTTATGGACCCTAAGCTCTCATCAACAGTGACCGGTGTACATTCTGGCCTCATATATCGACTCGAAGTAATTTTAGAGGCTATATCTAGCGGCCATAACATACAGTATCTCACGCTTTGAGTCGGACGGTAGCACACTGAGTGGTTGAATTAAATATTAGATATAAATAAACAATAACCAACATAAATTTATTCTTTCAAAAAGACAAAAAATTCTCTCGATACATAAGCAAAAACAATCTCTATAGCTAACATCAAATAACAAAATGAAAGAAAGTAACCACACACTTCCATAAAACGAAATTATTATTTATATCTGAAAAATATTTAATTCAACCACTCATTGTGCTACTGTCCGACTCAAAGTGTGAGATACTGTAGATACCCAAAAATTCGGGTTATTTTGTTCAGACACAGCGAAACTTTATGTAGAACTATACCCATGGCATCCAATGACACCCACCCTTCATAAAATACTATTGCACGAATCCATTATAATTGAAAAAGCGTTGTTGCCCATAGGAATGATGCCAGAAGAAGCAGCTGAGGCTAGAAATAAGCACTTCCGTCAATATCGTCAAAATGAACCGTGGATGTCATCATCAGAATAATATAATTTGTTTGTTTTTGAGTTTGTAATAAATGTACTTATTTTTAACAAATTATATAACTTTATTCACAAGCCTAATATCTTAGTAGCATTATTCACCACAATAGAGTTTATTACAATGTCCTAAGTTGTTTGGGAGCAAAAATATTTTTGTCCGGATTTTGATTTCAAATACCCCTATGTGCGTCGTTTCAAAACTTTTTCTATAAGGTAAGCGTCGGGATATCTGACGGGTGTTAGTTCAAACTGGTAAAAAGCGCCTTGTATTACATTTCCTTGATAGTCTACAAGAATGTAAGTTACTGGATAAGTGTTTTTTACCTCTTTTATTTTGAAAATTTCAGTAGACCAATTTGGGGTGTAACCTTTTTCAAAAACATGTTTATATCTCCTTATCCGAACAAAGTCTCCTACTTTGTACTTTGGGTTTGACTTTGTTTTTGGTGTTTTATACACAGTTAGCAATAAGCGAATCTCATCAGCAGGGCCTACGTCTATGGGCCTCATCTTAATAGTTCGATGTTTTCTTCTATTATATTTATCTGTTAACTTGTCCAGCATACTCATCCAATGGTAATTGCCATTCATACTAAATTCCTTCCACATAATATTTTTTAATGTTCTATTAAATCTGTCTACAATTGACGCCTTCAAAGAACTATAAGTTGAGTAATGATGAACATCATATTTTTCCATCAAGTGTTTAAACGACTTGTTGTAGAACTCTTTTCCATCATCTGTTTGCAAGTTTCTTGGAATACGGCCCTGATTGAAGATTAGTTGCATTGCTTTAGCGACTTCTATTCCACTTTTCTCTTTAATTGGCAAAGCCTATGCATATTTAGAAAATGTATCAATGACAGTAAAAAAGGAAACCTTTGATTTCCTTTTGCATATGAACTAATATCAACTAAGTCTGCCTGCCACAGGTCATCTTTACCTTTAATCGTTACACGACGACGCTTTTGCGGACAGGCCTATGTAGCTCGTTAATAATCTGTCTTCTGCTCATTCTTGAAAGAGTATACATATACCCGAAAATCTGGGCCGCACAATTTTTGATATAACACTTAATTTGTCCCATCCTGGAATACGAGCGTCAAAAATCTAAAATAACGCGTCATATTTCATCTCCATACGGCAAATTTGATATTCCCACTGGCAGATTCCAGCACGTTCACATGGACATCGTCGAATCTTTGCCCCAATCTAATGGTTATACATTCTAACAATAAAAGATTGATATTCTCATTGGCCAGAAGCCATTCCTATTCGCAACATTAGCGCGAATACAATCACCAATGCCTTTTTACACCAGTGGATTTCACGGTACGGAGTACCAAGGACTGTAACCACTGAAGAAGCTATTTATAAAGGAAGTTTAAACCCCCCTTATACAGGACCCCATAAGGTCATATCAAGAAATGATAAAGTTTTTAAAATTTGTGTAAACGGAAAGCCCGAAACAATATCAATCGATAGATTTAAACCATTTAAAAACATTTTAAGTCCTGATACTAATACAGACCAACAAATTAGATCTAACAGTAGAAAATTTGAAATTTAACTTTCTTGTTGTCAAAATAACATAACTTATTCATTCGGAATTATTACACAACATAAAGTAAATGAGAAATGATGAGTAATAATAAATAAATTGTACATATAATTAATTTTAATTCAATTGTGCATAGATGAATTTAAATACATAATAGGGAAGAATTTCGTTAAGAGGGGAGTGGTGTAGTGGCACTAAATCTATTACCGACACATTGTTTTTTAGCCTTGAACTTTGTCCTGGACGAATATCTGGTGAATAGTTAGTTAGCCAGTAGTTGACCATTGATAGCCGAACAGACTAGCCACCACCACTTCGTGCCCGTGACATTACACGTCACTTTTTTTTTTTTGATTGATTGATTTATTGGGGGGAGGCAGAACGCCTCGAACACTCAGACTTTCATAAATCCATTGCGCTAAAAACCCCCGCTCTATCTGAACTTCCCCGTTGTCCTGATGAACTGGAGAATCTCTAATAGAGATCGAGGAACGAAATCCTCCATCCTCATGACATCGGCGCCAAACACGTCCCTACGTGCACGAGAGAACGCAGGACAGTCACAGAGGAAGTGCTCTGTACTGTCCTCCTCCTCCCCACACGAGGGGCAGACAGGGTCGCCGATGATTCCCAGGGTATTCAAGTGTTTGCCAAGTGTGTTATGCCCTGTAATTGTCCTACTAGAGCCCTGCAATCTTTCCTACCTAATCTAAGTAAGAATTTTACTTTTACTTGCGCCCAATAAACACCCAACACCAGGCTGAAGCGAATTTGCCCCTAAAATTGACCCGGGAAAGTGTACCTGTAATAGGTACTCAAGTGCTTTTTTCTTTGCGACTCAGTGAAAAAGCCATCATACGTCTTCAAGAGTCCAACACCATTTGAGACATCCTTTGTCAATACCTTGTGAAGACGGACTACTTCCGGCAGTGATCCTATACTTTACTCGCATTTTGAATGTCTCAATTCTTTATTGTAGTCAGTGAGAGCAGATCTGTATTCGTCTCACTGCATAGTGCGCTTGGCTCTATTGAATAACCTCACATGCCTACGCATTTCCGACAGCTGTTTGTTCCACCAAAGTACTTTTCGCACTACTTTGGCTGAGACCGCAACATTGCTGTCATAATAGGACGATATTATCACCTCGTTGAGCTGGTTTGCAGCCACTTCCCGTTCACTGATTGAGTTAATAGTGGTCACCAAGCATATCGGCCTTTGAGCTCACCATAGCTCTGAAGGCATTCCAATTTGTTTTTCTTCGAATAAATGAATTTTAAATGAGTTCAGAACGCCCTGGAATGTCGAATCTAATATGTTGATGATCCGACAACGACACTTCATCCATACTCGCCAATTAAGTATGAATTCTGATTGGAACCCTACTGGCGAGAGTGAAGTCTAACACCTCTTCTCTGACCGCATTGATGAAAGTTGGGCTGTACCCCATATTAACTATGTCTATGTTCGTACTGGAAATATAGTTCAGAAGGTACTCACCCCTTTTGTTGACGTCGTTGCTGCCCCACACCGTGTGGTGGGCATTCGTGTTGCAACCGATGATAAACTGTCAGTTTGCGCGTCGGCAGTACTCGACGAGTTCCTGAACTGCACACGTGCACGTAGAGCCCCGTTTCACGCGGACGTAATGCGAATGGAGAATTTTGTTTCTCGATTTCAGATAGAAATCTCGAGATCCTTCAGTTCATTAGGACAACGAGAAAATTCAGATAGGGCTGGGGTTTTGAGCGCAATGGACTAATGAAAGTCTGAGCTCTCTACGTGTTCTGCCTCCAATCAATCAAATAGTCGTTTCAAGAGCAGACGGTCAAAAACGACAAGCCTGGGAGAAGCCGTCTGGTAATAACGGACACGAAAATCGGACTTAGATTTCTTGTCCACATCCATGCCGAACTATCAGTTATACCCAGAAAATTCGCCGTTACAACTGGACCAACACAGCTAAAGTTTTTCGCAGTTAACAATATGACAATCAATACCTTCAGAGAAAAATGAATCAATCTGGATTTAGGACTGCAACGCTTCATTAACTGGGTTTTTACAATCACAAATGTGGACAACATTTTCATCGGCGCAGATCTGCTCAACCACTATAGAATAATCTAAGTAGCTCTAGCGGAGAATTTTTCCGAAGTTTTTTGTTGACAAATTCCGTGAATATGTGCTATAGTCCAGGCTACCAAGGTTTTCACCTCCGAATTTTTTGAGCATGCATCGATTTTAATGAAATTTTGACAGCATGTAGGGAATACCTCAAAAAGCAAAATCTACCCTATCCCGATGTGTGCTTTTTCCCTGGGGGTGAGTTCCACCCCAACTAGGGGGTGACAATTTTTTTGTTGAAAATAACCACGGAAATCGATAGAGGAACAAATTTTAAGCAAAAATTGTTCTTAGCATTTTTTTTGAAAACTCAATAGTTTTCGAGTTATACGCGATTGAAAATTGGCATTTTTCGTGAAAAAAACCACGTTTTTAATCGATTTTTTATGAATAACTCAAAAACTATTCATTTTATCAACAAAAGTGTAAGAACCAAAAATGAAGCTTATAAAAAACAAAGAGATTGGTGCCTTTTAATTGATTGTAGGCCTAATACAAACCGAGTAATGATTTATTGAAGGTTGAATACATTATTTGAACGAAATTTTTTTAAAATTCAACGTCAAATAACGGAAAAATGGTCAATTTTTCGAAAAAATTGCATAGCACCTTTTTCAAAGTATTTTTAAAAAGCTTTAAACTGAGGCTTACTAGAACTCTCTAGCATGAAAACTAAGAGAGTTATGGCCGAAATAAAATTGATTTATATTTTTTTTTTTGTAGAAATTGGTTTTTTGTTTTTTGGCCATATCTCGGTTAATTTTCAAGCTATTTAGTCGCTCAAAACGTAGTTTTAAAGGGAATTTCATAAGCTATAAGCATATAAAAGTTTTACATTTTTTTGAGCCCTTTATTTTTAAAAGGGCAACGTTTAAAGGGTTCTAAAATGGCACCAGTCATACGTTAGGGCAAGCTTTGGAAGGTCATATCTCAGTTATTTTACAAGCTAAAAAAAATTAAAAAAAGCAAAATGTTTGTTAAAAAAAAAGCTAGCTTTTTGTTCCTTACTAATTTTTACGTATATCCTATAGTTTTTCCGAAATTTTGAAAAAAAGAAAAAATTTTGAAAATTTCGAAAATAATTTTTCGACTTTAATCATAATTTTTTTCGAAATTATGCATTCTAAATCGTTCAAACTCTCACAAATCATTGTGAGTACATAAATAAAGTAAATTGACCATGAATTATCTTTTTATTGCAATTTGGGTACTATTGCCAAGGGTGAAATTGAGTTTTTTTTCTACAAAAAAAATATAAATCAATTTTATTTCGGCCATAACTCTCTTAGTTTTCATGCTAGAGAGTTCTAGTAACCCTCAGTTTAAAGCTTTTTAAAAATACTTTGAAAAAGGTTCTATGCAATTTTCTCGAAAAATTGACCATTTTTCCGTTATTTGACGTTGAATTTTAAAAAATTTTCGTTCAAATAATGTATTCAACCTTCAATAAATCATTACTCGGTTTGTATTAGGCCTACAATCAATTAAAAGGCACCAATCTCTTTGTTTTTTATAAGCTTCATTTTTGGTTCTTACACTTTTGTTGATAAAATGAATAGTTTTTGAGTTATTCATAAAAAATCGATTAAAAACGTGGTTTTTTTCACGAAAAATGCCAATTTTCAATCGCGTATAACTCGAAAACTATTGAGTTTTCAAAAAAAATGCTAAGAACAATTTTTGCTTAAAATTTGTTCCTCTATCGATTTCCGTGGTTATTTTCAACAAAAAAATTGTCACCCCCTAGTTGGGGTGGAACTCACCCCCAGGGAAAAAGCACACATCGGGATAGGGTAGATTTTGCTTTTTGAGGTATTCCCTACATGCTGTCAAAATTTCATTAAAATCGATGCATGCTCAAAAAATTCGGAGGTAATACCTCTTTTTTACCTTGGTAGCCTGGACTACTACTTGTATCCGCGTTTTTGTGCGTCGTGAGTCAAGAAGCCGTTAAAATTCATATGAAAGACCTTATCAGGTTTTGGAAGGTTTTGTCGGATCATGTGTTCAAAATCAGTATCGAAGGAAAACGAGCTATTATTAATGTCGAGCTTCTAAAACGGGCATTCGTTGAGGCAATCGCCGTACAACATCCATCTTTCTTGAAACGGACAGCGTCATTGGTTCATCTTTGAAAAGTGAAGCAAAACTATAGTCCAACACAGTTTCACTATGCTTGCAGAATCAGTCCAGCATCATTAAACCGCAAGATGTTAAATTCTTAAAAACTTATCTTGGAGCTAAAACAAAACAAACCATTTCTTTTTCCCTTCTTTCACATGCGTAACATTTTTTTTTTCCGGACAATCTATTAGGTGCAGACTGGATTATAGAGACTGTGCCAAGACACTCTGATCGAGCACTGTAGTGGTTATTTATCGACTGTTAGTGTAGCAAAAATCCATCGAAGGACTTAGAGCGCTGAAGACGCTTAGTAGAAAGTCCCGGATTCGAGGACTATTCCTTCTTCGCCGAGTTGGTGGTTTGGGTGGATTTAAGAATGGCTGCCTAATTTTTATTTTGTATCAAGTCGCTGAATAAGCCGTCAGCCGTCAGGTACAGAAGGAAAGGGACCAGCGTCTGTGGACCTAGCCCTTCCAGTGTTGCTGCAACCGGCAATAGAGGCGGTGTCATACCAGCTGGTGGGTCAGTGGACGCTGTGTCAACTGCTAGACCCACAACTCAGCATGGTATGATAAAGATCTTCGGTCCTACAGTACAATAATAAAATATATAATCCTAATAAAAGAAACAATTATGGTTTTCCTATCTCACTTCTAGATCCGACTCTGACTACTCATATCTCATTATCTCTTTCCGCTTCTCAATGCGTTGTGAATCCTTCTGCAAAGACTATCTCGATCGCATGCATGCCAAACTAATCTCCGAGCCCAACCAATTCTACAACTTCATCAATATAAAAAGAAAATTCAACGGGTACCCTCCAGTCCTTAAACTCAACGGCTCATCCTATTCTAACCCTCATCGCCAATTATTTTGCAGACTACTTCAGTCAATCTTTCAGCGACATCGACTTCGTCTCCGATCGTAATTATTTCTCTAACATGCAAAGCTCTCCTCAAACCTCCCTCGTTACCATTGATATCTATCCTTCTTTTGCCGCCAAAATAAGCGACCTCAATGATGACTATGATCCTGGCCCTGATGGGATACCCGCTATTATCTTAAAGAAATGTGCTGCCCACATAATTCAACCACTTTTTCTACTTTCTTTTTCTGAGAGTATCTTTCCCAGTCTTTGGACCAATCCATAACAAAGTTTACAAAAGTGATTAAGGTAATTAGCGCCCAATAGCTAAATTATCTTGCATACCTAAACTCTTCGACAGCATTATCTACGACTCCATGTCATTCTACTGTGTCCATTTTGTCTTCAGTTTAACACGGTTCCCTAAAAGGCATTTCCGCGACTACTAACTTGACTATCTTTGCTTCACGTATTCTGCAAGCGATGGAAAATGATGCCGATGTCGATTTTATTGCCACCGATTTCAGCGAAGCTTTCGACAAAATCTCTTATCGTATCATCACTCTTAAACTTCACTACCTCGGTTTTACTCCAAGCTTCATTTCGTGGACTAAGTCCTACTTAACTGGCCGCCAATACATGGTTCGTTTTGACTCCGCCATTTCTTATACCTTCATATTCTGTTCTGGCGTCCCAAAGGCAGTCACTTCGGCCCATTAATTGTCATACTGACCATAAATGATTTCGTGAATGTTATTAACTGTTCCGAAATCTTAATTTATGCCGACGATTTTAAAATCTTCAAACAAATTTGACTCTATATTCCTGCAAAAAGACCTGAACAAACCTGGTGCTTTCTAGAGCTTAACGTATCTGAATGCCAGTCGATCACCTTCTCCCGTGAAAACACTCCCATCTCCCCTAGATCCTATGCACTCTCTGGCGAACCCATACCATCTGTCGGCTCTTTTCAGGCTTTGGGTGTCATCTGTGACAGTGAGGTCAATTTCCGATCCTACATCATATCAAAAGCAGAGCCAATTCAGCTCTTGGCTTTGTCAAACGTTGGTCTAAGGAATTCTCCAACCCCTAAGTCACAAAATCACTCTACATCTTTTTCGTTAGGCCGCTACTGGAGTATGCCTGTCAGGTTTGGTCACCGTCCCGATCTACGCTCATCAACAGAATTAAATCAGTGCAGCACAGATTTATCCGCTTTGCGCTACGTTACCTTCCTTGGGTAGACGACGTCAACCTTTCTTCCTACGAAAGTCGTTTAAGGGGACTGTCCGATTTTTTTGCTTCAAAAAATCAATTTTTTTTTTTTTCGCTTAATCAATAGTTTATACTTTTAAAAATAACTTGTAAAAATTTGGAACCGATATCTTGAGCGGTTCAAAAGTTACAGGTCATTTAAGAGGCGTGCCTCCCGTCGCGCGGCCGTCTGAGTCGATGAGCCGGAGAGCAGGTGCGAGCTATGAAACGCGTGTGAATAGCGTTCGGATTTGTGGCCTTGAATTGATGAATGAAATATAAGGAGGTAGGTATTTAGTTTAGACGTTAGTAAAAAAAATCCCGACTAAAGTCCACTTTCTTCGTGAGAAAATACACTTTTTTCTAGCCAAAATGCACTTTAAACTTTGACGATGAATTTCTCCGTTCGTCGAAATTGATGGCGGTTGCGCTAATTACAAGAAAACGGCTCATGATTTTATCTTGAAACTTGGCACACTTATTATTATAATATATACGCCCATTGTAATAGAATCACATTTTTTTTTTTTTTTTTTTTTCAAAGATATTGCCAAAAAACTAAAAAAAAAATGACGAAAAAACGACTTTTTTTTTCAAGTGTCCGCCATTTTGTATGTTTTTTCCCATTTTAAAAACTGTCCCTATTACAATGGGCTAAATAGTGTAAATTTTTAATAAATTTATGAATTTTTCATTTTTGTTCACCTGAGGCAAAAAGACTCGCGCAACCAGCGGATGGAGCGGCAAACTTTGAAGAGCTGGAGGGGGGGGTTCCCGGTTCCGGAGTGACTCAACAAAATTCTCTAATGTAGTCGAAGGATCAATAAAATGTTTAAAAAAAAAATCGTTGTCATACCTTCAGTAGTTTTCTTGAAAAAAAATAATTAAAATTACCTATTTTTTGGCTTAAAAAATCGGACAGTCCCCTTAAAGTTGATTAATCTCCAACCTCTCGCCCTCCGTCGTGATGTTGCTTATCTTATCTTCACCCATCAAGTCTTAACTGGTTCAACTGACTGTCCTGAGTTCCTAAATAGTATTCCCCTCCACACTAACTGTCGTAACGTCAGGTCTTTCGAAAGCTATCGGACTAACTATGGTCATTTGGAACCCTTCACCAGAATGCTTCGGAAAGCAAACAATACAGCTGTCTTCGACCTCAATTTAAATAATAAAGCTTTCCTCAAACGTGCCCTTTAATCACCCAGCCCACCCGTACTAAAACCTTTCTACAGGCCGTTTTTCCTTTTTCTTCTTCTTTTAAATCTCTTTAAGAATTTAGTAGTAGTACTTCATTTTAGATTACTTGTTTATTGTGGTCCACAAGCCTTTATGATGTCACACCATGTCCGATACAGGGTTTGAAAGCAACAGCAGATAACAAGCACAGCACAGAACATTGTAGTATACTTGCTGTGCTTTCTGAAAAGTTCAATTCGTCTTTGTTGCCCTTGCTGCTGCTGTTGAAAACTGAAGTGCTAAGCTGTTGAACTTTTATTGCTGTCAAGGTGAAATGCTGCTGAACGTTTGCCGTGCTGCTGACTATTGCTACAGTGTGCTATTGAAAGCTGTGCAAGTACTGCTCAATGCTGCCTGGGCCCTGTTTCTTAAATCATAGTTACCAGTCTCCGTCAGTAAACAAATCCTATTAATTAATAATAGTGTCTGATAACTGTCAACTATACAAAGCAGAATTTGAAAGCACCAGCAAATTTTCATGTATCTATTACACTGTTTGAAATGCTGTGAGCTGATTGGGATAGAACTGTACAATTAGCTTGCTTTTCTTAGTCAACATAAAATATATTCTAAATCGTTTCTGAGAAAAATAGGGTTAACAAGTAATTATTTCTGCATCTAGTACAGGTTATAAACGCCGCATTTTTACAATCACAACGTTGTTTCAACGTCTCCATAGAAAAACAAACTTGATTCACATTCATAAAAACTTCTCTCTCATCCCAACATTTAGCAGCGAACAACTTTGTGATTGTAAAAATGCGGCGTTTATAACCTATGCTAGATGCAGAAATAATTACTATTTCCCCTGCTTCTATAATGAATATCATCCCGACAAATGTAAATCATCATCATGAAAAATAATAAAAGTTTGAATTTTAATGTACAAAGTCTTTTGGTATGCGCTTTAATTACAATACTTTGCTGAAAAGTCCGCAATCCCAATTTTTTTCCTTATCTATGCCTTTTGCGTATAAATAAATAAATAAAACAAAAAATTTGTCACTTCGCTTAATTGCGACCCGAATCTTATAGAAATTGGGAAAGATCCGAAAAAAAGCGTCGGAGGGCAGGGATTCGAATCCGTGACAACAGAATCACAAGCCCAAGTGTTAACCACTACACCAGCCGCCGCTTTGGGAAAGTGCTACAATGAATGGGATTTAGAGCCGCGTGAACATTTTTGTATACTATTATTTTGTAAACGCTTGGCCATCTGGAGTTCCCACTTTGGGTAATTTCATTTGTAGCCAAACGCTACATGTGCTATAAATTTGAGCAATATCGATGATGACGAGTAGAGGTGCCTTCACCTTGTCAGTTTATTACCAATGACTCCAAATACTCCTACATACGCAGTTCCGAAAAATTTAAATTCAACATTAACCACACTGAGGCCAACAATTTAAATATTCAAAATTGGACACCGAATTAGAAATGAATAGTCCCAAAAATCCCCATATAGTTATTTTCGTGAAATTTCTATGAGATTTAGTAATAAGACGAAACAATTCTGGACCCGTCGTCTTGAATTTTGAGAATCGGAAACCAGATCCCCACATAATAATTTTGTATACGAATCGTAGAATATTTATCATTCTCTTTTGGATTAATCCCTCTATTACGGCATCTCTTTCGCCTCCATGCTCTTCATACATATCGTTTTACTTTTCGACAAACCAACACTATCCAATTAAAAAGAATCATAGAGATCAGTTCATGAGGTCCAAAGTTTTGCTGTTATAATTATTTCGAAACACATTTAAGCTCAACCGACCTAAACATTTACTTTGTAGTTTGAAAAAATATCGACGACCGATATACAGATCTTACCATCAACGTCGTAATATATCGCGGTGGAAATATTGGCCGAAAATTAATATACATATTAATTAATTAATATATCGGTGCAAAAATATCGGCGTTTTGATATATCGATATTTTTTCTCACATTTATGCATAACAGTCGTCAAGAATAAGTATAATCCCACCGCAAACCACCCATTTTCGTTTTAGGAGCAGCTAAAGATAACATCTATGTAAGCGTTTACTTTAGAAATCAATATAATATTAATATAAGTAAGTTAACCGTTAAATGGCGTAAAATAAAGTAGAAAACTAACACTAGAACTACCACAGCTACTATATTCCTCCCTTGTATTAATTATAGTTTTCAAAGTTATGCCTTAAGATTTATGCCAAAACTTATTAAGATTTTAAATTACGACATATTCAAAAATTCAGAGTTCGAAGCATATTACATTAGAGGTGCAGAATAATTATTAAAATTACAAGCTTGTACACCGGTAGTTCTAATGATAAGGGAGTTTTTTTTAATCTCCCGATATAATGGAATTAACAAAAAAAATATGGGCATGGGTAAATATGGGCACGCAAGTTCGAGCAAAAATAAATTTTCCACCCGTACTGAAGATTTGGTTGGTTGGTTTAAGTAGCTATTCTTACGACCTCGTCAGAACCCAATTAGTACTACAGGCGCCATTTTGATACCACAGCAAATTATGATCTGGATTATTAGTGTGTTTGGGGTAGTTTAGTGGGCAGGGAGACATCGCCTTAGGCTAAAGCCATTCTGTGGCATTGAGGTAGTTAACAATGTAACCAATCCGCTTTCCGGACAGCTCAAGCCTTCATGATCGCCAACACTTCCGCCTGGAAAACGCTTGCATGATCAGGAAGGCGGAAAGACCTTTCGACATTTAGATCTATTGAGAAGATCCCAGAATTAACTCAACGCAATCTGCGAAAATCGCTGCATCGAAGTGGCTCAGTATATCATTTCATTCCCATTCTTCAATCGTAGGGAACCTTACTCTGAAGTTCTTCTCAGAGAAAAGTATGGGAACAGTCGGACAGGACCGTAAGGCTCCCGACAAGCCCAGACCCAGGATATTACATTTCTTTTCCAGACAGGGCCACCAGACAAGCGCACCATAGGTGAGGATAGGACGTATCACAACATCCACCATACCATCTTTGGTGTGAGTCCCTATCTCCTACCGAAAGCTTTTTCGCAAGCATAGAAGGCTATACAGTATTTCCTTATCCGTTCATCTGTGTTTAACTTTCAGTTGAGCTTAGAATCAAGGACTACTCCAAGATACTTCTCAGAAGACGATAGGGCCAGTACTTGTCTATTTAGACTGGGAATTCTGAAACTAGGTATTTTGTATTTGGTAGTAAACAGCACCAATTCTGTTTTACCTGGATTTACGCAGAGGCCACAGCTCATGGCCCAGGCGACTTTGTCCAGAGTTCTCTGCATGATATCACTTATCACGGAGAGATCAATACCAAAAATCAAGATACTCGTAACTAAGTCGTCTGCATAGACGACTTCTTTAATTCTTTCTTCTCCCAGACTCCAGAGAATCTTGTCCATTACCAGCAGCCAGAGCAGAGGAGAAATTACTCCCCCCTGAGGGGTTCCTATTGACACAAATCTGGTAATGTGGCTTTTTCCTAGATCCGACTGTATTATCCTAGTTCTTATCATGGTAAGTAACCAGTGGCTAAGACTTTCGTACACTCCCAGAGCAGAAAGAGCTTCGTGGATTGTCTCAGGGCGGACGTTATTAAAAACACCTTCTATGTCTAGAAAGGCAGCTAGCGCAAATTGTTTCTATTTTAAGGAGTATTCGATCGAGCGCACTACCTCGTGAAGAGCTGTTTCGGTGGATCTTCCCTTGAGGTATGCATGCTGGGCCGTAGATAGCGGCGATTTAACTAAAAGCCCCCGAATATGGGTATCTAATATACGTTCCAATGTTTTTAATACGAAGGAGGTTAGACTAATCGGTCTAATATCTATTCCCAGTTCGTAGCCTTGTTTACCTGCCTTCGGAATAAAAACTACCCTCACTCGCTTCCACGTATCAGGGATATGACGTAATCGTATACAGCTTCTAAAGAAAGAAACCCGCCATGGAACCACACTATCTTGCAGTTTCTGCAACATAATAGGCAATATACCGTCAGGGGCTGGTGATTTGTATGGCGAGAAACTGTTAATTGCAGTTGTAGTGTTTTCTTCGTTAATAATATGTTTAAGGTCACTCTAGAGTCTAGGAAATCTGTTGCACATCTCGAGAACTCGGAATTTCTGTGCATTTATCCGAACACCCCGGAAAATGTGTATTCATTAAAAGCTCAAGAGTTTCAACAGAAGATTTCGTCCATGTCCCATCTGGCCTTTTCACGAAGGACGGATTTACATGTTCCTTTCATAGAATCTTACTAAGTCTACCCGAAACTCTGATGCTTTCAATGGAGTGACAGTAGTTTTTCCAAGCCTCTTGCCTGGCATTTTGTATGGCATTTTTTTAAATCTTAAGACAATCCTTATAAGGTTGCCAAAATTTGTGATGTTAAAGATTTCTCTGGTCATTTTCCTGAGATCAGACAAGTCTTCATTCCACCAGATGTTAAAGAATTCTCTGGTCATCTTCCTGATGACCAAGTCTTCATTCCACCACTGTGGAAGGGTTTTTCTACCATGTCTAACCAGACAAGAGGCCTTATAGGCCGAGTTCATGGCCTTTTCAAATTTATCGACGCTCGCGTCCAGCTTTTCTACCGAATCAAACACAGAAGATAGCAAAGCTGGGAGTTTCTTCTTAAAAATGCAACTGCACGTCGTCCAGTCGGTTTTTTCAGGGTTTCTAAAAGGCTTAGGTGTCTCAGCGTTGAAATTTACACTAAAGAGGATCCAGCTATGATCTGATAACGAATTCAGATTGGATACTCTCCAAATTTCCACCCTAAAGACACTTGTCGGAAAATAAGATGAGATCCAGTACCTCCCCCCTACCCTCGAAATTCCCTGTGCTTGGAAACGTGAAGGTTGGAGCAGAGCCCACGTTAGACACAACGGAATTGGAATTAATAATATAGTTGACGAGTGACTCATTCGCAGGCATTTGAGGAGCTTCGACCCATCCAGCTTCATGTTGGGCAACCAAATACGAGCCCTCGGTCTTCTTGGAATATCCTTAGCAGGGGATAAGCTTGAGTTTCAAACCATCCCAGGCATCGCTAATCTTAGCAACACGCGAGCTAAGGAAATCCTTAGAGAATTGATCCTCGCAATTGATCACCCTACAACCTCTGACTACCTCAGAGGAGTCGAGGCAGGGTAACGCTCCACCCTGGCTAGTGAGCAGGTGGTCCATCACCATCTCGGAGAGCTTAGCAGTTCCGAGTAACGAACCCTTAAGAAAATCGATAATATAACTTATTATTAATATAACCTATTATAATTAATATTCCCCAAAAGTCATAAGATGTTGCAACGTGACAATTCATTGACTCGTTGCAACATAACCCAGACGCCGCGAATTCAAGTGAAGACGTCGCGACACTACGTCAGCGGTTTTTGGGTCACACGGGAATTGCGCCCGCCGCTTAGTTCGCTAAAAATTCATTTTTCAAAAAGAAAACTCGGTCTTGTACTAAAAAGAAGTAAGTCAGTCAATTTTCCGCACTCGAGTAATTCGGTTCTCTTGTCTTGAAGATAAGAAGGTTGTTTTGTGAACAAGTGAAAATAAATTCGGTTTTCCCTATCAATCCTTTTGTTTTATTTTTTTAATTCCGCGGGACACGGAGTTCATAATTGGCGCAGTCGGTAGGATTGCGTGCGTATGTTACTAATATCGATCATTTGCGAAGACGCATAATCGATTCGGGAAGAAGCCGAGACATACGTGTATGTTAATACTTAACGCGCAATCGAACGCAAGGACTGTGATAGGGAAAAAGAAATTTCGCGCAGAGTTCACAAAAATTTTAACAAGTACCGAGCCGAATAATTGTGGGCGTACTACATCACTTTTGCGACCGGAAACATCGTTGTGCGAGCCGAAGTTCCAGTGCTGTGAAAACAACCGGGAATCGAGCGTTGTGCCACTGTTCTAGTGCTGTGAAACCCATTGGTGCCGAGATCCTGCATCCGAAGCTGCCCTTGGAGAGTACTGCCCTATAACGTCCACAGAAGGGACCATCATCGACGTCGCTGCATACGACAACGGAACATCAAAGAAAAAGATTTCTTTTTTTCCAAGTAAATTTTAATCTTTACCCTATTTTCATTTAATTTTATTATAACAATATTAGATATAGATTGTGTTGTATGCTATATTAAGCCAGGTCTAGCAATATAAAGTGAAATTGTGATTGTAATAAGGGGATAAAATTTTTCTTTTTTTTTTTCTTTTTCAATAATCAGTGATAAATTTGTTTTACCGTTAAAATTCGCGTAAAATGGCCGAAGAAAGTGGTGAAATTCACTTGCTAGGAGACGATTTGAGAAGATCCATAGAAAACATGCGAAGCAGAATAAATGCCATTAATACAGAACCTACTCCAAATCCCATACCAATAACTCCAACTCCAACGATTACAATAGACCCAATGAAATATTTGACAAAATTGCCAGAGTTCGATGGCAACCCGAATTACCTACAGAATTTTGTCGATCTCGTCGACAGGGTACACCCCATACTTCAAAGATACGATGAGCTGTCACAGTTAGTGTTCTCAGACACAATTAAATCGAAACTAAAAGGAAGGGCAAGAGAAATAGTTGAAATCAATTACCATATGAAATCATGGTTCCAAATTAAATCCTTATTATGTAACAATTTCGGTGACAGAAAATCCGCGACCCAACTATTCGATGAACTTAGAGGTGTAACTTTTAAAACAAACAGCCAAGACTTTTATAATGAGATAAGATCAGTTCTCCGGAGGCTTAATATTAAAACTACACAAGAAAATACACAAGGCTCACAAAATCTCGAACTTATTCTCAAAGCAAACATAGATTCAGCGTTGAGCGTATTTAAAAATTAAATCCCTGAGCCCATGAAATCGATCCTTTATTGTAGGGCACCAACAGACCTAGAAAGCGCGATAAATATATTATACGAGTCTGGTCACGCTTTTTACAACCCATTTTCGAGAAATGCAAACGATAATTTTAACAGAAACCCATCAAGAGACAATAGAATCGAACAAAAGCATAAACCTAATAGGAACAATAACGAAAGACAAAACTCTAACAATTCTAATTTCAATCGAAATTTTAGAGGACCATCCAACACGAACCAAGCGGAAATT
This sequence comes from Dysmachus trigonus, assembly GCA_949715965.1. Classification (NCBI taxonomy): domain Eukaryota; kingdom Metazoa; phylum Arthropoda; class Insecta; order Diptera; family Asilidae; genus Dysmachus; species Dysmachus trigonus. The sequence continues at coordinate 47,559,916 of OX454321.1, forward strand.
AGGGCAAATCGGGCCTGGAACCCATCAAATAATAATTCCACCCCAAGACCTGCCCCACAAAATAACAACCACAATAATTATTCTAATAATAACAATAATTCGAATAATTCAAACAATAATAACAGATTTAACTCAAATCCTTATAGACCAAATCAAACTTATAACAATCGATATAACCAAAACCCTAACAACTATAACAATAACTATAGATTTAATAACAATAATCATAATAACAACAACAACATTAACAATAGTAATAGCAATAGGCCAGAGCCTATGGAAGTCGACCTTGCAATAGGTAACTCAGGTAATCCTGCAAAAAGGGAAGAAACACCGGACGACGTAGTACAAAATTTTCATTCAGGAGCCTCAGTTGCAACCTACCCTATTTGATTTTCAAATCGAAAACTATTCCACTTAAATTTATAATAGATACTGGAGCCACGCACTCCATAATTAACCCAGACCTCTGTCACCCCAAGTGGGTAGAGAAGCTCAAAGATCCTATAAAATTAAAAACCCTTAATCACATTTCAGAAATAAACGAAAAAGCAGTGATACCAATGTTCGCGGAACTAGGCGACCCCTCTCAAAAAATTTAACTACTAATATGTCAATTCCACACGAATTACCACGGATTGATTGGTAATAATATATTTAGAAAATTAGATGCAACAATAGATTATAAGAATAACGTGTTTATGTGTGGAGATAATAAGTTAAAACTAAACTTCGAGTTAGATGTAGCAATCGACGACCAAGAAACTGTTAACATCAATTTCCCTGTGCAATTTAAAGAAGGGCTCGCATACATCAACGAATTACGAGCCGAAAATAATTCGTATATAGTTAAAGAAGGTGTCTATAACGTGAACGACTTCAAAATTGAAGCAGAAGTATATTTATCAAATAAGAATTTAAAATTAACTTCCTCAAAACCTTTAAAAGTAGAAATGGTAGATGAGAAGAATTTCAATGTTCTAGAGTTACCTGATTCCCAAAAACCCCTTTTAGAACAAATTCGCGTAGAACATTTAAATACAGAAGAAAGAAAGGGACTATTCAAGCTTGTCAATAAATATCGACACACCTTTTACAACGAAAATTGTAATTTAAGTTTCACTAACGCCATAAAACATCGGATCCGTACAACAACGGATACTCCGATACATGTTAAGTCTTACAGATATCCCTACATACATAAAAATGAAGTGCAAAAGCAGATTCAAGAGATGCTAGCTAGTAATATCATCAGACCGAGTAACTCGCCGTATTCCGCACCCATATGGATCGTGCCTAAGAAGGTCGATGCCAGTGGCAAAGCAAAATGGAGACTTGTCATCGATTATCGTAAACTTAATGAAGTTACGATCGACGACAAGTATCCGATACCGAATATCAACGAAATACTCGATAAGCTAGGAAAGTACCAGTACTTTACAACTTTGGATCTGGCCAAAGGATTTCATCAGATTGAAATCCAAGAGTCAGATGTCCACAAAACAGTATTGAGAATGGCCACTACGAATTTCTCCGTATGCCATTCGGGCTTAAAACAGCCCCAGCAACTTTCCAACGCTTAATGAACGATGTGCTAGCTGAATATATCAACAAGATATGTTTAGTATATCTCGACGATATTATTATTTTTTCCACGTCGCTGCAAGAGCATCTAGATTCTCTCGAAAAAATATTCAAAAGACTACGAGATGTCAATCTCAAAGTCCAGCTCGATAAGTCCGAATTTTTGAAGAAGGAAACTGAGTTTCTGGGACATATCGTAACGCAGAATGGTATTAAACCTAACCCTAAAAAGATAGCCTGCGTTAAAGACTTCCCTATTCCCAAAACAGCCAAGGAAATAAAACAATTCTTAGGTCTCACCGGATACTATCGGAAATTCATCCGAGACTATTCTAAAATCGCGAAGCCAATGACAAAATTCCTAAAGAAAGGAGTTAAATTAAACATTAACGATCCCGAATATAACACGAGTTTCGAAACACTTAAAAGATTACTAATAAATTACCCCATTCTTCGCTACCCTGACTTTCAAAAACCCTTCACCTTAACTACTGACGCCAGTCAGTATGCACTCGGTGCTGTGCTCTCTCAGGAAGATCACCCAGTGTGCTATGCTAGCCGCACACTTAACGAGCACGAGATAAATTATAGCACCATAGAAAAAGAATGCTTAGCAATAGTATGGGCTACGAAATACTTCCGCCCATACCTCTTTGGCCGTAAGTTCATAATCGAAACCGACCACAAACCGTTAACTTGGCTATTTTCAATAAAAGAACCAAATTCGAAATTAATACGATGGCGATTAAAATTATCTGAATTTGATTACCAAATTAAATATAAAAAAGGGACCAAAAACAGCAACGCCGACACACTTTCTAGGATACCAAAACCAGAATTAAACCCAGAACTAAATGTTTTAATAGAATCTAGAGACTCTAGCATACCTAGCACCACTTCACCCATAAACGTATTCAAAAACCCAAATTTTAATCCATGAATCACAAACGGGATCAATGAGAATGAAAAAACAAACGGTCTTTGACAAAAATCGAACCATTGTACATACTAAATCACTCGATGAAACTACAGCAATAACTTTATTAAAGAATCATTTTAACCCAAAAAATTTAAACGCTATCCTCGTCGAAAACGAAACCTTCTTTAAAACTTTAGAAAAAGCATATATTGATAACTTTTCCAACAATAAAGACTTTAGGATAATCCGCTGCAAAATTTGTTTAGAAGACGTAGCAGACGAAACAAAATTATTCGAACTCATAAAGAAAGAACATTTACGCAATAATCACAGGGGAATAGAAGAGGTATTTAAAGAACTTAAACTAACTATTTACAACCCAAAATTAAAACTTAGGGTAACACAATTCATAAATAACTGTGATGTGTGCTCACTTGAAAAATACGAAAGAAATCCAGTTAAAGTAAAGTATAAAATCACAGAAACACCATTTAAACCATGTGAAATCATCCATATCGACGTATTCTATAGTTTGAAAGGCCAGATATTTTTAACAATAATCGATAAATTTAGTAAATTCGGGCAAGCTATCAAAATTAACAGCCGTAGTTGCACAGAATTTCGTCGCGCTCTTTTGCAATATTTTAGTACTCACGGGAATGTTAGTAAGATTATCGTCGACAATGAATTAGGCTTCAAAGCTTTGCCTATCCATGAATTTCTCAACGAACGAAATATCGAAATACATTATACGTCCAATAGAAGCCACACATCAAACTCTGATGTCGAACGTTTACACAACACCATAAACGAACACCTCCGTCTCCTTAAACACGCTGAAAGTAACGATCTAGAAACAGTTGAAGAAAAAATACTAAAAATTATAGGATTTTATAACAATACCATACATAGTGTGACAAATAAAAAACCTGTAGATTTTATAAATGGAAAAATAAACTAAAGCGAATACGATAGTATACGAGAACGGATCATTCAGAGAAAAGAGAAAGTTATAAACAAGTTAAATGCAAATAGAAGTAATGTAGACATAGAACCGGGTCCCCAATTTATAAAAGAGGTCAGAGGCGGTAAAAATCATTCTAAATATTCCAAAATTCAAGCCGAAAAATTAGACGACGAGCATATAACAGACATAAAGAATAACCTTAAGTATTATAAAACCCATATCCGAAAATCGAAGAAATACCAGGATAGAAACAATCCCAAAATAAAAGCTAAATCTAAACGTTAAACTATCGTAATAATACAAATAAATATAATACAAATAAATTTGAATAAATAAATAAATACGATTCATAATAGTAATAAATAATAACTAACCAACTAATAATTATAAATATAACAAATAATAAACAATATTTTTACGTAACAGCCAACTAATAAAACAATAACGACTATAATTCCGTTTTTAGAATCCCATATGGAAGCCAATTCACTCCTAATAGCACTAATCGCAGTAGCGATCTCATCATTACCATCTGCACAAACTCAGGAACTAATTCTTCAAGATTTAAACAACAATAATGGATATGTAACACTTCATATGGATAAAGTAAACATAATTAAAAACTACAATAAAATATTGCACATAATTAACGTAACCGAAATCGAGATAACTAAAGAACATATAAAAGAAAACATCTTAGGACTAAAACCCAGATCAGATTTAATAGGCCCAATGTACAGCACCGTTAATCATAGTCTCATTCTTTTGGAAGCAAAGATAAAAAATTTGATACCCCATTTTAAGCAGAAACGAGGACTCATGAACATTTTAGGAACAGGTCTTAAATATATAGCAGGAACTATGGACCATTCAGACGAGGAAGAAATAAAAGGTAAACTAGACAAACTTTTCGCAACAAATGGCAAGTTAATTGAAGAAAACAACAAACAAATTTCGATAAACAAAGAAATTTCCGACCAACTCCAAAATATCACCTCTCATATAAGAAACCAACAGAAATCCATAGAACTCTACCTAAATAAAGTTCACTTCAATATTAGCGAACAAGTTACAAGTCTAAAAGATGAAGTCAAGCTCATGCAGTATGTGTACTATATCCATCACGACATTCTTCTCCTGAGGAACCATGTCGATGACATCGAACAAATTCTGTTTTCCAGTAGACTCGGGCTACTTTCCAAAAACATACTTACACCGAAAGAATTACAATTAATTCCAGATATCGAAAACTACAATAATATTAAAATTACAGTCGCATTGTACGAAGAACAAATTATAATAATCCTTCTTATACCCCAATTTTCCGACCAAACCTATTCAAAAGTAATCATAGAACCAATTCCTGATACTTCAAAAAAGTCCCTACTCCTAGACCACTATGAAATACTTGTAGACCAATACAACGCAATTTTCGAATTCCCAGTTAAAGAAAACCTTAAGAAAAACTTAATCTCCTTAAAAAATAATTGTATAAGAGACATAGTCAATTCAAAAGAAGCCCTTTGTAAGAAACAATTATGCGAAGAGCAAGAAATCAAAGAAGTAAGTGATGGTATACTAATAACAAAAAATCTTAACAACACAACTGTAATACATAACTGTAATAAATTAAATGTAACTCTGAATGGAAACTATTTAATAAAATTTAAAAACTGTAAAATAGTAATATCAAATGTAACCTACACAAATTTTGAAACAAAAATTTATGATAAAATAGTTTTGCCTAACTTTATTACGAAAACTCAAGAGGAAGAAGAAATAGAGAGTATAAAATTAGAAGAACTGTATTTGAAACATATAAAAAATAGAGAAATGATAGATACTGTTTCCTACGAAAACGAAAAATTTCGAAATATAAATTTAAGCCTAAATATATTTGTATTTGTAATATGTGTAATAGCAAAGAACATATAACATAAAGAACTCTTATCGGGCTCACAACCTAGTCGAAATATTCTCAGCTCGTCTGGATGCGAAGGGAAAACATGAGGGGCAAGCGAGCGAAACATCAGCACAGAATCGAAGAAAATTTTGTAGCCCACCGTTCGTGTGGGCATGTAGGTAGCGCAAGCGAATTGCTTCTCGAGCCGCTGCACTGAGTTGTGCTGCAATTCTCTGCCTGATGGTATGATTGGATTTTTGGAAAAGAAATTAGGGGCTGAGATCAGCTTAGAAAGAATATTATTGATTGTGATGGGAAATTCAAATGCTTTATATCTATACTAATATTATAAAGCTGAAGAGTTTGTTTGTTTGTTTGAACGCGCTAATCTCAGGAACTACTGGTTCGAATTGAAAAATTCTTTTTGTGTTGGATAGTCCATTTATCGAGGAAGGCTTTAGGATATATAACATCACGCTGCGACCAATAGGAGCGAAAAATCAGTGGAAAATCTATATATATAAAAGAAAATCGTGTTAGTTACACTATTTATAACTCAAGAACGGCTGAACCGATTTGGCTGAAAATTGGTGGAGAGGTAGCTTAAAACCAGGAAACGGACATAGGATACTTTGTAGGGTTTCAAAATGGCGGATCCAAGATGGCGGCTGAAAATTTTAAATTTGAAGCGATTTTCATGAAAATTGGTATATAGGGGTTTTGCGGGATGGGGATTTCAAACCCGCTGTCCAAATTTAGAAATTCAAGATGGCGGATCCAATATGGCGAGCAATATTTCCTGATTTCAACGGATTTTAATGAAACTTAGTACAATGAATGTTTTGAGGTCACTGATTTTGAATATTATCAAAATTTAGAAATCCAAGATGGCGGACCCAATATGGCGACCAAGATTTCTAGATTTCAATGAATTTTAATGAAAATAAGTACAGTGATAATTTTGAGGGCACCAATTCTGAATATTAAAATGTCTTGATTACAATGGATTTTAATGAAAATTAGTACAATGATTATTCTTATTGAACTAACCCCCTAATTCTACAGAAAAGTTAAGAACTCTTAACCTCTTAATTGTTTTGAAAAATCCCTTTAACTCAAGAGATGGACCTCTTTTTGTAGAAAAATTCACAAATTATAAGAAATCAGTGTATTTCTAATGTTTGTTCAATAATATGGTAGCATATTAATTCCTTTAAAAGGATTTTTGATAATAGTTAAGACGCTAAGAGCTCTTAATTTTGATCCAGAATCGGGGGTAATTTAGAATATTACCATAATTTCCAAATCCAAGATGGCGGATCCAACATGGCGATTAAAATGTCTCAATTACAACGGATTTTAATGAAAATTAGTACAATGGTTATTCTGAGGCAACTAATTTAGAATATTATCGAGATTTCCAAATCCTAAATGGTGACCAACAATTTCTCAATTTCAACGTATTTTAATGGAAATTAGTACTATAATTATTCTGAGGCCACTAATTTGAATGTTATCAGAATTTCCAGATAGCGGATCCAACACGGCGACCAAAATGTCTCGATTTGGACGGATTTTAATGAAAATTGGTATAATGATTATTCTTTGGCCACTAATTTAGAATATTATTACAATTTTGTAAATCCAAGATGGCGGGTCCAATATGGTGATGCAAATTTCTCGACTTCAAGGGATTTTCATGAAAATTAGTACGATTTTTTGTGGTGCCACTAATTTTGATCATTATCGAATTATCAAAGTTTGTAGATCCAAGATGGCGGACCCAATATATAAAAAAACTTTCTAGATTTCAACGGGATTTAATTAAATTTGCTACAATAATTGTGTTAATGCCACTAATTTCAAATATTATCAAGATTTGGATATTCAAGATGGCGGTTACATAAAGGGGTTTTCGGGTTGAATCAATTTCTAGGATATAACAAACGAAGATTTGAGATGTCTTTAATTAGTAAGTATTTACCCAACGCCGGGTGAAACCGGGTAATTTTCCAATATTTGTGAAGTGTAAAACGGTTTACTTAATATTAAACAACGTATAAGTTTGTTCAATAAATTAATTAGGGATATGAAACGGAAATACTGTTTTCTTATATTAATGGTTTATTTGTAGAAACATGCGAAAAGAAAGAACACGATCAAATATTGGTCGACGCACATGGCATAATGAAAATGTAGCAGAAAGGGCAGTACAACGTCTGCCGGGCCAGCTAGTATTAAATAACTAAACTAGGATGTGTTAGGGTAGTTAGAAAACATTAGGAGTAGCGGCTAAAGTTGGTGTGGAATATTATTTTTAAATTTGTTTTGTAAATCTGTAAACAGCAAATTTTAAATATTCCTAAAAAGAACTCAAACTTAGTCAATAATACTTCTTAAAACAATTGATTTTTATTAAATATTTAATGTTCCTTAGAAAACCCTTCAAAGTTAGAAATTTGGAAATAAATAAAAATATATAAATTGATATTGAAAATTAACTAAAAGCGAGCAATGCGAAATATTTTCTAAATATTTTTGTTTACGCTGGTCTTTCGGAATCAACAAATGCTCTATTTGAAAATCAATATATATAGTAATACAAAAAATATGTCTTCATTGTTTTCGTTAAATAATTAGTTTTAATTAAAATGCTTATTTAACCCATTAATGCCTGAATAACAAAAAATTTTACGGCAACTTCGAGGCGCTAACTTTTATCGAAGGGGTGGTCAATTCTTAGGTTAGGTTAGGGTTAGGTTATTGCGGCTGCCTCAAAAGAGGCACACTTAGGCCAACGAAAGGCCCATTGTGATACCACACGGGACGACCCCGATTTAACTAACCGTCGAACCACTTCGAGACTTTGATGAAACGTTCAATGTCCCTGACGTTCTTCACACTCAGGTCTGACAGGTCATCAAAGAAGGTGGCGCCCAGGTGCTGGTACCTATGTCGCGCAAGCGCTGGGCAGTGACAGAGGAGGTGGCTCATACTTTCCTCTTCCTCCTCATTCTGGCAACTTCTGCAGAAGTCATTTGCTGAAACGCCTAGCCTTCTGGCATGTCTCCCTATAAGACAATGCCCAGTAATCGCAGCTATGACGTTGCTAATGGACACTCTCTTGAGTGAAATAAGGCTCTTTGACCTGTTTCGGTCGAGGGTTGGCCAGATAAGCTTGGTGGTCGCACATGTGCATTCTCTTCTCCACCTATTCTTTGCGATACTCGCATACACTTGCGAGATCTCCTTCTTACGATAGGCGAGCGGTGCCCCTATATCTCGGATGATATCCTCCTCCGGTAGGGTTGTACCCTTTCTGGCGAGCTCATCCGCCCTAGTATTGCCCGGGATGTCGTTATGTCCCGGTACCCATATAATAATAATCTTGACCCTCTCTGCTACTTCGTTTAGCAGAGAGCGGCAGTCTGCTACTACCTTTGAGGTCGTAAAGACGCCCGTGAGGGACTTGATTGCGGCCTGGCTGTCCGTGAAGATGGAAATGTCCTCAGAACTTGACATATTCCTTCGCAGCCATTGTAGTGCCTCAGTGATAGCCATAACCTCAGCTTGGAAGACGCTGCAGTGATCTGGCAAACGAAACGACGTTTCAAGGCCTAGGTGCTCGGAGTAAATTCCGCAACCAGTTTTGCCTTCCATCTGAGAGCCATCGGTATAAATCTTTATCGAGTTTATACGATTAAGCAGGTCCTCACCCCATTCATGCCTAGTCGGTATGAGTGATTCGAATTTCTTATCGAAGCAGGGTTTTGGAACTATGTAATCCAACCTAGGGACACGAGTATTAAGGATTCTGGAGTGCCCATAGTCCACTCTTGTCCATGGGTGTGTAGAGTTGAGCCTGACGGCTGCGGAGGCTGCGGTTTGCTTGCCAAAGAGTTCTATTGGGAGGAGGTCTAAGATAACATTCAGAGCCTTGGTGGGAGTAGTCCTGAGGGCTCCGGTGATTAGAATCGAAGCCATTCTTTGGACCCTCCCCAACGCATTTTGATGGCAAGCCTTGTCCAGAGCAGGCCACCACACAAGCACCCCGTAGAACAGGATCGGTCTGATCACCGTCACGAAGAGCCAGTGAACAATGCGTGGCTCAAGGCCCCATTTCTTGCCAATCGCGTTCCTGCAGGAGTATAGGGCCGTCGTGGCCTTTCGTACTCTCTCTGCAACGTTGGCCCTCCAATTCAGTTTCCTATCTATAATGAGACCAAGATATTTGACTTGGTCTGAAAGCCTTAGACTCACTCCGTTAAGGAGTGGTGTAGTAAAGGAAGGAATCTTGTGCTTTCTTGTAAACAGCACTAGTTCCGTTTTATTCGGGTTAACTCCTAGGCCACATTTTTCACTCCATAATGTGAGTTTAATTAGGGCCGTTTGTAACACCTCAGAGAGCGTGCTCAGGTACTTGCCTGAGGCCGCGATCACTATATCATCTGCATAGGCAACCACGCAGCACCCTGAGCGGTCGAGATCACGGAGCAAACCGTTCAGAGTCAAATTCCACAGAAGAGGCGACAGGACCCCACCCTGAGGTGTGCCCCTGTCGACAAATCTCCTAATGGAAGATGCTCCAAGATCTGAGCTGATAACCCTGCTGCGTAGCATTCGCCTTATCAGCTCAATCAGCGGTTCGTCCAGTCCCAGGTCCCTCATGGACCCTACAATCGCATCCGGCCTGACATAGTTAAAAGCCCCCTCGATGTCCAGGAAGGCCGCGAGCGTGTACTCTTTGTACAGCAAGGACTTCTCTATACAGTCAACGAGGGTATGCAGAGCTGTTTCTATAGATTTGCCCTTCGTATAGGCATGCTGCGAGGGTGAGAATTTTTCCGGGTGGATAGACCCTCTTATGTGGACGTCGATCAATCTCTCCAGCGTTTTAAGGAGAAAAGAAGAAAGACTAATAGGCCTGAAGTCCTTAGGTTTGCAATGCGAAGTTTTGCCTCCCTTAGGGATGAAAACAACCCTGACTTCAGTCCAGGACTTAGGTATGTAAGTAAAGTCCAGGCAGGCTTTGAAGATAGCCTCTAGCCATGGCATGATTAAGTCCGTAGCCCTCTGTAGCTCGGCAGGTATGATTCCATCCATGCCTGGGGCTTTAAACGGCTTAAAACTATTTATGGCCCACATCAGTTTATTCTTATTAAGAATTTCGTGGGCTAGATTGTTAGGGCTGGTAGCGACTGTCGATTCACTCGTCTGCTCCACAGAGCAGCCCGGAAAGTGAGTTTCGGTCAGTAGCTCCAGAGTTTCCAGGCAAGAAGAAGTCCATTCCCCATTATCTTTCATCAGAAGACTAGGGGTGACCGGAGAAGTCGAGAGGATTTTACGTAATCGTGTAGCCTCAGAGGCATCCTCTATTCTATTACAGAAACTCTCCCAGGAGGATCGTTTGGCTGTCCTAACTAGTTTTTTGAAATCTTTGAGGCTAGCCTTGTAAAGTGACCAATCATTGGTCCGCTTAGCCTCATTGAATTTTCTGCGGCATTCCTTCCTCGCGGCTACAATTTCCTTTGTCCACCATGGAGGTCTAGGTTTCCCTTTAGGTCTCCTCGTGGGACACGAGGTCCGAGTTGCCTTGTTGCAAGCCCTTGTAAGTGTTTCCACCATGTTATCCAAATCCTGTACGGATTGAATTGTGGGTGGCCCTCCTTCAGGCAGTGTACGACCTAGGACCTTATTGTATATGTCCCAGTTAGTGCTCCTTCTGTTCATAAAAGGAGAACAGACCAGTTTTCGCATATCAAGTGTAAACTCGATATACCGGTGATCAGATAGTGAGGGTTCATTGGATACTCTCCAATTTTTAACCAGGTGGGCGGCATGTTCAGTGACAATAGTAATGTCAAGAACTTCCCGCCTCACTGAATTGATAAACGTAGGTTCATCACCTACATTACAAATCCAAAGGCCAAAACCCATAATAAACTCCAAAAGAGACTCACCTCTCTCGTTGATATCCGAACTTCCCCAGATCGTATGGTGCGCATTGGCGTCTGCGCCGATGATCGTCGTGATCCTCCGTTTGTTCGCTTCCTCAAGGGTCGTGCGTACAAGATGATGCGGAGGAGGTTCATCGTGGTCATGCGCCATATAGCTGGAGACCAGCCATATGGGTTGGGATAAAAGATCCAGCATGACCACTACATTGTCCTTGTCACTAAAATTACTAAGGAGAAAAGCGTTGAGATAACTACGAACGAGAATACAAGACCTGGGTTTACCTGCGCCTAGTACATAGAACGCCTTATACCCGGCTATGTTAAGTCCACGGATCCGGTCCCGAACAACCCAGGGCTCCTGGACTAAAACGACGTCCTCCCCTTTCTGGGAGAGACGCAAAAGAAGCGCAGCTGAGGCTGCCCTGGAATGGTGTAGATTAATCTGCACCACTCCCACCATGGCTGCTGCTAGGGGGGGTTACCTCGATGACCGTCATCTCCGCATCCTCCGTATCGGATTGGAGAAGGTCATCTTCCATATCTACATCAGGAGATTCCTCATCGTCCTGATGTAGAAGAAGATCCCCCAGCATCCCTGAAGCTGAAGGGATGCTATCGTCATCGCTGTCGAGGGGGGATGGTGACGCAGGTTTTGGCGCTGCGGGAGCTTCTATTTCGGCGGCCTTCTCGGCTACTACCTCGGCGGCTTCCTTAGCTACTTCCTCGGTCTCGAAGGGGATGACCGCCTTATTACCCTTAAGGTCCTTACGGTACACTGTCAGAGTAATGGAGTCGAAACCGTAGCTAATAACGCCTTTCGACTCGACAAGCGGGGCTAAAGATTCCTCATTGAGGATCACCACCGCTTGTCTCAATTTCCCCTTTGGTTCGCTGACCTGGGCAACCTTCCAGTCATGAGTGGGGAGACTGGAGTTGCACATCCTGATCAGCTTCAAGATATCCTCCGGGTTCGATGGCTCCGCTGGGATCCACGTCCTAGATCGAGGTCTGTTCGGGATTTGCTCCCTTTTAACAGCCTCGAGTCTGGCTCCCGGCCAAACTTCCCCTAAGGAAGCTATTGCCTGCTTGTATAGATCAGACGATCGCTGATCTGCGCAGGCAATAAGCTTGATGCGGCCTTGATACCAGCCGGCATCGCGACAAACTGGTGCTGGTCCGGGGCTCTTTTCCAGTATATCCCCGTAGACTTTTAGCAACTCAATACGGACCGATTTCCAGTTGTCCTGGGAAATGGCACCGTCTGGGTTGCTGCGGTCTACGACTGCCCAGATTAGGTGATCCTTCGCTACCTCGCTGAAGGGTCGAATAGGTTGAGGGGGTCTTGAAGGCGGACCGGCTTTGGGCCTCTTAGAGGCAGAGGGCTCTTGCTCGTCTTGCGAGCGTTGCCTTTTCGGTGCCGCGTCCTTAGATTTTGCCTCATGAAGGGCAACAACCTTCCTAGCCCAGCTCAGAGAGGACTTATCCTTCTCTGCGAGCTCCGAATCCGGGATGGTGCCAAGCTTGCGAAAAAGCTTGAAGGCTGCACGCTTTTCCCGGTGGGCCGCCGCAGAGGGCCTAGTGCGCCGCTTGGGGTTAGGAGGGGGGTTAGCGGACTGAGTTGTCCTGAGAGGCGCCTTAGCATGGCTAGGTCCTGGCTTGGGAGCCGAAGACGCACTGCTTTGCGCATTCTTTGCGGGCGACGGAGGAGCAACAGTGCCACATCCTGACTTAAAGCCGGACTTCGCGGACTGTGCCCTCGAAATGGGAGCACCTGACCCTGATTTGGGAACAGCAGGGCCGGTGCTGGCCGATGGAGCCTTAGAGCGGGTATTGCCCGCTGAAGGGGTAGTTGCGGTACCCTTTGCGGGTGCCTTGGCTTTAGCAGCCTTGCGTGGCTCTTTCCGAGCAGACGCAGAAGGTTTGGTTGTCTCGGTTTTATCCGAGGCAGAAGTTTTTAAATCCATAGCAACTGGTTCGTACGACCACTTTCGCGACAAGGCACTACTCATGGTCTCGGGTAGAAAAAGGGGAAAAGAGGTCCACCCATGCAGCGCCCCTTACATGGGTAAGTCCAAATTACGACCTGAGGTGGACAGGTATCAGGAAGGCTCCGTACGAATACAGCCCGATGTAACCCCCTGGCTGCAAACGACCCAATGGGCACGGAAACGCATTACACCCTGGGTTAGGGGGGGTGCTTTTTAAAAGAGAGTCTCCTTCTCTCCGCCCGACCACCATTCGTCAGCACTCCCAGTAGAGACTTGACCTAGCTGGGAGTCTGCTTCCAGCCGCCCCCGCGTGGAGGATATGGTCGCACTTCCGCCAGTGTACACAGTTACGGCACATGTGCACAGATACGGCACGTACAATACTGTTACATGTAAATCCCCCTGTGCACATGTGTGATCCCCCTGTGTACCTGACGGCTGACGGCCGTGGTCAATTCTTATCGAGACCAACTTTTCTAGACGTATTTTGAGTCGCCCGACACGATCCAACCAAAAAAAGAAGTGAAAAAAAAATTATTATTATTGTTTTTTTGCAATAGTACGTAAATAAATACCTTTTTCAAGTCATTTTTTTCGAAAAAACGACAGATTTAGTGGGGAAAAAGCAACTTTTTACTGCAATAAAGTGCATAAAACGTGTTATTAGTACTTAAACTTGAAAAATATGCAGGCATTTTTTTCGTTAAAAATATTAGGCTGCATAAAAATTGCAACAATGTAACGCATATTTGCATTACTTTCGATCACTTTTTTATCTCAATATGTTCGACTATTCCCAAAAATTTATATACACTAGTTTTAAGAGTCACTGATTACGAATTTGCTATCAGATGTTCGTAATTCAAAATGGCGGATCCAAGATGGCGAACAATTTTTGGCAAAATTCTCAATTTCTTCGAAACAAAAGTGGGTATTCGGAGTTTTTGGGGTCACTGATTACTGATTAAATGCCTGCATATTTTTGAAGTTTAAGTCCTAATAACACGTTTTATGCACTTTATTGCAGTAAAAAGTTGCTTTTTTTCAACTAAATCAGTCGTTTTTCGAAAAAAAAATTACGTGAAAAATGTATTTATTTACATAATATTGCCCAAAAACAATAATAATTTTTTTCACTTTTTTTTTTGGTTGGATCGTGTTGGGCGACTCAAAATACGTCTAGAAAAGTTGGTCTCGATAAGAATTGACCACCCCTTTGATAAAAGTTAGCGCCTCAAAGTTGCCGTACAATTTTTTGTTATTCAGGCATTAATGGGTTAAGGGGCCTTATCTTTTAGAATTGGAAAAAAAAACACACACTTGTTTAAACTTTTTTTGTGTCAAAAGACTATTATATTTATTGAAATAATTTCTTTTGAACATTATTATATATTAGATGAAGAATGTAAAAAAAATGGTAAGCACTTTTATTTCTTCTTGACCGCTGTAGATGGCGTCTACTTCCAAAAGGCACTTTTTAATCGATGGGACATTTTGCGGACTTCCTGTAACAATTTAAGTAAAAATTCAAAATGCATAAGGCTTAATACTCGACAATAGACCTAAAGAAGTTGGTTATGTTTTTTTATACAGAGGCACATGGACCCAAAAATGTGGCGTTTTTTTTGTAGAAATATGCAAATGCAAATACAAAGAATTAAATTTGTTTCAGGTCTATCGTCTAGTTTTAAGCTTTACAAATAGAATCCCGTTTAAATTTTTACTTAGACCGTTACAGGAAGTCCGAAAAGTGTCCCACCAATTAAAAGATGTTTTGTGGAAGACAACTACAGCTGTCAAGAACAACTAAAAGTGATCAAATTTTTTTTTACATAATCTTGATAATGTGCAGAAGAAATTATTTGAATAAATATAATAGTCTTTTCACAAGAAAATTGTGAACAAGTGTGTTTTTTTTTAATTCTCAAAGAGAGGGTCCCCTTAATCAAAGCATATCTCTTGCTGCGATATTTTTAACTTGTTAAAATATTTAGTTTTCTGTTTGCCTTCTTTTCAGTTTTTTTTACGGCCCATGAACAATGTTTTCTCAATAAAACAAGTATCATAAATTCAAGAAGTTGGATTCTATGTTCATAACAGGAATTAAGCGTATTAAATCAATCTTGTGTCAAAGTCTTGCATTTTTCAACTACCTATATGTTGTTTACAAAATATCTCATAGAAAGAAGCTCAATTCCAAACTTTTCAGACCCAAAAATGTCTTCTATCATACGGTCAGCATATTCAGTCTCCAATAATCTACATTTTAAACCCGATTTTTGACTCATTTTAGCATATAAAATAGCAAAAAATAAACAAAAATAATCAATCTTTCACAGAATAATTTCAGTATTTAATTAAAAAATAAACAGAAACTTCTTAAGCAAAAATTGTATTCAATATTTTAGAGTAAATATATATAAATCCGGTATGTATCTTAACGTAATAAGTAAAATATTTAAATGTTTATATAAATCAAATTAGCATCCAACATCCCACGAGCAGTTTTTCATCGAAATCTAAAAGAGAAATAATTCCGACAAACATCAGCCACTCACGCAGCGGTAACAGCCAAAGGCAAGGCACATGGGCAAAAGCTCTTGCCAAACGAAACGATGTTCTGAGCTGCCGCGAGAAATGAAATGTAGGCGACTGTAGGGTTCTGCTGGCAGAACCCTAGAAGAAAATTTTCAGCTCAGCTTGTTTGTTCCTAGTGCGAGTTCTTTATGTTATACGTTCTTTGGTAATAGTTATCTCAATAATTATTGTAAAATTTAAAACAAATGTAAAAGAGAACAGAACCGACATAAACATAATTTCGGCGGAGCCTCAAGCTAACGGGGGGGGAGTTCCGAGTAACGAACCCTTAAGAAAATCGATAATATAACTTATTATTAATATAACCTATTATAATTAATATTCCCCAAAAGTCATAAGATGTTGCAACGTGACAATTCATTGACTCGTTGCAACATAACCCAGACGCCGCGAATTCAAGTGAAGACGTCGCGACACTACGTCACAGGGTGTCCAGTGTTCAAACAGAGCTTGTCGCCATCTACTGGTGAGAAATCGCCACTAAAATTCACACGTGTTCTTTGGCTAGTTATAAGCACTTTTTGTCATATACAATTTATTCGTATAATTGATCATTTTTGAGTAAAAATATCACCAATTTTTTTTATGATGAAATTTGGTGATATTTTTACTCAAAAAGGATCAATTATACGAATAAATTTTATATAACAAAGTGCTTATAATTACCCAAAAAACATGTGTGAATTTTTTCAGAATATTTTGGGACATTTTTGGATTTTTCAAAAATTGGACAAATCCCAAAAACCAAAAATAGTCGAAAAAAATTCTAAAAAAAATCACACGTGGTCTTTGGCTAATTCTAAGCATTTTCTGTTCTATACATTTTTTTGTAAAGTTGATCTTTTCGTAGAAAAAAATCGCGAAGTTTTTTATTACACTGATGTACAAAATGACCGTTTTGCTAAAACCAAAGCAAAAAAAAACTTTCAAAACCATGGTTTGAGAAAGTATAGACAGTCGGACCGCGATTTCTGGTGGTTGTATGATCATCCAGTAACAGCAACGATAAGACAGTCGACTTTGAAAAGAAAAATGACCAAGCAAAATCAGTACTTTTTTTAAAAAACCCAAAAAATAATAGGGTTTTTAAGCTTTTCTGCAAAACAAATGCCAGATTCTGAAAGAGCATGCCCAAAAACCCTTTATATACGAATTTGGGCACGATACCCATAACTTAACCCCCTAATTTAAGGAACGGGATTCGAAGCATTTTGCTGTCCTAAATATAGGAAAAATAAAGAAAAAAATCTATCTCGACCCATTTTCGAGATATAAAAAAAAAATAGTTAATACTTATCCCGTATCAACTCCAGACAGCAAAATCTTTCGAAACCCCGCCACGACACTGAAAAACTTGAATATTCACAAACCGCCACTATTTGCCGAACATTTTTATATTACCGCCGATCAATTTGTTTCTAAATAAAGCACCAAAAACACTAATTTCTTTCCAAAATAATCGCGACACCGCGAAATGTCAAATTATGTACCAAAACAAGCTGAAGTTCGTTTCTTGTGTCACTTGTGTAAAAAACAGTTGGCAACTTTTGTTGAGAAGTGTAATATATGTAGTATACACCTGGCCCTCCGTATCCGCAGTTTTAATTATTCGCGATTCGGAAAATGTGCTGAATAATGTAATTAAAAACAGCGATATGTTCAGTCAGTTTGTTTCCCTTAATCAGAATAATTAAAATGCTTCTATTTTGTTAACCAGTTGAATTTCATAAACATATTTTTCTTTAATTACTAAATAATATCGTATGCAGGTATAATATAGATTAAGTTTCATTCGCCTACATTTAAATTGTTTCGGGATCATTTAAAATAAATAATGTATAACTGAATACTTATTAGCTGTTTTCCCGTTTCAATTTTGTGCAAAAATCGGAGGCTCACGAATGGTTTCCTATGGACGAAAGACGGTCACCCAGGCATATCCCTATATATATATATAAAAATGAAAGTTCGTTTGTTTGTTTGTTGCTCAATCACACCTAAACGCTTGCATCGATATTTTTCATTTTTTGTCCTAAGGTAATACATATTCCAACTTAACATATAGGCTAATTTTTTTCGAATTATATATAGGGTTTCAAAATGGTGGATCCAAAATGGTGGATCCAAAATGGCGGATCCAAAATGGTGGTTCAAAATGGTGGTTCAAAATTTTAAATGTGAAGCGATTTTCATGAAAATTGGTACTTAGGGGTTTTGTGGAACGCTGATTTCAAATCCGCTGTCCAAATTTAGAAATGAGATGGAGGATCCAATATGGCGACCAATATTTCTCGATTTCAACGGATTTTAAAGAAAATTAGTATAATTATTATCTTGAGGTCACTGATTTTGAATGTTATCAAAATTGACAAATCCATGATGGCGGACCCAATATGGCGACCAATATTTCTTGATTTCAACGGATTTTAACGAAAATTAGTACAATGATTGTTTTGAGGTGACTGATTTCGAATACATATTATTAAAATTTACAAATCCAAGATGGCGGACCCAGTATCGTGACCAAGATTTCTTGATTTCAACGGATTTTAGTGAAAATTGGTAAAACGATTATTCTTCTGAGGCCACTAATTTTGAATATTATCAAAATTTCCAAAACCAAGATGGCGGATCCAACATGACAACCAGAATGTCTCGATTTCGATGGATTTTAATGAAAATTGGTACAATGATTATTCTGAGGCTACAAGTTTCGAATATTATCAAAATTTTTAAATCCAAGATGGAGACAAAATGTCTCGATTTCAACGGATTTTGTTGAAAATTAGTACAATGATTATTCTGAGGCTACTAATTTCGAATATTAGCAAAATGTGTAAATTCAAGATGGCGGATCCAATCACCAAATGTCTTGATTTCAACAGATTTTAATGAAAATTGGTAAAATGATTATTCCGGGGCCATAAAGGACCCCGCACAAAATGTATGGGAAAAAACTTTCAGCCAAATTTGCTGAAACTTTGTGAAAAGGTAGTTTTCAGCATACTGATTAAAAGTCTCAATGGGCTTGAAACTCAAAAATGGACAGTTTTTGATTTATTAAGGGTTGAAATACACTGAGAGCAGCGTGTTGCCAATATATCGATGGTGTCAGTGAAGATTATTTCCTGACGTCATTTTACCATTTAAATAAAACATGGGTAATATAACGCCGGGTCTTCGCTGGCACCGTCGATATATGCAACTCACATATTAATATATATATATTTTATATACAGGGTGATCCAAAAGTATGGAAACGGCTAAATAACTTTCGAGGAATGCATTTTGGAGAAAAAAGTTGTAGGCAAAAGTTTTAGGAATTTTTCCCAGCTATTCAATGGTGACCTTAGATTTGACCTTGACCATGACCTTGAAAGTCATTTCAAGGTCAATTTGACTTTTTAAATTGAAATCCTTATTTTTGACCACGGAAATGGAAAGAGCGGAAAATTTTACGTCCAACTATGGCCTTCACCATGACCTCGAAGGTCATATCAAGGTCATAATGGATCTTTAAAGAGGAACCTACATTGTTACTGCGGATTTGCAAAGAGTGGAAGTTTTGCGTCCAAATGTGACCTTTTTAAAGGTTGTGTTCAAAGTGATTACCGTAAACTTAAAAGATATCTCTCTTTATAGCTTTTGTCCAAAATTCATCTTAACCTGCTTGGTTAACACAGCACTTACCTTAGTTGACCGGATGCACACTTGACCTTGCCTTAATTGACCGGTTGCACACTTCACCATGGTCAGAATCAAGGTTGTGGTCAAGGTCACCTCCGGACACAAAACTTCTGCTCTTTCCAAATCCGCAGTAACAATGCAGGTTCCCCTTTAAAGAACCATCTTGACCTTGATATGACCTTCAAGGTCATGGTCAACTTCATAGTCGGACGTAAACTTCTCCGTTCTTTCCATTTCCGTGGTCAAACACATGGTTTCCCCTTCAAAAAACCACCTTGACCTCGATATAACCTTGAAGGTCATTTGCAAGGTCATGTTCAAGGTCAAGGTTGTGGTCAAGGTCACATTTGGACGCAAAACTTCCCCTCTTTGCAAATCCGCAGTAACAATGCAGGTTTCTCTTTAAAGAGCCATTTTGACCTTAATATGACCTTCGAGGTCATGGTGAAGTTATAGTTGGACGTAAAATTTTTCGCTCTTTCCATTTCCGTGGTCAAAAATAAGGGTTCCAATTTAAAAAGTCAACTTGACCTTGAAATGACCTTCAAGGCCATGGTCAAGGTCAAATCTAAGGTCACCATTGAATAGCTGGGAAAAATTCCTAAAACTTTTGCCTACAACTTTTTTCTCCAAAATGCATTCCTCGAAAGCCGTTATTTAGCCGTTTCCATACTTTTGGATCACCCTGTATATAAAATATATATATATTAATATGTGAGTTGCATATATCGACGGTGCCAGGGAAGACCCGGCGTTATATTACCCATGTTTTATTTAAATGGTAAAATGACGTCAGGAAATAATCTTCACTGACACCATCGATATATTGGCAACATGCTGCTCTCAGTGTATTTCAACCCTTAATAAATCAAAAACTGTCCATTTTTGAGTTTCAAGCCCATTGAGACTTTTAATCAGTATGCTGAAAACTACCTTTTCACAAAGTTTCAGCAAATTTGGCTGAAAGTTTTTTCCCATACATTTTGTGCGGGGTCCTTTCGAATATTATAAAAATTTCCAAATCCAAGATGGCGGACCCAACATGGGGTCCAGAATGTCTCGATTTCAACGGATGTTAATGAAAGTATGTACAATGATTATTCTGAGAGTACAAGTTTCTAATATTATCAAAATTTGTAATTCCAAGATGACGGATCCAATTTGAAACCAAATGTCTCGATTTCAACGGATTTTAATGAAAATTAGTACAATGATTATTCCGGAGCCTCTAATTTCGATTCAATATGGCGAAAAAAATTTCTTAATTTCAACGGATTTTAATTAAAACTAAAATTAAAATTACAACTACAAACAATTTCTAGGATATAACAAACTAGAACATTTGAGAAGCGTTTAATTAGTAAGTATTTATCCAACGCCGGGTGAGACTGGGAAACCCAGTTAGTTGTATATAAAATCTAGAAGTGTTTTAAGAGAGTTTCTTCGTTATTTAAAATCTTGTGATAAATCGTTTGCTTTGTTATAAGCACAAAGTTTAAAACATTAGAACTTCCTAAAATTTTGTACAGTGTTAACATGCAACTAATTACTAACATTATAAATTAAATATATACGTATATATGTGCAAAACAACTTAAGTTACAGTTTAAGTTATAGTTTTTACGTCTTCAGAATAACTGAATTGTAACATTATTTAATTTATTTTTAATGCAAAAAGTGCGCTAACGATAAAAACTTTTTGTATGAGATTCGTTTACGTTGTGGCGGGCAGGAACAAGCAGACCGAGAGTTTTTATTTCTTAATTTAAAATTTTGTATTTTGAGCAGGCATGATTTAATGAAAAACAAAATAAGGATTGTTGTTTAAAGACTAGTCAGTCTTGTGAATCCTTTGAAAGGCCGGATATCCTTATAAATACATTAATAAATGTTTGTATATAACTTCATATTTTATTTATTGAGGTAGAAAAAAGAGTTGTAAATAAGAAACGGTGCTCTTACTTCTACAACGAGTATTTCAGGTAAAGGAAAAGTCTGGAACGATAATTTTCATTAGTGTTCAAATAACGTAAAATCGCAATGTTTTGTACATTCATGTTTCTTATTATAGGTTAAATCGTAGAGAATTATTATACAGAGTGATCCTAAAGTGTGGAAACGGCGAAATAACTTTCGAGGAATGCATTTTGGGGAAAAAGGTTTTAGAAAAAAGTTTTAGCATTTTTCCCTGGCTATTCAATGGTGGTCTTAGATCTGACCTTGACCATGGCCTTGAAAATCATTTCAAGATCAAGTTGACTATTTTAAATGGCAACTGATATTTTTGTCCACGGAAATGGAAAGAGCAGAAAATTTTACGTCCGATTATGACCTCCTAGGTTATATCAAGGTTAAGATGGCTTTTTAAAGGGGAAATTGCATTGTTACTGCGAGTTTCGAAAGAGCGAAAATTTTGCATCCGAATGTGACCTTGGCCATGACCTTGATCGTGACCTCGTGGGTCATATCAAGGTCAAGGTGGTTTTTTAAGGGGGGACCTGCGTTTTTACCGCGGATTTGGAAAGAGCGGAAATTTTGCGACCGAATATGACCTTAACCATGAACTCGTAGGTCATGTCAAGATTGCATTCAGACGTAAAGTTTCTGCTCTTTCGAAATCCGCAGTAGCAGTGCAGGTTATTCTTTAAAGAACCATCTTGACCTTGATATGACCTACGAGGTTATGGTCAAGGTCATGGCCATATTCAAGATTGTGGTCAAGGTCACGTTCGGACGCAAAGTTTCCGCTCTTTCGAAATCCGCAGTAACAATGCTAGTCCCCCTTTAACATCTTGACGTTGATATGACCCACGAGGTGGTCAAGGTCAAGGTCATAGTAGAACGTATACCTAATTTTCTGCTCTTTCCATTTCCGTGGACAAAAATATGGGTTCCACTTAAAAAGGTTCACTTGACCTTAAAATGACCTTCAAGATCATGGTCAAGATCATGGTCAAGGTCAAATCTAAGACCACCATTGAATAACCAGGGAAAAATCCTAAAACTTTTGTCTAAAACCTTTTTCCCCAAATTGATTCCTCAAAAGTTATTTCGCCGTTTCCACAGGTTTGGATCACCCTGTAGATACAATATAGAATTCAATCATTTCTCAAATTTAAATAAAAAGGTGCTGTTTGCTTTTGAGCTACTTTTAAGGCCTTCGACAAATTATCCTTCAGGTAATCCACTTCGCTCCTGAGTCTAACTTGTACACTTTAATAAATTTTCAAAAATACCTCAAAGAGCAAAAAAAATTGTTACAATCAACACAAAACATGATTAAAATTTGTAGGTACTTAATACAAATTCGGAAAAATCTGCACAATTTCTTACAGGGAAAGTTGCTTATTGTAAAATGCATATGTAAAGGTCTCAAATTGATGGAGGAAAAGTTTAATATTTCTAATGAAAAAAAACTATCAAAAACTATCTCAAATTGTATGAGGAAAAGCTTAATATTCCTAATGTAAAACAAACTATCCTATTTTCATAATTATTTTTTCCTCTATTCTCAAATTACTTCATTTTCTTCCTTCAACACATATTTTTGATTTATTAAGGCAATATCAATTTTGACCGGCAAACTTTAGATGTGTATCGGTAGAATCTTCTTACTTATGTACCTACTTTTAAATGAGGTCATAAATTAAATAAATGTATGACACTATTTAAAAAAAAATAATAAAAAGTCTTGGTAAAATACGTAATATCAAGTCCTACGTAAAAAGATCAAAATATCAAGCAATAGTTCGGTTACTTAGAATATTTCATTGCGTTCCTATAATACACAGAAAAGCTGGTCGTTACACTTCGCATAGATGCGCAGAACTGAGCCGCAAATAGAATGCGCAAAGAAAGAGCTTTCCGCTTAGGGAACATATCTTAATGATGACGCAAAAGATTACCATCAGTCTAAAACTCACATTGGTCAGAAGAGTGAAATTAATTTGGTTTTATTTACGCATCAAAATTGTGCAAACAAAGAAACGCACGGTGAAGTCGATTTTAATTCAATATTGAGGGTGTGTTTTACATAAGTACGTTAATTTTTTAATCTTCATTTGTTCAAATCCACCTGAATAAATTGGTTTAAAAGTGCATCGAACAAAGCGCAGTGGATAACTTCTTTATTGAATCGAATAGCAAATATTTCAGTGATGGAAGGCGGTAAGAAAATTTTTATAACAAAGCGGTTGCATAAATCAATATCATTAAGCTATCCCCGTTTATTCCCTGAAATATTTCAATAAATTTAATAATTTGTATCCCTTTTATAAAATTGTGTCTGTTTGCATATGTAAGTACATGAGAGTTCGGTTAAAAATAGTATCTCATTTTAAGATTTTAAGTTGGTAAATTTTTAAGGGATCTCTATGACGAGAAATACTAGTACGCTAATCTACTAATAATAAACTAACGCAAGTCGCATTAAATTTATTGAGCTTACCGCGGTGTTTGATTTAAACAAGTTTTTAAAAGGAGCAAAGTATAAAAGTTGTTGATATATCGTACATCTCGTACGATCAATGTTCCATATTATCATTATATTAATTTAATTTCATGATGTTCAGCTTACATGGATGTGCATAAGAATTTTAATTTTTTTTTTGTGTATCAATATATGTAAGTACATACGAAATTATTCAAATAAAATAAAAATAAATTTTAAATATAACTACAACAGTAAATAAATATACAACAAATAAATCTGAAAACATAATAATAAACTACTAACAAAAATAATAATAAAAATAATATAAAATAAAAATACATAAAAAAAGGGAGAAATTTGCAAGTTCACAACAGTTAAAGAAAAACAGATAAAGATAAAAGTTATAACTTCCTATGTATCAGTGCCACTAAAAAGTACCCTCCCGAAACCATCATGACTGCGAGCTCTCTTAACACTTTACCGACCGCAAGCCTATCTCTATACATATACAGTGGTGGAAATAGCTATAATTCCACTGAGCTTTTTTTCTATTGAAAGCAACTGACTGCTAATTTATAATTCGAAGTGAGCCATTTTATTTCCGTTTATTGTATCATTTCTAAAATCTAACGTAAAAAACAAAAATATCATTAGTTGAAAGCAAAATTTTAAGTAATATTAAAAAAAACAATTTTTAGCATGGAAATATCTATAAATCCACTATTCATATTTTAAGAAATACAATACAACTTTTTTTTTTTATAACGTGTACTGCCTCCATTAGCCTGAATTACTTCGAAAATTCTCGTTGGCATGCTGTCTACCAACTTTTGTAGCTGCGATTGAGAAAATTGCGCCCAAGCATGTTTATGGCCGCTTTCAACTCCTGAATCGTTGTAAATTGCCTTCCATTTGAGTAAACCTGCCGAATCAATATTGCCCATAGATTTTCAATTGGGTTCAGATCAGCACTACGCGACGGTCAATCCAAAACAGGTATGTTCCTGGTCTGAAACCACGATTTCGTTTCGCGAGATGAGTGGATAGCAGCATTGTCTTGCTGAAAGATCCACTCATTGCTGAGATTATCATCGCCGAAGTCAATTAAGATACTATCCAGTAGTTGAATATAATCGCTGGATTTCATTCTGGTAGATATCCAAAAAATGGGAGTCTTCGCTTGGCTGCAAAAAGCAGCCCAAACCAT
This sequence comes from Dysmachus trigonus, assembly GCA_949715965.1. Lineage (NCBI taxonomy): Eukaryota > Metazoa > Arthropoda > Insecta > Diptera > Asilidae > Dysmachus > Dysmachus trigonus. Next base: position 47,585,158 of record OX454321.1, read on the forward strand.
TACCGTACCACCTCCAAAATTGCGACTCATAGCGACCTCTGTATCTTTTCTAAGGTCGTGTCAGTAAAATTGACAGCCATCTGGACCGTCTAAATTGAACTTCTTTTCGTCGCTAAAAATCACTTTCCTCCATTCACTGGTCCAAGACATATGATTTTTTGCAAATCGAAGTCTGGCTTCCTTATGCTGTTTGTTCATTGCCGGTTTTGATATTCTTTTTCTCCATTCTAACGTCCCACTGGTATGCAAAATCTGCCGAACACGTCTAGAAATCACGAGCAACTTAAGGTCATTCACAATTTGAAAAGAACTTAAATGTTTTCTTCCTGTTAACCCAATTATAGAACGCCGGTCCATGTTGGTAAGTTTTGGCGGAGGTCCTTTTTTGTTAGTTTTACCATAATTTTCGCATAAACACAGGAAATTTCGTACAGCTGTGCGAGTTCTTCCATTTCCCAACATCTGAGCAATTCTTCGCAGTGAAAAACTTGCTGTTTTGAACGCAACCACTTTCGTCTGCTCTTCTTTAGTTAATAATTTTCCTGGATAAAATATAGTACTCCTTTTTTTTTTTTTTTGTGCTAAAATATTTAAATTACCTCCAAAATTATTTTTTATATCTTAATGAATCAATAACTCCTTGTTTTAATCCGCCAGCGGCACTTCAACACTTCTGGAATTATAGTATTTTCCACGCGCAATCACAACGAAAATGATTAAAACTCACCCAGAAACCGTTAACACTAACCAATTTGACACAAATTCTGACCAAATTGATTGAGCATGCGCACAAAACCGAGGAGTGCAGTTTTCATTTTTCTCTCTCAAAATACAAACCTTTGGCATAACTTTTATTCAGTGGAATTATAGCTATTTCCACCACTGTATATATAAAAATGAAAGTTTGTTTGTTTGTTGCTCAATCACGCCTAAACGCTTACATCGATATTTTTCATTTTTTGTCCGAACGTAGTACATATTCCAACTTAACATATAGGCTAATTTTTTCGGATAATATTAGGTTGATAAAAAAGTTTTAGTACAATTTATTTATTCATATATCTTATGCAAAACATTTCTAATCAACAATATATTCGCCATCTAATTCTATAACACTCGACCATCTCGGCAGGCAAGTCGTTAATTCCTTTTGTCCAAAACTGCGGCGGCTGTGACTCGAAGAAATTGGACACATCCTCCGTGAGATCGTCGACGTTGTTGAAAATTTTGTTCCTCAAATATGACTTCAAATGTTTGAACAAATGATAGTCAGACGGCGCGATGTCGGGAGAAACGGTATTCCAGTGAAGCTCAGTGATTGTTTTGTGGGTTTCCTTTACGACATGCGATCTCGCGTTATCGTGGAGAAGGTGGACATTCGCGCGTTTTGGCGGTTTTTCTTTTATAGCTTTTGCCAATTCCTGGAGATTCTCGATCTATCGTGTAGAGGAGATCGTCTTGTCTGTAGGGGGTAAATTGTGAAAGAGCATTCCCCCTGCGTCCCTGAAAGAGCACAACAAAATCTTTCGTGAATGGGGATCAGATTTTGGTTGATGGGGCGGCTTTTCTCCGATAGGAAGCCAATATGCTAGACGCGTGCTGTTATCATAAAAGATCCAGCTTCCATCCCCCGTTACACGATCCTCTAAAAACTCCTTGCGATGATGACGAAGTAGGAGGGACTGACAGATGGTCACGCGACAGTTCTTATTGTCGTCGGTGAGACGGTGTGGTATCCATCGAGCTAGAACTGTCCTGTATCCCAAGTTGTGTAAGTGGCTTACTATTGATGGTTGGGTGCAGCCAAGTTCTCTTGCTAGCTCGTGCGTACTTGCCTCAGGATTCGCTTTGATGCAGCGGAGTAATGCGTTCTCATCGATGGTCGAGGGTCGTCCAGAACATTCTTTATCTTCAAGACTTGCGTATCAAGATTTAAAACGATTGCACCAACGCTGGACTGTTCGATGAGAAACGGCGTTCTCGCTGAATGCATTCTGTATATTTTTAGCAGTCGTGCATGCGTTCGTACCACGCTGCTACTCGTAGATCATGATCGCCCGAAGTTGTTCCTGCGTGATCGAAGTCATTTCTGTCCACTGGAACGCATACCCGCCCTTTTATACCCTATCACGCGGAAGAGTAGAAAACATTCTAGAATATTTTTGAAATCGCTCGATGTCATATTGCGTCAAAACTAAATAAAAAAAATTTTTTAAAATTTTCCCAAAAAACTTTTTTATCAACCTACTAATACATAGGGTTTCAAAATGGCGGGTCCAAGATGACGACTGAAAATTTTAAATTTGAAACGATTTTCGTGGAAATTGGTACATAGGGGTTTTGCAAAATGCTGATTTCAAATTCGCTGTCCAAATTTAGAAATTCAAGATAGCGGATCCAATATGGCGATCAAGATTTCTCGATTTCAACGGATTTTAATGAAAATTAGTACAATGATTATCTTGAGGTCATTGATTTTGAATGTTATCAAAATATACAAATCCTAGATGGCGGATCCAATATGGCGACCAATATTTCCTGATTTCAACGGATTTGAATGAAAATTAGTACAATGATTATCTTGAGGACACTAATTTCGAATATTATAAAAATTCCCAAATCCAAGATGGTGACCAAACTTTCTCGATTTCAACGCATTTTAATTAAAATTAATACAATGATTATTCTGACGACGAACAGAATGTCTCGATTTCGACGGATTTGAATGAAAATTGGTACAATAATTATTCTGAGGCTATAAGTCTCGAATATTATCAAAATGTGTAAATCCAAGATGGCGGATCCAGTATGGATACCAAATTTCTCGATTTCAACGGATTTTAATTAAAATTAGTACAATTATTATTCCAGAACCACTAATTTCGAATATTAAAAAAATGTCTCGATTTCAACGGATTGTAATGGAAATTAGTACAGTGATTATTCTAAGACCACAAATTTCGAACAATAACAAAATTTCCAAATACAAGATGGCGCACCCACATGACGTCCAGAATGTCTCAATTTCGACGGATTTTAATGAAAATATGTACAATGATTATTCTGAGGCTACACATTTTGAATATTATCAACATTTGTAAATCGAAGATCCAATATGATCCAAATGTCTCGATTTCAACGGATTTTAATGTAAATTAGTACAATGATTATTCTGAGACCACTAATTTAGAATATTAGCAAAATTTCCAAATTCAAGATGGCGGATCCAATATGGCAATCAAAATTTCTCGATTTCAACGGATTTTAATGAAAATTAGTACAACGATTATTTTAAGGCTACTCATTTTAAATATTAGTAAGATTTGGAAATTCAAGACGGCGGATCCATAAAGAGGTTTTCGCGTTGGAAGAATTTCTAGGAAATAACAAACTAGAACATTTGAGAAGGGTTTAATTAGTAAGTATATACCCAAGCCGGGTAACCCAGCTAGTTTCAGATTAAGATTCAAAGCATAATTTAAGAGATAGTTAAGGCAGAAAATGCATTTGGTGCGAGAGAATTTCTCTTAACCTTTTAAGGACGAGAGTGGTCGATATATGGACCAGCCAGAGGACACATAATATTTGATGTTTTTCAGGGAAAATGTTATGCGCTAAATATGGGAAAAATAGTATTGAAAGTCCTGGAATCATCCTTGACCTTGAAAATAGCGGTTTTCAATATCAAATCTTTTCTGCAAAAACTTACGCTACTTTTCATGTGTCAGGGAAATTAGTTTGTCGTTATACAGGCGTTATTAATATTAACTAGTGCATAAAGGCAGTGAGATATTATTAAGGGAAGAAATTTCGGACTGACCTCATCAAGACCCTATAGAAATTGCTGCTGCTGACTATATTGAAATTGTACTTTGAGGAGACTTCCAATACCCATTGTACAAATCTTGAGCCATAATATCGCAGTAGAGGTATTGGATTGAAACTGAGAAGCGTAATATTTTTTCTTGGCTTTTGTTATACACCAGACAATCAGGTTACGATTTTTTCTGTACGACTTTCGTAATGGATCAGTATGATATCTGTTCCTCTTCGCAGTTCTTTATCCCGAGATTTTATTAGATCTTTAATTTCATTACTCCACCAAGGATTAGTACCCCGATCCATTTTGTCTCAGCAGAAATGTGTGTATTGTAAAGGTCAATAATTATTGAAAATTTGAATTTTATCATCCACAGATGCAGTACCTAAGATACAATCCCAATTTGTTAATGATGCATCTCGGTTTAAGTGATTTATTTATTTATTAAGATTTCATCAATGGGCTGATTACTTTACAATGTTCCCAGTACAAGAATAAAAATGCAAAACAACCAAAATAGGATAAGATATCATGTTGTTAAATAAGACTTAATGGAAACTCTAAATAAATTAAAATCTAAACAATTAAATCTGCTGTTAAAGCAACGGGACATAGATGAGATCGGCTCATTATAACCGTAATTAGTGCGGTGTTGGGAAATTTGCAAGAAATCCGGATTCCTCAAGGGACGAGCAGGAACCGATATAACAAATAAAGACGATTACGTCGCTGTTCCAGGGTGTCGAGCTCTATAAGCTTAAGTCTGTCGTGATATGGCGGTAGAATTAAAGGGTTGCTCCATGTTAGACCTCGGAGTGCAAAACGGAGGAATCTGCACTGAACGTCCTCTAGGCGGTTAATGTGGATAGTGTAGAAAGGTGACCACGCAGAAGAGCCATATTCCAAAATAGGTCTGACAAAAGTATAGTATAAAAGCCGTGTTATGAACGGATCATCAAACTCCCTACTCCACCGTTTAATAAAGGTTAAAGTAGAGCTAGGCTTTTTGGCTATCGCATTATTGTGGTCGTCGAATAAAACGACAGTTCAGCCACACGCCCAGATCTTTAATTTTGTCAAGTTGGGTCAAAACGTAATCATTGATTGCGTAGTCAAAGTGGATTGATAACCTTTACGAGAAAGGAACATCACCGTGCATTTCTCAACATTTAGGGGAAGACAGTTTATAGAACACCATTTATGAAAGGCCTCTAAGTCAGTGTTTAAAATATCACAGTCACGTATAGTGGAAAAAACACGAAAGCATAGGATTTCTGAGTGCTTGTTGATAGATCATTAATATAGATAATGAATAAGAGTGGACCAAAATGGCTACCCTGTGATACCACGGAGGTGTTATTTATTAAGTTAGATAGCGACCCACGAAAAGATACACGATGGGTTCGGCCAGATGCCCAGATACATACGAGTGAATCAAACAATGAGGGAAATCCAAGTGCAATCAGATTCTGAATTAGGATGCCACAATTTATTCTGTCGAATGCATTACTAAAATCAGTAAAAACGTGATCGACTTGTTTTCCAGCTTCTAACGCAAAAACACAGAAATGTGAAAACTCAAGAAGGTTGGTTACAATTGATTTTGCCTTGACAAAGCCGTGCTGGAAAGATTCTAGAAACGGCTTGTGGTGGAAGCACAAAACTTTATAGATTAAAGCTTTGAAGATTTTTGCCACCGCGGAAAGTTTGCCAACGGGTCTGTAATTCTTTACATTGTTTCTGTTGCCTTTCTTGTGTAGTGGTATAACGAAAGATTATTTTCGAGATACTGGGAAAATTCCTGAAGAGATCTATAAATTAAATAAATAACAAAAAACACTGATAGAGAACTAGAGCATTCCTTTAAAAGGGTGAGAGGAATGCTATCAGAACCACATGAAAAATTGTCAGCCAAACCTTTCATGTGCTCCAAAATTGTGTCGTCGCCAAATGAACGGTCTTTCCAGCGATATAGCTTCTTCTGACGATATTAGAAAGGTAAAGTCATTAAAATTAACATCGCAGGTATCGTCGAGAAAAGCGGTCTTTATCACCGCTCTCAAATTTCCCGAACTTTAAAAGGGGTGGGTAACTGTATGTGTGTTCCGCGTTTGGAATTAAAAAATATCCAAAATCGCCTAGGCTCACTGGACAGATCTGCTTTCATGTTGTCAATGTACTCTCTGTAAGCCACATCTAAAGCCGAGATAAATTCATTCCGTAAACTAGAATAATTATAAAAATCAGAATCGCTCCTCGAAGAACAGAACCTCCTCCAGGCTATAGGTTTAAGATTTTTTAAATGCTTCAAAGAGCTATTAATTCTGGGAGGGCCTGAAGAATCCCTTGACCTATAAATAGAGGCACAAAAAGTAAGACAAGCAAACAAATTGTCATAAAAAGCCTTAACAGCAACATCGATGTCCCGTTCTTGGAAAACATTACTCCAATTACGGTTAGCTAATAAATTATTTAGTTTGGAGTAATCAGCCTTTCTAAAATTAAAACAATAATTCTTAAGAGCCGGACACAAAAACATCACGGGATCAAAAAATTCCACAGCATGAAGAGCTGGATGGTGAAACATCTCAGGGAGTAGGGGGACTAAGCAGCGTCTAACGAGGGTTGAACGGGGCTCGGTTCCAAAAACTAAATCCAGGAATCTTCCAGATGCATTGAATATGTGTGAGCATTGCGTCAATCCTGATGAGGCAAGGCCGTCTATAAAAATAGAGCAGAAAGGCGGGCAGATACATACAATGGTAAGAGGCCGTTGTCGTCTGAAGGCCACCAGTCAATGGATGGTAAATTGAAATCTCCAAAACGCAAAACTTCATCGGACAGACTTAAGGAGCCAGAAAGCCCGTCAATAACCGAAGCGAGTGTCACATATGTGTCACTGCCCACATCAGGTTCCATGTCAATTCCATTGAAATCTCTATAATTAAAATTATTTTTGTTTTGGCCTTTAGTTCAATGTTTAAAGCTAAATATATGGGGTCGTCGTCACTGCAACCTGTAGATATTTAGTTACAAAAACATTGGTAGAATTGCTTACTTAAAAAAGGTCAAAAAGAGATGGTGTTGAGTTATCATCAAACCAAGTGGGACAGTTCTTTATAGTCTGAAGACCAACTGCAGCACAATTAGGGGAAAGTCGGGTAGCCCCGGACGGCGGGTAACCCCGGACATTTAAATTTCTAAGTTCTAAACCACGTTACGTAGGTATAGTTTTATTTTAAATGTGTGCCCTCAGAAATTTTTTTTTGCTCCTGTAAACTTCATTGAAGCTTATCAAGTACAATAAATAAGTATGCGTGCTTGTCTTTTGTTTAATGTTGTAGGAAATTTTATATATTTAAAGGTTGTAATAGTATTTTTAACATTTCTTGTACAATTTAAGAGCTGTGTCTAAAAATTGTGCATGGTAACGATCGGGTACCCCCGGACGTGGTTTTAAGTTTTTAATTTTGCAATATTGTTTTAACAAACTACAATTATTTTGTCAGTTTGCTTATTTATGGAAACTATATTGTAAAATGTTGTTACTATTGTTGCAGAGAGACTTGATATATGCCAAAATTTAAGGGTAGAATTAGTGATAGAGAAAAATGGGACGAAAATAAAATGAAAGAAGCAGTTAAATGTGTGATTGAAGGATTTCTTTTGTATTTGAGATCTATAGCTTCTCTTCTTAATGCCGAACAATAATCTGCTAGCCTAAATAAAAAGTCTGCCGTCAGTCCCAGGGACCAAAGCTGTCCAAACGAAAATTCCACTGCCGCACAGTGGGCCCAGTAGGTTCAAAACCAGCCACAAGTCGTAATTTCTAACGGATTTTGAAAATTCTTGTTTGAGGATACTCGTGATGAGGAAACGAAGAGACTTACGAAGCCCTTTTTCCCAAAAATTGCTTCCGTGATTTTAAAAATTCTCACTTCGACCTTCACATGACCTTCAAATGACCTTTAGGAGATCTTTTACGATCAAGTAAATGACTAATTTTAATTCAGTAACCTCGAAATTCTACTTGTAGCTTTTATCCAGATTTTCATTTTTGCTTTAAGTTCTTGGATCATAAGATTGTACTTTCAATATGCTGAATTTTCGAGATCAAAGCGAAGTTTTTTGAATTTTTAAAACCACCGAAGCAATTTTTAGCAAAAAGGGCTTCGTAAGTCTCTTCGTTTCCTCATCATGAGTATCCTCAAACAAGAATTTTTAAAATCCGTTAGAAATTACGACTTGTGGGTGGTTTTGAACCAATTTAGCAATATAGCCCCACTGTGTGCCGGTCCCCAGAGACCGACACCGGCCTAACGGAAAGTTCACTGTCGGTCATGGGGGATCGACGCACGCCGCGCTCAACGTGTTAAATATATACCATTTTTAAACAACATTTCACCTTTTCCCACGCAAAAATTCCTTGTTCCATTTGAAACGTATAAAAATCTATTTCAAAATTGCTCTTTTTTATATCAACAATACCAAATTCTAAAACATTAGTATCGATGTTAAATTTCAAAAAGAGCTTATTATTCCAAATGCAAACTATGAAAATTCAATTCAAAAGTGCATTTCTATTCAAAACAAAAGTACAAAATATGTTTGTAAGGTCAGAAAACGATTGGGCCACCATTGGTTACTATGTCCGGGGCTGCCCGCCATTTTTTGTGTCACCAAAAAACTAAGGCCAAAGTATTTTTAAAATATTTCTTTAAAAGAATTTGATATGATTACTAATTTTTAATTAACATGATTGAAGAAGTTCCTAGTTTTATTTTGAGAGTAAAATAAAGACAGGAATTTTGTTTATTGGTATTTTTATTTTCAATTAATTTAAGTGTCCGGGGCTACCCGACCAAACATTCCTCAAACGTATAATTACTGGTGGCAAGACGTGGGTTTATGAGTATGACACCCAAACCAGACACAAGCGAATTATTTTCATATTCATCTTAAAAATCGCAAAAAATCGAAGGAGGCAAAATAATGATGTTCACAAAACGCCGTAATTATTCCAAATGTCAAGGTATGACACCACAAATTATAGAGAATGTCAATGAGAAGTCTCCTTTCCTTTTGATCATGGTAAGTACGACTGAGACGAGCGATATGAGAATATTGTGAAGTGTGCACTCCAAAGATCGAACTTTCTTGAACTTCTGTGATCTATTCCACACTGCAATCAGTAACAGTTGTCGATTGCGCTCAGCTTTTTGTTTGCTTCGCAGGAATGGCGGGAGATAAATGTATTCAATTAAAACGTGAGAATTGCGTAGTTATTAAATTTTTGATTTGGAATACCCAGTCACGAAGCTTATGCGCAAACTAAATAGTTCCCAGCTATAACGTGTTAACTTTACTTAACAATTTAATGTTCAGAATTCATTAAAAAAATTATCCAAACTGTTTAAAATTGAAGGAAAATGCTAATATAAAATAAATCGACTTAATATATCTGCAATTGATTTCTTTATATACAGGAGGTCGATTGTGTAGTACTAATTCGCCGGGATCTGAGGCAAGTTCACTACAAAGAAACTTAGCAGACGCTATCACCCATATGAAGTCACTAGACGATATAAGAATTCTGTTAGCATCTGGGGCAAAGGTAAGAAATTTAAGGATTGAAATAATATGCATATATTAGTGGTATTCACGCTTCGTTGTACTCAATTTATCTTTGTATCAGGTGTAAAATTTTATATTTCCTTAGTTCTTTCTATGGCAACCGACTTCTTCACAACTTTTACAACGATACAATAGTACATACTTACTTTACTTTGAGCAACCGTTATTTTACCTATAAGATATTGTAATTTAACCCCTTGCACTATTTGCACGAATCTGACTCGTGATGAAAATTTTAGTTAAAACTTGAATATCACGAGTAAGGCTCGTTGTTTAATATCGGATATCACGTGTCTGACTCTTAATTCACATTTCGAGCATAACATGAAATTAAATAACGTCCCTGACTCGTGGTATTCAAGTTTAACCTAAAATTGTCATCACAAGTCAGACTCGTGAAAATAGTGCAAGGGGTTAATTTAAAATTATTAGTAAGTGACAAAATATCTTGTGCCCAATTTATATACTGGGTGAGTCCTCTCACCGTCGGGGTGGGGCAAGGGGCCTCACCTAAATCAAGCACCCCGACGCACAGTGGGGCTATATTGCTAAATTGGTTCAAAACCACCCACAATTTTGAAAATTCGTGTTTGAGGAAACTCGTGATGAAGAAACGAAGAGGCTTACGAAGCCCTTTTTGCCAAAAATTGCTTGTGTGATTTTAAAAATTTAAAAAGTTTTAAAGAACTTCACTTTGATCTCGAAAATTCAGCATATTGAAAGTACAATCTTATGATCCAAGAACTTAAAGCAAAAATGAAAATCTGGAAAAAAACTATAAGTATATATCGAGGTTGCTGAATCAAAATTAGTCATTTACTTGATTGTACAAGGTCTCCTAAAGGTCGTTTGAAGGTCATGTGAAGGTCGAAGTGAGAATTTTTAAAATCACCGAAGCAATTTTTAGCAAAAAGGGCTTCGTGAGTCTCTTTGTTTCCACATCACGAGTATCATCAAACAAGAATTTTCAAATTCCGTTAAAAATTGCGACTTCTGGGTGGTTTTGAACCAACTGGGCGAGGAGACTCACCTAAATCAAGCACCCCAAAGGGAACAGAAAACTACTACGTCCACGTCGTTGTTCCTGGGTAATGTAAAATGAAGTTAAATACTTTATCGCATGTTCGGTCGAAAGCTTTTTTCGTTCTGGCGTCAAAAATAGGGGTTACCAATAGAATTTTTGAGTTTAACCTACAAATAACTTTGAAGGTCAAGGTCATTTTCAAGGTCGTGGCCAGATACCTCTCTCCACATCAAAAACTTTTGTTTAAAATGTATTTCAAAAAACGTCATCGCTTCTCGCTATTTTACATGAAGATAAATTACCGTTAAATGACCTTGAAATTTGATCTTGACCATTGGGTCAAGGTCATATCTGAACGTAAAATTTTCCGCTCTTTTCAATTCTGGGGTCAATAGGGGGTCATCCCATTTGAAATTTTGAAGTTGACCTTAAATGTCAAGGTCAAGGTCATTTTTAAGATCATCACCAAACGCCATTTTTGATACGCTACAACTTGCATATTAAACTTTTTTCAATATTATGTGATCCTAAAAAGTTATTAGGTTGTCTCAAGTTAAATGACTCACCCGGTATATTGGGTCCGCCATTTTGGATCTAGAAACTTTGATAATTCGATAAGGATCAAAATTAGTGGCCCCAAAAAAATCGTATTAATTTTCATGAAAATCCGTTGAAGTCAAGAAATCTTCATCACAGTATTGGATCCGCCATCTTGGATCTGGAAATTTTGATAATATTTAAAATTAGTGGTATCAGAATAATCTTTGTATTAATTTTCATTCAAATCTGTTTAAATCGAGATATGTTATGGTCTCCCTATTGGACACGCCATCTTGGATTTACAAATTTAATAATATTCGAAATTAGTGGCCTCAGAATAATCATTATACCAATTTTCATTAAAATCCGTCCAAATCGAGATCGATGGTCGCCGTGTTGGAGCCGCCATCTTGAATATGGAAATTTTGATAACATTCAAATTAGTGGCCTCAGAATAATTATAGTACTAATTTCCATTAAAATCCGTTGAAATTGGGGAATTGTTAGTCACCATCTTGGATTTGGAAATCTCGATAATATTCTATATTAGTTGTGTCAGAATAACCATTGTACTAATTTTCATTAAAATCCGTTATAATTGAGACATTTTAGTCACCATGTTGGATCCGCCATCTTAGATTGTAAAATTTTGATAATATTCAAAAGCAGTGACCCAAAAATAATAATTATACTAATTTTCATTAAAAGCCGTTGGAATTGAGAAATCTTGGTCGCCATATTGGGTCCGCCATCTTGGATTTGTAAATTTTGGTAATATTCAAAATCAGTGACCTCAAAACAATCATTTTACTAATTTTCATTCAGTTGAAATCGAGAAATCTTGGTCACCATATTGGGTCCGCCATCTTGGATTTGTAAATTTTGATAATATTTAGAATTGGTGCCCTCAAAATTATCACTGTACTTATTTTCATTAAAATCCATTGAAATCTAGAAATATTGGGTCCGCCATCTTGGATTTGTAAATTTTGATAATATTCAAAATCAGTGACCTCAAAACAATAATTGTACCAATTTTCATTAAAATTCGTTGAAATCGAGAACGCGCGAACTGTCAAACTCGCGAAGTTAAAATAGTCATTAAGTTTTCTGAAATTATCTAATTTTCTGCGCAATTTTCTGAACTTTTCTTTCCGTAAGAACCTTCTACAAAGTATTAGACAACTTTAAAAAAAATGAATGAAATCGGTAAAGTCGTTCTCAAGTTATGGCGTGACCAACGGAAACAGGAGTTCATTTTTATATATATAGACTAGCTGGGTTACCCGGTTTCAACCGGCGTTTGGTAAATACTTACTAATTAAACACTTCTCAAATGTTCTAGTTTGTTATATCCTAGAAATTGTACCAACCCGAAAAGGCTTTTATGGATCCGCCATCTTAAATTTCCAAACTTTAATAATATTCAAAATTAGTCGCCTTAAAATAATCATTGTACCAGTTTTAATTAAAATCAGTTGAAATCAAGAAATTTTCGTCGCCATATTGGATCCACCATCTTTAATTTGGAAATTTCGCTGATATTCGAAATTAGTGGCTCCGGAATAACCATTGTACTAATTTACATTAAAGTCCGTTGAAATCGAGACATTTGGTTTCATATTGGATTCGCCATCTTGGATTTAAAAATTTTGATAATATTCGAAATTTGTAGCCTCAGAATAATCATTGTACATATTTTCATTAAAATCCGTCGAAATCGACACATTCTGGACACCATATTGTGCCTGCCATCTTGGATTTGGAAATTTTTATAATATTCGAAACTTGTGGCCCGGAATAATCATTTTAGCAATTTTCATTAAAACCCGTTGAAATCGACACATTTTGTCATTGGATCCGCCATCTTCGATTTACAAATTTTGCTAATATTCGAAATTAGTAGCCTCAGAATACTCATTTTACTAATTTTAATTAAAATCCGCTTAAATCGAGACATTTGGTTTCCATATTGAATCTGCCATCTTGGATTTACAAATTTTGATAATATTCGAAATTAGTTGCCTCAGAACAATCATTGTACTAATTTTCATTAAAATCCGTCGAAATCGCGACATTCTGGTGGCCATGTTGGATCCGCCATCTTGGATTTGGAAATTTTGATAATATTCAAAATGAGTGGTTTCAGAATAATCACTGTACTAATTTCGACTCCAATCGGAGGACTCGAGAAATTTTGGTCGCCATCTTGGATTTGATAATTTTGATAAAAGTCGAAATTAGTGGCTCCGGGATAATCATTGTACTAATTTTAATTAAAATCCATTTAAATCGAGACATTTGGTTTCCATATTGGATCTTGGATTTACAAATTCTAATAATATTCAAAATTTGTAGCCTCAGAATAATCTTTGTACCAATTTTCGTTAAAATCCGTCGAAATCGAGACATTCTGGTCGTTATGTTAAATCCGCCACCTTTTTGTTAAAATTTTTTTTTTTTATAATCAAAATGTATACTTTAGTCCTCAGTAAAGAAGTATGGAAAAAATCAAAAAGATATCTCTGATAGTTTTTTTTTTAACGATTATTTAAAAAAAGTTCTATTTTTTGGGCTTCAAAAGTGGGTTACCCCCTTAACACTAGAACTACCAAGACCGGTCAAATTGACCGGTACTAAATTTCTTGCTTGAATTAATCATATTTTTTGAAAATATCTCTTAAGAGTAATACCAAATCATATTAAGGTTCAAAATTACGACATATCGCGAACCTATTTCCATGTATAATTATTAATTTAAATGTGAAAGCATATTACTTTAAGGGGGTAGTCCAGTGAAAACGACTGTTTTTTCAACGATTTTTTTTTCATATTAGAAGTCAATTTTTATTAAAAAACTTTTTGACATATGATAGTACAACTATTAAAATACACAAAAAAAATTTGTTTTTTTGTTTTCAATGAGTCATCCCGACAAAATGGCCGCTCCAAAAAAAAAAATTTTTTGTTGGCGGACGTCGAATCTCTGCAACGGTTCATTTGAAACGAAAAATTCAAACGAGGTTTTAATCTGTAGAACATTGGCTATCGTCGGAACTAGAATTATTAATTTTCAATAAAAAATAACAAAATGGCGGCATTTCGAATTTTTCGGGTGTTTTTCGGGTGCTTAATTTGTTTATAACTTTGTAAATAAACAATGGATTTTAATAATTCTAGTTCCGACGATAGATACACAATCAAGAAATATACAGCTAAATTTTTAGATCAATCGGAGCAAAAGACTGAGATCTGACGTCCGCCGAGTCAAAACATGCTGTTTTTAGAAAAACGCGTTTAAAGTTTTTTATGCGGAAAAAAGCTAAAAAAATTAATTTTACCTTAGTCAGCGATGCCTGCTCCATACATAACGCGATGCCTCCTCCATACATAACTAACCTTAAATACAAAGCAGAAGGACCTAGACCGTTATAAACCGAAAAAAAATGGGCGAAGCAAACAGAAATACAAGAGTCCTCCTTGCTCCGAAACACGCCAGGGAACCTTCGAGCGCTCGGATTACACGTCTCTCGAAAACTCTCTGTATCTTTAAAACTATTCAATATTTTGCTTAGATATTTTAAGGGAGTATTTTCTAGGTGTAGTAGAGTAGATTTAAGCAAAAAAACAAAAAACGAAAAAAAATTTTTTTTTCACTGGACTACCCCCTTAAAGGTGCTAAAAATTATCAAAATTACAAGCTTGAGCGCCGGTAGTTCTAGTGTTAAAACAGTAAAAGATTTGAACCTTTCATTTATTATTCCTATATTTCTGTGTGATTTCTCAGAGCCATCGCAGTTAGATATTTCTTGTAAATACACGGAATAAATATTTTGGAGTTTCTGAAGGTGCATGGTTATACTTTTTAAATCTTCGTTTTTCACTCAGGTTAACATCTTCTTAATTGCTGAAAATGAAGTTCAATGGAAGCGATATCAAAAAGCCTTTATTACTTCCTTTTGGACTGAATATGATGACTTCTGTATTGCTTCTAGGTACTACGAAGAGGAAGGGAATAAAAAAAGCTTTTGTTCTACTTCGTTCCGCGGACATGCCTAAGTTAAAAAGATATAGAAGAGAATACGGAGGGTCATGTATTCTCTGCTTCCAGAGAAGGCTTCGGTATGCATGGTTGAATGCTTCCATTTCCCACTGGGGTACTAAACACAAGACACCCGACACTCTTTCCGGCTTTCCACTACTACCCAGTTTCCGGGGGAGAAAGAAAGGAAAACGTAGGGAAAAACTCCCGGATCACTCGCTCGAGTTTAGTACGCGGACCGATTTAAGGAGACCGACAGCAACTACACGACGACGAAAACAACAATAAAGCACTCACACAGCACCACCGTCCGTATTCCACGGAGCCAAAACCAAAGAGTATATATAACAAGAGGGAAATGGCAATTTTTGCTAGATAGACTTAGTAATAAAGAAGGCATAAGTGAGAGAAAGACAAAAATATGAGGCGAAAAGTGGAACACTCCTGCAGGGTGCACTTCACAAAAATCGTTAATCACAAAGCTTTTCTGTGAACACATTACACGCTGCCTTTTCCACAGCCACACACCAAACACGTTATGTTATGCTTACCTTTCGTTTATCTAAAGCAAATATTATTTTATTTAATTAATTGTGTCTAAAAAAGCACCTTTTAAGCTTGCTCACATTTACGGGCAAATCACACACAAGAAATTCCGATCCAGGACGTCTTTAAAAATGCAGAATGAACCCAATGGGAAATGGAAGCATCCAACCATGCATACCGAAGCCTTCTCTGGAAGCAGGGAATTCATGACCCTCCGTGTCCTCTTCTATATCTTGGCATGTCCGCGGAACGAAGGAGAACAAAAGCTTTTTATATTCCCTTCCTCTTCGTAGTACCTAGAACCAATTCAGAAGGCATCATATTCAGTCCAAAAGGAAGCAATAAAGACTTTTTGATATCGCTTCCCTTGAACTCCGTTTTCAGCAATTAAGAAGATGTCAACCTGAGTGAAAAACGAAGATGTAAAAAGTATAACCACCTTCAAAAACTCCAAAATATTAATATTTTGGAGTTTTTGAAGGTGGTTGTACTTTTTACATCTTCGTTTTTCACTCAGGTTGACATCTTCTTAATTGCTGAAAACGACGATAGCTTTGAAAAATCACATAGGAATATAGGAATAATAAATGAAAAGTTCAAAACCTTTAAGTAATTCTTTTAATTTTTATTATTTCATTTATTCAATGCAATAAAAATATATTAAAATTGCAAAATTTAACAAATGAAACATAAATTACACACAATGTAAAACTCACTTCAAAAACACTTTTAAAAAAACTCACTTTAGTGCGCCGCTTGAACAGCTGGAAGAGAATTACGTAACCGTCAGAGCTCTTTAGGGCGCATCATATTAAAAATACACAGGCAAGGGGGGGATAAGACAAAAACCGGTTATAAAAGGGAAATCGTGGAACTCCCTTCACGCGGTTCACAAGTGTATTCCTTCCTCCTAGCGTCTTAATTAGTAACAAGGAATGCATCGAATATATTCCTTCATTGAGTGATTTTAGGATTTACTTCTGAATGACTTCCTTAAGAATAGCTGACTCGATTTCCCATTGGGTAGTGATATAGTCCGACAATCACTGCGAAGTAACATTGCTTCTTATGGCGGAAGTTTCGAAGTATGCCACTCCGCTCGTCTGAACTGCTAAACTATAACTTTTACGCGAAAACGATGTTCTATTAATTATAACTAGGGACGAATACCTTTCTTATGATGTGAAGTGGCAAGAATAAAATATTCGAGTTTTTCGTACTTAAAAACAACTCTAACCACTTCTTCGAACAAAACAGCAGCGGCAGGTCAAGCTTCACGGCTTGTGTTTATATTAGAGATGCCACGAAAAGTAATTTGGCCGAATACCGAATACCGAATATTCGGCGAGGTTCTTGGCCGAAGCGCCGAACATTCGGCAGCCGAATATTCGGCCACACTTAGTACTTTCCGCGGGCGACAAGTCACAACTGTCGCTGCAGAAAATGTTCGTTCAGATGAAGGTGTGGAACAGAAAAATTCTGTTGCAAATGAACTTGATTTTTACATGGTATCTGTTCGTTTAGATCGGACAGCAGACCCTTACAAGTGGTGGTCAGCAAACGCGAAACAATATCCAACCCTTTTACAATTTGCTAAGATGTATTTATCATCTCCCGGTAGCAGTGTGTATAGTGAGCGGCTGTTTTCGGAAGCAGGTATTTATGAGGAAAAACGCAATCGTCTGCTATCAACAAACGCTGAAAAAATTGTTTTCATTCATCATAACTTACCACTGGTAGATTTTAAATATTAATTTGTTAGTTCTTTTTTTTGGTTAAATAAATATATCTTTGTGAGTAATATTTTGAGTTCTTTTTTTCTTTGATTTATTTGGTAATCCTTACTATATTTTATCATAAATACGAAAGTAAATCTGTTTATCACGATTTCACGCCAAAACTGCTGAACCGATTTAAATGAAATTTGGTACACAGATACTCTAGAGCCTTAGAAAGGACATGGGCTATAATTTACGCGGACGAAGTCGCGGGAAAACAGCTAGTAATAAACAAATAATAAATAAATTGCTATTCGGTATTCGGCCGAATAGTTAACCATATTCGGCCGAATACCGAATAGCGAAAAAAAGTGGCCGAATACCGAATAGTTGCCGAATATTCGTGGCATCTCTAGTTTATATGTATTCCCGGGGGTTTTGCGCAGAGGAAAAGCTTAGCGTGTAAGCACATTTCGCTTGGTGTGGTGTGTGTTTTTAGCTATAGCCAATTCGCCCCATTCTCAACCGAACGAAGCGGTGCTGCCACTGCTCAAGTTTGCTCCTTCTGGCGCGCCAGGCCGATAAATTCCCCTCGAATCCATTCTGAAGTGAGTAGTTTCTTTAGCTCCCTCTCGACTATTCTAGGCCCAAATCACTACCGATAAATTCGGTAACAATATCGTTAGTCTACTCCGTATTATATGAACTCGTCTACTGTAGTGTAAATTAGTGTAAAAATGTTGATTCGTGTTAATATCCGCCGGGAAAACATAAGCTTGCCAACGGTGAAAAAATTTTTTAATCGAATCAGTAGTTCCAGAAATTAACTCTAACAAACATAGAAACAAACACACAAACTTTATCTCTTTATTATATTAAAACGGTTAAAAATTTTGGAGTAAAATTTAATCTTTTGCTTGTATTACAGCAGTTTTTCAATCCACTTCGAATTAAAAGTAAATATTCATCGAATATTACTCAAAAATGTAATAATTTTTGTATTAAAAAGTAATCCAAAATATATGTTAAAATGATCTGTAATCTTTTTGGACTAATTTTCAATATTAATTGAATTAAAATTAGATTAAAAGTTATTACTTCAATCCAAGTAGATTGAATTTTAAGTTTTTTGTGCCACAATGTGTCACGTTGGTCATGTTGCGTTGGTAATGGCTTGAGTGAACCATTTCATTCACAGTTTTAGAAAAAGATGCAGTGCGAAAGTAAAGTGAAATTTATGCGGGCAGAGTTCACTGATTTACATTTGGCCAAATTTCACTAATATATTTCAATTGTAAATGTTTAACAAAATACTTGACACACGGTTTTACTCGGATTTTAAATAGTTTTAAAGTAAGTAAAATTTCAAATTCATTCCTTGTCCAATAAAACTCCTTGACAAACAAACAGAGCTATGAGCTCTATTTTATGAAAGTAATTACGTTTAACATTATTCTGTGTACTGTATATATAATTTGAATAAAATGAATTAAATTAGTTAAAATGTTTGAATATTTCCTTATTTTATCTATGAAAAAAAAAAAAATTAATAAATTTTTAAAATTTAAATTTAAAATTTTTAAAAATAATGAACATCCTAAAACCTAAATATTCCCTGTAATCCAAAAAATACCTGTCACTGTATCAATGGATTAATGCAATACAATTTGTATTAACTTATTAAAAGCATGGAAGGTTCGAGGTGAAGTATCGTTAATATTAATTTTTAACCTCAATAAAAGATTACTATTCAATATTTTTGTATTAAAACAATACAATAGTATTAACTTCTTAAAACCATAGTGGATTAGAAGTAAAGTCTAGGTAATATTACATTTTAATACTACGACGGTCTACCCCAGTATTGATTTTTAATGTTCTAGTATTAAAAGTCATTTAATACTGAAGAGATTTTATTTTAATACCTGGCAATATTACAGTTTCATTTTAATCCTTTTAAAATATTAAAATCTAATACTTTTTTGGTGTGGACTTATATCCAATCCAGAAAATATTGGTTTTTAATCCAAAATTTTTTACCGTGAATATAGGTTATGTCGGATCTTTATGTTTATATTTTCTTCACTCGAAGCGAATACGTACCATATTTTAGAATTTGACAAAGTTTAAGAAAAATCATGAGTACTAGCCCTATTACGTTATTAGTTAGTTTAGTTATTCTTAATTTATTGCTTTTAATTTTTCGAATTACTTTTTCAAATAGTCTTTCTCTTAGGTGAATGACTCCGTTGTTCAAGGTTTGAAACCGCTTCACTATGCAGTTTGGCAGAAGTATACAGCAGCTGTAAATTTACTTTTAGTACGAGGAGCAGACATAAATGCTACGGATGACTGTGGTTACAGTGCGCTTCACCTTGCTGCAGAACATGGGTGTGTATTTCTTACTTTCTTAGTTATGCAGATGATTCCTAATAAAAAATTCCATTAATAGGTATTTTGAGTTAGCTGAATTACTTTTAAAATTGGGTGCGAAAGTGGACTATGTAGAATCATCCAATGAACTGTATCCTAGAACTACCCTCTGTGATGAGCCTTTAAGATTAGCTCTGCGTAATAAGCATTATGTTTGATATGATCAACAGCTTAAAAATGATCATTCATTAAAGTTAATAATTTTTAGGAAGTCGCAAGACTATTATTGGAGCATGGTGCCGATCCAAACAAACGATATTTTTTAGGTTCTGAAATAAATATAGTAGATGATGCAGAGGCTTTAGGTTTGCTATTAACATTTGGAGCTAACCCCGAAACTCGAGACCGAACAGGAATGACGCCTTTAATGAGAGCGGTTAGGCAACAAGATGTAAGTTGATACAGAAATATTACGGGAATAAGATTATCGCGCTAAGATACACTAGGGAATTTTAGTAATTGAAGACTAATTTGCAATCATTTCTTCATTCAAATATTCTTTTAAAAAAAGAACCTTACGAAAACAACCGGCAGAAAAAAGTCGATTTTTTTCTGCTAATGAAAAAAATCATAGCTCTCCGCTGATTTAACCAATTTCGAACACAACAAAAAATGTAAATCAGTGCATACATATATACTATATTATATAAATATATTGATACATATATATTGAAATTAAGAAATTTTGGTCGCCATATTGGATTCGCCATCTTGAATTTGGAAATTTTGCTAATATTCCAACTGTCATACAATTTTTTGTTTACCTAGGTGAGATCTTTCACCCCACTCATTTTGGTATACGCAATGTGAAACACCCTGTATATACATATATGGGAAGCTCCAAAGAATG
Organism: Dysmachus trigonus; assembly: GCA_949715965.1. Taxonomy (NCBI): domain Eukaryota; kingdom Metazoa; phylum Arthropoda; class Insecta; order Diptera; family Asilidae; genus Dysmachus; species Dysmachus trigonus. The sequence goes on from OX454321.1 coordinate 47,605,765, forward strand.
GCTTCTGTCTTGATCACGGGTGCTCTCAGGACAACTCCCTTCAAAACCCTGAACGTCATGCTACACCTCCTACCAATGGAATTCTTTAACACTAGATTTACCGGCGCGAAATCCTGTAATTTTTATAACTTTCGGTACCTTTAAAGTGTTATGTTTTTACATTTAAATTAGTAACTATAAATGGTAAAAAAGTTTTTGATATGTTGTAATTTTGAATCTCAATAAGCTTTGGCATAATTCTTAGGAGATAACTTTACAAAATTTAATCAATTCAGAGAATAAATTGAGTACCAGACAATTTGACTGGTCTTGATAAATCTAGTGTTAACAAACTGCAGCTTCCACAGCCGCTAGGCTCAATTCGACACTTCCATGGACACGCGTGGACTACGGACATTCCAAAATCCTTAACACTCGAACTCCTAGGTAAGATTATATTGTTCTCGAACGAACGGTCGATAATAAATTCGACTTGCTCATCCCGGCGAGCCAAGAGTGGGAGGAGGGACTCCTTAGTCATATGGATTCGGTGCAGATATACGCCGATGGATTAAAGTTGGAAGGCAAGGTTGGTGGAGGAATCTATTCCGAACATCTGATTTCCAGACCACTGTAGCGTTTTTCAAGCAGAGGTTATGGCCACCATGGAAGCATTACAGTGGCGACGAAGGAACTTTTCATCTTCTGACGACATTTCCATTTTCACTGATAGTCAAGCCTCAATTAAGTCCCTCACAGTTCACGACCTCTACCGTTGTGGCGGACTGCCGCTCTCTGATGAATCTGATGGCGGAGGGATTCAGGAAAATTAGCTTAATATGGGTGCCAGGGCATAGTGACGTCCCATGCAATCGCAGGGCGGATGAGCTCGGTAGACAGGGGACAACCCTGCCGGAGGAAGATATCATCCGGAATATAGGGGCACTGCCCGCCTCTCAAAAGAAGGAGAATTCGTGGACGTGCGTAGAAATATCTGAAAACAGGTGGAGATGCGAAAGCACTTCCGTGACCACCAGGCATATCTGGCCAATATTCGACCGAACCAGGTCAAGAAGCCTGATCTCACTCAGGAGAGGGGCCATTAGCCACGTTTTGCGGTAATAACAGGACACTGCCTCGTAGGTAAACATGCCATCAGGCTAGGCGTATCTTTCAATTACTTCCATAAAAGTTGTCAAACCAGGAGTGGAAAGAAAGCATCAGCCACCCTTTTGTCAATGCCCATCAATCGCGACGAGTAGATACCGGCATCTGGGAGCCTACTTCTTTGATGACCTGTCGGACATGAGTTCGAAAAACATCAGAGATATTGAACCCTTCATCAGAGACTTAAAGTGGTTCAATGGGGACATCCCAAGTGGTATCACAATGGGCATTTTTGTGGCCTAAGCCTGCCTGTATGGCACCACGGCAAACTAACCTAACCTATCCGGTTTCACCCAGCATTGCGTAAATACTTATTAATTAAACACTTCTGAAATGCTCCACTTTGGTATATCCCAGAAATTGTGCCATCCTGAATACCTTATTAAACCGCCAATTTAATTTCCAAATTCAGACAGAAGATTTGGACGCAGTGGCTCCGAAAACTCCTTCGAAAAGGAAGCTCTGGGAACTTTGTATTAATTATCTTCGAAATTTCTTTAACCCTTTAGGCCGTATCGCCGCCTAGAAAGACTTGGATGACATCACGCGACAGACAATGGACAAGACTATACCAAAAACAAAACAGGGATCCAATTTAGACGCATACAGGAACCGTACAATCGACGCGCTATACAGACAAAAAAGTAGAATACTAACGGAGCTAAAAAATCTCCAACGAAATGTTGCTGACAGACATGGTCCTCGGGCTGCATCTCTCAAGTCCGAATTGAAGGTCCTCCAACAGCTTATTAAAATTAAATTTTAGAATTCAATAAATGAGTATTGGAATAAAAAAATGCGGGCTATAAACCCCAGTAACCCGAATATGTTTCCAAACATAAATCAAATATTTAGGAGGAGAGAGAGTAATGAAATTGAGAGTCTGTGCATCCCGAGAACCAGACAGAGTGAACAATATCTAGGTGAAGCAGGAATAGACCCGGGCGAGGTTACCTTCGACGAAAGTACGTTCCTCGTGGATGAAGAGCAAGCTAGAGTGGGTGTGATGGGGGCGTTTTACCAGAGCGTGCACTCGCTAAACACATGTGTTCGGCCAGATTATGATCTGGAGAACGCGTTCGTCATAGTCTCTCGCGACTCACAGACAGACGAAAAAAGGACAAGAAAATCCAAAAACCGATCCTTCACAGTGTTCAGTGAACCCGGCTGACGACGTCTTAGACAATCCGACGGGAACCTATTTCGTCGGAAAGAGGAACTTGCTCTTCTTTTCCGACGAACGAACTCAAAAAAATCGTCGGGTGTTGATGGGTTTCCGAACATTGTACTACAACGTATGCCTCGGGTAGTGACGGACATTTACACCCTCCTGTTCAACAACATACTGAACAACGCCCATTGCCCGGCATGTTGGTAAAAAGCGACGGTCTACCCCATCCCTAAGAGGAACAGAATAATATCATACCGGGCAATCAATTCGGCCTTAGACCTCGACATAACACTACGCATCCCGCGACAAAATTGGTTTCCAACATACAGTGGATTCGGAACAAGGGACAATGCACAGGAGTATATCATTGACTTTGAAAAGGCCTTCGACACAGTGTGCCTAGAAGGGCTTCTTCATAAATTAATTACATTTGAAATGACGGAATATTTATTGTACACAATTTTTAACTTGATAACGGAGAAGAAGTTTCTTGTAAAAAGTGGAAATCTTCTCTCTAGTAGACCCTTTCAAATCAAAAACGGGTTGCAACAGGGTGCAGTGCTCTCTCCACTGCTCCTCAGTATTTACACAAGTGATCTTGTAGGTCCCCTTCCTCACACAATAGCTTATGCAGATGACCTAATAGCGTACAGGACAGGTCCGAAAGTAAAAAATATTTACAACGTGACCTCCAAACAATAGAAAAGTATGCAAACAAGTGAAAATTAAATTAATTATATAGAAAATCCCAGTACAAAGAAGAGAAAGCATAATAGACTTTGAAAAATAAATATAATTATTAAAGATATTTTATGAATAACCGTGTAGGTTTTATAGAATTAGGAATAATATAAAGAAATAGATTTAAGCATTTAATCTATGTAATATGTATATTGTACGTGTACTGAAAAATCTAATAAATACTGTTTAACCCCTTGCACTATTTGCACGAGTCTGACTCGTGATGAGAATTTTAGGTTAAACTTGAATATCACGAGTAAGGCTCGTCATTTAATATGGGATATCACGTATCTGACTCTTAATTCACATTTCGAGCATAACATGAAATTAAACAACGTCCCTGACTCGTGGTATTCAAGTTTAACCTAAAATTGTCATCACGAGTCAGACTCGTGAAAATAGTGCAAGGGGTTAAAAGGAGAAAAAATGTGCCGTACCGAAAGGGTTAAATTAGAAAATCGTATTATATTCGTTATTTCGAAATTAATAATAATAATAATTCTTTGAGAAGCAATAATAATAACTGAGTTGAGAACAAAGCTCATTAATTTGTACATATAATCCAACATACAATAATCCACATATTTTTCCGAGCGAAAAATAGCTTAAAATAAATTGAAAAATGAAAGAAAGAGGATTACTTATTATTATAGGATTATTAGATACGAAGTTTATATACTCAAAAAAAAACCAGTTAGGTATTAAGAGTTTTCAAGATCACTGATTCCGAATATGAAGATAAATCTTTAAATTAGTTAGATTGCATATGTTCATATGTTTAATGTTTGTTACTTTAAATTACAAAAGCTATTTCACTGATTTTGAAACTTTCATATGAGAGTACTCTGGCAATTTATATATAATTGGTTATTATGCTAGCCCTCTACAAAGAACCAGGTGTGCGTGAGAAATATATTAAATTTAAATTAAATAACACAATAAGTACCCCGAGCAACGTCGGGTTGGTCAAGGTAGTAAATAAATAAATATTATAAGTATGATTTATGTTTACCTTTGCAGAGTATGGAGCAAGTGTTAATTTTACTGAACCATGGAGCTGACGTTAATGCTATAACTGATTCCCGAAATGATTATCGAACTGTGCTTCATTATGCTGTGATAGCCGGTAAGAAAGGACAGTCATATTCTTTAAATTGTTAGGAGGAAATAAGACATGTACTTACCCACTGGATTCACAAACTGACTTTTCTAATTAAAAAAAAAAAAAAAACAATCTCTTCAAGCAGGAAATGACGCTGTGGTTAATTTATTATTGAAACAAGGAGCTATTGTAGATGTCAGAACTCCAGCGCTAGAAGTAGACAAACCAAGCCCACTGCATCTAGCTGTCCTGAGAGGTGATCCAAATTTAGTAAAACTGCTATTAGAAAATGGTGCTAATGTGAATAGATGTAATCCAATCATCGGATCTCCTTTGCATGTTGCATGTGCTGACAATATACTACATAGGCATGAAATTATCAAGGTGAGTTTTTTTATAACAATTATTAAATTATTACATATTATTTTCCTTTATAGATACTGCTATCATATGGTGCAGATCCCAACATCCGAATTCTTAGGCAACCTTCCATAAACGCTACATTGCGTTCCCCTTTAGCAGAGCTATTAGCTAGTAATCAAACAGTTTCCATAAATGATCTTCATTTATTAATAAAATATGGCGCTAGAGTGATTATAAAAACACAATTGAAGGATCCCGATGGCATTCTCAATTACTTAGGAAACATTCACACCAACACTCCTACATTCAACTTACTTCTAGAATCTGCTGAGAAATTTAGCGTATCGATGATTCGCAGAAGCACAACAATAAAAAACGATCAAAAAGAAATCCTTTTGCAATATGCTACAAATCCACTTTCCCTAAAAAAACAAGCGAGAATTTTTTTGAGAAGCTTTTTCGGTAAATATCTTTTTGAAAGTGTATCTGTCTTACCTCTTCCTTATGTTTTAAAAGAATTTCTTATATTTGCGCACACTTGAAAATGCTTTTTATTATGTTATGAGACAAAACCTTCTACAAGCCATGAACTGGCCTTTTGCGTGTGTGCATAGGTGGTCCGGCAGTTCGAGAAAATTGCATTGATGGCGGGTCGGTAAAACTCCCTCAGATTTATCCGAGTTATATCATTCCTCCAGTTGTCAAACAGCCGTTCCTTGCAAGTGGTGATAAGTTTGAATCAGATTCAACAATTTCACATATTTTGTTTAAAAAGGTGATAAAAAATCGGATGAATTAAAAAAATAGCTTTCAGTGGAAACGTGAGGGGAAGTAGTTTAGATAGAAGCTGCCGTTAAGTTTTTTCTATGTTTACGTTGCCCGCTATAAGATCCAATGTATTTTTTGAGACGGATCAGACCACTTTATCCTATCATTGTGTGTGTGCGCCGGACCTCTTCATGGCTTGAAATTGTAGAAGGTTTTATATAAGGACTTTGCTATACTTCTTTACTATATTTTCTTTTTAGATATATGTATATATGTATACATTTTTTAATTAAACTATAATAAAGCATATAATTTTTTCAATAAGTTGTTGCCTTGTTTTAAGTATCTGATGCGCTGATGTTTATGCTAGTTCAAACTATTTTCGACTACTCAACCTATGGTACAAAGACTGTAGCTGGAGTAAATAACGTGCTATCTTCATTTGGGTTCATATTTCAGGATGAAGTACATAATTGCTATAGATACCTGCGCCCGAATCATCATAGGAAAGGGAATGAGAGGTGCTAAAATATGGATTTTAACAGACAGCCAAGTAGCGATTAGAACGCTCTCTAGCTATACTATAGAGCCGAATCTGGTTTGGTGTTGCCTGTAAACGTTAAAAATACATGCCAAGTCCAATAGGCTTACTATAGCCTGGGTACCAGGCCACGAAGGAATAATCGGTAACGAGAAAGCGGATGAACTTGCCAGAAATGGAGCTAACCCCCCAATTCTACATAAAAGTTAAGAACTCTTAACCTCTTAATTGTTTTGAAAAATCCCTTTAATTCAAGAGATGTGCCTTTTTTTTGTAGAAGAATTCACAAATTATAAGAAATCAGTGTATTTCTAATATTTGTTCAATAATGTGGTAGCAAATTAATTCCTTTAAAAGGATTTTTGATAGTAGTTAAGAGGTTAAGAGCTCTTAATTTTTATCCAGAATCGGGGGGTACATCCGCTTTCATCGGACCAGAGCCTTATACGAGGGGCGTTTGAAAATTCCGTGCAAAAATAAAAATTACTTATGTGTTTGGGGTAAACCTTTTTTATTTTTCGACATAGTCTCCTTTTAGAGTTATACACTTCGTCCAACGATGCTCTAGTTTGTTGATCCCTTCCGCCAGCCATTTCTTCAAATTGGGGAACAAATAGTAGTCCGACGGAGTCAAATCTGGAGAATAGGGGGGATGTGAAACGAGTTGGAATCCAATTTCCATAAATTTTGCGAGTAATGTTTAATCACCACACGAAATTCTTTTTCGTCCATTTCTTGAAAATCACTCGACTTGATTGATTCACACGAATACCAAACACAAAGGAATAGACCAATATGACTGAAACTTGGCGTGCGTTCATTCAAGAGATGCTACTAACTAAACATGACCTCGATACGCGCCGTTGGTGCCATCTCTCGGACTTTGCACGGACTTTTCAAACGCCCCTCGTAGTCCGAGAGCCCGCCTACATACGATCGGAATTATTAATATACTCCTCTTATTTCTTGGGTGGCTTAATTATGGATAGTCTACCACATTTTTTATCTGAGAATATTCTCGTAAATGGTTTCTTCGCTTTCCCGGTTTTCCGAAACACGTCGATTTCCCGTTGTATTTATATTTATAAATATACTTTTTTTTCAAATTGTAGGCCTTACACAGTTGAACAAAACGCGCGAAAAAAAAATTGTCAGACAAAAATGTTGGATTGAAAAAAGGGGTTGTCCACCACCCTTAACATGTCGATTTGACGAAATTTAAAAATTTATTGATAACCAGCTGATTTTTTCAGAATTGTTTGATAATAATATTTAAAAGGACCTAATGACATTGTCGGATAAAATAGATTTCCCGATTTTCCAGTCGGACACATTGAAGTCGACGGTTTCGTGACAAAAAAATATTTATTGATAACAATTTATTGTTTTTAAAATAGGGTGAATAATATAAATTATTAGTTGACCGACAGAAAATATGGTCCTTTGTTGGTAGAAACTGAAGAAAACCGATTTTAAAATTTTCCAGTTAGTGATTCAATACAAAAACAATAATTCATATACATACCTATATACACAGGGTAGTTTTTTTAATATATTTTTTTTTTTGTGATTACTACTCATGAATTGTACTTTCAGGAACAAAAGTCACAAAAAAATTGTCAAGAATGAAAAATTTACATTCGAGCCAGTCAGGCTTGAATTTTCAACTTTAAATTAAAAATCTAAAGAGGGAGTCCCATAGCTTCTAGGTAATTTTAACAACTCCGCGAGACTCTAAGCTTTCATAAAAATCCAAAAAAAATGGTAGTTAATACGGTATTATTCGCTACAATCAGCCCTCAAAGTTATTGAGATGGAAATTTCCTAAAGTAGTATAACTTGATTAAAAAAAATAAAATTGGCTTTTTCGTCAAAATTTCATAATCATAAGTATATATAATATATATATACAGTAGAACCCGTGTAAGTGCACATCAAAAATGTTCCACGAAATTGTGCTCTTAAGCGGTGTGTCCACTTAAACGGAGTAAGTTGAAAACACTATAAATGACCTCCATAAATTAGCCACCCCAGTTTGTGGAATTTTAAAAATGTTGATATTATAATTTTAGATTATTAAAGACTAATTTTGACCGACCGAAAAAAAAAAATTCTGAACCAAGGCATACATATGTACATTTCGGAAATCAAAAAATTAAAAGTGGGGTGCAGAAGTAAGCTCAAGCTAACAAACTCACTGAATAAACATAGAAAATGTTCTCAAGAAAGCCTTTTAACTTCCTTTTTGATCATGTTTATATTAATGTATATGTGTATGTATGTATGTATAAGAGGGGAAAGAGGAACAAATTTATGATGTTGTATAGAGCAATACAAGCCTTTGTATTTAATTTTCTTGTTTTATTATAAAACAAAAAATGTAGAATTCAACAGTATAAAACAAAAAACAAACAGCTACCAATTTATTTAAAGAAATCTGTAATTTTTCTCTGGACATTTTTTTGTAAAGTCATTTTCAATAATTGTTCTTCTAATTTGTCAACAAGGTCCGTATCTTCATTGTGTTGATTCAAATAATCCCGTATTGTATCTGACAAAATCAAAACTTCCTTATTGCTAATAACATGTGCTTCAAATTTTCAAATTCAAATTCAAATTATTTATTTGGCGACTAAATTTTACATTCAATTTACATGACAATCACTCGCTTAAGACTAGGATGACATTTGAGTTTATGTCTTTCCATACATATTTAGCCTGGGCGGCATACCATTATACATGACTTTTCATTTATACATGACTTTCAAATTTGGTGTTTCGCAGTTACGACACATGCGAATTCGTATACTATATTTCCTATGTGTAAGTGTAATAAATAGAAACTATAAAGTAATTCAAGTGGTATAGGTAAATAAATGAAGTAAATTCGTTGAATGAAATAATAAGATGAATAAATCATAACATAACAACTCAACAAGACAGCAACAAAAGATATAACAAAATATATCGGGGATTAACCCACATAGCTCTCAGATTGTATTTAATGTCTTCTGTCCTTGGACGTAGCCATGTTGCAATGATATCAACATGGCTCCCGTATACAACTCCATGCCATTGCGTCATGCGCGTTGGCCATACATATTACCCTAAAGCAGTGTGTACATGGTATATCACAGGTATTATTTCCCTAAAACATTATAAGTCTTCACAACCAACCAGGAGCACCACTCCTACTTACTTACTACGGACAACACACGCCAAATGCGGTGTTACTTACTGTACTTACACTAATACTTATCATAATTCTTATCATTATGGTTGGAGTACACACCAACGCCAAGGCACACAAGAATACTTAATAATACCTACATGTCTAATGACTATACAACTACAGAGGTGATATGCATGCTACACCTGCACTCACCACCCACCATCTTGCGACAATGTCTTTGTGGCATCACCGCACACCGCGCGTGAGTCACTCTGGCTCCGATACAACTGAGCATCCTATATGTACTATAACACATGTTTCTTAATATTAATATTTTATTCAGCAATACTGATACTTAATCGTTACAAAGTGATGGGGCTACTACTAACATCCATACATCTTATGCATATTATAATAAATTTGTCCTGCTATTAAAAATCTTTATGCAACTACAATACTGATAAGCGGTATCTAACACAGTGATACACAGCATACCTATCGATACATAGTGCTGGGCCGGACACTAAACTCATCCATACGCCATAACATCCTATAACTACAATACTGGTTCTCCAACAACACATATCTTATTGGTATAAGTACTGATCTCAGTGTTACATAATGATGGTGCTGGTCATTGATTCAAATACTTCTGAGCACTTTATGTGCCCTATAATACATTTTCCTTAATATTAGACTTATTCAATTATACCCATACAAGGGTTACCCATACAATGGTTACACAGTGGAGGGGCTGATTTCCAAACTGCACTAATCTATACACCCATGCATCTCGGGGCGCGCATTCATTGCTATCTACGTCCTCATATTCAGTTTTGATACTGTTACAAAGATACATCATGTTGGTCACTCAACATGTCTGCTTATCCTATACATACTGTACACATTCCTTAATGTTAACTTTGTTCCTACTGCTTAGTCACAACAATGATACAAAGCGTTGGTGTTGGGGCCCTGTTATCGAGGCACTCATATCTACATATCTACAACAATGAAGCCCGTATCCACAGTCCGAGGAGCGGGTTGCCAGAGTCCCAAACCGCAATCACAGCGCGAGCCCGAGGCGCAGGGGCACGGCACGGTCGAAGGCACAGAACCATTCAGAACCTCCCACGGGGGCGTCGACCCGATGATGCAAAGACAACAACTCAGAACAGTGACCAACTATCCGCGGTACATGTCCGATCCAGCTTTCCAGTAGAACATTGGTGTACCAGCCTCCTCAGAATCCTCAAAGCAGTGTCCCGAGTCGGCATGGAGAAGTTCAAATGGGGACAGATAATAATTTTCAGTGAGTGGGCATCTCGTGAAGTCAGTATAGGCTTTTCGGACTAGCCCATTACGGTGGCTTCTACACCTAGCCATAGCCTTTCTTAACAGTATAATGGCATACTCAAGAAATGGTACAACATTGGCCCTCTCATACAATGCTTTGTTGCTCAAGTATTTACCCTCGGGACTAAGCCTGGTGTTGGTACACTTCCTTAGTATATCCCTTTCGAATCTTGATATTTTAGCAACGACGCTGGGCGAAGCCCAAAACCAGCACACCGACCCGTAAGTCAGGATAGGCCTTATTAACTGTTTGTAAATTAGCAGTTTGGTGCAGGGAATTTCCCGTCCGCAGAAGAGAAGCCACCGCGTTCCGGGCCCTCACTGCTCCACCCAAGGCATATCGGACGTGGCCGTTGGCCTTCAGTCTGTGGTGGAATTGAACTCCAAGGTATTTTATATTATCCCTAGCAACGACAGATCGACCGATAAAATTCAGTCTCAGTCTTCGTGCTTTCCCTGCTATTCCCCTAGGGGCAGTCGTGCATGGCTGCGTGTCGTCAGCATTGCCGAGGAGAGACCAAGGACAGAACTGTGCTCATGGCACATGTCCGATACAAAAAGGCTATAGAGCTTGGGCCCCAACACAGAGCCCTGTGGGACTCCTCTACCCAGCCCCACCCGGCCTGAGTATCGGCCATCAATTTCAATTTTAACCCCCCTATCTTCGAGGAAGGAGGCAACCAGCCTAACCCAGATCCTCGGAAAGCCGGCCTTAATCATTTTGTATATCACACCGTCCAGCCAAACGGAATCGAACGCTTTCTCCACATCTAGTGAACAGGCCACCACGCAATTACCCTGTCTCAGGCTTCCAATCACGTCCCCGTGAAACTTCGCTAAGGCGTGGGTTGTGGCTGTACCGGGTCTAAACCCAAATTGCCACTCCGGAATCACCTTATTAGCTTTAACGTAACTTTCCAGTGCTCCGTTGATCACACGCTCAAAGAGTTTACCCAAGTTGGGTAGAAGGGTTATAGGTCTGAAACCCGAGACTTCACTATTACTTCCCTTTTTCTTGATCGGAATCAAGGTGCCCAGCTTCCAGTCGATGGGGAAATACCCGATATTGATGCATTGGTTAAATAGATGAGCCAATGGAGCCGCCGTCACAGGTGCTGATTTTCTAATTATAAAGTTAGACACACCGTCAGGGCCATGCGACCTCTTGTTGTTTAGTGAAATGCACGTCTCGAGCACCTTACTCTCAGAGGTGACGAAGTCCCCGCGCACACCTAGTCCTTCGATCCCCTCACAGTCCCCAGACACAACCCCCAAACATTCGGGACCATCTCCCGCCCTCTCCGACCCCCTAAAGGCCCCAACATAACGCTCGACGAACAACGTGTGTACCCTGGACTTATACATAGAGTAGTCGAACAGACCACCGTAGTAGCTCTCAAAAGCGTTTAGCTTTTCCTCAGCCGTGGTGCACCTAACCCCTCCGGAAGACACTCCACCCACTTTCCCCCCTTTTCTCCCCGTGAGTTTATTAATCTCACGGAAGGCATCTGGACCCGGTCTTATTTTAGAAAGCCTGTCGTTGAAGGAGGGCAACATTAATGATTCTAATTTTTTCATTTATTATAACATTAAGACAATTGATACTGCTAGCCAGAGTCTTATAGTCCCTGTTCTGAGTGTTGAGATGTCGCCTGTATATTGCGCCAAGTCTACGACTCCACTTCCCCTTTGTTTTGATCAGGCTCACGAGGTCGGGAGGAAAAAGCTTAATCTTGTACCTACCACTCCGGACCCTTGTGCCGAAAGCTTCAGAAGCCTCCATCAGCGAGGACGTGATTTCCGAAACTACCCCGTCAATTTCAGTAGCCGTGAGGCATCGCTCCCAAGGCTGTGGAACCTCTGGCACCGAGTCGCACAAATACAGTCTAAAATTTTCCCAGTCAACTTCCAAGAACGACAGAAACTCCCTACGGCTCTTGAGCCTAACCTCAACCGAGTCCATCGACAGCTCCAGACAGACAGCCCTATGATCCGACAGCGTGTGGTCGGTATAGCATTCAACGTCTCCGGACAATTCATCCATCTATTCGCCTGACACAATGAAGAAATCCAGAATTGCCCCGCTGAGTGGAAAAGTGGGCACCCCGGGTCCGATGCAGTCCAGATCCAATTCCAGCCCCTCCCCTTCGAACCACCGCTCGACATTTTTCCCGTTAAGGTTGGTGGAGACGTCGCCCCACAGGCCACTTCTGGCGTTAAAGTCCCCCCCAGCAACGACCAGCACTCCCTCCCGAGACAATTTGTTGATAAATCTCATAAGCGACGCTATCGCCGAATATCCAGCTCCAGTTGGCACGTACATAGAAATCAACACAAGTTTGGACGGTGCAGCCCCTACAACGTCCCCACTATTAGTCAGCTTGTCCAAGCACATTACGGCACCACACACAATAACTCCGTACGCGCCTGGTCCCAGCTCGCAGTCCAGCCTCGTCCAGTCAATGTCCCTTCTTATCACCAGGACCACCCCCTGACCAGAATCGTTCCTGATAGTCTGATATCCCCTGAAATAAACCTTATTTCTGTCACCCAAATGTGTCTCGCTAATCAGCAATGCAGACGGATCATGATCAATTATGAGAGAGTCAATTGCCCTCCTTTTAGCCTGTGAAATGAGGCTATTGATATTAATTGCGATAACGCCAATGCTGAAGGACATTACGGCGTTATCTCAATTAGAAAGCTAATGAGCAACATTGCCTTTTTTTCTGTGTCCGCTGCCCTAAAACTGGGCAAGAAGACCTTCACCCTGGAATACAGCATGTCCAGCGTCATTCCGAAACGGCTGCCACAGAAATCCCGCACATCTCCAGCCCCCCCGAACAGACCCCCCATAGGACCCAGCGCCTCAGCGGCGGCACCAGCCCCCACAGACCCCATAGCCCCTGATCCCCTGACCACATCCGCAAAGGAGCCAAACGGCACTCCCGCAACACTCACACCCCAACCGATCGAGCCTCCTCACGCAGTGCCCCAGTCGCGGCCATGAGCCTCTTGCCGAACTCCATTTTAGTCTTTTTTAGTTTAGCCGCCAGCTCCACACGACGAGGACACCCCCTGTAGCTGGCCGGGTGCCCACTCGTTCCACAATTTCTACAAAAGAGTGACTCCTTACCCTTATCATTCCCAACTAGGCAAAGACCAAGGCCGTGCTCCCCTCCGCACTTGACACAGATGTGTCTGAAAGCGCAATTATTCGCCGAGTGGCCGAACCTCTGGCAATTAAAGCATTGTATGGGACCCTCTCTGCGTAGGCCCTCCCATCTTACCCTGTGGTGGAGTATTTGAGCGATCCTAGAAGCCTCAATTCTGGACTTCTCGCTACGGAATACAACAATCACAAACGGCAAATAGCTGAATAGTGAACGCCCTTAAGCAGGGCCGGAAAGGCCCTAGAGTTTCTAGGGGTATAAGTGTACCCCCCGCATCCCTCCTCCCTCAGCCACAGTAGCACCCGTCTGTGCAGTATCGACGACTCGACCAACACCTTGCTTGTCCTAGGTCTATAGATAATTCTTACGTTGGGAGAGATATTATGCTCCAAAGCAAATCCCTTTGTAAAGTTCAACAGTTTCGGAACCCCACCGGAAGGGGCAAAAATGGGAGGACAAAAGCGGTTAGTCTCACCGACCCCCACGCCGCCAGCATTGTCATTCTGGCTTATATTCGAATTTTTGTTCAGATATTTTTTGCCTCTATTATGTGTTGTCGTTATATTCTCGTTATTATTATTTTTTTTTTCTCCCGAGACGCAGCAATACCGGAGCGACCCCCCGACTGTGAACCCGCGCCACTCCCCCCGCAACATGGAATTAAATAAATCGAGAGAACCGCACTCACCTCCGCGGTCCTCATCACCCCTGCGCACCTGCATAGTGCCAGCCCTTCCACTCCCCGAAGCCACCAGCGGCGTTCCCATGCCGCCACGTGTTGCAACCGTCCCAACGTCAGAACATGCAGAGACACGTTCAATCAGGTCTATTTTCGCTGTCCCGTTATTCACAGCGTCAGTTGACAAAGCCGTTACGACGCCGTTAACGGCGTCACCGCCCCTTGATGATGCAATCGGAGAAACCGACGAGGGGCCCGATTCCCCAGAAGCCTCCACCAGGTCTCCACTAAGCCTCAGCTGTCTGCATGTGCAGTCCCCAGGCAGCTCCAAGGGTCTGGAGCCAGCAATCCTGGCCGATTTGCGAGGGGCCGTGGGCCCCGCAGCCGCTATGCCCTCTCCTGTGATTTTTTTCCCAGTCCCGCTACCAGATACCGGGACGTTGCCTGATGATTTTTCTTTTTTTTGGCGCCCCATTCAGTCACTTCGCCAATGAGGGGCCCGGCAAGGCCGGTCAGCACCAGCCCGGCACAGGGCCAAAAGAATCGCCCAAAAAGTTTTTTTAGTGGGTACCAAAACCCTGTACAGAATCAGAGAGTTAGCGTCCACCCCACGCTAAAACACTATGCACAAAACAATTAAGCCAAATCAATTACCTGACCAAAAATAAGAAAGGATATTATAATATCCAACATTCATTTTGTTTTTTCAGTTTATTCAGTTTCTGATTATTTAGATCGGCCAACAACAGCCTCACTTGTTTTATTATATTTTACATTCACAGTTTACTTTCACTTTTGATTTCAGCACCACTGACCAAAATGTCTGCCTAAATTCACAACTGCGCAATAGCTTCTCGAATTTCCTACACGTCTTTACTCAACGAGAGACACACCCAGAATGAACATGTGCTTCAATTCCCTTTTGCTCTTCATCTTCTTCATTATCTTCTATGTTATTAGCACAGCACTCCCTTAAAATCTCGTCTACTGTATTTTCATCGTAACATTGTTGATTTAGATCAATCAACATAATAATTAAAATCATCTTCTGAGAGGGGCACTTCTAACACCACATCTACATCTGCAGTACCTAAGTCTTCATTATTCAAGTTGTCCGTACTACCCTGCCGAAAACCACACTATTTTTAATCGTGGAAGGTTGTACTAACCACCAAGCTTTTTTAATCGAAAATATGGCTTTTAAAAGATTGATGGATTTTGAAAATTCTTCAATAGTTAGGTCCTTTTCAAGAGCAACTAACTGTCGTCTAATTATTTCCTGCCTATAATATGCTTTAAATGCTCTTATAATTCCAGCATCGAGCGGTTGAATTAAAGACGTGGTATGCTGGCAGGAATACCACTTGAACTTTTTCTAACAGGACATGTTCTTCAAATTTATGGCATGCCGCGTTATCAATAAAGGGCACAACTTTTCTGCTTTGCTTTTTTACATTTTGATCGAATTGATTCATTATAGATGACCAGATGTTACTAGTCATCCATGCTTTCGAAGTTGAATAAGGTAAAGTGGCCGACCGCCTCCCTAATTCCGACCACTTTATATTTCTGCTAATAACTTTTTTCCGATGCATGTAAAGAAGTCAATGATTGTTACAATATGTTCGTTGACGTTTACTGGCCCATGCGATTGGTCCTCCATTCGCAAGAATAACATAACCAGTGTTCGATCGTCTGTCCTTTATTTCGTTTCCCCAGTCGGCGTCACAATATACCAGGAACTCCTCTTTCGCATTCCTCGAGTACTCAATCCTCATATTGAATGTTCCTTTTAGATATCGGAGCACCCATTTGACTGCTTTCCAATGTGCCAGTCCGGGGTCGTTAGTAAAACGACTGAGAAGGTTCCATGATATTGTCCGAACATGCATAGCAAATGAAGTACGGGCGCTGAACTGGCTTCGGTACTCGTTCCGATCGTCGTGGAGCCTCATGTGTGTAATGTCGCATCCCGTACGGCTGCTGCTGCTGAGAAGAATCAGCCGCCCCGTACGAATCATAAAAAAGGTCATCAGCTTCCTGAATCACCTCTTCAGCATCTCTTTGCGTATTCTGCTCGATGGGGATGTTGACCTTTGCGTCACTTAATATCATCGGTATGAAGTTCGAATCCCCTCTCGGCTTGTCGATGCACGGCAACGAAGAAAAACTATCCTCACGACTCTTTGTGATCCTCCCCGTTAAGGGATCGATGAGTCGATATCCCTTTGAGTTCTCACAGTAGCCCATAAAAATGAGCTCGCGAGACTTCGGGTCCCATTTTAGTCGTTTTTCTTTAGGTTCATGGACCATGGTCCTGCAACCAAAAACTCGAAGATGGCCAAGATTGGGTCGTTTCCCTGTCCATAATTCTTCCGGTGTGCTGCTTCTTGAATCATTCGTTGGGGTGCGATTGACGAGATAAGCTGCGGTCGCCATCGCTTCGGCCCAATATTTGTTTGGTAATTCTGCGTCGATGAGCATAGAGCGTGCCTTCTCGACTAACGTCCGATTCATCCTCTCGGTGACACCATTCTGTTGCAGTGAATATGGTACCGTGGTTTGATTTCGAATTCCGAAGGGCTTAAGGATGCGCAATACTGCTGCGTTGACGTACTCCTTACCATTATCTGAACGTAGAATCTGCATTTTTCGGGACTGTTGATTCTGAGCTAGATTTATAAAATCGCTTATACATTCTGGAACTTGGGTCTTGTTTTGCAAGAAGTAAACGTGGACCCGTTTTGAAAAATCGTCGACCATGACAACCAGGCAATATCTCGAGCCTCCAATGGACGTCGTTTCCATGGGCCCTCACAAATCGGTGTGCACCAGTTCCAGCGGTTGCTTTGCACGTTTGCCACTGCTTTTAAAGGGTATATGATCATCAAGGTCGTAGCCCTCTGCGAGTCCTCGGAGGAGATCCATCTTCTTGCTGTTCATGTGGCCTAACCTGCGGTGCCACAATCTCGTGTTGCTTTTAATTCGGGCGGTGTTCGCAACGTGGTCAGTTGTGTTTAGCCTGTAAATGCAGTTCTCCTCTCGCAATGTGGCTAGCAGCTCCCCGTCATTGGCAATAATCGTCCCTCCTGCAGCTTTACAATTTTACTTATGGAAAGAAGGTTCGTCGCGATATCCGAAACGTACAGTACGTCTTTGGCGTCAACTTGATGAATTTCGTTATTTACGTTGCGAGGAATTTCTACGGTTCCTATTAATTCGGCTTGCAGCTTCTCATTGTTTGCCACAGAAATCTCGGAAGAACAGGGTCGCGGTGCATTATTTAACCAATTCCTGCAATTCTCGATTCTTAGATCAACTCGATTCTTAGATCCCCGTTGCTGCTGTGCCTGGACAGATGAGCGTGTTTTTGGCTCAATACAATCTCTACTGATGTGTCCAATTTGAGCGCAATTGAAGCATCGTACAGCTTCCTGCCTGTTGTGGCGGCCATTTTCCTTGTAGCTTTTCAGGTGGCGCCTGTTTTTGGGAAATTTATTCATCATGGCGATATCGTCTTGCGTTTTCCTTGGCACATGCTTTGTCGCAATGTCCTGCAGTAACTTTGCTTTTACAGCGTCTCCGTTAATGGCTAAACCAGAACTCTCTAGTCCGATGATCATCGGGCCATATTCCTCGAGAAGACCTACCAACAAAAGTACTCCTATCCACTCTTCACCAACTTTGAAATTAAGCGTGTTTAGTTTATACGCGGTCGACGTGATTTTGTTCACATATTCTTCGATGAAGTCGCATTGGTCAAGCCGTGTTCTGAACAGAGTACGAAGGAGACCCACTTTCCTTGTAAAACCTGAATCCTCAAAAGTGCTTGCCAGTTTCTCCCACGCATCTTTGGCTGTTTCCGCTTCTTGGATGTGCACGAAATTTGTATGGTGAACTGAAAGAATAATCTTTGACTTAGCCTGCGCGTCGGTTTCTTGTCCTAAAATGCACTTCCATAGTCCCTCGTGCTCTAGGTACGCCTGCATAGCGTACTTCCACGTACTGAATTTTTCACGCCCTTGCAGCTTCTCAATTGATGACAAGAAATTTGTCGAGGACATCTTGGGTGCCTGCCTCGTGAACGGTCGAGGTTTTGTAAACGGTAGACAACAGTGGCAGTTGACGGCTCCTCCGCTGTCTCAAATCAGTTGTCCGGCTTCTTTTATTTATTAAAGAAGAAAAAAAATCTCGCGGCACACGGTTGAAAAATCCGCTTTAAGGAAACTACTTTACACCGGTGTGACTTGGGCTGACGCAACCTAGGCCCATAATCTGATGGGATTTGGGAGCAGGAAAAGAAACGCTCACTTCGATGTCTATTCAGCGACTGACTTTATTAGCGGTATAAGCACAGTGGGGTATGAGTATACAAAAGTGTAGTTGCAGGGGTGCGTTTATATGACCAACAGTTTTTATTCTGCTGCTCCAGAATCATGCGCCACTCTTCATTCGTGTGGGGCAGGAGATCCCACTTCTGATGACGGAAAATAATTATTTTGAGTCTCCTGGCCACCTTCCATCCTGATGATAATTTTAAAAACGCAGTGATCTCAGCACGGCCTGTCAGCACACCACCTTCTTCGCTCCTTCCAACTTTTTTCCCGTTTATATCCGGTCGCTGCAATCTCAACGCCATCTCTTATTTCACACAGGCATACACTATGCCTGACGTTTTACATACGAATGTACATATGTTTACATATTGCTTAACGAATAAATAGATTGTCAGACGTTTTACATTCTGCGACATATATATAATTACCACCGGTCACTGGACACCTACCACCGACCACCAAACATCTGTCATTGTACTGGAATGAGTGGGAATGTACTAGGACGATTTCCTAGAATGTTCTCGTATGTACTAGAATGTTTTCGTATGTACTAGAATGTACTCGAACTTTCTCCAATATTTTTGAATATACTAGAATGTTCTCGAATAATCTCAAATGTCCTAGAGTATTCTCAAATGTACTAGAATGTTCTCAAATGATCTCGAATCTACTAGACTGTCCTCGAATGTACTAGAATGCCCTCGAATCTCCTAGAATGTTCTCAAATGTTGTCGAATGTCCTGGAGTGTACTAGAGTGTTCTCGTATGTGCTAGAATGTACTACAATATTCTCGTATGTACTAGAATGTTCTCGAATGTACAGGTATCCCTCGAGATACACGGTACTTGCGGTACTTGAGTTGCACGATTTTCGAGTTACACGCTATTTGAGTTACACGGTTTTATACCAATTTTCATAAAAAGGGTAAAATAACAAGGATTTATCATGTTTTCGAATATTCTCGAACGTTCTCGAATATTTTCGAATGTACTAGAATGTGTACTGGCGGATGAAAGAAATAAACACATTAGAGACAGAATTAGTAATTTTCGCTTAAGAAAACAGGAGCAGGTCGAGACGCAATTATTGGGAACAGCTGTACATACTGTGCGCGAAAGGAGGCAAGAAAGTTACAGTCTTGAACACGAAGCGTTTCATTATGACCCAACTAAAGATTATAATGAACATTCAAGCGTAGTAATTGAGAGAATGGCTAACTTATGTAATTTTTGTAAAGCAAGGAAATTTAAATGGGAAACGCCAAGTGGATGATGCTCAAATGCTAAAATTAGATTGCCAGCACTAAATTTACCGCCGTCTGAATTCTTTGAATATGTGAATGGAGAAACACCGAAATTAAAGGACTTCTTACAAAAAAAAGACATCAAATGTAGTATATAGGAATCCACTGTGATAAAATTATTTAGTATGTAAGATATTTATATACACCGAAAGAATAAAGAGGAAATAAAAAATGAAAGTCTTTTAATGCACGTGTTCTATATTAGATATAGAAAAAAACTGCACAGATGTACCAAAAAGACACCTAGCAAAGTAGCTTTTGAATATGCATATCTTAATTTTGAACCTTAATTAGTTTTGGTGTAAGTCTTACTTTAAAAATTTATAATTTAATAAATAAAATAATAAATTAAGAAGAAATTGATTACTAATCAATTTGACTAGTCTTCGCAATTCTAGTATTGATATTAAGTTATGAAATAAAACTTAAGTTCTTATGAAATCTGTTTGAATTTTCGCGCCTTTACTTAGTTCGGAGATTTAAGACGTCAACAATTTCTAACGGCGCCTCTGGCACCTCGAGGAAAATAAGAAGAGGAACGACAGTTGCTACCCTTTCTTCCTAACATGTCATCTCCTTTAGTTCCCTCCTCAAAGTGTAGGATGCGCACAGGCCTTTAAGGCCCAATTACAATGACCGGATCTGAACGGATAGAAATGTTAAAGTACGCAGTGAAACGGATAGGAAAATAACACCAATTACAATGCCGTATCTGTTCGGATTAAAACGTCTAAGCAGTTTTTTAAATCTTAGAAGTGCGAAAAGTAGAAATGCATATAAATCGGAAAATAAAAGCTTTTTCAATATATCTAATGTTGTGTAAAACTTAAAAAATTGAAAAGTAGGAGAAATAACCGGTGGTGGCAGTTCTTATTTTTGACACTTAAATCCGTCAATCCGTCGATTTCTACACAATCCGAAATTTACTGCGCGTAGTTCCGACCGAATGCGCTTGTATCCGTTCAATGTAATCGCTGAGGTAGAAAACGTATGGTAGGAAAACCAATTTGACATTTCAACCCAGTTCTTTGTAAAGGCCCAATTACAATGACCGGATCTGAGCGCAAGAGAACCGGGTTGAAATGTCAAATTGGTTTTCCCACCATACGTTTTCTACCTCAGCGATTACATTGAACGGATACAAGCGCATTCGATCGGAAATACGCGCAGTAAATTTCGGATTGTGTAGAAATCGACGGATTGACGGTTTGAAGTGTCAAACAGAAGAACTGCCACCACCGGTTTTTTCATCTATTTTCCATTTTTTAAGTTTTACACAACATTAGAAATATTGAAAATGCTTTTCTTTTCCGATTTATATGCATTTCTACTTTTCGCACTTTTGAGATTTAAAGAAACTACTTTGACGATTTAATCCGAAAAGATACGTCATTGTAATCGGTGTTTTTTTCCTATCCGTTTCACTGCATACTTGGACATTTCTATCCGTTCACGATCCGGTCATTGTAATTGGGCCTTAATTGTAATTGGGCCTTTACATTATTCGTTTGTTCCTCCAAGGTGAAACGTTATGTAAGGCATGACAGCTGTCAATGTCAGCTTTTAAGTGATGCTGTTGCTTCCATAGAGGACTTATAAGATGTTTGAGGTAATAGCTAATTTATTTTAAAGTTTTTTCGGAACAGTTTTTTACTTCTTACACATTACGCAGTTTGGGGTTTTATTTTTATAATATAAGCAACCGATGTAAAGCTGAAAAATGGGCAAATATGCAGAATAGCTCAAACATTTGGTGGTAAGTTAATAAGAACTTTTCTTTCCTTGCAAACTAGTTGTTTCTGTATTTTTGCAATTTTCATAAGTAAATTGAACATTTGGGATATGTGGCACACAGATTTATTTCTATTCGTTTGAACTGAAATTATCTTTTAAATCTGCGAATTGCTGTCGAGAGCTGAAAGTTAATTCTTATGAAAGCGAACATTTTAGTCCAATCTGCGAGTTTTTGCATTAGAAAACCCAAGTGAAGAATTTAAAATTAGAATTTTAAAGTAACATTTGCATTTGCGGTTCAAAAACCAATAAATTTGTTGAGATTATCTCGGAGCTTTCGTATATTAATAATAATATCGTTGTTGTCAAGGCGAAAGCGATTGCCAAACAAGAGTATGTCGAAGTTCAGAGACGCCATAGCATAGCCCGTCAGTTGCATGTTGGCCGTAAACAGCGAAGTAAAATATTTTGCTTTCTTTCAGGGAAATGTCTGATATCTGCAGAGATGCGTCACTTATGACACCAGACCGTTTTGAGCTACGTGTTAGAAAATGGATGCCATATCAAACATATTCCTAATAATAGTGTTCCTGCAGTCGGGGTTCATTTGCAATTACATAAGACATTCAAATGCAGAGTGCTTGTCAACGCACTCAAAAGCCAATGACACCCTATTAGAAAAGGGCGTGCTGCACTCGCTGCAGTGCGTTAACTCGACTGTTCACGAGATTAATAATAGATTGCGTTCAGATCAAAACCAAAACGTGTCGTACAGCCAGCTTCTGCTATCAGCAGTAGCTCCCAACGGCGACATAGAGTTTTTCAACGCCAAGGGTATACGCAACCTGACATGGATAAAGAGCAAGGTCACAGACTTACAGGTGCGAGATTTGTTATCAGGACACAGTTTTGACATGCGAAAAGTAGAATACATTGATCTTAGCGAAAATTCAATTCAATATTTAAGATATTTCGAAGTGAGAAATCTGCCAGGACTGAAAATTTTGAAACTTGCCTCAAATAATATTCAAATGTGTTCGTTGGAGCTCTTAAGAGGGCTGGTAAGCATAAAAGAGATATACCTGGACAACAACGAAATCGAAACGCTGGTTCCATGCGAATGTAACACAAGAGACAGTTTGGCAAAACTCAGTTTATCGGGTAATGTAATATCTGATATACCGAAAACCTCATTTCGGGGAATGGAAAATCTCGCCGAACTCAACTTATCTAATAACAAGCTCTCTATTCTTCGGTTTCAGTTATTCAAAAACTTAAAAAATCTCAAAGTCTTAGACCTTTCTCATAATAATTTAATTTCTTTTCCGGATAACTTTTTCATTTCAAATGAAAACCTCGAAATGTTGATGCTTAACCACAACTCCATACAGAGGATTTCAAAAAACTCATTCTTTGGTTTGAAGGCTTTGCGTTCCTTAAATTTATCACATAACCAAATTGATTTCATTAACAAAAATTCTTTCGATTTTTTGTACAATTTAACATATCTCAATATTCGTTTCAACAACATTACCATGCTTTCATCAAGTATGTTCTCTGAATTATATAATTTGAGATTCCTAGACATTAGTAAGAATACTTTCAAGTATTTACCAAGTGGCTTGCTCAAGAAACAATTCCAATTAACGACACTGGTCCTAGAAGGAACGGAACTAGAGAACATTGGGAAATGTATAATCGACGTTGAAACAAGCGTCTGGAGTGAGCTAACGGAATTGCTTATCTTTGATAATAAAAATTTGCACACAGTCCCCGAATATTTCTTTGAGCATGCCGTAAATGTGGAGGTCCTTAACCTTTCCCGAAACAACCTAACAAGTTTGCCAAAAGAAATAGGAAAACTATCAAAGCTTCGATGGCTGGATGTTAGTTATAATTACTTAATTACATTACCAGAGGGCCTTAGAGTCCTAAGAAATTTACGCTACATTAACTTCAATCAAAATGACTTTATATGCGATTGCAGAATGTATTGGATGAACGAGTGGTTGCGAGAAGTTCAAATACACCAAAGCTCTATTTATATTGAAAATTTATCTCTTGTAAAATGCCGCCATGGTTATCCAGGAGACATGTTTGCCATTTTGAAAGACCTTCGATGCATTAAACCCGTTATTCTTAAATCTTCGGAAAGCAAAATATATAAGCTACTTTCAACGGCCACCTTAGAGTGCTCATTCGTGGGCAACCCCACTCCCGACATAATATGGATAACACCGTCGAATAAAATACTTAGATATCATGCTGATTTGGAGAGAGCTACTTCACTAACAAGCAGGAACCCAGGAGAGAAATTCGTGCTTACTTCCGTCACCGAGGAAAATGTAAAGAACTTAGCTATTATCAGCAATTCTCTTGGAAATTCAAGCGTGGAAACATTATATTTGCAAGAAAATGGTTCCCTCCAAATTTATAATATTTCACGAAATGATAGCGGACTATACACATGTTTTGCGTTCAATATTATGGGAAATGCAACAGCATACATAAGGTAAGCTTTGAAATTTGCAGATAAAATAGGTCGACTAATTTTTAATATTGCAGACTGTACATTGATCCTATTGTCTTCTACCACATAAAAATAGGTAGCTTGTATGCAGGAACTGCCTCGGCTTGCGTGTTTTTACTGCTCACATTAATATTTCAGGCAATAAAAATGATAGCTATCAAGTAAGTGAAAAATGCATATCATAATATATTATAAAATTATATATTTTCTAATCAATTTTCCGTAGTCACTTAGAAATCCTTATAGTATGGCAAAACTGATCTGTCCGTTCGTCTGCGGATCACAGCCCTATTAGTCTCTTTTGAACCTTCTGAAGTGAAATTTAGAAGCGTGTATTGAAAACACAAAACCACAAATAAAGAAAATTCGGGAATAATAAGGACACTGAAAAGTGAAGAAAAAAATTTGTTTGTTGGCCCATGGGTATTGTTGGATACGTCTTTCAAAATGCAGTAAAGTATTTATGTTTTGGGATTATATAATTCTAATCCTTTAGTCGAGATATATTCCATTTTGAAATTCGTCAACTAACTTTTTAAGTAACATTAAAAAAAATCGGAATTCAGTAAGCACTTTCAATGAAAACTACACAACGTATACTGGAATAAAGATACTTGCCGAAAATATTGTTGTAATTTTGCCTGCCGAGCGGCTGGCCGGCAAAACTACACCATTTGCCTTCGCTACGCTTTGGCCGATTTGCCAAACGAACGGACAGACAGACGGACCATAGGGACATTTTTTATTCGGAATATTACTCGTCCACCGAAGTAGACGAGTCCAAAAAATCGATGAGTGTTTCGATCCGAGAAGCCAAGCTGATCTCGTCAGTATGGCGCTTGGCTTCTCTGCCATAGACACTCACAAAGGAGGGATCGAAAGCTAATCCCTATATCTGCCCGATCGCAACTTCAAGTGTGAAGTATAAGCGAAGGCAAATTCTGTAACAATATTAAAAATCATTTTTCATGGAGGAATAGCTCTTATTATTACATATGCATGTGTGGATATAACTAAAGTTGGAAGTGAATGCTATTGAGTCGAATGTAGTTTTCGTAATTTTAAATTTTAATTATATTTAATAGTTATGTAAGTATTTATTCTGGTACTACTATAGAACCCTCATGTCCATGCCCGACACTTGGACTTTTTTTTTTTTTTTAATTAATGTCAGTGCGTTTTAATCTCCACCACTGACATGTATGTAATTGACTACTCGTCCCGTACAGAATGAGAAACAAAAAGTCATGCACTTTTTATTCCCTCTTATTTACACTTTTCACGGATTTGGGACAGTCAGCTGAATTATTGAAATAACTTCAATTATTAAGAGATGGAGATTTGGACCATTTCCCAATTTTAATGATACAAACTCAGCAAGTAATTACACCAAAGTTAGTACGTTGTACGGTCCATGCGTTCTTAGAATCATAGTAAATAGAGTGCGTTCGACAAAATCTTTTGGTTGTGACAGTGACAACAACAACAGTCTCAACAAGCTCTACACAAGGTTCCAAGTCGCTGCTGTAATTCGTTTAATTGTAACAGAGCTCGAACGACAACTCAGACAAGTGATTTTAAAAAAAATGTCTCAAGTTGAATATCGCCCTGTTATAAAGTTTTTAATGAAAGAAGGTTTAACGGCAACACAAATCACAGACAAAATGGAAGCTGTCCATCATTTTCAACAATAAAAAACTGGTCTAAGTTGTTTCGCTGGCGACGAGAATCATTAGAAGATGACCCACGTGTGGGAGTCCTGCGACGGTGACTACTCCAGAAATATTAAATTAATGGAAGCAATTGTTTTAGGTGACCGACGCTTCAAAACAAAAGAAATTACAGCACAGACCGGCATTTCCAAAACAAGTGTTCTAAGGATCCTACATGAGTATGCTTTCAACTTTTGATAGCGCCAGCCAAGACAAGAACCCAGCGATTGTGCCAAGCTACAGCGGCCTGTTCTGGCCGGGGGTACGGCGGCACAATGCTACAGTCAGAATGTATAGCTCGTCTGTCGCTTGGCGCGGTCTCTGCAGCTCATTTTTGCCAACTTTTAACTTTTGGTGCGCACCAAACTTGACATGTCTCAAGCTAGAGTAATTGCGGACTGCTAGTCTTAATATTTTACGCGAAATAAGTTTTCGCTGCCTTGCCCTTGCTAGGAAATGCTTATGGATGTACCAAAATTGAAAAATGTGATATAAAATCATAATTTTATCAGTGTTCGGACAAAATTAAGAGCGGCACATTGTTTTTGTACCTAGCTATAGGCAGTGCGGCAGATTATCGAAAGCGGTAGCCAAGACAAGAAACCAGCGCGCGCGGCAGGCTAAAGCGGCACATTCTGTTTGGGCCATTAAAGGTCTTGTGATCTTTGGTCCATTTTAGTTGAGCCGATGTCATCCTAAGTGTCAGCCTTGACTTCTTCGCTCGGCGTCAACATTTCAGATTGTTTTCTGAAAATCGTCTCCTCAAATTTTTTAAGGATAGGTTTATCCGTGATGTCTCCAACAGTTATTATTTCTCTAGCTAGAGGTCTTCTGTGTTGCAGCCTTGTGGAAAGTACTTTTCTATCTTTCGATGTTTTACATGGGCGACGGCAATTTCTTCTTTTGTTCTCTTCAATTGGGATCAGTCCTTAATATTTGTCGTTAATTTAAACATCACAGGGTATGATACTCCTTCTCTTCGAGCAATTTCTTGTGCAGAATGTTGACCATATTGTAGAAGATTACAAATACTCGCCTTTTTTGTAGAAGAAATACCGACTTTTCTTCCCATTATTAAAAATAATACTTGTAGTAGTAGTAAATTTAGGAAAAAAGTATAAACAGATTCTGGTGGTCTTGGCAATAAAACACACCACAATTTTTACAATAAGTCACACCGCCTGGTTACAAATCGTACCAAAATTGGAACTTTACCCAAAAGGGACCTGGTTTCAGTCAGTTAAAAAATCTGGTTTACCCAATTAGGCAAAAAATTCGAGTGAACCGATTAATGCCGTTACTATTTGCAAACCTCGTTCACTTTCGGAAAAATTACCTGCATGTGAGGAAGATCTTAGTGGTAACGATTTAATGACGGAGAGCTCTATATGTATATACAGGTATCGAATAGCACGCTTAAAACTTGCGACAACTTTCTAATAACATGGAATTCGAATTACACGAGTATTATTGTTAAAAATTAAATCGGTTACATATGTGTATATACATATCGTCGGCTTACAAGGAAAACTGACTTGTCTATAGTAGGAACGTTATCTCCAAAATTGTATGAATCATTAGTATAGAATAACACGGAATCAGTTAACCGTGCTATTCGAGGGCTGGCTGTATTTGAATTCTCCGAGTTATTCGATTTCTTTTGATTCACCTCTAGATAATTGACAAAGAACCTTTTTACGACAAGCATTTCTTATTTTAAATATCGGTTATTGTATATGAGTCAGACAGTTACTGCAATTTATAATAAGAATGGCGCGGTATTCTATAAACAATTATACATCACTTAAACACAAAACTCTTTTCAGAAAATGTTATTTAACACATTTCTGAGCGAAATTGATTTCCTCCGCAAAATTATATTAGAATGCATTTACATAGTACAAAATTGATTAGTGAAAAATTTTACTTCAAATATTTTTATGTGTTGACGAATTTGACAATTTTTCTTTGCAATTTAAGGTTTGGGCTGTACCACAAGTTGTGTAATGCTTGTAGTTGTTGTTCAAAAGAAAAAACATCTCCAAGAGCAAGACAAATTTACGCAATGCTTGATAATATAGAACATTACAAAAGCCAACAGCTGGAAAAACTACGTGAAAATTACACACAACAGGTAATTCAATAAATTATATACACACATAAAAATATATATTTTGTTAAATTTCTCCAAAGGTTAATAGAATTCGAGAAAACTGCGCACAGCAAGTTGAATGGATTCAGAGTAGCTATGGAACCCAGGCGAAACATCTAAAAGAAATTAGGAATATTGGCTCTCATCATATAACCTCTTTGCGTGATCAGTATTATGACCAGTTAAGACGAGTACGCGATTATTCTACAAGTCAATTAAATTGGGTTCGAGAAAACTATGTATTTCAGCGTAATAAAATCCGCAAATTTAGTGCACACCAAGTTCTACGCCTAAGAGAGGGTTACAAATATCAACAACAAACACTAAATAAAGTTCTAGAGAATTTGCCGAGCTTTTACTTCGAAAACTGTCGTGGTCGTTGTGAAGAAGAGATAAACAGAGGTAAGTTATAAACATTTCAAATATCAAAACATTTTCATCACTTAATTAAGTGAATTATTTTATATTACACTAGCTGAGTTACCCGACGTTGAACGGGCGCAATTCTTTTAAAGAAAGCAAAACTTAACTTAAACGTAGCAGAGTGCTCGAAAACTCAAATGAAAGGGAAGTCTTGTTCTAAAAAATACTTCAAGCCAAGGCCCAACATTCAAGTCCGATTTCCCTATTTTACAGTTAATATTACTGGTGTAACAAATTTCATTTTCTTCCATGCCTTGTGTCATGTGTTATATCTTGTCATGTATGTTTCGTTATGCTATATGTAATATCATGTAAGGTGTCCTGTGTCATGTATCAAGTGTAAAGCCGACCATACACGCTCAATTATCAGAGGTCGTTTCATGTATCTTTTTTCACTACACGCTATGAAAATGAAATGCTCGTGGAAGCATAGACGATCACATTTTGCTCCTGCTCGCATGTTTGATTTTGTCTCGGATATTAATTTAGCTAGTAAAGTGTGATACGCGGGCGATTTTTTTTTATATATCTGTTTCGTACCGAAAGTTGTGGTGTAATATTAATATAATATTAATTTCTTGTTTCTTGTATAATTGTTTTCGATTCAATAAGATATGCTTAATTAATATTATTTTATATTTAACTTATTTTACGTTTAAGTATCGAATGTAATAAACAAACTTAAATCCTCTGAAGCTACTACGAAATTAGTTCTGTTGCAAACTCTTGAAGCATGTGCCGTCATCTTACACTTTACATGAAAACAAACGAAAACCTATTCCCTGTTAAAGTCATAATACTCAAGGGGATCATCATTTTTCATATATTTGTAAAGGAATCTCCGTACCTACTTCGTAAGAAGTGAACAATTCTCGATCCGAATTTTTTCTCATTCTTATATAAAACGTCCGCTTTTATTCCAAATTTACGAACTCTCGTAAAATTGTTTGCTGGGATACTACTACTATCTACACTGGCGATCAAAATTAAGGGATCACCAAGAAATCGGCAAATTTTGTTACTTTTTAAACTATTGTATCTTCGCGAAAAATTAACGATTTTGGATGAATGAAAGCTCATTTTGAAGCTACTACTTTGAAGGCCCTGTATCGAAAAAAAACATATTGCGCAGTTAGAGCCAAAAAGTAGAAGAAAGAAACAACCCTTTAATTTTTTGTGAAGTTCACTGGCTTCTATGGGCTATGACAAAAATTTGCGAGTAAAGTGAAGCATTAAAGGAGATACCTACTTTCTTTAAAAGGGTTTTTAAGACCTTTGCCTGAGATTTTGTTCAAGAAAGAAATTATCCTTTAATTTTTTGTGAAATTCACTAGCTTCTATGGGCTCAGACAAAAACTTGCGAGTAAAGTGAAGCATTAAAAGCAGGGCTGCAAAAAGTAAATAAACGAAACTGAAAGAACAAAAATGTACCTACGTTTCTGTGCACATAAACTAAACAAGTATCAAACGGAGGGTTTCTGTGCACATAAACTTATCAAACGTAAACCAGTGTATGTTTCAGTGCACATGAACTAAACAAAAATGTACCTACGTTTCTGTGCACATAAACTAAACAAGTATCAAACGGAGGGTTTCTGTGCACATAAACTTATCAAACGTAAACCAGTGTATGTTTCAGTGCACATGAACTAAACAAAAATGTACCTACGTTTCTGTGCACATAAACTAAACAAGTATCAAACGGAGGTGTTCCTCCCAGAATAATTAGAGTTTAAGAAATTTCTTAATTAAGTCCATGACCGCGGCTACGCTTACTCATGCTCCCGATCATATTGCATAAACAGCAGTTCTACCTGCTATGAGTCAATGTCAACCCGCTAAGTAGCACGACCTACTAAGTAGTACGCGGCGTAAGCAATTTGATCGCGAGCATGAGGAAGTAAACAAAGCCGATTGCAATGTCGATTGCATTGTCAATTGCATTTATTTTATTGCTTAATATTGTGATTCTTAATTGTATATAAGCGAATTAATTTAATAAAATAGTCAGTCTTGTTACCAAAGGCGCGTCTTTAATTTCAAGTTTACAAAGGGAGTCAAATTAAGTTTGACTGCTCTCCGCGAACGAGGTAATAGCTCCAGCTCAGGCCAAGTCTGAGTAATAATTGCACAATAATCAAATTAAGTTTGATTTATTCGTGTACATTGGTCCTTCGAGCCTTTTTTGAACTGGTCCTTAGAACCTTTATACATTGGTCGTTCGAGCCCAGGGCACCAACCAGAGTCAACGTCTAAGTTGATCAAAACGAAGCAAACGCAACGGAGAATATTTGCACCGCTTTCCAGCAGAATCACATAGCAAGACTCAAATTAAGTTTGAGTGCTTGCTCTGGATCGTGCTTGCGACGTGCCTAAGTACTTCTGCCGCCTTTTTTGCCCGATTCTTTCTCCGAACCTGAGTAAATCTAATACGATGAACACAGAAAGCATTTTGAAGCTACAAAATGAGCTAGCACAGGCCATTGAGCGTTTGCTCATAAATTTCAAGAAAGATGGACCATCTCGCAAAACCTCAGAGTATTTGCGTAATAAAAGAGAGGAATTAGACAAATACTGGGGTGAATTCAGCGGGAACCATGACATTCTAAGGGCCACCTTACAGGAAGAGCATCTATATCTAAAAGAGGATCTGTTTGCCAAAACTCTGAGACTGTATGACTCAGCCAGCAAATTAATCGAAAGCACAGCTAAGAAAGTGTCTCAAGATGACGAATCTATAACCACGGCTTTCGGTAATAACCCAACATACACTTTTCCGCCAGCTTCCGCCCCGACAGGGGGGCCTTCAGCAACAAGTGCTCTTCCTCAACAAGCGGCACATTGGAGCAACATGCCATCATCAGCCGTGCAAATGTGTTTTGATGCCAGCAGGCTCAATAACTTTCCGAAGTTGCCACCAATAAAGATCCCTAAGTTCGCTGGTGATTACAAGGAATGGAAACCCTTCATTGATATTTTTACCAATGTCATAGACAACAATCCTCACCTAAGCAAGGTAGAGAAGATGCAATATCTTATTTACCACTTGGAAGGTGAGGCCAAAAGAGTAATCAATCATCTTCAGCTGAGCAACGGCAACTACGATACGGCTCTACGGCTCGTTCAAGCAAGATACAATAACAACAGAAAGATCATTTCAACATACGTCAATGCAATCATTGACGCGAAAAAGGTGGAATACAGGTGCCAAGAGGATATAATAACACTGTACGATACCATTAGAGAGTGCCTAGAAGCCTTAAAATCTTTGAGCTGCAACACTGACGAATGGGGTCCAATGATTGTTTGCATCGCCACTAGGAAGTTGGATCCCGAAAGTCTACGGCTATTCGAAGAGAGCCTAGCAAACACAAAAGAAATGCCCTCTACCAATGAATTACTATCCTTCCTGGAGAAGCGTTACCAAGTGCTCGATTGCATCAGGAGTTCAAAACTGATGAAACCTGATGCACCAAACAACAAAAAGAAGGCATTTCATGCCACAATAAAGCGAGCTTGTGTCTTTTGCAATAAAGATCACAAAATTTACCACTGCATCGAATTCAAAAGGATGAATGTTGATGATAGATTGGCCTATGTTACTCAAAAGAGGCTTTGCATCAATTGCCTTGCGCACCATAAGGAGGAAAGATGCAAGACTGAAAAATCATGCTTCTATTGCAAAAAGAAGCATCACACATTACTTCACAAGACTATGCAACCCCACGAAGTAGCTTGCAACAACAAGATGATAACTAGCAGCAATCCAGGCGCTCTCAAACAAACTGGGAATGAAAAGGCGGATGTCGTTGCTTTACACAATAAAACTAACATGCCGAATGTACTACTACCAACAGCTATGGTCAGAATAAAGAATATATTCGGGCAAACAGATGTATACAGAGCATTAATAGATCCGGGGTCCCAGGTATCCCTAATTACAGAAGAAACAGTACAGAATCTGAAATTGCGAAAAGAGCGCATTCACACAACCATAGTAGGAGTCGGTGAAACCAAATCCACTAAAGCTTACAGCAAGGTAAGCATTCAGATACAGCTTCAAGGGCAAAGCTCTAGATTCCTTCAAGCAGAAGCGCTAGTTTTGCATAAGCTTAGCTCAATGCTACCCGAGGCTCCAATTAAAGAGGACATCATGACCAGATATGGAGCCAACATTGTATTAGCAGATCCTACCTTCAACAAACCAGGACCCATTGATCTCCTGCTAGGTGCAGACGTGTATGCAAACATATTGCAAGATGGCTTTCAGCCAGGACAACCGGCTGCACAAAATACCACTTTAGGATGGATCCTCTTCGGGAACATCCCTAGCTCGGCTCAGAAATTCAATACCGTGTCAAGTTTTATATCACTAAAGGAAATGGATCAAAAGCTCGAGCGTTTTTGGGAAATGGAGGAAGAATCAGCTGGCAACGAAACCGCAGACGAATGTGAACAGCATTTCAAGGCAACCCACAAAAGAGATATGAGTGGTCGTTATATTGTCCGCTTACCATTTAAGGAAGATTCAACCAAACTAGGCAACTCCAGAGACACAGCTGTGGCTCGCCTATTGCAAGTAGAAAAGAGGCTAGCAAAGCATCCCGAAGATATGGTGGAATATAAGAAATTCCTCAGTGAATATCTGGCCTTGGGCCATATGTCTCCAGCAACGAAATACAGAGGAGATGAATCTAACGTTTACTATCGGCCTCACCATGCTGTATTTAAGACAGACAGCACAACCACTAAGTTACGTGTGGTCTTTGACGGGTCTTGTAAAACTCATTCAGGAATAAGCCTGAATGACTTACTACACACTGGGCAAAAAATCCAACAAGACCTGAGGCAAATTCTCTTGAGATGGCGAAAACATCGTTATGTCTTCACTGCCGACATCGAGAAGATGTTCAGGCAAATAAAGGTTGCTCACAAGGACAGAAACTACCTGCGCATTCTCTGGCGTCAGGATCCCACGGAACCTATTCAAGAATTTATGCTTAATACAGTTACATATGGTACCGCCCCAGCAACCTACCTGTCAGTCAGAACTTTAAGGCAGCTGGCCGAAGACGAAGGAAGATACTATCCTATAGCTAAACAGGTCCTCACCACTGATTTCTACATTGACGACATGCTTTCAGGAGCCGATACAAAAGCTGAAGCTCAGGAATTGCAACAACAAATAATTGCACTCTTAAACAAAGGCGGCTTCAATCTTCGAAAATGGACATCAAACAAGCTAGAACTACTAAGGAACATCCCAGAAGAGCTGGTGGAAATGGGGATACCGGAAATAGCAGAAGATGAAACCATCAAAGCACTAGGAATTCACTGGAATCCAGCCCAGGATGAGTTCCAATTCAAGATAAAGTTGGAGAATTCTGATTCTGCCATAACCAAACGGATATTAGCGGCTAAAATTGCTTCGCTATTTGACCCGCTCGGCCTGCTAGCTCCAATCACCATCGCTGCAAAATTAATTATGCAGTCTCTTTGGAAACAAAAGATAGAATGGGATGAGACACCTTCTTCAGGAATAGTTGACGCATGGAAAAAGTTAGAAGGAGAAATGCATATATTGCAAGATATAAGGATTCCCCGATGGATAACATATCGGAAGAAACAAGACATAGAGCTTCATGGATTCTGTGATGCATCAGAAAAGGCACACGCAGCGGTCATCTACGCACGCACAACAGACTCCTTTGGAAAAACAGTAGTGACCCTATTAACCGCCAGGACTAAAGTAACCCCGCTTAAACAGAGCATCACCATTCCAAAATTAGAACTTTGTGGCGCCTTGTTGTTAGCCCGGCTTTTGAAATCTACCATCGACACTCTCGAAATCGAGGCACCTAAGGTATTCGCCTGGTGTGATTCAGAAATAACCTTGGCTTGGATAGCCAAAAACGCAAATGACATGGATCCGTTTAGGAAAAACAGAGTGAGCGAGATACAGAAACTTTTCGACATTGGTATTTGGAGATATGTGTCCTCACCAGAGAATCCAGCCGATATCGCATCAAGGGGCATATTGCCAAATAAACTGATTGGACACAATCTCTGGTGGCAAGGTCCACTCTGGCTGGCTAAAGGCTATGAAGCATGGCCGACAAACAAATTCAATATAAAGGCCCACCAGGAGGTCCAAAGGCCGGTTCTGGTGCTGAAAACCAACTTCTCATCTCAAGACATACTCACTTGTTCTACATATACCAGACAAATAAGGGTAATTGCATACTGCTTGCGATTCATTCAGAATTGTAAGGCAAGTGGAAGGTCAGGTTATCTCTCCTCTAGCGAGTTGAAGGAAGCTGAGAGGCGCATAATCAGACTGGTGCAGCTAGAAGAATTCCCCGAGGAAGTGAAAGCGTTAAAAAATAATATGGCATTAAAAACAACAAGCAAGCTTCTCAAGCTTCACCCCTTCTTGGACACGGAAGGTATCCTACGAGTAGGAGGAAGAATACAAAACTCCAATCTAGCCATGGAAGCTAAACACCAAATATTACTGCCACAGAAACACCCAGTCACAACAGCTATCATTGACCATGCTCATCAGCAGACTTTGCATGGCGGTACTCAACAAACATTGAACTATGTAAGAAATCGTTTCTGGGTGATTGACGGAAAAAGAGCCGTGCAAGGAAGAAATCTGAAGTGCATAAAATGTTTGAGATATCGCAAAGGAAAAACACAACCACTAATGGGCAATCTACCAGTTGCGCGAGTAACCCCGTCACCTCCCTTTTCGAATTGCGGGGTTGATTATGCTGGCCCATTCCTAACTAAAAGAGCCAAAGGCCGAGGCACCACTTCGATTAAGGGATACATCGCAGTATTCATCTGCATGGTGACAAAAGCAGTACATTTGGAATTAGTAACTGATTTGAGCACTGATGCATTCCTAGCGGCCTACAAAAGATTTGTGGCTCGTAGAGGAATTCCTAAAGAAATACTCAGCGACAATGGGACTAATTTTGTGGGTGCCCGAAATAAGTTGCATAAAGATCTGCAGCTTGCAATCAAGAGCTCCGTAAAGCAAGCAGCCGAAGTAACCGCCAATGATGGAACAGAATGGAAATTTATTCCTCCGGCCAGTCCTCACTTCGGAGGATTGTGGGAAGCTGCTGTCAAATCTGTTAAGCATCATCTCAAGCGAATCTTGGGGGAAACGCTGCTTACATACGAAGAGTTCACCACAGTGCTTTACCAGGTGGAGGCATGCCTGAACTCAAGACCCATAGGACAACTGTCAAATGATCCTGCAGATCTAGAGCCATTGACCCCAGGGCATTTCCTCATTGGTCGACCCCTTCTTGCACCACCAGAGCCTGATGTTGCAGATGAGAAGGTATATCAAAGATGGAAGCTTGTCACCAAGCTATATCAGAATATCTGGAAGAGATGGTCCGAAGAATATTTAGCCCTACTGCAACAAAGGAGCAAATGGACCACTGAAAATAAAAATCCCGCTATTGGAGAGCTTGTATTAGTCAAGGAGGACAATCTAGCTCCGCAGAAATGGCCACTAGGACGGATAGTACAACTCCACCCTGGGGAAGATGGAATAGTGCGAGTTGTGTCGATACAATATAAAAATGGCATAAAAAAGAGGCCCCTGGTAAAACTTTGCCAATTGCCTATAAGTGCACACAACCAACAAGAAGAAGACGTTCCAGTCAAGGCCTTCACAACCATAATGAGCCAAAATGTTACGAGGCATAGTTGCCCCAAACAGAGCCACACTGAACCCGAGTTGTGCTCACTGCATCCCATCATGAAGCAAAAGGCTGATAAAATTCAGGAAACAACCATCGCTCCGCCACCTAAAAGAAGGAGGATCGCACCCTGCAATTGGGCTTCAAGACTACTGCATTCAACACTGTTAATGCTCTACTGGCTCACGGTAGTCTTTGCCCAGGAATACGATATCTTCCAGCCTAAGGCAGGATTATATGTAGAGAATCTGGGAACTGCTCAAATTAAACGAGGAAATCTTCGGTTACAAGTGAAACTCCCTAGAGAGGAAATTCTAAACGATCAAAAGAACATAAACATCACGTGGCAGCAAACACAAGAAATGTGTGAACAAACCAAGCAGCTAAGCGCCATTACGCACTGCGAGGTCCTCTTTCGTCATTTAACTACCAGAAAAAATAACCTATTAACAACTATCGACGAGATTCTTCAACCAGTCAAAATTGAAAGAAGAAGAAGAAGAAGAGGACTCCTTGGCAGGCTTCTCACCAGTGTATTTGGAGTCAATGACGAAGTCTATACTGATATTGAAGTTCTGCAGCATAATCAACAAAGCATCCTGCACTCTACTAGCCAGCAAATGTTATTGCTCAGCACGAAAATCAATCAGTCAAATTTCGCTATAGTAGAGAAATTGAAGCATTTCGACTCCAGGCTAGCTCAAGTAATCGCCTCGGTTAGAGAAATGGGCACATGGTACCTAAGTGCGGACCATAATCGAATTAGTATAGAGGTTATAGCTACGTATCTAACTGCGGAAGATTACTACGACGAGCTTCAAGATAAATACAATCATTGGCTAAGTGCAGTGCACAACAAGGGTCATCTGCTTGATTTTATCTCCTTAAACGATATAAACGCTGCTATTCGAAATACTTCTCAAAAAATTGGTTCAAATTTCCTTATACTACCAACCCCACAGGATCACCTGGATATTAAAACGGAAAATGACAGCATGAGCCTATATGGGTACCTCAACATTGTAGAAAGAACAGTGTACGAGTTGATGCATGTTAACCCGACACCTCACGTCATCGCAGGCAACAAATTCGCCATGATTAACACCAAGTTTTCCACTCTGGCAGTGAGCTTCAATCACCAAACATACTTCAATTTAGATGATACCGAATTAAAGTCCTGCTCAATAATAGAGCGCCATGTGCATCTATGTACCCCAACAATTGTACACAACATCGAGCACAGCCCATCATGTGTAATCGATGAAATATATGAGCGATACCCGAAAACGCTCTGTGAGATGCAACAAGTAAGGGTAACCGGCACAGTTTGGAAGGCGCTGCTGATGAAAAACACCTGGCTATATATGACCAATGAAACTACGGTAGTAGCTGTGGTTTGTGATGGAGCCAGAAAGGAAATATTGCTAAATAGTACAGGGATCATACTCCTCCAAGACAAC
Organism: Dysmachus trigonus; assembly: GCA_949715965.1. NCBI lineage: Eukaryota > Metazoa > Arthropoda > Insecta > Diptera > Asilidae > Dysmachus > Dysmachus trigonus. The sequence continues at coordinate 47,643,353 of OX454321.1, forward strand.
TGCTACCTAAAAACGAGAGAGATTACCTTAAAAACTTCTATTGACCAAGTAATAGAGGTCACCACCAGCCATATAAAGGAATTTCCTCCCAAGGCAACAGTTATCAACTACAGCAAACCACCCTCAGATCTCCAAACAAGTGCCATAATACAACCGTTTGAACAGATACTAGACTGCAGCATAGAACCAGACCTGCAGCCGCCGATACTACAACGGACCTTCATTCTACATTCAATCACAACATCAACCCTCTTGCTCACATTCGCTGTGGCACTAATCTTGTGGAAATATTGGAGTAAGATAAGAGCACTGATGAAACCCAGGAACAACGATGGCAAGTCCCAACCTCCATCCAACGAAGGGCGTTCATCGATCCAGCAGCACTTTGAGCGAGCATTGGCATCGAGCAACCCTTCAGCCGCCGACGGTGCCGTAAAATATTTGTATTATATGATGTAACTAAAAATTTACGGTTTTCGCAATTTTCCCTTTATCTGTGCTATAAGACGTTGCTTCGTACCAAATTTCAAGATTCTGAGTGCATGGGAAGTACCCTGTAGGTTTTGATTCCCTTGCGAGTGTCGACAATTTGCGGCATAAACGGCTGTATCTTTTGATTGCGTTGGCTTAGAAGTTTGATTTTTTCACAGCTCCAAGGGACAGTAGACCTGAGTATTTAATATAAATTCCAGCTTGATACCTCCACGCGTTCCTGAGAAAAGGGGTCTTGACAGACAGACAGACAGACGGACGGACGGACAACAAAGTGATCCTATAAGGGTTCCGTTTTTTCCTTTCGAGGTACGGAACCCTAAAAATAGAATTTTTAAGGCGGTCAACATATTGAAGGCAGTACAAAAAAAGTATTTTCGAGTAAATCGAGTTTTGAAAAGGATACTTTCCGTTTTTCAATGACTGCCAGATTACTGTACAGTTATTAGTGTAAGAGTTATGGAAGCTCAAAGATGCAAATGACTTTTTTGCTTTGACAGCTCATAGCTCAATTCAACAAAATCACAAGAAAATTTCCTAAAAACCGTTTTAAAGCAGAAAGTACCTGCTTTCACCTTTAACTGGGGACATGGAGTCTCACAGGCGTCGCGCGTTCTGCAAATTCTTAGAATTGGCCACTTCCTGTAAAGTACCACTGACTGTTATATTGTTTTTCTTTTTTTTAATTTTTGATAATAAGAGCTGGTTAAATGTACTTAATGTTTGTTATTATATTACATACCAATGGTTAAATATCAACACAATTTTAAAACATCCAAATTATCCAAATTGATTTTTATAACAAAAAAAGACTTTGAAAGTAGTAGCCTGAGAGACTTCATGTCCCTTATAGTGTTATAAATTTGTCATGTCCCCCGTCAAAGGTTAAAAATGCTTCACTTTGATTTCTTCGCAAATTCTTTTTTCCGAGACCATAGAAGCCACTAAAGTTCACAAAAAATTGAGGGCTCGTTTCTTTCGTCTACTTTTTTGCTCTAACTGCACAGTAGGGGATGAAAAAATTTAAAGTAGACAATTCAATGCTCAAAATGAGCTTTCATTCATCTAAATTCGCTGATTTTCCGGAAAGATACAGTGGTTTAAAAAGTAGCAACATTTTTCGATTTTTTGGTGATCCCTTAATTTTGATTGGCAGTGTATGAAGTTTAAAAAGTTTAAATTACTCAAGCGTGCTTTATATTGGATTGTTCGGAAAGTAATTTCATATAAATAATAATACATATGGTCCAACATTTGTTGCTAAGGATTAGGAAAATCCAAAAACACCTAATCAGACTATAGCAAAAATATTTATTTGCTATATTTTAATTTTTTTTTTATTTTTATATAATAATAATTTAATAATTACTCTTCAAAGCACAGCTAAAAACAATTTTCTGTGTCAAAGCCAACTATCTTAAAAAAACAACAAATTTTTGGAAAGCTTACTTGATTAAATAATTACATTAAATAAGTACACCTAAAGCACCACATTAAATAATTATACCTATAAGCACACACCACCACCACACAGACCATCTTACTTTAACTTAAATTGCAAAAAGAAATTAATACTACTTCAGTCCCAATCCTTTTCTTAGTTCCAGGAATTTTACTGCTGGTAGGGGTTTCGTTAACATGTCAGCCAACTGATCACCTGTTGAAATATATTTTAATTTTATTATCTTATTTTCGATTTTCTCACGAGAGATATGATATTTAATATCGATATTTTTGGATCTTTTATGACTGGTTGGATTACTTGCAATACTAATACATCCATTGTTATCTTCGTATATTATTATAGGTTCTAAAATTTTTATATTTATACTCTTAGCTAAAGATCTCAACCACATTACCTCTCTAACAGCTTCAAAAAGAGCCATATACTCTGCTTCAATAGATGAAGCTGCTACAGAGGTTTGTCTTCTTGTATTCCAGGTAATCGTACAATGTTCAAGCAATTTAAACAAGTAACCAGTTGTACTTTTTCTCTCATTTGTATCAGAACCACCCCAGTCTGAGTCCACATAACCACTCAAAAGATCATCAAAATCTCCTCGAACATATGTTAGTTTTAATTCTATTGATCCCTTAAGATACCGAAGTACTCTTTTTAAGTTCTTCCACAGCTCTTTATTATTTTTATTCAAATAACGACTCAAAATGTTTACAGCTGCAGTTAAGTCAGGTCTAGTAAACAACATAACATACGTTAAGCAATCCACTACATTTCGACAAGGGGCATCACATTTTTCATCTGAATTTAATGCTATAAAATCTAATTAACTTTCAAGCGGAGTATTAACAGGTTTTATTAAATAATTGTTAACGCTATTCATTGTTTCCAAATTTGCAGTAGCAGTTACCAGATGATCTACATAAAGTACTAAATATATATTTTTCTATACATTTCCCTTATCTAATATACATATACATCGATTAACAGCTGAGTTCTTAAAACCTTCTTCAATCAGAGATTGTTCAAATGTTTCGAACCAGCATCTTGCAGCTTGTTTTAAACCATATATAGCTTTATGTAAGTTACAAACTTGGTTCTTATCAATTTTAACTGCATCAGGAACTCTCATATAAATTTCCTCCCTCAATATACCATTTAAAAAAGCAGTTTTCAAATCCATGTGATAAATAAGTAAATTAAATTGATTTGAAAAAGCTACTATAATCCTAAAACTAGAAATTCTAGTTACTGGGGCAAATGTTTCATTATAATCTACTAAGTATTTTTGGCTAAAACCTCTAGCTACTAGTCGAGCCTTATATTTCAATGTATTTCCAAATTCATTATTTTTAATTGTAAATACCCAGTCTACAATATTTTTATTCGGAGGCTTGGATACTAAAGACCATGCCTTGTTTATCAAGAGGGAATTAATTTCATCTGCTATAGCCAATTCCCATTGAGCCCTATCATATCTACTTTTAATTTCCTCATATGAAGTCGGAATTTTACATACAAGAGAATGAGCACTTAATAAGTAATCATCGAACATGTCATTTTCATTATATGAAATAGCAGGACGATCCTTGATCCTTTCACTTCTTCTTGGCTCAAATGACACACTTTCCTTATGTTTGTTATTATTTTGATAATTTTGAGAGTCTTGAGATGTAGAATCTATCTCCATATCTACCTCAACTACAGATTTATTTGATTCATTATCCAATTCGACATTTTCAGTACTAGATTCAAAGTCATCCGATTTACCATCATCAGATTTATTACGTTTACCTACTGATTTTTACAATATGTCAGATGCATTAGTTTTCTTTTGGGTGTCTTGAAAATTAACCCCTTCAGTCTTTGCTGTTAGTCTAGTTTGTAAGAAACTAGTTTCATCAATTACAACATCTCTAGCTACTATAATCTTTCCAGCTTCCACATCCCGCACTTTATACCCATTTGATTCATACCCAACCAGTACACCTTTTAGTGATTTTTGCTCAAATTTCGATTTTCTGGTCTTTTTATGAACTTAAATAGTAGAACCAAATACTCTCAAATACTTTAACTGTGGCTTTTTACCATGCCACATTTCATATGGTGTTTTAGACTGTTTCAGAGCTCTTGTTGGCGTTAAGTTAATTAAATATGTACTAGTTAAAACAGCTTCTCCCCAAAAAGCTTGATCTAAACTAGATCCAGCAATCATTGCACGAGCCTTTTCAGTAATAGTTCTAACCATACGTTCTGAAACACCATTTAATTGAGGGGTATGTGGAACTGTTAAGTGATAAGTAATGCCTTTTTTAATACAATAATCCTTCATCTCATTTGATAAATACTCTCTACCATTATCACAATATAGATTCACAATTTTCAAATTAAAATGACCTTCACTTTTTGCTACAAAATCTTGAAAAACTGTAAACACTTCAGACTTATATGCAATCAAATATGTAACACAATAGTGAGTATATTGATCAACAAAAATAACAAAATAGTTTTTATCATTAACTGTAGAAGGAGTGATAGGACCACAAACATCTGAATGGATTATAAATAATGGTCGTTTTACATGACTTTTATCTTTAATTCTATTAAATGACAAACGTGCTAGTTTACCATTAATACAAGGCTCACACAAATTATCATTGGGTGAAATATTCTCAATCTGCCCTATATCTTCTATCATCAGTTTATTTTTTAATTCTAAAAATTTATTTTTACCTATATGGCCTAGACGCTGATGCCATAATTCATAATTTTCATATTTAGGAGTATTTACCTGAGCATATTTATTAATCATAAATTTAACACCAATCAAATTATTTAATGACTCACCTGTCATGATAGTCTTATTACCTTTACTTATTTCAACACCTTTTTGGTTGAAAATGATTAACATACCAGCTTCCTGCATTCTTTTTACTGATAGTAGATTATATGGGATGTCCGGACAAAAGAAAACATTTTATAGGATTTCTTGTACACCTAGGTTGCTGACAAAGTTTAATGTGCCCTTCTTGGTTATTGTGATGTATTCTCATTTTTTCGCAATCAAAACTTTTATTGGTGTCTGTAATTCATTAAAATCTTGAACCAGATCTCCTCTGTTGTATATGATCAGATGCACCCGAATCCAAAATAAATTGAATACTATTCATGTCATAATTATCTTGTCTCTATGGCATGTATTATCTTGAGTCATAAAAGCAAAACTTGAAATATTATCTTTTAATAATTGAACAATTTGTACAGTTTGCGCATTCTTGTTTTTCTCAACTTTTTGATATTGAATACTTTTCTTGTAATAATAGCAGTCATTTTTCATATGACCTTTTCTACCACATTGATAACATTTTATTTTAAATGAATTTACTTTATTGTGTTTGAATGATTTGCTTTTATATGGTTGTTGAGGATTATTTTTGAAATGTTTCCGACTATTAAAATTATTCTTCATTGCATTATTTTGATTTTCAACATTAAGCACTTTTGCACTAGTATCACGATTATCAGCTTTTATTTGTGTTTTATGGTCTAAAAGTCTAGTTTTTACAAAAGCTAAAGTCAAATTATCCTCAGATAATATCTCTATCGCAGTAAGTACACCGTTATAAGATGATGGAAGTGTCAACAATAAATGAGACACTTTATAAGCTTCTTCCAATTGTCCACATGCCACCAATAATTCTGATCATCAAATCATCAAAAACCCTAAAATGTTCCATCAAAGATACATCGCCTTGTAATTTAAGTTCTAATAACACAGGTTTACAAAAAAAAAAAAGTTGATGTTCTTTTGACCAGACCATCTCATTTTTATGTAAATCGACGCCCTGAATCCGAATCCGAGGTCCGTTAACCTCCATCACATCAGGTTCAAGGTCATTTCAAGGTCAAATTGAGAAAAACCCACTAAATAGGTCTGAAAAAGAGGACTTATAGGTTTTTGGGGCCGCTGAATCCGAATTCGTGATTTGTTTAACTCCCAAAGGTCAGCCAGAGGTTATTTCAAGGGCATTTCAAGGTGAAATTGGGGAAAATCCACTAAATAGGTCTAAAAAAGAAGATGTATAGGATTTTGTAGTCACTGAATCCGAATTCGTGATTTGCTTAACCCCCAAGGTCAGCCAAAGGTCGTTTTAAGGGCATTTCAAGGTGAAATTGGGAAAAATCCACTAAGCGGAAAAAGTTGATGTTCTTTTGACCAGACCATCTCATTTTTATGTAAATCGACGCCCTGAATCCGAATCCGAGGTCTTTTAACCTCCATCACGTCAGGTTCAAGGTCATTTCAATGTCAAATTGACAAAAACCCACTAAATAGGTCTGAAAAAGAGGACTTATAGGTTTTTGGGGCCGCTGAATCCGAATTCGTGATTTGTTTAACTCCCAAAGGTCAACCAGAGGTTATTTCAAGGTGAAATTGGGAAAAAATCTCGTCTCCACTAAATAGGTCTGAAAAAGAAGATATATAGGATTTTGGGGTCACTGAACCCGAATCCGTGATTTGCTTAAGCCCCCAAGGTCAACCAGAGGTCGTTTCAAGGGCAGTTCAAGGTGAAACTGGGAAAAAATCTCGTCTTTTCCATATTTGAACTTGGAATGACTTCGAAACGACCTCAGGCTGACCTTGGGGATTAAGTAAACCACGAATTCGGATTCAGCGACCCCAAAAACGTATACATCTTATTTTTCAGACTTATTTAGTTGATTTTTCTCAGTTTTATCTGGAAATGCCCTTGAAACGACCTCTGGTTGACCTGGGGGGCTTAAGCAAATCACGGATTCGGGTTCAGTGACCCCAAAAACCTATACATCTTCTTTTTCAGACCTATTTAGTGGATTTTTCCCAATTTCACCTTGAAATGCCCTTGAAATAACCTCTGGGAGTTAAACAAATCACGAATTCGGATTCAGCGGCCCCAGGAACCTATAAGTCCTCTTTTTCAGACCTATTTAGTGGGTTTTTGTCAATTTGACCTTGAAATGACCTTGAACCTGACGTGATGGAGGTTAACGGACCTCGGATTCGGATTCAGGGCGTCGATTTACATAAAAATGAGATGATTTGGCAAAAGAACATCAACTTTTTCCGCTTAGTGGATTTTTCCCAATTTCACCTTGAAATGCCCTTAAAACGACCTTTGGCTGACCTTGGGGGCTAAGCAAATCACGAATTCGGAATCAGTGACTCCAAACACCTATACATCTTCTTTTTCAGACCTATTTAGTGGATTTTTCCCAATTTCACCTTGAAATGTCCTTGAAATAACCTCTGGGAGTTAAACAAATCACGAATTCGGATTCAGCGGCCCCAAAAACCTATAAATCCTCTTTTTCAGACCTATTTAGTCGATGTTCACGGAGAAGATGTACTGACGGAACGCCAGTGCCAAAACTGGTTTGTAAAATTTCGTCCCGGAAATTTTGATGTTGAAGATGCACCACGTGCTGGAAGGTCAGTTGAAGCTTATGAAGACAAAATAAAGGCATTGATTGATGCGAACCACTGAATAACAACTCGTGAGAAATTAAATTTATCGAATTCTACCGTTCATGATCACGTGAAACGCCTTTGTTTTATTTCAAAACTCGACATATGGGTTCCACATGTCTTACAGAAAGGAATTTGCTCCGTCGCAATGACGTCTGTGATTCGCTTCTCAAACGTCAAGAAAATGATCCATTTTTGAAGCGAATCATCACTGGGACGAGAAATGGGTTGTCTATAATAATGTTAAACGCAAGATATCATGGAGTAAAAGAATGAATCGGCTCAAAGCACTTCGAAAACCGATATTAATCAAAAAAAGCTGTCTGTTTGGTGGAATAGCTTTTATCAGACAATCTGGGATCTGAAGTGTGCTGTCATCAACTGGACAAATTGAATGAAGAAAAGGCCAGATCAAAAGAAAAGGTATAGTGTTCCACCAAGATAATGCGAAATCTCATACAAGTTTGGTAGCTCGCCAAAAGCTTTTACAGCTTGAATGGGATGTACTACCACACCCACCATATTCCCTGGATCTGGCACCTTCGGATTATTTGTTCCGGTCTTTACAAAAAAATTTAGACGTCAAAACCATTACTTCAAATGAGGACGTCAAAAATTACTTGGATCAGTTTTTGCCAGCAAAGATCAGAAGTTTTATGAGCGTGGAATCATGCTACTGCCAGAAAGATAGCAAAAGGTATTGGACGAAAATGGAGAATATATAATTGATAAAATATTTATACACTATAAGAAAATCGTCTTTCATTTTCACAAAACAGAACGAAAATACTTTCCGAACAACCCAATACACAAACAAAAACAACCAGATCTAAGAATTTATAGCGGAACTACGCCTTAGACAAAAAAAAAAGAAAAAAATTGTTGGGCAGGAGTCAGATCTTGGATAAAGTCTGGCATCAAGATCTCAAACATAAGATTTCCACCAACCTCTTAGCAATTCCACAAAATTGTTTGCAGCTACTTGCAAGATCGGTACTTCAAAGAAAATCATACCCTGTTAATGAGGGAGTGCCCCAATATCTATACAGCAGACCTACCTAGCAACCGCCTTTTTACTCAATCACGCCAACACAACAACTGCCACAAAGGAGTCACAGGCCCAAACTAACAAAATTATAGAATGGGCCAGAAAATGGGAAATCAAAATCAAGAAAACAAAAACTCAGTAAATAGCATTCTCGCTAAGAAATACTGAATACAGCCTAATAACCCTTTAAGGCAAACAAATAACACAAGTGAGGTCCGTAAAGTATCTGAGAACGCACGTAGATAAAATAACATGAAAAATACACATTAAGAAAAGAAATAACAAACAAGGGTTCCGAAATCTATACTGACTACTACATAACAAGTCTAAGCTAAATATTAGCACTAAAATTTACCGTACAAATCCATACTTAAATCAATCTGGACATATGGATTGTAGCTCTGGGTCGCCTTAAAAGAGTGAAATATTGCAATAACGTAAAATAAGGCAACACATTTTATATTTGTTTTCTGCAAAGGAACCAGGGATATATCTTATTTCTAAAGCATTTTCTCCGCATTGAGCATTTTTGGAAATTAGTAAAAAAAAAATACTAGAATCTAAAAAGAGTTCGTGACACAAATCAAAGCCTGAATCCTTACCTAGATATATACAATACGACCCTCTTTTAAAACATTTACTAAGTATCCTTAGGGGGATTAAGTTTTTCATTAACGCGTTGACGCCGACGCAGATTTTAGTATTTCACTTCATCGGGCGGCAGTAAAAATCATATTTTGCTTTATCTGCGTTTAGGCGTGATTGAGCAACAAACAAACAAACATTCATTTTTAAATATATATAGGGATAAATCGTTGATTAGTTCATTAACGCCCACAAGTTTTCTTAGTCATTTGCTTTCCTACAAAATGTTACTACTACTTAATTATCTTTATTGTATTTTGCAGATTTTGATGTGTACCTAAAGACCAAGATATCGGAGTATTCACCGGAACACATAATCAAGGTGAAACTGAAAAATCCAGAGAATTTTTCAACAAAAAGCATTGAGGATAGCAAAACATCTGTATATTATACACCTCCAGAAGTTGAACTGAAACCGAGCTCTTTGCAAACATCTCCTATACACATAAACTATATGAGTGAAAGTATTATGTCACCTCTTGAGACATTATGTTCTTCCCAAGGTTTTGGATCTTCCATTAACATGCATGAGAAAGAACTTTTTATTCCCATTGATAATATGGGCATCATATACAGGAAAGAAACTAATAATGGAAGCAATGAAAACACTACTAGTAATGAGGACAATTGCTGCGGCTTATTTGAATGCGAAAATTGCTCTTCTAATGTAAAAGCAACAGTAAACAAGTGTATATTACAATCCCATAGTGGAGTTGTGAAGCCGTCGCATACATGCAAATTATTTTTTGACTCCTGCCCAGTAATACGGTCACGTCGAGAGAATGAGTGCTCTGCGATCTTTAAGAAGAAGGGTTGGAATCAAAAGAGCTCTTCCGCAGAAAGTGTTCATGAAATCCAATTAGTTTCCAAAAAAAATTTAGAACAAAGCACGTTAATGCCGTTCACAGAAGCACACGATAAGAAAAAGACTGGGGCAAAACTAAATATAATACTAGATGAATCTGGTAAATCTTCATTAGCACTCCTAAAATGTCAAGACAGCAACATTTTACAAAGCAGCATTAGTTTACCAGAAATTGCTTATTACGGTAAGAAGAAAAGAAACGATCTGTTACGATTAAATAGTGAACGTAGTTCAAATTTAACTGTGGTGAAACATGTTATTTTGGAAGTAGATTCTAGCAAAATGTAAATTTAAATCCAAAAAAAAAACTCAAAAAAAAAAAAAAATCTGCAGGTTATCTGTTCTGTGTAGGTCTTGTTCGACTATACATAAATATGATGAAATTAGATTGTATACTTGTAAAAATATATAAATATACACGGGTCCCGATTCAACGTAGGAAACGCTATACGAATCGATTTCTTTGAGGGATCAACATCTCATTCCCTCCCCCCTATAAAAGGCCTCCTTGCCCCTCAAAATCAGCGGTGAAGGTTTTTTAGAGGTTCGCTCACTTAAGCCCTCATAGGTCCTTGTACGGACTTCGCAGGACACTGAACAAGGACTCATTCAAAAGAGGAGAGCACCTTTCCAACGATACCCCACTTGTTAGGTATCGCTTATAGTGTAAAAAGCAGAGGATTCAAGCTCAAAATTTATCGAAGTTTTCATAAAAGTGTAAGAGGGTTCAAGCTTTTCGAAATTGTGAAATTTTCATTAAAAAATGGCGGTTCTATTCTATTTTCATAAAAACTTTCTATGGAAAGGATTGCTTTTTTTTATTATGGACTCCTTGCCTTTTACATGTTTTATATATCCTAACAAATGAGGTATCGTTGGAATGGGTCCTTTCTCGATGTCCTTAAAATGACCTATAAGAACTTAAGTGAGAGAACCTCTAAAAAATCTTCAACGGTGGTTTTGAGGGGGAAGATAGCATTTTAAGGGAGAGGTCTCAGAACAAACGTTGATCACGACACTCCAAGGAATCGATTGGTACAGCTTTTCCTACGTTGAATCGGGACACCCTGTATATGCAGACCACTACATATTTATGTTATACGCTCATTTATGTTTTTATAATAAGATCCGGTTGTTATCCAAAATTGTTATTTTGGATAGCTATAGATATAGAATATATATATATATAGAATTTAAAACTAAATATCTCACCCGTAAATTTCTTATGTATAGAGTTTGTTGGGCTAAAATAAATGCATTATACAGTCATTTAAACTTATTTCTGTATTTATCTTCTTCTTAAGGTGCTTTGGAGGTTTGATTTCATTTCTAAATTTGATTTGATTAAAGTTCTTCTAAAATCTAAATAGACTGGATAAAGAATATTGTTCTACTCGGTGAGATTATTCAATCAGGTTTTATAACACCTTGAAGCATGATCTCAGTAATTTTGTATTTGTCGTCTCAATGCGAAGTTTTTTAGGCTTTTAATGATAATAGTGTTTATCAATTCTGAACTTGTATTCATTTGCTGCAGAGCATCAAAATATAAAATTTATCTCTTCATAAAATGTTCAACATCATTCTATAAATGCATAATTTGTTGTGCATAAGTATTGAAAAGACTTGTTCTTCTTAGAAATATTTACCCGTCTCTGTGTTTTAACTGCATTAGTTTTCACCATTGTTACTTGATTCGAATAGAGGTTTTCGATTATCCCGATATGTTTGGATCCAGTCCTTTGCATTCCAACTTTGGCGATGTGTACATTGGCACGTATTAATTTCTTAGTGGGATTTAAATTTTTTACATGCTGATTTTTCCAACATGAAATATCTTCAAATTACTTTTTACCAAAAATAATATAGTGAGGACTTTGAAGAGAGAACTAAAGGAGACGAATCCTATAGGATGCATATGGATGATTTTCCATCGTTTGATTCGCCACCTTGAATCTGCAATGATTTTGGCAGAGGCTGAAGCTGGCTGTCACATTTTTGTAAACAAAGGGTCGCTAAATCTTAACCAATTTTTCCCCAAGAAAATGTATAAGTGCAATAATCAGTATTTGCAATTCAATATTTATGAGTTATTTTGTATAGCTCAAGAAAGTACAAAATGAAATGTCTGGTCAGTTTTTGCGAAAACCACAGCAAGCAAAAACCTGCGGAAGTACCTTTTCGCATGGAAGTGTTATACAAAGGGTCTAGCCGGTTAAGAAAGTGAAAAGTGCCCCCAGCGCTTTTGAAAAACAAAAAATATCCTGATATAGTACATGAAAAAGTACATCTTTGCTGAAATTTTCAGACCCATAGACACTCACATAACCTCAAAAAAAATTAAAACGTGACTTTCACTGTTTTGGCGATATCTCGCCTTCCTGTGGACGTAGAAAATTCTTTTTTTTCTCAAATTATAGGGTATTTTGTCAGCTACAACATAATATTTTTTTCGAAATTTTTGGCGGGAAATTCAAATTTTTATACAAGTTCGAAATTTTTAAAATTCAATTAAAAAAAAACAAAAAAAATAGAAACGACGAAAAAAAAATATGTTATTCTCTGGATGTCAAGCTATATCCATGAATTATTTCAGATTTTTAGATTTGGTGCAACAGTGTCAAAATATCGAAAAACCGTTTTTTCAGCATTTTTCGGTATTTTTATTTCTTTTTTAAGTCTGAATATTCTTTAAGCATGAACCTTTTTTTAAGTCATTTCCTACCTTGAAATCATCCAAGCAGTTTTGGAAATTCACAAAGAGATCATATTATCAACGGTTTTCCACCTAAAGACAAGATTAGTGAGTCGACAAAATGAAACCGAAACGAGTGACCTCTGCGATTTTTTCAGGATTGGAACTGGCGTGAAATCGTGGCTGCACCCCACCATTCATCCATATTTGTCATGCACGCTATCCATTCACGCATGTTTGAAACTGGGCGGAGTAATAAAAATTCCAAATAATTTCAATATATTTCTTAATAAAAGACGAGATTACCTAAATTAACACATATTTCTGATTACAATATAAAACAGTTTTATACAAATTAATAAGTATAAAAATAAATATAGGATCACCTGAAAAAGCAGAAAAGTCTGAAAACATAAGACATGTATTATGCCGAACCTGAAAACATAAGACGATAGATAAAGTCCCGTATTTGAGATATGAATAGGACAATTAGTCAGCATCACTATCTTCTTCAATAACACTGGTCAACAAATTCAATTTTTTTTTTTCCGGAAGAGTACCAGATCATTTCTATATGATTTTTTCCGCATATTACGAATTCTTAAATGAATATTCTCAATCAGCTCCCGTTTTCGAGAAAAATAGAGTGGAAAATTCAAAATATCGTATTTTTGCAAAATACAAAAATAACAGATGGTCACTGGAACTTGTAACATGGCTCAAATCAAAGCCTGAAACTTATTTAAAAAAAAATCAAATACCATTAATTTCTATAGCTTTTCTAAACATTCTCGCGAAAAAGTTTTTCATGAGAGTGTATTTATTATAGTCTTCATTCAGCATCTGTTCTATGAAATAATCGGTTTGGTCAAAAATTTGATTTTCAAGGTATTTTTCGAACATTTTTAAGACCTTTAGTATTTTTCTAACTTTGGTTTTAACCACGTTACAAGCTTCTATAATAATCCGTTATATTTTAATGATTTTTCAGATATGGTCAAAATAAGGTTTTTTGACTTTTTCACCCATTTCTTGAAAACGAATTCATAATCTAGGGAAAAAATCGTAATATATTACAGCTGTTAAATACGAACGGAAACCGACTGTTCTTAAGCCATTTGCACATTCCCAATAGTATCTGAGAATATTTTTATAACCTATTGATTCCGGTTTATAATGGCTATAACAATTTTAAGTTTTATTGCTAATTTGCCAGGAACGAACTTGTATTTTACTTATATCTTTTGATTCTTTTAAATACTGTGGATAGACTTCATCATTTTCATCTAGCATTTCTCCTAAATACGAAATCGCCTATTTCATTTGATACGTACCAGTGAGAAATATTTTCAAATCTTTTTCTGTAAACTGTTTAGGTGTAGAATCACAAAATAGCAATTGGAGCAGAAGAAAATCTTTATTCACTCGTTTGACTTCAACAGACGTTTTAGATTTTCCCGAGCTTACAGCAAATGGCTTAAGAACAATCGGTTCGCATGTAGCAGCTGTAATATATTACTTATCTCATGCATGATATTAATCTAAAAAATTGAAATTGAAGAAAATATTTGAAACCGAAGGTGTTAAACCAGTTATTGAAGAAGATAGTGATGAAGATTAATTATCCTATTCATATCTCAAATACGGAATTTTATCTATCCTCTTATGTTTTCAGCTTCCGCATAATACATGTCTTATGTTTTCAGACTTTATATTGTAATCAGAAATATGTGTTAATTTAGGTAATCTCGTCTTTTATTAAGAAATATATTGAAATTATTTGGAATTTTTATTACTCCGCCCAGTTTCAAACATGCGTGAATGGATAGCGTGCATGACAAATATGGATGAATGGTGGGGTGCAGCCACGATTTCACGCCAGTTCCAATCCTGAAAAAATCGCAGAGGTCACTCGTTTCGGTTTCATTTTGTCGACTCACTAATCTTGTCTTTAGGTGGAAAACCGTTGATAATATGATCTCTTTGTGAATTTCCAAAACTGCTTGGATGATTTCAAGGTAGGAAATGACTTAAAAAAAGGTTCATGCTTAAAGAATATTCAGACTTAAAAAAGAAATAAAAATACCGAAAAATGCTGAAAAAACGGTTTTTCGATATTTTGACACTGTTGCACCAAATCTAAAAATCTGAAATAATTCATGGATATAGCTTGACATCCAGAGAATAACATATTTTTTTTTCGTCGTTTCTATTTTTTTTGTTTTTTTTTAATTGAATTTTAAAAATTTCGAACTTGTATAAAAATTTGAATTTCCCGCCAAAAATTTCGAAAAAAATATTATGTTGTAGCTGACAAAATACCCTATAATTTGAGAAAAAAAAGAATTTTCTACGTCCACAGGAAGGCGAGATATCGCCAAAACAGTGAAAGTCACGTTTTAATTTTTTTTGAGGTTATGTGAGTGTCTATGGGTCTGAAAATTTCAGCAAAGATGTACTTTTTCATGTACTATATCAGGATATTTTTTGTTTTTCAAAAGCGCTGGGGGCACTTTTCACCTTCTTAACCGGCTAGACCCTTTCAATTTTAGTTATACAAACTTCTGACACGTTTTGTTTAAAGTCGAGTCTTCGAGCTTCTGAAACCAAATTTTGTTATGCAGTCTGTCTTATAATTTAGTTCAAGAAAACATTTAACTTGTTTTTTTTTTCTAGTTTATTTTCACTAATTTTCACTTACACTTTTGTCTTTTAAATTCTATACTTAATTATTACATTGAAATGTTCTTATAATTCACTTAATTATTTATTTTACAATGGACTTGTCACTTATAGTTCACTTTATCTTTCTTATTTACTTTACAAAAGCTCCAAATTGGACGTGTAAAGCAAAATTACCGTGATTTTACTTAAATTGTTATTTTCACTTCTGCAGACTTTCAGAGATTATTCTGATACACGTAAACTTTCTGCTAATTTGAACTTCTTCGCACTGGCAGAGTTTCCTTCTTTACACCGGCAGAGTTTCTTTTAAATTTGGCTTCTTTACACTGGCAGAGCTTTACACCAGCAGAATTTTTTTTAAATTAGACTTCTATTGAATTCTGCACACTGGCAAACTTTCCACTTTGCGATTGATAACCGGCAGACTTTCCACTAAATCGGACCTCTATTGACTTCGTCCTAGGCAGCTCAATTTATTGTAAGGAGTAAACAACTAAGCTGTTTACAGCTGCGCTTAGATTACATGAAAAATCTTTGAATCAATTTTCCGATTTCATAAACAATCGATCTTCGCTAGCTGAAATCCTATTTGGTTTATGTAAACAATTGATGCTCGCAATCTGAAATTTGATACCTTTTGGTTCTCTGCCTGAGATTGTTTATATTATGGTGTCCCTTACTTCCCATTTGATTTATACAGGGACCGAAAATCTTATAGTTGGTAAGTATGATTCAAACTAGGGAAACTACAATGATCTAATGGAATCTGAAACTTTTGATAAACTATGAATTTTCTAGAGAAATCATAATCATATTTGAAACCGTTGTTTCCTCTTGAAAAATCTGATGCAATATTCAAGGGACGTAAATAATATTTAGACTTGTTGCGAAATTAGCTTTTGCGTAATACCCTTGACACACTGAGTTGAAATTGAGAATTTCGAAGTTAATTTCGTTTACCCCTGACACATTGCTCTCCTCCATTTCAGTTGTAAATTAAAATTTCAAAATTTCAGAGATGACTTCAAAAAAAAATATTGATTTCGTTAAATCAGCAGACAAATAACATTTCTATTATTTTGGAAACAATGCTCTTTAAGCAAAGCAAACTAAAAAAAGAAATAGAGAAAAAAACAGAAAAATTAGGGGTTTATGCGGAAGAATAAGGACATTGGGGTGTCTTTATTTAATTGGAGAAAGGGGGCTTCGCAGGAGATGAAAGATTTGGAAAATGGTAAATATATTAAACTTGTTTAAAAAAAATACAAAATATATTTCTATTTAGGAACGTTCAAGTAAATTTCGGGAAAAAAGATGTTCCCTTGTATACAGACCAGAAAAGATCGACTAAAGCATTTAGCTAGACAAGACACAAACTTTAGAAAATGTTTGCCTTTAGATAAGCGCTTGGCTATATTTTTGCATGCACTCGGATCATCGACAGAATATAGAACCATAGGATTATTTGGGATAGGCCGCACTACAGTTGGGGAGATTGTAAGAGAAATAGCCGAAGCTATGTGGAACTCATTACGATCTGAGTTTTTAAACACATACCCACCAACGGAAAAAAAGTATCCGACCTTATCAGAGGTTTTAATCATTTAGGTTTTCCTCAGTGCTGTGGAGCTATTGGTAAATTAATTGAACAATTCACCAAGTTGTTTAAGTACTTATAATTATTCTAACTGATTTCAATTAGATGGATGTCATATAGAAGTGTGTCCTCCAAAAGAAGAGGCCGTAGATTATTTTAATTTTAATGGATGGCATTCTGTAATTTTGCTAGCGTCTGTCGATTATCGGTAAATATTTTTAATTTCAGTACTTTTTGTATGTTTAACATTTTATTTTAATTATTTAGCAGATTTACATATATTAATGTCGGGATTCCAGGCCGCTGCAATGATGCATATATATTCAAAAGATCCAAACTAAAAGATGTTCACAAAAATTCTGAAGTCCTTAACCTTTAACTAGGGACATGAAAAATGTATAACACTATAAGGGACATGACGTCTCACAGGCTACTACTTTCAAAATTTTTGTTATAAAAATCAATTTGGATGTTTTAAAATTGTGTTGATATTTAACCACTGGTATGTAACAAGAAACATTAAATACATTTAACAAGCTTTTATTATCAAATATTTTAAAAAAACAGTCAGTGGTACTTTACAGAAAGTCTCAATTTGGCAAGAATTTTCAGAACGCGCGACGCCTGTGAGACTCCATGTCACCAGTTAAAGGTTAAGAGTTTTACGACTATTAAAGGAACACAAGTTCCACCTTTGTTGATCGCCGACTCTGGATTTAAATTGTGTGCTTTCGTTATGAAACCTTTCCCGTTTTCTGATGTCTTGACAAAAGATCAAAAAGAATTTAACTGCCGGCTTTCTAAGTGTAGGAGAGTAGTAGAAAATGCATTTGGTCATCTTAAAGCTCGATTCAGAGAAATCGGAAGAGGATTAGAGTTGAACATTAACAATGTTCCCGTTCAGGCTTGAACATATGAATAATTAGGTCACGACGGCACGCGAGCTAGTCAGCAGACCCGTGCGCCCGTGACCTATGCGTCAGCACCATTTAGCCAGCGTCGGTCAGCGCACTTAAGGTGCATTGACCAAATTTAACAATATAAGCGATTAGTTGTAGTACGCGCTCAAATTGCATTTAGAATAAGCAAATTAATTTTGTATATATAGAACATAAGAGTATCAATAAAAAGGAGTCCGTGTTTAGAAGCGAGCCGAAACAGTTTTATTCCCAAGTCTCCCACATTGAGTTCCCCCGACCAACGGTAAGGGCTCAATCCCAGTAATACCACCTTTCTACTCCTACCTCCCACTCAACCCTCCGCGGTTTACAGATACATTATCTACAACAGATTGCCTACTACGGAAACAACTACAATTGCCTACAACGGAAACAGTTCCTCTTGTTATAAAAGCTTGCTGTGTTTTACACAACATTCTTAACGAGCAAAATGATGTCGTATGGACGCAATGGTTGGAAGAAGAGAGACAGATTGTAAATAGAGAGCAACCAAATAGAGCCACAAATTAGGAACATAGAGGGTAACGAGCGAGCGGACGAACTGGCTAGAGCAGGTGCAAGTCTCGATGAATCCCTTGTGGAGACAGTTCATGCTCCCCTGGGATCCGTCAAGAAGAAAGTACAGTTGCACTTTCTAGCTTTAGCGAATAATAGGTGGCCAAATCTGGGAACATGCTGCGTTTCCAGAGCGACCTGGCCTACATACGATCTGAGTAGAACGCAGGAGCTTCTCAAGCGAACTCGTGGGGATATTGCCAGGGTGGTGGCGGTACTTACGGGTCATTGGCCCATAGGAGAGCATGCAGCCAGACTGGGGATCCCTTTCAATAATCACTGTCGCAGTTGCAAGGATCCCAATGAGAAAGAGACTCTTTCTCATTTCCTATGCAACTGCCCGGCACTAGCTGGAGCAAGGCACCGGGCGTTGGGCAGGCACTTTTTCTGTTTGTCTGATTGTTCTCTTTTTGAACTCCACAGGCTGGCTCTGATCTTTTGACATTTCTATTTCCGTCAATACAATGGTTTATTTTGGGGATTTTGTGGTATCAAAACGGCGCGCCTTAGCGCTAATTGGACTCCGCCCAGGGGTGGGTCGCCACCTTAACCAACCAACCAAATAGAGCCACAAATGTAGGCGACAGAGAAGTTGAGGGCACTGCAGTTAGAAATGCTTTAGCCGCTCAATTTGGTAAGTGAAACAATCAATAATAACAATTAAAAAATTATTTAATTTAACACAAATTCGCATCCCACATATACAAAATGTTTAGGAATTAGTGCTCATACCAAAATCCGATGAAGTATGAGAACAATAAATCTGTATAGAAAGTCAGTGACGTTCTAACGGTTTTCTCAAAAACGGCTCTGGAGTTTTTCGGTGTACTTTTACAAATCACCTGTAGCTTGTTAGCTGTGATCCTCATCAAATTTATAAGGTGCACAGGTAACAAGGTGCAAGTAATTCATAAAAGTATGCCTGAAAAGTTTAAAGTATGATCTGCAAGAAAATCCTTACAACTTCACATGCCTTCTTCTACATCTTATATAGTTTTATTGCTCTTAACACTTCATCCTATCACCGATCACTAATTCAATTTTGATTTTGTTTTTTGTTTTTAACAGCAATTCTTCTTGGATCTTTAGGCTTCTCTCCATGAAGTTTTGTGTGATTTCCAGTTTCTTCCTTTCAATATCCTGGTATCTCTTCTCCATTTCCATCCTTCCTTTTAGCTCCTTCTCTAGTAAAGTAGAGGCCTTTTGTAGTTCATTAAATACTTGCTCATGATAATAATTTTTTGAATTTTTCTTTTCAAGAAGGTCACTATGGCGTAGAACAAGTTGGACCCGGATCAGTTCCTAATGCTGAATTGAGAGAGTCTTCAATATGAAGCATTGTAGCGCCAAATGTTACAAGTTCAAACTGAAATAAAAAGAAGAAGATAAAAAAAGATTTACTTTAATAACACATTACTTACAGAATTGCTGTCACTGGTGGTCTCAATACTTTCTTCTGCCAAGGAAGTGTCATGGCATTTAAAACCACCAATAACACTGTTGTACAGAATCGACTTTTAAATTTTACCTAAGCAAACCCTTTATAGCGTTTGTGAAGGACATCAAGAGGATTCATAATCCGAAATATTTAACAATTCTATAAAAAAATTAAAAAGTTATTAACAAAAAATTGTTAATATTGAAAATTAGATATTTTTTTTTATGAGTGTATGCAGAATTTCTAGCTGATCATAGAAATGTATGATGTGCATAAAAAAATTTTTTGTTCGACAAACATTCTGCTTAATGAGCCGATTTATAACTTTTCTTTTCATTTTTCGAAAAATTTTCGTGTAAAAAACTTATATAATTAATTATTATAAAAAATTGTTGACAATGTAAACAGTTTTAATTAATTATTCTCAACTCGTATACCAAAAACCAAGTAAATTGGACAATATTTTTTTCGTCTCTTTTAAAACTTTAAACATTAATAACTTTTTAATTTTTTTATGAATTTGCATGAAACTTGGAGAAATATCATATTTCAATACAATGAATCCATTCTGCTTAGTCTCGACCTTAGGTAAAACTCGGTGTACAACAGTGTAATTTGGTGTACTTCCCCGTAGAATTCCCATTCAGAAGGTTTACCCCCGGTGGTTCCTTGCGACTTCTTTTGAAAATAATATTTCATTAATGTTTTGGAATGTTTAGAGCTCTCAAAACAATCTACCTGTATTTCTGTGCCAAATTACATATTTTTATTTTTATCTCGTCAGGTTCAACGTTTACTCCAGCCATTTTTGATTCGCGACTCATGTCTTTAAAGACATGGGAATTTCTTTTTGATTTTCTTATAAGTGATATGTAATCCTTCCACTTATCTATTAAAGATGCCACTTCGCCCCGGCTCCAAATTTTTCTTTTTTTATATTGCCTTTTTTTAACTTTATTAGTTAACTCCATTTTTAAAAATTCAAACGTCGCGTTTAACTTTTCGGTACAGCTGGTTAATGGGAAATTAATTTTTTCAACTTCCTGGGGTGATTGCGGCCAAGGGGTTGGGGATAGGGGGGGCAGTGTTGACCGTTTTGGAAAGGGCGTCGAAATAGTAATTTTTTGAGATCTGTTATGTATATTCTTTGAGATCTGTTATGTATATTTTTCATCCCCCGGTTGATCTCACACAGCATCATCTGGGCTGCCCGGACCAGGCCGGGCGATTCCAGAGCGGTAAACTCCCGTTGATGTATATTCCCCGCCAGAATATACATACCACCATTCGGAGAGGGATTTACTGTTTCCATAATGTACATATTGTAAGACCCGCACCGACATGAAATGATGGGGGTGTAGACGATTCCTTCAAAATCCGATGCACTGTATTATGACCTATATCGAGTTGCCATGCAACCCTTCTTGTTGTACTAATAGTAGCATCACTTCCAACAATCCCTAAAATACGGTCAATTGGGGAATTTAGTTGCCTACCTTGATCAATCCTTCTAGGAGCTAGGTTGCCGCTTTCGGACAACCTCTTCCTAATACTTTCAAAAGTTGACGAGTGATGTAGTCGTCTGTTTGGGTACCTTTCCCTGTACAATTGCTGAGGTAAAGAAAAGACGTGCTCCTTCCAGCTTCCCCATAAATTAACAACATATCTACCTTCCACTGACATATAAGAACTGGACTGCTGATCCCGTACAAAAACTGACATCAAAAGTAAGACCAAATTTTGACCGAATTCTAACTATCTCGCTCTTTCTTAAGCCCGCAGGCAGACAAATTTACAAAAAAAAATGGCCAATAGCCAAATGAAGGTGGCGCCATGTATGTGCAATTCTTTTGGTTTTTTCTAGTATCTTCGCGTGTGATACATCTTTTTGATACTCCCAATAGATAAATAAAAGTAAACACAAGCTTTTTGCACATCACTTTTACCCACGACAGCCTGTACAAGTTGCCCGCCAACTCATCATTTTCCGTTGCAATCAGCTGTTAGAATAGTTTAACGATGTCCAACAGATGGCTACTTCATTTTGTGATACAACTTTTAGCTTGGGTTGGTATAAACGAGAAATGTGAAGGTTAGACAAAGGCAGAAAAATAATTTGTATAGCTATCTTTGTTTTTCTTAAGTCCCCAGCTGATTGCCGCGAGGAACATTTTTATGAAAAAACTTAAAATTGAGCGTGATATGAGAGAAATCGGTTCGTGAAAGCTCAATTATTTTTAATTTGCGTCAGTTTAAACATAACTGTACGGTATTTTAGGGCATTTTTAATAGCATGATTTGCTCCATGAGGATTGAGCCTGTGCTAAAAATGGTCTCATTTTTCAGACGACGGTTAGCAGTCCAGTTCTTTCATGTCAGTGCTACCTTCTCTTCAAAAGGGTAGAAAGACATTATGGTGGTTGTCTCCGCTGCATCGAAGGTACTGCCTCCTTTGTGAACTGTTTATATTGGGTTGGCGGGAAAGTTCTGTCGTATTTTACTACCTCCAGGTAATTTTACCTGTCAGATCAAAACAAGCAGGTGGAATGCGTCGTATGGGGTCTTATTATTTAGCGTACTTCTCGTGGGATATAAAAGGACTACTTTCAATATCCCTCACCAGTTAGGCAGTGAATAAAGTGCATTTACGATATTGCATTTTGTATGAGTTCCAGAAAGGCAGCAACGCATCGGTTGATTGTAAACACGTATGTGACACCGCAAGTGAGGTTGTAAATGTTCGGACCTGCCAAAGATGGTTTGCCAAATTTCGTTCAGGAGTTTTGTCTCAAAGGAGATCGTCGATCTGGGTGGCCATCCAAGGTCGATAATGAAATTCTGAAGTCCATGTTGGAGAGCAACTCACATCTATCCTCTAGAGTAATTACAAAGGAATTAAGCATTCCGCCACAATTATTGGAATACCAGCAGCTCGTTTCTGTAATTTCAATTGAGAATATTCTCTATTAAATGACGTCAAAAATATTGGTCGTCTTTAAATCGACTGAGCTAAGTTGATTTATTTTCGGATGTACCAGTAAAGAAAGGCATCGTGAATTGAATCAGGTGAAAATTAACGTTCGAATTTGAAACAGAATCTCAAGAGAGGAGAATATAAAAACACAGTGATAGAGAATGACGTCAAAGTGACGTCAAATAGAGAATTTGAATAGAGTTAAAAGTTACAGAAACGAGCTGCTGATCTTCATCCACGGAAGGTAATGCTCTTAGTTGGGAAAGAAGAGGTCCAGTGTACTATGAGCTACTTAAACAGGGGCAAACCATCAAAGGTCAGACCGAGACAAGCAAAAAATCGTATGGGTGGGGGGGGGGGGGGGCATCTCGCACCGTTTGGCAGTTACAGGGTGATTCGTAAATCAGGATTTTTTCTTATATGGGAACCGCTCTTGTATTTTTATCTTTTTTTCTACGCATCGCAGCGGCCCCAAACCGATCTCAAAAAATTACTATTTCGAAGCACTTTCCAAAACGGTCAACACCACCCCCCTATCCCCAACCCCCTAGCCACAAACCCCCCTGCAAGTTGAAAAAATTAACTTTTATTTCACGATTTTTCACCTTTCGTCCCACTTTTCTCCGAAATTCATGTTATTAACATACCTACTTTTTATTTTTTTTAAGTTGCCTATCTAATTACCTTTCCAAAAAGGCGCAACATGCCCAGGTAGAAAGGGGTTGCAAAAGTCCTGAAATTAAAACATACTCACAGGTACCTAATTACTTTATTGCACCATAATGAAAAAAATCGTTAAGTAAACAATTTTAATGACAGCAAGTTCGGAAATGTTTGTTTAGGAAACACAAGTAATACATTTTTATTTTTTCAGCAAAACAGTAATAAAATAATAAATGTAATCTCGTTAAATAGCGTTATTAGTTTACTATATCCAGTGTTGACTCCTAAGTATTCTGACGCTCCGTTTCTAATACCTCCTATGAATTATGGTATAAAAATGGGTAAGTTGGAAAGGACATTGACCACAGTTGAAGAAGCAAGTGATAAGAACGGGTGGTTAATAGAAAAAATTAAGATAAAATGGCAGAATTCAGTGTTGAAAAGTATGCCGATATAATTTACGTGTTCGGTTTAGTAGACGTAGTAGACGGAAATGATAGTGAGGCCGTACGAGAATACCAAAGGAGATTCCCGAGTCGGCGTGTACCCGACAGAAGGGTATTTTCAAGGACTTTCAGAAGGTTAAAAGAAACCGGAAGTGTAACCGCCCCCAGAGCAGAAACGCGGTCAGGAACATCGGCCGATTCAGCGGACACCGACCAACAAATCCTCAACATCATCAGGAACAACGACGGTTAGGATTGTCTTCAGGGAGAGTTTGGACCGTTGTGAACCGAGAGGGGCTACATCCATACCACTTGGCTGTTCGAGTCTGACATTGAAAACAGAAGGTTTCTAGACCGAATTCTGTGGACGGATGTAACACAATTCACCCGGGATGGCATCACAAACTTCCACAACCTCCATACCTGGTCAGATGTGAACCCACATAGGACAAGGTGTCGGTCCTTCCAACAAAGATTTAGTGTCAATGTCTGGGCTGGCATCATCGGCAACCAGTTGATAGGACCCTTCATCTTGCCCCAAGTGCTGAATAGTTAGCTATACTAGGACTTTTTGGAGAATACCCTTCCGGATCTGTTGGAGGACATCCCCCTGGCCACCAGAAGTGCAATGTATTTACAGCTCGACGGAGCACCTGCGCATACCGGGAACATTGTTAGGGCAAGGTTGAATGAACATTACCGAGAGCGCTGGATTGGACGAGGTGGACATATTCCTTGGCCTGCTAGGTCACCGGACCTTACTCCACTGGACTTTTTCTTATAGGGAATGATGAAAGATGATGTTTACTCAAGACCAATCAACACCAGAGAAGAATTAGTTACCAGGATTGGGACTGCAGCCACGAAAATACGGGAGAGACTGGCTACCATAGACCTCAAACGTGAAATAAAACGAAGGCTACTTGCATGCATCGAAACTAGCGGAGAACATTTTGAACAGCTTTTAAAGGACAAACGTTTTAATTGTAATTAGTTTTTAAGCGAACCAAATGTATTTTTTAGTAAACTTAAGTATAATTTCTTAAAAATTCGAATTATCATGATATTCTGTAAAAGGATTTTTGTAAATAAATTTTCGTATCCTTTTCCTACCTTGGAATGTTGCACCTTTTTGCAAAGGTAATTAGATACGCAACTTAAAAAAAATAAAAAGTAGGTATGTTAATAACATGAATTTCAGAGAAAAGTGGGGCGAAAGGTGAAAAATCGTGAAATAAAAGTTAATTTTTTCAACTTGCAGGGGGGATTGTGGCCAAGGGGTTGGGGATAGGGGGGTGGTGTTGACCGTTTTGGAAAGGGCTTCGAAATAGTAATTTTTTGAGATCAGTTTGGGGCTGCTGCGATGCCTAGAAAAAAAGATAAAAATACAAGAGCGGTTCCCATATAAGGAAAAATCCTGATTTACGAATCACCCTGTAACTGCCGAACGGTGCGAGATGCCCCCCCCCCCCCCCCCCACCCATACGATCTTTTGCTTGTCTCGGTCTGACCTTTCACCTCCTGCAATATTGACCTCCCACCTCTGAACACCCTGTATGTATATAGTCTAAATTTGGTTAATGTGTGTGAAAGGATGGTACTTACACATAAAGGTATATTAGTTCGTTTTTACCACTGTTGTTATGGTAATCTAAAATTTACTTTGTAGTAGAAAATTATATAAATCTATTAGTATTGTACTTAGTAGCTTTTGTGTAGGTTTTGTTTTTATTGAATTGTTTGAGTCTGACATGTCATTTGGAAGAGAAAAGTCTTTAAGTACTACAGCATTATAAAATAAATATTTTCAAAATAAACTATAATAACTAAAGAAATCTTTAACATATTTGGATAATTTAAAAAGTAAAAAAGGATATAAAAAATTCATTTCAGGTAAAATATAAAAATAATCAAAACAAAAATAGAACTTTCTAAGGACTTCTGCAACATACTCAAATAAACAGCAGGTGTCGTCAAGGAGAAATATCAAAAGATTAAAGTCCAAGAGAAATTCCAAGAAACGGGAGTAAAGGTAATCCAAACAGTGAACAAAAACTATTAAAAAATAAAATACGCTCGTTATCTGCATATACATATATGTATTTCATTATCGAATGATACATGTTAGAAGAATAAAGATATGAAATTTAAAAATGTGCAAAAGTTTTATCTAAGAGAAAACAACTGCTCAGTTTATACAATTTCCTTTGCTGATGGAGTGAAACCTTCCCAGTATTTCACGAGCTGAAAAAAGATGATTTATTTGTAAATCAATATAAATAATTAAAAATGCATTTACCTGTTGTTGATGCGCCATTTGATCTTCAAGATATTTTATTATTGTAGCTTTCAACTCTTGCGTTTTATTTTCTTCGAACCTCTCAATTTCCTTTTTTATTTCTACTGAGATATCATCAAATTCTTTCTGGCATCTTTGCACCTTTGCTTCCCACTGGAAATGTTAATTATTTAATTATATTTGAGGAAATCGATATTATTTAAATGCAAAATAAAATGTGTAATTCTAAGGAACTAAAATTAACACGAGCAGCAATATTGTTTACAACGTTAAAAGTACCTACAAGTATAGTGAATACTCTCTGTAGCTTGTTTTTAGTTCCTTAGAATCATCATCCGGCGGCCGTAAATTGATTAATTATTGATGTAAGCGAAAAAAGCGCTTTTTTAACAAAGATAAAATTTGTAGTACTTAACTGAAGAGTGAGCAGCCTATAAAAGAATGTAAATATTCATTGCAAAAAACTTCGTCGCCAGTTTGTCAAATACTGTCGGTTGATAACGTAACAGATTGAAAAATGAAAAACAACAACGTATGAATCAAAATAGTGCAAAAATACCTAGACAAAGCAAAAGTTATTTTCGTATTTCCAAAATATATCTACTACTCCAAAGCAAAATAGTTCGCCCACTGGGTTCAAAACTAGAACACTAAACTTTAATGATGTGCAACACTGTTATGAAAAGGGTAAGTACAAAAATTTTTTTTCGTAATTAAACTTTTATGTGTTTATAATAAGTTTGCTCTAAAAACTAAGTTATTTTGTTCATTTTTTTTACAACATTATTTAAAAAAACAAAAACAAAACCAATTCAAAATAATTCGCCCAGGCGATATTCTCCTCAAAATAGTTCGCCTACTTTAAGTTTCAGTTCAAAAAACGTAAATGTAATAACTGTTTTTAACAATATCGGTGTTATTTGGTTCCTACTGGCTTTAGAGTTATTTTGAGAGCACTTAGTAGAGTTATTTTGTAACGATGGCACGCGGAAAGAGTTTAAGCAAAGATTTAAGACTAAAAATTATTGAATTACACCAGCAAGGACTAAGTGCATATGCTATTGCCGGAAATTTAATTATGTCACGATCGACGGTTCGTGATATAATTAATTTGTATAAAAGTACGGGACAAGTGAAAGAAAAAGTGAAAACGGGACGAAAAAAGAAGACAAATCAGAAAGATATGAGAGTGCTGCGCCGAATTATTAAGAACAACCGCTATGCGCGAACCGCTGAAATAACCGCAGAGTGGAAAGAACGAATTGGCAAGTGCGTCTCCGTATCCACCTGTACAAGAAGGATTAAGGACTTGGGATATTCTTTCTTTAAGGTAACATTTTGGATGTAATGGATGCACAAATTCTGAGATGAAATTTTATTAGCCAAAAGAAAAACCATATCTTTCGCAAAGGCAGAAAAAAACTAGGTTAAAATTCGCGAAAGAACATTTAGTATGGACCGCTAGGCAGTGGGAGTCCGTAATCTGGAGCGATGAGTCGCGCTTTGAACTTCCTACTAGGTGAAACAGGAAGAAAGGTCATGCGGCAGAAGAACGAAGCGTTTCGGCCAGAGTGTTTGCGGAGAAAAACTAAGTTCCCCGCTTCAGTCATGGTGTGGGGATGCATGTCTGCAAGGGGTGTGGGTAGGCTTTACTTTATTAATGGTACCATTAATGCTGTAAAGTACCAAAACCTCCTGGAAACTGAACTTTTACCTTCGATTCCTTTGTTGGAATCTCCGAATGGTGAGTTCATTTTCCAACAGGACGGAGCCTCTTGCCACACGGCAAGAAGCACGAAGGATTGGTTGACTGCACATAATGTGCCAACCATGGAGTGGCCCTCCAATAGCCCGGATTTGTCCCCAATTGAGTCCATGTGGTTCAAAATTAAGAAAAAATTGCGGCAAAGCCCAGTGACCGACATGGAAGCGCTACGAACGAAAATTGAGGAGATCTGGAACTCAACTGAACCCCAAGAGTGTTCAGATCTTGTCGCCAGCATGACTCAAAGAATGCGAGAAGTAATTCTAAATAAAGGCGATGTCACTAAATTTTCATTTTCGCATTTTGTAAACTGAAACTTAAAGTGAACTATTTTGAGGAGAATATCGCCTGGGCTAATTATTTTGAATTGGTTTTGTTTTTGTTTTTTTAAATAATGTTGTAAAAAAAATGAACAAAATAACTTAGTTTTTAGAGCAAACTTATTATAAACACATAAAAGTTTAATTACGAAAAAAAATTTGTGTACTTACCCTTTTCATAACAGTGTTGCACATCATTAAAGTTTAGTGTTCTAGTTTTGAACCCAGTGGGCGAACTATTTTGCTTTGGAGTAGTACATAAGACATTTTCGTTAAACCTGGGGCCGTATCACGGAGTACGATACGATTTAACGAAAACCGTAAATCGTACCATTGGTATCACCGAGTACGATTATTCGGTCAATATCGTAACTGATATCGTACTTTTGTTACGATGATATTAAACCACTCGTACTTTTGTTTACGAGGTGCCAAGTTTTCGTTTTTTGTCGTAAAGGGTGCTGTTTCGGGACAATTTTCTTTTAAAAATGTAAGTTTTGTATATTTAAAATAACAATAGAAAATAACACGAAATTTAAATTTGTTTTATTATTATAAACAAACTACGAGAAAACATTGGGAAGTAATGGTGGAATTTGTGTAGCAGCATCCAGACTTGATAAAAAGAACACTTGAATCAAATGCAGGGAAAGAGAAGAGTGGACGTTTGTAGAATGTGTTGGCAGAAAAATTTAACTCTTTTGGTTTCCCTGTAAGAAAATCTACAGAATGGAAAAATGTAAAAAACTTCGAACATTCAGGCATTCTCAGTTTTAAATTATTTTTAGATATGGCCCCAATATAAATTTAATATTAGGAGGAAGTTAATATTTAACAAAAAAGAGATCGCATGCACTGGCGGTGGACCAAATAAGTGCCAATCTTTCTTAGAGTTAGAAGAAAGTGTGATCAAACTTTTAGATTTAAGGAAAGGCGTTGAAGGAATACTGTTGCCTATTC
This sequence comes from Dysmachus trigonus, assembly GCA_949715965.1. NCBI lineage: Eukaryota > Metazoa > Arthropoda > Insecta > Diptera > Asilidae > Dysmachus > Dysmachus trigonus. The sequence goes on from OX454321.1 coordinate 47,672,724, forward strand.
TTTAACCTTCAACCTTCAAGAGCAACCTAGGAAATACATATACAGTGGTACCTCGACATACGAGTTTAATTCGTTCCGTAACCTTGCTCGTATGTCAAATTGCTCGTATTCAAAGCAATTTTCCCCATTGAAATTAATTGAAATGCCATTAATCCGTTCCAGCTCCCAAAACACCACCTCAGTTGTTTTTGTTAAGTGTTTTTGAATAAGAAAAATGTATTTACAAGAAGAAAAATTTATTTATAAATAACAAATACATATTCTATAAAAACATAATAAAAGAAAAAGTGAAGTGCTTACGGAAGCGCTTAATTTTCGTCACTGGTCTTCGCTTTTTTCGTCAAGCTTTGCTCATTTTCATCTGCAGATCGTTTAAAAAATCTGTCCAAGGAGGTTTGTTTCTTCCTCCCTTTCAGGATAGTCTGAGGTGGGAGAAACTGTTAGACGCTGCACACGACCCCAACATGCGCCCCGCAAGTTGGAGTCGTGTGCAGCGGTGTAGTATGCGATTCCTCGTATCTCAAATCTTGCTCTCATCTCAAAGCAAAATATCGCTCGCTCGGCGGCTCGTATCTCAAAACACTCGTATATTAGGGCACTCGTATATCGAGGTACCACTGTATAGGCTCAAAATATATATGGATATATATAGTTCCAACGGGGTAGCATTATATCTTACATATTTCCTAATTATTGCGAGAATTAAAACATTTATTTGGAACCGCTTTCCAAAACAAGGACGATAGAATCCATTATATTTATGCTGCACCAACAAGCAGTTTTTGAAAAATGTCAAATTTGAATCACCACGCACATTTAACGAAGCACTCCACGAAGAAATTTGCCATTTGTGGTATGGCAATCCTACGATTTACGCACAATCGTACTCCATGATACAAAATTGGCCTATGATCGTAAATGCAAATCGTATCGTAAATATAATCGTATCGTAATCCACGATACGGCCCCTGAAAACTAAAATTGCATAGTGCACCAATAGTTACATGTGCATATCTGTTCCCACAATATAACCGCTGACGAATTTTTAAAATTCAATTCAAAGCTTGTAATAACGTAATAACATGTTAGCTTTCCCTCGACTGCATTAATTCGTATTAATTCATATGTTCTGTTAATTGTAAAGGCTATAGCGGGAATCGCTACGGCGCTCAGTGATCAGAAATCACGAAAAGGAGAGATTTAGCCAATTTTTCAAAAGTAGTCCTGTGTATCCAAAAAGTGCATTTTCTTATTCCGCTCCAGTATGTTCTGCCCGAAATTTTACCATTCGCTCATGTGCAAGGGTCATGGTACACCCTAAAAGTAACCCTTTTTGTAGCAGTAATACGTTTCATTATGATGTAGGTAATTTGTCTCTGCGATTAAAACGGTTTTTTCTAAGTATACTTAGCAGAAAGGGTAGCAGTCAGCATATCACAGGCTGTCCAATTATCGTTAAAAAATTTTTAATTTTCAATGTTTTAATTGAGCTACAAAAAAATGTTCACAAACTTCATGCGTCTCATGCATACCATGTAATAGCTCAATATTTTGGCCAATTCTATTCTTGCCCCAACGTGCCCCCAAGCACTTGTTTGGCAAAAATGTTTAAGGGGGTTGGCAAACCCATTTAGGCGGACAATATTAATAACACTTTCTCTTCGACAAACAGTTAGTAAAATCTCCTATTTTAACGTTTTTGGGGATGCTGAGTCTGTTTCTGGGGTTAGTTTTTGCATCGGGGTTAAAGGGGCTAGTTTTTTCGTAATTATCACAAGTGACGACATAAATATAAAAGCAAGTTATACCTATATCGTTTCACATATTTTTGAAAGCGCTAAATCAAGTTTCGGGGTTATGTTACTTTGTTACTTTTTATTTAGGGGTTGAAGGGGTGAAGATAGAGGGGGTAATTTTGTCCTTGTTATCGAAAATAACAAGATGCATATTGTTTCATAAGTAAAAAATAATTCCAGTGCAAAAGATTAAATTGAAATAATGAAATACGAAAATCCCACATAGCGATAGGGCGCAACAGGAGAATAAGCAGACGCTACTATATCTCAATGTGTAGTTTCGTCATTCTCTATTAGCACTTATTCGCCTGTATGTTTTCTCCCTTGAAAAATTCATTCATTGAGTAGAGGACGCAGCTCAGGGGCTTCCTAGAAAGAATACAACTATATCCCTCGCGCGCTTCACCCCTACGCAGAGTCCAACACTTCAGTCCGTTGCTCAGCGCAGCGGCTAAGTAACACACTCATGTCCCGAATGTCACTAGAAAGGCAAATGACTCATATATATTTCTCGCTTCTGCCGTACAAAAGCTTTCATATCCCACCAGATATATAGCATAACCACCACAACACTTAACAAATGATCTTTCGCTTTTCTTGTTGCCTTTCGGTTAATTCATGTGGGACCCAATTTCCTTATTTTTGAACAAATCCCATTGCTTGTAACCGTTTTTCAACAGTTGATCGTTCAACATTTAATCCTGTGTCCAATTCTGCTTAAGTTTGACCTTGATCTTCATCGAGTAATGGTACCAATTGTTCATCTTTAAACTTTTTCGGTTTTGCCTTCACGTTCAGCGTCTTCAACATCAAAAATACCTTCTTTAAATTGTCTGAACCATCTTCTGCATATACCATCAGAAAGAGCATGTTCACCGTATGCTTCTACAAGTAAACGATGACGTTCTGCAGCGGATTTCTCTAAATTATAAAAGTATAACAAAACTTCCAGCAAATTCCGATTACTTGGCAAAAAACTATCCATTTTCAATCGAATAAAAATAAATGTGTAAAGACTTTATCTTACTGACACATTAAGACCTGTCAAATACATGTTAAGCTGGTTCACATGTAATATATGTGCATACAGTAGGAGTTACGCCATCTATTAGAAAACGTAACTTTTATTTCTCATACCCAATATAATAATAAAAATAAAACCATCAGCAAAACAAACCCATACGATCTTTTGCTTGTCTCGGTCTGACCTTTCACCTCCTGCAATATTGACCTCCCACCTCTGAACACCCTGTATGTATATAGTCTAAATTTGGTTAATGTGTGTGAAAGGATGGTACTTACACATAAAGGTATATTAGTTCGTTTTTACCACTGTTGTTATGGTAATCTAAAATTTACTTTGTAGTAGAAAATTATATAAATCTATTAGTATTGTACTTAGTAGCTTTTGTGTAGGTTTTGTTTTTATTGAATTGTTTGAGTCTGACATGTCATTTGGAAGAGAAAAGTCTTTAAGTACTACAGCATTATAAAATAAATATTTTCAAAATAAACTATAATAACTAAAGAAATCTTTAACATATTTGGATAATTTAAAAAGTAAAAAAGGATATAAAAAATTCATTTCAGGTAAAATATAAAAATAATCAAAACAAAAATAGAACTTTCTAAGGACTTCTGCAACATACTCAAATAAACAGCAGGTGTCGTCAAGGAGAAATATCAAAAGATTAAAGTCCAAGAGAAATTCCAAGAAACGGGAGTAAAGGTAATCCAAACAGTGAACAAAAACTATTAAAAAATAAAATACGCTCGTTATCTGCATATACATATATGTATTTCATTATCGAATGATACATGTTAGAAGAATAAAGATATGAAATTTAAAAATGTGCAAAAGTTTTATCTAAGAGAAAACAACTGCTCAGTTTATACAATTTCCTTTGCTGATGGAGTGAAACCTTCCCAGTATTTCACGAGCTGAAAAAAGATGATTTATTTGTAAATCAATATAAATAATTAAAAATGCATTTACCTGTTGTTGATGCGCCATTTGATCTTCAAGATATTTTATTATTGTAGCTTTCAACTCTTGCGTTTTATTTTCTTCGAACCTCTCAATTTCCTTTTTTATTTCTACTGAGATATCATCAAATTCTTTCTGGCATCTTTGCACCTTTGCTTCCCACTGGAAATGTTAATTATTTAATTATATTTGAGGAAATCGATATTATTTAAATGCAAAATAAAATGTGTAATTCTAAGGAACTAAAATTAACACGAGCAGCAATATTGTTTACAACGTTAAAAGTACCTACAAGTATAGTGAATACTCTCTGTAGCTTGTTTTTAGTTCCTTAGAATCATCATCCGGCGGCCGTAAATTGATTAATTATTGATGTAAGCGAAAAAAGCGCTTTTTTAACAAAGATAAAATTTGTAGTACTTAACTGAAGAGTGAGCAGCCTATAAAAGAATGTAAATATTCATTGCAAAAAACTTCGTCGCCAGTTTGTCAAATACTGTCGGTTGATAACGTAACAGATTGAAAAATGAAAAACAACAACGTATGAATCAAAATAGTGCAAAAATACCTAGACAAAGCAAAAGTTATTTTCGTATTTCCAAAATATATCTACTACTCCAAAGCAAAATAGTTCGCCCACTGGGTTCAAAACTAGAACACTAAACTTTAATGATGTGCAACACTGTTATGAAAAGGGTAAGTACAAAAATTTTTTTTCGTAATTAAACTTTTATGTGTTTATAATAAGTTTGCTCTAAAAACTAAGTTATTTTGTTCATTTTTTTTACAACATTATTTAAAAAAACAAAAACAAAACCAATTCAAAATAATTCGCCCAGGCGATATTCTCCTCAAAATAGTTCGCCTACTTTAAGTTTCAGTTCAAAAAACGTAAATGTAATAACTGTTTTTAACAATATCGGTGTTATTTGGTTCCTACTGGCTTTAGAGTTATTTTGAGAGCACTTAGTAGAGTTATTTTGTAACGATGGCACGCGGAAAGAGTTTAAGCAAAGATTTAAGACTAAAAATTATTGAATTACACCAGCAAGGACTAAGTGCATATGCTATTGCCGGAAATTTAATTATGTCACGATCGACGGTTCGTGATATAATTAATTTGTATAAAAGTACGGGACAAGTGAAAGAAAAAGTGAAAACGGGACGAAAAAAGAAGACAAATCAGAAAGATATGAGAGTGCTGCGCCGAATTATTAAGAACAACCGCTATGCGCGAACCGCTGAAATAACCGCAGAGTGGAAAGAACGAATTGGCAAGTGCGTCTCCGTATCCACCTGTACAAGAAGGATTAAGGACTTGGGATATTCTTTCTTTAAGGTAACATTTTGGATGTAATGGATGCACAAATTCTGAGATGAAATTTTATTAGCCAAAAGAAAAACCATATCTTTCGCAAAGGCAGAAAAAAACTAGGTTAAAATTCGCGAAAGAACATTTAGTATGGACCGCTAGGCAGTGGGAGTCCGTAATCTGGAGCGATGAGTCGCGCTTTGAACTTCCTACTAGGTGAAACAGGAAGAAAGGTCATGCGGCAGAAGAACGAAGCGTTTCGGCCAGAGTGTTTGCGGAGAAAAACTAAGTTCCCCGCTTCAGTCATGGTGTGGGGATGCATGTCTGCAAGGGGTGTGGGTAGGCTTTACTTTATTAATGGTACCATTAATGCTGTAAAGTACCAAAACCTCCTGGAAACTGAACTTTTACCTTCGATTCCTTTGTTGGAATCTCCGAATGGTGAGTTCATTTTCCAACAGGACGGAGCCTCTTGCCACACGGCAAGAAGCACGAAGGATTGGTTGACTGCACATAATGTGCCAACCATGGAGTGGCCCTCCAATAGCCCGGATTTGTCCCCAATTGAGTCCATGTGGTTCAAAATTAAGAAAAAATTGCGGCAAAGCCCAGTGACCGACATGGAAGCGCTACGAACGAAAATTGAGGAGATCTGGAACTCAACTGAACCCCAAGAGTGTTCAGATCTTGTCGCCAGCATGACTCAAAGAATGCGAGAAGTAATTCTAAATAAAGGCGATGTCACTAAATTTTCATTTTCGCATTTTGTAAACTGAAACTTAAAGTGAACTATTTTGAGGAGAATATCGCCTGGGCTAATTATTTTGAATTGGTTTTGTTTTTGTTTTTTTAAATAATGTTGTAAAAAAAATGAACAAAATAACTTAGTTTTTAGAGCAAACTTATTATAAACACATAAAAGTTTAATTACGAAAAAAAATTTGTGTACTTACCCTTTTCATAACAGTGTTGCACATCATTAAAGTTTAGTGTTCTAGTTTTGAACCCAGTGGGCGAACTATTTTGCTTTGGAGTAGTACATAAGACATTTTCGTTAAACCTGGGGCCGTATCACGGAGTACGATACGATTTAACGAAAACCGTAAATCGTACCATTGGTATCACCGAGTACGATTATTCGGTCAATATCGTAACTGATATCGTACTTTTGTTACGATGATATTAAACCACTCGTACTTTTGTTTACGAGGTGCCAAGTTTTCGTTTTTTGTCGTAAAGGGTGCTGTTTCGGGACAATTTTCTTTTAAAAATGTAAGTTTTGTATATTTAAAATAACAATAGAAAATAACACGAAATTTAAATTTGTTTTATTATTATAAACAAACTACGAGAAAACATTGGGAAGTAATGGTGGAATTTGTGTAGCAGCATCCAGACTTGATAAAAAGAACACTTGAATCAAATGCAGGGAAAGAGAAGAGTGGACGTTTGTAGAATGTGTTGGCAGAAAAATTTAACTCTTTTGGTTTCCCTGTAAGAAAATCTACAGAATGGAAAAATGTAAAAAACTTCGAACATTCAGGCATTCTCAGTTTTAAATTATTTTTAGATATGGCCCCAATATAAATTTAATATTAGGAGGAAGTTAATATTTAACAAAAAAGAGATCGCATGCACTGGCGGTGGACCAAATAAGTGCCAATCTTTCTTAGAGTTAGAAGAAAGTGTGATCAAACTTTTAGATTTAAGGAAAGGCGTTGAAGGAATACTGTTGCCTATTCTTTAACCTTCAACCTTCAAGAGCAACCTAGGAAATACATATACAGTGGTACCTCGACATACGAGTTTAATTCGTTCCGTAACCTTGCTCGTATGTCAAATTGCTCGTATTCAAAGCAATTTTCCCCATTGAAATTAATTGAAATGCCATTAATCCGTTCCAGCTCCCAAAACACCACCTCAGTTGTTTTTGTTAAGTGTTTTTGAATAAGAAAAATGTATTTACAAGAAGAAAAATTTATTTATAAATAACAAATACATATTCTATAAAAACATAATAAAAGAAAAAGTGAAGTGCTTACGGAAGCGCTTAATTTTCGTCACTGGTCTTCGCTTTTTTCGTCAAGCTTTGCTCATTTTCATCTGCAGATCGTTTAAAAAATCTGTCCAAGGAGGTTTGTTTCTTCCTCCCTTTCAGGATAGTCTGAGGTGGGAGAAACTGTTAGACGCTGCACACGACCCCAACATGCGCCCCGCAAGTTGGAGTCGTGTGCAGCGGTGTAGTATGCGATTCCTCGTATCTCAAATCTTGCTCTCATCTCAAAGCAAAATATCGCTCGCTCGGCGGCTCGTATCTCAAAACACTCGTATATTAGGGCACTCGTATATCGAGGTACCACTGTATAGGCTCAAAATATATATGGATATATATAGTTCCAACGGGGTAGCATTATATCTTACATATTTCCTAATTATTGCGAGAATTAAAACATTTATTTGGAACCGCTTTCCAAAACAAGGACGATAGAATCCATTATATTTATGCTGCACCAACAAGCAGTTTTTGAAAAATGTCAAATTTGAATCACCACGCACATTTAACGAAGCACTCCACGAAGAAATTTGCCATTTGTGGTATGGCAATCCTACGATTTACGCACAATCGTACTCCATGATACAAAATTGGCCTATGATCGTAAATGCAAATCGTATCGTAAATATAATCGTATCGTAATCCACGATACGGCCCCTGAAAACTAAAATTGCATAGTGCACCAATAGTTACATGTGCATATCTGTTCCCACAATATAACCGCTGACGAATTTTTAAAATTCAATTCAAAGCTTGTAATAACGTAATAACATGTTAGCTTTCCCTCGACTGCATTAATTCGTATTAATTCATATGTTCTGTTAATTGTAAAGGCTATAGCGGGAATCGCTACGGCGCTCAGTGATCAGAAATCACGAAAAGGAGAGATTTAGCCAATTTTTCAAAAGTAGTCCTGTGTATCCAAAAAGTGCATTTTCTTATTCCGCTCCAGTATGTTCTGCCCGAAATTTTACCATTCGCTCATGTGCAAGGGTCATGGTACACCCTAAAAGTAACCCTTTTTGTAGCAGTAATACGTTTCATTATGATGTAGGTAATTTGTCTCTGCGATTAAAACGGTTTTTTCTAAGTATACTTAGCAGAAAGGGTAGCAGTCAGCATATCACAGGCTGTCCAATTATCGTTAAAAAATTTTTAATTTTCAATGTTTTAATTGAGCTACAAAAAAATGTTCACAAACTTCATGCGTCTCATGCATACCATGTAATAGCTCAATATTTTGGCCAATTCTATTCTTGCCCCAACGTGCCCCCAAGCACTTGTTTGGCAAAAATGTTTAAGGGGGTTGGCAAACCCATTTAGGCGGACAATATTAATAACACTTTCTCTTCGACAAACAGTTAGTAAAATCTCCTATTTTAACGTTTTTGGGGATGCTGAGTCTGTTTCTGGGGTTAGTTTTTGCATCGGGGTTAAAGGGGCTAGTTTTTTCGTAATTATCACAAGTGACGACATAAATATAAAAGCAAGTTATACCTATATCGTTTCACATATTTTTGAAAGCGCTAAATCAAGTTTCGGGGTTATGTTACTTTGTTACTTTTTATTTAGGGGTTGAAGGGGTGAAGATAGAGGGGGTAATTTTGTCCTTGTTATCGAAAATAACAAGATGCATATTGTTTCATAAGTAAAAAATAATTCCAGTGCAAAAGATTAAATTGAAATAATGAAATACGAAAATCCCACATAGCGATAGGGCGCAACAGGAGAATAAGCAGACGCTACTATATCTCAATGTGTAGTTTCGTCATTCTCTATTAGCACTTATTCGCCTGTATGTTTTCTCCCTTGAAAAATTCATTCATTGAGTAGAGGACGCAGCTCAGGGGCTTCCTAGAAAGAATACAACTATATCCCTCGCGCGCTTCACCCCTACGCAGAGTCCAACACTTCAGTCCGTTGCTCAGCGCAGCGGCTAAGTAACACACTCATGTCCCGAATGTCACTAGAAAGGCAAATGACTCATATATATTTCTCGCTTCTGCCGTACAAAAGCTTTCATATCCCACCAGATATATAGCATAACCACCACAACACTTAACAAATGATCTTTCGCTTTTCTTGTTGCCTTTCGGTTAATTCATGTGGGACCCAATTTCCTTATTTTTGAACAAATCCCATTGCTTGTAACCGTTTTTCAACAGTTGATCGTTCAACATTTAATCCTGTGTCCAATTCTGCTTAAGTTTGACCTTGATCTTCATCGAGTAATGGTACCAATTGTTCATCTTTAAACTTTTTCGGTTTTGCCTTCACGTTCAGCGTCTTCAACATCAAAAATACCTTCTTTAAATTGTCTGAACCATCTTCTGCATATACCATCAGAAAGAGCATGTTCACCGTATGCTTCTACAAGTAAACGATGACGTTCTGCAGCGGATTTCTCTAAATTATAAAAGTATAACAAAACTTCCAGCAAATTCCGATTACTTGGCAAAAAACTATCCATTTTCAATCGAATAAAAATAAATGTGTAAAGACTTTATCTTACTGACACATTAAGACCTGTCAAATACATGTTAAGCTGGTTCACATGTAATATATGTGCATACAGTAGGAGTTACGCCATCTATTAGAAAACGTAACTTTTATTTCTCATACCCAATATAATAATAAAAATAAAACCATCAGCAAAACAAGAATATGGGTAATTCTTTTACAAACCGTACGGATTTTGATAAAAATTGACCGACATGTCTCCGATTTGGCTGAAACTTTTTTTACGAGTTCTATATCGAAAAATAAGAGATACGTGTCCGAGGATTTTTTTTTGTTCCGCATATTTTCGATAATACTAGTGATCGAAAATGTGAGAATAATGAATTTTTTGGCTTGGAGACTCATTTTCAAAAATTTATAACTCTGGTTTTATTTGAGCTACAAACTTCTTTTCTTTTTCATTTTAAATCAAAAGGACTGAGTTTTGAGAAAAAAATAATTTTAATAAAAATTATTAACAAATTCATATTGTTATTAACAATTTAATTGTTTAAATCAATTTTTAACAATGGCCCCCACCTCATAGCAAGTTTTTAGTATATTTATTGTATTCTCCGTTATATTTTACATAAAAAACATGTTTTCAAAATATGGAGCCTTTATTATTACTATTTTTAAAACATTAATTTATATAGCGCGACACGTCAAAAAAACCGGTTTTTTGTTAATAAAAAGAAAATTATAGCTCGGATCAAAAAAAGTGAAATATAAAAGTTGTAGATAATAAAAAGACCTACAATTCTTGTCTCAAATACTTTTCGACATAACCTCAAACTTTTCGAATAAATTGAAAAAAATGTTAAAAATCACCTTTTCCAAATTTATTTGCCACATTTTTTGCCTCATGTCGTTTCTTTTTTTTTAATATAAGTAATTATTATGTCCTTCTTAACAAATAATATTTATTAGCAATCAATACAATAAAAAAAACATAAATTAATAATAAATGATAGAACATTATTTGATCGCATAAAAAAAATTTATTGTGGTTTCAATACTTATTATTGGTTAATATGTATTTCGTTTGATGGTTAATTGAGAAAAATATTAAAAACACAAAAATTATATGTTAATTTCTTTTTTAATTTTTTATACTCTTTTTTTCAATAAATAATGTTTCAAAAAGGTGATTTTTAACATTTTTTGTATTTTATTCGAAAAGTTTTAGGTTATGTCGAAAAATAGTTAAGACAAGAATTGTAGGTCTTTTTATTATCTACAACTTTTATATTTCACTTTTTTTGATCCGAGCTATAATTTTCTTTTTATTAACAAAAAACCGGTTTTTTTGACGTGTCGCGCTATATAAATTAATGTTTTAAAAATAGTAATAATAAAGGCTCCATATTTTGAAAACATGTTTTTTATGTAAAATATAACGGAGAATACAATAAATATACTAAAAACTTGCTATGAGGTGGGGGCCATTGTTAAAAATTGATTTAAACAATTAAATTGTTAATAACAATATGAATTTGTTAATAATTTTTATTAAAATTATTTTTTCCTCAAAACTCAGTCCTTTAGATTTAAAATGAAAAAGAAAAGAAATTTTTAGCTCAAATAAACCAGAGTTATAAATTTTTGAAAATGAGTCTCCAAGCCAAAAAATTCATTATTCTCACATTTTCGATCACTAGTATTATCGAAAATATGCGGAACAAAAAAAAAATCCTCGGACACGTATCTCTTATTTTTCGATATAGAATCCGTAAAAAAAGTTTCAGCCAAATCGGAGATGTGTCGGTCAAAAAGGTGTTCGGTTTGTAAAAGAATTACCCATATGTGCCTGTATTTATAGAGTACAAATAAATTACTGGTGAGTCTATAAAACTAGTAGGTGGGCAGAAATGTTACGACAGAGTTAACACTGCATTCAATCAGTTGGAAGAAATATTAACCAATAACAAAGCAGACGGAATTAAGGAAATGTTCCAAATCTGCGACAATTTTGACCACTCTAATCAACTGGACATCTGGTCTTTTTTTGACGTATTGTCTGACATCTTTGCTGGCCTCGTTCAGGGTCACAAGTAAACAAATTTTTTAAATAGTGTTTACACAATACAATTTTAACATTTTTCCAAAGGACTGGAGATATTGAAAAGTCATGTAACGAATTACTTTCAGGCGAGGATAGCACGTCGGGTGTTGCTTCATGACTTCTCTTAAACGTAGGGTCTACTAATACCTATGACACACATAGGTTGGTTAACCAACTATTCTAGTTAACCAACGTCGAAACCAATTATAGTGACACACAGCGGTGAGTTGGTTTATTTTAACATTTTCACTTATCTATATACATTTTTTCTCTCACAAGGCATTGGAAAATTTGCTACGAAGTTTGACGCGGTTTGTTGGAAAATACTTGGTTAACACCTAACCGAGCAAGTTTTTCTTGGTTTCTGACCATTTCGTTTGTATGGGGAACCAAGTCGAAACCACCTTATTTGAACTGGTTAAGCGCTAAACCAAGAAGGAGCTAGGTTAACACGTTAAGTGCCCAGTCCGATTTGCTTGCCGTTCCGTTCAGGTACAGACGCGGCCACCGCTGACAAACCACACCTCTGTTTACTCTGTTTTAATAAACTACATTAACTTTTTGTAAATATTATATTCTTTTCTTTCAAGCCTTGACTGAACAAAAACCGATGTCGCTTAAGTAAAATATTTAGTCTCACATCAGTGCGTAAGGACCAACACCCGCGGTTGTGTAATATGAACCTAAAGTCCGCGGCCGGTCCCTGCAGACCGGCCGGGCCTGAACGGAAAGTCTAACGCCGCTCACTGTAAGGATCTGGATTCTATTAACGCGAAAAATATTCGTTTGTCGAAATGAGGGCGGCCAAAGAAAAAGTCAAAAAACTAGTTTGCAAACGGCTGATTGTTTTATATTTTGGGATAAGTAGGGAAATTCCTTCAAACAGCTTTCCCAAAATATTTATACTATTAAATTTTTGCAAACTCGTAAACAATATGAAATACTGAAGGAACTCAAATTTCATCGTGTATAAAATTTATATTCAATACTTACTTCCGTAACCTCTTTCTGTGCTTGACCCAATTTGTCTACTTTATCCGAAAGTTCAAGCTTTGCCTTGTTTTCTCTTCTCTTTGTTAATTGAAGCTGAGCGTGTTGCCAGTTTTGGAAAACCTAGAAAACAGTGTACAAATTTGGAATGAATTCTTCTAGGTCTTATAAAATGTAAATTATGCGTTAAGTGCAGTTGAACTTGGTTCTTGAAAAAATAATTCCCAATAAGAATTGGGGCTAGGCTTTTCCCAATACAATTGTCCGAAAGTACAGTAAACATTTACTTACCTTGACCCTTTCATGGAATATGGCTTTTACTGCTCCTAAGAGTCCTGTATAATCCTTTAAAATCTCCGATAATATGTAGAAATCTGAATTAGCCTGCTCTGTTCTGAGAAGCTCTACCTTTTCCTAAAATGAAAAAAGTCGCGGTCAAATATCACTTTTTTGCCTTTTATTATTTTCCCTGTTGATGCATGAGAAACTTAACCCATTTGAGACCGATTGCACACCGTGTGTGCAACTGATTTCCGAGGCTTGCACACCCTGTGTGCCTTTGCTTTGTTTGTAACTACATATACGCACAGAGATTAAATTTAACTTACCTGAACATCAGCTAGCTGAGAGAGCGCACGCGACAAACTAGTGTGGTCTTCGCAAGTGCTCAACATTGCAGCTGATTTCGCTACAATACCAGTTAAAGACGCGAGCTCTTTGCGATACTGCACTAGCGTTTTAATGGCGGAATGTAAATTTTGCATATGCGTATCCTCTTTTTCTATCTCAGAAATTTTATCATCAAACCACTATAAACAATAAAATAAAATATTAAATAATGAAATTGAAAATGTTATGAAATTGCTTACCGGATCATTTTCATCCATTTTATATGTGATTTTATTGACTGTTTCGCCAACTTTATTAAATAATCTCATTACCGCAGCACCACTTAATGCGGCAGTGTCGACCGCTTTCGGAAGCTCCTACTTAGAAAAATTAGTAATTTGTTACATACTTTAACACTAAACCTATAATATGCAAAAGGCCGGTTTTAAGATTGGCAATTGAAAATTAAAAACAATACACGAAATAACCTTTGGATAATAATATAACAAAATTATTTATGTTCATTTCAAATTTTGATAACAAAAGAAAATGCTGATGCGTGATTTGAAATTTTTAAACCGGGTATTTGTTACTAGTTTAATTACCTGCTCAATTTCGAGGAAGCTAATAAATTCTGGTTCTGTTCGGAGAATGTGATGTTGCGCGACTCTATTTAAAAAGCGCTCTAAAGCCGCTCTCCGTGTCTCCAACCACTCTACTTGTAAGCCGTTTCCTGAATCGGGTGGAGGTTGACTCATTTTCACTTTGGTGCTACCTTAAATGTTAAGTCAAATTTAGACTGGGTGTGAAAAACTCAACTCTCTATTTCCACTTTTTTTTAATCATAACCTTAATTTAATTTACAAAACAAAAAAACTTTTTCACACTAATATTGACTAGTTTTTGTTGTTTGGTGCAACTTTGGTGGGCGTTCGCTACACTTTGAAACGTACCAAGTCACGATTAAGATAGGCCGCCCACTAAAGACGCAAATGTTTGCACATGCTCGATGTATTATTTGTTTGTTTTGAAGTGCATACCGCATATGCTCGATTTGCTCACCAAAGAAACACAATTTGAACTAGTTTTCACCATGTGTGTTTTATTCAAAATTCTCAATTTGTCTCTCCTAATCGCAGTAACCGAATTATAGTTTCTGAATCATTCCATTCCATTTCAAATGAGTGTTGCAAGGCTTCAAGTAAAAAGCTGTGCGTGCAGTGCTCAAACAAAAATACCTATAGCAAGCATTAACCACGATATGCCCAATCGAGGGCTATCCAACCCGCCTACCAACACTGTAACGAAAGCTGCCCACAACGTTAAATCAAAAGCTTAAGCTTAAAACACTGAGTGTGTGTGTGGCTTCTATTTTTATAAAAATTTAAAATTAATAAAATTTTATTTTACTTTTTCAGTATACAAACAATGCAAGAGATAGGTGATATAATTGAAATCAATAATGACCAAGATACATCTAATTCGAGGCAAATTGTACGAGTGAGGTATTGATATTAGGACCTTGAATAAGTTCTCGCTGTTTTTTGTAAAAATCAATGTTTTATTTAAAGTATGTGGTAAGGAACATGCCATGCAAAGTATTGCCCATCACTTGCCACTACTTTCTCCCATCTTTCTGGCAGCATATTTCGACGTTGGAAAAACGACACGTCTTGCGAAGCTACCCAAGAATCGACCAATTTTTTGATATCTTCATAAAAATGGAAATGCTGCTCAGCCACGCCATGTGCCATCGAACGGAATAGATGATAGTCGGAGGGGGCTATGTCCGGTAAATACGGCGGGTGGGATAAGACTTCCCATTTCAGCGCCTCCAAAGTTTCCTTAACGAATTTTGCAATATGGGGCTGTGCGCTATCATGTAACAAAATTATTTTGTCGTTTCTCTGCTCGTTTTTCATTTAGAGCTTGGCTCAGACACATCAATTGTTGTCGATAGCGTTCTCCCGTCGTAGTTTCATTTGGTTTGAGCAGTTCATAAAGAACACCCTGCTAATCCCACCAAATGCAAAGATGCTTCGAACCATAGATATTTGGTTTCGAGGATGATGTTGTAGCATGGCCGGGCTTACCCCACGATTTTTTAAAGGTTATCATACTGTATCCATTTTTCATCGCCAGTCACGATACGATGCAAAAAACCTTTCCTTCTTTGCCGTTGAAGCAACAGTTCACACGTAAGAAAACGTCGTTCGACGTCTCTCGGCTTTAACTCATGCGGCACCTAGTGCCCTTACTTCTGGATCATTCCTAATGCTTCCAAACGTTTCGAAACTGTTGTGTCATCTACTTGTAAGGATTTTGCAAGTTCAGTTAGCGTCTGACATGAGTCTTCATTAAGGGGGTATCCCACCCTAGAACGTTCAAAAAATGCATTTTTTTTTTAGTTTTGAAAAATTCTGTGTTCTTGCCTTTAAGCTATCTCTTGCCGCGAAATTTGAAAAGCCCGCGCTGCTACAGGCGATTCCATGCGCAGCTGCGCGCTCCCCAGCACTTCTCGTTGCCTTTAACTTTAATTTAAATGCCGTTTTTCCAAAACACCGTTTTGATGAATGGTGTGCAGCATTCTGAGAAAACCATTCATCCGAAAAAATTCAGATTTTGGTACAAGCTTTGCTTCTATAACCTAAGTGGAGCAAATCAGGCATTTTTACATTTACATAGCTTGTATCCCATGTTTTAACAGTTAAAAATCAACTAAAAAATATAACGAATAGTAGGGAAAATTAAAGAAATGAATAACATTTTTTTTTTCAAAATGTGACACACTATGCCATAGCCACATATATAAAGAGTACTAATGTGCAATCTCATAATTTTGAGATTATTTGTTTGGCTGTTATGGTGCACACCATGAGCTGCCGTTCCTAAGTTATGAGTCCCAGTAGCAGGCCTGCCCTGACCCAACCACTCAATAAAAAAATTTTTTTTTAATATAGAGGATTATTATGTTTTATAATAAGAGGATTATTATGTTTAACTCTAAATGTTTTGTATTTTCTTGTTCAACTCCCTGAAAAAAACGTTCAATTCAAGGGCCTCTAGAGTGGGATACCCCCTTAAGTAATTCCTCCAATTCTTTGTCTTCAAACTTTTTCGGTGCGCCAGAGCGTTTTTTATCTTTAAGATCAAAATCATTATTTTTGAAGCGACGAAGCCTATCTCTGCATGTCGTTTCCGATAGAGCATACTCATCGTAAGTCTCAACAAGAATTTTGTGTGCTTCAGCTGCAGATTTCTTTTGAATAAAATAGTGTAATAAAATACCCCGCAAATACTCTTTACTAGGTACAAAACTCGACATTTTCAGAACTCGGAAAAAAAAACCTTGTTTACACTGTGACGAACTAACATACACTGAAGTTCAAGCTTATCGACAGTACTTTCTTGCAGATGTATTACCATCTGGAATTACATGCAAGTAGTCCTGGTAATACTATCTGTTAGGAAACAGCGAGAACTTATTCAAGGTCCTAATTTTTTTTTTTATCTTACATTTTATAATTGGAAATTTTTATTTAGTAATGTTTGCATTATTTTTAAAATATTATATTTGTAAATTAGAGTGGCCAATAAGAAAAATAAATTGATTTTATTAACAAACTCTTTTTTTTCTTTATTACTCCATATTTCGTTATAGGTTTTTACTAATTATGAATTCTAATATTAACATAGATGTTTCACATCTGCCTGCCGTCCCGCGACGGCCAACTTTTTTTTTAAATCCGTGTGGTTTTCCAATACTTTTAATTAAAAGAAGTTGCTGCAAGATACAGTAAGTAGATATACACTATAAATAGTCTTTATATAGTTGTGTTTTTGACATTCGAATTAATCCAACAATAAACAATGCATTATCCACATTTAAGTCAATACAGCACAGTCGAATTTTAGCATCGTATGACACACGTACTTGTGCTTAATTATTAACAGTATTTCACCTATTTCCTATTATCTATTCTTTCTTCATTCTTTCGTATCTCCAAGCCACATCATCTCAACAAGGTCCTTAAAATTTCATCTTTTTTGAATTTGTTCTGACTCGCGAAATATCAACGGATTTGAATGAATGATCATTTTGAAGCGATCATTATTTTGGGAGATATGGAAGCTCAAAATTGAAAATCCGTTCATATTTCGCGAAGATACAGTAGTTTAAAAAGATGTAAAAAAAAGTGTTATTAATCTGTGTGCTGAAGAATAAATCAGTGATCCTTTAATCCTTTGTGCTCGGCGACCTTGAATAAGCAATAGCTGAATGGTAAGCCAGACTCACCAGTCGAGTGCAAAGATTTAAATCTTTCAAAATTTTGGCTGTTGAATACTTGCTCTCTGGCATTGCTCTAGGTTGTAGATAAAAAAAAAAAAACCTGGACACTTTCATGATCCCACCATTTTTCTTCAAAAAGGCGGCTGATGAACTAAAAAATGCAAAAATAGGGTTTCTAATGTGGTCAAAATATTGAAGACACAATACAAAAGAAACATTTTCGAGTAAATCGAGTGAAAGCATTTTGAAGAGGATACTTTCAGCTTTCCAATGACATCTGCCAGATTACTGTATGGTCGTTACGAGTTATGGAAGCTCAAAGTTGCAAATGACTTTATTGCTTTGACAGCTCAAAGCTCAAGTGAACAAAATCACAGGCAAATCTCCTTAAATCCGTTTTAAAGGAGAAAGTACCTGCTTTAAAATGCTTCATGACGGTGGCAAAGTCGCTTAAAGCGATATTTTGTATCAAGATTTTATGAACAATTATAAATTAAACTTACCGCTTTTTGCAATAAAAATGATAAAGTTGTCTGTTATGAAATGTAAGAGCTTTTCAGAAAATATTCCCGTTGAAGAAAATTAAAAATTACGATGTGAAATTTTCAAGTAAAAGTTCGTGTGGGAATTATTAAATTAAAATTAAAACTGCTCAAAGTACTTCAAGGCTAGGGGGATTGGTGTGGAGTGATACCAACTGTAACAGGGAGGGGCAATCGATGACACCATTAAATAGCTGGTGAATAAAGAGAATGTCGGCAGAGTCGCGTTGCTTAAGGGTTCCAAATCGATCAGTTTCAGGCGATCTTCATAAGGAGGCAAGTTTTGGTGGTCTGACCAAGGAAGATCACGTAAGGCAACACGAAGGAACCTGCGTTGGACAGATTCAATCCTGTAGATATACTTTGACTGAGTTGGAGACCATACATGACTGGCCTATTCAAGCAGACGACGGACAAAAGAGATATAAAAGAATTTCGAGACGTATGGGTTATTAAAAACTATGGACCACCGTTTTACAAAGGCGAAAGCTGAATTAGTTTTGGCTAATGTGTTGTAGATATAAGAACGAAAGTTAACTTCGCTGTCGCAGCCGCAGGTGACGCCGAGATCGCGAAGAGAGTCAACCGAAGGGATATGCTCACCAATTAAAAAATATACTATAGATAAAGAAGGGAGCCGTTTACGGAAATAGGTGATGGATTGTCATTTTGAGACGTTTATTCCAAGAAATGTGTACGGCACCATATGCAAAAAGAACCCAGATCTTCTTGTAGAAGTCAACCGCGGAGGAAATTTGTTTAGAGATCTCCATATCATCGGCGTAAACCGATGCGATAATGCACTCTTAGGACTCATTTACAGCCAGAATAAAGATTAGTGGGCTCAGATGACTACCTGAATGAGCTACGAAAGGGATTTTACTGAACTGAAGAAAACACTATATTGACGTTGGTTTAGGTAGGAACTCATCCACGAGAGAAAACACGATTGCAAACCGAGGGAACCGAATTTAAAAAGAATTATTTGGTGTGAGATTTTGTCAAAGGTTTTGTTGAAATCATATTTGAATACAAAAAGAATTCACAGGCTGAGGAATTAGAGGTTTTGAATAGGCTGAAGAGATTGTGTAAATCAATAAGAGCACAGCGACCAGAAGGGAGTGTATCATCTACGCAGCGTCGATTCTGAAAGTAGCTATTATAGTTATCGTTAACACTAAAACTACCAAAACCCGTCAAATTGACGGCTACTAAATTCCTCCCTTGAATTAATTATAGTTTTCAAAGTTATCTCTTAAAATTTATGCCAAAACTTATTAAGATTAAAAATTACGAGATATTCAAAAAGATTTTCCTTTTATAATTACCAATTCAGAGTTCGAAGCATATTACATTAAAGGTGCAGAATAATTATTGAAATTACAAGCTTGTGCTCCAGTAGTTCTAGTGTTAATGTTAGCCTCTATAAGGGCAAAGATGTCGTAAGTAAAGATATGGGAATTTTGAAAGACTTCGCGGTTTTTTGTGCGTAAGGCTCTCACATTTTGATAGTAAACTGAAAGACAGTTAGAAGTACGGGGGGAACTATGAGGGAAAAAGGGAGAACTGTGAGAAACAAGTGAAGGGGGAGACGGAAAAATTGTCTGGGTTAGGAACGAAAATAGTTTTTCAAGTCATTACGAGATTTTTGAAGGTAGGAGATTTGCTTAGAATTGATATAAAAAGCGAAAGGCGAAAGATGTTCGGAAACTTTCTGGGGAGGAATGTTGAAACCTGCATGGTATTTTAGGTTAAGCTGGCGCAGCACAGGTAATTAGATAAAATTTAATTTTTGCGTTAATACAGATATTGTCAGCCTTGTCGTGAAGGTAAGCCAGATTTAGGGGCACATTTTCATAAATTCTATGATCATGTAATCGGGATAGCAAATGACGGCTGTCAAGATATTCGGCTGATTGCATGGTCAGTTTAACGACGGGAGGAAGAAGAGGATCAACGAAGGTTTGTTAGGAATTACAGGAGAGGAGGAGGAAAGAGTTATAAGTGAGAGAGCCATTTTTTGCCTCAGGAAATTCTCCTTTGCACCTTTTTTGTATTTCTTGTACATTAAAGTGGCTAATATTGCAAGGAATGAACGAATCATTAATACATACTATAGTTAAATGTGAGATGTATAAAATAAAAATTTTAACTCTCCTAAATTATTTACACTTTTAAATTTGGCGTAACGTCCCATTCTCAATCCCATAGGTTTTTAGATCACCTAAAACGTTTTTATCTTTATCAGTGAATATTGATTTGAATGTATTAAAAAGATTAGGATAAAATTAATTCAACGTATTATAGCTACTTAGCCACAGCAACGCGTGGCCGGGTCTGCTAGTAAATATATTATATATACATTATCGTGATTCAAAAGTCCTGGCCCAATCCCAGCTCGTAATATCAATATTTACTGATAGCTCATCGAACTTTTTTGTTTTTCATAAAAATAACATGGGAAAGAATGCATCACTAGACGTTTTTGTCTGTATCTTGTGAAAATATTATCATACATGAATGGGACCAATTTCATTAGAAAGAGCATAGGTTCAATAGGTTAATCAATAATATTCATAGTTTCATTGAAGAAGTCACAAAATCGTTTTTTTCCTCAATCTTGAATTTATGCCTCTAGTTTGAATGCTAATAAACTAATATTGTGTTAACTTTACGAAAAAAATGCAAGAATACTTTTTCGTAGAAAATTATATACTCTTTCTAAAAAGTTCGATGAGCCACCAGTAAATATTGATATTATGAGCTAAGGTTGGGCCAGGACTTTTCTTTCCTGTCCTAGCAACGGTTGAACCTGTTTGAAGAAAACGAAAAAAAATTTGAATCACCCTAATATACATATATTTATATATATATGCGTCGACTTGAGAACATCCTCATTTTCTTTCTTCGGTTAAAAAGCAGTGCGAAAGATAAGTTCGTTTTGAGAGAAATCAGAGCTTAAAGTTTATATTGGTTTTAAGTTAGACCCTAAAATGCGTAGCGCACAGCCATAGGAGTCGGGAATATAAAATAATTAATGTAAACAAAAAAATTATTTGCTTCTGGTGATGATCTTTAAACAAATTCTTCGTCTCGAAAGGATTAAACTGGTGAAGTTGCAAGACATTAGAAGTGTCTTGAACGAGTTAAAACAAAAGCGAGATGTCAACTATTTGAGTCCAAGCATGTTAGTCAACTCCTTCGAAGTAGTAGGCAGGCGCGGCGCTACTAAAAGTCGTGACTGAGTCTTTGTCCGAACTCTTGGAAGGAAGCAATAGTAACACCAATAACTAAAATTCAAAGCTCAACTGAGTATGGATACTACAAACCTATAAAGGGATCATTCTGATTTATAATTTTCAAAACATCGATTTTTTTCTTTCTAAATTTTCTGAAAGTACATATATGTATCTAAAAGTATTATGTAAAAAATTTTAGAACGATCGGAGTAGTCTAACTATGTTATTGTGTGACTTTTACGTTGCTACCTTTATTACATTGAAAATTGAAGAGGGACCTTGAAACGTTTGAATAGCTACAGTAAAATCAGGTTTCGTTCGCACTTTAAACGAGCAACATCTGTGCATGTGTGATTTTTCACTATGAGAAAAAAAAATCTATAAAAAACAGTTCAAAACGTCCAGGTTAACCCATTAATGCGCAAAACGAGGATTTTGTGCACGCAAGTTCAATTGTACGATTCGAATAGCAAATTGGGGCGAATTTCCTCCAAATTTTTGGGGGTGCTCTTTCAGAATCTTACATTTGTTTTGCATAAAAACTTCAAAAACCCTATTATTTTTTGAGTTTTTTCAAAAAAGTGCCGATTTTTTTTGGTCATTTTTCGTCTCAAAGTCGATTATATTGTCGATGCTACTATTGAATGATCATATAACTACCGGAAATCGCGGTCCGAATGTCTACACTTTCTCAAACCATGGTTTTGAATTTTTTTTTTTACTTTGGTTTTTGGAAAATGGCTATTTTGTACAGCAATGTAATAAAAAACGTCACGATTTTTTTACAAGAAAAGCATCAACTTTACAAAAAAAATTTATGTGACAAGAAGTGCTTATAATTAGAGCCAAGGAAAACATGTAAATTTTTTCAGAATTTTTTGGACTATTTTTGGTTTTTTGGATTTGGCCAATTTTTAAAAAATCCAAAAATGTCCCGAAAAATTCTGAAAAAATTTACATGTTTTCCTTAACGATTAAATTCACGTCACACATGGAATACATCGAAAAGAAGATAACTCGAAAAGTAAATTGTTTAAGAAGAATAAGGAAGAATGTTCAACATATACCGCAATTAATGTATTTAACACAATCATCAAACCGCATTTTGAATATTGTTCGAATATCGTTCAAAATCAAAATCAATTGAAATTAATATCATATTACAGCCAAAGCCGTCGAAAGTTGAGGACATAAATAAAAACATAAAGAGCTTTTGTTGACTGTTTGTGCATAAACATAGAACGAGAAATTATAAACATCAAACATAGGTACAGCTGTTTGCTAAATTATTTTATTTTTACTTACCTATTAAATTCTTCTCAGGCACTGGCGGTATAATTCTTCCGTTGCGAATATGCTTCCCTACAAGGATTGAATGGAGTCTCAAAAAGTCACTGAATCTCCGCATGGTACTAAATTGATTTTTACTGAATTTTGGCATATTGGTATGAGTTGTTATTCTGCAGAACAAATAATTAGAAGACTTTAAGCTAAAATTGAAAGTTAATACTTATATGCTAAGTATGATCCCATGCCATCCCCTACTTTCTGAGGTTCAGAAACATTTATATCAATAAAGTAATCGCCTGTTCCTTGATTTGTTGTTACATCTTCTAGTACAGGCTCCTTCTAGAAAAAGAACAAAATTAATTAATAAATTAGTCAATTAATTGTTTGTTTTGTATGCGAATTGATACCACCCACTAAAACACAGAAGATTGTGCAATTTCATGGGTTTTTTCTCTTTGATACACATGCGAGAAAAATTTAAAAAAGGATAACATTCACGTTTCAAAATAACAACATAGGAATCAACAACAACTTGCAAAAATTAGCTGTGTTGCTGAAAAAAAACATTAAATACCAAAATAATTGACCTACCCGCCAACCTAAAAATTGTAGTTGATAGCAAAATAAGTCGAAATGTGGAAAAATAAATTTTCTACTGTTTACATTCTCCCTGCCACCTCCACATATTTATAAAGGGTATTTTTTTAAGCTTAGATAGAACTTCCTATAAGGATAACTATCATTCTTACAACTAGAAGACAGAAAAAATAAATGTGCAACTATGGTCGCATAGTTCTTATTTTCCCAATTCCGTGTGTAAAAATCGGAGTCAACAGCCAGAATGAACGAAGCAAGAATTTATTGATGTCTCTCTTCACAGCGATTTCTCTGTTCTCTGTAATTATTAATATAATCAAATTTGATGTAAAGAGAAAAAAGTTAAAAATAAATTTTGTCCTGGCAAGTTTTGACTAACTTAATGGAGGATTTTGCCGTTGGAGATTTTTAATTTGGATTGGATCACTGGTTAAAGAATCAATCTATCAACTTCAAACCCCAACATCTGAAGAAATATCGATATTAGAGATTTGGTGTTCAGAACTTTTTGGAGGAAATTGGATTTCCTACAAGTTTGTCATTTAAATTTTTTCTGTAGCTCTTTTTTTATTTACGAGATAGGGGCAAAAAAAATGAGAATTTCATGAAAAAATTGGGTTAGTGACCCGTACTACCTTGCTGGTGGGAGTTAGGGTTACGCCGCAATAGACACTTTTGTAGAGCATTCAATTCTGAAGAAACCCTATCATTAATCAAGATTATACCATAAAATGCCTCGGAGCTGTAGAGTTTTGAAGAAAAAAAAAATCAAAGTTTTCGTGTATTTTATACGGGAAATCTTTATACACCTTGGTCGAGCACTTAATATTATTAATATTAAGGGCTCCAATCTTCAGGGAATTTTTGTTTAGGTATTTCCCTCAAAATTTCGAAACTGAAAAAAAAAAAATAAAATAGTCGCGAAAAAAAAGCACCATAATATATATAGATATATTTCAGTCTCTCTTATTACTTTCAAAACAGGGAAATTGAAAAAAGTGTTAGTTATAAGTTTATAAACAAAATATCAATATCACCTTGGTCAATTAGTTTTAGGAAAGAGCACCGTGCGGAGCTGTCAGGCACCCGATTTGAGTCCTTTTTTGTTGTTGTAAGGTTGCCACATCCGTCATTGACATTGCTGCCAAATTACAGCGTTAAAGCTTTTTATAAAACTGACACCATCTTGAATATATCTGCATCTGTGGGTGTTTTCGATTTTTACGAGTTTCAAATGGAATCGACTTTGCATAAACGGGTGTGGCGGTAGGCGAGAAAAAAATAAAAATCAGAAGGAGGCTTAGAAAAACAAATAAAAATTCATTCGGGAGAAAATATTAAAAAAGACAGGAAGTAAATTTTAAAATTAGCTTTTCCATTTTAAAATTAATAATTAAAATTTGTAAAATCTTATAATAAAATAAATATATTAAAAACCGAATAATAAAAATATAAAATAGTGTTGTATTAAATAAATAATATATTAAAATCTTATAATAAAATAAATATTTTAAAAACTAATAATAAAAATATATAAAGTGTTATATTAAATAATTCATAATATAAATAAATAAATATAATAAAATCTTATAAATAAAATAAATATATTAAAATCCGATAATGAAAGATATGAAGTGTTGTATTAAATAATCCTATTTGTAAATAAAATAAATATATTGAAATTTATATATAGTCCATGAAGCTACTATATATTGGTGACCCCAACTATGAACAGCAGCACCCGACGAAAGGACACAAGAAAATGAAAAATATGCCACAATCATCTACCAGGTCGGCGGCCATTCGGACATGGTTTTCCGCCCAAGCCGTCGACCGACAATATAGGTACGTCGGGCAAGGGAAGTTTGTTATAACTTCCCCGACGGTACCACCTCGCTCCCCATGGCAACTAGCAACAACATCATCAACAAACATCATCACCTCCTGTTGGCCTATCGTGCCACCACTACAACGGCCTATCGTGCCACCTCTACAGCGGCCTATCGAGCCACCTCTACAACGGCCTATCGAGCCACCACTACAACGGTCTATCGTGCCACCTCTACAGCGGCCTATCGAGCCACCTCTGCAACGGCCTATCGAGCAACCACTACAACGGCCTATCGTGCCACCTCTACAGCAACCTATCGTGCCACCTCTACAGCAACCTATCGTGCCACCTCTACAGCAACCTATCGTGCCACCTCTACAACAACCTATCGTACCACCTCTACAGCGGCCTATCGTGCCACCACTACAACGGCCTATCGTGCCACCTCTACAGCTGCCTATCGTGCCATCACTACAGTGGCCCATCGAGCCACCATTACCGCCCAGTTGGCCCATCGAGCCACCACCACCGCCCAGTTGGCCCATCGAGCCAGCACTACCACCCAGTTGGCCCATCGAGCCACCCCTACCGCCCAATTGGCCCATCGTGCCAAGATTTACCATTAATCCCTTTCTTAAAGTTTCGTTAACACGTTAACTGGTAGGGGGGTGATGTGGCGGTAGGCGAGAAAAAAATAAAAATCAGAAGGAGGCTTAGAAAAACAAATAAAAATTCATTCGGGAGAAAATATTAAAAAAGACAGGAAGTAAATTTTAAAATTAGCTTTTCCATTTTAAAATTAATAATTAAAATTTGTAAAATCTTATAATAAAATAAATATATTAAAAACCGAATAATAAAAATATAAAATAGTGTTGTATTAAATAAATAATATATTAAAATCTTATAATAAAATAAATATTTTAAAAACTAATAATAAAAATATATAAAGTGTTATATTAAATAATTCATAATATAAATAAATAAATATAATAAAATCTTATAAATAAAATAAATATATTAAAATCCGATAATGAAAGATATGAAGTGTTGTATTAAATAATCCTATTTGTAAATAAAATAAATATATTGAAATTTATATATAGTCCATGAAGCTACTATACGGGTTTCTATTAAATTTCGCGATAAAAAAGGATTCAACAGTGCGAAGACCTTGGAAATGTTGACTTGTTTCGGCAAAGATACTCTATTGAAAACAATCGTTTATGTGTGGAACGAATGCTTCAGAGGTGGACGTGAGTCGGTTGAGGAGGATGAACGCAGTGACAGGCCTTCGACATCGAAAATCGACGAAAGAGAACAAATTGACCATTAGAAAGCTGAGAGGGCTTGAACATGGCGTATGGATCCGTTCAAAGCAATTTGATTAATGATTTGGGCTTCAGACGTGTCGCTACAAAGCTGGTGCCGAAAGAACTGAAATTTATGAAAAAAAGGGACCGCGTTGATGTCGCGAAAGACATGATTTCGATGGCTGAATTCGACCAACGCATAATTACTGGAGAAGACACGTGGGTTTATGAGTATGGCATGCAATCCATGTATGAATGGCGTTCTCGGATGAGCCAAAACCGAAAAAAACACGTCGTTTTCAGTCGAAAAAGAAGTCGATTTTCACGGTTTTCATGATTACAATGGTGTTGTGTATCATGAAGTCTTGCCGCAAAGTTTGCGTGAAGCAGTTCGCTAAAAAATACCGGATTTGTGGCTAAACAACTCACTGCATCACCATAACACCGCACCGCCGCATAATGCCATCGTTATCCACAATTTTTTGACCAAGAACCGAACGAATCATCAGGTGTGTGCTCCAGCGTTACCAAATTTTATAGGACAAATACTAAATTACTATATATATACAGGCAAATCAGGCAAAAACATTTTTTTCGCCAAGGCGATTACTCCATTTAAGTAAAATGGGTACGCTCTAGCGACTGGCGTTATTTTCAGCTTCCGATCTAGACCGGAAGTGCGTTATTTAGACCGGAAGTATATTTTTTTAAATTGGATGGAATTAGACCTCGAATTCGGATTCCACGATGAAAAATATAAAAAATTTTCATTTGGAACATTTTTCAAAAAAAATAACGTTTTCGCCCTCTAAATGACCTTTGAAGTTGTTCAAGCTGGAATTAGACTTTTAACTCCGGAATTGCAATATTTTACAGCGAATTCAAATTATACGTCGTAAGTTGTGCATGCTGGGTTGAAACAGGGACTTTATCGCCTCCGCTTCCTACCGAAAGTGGAATACTCATACCGGAAGTAGTCCTTTTAACAGCGGAATTGAGTTTTTTTACAGCGAATTCATATTATGCGCCATAACTTGTGCATGCTTATAATCTACAGCAAATGTCTCACACTGCAACCCTCTATATCTCCGCAACTAATCATAGGATGACTTCGGGCCCATTGAGACTTTTGATCAGCAGGTTGAGAACTACCTTTCTGCAAAGTTTCAGCGAATTTGACCGGGACCCGATTTCCATACAATTTGTGCGGGGTCCTTTGGTGATATTTTTACTCAAAATGGGTCAATTTTATGAATACATTTTATAGGACAAAAAGTGCTTACAATAAGCTAGAGAATACGTGTGAATTTTTTCAGAGTTTTTTGGAACATTTTTGGGTTTCCAAATCCAAAAACCAAAAAAAGTCGAAAAAAATACCTGAAAAAAATTCACACGTTTTTTTTTTTTTGCTAATTTCAAGCACTTTCTGTTCTATACATTTTTTTGTAAAGTTGATTTGTTATAACATTGCCGTACAAAATGGCCATTCTGAAAGAGCATCATTTCGAATCGCACAATTGAACGTGCGTGCACAAAACTCTCGTTTTAGATGGTTTAAGTGAAATTAAAAATAATATTATTTACAAAACTTGTCAGGAATTTTTAAATGCTTTTGTTCATATTTAAAGTGAATATAATTTTTCACTATAATTTGAATATTAAAAAAGAAAGAAAAATTATATAAGTATCTTCTTAAGAATAAATGACAATTGCACAAATATTCCTTGCATTTCTGACTAAATTAACTACGTTCAGAAACATTAGGTTAGGTTGGAAATAGGAAGCAAGGTGGTTTAACTAATGCCTTAAGCTTAAATCATTATGCTATGAT
Source organism: Dysmachus trigonus (assembly GCA_949715965.1). NCBI lineage: Eukaryota > Metazoa > Arthropoda > Insecta > Diptera > Asilidae > Dysmachus > Dysmachus trigonus. The sequence goes on from OX454321.1 coordinate 47,700,969, forward strand.
TTATCTAATTACACAACAAAAGTTATACTTTCTTTTGAAATTTTAAAGTATTCTACAAACTGCCTTATACCGACCACCGGTATTAGGGCTTTGCTCACAACTCCGTTGTCGTATTTCCGACCAAAATATTTTATTGTTTTTTGTTAACAAATTATAAGGATTCATAATAAATATAGCTTTTGGACACTACTAAAAGGTAAATGTTTGGGAAAAAACGTAAAGTATTAATCTCAATGCTTTTAAATTATTGCAAAATCAATACGCCAGATTTAAGGATTTCTTCTAAAGTTTTATAGAAGAATGGGACTTCTGCAATAATAACTCCAATACATTAAACAAATGGGAAGCAATTATTGGCCATTGTCGACCACTATAATATGAGATATGCCGGTACATATTGTAACAATCATTGACTTGTTTACATGCAACGGAAAAAAAAATTATTAGCAGAAATATAAAGTGGTCGGAATTAGGGAGGCGGTCGGAAATAGGCCACTTTACGTTAAAACACATATTTCGAGGTGGTTCAAAAAATATCCCACCATACATATACACTAGGGTGCTTTTTTTCGCGACTATTTTTTTTTTTTCAGTCCCACCTCGAAATTTTGTGGCTAATACCTAAACATACATTCCCTGAAAATTGGAGCCCAAAAAAATAATATTTAGTACTAGACCAAGACGCATAAAGATTTCCCATATAAAATACACGTGAACTTTGATTATTTTTCTTCAAATCTCTACAACTCAGAGGCATTTTATGGCACAATCTTGGGCAATGGTAGGGTTTCTTCAGAATTGAATGCTCTACAAAAGTGTCCATTGCGATGTAACCCTAACTCCCACCAGCGAGGTAGTACGGGTCATTGACCCCAATTTTTCCACGAAATTCTCGCTTTTTGCCCCTATCTCGTAAACAACAACAGGTACGGAAAAAGTGAATATTACAAACTTGTAGGAAATTTAATTTACTCCAAAAAGTTTTTGAACACCAAATCCCTAACATCGATATTTCTTGAAATATTGGGCTTCAAAGTTGAGGTAGTGTGGAAGTTTCATGGGTTATTGAGCTAAATTGTAGAAACACTATCTCAATTTCCAAGACCAATATCTCAAGAAATATCGATGTTAGCGATTTGGTGTTCAGAACTTTTTTGTAGGAAATTGAATTTGCTACAAATTTGTCATATTCACTTTTTCTATACCTCTTGTTATTTAAGAGATAGGGGCAAAAAGCGAGAATTTCGTGGAAAAATTGGGGTCAATGACCCGTACTACCTCGCTGGTGGGAGTTAGGGTTACATCGCAATGGACACTTTTGTAGAGCATTCAATTCTGAAGAAACCCTACCATTGCCCAAGATTGTGCCATAAAATGCCTCTGAGTTGTAGAGATTTGAAGAAAAATAATCAAAGTTCACGTGTATTTTATATGGGAAATCTTTATGCGTCTTGGTCTAGTACTAAATATTATTTTTTTGGGCTCCAATTTTCAGGGAATGTATGTTTAGGTATTAGCCACAAAAATTCGAGGTGGGACTGAAAAAAAAAAAAATTGTCGCGAAAAAAAAGCACCCTAATATACACGCATCAAAAAGGTGGGACACTTTTAATACCGCCGTGCCTCAAAGAGTTAAACTCGCCAGACAATTTTAGACCTCTGGCAACGTTTACATTTTTTTCCATAATACCGACTAAGCGCTCAATTTTCTTTTTATTCGTTATTTAACTCTATTATTAAAAATAATAAGAAACTGTTATTTTCCAGTAAAAAATCACCCTACTTAAGTTTTCTCGTTCTCCATCACCTCACTCTCACTACAGATTCGCTCCCGACTAAAATTGTCACTTGGGGACGGTGTATACCGACTTCAAGTGACAACGAGAATACTGCAACTCTCGATATTTGTCGATATATACCGACAGCTGTCACTCAGAGTGATTTTAAATTTTCAGGAATTTTCAGGGAAATACATTAGACGCATGGACGTTCGGATAAAATGTCATTCGGGGACTGTCCGTTCGAGGACTGACATTCGGGGGAGTGGGCGGCAACGTCCTGAAGGCCTTCCTCGAAAACAACTCAAATTGAAATTAACTGTTGAGTTTAATCAAAATTTGTCCATTAGAATTTAGTCCACAAATGAAAGGTTGTCAAAAGTAAAAGCGAAAGTATAATGTAGTTGGCAAAACTAAAAAAACAAAAGATATAAGAGTTATTACTGACAGGTGTGCTTCAATTGTTATCTGAGTCTAAATTATTATTAAGTGTTAATCGACGGAAAGTTTAGTCAGAATCTTGTTCAGCAAGATATAAGAAGTCTGTTGTGTAGAAGGGTATTTTTTTTTTGTCAACGTTTTTGAATAAACAAACATTTTTCAACGACTCGACTGTGTTCTTTGGAGATCCCTACCAGAAATAACAACAGGTTATGGGCCCAGTCTCACGAGAAAGTAGCATCTTCAGGAACAAACGTTGTTGGAAGTCTGGAAAGTGAGGTTAGGACTGGAGCAAGCACGTTGGACGGCAAATTACACCGGCACGCCAAATTCACACGTCAGGCGAACAGAATCGTTTCACAGCAAGTCAGCCAAGGCCCAACAAGCGTCGTGGAGCATTTTTGTACGCAAAAGTCAAGAAAATAGAAGAAGGAAAATGCTCAAATTGTAAGTACAGTCACATTCAAAAGTCAAGTCACAAAATCAACATGGATACAGTCAAGTTACAGTTGGTGATGCTCAGTCAGGATTCTCATGGAGAGGTCAACTTTGTACCATGGAGATTGAAGTTAGATGTTGTCATGAAAACAAAGAAAATGTTTGATATAGCCACGGGTGTAAAAGCAAGACCGGCAGGAGCAGCTGATACTCCAGAAGTCAAGACATGGATTGAAAAAGACTTGGAGGCTCAGCAGCTCATTGTTTTGAATGTGAGCGATCAGATAGCGTACAAAATTGCAAATTGTTTGACAGCAAAACAAATGCTGGAAAAATTAGTTAGACTGTATGGTACAAAGACTGATATGACATTGGAAATTCTGCGAAGACAATTTTTCACTTACATTTTTGATGAAAAGAAGTCGGTCATAGAAAACTGTATGGAGTTGTTGTCCATAGGTGAGCAACTGTCAACTGAGAATGATCCTGTACGAGACAACTGGATGATGTCGAGAATTCTGAGCATGTTGCCACCCAGACTGGTACACTTTGGTACATCATGGGACAACGTGACAGACGCAGACAAAAACTCCACAACAATGATCGAGCGGTTGCGACTTGAGGATGAAAGACAGAACAACCAAAACAAAGGACAGGAAACAACCTCATTGAATGCACTTTTGGTGAAGAAATACCACAACAAGAAGTCGCATAGAAAGTCAACACAAAAGAATGAGAAAGGTGGCTTGGAATGTTACAAGTGTGGATTGAAAGGTCATGTCAAAAAGGACTGCAGGAACAAGCCATGTGCCAAATACCTGGAATATTGTAAGAAGACTTATGCCTGTAATTCGTGTGGTAAAAAAGGTCACTTTTCGATAGAGTGTTCACAGCGAGGGAACAACAACAATGAACCAAGAGGGAAACCAAACGTCTGGCTGACAGTGAGTCTGAAAACGTCTGACCTGGATAGCAGTCCTGATCACCTGGAGGACAAATCAACAACATGGTATCAAGATAGCGGTGCGAGTCAACATATGACCTCACATCGTGATTGGTTCACTGAATTCGACGAACTAAGAAGGCCCATTTCAATTCTGCTAGGTGATTCGACGGAGATAGATGGCGTTGCAGTCGGCACGGTGGAACTGGAAGCATTTGATGGAAATAAGTGGCATCCTATTACACTGAAGGACGTCTTGTATGTTCCAGAACTGAAGTTCAACCTATTTTCGGTCAGCCACATGCTCGACCAAGGGTATGTGATGAAGTCAGACAAGGACAGAGCAGAATTTTTGAAAGCAGACAAGATGACAACTGTAGGTGTAGCAAAAAGGCATGGCAATCTTTTCGCAATGATGTTGAGACGTGCGAATCGACCGACTGGCATGGCAGCAATTTCGATTCGAACGTGGTACGAGAGGTTGGCGCACCAGAATGTGAAGTATGTGAGAGACGTTCTGAACAGGAAAGGCATAAAGTTTATCGATGACTGGAACAACTACTGCTGCGAAGGCTGTGATTATGGCAAACACCATCGCAAATCTCACCCTGAGAATGACAAGGTGGCGAAGCAACCCCTAGACCTTGTTCATGTGGACATGGGCGAGATGAGAGAACCGTCGCTAGGTGGCGCTAAGTACTACTTAGTATTCAAGGATGATTTTTCGCACTTTAGAACTGTTTACTTCATGAAGACAAAGAGTGAAGCACCAGACAAGCTGAAGTTGTTTGTGAGGATGGCAGAAAACCAACTTGGAAGGAAAATTAAATGTCTACGTTCTGACAATGGAAAGGAGATAAGAAATGCAGTTATTGATAAGTTTCTGACGGACTTGGGAATTTTTCACACATTTACAAATCCACATACGCCACAACAGAATGGAAGAATAGAATGTGAGATGAGAACTATCGCACGCTCAGCCTCGACAGCAGCCAACATGGATATAAGACTGTGGGCGGAGGCAGTTTCATACGCGGTTTTTACACTCAACCAGACTGGGACAAGCACTGTGAAAGGAAAAACTCCAGCTGAGCTATGGTTTGGACGTCAGATGGACCTGAATAAGCTGAAGACTTTTGGTTGCGAATGTTACATTTTGTTACAAGAACACAAGAGAGGCAAGTTCGACCGGAAGTCAGAGAAGGGTTATCTGGTTGGATACGACTTGAACTCGCCAACTTATCGGGTCTACATTCCTAGACGTAGTCAGCGAAGCAAATGTAAATTTCAGTGAAGAATATGAGAGGAGCAAGACAAGTTGTGACAGAGACAAGTGAAGTTGAACCAAAGGAAGAAAGTGCCAAAGAAGACAGCCAAACTGAGACTGATGAATACGACACTGGTGAAGATGAAAATGAAGAACAGGAAAGTGTCAAGGAAGAAGAAATTGAACCCCCCACCGAAACTCGAAAGAGATCAGTTCGTTCAACGAGAGGAATTTTGCCAAAGAGATATGAAGACGCAGTGATGTGGTACGGCAGAGGTGTTAGTCGAGAAGATACAGTACTGATTGGGGAAGCTGAGGACATCACGGTGTCTGAAACGTTGAAGGATCCAAAATGGCGACGAGCTATGGAAGAATACAAATCACTGGTTGACAGGAAGACATGGAGACTAGTAGAGTGTCCTGAAGGAGTGAAACCACTGACTTGCAGATGGGTTTTGACGGAGAAATCGAATAGCAAATTGAAAGCGAGGCTGGTTGCTCGAGGTTTTGAGCAACAGAAAGGAATCGATTACGATGGGACTTTCAGTCCAGTGGCAAGTTACACATCGATTCGACTCATACTTAGTCATGTCGCTTCAGAAGGATGGAAGTTGATAACATTCGATGTAAAGACAGCATTTCTGTATGGCAAGCTGAAGGAAGTTCTATACATGGTGCAACCGGAAGGATTCGAAGACGGGTCAGAAAATGTATGTCAGCTGTTCAAAGCCATTTATAGCTTGAAACAGGCACCGAAGCAGTGGAACAAAGAAATTACAAGTTCATTTGAAGAAATTGGTTTGGAAAGCTCAGACGATGATCCGAGTGTGTTCTACAACAAAGACAAGACGACAATTGTGGCCTTGTTTGTAGATGATGGATTAGTCGCTGGCAAGAACGGGAAGGAAATTTTTGAACTTTTGAAGATGATTGGCAAGAAGTTCGAAATTACACACAGCAAAACATTCCAAAACCAATTCACGTACCTCGGCATGGACTTGAAAATCGACTCAAAAGGAATTTTTGTGAGTCAACCGAAATATACTGAGAAGATTTTGAAGTGGATGGAAATGGAAGATTACAACCCTGCACCTGGCTGAATAAGCGGCTAAATTGGAATACTCAACTAAACTACTCATTAAATAAGGCCACGCGAGCCATGTGGGCCTGTAGAAGACTTTTTGGTAGGACATGGGGTCTCAACCCAAAGATGATACTGTGGTTATATAACACAATTGTCAAACCAATTGTTGCTTATGCCGCCCTTGTATGGTGGCCCAAAGTTCAGCAGCAGATGGCAATTGCTAAGTGCAACAAGCTACAACGGCTTGCTTGCCTCTCCATAACAGGAGCCATGAGGACTTGTCCAACACTCGCCATGGAGGCGATAGTGGGACTCGAACCCCTGCACTTTTTCATTTTGAAATCAGCTGCAATTTGTGATCTGAGAGTGCAAATAACATCCAAAATGCAAATTGCTGACAATGGTCACATGAGCATCCTGCAGCGCATCCCTGACTTAAGGATCTGTTCTATAACAGACTACATGACCAGGGAACTGAGCTTCGGGAGGAGATTCAGGATTCTCATCCCTGAACGTGCAGACTGGAATGGCGGCGGCCTCAGTCTGGACCCCAGAACTCTCCGTTGGTTCACAGATGGCTCAAAAACGGAACACGGTGTTGGTGCTGGTGTCTATGGACCCAACACCAAGGTCTCGATAGCAATGGGAAAATGGCCCAGCGTTTTCCAGGCTGAAATCCATGCCATTGAAGCCTGCGCCCTTCTCAATATTAACAAGAGACTTAAAGGTGCCAATATCACTATCTTTTCCGATAGCCAAGCGGCCCTCAAGGCACTCTCGTTATGGCGCTTCTCGTCTAGACTTGTTAAAGAATGCTTTGATACCCTTCAACACTTAGCAACTTCCAACAGGGTTACCCTCTGTTGGGTACCGGGACACTCCGGCGTTGAGGGAAATGAGGTTGCTGATGAACTTGCCAGGGAAAGTTCATCTTCTCGACTCAAGGGTCCTGAGCCCTTCTGCAGCATTGGCTGGTCTTCGTCCAAAGCTGTGATAGAAGAATGGGTCAGGAATCTACAGTGCATACACTGGGATAACTTCCCTGGAATCCGGCAAGCTAAAGAGCTCGTCAGACCCTATACCTACACTGAAATCAATGCTTTGAGTAAAGCGGATCTCAGACTGTTGGTAGGTTACCTAACTGGCCACCATGGGCTAAGATACCACCTATATAAAATAGTCTGTCAAATGAGACGGAATGTCGTCTGTGTCTTGAAGACGACGAAACTACATCACACATTTTGTGTGCTTGTCCGGCTTTGGCACGGTTAAGAAGGGGGATCTTCGGTCAAGAGTTCCTGGACTCGGCTGAAGCTCGTTCATCTTCTGTAAAAGACCTTCTGGCGTTCCTTAGGGTAGCAGATCGTCTTTTACTGTAAAGGGGATTCGGCACAAAAGACCGCCTGGTCGCAGTGCCCACCATGAGGGTCACCCCTAACAATAATAATAATAATAACTCCTATCGAACCTGGTATGGTGGCCAAGTCAATTGATTTTCCAAATGACGAGAAAGTGCTTGCTGGAACTCCTTACCGCGAGGCCATGGGAAGTTTGCTCTACCTGGCTACAATTTCAAGACCTGACATCAGCTACGCGGTGAGCTTCCTCAGCAGACATTGCAGTGATCCAAAGAAGAGTCATTGGAAAATGACGAAGAGAGTTTTTCAGTATCTCAAAGCGACACCTGGGGCAGGTATTTATTTTGATGGAGACAAGGAGATAAAGGTGTACACAGATGCTGACTTCGGAGGAGAGAAAGAGTCAATGAAATCTACTAGTGGTGGTTTGATCTACAGAGGTGGACCAATTGTTTGGTATTCTCTGAGGCAGAAAGTGATGTCAACTTCAACGGCGGAAGCAGAGTACAGAGCAGCATATCAAGTGATCGACGACGTGTGCTGGCTAAAGCGACTGGCCCTGGAACTTGGCATCATGAAAGAAGATCGGCCCATTCCTATGTTTGTGGACAACAAATCAGCTGTTCACATGTTGCAAAATACCCACGAGGGGAAATTGAATAAGGGAAAGAAACATATTGAGATTTTGAGAAAGTTTATTAAGTATCACACGGAGGCAACTGTTAGTATTGAACACATTGAAGGAAAGAAACAAATTGTAGATATTTTTACAAAGCCTTTGAGTAAAGTGTTTTTTAGGTTGAATCGTTTATTTTTGATTAAGGAGGAGTGTTGAGTTTAATCAAAATTTGTCCATTAGAATTTAGTCCACAAATGAAAGGTTGTCAAAAGTAAAAGCGAAAGTATAATGTAGTTGGCAAAACTAAAAAAAACAAAAGATATAAGAGTTATTACTGACAGGTGTGCTTCAATTGTTATCTGAGTCTAAATTATTATTAACTGTTAATCGACGGAGAGTTTAGTCAGAATCTTGTTCAGCAAGATATAAGAAGTCTGTTGTGTAGAAGGGTATTTTTTTTTTCAACGTTTTTGAATAAACAAACATTTTTCAACGACTCGACTGTGTTCTTAACTAACGTTATTCAATGAATTTCCTCATTCAGTAATAATTCATTAATATTGAAACTGACTTGTTATAAAGTTATTGTTCAGTGACAACAATTTGGAATTAATATTCGCTCTCTGTAGGTCAATGATATTGGCATTTTATTTGCATTATCGCTACATTGCTGTGTTGATTGTAAACAAGTTGTAGTGCAAAAACGCCCATCTCTGATGGGCAAGTGAGATATAACTTCCCATTACGAAAAACCAAGCGTATTAGCCGGAGTTCTGCCTTCATTTCATTCTGATAAGCGATGAAGTGCTGCTATTCGTAGCCAAAGTACATTACCCACTGAACAAAATTCAACTAATCATGTTCAAATGTAATCTTATCCTTTCGGATGATTTTGTAATTGTAAAATAATAATAAATTAATATTGTATACAAGCTCCTTACAACTCAACAAATGTTTGCATGTATCTAAGGTAACTGTGCCACGTTACAGATTTCCCTACTAAAAGGATCCCTGACCGCTACACCTACCTACGAAATGCAATATTCCTACAATAAAAAAAAAAAAAAAACATTCCTTCAATATTACTTCTCCACGAACAGTATAATTATTCTTGGGAAAATCGCGGTATATAACTTCGATGTAGCGATTAGAGTACGAATAAAATCCATGCGATGAATATGAACAAAACTAATTAGATAAGAAATAAAAATGCTACATTTAAACAATTTTGCATTGTGGGTATTATCTTCCACTAGAATGAACAAAACCGTTCGTATTTCTAGATCAACCAAATGCCCATAAGTAATCATATTACTCTAAGGTTATGCGTTGGAACTGCTGTTATCGCACGATTAGTTAGGTTTTTAAATGAAGGAGAAATGTAAGCATTGGCGACAGGTATCAACTCATTTATTTAAGAACTGAATGTGATTTCTAACGCCTAAAGGCCCAATTACAATGAACGGATCTGAGCGCAACAGAACCGAATTGAAATGTTAAATTGGTTTTCTCACCAGACGTTTTCTACCTCAGCGATTACATTGAAAGGATTACAAGCGGATTCGATCGGAATTACGCGCAGTCAGTTTCGTTTGTTTAGAAATCGCCGGATTGAAATGCGTACTTTGACATTTCTATCCGTTCAGATCCGTTCATTGTAATTGGGCCTTAAGTGTAACTAATGCTGGATAATATACAGTTTTCAAATGACATGGCGAACTTCAATGAAACAAAGGGGCGTAACCGGACAGGGTAGAACCGTCGGGAAGGTTCCCCCGAATGTAATCTAAATCGAAAGTATCCTCTAAATAAAAATCTTCGGGAGTAGGTATTAGAACTAGGGTTTAGAATGCAACGTAATTTACCTGATGGCTTAAAGCATACTTGTAAGCGAAGTGGAGCAATAATAGTAATAAAGCAGTGACTTTCGCAAACGCAAACTTAACACTTATTCTCTATGGAACTTACGGTATTTTCATTATCGATATTATTCTGCCCATCATCCAGGCTAATTTCCACATTCTCAAACTGTTCAGTAACTGATTCACTAACAACTTCATCCATTTTCGATGTTCCTTCAACCTAAACAGCAACTTGTCATTTGTCAAATATCATCAAATTACAGTGGGCTACTTTCTTACCCACTAGCTCACAGTCCCTCGATCTTTGCGTACTACAGTATTGCCAGACTATTGAAATATCCCCACTGAAAGCGGCAAATGTTCCTACCACTGACATAATAATAGGTCTGTTCGTTGGCAATCCTGTGGCACCCCAGTGCGCACCAGTGCGCCCTAGCTGCACTGGTTTTTAAACGTCAAGTGACAGTTCTGTGTTTTTTGAGAAACCTGGGGCATCCTGGTGCACCCTGGTTTTACCCCAGATAAAAACTCAAGGTTAATGACGGTTATCAGTTTAATTGTTAACAGATACGGTATTTAAAGTGGAATTAACTCTTGTTGCGGGCACAAGAACTTAATTTTAGCATTTCGATGTGAAAATTATGAAAAAGTAGTGGTTTTATTTTATAATTTTTGTGTAAAAGGCCAGATGACAGTTCTCCTTTTTAATAAGCTGTTCGCTGGAGTGAACTACAGGTCGCACCAGTGCGCCTGGGGTGCCACAGGTTTTCAAGCCAACGAACAAACCAAGTGTCTCATTTTGATTTTAACGATTTCGAAACTAAAATTTCGGAAAAAAATAAGGAAAATACCAAAAAGTGCGATTTTTTTTAAGGTAATCGAAAATTGGGAAGTCCAGATTACGGTCAACTTTCCGATTTCAATGAAACATTGTAGGGAAATTCGCCTAAGCTGAAAACCAACATATATACCAAAACAAAGGTCTTGTCGCAAAGCCGTACTTTCCGGGAAATTCAACTTTGAATTTTCCTAAAAGTCGCTTCGTCAACAAGAAATTTCGGCATTTATAGCAGCAATTCTTACAGAATATCATTTAAGGTACTAGTATCTATTAGGAGGTAAAAAAAAACACATTTTCAATATTTTTTGTTTACACTTTATTTATCAGATAAGGTAATCAAACTTTTTCTATAATATCAAGGAACTCTTGTAGTATACAAAAAAAAAAAATTTTTTTCATTATCCCAATCAAGAGCGCCCTATAAAGAGCGCCAAAATCGACCCCTCAAAAAAATCGTGCTCCATGGCGGACAGTTAATCTCTGGAACGGCAAGTCTGAAACAAAAAAATCAAAATGGGTTTTAAAAAGGAAGCAGTCTTACACAAGAATTCTCCAGAAAATTTCAAAAAGTAGAAAAAAAAATGACACCTAATTGGCAAGGCAGGGTTAAGCAAGAGCAAAATAGCTAGAATTCGGTCAAAATATGGTCTTATTTTCGAAGTAAGTTTTTGTACGGGATCAGCAGTCCAGTTATTATATGTCAGTGGACGACGGTTAGCAATCCAGTTGTTTCATGCCAATGACATCTGCGAAAGGTGAATTTCCGCAATACAAATACCTTTGATAATGGGAAATTTTACTCATGACACATAAAGCTGTGATTAATTTTTCTTCCCACTGTTGGTAACCAAAAGGGTGTTTACAAAATACGGGAGGATAGGGAGTGTCATTTTAAGATTTTCTTGTTTTGTCAGTACCTTTGGTTTAATTTATGTTTAAGGTTCTTAATTTTCCACTTCCGTAATAAGGACGAATTGGAAAAACATACATAAAGTAATGAAGCTGCAGTTAATTTGAACGAGGGTGAGTAATAAGCATGGGCGTTCCCCTCGACCAACTATGTAAACAGGATTGGTGCAAGCTTTACTGTATTAAAAATGTGAAAATGCTCTGAATTGTAAATTATTATGTAGATTTAATTTTCCAAAACTAGATGGAAATTATAGTAAGAGATAGATATTTATGAAAAGTCTAATGGGAACAAATTGTTAGATTTGTGAGAATTTGTCGTTTGGCTCGTAGTACTCGGGGCAAAGCGCGGTATATACGTTTTCTGAGAGAGGCTTTTTGGGATAATGCCTGAATGTGCGCTTTGTGTGATTTTTTAATGTATATTCTTTGTAATTGCAAACTTAATTGTATAATATAATTTGATTATAATTCTAACATAAGTGTTGCTTCCAGCAGACCATGTTCATCAATTTAAATGTCCTCATAACCCTGTTGGGCTTAATTTTGCCAGTGTTAAGCCAGTGGAGCACAACGAAAGCAAACAACCCATTTAATTATGAAAACTACTCAACGACCAGTAGAACAGACCTTGGGATGGATCCCAGAGACAGATCACAGACAGAAAATCCCAACCGTTTTAGGAACGAAAATGTGTTCCCGAAAACAAATAAAAACACAGATTACTTAAGAAGGACATTCCAGTATGGCAGTAGGACTGATGAAACTTTCCCAGCAACGGCAAAAGGCAGTACCAATCAATACTCGCGGAATGTGTTCTTCAGGCAACCGACTTATTTTATAACTGCGTCGAACGTTGTCCGTCCAGGATTAATATATCAAGTCACTGTATCCATTCTGCAGGCGTTGTATCCGATAACTGTTCATGCAAGTATATCGCGAGACGGCGTCGAAATGAGTGCAGATTCGAAAGAGGTAAAAGAAGGCATTCCTGAGACCTTACTTATGCGCGTCCCCCCAACAAGCGCTGTCGGTGAATATAAGCTCCGAGTCGAAGGGCTATATAACAACATTTTGGGAGGAATTGCTTTTTTGAATGAAACTACATTGACATTCTCACAGAGATCCATGACAATATTTATCCAAACCGACAAACCAGTGTATATGCAGGGTGAAACAGTACGTTTCAGAACAATACCACTTACTACCGAACTAAGAGGTTTCGATAATGCAATAGATGTTTATATGCTGGATCCCAAAAAGCACTTAATTCGACGATGGCTTTCGCGACAATCAAATTTGGGGAGCGTTAGTCTACAATATAAGCTTTCTGATCAGCCACCTTATGGGCGTTGGACTATACGGGTAGTTGCCCAAGGTCAAGTTGAAGAGGGCCACTTCACCGTAGAAGAATATTATCAGACAAGGTTTGAGGTTAATGTTACCATGCCAGCATTCTTTTTTAATACTGACCACTTTATTGAGGGTCGAGTCATGGCTAATTTTACAAGCGGAGGACCAGTGAAAGGAAATCTTACCCTTAAAGCTATTATCCGACCAATTGGATGGTTTGACATGAAAGAATTAAATAAAAAATACCGAGTTGGAGATATAAACTACGAGCTTCCAAGAAGTTCCTATCAACCGTATTACACTGAAAATCCAATAAACAACTTGGATCAACCCTATGGCCCAACTTACTATCAGGATCAAAACTTCGTTGAAAGACACTTTAATTTCGATGAAAAATGGCCTTTTTGGATGGCAAAGCCTGAAGGTAACCAAATATATGATTCAAGAACCGGTACCTATAAGAGCACTTTACCTTATTTGAGATTTTTCAATGGAACTTTTCATTTCAAATACCCTATGTATGAGCTGGAACAGTTGGTTCCTAATTTAGCTAACATGGATGTTATGATAGTAGCAACAGTTGGTGAAAAATTTTACGATGAAATAATATCTGGCTATGCTGTTTCAAGAATATATAACTCATCTATAAAATTGTCTTTCCTTGGTGATTCTCCGCAAGTGTTTAAGCCTAGCATGCCTTTTACTTTGTATTTGATCGTGGAATATCATGATGGTTCCCCAATTACTTTCGATCCTTATAATCAGGGTACTATGGAAATTAGCGGATACATAGAAAGTAGATCGAGAGGCAGAAGGGACTATATCACTCGAAGATTGCAGATGTCGGAACAATCTGGTGTATGGGAACTTAAAATTGACTTGCGAAACGATCTGGATCTTAACGAAGGCAGAGAGAGTAGGGAATTCTTGAAAGATATTCAGTCCATGAAAATACACGCCACTTATGTTGACAACCGCGGAGATAGAGCTGAAACGGATCTACTCTTACTTAGTCATTTTTCACCCTTGAACCACCATATACAAGTTTCTACAAGTACTAAGGATCCAAAAGTCGGCGAATATATAATATTCCACATACGAAGTAATTTCTTCATAGAATCTTTTAACTACTTAATCTTGTCAAAGGGACTCATTCTTTTAAATGGCCAGGAGCCCATTGATGAAGGCATCCATACGATGGCCGTTACACTAAGTGCTGAAATGGCTCCTGTTGCTACAGTTGTGGTTTGGAAGATCACTCAACAAGGGCAAGTGGTAGCTGATTCTCTAACTTTCCCTGTAAATGGGATTTCGAGAAATAACTTTACAGTTTTCATCAATAATAGAAAAGCCCGTACTGGGGAGAAAGTAGAAGTGGCCATCTACGGAGAGCCAGGGGCATATGTCGCACTCTCTGGAATTGATAATGCTTTTTACACAATGCAAGCAGGCAATGAGCTAACTCATGCGAATGTAATAACCAAAATGTCTAACTTTGATGAGAAGCGTACCGGACTGTACGAACGCACTTGGTATTCACATCAAGGCAAACCGGATAAACTTGTGTACTATCCATCTTCTTCTTTTGGAATTGATGCGAATCGAACTTTTGAATACGCTGGATTAATAATTTTCACTGATGCGATTATTCCTCGTCGATCAGATAATTGCAATATGTCACTCGGCTTTGCTGAGTGCTTGTCTGGAAGATGCTACTCAGTTGCAAAAAGATGTGATGGCTTTTTTGACTGCGATGATGGCTCAGATGAATCAAATTGCATTAGAAGGAATGATACGTATATACTAGAATTTAGGAAACATCGCTTTAATCGAATCAAACGCCATTATGACAATGTGTGGCTATGGAAGGATATTAATATTGGACCTCATGGCAGATATATTTTTAATTTAGATGTACCAGATGTGCCAGCATTATGGATGGTCTCCGCATTTGGTGTTAGTCCATCAAAAGGCTTTGGCATGATTGATGGCGCGTTAGAGTATGTAGGGATTAAACCTTTCTTTATAAACGTTGAAATGCCATTAGAATGTCGACAAGGCGAGCAAGTAGGCATAAGAATCACTGTGTTTAACTACATGACCACAGCTATTGAGGCAACAGTTGTTCTTCATGGCTCGAAGGATTACAAATTTGTTCACGTTGAAGAAGATGGAATAGTTCGCTCTTATAACCCACGCACTTCATTTGGTGAACATCAATTCTTCGTCTATTTGGAAGCTCAGCAAACAAACATTGTTTACATTCCCATAGTTCCAATCAAATTGGGGGATATCGACGTAACTGTTCATGCTGGCACCTTACTAGGCACAGATGAGGTTACTAGACGAATTCATGTAGAGTCAGATGGATTGCCTCAGTACCGACACCAGTCTATTTTATTAGATTTAAGCAATCGAGCTTACGCATTTCAATATATGCATGTCAATATAACAGAAACACCAGTAATCCCTTACCAAGTGGAGAGATACTTTGTTTACGGATCCAACAAAGCACGTATATCAGTGGTTGGCGATGTTGTAGGCCCAATTTTCCCAACAATGCCAGTGAATGCCACAAGTTTACTTTATTTGCCAATGGAATCAGCAGAACAAAATATGTTTAGTTTTGCGGCTAATTTATATACAGTAATGTACATGCGACTGATAAACCAGCGAAACAAAACACTTGAAAAAAATGCTTTTTACCATATGAACATTGGATATCAACGTCAATTAAGTTTCTTGAAGGAAGATGGATCTTTTACTCTTTTCCGATCTGACTGGAACAATTCTGCGTCTTCCGTTTGGCTCACTGCCTATTGTGCAAGAGTTTTCCAGGAAGCTTCATTTTATGAATGGGAAAATTACATCTACATCGATCCGTCTTTAATTCAAAAAAGTGTTCAGTGGCTTTTAATGCATCAGTCCCCGGAAGGAGCTTTCTACGAAATCACTTGGCTACCGGATCGTAAGATGAATGGCTCACTAAAATTTGAAAACCATTTAATGCGGCAAAGAAACATTTCTTTAACCGCTCACGTTCTCATAACTTTAGCTACAGTAAAAGACCTTTCTGGGGTAAGAAGTTAAACAATTAAATATGAAAATAATATCATTCAATATTCTAAAATCCTTAGAATCTAGGAGCAAGAGTTGCTTTAGCCCAGCAAAGAGCTATTTATTGGATAGAACGCAATATGAGGTTTTTGAACGAAACGCAAGAGCCATATGAAGTAGCAATTGTTGCATACGCTTTAATGTTGGCTAGAGCAGCTAATGCAGAACAGGTATTTGGAATATTAAGAACTCATGCCAGAACAATTGGTAAATATTTGAAAAATTTTTTCTTTCTCCATATTTTATCTGTTTCCACAAAAATTTTAGGCGAATACAAATATTGGGGTAATATAGAAGTTCCTCTACCGCCAAGTAAGTTAGAGAACCAAAAGTACTTCTCTCTACCCAGGTTGCCATATGAATACGACTCGTTAAATATCGAGACTACTGCATATGCTCTTCTTGTTTACGTTTCGCGTAGGGAATTTTCTGTGGAACCAATAGTCCGCTGGCTAAACGCGCAAAGACTGAACGATGGCGGCTGGGCATCGACGCAGGTATTCTTATGATCTATGTTTTGTTATGTGAATTTATAAATTTTTTATTATAGGACACAAGTGTTGCTTTAAAGGCGCTTATAGAATATACTGTATATTCAAGAATCAGGGATGTATCTGCCTTAGCAATAACTGTAGAAGCCACATCGCTGCCTGGTGAAACCAAAACTTTCTACATAAATGACAACAATCTGGCGCAACTGCAAAGCATTGATGTATATTAGTATTTTTAACTGTTGAAAGAATGAATTAATTTCCATATTTCAGATTCCAAACGCTTGGGGTACGGTAAAAGTACAAGCCAAGGGCGCTGGCTTTGCTATTCTTCAAATGCACGTGCAGTACAATGTCGATATTGAAAAGTTCCAAACAAAGCCACCACTTCCAGCCTTTGATTTATCCACTAGAGCGATCTTCCATGGAAGGAATCAGTCTCATATAACATATCTCGCGTGCCAAAGGCATTTACACTTCAATGGGAAAAAAGTGGTTAATGTTCTAAGCAAGTTTTTTTTTTTTTTTTCAGATGGACCAATTTAAATGAATCTCCTCGTTCTGGTATGGCAGTTCTAGATGTTACTATCCCTACAGGATATTTCATGCAACAACAAAAACTCGACAGTTACGTACTCAGTCGCTCGGTTCGTAACTTACAAAGGGCCAAATATAATGAGCGAAAAATTCTATTTTACTTTGAATATGTAAGCCTTATCTACTCACTTGGTTTAAATTTATTTCATTCCGAATTAAATCGTAGTTGGATGACGAAAACATTTGTGTGAATTTCACTATTGAAAGATGGTATCCAGTGGCCAACATGTCTCGGTATCTTCCCATCAGAATCTATGACTATTACGCTCCAGGTGATAATTTCCAGTTTTTATGTATATTTACATTTAACTATTTCTGTTTCAGAACGTTTCAATGAATCTCTTTTCGATGCCTTACCCACTTATCTCCTTAATATATGCGAAGTTTGTGGCAGTTCACAATGTCCTTACTGTTCGATTTACAACACCGCGTGGAGGCTTTCAATTTCAACGACACTCCTATTTGTCATTCTGTTTAGCATGAAGCTCGCGTGTACAAAATTAATTTTATAGTCAATTAGTACAACAAAATCTGAAACCAAGGCCGTCCATTGTCTGGTCAATTTTTAGAAAACTAAATTTATAAACATATTTTTAAGAGAAAGTTTTACACAAAAGTTGTTTTTTTATTTTTGCATAGCGCGGCAATTTATATTACACTAACATATTTTGTGAAAGCCGGCTTAGAGAAATCTTTGTAAGTTATAGTTTAGAAGCGATGATTTTTATATAATGAATTAACTAAAGTACCGTGATGCACTCTAATTTTGAGTGACTACATTATCGGTTAAAAGTTAAATATAAAAGGAGATCGAACTATATAAAAAGATCACTATTTTACTTCCTCCCGTTGTAATGTCCAAAAACAATTTATAGGATGACTCCCAAAATACATCAAAATCGCACCGATGCGCAAGTCTGCCTTCAGACCAAAGAATATATATTTCAACAAGAAGGGACACTTTAATACCCTCTCAAAATTCCAACCCATATGCAAGCTCTAAAATATACCCAGCAAGATTTCCCATTAGATAAAACAGTTCATAGCTACTACCTCTGTAAATACCTATAAGAAACGTAGAGAGAGAAATGGTCACCAAAAAGTTCTCACAGATAGCTTTTACAGCGTAAGCTATAAACTGAAGATTTTTTTATGAACGCTTTTTTAAAGGCGCCCTGGTTTGCTGCACTAGTACTAGGTCGCTCAAGCTTACCTCCCCTCGCAATTCGAAATAGGGAAATGCCGAATCGGAGAAGGGAGAAGAGGTAGGTAGCACACACCGAGCATGAATACCGACGAGATTGTTTACATTTTTTAACTGAGCACTTTTAAAGGCGCCCTAGTTTTAAATTATTGTGTGGTTCGCTCGCTTTGCGGAAAGTACCGGGTGGTCTTCATTTGTTCGTAAATGTGAACAAGCTAAAAAGTTTTTAAGTAAAAAAGTGCTTTTTTAGACGGAATTAATTAAATAAAATAAAATGTGCTTCAGATAAATCAACACCACGTTTTATTTATGGAGATGTAAGTCGTAAATAATGTTTTTTTTTTTTAAATTCTAACCTGATAATTCAATGAAAACACTCATCTGTCTATAGTAATTCCTTCTTGCTACTCGATATTTATCAATGATAAAGCGTCTAATTCAAGGACCATAATAAATGTTATCCAATTTTGCTTGATGCATTATCTCAAGACATGAATTTGATTGCAAAATTTAATTTTTTTGGCCAGTCTCATTTCCAGATCCCACCGTAGTGAATTCTATCCTTACAATGCGAAAAAATAGACCGTATTTAGTACATGTACTATGTACATCTTTGAGGAGAGAAGAAACAAATATCAATAATAAGAAGTGACGCTCTTATGCGCTCTCAAAATTCCAACCTATATGCAAGCTCGAAAAATTTTTCATTAGATAAAGCAGATTAGGACTACTACGTCTAAAAACGTAGAGAGAAAAATAGTCACCAAAAATTCTCAGGTACAGCAATAAAGTGAGGCAGTTTTTATAATGCATTTTTAGAGGTGATCTGGAACGATTGCATTGGGATTGGTCTCTCAATCTACCTCCTGCAATATTAACACATTAGCAAACGTTGACGTGAATTTACGTCTTTTCAAATTCCATTCCTGGGAACAAGTGGTTTATTATATACCTAAAGCAAAGAACCTTCAGGAGATTGTTTATCGTGAGTTTTAAATTATTTAAAAGATCGGTATTAAAGCAAGGACTGAGGCTTTTCAAAGGACTCCATCTACGAAGTAAAGACTGCGGCAGAAGATAAAAAACCTCATAAAATTGTAAGTGGAGCTTAACTTATAATTTGAGAAATAATTTTTTGTTATTATAATTGTAATAATTTTAAATCTCGGTTTTGTTATTATTTCAACATCTTTTTTCAATTCCTTTTTCACGACATAATTCTTTAATTCATAAAGCTTCAGAATTTCTTCATTTTCGCCGGCAATCAGCACTAGGAAAGCAAAAAATTTTGCGGGTCGCGAATCAAAAAATATCGAAATCAACAAGAAGGGTCACTCTAATACGCTCTCAAAATTCCAACCCATATGCAAGCTCTCGGAAATACACCCAGCAAAATTGTCAATTAAATAAAACAGGTCAGGACTACTACCTCTCTAAATTCCTATAAGAAATATAGAGAGAGAAATAGTCACCAAGAAATTCTCAGGCAGCTTTTACAGCGTAAGCAATAAAATGAGGCTAAATTCTACCTCCCCTTGCAATGTTAAGTTATAGGGAAATGCCGAATCGTAGAAGGGGGAAGAGGCAGGTGCACACAAAGTATAAATACAAATAACATTGATTACATTTTTAGGGTTCCGTAGCCAAATGGCAAAAAACGGAACCCTTATGGATTCGTCATGTCTGTCTGTCTGTCTGTCCGTCCGTATGTCACAGCCACTTTTTTCCGAAACTATAAGAACTATACTGTTGAAACTTGGTAAGTAGATGTATTCTGTGAACCGCATTAAGATTTTCACACAAAAATAGAAAAAAAAACAATAAATTTTGGGGGTTCCCCATACTTAGAACTGAAACTCAAAATTTTTTTTTCATCAAACCCATACGTGTGAAAAAACGGAACCCTTATGGATTCGTCATGTCTGTCTGTCTGTCTGTCCGTCCGTATGTCACAGCCACTTTTTTCCGAAACTATAAGAACTATACTGTTGAAACTTGGTAAGTAGATGTATTCTGTGAACCGCATTAAGATTTTCACACAAAAATAGAAAAAAAAACAATAAATTTTGGGGGTTCCCCATACTTAGAACTGAAACTCAAAATTTTTTTTTCATCAAACCCATACGTGTGATCTATGCATAGGTCTTCAAAAATGATATTGAGGTTTCTAATATCATTTTTTTCTACCTTTTATATTATGTTACTTGCTGCTACGGAACCCTTCATGGGCGAGCCCGACTCGCACTTGGCCGCTTTTTTCATTGTGCATTTTTAGAGGCGCCCTAGGAGATACATTGTAGTGTGTGCTGCTTGCTTACATTAAGTACGGGATGGTCTTGATTTAATCATAAATATAAACGATTTTAAAAGATCTTAAATAAAAAAAGTGCTTTTTTAGACTCAATTAATTAAATTAAATAAAATTTGTTTTAGATAAATTATGGGTAATCATCATATAACGTATTCGATGTGTGGCTGTGGAAAGGCAGCGTGTAATGCGTTCATAAAAAAGTCTTGTGAGGTGCACTCTGTAGGAGTTTTCCAATTTTCATCTCAAATGTTTGTCTTTCTCTCAATTATGTCTTCTTTATTACTATCTATTTCTAGCAGAAATTACTTCTCCGTTCCTCTAATGGTACCAAGGTTGAAAAAGGATAAGAAAAATCGTCTTGAGTGTCCCCTCTTGCTGCATATACTGTTTGTCGCGAATGGGTTAAGTTATAGGGAAATGACGAATCGAAGAATGGGGAAAACGCAACACAGCGAGCATAAATACGGATGAGATTGTTTACATGTTTTCATCGTGCGTTTTTAAAGGTGATTTGGGACAAACATTGTGTGTGCCGCTCGCTTCCGAAAAGTACAGAGCGATTTTGGTTTGTTCGTAAATGTGAACAATCTTAAAAGTTTTTAAACAAGAAAGTGTTTTTAGATACAATTAATAAAATTAAATTTAATTAAAGACGTAATGGGATTATAGAAAATTTTGTGATAAAACATTAGGTCTGTCTGTTAACTATAAAGTTTTTACTCACTGGTAAAATTTTTACCTGAAAGTGTCTGTTAACCTCACAGAGGGGAAAATTTAAGCTCTTGACAGCACTTCTCCTCTTACCCAATTTTACCAGATTTTACTTACGGCTGCGAGACTAAAGGTCTGTCTGGTAACTTTTGGGTAAAAATTTCTTGAGTAAAAATCTGGTAAAAAGTTTAATATGGTAGTGGGGATAAACATCAAAAGTTACCAAACGACTTCAAGTAAAAATTGGGTAAATCTTATTTGTGTATGTAAATTGTCAAACGTGATCAAGATGTTAGAGGGAAAATTTATGGATTTATTTAATATTTTTGAAGATTTTGAAATATGTTTTTTATTTATTTAAACAATTTTTCAATAACTTCTTCTTCTATCTGAATCACAACGCAAAATTGAAACACACAAATGACAGATTACACAGTGAAGCAGTTGGTGATTTTACCCAAATTTACTCGGTCTTCGCACTCTCCATCCTCTTCCACTTTTTACTTTGAGAACCCCCCGAGAAAACATTCTGGCAACGACCCTGCTTGACGAGAAGATAACATTTATGGAGAATAAACTTGTCGAAATATCCAATTGTTCAAAAAAGAAGATTAGTGAATTCCAAAGCATATTAAGGTTCTTCAAGTCGCAGTTTAAGCAGAAACTACTCTAAATAAGTCGAACAACTTTTTGAACCTCAAACTGAAATGTCTATAGATTTGATATGTTTTGATTTTATTCTTTCGTGTGGTTTTATTGGATTTGGCAGTGAAAATGGTAACTAACATTTTATGTATTTTTAATTATTTGGTGGTTCTTATAGGAAACGTATAAGAAGCAGATTAAAAACTGGTCGTACCATGAGGAAAAGGCCCTAATTTCTGTTTTCGAAAATAGGAAGGAGGAATATTTTCAGACCAGAAAAAAGAAATATTTCTGGGAAGCCATCCTTACAGATTTGGAGGGAATGAATATTTTGGTAAAATAATTAAAGTCAATTACAAATATATTACAAATGAAAAGAACCAATCTGCAGCACCTTTAAATTGTTTTTAACTTCTCAGGTTTCTCCAACTACGGCGGAGCAGGTTGAGGCGAAATGGAGAGCACTGTATCGTGCGTATAAAGGTACCAAAGACCGAGGTACAGGTACGAATGCGACGAAATTTTTTTTTTATAGAGGAAAAGGACAAAATTTTCCATGATCACCCTATGAAAAATACTACGAAGAAAAATTATCGGAAAAGAGAAAGAAGAGAGAATTAATGAAGTATTATCTGGAGAAAAAAGAAAAGGCAAGAAATGAGAGACATTTGCAAATTGTAAAACTGTTACAAACAAACCAAAATTAATGATGGTTTTTAATTAAACATTTACATCTGTTTTAAAGAATATTTTATTTAATTAATAAAGATTTGCTGTCTAGTGCTGCTCTTGCTTTCTGCCTGAGATAAATTATGGGAATTTTCATTGCTAGGAGGATCTTCAAGTTCTAACCAATTTCAAAATCATTTTCCGTGATGCAAATATTATGTAAAACACAGGCAGCCACCACGCAGTTTGCAATAAAAGCAATGTTTGGACTTTCAAAAATTTTGGCCCCGAAATCTGCCTTTCAACAACAATTCGAGTTGCTGAATGCATGTAATTAAACTTCAATTGTTTTTGGCTCAGATTGCCGAAATCCTTATAAGGTGTAACAAGATAATCACTTTCAGTATATGCAGAATCTCCCAGCCACCTGGAATAATTATTTCGGGCTCTTCGCATATTTTTCTGTAGAAAAATGATTTACGAAGAAGGCGGGCATCATGCATCGACCCTGGTTCTCCACAGTGCACATCAATGAATCTCTTTATGCATCAACGATCCCCTGTATCAAAATACTATAATACCTTTTTTCTATTATAATACGCCTCTCTGTCATGCCTGGGCGGGTTTATTCTTATATGGGAACCATCAATTGTCCCAATTACCCGAGGAAAATTTTGATTGCGTAAAATTTTGCTTGATTTGTAGCCATTTCAGATTCTGACGGCCATTTGATGTACTGATGGCTCTCCAGCACAATCCACTCTATTACTCTGTGCAGAATTCTGAATACAGAGCTTTTAGAGACATCAAACCTATCAGAAATTTGGCGATAAGTTTCTGTATTGGCCAAATACCACAGAGTTATATATATATTTCGTGGGCACCTGGTACTTTTTCCTTACGTCCTCGTATTTCCATAATCCTAGAGTCTCTGTACTTGCCTGCAACAAATAGAATATAAAATAACGTTAATATTCTGTTTATTTTTAATCGACGAAAAAAGGAGGAAGTTCTCATTTCGACACGTATATTCGCCACAAAAAAATTAAAAAATAAAAACTTTTTAACAAAAAATTAAACCGACGAAAATGAAACTGAAAAGCGAAAAATGAAATAAGTCTTTTTAGTCTTAATAAATGTAAGTAACCAATTTTTAGTCGCCGCCAAACAAACAATCAACGAAGATCGTTAAATTATTTTAAAGAAATAATCAAAACAAAATAACATGAAAATGCAACGTGAAATCTCTATCAATAAACAATAACAGCCCCGGCTCAAAATTAGTTACTTACATTACTTTGTTTAGTTATTAAGACTAAAAAGACTTATTTTATTTTCCGCTTTTCAGTTTCTTTTATTGCCGGTTTAATTTTTTGTTAAATTTTTTTTTCTTTAATATGTTTACCAATTAGCCCGTCTGCAATAACTCCATTTAACCGAAAGTGTTCTCTAAACTGTACGTCGGAATACTTCTCAATAATGTCCAAATAGTTCTCCACCCTTGCTTTTTTTGTTCATAGCTCCTCTTCAGATCCAGACTCAGATTCAGATGAGGATGTTGGCGAAGAATTAAACAGAATACTTTCATAGCTGCTATCACTGCTATCGCCAAGGTATCGGACCTAAAAACAGGTTACTTGAATGCAGATTTAATAAGAAACCATTTAAGATACTCACCATAAATATATCCATATTGCTTTTCCCCTATTGATTTTCAAAATCTTTTTAAATTTCACAATTAAAACCAGTAAATGTCATTCCCATTGAAACATAACCATAAATAACTTTAATCCATCTATGGGGCAATAGAAAATATGAAAACCTCCTAGCGGGAAAAAATCGCGTAACTACTTGTGAAATTTTTGCTCAACTAAATCCAGCCAAGAGAATGTGTAGTTCATGACAATCACACGTACTTGCGAGTACTTTGCCAGATTCAATGGAACGCGGCAAATGTTGAGGCAAAGAATATTTATTTCAACAAGAAGCGACACTTTAATACCCTCTCAAAATTCCAACCCATATGCAAGCTCTCGCAAACATACCCAGCAAAATTTCCCATTAGATAAAGCAGCTCAGGGCTACTACCTCTGTAAATACCTATAAGAAATATAGAGAGAGAAATAGTCACCAAAAAGTTCTCACAGACAGCTTTTACAGCGTTAAGGCGCGTTTCCAATACAGCGTGGAGATTCAGAGTATTTGCTATCTCCACACTTCACACGATAGAGTTGTATCTTTTGTCTCTTTAAAAATCTCACTCTGAATCCGAGAGTCAGCGTGAAAGTGGGACCTACTTCTACTTCCGCGCTGGAGATGTCGAAAGCTTTCGAACTTGATTTAATACGAGATGGTGCTGCTGCAAAGTTTCTTTCTTGGAATGCAAAATTGGCAAAATTATTGCTTCTTATATACGAAATAAATTTATTACTTGGCTAATTTGTTTACAGAATATAATATTCTGTAGAATTGCTCGTTATTTTGGCAAAAATTAGTTATTGAAATTTGTGTTTTCGGATGAGTTGCACTAAGTCATCTACAGATGGCTCGTATATTTTCGAACTACTTTAACAATTGACTATATATTTATGTAATGAGCTACTGCAAGGGTAGCTGCAACTTTATTTTCCACAATTTTAATTAATTTACAAGAATACAATCTTCACTCTTCACACGACATTTGACAAAAAAATTACAGGCAATAACCCGATTTCGAAAGCTCTGAATATTTCGAACATACTCTGCGCTGCCATTTGGAACGGGCCTACTTTGGCGCTGAACTCCACGCTGTATTGGAAACGCGCCTTAAAGGCCCGCGCCCATAGAGTCCGGAATTCGTCCGACTCCGGCAAGCTTAAAGCTTTTGCCGTACGGCAACGGGCAAACAAACCCGCGCCCATAGAATCCGGAATTTCTGAGGCAAGCTTTCAACATTTTTGTCATTTTGACTTAAAAGCGCTCAAAGTGGTTCTCATCATGGTATATAAAAGCTATAAACTGAAGCTTTTTTTATGAACGCTTTTTTAAAGGCGTTCCAGTTTGCTGCACTAGCTCTAGATCGCTCAAGTTTACCTCCCCTCGCAATGTTAAGTTATAGGGAAATGCCGAATCGGAGAAGGGAGAAGAGGCAGGTAGCACACACCGAGCATGAATACGGACGAGATTTTTTACATTTTTTCATTGTGCATTTTAAAGGCGTTCTAGTTTTAGATTATTGTGTGCTTCGCTCGCTTTGTGAAAAGTACGGGGTGGTCTTGATTTGTTCGTAAATGTGAACAAGCTTAAAAGTTTTTAAGTAAAAAAGTGCTTTTTTAGACGGAATTAATTACATAAATAAAATAAAATGTGCTTTAGATAAATGATAAATAAGCATAATAAAATGCGTTTGGTGTGTGGCTGTGGAAAAGGCAGCGTGTAATGCGTTCATAGAAAAGTTTTGTGATAAAAGATTTTTGTGAGGTGCACCCTGCAGTAGTGTTCCACTTTTCGCCCCAAATTTTTGTCCTTCTCTCACTTATGCTTTCTTTATTACTAACTATTTCTAGCATAAATTCCCATTTCATTCCTGTAACGGTACCAAGGTCGAAAAAAGATAAGGAAATACGTCACGAGTGTCACCTCTTGTTAATAGATACTCCTTGGTTGAGGGGGAAATGTCTCACTTCACTTTTACACGGTATGTTCTATGCTTATTTTCTTTAATCTAAGGTTTTTCGTTCTTCATTTTTTCTCTAAGTTTTTTTAAAAAGCTTTTGGCGAAATTCATTGTCCTGAACTTCACTTTCTTCAGGAGCTGTCAGTGGTATAGCAGTTGCATGGTACCCTATAGGAATTTAACTAACGAAAATGAGGCTTACTAACTTGGTGTTAACATATCTCAAAGATTATTCAAATTTACCCAGGCGGTATATAGAGAGGAGTAGACGACAGGTACAGATTTGCAATTTATAAAGCTGTGAAATTACTTCTGCACTTTTGCTAAAGGTTTATTGGCGTGCTCCTGAAGGACCTAATTACGGTCCGCATACGATAGAAAGGAAGAAATTTAGATATACAACAAATCGATCATGGACAGCACAGTTTCGTCAACAGAATATGCCCAATACGCTCCGAAAGAAGGTTTTTCAGGTTCCACTTGGTAGGTTAAAATGAGGCACATACTATACCATAGGTATATTTTAAAGTCGAATTCTCAAAACTGTTTTAGATGAATGGAGCTACTTTCGTGGCGACAGAGTTGAGATACTAGTAGGAAAGGATAAAGGAAAACAAGGAATAATAAACCAAGTTATACCGGAGCGGAACTGGGTTATTGTGGAGGGAATTAATTGTCATTACAAAACAGTTGGTGGTGGGAAAGACTATCCAGGGGTATTAATCAAGTCTGAAGCTCCACTTCTCGTAAGTATGAGAAACAAGTCTTTAAAGGCAATATGTGGATTCTTGACGTAACGAGCAAAGAGAATTGGAGCTGCAAAACATAGTCTTATTAATAAGCGATCTTCTGGGGAATTTATCGTATTTATAGCATGATTGAAAAATCTAACTTGGAACAAGGTAAGATTATGGTCACCTCACCGATTTTAATGAAACTTTGTAGGAAGATTCGCGTAGGCTCAGAACCAATGAATATTCAAAGTCGGATTTCTCGGAAAGTATAGCTTTCCGACAAAAAAATATATTCATTCGTTTTCAGCCCAGGCTGTTCCTACAAAGTTTCACTAAAATTGGTGAGGTGGCCGTAATCTTGACTTAAGCCTCAAATTTGATTCAGAAAAGTATTTCAACGTGGTTTTGAAATCGAATTATGCAAGAATGGAAAAAAACTTACACGAATATCAGGTCTGTCTGTTAACTATAAAGTGAAATTGTTTAACTGAAAGTGTCTGTTAACCTCACGGAGGGGAAAAACATCTCTTGGCAGCACTTCTCTTACCCAATTTTATCAGATATTGCTCACCCTGCGAGATCGAGTAAATTTGGGTAAAATCACCGATTGCTTGTCGCTATGTAATCTGTCATTTGCGTGTTTAAATTTTTGCGTTTTGATTGATAATGAACGAACGGTCTCACCGCGGAGCGAGTCGATCCTTTTACAGGCAAGCAAGTTCCGATCGGCACCGGTGCATGATGAGATAAAATTGAATTGACGACATCCTCAGCCGTGGTGTCATGGTGAATTCGAGACACGAAGACGGAGTGGGGAAGAGTCGCAGGTCTCAAAGATATTCGGCCGTTGGGATTAGTGACAACGTCGGTCTCCAAACCGGATGTAGATGGGGCAGTCACAGTCACCGAAATCTTGTCAGCAGCCAAGTCCGACGATGCAGGCAGAGCCGGAGCAGCGGAAGCAGCCGAATCACCAGCAGCACCACGCTGAGGCGCCCGCCGGCCAGGACGACGAGCAGAATTTCGTTTGCCCCGTGCAGCCTTAACCCGCCCACAAGAGGCAGCGGTAGGGGACTGTGAAGTTGATATGTCCTCATCATCTACAGGAACGATATCATCATATTGAGGCAGCAAAGTGGGTGGCTCTTCCGTATCCACGGGGCCAGAGCAAGAGTAACGTACAGAGAGGGACCCGATATCAGCTGCAATAGCACCCATGAGCTCAGAGTTCGCTAAAATTGCTGCAGACCACGAGCCGAGGTCATTCCTCACCTGCTTCACACTTCTGCGAATGTCTTCCACCACCGGCAGAACAGAAGCCGGAAGATCAGATCCCAGGGTCACAGAGTGAAGATCGTCAATTGAATCCGACATAACTGCGACTTTACTAGAGAGTTCATGGGATTTATTTAGAAGAGTCACAGTGTTGGATTCTGCCGCCGTAGTAATAGTCAATATTATATTGAGCATTTCACTTAGCACGGGCAGCTCAATGAAAGATTGCAGATTAGCCCAACCGGAGAGAAGAGAAGGCATTTTGTTGGCTAGGAGAGCCTGTTCTTTAAGAATATTTTTGGCCATAGTGTCCATTGTCCTAAGTACATGGCAGGGCTTTACCTCCAGGCAATCCGGGCATGTTTTTGATTCGGATGATGCCTAGAATCTCGTGCCACGCTCAAGACAGGACGCATGGAAGTATCCCTTGCAGATTTCATCGCACTTAGTCAGATCTGCGACATTCCTTCCGTTGCAAATCCTACAGGCACTCATCATAGAAAGCATATACAGCAACGAACAATCTCAAAGCTTGGATGAAAAACCAACTAACAAGTTGAGCTTGGAGGGCACTCCAGTAGTGTTAAGTTCAAAGGTTACTTACTGATTACAGATGAAAAAATCACAGTCAATCAACGAAATAAAGTTAAAAATACGGAGGGGAATCCCGAGTCACAGATGATGACAGCAATAATAGGCACGGCACAGAAAAACAAGCAGCCAAGGCGCACCAGCAAAAGTTAGGCGTGTAAATACCAGCGAAAGACAATGTCGGCAAAGAGTCCGGGCACCAGACAAATTCGAGTCAAAAACAGTCAATAACCGAAAAGGCCAAGAAAGGCACAGCTCAAGCAAACGACAAAAAATACGCAGAGCAGCCAAAAAACTAGTGTCCAAAACGGCAAAAACCAGCAAAAAATTTGAATTTGAAAATAACAAGAACCGAGCACACAACCGATTCGGTCAACCGACGAGAGCTCTCTCTCTTATCCCCACTACTACAGTCAAGTCTCCTATAACGCGATTAAGTCCTACCGCGTTATATGAAAACCGTGCTATGAGAGACTTAAAATTAATTCAAATCAGGATATGCGTTCTAGGGATATCGCATTTTGAGAAACATAGAAATAAGATAAATCAGAATAATCTATACCGCGTTATATGGAAACTACCGCCGCGTTCTATGGAAACCGCTTTATAAGAAACTCATATACAAATTAACTGATTCGTACCGCGTTATATGGAATCTCAGAAATAAATAAATTCTATATAAATCAGACCTATATAAAAACTGCTTTCTCAAAGTAACAAGTTGTGACTGATACGGTTACAAAATTTTATAATAGAAATGCCAATACATATGTAGATTTTTACATATTTAAATTTTGGTTTAATGAATACTAGAATTGACAAACGGGAATACACCACAAATGTTAACTATGTAGATACAAAAATTTAAAACATCGAATAAGGGTTGCCATAGATAAACTTTTCATGCCATTTGAGTTGTTAGAATGTTCTTGTATCAAAAACGTGTTATAAAGAGACCGCGTTATAGGAGAACTTGTCGCATTTTTCACACCGCGTTATATGGGAATCGCGCTATAAAAATACTGCGTTAGAGGAGACTTGACTGTATATGAAACTTTTTACCGAATTTTTACTCAAAAGTTACCAGACAGACCTATCATTGTGAAAAATTAATAAGACGTAAAATTATAGGTCTGCATGTCATCTATGAGTAAAATCTAGTAAAAACTTCTGGTTTGGGTATGTATGTTAACCTTTAACTACTGAGGTGGATTTAATTTCACGTAAACACTGACGTGGGGGCCTCAGAGACCCGTATATATATGTGCTTATATTTCAAAATCTTTAGGTTTTTTAGGGTTTAGTGTTTAATAATTAGCTTTAATGGATATATTTAAATAAAATAAAATTATTTTTATATAATTTATTTGTTTTCGGCGCAACTAAACTCGAAAGTAATAGCAGGTACGCGTGTGTCGTGTGCGAGTAATTCAAACAATTTTACTTTCTCAAGGTCTGAGAGGCCCCCACCTCAGTAGTTAAAGGTTAAATGTCAAATCCACTCAAAATGTCAGTTGGTAAAAAACGAAAATATATTCTAAAGGGTAGTACGCTGTTCGCGCTAAGCTAAAATTTCACCAGTCTCCAAAAAAACGCGTGAAAACCGAAGATAAACACTCGCGAAAATTTGTTTGTAGAATTGTTGGTAGAGATTTAGCATAGATTCACAACATAGCGTTTAACGTCAATATATAAAAGGTAAATGAATCAAGTGAAAAGAAATAAAATTGAAGAAATCGAAGAAATTGCGATGCTATTAAATTTCATAATTAAATATTCTTCAAAAAAAACCTCGTTTACAGTGTTTTCAATCTCTGTTCAAATATTTATTTATTATTCCATTAATTATTATTCTATTATTTATTATTCTATTTAGTTTTATCGCTTTACCTCTACGTTCTTCAAATACAATTTCAATAAAAATTCAAATTAAAATGCCGCAAATCCTTCAAATGTCAAAATTCCGCCGCGAATAAATTCTATGTACATTCACAGGCTAGCTAAAATCTTGGGGAGAGTTTTGCAGCGCACCTAGTGGCTTATCCGTGAAACAAACCATTTAGCGAAGGAACAGCGTACCACTTCGCTAAATTCCGCAGCGGAATTTTAGCTTTTCATTTCGCCAGGCGGAATTTTGTATGGAAAATTTCGTTTAGCGCG
Organism: Dysmachus trigonus; assembly: GCA_949715965.1. Classification (NCBI taxonomy): domain Eukaryota; kingdom Metazoa; phylum Arthropoda; class Insecta; order Diptera; family Asilidae; genus Dysmachus; species Dysmachus trigonus. The sequence continues at coordinate 47,732,022 of OX454321.1, forward strand.
AACAGCATACTACCCTTAACTAGACAACCGTTTATTTTTGGCATTCGCCAGAAATACACACAGAAAACTTATGGCTTAAGAAGCATTCCCATTTTAAAAAAATTCTTTAAGGAAGAATATATTTCACAAGAAGCCAAGTTTTTTGGTAACACTATACGTACCATGGCCGATCAAATGATCAGTCGTGAACTTTTGATTAGACCATTCAAATATTATGTTATTGCTTTTTCTCACTCGATTGAATCATGAATTTTTATATTAATTATATACAATAGATTTTCCAATATTTACATTTTCTTATTGTGATACAAATATGTAGTATACCGTTATTTACCACGTATTGTCATTTGACCGGTTTCGGTATGAATAAGTTATATATTTATGTCAGTACGTTTAGTGTTAAATAAATAAAACAACCAGTTACATTATCATTAAAATTCAAAGCTAATTTAAATCAAATTTATTATCATTTAAGAATTCAATGCGTATGAAAGTACACCCCTGGCAAAAAAAAAAAAAGCCGAGGGAATAAATTCCCAATTTTTCTACGATAACTTATTTTCTTCGCAAACTGGTTACGTTTTTACGAAAAATTTTTACAATATGCGTTTCACTATTATGTTCTTATGGTAAATCAAGCAAGTCTGGTTTTAAATAGCCGAAATTCCTTACTTACACTCAGGGTTATAAAATATTACGGAGTAACAAATTTCTACATTCTTGGGAAATCCGTAAAAAAGCAATAAAGCAATTAAGGAAGTAATAAAAGTAATTATTAGGGTTAACATTAATATTATTACTTTATTTTACAGTAGTATACTAGTACATTATCATCTTATTTTACAGTAATAATTTATATTTCTTAGTACCGGGTACTACCTTCTTTCGCTTTTATGATTTCAGAAATTCGACGAGGCATTGAGTCATAACGATTTGATAGCAAACCCTAGTCTATGTCGTTCTACCATACCTCCTCAAGTACCGTTTCGAGTTTCCTTATTTTTGTGGCTTTTTATCGGTAACTTGTTTTCTCATTACCAACCACACATTTTTAATTAAATTCATGTCCGGGCTATTATATGGCCAAGGAAGAGACTTTATACCCAAAGGTGTTTCAAATCGGTAATCTGTATTGAATAAATATTTAATTTAGTCATTATTATAATCATGATGTTCATATAAACGTGCCGTATTTCCTCGATTTCAAGGTGTTTAATTGTCTTGAAAAACAAGTTCTCAATATTTTCGGACAATTATTATATTATCGGTAGAACGTCGTCGTTGATGATTTCCCCTCAAGAATAATAATACGGCCTACACCGTAGACTGTGACGCATCCCCAAATCATAACGTAGGGGGACAAGTTAATGGTGTGAGTAATGCATTCATCACTATATCTTTCCCAAACTTTGTGACGAAGAACCTACCTTCCATCTGGTCCTATTAGGTTGAATTTAGATTCATCTGAAAAGATGACAGTCCTCCAATCCCCAACAGTAAAATTTTCGTGCTGCTTCGCCTAATTCAGCCGTTTTCTCTTCATATTCTGCGTAACTAGCGGTTTCTTTGCCGGTCTTCTGGCAACTAGTCTAACTATGGTGAGCCTTATGTCTATATTTCTGCTTGATACCGCTGTTCCTGTTTCCTGCACGAACATCCTTCTCAGTTGGCCTGAGCTTGAAAAGCCACTTCGTAAACTTAACCGCTCCAGTAGCCGATCTTCCCTTGGGGTATATTTTCGTTTTCTTCCACTTCCTTTTTTCCGGGATAATTCCTCAGTTTCCCGATTTTTTTTCCAAAAAACGCCTCACGGATGATTCATTACAAGTTATCCGTTTAGAAATATCCATATTTGATAATCCTGCGTCCGACAAAAGCAATATTGTAATCTCTTTCTGCTCACTTAAAACCATTTTTGTTTCAAAATTTGTACATCGTTTATGAGCTTCAACTCTTTCAACTGCCACAGCACAACAAACACCACGTGAAAATTTGACACCCTTTTATATTCACGTAGGTAGACAGTCTTATAATTATTTTAAACGTTTTGCAATACTTAATCATTATCTTTTTATGAGGAGCACTCTCATTTCTGAGAAAACAGGTAAATATTTCAAATCGGCTTTTTTTTCGCCAGGGGTGTATATTTTCAATACCATTAAACATACCAATGATACTGAAAAGTTCCTCTCATTATTATTGGATTTTTCAATTGCTATCAAATGAATTCTTCATTAACATGGAATTTCTTAATGGAAAATATACTTTCATCCACATTGAATTTTTTTAAGGACAGTGCACTACCAAAATAATGCATTGTGCCCATTTCTGTCACAGGATATTATATTATAATGCAATTTTTCTCAGTTACAGAAGATATTTTCTTATATGGAATCTTGGTAGCAAGTAATTTTAATAGGAAATTGAAATAACTTGGAGAATAAATTCGAAATAAAACTCGTTTATTTGCCTTATGTTTTGCGCCTCTTTTCCATCTTGATGAAAATATCCGCCTGTACTGGACGCACTACTACAAAAAAGAGGGCTACAATTCATCACGGAATTGCTTCAACTAAAACGACTTATGTCCCATCCTATTCTCTAGAATCTAAGATTGAAACGATTGATTCCGACATGGTAATGGATCAAATTGTCCATGCTGAGCACACTTCGTGAGAGTTGCTGACGGATAGATATGTAGATATGTAGATTGATATGGTTGTCCGAAGACACACTTAGGCCATTATAGGTCCATTGTGATACCACTTTTTGTGACCAGGGTTCCCCGTGGGAATTGAACCCACAACCTCTAGCGCCCTGCTGGCTCGCAATCAACGCGCCGCGTTACCAACGGAGCTATGGAGGCCCTCTGATGACGAATAATATGAGTGCTTGAAAAAGTTGGTTGAATTGCGGCTGATGTTAGTAGTAGCTGCTTCAATTTGCCCTAGATCCGTGACGGGCGCTCAGCAAAGACGTGAAAGGAAACGGAAACTGCTTGAAGATGTTTTTCGTCGGGTTACCAGTTATGGGATCTTGGTAGCAAGTAATTGGTAGGCATAAGGAAATCTAGAGTCGACTCCTTGTATTTTAAAAAAACAAAACATTTTCACTCTTGCTCCGTTGCCTACTTGATCCCATATTGATTCAAATTATTTTGAAATCTTGGCACCTACCTCGTCGCCACAAGTTCTTTTTAAAACATGATTAGTGAAAGCTGCTGCGGACTCCATAACAAATAATTTGTCTACCAGTAAGATTAGATAGACAAATTTTGCAACTGCTTAATAAAGTAATGAAATGCTCACTCCAAGAAAACAATTCCCATGTTTCCATGCACAGGGTTGAGTTGGAGTTGAGTTTTCGTCGAATTAAGAAAATAGCCGCTAAACCTGAACTGTTTCCATGAGCAACTTGGAGTTGAGTTGACAAAATAAACTGGAATGCCATTTGAAGCTAACCCCAACTCAACCCGACTAGTTTCGTGGAGTTAACTTGGGTTTAACGAAACTCAACTCAACCCGAGTTTCCATGAACACTAACTCGAGTTCAACTCGAGTTGAACCCTGCATGGAAACACAGTAAATGAGTCACTAATGGAACAAGAAAACACCAATAATGGATAATGGGTACTATTCAACAAAAAAACAGCTTTTATAAAGGGTCAAATTTTAATGGTTTTCAAGATATTGACCAGCTTTCCTTAATGGCAATTTTATGTGCAGCAAATTAAGTTGTTTAATTTATACACCTACAATAAACCTTTGAATGAAGATTTTATATTTCGCCTAATTTTATGTATCTATGACAGTCAATGTACTAGAAGCTTTATTGTAGGTGAATGAATTTAAAAGGTTTGCTTCTTGCTTACAACATTTTCAATACTAGTCCTTTTTTTCGGTTAGGTTTAAAAGAATTCGACCTATTATAAAAGTTATTTCACCGAGTGCTATCTACAGGTTGACCTAAAAATACCATATCTAATTTTTTTTAATTCCTTTAATATATCGAGTGGCTGTCTTTCAAATTCATCCAAGGTCACTAACAGTTGTAGTTATCCTTCTTTTTGCTCTATAAATTCGATTAGGGATCCCATCTTCCTATCTTATATTTGACTATATAACTCTCTTTAAGGTCAATCAACAAGTTAGCTTAGTGGACCCCTCTGACTTAAAACCAACAACGGTGGAATGGCGATATACAGAGGAGGGTGAACGAGTACGAGTTTCATTAAAAACAGGCCGAATTATTCCGGTCCCGAGCGGTAATGATGAGACATATGATTACAAAACAAAATCCAGCTATGTCGAAAGGGAGAAGGATACCAAAGGTAAATAGTACAGATATTAGTTCTGATATATTAAATAATTAGGATAACTCAAGGCATAGTTTTTGCGAAAGTTGTAATCCGCATGAGTTAACTCAAGTACGCGCATTAAACTGTTAAGAAATAGAAAGTACATAGACATGCATATGCAGAAACGTATGCGTTTAATTAAGTCAATTATAGAATTTCGTATTGTTCCTTGGCTGCCGTGTCGTATTTGACACGTTTTCGAGAATAGAGATTTTTCAAAAAAAAAATATTTGGAAACAAAGAGTGACCGAAAAAAAATAGGTTTTTAGCCTGTTCTTCAAATCCTGTAACTTCGATTGGAATTGATTAAATGTAATGTATAAGTGCTCAACATATTTGTGTGGCCATGAACTTGTGCAAAAAGCAAGATATATTGTTCTAGAAGATAAACATCCCCTTAAAGAATTAGAATGTTCTGCTCATGCGCAGGATGGAAAATGATGTGGTGGGGTAGCTGGTCTGAGCGAAGAAATGACGTACTCTCGTCATGGGCCGGCTGTAAGACTGAAAATTGAAAGTGGTGTGCCAGATATTTGGCACAGGCTTAGACGTGGCACACTTTTTTTTTCTAATAATACAATGTTTAAACTTTAATTTGATAGGAGTTTGAGGCTGTTACTCGATAGGTACAGTAGCGTGCCTAAAAAAAAATTAAAAAAAATGGTGTGCCAAGGTATTAGCACAAGATTTAATGAGGCACACCAATATATTTTTGTTTAACTCGGTAAATGCAAAATTTTAAAAATAATTTCAAGCTGTTACTCGATAGGTAAAGTTGCAGTCCCAAATTTGCGTCCTGAAAAGGCTCATAGCAAATTTGTGCACAAGTTCTGCCTAGGCACACCATGCATTTTGTTACGAGCACTGTTGGTACTAACATATAAAACACATTTCATCCTGTTACTTTATTGGCTAGGTTTTTTGCAGTCAGCTCTCGGACTATCATAGAAATGTATAAATTCAATCTTAGAACCTTTTTTTTTGCTAGGAGTTAAAAGAAGGTTAACATTGGTATTCAAATGTTTTAATGGTTTATATTAATTGTTTTCTTTTTCCAGCTGATATAGTATCTGAAGTAACTTTTAAACCAAAATTAATGACTTTTGAAATGGAGGTAATGCAGGAATTGGGACTAACTGAATCATCGGAGCCCAAAAAGACCTACTGGTATTGAGACAATATATGATTCTGTAAATAAAATTTTGAATACATATATTGAGCACATTTTATTTTATTTTCTATACTGTAATTTTTATTTTTATTTGTAGCAATGTATCCATTTTAATTATATTCTTTAAATCTTAGAATGTCTATATGACAATATCATTTATGTGTGAATTTTAAATGTTTCTTAACATTTGTGTAACAATTCATCAATGGAAAACAATCGTAAAGTTCATCAATGAAATTTCTCAATAAATTTACATAGTTCCTTTATGTGAATAATTGTGACGTCCCAGGCAATGACAGAGCAGATGAGCTCGCTAGACAAGGGACAACTCTGCCGGATGAAGATATTATCCGGGACATAAGGACACCGCTCGCGCATAGGAAAAAAGACATCTCACGTACACCTGTGTTCAAAAAAATAGTAGTGCACCAATGCGGCAAGTTTGCTGTTCTACAAATTCTCATGTACAAAACAAAGACAACTTTTGCACAAAACACTACATCAGGTGTTTAAGAATCTGATGAACAATTAAAAACATTTTAGTTCATAAGCAATGAATAGCAGTGTCTTCAGACAAGAGCACTTGCACTACTATTTTTTTGAACACAGGTGTATGTATATGCGAGGATCGCTGAGAAAAGGTGGAGGCGAGAGAGCACTTGCACGTCCACTAGGCATATCTACCCATTTTTTATTCAACCCATGGGCGGAGTTAGAGGTTATCTACTGGTGGGGGGCAGACTTTTATCAAGTATAAGAAAGACGAAAAGTGAACTAATTTTCCCTCTGAAATCTTGGCATGCCCCCCCTTAACTCCGCCCATGATTTGACCGAAACAGGTCAAAGAGCATGATTTCACTTAGAAGAGAAGACATTAGCAACGTCGTAGCGGTAATAACAGAGCACTGCCTCGTGAGAAGACATGCCAGCAGACTAGGCGTATCATTCAATGACTTCTGTAGAATTTGTCATAACGAGGAAGAGGAGGAGAGCATCAGTCACCTCCTCTGTCTGAAGTTCTGAAGTTTCGTTTATTCGCCTTAATGAACATTAATACAAAGGTATTAACCAAAACCCCGGGACAAAGAGTATCTATTAACAAGAGGCGACACTCGTGACGTATTTCCTTATCTTTTTTCGACCTTGGTACCGTTACAGGAATGAAATGGGAATTTATGCTAGAAATAGTTAGTAATAAAGAAAGCATAAGTGAGAGAAAGACAAAAATTTGGGGCGAAAAGTGGAACACTCCTGCAGGGTGCACCTCACAAAAATCTTTTATCACAAAACTTTTCTATGAACGCATTACACGCTGCCTTTTCCACAGCCACACACCAAACACATTTTATTATGCTTACCCATCATTTATCTAAAGCACATTTAATTTAATTTAATTAATTGCTTCTAAGAAAGCACTTTTTTACTCAACAACTTTTAAGCTTCTTCACATTTCCAAACAAATCAAGACCACCCGGTACTTTCCGCAAAGCGAGCGGAGCACACAATAATCTAAAACCAGAGCGCCTTTAAAAATGCACAATGAAAAAATGTAAACAATCTCGTCCGTATTCATGCTCGGTGTGTGCTGCCTGCCTCTTCTCCCTTCTCCGATTCGGCATTTCCCTATAACTTAACATTGCGAGGGGAGGTAAACTTGAGCGCTCTAGTGCTAGTGCAGCAAACTGGAGCGCCTTTAAAAACGCGTTCATAAAAAAAGCTTCAGTTTATAGCTTACGCTGTAAAAGCTGTCTGTGAGAACTTTTTGGTGACTATTTCTCTCTCTACATTTCTTATAGGTATTTACAGAGGTAGTAGCCTTGAGCTGCTTTATCTAATGGGAAATTTTTATGGATGTATTTTCGAGAGCTTGCATATGGGTTGGAATTTTGAGAGGGTATTAAAGTGTCGCTTCTTGTTGAAATAGATATTCTTTGCCCCGGGAATACATATAGACACAAACCGTGAAGTAGAAAATGCATACGTAGTAATGCAGTCCGACAATCGCCGCGAAATAACCTTGCTTCTTATGGCGGAAGATCTGAAATATGCCGCTCCACTCGTCTGAACTGCTAAACAATAACTTTTACGCGAAAATGATGCTCTACAAACTACAACTATGGAGGAATACCTTTCTAGTGATCTGAAAAACGTTATAGTGACAAGAACAAAATATTAGAGTTTTTTGCACTTGAAAACAACTCTAACCATTTCCGCGAACAAAACAGCATAGGCAGGTCGACTTGACAGCACGACTTTCCGTGGTTATTTGTTCGATGGGCAAGAGTAACTTTTGAACGCAAATATCTTTAATATTTTGTATTTGTCCCTGTAATGATTTGGTATAACGCTACTCCTCCCCATTTACAATCAGTATAATATCACTTTTTCGTAAAAGCGATAATTTAGCAGATTCGCCCTGTGGAGCGGAGTGGGCTTTACCGCTATAAGAAGCAATGTTATTTCTGTGCAATCATCGGACTACATTACCCTATACATGAGGTAGGAAAAATTGCGATGCCTCCCTCTAAGTATAAAGGAGTAATGCGATCGAAAGTGTAAAATCCCAAGGGCTCCTCCCTTGAATATATGAGTTTAAGTCTCGAAGATCTATCTTCAGCTTTTTCGTTGGCGTAAAACGAGGCCTGGCAATGACATGCTAACGTTAAAATCATGTCAAAAGGAGATTAGGATTAATTTTTATTAATTCAATGAGTGCCTCACATTTTAATAAGTTGATCAACAGCTCAGTCTCGATTTTTATTTATTTTCAGATCAAGTTTGTTTTTTCTATATAAAAGTTGAGACAAAGCTTTTGCTCAGTTTATTAGAATAGGCCCTATTATTCCATTTATTTTGAATAACTTCTTCTATTTCATTTATTTTGAATAACTTCTTCTATCGGTGAAACGAAAATTCTTATAATAGTCATCCAGCATAAGCGATTAATTCCATTGATTCAGAGTAACTACTTCTATCCCTGGTTATTAGGGAAACGAAAGTCGGAGACCTTGCCTCCAATCCCGTCGTGGGTAAAAAAGAAGAAGGAAAAGAATCGAGTCGGGAAGGAGTGCTACTTGCCCAAGAAGCAGTTATATCATTTCTTTTTAGCCCCTTCTTTTTCCTACTGAGGTAGGTTGGTTAACCAACGTCGAAACAAAACACAATGACACAGCGGTGAGTTGGTTTATTTTGACATTTTCACTTATCTGTATACATTTTCTCTCTCTCTCTGGCACAATGTCATAGAAAGTGACGACACAAGGCATTGGAAAGTTTGCTACAAAGCGTGACGCGGTTTGTTAGAAAATACTTGGTTAACACCAACCAACCAAATTTAGGAAAACTTAAACGGTTTGTTGGTTGTATTGTAGGTTGGTGGTTTTCACTCTTCATTCATCGGGGATTCTAACTCCTTCGATTTGAGAACGGTTTCTACAGTATTTCGTAGCAGGGAAGAAGGGAAAAATAATATCTGTTAAATAGGGATTTTCTCTATGTAAACTACTATTGACTGAAGATTTTTACACATTCGTTGGTTTCTACAAGACAGCATTTACTTTGGAAATAATTTTAAATACTTCCCAGTGTTGTTCAAGCGTAAATCTACCCATTTCATGCCGCTGAAATTTGACATTAAATTTCCTTCACGTTAATGATGGCATTAGTATTAACAGTTTCGAAATAACACATAGTTGAAAAGAAACCAACAGATGGTCCATATTTTAAATATATGATATCCTCTTTTTAAAATGACCCAAGAAAATATAAAATCATTCTGTACTACAATCAACATAAAATTTATTTACACATAAAAAGAACAATTTTATTTTTTATGTTTGTAAGCTTTTTACCTACAAACTATTAACACTGACAACCTTTTTCATTTTTGTAATAACTTAAATTTCTTGGAGCCTGCAAGAGATCTGAATACTGTAGAAGTGCTTCACGAAGTGATCGGGAAACTTCGGTGGAAGTTGTAGTCGTACAGTCAACCAAGTAAGGATAAAGAGCTATAAGTTGTTCCCAAGCGGTTTTGTTAACTGAATAAAAAAACGTGTTACTTTTCATGTTTTTTCAGTAAAATTAAAACATTTGCATTTGAAGTTTACTGAGATCTCACCTTTACATGGCGATGCATTTTTCATGGAAACTATAAGAGTTGCAATTGCTTTTAAAACAAAAGATATTTCAGATAGCCTGTACCTACAAAAGCAAAATAATATATTTGTAATCATGAAAATGTTATTTTGTATGAAGAAGATATAAGATAAAGAACTCGCATCAGAAACAAACAAGCTATTCCAACAATTAATTTAAACTCGTAGTTGTGACGTCATGGCTAAGGCGATCTGAGAATGTTTCGACTATGCGAGTTATTTATGTTATACGATATTTTAGGTATATTACCTAGGAAGTGGGCATTTACCACTTTGCCTTTCATCATCATTGAACCGTTTTAAGACTTCTTGGAAACGATGTAAAAGCGCAGTAACTGCTAATCTACCAGCAAAATCATTTTCATCGAGGGGCTTTCCGTAACTATGACTACCTGGATGTTCTAATAAAGAAAATTGCAAGAGAGTCTCAAAGCAAATTTTAGCAAACATTTCTCGTAGCTTCCAATCGGTGTCATTAATATTGGCATCACTTGTAGAATGTATAGATCCCTTATTTAATAGCACAACTATATTCAATATGAATTTATGCGGTATATCATTAGAAAAAGGCAAAACTTCATCTCGTAAGAGTTCAATGATTTGGCAATCAATGGTTTCGTCTAAAACAATTTCTTCTAGTCCACGATCTTCCACAGTACAATTGCTGCAATAGAAATGAATAAAATGCTAGATGAATTACATTATATTATTCTTAATAAAATATTCCACTTCCATTAAAAAATAAAAATCTTATAAAACTGCATACTTTTTTCTTTAAAAATAATATTTAAGATAAAATATATCCGATATCTGGCATTACTTAACCCTTTCGGTCCTACCGTCGGCATTCGCGCAACACTTTAGGCCGACGCCTGAAGTCGGCATTCACGAAAAGCTCTATGGGTACGGTCACTGGCTCTAGTCTTCATCAAGGGCGTCAGTGAAAACTTTCCATGGATGCCGCCAACCAGAGACTTGAGCTTTCTATAAATGTCTGTTATAAACGCTGTACCTTGGAATTCTGCGTTTGTAGTAAAGTATATTTCCACAGCCTACACTGCCGAGCAGTGCAACCACTCTCGTGGAAAACTTTCTCGTGCAGAAAATGCATCATCGCTGCCAAATGTGCCATATCGAAAGGGTTCATATTGTATTAGTAATAGGCCAATGAAATTTTGAAATCTCCTATATAGCGACCTACAGTCAATTCCTGATGCTAAAAAATTACCTTTTGATGGCAATCGATTCAGAGTGACAAGGTTACTATTTGTGGATAGTTTTATGTCCGAAATGTTTAAGCAATTAAATAAATTGAAATTTTGAAAATAAAGTTTTTAGAACTTTCACTGCTAAGTGGTGAATAACGGTAACAGATACGGAAAAATACATAAATGTGTAGGAGAACCCACGATCGTCATATGAACAAGATTTTATTTTGATTAAGGATGATGAAAATTGTAGCCTGGTTGATTTCCGATAGAATATACGCCCCCAACGAATATTCAAGTTGAAAAAAATTTGAGAATATGAAATAAACTTTTTTTTTTATATTAATAATTACCGTATCCGAGAATCCTAAGAAAAAACATAGTACCGTTGCGGGACGACAGAAGTGAAAACTTGAACTAATAAAATTGGAAAATAATAAAATTTAATTAATAAACTATTAAATTTGATAAGATTCGACAGTTCTATTTTTTTCATTCAAATTATATTCCTTTTATGTAAATATAAGTAATATTTTTATTTGAAAAATTAATTGATTGATTGATTGAATCGCAAATTCCGCTGATTTAAATGTAAGATGGAACTTTTTTGTTTATTTTGCAAAATGTAAGTTTTCTAAAATTAAACGGAGCACTAGAAGAACTCGACCGTTCAGTATGGTTGCTGAATGAAAACTGAATCAGTTGAATTTCAAAAATGTTGGTCGCCATATTAGGACGCGTCATTTTGAATTTAAAAATGTTCATAATATTCACAATTAGTAGCCTAAAAACACTAATAGTATGGGGTGTGTGAATATGACTCCGCCCTTTTTTGTTAAAATAAAACACATTTGCTTTTTTAGAAAATTAACACTCCAATACACGCTTCGTATCTGACAGATACATGCCACAGCCTCTTATACTATAGGAGACTAGAGAAACATTTAATGTTTTTTATATATCTTTGAGCTTGTTTAATAAAGAGAATGTTTAGTCTGAGTTTTTTTTTCCGCTTCGTCACCTAGAGAACCTGAGAAATTCATTTTCTGAATTTTTTTGTTACATTAATTAATCTTGTATCTTACAGATACGAGGCGTGTATCAGTGTTCCGTCAGAGGACGCGTGTAATGGAGTAAAAAGTTCGAAGTATGCTCCATCGCTACAACCTCTGGTTGGAAATCCTGGTCTTTTGAGCTGATCCAATTATCAATCCAAATGTTGATACTTTCGTATGAAGTGAACCGTTCTTCCGTAAGATCTGACTGCATTGTTCGGAATAAGTGATAATCTGAAGGAGCTATGTCTGGCAAATATGGCGGGTAGAGTAGCACTTCCCAGTCCTGTCCGTCTAAATATCTTTTCACGACTTTTGCGGTATGCGGTTTGGCATTATCCTGTTGAAGAATTAGTTTACTGTGCCTATTCACCCATTCTGGTCGGTCTTCTACTATGGCTCCCTTCCAACGCATTAGCTGTCGTCGGCAAACTTCTCCATTAATAGTTTGAGAGGGTTCAAGCAACTCATAATAAATAACACCTCTCTGATCCCTCCAAATGCAGAGCATAACCTTGTCACAGTGAATATTTCTCTTTAGCTGTGATGGGACGGGTTTACCTGGCTTCACCTGGGTTCACCAAGCTTTTTTACGTTTAGGATTCTCATAATATATCCATTTTCCATCACCTGTAATTATTGGATGCAAAAATCCTTTTCTTTACTGCCTTTGAAGTAGCATTTCACAAATTATTTTCAACGTTCGATGTCTCTTTCTTTCAATTCATATGGAACCCAGTTACCAAATTATTGAACCATTCCCATTGCTTTTAAATGCTTTGCAACAGTTGATCGTTCAACATTTAATGCTGCAGCCAATTCTGATTGAGTTTGGCAAGAATCCCCTGCCAACAATGCTTCCAATTCAGCATCTTCAAATTTTGTTGGTGATTTTCCATGTTCTTTGTCCTCAATGCCCAAATCATTATTTTGAAATCGTCGAAACCATTCCTTACAAGTTGTATTAGATTAAGCATGCTCACCGTATACCACGCGGGGCTATTTCCCAACAAATATCTAAGCATGTTTACCCATAAGGCAGTGTGCCCTGTAATTACCGCCACGACGTTACTAATGGCATAGCATCTGATCTATCAGCCCAATAATCGATTCGTCTAGATTTAGACCCCTCAAAACCCCCGCAATCGCCGTTTCAGTGGATTTGCCCTTAGTGTATGCATGCTACGAGGGTGATAATCTCGCCGGATTTACATACCCTCTAATATAAACATCGATCAATCTTTCTAAAGTTTTGAGAAGAAAGGAAGAAAGACTGATGGGTCTGAAGTCTTTGGGCCTGCAGTGCGAGACTTCTGTTTTCAATCCTTAGTTATACCTTGGAATCATCCAAATATAAACATCGATACAATCTTTCAATATTCCAGATCGCGATTCCCTGCTGGTACTCTGGTACCATGAAGAAACATTTTCGACCATTTTTCATAGAAATTTGGTGTTGTTTGTCTAAGTGAGATATGTCACATATATATTGTTGAATTGCTAACTCTTTCATCTCTTTAGGGATTAAAGGTTTGAAAGTTCAAATACCGTTATTTTCAAAATTATTATTTAAAAAATTTCGGACAAAATAAAAAAAAAAACACACTACTCGATTGGCATTAACATATTAATTCCTAGCCCGTAGCTAACTTAGAATCGTGAAATCAAAAGATTAAAATAGCAAAGTAATTGCTCACCCTATATAAGTAATTGAATTGAAACGGAAAGACTTCCCTACTGCACATATGCATTTTGCTTATGAAATGTAAAAGGGTAAAAGCAAATTCACTCTTTTTAAAAAAAATGCTCACTCTATTTTTAAGACGCAATTATCCCCACCAACATTCAAACAGGCATTAGTAAGAAAGGGACTAATAGCTTCTTTGTTCCATTGCAAATCCAAATTCGAATTGCTTTTTTTATCATAGAGTTTTCTGCAGGTATGGCGCGAGGCGATTGGTTTCAATTCCAGTATCCCCAAAATGGTTGATCCTTCTCCACATTCGCCGTTTCTCTTTTATCATAAGGTTTGAGTATTCTATCTACTTCTAACAAAATCGTGGGATTGGAAACTATAATTGTCAATGGTCACAGAAAGATATGGTGTTAATTGCCGGAATGAACAGTTTTTGTACTTTAGATTGAATAGTCTTTGCCACCAACAACAAGAGATTTAGAATGGCAAACTTATGACGCGTCGAGAAGCTAGGTTTCGAAGCGATCTGAATTCGCGGTACACTTAGCTCACATGAAATTACGAGGTAAACATGAAACTATAGGTACACAGTTTTACTTTTACTTTTATACAATTATAAGTTTTTACCTTGAAGGGAAGAGGAATTTATCCAAAGTATCTGAAAGATCATCCCACATGGCGCTAAAGCAATTCGGATCTGATCGAGCAACCTTCAATCCGGTTTGAAGAACACTTATTAAGCTGGAAATGGCCAATTTCCAGGTGCTAGATGCCAAACATTTATACTTCAATGAGAGGGGTAAATGTAATGCCTGTATTAATTAATTATAATATTCGTTTTAGTAATGAATAAAATTTAACTTAATTACGGTCAGCATTTACCTTAATGATTTCGTGAAGAACATTGTCTTTTATTACTACTTCTTCGGTAGCAGTTTTTTGATACAATCTCACAGCTACAGTTAATGCTTTCTCACCAAAAGGAATGTAGTTCATAGTTATCCACTCCACCCCTGAATTATTAGAGAGGACATGTGTTGATTTAAAAGTAGTAATATCCACCTCATTGATGGGAGGGCTACAAGCAAACTTGCTGAAATTAAGCAACTGCTTGAATATATCAGGAAGCATCTCTTTAATAATTGAAGAGGGCTGTGTAGCTTCCTTAAAAAAATATTATATACATAATTAAAAAAGAGAAAAAAAAAACGCAACACAATTGTTAATACCTTCTGTAAAAGTTCCATGCATTCCAGAACACAATCGTGTAAAGGTGAAAGCAGCGATTCGGAATTCGTTGATAAAATATAAGGCATAACATCACTATGAACAGGTATAATAACTGCGTTCATTAGAACAAGACAGAGCTGTTCAAAATCCTTGCAAGAAAATCTGAAAATAAATAAATTTAAATGGCAATTAAACTAAAATTACATTAAAAATTAATAATTTTTAACAAATCATAAAATTTTAATTCTCATGGAAAATTCATGGAATTTTTATAGAGATCTGGAAAAACAATTATTGAATTAAAACAGTAAACTTTTTTCATTCCATGATTCCAATAATTTTTTTTTTGTAAAACATAATTATCTAAACATATTTTATTATATTTTTCAATATAAAGAGTATGTATTGAGAATTCTTAGAATTGTATTCAACTGTCCCGAATAAGGATACTTTGTATGCAAGTATATACATATATGATGGTTAAATTTAAATTTCCCTTCGGTTTTCCCCACCTATACACACGAAAATATTGGCGGCAAAATATATTACTTGAAAAAAAACTTGTAGTGTTGTCTTTTTGAACATTTTTAATTTATTAATAAATCATATCATTTCAACATGTAGAATGTTTATAAATAACCTTCTGAAAATATTGATTTGACTTAATAACTATCCACCATATAATTAAACTATAACCTTCCATCTTACCCCACAAAAGAAACTGGTATAAATAATCCTTTTTAAAAATCATGAAATTTTGTCAATTTATCTGAAAAAATCATGAGTCATGGAATTATATATGCAAAAAATTGTGACAACTGTGCTATCGAATTTAATTTTGTTCGAAATTATTGAATTACATTTTACCGAGTACAGAATTTTTCTCACAAAACTGTGATGGATAGGAAATATCCTTTTAATTAGCTTACCTATCGCAAACAGTGAATTCACTTTAGAAACCTCTGACCGGGGCAACACTTCGAAAACAGTTTTCCGAAAAATCCGGTAAAGTTTGTTGGTCTCAGTCTGACATTATAACCCGAAAACTAATCGCGCTGCCAACCTATGCTGCATTTTATTAATGATCTATATAGACCCGGGTCACAAATTATTAAAAAACCGATGAGGGAAATATATGAAGTGTGCTACTGAATCTTTTTCACTGCCTTCAGATGCAGCCTCTGACGTATAATATAATGAGCAACTCGGCTCGCTCTATATAAAACCCGCAGACAAGAATGGTGCATAATTCATTCTTCCTCTATCGTAAGAAAAAATGCTGCTGCAGGAACAATTACTGTGTTTCCATGCAGGGTTCAACTCGAGTTGAACTCGAATTAGTGGAACCCATGGAAACAAGGGTTGAGTTGAATTTCGTTAAATCCAAGTCAACTCCACGAAACTAGTCGGGTTGAGTTGGGATTAGCTTGAAATGTCAAAACAAACTGCAACTGTCAACTCAACCCCAAAGTTGCTCATGGAAACAGTTCAGATTTAGTGGCCATTTTCTTAACTCAACGAAAACTCAACTCCAACTCAACCCTGTGCATGGAAACATGGTAAATATCTTAAATGAAAGTTCATTCGCTGTGAAGTTTGCAACATTCTGAGATGTGGGCAATTTCTAAAATTACCCTTAATCTGTATAGAGATCGAGGTAAAAAGCTTTGTTTGGGGAGAGCTATCATAATATATAAGGGGTACAAATAAGTTTTGAGGTTTTTTTTTGTAACTTTGAAAATGTATTCAGAGAAATTGGAACAATGTATTTTATTCAAAGTACTTTCCATCGTTAGCTACGACTTTTCCCCATCTTTCAGGCAGCATATGGATTCCGCACTGAAAAAAATTCTTCGTCTTTTGAGGCTATCCAAGAATCTACCCAATTTTTTGTTTCTTCGTAAGAAGTGAAGTGCTGCTCGGCCAGGCTATGAGTCATAGACCGGAACAAGTGGCAAGGAGTAATATCTGGTGAATACGACGGGCGGAGTAGGATGTCCCATTGAAGTACCTCCAAAGTTTCCTTGAGGACTTTATTTCTTGGTGCCGTGCGTTATCATGCTGGAAAATTACTTTGTCATGTCTGTTAGCATATTGAAGACGTTGGAGCTCGGCTCAATTGCATCAATTGTTGTTGGTAACGTTCCCCAGTGATGGTTTCGTTAGGCTGGAGTATCTCATAGTACATAGATCACTCCAAGCTGATCCCACCAGCTGCACAGTACTAGGTTTTTGCCATGAATACTCGGTTTAGCCGTGGAAGTTGATGCATGGCTGGGCTTACCCCACGATTTTCTGCGCTTTGGGTTGTCGTATTGGATCCACTTTTCGTTCCCCGTCACGATTCGATGCAAAAAACCCTTCAGATTTTGCTTCAGTAGCAGTGGTCCCCAAGCTTTCAGCGAGCTCCTCTTGAGTTCGGCATGAATCTTGGTCCAACAACCCCTCCAACTCAGCGTCTTCAAACTTTACTAGCTTCCCTTCGCATTCTTTGTCGCTGGTGTCAAAATTTTAAACCGCCGGAAACAGTACTCACATGTTTTTATTAATGGAGCATGTTCCCCCATACGCTTCACATATCAATCGATGTTCATCAGCTGCACTTTTCATGAAATTAAAACAAAAAAGCAGTGCTTCCCGCAAATGGTGTTCTGTTGGAACAAAGGTTGACATGGTTATAACACAAAGAAAGTAGGATGTTTAAACTTCAGCGAAATGACACATACTGATTTTTAGAGGGAAATGATAACGCTTTAACAAGAAAATCCTTCAAAACTCACTTGTACCCCCACTGACATGAAAGAACTGGACTGCTAACCGTCGTCTGAAAAATGAGACCATTTTTAGCACAGGCTCAATCCTCATGGAGCAAATCATGCTATTAAAAATGCCCTAAAATACCGTACAATTATGTTTAAACTGACGCAAATTAAAAATAATTGAGCTTTCACGAACCGATTTCTCTCATATCACGCTCAATTTTAAGTTTTTTCATAAAAATGTTCCTCGCGGCAATCAGCTGGGGATTTAAGAAAAACAAAGATAGCTATACAAATTATTTTTCTGCCTTTGTCTAACCTTCACATTTCTCGTTTATACCAACCCAAGCTAAAAGTTGTATCACAAAATGAAGTAGCCATCTGTTGGACATCGTTAAACTATTCTAACAGCTAATTGCAACGGAAAATGATGAGTTGGCGGGCAACTTGTAAAGGCTGTCGTAGGTAAAAGTGATGTGCAAAAAGCTTGTGTTTACTTTTATTTATCTATTGGGAGTATCAAAAAGATGTATCACACGCGAAGATAATAGAAAAAACCAAAAGAAGTGCACATACATGGCGCCACCTTCATTTGGCTATTGGCCATTTTTTTTTTGTAAATTTGTCTGCCTGCGGGCTTAAGAAAGAGCGAGATAGTTAGAATTCGGTCAAAATTTGGTCTTACTTTTGATGTGAGTTTTTGTACGGGATCAGCAGTCCAGTTCTTATATGTCAGTGTGTACCCCTAATAGATCATTAAAAAAAACGATCGATTCGATCCAATCATGTACACAGCCAAAGATTTCGGGCGAAAGTGTATATGTGTGCCCGTTCGACGAAAATCATAATAATAAAGACACTTCGGGGAATTGGTTGGCATACTGTTTCCCAATTATTTTTAACCGACTTCCAAAAAAAGGAGGGGTTTCCCAATTCGACTGTATTTTTTTTTTCTGTGTGAGTTACGCGATATCTTCGCCGATTGTGAACCGATTTTAATGACTATTTTTTTATTTATTGGGCTATATCTCAAGAATGGTCTTATTTAGACTTGAATAAAATATCCGACCTCTAAGGATGGAAAATTAGGCGATGAATCCCGTTTATTAAATTTCACTCACTTTCACTTAACTAAAATTTGAAAAAAAAATTAAAAAAAAACGACTTCATAATTTTTCCTAACTCAAATTACTGTAAGTTTATAAACTCGCCTTGGCTGGCACCGACTCCAAAAATAACTGATATATAGATATTGTAAATATTTAAGTATCAATAATTTTGTCCCTTTTCTTTAAAGTAATAACAAATAATATTTTTAACTTTTTAGTTTAAGTTTGTACATATATACGAAGTTGTAAAGGCGTTTTTTTTTAATTTACTTTTCTACATATTGTTGTATGTATTGCAAAATCGAAAATCTATTTATTTGTTGCTACTAGCGAAATTTGGAAATTCCAATTGACCGATCCAACATAGTTATCACAATTTTTCAAATTCAAGGAATATCAATAAAAATACACGAGTTTTCGATTAGTAGTAAAGGAGTAGGATTTATGGTTGATAACAATCTAAAAGAAGCAGTAATTACCATTATAAAATACTCTTATATAATAATTTGATTTCAGCTAAAAGCGAAAGATAACGTGAACTTAATTCAATCCAGAGGGGTTTAGCACAATAGATCTTTCAGGTCGCGTTTGCTATCGAGAGGTACCTAGAGTAACTTAACGACCCGTTACAATAATAATAATAATAAATAATTCAAGTAAGGACTGTCCCAGAAACAACTGAACTTTTTTTTTTTTTTTTACTTTTTAGCGCAATTGGTTTTTCGCCAAACAAGCAAATTAATTAATTACGTAAAGCGTGATGCGCTGGAGATTTCACGTTGCATTGTTAATTTGATTTGGTTATTTCTTTAAATTTAAGGTTAGGCATTTTCCGGCGAAGGGGCGTGTCGCGCCGCGCCGCGCATCACGCTTTACGTAATTAATTAATTTGCTTGTTTGACGCTATATATCCCTTTTCAGAGAAGGAATCTATAATCACAACATACCTTTTTCGAACATGTTGGAATAATGCTGGAAAAATTTGCACCAAGGCGGTCAAAAACGCTTGGCTAGGAACATATATTTCCTCGGTACCGTCATTGCCTGATTTACCTGGAAGCCTTGTACTTTCTATCCCAATTTTGAGCCAAGTTCTCCATGCAATCTGCAAATAGAAAATAATCATAAATTTAACGCAAGTGCTGTCTTGTAAGAATTTCCGTCATATACAGGGTGTTCAGAGGTGGGAGGGAAATATTGCAGGGGGTGAAAGATCAGACCGATGGGGGGGGGGAGGTATCTCGCACCGTTCGGCAGTAATTCGTAAATCAGGATTTTGCCTTATATGGGAACCGCTCTTGTATTTTTATCTTTTTTTCTACACATTGCTGCGGCCCCAAACCGATCTCAAAAAATTACTATTTCGAAGCCCTTTCCAAAAAGGTCAACACCACCCCCCTATCCCCAACCCCTTGGCCACAATCCCCCCTGGAAGATGAAAAAATTAACTTTTATTTCACGATTTTTTACCTTTCGCCCCACTTTTCTCCGAAATTCATGTTATTAACATACCTACTTTTTATTTTTTTTTAAGTTGCTTATCTAATTACCTTTCCAAAAAGGTGCAACATGCCTAGGTAGGAAAAGGATACGAAAATTTATTTATAAAAATCCTTTTACAGAATATCATGACAATTCGAATTTTTAAGTAATTATACTTATGTTAACTAAAAAATACATTTTGTTCGCTTAAAAACTAATAGGGGTACCGGTTAATTCGTGCGGTTTTTTTTTTCGAAAATTGAAGCTTTATTGTGAAAAAATGGTTACAAATTTAATATTCAAAGTATTGTCCATCGCTAGCTATAACCTTTTCCCATTTTTCTGGCAATTCACGAATACCCTTTCTGAAAAATTCGGCCGACTTCTCCGCTATCCACGAATCGATCCAATTTTTGACTTCTTCATAATTGGAGAAGTGCTGGTCAGCCAGGCCATGTTGCATTGATCGGAAGAGATAGTAATCGGATGGCGCAAGGTCTGGACTATACGGCGGGTGGGGTAGGACATCCCATTTGAGCGTTTCAAGGTAGGTTTTGACGACCTGTGCAACATGTGGCCGAGCATTGTCCTGTTGCAAAATTACCTTGCTGTGCCTTTGTTCATATTCCGGCCGTTTTTCGCGCAGTGCTCGACTTCCCCTGTGATCGTTTCATTCGGTTGCAACAGGTCATAATAGATCACACCCAGCTGGTCCCACCAAATACACAGCATAACCTTCAGGCCATGAATATTCTGAACGGCCGTCGATGATGATGCATTGCCGGGGTATCCATACGTTGCCCGACGTTTTGGATTATCGTAATGGACCCACTTTTCATCGCCAGTGACAATTCGATGCAAAAAACTTTCTCTTTTGTGCCGTTGAAGCAGTTGTTCACACGCGAAAAATCGGCGTTCGACGTCTCTTGGCTTCAATTCATACGGCACCCAATGGCCTACCTTCCGGATTATTCCCATTGCTTTTAGACGATTGGAAATGGGTTGTTGAGCGACGTCAAGTGATTTTGCAAATTCTTCTTGCGCTTGGGATGGATCTTGGTCGAGCAGTGTTTCCAATTCGTGGTCTTCAACCTTTTTTGGCTGTCCGGGCCGTTCATCGTCCTCCAAGTCAAAATTGCCACTTTTAAACCGCGCAAACCACTTCTGGCACGTACGCTCAGCATGCACACCATACACTTCCACCAAAATACGATGACTTTCGGCAGCCTTTTTCTTCATATTGAAATAATGAAGAAGTACTCCCCGCAAAAACACTTTATTCGGCACAAAATTCCACATTTTCAGAGCAAAAAAAAGTATTGTTGTTTACGCTTCAGCTAAATGACACATACTGATTCTGAAACTATATGACAGTAGCTTTCCAACACATATTTGGAAAGGTGAATCACTGGAATATAAAACAAGTTACGCCATCTGTTAGAAAACCGCACCGGTACCCCTATTAATTACAATTAAAACTTATGTCCTACAAAAGCTGTTCAAAATTCTCCGCCAGTTTCGATGCATGCAAGTAGCCTTCGTCTTATTTTGCGTTTGAAGTTTATGGTAGCCAGTCTTTCCCGTATTTTCGTGGCTGCAGTCCCAATCCTGGTAACTAATTCTTCTCTGGTGTTGTTGGTCTTGAGTAAACTTCATCTTTCATCATTCCCCATAAGAAAAAGTCCAGTGGAGTAAGGTCCGGTGACCTAGCAGGCCAAGGAATCGGTCCACCTCGTCCAATCCAGCGCTCTGGGTAATGTTCATGCAACCTTGCCCTAACAATGTTCCTAGTATGCGCAGGTGCTCCGTCGTGCTGTAAATACATTGCACTTCTGGTGGCGAGGGGGGTGTCCTCCAACAGATCCGGAAGGGTATTCTCCAAAAATTCCGAATATAGCTGACTATTCAGCACTTGGGGCAAGATGAAGGGTCCTATCAACTGGTTGCCGATGATGCCAGCCCAGACATTGACATTAAATCTTTGCTGGAAGGACCGACACCTTGTCCTATGTGGGTTCACATCTGGCCAGGTGTGGAGGTTGTGGAAGTTTGTGATGCCATCCCGGGTGAATTGCGATTCATCCCTCCACAGAATTCGATCTAGAAACCTTCTGTTTTCGATGTCAGACTCGAACAGCCAAGTGCAGAATTGCAATCGTCTTTCGGAATCTCCTTCCTTTAGTGCTTGGACCGGGATATGGTGGTATGGATGTAGTCCCTCTCGGTGCACAACGGTCCAAACTCTCCCTGAAGACAATCCTAACCGTCGTGCGACCTGCCTAATGCTTATTTCAGGGCTGCTCCTGACGATGTTGAGGATTTGTTGGTCGGTGTCCGCTGAATCGGCCGATGTTCCTGACCGCGTTTCTGCTCTGGGGGCGGTTACACTTCCGGTTTCTTTTAATCTTCTGAAAGTCCTTGAAAATACCCTTCTGTCGGGTACCCGCCGATTCGGGAATCTCCTTTGGTATTCTCGTACGGCCTCACTATCATTTCCGTCTACTAAACCGTACACGTAAATTATATCAGCATACTCTTCAACACTGAATTCTGCCATTTTATCTTAATATTTTCTATTAAACACCCGTTCTTATCGCTTGCTTCTTCAACTGTGGCCAATGTCCTTTCAAACTTACCCATTTTTATACCATAATTCATAGGAGGTATTAGAAACGGAGCGTCAGGATACTTAGGAGTCAA
Organism: Dysmachus trigonus; assembly: GCA_949715965.1. Lineage (NCBI taxonomy): Eukaryota > Metazoa > Arthropoda > Insecta > Diptera > Asilidae > Dysmachus > Dysmachus trigonus. Next base: position 47,754,946 of record OX454321.1, read on the forward strand.
TACTGGATATAATAAACTAATAACGCTATTTAACGAGATTACATTTATTATTTTATTACTGTTTTGCTGAAAAAATAAAAATGTATTACCTGTGTTTCCTAAACAAACATTTCTGGACTTGCTGTCATAAAAATTGTTTACTTAACGACTTTTTCCATTATGGTGCAATAAAGTAATTAGGTACCTGTGAGGATGTTTTAATTTCAGGACTTTTGCAACCCCTTTCTACCTGGGCATGTTGCACCTTTTTGTAAAGGTAATTAGATAGGCAACTTAAAAAAAATAAAAAGTAGGTATATTAATAACATGAATTTCGAAGAAAAGTGGGGCGAAAGGTGAAAAATCGTGAATTAAAAGTTAATTTTTTCAACTTCCTGGCCAAGGAGTTGGGGATAGGGTGGTGGTGTTGACCTTTTTGGAAAGGGCTTCGAAATAGTGATTTTTTGAGATCGGTTTGGGGTCGCTGCGATGCGTAGAAAAAACGATAAAAATACAAGAGCGGTTCCCATATAAGGCAAAATCCTGATTTACGAATCACCCTGTAATTGCCGAACGGTGCGAGATACCCCCCCCCCCCCCCCCCCCATACAATTTTTTGCTTGTCTCGGTCTGACCTTTCACCTCCTGCAATATTTTCCTCCCACCTCTGAACACCCTGTGTATACATATGTATATATTAGGGTGCTTTTTTTTCGCGACTATTTTTTTTTGTCAGTCCCACCTCGAAATTTTGTGGCAAATACCTAAACAAAAATTGATTTAATAATGAAAAAGTGTGCATGAAATAACCATTTAATTTTTATTTAATAAAACTTTTTTAATTTTATAATTCTTATATATTCTTAATTAATATTCATTTTTACATATTGTTAAATGACATTAAAAACGGTAAAATTAAGAAAAAATCAGAGCAAAACTTTAATAAGGTATATAGTTAATACTCTTCAAGCGTGTGGTACTATTCAAAACACCAACCAAGAAATTCTAACGGTAAACAATATGTGATAGGGATCTGTGATATTTCCACAAGTAAAAAAGGTGTTGCCAAATTCAGTACACTAGAAATTTTAAACTAAATTAATTATCATATTCAACAGTATGCATGACGAGTGTAGCTCGTCATTGTGCGATATGGCATGAAAAACCAATGACGAGCTAGACTCGTCATTTTACCGGAAGGGGTTAATATTAAGTACTAGACCAAGGTGTATAAAGATTTCCCATATAAAATACACGTAAACTTTGATTATTTTTCTTCAAAACTCTTCAGCTCAGAGGCATTTTATGGTATAATCTTGGTCAATGGGAGGATTTCTTCAGAACTGAATGCTCTACAAAAGTGTCCATTACGGTGTAACCCTAACTCCCACCAGCGAGGTAGTATGGGTCATTGACCCCAATTTTTCCACGAAACTCTCGCTTTTTGCCCCTATCTCGTAAACAACAAGAGGTACAGAAAAAGTGAATATGACAAACTTGTAGCAAATTCAATTTCCTACTAAAAAGTTTTGAACACCAAATTGCTAACATCGATATTTCTTGAGATATTGGGCTTTGAAGTTGAGGTAGTGTTTCTACAATTTAGCTCAAGAATACATGAAACTTCCACACTACCTCAACTTCAAAGCCCAATATCTCAAGAAATATCGATGTTAGCGATTTGGTGTTCAAGAACTTTTTGGAGGAAATTGAATTTCTTACAAGTTTGTCATATTCACTTTTTCTGCAGCTCTTTTTATTTAGGAGATAGGGGCAAAAAGCGAGAATTTCATGGAAAAATTGGGTTTAGTGACCCGTACTACCTCGCTGGTGGGAGTTAGGGTTACACCGCAATGGACACTTTTGTAGAGCATTAAATTCTGAAGAAACCCTACCATTGCCCAAGATTGTGCCATAAAATGCCTCTGAGTTGTAGAGATTTGAAGAAAAATAATCAAAGTTCACGTGTATTTTATATGGGAAATCTTTATGCGTCTTGGTCTAGTACTAAATATTATTTTTTTGGGCTCCAATTTTCAGGGAATGTATGTTTAGGTATTAGCCACAAAATTTCGAGGTGGGACTGAAAAAAAAAATAGTCGCGAAAAAAAAGCACCCTAATATATATAGTGATTATTTTCGGGCATTTTTAATAGCATGATTAGCCGTGTAAGGATTGAATGGTTACATTCCTCAGACGTGAGTAAGCAGTCCAGTTCTTATACGTTAGTGAAGCCACCACACTCTTCTAATCCCAAATCGATTTCCAGTATTTACATTCGCTCCTTTCTCGATTTTACAATTCATCCCAAATATAGGGTATGAAACGTTCCACGTCTCAGAAATCTCAAGTTATTCCAACAGACTAACAATCCATCTCGATTCGATCTCTACATAAACCCTTCCCAACCATAAATCAAATCCCAAAACAAATCCAACTCCCTCCCAACTAGCCGAACCCCACAATTGCAAAACTACAGAATAAAAGACAAAACGTGATATCCACCATATTCTTCGCCACCCCATGTAATATTCACTTCGACAGATTCGTGGAATATACCGGGTATGCACGTGCCCGATACTTGAAGCAACTAGAAAAAAAAGTAGTAAACGTATTCAAATATGGTCTTTTGAACTCGTCATTGAAGGATGACAAAATACAGCCTTGGCCAAAAGTATTAAGCCACCCTAATTGAATCTCTTTCTGTGAAAACTAAGAACAAAAATACCTTGTTATTACTTTGGCTGCGTTCTTTAACGTCGTCTGCATGCATACTGCTTTTATCAAGCGTTCTCATTTGCAAACTGCAGATGTCCTAAGTTCACTAACGTCATCTGCTGCAATTTTTGTCCGTAACTTGAGCAGACTTCGCAGTACTTTGAAATGTCATGCAGACGGTTGCAGTTGCAAATTGACAACAGTCAATTTTTAAGTTCAACACGTCAATTGACGATCAATTTGACGTTCCCGAACGCAGCCTTTTATTGCTTCCGTCGCAGGTAGGAAGTCATAATTAGGTAATAAATATTACTTGGAAAATGATGCAACGTAACCAATTATTGCTAATGGATAATTAAGGATTTTTTAGTAAATGCATCAGTTGCAGTTTATAATGCCTTAAATTCGGAAGTAAATTTGAAAGCGCGATTAGTCGCCGTTAAAGCATTGAGCAGAATTGTTTGAAAGTAAAAATGCCGAAAACAAGGAAATTGACATTGGTTCAGAGGAGCAGGATCCAATTTTTATACGAGGAAGGCAAAACGCAGAGGGTGATTGTGAGAATCGTAAAATGTGCGCGTGGCGCTGTTGAGTATACTCTCAAACGGTTACAAAATATTAATAAATTTGACGTATAATACTTGCTTATAGATATTTATAACTTAATTTCATCCCCACTCTACATATAATGAAGAAATCCAAAATTTTATAGGTGGCTTAATACTTTTGGCCAAGGCTGTATATTCAAAACAGAATATAGTTCCCAACCCCGTGGCCAACTATAAGGCCTAATTTTTTTAACATCAGCCGATATTAGGCTACCAACTAATTAACTTTAGGTCTTGAATATATACCTGTATATATTCTCCTTCTAAGATCATTAGAGCACCTACACCAGAAAAGTTTTAATTCCGGTATAACGATTACTAAGCGATTAAAGGTCTTCATACACCGCAATGCTTGAAAACTAGCACTCTTCAAAAAATCATATCTTTTTTTCTGAAGTTCTCAACACTTAGCCTGAACCAAACTGACAAGGAGAAGGCACCTACTCGTCATCACCGATTACGCTCAAATTTATAGCACATTTAGGGCTTGGCTACAAATGAAAGTAGCCGAAGTGGGAAGTCCATATGGCCAAGCGTTTACAAAATAATAGTATACAAAAAATTTCACGCGGCTGTAAATGCCACTCATATTAGTACTTTCCCAAAACGGGGGCTGGTGTAGTGGTGAAGACTTAGGCTTGTTATTCAGTGGTCACGGGTTCGAATCCCTGCGTGCGGAGGCTTTTTTTTCGGATCTTTTCCTTTTCCTTTTCCCTTTTTTTTTTTTTTTTTTTTTTTTTTTTTTTTTTTTTTTTTGAGGTGATATACAATGATGAATATTGGATTCTCCTTTTATACAAGGCTTATTGAAACTGTTAGGAAAGAAAAAAAATTTGTATTCAAAACGCGAAGGCGGCTATATAAATAAATATGTAAAGCGAAAGGCATGGGAGCAAGGGGGAGCCTAAAAATAGAAAAACTAACTGAACTCTTTTTGTTTACATTCACTTATGTCCCCTTACGTCCCTTATTTTGGGCAAAGTATCAGTTTTGACGTACGTAAACTCAGTTTCGTTAACCCTTTGCAGTCCAAATTAATTCTTCCCATTCCCAGTAACCTACAGAGATGGGAGTTTAAGCATTATCATTGAGTTTTCATTATCATTGAAAAAATCAATGACAATGCAACTAATTTTTCATTAGCATTGACTTTCCCAATGGTAATGCAACAGATTTTCATTAGTATTGATTAATTATTTTAATTCTAGTGTAGTAAAATCTTTATTAGCATTGAAATTGTCAATGGTAATGCAGCACATTTTCATTAGCATTGAATTTCTACGTGATAATGCAAAATAACATTCATTACCATTGAATTTTTCGTCACAAAATTTTTTAAGAAAATTATACAGTATCGGACAAATGTCTGGAAACCCTTTTAATGAAAATATTCAGATGATTCTTTCTTCTGTCTTTATCGCATTTCTTGGAAAGCGATTTCATGTGTGTTTACAGGTAGATCGTTCTTGCACATACGAGTAATTTTTTCGTCATTTCCAATTAAAAAGGGACAGACGAAGATCGATTTACTGAAGAATGCCTATAAATGCGCGACAAAAGTCTGGAAACTCTCATTCACTTAGAATTTTGTGCGAAAAGTGCAGTGCTTTATTGAATGAATACAGACAATTTTATGAGTTAAGTGATCAAGAATGGCACCTAGAATATAAACGTCAAGTGATGTTCAAGATCTTGTGATAAGATATCGGGAAAGCGAGAAGTTATCATTTGGGGAAATAGCAAAGAGGTTAAACATGGGAAAAGGAACCGTTTACAAAATATACAAGAGAAAAATCCTCCTGCTCCGAAAAATATGGGAAGACCACGAAAAACTGATCAGAGGTAAGTTTTAGCAAAATTTATATAAATTTATCAAATAAAATTCTGTATTTCCATCCACAGGGCGGATAGACGAATATTCATCAAGTCAAAGAAAGATCCTAAGTTAACAGCGCCTGATATTAAAAGGCAGGAGAGGTCTCCAATATCAGCACTAGGACTGTTTAACGACGTTTGGTGGAGTTTGGCTTATTAGGAAGGATTACACATCTAAATGTGAAAAATAGGAAAAAACGTCTATGTTTTGCTAAGGAGTACGAACATTGGACCGTTGACAATTGGAAAGATATTTTCTGGTTTGATGAATCCAAATTTAATTTGTCTTATAGTGATGGTATTCGTTATGTAAGACGACGCCCGAAAGCTCGATACCATTTGCGGTACACTGTAGGAACAGTGAAACATGGAGGAGGAAACATCATGGTTTGGGGAGCTTTCTCTTATTTTGGCGTTGCGTTGGTCCGTTATTTTGTATAAAAGAAACAATGGACCAAGTGAAGTACAGAGAGATTTTATCAGATGTTATGCTCCCCTATGCCACTCAAAACATGCCAGATTCTTGGGTAAAACGGTGGTTCGAGGATAATAACGTGCGATTAATAGAATGGCCTTCACAATCGCCGGACCTAAATCCGATCGAACATTTGTCGCAAGATGTTAAACGATCTTTAAAAGGAGAAAGGTTCAACAGGAAGGAGGAACTATTCGAAAAAGTAAAAGAAAAATGGACTCGTATACTCATTGAAAAAATACAATCTTTAATGGAATCTATGCCGCGTAGATGTAAAGCCGTAATAGAATCTAATGGAGCACCAACTAAGTATTAAATGAAACATTATCAAACTTAAATTTAATCATTATGTTATAAAATAAAGATTTAAAAAAAAAAAAAGGTTTCCAGACTTTTGTCGCACCAATTAAAGTATAACTGGTTTTCCTCTTTCATTTTTAACTGGCTAATAAAGAGTGAATCATACTTGAGTATAGTAACGGGGCTTTTTGTAAACAAACATGAAGTCATTTCCCCCAAAAAAGCGATAAAGATAAAAAATATAGTCATTTGAATGTATATTATATTGAATGTATGTATGCCACAAGGAAGCCAAGTTTTTTGTTAAATATATAAAACAACCGATTTTAATTTTTCAGTGCTTTATTTGCCTTTAGTTCAACTTTTCAAAATGAGGGTCTGTCAAATTCTAATAAAAAATATCGATTATCCCGATAGGACCGATGCGCACAGTCGGAAGTATAAACAAAAAGACAAGTGTACTAGGAATTTTGGTAATATACTTTTGTATGTAAACAAAATGAAGATCACTTGTATAGAGAATTTGATTCACGATAGAATATTGTACTCGTAATGTTTGCAAAGTAGAATGTAGAAGTAAAGAATATAGATGGCCGAAGTGATAGTGAGAAATTACTTTTACAATCAAATAGAAATTAATTTTTCATTAGCACTGAATTTATTTATTGGTAATGAAAATATACTTTCATTCGGATTGAATTTTTTAGTGGTAATAAAAATATACTTTCATTCGCTTTGAATTTTTTTGATTTTTTTACCAAAATGATACATGGAAGCCCGGTCCAAATTAATTTTTGAATTTTATGAATTCGTTATATTATAAAAACAAAAAAATAAATTATTTCGCAACGAAATAAAAACAATTCGAAAACGGTAAAACGATGAATAGTTATCTCAAGCGGAAGTTGTCAACAATTGTAGAAACACCTGTAATTCTTTAATTCTAAATTCAAACACTATGTCGAGCCACACTCGACGTTGAATATTCTCCAAGGAAATTTTATGTCTAGTCAGACTTGACGTTAGATCTGCTCCAAGAAAATGTTATGTCGAGTCAGATTCAACGTTCAACCGAAAACGTGAAATACTTATGTTACGTTACAATTCTTTACGTTTCTACTTTGGTTCAAGCTTTAGATTTTATATTTCCTTGAAAAGTTAATATCTTGACTAAATGCACTAAATGTGTGCGCCATAGTAATGATTTTTAACCTTTTAAGGACGGGGAAAATTACGTTAAAATTGATATTTTATTAGACATGAATATTATAAATAAATTCAATGAACTTCTTATGTGGGGGGGGGGGGGGGGACTCCACCTTGCTGGTCGATATATCGACCAGGCCCGTCCGCAACGGAAAGTCCCATGTAAAAAATTTGGCGCGACGGTTTGAAAGTATTTTCTAGGTAATTTGATGGGCTGAATACGGAAAAAATCGTGAAAATATCAAAGTTTGACCTTGAATTCACCTTGCAGATGAGTTTCGCGATTCGTGGTATTATATTTTTCGTAATCAGTACATAAAAAAAGGTAGGTATGCCTACTTTCAGGGCGAAATAGCAAACAAAACTTTGAGTTTGAAATAGCAATTTTCAGTGTCAAGGATGCTTCCAGGAATTTTTACACTATTTTTCCCATATTTAGCGCATTACATTCTCCCTGAAAAACATCAAATATTATGTGTCCTCTGGCTGGTCTATATATCGACCACTCCCGTCCTTAAAAGGTTAAAGATGGTGATTTTGTGCATTGTCCAGAATTGCTCACAAAAAACTGAACCGATTGAGTTCAAATTGTAATAATCGGCAAAAAATCGTTAATAATACTATAATAAAGAAAACACAGGAAGCGCTCAAAGAGTTCACAACAGAAGCCATTTTGCAATACATTGACAAGGGAGCAACCAACGGCAGTGACGGTGGTAAAAACAAATCACTACCCCTACAATTCTTTTTTCGGATTTTTAGGATTTTCCGTATGGGTCAAAGATGCCCTCGTTACCTGTGAGAGGTTAAAACCACAGCAAAAAAGATATATTTTTTTGAAAACGTGATAATTTTGAAGCCTTCTACAACCTACCTAAATGTAGCCCCTTAATCCCTTGTACTATTATTTAAGCGGAGGACGAAAATAACAATGCTCTAAACATGCATTTGTTAAAATCAAAACAACTGTGTCACTCATGGATCTTGCATATTGCCTTTTAAAGGCAAGTGATCCCCACTTTGGGCTGTTACAGGTAAAACGTTTCACACACGCAGTTTTTACTTTAGGCCCAAAAGCAGTATCAATCCCATACACGATGTGGAAGGACCAATTCAAGGGGTTAATTTGTAACTCCTTGTTCTCGATGCGCCCTTGCTTAGATATATATGTACTCACAAAATGTAAAAAAAAAACATCTTTCACAATAAAAAATTAAAATTGAGCCAAAACAAAAAAAATAAAATGTCAAAACCTTATATTAAGAACACTTTAGGTACTCACAGTCCAAACTTCCCCTTTATCATCCTTAAGTTCTTCATTTTGCTGATTTTCGGAGTCATAAATGATTTCCTGAAAAGACTTCATGGCTGCAAGTGATACTTCATTATTCCTGCATAGAGCAGCATTTTCTATAAACTCTAACAATAAAGCCCATGCTCGTATAAATTCTGGTGATTGTCGAAGAAGCTCTCTTTTCATATTAAACACCTGAAACGAGTCATTTAGTTTAGATAAAGAATATTAAAAGTTTATTTAATATTTACTCTAGATACCCCAGATAGGGTTAGCACTTGCGTTTCAGCCCATTGCTTTTGCGCGGTATTTCTCGAATGATGAATAAGTAAGGTTCCACTTGTGTCTACTTTTTCACTACTAGCTGAGCTAGATATATTTCTAACTTTATCTAAAAGTGGAAACAAAACTTGCCAAAGTACAGCCTGCCAAGTGGGAGGATTTAAAAGATTTCCATGAGCTGAAATTGTGGAAAAAAGCGTTTGCCCTGCTGACTTTCGAACCGCTGGTCGTAGATCAACACACAAATCACCTAATATAGGATTATTTTTATGTATTAAAAAATTTTAATGTATAATACAAAAATCATTTTACCTAATTTCGCATACAAACACATCCATAATTTATCAAATTGTGACATATCTACTGTGCCTGGAAAGTCAGGAAATACACAAATATCATCTATGCTAGCCTCTGAAAGCTTTTCCTGATTTTGATTGAAATAATCAGATATGTTCCACTGTAATATAAAACAATGACATTAGCTTACGATTAAAAGAAAAAGGTAAGAAAAAGTTTTAAGTTAAACAGTTTTGTTTTAAATCATCAGCTGTACCAAAAGCTAGACAATAATTAGGACACATTTTTTTTTTTTTTTTTTTTTTTAACAGACCATCAGCTTAGTCTAAGCTTTAAAGCAACAAAAATTAATTTGCTGCATAAGACTCGTCATCATTTGGTCCGTTGTTAGTAGCGACATGACAAACAAATAAATTCTTTCTCAATACATGCTTACCAACACGGACATCAAACAAATCGGCATTCTTATTTACACTCAACCTCATGCGGTTAATAGGTTGAAAGAAGCTATAGTTAGTTTTACACAGATCAGTTTGCAGGAGCGGGACATGCCTAAGGTTTCGCTCATTCGCTCTGAACGTGAATCTTGTTTTAAGAGAAGGCGAATCGATATTACCAACTAAAAGTTGATGTACAAATACAACGTCCGCGATTTCCCGACGTTTTTGTAGAGAATGCATGTCAAGGAGTTTCAAACGGTCCTTGTATGGAGGGAGTATAACTGGATTGCTCCATGGCAATTCTCTAAGGGCGAAACGGACAAATTTCCGTTGGACAGATTCGATGCTGTCTATGTGAACTTGGTAATACGGAGACCAAACTTGACTCGCGTATTCAAGAATTGGCCGGACAAAGGAAGAGTAAAGCTGTTTGTATACAGTGATATTAGAAAATTCACGGGACCATCTTTTAATAAAACCCAGCATAATACTGGCTTTTGTCACCAAGCAATTTATATGTTCAACAAAATCCAGTTTACAATCAAGGAAAACACCTAAGTCACGGGCAGAGCGAACACGTCTGAGAATAACGTTCGAAAGATTATAATCTCTCAAACTCAAGGGATTGCGGCCTCTACAAAAAGATAAAATTTCACATTTATTAATGTTTAATTCTAGATTATTGTGAACACACCACGTTTGGAAAGTGTCCAGATCTCTTTGAACCGTGTGGCAGTCGTTAATATTATTCGTATAACGGAAAAGTTTCATGTCGTCAGCATAAATTAATATTTTACAGTCTTTGAGCAAATATGTAATGTCGTCAATAGCAAGAATAAATAAGAGTGGGCCCAGGTGACTACCCTGCGGTACACCTGAGGTGGCAAATATTTTTCTGGAAGTTTCATTCCGAAAAGATATCTGATAAGTCCTGTTGGACAGGTATGAGCGTATCCAATTGATAAGCAATGGAGAGAAGCCTAGATTTTCAAGTTTCAGTATTATAATCGAATGGGACAGTTTATCAAAAGCCTTGCTAAAGTCAGTATAAATGCAATCGGTTTGCAGACCCTTCTGGAAGCCTTCAATGACGAAAGAAACAAATTCAAGAAGGTTCGTGGAAGTGGAACGACCCTGAAGAAAACCGTGCTGATTTATAGAGACAAGGCGTCGACAGATGCTTGACAATTGTGAGTATATAATTGACTCAAAAAGTTTTGGAATACATGAAAGCTTTGCAATGGGCCGGTAGTTACACACCTCAGTTTTTTTACCCTTTTTGTGGATAGGAATAATAAAGGCATTCTTCCAAAGCATAGGAAACCTTCCTGTGCTGACTGATTTCTGAAAGAGTAATGTTAAGGGCAACATTATCTCATTAGAGCAGCATTTAAGGATAGCGGGGGGGATACCATCAGGACCCGATGTGAAATCCATGGGAAGCTCATTGATATGTTTGAGAACATCGGAGGGAGTAATGTGAATGGAATTGTCCTTAATATTCTAAATTATTGATACTTAAATATTTGTAATATCTAATCAGCTATATTTGAAATCGGTGCCAGCCAAGGCAGCGATTGAAAATTAAAAAAAAAAAAAAAAAAAAAAAAAAAAAAATTTAAAAATCGAATTTAAATCCTTCATTATCCGTTAAAACTCCTTCGACCGGTACCCTCACCTTTTCGTGGTGAAGGAGCTTGCGTGCGTCGATGATTGACTGAGCTATGTCGGCGGTAGCAATTTGCTACAGGAAGGGTCATCCATGTCGAACAGGTCAGTCCTGAGGCGTCAGACTAAGAAGTGAACCACCCACATTTAGACTATTACAATGGAAGGCAAGCCTTTAGGTAACTTGTCGGTACGAGGTAACCAGCTTGAGACTGGGAGTCCTCCCGCTCTAGAAGCGGCCGGGGCTAGGAGTGTGCAGGTTTCACTTCCATTGACGACCGAGGTGGCGGGTCCAGGCCAAGGAGGAAGCCCTCTACTGGACTCCGATGATAGAATGTCGCAAGACGGACTATCATCGATTGGCACATTGACTCAGTCAATGGAGAGCCAACTCTTCGAACAGGAAAGGACCAAAAAGCAGCCTGCTGTGACTACGGTTAATCCTGTTACACTAGACGTTCCTAAAATCCCGCCGGTTACCACCAACCAACCCGAGGGATTGGCTAAGGATAATGCGCAAGAAGCGGGAGCTGACGGCGTCAAGGGCCCCACCACTTTCTCCTCAACTGGCGACTGTCACTAAAAGAGGAAGTTCGGAAGGGGATTCACCCAATCCGGGTTCCTCGGCTGGTGCCAGTTGCTCTGGGGAGTCTACAGCCAAGCAGTTAAGTAAGAACAAGCGGAGGAAAGTCGCCAAGACCGGTCTCCAAAGTTCTTCCAAGCCAGACGAGGTAAAGGGGAAACCCGATCCTCGTACTGGAGCGCACGAGGGGATCAGTGAGAAAGATTTAAAAGAAGCTGGCCCCTCAAGTGCATTGCCGATCTCAAAGACAACGGGTAGGGAAGACGGAAAAAGCTTCGCGGAGGCTGCTTCCCAAGCCCTGGTCGTTGTGATTGAGGCCGGCAACCCACAAAGGGAGATGTCGCAGCGACATGTCAGCTTTGTGGAGGGCTACATTTGAAAGCTATTGGGTGAGACCAAAGAGTCGCCCATGTTTGAGGGAATGGTCGTTTGTGACGGAACCTTAAAGGTTCAGTGTACGAACGAGCACTCTCTCAAATGGTTGTTTGCAAATTTAGGCAAAATTCCAGCTTGCGATGGCATAAGTAGCGAAAAGTAGCGATATGCCCAAGCTGGTTCGAGCAGTTATGTGGATCCCTGGACCCCCCCAAGGCACCCAGGGACATAATTGCTCTACTCCGTATTCAGAATCCGGGACTGGAAACTAAATACTGGAGAATCCGTGCGTTCAGTAGCAAGAGGAAGAATCCTAATGACCCTGAGGGCTCTACTCTTGCACTGGGCATAGATCAGGAATTTCTGAAAGTCCTGGATTCCGTTTACGGATGCCGTCCTCATTTGGATTTCGGAAGGGTGAAAATTCACGTTTCCGGAAAATAAATGAGGACAAAGGGTGTAATGGAGAGCAGCTGATTATGATGTCTGCTGACTTGAATATCACTCAAATTAACCTGCAGCACAGTAAATCGGCCACTGCTATCCTAAGTGGAAGGTTGACAAAACTGCGGACATTCGCCCAAATAACAGTAATGCAAGAACCATGGGTTTCTGTGGCTTCGGTGCGATTAGTTGGGGGCAACTCTTTCATTACGAAAGAACGGAATTGTATCTAATACAATCGAGGCCACGATGTTGAGACAGTTTTGCAGTCAAGACGTCGTTACTGTCAAAGTATCCTACAATGTATCGGGAGCTAAGCAGGATGCAATCTTCGTATCTGCTTATCTGCCATATGACTCCATTAGCCCGCCTCCTTCAAAAGAGCTGCTGTATATTGTGGGATACGCAGAATCTAATAATTTAGGTCTGGTTATTGGATGTGATGCCAACGCCCAGCACACCCTTTGGGGTAGCAGTAAATGCAATCCCCGGGGGAAGAAATTATTAGATTTAATTCTGTCGTACGATCTCGTGGTTAACAATAAGGGAAATAACCCAACTTTTATCACGAGTAGGCGACAGGAAGTAATAGACCTGACATTCACCAATAGAAAAATGTCAAACCTTATTACCAACTGGCGAGTTTCAAAAGAGGAATCTCTTTCGGACCACAGATACCTGGAATACCGTATAGGGAGCGATATCATAAATATCCCGGCCGGACGGAATCCTAGGAAGACTGATTGGGAAAGGCACTAACAACTTCTTTCATCGAAGGAAAGTAATGTACGTAAAATCCACTCCACAAAGGATATTGAGGACGAGACCCAAAAATTGAGTCGGACCTTATTGGATGCCTTTGAGGAAGCGTGCCTTCTCAGAAAGAGCAGATGTGGCAAGAATGTCCCCTGGTAGAACAATAACCTTCAGAAGCTCAGGAAAACAACCAGAAAACTTCTAAAGAGGGCCTTAAGAACTCAAGAAGATGATGATTGGCTAACCTATCAAACTCTACAGCGTGAATAACTATAAGAGAGAGATAAGATATGCCAAGGTCTCCTCTTATAGGAAATACTGTGAGGAACTGGTGGGGATGAGAAAGGCTGCAAGGCTGCATAGTCTTCCAGAAAGACAATGCAGCTAAACTAGACACTCTCCGTAGGCCTGCGGACGGAGGATACACGAGCTCCAAACAGGAAGTATATGAAATCCTGTTTGAAACTCATTTTCCGGGCAGTCAGAGGATTCAATTAGATGAAACCCAAGTGAATTTACAAGAGAGAGTAAATTTCACCAGGAAAGACAAATATATAGCATCAAAGGTTGTGACTGAGGAAGGGATCGAGATGGCCTTGACCTCTTTCGAAAACTTTAAGACCCCAGGTCTGGATGGCCATGCTAAAGACAGGAAGTACGTCTCTAGTTCCAGCACTAAGGAAAATCTTTAGTGCCTGCTTAATCTGGGGATACGTGCCAACTGCCTGGCGTAAAGTCAGAGTAGCTTTTATACCTAAACCGGGCAAAGAAGATTATACTCCGGCAAAAAGTTTCAGACCCATTAGTTTGACATCATTCCTTTTGAAATGTCTGGAACGGCTGGTAGAAAAATACATCAGGGGGGAAACGCTGAGAAGGCGGCCCCTCAGTGAACACCAGCATGCTTATAGAAGTGGAAGATCCTGTGAATCCGCACTGCACGATCTAATCTATAAAATAGAAAGTGCGGCGGATCGTGGATCTTTTGCTCCTGGGGTTTTTGTGGACATTGAGGGAGCCTTTGATAATGCAATGTTCTCATCCCTATCTGATGCTGCCAAGGCGTATGGAGTGGACCCTGTGCTTATACGATGGATCCATTCCATGCTGTCACAGAGACTACTTTTAACAGAAAGCGGAAGCGACACTGTCATGAAAGTTGGGAAGGGCTGCCCGCAAGGAGTACTCTCACCTCTACTGTGGTGCTTCTTAGTAGACTCGCTTTTAGGCGAATTGCAAAGTCTAAATATACATACACAGGCCTATGCTGATGATGTGTGTGCACTCGTTTCTGGGGACTCGTTAAGGGACGTCTGTATTAAAATGCAGAGGACCTTGGATAGGATCCACTGACTTAGTTCACAGAGACAGATGGTCCAGCCTAAGCACCTGCAGACGTAACAAGTACTTTATAGGTAATCCGAACACGAATACTGCGAAATTCTTACTTAGCTTAGGTAGGAAAGATTGCAGGGCTCTAGTAGGGACCATTACAGGGCATAACACACTTGCAAACAATTAAATACCCTGGGAATCATCGGCGACCCTGCGTGCCCCTCGTGTGGGGAGGAGGACAGCACAGAGCATTTCCTCTGTGACTGTCCTGCGTTCTCTCGTGCACGTAGGGACGCGTTTGGCGCCGATGTCATGAGGATGGAGCACTTCGATTCTCGATCTCTGTTTGAGATTCTCCAGTACATCAGGACAACGGGGAAGTTCAGATAGACCGGGGGTTTTGAGCGCAATGGACTAATAAAGTCTGAGCGTTCGAGGTGTTTTGCCTTCCCCCCAATAAATCAATCAATCAAAAAAAAATCCGTTGAAACGGAACCGTAGAAAATACAATGGCTCGACTCCATCAATTGTGTTCGATGAGACGCCGGTGCGTCTGCTGATTGTGTTAACGGGCAGTCTGAAATCAAGCTTCGATACAGAAATGTCGGTCTCGAGTTTATTATTTTCGCCTGCCTGCCTAAAAGAAAGTCTTTTACACAATCGAATTGAGAACCTCCTCTTTTTTTTTTTTAGTCGGTTAGAAATATCGAATATTTTATATAATATTCATACAGTGTGAACCATCTAAACGTAAAAAGACCTGCGCCAATAACCTACAAAAAAAATACCCCGACGAAAAAACTCGTCACGAGGAATACCATAAGTTACCGCTTTGTTCGCGCTGTTGTCAGTGAAAATAAAGTTAATTATTTTTTGAAAGTGCAAACTCCCATTCTTTGTTGCAAATTCGATTTCTCCGAAAAAACCCAAGTTTTACTTAAAACATTTTTCCGAATCATTATAGATGGCCCGTAAATGTTGAAAATCTGGTTTAATATCATCTTGTTTCCAATCATTTATCTAGCGAAATAGGCATTAAAATAAAAATTGATAATAATAAAAGCCTATTATTTTACATAGTTCTATTAATTGCTACTAAAATTCTTCCTCACATTTTGAATATGTTTGACAGAAATAATGTTTGAAAAGTTATGCTACTTCAACGAATCATAGACATAAACATGCGACAAAAACTCAAAACGCCTCATTAAAAACTTACCATCAGACCTACAGCCGTTAAGGAAATATTTAGTTCCTGTGTTTGGCTACCAAACTTTGCAGTGGTATTTACACATAATGGAAGACATCTAGGTGGCATTATTTGCAGGAAATCTGTAATAACTAGCTGCAGGCATTGAAACGCTGTTCGTATAAGTGCTTCTCTAAAGTGAATAAAATGTTAATGAATTAAGCTAATTTTTACAAAAATATTACCCCTGATGTTCATCAACTGCACCTATAATGTCTAATATAGACGGCCATCCGAACGATAGATTTTCTCCTGCACCATTAAGAATTTGTAAAACGCATTCCAATTGTCGTTGGCGTACATCACCATGAGGAACCGATGATAGTTCTGCTAGCGGATTGAGGAGGAGCGTTTGCAATTCCTAGTTTAAAATTACTAGTGTTTTAAATTAATTTCGAAATCTTTAAGTATGTACTTACCATATTTTCTTTTAAAGGAATGTCATATTTGAACTGCAATGCCGCTCTTACTAAGTACGTAATAGCTTCCACGCCCCATTCTCTCATACGGATATGACGGTGTTGACAAACTTCCAAAAGATGACTAGTTAGAGGTCGCCACAACACTTCAATACGAGGCAAATTTACAATTCCTGTTTCTAGCAATTTCGCAACTGCAAAAAGTGAGGGTTCCTAAAATAACGAAATGAAATAGAAAAACAAAAATTGTTTTACAGATCTTATACCCTATTTGTGTAAGCCAGTTCCATTGCTTCTTGAGAAAGATTACAAAGGGCATCAATTAAATGATGAAGGGCAATGTTATTGAGATATTGACTTGACTCAAAAAGTTGGCTTAACATTTGTGAAAGTACTGGTAAATCAGCCATGACCGCTGTTTGGATTCCAACATTGGTATCCACTGTTGATTTTGGTGCAGCCTATAAAAATATTATTAGGAAGAAAAATTCTAACTTTATTCATAAAAATGACTAACAAGTAAACTTCCACCAGT
Source organism: Dysmachus trigonus (assembly GCA_949715965.1). Lineage (NCBI taxonomy): Eukaryota > Metazoa > Arthropoda > Insecta > Diptera > Asilidae > Dysmachus > Dysmachus trigonus. Next base: position 47,771,785 of record OX454321.1, read on the forward strand.
CGATGGCTTTAATCCCAGAATCCACACTAAATGCTGAAGTGTAGCTAAAACGATGTGCCATGATGTCCCTAAAATACCTCCATGACAGTGTGCTAAGTTTAAAAGTGCCTTCATACAATGAAGATTTTTTGCTGTCAACATAACTGGACCATGCTGTGCTCCTGCCGGTGACGATGTAGTTGGTAAAGCAGTACCCACTGCGACAATCTGTTGCCTAAAATCGTTTTCATTGCATTGCCCTATAAATTGACTTTGCATGTCCTGGGAGTTCAGATGTCCATGTGCTTTAAAAAAATATTTTGTTAACGTGCTTTATTTAAAATAAAAGCTTACATCGCAGTCCTGATCCTTGATGACCAATATTGAGGACTGAAAGTGCATAATGGTAGGGCAAAGATGCTCTACATATGGCTGTTATAAATGCATCTCGGGGTGTGTAAAGCTCTAATTGGCCACATAACGCTGTGTAATTTTGCATTGCCTTTAGTATATTATCCATCATAGTTTCATCAGCAGCAGCATCGGCAATTGGCAGAATTGCTGCTAGGAAGCCACACCAGCTGGAGTTTATTAGCTGATATTTCAATTGAGGATCTTCAATTACCTAAACAATTTTACTGCCATGAAAATCCGTTTTAATATATATAAATATATATATATTTACCGAAGGAGTTTGCACAGCTAACGATATGGAATACATCATCTCCAACAAAATCGCATACGCCAACGACATGCAGTAGCCATCTGGTATTACTGGTGGCTCCATCTTGTCAAGCATTTCTAAACTGAAATTTCATTATAATAGTCCCAATAGTAATTCATCAACCATTGTTCACAAATAGGTAGAGAACTAATTTAATTTGAATTTCTATACACAGAGTTTTCGAAAAGTATATATCAGCGTACACTGAATTAGGGCTACAGTGTGCCCAAACAAATTTATTTTTATTTATTTCATTTCGTTTGAGACAAGCTACAAAAATACAAGTGACTTAAAATCTAAACTGAACGAAATCAAACTAAAACAAACAAAAAAGAGCGAGAGCTCAGGGATGAGGAGATTGGGAGGGAACAGGAAGCAGTCACAAATTTTCTTCAATTCTCTGGCTGAATTCAGTCGATTTTACTTTTCCCGGAAAACAATTTAAAAATAGTATTTTTGAATACCAGCATGTAAGGAAGTAGTTATAATCAGAGATCGGCAAAAAAATAATATTTCTCTTTCGATTTTTCGAATTTGTTGTAGTGAAGTCCCCTATTCAGCACTTTGTCACGTTTAGCTCAACGTGAACCACGGTCACATTTTTGCAGACCTCTTAGTTTTTCCTTATCGCTAAGCCCACGCGCTTCACTCAAGCATCCGGCGCGACGGTCTTTTCGCTGACGCCGCGAGCTCCGATTTCCTCGAGGCAGAAAGCTTTCCCTCGGGAAGTTGAGTTTGATTCCGACTTCAGCCGCGTACACTTCGTCCAATTTAATCCTCTTAAATCGTTTTAACGTTACATTGTTATTTTGAACTCGTTGTATTCTTTTATCTTGAACGCGTTACATCTTTATCTTGAACGCGTTATATTTTTACTTTGAACCTACCGTACAAACGTTGTATATTCGAACATCGTCTTAATCTCGTCTCCGACTTCCCATATTTTCATCTGTAATCTCGTTGCATTTCGTTGTCGTGTTTGCAACATTGCTGTATTTCGTCGTCATATCCGAAATATCGTCATATTTCGCTTTTATTCCTCTAAACGTTGTCGCACTTTTTGTCTCGGCGTTTGTTAAACTTGTCTCCGACGTTGAAACAAATAAAGTCTCTTAAACAACCACCCGCCGTGTGTATCGTTGCAACCCCTTTTTGCCAACCCCGGAGTTTTCCACAACATTGTAAACAATTTCTTATTGCAACAATTAAATTAGCAAATATTAACAAATTAATAATCATCGTTCTAGAATTTTCTATTGCACAATTAATCAGTAATTGGTCAGACAAACATTTATGAATATGCAAATACCGATAATTTGCCCTCCAAAAATTGTGACTATTCAAGCAATCGGTAATCCATAGGCCAGAAATTCGAGAATACTCAACTAGTCAGCAATTTTCTGTGAAAAAATTTCTGATTACTCTATCAATCGGTAATCCATGGGCCAGAAATTCGAGAATACTCAACTAGTCGGTAATTTTCTGACACAAATTTTTGATTACTATAGTTTTCGGTAATTTATTGACTAGAAATTTGAAAATACGAATTTTCGTGTGATGTATGATATCATTATACAGGGTGTATAATGCCTTATATGGGAACCGCTCTTGTATTTTTATATTTTTTTCTACGTATCGCAGCGGCCCCAAACCGATTTCAAAAAAATTACTATTTCGAAGCCCTTTCCAAAAAGGTCAACACCAACCCCCTATCGCCAACCCCTTGGCCACAAGCCCCCCTGGAAGTTGAAAAAATTAACTTTTTTTTCACCTTTCGCCCCACTTTTCTCCGAAATTCATGTTATTAACATACCTACTTTTTATTTTCCTTTAAGTTGCCTATACGATTTTTTGCTTGTCTCGGTCTGACCTTTCACCTCCTGCAATATTTCCCTCCCACCTCTGAACACCCTGTATGTGACATATCATAAAGAACATGTGTTATGTGCTTCAACGTAATATGTGATTTTTCACAAAACACATGCGATATGTGAATATATGCTTCGTTTAGTTCAAATCTCATATTCATTGTATGTGACATGACATGTCATATGGGAAATGTTATGTGCGTTCCCCGCATCATGTAACATATGTTATGCGTCTCATCACATATTACAAACAACAAAACTGTATGTGCAAACATGTTATATGGGATTTTTGTATATGTGCTTTGTCACATATAACATACAGTGATGTCATATATCACATGAATAATGCGATACAGGATTCGTAACATATCATAGATCACACATAAATGGGTATTTTTAAATGTCTAGTCAATTATTTACCGAAAACTAGAGTAATCAAAAATTTGTGTCGGAAAATTACAGAATAGTTTCTCGAATTTCTGGCCCATGGATTACTGATTGCTAGAGTAATCAGAAATTTCTCACAGAATATTGCTGACTAGTTGAGTATTCTCGAATTTCTGACCCTTAGATTACCGATTGCTAAAGTAATCAGAAATTTCTCACAGAAAATTACTGACTAGTTGAGTATTCTCGACTTTCTGGCCCATGGATTTCCGATTGCTAGAGTGATCAGAAATTTCTCCCAGAAAATTACCGACTAGTTCAGTATTCTCTAATTTCTTACTGATAAATTACCGATTGCTTGGATAATGAAAAATATATTTTGATATATTGATTTACTAAAATTGTAATTTCCGTGGTATCGGTTATAATCATCGAAAATATTGACAAAAAAATATTTTTGCCGATCTCTGCTTATAATCTTTATTGTATTTGCTAGTCTGTAACGTCTCATATCTGTAGACATTGGATAAATAAGAGTATGCTAAAAGATTCCTTGAAGTTTTCTTAACACGATTTCCTTCTTAAACTCAGAAATTTGTTGCATATTTGTCATAAAGAAAAAAACTTTTCTACGAAGTTTGATCAAAACCCGTGAGACCGCAAACTCATTTAATGCCGGCCTTTATAAAAACTCGGTGAATATGGTTCTGTCGGGCCTGATAATTATTTACTTACTAGGTGGCTTTAGATTTCCCAGCTGGAAATGTTGCTACTAATGGAAGCCAAACTCCTCGAAACATAAATCCTTGTTGAGGCATAATTCCAGAACTTGAATTCCCCCCGCCCACTGTTCCACCTGTTTGTGTTTGAACATTTAAAACTGCAACTGTAAATATTTATTATTATTATTATATCATTATTATTAAACCCCTATACATACCTGATTGCGAGCTTACAAACAAATTTTGTACAAAAGTTCCTAATGAATTAATCATATCTTGGAAAATATTTGTAGCATGGTCCTTTAAGTCGTAAAATTTGCAAAATGAAGCAATTAAATCAGGATGTGTTGCCATTTTATGAATCACTTCTAAGGCCAAAGCACGTTGCCAAATTGGTTTGTCATTGTCAAGAAATTTTATTATTAATGAAAGAAAAATTTCACACTCGGTCACCTAAAACACATTGTTTAATAAAAAAATATTTATATCTGCAGTCCATCCACGAAATTAGACATATTTTCGATGTTCATATTTTACCAAAATAATATTGTCCTTTTTAAGTGCTCTAGCATAGAAAAATAAAACATAGAATCATAGAGACAAACAGTAGTTTCAATTTATCTTGCATTGAGTTCACCTCGCAAAAAGCAAAGACGCATTTTGTAAAGTTAAAATATTACACGTATGTGGAATAACCTTATCAAATGTGGGATCAATATGAAACAGAAAAAAAGTCACCAGACTTCCTGGCCAAAAAAAGTAAAACAGATAATAAATTATTCTCTGACTGACTACTAATATCGATTCCATTTAGCTTGAAATTGCGACCATGCATATTATTACCTACAAGATATACTGGGGTAATTTAAAGCATTCTCAATGTAAACGATTTTAAAATGTATAACATATAAGGTAGACTAAAATGTATTTAACCTTTTAAGGACGGGAGTGGTCGATATATGGACCAGCCATAGGACACACAATATTTGGTGTTTTTCAGGGAAAATGTTATGCGGTAAATATGGGAAAAATAGTATATAAATTTCTGGAAGCATCCTTGACCTTGAAAATAGCGTTTTTCAATGTCACATTTTTTATGCTATTTAGCCCTGAAAGTTGGAATACCTACATTTTTTGATGCGCTGAATATGGGAAAAAGAGTGTAAAGATTCCTGGAAGCATCCTTGACCTTGAAAATTGCTATTTCAAAGTCAAATTTTTGTTTGCTATTTCGCCCTGAAAGTTGGTATACACACCTTTTATGTACTGATTAACGTAAAATATAGTACCGCGAATCGCGAAACTCGTCTGCAAGGTGAATTCAAGGTCAAAAATTGAAATTTTCACGATTTTTCCCGTATTCAGCGTATCAAATTACCTAGAAAAATACTTTCAAATCGTCGCGCCAATTTTTTTACATGGGACTTTCCGTTGCGGACGGGCCTGGTCGATATATCGACCAGCAAGGAGGGGGGGGACTGCACATAAGATGTTCATTGAATTTATTTATAATATTCATGTCTAATAAAAGGTCAATTTTAACGTAATTTTTCCCGTCCTTAAAAGGTTAACGAAAAATATAAAAAATTAACATTACAGCAATAATTATGTCCGTAAAAACTAAACTGGTTGCTTATTCCATATCTGCCATTCCAATATTTAAATTTTGAATTTTACAAGTTTTTAATGAAAAGTAAAACATTACTAAACAAATCATGGGTTCCCAGCGCTACGGGTTTTTTAATCTTTATACAACAAAAATCCGAAGGCAATACTTTTCGGGGCACAGGACTTTTCGGGAGAGTGGCTTATAAAATATTGAAAATTTAAAATAATACAACATGTAACAACTGTATCTACAACACTATAGAACGTCAAAAAGGCTAATTTCGTAGATTGTAAATACAACTTACCAATATATTGTGATACTTCTGTATCAAAACAGAAACCAGTCTCAGTAAACGTGTAGAAATAGGAAAATAAGGTTTATCATTAGGTACACCAGCCAGACTCCCATTTTGCAGTGTTGGGCGATGTTTAACATTTGGGGAAAATAATTTGATAACTAGCGCACAAACACGTTCCTTTAGCAAGGATGTAAAATCTGCATTCTAAATTTAAAAGAAAAAAAAAATTTTCACAAAGAACATTTTTTGAATTAGTTTAGGATTGTAATATAAAATCTGAACATACGATTAGATGAAAACAGAAGAGACGAATTACCTGATAAAAAATCGAATGGAAATTCATTAGAATTGCCTCTAAAAGTTCCAATCCAAAAGTCCTAGTCATTTCAGTCATGCCAATTAACCAATATGGCTGGTCTGCATTAACAAGTTGCACTAAATCCTGCAAATTTTATCTATGTCATATAAACTGTAGATTACTTATTCATGTTTACCTGAAATAGGAAAAGTGCATCAGTTGCACAAGTGTGCTGTTCGTTTTTGGCAGTCTTTATAAGTGGATTCTCCATATTACAATGATCTTTATCATTTGGTTGCACACTTCGATCCGTAACAACTCTTTCAAACACAAGTGAAACCAGTTGTCTTATAGTTGCGCCAGCAGTATTAACTATTGTAGAATCCTTTGTAAAATGGAGACGAAAACATAACACCAGGGACTTTGCAAGTGTTTCGCCACGAACGACGGAATTAGTAGTAAGTAGTAATGTAACTGTTTGAAGAACTTTAACTTCTTCTATATGATTTTCCATTAACATCCAAAGTGCATCGGTGATGTATCGCGCACCTTTCTGATCTACGACTTGTTGCGTAATTAATCGCTGCATCATTGCTAAGCAAAACTAAAAGTCATTAAAAAATAATAAATTATACATTAAACGAAATAATGTGCTTACCTTTATAATTTTTAGGTCCTTTGTTTCACATCCTTGCACCAATGGATAAAGAATTTGATTGACCACGTAATAAGCAGATATTTGATGATTTACGCTATTCAGTTTAGAAATAGCTTCTTCACATGACTAAAAAGCGACATTACCGCAATAAATGAAACATTATATGTAAAGTGCAAATTTAAATATTTTGATATTTCTGTTATGAATATGTTTAGAGCTGCCTTTGGCGCTCTAAAATAATAACTTCTAAACCGCAAAATTGATTTAAATTTTTGTATCGTATCATAATTCATTCCTCTACATTTTTTGAGGAATGGGAATTCATCTAATTCCATTCTCAATATTTAAAATAAATTTAGCTACAGCTTTGAGTGAATTCACTCCATCACATCCCACTCCCGCATAAAAACTTTATAGCATCGACGCAATGTTGATTGTCTCTCATTTTCTATCAATACTTCTACGGCTTTTGTCCCAGTGATCTATTCCAAGGCGGCACACAAATTCTTATTTTTCCCGAGCTACTCCAAAACCTCAAGGTAAATTTTGGTCGTACAATTAGATATTTGTTATAAGTCGGTAGTATGGATGTGGAACAACTTGCCACCTAAGGTTTTTGCACCTATCATCGATCTACGATTATTTAAACAAAACATGTATAATCACCTGCTTAACTCAAACTCTGCATCTGCATACCTACATATATCCCAAAGATTTGTTGATACAAACATAAAACAGCGATGAGCAGTAATTTGACAGGTATTGGGAATCTAGTCTTATCAAGTTGGGAATTATCCTGAAGAAATTATCTGAACTGATTGTTTCCAAAAATTAAATTAAATAAATTTATATTAATTTGTAATAAATACTACATAATTATATTAAACAAAATTTCATTATACTTGAAAACCTTTAACACATCGACAGCGGCCATTTCAAAACGGGTCAAACAAAAATCATTTATTCAAAATTCAGGTATAAGAGGACATTTTACTGTTCAATGATACACAACAGACGACTTTTTTTAAAATTTGGAAAAGATATGATTTTTTTCTAATTTGAAAGATATACGTACAAATGTTTTTTGAAATTTTTTATACAGCTTCAAATTTTACAAAAAAAATTTTAATTACTAATTTAATTTGAATGGAATGGCAGCGGTATTCGCAAAAGTTGATTGATTACGCTCGTTCTGGTTATCTGAAATCCTAAATACCAAAAATAATTTCGTTAATGAGTAAATTCAACATGGCACTGACCTACTTCCCCGCAAAAAATGGCGAGTAGGCTCATGTTCGATAAACACATTTTGTTTTGAATTGCTACAACTAAAAAATAAATAAAAATTAGAACAAATTGAGTATATTGCTGTGCATTAAATTCTCGTCCTTCTGACTAGGTTAAAATTGATCCGAGTATTAGTTTTGTCGGGCATGGTACCTACGCCGTGTGGAAAAATCATGAGAAAAACGCCTTCACATTTTAAGGGGAAAACAACATTAACTGACCAAGTTATGTGTTTTTTGAGATTTTTTTTTTTTTACAGGGAAGAATTGAACTGAATGTTTTTAAACTTAAAGAATATTTTATTAATGTTTTCATGTACATGTCATTAAATTTTGACATTAATTCAGCCATGAAATCGCCGATTTATTACCAGTTCTTCACAGAAGGTCTGTCTGGTAACTATAAAGTTTTTACTCGGGGGTAAAATTTTTACCTGAAAGTGTCTGTTAACCTCACGGAGGGGAAAAACTGAGCTCTTCACAGCACTTCTCCTCTTGCACAATTTTACCAGATTTTACCCACGCTGCGGAGATCGAGTAAATTTGGGTAAAATCACCGATTGCTTGTCACTGTGTAATCTGTCATTTGCGTGTTTAAATTTTGCGTTGTGATTCAGATAGAAGAAGAAGTTATTGAAAAATTGTTTAAATAAATAAATAACATATTTCAAAATCTTCGAAAATATAAAATAAATCCATAAGTTTTCTCTCTAACATCTTGATCACGTTTGACAATTTACATACACAAGTAAGATTTTGAAGGTGTACCCAATTTTTACCTGAAGTCGTCTGGTAACTTTGGATTTTCATCCCTCCTACCATATGAAAATTTTTACCAGATTTTTACTCAAGGAATTTTTACCCAAAAGTTACCAGACAGACCTAGAAAGTCTCACTCACTTTTTAGCTTGAGTGCATCCAGGAGGTGCTAATTTTTATCAGAAATCAAAAACAAAATATATGTATATTTGTATATACAGTGGAGGACAAAAGTATTCACACATCACCGTTTGCTGAATAAAACAAGTATTAAAACAAAACCAAAAGAAAATATTTATTTAATTTTTTTGGGAAAATAATTAGTCATGCCTAAGCTATTAAATAACATCAAAATAAAATAAATATAATAACACCATATTCTGGAAAACAACAAAATATTGCAAACCGCACCTTTTTGCCTGGACAAAAGTTTTCACACACTGAGTTTTAAAAGATTTTCTGCACTAAGTAAGTTGTAACACTAGCAAGACTGATATTAGTAATACAACAGGGAAGTCCCGCAAAGTATTTGACAGGAGGTAAAACGTATTTGAGTGCATGGTTTATTTGTAAAGTCCTTAAAGTAGTGATCATGGCTCGCAAGCAAAAAGAAACTACTGAACAAGTCCGTAAAATAATGTTGAAGCTTTTTAAACAAAATAAATCGTATGGAGAAATTGGAAATATAAGTCGATTTACAATTTGCAGTATTGTAAAACGTTACAAAAACAGTTCAGAATTTAAAAATTCTCCACGAAATGGACGTCCACGAAAACTAACTACAAAGGAGAAAGCGCAGGTTATTTGAAAACGCTTTATTTCGGCTTATAAATCCCATTGAATTCCCAATGAATTACAATTACAAAACACAGGTTGTAAGAATGATTAAGAAAAAACCCAGAACAACATCATCAAAGGTTGCAGCTCAAGTTAAAGTCGATTTAAAAAAAGATGTTTACTCTAAAACCATACGCAGAGTCCTTCATCGTAATAAATATAATGCACCAAGGGTACCAAGACGAAAACCTCTAATTAGTAAAACTAATAAAAAACAGAGGTTGCAATTCGCGAAAAACTATATAAATAAGGCTGAAGGATTATGGAATAATATATTATTCTCCGACGAGAGTAGATATAATATATTTCGGTCTGACGGTAGAACCCTGATCTGGAGAAAACCCAACACGTATCTAAATACAAACAACCTAACAAGCACAGTTAAACACGGTGGTGGGGGAGTCATGGCTTGGGGCAATATGGCTGCTTCAGGTGTTGGCGAGCTTGTTTTCATTGAGCAAATTACGGATCAACAATTTTAGCTAAATATTCTGAAGGAAAATTTGAAAAAGAATACCGAAAAGTTAGGCTTAGGTGATCAGTATTATTTCCAGCATGACAACGATCCAAAACATACGGCTCATAATCTTAAAATGTAGATAGCCTACAATGTTGCACATACTTTACTGACTCCCCCACAGTCACCGGACCTCAATCCAATTGAGCATGAGAAAGAATTGGAACGGCGCTTCAGGAATCACACAATTTCTAACAAAACAAATTTAAAGGAGGTGCTTCAATTAGAATGGCAAAAAATAACGGTAGATTACACAAAAAAAGCTCGTGCAGTCGATGCCTAAGAGACTAAGGTACTCAAACAGAAAGGACTTCCGACGAAATATTAAATTTAAAAAATTAACTATAATTAACGCAATATTATAAGCTGTGTGTAAACTTTTGTCCGGGCGAAAAGGTGCAATTTGAAATATTTTGTTGTTTTCCAGAACATGGTATTATTATATTTATTTTATTTTGGTGTTATTTAATAGCTTAAGCATGAATAATTATTTTCCCAAAAAAATTAAATAAATATTTTCTTTTGGTTTTGTTTTAATATTTGATTTATTCAACAAACGGTGATGTGTGAATACTTTTGTCCTCCACTGTATATTGTCAAAAAATATGAACAAACCTGTGGTAGAAAAAAGATAAGAATTGAATGTTTTATGATGTTATAAATGTTCACTCTTTTTTTGTAGCTTTATAGCACAAAAAAATAGTTTAAACAATGATATCGTCCCAATTGTTAGTTCATATTCTTGGCAATTCAATAAGGTAAATGAAGAAAATAAAACTTAAAACAATCGGTCAACTAGTTTTTGAGCAATCATGCACTCAAATTGAAAAAGTCGTTTTGAGAAAAGTGCATTTAAAATTTCGCATACGCGAGTAGCTTTGGAAGGACTACGAATTTGGTTTTAACTTCATTTGAGATTGATTAGAGCTAGATCCACGACTCATTGATGGGATAGGTCAGTATGTGCCTCATTACGCACAAACCACCGATATAGACATAAGTGGGCCAACCCCGCTTCATACATATGAATTTCTTAATGATTAATATTGAATCTACTGCTACGTGCAGTTTTAACATTATCCTGCCCTCAAAGTTATGGACGTGTCAAAAGTATTTTGTGAACGCAAATAATTACAAAATTGTTCTGGAAACGATCAAATAGGCAGGGTTGTTGTCGAAATCGAAAAAATATATACTGCTTGCGTGAAGGGGATACTTAATATTTCAACTGCCTTGTTGACTGCCTGTTGTTTATCCCTGCTTGCAGAAGAAAATCAATGAAACATTGTTGTGCATAGTAGGTACCTCCTTAAGTTGTGGATATTTCTTCTTAGCCTCCTGGGCCAGATTTTTGAAGTCAGACTGTAGGTTCTCCACAAATGCATCTCCGGATTCGCTTGTAACATTGCTTCTCACAAAAGACATTATCGGTTATTCACTTCGTAAAATATAAGCACTAGATCTATTTCCTCCTCAAGTAGAACGAAGATTCCTACCTATCCGTGACTGTACCAAGACAACATATGACATTTAGCGTTCTTCTTCTATATTATCAAAGTTATGTTTAACAGTTTGGCACCACCACTGAAATATATGTATAAACATGGTACGCTCAATCTCCTGCCTCAGGCGTCCGCCAATTAGGTTTGTTCGTTGACTCGAAAAACTAGGTTTGTTGGTTGGACTCGAAAAACTAAGTTTGTTTATTGACTCGAAAACCTGTGGCACCCCAGGGCGCCCTGAGAACTGTCAAAAAACATAGGGTGCCCCAGTACTTGTCAGTTGAAAGAAAAGCTTATTAAAAAGAAGAACTGTCATCTAACCTTTTGCACATAAATTTTAAAATAAAACCACTACTTTTTCATACTGTTCACATCGAAATGCTAAAATTAAGTTCTTGTGCCCGCGACAAGATTTAATTCCACTTTAAATACCGTGTCTGTTAACAATTAAACTGATATTCGTCATTAACCCTGAGTTTACACCGGATTTTATCTGGGGTAAAACCAGGGTGCACCAGGGCGCCCCAGGTTTCTCAAAAAACATAGTACTGGCATTTGACGTTTAAAAACCAGTGCAACTAGGGCGCACTGGGGTGTCAAAGGATTGTCATCGAACAGACCTACTGTAGCACCCCAGAGCGCCCAGAGAATTGTCAAAAACATGGGGCGCCCCAGTGCTTGTCAGTTAAACGAACAGCTTAATAAAAAGGAGAACTGTCATCTGGTCTTTTGCACAAAAATTATAAAATAAAACCACTACTTTTTGATAATGTTCACATCGAAATGCTAAAATTAACTTCTTGTGCCCGTAACAAGAGTTAATTCAACTTTAAATACCGTGTCTGTTAACAATTAAACTGATATTCGTCATTAACTCGGATTTTATCTGGGGTAAAACCAGGGCGCCCCAGGGTGCCACAGGTTTCTCAAAAAACACCGAACTGGCATTTGACGTTTAAAACCAGTGCGGCTAGGGCGCACTGGGGTGCCACAGGATTGTCAACAAACAGACCTAATACTACGGATACATGCGGGGATTCAAACTAGTTAAATGTCATATAGACGCAGATCGAATGCAAAGGAAATCGACTCGATCCGATCCAACTTCTCGACCTTGATCGAATCGAAATTATCCCATATAAACTCGGATTGAAACATTGAAATAGCTTTGACAGCTCAAGTTTTTGAAGTTCTTTGAGATTAAAGATAATAAGTCAACGCAAGAAGTAATCTGTGGTTTAATATATTAATTTATTTTCAGGCAATGAATAAGAGAAATTTATGGGGACATGAGGAGACCCGTGCTCTCCTCGATATTCACTTCACATATTTGTAAATTATTTTATCTGTCACTTCGATCACATTTCGAGCTTGCAATCTTTCGATCCGGTGTAGTCATATACGCACATCGAATTTCGATCTCTCGATCCCTCAAACCTCCATGCATACGTACTACAATTTGACAACCGAGGTGCCTCAGCTGGACGAGAGAATAGGTTCGTTTGTTGACCCAAAAACCTGTGGCACCCCATGGCGCCTTGAGAATTGTCAAAAAACATGGGGCGTCACAGTGCTTGTCAGTTAAACGAACAACTTATTAAAAAGAAGAACAAGTCATTTGACCTTTTGCAGAAAAATTCTAAAATAAACCCACTACTAGGTCTGTTCGTTGGCATGAAAACCTGTGGCACCCCAGGGCGCTCTGGTGCGCCCTGAGAACTGTCAAAAAACACGGGGCAGCCCAGTGCTTTTCACTCCAGCGAACAGCGTACTAAAAAGGAGCACTGTCATCTGGCCTTTTACACAAAAATTATGAAATAAAACCACTACTTTTTCATAATGTTGACATCGAAATGCTCAAATTAAGTTGTTGTGCCCGCAACAAGAGTTAATTCCACTTTAAATACCGTATCTGTTAACAATTAAACTGATAACCGTCATTTACCCTGAGTTTTTATCTGGGGTAAAACCAGGGTGCACCAGGGCGCACCAGGGCGCCCCAGGTTTCTCAAAAAACACAGAACTGTCACTTGACGTTTAAAAACCAGTGCAGATAGGGCGCACTGGAGCGCACTGGGGTGCCACAGGATTACCAACGAGCAGACCTACTTTTTGATAATGTTCACATCGAAATGCTAAAATGCCCGCAACAGGAGTTAATTCCACTTTAAATACTGCGTCTGTTAACAATTAAACTGATATTCGTCAGTTTGAGCTGGGCTAAAACCAGGGCACCCCAAAGTTCCACAGATTTATCCAAAAACACCGAACTGGCATTTGACGTTTAAAACGAGTGCGGCTAGGGCGCAGTGGAATTAGGGGTGTCAAACTATCGGAAAACGAACTATCGATAGACTATTGATAGTTTTTTGAAACTATCGATACTATCGATAGAGTATCGATAGTAGGCCTTGATCTGCCTGGTGAAATACTCTTATTACGAATTTTTACTAATTTGTACGAATCTTATAAGAATATTGTATTAATTGTTATAAGAATTCGTAAAACTAGTATTTCACCAGACAGATCTATTATGCGGGTATTTTTCACAAAAAGGTAGCTTTTTTGTCAGTAAATATTATAGAGTATAGTAGATGTAAAATACCAAACCGAAGGATTCGAAAAATTCAGAGTTTTTTATTACAAAGTATAGAAAAAAACAAAAAGAGCAACAATAACGAGTAACAATAACGAGTAACAATAACGAAAAATATATCAATTTTCAAAAGAAACTGTATATATAAATTATTCAAAGAAAAAATTTTTTGACATGAAATACAAAAGGCCCGTAAGTTATAAATCCTCCAACCATTGATTTTGTGGAATAAACAGCAAACTAACTAACTATCTAATCCCACGCTGCAGATCTACACTTGGGCTCAGGCATTTTTTCTACTAGATTTAAATCACATCATCGACTTAAAAGTCGCACAGTTTTTAGCTCAGCAAGCGTAACGTAAAGCTAACATGACAGATGAAAATGACAACTGCTTTTTTGGCGGTTATACGGGTTCTCAAAATAAGATGTCGATAGTATCGATAGAGAGAAAAACTATTGATAGTTTTGATAGTTCAAAACTATCGATACTATCGATAGAGCTATCGATAGTTAGACACCCCTAACTGGAATGCCCCATGATTGTCAACGAACAGACCTAATATGTATGTAGCGCTGTCCTTTTTGTAGATGGGCCGATTCCGCAGGTTTTGTTAATGCGGAATAGCAGAAGATTATTTGAATTTAAATATTAAGTGAAAAAAATGTAAGAAATATTTGGATTAAATCCAATAAACATCAATAAAAATGCCTAACATATATTTTTCAAACTGTATCCCTACTAGATTATCAATTTTTTTTTATAAGAATTTGTGATTGATAAGATGTTATGAAAGCGTTGTGTGATATATGTACATATTATTATAATAATAAAAATAAAAAATTCTGGTATTTTAATTAAAGAATTTGTAAATAAAACTCCTTACGGCAAGCTTTAAATTCGCGGTTATTATAACGTCAATTAATTGGTTAAAGGCGCGTTTCCAATACAGCGTGGAGTTCAGCGCCAAAGTAGGCCCGTTCCAAATGGCAGCGCAGAGTATGTTCGAAATATTCAGAGCTTTCGAAATCATGTTATTGCCTGTAATTTTTTTGTCAAATGTAGTGTGAAGAGTGAAGATTGTATTCTTGTAAATTAATTAAAATTGTGGGAAATAAAGTTGCAGAGAGTTTTGCAGTAGCTCATTACATAAATATATTTCAGAATTGTCGATTATTAAAGTAGTTCGAAAATATACGAGCCATCTGTAGATGACTTAGTGCAACTCATCCGAAAAAACAAATTTGAATAACTAATTTTTGCCAAAATAACGAGCAATTCTACAGAATATTATATCCTGTAAACAAATTAGTCAAGTAATAAATTTATTTCATATATAAGAAGCAATATAGCAAGAAAGAAAATTTGCAGCAGTGCCATCTTGTATTAAATCAAGTTCGAAAGCTTGCAACATCTCCGGAGCGGAAGTACAAGTAGGTCCCACTTTCACGCCTACTCTCGGATTCAGAGTCAGATTTTTAAAGAGACAAAAGATACAACTCTATCGTGTGAAGTGTAGAGATAGCAAATACTCTGAATCTCCACGCTGTATTGGAAACGCGCCTTAAACAATGAACCATTCCACACATGTATTCTCGCAGCAGTATTCAAACCGTTTTGACAACATACAGTGGAGAGTCAGCGTTTCCACATCGGTATTCCTGCTGCTAAAACCCCCGGGAAATATATAACAAGCCATGAAGTGACCTGCTCACTACTACATGTATAGGGTGATGTAGTCCGATGATTGCACAGAAATGACATTGCTTCTTATGGCGGTATAGCCCATTCATTCCGCTCCACAGACCGAATCTGCTAAACTATCGCTTTTACGAAAAAGTGATGTTCTACTGACTGTAACTGGGGAGGAATACCGTTCTTATGGTACCAAAATCATTATAGGGGTAAGAACAAAATATTAAAGATATTTGAGCTCAAAAGTTACTCTTACTGCCCATCTAACAAATTACTAAGGAAAGTCGTGCTGTCAAGTCGACCTGCCGCTGCTGTTTTGTTCGAGGAAATGGTTAGAGTTGTGTTTAAGTGCAAAAAACTCTAATATTTTGTTCTAGTCACTATAAAGTTTTTTAGATCACTAGAAAGGTATTCCTCTATAGTTATAGTTATTAGAATATCATTTTCGCGTAAAAGTTGTTGTGTAGCAGTTCAGGCGAGTGAAGAGACATACTTCGGATCTTCCGCCATAAGAAACAATGTTATTTCGTGGCGATTCTCGGACTACATCACTACGTATGCATTTTCGACTTCACGGCTTGTGTTTATATGTATTTCCGGGGGTTTTGGCTGTAGTGATATTGTAACACTGTAAATGTGAGCTGTCAAAATAGGAACGATATTGTATTCCCTTTTGTTTTTAAGAAACTTTATATAAGCCAACGAACTAAAGTAGAGTCATGTGGGGCAAGCGTGCGCAGCGGGTAAGTGTACGCATTGTAAGTATCTCAAAAACGGTTTATAATTAAGAACCATCATTCCCCCCGTTCAGTGCCCCACGCAAGGTCATGCAAAGCGTACGTGAGTCACTAACCGCCGGCCCGCCATTTTGTTTTCACAGGTAAGATTAGTTTTTAGCTTAAATTATTGCGATTTTTCCATACAAGTTAACGTGTAATATTTTACTGATGTGTATACTCTATGAAAATTGCTATATATCAATGAGTACTGCGTAATATCTAGTGTGATTAGTGGTGATCATTGAATTGTTATGATAATGCAATCGTGAGCAATTTTGATTGAATCTCGTTTTGATGGTTTGGGGCAAGTGTGCGCATACGCTTGTCGAGTAAGTGTGCACATGCGCACACTTACCCGCATCGTTTTGGCTTTCTATTTAAGCTGCATTTTGTTGTTTCAGAGTATAATTATTTATTGAAAATGCCCCGAAATTATCAAAGAAAGGTCACAGACTATGGAAGAGCTCAGAATCTCTGATTTTTGATGCTGCGTACACTTACCCCTATAGTAGGGTTAAGTGTGCGCATATTGACTATGTTTATTTTGCTAGTTTTTCAAAAAAATGTGCATTTGGTGAATATTGTTGCTATGTTTAAGTTGTTGATTAATAAATACGCGAAGTAATTAATCTTGTTTTGTTTCATTAAACATGCCATTTTTCATTTTATACGCTTCAAACCTTAAGTGCGTACACTTGCCTCACATGACTCTATAGGTTAAAAGCGTATCGGTCGCAAGTGCGCGCTAACGAACACATAGAAAGTCTTTTGGTCACATGTAAAACCACTCACTAACCTTAACATAGGACTCAACTGTATGAAAATTATAAGACGTATCAACCCAGTTGGAAAAAGAATCGTTTTCCATGCATGCAGAATCCTTCTTTGGAAGGTAGGAAGCCTTCCTCTCCGTACTCCATATCATATCTTTTTTATATGGCCATGTCATTGGTAGGAAGGCATCTGTTCGGGTTTTCGTCGTATTCTTCCCATGAACTTCTTGGGAAGTCTTCTAACCCTTTACACCCGAAGGTACACGAAAGTGCGGGTAATACTCACTATCGTGCGACTTGAAAATTACGCCGGCCTAACTATCGTGGGGACAGCTTTTCAGAAAATGGCAAAATGCAAGGTTTTTTTTTATTATTTTTCTTATTTTCCGTAGTCACCTAGATAATTTCTCAGTTAATTGGTTTTTGGGAAATTCTCAACTTTTTTTTCTCGGGTGTAAAGGGCTAAAGCTATTTTACAGAAAGTTTACAAAATTGTTCTGCCGAATTTACTTTACGACGATTTTGCAGTCTTTTATTAATTTTTTGTTTACAAATTATTATAAACAGCTGCAAAGTCTTCATGAAGCAAATAGGCATTCTGTAAATGTAAAAGTATCTTGTTTAAAACAAACTGATTATTCTATAAAAATTTATTACATTTCAAAATGTAAAATTAACTAAAACAGTTGTCATTAATACAAAACAAAACAAAAACTCAACTCAGAATGAATTCATTGAGCAATTTTTCTAATTATAATCGGTCGAAGTCGGTACGTGCCTAACGGAATTTCTTTTTCTATACATCCCTTCTATTCACATCATTTACTTATATCTTCCTTGGAATTTTATCATATTTTCTTTTATGTTTTCAAAGCTTCTAAATGACTTCCTCAAGAAGGCTTCTCATTTTTCCAACAGGGAATGTACAATCAAGATGAATAAAGTTATTGTAAAAAAAAAAAAAAATTGCAGCAGTATTCAAACAGTTTTAACAACACACAGTGGAGAGTCAGCGTTTCCACTCGGGTATTCCTGCTTCTGATGCACATTGCTGTACGAATAAGAATTAACAATGTGTGTGTGCCGTATTATTTAAAAATCCATCAAATCAATCAATCAAAAAAACCCGCCTTCTCGTTTCGTTGTGTTAGTTCGTGACAACACGATAAATAGATTCGATTTTTGATGCACACTTACTCTCCAAAGCTCAGCGCTTTTGTAGAGAATTCTCCTCGCGTCGCTTACTTCTCCCCTATAAAACCGGTTTGAATACACTGCAAGAATACAAGTGTGGAATGGCCCGATCAGGAGATTAAGCGCTCTTAATGTTTTTCTAGAATCGGTGGATAATTTAATTATGAATTAGGTACAGCAAAATAAGATGTCTATATTACAGACAAAGGAAACAATTAAAAAAAAAAAAAACATGGCAGTCGCGGAACTGGCCGATGGAAGCTTTGCTTTTCAAAATTTTTTAAATTGTGAAAATTTAAAAAATTTTGAAAATTTAAAAAATTGTGAAAATTTAAAAAATTTTGAAAATTTAAAAAATTTTGAAAATTTAAAAAATTTTGGAAATTTAAAAAATTTTGAAAATTTAAAAAATTTTGAAAATTTAAAAAATTTTGAAAATTTAAAAAATTGTGAAAATTTAAAAAATTTTGAAAATTTAAAAAATTTTGAAAATTTAAAAAATTTTGAAAATTTAAAAAATTTTGAAAATTAAAAAATTTTGAAAATTTAAAAAATTTTGAAAATTTAAAAAATTTTGAAAATTTAAAAAATTTTGAAAATTTAAAAAATTTTGAAAATTTAAAAAATTTTGAAAATTTAAAAAATTTTGAAAATTTAAAAAATTTTGAAAATTTAAGAAATTTTGAAAATTTAAGAAATTGTGAAAATTTAAAAAATTTTGAAAATTTAAAAAATTTTGGAAATTTAAAAAATTTTGAAAATTTAAAAAATTTTGAAAATTTAAAAAATTTTGAAAATTTAAAAAATTTTGAAAATTTAAAAAATTTTGAAAATTTAAAAAATTTTGAAAATTTAAAAAATTTTGAAAATTTAAAAAATTTTGAAAATTTAAAAAATTTTGAAAATTTAAAAAATTTTGAAAATTTAAAAAATTTTGAAAATTTAAAAAATTTTGAAAATTTAAAAAATTTTGAAAATTTAAAAATTTTTCAAAATTTAAAAAATTTTGAAAATTTAAAATATTTTGAAAATTTAAAAAATTTTGAAAATTTAAAAAATTTTGAAAATTTAAAAAATTTTGAAAATTTAAAAAATTTTGAAAATTTAAAAAATTTTGAAAATTTAAAAAATTTTGAAAATTTAAAAAATTTTGAAAATTTAAAATATTTTGAAAATTTAAAAAATTTTGAAAATTTAAAAAATTTTGAAAATTTAAAAAATTTTGGAAATTTAAAAAATTTTGAAAATTTAAAAAATTTTGAAAAGGGTATAGCCGGATAAGCATGCCGAATCTGCCCCCGCGGCGTTTTCTACGAAACTTTGGGGATCATTTTGATATAAAATAAAAATAATTCAACCCAAATTTTAGATCATAATATTGAACAGTTATCGAGTTATTTAAAAAAAACCTCTTTTTTGGTTTTTATTTTTTTTTAATAGTAAAAATGAAAATTGACAAATGGTCATTTTTTCTTGAATACTTGAGAGTATAAGACATTAAAAAACATTTTTTTTATTATTCCCAAATTTTAACCCAATTTTTAAAAAAATAAATAAAATTAAAAAAAAAATAAAAATTTTTTTAACTGTGTTTTTGAAAACATGCAATCACCAAATTTTTACAGAAAATTGCTCTCATACTCCTTCATACTCAGCAGTTTTTTCAGATTTTTCGATTTGGTGCAACACTGTGAAAAAAATTAAAAACCGATTTTTTTATAATTAATTTCCAATCTATGGAATTAATTTCTAGTTGTACCGACAAAAACATAATTACTATCTAACGTAAAGTTTAAACTATCCGTTAGCGGCCGGCAACAACATTTAAACGCAGTTTTGACGACAAACGCCATCTATTAGGAGTTGAAAGGAAAATTGTTATCTAAAAACTTGGTTTTCAACTCAGCAAAAGAGAGAAAGCAAAATAAAATATCGTGATTTATATCATTCTACGTATATCTGAATTATTGTTCATATTAAAGATTTATTAATTGAACATTATTTAACTTATTATTTTTTCTTAATACTTTTTTAGCCTTCTCATAAATTTTTAATTCTTTCATCTAAGTATTTGGGATTCACAAATTGTTGAAAAAAGGTTTAAGCATTCACCCTGACCGATCCTGCCACTTACTCTACGAAATATCAAAACGATCATATTTAACTGAAATAATGAATGAAGATCAAGATATAAGCATCCAGTATGTAAAAACAGTTGAAAACATTATCTTTCGTGTTAAATCTCGGCATATCAGTGCAAAGACATGTCATTGCTTTATTGAGTATCGTCCTAACAAGAATAGAATAAATGAGATTTCTCGATATTGTGCAAATGGCAGACGTACGGTTGGTTGCTGTTCTCATATCGCGGCAATAATATATTATCTGCCTCATGCTAGATATTTATCAAAACTTGTATACGTAAAACCAGCAGAAATTTTGAGTCGCATTTATAATAATGCAGGACAATGTATAATTATTAATGAGGATAGTTAGTTCTGTTTTATTTCTGTAACATATTTCTTAATATTGTTAGTATCTCTATAGTATAATATTCATTTTCTGTTGGAAAAATTATATTATTTATATAATTTCCTACTAATAAAATTTTTTAAATAAGATGTTATAAAAAAATCAGCTTTTAATTTTTTCACAATAATAACCATAACGTACTACTACCGTCTAGAGACTCAAAAATTACACTTTTTCATGATTTTTTTTCTCAGCCCTTTTATTAGATATTACAACCAAATTTTTTTTGCAATAAGTTTGATTCTTGTAGATTGAAAAAAGAATATTTTATTTAATTTTTGTGTTTAGAAATTTGTATAGAGGGTGCTGAAGCCGGCAGCTCGAAAATATGCTCTCAGGATTAAGATGTCTGAAAAAAAAACAAAATTCAAACGGGATTTTAAAAAGGAAGATTCCTTACCTTGTAATTTATCACATTTAGTAGAAAAATTAAAAAAAAAAAAAAAAAAAAAAAAATAATAACAAAAGTTTGAAAAATGTGGAAAAATTGACCTTTTTTCATCTTTTTCTCTTGTCAAAGTTTTTCTTTTTTAATTTTTGGGTTAAATTGTCGTAAATTATAATAGAGGCAACCTAAAAAAAACAAAATGCACCAAATTCAAATCGGTTCGGTAGATCCGGAGATAATCTATGGGCAGACTCAAAAAAACACGGCTTTTAATTTTTTTCACAGTGTTGCACCAAATCGAAAAATCTGAAAAAACTGCTGAGTATGAAGGAGTATGAGAGCAATTTTGTGTAAAAATTTGGTGATTGCATGTTTTCAAAAACACAGTTAAAAAAATTTTTATTTTTTTTTTAATTTTATTTATTTTTTTAAAAATTGGGTTAAAATTTGGGAATAATAAAAAAAATGTTTTTTAATGTCTTATACTCTCAAGTATTCAAAAAAAAATCACCATTTGTCAATTTTCATTTTTACTATTAAAAAAAAAATAAAAACCAAAAAAGAGGTTTTTTTTAAATAACTCGATAACTGTTCAATATTATGATCTAAAATTTGGGGTGAATTATTTTTATTTTATATCAAAATGCTCCCCAAAGTTTCGTAGAAAACGCCGCGGGGGCAGATTCGGCATGCTTATCCGGCTATACCCTTTAAAAAATTTTGAAAATTTAAAAAATTTTGAAAATTTAAAAAATTTTGAAAATTTAAAAAATTTTGAAAATTTAAAAAATTTTGAAAATTTAAAAAATTTTGAAAATTTAAAAAATTTTGAAAATTAAAATTTGACGTTTTGCCTGTACTGAATTGTAGCTAGGCTCAGAACCACTACTAGAAATCGGCTGAATTTCAAATGATTTAACTAATACCAACGAAAAGCTAGAGCATACCAACCAAAACACAAGCGAGACGGGAGATTTATTTTACAATGAGAAGGAAAAGGTAACAGCACTTTTTTTGGTTGGGTCGTGGTTGGCTTGCTTATTGGAGAGTAGGCATAAGGCACCTTTATAGCCAACAACTTGTATTCGTTTATAAGTATTAGTCTTAAGATTTTGTACTCTTCCACACTTATTGAACTGTGAGTCTCAATAAAGTTTCTTTGAATCTGAATCTTTTGAGAACCTAAACGGATAAGTTGTTTTAGAGCAGTCGTCACTACTCACAAATGTGAAATAATCATTACCTCCAACTTCACTTTAGTTGGAGAAATATCAGTTGAAATCCGCGACAACATCTG
Organism: Dysmachus trigonus; assembly: GCA_949715965.1. NCBI lineage: Eukaryota > Metazoa > Arthropoda > Insecta > Diptera > Asilidae > Dysmachus > Dysmachus trigonus. The sequence goes on from OX454321.1 coordinate 47,794,484, forward strand.
CACGAGACCCGCAACTTCTTTATCATTCATGATTTACATAGTTGTGCAATCAACCAAAACATCAACTAATCAGACTTTTGACATTTATGAGCGTCTTATCTCTTCGGTCACTTTTTGCGAGGGGTGCCAAGTGCTGTGGAACCCTTTATCTGTTTCAGCCTTAAATGTGATATCAAACTGTTTTAAAAATATGTGGTGCCCACTGATATATAATATTATGAACTGCTCGCCTGTATGAAAGAATATTGATATCAACAAGAAGGGACACTTTAATACCCTCTCAAAATTCCAACCCATATGCAAACTCTCGAAAATATACCCAGCGAAAGATTCCATTAGATAAAGCAGCTCAGGGCTAGTACCTCTGTAAATACCTATAAGAAATAAATATAGATATAGAAATAGTCACCAAAAAATGCTCACAGACAGCTTTTACAGCGTAAGCTATAAACTGAAGCGTTTTTTATGAACGCTTTTTTAAAGGCGCCCTGGTTTGATGCATTGGCATCGGTCTCCCAATTTTACCTTCCCTCGCAATCTTAAGTTGTAGGGAAATGCCGAATCGGAGAAGATAAAAGTTTTCTGTGAAGCTATTGGCGCAGCATTTCTCCAGAGGGTGGCTCTTGCTGATATCCTGGTTATATCTATTTCAGATTAGAGATGCCACGAATAGTAATTTGGCCGAATACCGAATACCGAATATTCGGCGAGACTCTAGGCCGAAGCGCCGAACATTCGGCAGCCGAATATTCGGCCACACTTAGTACTTTCCGCGGGCGACAAGTCACAACTGTCGCTACAGAAAATGTTCGTTCAGATGAAGGTGTGGAACAGAAAAATTCTGTTGCAAATGAACTTGATTTTTACATGGTATCTGTTCGTTTATATCGGACAGCAGACCCTTAAAAGTGGTGGTCAGCAAACGCGAAACAATATCCAACCCTTTCACAATTTGCTAAGATTTATTTATCATCTCCCGGTAGCAGTGTGTATAGTGAGCGGCTGTTTTCGGAAGCAGGTATAATTTATGAGGAAAAACGCAATCGCCTGCTATCAACAAACGCTGAAAAAATTGTTTTCATTCATCATAACTTACTACTGGTCGATTTTAAATATTAATTTGTTACCTCTTTTTTTTTTTGGTTAAATAAATATATGTTTGTGAGTAATATTTTGAGTTCTTTTTTCATGATTTATTTGGTTATCCTTACTATATTTTATCATAAATACGAAATTAAATCTGTTTATCACGATTTCACGCCAAAACTGCTGAACCGATTTAAATGAAATTTGGTACACAGATACTCTAGAGCCTTAGAAAGGACATGGGCTATAATTTACGCGGACGAAGTCACGGGAAAACAGCTAGTAATAAAAAAATAATAAATAAATTGCTATTCGGTATTCGGCCGAATAGTTAACCATATTCGGCCGAATACCGAATAGTGAAAAAAAGTGGCCGAATAGCCGAATACCGAATAGTTGCCGAATATTCGTGGCATCTCTATTTCAGATTATCAACCTCTTCAATGCTCAGTACTAAGACATTGCACCAATTTTTCCCTGGGTCCTTTTGCTGGGAAATCTGTTAATATATAAATAATATAAACAATAAATCTTTAACCCTTCGCCTAACGATTTAATTTCGAAGAATCGTACGCGTGCATATATATTTAGCGCAAATCTGTGCATGGAGTTATAAATTCATGATAATAATAAATATCGTAATGTTTTATTACAAGTTAGAGGAAATTTATCTGGTTTTTAAATATGTAAACCGTCAAAGTCGAATTTGACACAGAAAAGTTTTACAGGCGAGACTCGTAATTTTCACTTAAAGGGTTATTATATCAAAAATAATTGCTCCTGGAGAAGCTCCTGAAACCTCGTCTGCAGGTGGCTGTTGTGGCCGCTGGAGACCTTTCCGAAAGACAATATGGCTTTCGGAAGGGGAGGTCGACGGTTCACGCTATCCAGGAGGTAGTCGAAGCGACCAGGGCCACCGAATGCGGGAATCATTACGCCCGGTGTGCGTGCGCACTCTGGATGTACGCAACGCCTTTAACTCGGTGAAGTGTGGGGATGCGCTAAATGCGCTAGAACGGACCTTCATGGTCCGCCAGTATCTCTTGCAGATGATGGGGGATTACCTGAAAGACCACACCCTCATCTACGAAACGGAGGATGGCCCGGAAACGCGAGTGCTCTCGGCAGGGGCAGCCCAGGGCTCCATACTGGGACCCGACATATGGAATTACATATATGACGGGATCCTTCTTATGGAGATGCCGGAAGGGACTTTCCTGGTCGGGTATGCCGACGACATCGCGGCGGTCATCACCGCCAGAGATGTCGAAACAGCCCAGATGAGGCTCAACCAGGTGACGCGTCGGGTGGTTCCTTGGCTAAGCGACCATGGGCTGGAACTGGCTCTGACCAAGACCTAGATCATCTTTCTTACAAAGAAGCGGATTCCGCTACTGATAGAAATGCGGGTCGGAGATATGATGGTCCAGACGAAGGCGGCGGTTACGTACCTGGGGGTGCGCCTCGATTGCAAGCTGACTTTCTGGGACGAAATCAAGACCCGGGCGGACAGCGGCGCTGAACCGCTCCGCTTCGCTCCGCATCGCGAGCTCCTATCGAACGGCCTCGGATCCAGCGGTTTTAGTGGGCGCGGGGGTCATACCCATTGATCTCCTAGCCAAGGAGCGACAGTTCGTCCACCAGGAGAAAGACGCCCTGGGGGGAAAGAGGTCGCAGTGGTGGCCAGGACCGCGACTATGGCGCCCTGGCAGAGACGATGGGATGGGGAGTCGCGGGACAGGCGGACAACTCGGGTTATCCCCCAGCTGGATCTCTGGCGAAAGGTCGCTCTTTTCGTGAGAGCGATCCTGCCCAAAAAGAAACGGACGGGAGCTGCTGGGGTAGATCGAAGGACGCCCGGTGAGTAGAGAGGAGGGCCTCCGGCGGGGGCGGCTAAATAGGACTCCACCCTGAAGTAATGTCCAGCATACAGTTCCGGGGTGGAGGTCCTGCGGACGGGGAGTGCGTTTTTAGCCGGTAGGCCTGGGTAGACTGGGAAGTCCTGTACACGGGTGTCTTCGGACACCTATGGTGTATAAAGCATTTCCCCACTCCTAAAAAAAAAATATCAAAAATATTTACCTGAACAGGAATCCTGCTTTACTCTTCTCTTCCGCAGCAGGGCAATCTGACACAATGCATCTTCCCATTTTTTTTGAAGCTTTGCTTCCTTTGGGACGTTGTGCGGGAGATTCGTTCACAATTTTTTTTTCCGACGGTAACGAAATAAGGTAACGAAAAAAAGTAACGAAAAACGTCAAATTTTAAACGTCAAATTTTCAAAAAATTTTAATTTTCAAAATTTTTTAAATTTTCAAAATTTTTTAAATTTTCAAAATTTTTTAAATTTTCAAAATTTTTTAAATTTTCAAAATTTTTTAAATTTTCAAAATTTTTTAAATTTTCAAAATTTTTTAAATTTTCAAAATTTTTTAAATTTTCAAAATTTTTTAAATTTCCAAAATTTTTTAAATTTTCAAAATTTTTTAAATTTTCAAAATTTTTTAAATTTTCAAAATATTTTAAATTTTCAAAATTTTTTAAATTTTCAAAATTTTTTAAATTTTCAAAATTTTTTAAATTTTCAAAATTTTTTAAATTTTCAAAATTTTTTAAATTTTGAAAATTTAAAAAATTTTGAAAATTTAAAAAATTTTGAAAATTTTAAAAATTTTGAAAATTTAAAAAATTTTGAAAATTTAAAAAATTTTGAAAATTTAAAAAATTTTGAAAATTTAAAAAATTTTGAAAATTTAAAAAATTTTGAAAATTTAAAAAATTTTGAAAATTTAAAATATTTTGAAAATTTAAAAAATTTTGAAAATTTAAAAAATTTTGAAAATTTAAAAAATTTTGGAAATTTAAAAAATTTTGAAAATTTAAAAAATTTTGAAAATTTAAAAAATTTTGAAAATTTAAAAAATTTTGAAAATTTAAAAAATTTTGAAAATTTAAAAAATTTTGAAAATTTAAAAAATTTTGAAAATTTAAAAAATTTTGAAAATTTAAAAAATTTTGAAAATTAAAATTTTTTGAAAATTTGACGTTTAAAATTTGACGTTTTTCGTTACTTTTTTTCGTTACCTTATTTCGTTACCGTCGGAAAAAAAAATTGTGAACGAATCTCCCGCACAACGTCCCAAAGGAAGCAAAGCTTCAAAAAAAATGGGAAGATGCATTGTGTCAGATTGCCCTGCTGCGGAAGAGAAGAGTAAAGCAGGATTCCTGTTCAGGTAAATATTTTTGATATTTTTTTTTTAGGAGTGGGGAAATGCTTTATACACCATAGGTGTCCGAAGACACCCGTGTACAGGACTTCCCAGTCTACCCAGGCCTACCGGCTAAAAACGCACTCCCCGTCCGCAGGACCTCCACCCCGGAACTGTATGCTGGACATTACTTCAGGGTGGAGTCCTATTTAGCCGCCCCCGCCGGAGGCCCTCCTCTCTACTCACCGGGCGTCCTTCGATCTACCCCAGCAGCTCCCGTCCGTTTCTTTTTGGGCAGGATCGCTCTCACGAAAAGAGCGACCTTTCGCCAGAGATCCAGCTGGGGGATAACCCGAGTTGTCCGCCTGTCCCGCGACTCCCCATCCCATCGTCTCTGCCAGGGCGCCATAGTCGCGGTCCTGGCCACCACTGCGACCTCTTTCCCCCCAGGGCGTCTTTCTCCTGGTGGACGAACTGTCGCTCCTTGGCTAGGAGATCAATGGGTATGACCCCCGCGCCCACTAAAACCGCTGGATCCGAGGCCGTTCGATAGGAGCTCGCGATGCGGAGCGAAGCGGAGCGGTTCAGCGCCGCTGTCCGCCCGGGTCTTGATTTCGTCCCAGAAAGTCAGCTTGCAATCGAGGCGCACCCCCAGGTACGTAACCGCCGCCTTCGTCTGGACCATCATATCTCCGACCCGCATTTCTATCAGTAGCGGAATCCGCTTCTTTGTAAGAAAGATGATCTAGGTCTTGGTCAGAGCCAGTTCCAGCCCATGGTCGCTTAGCCAAGGAACCACCCGACGCGTCACCTGGTTGAGCCTCATCTGGGCTGTTTCGACATCTCTGGCGGTGATGACCGCCGCGATGTCGTCGGCATACCCGACCAGGAAAGTCCCTTCCGGCATCTCCATAAGAAGGATCCCGTCATATATGTAATTCCATATGTCGGGTCCCAGTATGGAGCCCTGGGCTGCCCCTGCCGAGAGCACTCGCGTTTCCGGGCCATCCTCCGTTTCGTAGATGAGGGTGTGGTCTTTCAGGTAATCCCCCATCATCTGCAAGAGATACTGGCGGACCATGAAGGTCCGTTCTAGCGCATTTAGCGCATCCCCACACTTCACCGAGTTAAAGGCGTTGCGTACATCCAGAGTGCGCACGCACACCGGGCGTAATGATTCCCGCATTCGGTGGCCCTGGTCGCTTCGACTACCTCCTGGATAGCGTGAACCGTCGACCTCCCCTTCCGAAAGCCATATTGTCTTTCGGAAAGGTCTCCAGCGGCCACAACAGCCACCTGCAGACGAGGTTTCAGGAGCTTCTCCAGGAGCAATTATTTTTGATATAATAACCCTTTAAGTGAAAATTACGAGTCTCGCCTGTAAAACTTTTCTGTGTCAAATTCGACTTTGACGGTTTACATATTTAAAAACCAGATAAATTTCCTCTAACTTGTAATAAAACATTACGATATTTATTATTATCATGAATTTATAACTCCATGCACAGATTTGCGCTAAATATATATGCACGCGTACGATTCTTCGAAATTAAATCGTTAGGCGAAGGGTTAAAGATTTATTGTTTATATTATTTATATATTAACAGATTTCCCAGCAAAAGGACCCAGGGAAAAATTGGTGCAATGTCTTAGTACTGAGCATTGAAGAGGTTGATAATCTGAAATAGAGATGCCACGAATATTCGGCAACTATTCGGTATTCGGCTATTCGGCCACTTTTTTTCACTATTCGGTATTCGGCCGAATATGGTTAACTATTCGGCCGAATACCGAATAGCAATTTATTTATTATTTTTTTATTACTAGCTGTTTTCCCGTGACTTCGTCCGCGTAAATTATAGCCCATGTCCTTTCTAAGGCTCTAGAGTATCTGTGTACCAAATTTCATTTAAATCGGTTCAGCAGTTTTGGCGTGAAATCGTGATAAACAGATTTAATTTCGTATTTATGATAAAATATAGTAAGGATAACCAAATAAATCATGAAAAAAGAACTCAAAATATTACTCACAAACATATATTTATTTAACCAAAAAAAAAAAGAGGTAACAAATTAATATTTAAAATCGACCAGTAGTAAGTTATGATGAATGAAAACAATTTTTTCAGCGTTTGTTGATAGCAGGCGATTGCGTTTTTCCTCATAAATTATACCTGCTTCCGAAAACAGCCGCTCACTATACACACTGCTACCGGGAGATGATAAATAAATCTTAGCAAATTGTGAAAGGGTTGGATATTGTTTCGCGTTTGCTGACCACCACTTTTAAGGGTCTGCTGTCCGATATAAACGAACAGATACCATGTAAAAATCAAGTTCATTTGCAACAGAATTTTTCTGTTCCACACCTTCATCTGAACGAACATTTTCTGTAGCGACAGTTGTGACTTGTCGCCCGCGGAAAGTACTAAGTGTGGCCGAATATTCGGCTGCCGAATGTTCGGCGCTTCGGCCTAGAGTCTCGCCGAATATTCGGTATTCGGTATTCGGCCAAATTACTATTCGTGGCATCTCTAATCTGAAATAGATATAACCAGGATATCAGCAAGAGCCACCCTCTGGAGAAATGCTGCGCCAATAGCTTCACAGAAAACTTTTATCTTCTCCGATTCGGCATTTCCCTACAACTTAAGATTGCGAGGGAAGGTAAAATTGGGAGACCGATGCCAATGCATCAAACCAGGGCGCCTTTAAAAAAGCGTTCATAAAAAACGCTTCAGTTTATAGCTTAAGGGTAGTACGCTGTTCGCGCTAAGCTAAAATTTCACGAGTCTCCAAAAAAACGCGTGAAAACCGAAGATAAACACTCGCGAAATTTTTTTTGTAGAATTGATGGTAGAGATTTAGCATAGATTCACAACATAGCGTTTAACGTCAATATATAAAAGGTAAATGAATCAAGTGAAAAGAAATAAAATTGAAGAAATCGAAGAAATTGCGATGCTATTAAATTTCATAATTAAATATTCTTCAAAAAAAACCTCGTCTACAGTGTTTTCAATCTCTGTTCAAATATTTATTTATTATTCTATTAATTATTATTCTATTATTTATTATTCTATTTTGTTTTATCGCTTTACCTCTACGTTCTTCAAATACAATTTCAATAAAAATTCAAATTCCAATTCAAATGCCGCAAATCCTCCAAATGTCAAAATTCCGCCGCGAATAAATGCTATGTACATTCACAGGCTAGCTAAAATCTTGGGGAGAGTTTTGCAGCGCACCTAGTGGCTTATCCGTGAAACAAACCATTTAGCGAAGGAACAGCGTACCACTTCGCTAAATTCCGCAGCGGAATTTTAGCTTTTCATTTCGCCAGGCGGAATTTTGTATGGAAAATTTCGTTTAGCGCGAACAGCATACTACGCTTTACGCTGTAAAAGCTGTCTGTGAGCATTTTTTGGTGACTATTTCTATATCTATATTTATTTCTTATAGGTATTTACAGAGGTACTAGCCCTGAGCTGCTTTATCTAATGGAATCTTTCGCTGGGTATATTTTCGAGAGTTTGCATATGGGTTGGAATTTTGAGAGGGTATTAAAGTGTCCCTTCTTGTTGATATCAATATTCTTTCATACAGGCGAGCAGTTCATAATATTATATATCAGTGGGCACCACATATTTTTAAAACAGTTTGATATCACATTTAAGGCTGAAACAGATAAAGGGTTCCACAGCACTTGGCACCCCTCGCAAAAAGTGACCGAAGAGATAAGACGCTCATAAATGTCAAAAGTCTGATTAGTTGATGTTTTGGTTGATTGCACAACTATGTAAATCATGAATGATAAAGAAGTTGCGGGTCTCGTGCAGATGTTGTCGCGGATTTCAACTGATATTTCTCCAACTAAAGTGAAGTTGGAGGTAATGATTATTTCACATTTGTGAGTAGTGACGACTGCTCTAAAACAACTTATCCGTTTAGGTTCTCAAAAGATTCAGATTCAAAGAAACTTTATTGAGACTCACAGTTCAATAAGTGTGGAAGAGTACAAAATCTTAAGACTAATACTTATAAACGAATACAAGTTGTTGGCTATAAAGGTGCCTTATGCCTACTCTCCAATAAGCAAGCCAACCACGACCCAACCAAAAAAAGTGCTGTTACCTTTTCCTTCTCATTGTAAAATAAATCTCCCGTCTCGCTTGTGTTTTGGTTGGTATGCTCTAGCTTTTCGTTGGTATTAGTTAAATCATTTGAAATTCAGCCGATTTCTAGTAGTGGTTCTGAGCCTAGCTACAATTCAGTACAGGCAAAACGTCAAATTTTAAGAAATAATTGAGGTTAAGTGTTAGAAAAAAATTGCCGCCAAAAGTGAAGAAGCATTTTTAACTAGAAATGGTATTTATTTGGAGTGTAAAGTAAAAAAAAAAACGTCCGACAGAAGCTACGCTTCAACTTTTTACGTAACCTACTCGCCACTCTCGCTATACATATAAAGTGTGAAAATACTCTATACGCACAGGCAAAACCCCCGGGAATACATGTAAACATGTATATGTTTCCCGGGGGTTTTGGCACAGGGAATCCCACACGCATGCAGCGGTTGACCGATTCTCTCTCTCTCTCTCTTTCTCTCTTTCTTATGCTGGCGCGGCCTACTCGCCACTCTCGCCAGTCGTGTGCCGCAAGGAGAGGGAATTTGAAGGTTACGTCTTCGCTTTTTTACAGTGAAATAAGTAAAAATATGTGGCAATAATAGTCATGGAGGGCTTTCATACAATAGTTCAATGAAGAAAATCGGTTATCATTGGGCCATTCCACACGTGTATTCTCGCAGCAGTATTCAAACCGTTTTGACAACACACAGTGGAGAGTCAACGTTTCCACACGGGTATTCCTGCTTCTGATGCACATTGCTGTACGAATAAGAATTAACAATATGTGTGTGCCGTATCCTTTAAAATTTCATCAAATCAATCAATCAAACAACCCGCCTGCTCGTTTCGTTGTGTTAGCTCATGACAACACGATAAATAGATTCGATGGGCCATTCCACACGTGTATTCTCGCAGCGTACTCAAACCGGTTTTATAGGGGAGAAGTAAGCGACGCGAGGAGAAATCTCTACAAAAGCGCTGAGCTTTGGAGAGTAAATGTGCACAAAAATCAAATCTATTTATCGTGTTGTCACGAACTAACACAACGAAACGAGCAGGCGGGTTGTTTTGATTGATTGATTTGATGGATTTTTAAATAATACGGCACACAGAAATTGTTAATTCTTATTCGTATAGAAATATGCATCAGCAGCAGGAATACCCGTGTGGAAACGCTGACTCTCCACTGTGTGTTGTCAAAACGGTTTGAATACTGCTGCGAGAATACACGTGTGGAATGGCCCGATTTGTGATGCACATTTATTCTCCAAAGTTCAGCGCTTTTGTAGAGATTTATCCTCGCGTCGCTTACTTCTCCCCTATAAAATCGGTTTGAATACGCTGCGAGAATACACGTGTGGAATGGCCCATTTAGAGGAGCTGCGGGCCAGAACGTAGAAACATAATTTTTTAGAAATGGCTACCTTAAGAAATCATTTGGGGTGAACGGGGTGAACGGGAAAAATAAGTAATAATATGTGGAGATAGTACATATGGGGGGCTTTCATGCAAAATTTAAATGAAGAAAATCGGTTATTAATTAGAGGAGTTCTGAGCCAGAATGCAGAAAAGTAATTTTTCTAGAGATTTGCACCTACTACTAAATATAATATATAGAGTGCATCAGGGCGCTCCAGGTTTCTCAAAAAACACAGAACTAGCATTTGACGTTTAAAACCAGTGCAGCTAGGGGGCACTGGTGCGCAAATGGGTGCCACAGGATTGCCATCGAACAGACCTACTGGTAATGTGTTCCGAACAATATGGAAAAGGAAAAGGAACTGCCTATTAGCTAGGAATTTCCCTCAATAGGCAGTTTGTAAAAGGAAAATTCCCTCTTAATAGACAGTTTGTAAAAGGGAAATTCCTAGTTAATAGGCAGTTTGTAGAAGGAAAATTCCCTCTTAATAGACAGTTTGTAAAAAGGAAATTCCTAGTTAATAGGCAGTTTCTTTTCCTGGTGGCACTATCCAGATTGTTCGGAACACATTACCACTGACATGCGTTCCGAAATTTGAGGACTATTTCTAAAAGAGGTGGAATGAGATGTGGGTTCCACAAAGATGACAGTTCCAGGGAGATGTCATCAGGGGTAAAGGTAAGTACGAAAAAAATAACGCGAATTTTTCTATTTTCAGGAATTTTTATGCATTCAACGGTGGATTAGAAGATAGAAATAGCGGTTATAGTCCAGTCAAATTAGCCCTTAAAATAGAAGTAAGGTTACAAAAATTCCCATAGAGCTAAAAATTGGTATGAATGTTCAGAATACTATTAGAAATGAATTGTGAAAAGTCCTCATCAATCCCCCTTGTGCACAAAATTTTATTGATGGTGAAAGTTTGCAAAAATAGGTTTTTCGCGTTTTTCAGCTAAACAATTCTTTTTTCAGTTAAGCAATTCTCTACAAAAAATGTCTCTACACTTTTTTTCATAAGTATTGCCATTTCCGAGATATAGTGGTTCGAAAAATTGAAAAAATGATTTTATTCGTAATATGCACGTTAATGTACTTTTAAATACATTTTTTAACCGTTATACGAGTAAAAATATGAGTCCCTATGTCTTATACATACAAATTATAAAATTCTTAGAATATAAATGAACGTAAAAAATTCTGCCCGTATTTTTATTTAGTCGCATGGCCTTGAGTAACATCTGTCTTCCATTGAATTGTCAGCGTGGCGATGCTCGTATACCTGCTCCGTTTCAAATGTCTCATACTCAACAAAATACTGTTATGCCGGCTGTACACACTCGGCGAGAGACCCCGAGACATGCCGAGAGCGAGTGTGTACAATGTCGCTCTCGGTCGCCTGTCGGTTTTTTGTACCGAGTCAAATGGTCTCGTTGGGTTTCGTGTGTTAAGTACAACTGATGTTACGAGTGTGTACAGGATGTGCCCTTCTCTCGATGCTCTCGTTCGGACACTCACTCCGACAGGCGACCGAGAGCGACGAGGCCAACTGCGAGAGAGCGAGACGAGACGAGAGCTCTATTGTACACACTCGCTCTCGGCATGTCTCGGGGTCTCTCGCCGAGTGTGTACAGCCGGCATAACAGTATTTTGTTGAGTATGAGACATTTGAAACGGAGCAGGTATACGAGCATCGCCACGCTGACAATTGAATATAAGACAGATGTTACTCAAGGCCATGCGAATAAATAAAAATAGGGGCAGAGTTTTTCACGTTCATTTATATTCTAAGAATTTTATAATTTGTATGTATAAGACATAGGGACTCATATTTTTACTCGTATAATGCTTAAAAAATGTATTTAAAAGTACATTAACGTGCATATTACGAATAAAATCATTTTTTCAATTTTTCGAACCACTATATCTCGGAAATGGCAATACTTATGAAAAAAAGTGTAGAGACATTTTTTGTAGAGAATTGGATGATCTACAATTTTTGTCTGAACTATTTTTGCTGTAAAACTCACCGTTTAGCTGAAAAACGCGAAAAACCTATTTTTGCAAACTTTCACCATCAATAAAATTCTTTGCAAAAGGGGGATTGATGGGGACTTTTCACAATTAATTCATAATAGTATTCTGAACATTCAAGATTCAAGATTCATTTATTTGGCGACTTGACATTTACATTCATATACATTGAAGATTACTCTTGCTTATAAATGTATTACAGCGAGTTTTTAGTCACTACATATCTAATCAGTCTTAGGCGACCTACCAATACAAATTGACTTTTTCACATATGAATTACACATTCTCTTATTATTTTTATCGCATTTGCGCCCGTAGCGATTCATATTGTAAATTTCTTATTTTATTATAAATAAATAGTATTGTAACAAACAATATAGGCAAAACAAAACAGGCAAATCCAGCCATGACAATAAACACCAATTCAAATTTAGACCTAAATTAACGTGAGGCAACACGGTATCCAAATTAAACATAGCTATCACAATTGTTAGGAATGATTAGAAAACAAAAATAAAAATAAATAAACAACAGCTCCCTTAAGGTAGCAGAGATATAAATCTTCTCAATTCTTGATACATATCGTTGTAAATGGTTCACATATTAATCTATAATCGGTAACATGAGTATAAATTCTATAAGACAATATTTACACATAAAATTTCAGTAATTTATCAGACAGTATGGAGTCGCATTGCGACTTTGTACATCAAATCTGTTATTTTATTATTATATAAGTATCACATAAGTGTCACAAGCGTATTGACGTTTGACTTCCAACATTGATGAAAGAGCACCCGCAAGACCTAATTTATGTTAGGAATCATACGAATACATACATTGTATCATGGAGGTTAGAGAGAAGGAGAACGATCGCTGTAGAAAATAGTATCCCAGAAATATGGACAAAATAAGTGAGGCGCTGCGATCGCGACGTTGTCTCAATAAAAGCGGGTACTTTAAATAACGATGATTGACGCAAATTGTTTTTTAGTCTATTTTTCCGATCAGATGCTAAACCACTTGTACATCCACGCACAATACAATATTTCACCATTTTGTAATGTTTCTTTTTGTCAAAGCCAATGCCGCGAAGAAAATTTGTACATTATGCAACTAACTTCATCTAATTGTACTCATAAACAGCTAACTTCGCAGATACTACTTATCACGACAGCGCGGCTGGTGGCTGAAAAATGAACTATAAATTCTACAAATTTTCAGAGACAGGCGGGCTAATGCTTTAGCACGTAGCGTTCGTTCTCCTTATCTCTAACCTTCATGCATTGTATACTCGGAGTTAAAGGTTAAGTATATGGCATGTTCAGGGGACAGCAGGTGTGCTCCGCAGCCTTGCCAGCCCGAAAACTTAATTCTTATGTCACGCGACACAGGCGGATTCACATATTTCGCGATGAGCTAAACGCGGTACATATCTTTACGAGTTTTTTGTAAAAAAGAGGAGTGCCCACTTCAGCGGACTCTTCGAAACAATGGCCGGAGTCTGCATTTAGCAAACTAAACGGGGACAAATAATATTGCTCAGTGAGTGATTCTTTAGTAAATTTATTGTATAATTCTTTGATCAATCTATTATGATGGTTTCTGCACCTGAAGAGTGCCCTTCTTGACAGGATAATGATATACTCGAAATGGGTAGGACCTCAGCCCTCTCGCAAAGGGTTTTATTATTGATATATTTACCATCGGAATCGAATCGTGTGTTGGTACATATTCTAAGAATGTCCCTTGCAAATCTAGCCAGACTGCTCGTCACGCTGGGCGAGGCCCAAAACCAACACACAGCACTATAGGTCAGAACGGGTCTAATTATTTGCTTATATATAAGTAACTTGGTGCTTATGGGCATCGAATTGTTTCTCCTAAGTAGAGACGCTACAGCATTTCTGGCCCTGATAGCCCTTTCCAACGCTCCACGCATGGGTTCATTGGCCTTGAGTCTGTTATGGGATTTCACCCCTAGGTATTTTATTTCATTGCTGACTTTTACAGCACTGCCCTCGGGAGCCGATGTACTGGGTCTGCGTATCGATGACTCCTAGCAACAACGACGCATCTGCACAGACGTGTTACAACAACGTCGTATTTGTAGAGACATTTTCCAGAAACATCGTATCTGCACAGACGCGTTTCAACAACATCGTATCTGCACAGGCGCATTACATAAACGTCGTATCTGCAAATCCTCCGTTCCGAGCTAGCTGAAGCTGAAACTTTGCAGCCTCTGGACAATTGGAGGTTGCATCCTTGATCAAAATAAAAAGTATATCAGCGTGCTCGTAACAAGCCAGGCTAACATCCTAGCGCATTATATTTGATCAAGGATGCAACCTCCAATTGTCCAGAGGCTGCAAAGTTTCAGCTTCAGCTAGCTCGGAACGGAGGATTTGCAGATACGACGTTTATGTAATGCGCCTGTGCAGATACGATGTTGTTGAAACGCGTCTGTGCAGATACGATGTTTCTGGAAAATGTCTCTACAAATACGACGTTGTTGTAACGCGTCTGTGCAGATGCGTCGTTGTTGCTAGGAGTCATCGGTATGCAGATCAGCTCAGTTTTCTCTGGATTGATTTTTATGCCCCATCTGCTATAGTACTTACATATCTTGTCAAGATGTCTGACCACCGCCGCCGCAGCCGGTCCGGGCCTGAGAGCCGCCGCATATATGAGTGTGTCATCCGCATACAGCATGGCGGTCGAATATTCATTGCTCGATTCGCTTACATGGCACAGGTCAGACACAAATATACTGTAAAGCTTTGGACCAAGCACCGAGCCCTGAGGAACACCCCTACCGATCCCAACCACACCGGAGCGATGACCATCAATTTCAACCAATACACCCCTGTTCTCAAGGAAAGACGACACCATCCTGACCCAAACCCTAGGAAAACCCAACTTTAACATTTTAAACAACAGTCCGTCAGTCCAGACCGAGTCAAAAGCCTTTTCTATATCGAGAGAGCAGGCCACAACACATCGGGCCTTTCTGAGTTCTTCGATTACGTTGCCGTGAAACTTGGCCAGCGCGTGCGATGTGGAGGTTCCCGGTCTGAACCCAAACTGCCATTCCGGAATTACTTTATTTGTTATTACAAAACGTTCCAGTTCCCTATCAATTACTCTCTCCAATAGCTTACCCAAATTAGGAAGCAGTGTAATTGGCCTAAAGGCAGGGACATCACTGCCGCCCGCCTTTTTCTTTATTGTTATCAGACAGCCCATTTTCCATTCAACAGGGAAATAGCCAGTATTAATGCATTGCTTAAACAGTCCCGCGAGAGGGGCGGATGCTACCAGAGCAGCCTTTCTAATTATAAAATTGGAGATTCCATCAGGTCCATGCGATCTCTTATTATTAAGAGAGAAACAAGTCTCTAGAATGTCATTCGTGTATACAAAGAACGCCTCGATTGTATGACTATGTTCCCCCCGAGTGCCAGGCTCCACCATTCTCGTACATTCCGGACCACCATCAGCCAGTTCCGAAACCTTGAAAGCATTGACATACTTTTTGACGGCCATCGAGTGTGACCTAGACTTGTCAACGCTGGGACTAAACAGTTTTCCGTAGTATTGCTCAAAGGCCCCTAATTTTTCCTCCCTCGTTACGCACCTGATACCATTGACCGAGACAACATCAATCCTGCTGCGCTTTCTGCCTGTGATTTTGTTAATTTCTCGGAAGGCATCCGGACCAGGTCTGATGTTTTGTAACCTGGTTTCAGATCGTTGAAAATTTAGGTTTCTAATTCTATTGTTAATTATAATGTTCAGGCAATTGATGTTGCTGGCCAGCTCTCGATACAATCTATTACGCGTGCTCAGGAGTCTGCTGTAAAGCCTGTTGAGCCTTCGATTCCCACTCCACTTTATTTTTATTAGCCTAACCAAGTCGGGAGGAAATATCTTTAACCTGTCTCTTCCACATTTAATTCTTTTCCCAAATTTTTCAGCGGTCAACAATATAGAAGAGGTTATCTCCTTTACAGCGCTATCTATTTCTTTTGCGTTCAAGCATTTATCTCTTGGGTCAGGGATTTCAGGCAGGCCTCCCAGTCGACGTCCGCGAAAGAAACAAACTCTCTACACTCCTTAATCCTCATCCTGCCAAACTCCATCTCAACATTCAGGCAAACCGCCCGATGATCCGAAAAGGCGTGATGCGTAAAGCAGTCATAACCACCAGCAGCCACATCCGTAAGCTCCTCTGATACAATGAAAAAGTCCAGCAAAGCCCCACTTAGCGGATAGGTGGGCTCCCCCGGGCCGACAAAGCTGATTCCGGCATCGATCCCCTCTCCCTCATACCATTTGTTGATGCACTTACCATTGGCATTATAGGTTGTGTCGCCCCAAAGGCTGCTTCTGGCGTTAAAATCTCCGCCAACCACAAACAGGCCGCCGCCGCTGTTGGACCTTGCTTTCAAAAATCTTAAGAAACCAAACAGAGAAGACTCTCTGCATCTGGTTGGTGCGTATACAGAGACAATCAGAACCCTAGTAGGTCCCCCACCCTCTCCGCCCATTCCGAGGACAGGTGCATCCATGACAATATTTACCCCGCACGTGACAATTTCGTCGCTGGCATTACTTCGGACATCCTCCATTTCCGTCCAGTCTATTTCTTTTTTAATCAGTATTGCCACCCCCTGTTTGTGGTCATTTCGAATAGTCTGAAAACCTTTAAAATATACCACATCTTCAGTTCCTAGATGAGTCTCATTAATTAGCACTACGTCGGGGTCGCAGTCCAAGATCAAAGAATCAATAGCACCTCTTTTGTTTTGAGATATTAAGCTATTGATATTTATTGTTATCATTTTTAGATTGAATACCATTATGGTGCAATTTCTAGTAAGAAGCTTATTAATAACAGCTCCTTGCTTTCTGTATTGGCTGCCCTAAATCTTGGCAGGAAGTTTTTTATTTTGCTGTATAAAGCATCCAGGGAAATGCCGAATCTACGGTTACAAAATCCTCAACGTCCTTAGCCCCCCCGAAAAGATCTCCCAACGAGAAGAAACCATCCGGTCTGCTAGTCTTCAGCGAATCTATTTCAAAGTCATTCATTTTCAGCACCTCCGCATATGAGCTGGCGCCTCCCTTGCCCAATTTACCCGGTCCAGCCGAATTATGTACCATATCACGAAGGATTACGTTCTCAAAGTCTGTTTTTGTTTCCCTGGATTTTTTTGAGATTTTAATTTTTTTTTTGATAATTCAACTCTGCGAGGGCAACCCCCCCCCCCCCCCCCCCCAACTAGCAGGATGCCCATACGTTCCGCAGTTTTTGCAAAATAGTGAATCCTTACTGTCTGTTCTGGATATCTTACAGTCGCCTGGCCCGTGCTCTCCACCGCACTTTACGCACACGTGGTCATACGCGCAATTGCCAGAAGAGTGCCCGAATCTCTGGCAATAGAAACATTGGAGAGGGCCATTTCTACGGAGTCCCTCCCAGTTTACTTTGTGAAACAGAATTTGGGAAATCTTTGAGGCCCTAGTCCTGTCCTCCTCGCTGCCGAAAACCGCTAGCAACCACCCCCTAGTGGCCACATCCCCTCCCCCAAATCTGGTAAGTTTAATGATTTTTAGTTCAGGGAACCTAGTCTCCAGGTCCTCTCTAGCCTCTTCAGGAGCATACGCGGGGTGAATCCCCTTAATTATTGCCGGAAATGTTCTATTAATCTTAGGAGTGAAGGTAAAACCTCCATGTTTTTTTTCGCGAAGCCAAAGCAGAGCTCTTCGATGCGTCGGAGCATGGTCTATGAAGACCTTACTGTTCTTGGCGTGATATATTACTCTGGCCTCTGCCCATGGGCGGAGTTACGGGAGGGCATGGGGGGAAGATTTCAGACCGAAAATCGGAAAATTAGTTCACTGTTCGTTTTTCTTATACTTGATAAAAGTTTGCCCCCCGAATGGATGACCTCTAATTCCGCCCATGCCTCTGCCTTATTCTCACTGTCCTTATTCAAGACATTAAAAAAATCCAGCAGACCCTTTAAACTTCCCGAAGGCACAAATATAGGTGGGCAGAATCCACCTGATTTTTTACTAGCTATGTTTTTGGGCATATTGTTCCCGGTTTTGACGTCACCGCGTGCAGAAAAAGCCGGCCGTCCCCTAGTAAACTCAGTAACCGTCGCAGAATTCCTAACATTTTTATTATTTGACTTAGGATTTGGAGTAACACTCTTATTACTATTCTTATTACTATTGAGTCTGATATCATTTAATTTTATATAGTTTAATATTTTAATATTACTTGTTTCTTTATTGAAATTTGTTTTGTTATTGTTTTCTTTATTTTTTGAATCTAGTGAAAGATTAACATTATTATTGTTAGTTTTATGACTATTGTTCTTTGCCGAGGGTACATTAGCATCAAATTTCTTAATATAGCTGATACAATTTTCAGTATTACTATTATTACTACTATATGTAGTTATAGTTATTGTAATTATTGTAGTATTTAGCTTTAGCCCCTGGTGTTAACCTGATAGCCCGGGGGTGTCCAAAGACCTCGCCTTCGTCTCGTTCGTTAGCTGACCATCTCGCACGGGGCTCGTCCTCCCCAGTTTCTGACTTGTTTCGATCTGGCTGCACCATGGGGTCGCACTCATCATCGATGCACTCGTCCAGTATTACCTCATCACGTAGCGGTGAGAACCTGCTACCATTGTGTTCCATGCCAGCGCCGTCAAACAGTCTGGCAGCCCTGATTAGGTTGTCGATACCGTTCCTCCCAGCACCCCGTCGGTGAAAGGACAGCTCGTCATCTGCGTTATCAGCTCCGTATATGGATTGGGAAGAGGAGGCACGCCTTTGGCCCCCATCCAAAAGACTGCGCATATTATGTCCCATTCGGCTTACAGGTTCGGCAACAGAGCCCAGGCTGCGGCTAAGGCTATAGTTGTGGTCCTCAAGTATTACCGCCGAGCGCGGGGACCCGCACGCCGAGTACGAAGACCCGCCGCTGACCAGGTTGTTCATTGCAAGGCCACCGCTCGATGCCCCCGAGCCGCCGTCGCGTCCATTGTCATCACCGCAGGACGACACAGAACAGTACCAATGCAATCTGAAATCAATGACGCCATGGCGCCGTTAGTTTTTAATTCGTTACTATACCCAAGCGATGCTCCATTCCCGTCATGCACACTCACACCACCGCGTGTTAAGTGACCGTTATTGTGAGTCACCGACGAGATACCGTTATTTTCTTCCTGTACATTTGCGACTAACGTCGACATAGTCCGCAACCTGCCGTTATGCCCCTCACGTGATGACTCAGACGAAGACTCCGCAGAGCGCGAGTCCTCAGAAGCCTCCTCCAGATCATTTTCCAGCTTCCTCTGTCTTCCCTGGAGAGAAGCCGTCTCATCTCTCTTCACAGCTCCAGCAATCCTGGCAGACTTGCGTGGTGCCATGCTACCCTCATTAGGTGTCCCCGTAAGGGGCCCCCGTTTGTTCTCAGGTTTTTTGGCTGGGATGCCAGCCGAAGTGGAATTTCTATTCTGGCGCCCCATTGGAGCGCCACCCTTGGAAACACGCAATTACTACTAGAGATTATTAATTCCTGTTATACTGGATAATCAGCTTAGAAAATTATTTTATTATGATTAAAATTAAAATTTAAAATATTAGCAATTTCGTCATAGATATTGGGACTTACTTTCTATTTTAATGATTTACAAATCACTGACTCACGGGCAATTACTGCCCACGCTGCGCCTTTTTGTCCGTAATAGTCCACAGTGCAACCGCCAATTTTCAACAAGTAGTAATCACTGCACAGTGTTATTATTTTATTGTTAGTTATTAGTACGTATTTTGTTTTTAGATTCAAAGTTTTCACCAAATTTCGCTCAATATTCATATAAATCAACAGTCAGAGAACATCTAAACCAAACTGCGTCGCCAAAGTACAGGCACTTCAAAACATCTAAACCAAATTGCGCCACTAAAATTCGGGAACTCCACAACACGTCTGATCAGTTCAGCGGTCACACCCAGAATCTCTGAACATTCATACCAATTTTTAGCTCTATGGGAATTTTTGTAACCTTCAAAGTCTTATTTGACTGGACTATTAGTGCAGTGTAGTTTGGTTACCGCTCGCGAAATTAATGAAAATCGGAAGGAATAACGTCAGAATTTTTAGTCGTGAAAGCGACTTTTTTAGAAATTCAAAGTTGAATTTATCAGAAAGTTGAGCTTTCCGACAAACAATTTATGCATATTCGTTCGTTCTAAACCTAGAGTAACATTCCTACTGAGTTTCATTAAAATCCGAGAGGTTGCCTTATTCTAGACTTAGGCCCCAAACTTTTGTCTCACACTTATGTCTTCTTTATTACTACCTATTTTTAGCAAAAATTCCCACTTCCGTTCCTGTAGCGGTACCAAGGTCAAAAAAACATGAGAAACTTTACGAGTGTCCCCTCTTGTTATAGATACTCTTTGCTTAGCACGTTTACACTCTAACCCTACGTTACTTCCTAGATACGCTAGTCCATGCATGCACCGCGATTTCTGACTCATATGTTTGGAAATCAGTTACTAAGTTACACAGAAATTGTCATGGGATGTGTTTCCTCAAACAGAAGGCCAATTATTAGGTCCAAAACATTGCAAAATGTAAACGATCTAGGGGTAAGTATTTCGTATTTGGTGTTCTTATTTTAATGCCACCGTTGTATTTACATCACAGATAGATCGGATATTCTGTCAATCTTACCAAAAATTAGATATTAGTATCTGCGCTGCTGAGAGTGAGTGTCCATCTGCGAGGCTGGATATTGCCGAGGCATGGGTTAACTTTTTACAGGAAGAGATTTCTCATGATGAAAACGCCGTATTTTTGCACTCTCCAAAAAGTGCTGAGAAAACTATAAATGCAAATGAATACCAAGCGCAAGATATAGCTAAAGTAAAAGCAAACTTCTGTTGAGATTTTACTATATTAAATTTATTGTTCAGTTAGCTTTGCAACTGGGAGTATTGGGCGACCCAAAGAAGGCGAAACAACAAGAAGAGTTTTTTGCTAATTTAAGCAAGAGGGCAGACGAGGCTATGTCGAAGAAGTTTTACTCAGAAATAATTAATTCGGCTCAATTGCGGGTAAAAGAATTATTACTGAAATATCAACATCTTAGTTCCCTTTATGATAAGCTAGACTCTCTTATGGGTAAGTATTGTGTATAAACCATTCGCATAATAAAAAATCAAATACCTTCATATCTTCTACTTATAATATTATGTTTCAGAATCGGTTGATGGTAAAAAGTATTTCTCAAGTACCGAAGAATTGTTAGACGCCGAACTTGACGAAGTAAGGAACGTACGTGATAGATTAGGAGGCATTATGGAGCAATGGAGAACATGCGGTTTTTTGCTACTTGCAGCCTTTAAGTCTTCAATTCGGGCTAGAGAAAATTGGAAACTACTTTACAGTTTAAAAATGTAAAGGCCCAACAATAATAGATTTATGAAGGCATACGAACCTGTATTTTTAAATTAGATCACCGATAATGTGGATATGCAAAGTTTCGTTCACTTTGTAACAGGCTCTCAAAATATTTTCATATTTAATTGAATTACGCCCGATTTTTTAGACTTTATGCTGATTTTGAATGTTCAATCCAATTTAAGTACCAAAACTCAAGTGGAAGAGGATGCTGTCACATGATAAATACTTAAGTTTGCATATACACATTATAGTCGATGCTCGTAATAGCTTAATCGATGCAGTCATACTTACATATATGCATTATAATTAGGCCTTAAGACTAAGGATGCATAAAACGAATAATGTTTCATTTTAGGTCTGAGGCTGATCGTATTACTGGAGTTTTGAGTGCTAAAACCGCTGTTGTAGCCTGTCTAGTATCTTTAAAGTGTGCACAATTGTCTCTCCCAAATGTCGAACTAAAATATATATCAGATAGAGAAGCTGCTCTAGTGGATCAAGTTAATGCCTACATGATCACGGATGTTGCCGATGAAAGCAGGTTGCTTATTTTTATTTTAAACTAACGAATTATGTTATAAAAATTTCCTAGATTTCAGCAAACCATGACAGTATTGGAAAACTATAGCAATGCATTGTCACGGACAATTCTTTGGTTTCGTAAAACCTATGAAGTTAATCTTAAGGCAGATTTTGTATCTGTAGATCAAAAGGTTAATAATATAGCTAACGAACTTAGAAATAACAGGACTAGAGCATTTGTAATATATTTGGAAAAAGAAATCTCGAAAAATAGTCATTAACTCTGGATAAGATAGATATATGTTATGTGCATCATGCAAGCCATTTCTAAAATAGCTGCTTCTAGCATTTTAGCGACGCATACTCAAGGCTACATCTTCATACAAATGTTTGAACACTTTAACTGCTGATGTGTATAGATAGACCTTTTAATATATCTGTTATAAGCCTATTATATTTCATTTTATATGGTTGACTTTTTTTTTTAGCCTAGATGGTCCGAGACCTACATTACACACGGTGGGGCATTAGTAAGTTTTAGTGGGAAGTAAAAGGAAGCAAGGTGTTTTTGTTGGGATGTTCTCTAGGGGTCAGTTGAACTCATTTTTGCCCAAAACCAAAATCCGATAGCGGGCGCTTTTTTAGATATGCACCTATAGGTTTTTTTTTGCCTGAGCCTTAATGTAAAATTGTATATCATGCAGGAAATTCGCATACACACACACACACACACATGCGTACGGATGCATGTATATATATATATATATATATATATATATATATATATATATATATATATATATATGGGACGTTCCACGTCAAACGGATCAAAGCTGTGCCCAAAATTCAGCTTGATTAATTAAAACGTATAATAGCTCAAAAGACTCGTTATTGAATCCTCTTTTCAATAACGTGTGGCTAAATGTGGAAATTCAAGATGGCGGACTTAATATGGCGGCTAAAAGTTGGCCAAAAATCGGATGGTCGGACTAAAAGTGTTGCAAAAAAAAAATGGTTTGGTGGATATAATCGGATATAGGCTTAAAATATTCCTTATATATGTAGCTTTAAAGTTGCCATAGTAGGATTACCAAATCCAACATGGCGGGTCCGAAATAGCGACGAAACTAAGAAGTATCGTCGATGTACTCAAGAATCATTGATCGCACGCACGTTTTTAACATAAAAACATTATTACATGAACTTAAAATACTCCTCTTCCGTCAAACATTTAAAACTGAAATGTTAATCCTGCCAAATTCAAAATAGCGGACCCAAAAGGGTGGAAAATCTGCGAAAATCACCAAATACTGCAGAAATCATTTGTCCTATTAACGTTTTTGACCCGAAATATTTCTATATGAACTTCAATTACTTGTATTCCATGTCGCAATTTAGTTTGGGTTAGTAACTTTACTAATTAGAAAATGATACAAATTTGAGGGAAACTTTATCAAAATGGAAGTCGAAGGGAGCTGTATTGCTTGCTTTCCGAGGCATTCTGGTGAAAAAATGATCAAATTAATCCGATGACTTTCGAGGCGGAAGGTGGGAAAAGATCTGACGTTACGAGGGTTGATATTGAAGGATATACTATGTAGGAACTCAGGACAGCCAATTAAACCATTTAGAAGTTGATGGGCGGAAATAATATCAGCAATATCATGATGGAGGGTGAGAGGCTGGAGATTTATAAATTTTAAACGACTTTCGTAGAGAGCAAGGTTGAGGTCCCAAGGAAGGTCACGTAGCGCAAAGCGGGTGATTCTGCGCTGAACAGATTCGATCCTGTTGATGGGGGGCCTCGGTTGGTAACGCAACGCGGTGACTGCGACCTAGTAGGGCGCTAGAGGTTGTGGGTTCGATTCCTACGAGAAACCCTGGTCACAAAAAGTAGTATCACAATGGGTCAAAAACGTTAATAGAACAAATGATTTCTGCACTATTTGGTGATTTTCGCAGATTTTCCACCCTTTTGGGTCCGCTATTTTGAATTTGGCAGGGTTAACATTTCAGTTTTAAATGTTTGACGGAAGAGGAGTATTTTAAGTTCATGTAATAATGTTTTTATGTTAAAAACGTGCGTGCGATCAATGATTCTTGAGTACATCGACGATACTTCTTAGTTTCGTCGCTATTTCGGACCCGCCATGTTGGATTTGGTAATCCTACTATGGCAACTTTAAAGCTACATATATAAGGAATATTTTAAGCCTATATCCGATTATATCCACCAAACCATTTTTTTTTTTGCAACACTTTTAGTCCGACCATCCGATTTTTGGCCAACTTTTAGCCGCCATATTAAGTCCGCCATCTTGAATTTCCACATTTAGCCACACGTTATTGAAAAGAGGATTCAATAACGAGTCTTTTGAGCTATTATACGTTTTAATTAATCAAGCTGAATTTTGGGCACAGCTTTGATCCGTTTGACGTGGAACGTCCCATATATATATGTATATATATATATATATATATATATATATATATATATATATATATATATATATATATATATATATATATATATATATATATATATATATATATATATATATATATATATATATATATGAGTGTGTGTGTGTGTGCTCCAACAACAGACATATTCCCCTTCTACATTCCATGCTTCTCTTTTCGACTGGAAATGAAGAAGAAACCAGCGTTGTGAATGTACGGTTCGAGCAGGTGGCAGAGCTTAGTGGGCGAACTCGCTCGCTCTCTTAGAGCTTTGCTCCGATCGATTTGAAACTTTGAGAAAATACTCTTGTTATGATATACTTTAAAATGAAGCAAACAAAAATAAAATCGATTTTTTCAAATTTTGAAACCCATGTACCCCCTTAAGTCATAATATTTTTCAGACGTATTATAACTGCTAGGGAGAGGGAGTAAACATAATTGTTAGCCAGTGGCGGATTTACACATTTGCCGCCAGTAGGCTATTTAAATTTCGCCGCCCCTACTCACCTAGCTACAATTCGATTTCAACGAAATTGTAACTTCATGATTTGTGCACTATCGTCTTAATTATGAATGCTATCCCTAAGCTAATAGATGCTCTGGTGTCTTCCAAAGCTGCTGAATTGGTTAAGCATGTCAATGAGCAGAATGGAGTTTTCGCTCGTAGATCCACTATTCGATCTAGCGATATTTAAAAATGTCTGTGCTCTTAGTATAGAAAATGGTATTCAAGTGGAACGACTTTTCTAAAGCGTTTGATAAAGTATTAATTCCGATTTTATTGGCAAAATAAAATACTTTGGATTCAATGGATCAACTTTAAAGTGGTTTCAGTCGTATCTTATCAATCGTATACAACGGGTAAGGAAAGGATGCCTATATTCTAAGGATATTATTGCCTCATCCGGAGTACCACAAGGCAGTCACCTTGGGCCTCTATTATTCATATTATTTATCAATTATATTGTTGAGATATTCTCTTTTGCTAAGTGCTTAATTTACGCTGATGATTTAAAATTGTTCGCCTAAGTTAGATCCTCAGAAGATTGTGCTCAGCTTCAAAATGATTTGGATATGTTAGCTAACTGGTGTAGTATTAATGATCTTTCTCTGAACGTTACTAAAGGCAAAATCATGAACTTCCACAGATGTATCAACCCTCTAAGATAGGATTATAAAATTAACAATTTTTCAATTGAAAGGGTAGACAAATATAAAGACCATCATTAAAACACTTAAGCTTTTAGGTTTTGTTGCATAGCAGACGAACTTATTTGCATGTCTTATTCATAAGAGACATTTTGACTAGCCATATTGACTGTCCTGAACTATTAGCCTTAAGGGGAGGTTCTCATCTAGAACGTCAAAAAAAAAGGTAAAGTTCGTGATTTTTTTGAAGGCAAATGACAAGACATAGGGAAATGATATTTGGCATTATTTCTTACTGTACATTTATCTGTACGAAAAAATTTTGTTATTAAAAAAAAAAAAAAAATGGCGCCCGTTATTCAACTTCTCCGGAGGCATGTTTGTGTACAATTTGCGTACAAGATAACTCAAAAACGGTTCAACCGATCAACTTCTAGTTTCGTGCATATTAAAGTAAACAATTCATAGAAAGAGTGGAGCACATTTTGAAAATTGTAACATTATCTCCTTTTTGTAAGTGATAAACTATGAAAAAAAACGGCCGAAAACTGCCTTAAAATTTCAAAATCGCGCCATTCCGTCAATTTTAAATTTTTTTTGAAAGTCGTCCACTCTTTCTGAGAAAAATTTATTCTAGTTTATAATAATGTCATCATTATTTGATTTCAGACCAATCTGCGACCCCTAAATTGTACGCAGCTGGGCAATTTTCGAAAAACATGCCTCCGGAGAAGTTGAATAACGGGCGCCATTTTGTTTTTTTTTTTGAATAAAAAAATTTTTTCGTACAGATAAATGTACAATAAAAGATAATGCCAAATATCATTTCCCTAGGTCTTGTCATTTGCCTTCAAAAAAATCACGAACTTTACCTACTTTTTGACGTTCTAGATGAGAACCTCCCCTTAAACAAAATATTTATGCCCCTGAACGAACGTAGAGTGTGAGATGGTTTTCATTTTTTGTTGTTATTTAAAACAAATTGTGCAGTCTAATAGTCATTCAATTTATTAACTCTTAAATTTATATATAATTTACTGGTAGGATGAGGGCGCTTGCGAAACCACGGATTACTAATAAAGGTATATACATATGAATTTTTTTTAATTTCTGTAAGATATAAAAAAATTAATTTTGGCCCCAAATTTGCCGCCCCTAAAAACTGCCGCCCTAGGCTCCAGCCTACTCAGCCTGCTGGTAAATCCACCACTGTTGTTAGCTTTAAAATTATATTAACAACACTGTTTAGTGGTATTTACTGATGTTTCCCAAAAATGTGTTTTAGTTTTTGCATAAATCGTAACCGTCCACAATTTATATTGGTTTTTGCATAAATCATACATGTAGCATTACCTGTGCTGCCGAACCTGAAAAGTCGAATAAATATTGTGTTGGAAGAATGGGTGGTGTGGGACACTATTCTATAACAAATGAATTTTAAAAATCCTCCGTCCTGCCACTATAAGAACTGCAAAATTTCTAAAATAACACACCGATGTGTGTCCTCCAGCATAAAAGTAAATTTCCATCTGTGAAACACCTTTTTACTGGAATGGAAAATTATTACCTTCCCGCAACATTGAAAAGAAAATTGTTGGGTAAAAGGAGATGAAATCACAAGATATTGGCTGATTTTCTGATTTTCAAATTTTTTTTCAAAAAGTTTAAAAATAAAAGACTAGCAAATAAGTATTATATATATTGCATTATATATTTAAGCTAAATCTACAGTCCAAGAGGGTTCAATTTTTACAACAAAATACTGAAAAATTATAAAATAAGTCAAATCACAAGCTCTTTATTCTGTAATTGAAAAATAACGGAAATTGCTGAAAAAACGGTTTTTCGATATTTTGACCCTGTTGCACCAAATCTAAAAATCTGAAATAATTCATGGATATAGCTTGACATCCAGAGAATAATTTTTTTTTTTTCGTCGTTTCTACTTTTTTTTTTTTTTTTTTTTAATTGAATTTTAAAAATTGCGAACTTGTATAAAAATTTGAATTTCTCGCAAAAAATGTCGAAATATCATGTTGTAGCTGACAAAAGACCCTATAATTTGAGAAAAAAAAGAATTTCCTACATCAACAAGAAGCCGAGATATCGCCATAACACTGACAATCACGTTTTAATTTTTTTTTGAGATTATGTGAGGGTCTACGTACTATATAAGGGTATTTTTTGTTTTTCAAAAGCGCTGGGGGCGCTTTTCACCTCCTTAACCGGCTAGACCCTTTAGTGTTTTCCTCCATATACCTAAAACTTGTTTCTTGTTTTTTGCTAAGTTAACATTCAAATATTGATTCCATCTGCTAAGCACTTACTAATATTAATATTATCTATGAATTCCTTAAAAAAAAATTAATAATATTGTTACAATTTTGCCCGCCGAGCGGCTGGCCGGCAAAACTACACCATCTGCCTTCGCCACAATTCAGTGACTAACGGACAGACAGACGGACGTAGGGACATTTTTGTTGGGAATATTACTCGTCCACCGAAGTAGACGAGCCCAAGAAATCGATGAGTGTTTCGATCCGAGAAGCCAAGCTGATCTCGTCAGTATGGCGCTTGGCTTCTCTGTCATAGACACTCACAAAGGAGGGATCTAAAGCTAATCCCTATATCTGCCCGATCACAACTTCGAGTGTGTATTATAAGCGAAGGCAAATTCTGTAACAATATTAAAAAAATTTTAATGTCCACTTTTTTCGTATTTCGAACGTGCGCCGGTGATAGTTACAGATGCAACAGATAGGGAAATTTTAACAGTATCATTTCTTACCGATGAATTACCGATTGCTTAGATAATGGAAAATATATTTTGGCTTATTACCAAATTTATTAATAATTGGAAATTTATTTACTAAAATTGTAATTTTTATGGTATTGGTTATTATCATCGAAAATATTGACGAAAAGAATATTTTTGCCGATCTCTGGTTACATGTTATAAATCTTAAACCTAATAAACCCAAAACTTATGCTTCAAAGCCTGAAATTGTAGCCAGACTGAAGCCTCTCACCTCTCACAAACTGTTTGAGATGAATATTTAAGTTTTTATTGTATATCCCTCTTATCTAATAAGCATCATGGCTTTATAAAAGGTAGATCGACTGTTACAAACTTTCTCGAATTCACTAGTTTTTAATAATTTTGAGAAGCTCATGCAAATTGACTCTGTAAATACTGACTTCAGTAAAGCATTTGAAAAGCTTTTAAATTTTTTGGCAGGAAGGACTTGAAATTTCTTTAAATTCTTTTTGGGTTTTTATCTATAATCAAAATATGAAACTTCAAAATATCCTCCCCCGTCTCTGCCATCCCCCCAAAGTTATAAAAGAGCAGCTATAAATAGCAATATTTTAATGCATTAACGCTTAAAGAAAATTATTTTACAATATAGATAATGCATCTAGACAACCAATCAAACATAAATACTCTCCTCTCCCCACCATACCCCCTCCCCCACGATACCCCCTCCCACCACGATACCCCCTCCCCTCCACTATACCTCCTCCCCCACGAAACTCCAAGTCCTTCCTGCCAACAAATTTAGGCCGAAAACCGGCCTTATTGACCTTCCATCCTTTGCTTCATTTTTCTCGGATGCAGTTCATGTTTTTCTGGTGTTCCACAAGGAAGCCACCTTGGCCAGTTGCTGTTCGCTCTCTTTTTAAATCATTTATTTCTACTATTTCGAAGGGCTCGCGTTTTGGTTTATAGTGACGACTTAAAAATTGTTATCCCGATTGATTTTTTAAGAGGTGCCCAAAAATCACATGATTTTAAATTTAACTTCTCTTAATACCTAGGAAATTTCCTCACTAATTTTTTCTTATAATATTAATGACCAAACATTGACTCATCGTGAAAGCGTAATAGACCTTGGAGTTACATTTGATGTTAAGTTCACTTTTAGCCTTTATATTGATCAATTATTAACCGCACTAATTCCACCCTCAGTTTTATTAACACTGGTCCAAGAACCTAAGTGATCCGTTTATTCGTCCCATTTTGGAGTATGCTTCTGCAGTGTGGTCCCCCTTCTATAATATACACAAATAGCGAATTGTCTGTGCAGAAACGTTTCCTCCCTTTCGCTTTTCGTCATCTCCCATGGATAGGTCCCGTAAATCTTCACCCTACGAAGAGATATTGAATCTCTTGGACATCCAATCCCTTTCCAAACGCAGAGACGTTGCGGGTGTAATGCATGATCTGTTGACTGGTGCTATAAACCCTCCCTGACTTCTTAAATTAATTAAAATTAATTCTTGTCTGCGAATGACCAGAGGACGATCCTCCATTTACTCTTCCTCTCACCGTACGAATTACGGCATATTTTACTTTATTACTATCGAAAAAGTAAAAATGCTTTTAAAGCAAGAAAAAAATTAGTTGATGTGTGCGGAGAATATGTATTGACAGAACGCCAGTGTCAAAACTGGTTTTCAAAATTTTGTTCTGACAATTTTGATGTTAAAGATGCCCCACGTTCTGGAAGGTCAGTTGAAGCTGATGAAGGCAAAATAAAGACTTGCCCATGATCCTTCACTTACATTTTTGTGGGGCGAGACCTCTTTCCCTATAGCCCTTCCCTATCAAAGCTCCACTCAACCTCTTTGCGATTCTTTTCTATAATTTCTAGTAGAAAAACTCGAACAACGTGCATTATTCTGCTGTTTCTCGAAAAATATAATTGTCCGAGCCTAGTGCCCATTTAGACATTTGATCAGCATGCTGGGAAATACCTTTCTGCAAAATTTCAGCAAATTTAGCCGTGGGCCATTTTTCACAAGGAACGTGCGGGGTCCTTTGTAGAAAACGGAAACAATGTTATCGAACTCTTGTACTGTTGCAGCCATTCTGTAGCACGATATTTTTTTATGAGGGTTTATAAGGAAAGGTGTTGGGTCAAAATGTTACGGCTTGAAACACGCTGATTTAATTCAATATATATTTTATTAATTCTTTCTTATTCTAACTAACAAATTCAGTCTTTACAGTTTCTTGGTTTGTTGCTTTATTTTTAATTTGTCATTGCTCAGATATACATCATCATGTAGCACTGTATGATCTCTACATTTAAAACATGAGTAAGAGCTGGGGCATGCTATGTTAACATGTTTCATCAAACAGTTATAGCATAAGTTATTCTTTGCTATGAACTTCCGTTTGTCTGCTATCAACATTTCTTTAAATGTGTTACACTTTGCCAATGGGTGTTATTCTTTGCATATCAAGCACTGGTTCAGAAATCGACATGTTCCACCATTGTGTCTTTTAAAGCAATTGAAATATAATTTGTGTGTACGCAGAATATCTCGTTTAGGATTTGGATTTAATGCCCCGAATTTTTTGCAGATTTTGAGATTATGATTCTCCTTACATACGATGCAGCTTGATTGATCGTTGATATGGTAGTTGGTGGTTTCGCGTGGCGCGCTGAAAGAATTCTGAATATTTGAATCAGATATAGCTTCCAGCGCACGAAATCTTTATTCCAGAAATTTATATAACTCTTTAAGTTTGGACAGATCTCTTTGCCCTGAGATGTTTTGTTCCCAAAGCTTGTGAGTTTCTTGTGCTAGACGTTGTACCAATAAATGTATTATGATTGGATCCCATTCTGATATAGAGACACCCAATGCCTTGAGTTCGTGGAGACACTCTTTATTTTTGTCTAATAGATCTTTTATAGCCCGTTGAGATTCCTTTTTGATCACGGGTCGGCTAAAAAGTTCTTTTAACTGAGCCGATATTAATACACGTTTGTTATTGTATCGGTCAATTATTGTTTGCCCTGCTGCAGCGTAATTATCTCCAACCATATTAAATTGTTTGATTAATCGCTCAGCTTCACCGTTTAAACACGATTTTAAATAATGTAACGTTTGTACATTTGGAATTCTAGGATCTTCATGAATGAGCGATAAGTACATATCATGAAAAGATCTCCAAGTTTTATAGTAGCCATTGAATTTTGGCAGATCTATGTGTGGTTATTTTAACTCAACCTTTCGTTCAGGTTGGTTTTGAATCTGCTTAATTTTTAGCGGAATCATCGAGAGCGGTTTTTTTCTCCAAAACATCCCTTACTTTCCCGAGAAATTCGAAATACTTATCTTCAAAATTCTCGTAGATGCAATCATTTGTATATTCACCTGCTAAATCTTTGAAGCTTTCATTGAATTCTTCATCCGTCGTAGTTATGACAAGATGATTCTTTTTGAATACTAACCCCAACTCGAAAATTTAATCTACTCTTCCTGTTAAATATGCAGGTCTTCGTCGTATGTCGCCCGTTTTTTTAAAGTTTGTATACGCCTGATCAAGGAGATTCTTTAATGAAAATTGATTTCTGTATAACTTGATCATTTTGTCGAATGTATCTATAAGCTACTTGAAACTGAATTTGTTGCTTTTTAGTTTGATTTCAAATAAGCCTGTTTGGCCTCAGATATATCCGGCTCGAAGGACCATATGTTACAGTGATATTTTTGTATGAGGGTTCGGATAAGGAAAGGTGTTGGGTCAAAATCTTACGGCTTGGGACACGCTGATTTAAATCAATATATATTTTATTAATTCTTTCTTATTCTAACTAACAAATTCAGTCTCTCTTTCTTTGTAAATTAACAAAAACAATATAAACAAAAATTCAATAATTCATAAAAAACAAACAATAACAAAATAATCTCTTTTTACTTAAAATTACCAAATATCAGCGTTTATTTGGAAATAAAAGAAAAAATGTTTTCCTCCATTAATTATCTAAATTATTCGGCGTTTGCAACGTATTACGAGGGTGGTTCAAATATGATCGAGACAAATGCTCTGAGACGTTTATTTACTATCGACAAAATTTACAAAAATTTACAGTTTTTCTATGTAGTTCCCCTCATTAGTTACGCATTTTGTCCACCTTTCCGGAAGCTTTTTGATGCTGGTATCGAAGAATTCTTTGGGAAACTCAGACAGCCATGTGCGCACGAACTCCTCTACCTCGTCGTCGGTGTTGAATCTTTGACCTCCGAGGAACCCATCGCGCCGTAATTTTGCGATATTGAAGATGTTCGTGGATGATAGACTCTACACTACCAATACTGATGCCGAGTTCAGCCGAAATGTCTCGAACATTCATCCTACGGTCCTCCAAAATGAGTTGGTCTACGCGGCGAATGTTGTCTGGTGTGATTGTGGTTCGCGGTCGACGATCATGCGGCTCATTCTCGACGGTTTCGCTGCCATCCTTGAATGCTTTGGCCCATTTAAACACAGCAGCCCTACTCAGGCACTCACTACCGAACTGATTTCGCAAACGCAGAAAAATTTTTGTGTTTTTAACGCCTTCCCACACTAAAAAACGAATGACAATACGTTGCGCAACGGCGGTCGGCACTTGACGTTCACTCATGGTCGTAGCACGCGCATGAAACATGCGCTCCCGACGAAGACTATGCCACACTGTTCGTAAGGGACCCAGCTATCACATACTCAAGCCACGACCTTCAAAACATACATGCACGCCGTCCACAGCATTTGTCTCGATCATATTTGAACCGCCCTCGTATATTCAATAATATTACCGGCGTATACCTAACAATATTATTGAAGGGGTTATTTCTTTTAATTAACAAGCAATCATGACATAAACCTATGACCGCTTGTTTGTTTTCGAAGTCGTTTTTATTTGACGAAGTATATTCAGCAATATTGTCGGCGTATACCTAACAATATTACTGAATTTTTGTTGAAGGGAGTAAACTAGCAATCAATCACGGTATAAACCTATAATTGTTAGCTTGTTCGTCCTTAATTTTGTTTGCGACATATACCTGCAATTGAATCCTTCTCGGCATAAACCTGAGATTAGACTGAATTTTCTATGCACCCCACCCTGCTTATATAGCAAAATAGAGCTGTACTGGCATGCTTGTGGTTCACAGGGATTGTACGAATCCTTTCTGCACTGAACCTTAATTCTTTACATTTCTTCATGAGAACGCAGATGGCGTTCGAAAAGTAAATGCTTTTTAGTGCTGGTGGTCCTAAATGTCAGGCCAACTGATTGCATTTCTTTTATGTTAAGCTGCGACATGTAGCAATACTTGATTTGCATAATTTTGTACAAATATATATATTTACTATTCATCCAAGAATTTTTCCGAAACGTCATAGAAACTTTTGCTGTACAGCACAGTAAATTTTTATGCTAAGGAAAATATCCTGTTGATTCAAGGAAAATGTACTTAGTCTTCACGAAATTGTACTAGTCCATAAAGGAATTTTTACGGTGCCACAACGTCAAGCGCAATTTTCTACTGAATTAAGAAGCCGAAGTAGATCCTGTGTACGATCGGGTTTTTTCGGAAATCGGGCGTGCCAATTAAAGTGTACTCTATGAAAAATAAAGAGGTTTTTGTATGATATGGTGCGTACGAGTGTTGTTCATAGTAAATTTACTCATTGCGTGGTCACTAACGAAAAGTCTGTAAGTATGATATTTTTATTATTCCTTGCTTATTATTCCTGCTAAAGATGTGTTTCATGGAATCTTCAAATCGGAGTGCAGTCGGACAACGAATATTTTTGTCATACGCATGTCCTATATTGCTCTTCCAAACAAAAACGTTGTTTTGACAAACCTAGACCGGTCAGTAATCCGAAAGTCTTTGAAAGAGTTAGTTCATCTACATTTTTAAAACTGTGAATTATTCTTTGTGATTGCTAGTGATTGTTAGTTGACTTTTTCACCGCAAAAGTCTTTCACAGATAGGGTTTATATGCTTTATTCTATTTTCGACTGGAATTTCATTACAATATAAATATTTGTAGTTAATATCTCATCCTATTTTCAAATGCATTAAAATATCTACGTCAAAATTTACCCAACTTATACTCATCACATTCAGTCATTTATTGTTTTTTTTATTCTTTTTTTAATTAAATATGGTAAGACTAGTAAAAACTTTTCTAAAATTAATCTGTTTCCATAAATTTTTAAATTTAATAATGTATAATATTTTGTACGTTTTATTGATAAGTAAGGTTAATTATAATATTTTCTTTCATTGTTGCAGGATGTGCACGATCATTTTGAAAAACGAGAAATCATTTCCAATTTAAGTAGGGGGAGTCCGGGAGAGTTTACCCGCCTTCCACTAAAATGCTCATAAATCTTTCTATACTTACAAATCGTTATTTTCTATAAATTGTATCTTAAGCTGCATTATTTAGCTATATTTTCTCTTAATAAAGTTTTATCAATCATTAATAGTTTATCAGTAATTAACGATTTCTACCAAAGTGACATTCGGCTAATATCTCCCGCCTGGGTGGGAGACTTGACCCCCCAAGTAGGGAGCCTTTACCCGGGTTTCAAAATAGGCAAAATAATCATTACAAATTATACTTCTATAAAGAAATTTAATCATAAAAATATGGCACATAGTATTACGAGGTAAATGAAAACACGAGGAAGGTACTTTGAGTTATCTTTGAGATACATAAGTTAAGAATTAACTAATATAGTATCATATATATTTCTTAACATAGTTACTTTTACAATAGTGAGTGTTTATAAACTTATTATTAGAAACCCTTTTTAACAAAAACTATATGTTTTATATAAAGCAACAACATTAATTACAAGTTTTACAACCAACAGTAATACCTACTATAAAAATTATTTCAGTCTGTCTACAACAATATCTTAACATTTAACAATATCTCATCAACATGGAGAAAAATCTAAGGTAACTTAGGTACTTTTATAGCAAAAATAATAGTCTGAACCTTTTCTATCTTTTATATAACTAGGTAATAAACTTTGTAAGTAGTTAAACATTAAAAGTAGGTATTACAAATCAGTCTAATGTAGGAAACCTTCTATGTTGTCAGCAAAACAAAAATTAAAATTATTGTCAAAATTAAGAACAAAAATTAAATTGAAAACAACATAATTAAATCTACATCAAAAAAAAAAAAAATCATAATCTTTATTAGTCTTCCTTTTTTAAATAAAAAATATTATTGCGGGAGAAACGACGGGAGAGATAACCCTGGGTAAAGTCTCCTCCCGACGCTAGGGTAATGTGTCCCACCCCACGCCAAGCTGTCCGTTATTACATTTTTATAAAAAACTATGACACTTAAGTAAAAGCTGTATGCCGTAAATGTTACTAGGATAATTACACTTACGATGTATATAAATCACATGCTGGAATCTATTCACAGTAAGAAACGGAAATCAAATATCGAAAATTGAAAAAATTTACTTCCAGGCACGAAAATTTGTTTTCACTTCTCACTCCTAAACCAAACTGCCGATCGCAACCGCGTCGCGTGAGAGAGGTGGGAGGCGCCTAAGGAGTCTAAGAAGTGTGGTAACGTCGCAATATCTAGTTCCACAAAGATTCTATGAGCAGTGGCTATTGTCTCCCACCTGCTAAACTCTCCCGGACTCCCCCTACAGTTCTTTGAAAACTTACACGACTTATTAATATTTATTCTATCATATTGACCTTCATTGTTACAGTAGATTTCTCTGTTAAGTCCGATCTCTCAAATGTCTGGTTTTAAAATTGTTTACACCTTATTTCGTTTTAAGCCTTACCCTGCCTAAGCGTGTGTTCACACGTACAGACCCTTCGTTGAAATCATAACATTTTATTACTCTCTGAAATGTCCGAGCGTCCCAAATTGTCGGAATTTAGAAAAGAATCTACTGTATTTAGTTCCATATATAATAATTATTTGAAACTATTGTCAATAAGGTATACTTTTAGACAGTACAGTCAAGTCTCCTATAACGCGATTGATTCGTACCGCGTTATATGGAAACCGCGCTATGAGAGACTTCAAATAAATTCAAATCAGGATATGCGTTCTATGGAAACCGCGTTTTGAGAAACATAAAAATAAGATAAATCAAAATAATCTATACCGCGTTATATGGAATCCGTAATCGCGTTCTATGGAAACCGCGTTATAAGAAACTCAGAATTAATGCAAATTAAATGATTCGTACCGCGTTATATGGAATCTCAGAACACATTTAACACATTTAAAGACAATCTTAGAATAAATTAAAAGAGGGCAACGCTTTATTTTTAGCTCATTTTTAGGGAAATTCCCTATTAACTAGAATTGACAAACAGGGTAATACACCACAAATATTAACTATGTACATACAAAAATTTAACATATCGAATAAGTGTTGCCATAGATAAATTTTTCAAGCCATTTGAGTTGTTGGAATGTTCTTGTATCAAAAACGCGTTATAAAGAGACCGCGTTATAGGAGAACTTGTCGTACTTTTCACACCGCGTTATATGGGAATCGCGCTATAAAAACACCGCGTTATAGGAGACTTGACTGTATATAGGATTTTATTGAAATCAGCCGATGGAAAATCAGTCATAAAATTTTACCAAAAACACAAATCTTTAACTAAAAATACAAGAAACAGACTAGACCGCTCTCTAATCACATCTGAAAAAGATTGTCAGACGGCAGCAATTTTCACTGAAAGTGATGTAGAAAGCATTAATAAGTTTCGATAAGTAAAATATTGTACTTAATGATTCATTTCATGATCTGTTAATGATCTCACTTTGATTTTTTTTAGAATATCAACTGAATTATTACGGTTTTGGGCAGAAGAAATTGAAAAATTATTTCCGGGTGAGTCCCGGGATGTTTGGTATTCGCCATACAGATCCGAACGTAGAGAAGTTATTCAAACGGACGGCAGTATAATTATTAAACGTATTAAACAATAACACTGGGAAGCTTCACGTTCTGTAAGAAATCTGCAACTAGATCAAGGAATTACAACTGATGAATATTATGAAAATTATCCCGTTCTTAAAACTCAGTTAGGCGCAGACTTGGTAAGATACATTCAACTATCAAAATTGCTTTAATATAATTATTATCTAACAAGAATATTGGTTATAGTTATTGAAGGATTTGGCGGCTAAGTATCCAGGACGCGAAACAATATGTTTTGAGCGCTGGAGTAAAGCCCGACCTATCACCCAATCCAACAACTCCTTAAAGATTCCGAAAAAAATTATTTGGCGAAGACTTGGGATTGCTGTTATCTTTGCCAAATTTACAAGATTACAATAAGGACATAGTGTTGCTATATTTGCTGCAATATTTAATAACAACACGACAACCCACGAGGACAAAAGCACGGAAAATTATCAATTCGAGAAAAACAGGACGATTGCTTGATTAATGTTGAAACAGCGGTGGAATCGATAATGCTTTGAACAGACAACGAAATGTTTGTGTTGCTAACAACTCTGCAACCAACTCCACTTTTGGTAGGAAATTTAACCAATCTTGATGCGGTATATATTTTTATTAATAATTCAATACAAAATCCAACTTTGTATCAATCTTCATCAACTACATTACTGATACATTTCAAACTTAGTACACACTTTCTATATATAAAATACCTCCCCCCAACGTTGAGTTTTAAATTTTTTTTTTACGTTAAGGGGGGTTTCCACTTACAAAATGACGAAATTTTTCGTAAAAAATAGCAGTTTTTACTTTAAATGACCACTAAAAATTTATAAATGAAAAAAATAATAATCAGAGAACGTTGGGGGGAGGATTGAATGATACTCTGACTAAATTTTAAAGGTTTTTAATTTCGGATAATTTCCAGCTGAGATACAGTGTACACCGCAAATCGTCTATTTCCAAAGACGTTCTTGGAAAAGCTCCGTTACCGGCTTGTTTGTCGATATTTTCGCATAAAAAAATTACTGAGTATTATCGACATCATACTTAATAATGTACAAAAGGTTTCAATAACTTTGCTCAATCCATATTTCTAAAAAAAAATCGGAAAGAAAATTGTTTTTTTCATGCTGAAACCCTTACCCCCTCCTATTTACTGACGAAAATACCAACCCAAACATTAATCTAGTATAATATTCGATAATGTTTCTTTGTAAGATATGTGATTTGCGTTTACAAGATAATTCAGATTATATAAAACATCTTAGAGTAAGTCATTCATCGGAAAATACATTCAATTGTAGTTCGGAATGTTGTGTTAGAAGATATAAAAATATTAATTCTGTTAGACAATATATTAATGAAAACATCGTATAAATCAGAATGAGCCTGCCCCAAAAAAATTAATCAACAAAAAGTTAAAAAGAATGAAAATACAACTTTTGAAACGTCTGTAATTACCATTCATGATAGTAATTTATTACATAACGTCAACGAGCTTTCATGTTGTCAATCGGAACACTCAAATAATACTGATTTACCCAAATTCTCAAAATTTTTACCTTTCACCTCCACCTCTTTGCTTGAAATTGATAATATCTATTGGATTCATTTCGCTACAAAATTATATAATTATCCGAATATTCCATGAAAACAAGTAATAGAGATACTTCAGTATATAAAACATCTGTTAACAAATTTCATAAATACTGTATTCCAAGACGATGAAATAATATTTTGATTTAGTGAGAAAAGCATTAATGCAAATATAACTGATGAAACGTTCGCAAAGAAGTTGAAAAAAAAAGTTGATGACTATTGCACTCCTGACGCAGAGCAAACTTTCTTCAGCTAATTCAAAAATATTACTCTTATTGAACCAAAGTCATACCTCCGATACAATTGAAAATGAGTCCTCTGGCTGCCCAATATGTTCCTTTGCATAAAATATTTAAAAAATTCTTTGAACTTTCATTAGTACTTGAAGAAACATTGTGCTGTGCTAACTCATTAAAACAAGATCGATCAATCATTTCGAATTTTATTCAAGGAGAATTATGGAAGAAATTAAGAGCTGATGATCATAATAAAATCGTTCTTCCATTGTTCTTATTACTTTGATGACTACGAAAATAATAACCCTTTGGGCAGTCATCGTGGCATTTCGAAATGCAGTGCTTTTTATGTTTCTATTCCCTCCAAAATATCAGGCAAAACTTGAAACCATTTTCTTGTTGGTACTGTTTAATACTTTGCATCGTAAGTGTTTTCAAAATTCTATAATTTTTTCAAAAATTCGAGACGAATTGAATTTTTTAGAAAATACAGGTGTAAAGATTAATGTTCAAGGTAAAAAAATCTTTTTTTTCGTCTCGCTCTCGGTGATAATTTAGGAGTCCATTACGTATTGGGATTCACAATCAAAATTCTGTCGATTTTGTTTAATAAATAAATCTGATATAAATAGTATATTTATAGAAAGTCAATGTGAATTACATAATGAATGTAATTACGAAGAAGCTTTAACTGCAAATGATTCTAAACAGAGAGGTATCGTATCAGAATTTATAATGAAAGGCATTGGAGGTTTTCATCCAATGAAAAATATATACATATGTAGGCGTAGTTCATGATGCATTGGAAGGTTTTTGTAGGTATGATTTAGGAGTCATTTTCAAATATTACATAAATAAAAAATTATTTTCTCTTGAAACATTGAATAACTTCATCATTTTCTCATTCACTACCCACGAGTTTTACATTTTTGTGGACCTTTGTGGAAAATATCAACAATGCGATTTGAAGCAAAACATAGAGAGATCAAAATTATTTGTCATGCTTCAATAAGTAGAGTAAATGTATGTAAGACTATTGCCACTAGACATCAACTTTGTCAAAGTTACAGATTTTTAATGAAAAGATCTTCAGAACGATTCAAAAAGTAGAAATTAGAGGTGAAGAATTGAAAAGAAATTCTGTAATTACCATTCCAGGTGAAGAATGTCCGAATTTTTATATTTTACTTGATATTATTATAGAAAATGAATTTAAGTTTCATCTTGTTGTTAAAAAACTGTTAGAAGTATTTTTAGACAAACATACGGAATGTTATTTAGTTTGTAGTGATAAGTATTCATTTGAAGTATTAGATAGTAACCTAATATATAATTTTAATCATACAAGTATTGTCGAAACTCCTAATAAAAAAAAAATTTATAATTAGGATATAGTAATTAAGGTTTTTTAAATGTATTTATGTGATAAACAAAACGTTGGATTCAAGTGTACATTCCACATCAAAATGATAGGACACCCCTAAAATTTTCCTGTTCCGCGAAATGCATAACAGACACAAGTTTTATTATGGATCATAAAGTACATATATCAAATGCTCACAATATTGAACCAAAGTACATCTTCAATTTTTATTCTAGGAATTTTACGCATTTACCTGAAAAAGGGTACTCCAAAAAGATAGGAAAGGGTATATAAGCCGACCGTTTTATGCATTTGGTGCAGGAAGTGAGTTAAGGAGTGGTTAGTATTTTCGAGTTTAAGTCAATTAAGAACAGTTTTTAAAAATTACAGTAATTTATCAGTACGCATTAGTAAGTTGTGTTGTTAAAAATGGGTCGCGGTAAGAATCTGAGTGAAGATGAAATAAAAACTATTTTAAATCTGAAAAGTGAAAAGTTCAGTGTCGCAAAAATCGCGAAAATTATAAAACGAAGCCGAAATGTAGTCATGCATTTGCTAGAACATCTTGAAAATTACGGAGAAAAGAAGATTCCAGGCAGACCAAGCACTAAGTGTTCGTGAAAAGCGGGCTATATTACGAGTAGCATCAAATTCAACATTAACAGCGACGCAAATTGCGCAGGAAGCTGGTGTGAATACAAATAGTTTGAATGTCCAGATCGCCTTTTTCAAGTTCGCTGACAAATGGGAGGTGGAGGTGTCATGATGTGGGCAGGAATCGGATACAAAGGAAAGTCCGATATATGTTTTGTGAACGGGAAAATGAAGAGTTTGGATTATGTGAAATTAGTTGATGAGCAAATCAGGACACATAGCGCTAGAATTTCTGGAGATAATTTTGTATTCCAACAGGATAACGCAGCGGTGCATTTAGCGAAAATTGTAAAGGACTACTTTTCGTCTAAAAATATTAGACCTGTACAATAGCCAGCGAGATCCCCGGATTTAAATATTATAGAGAATGTTTGGGGGCAACTATCCCGTACTGTTTACAGGGCCAATAAACAATTTAATTCTATTCAGGAGCTGAAAGATGCGATTCAAGAAGCTTGGAGATTAATACCTCAAGAATACATATATAAAAAATTTGTATAAATCTTTATCAAATAGAATAATTTCTGTAATAGAAAAACAAGGGAAAGTAATCCATTACTAAAAAATAAAATAAAATATTTTTGTTAACTTTACATACGTTTTTTCTTTAAATACCTTAACATGTCCTATCTTTTTGAAGTACCCTTTTTTCAGGTAAATGCGTAAAATTCCTAGAATATGAATTGAAGATGTACCTTGGTTCAATATTGTGAGCATTTGATATATGTACTTTCTGATCCATAATTAAACTTGTGTCTGTCTGTTATGCATTCCGAGGAATAGGACAATTTTAGGGGTGACCTATCATATTAGCTGCGTTTTTTTCAATCGGATCAGGATCTGGATCAATCTCTTAACATTGACATACAACAACAACTCGTGATCCACACTTTCATTTGGATTAGAATCAATGATCCGCAAGAAATGGTTACAAAAAATTCTACGAGAAGTGCTAGTGTCGGATGAATAGTTTGGAAATTTCTAACAGAGTCGCTGCTGTAGTTTTTTTTTTCTGAAATGATGGCAGCAATGAAATTTGTAGTCGATTGGTTCTCAGCACACAAAGAAAAAGTAATTTATAGTAACAAAATAAATCAAATCGTTTTTCTATTATGGGATTTAATAAAAAACAAAACTTTGAAGGCCATTTTGGAGTTTTCTTTGACGAAAGCTGTCGTCTAATTACCAATTTTTATTAGATTAGCAAAAACAGGAATTCCAGCTCCTCAAACCCAAAATCGTGATCCCGGTGATTAATCTGAATCGTTTTTTTCATTTGATCCTGATCCAGAGCCAGATCCAGATGAAAAAAACGCAGCTATTGATGTGGAGTGTAAATAAATCGCAGAAAAGTAATTTAATTTTATTAATTTCATTTTTAATCCTAATCCTTTTATGAATACTTTATTGTACGATTTTATATTTAATTGTTTATTAAAGAATAAAAAAAAAAAATATGTTACGCAAATTTCACGGTGTTTTTTTTTTTACCGTAGACGGAAATTTTACGGTGCCACAACTTAATTTTAACTTTAAACTTAAATTTTATGGTGCCACAGCGTCATTTTATCTTGTGCACATAGTACTTTTTCCTATGCCTGTCACTTAGCGGATGGTGCGAAAATCATTTTTGAGATATGTTTCCAGAAAGATCTTACAACAGCGTAGTTTTCACAAAGGTTTAGTTTAGTTCAGGGAAATGGTTTGTAGATATTTCTCACAAAATGTTAAGCGAAACAAATTTTATTGTGAAAATGCGCTCGTCTATAGCTTTTAGAATACTACTCACGTGAACTAGATAGTTGTCATAACTAAATAATTCGTACAACTTTTTAACAACTGCAAATGGAGATAATGGTATTGTTGTTGTCACATTCCCTCCCCATTGCGCACACCAGATGCAACCCTTAGATGTTGCCGTCAATGGTCCATTTAAACAAAAAATTTCAGTAGCACAAAATGATTGGTTGCTCGAACATCCTGGTAGAACTATAACGATACATGATCTGCCAGCCATTGTGACTCCAGCATACAATGCATCTCATACGCCTAAAAATATATTATCAGGCTTTACACGACCAGGAATATATCCATTTAACCGTAATGCATTTACGGACGATGATTTCCAATGTGCAGAAGTCACGAATCGTCCTCAACCTGACATATCTGCCGGAAATGAGGGGCCCGTGATAGCAAATGCTATCACTGGTTTACGTATGCCACAAACTACATCTCTCGCACCAGAGGAAACTGATCAGAGAGGCATTCCAAGTATACTTGAAAGCCCTGCACCTGGTATTGATCAGCCCATAGTAGCTTTACATATGCTACAGATTGTATCTCCTGGAACAGAAGAAACTGTTCAGAGAGGCAGTCCAGAGGCAGTTCCTGGTCTCGTCACTCCAGAAATGATACAACCGTATCCTAAAGCTCCTCCACGTAAAGATGGCGCAAGAGGACAA
Organism: Dysmachus trigonus; assembly: GCA_949715965.1. Classification (NCBI taxonomy): domain Eukaryota; kingdom Metazoa; phylum Arthropoda; class Insecta; order Diptera; family Asilidae; genus Dysmachus; species Dysmachus trigonus. Next base: position 47,838,081 of record OX454321.1, read on the forward strand.
AAAAAAAGGAAGTTCGCGGATCTTAACTTACACCCCGGAGAAAAATGCAATAGAAGCAGCACACTTAATCCGGATGAAAAACTTAGAAAAGTCTACTATTCGTTCACGTACCAGAAAAGAGAAGGCACTTACCACAGTGAAGCAAGCTGCAAAAGGCAAGCAACTTCTTAAGGGTAAACCGCTTCCTAAACCCAAATCTAAATCAAAACAGAGAACCATACTCACATCAAGCTTTGAGTCGGACGATAATGACGATAACATCTCTTTGAAAGACGACTCACAAGGAGAATGCAACTGGTCGTCATGACCGATTTCGCTCAAATTTATAGCACATGTAGGGCTTGGCAACAAATGAAAGTACCCGAAGTGGGAACTCCAGATGGCCGCGTGTTTACAAAATAATAGTATACAAAAATTTTCGCGCGGCTCTAAATCCCATTCATTGTAACACATTCTCAAAGCGGCGGCTGGTGCAGTGGTGAGTACCTGAGCTTGGGATTCAGAGGTCATGGGTTCGAATCCCAGCGTGGGGATGCTTTTTTTCGGATTTTTCCCAATTTTTATAAGATTCGAGTCCGCAATTAAGTGAAGTGATAAATTTTTATTTTTTTTTGTTTATTTATACGCAAAAGGCATAAATAAGGAAAAAATTGTGATTGCGGACTTTTCAGCAAAGGATTGTAATTAAAGCGAATACCAAAAGACTTTGTACATTAAAATTCAAACTTTTATTATTTTTCATGATGATGATTTACATTTGTCGGGATGATATTTATTATAGAAGGAGGGGAAACAGTAATTATTTCTGCATTTAGCACAGGTTATAAACGCCGCATTTTTACAATTACAACATTGTTTCAACTCCTCCATACAAAATCAAACTTGATTCACATTCATAAAATCTTCTCTCTTATCGCAAAGTTTAGCAGCGAACCACGCGTAACGTAACATGTCACCAAATATTGGAGCGGATAGTTGGTGATAAACAACCTAATGTACTTTTATACATTCTTCAGGGGATGTGATTTCTTTTTCTTGCTCGATGAGATAAGAGCATTTTTGTATTTTTCTATGGAGACATTGAAACAATGTTGTGATTGTAAAAATGCGGCGTTTATAACCTGTGCTAGATGCAGAAATAATTACTGTTTCCCCTGCTTCTATAATAAATATCACCCCGACAAATGTGAATTATCATCATGAAAAATAATAAAAGTTTGAATTTTAATGTACAAAGTCTTTTGGTATGCGCTTTAATTACAATCCTTTGCTGAAAAGTCCGCAATCCCAATTTTTTTCCTTATTTATGCCTTTTGCGTATAAATAAACAAAAAAAAAATAAAAATTTATCACTTCACTTAATTGCGGACTCGAATCTTATAAAAATTGGGAAAAATCCGAAAAAAAGCATCCCCACGCTGGGATTCGAACCCATGACCTCTGAATCCCAAGCTCAGGTACTCACCACTGCACCAGCCGCCTCTTTGGGAATGTGTTACAATGAATGGGACTTAGAGCCGCGTGAAAATTTTTGCATACTATTATTTTGTAAACGCGCGGCCATCTGGAGTTTCCACTTCGGGTACTTTCATTTGTTGCCAAGCCCTACATGTGCTATAAATTTGAGCGAAATCGGTCATGACGACCAGTTGCATTCTCCTTGTCAGACTTACAAGGAGACCTTACGTGGTCGTCATCACCGATTTCGCTCAAATTTATAGCACATGTAGGGCTTGGCAACAAATGAAAGTACCCGAAGTGGGAACTCCAGATGGCCGCGCGTTTACAAAATAATAGTACACAAAAATTTTCACGCGGCTCTAAATCCCATTCATTGTAGCACATTCGCAAAGCGGCGGCTGGTGCAGTGGTGAGTACCTCAGCTTGGGATTCAGAGGTCATGGGTTCGAATCCCAGCGTGGGGATGCTATTTTTCGGATTTTTCCCAATTATAAGATTCGAGCCCGCAATCAAGTGAAGTGAATTTTTTATTTTTTTTATTTATTTATGAATTTTTTATTTTTTTTTATTTATTTATACGAAAAAGGCATAAATAAGGAAAAAATTGGGTTTGCGGACTTTTCAGCAAAGGATTGTAATTAAAGCTAATACCAAAAGACTGTACATTCAAATTCATACTTTTATTCTTTTTCATGATGAATTGCATTTGGCGGGGTGATAATCATTATAAAAACAGGGAAAACAATAATTATTTCTGCATTTAGCGCAGATTATAAAGCAGCATTTTTACAATTGCAACGTTGCTTCAACGTCTCCATACAAAAGCAAACTTGATTCACATTCATAAAAACTTGTCTCTCATCGCAAAGTTTAGCAGCGAACACGCGTAAAGTAACACGTCACCGAATATTGGAGCGAATATTTGGTGATGAACGATCGAATGTACTTTTATACAGTCATCTCGGGATGTGATTAATTTTTCTTGCTCGATGACTCTTATCTCATTTGTATGTTTTTATGAAGTTTTTCTATGGAGACGTTGAAACAACGTTATGATTGTAAAAATGCAGCGTTCATAACCTGTGCTAGATGCAGAAATAATTACTGTTTCCCCCTGCTTCTATAATGAATATCACCCCGACAAATGTAAATCATCATCATGAAAAATAATAAAAGTTTGAATTTGAATTTACAAAGTCTTTTGGTATTCGCTTTAGTTACAATCCTTTGCTGAAAAGTCCGCAATCCCAATTTTTTTCCTTATTTATGCCTTTTGCGTATAAATAAATAAAAATAAAATAAAAAATTAATCACTTCACTTGATTGCGGGCTCGAATCTTATAAAAATTGGGAAAAATCCGAAAAATAGCATCCCCACGCTGGGATTCGAACCCATGACCTCTGAATCCCAAGCTGAGGTACTCACCACTGCACCAGCCGCCGCTTTGCGCATGTGCTACAATGAATGGGATTTAGAGCCGCGTGAAAATTTTTGTGTACTATTATTTTGTAAACGCGCGGCCATCTGGAGTTCCCACTTCGGGTACTTTCATTTGTTGCCAAGCCCTACATGTGCTATAAATTTGAGCGAAATCGGTGATGACGACCACGTAAGGTCTCCTTGTTAGATGTGTCTGATGCGAGTGATAGTCATAATGAAGATTAAGAACTGCTGGAACAAGCTGACAGTACTCCTTTCACTAGTCAAAGCCTGAATGTTGGGGACTTTGTACTAGTTCAATGCCCTTCAGAAAAACGAATTGCATCTTTGGCTTTCGTTGCTAGAATTGAAGAAAAGGACTTAAATACCTTTACTGTGAATTACTTGAAGAGAAAAGGAGATGTGTTTTACTTTCCTGAAAAAGTTGATAGATGGTCTGTTACAATTTTGGATATAGTAACAAAACTGCCAGCACCTAATAATGCTCCTGGCACGTCTAGAACTGTAGGAAGGTTTTCTTTTAATTTCAATTTTTGTTTTTTTCATATGGGATAGGTAGGACAGGACCTACCTAAGATGATTACTTTAAAATGATTGTGAAACAAAGTGGAAGTCTGACTAAATTAAAAACTATTATTAAGTTTAGAAGTTGGAAATTAAGGTTTATTTTATGTTTAATTTTGCGTCTGAGGCAGTATTATATAATTATAATAACAATAAACTAATACTCTTGTGCAATATGATTATTTTTGTTAACAAGGAGGAAGTCAGACACAATTAAAAACTATAATTTTTATTTTTGTTACTGTAATGCAAGATTTAACTTTAGAAGTTTCGTATAAGTTTATTTTATATTTTAATAACAAAAAATATCATTATAATAAAGACAAATTATTACTCTATCCTCTCTTTTTTCTGGTTTTTAAACCATTTTTCAAAACTGCCCCATGTCGATTCAAATATGCCCCCATGGGGAGGCAGATTTGAACAAATTTGAGTTTTAAAAAAACACATTTTTCTCTTCAACGTTTTCAACTAATTCAAACATTTCATCATTTTTATATTAACAAAGGAGTAAGTAAGCTAAGAAAAATATGTCTTTTCAATTTCTCTTTACAGTTGATTTTTTATGAGTCCAAATATGAAAAATGTGCTAATGTGCCTCCTTCTCCCCTACACTAATTTCATGACTAAATTTGCTGTTCTTAGAAAGTTCTAGCAACAAGAGTTATAGTTTGCGCAACGAAATTGTTCGCGCTTTACTACTTGTCCAGGTCTCTATGCCTTAGTGATTGCTAATATTCGCCGTTGTATGATTTATGTACATGACATTTCAGTATGGTGAAAGGGAAATAAAATGGATATTTCCTTTGTACATAATATTACTTAACTCTACCTAAATGAGTTAGGCTCCTTAAAAATCGAAATTAAAATAGTATGCTTCTTTTGTTAAAAATGTTGGTTATTTTACATTTATATTGAGTGAATTTTTTAGTCTATTCTAAAGCGCAAATAAATATTAAGTTAATCACCTCTACAGCTCTAATAAATTTTAGTTACATATATTTAATACCAATTTAAAAAAAATATATATTTTTTTACTGCTTGTATATTAAAAAACATAATCTTACATAACCGTCCACACCATAAAATCCCAATTTATTGGACTTTTTAAAACTGTAAAGAAAGTAAGAGCTGCTGCTTTCCCACAAATGCTCAAGTTCAATTACCACCTTTAACAATACCTTCCCTGTAAAATGCTTCCTATCGAATAGCTCTCACGTTTAATCGCTCGGTTCGACAGTATTATGAAACACTTGCATCGACGCACTGCACATTCATTGCCAACTGAAACTCTTCATGGTACCACATAATGAAGCAGTCAAGCGTGCATATCTTCTTCATTCGTTTTCTTGGGATTATTTAAGGCAAAGAAAAGACCCGTCAACATGTCCAAGTATGTAAGACAAAAGTTAATGCTCATTGCGCACAGAGTAATTGAAACCTGATGGCATTTCAACGATATGTTTCAATGGTCTTGAACATAAGAGCTGTGTTCTTCGAGTAACAGATGGACAAAAAAAACATAAAAAGGAGCACAAACAAGATGAACTTGATGGCATCGATGCTAAAAGGTGTCCCCAAATCCATCGAGGCATACTTAGGGAAAGTGAAAAAGAAATGCAAACGCTTCTGCAGATTTCTTTGCGGTGTCCCAAGAAAAAAGCTAAAGGCCGACGGGAAATGGCAATGGGGGTACCGATTAATTTAAGTGGGGATCTCATATAAGACGGAAATATTTGAAGAAGTCTGAGATACACCGTCAACAGCGCTTTGAGAAAGAATCTGTTCATAAGTGAGCGAAGAATCGCAATCGTGCTGTATATCAATTGTGTGTGAATTTTGTAAGAGCGTTTAATTAAGGTGAGTGAAGTGCTGGACCGAGATAAGTTTTAACTATTTGGTGCTAATCTAACCGATCAATTCTAGCCAAAATGAAAGTTATCGTGTGTTTACTGGCTTTTGTCGTGGTAGCAGCTGCTTACTCACCGCGCGAAGGTGCCGCTTATACAAATGAAGCCATTCGGCAGGCTCAGAACACCTACCTTATTCCTAAGAATGCCCAGATACAACAGGTGTGCATAGATAATATATCCTCTTCCTGAAGATTGCTAGTAATTTTTTAAATTTATTTCATAGGTGCAAGAAGGTATCGAACTGGGTGCTTACGAACAAATTCCTGGAAACCAACGAATCAACCTTTTTGAAATCCTTGGAGACCAAGTCCCTTCAGAGGTTATAAATAACCTGCAGCAGCAAGTGGACCAGATCGGAAAACACTAAGAATTGTAGCGAAGATATACTTTAAGATTTAATTGTTTCATCTAATAGCCCTTGTTATGTGTTTTTCCGGATGGATTTGATGCTCGAGATACTTTCGCGGAAGGAAGTTAATTCTGTCCAGTACCTGTGTTACTGAAACCTCTCACTCCCAAAACTCCTTCCCAGCGGCGTAAGTCAATGAATTCTGTAGCATTCTTCCACGATCGTGCCAACCGCGATGAGCAACAAGTCCCGTGTTGTAAATAGTATTATTGTTTTTTTACCGAAATAAAAGTATTTTTTCGAAGAAGTCTTTCATTGAAGAACAATGAAAATTATTTGATGACCGCTTCCTCGCGCTGTTAAGCGACAGTGCGGTGGAGAGTTATGTAAATAAGTCAAACTCCAGACGATTATTATTTAGTGCTTGATGGCAGTATGCTGTTCAATTTGCCAGGGAAATACCCGCTAACTTTCCGAGAGAAAGGAAAATTGCATCGTCAAAGAAGTGGCGAAGAAGAGCCCACGACACAATTACTTGCAAAATGCTCTGGCAATGCATCCATACCTTACGAGTACCGCAGGCTACAATTTATTCTGGTTTTACGTAATATGCGCATCACTGCGCCGTCACTACCGCGATCGTGTGAATAAGATCCGCGGTCGGACTGTTTTTTTTGAAGATTGTTCTTCGAATGTGCATCGATCGGAGTGGAGAACTGATCCAAGTCAACTTTCACCAAGTCACCCGAGTCGTATTCGGGACTTTATTTTCATAATGAGAATGTTTTTCGATATGCTTTTGCTTTTCGACCGCATACCAAGCGATAGTGTATGCGAAATTATGCTAATCGCGTCTTCTTGAGGCAGCTACAGTGTGCCACCTGCATATAGATTATACCGAAGACCGAGTGAAAATTGTTGTTTTCTCCACAATAGCCGGTGTTACGCTATTGTTGATGAGCACGCTGGTCCGATGAGGTGTTATCCAACTGTTTTCTTAATTACTCAAGTTTTTTAATTATTTCAGAGCCAGACCCAAACGCATTAGCGATGATGAAACATGGAGTAATTTATGATCTGCAAATAGCATACAGCTTTTGACCTTTCAATTTATATGGATAGTTCGTCGTGTCAAATTAAGAAGAAGCGTAAGATATTAGTAAAGTTTATTTGTTTGCCAACAAGTTTCGCTTATTCGAGTATCATCTAAATTCTTCAAGGTCGGTGTAATATCCACATATATCACTTTTATATACTCCTTTGAGGTTATATTTGGCAATATTCGTTGCACATGGTCGGCTCATTGACCATAGTTTTGTTAGATAAAATCAGATTGTTTGTAAAAGGTAAGGAAGTGAACTTTATGTTGTTAATACAAGCTCGTATTACCACTTCTTCCCAATGGCTTTTGCACAGAACAAAATCCCTATGTACTTATAAAATTATAAGCCCGTCAGAGGCCCGGGGCGTCAAAGCTGAAAGAGGAAAATAAAATACGAATCGATCGACAAAAAAAAAAAAAAAAAAAAAATTAGATAATATAAATCAAAGATAGTTTTTTTATTTTTTGTAGCGTGTTATAAGGTAGGTGCGGGTAATAAGGCCTGTCGGCTAATAAAGCCTAAGTAACAAAAAATATAATTTAAAATGATCGATGTCGCTCAAGGCCATAATCGCAGGTAGCTAACACTCATCGATGGCACCTGAAACTTTTTGCGACGCTTTTGTTGATTCGGATACATACTTTTTATTTTATTTCAAATCTCCCTTAGCTAGGCCTTATTACCCGCACCTACCTTATGTGTTTTCGTGCCTTCAATTTACTAAACTCCTCAATAACTTCTGTGAAATCGATTTCCTTGGAAATTTTTCTTTCTATTGAAAGCACGGCTAGATTAACCAGTCGCTCTTGATCCATTGTAGATCGAAGATAATTTTTAATTAGTTTAAGTTTCGAAAAACTCCTGTCGCATGATGCAAATGGTCAAGAAGTATTGAAGTATAAGCGATATACAGGGTAACGATTCACTGAAGTCCCATTTTATTATAAATTGAAGGATTTCTTGGGCTCTCCATTTGGCAGCAACGTCCATACTCGTATCGGTGGCTTTTACATGCCTGCGGTGCCTTTTTATTTCTTAGGAAACTTGCTCCTTGTCGAATTCATCATAAATTTGTATCAGATTGTCAACTGCTATAGCCAGAGCGTCATCTGAAGCTTCTAGCAAAAACTTTGTTTCAATAATTTGGAAAATATCATTGATTTGTTTCATGGCCCCGTATCGTGTCGACAATTCTTGTATAAATCGGTCTATACATTGACCAACGTATTTCTTCTTGAATTGATAATCCAGCATCATGAGCTGATTCAACCGGCATCGTTCTTTTTACCTTCCTTCTTCCTCGTTTCTCGATGTTGATGTCCATGTCATTGCATTTTTTTATGCCAAAAGTTACAGCATTGCCTACAATCGTGGTTCGTTCGGTCATTAAATACTCATTCAAGGCGTTTAGTTTGGTGATTTCTGTATCCAGAGTCATTTTTGGAGACTGCAAATATTGTTGAACTTAATTTACTTCCTCCAGTATAGAAAGCCAGGTTAGAAAGGTAAAATCACAAACAGCCGGCTGGAGCAGGCTTGCTCCTGATCTTGTATCTAGATTTGCTTTTGTTGTATCTCGAAAATGTTCCAAACTACTCACAATTGTCTCTATGTTTTCTTTTACAACTTTTACTGACTCGTAATGAGCGCTCCAGCGAGTATCCGATAAACGTTCTAAATTTTTTCCAGTTTTCTCTTTCAGCAATTGTCATCTCTGTGTAGATGACGAAAAGAACGAATATAATTTCTCTACTGTTCCAAAACACGTGACGCTGGAAGGAACGCATGCAAATGCATGAACTCCACAAAGATTGAAGGAATGATTAGAACAAGGACTGAACAGTGCCTTTGGATTTACTTCTCGGATTTTTCGTTGCACTCCTCCATGGAGCCCTGCACAACGCAATATCCAATCCATCTTCTTCCAGCTCTTGCTGAATGTCTTTTGACATATCCTCAGCAGTTTTTCCAGACATTAAAAAAAAACCCAAAAAAGATTCTCGTACTTCCACAATGTCATTCTCTCTTACTGTGTTTCCATGCAGGGTTCAACTCGAGTTGAACTCGAATTAGTGTTCATGGAAACAAGGGTTGAGTTGAATTTCGTTAAATCCAAGTCAACTCCACAAAACTAGTCGGGTTGAGTTAGGATTAGCTTGAAATGTCAAAACAAACTGCAACTGTCAACTCAACCCCAAAGTTGCTCATGGAAACAGTTCAGATTTAGTGGCCATTTTCTTAACTAAACGAAAACTCAACTCCAACTCAATCCTGTGCATGGAAACATTGTATATATGAACGAATCTAATGATTTGACTCATTTGGTCTATTTTACTTTCGTCAGGAGTGCTGTCAAAAATGATTCCGTAATACTTAGCCTTTTTAATATCTGCAATAATTTTTTGCCTTACATGATCACCCAAACCTTGAATAAATTCATTTTGTATTCCTTTTGACAAATAAGATGGTGCTCTCTTTGACCCACCAGCAGCCTATTCTAGTTTTAAGCAATGCTCTTTCAACACCGGATCATATTTCGCTAACAGTTGTACTAATTCTAGAAAATTTCCCCTGTTTTCCGAAGAAATATCTTCACGGTGGCCTCGGAAGGCAAGATTTTGTTGGGCTAAGAATAGCGTTGCATCTAAAAGGCGATGTAAAATAATTCTCCATTTCTTAGTTTTATCGTTAATAATCTTCAAGTTGTCTTTATCAATAGTTTTATTAAGTTTCAAGCCCATTGTCAACGTTTTCTATTTTTCTAAGTTTGATAGAAGTTCATGAGACGATTCATGCTGTGATATTCTTGGATTTAATTTCCACCACTGACAAAAACCAGAGACAAATTTATTAGTGTGATTGTCACCCTCAGATGCAAATAGCCGGCAGCAGTAATAATATAATTAATTTCTTTATTGATGGTGAGTATAGCATCCATTTCCTTAAATATTTAGTCTCGTTTAAATGTGAGTAAAACCATGGAAAATTAAACAATGATGTGTTCCCTCAGTGCTTTCACCTGGTCTTTCTACAGATTCAAAAGGTCCGTCCTTGTTTTGAAATATTTCACTGCCCTTTTCGATAATCGAAATTCTGATATGCTCTGGCACAGGTATTGGCCAATGTGCAGCATCATTGGATGATAAGAACTCTAAGTTAGAAGCGACGTATTCTTCGGTTTCCTCAGTATTTTTCTTTAATTTATTAGTTTTATAGTCCTGTATTTTAGTGTCAGTCACGTCGGAGTTTGTATTAATATCACATTTAGTAGACTTTTCACCTATGTATGTTTGCTGTGTCAATATCAATGATTTGTATATTAGATCCCGATTCAACAGTTTGATTAATTTCTTCGGCAACGCTACTTTTCTTCTCTTCAGAATTCGAAAGGTATTTGGATAAAGATCCAGCAAGCGATTTTGCCTCTTCAGTCTTCGTTTTTTTTAGCTTCCTTTTCTGAGAGCTAGATGATTGAATCCTTTTCACTAAAAATAATGAGATAAATAAAAAACTGTTATAAAAGATAGCTAAATTAAGCCTCATTATTGATTTGACGATATAGATATACAAATGTACAGAGACTTTGCCATGTTGAGTCTCACGATGAGAACAAGTACATACCTACGTCCCTAATAAACGTGCACTACAAATAAAATAAGGACCACTCGAGAAATGCAAGAACTGAAGCAATGTACTCGTAGGTGCATATTGACTAAAAACTACGGATTATAATTTCTAGGCTAAATTATACGAAGAATTACTTACTTTTTCCAAATACTCGAAAATGCACTACTCAACTCTGAACTCATTTACTTTTATACCGCAACAAAAATCAAAAACACTATTACACTTTTTAATGAAATTACTTTTGAACGGATAAGATCGCGTTTTTTACTTTACAATTTGAAAAAAGGCTATCCGTTCGCGAAAATATCAGTACACACTAATAAACTATTAAATATCAATGTAATGAAATTTAATATATTTTAAATGAGGCCAATGTTTATTTTTCGACGTAAATAGAATGTAGTGAATGTAAATGTAGGCGTACAAGAGTGAATTATTTGCACTTCATTCATTCAGGGATTCCTGGGGAAGTACCCGCTACAAAGACGGGAATTCCCCCAGCGTATTGGACGCGTTCAGCAAAGTTAAGGGGGGGGTATGGTATTTTTAGTGTTTTTTTAGCAACAATTTAAGAATTTTTTTCTGAAATATAGTAAAGAACAGTTTATTTTATAAATGGACATCTTAAAGTACAATATAAAAACAATATTTTCTGAAATTTTGAAGTAAAAATATTGAAAAACAAGCCATCGACAGTGATTTGAAAAAACCGCCGCTAAAAAACCGGTGATCATCATATCTAATGACTGGATCATCTGTAACCAAAAAACCAAAAAGAATCTGTTAGTTAATTAGTTTCTTCAGGTACTGACGAAGAGTTTTTTTATTTTAGATTTTTTTTTTTTTTTTTATAAGAATTTTTTTAGTAAAAGATCGAATTTTCGAAAGAAAAATTTTGTTTTTTTGACTTTAAACTTATGCCAAAAATTCAAAAATCAAAATAAACGAAAAAACTCAACGTCACTACCTGAAGAAACTAATTAACTAACAGATTCTTTTTGGTTTTTTGGTTACAGATGATCCAGTCATTAGATATGATGATCACCGGTTTTTTAGCGGCGGTTTTTTCAAATCACTGTCGATGGCTTGTTTTTCAATATTTTTACTTCAAAATTTCAGAAAATATTGTTTTTATATTGTACTTTAAGATGTCCATTTATAAAATAAACTGTTCTTTACTATATTTCAGAAAAAAATTCTTAAATTGTTGCTAAAAAAACACTAAAAATACCATACCCCCCCCTTAAAAGAATATTAGTACCGCGTAAAAAGTCTAGATGGCTGTAGTGTTTTGATCTTGTTGAAATTATGTAGGTACTAAGCACATTTTTAAAGTCTTGTTTAGGATTTGATCAGGGGAACGCGAAGGCATTTGGGGGCCTCCCAAGACCGAAGGCCCGGGGCGGGCCGCCCCCCTGTTAGTCCGCCACTGCTTCAATATTTGTAATTTTTCGTCTGAAAGTAGTGGACATTCCTACTTAACATATAGGGTAATTTTGGCTTGGGCAATATACAGGATGGCGACTAAAAATATTACATTTTCAGAGATTTCCATGAGAATTTGTACTTAAGGGTTTTTGGAGGAAATTTAGTAATTAAAGATGGTGGATGCAAAATGGAGATCAATGGTTGTTTTGAGGACACTAATTTATGGTCTATTGCCGAAATTTGTAAATCTAAGATGGCGGACCCAATATGGCCACAATAAGCTGCAATTTCCAATTCAAGGGATTCTTATGAAAATTAGTAGAAAGGAAATTTTGTGGCTACTTATTTGAAAATTTATTTGTTAATTCAAGATGGAGGATCCAATACGGCGACCAAGGTTTCTTAAATTTAAGGGATAGCATCATGGTTAAAATTAGCACAACAGGTATATTGATTGGATCTAATACGGCGACCAAAATGTCTCGAAATTTGAAGGATTATGATTAAAATTTGTTAACAGAGGACAACGGAGTAAAACGGAGAAAAAGCCAATATTCAGATAAAAAATATTATCATGAGAAAACGAATTAGTATTTTTAAGGTTGCCAATTTAATATCCAATAAGCATTAAGAAATGTGGTGCTGTTTAGTTAGACGATAATTCCTATCGGGAGGAGTCTAATAAGTAGTTTTAATTAATGATTAATTAAATTGTATTATACAGTCGAACCTGGATAAGCGAGAGTTCAAGGGAACGCGATTTTTTTTCGCTTATGGAGGTTTCTCACTAACCCGAGTTTCTAGTTTATAGAAATAAAGGAGTGGCATTTCTTACTTATAGAGGTCAACAATACAACAAATATGTGGTGATAAATACGTATGTATTGTGTAGGTATTATTAATTATAATTCGACATATGTAGATGCTTACAAAAAGAAAACAACAAATCTTACACTCATATTGACTTAAAAAAATCAGTTAATTTTTTCTGTGTTTCTATTTATACTTTTTGTGAATGTGTTTCCAATATATAAATCTTATAAAATATTGTTTTATAAGAAACCGTCGAGTATTCAAAAAACTTGTGGAGCGCCTCCAATGCATTTAAAGCTTCTTGCTTTTTTGGAATGTTCTCTACTTCTGTATCCAAAATCTGTGATTGGTCGGTTTAATCTTCACTGTCATTTCCGTCAGTACGCGTACTCACACATTTTGGACGATATCGTCATCAGTGTATTCTCCGGCTGTAGCAAAACTCCTGCGAATAATAAATAAAAACCGTGAAGTAGACTTGCTCACTACCACATCTGTGGGATACTGTAGTCCGGAGATTGCCACGGAATAAAATTGCTGCTTTCATTCATTCCATTCCACAGGGCGAATCTGCTAAACTATTGTTTTTACGAAAAAAATGATGTCCCACTAATTGAACTGGGGAGAAATACCGTTTTTATGGTATCAAAATCATTATAGGGTCGAGAACAAAATGTTAAAGATATTTGCGTTCAAAAAATACTCTTACAACCCACTGAACAAATTACTACGGAAAGTCGTGCTGTCACTATAACGTTTTTCAAATCATAATAAAGGTATTCCTCCATAGTTATAATTAGTACACGGAGAAAAACAAAATAGAAAAAGTATAGAGAAATTTCAGTAAAAATTATTGTTTTGTACTGTAGTACTGCAGCATTTTTCCATCACGAGAAAAAATAGTTTTTGTATATGTAAAATTTCAGAAATTTTCGTTATTTTTTGATGAAAATTCAAAGTAAAAAGTATTCTTCTATTCTAATAAAAATTAATGTAGAAATAGCAAAATTCATTGTAATACAATCGAAATTTTTACAGTCAAATAGTAAAAATTTATGTGAGCACTACGAAAGTTACAGTGCTAGAACTGTAAAAATGACAGTGCTAGAACTGTAAAAATTAAAATGTAGAGATCTGTAAAAATCACGCTGCCAGAAATATACGAATGATATCATGCAAAATGAATGCTTATAATAGTCAAAAAACACAAATTAATGGAAAAACCACATACTTCTATTATATTATAAATAAATATAAAAACTTACCAAGAAAAGTACGTTTGCTTTCAAGTTTATCTGAAAAAGAAGCATCCCCACGCTGGGATTCGAACCCGTGACCTCTGAATCCCAAGGCCAAGTATTCACCACTGCACCAGCCGCCGCTTTAGGAATATGCTACAATGAATGGGATTTTGAGTCGCGTGAAATTTTTTGTATGCTATTATTTTGTAAACGCGTGGCTATCTGGAGTTCCCACTTCGGGTACTTTCATATGTTGACAAGCCCTACATATGCTATAAATTAGAGCGAAATCGGTGATGACGGCCAGGTGCCTTCTACTTGTAAGTTTGGACAGCATAGAGTTCCTAGAGAAAACACTCTAAAAAGGTATTAAACAAATTCTTATTCATGTTCATGTTTTGCCTCATGAATTTTTCTAACTGAATATCACTTAAATGTTGCTCAAGTGATGATCGTCAACACTTCGAAAATATTTATTATTAATTTTATCGATTTAAAAAAATTGTGCAATAATTCATAGAGAAAATACCCAGAATCGCCAGCATCGAAATGTATACCAATGTGTTCAGTAAGTAGTATAGGAGTTATGTATGAAAAATACACAACTTTCCATAACTTGTGCATGCTGGGTTTAAATGGGGACTTTATCGTCTACACATCCTACCGGAAGTAGGTTTCCACGCCGGAAGTAGACTTCCAACAGCACATATTTATAACGTATAATGTGAATTTGCCGCAATTCTGCTGTTAAGAGGTCTACTTCCGGTCTGAATATTACAAATTATGACGTAAAATATTGCAATTCCAGAGTTAAAGGTCTACTTCCAGCTTGAACAAATTCAAAGGTTATTTAGAGGGCGAAAACGTTATTTTTTCGAAAAACGTTCCAAATGAGAGTTGTGTTTTTTTCATCGTGGAATCCGAATTCGAGGTCAAAATGTACCCATCCAATTTAAAAAAATATATACTTCCTGTCTAAATAACGCATTTCCGGTCGAAATCGGAAGCTGAAAATAGCACCAGTCGATAGAGCGTACCCATTTTACTTGAATGAAGTAATCGCCTTGGCGAAAAAGAAGTTTTTGGTCGATTTAGAAGAGGTGGTTTTGGGCGCCCTGTATATATACATATACATATAATAATAATAATAATAAGTATATAATAATTATTATTATTATATATTTTTGTCTTTATAAATATAATATATACTATAACAAAATATATCATCGTTTAATAACACTGTAATAGTGATATATTAAATAAAACTCAATAAAAATGAATGTAACTATTATGATTCTAATTATCTTATTTAGGCTCATAACTCTTATACTATATAGTTTAGAAGGCTGATTTTTTGGTGACGTGATATGTTAAACTTACTGAACATATTGGTATACATTTCGTTGCTGGCGATTCCGGGTATTTTTTTGGCCAAGTCCTTTATGTATGAAAGAAAATTCCATATGGCTTCTTTTGAAAGCAATTTGAGACATCTTGATATATGCAATGCATAAATTTCAAAATAATTGAAAATATTGGTACATGCAAAAAATAATAAATTACACATCATACCGATGTCAGAACTATGTAAATAAACCTATACTGTATCCTGGACAGTGCTTCCAACAATGACACTTACCTCCTGAAGATAATAAGAACTCCAATTCGGATACGGAATCCTAAAAACATTCCATCATAATGATGGACTGATATATTTAGTTTTTTTTTCATATATACATATTATTATTATTTTTACTGTCCGTGAACGTGTTAAAGATTACATTTAGTGCTGCCGTTAACTTTGAGGACATTTCGGAAGGCAAGTGATACTACATATGAATAATAAGAATATGCAGATAACACGCTGATTTTGTGTTATATAGTTGTTTTTAGGTAAGTATTGTACAATTTGCATAAGATGAATTAATCCATTTTCAGCTATAATGTTTCCCTTGCAGTTCTTACGTTTGATTGAATATTGAGAGTAAGAAGAAATGCTGCTGAATAAAAATAATATTGGAAGCAGACAGAAATGTTGGTGATAACATGAATTGAAAGCTCCTTTTATCTCTTTATCTTTTTATGAGTTTTATAATTTAAATGTAATTTCAATCCAATCACATCAGATTTCACTTACAAGGAAACGTTCTCAAGTGTGTCTCACCGATTTTGATGAAATTGAAATATGTTGTAGAGCATCGAAAAATAAGAGACACGTATTTTTTTTTATCTGCGGATACGCAAGTTTAGGGGGTGAAAACCACCCCTAAAGTTTACCCCCAAAAACAGTTTTTCTTAAATATCTCAAGTTCTAATGATTTTTTCGAATGAAACAAAATGGAAATGATTTCTCGTAAATATACTAACCTTTTTTAAGTAATCCGGTCCCCGGGGGTTGCAACCCTTATTTTTTATTTCGGAATAAATTATATTTTTGCGTCACAAAAATAACAGTGTTAGTTCAAAATCATTGACAAATATTTTTTTACATACGATTTTGAAAAACAAAATTGACCTGTTTTTGCGTTTTCCTGAAAAAAGCTTCTCAAGGGGGTAAACTACCCCTAGCACTAACACATCATGTATATACTTTCAGACATCAGTTTTTTTTCGTGAAAACCAGTATTTAGGGGTTTTTGGAGTCGCTGACAATTTTGAAAAACACAATTGACCTGTTTTTGCGTTTTCCTGAAAAAAGCTTCTCAAGGGGGTAAACTACCCCTAGTACTAACACATCATGTATATACTTTCAGACATCAGTTTTTTTCGTGAAAACCAGTATTAAGGGGTTTTTGGAGTCGCTGATTACGAATCTGATGTTAGATTTAACAAATTCAAAATGGCGGGTCCTACATGGCAGACGAATTTTTGAAAAATATATTAATTTTTATAAAAAGAACTATAAATAAAGGTTCTTGAGGTCGCTGATTAAGAATCTGATGTTAAATTTAAAAAATTCAAAATGGCGGATTCAACATGGTGAACAAACTTTTGAAAAATACATCAATTTTTATTAAAAATAATAAAAAAATTTTAAATTACAGTTTTAATACATTGGATCTAAATCGAAATTACGTTCTTCAATCTCTTAAAAAAGTTACCATGTATTTTTTTTTTTTTTTTTTCTGTTGCCATAATTGTAGTGAGCTATAAATTCCAAACCTCAAGTTACATGTTATAAATCTTAAACCTAATAAACCCAAAACTTATGCTTCAAAGCCTGAAATTGTAGCCAGATCGAAGGCCAATATTTCAAAATAAAATATGCTAATCGAAGTGTTCGCCGTTTGCTTGGTATTTAACTTCAAACGATAATATACATTTAAAAAATCTGTAATATTCCTGATGGATATACAAATGTATATAGGCGTTTCTCTACATTCTATGTACACACATATATGTGTGGCCTACCTCTGATGCGCTCTTTACAATAAACTGTGCTCTTTGAGAACTGATAGCAAACGAATTTGTAACTATTGTTAAACAGAGCGCTTTAACAGCTGGAATGCAAAATATATATAATTCTGACCAAAGCGGTTTTCAGTTGGAAATCCATTCGGGAAGAACTTTGGCTATTAAAGGAGAGCAGAACGTGCAATGTATGGTGCAATCAATTTCAGCAACTACTCATAGCTATACTATTCAGCCACTAATATCTGGGGAAGGGAAACTTTTATCACCGTTATATTTGGTTTTGAATGAGCCAACTGGACATTTTGGTCCTGTAGCAGAAACAAATTTATTCAGACCTGACAATATTCATGTAGACTCTACAGGTAATATACATTTATAATTATATGGGACGTTATTATAAAATATTAATATTTCATTGTTCACTTCAGATCACTTCAAAACATGGTTTAAAAATATTTTTCTCCCTAACGTTGGATCTCATTCAATCCTTTCAATTGATTCGTGGAGCGGCCATTGTGACAAAATAGTAAAACAAAATACTCCATCGAATAAAATAGTAGAAGTGAAAAAAATACCTACCGGTACTACGGGTAACATACAACCATTGGATGTATTTGGTTTCCGAATATGGAAAAATTACGTTCTACACTTCTCGGATAGCGTTACATTAATGAATTCGGATCTTAATTTACATTTAAGAAATAATATCATTAAATTGCAGTCATTAGTTCATAATCAACTCTCCTCGCCACGGTATATAAATCTATTTAAGTACTCATGGTATAAAAGTGGATATACCAATGAAAAGCCTGGACATTTTGAGAACCCTGTCGATTTTAGTTTTGGGAATTCTAGCAATACTAGATGTGAAGTGCAAGGCTGTAGAAACGTTGCTATAATTCGATGTTCCTGGTGTAAAAAATCATTATGTTTAAAGCATTATTTTGAAGACTATCACCATTGTACACATTTTCACAGATGAATGCAGTTATGTATGAATGTTTTATATATATATATAATTTTATAAAACTGACGTTGAATTTACAAACTGATTCATAATTAACGATATCAATAACCCCTGTTTATTAGTTTTTATCAAAATTGTAATACATTTAAAACATATGTGCGCGATAATGAATCTATCATTTTTAACTATTCATTTACGATAGTAAATCCGTAATCAGCGAGCTCAAAAACTTTTCTTTATTGTTTTTTTAATAAAAATTGATGTATTTTTCAAAAGTTTTTTCACCATGTTCGATCCGCCATTTTGAATTTTTGAAATTTAACATCAGATTCGTAATCAGCGACCTCAAAAACTTTTATTTATAGTTCTTTTTATAAAAATGTATGTATTTTTCAAAAATCCGTCCACCATGTTCGATCCGCCATTTTGAATTTTTCAAATCTGACATCAGATTCGTAATCAGCGACTCCAAAAACCCCTTAATACTGGTTTTCACGAAAAAAACTGATGTCTGAAAGTATATACATGATGTGTTAGTACTAGGGGTAGTTTACCCCCTTGAGAAGCTTTTTTCAGGAAAACGCAAAAACAGGTCAATTTTGTTTTTCAAAATCGTATGTAAAAAAATATTTGTCAATGATTTTGAACTAACACTGTTATTTTTGTGACGCAGAAATATAATTTATTCCGAAATAAAAAATAAGGGTTGCAACCCCCGGGGACCGGATTACTTAAAAAAGGTTAGTATATTTACGAGAAATCATTTCCATTTTGTTTCATTCGAAAAAATTCATTAGAACTTGAGATATTTAAGAAAAACTGTTTTTGGGGGTAAACTTTAGGGGTGGTTTTCACCCCCTAAACTTGCTTATCCGCAGATAAAAAAAAAATACGTGTCTCTTATTTTTCGATGCTCTACAACATATTTCAATTTCATCAAAATCGGTGAGACACACTTGAGAACGTTTCCTTGTTAGTTAAGAACTCATTTGAGTCCGCTCAAATGATGAGTGAACTCAATACTTGAGCGAATTCACTGCTTGAGTTGAACGATGAATTGATACTGCCCAATGAGCTTTTTTACAACCCTGCTTTCTATCAAGCTTACGGAGTTTTCGTACAAATGGACTCTTCTTGAGATCTATTCAATCAAATTAAAACATTGCATAACAGTAATATTAGACTGTCATCCTCACAGCTGTCGCTGCTAGTAACATCGCATATATTCTGTAAATACCTATTTTCCTACAGACTTACCTCTTCAGTTTTCATTTAAAATACCTTCCGCTATAACTGTAAAAAATCAGAAAACCAAACAGTTCGATTTTCGATTATTTTGATGGCGGAGAATAAAGCAAACATATGTTAAAACCCTTAACGATCGAAAGGCTCCGCTACGGGGACATCACATTTATGCTACAGAAAACGAGAGGCCCCAATACGCCGGCATGTAAAGAATTTAGTTTTCATTTATTTATCCCTAGCTGGGTTACCCAGCTTCACAAGGCGTTAGGTAAATATTAACTAATTAAACACTTCTCAAATGTTCTAGTTTGTTATATCCTAGAAATTGTTCCAACCCGAAAACCTCTTTATTGATCCGCCATCTTGAATTTCCAAATCTTAATAATATTCAAAATTAGTGGCATTAAAATAATCATTGTACTTATTTTCATTAATATCCGTCGAAATCGAGAAATTTTGGTAAACATATTGGATCCACAATCTTGAATTTGGAAATTTTACTAATATTCGATATTAGTGGCCTCAGAATAATCATTGTACTAATTTTCATTAAAATCCGTTGAAATCGAGACATTTGGTCCTCATATTGGATCCGCCATCTTGGATTTACAAATTTTGATAATATTCGAAACTTGTAGCTTCAGAATAATCATTGTATCAATTTTCATTAAAATCTGTCGAAATCGAGACATTCTGCTCGCCATGTTGAATCCGCCATCTTGGATTTGAAAATGTTGATAATATTCAAAATTAGTGGTTTCAGAATAAATACTGTACTAATTTCCATTAAAATCCGTTGAAATCGAGAAATTTTCATCGCCATTTTGGATTTGGAAATTTTGATAATATTCGAAATTAGTGGTTTCGGAATAATCATTGTACTAATTTTCATTAAAATCCGTTGTACTAATTTTCTTTAAAATCCGTCGAGACATTTTGGTCTCCATATTGGATCCGCGATCTTGGATTTACAAATTTTGATAAAATTCGATATTAGTGGCTTCAAAATAATCATTGTACTAATTTTCATTAAAATCCGTTGAAATCTATAAATCTTGTTCGCTATATTGGGTCCGCCATCTTGCATTTGTAAATACTGATAACATTAAAAATCAGTGACCTGAAGATAATCATTGTACTAATTTTCATTAAAATCCGTTGAAATTGATTAATATTCGTCGCCATATTGGATCCGCCATCTTCGATTTGTAAATTTTGATAACATTCAAAATCAGTGACTTCAAGATAATCATTGTACTAATTTTCATTAAAATACGTTGAAATCGAGAAACATAGGTCGCGATATTGGATCCGCCATCTTGAACTTCTAAATTTGGACAGCGGATTTGCAATCAGCATTCCGCAAAACCCCTATGTACCATAAAAATAGCTTGAAATTTAAAATGTTCAGTCGCCATCTTGGATCCGCCGTTTTGAACCCCTATATATTATCCAAACAAAAATTAACCTATATGTTAAGTTGGAATATGTACTACCTTCGGAAAAAAAAATGAAAAATATCGATGCAAGCGTTTAAGCGTGATTGAGCAACAAACAAACAAAGGAACTTTCATTTTTATATATACATATATAGGGATAGGAATTACTGCAGTTTTCAAATATTGCAACCTATGAAATTATATAGATATATTGAAATAAAGCAGAACAAAAACACAGTCGATTGATTTAAACTGTGATTTATTTAATTCAGTTATTTTACATTAACTGCAGCAACCGAACCGAACACCGAGAAATGAGAACGAGAATATAAATTATCCTTTCCAGGTGTCACTAATTCATCCAAGGAAAGGGTTGCTCAGTCTGCCGCTATCCTCACGTTGAGGTTACAGTCATGTTCAAAAATTAACTCTTCATCCTCAACAATATAGTAAGTTGTTCATACACTGGCAAGAAATATTTAGTCATATAATGTTTTAAGGCGTGTACAAAAAAAGGGTTAATCATGTCCTTTTTTTGCTTTTGGAAAAGCCGGGAGACGAGAAGATAATTGCTTACAATGCTTTAATTGCGCTAATATATGTATTTAAGTATTTTAGCAGCTGTATTTACACGTGTAGTGTGACCTATTATCTATGATAAATAAATTAAAAGGTGCAATATCGTCGTTTTTTACCACTACAATAAAAATTCTGAGAAAAAAAATTCAAGAGGTTTGAAGTTTAAGGAGTTAAGTTAAAATATATCATTGTTTTGTAAAGCTTTTATTTTAAGTATTTTTTATCAATTTACCATTTTTTTAAATAAACAATTTAAGCATTTGTTTAAATAAGTACTATGAACAATTTGTGTTTTTTTAAGGTTTTATTTACAGCTATCCGTTTTAGACCTGAAATTATTTACATTTTTGGAACATAATTGTGAAGGCTAATTATTTTTTCCAGAAACATAAAAACTTGTTTCCAAATAGTTATTGTCTCCGATATTTATTCCTTTGGATATTTTTTGTAGGTAAAAAAATTATGTAAAAAATATGTTATTTTCTCAACAGAGTTACAAATACAAATAAATGCCGTGCATGACCTGTTATTTTTTTCGGGGACCTAAGTTTCGTCTAGTGTTTTGGATGAATCTCTTGGAATAAAAATATTTTTGCCCCATTTTAGCTGACTCAATCCCTAAGCTTTTTGTTTTATTATAAC
This sequence comes from Dysmachus trigonus, assembly GCA_949715965.1. Taxonomy (NCBI): domain Eukaryota; kingdom Metazoa; phylum Arthropoda; class Insecta; order Diptera; family Asilidae; genus Dysmachus; species Dysmachus trigonus. Next base: position 47,860,307 of record OX454321.1, read on the forward strand.
TATTCTAATCTTATTAGGTAAGTTAATTATGTGCTGTCATATTCTCAAAGTACTTCGACGACATCAGATGCAATTGTCTATAAATTATATTTGATTTATTTTTAAGTACAACATACAGCGTTGCATATAAAACAAATAAAATACTGTTTTTTGTTTCTGACAAAATAATATTTGTTCAACGTCTTCAACGAGACAACGAACACGCTTTCAAAAGGCAATTTTTTCATGTTTGTAACTCGATTGATCACGACTGTTCTTAAAATAAGCTTATAACTAACAGAATAGTAGAAAAAGAAACATGGATTTATGTATGCATAAATGGAAAAGAGGTAAGTAGAACTTTAATACTCAAAAAATTCCTGCAAATATAGCAGGTGTGACCCAGAGTTCCATATATGTTGTCCTAATATTATACTAAAAGCTCTCAGCACTACAGCACTTGCAGTAGGTAATGAATCGCTCTAACAACTCTTTTTTGCTTCGTCTATATAAACTAAAAAAAAATGCAAGAATTGAACCTTAAGTTGTCTGGCCTAGAGCTAGTTAAAATTTATCCAAACTCTTTCGGTAGCTGGAAAGGCTACTGCTTGCTGCTTTAAACTATTCATTTCCCTATAAAATTATGTTCTAGTTTATGTGGTTTAGTTTAATTCCTTTTAATTGAGTTAGTCCATAAAAAAAATAAAATTAATCTTTAATCTTTTGGATACATTCACTTCAGACACTCTCAACATCATCATCTCTGTCACAGCTTACACATAACACGGTATTTAGTAGTTTTTCAGAGTGGAACACATTCGTACTTTCTAATTTAGAAATGGCTTGCCGCCGGAGTACCGCGCCTGTCTCGCTTTTAACTAAATTAAAAGTTTATATTTAAAAGAATTGCCTAGCCGCATCGTCAGCAACTGTTCCCTTTGTTCTCAAATGCGCTCGCTGTTCTGGTCGCGGCCGCCGCTCCTCCGGTTGGAAATACTCGTGTTGACAATGTGGTCATCGTCGTAGATGTCGAAATCCTCCTCTTCGTCATCATCCGAGTCAGAGGTCGACAGTGATGACGAAAGGAGTGCTGTGGTTACTTGACTTGAGTTTCCTCGACGAATCTGCGCTTTAGGGGTTGATTTCGCCAGTAAGGGCTCAGTACCGCCGTCTCGATTTATCCTTTCACCTTTGCTACCTTCGCCAGTTACTGAACCTGTACTCTCCTGGGGACCGCTGTTCCATTCGTCTTGTTCACACAGTGATTTGGAATGACCGTTTTCCTCAGGGATAGTGTTTCTATTCATTTTTAATACACAACCAAAATTTTGTTTTAGTTTCATTGCCAATTTTGCTTCAAGAACAATACATAAAGTTGGAACAGGAAATAAAAAATGTCTAGGGTGAGTCATAAATTTTTATTCTCGTTATTATAGTACTTAAACATGCGAAGATAGAAAACTCAAAGTAAGCGATGTCTTCGTACGATAAACTAACCATTCTCTTGCGGCATGCACATTCAACTTAGCAAATATCACTACCACAACCGCAAGCCTTTAATGCATACTTTGTTTCTATTCTTAGTTATCAAAAAAAGTTTGAGTACTTGAGATTTCAGATGTGATCAACTTCTTTTAATTTACTTTGAATCTAATTATGCAAAACTTTAAAAACAAGAACGGATTCCTTTAATTCGGGGAGGTGGATAAGGTTTTTGTTTTTTATTATGTGGTAAGATTAATAATAACATGCTCAAGTATAATATAATAATTAAATTATAAGACTTAATCACGCTTTAGTCATTGTATCGTTGTCAAAGCTGGAAACGGTTACCATTTCGGCAAGATTCGATACCACAAAACAACAAGAAATAAAATAAAGCGAAGAATGTGAAAATTGGGTATTGTTAGAACTATGTATATTGAAAAACCAGACATACTATATTAAGAAATTATTCGATTTCATTTCGAGTCATCTGATAATTACTTCTGAAACTTCGGGTATACCACCTTGATCAAAAATTTTCAGGTAGACCACCGTATGGTGCTGTTAGTCATCCATGTTATGTGTGGCCCGTTTCAGAGGTGGGCGCGAGTCCTTCGAGGATGACGAATGCAGTGGCAGGCCTTCGACATCGAAAACCGGAAAAAAACGATAAAATCAAGCATCAGCATCGTTATCCGGAATTTTCTGACCAGGAACCGAACGAATACAGCCACAAAATTCGCTCGATTTGGCTCCCTGTGACTTCTTCTTGTTTGATCGACTAAAAAAACGGCTCCGGAGAACCAGTTTTAGCAGCCAAGAGGTGATAATGGAGAAATCGAAGACGGCTCTGATTGCCATACCGAAAAAGGAGCATCAAAAATTTTGGCATAAGTGCATTGCAGTTAATGGAGAGTACTTTGAAGGGGGCAATGTCTATTTTGATGAATAAACTTGTATTATTAATTTTCTGAATAAATTCCTGAACCCTTTTTATCAAGGTGGTATTTCTTACGTTCTTTTAATTTGAGTATACAAATTAGTTATGTGCTGATCTCCGTGTTTCAAGGGCTTCGAGAATTTTAAAAATTAATAATGGTTATGGGGATTTCAGAACAATTCATTAAGGTATTCATTAGCTAGCAGTAGCTCGCTGTACGTCGGTCCGATAAAATACATGTATTATGTAGTATGGATAATAACATAAAATAAATAAAAAAACATTTATATCTTGTTGAAGCCAATTTAATAAAATGTGATTTTGATCAGATGAAGAACGAACTGCTTCGCTTCGTAGTTTCGGCTTTGTAGTCACAACCTTTCTTCATCGTATTATTTTATGTACGCCCAAAACCCCCGGGAATATATATAAACACAAGCCGTGAAGTAGAAAGTACATAGTACAGATATTTTTAAAAATATTTAATTAAATATATATTGAAAATTAAACTTTATTTTAAATTTACATTTTAACGCTATTTAAAAAAGATGTCAGTTGAGGTCAAAAATGTAAATTATCAACCCCCTCCCCCCCACCCCACCCTCTCCTACTTTTTATTTTGACCCCCCTCTACAGCACGGAATGGAATGTAATTATTTATTTCGGTCTAAGCAATCTCCAATTAGAGAGTGTAAATCTTAAGGAATATAATAAGGCAATACGCGATGCTTGTGAAACAACGAAAAAGGTTCGTGGTACCCCCGCCACCTTGCACAGAAATAGAGCACACCCTTGAGGCTATTATGCAGGGCATAGAGCAGGAAGCCTTAATCATTAATATAATCAAAATAGACCAAAAAGAGGTTGTTTAACGCCATATGTAGCTTAAGCAATACTCTATTTGGAACCCTAAGCGAGGATGACGCTAAGAGGTTTAACGAGCAAATTAATAGCCTAAAAGATAACGGGAAACTTCTCTTAACCCTACCTAAAAATCAAACGTCCATAATAGAAACCACAGTTAACATTTTCAATAAAACTCGTGTAGATATCGAAAACCAGTTTGTTCACCTAGAAGCTAAATTAAGTAAATTAAACAATGTATTTAACTCCATCAAAATCTCTAACAACTTACGAGACACATTAATCAAGTTAGAATCACTAGTATCTTTAACCACGCTCGTTATGATCCGTCATCAAAATGTACAAAATAGCCTAATCAGGGTTGTTACTTTATTTCAAGTACGAAATTCCCTGACTTTTTCGGGTTTTCTAGACCTCAATCTCAAATATCTGTAAATAACTTAGATTATAAATAAAATGGGACCTAAGTTGGTTTAGTTGAAGCAATTTCGCGATGTAGTGGTAATCCTCTCTTTTGTAGCAGTGCGTTCAGTAAAAGCCGAATATTTTCAAAAAGATAGAAAAGGGGCACTAAACCCAAAGCAAATATGCCTGCTTGTAGCCCCCAGAGATGAAATTCATAATTTTTACATTAGTTATTTGAAGTAAACAATTAAAATTAAAACTAGCAATATATTTTAAAGAAATTGCATAAGGAGACACAAATAAAATTTACCTGTTAAAACAAGTAATCATTGTTATCACATATCGTAGACTGTAAGTATTCTTCATATACTAAATCTCAATAACACCCAACGATCTTCTCTGAAGTTTACGCATTGGTTTGTTTATTGTCGTGCACCTATTGTGGATTGATTTTTTTTAATTATAGATATAAAATCCCGTTATAATTAATAGATATCACTTCTTAAAGTCCTTGTTATTGAGTTAGAAAACTTACCTACAGATAAAAACTGCAAAGTTTCAAAATGTATAATACACTTAATACGTCTTAAAAATTAATGAACTTTTGCAAAACACTAGGTATAATAAACACAAATTGAGGATGCTAAAGACTATCGAGGTTTGTTATTTTGGTTATTATTGTACAGATATAGACTTCCAAGGAAAATAACGCGGAAAATATATAAACAGATACTTTGTCATAAATATTTTAAAATATCGAAGAGACAGCCCAAAAATCGAATCATGCCGATGCCCAGCGCTCTGCTAAAATTTGAAGAGTATGAGAGAATATCCACGACATGTCAGACGAGGCGGAAGCCTTATTTTAATACGGGCAAGAGGGACAGTTTTGATCTGCGCAAAGTCGTCGTAATTACGCAGTTAAATCCGCAAGTCGTTTAAATTGCTTTCAACTGTGCAATTCTGTGTGACAGCAGCCATGGATTCAAGTGAGGAGAAAACGAAACTTCCTGATTTTATAGAAACGTAACGTTTCCTTCTATTTCTTTTCGCTTTTAAAATGTTAGTACCTAATAGTACGTAAATTAATCCTTTTTCTTGGCACATTATGGCTTACTATTAATTTCCTTCAAAACGAGTTCTTCACGTATTGAACCTTCAAACTCTCACGAAAAATGAGCAAATTGTGTATTTAACTGCACTGTGTGTGGACACCATCTAGCGCAGTTTTTGCGCAATATCTTACACAATTTTATTGTGCAATATAACTGAGCGTGTATGATCGGCCTTACATCTACCGGACAATATTTTAATATTTTCTCTCATACTTCTATATTTAATAGTGTATATACAAACTACCTATAGAAAAATTATATATGTAGTAATTGAAGTTAAGCAGTACTTCGCACATTGACATACGTTACTTTGGATTCTAAACAGAGTGCGCTATAGAAAGCTAAATTAGTGCAGGGCTGTAATTAGTATAACATTTTTGAAATTTTTTAATAATTATGAATCCCTTAATCCATTTTTTAATTTATGAGCCAATAATCAGAATTCCCAGAAACCTAGTCAAATTCCCTAACTTTTCCAGTCGGAAAAAAATCCTTGACTTTTCTCAGTTTTTCCAGGTTTTACGCATCTGGGTAACAACCTTTCTAATGAACCTAATGATGGACCTGCAACATGGGAAACCACACCCTTCCATAATTACTCTTCATCGAATTCACGAATTATTAATAGCTGTGCAAAAATCACTCCCAGCGTCCCTTACACTTCCCATCTTTAACCAAAAAAAAAAAAAAATCTCCTCCAATTGTATCAGTTAGGACAAGTCAGTAGGCAATAAAATTCTTTTAATCTTAAAAGTACCCTTGCCTTTCCGAGGAGAGAAATACTAGCTTTACAAAGTTTTGCCTTTGCCAGTCCCGCATAATCATAAATTCGCATATATCAAGCCTTCTTTAGAGTACCTTATAGTAGATTACAATAGTGAACACTACTATTCCCTGAATAAATTTGATCTTACTAATTGTCTGACGATGGATCTCGAGAAATTCTTATGTAGAGTAATTTAGCCCATTTTTAATGCCCAGACAACAAATAATTTATGTAAAATTGAACTTCTTAAACATAATACCCAAATACCCAGCGATTGCAAAATAAAAACAGCTCCTAAATCAAGTTTCGGGATAAAGTTATCCCAACTCAATTAATGGTTATTTTCTTTGGAAAACTCAAGCGTGGTAGGTGCGATCTGCAAAAGCACCATAACCCCCTATAAAATCGAAGGAATCGGCACCTTAGAATTAAAACCGAACTTCTATTTGTGAACGAAGGAAATGTTTATACAAGGACACAATACCAAAACATCCCTAGCAACTACATTTTACCTCCCCACCATTAACTTTACCCAACATTTTTATAATTTGCAGAAAATTCCAAATTAAAACGCTGATAATACTAGTAAAACCCAATTGATAAAATTTTACGGTGACGACAACCTGGCTGAGTTGAGTTAAGCAATCGAAGAGTAGAGAAACCGAGAAAATACAGATCTCTCTGAACTAAAAACTTTGAATAACCACGACGTACATCGGTACACCTACATTTCCATAGCGATATTATTGATCTTTATGCTTCGGGAAAAGACAAATTGCATAAAAAGGTCAAGGACTGTTAAAGTAACCCCCACTGGATATAACGCAAACGGAAACCCCCGCGAAACCATAGAAGCAGGACATGGACATTCATTCAAATTAACTTTTACCGAAAATTAATTCTTATTTTCTCTCCTCACTGCAACCGAACACTTAAGTTGATGTAATACGAGTATTAATCAATGTACACTTCTTGTATAAGTTATAAGCATATTGAAATTTGTTTGTTTACTTACATATATCAGTTATTAATTATATTTGCCAAAATAAAGTACAGTAAAGTATAGTAAAGTAAATATATATATGGGACATTTCATTTCACGCAGAACGGATCATCTGCATACCCAAAATTGGTGTTAATGAACCTTAACGTTTGAGGTATCAAAATGTTCGTCTGGCCAAGAGCTTTCGGAAAATGACCGGCGAAATTTGAATTTGAATTAATAGTGAGAGGCGGAGGGACCCACTAAAAACAAGCACCTCAAAGGGAGTAGAAAACTACTACGTCCACGTTGTTGGTTCTGGGTCTAAGAGTAGTAATTTCTACTAAGAAATTTTGTCTGTCAACTTGGATCCGCTATTTTGAATTTTGCAAATTTGACTTCAGATTCGTAATCAGCGAAAAACCCCAAAAACCCCCGTATACTGAAAATGGGCTCATTTTTCACAATTTTTGCCGCCATCTTGGATTCGCCATTTTGAATTTTGTAAATTCAACGCCGCATTCGCAATCAGCGACTCCAAAAACAACCATGTATCGAATTTGGTGCAAATTAGTTGATTGCTAAAAATTCGTCTACCATATTGAAATTTTGACTGCCATATTGGAACCGCAATGTTAGAGTTTTTCATTCAAGCACACCAGCTTTTATAGGGTGTTCTTTAGCTACAATTTGAGCCAAAAGTCGATCGGATCGGTTGCGTATATTTTTTTTACAAGTTTTTTTTTGCCGTATACTCAAACCTTTTCCAGCTTCCAGCCGCCATATTGCATTTTGAATTTCGCCGGCAATTTTTCGAAAGCTCTTGTGCAGACGAACATTTTGATATCTCGAACGTCAAGGTTCATTAACACCAATTTTGGGTATGCAGGTGATCCGTTCTGCGTGAAACGTCCCATATATATATATATATATATATATATATATATATAATAATTAAAAACGGTGTAAGATGAGACGGTGTAATGACCCATGCTACATCTGCAGCGCACATATTACGCTACGGCCTGCATCACTTATTACTTTTAATTTCGGAAAACCCATCTTAACCGATCTCAATCCCATCTCAATCAACAGAGATCACCCTAAAATTCGAGACGAGAATGCACAAGTCGATTGGGAAAAGTACCACTCGATTGTTGGTTTAAGTTACCGCACGCTTGTTTACCCGGCAGTCTAAATGAATCGTTATTAATTTTCCGCCTGGTAACTAATTTGCGCAAGACAGCGGGAAACCAAAGTCCACTCCGGCGCGTGTAACTTGACCGGCCCATCAAGATCCGTCTCAATGTCCAGTCAGGGGAAATTAACTAGAAAACGAGACGCCCAATCAAAGTGCGTCTTGAGTGCCAAGTCAGAGTAAAATCCTGGAAATATTCGATACAACTAGTGGGAGAAGAAGTTCACCATTTAAAAGGGCATGTTCCCGCTCGATCGGGGCTTTTTTCGGTTAATGATTGTCTTCGGAAGTGATCGGAGGAGGTCGTGTTAAAAGATTGTACCGAGAATATTGTAATTTAATTTAGTGATCAAGAGAAATAAAAACATATAGAAGTCAACTCAACTTTACTTGGACGAACGAGGTATCAGAGATCTTCGCCCCGGCAAGCATTCCTGGTCCCTGCCGACAAAGACTTGCACGGCAATACAAACCACTATATATATAACAAGATCTATATTGCATACTTTAAGGCACGCATTTTCTATATAATATATTTGCCAAAAAAATATATTTTTTGAATATGTTTATAAATGATTAAAACTGAATCCAATCAATAGATTTATAAGAAAATTAAATAAAAGTTTTCATGTTTTCAACTTCAAGAAATGCCTTAATTGTCTTAAATAGTTGATATTTCAAAATACACCAAAGCTTTATATTGCACACAAATTTATATACACGACAAAAAGCGAAAGCTGCTGCTTTTACTATACTTACACAGTTTTCTTTTATTTAGAAATTACATACCATTAATTGTGCAGAGAGATATGTATTTTCAAAAGATATATTTCAGCTAATCTAAAGATGTCTTTTCTCGAAAAATGAGACGCAAAAGTGTTTCGTTTAGCACTACACTAAATTCTTCTCCTCTGGCATAAATTGTGAAGCAAGACGCTGCCAATTTTCATTACTGTGTGTAATATTTGTGTGAACATGATTAAACTGCTTCAGGTCATCTGGGGAGGGCGCACTAAAAAATTTTGTTGTAATTAATTTTCATGAAGAAATATTTTCGTATGGCACACTGATCATTTTCAGTAGAACAGATGGATGGAGTTAGTCAAGTAAACGAGCATTTTCTTATTTTCGCTGCGAATTTTGTTAGTTAAAGGAATGATTTTGGTAGATAAAAGGACCTTCTTCAAAAAATTAAAGGAAGTTGATAACATATGAAACTCCAATTAAAGCTTGTGGAATACTTCTTGGAAACGAATTGGCCAAAATTATGCGTAAACTAGTCTTAACAAATTTTAGCAAATTAGAAAAGTAGCATTAAAAATAAAACATGTCTTAAAACTAATTTTAAAATTAAATGCAATTATACAGCTAGCAATTCATCTATTGGAAATATGAATATGTTAATTAAATACATCCATTAGTTGCGGAAAACGTGCGGTTAATTATTCCAAAAGATACAAACATAGGTTTTTGAGTAAACGGTTTTGATTAATCACTTCCAACAACTTTTTTATTTGGGGCTAGGCGGATTAAAGGGTAATATATTACTTGGCCGACGTCCCTTTACAAGTAGTCTGTGAAATATACAAAAATCATAAAATAACACGGAGAATTAATAAATAAGTGAGAGTGAAAAATAGGAACTCTGTCGTTGAGAGAGGATCATCAAATAATTCTTTATTTTTTGGTGTGTCTTATTTCATTGTTGGCGTGTTCTGTAGGGAAACACAGCGATGTTGTAAGTTGATGGCGTTGATACGCAAAGCAGGTGTGATTAACTTTGTCCCAATCTTGTTAATAAGCGTTAGGAATATTTAGTTGTTTTAAGTTAGAGAGAAAGCAGAGTTTAGTAGAAAATCGATGCACACGATGCATGAGTATTGAATACTGAATATTGAAAATATTAATGGTTTTGCTTGAATTAAAAAATGGTAAAGCTTTTAACTGTCAGCCCTAAAGTGTACAATACCGAGAGTTAAATAAATGATTTATCACACAAGCCATCACTGCATAATACGAGTATGTGAGTGTATATGGAAATAAACCATCAAATAAAGCATATTTTCCCTCTATTTCGATTAGGTCGTAATAGAAAAAATTATTACAAAAAAGGTAACAAAAATTAAAGGTTAAGGGTTAATATCACCGTAATTGTGTTAAACGTTAAATATAAGACTAAAGAACTACTCATTTCGGGCATAACGAAAAACTTCTAATTTTGCAAATACCTACTCCACGTTGGTTTTTTGTTTGAAAATGTTTATTTTTTAAAAAATTACTATGCTGAAGAGAAATAATTATTAAAATTAATAGCTTCTGTTTTAAATAAAAAATGAATTAATAAACAAATTGATAGTAATTTTTTAAAAAGTAAACATTTTTCAAACAAAGAGCCAACGTGGAAAAAAGCATCTTGTACTCTACCTCGAAGGTGGTGCGGAGAGAAGCGCACGTTTCATGAGAAACATAAGGTTACAACTCTGTGAATCAAACTATCTCAAAAGCGGTGACTTGTACAAGAAAAAGTTATAATATATTTTGTAGGAAAGGCCATAGGGGGATAAGAAGGGGTAAAGTACCCCGCGCCGATTATGGCCGTTATATTTTTTTTATCGTCAGAACTAACACAAGTAACAATTTGGCCAAGTTTCATCCCTTAATAATTAATCCTCAAGGGGTGAGAATTAATTTTAAAAATTTTGAAAAAAAAATTAATATCTTTTGAACGCGTTGATTGTTGTAGATGTCAGTGGAACTGAAAACTGGATATAACCTAAAAAATTTTTTTTTTTTTGTCAAAAAATATTTTCAGCCATTTTGAATTTTGTTAAATTCACCAAAATTTTGTTATAGCTTCCTAACATAGTTTTTTTAACATATATTTTTTCCAGATTTTTTATCCACCGGCGTGACATCTAAAAAAAAAAATAAAATGTCGATTTTTAATAGTTTTTTGTAGGTTATGACTGTACGGTAAAATCACCAAAAATTGTTTGTGAGTTTCTGGCGTAGTTTTTTACAATATATATTTTTTCCTGGGTCTTAAGTCAGACTGAGAATTTGGCACACACGGTTTACCCACGAATACCTCCTACGGCGCAAAGACCAACCCCTTTGCCCACACTGTACACAACCCCTCACAGTTACCCACATTCTAACCTCCTGTCCCAAATCTTTTAGTTACTTTTCTTCTCCAAACCTCACAACCCTATTTGATCCTAACTTCCTGGAACTCCTCAATCTTAAACTCCCCCCGTAAATTAGGTGGTTAGGGTATAACGGGCATGGAGTATAGTTCACCTTAATGTCTTAATAGTGTCTTAATATTTTTTGAGGATTTGTTTTCGCCATTAGGGAATTGATAATAAAAAAGGAAAAGAAGATAATTTAGGGGAGTTTAAGATTTTTAAAATAAATTCTTATTTATAAATTAATTATTAAGGCATGAAAGTTGGCCAAATTGTTACTTGTGTTAGTCCTGACGATAAAAAAATATAAAGGCCATAATCGGCGCGGGGGCACTTTACCCCTTCTTATCCCCCTATGGCCTTTCCTAAGCTACAAGTTTGATAATACATATTTTTTCTGTAAAAGTGACCATCAATGAAATATTCATGAAAAACCGTTTTAGGTCACTTATGACCCCATGTAAAATTTCTAGCGGCACTCGAATCGATGAGAACTTTTGACATTTTATTAAGAACGACAATGTTCATACCAAATACGGGCTTTCCGGAAATTTTTGCGAAGCGCAATGTCTAATATCTCTGAACTAAATAACAAAAAATAAAATCCGCAAGGTGTCGAAATCTCCAAAATTCATAAACATGGAACATAATGTTAGTAAAAACTCTTCTGCAAAGAAATCACCACGGAATCATAGCAATTTCACTTTAGAATGATAAAAGCGTCCTCATTTTGGAAACGTTACAAGTATTTGGAAAAGTACTTGCGGCTACGGTACAACGAAATTATCTGGGTAAATGTCTGAATATATGTAGCTCTTTTCGCCTTTTGGATCATAGTAGTCATGTACATATTCATCAGCTACAAAGTTAAAAAAAGTTTACTTTGTTGAAAATTATAAATTTGTCACGCAACCTATGATCCTCTATCAATCGGTGAAGTTTGAGTTTTGAACCACTTTCTCCGATAAAACAGTAAATAATGAATTTCCTTCTGTTTGCTTTGCTTAACCGTCAGATTGATAATACTTTTAACTTAAAATAAAATGCTAATTCGTATCACTTGTTTTGGGGGGCCTCAATAGCTCGGTTGGTAACGCGACGTGTTGACTTATTATTATGTTCGTGTTATATAAAATGTTTTTTGATAAAAAACCAAACAATCCCAAAGTTGATACAATTAATAGCACAGCATTATTTTTGACTTATTTTTACCATCATGGTTGGTGGATGGTGGATATCGAAAAAATATTTTACTATAGAGTACCTGTACCATGTGAGAATGAGACAGTCCAAAACCTTCAATTATTCTGGAACATGCCAAAAAGGCGTCTTGAAGTTATGTCCTTTTTTTTAATACAACACTGCCACAAAATCCGAATTTGTAAACATGGAGGACGATATTTGGTTTTATGACATTTATTTTTGAATCCATATCCTCTATAGCAAACCAAACAGGTCGATAGAGAACGTATTATATATCTCAAAATATCTTAGATGTGTTCTTTGGTGGTAGTCCCATGAAATTACAATAGTTTATGTATTGGATTCAAACTTTTGATATCATTTCTGAAATTAGTGACCCTGTAGAACCCAAAGTACTTTATTCAATGAAATACCGTAACATTTGACTCCACCGGAGGAGTTCCTATCTTATTTCCAAAATTTTAACTTGTTTGATGGAATTACTATATCAAGAGTCTAAATGCTTTTTTTTGGAGTCAGCGAATTGGAAATTACGAAATATTGGCTACATAGTTTGTATGATGATTGTATTTATTTTCCTAGTCTAGAATACCCCTTTAACTATTACGAAGGTGTGGGTTATTTTGATATAGCTTGAACAAAAGTAAGTAAATTGAAATAAATCCTTTCTTTTAAAAAATTTAAAATGAACCTAGAAATTTTTTTTTTAAAAAACTTCATAATTATTCTCTTCACGTCAGATAGATTTATCACTTTTATTTGAGAAAATTTATTTAAGGAAATGTTAAGAATAATTTTCTATACTACGTACAAAAATTAAAGCAAATGTTCAATTAAAGCTAGGATCCCATAAAAACCAAACATTGAATATGAGACAAATAACATGCACGGTGCTAATGAATTGTGCACAAAGAATGCAGTGATTAACTTTAGTGTTACACATAATTGCGAATTACTTCATTTTGTGACATCTTTGTGAAAGAAACTTTTTAATAATAACATTATTACCTATATAAAAATTAATTTTATAGTCATTGCACAACGAATCCAGTCAGTCGTTGATAATAAAGAATACTTTTTCTGTTAGAGAGAATTGCGCCTTTGCATTCTTTGTGTATTTTCATAAAAAAACGCAAAAAGGTTAGAAATTATTAGACGATTAAAAAAAAAAAGTTATCGGAAGTTATCAAGAAAATCTGTAATTAAATTGTTAAATTAGGCTTATCAACACAACAAAGTAAAGCAATACAATAGGACAAACTGGAAAACACTACAAATAAGAATATCACTTCTTAATTTAAATTGTAAACAAAATGCTTACAAGCAGTAGTAAACGAGCACAGTTATGATTTAAATGTGTTTCCCTTGTGTGATTGTAAGAAGTGTTACTTTGTTTGTTTATTCATAAAAAAAGCTTTAAGAGTAATAACTCCAATTATTTTACACATGTAAGTTACCTCATGCTTTAGAATATTTTTTAAACCATTTAATATCATATATGTCACTTAAATTCGATTGAATACTTATCAATTTTACTTATGAATTTTGCTCTTTGTACCTTGGTGTATATTTCGAATAATTTTACAAATGAGTGACTGGTAAAAATTCATTAACAGTTTTATAATTGTTCGTAATAAATTTCGTATTTCTTATTTAAAAGTGAATTAAAGTTTTTGAGCATTTGTCGAAAAAAACAAGATCGCTATACTTGATTAATTTTTTTTTTATTAAATTAATTAATTTAAACTTCTCTAAAAACAATAAAGATGGAGATTCAAAACGTCTTCTTTTCACAAAAGTTTTAAAAATTATTCCTAACTTAGTCCACTTATTGCTTTAGTTTAACAAAGGAGTTTCGTTATAATGCTCAAGATATTTGCTTTATACTTAGTAATTTAATAAAACATCTTATGAGAAGAATAAAAATACTAATATAGTTTAAACAAATTTTAAATAAGTGATAGAAAAAGCTATTTTTATTGCTGGGTGTTAGCTAACAGATAAAAGATATCATAAAAATTAGGTCATTAAATGTATATTCCAGGTCGCTATAGGCGATCGATTCCATGTTATTTAATTGTCAAAAGGAATTAAAAGTTAAATACATATATACACATAAGAGCTCCTCCGATGTTTTGCAAAAATATTGAATTTAATTACCATTTAAACCAGCCACGTGCTTTACAATTATTCGAAATACATTTTTATTTTTCTAAAAAAAACACGCAATTATACATACAACGAATGTATTAAGGCATAAAGCAACTCATGCTATTTAACACTAAATTTACATAAAAAAGAAAAGCAAAAATGTTTGTATTGTGTAAGACTCACCCGCTCAGTTCAAGCATAGAGCCTCTTCTTGTATTACGGCGATGACTTGCCGTTATTGGGAATGGACCGGAATGACCTTCGGTCACACCAACTCCGGTAATGGAGGCCGAACGTTTCTCTGCACTACGTCCAACAGGTGTTATAGATCCCGCTTGTCCGGCAGCATTTGAGCTCCCCGTTGGTGTAAGGGCTGGATCAGATCCAATTCCCTCGTTTGCACCGAGCACTCCTATTACTGATCCAGATCCGGAACTTTCCCGCCGGAACAAACCTATTACAGACTTAGCCTGTTTAGGTTTCGAAAGTCCACCTAATTTTTTTGTTTTTGGGTTTTTTGTTTTTTGATTTTTTATGTTTATAAAATGTCCCATTTGTTTTGTGTTAAATCCAATGATGACAATTTTTTTTTTGTGATTGCATATAGTAGCATTGTGGAAGTTATTTAGCAGGAGGATTGGCGCCATACATAGAATATACATGAGGTAGAGAAAAAAAAAACAAAAGAAAACAAAAATTTGAAATTTTAAAATTTGTGCAAGCAACTAATTTTGTTTTAAATAGTTAAGCATTTATGTGCAAACCAGCTTTTGGAGTGTTTGCAACTTTGCATTCATAAATACTTTTAATGAGGTAGTGCTAGCATATAGTTGTTGAGGAAAATATTATATCAACGTCTATGTAAAGAGGTGCAAAAGTCTAATCTAAAACGATTTATGCCAATTAAATTAACGATTAAGAACTACACATCTACAATATTTTAATTTATTTTGGGATTTAGTACAGTGATAATCAAGAAACGTATTCATAGAAAGCACTTATATTAGGTACAGAAATATGACATATTAACTTTTCTTCTTAATATTTATGGAGCTACTTAGTATATGCTACAGTGCTGTGCAAAACATTTGCAACTAAAACCCCAATTTTCTATGTCTTACTACAACAAACCTTAAATTCTTAAAACAAAAAAAGCTAACACAGTATTTTATTCTTTATTATATCTAATTTAAGAATATTAAAAAACTAAAGGTAACTATTCAATAAAAAAGGAGAAATATTCGTTTTTTCATACTAAGATACAAAACTGACTGTGCAAAACATTTGCAACTCCTTGACATTAACAATGTTGGCGACTTTAAATATATATTATCATTAATATTTGGTTGAATAGCCTTTATTTACAATAACTGCTGCACATCTTCTTGGCATAGAATTAAATAGCGACTCAATATGTAAAGAAGTTATATCATTCCAAGCCTTTTTTATACCATTAAAGAGTTCGTCACGGTTGTTGTAAAATTGACCCCTCATATTCTTCTTAACCAGTTGCCATAGCTTTTCTATGGGGTTGAGATCTGGGGACTGTCCGAGCCATTTCAAAACTTCAATGTTTTGTTGCGAAAACCAAGCCTGAAGAAGTCTAGAGGTGTGCTTGGGATCATTGTCCTGTTCGAAGCGCCAGTGCAGGGGCATTTCTTCCTCTGCGTAAGGGAGCATAACATTTTCCATAATGTTTTTGTAGTCCTCCGCTTTCATTATCAGTAGTATTTCATAAATAGGTCCCACGCCCTGAGCTGATAAACACCCCCAGACCGTTGTATTACCACTTCCATGCTTCAGAGTTACCACAGTTTATCGCGGATTTAGTCGTTTGTTCGTCGGTCGTCCTACTTTTTGCCCTCCACCTAGCCCCACTAAGTTAAACTTAAAGTTAAACACTCATCCGAAAAAAGGACAGTTCTCCATTTTTCTACGGGCCATTCTAAATGACTTTGAGCAAAGACAAGTCGAGCTCAGCCATTTTTTTCGGAAAGTAGTGGCTTTTTCGCTGGCCTGTATGTCTTAAGATCGATTTCTATGGCTCCTCTTCTTACTGTCGAAGGATCCACATCCAGGTTTTATTCGAAAGACCGAGATTTAATTAAAATTTAAATTCTACGATCCTCAGCCTTTGTCGTTTTCCTTGGTCTACCACCCTTTATGAATATTTTCAATACTCCCAGTCTTTTTAAAACTGCTTATAATTCTGGATATGGTGGATTTAGCTATTTTATATTTTTCACTAATGTCTTTTTAGGTTATACCATCTGTGTAAATAAATATTATTCGGTTTTTTATTTCGCTGTAAAATTAATTACCCCCATTTTAAGAACTTTTAGTTTAATTGCGTTTAAAGGAAAAAAATATTTTAATAATACACTTCCGCGCATGAATCGGAATAGAAAATTATTATTATTATTTTTTATTAACTATATATGGACTAGAAAATAACAGTTAACTAACAAAGTACTGCCAATTCTCATTTATTCCTAGAAAAGTATTTGTTGATATATAAAGTTGCAAATGTTTTGCACAGGCAAAATCGTTACGTTGAATAAAAAAATTGATATTGCTCCCTTATTACGGGATATTACATTCTGCTATTGTTATATCTGGAAACTAGACATAATAAAGAATAATGCACTGTAAAACTTTTTTTGGTATCAGTGGTTTAGGAAATTTTATAATGATCTGTAAGAAACTATGATTTTAGTTGCAAATGTTTTGCACAGCACTGTATATCGCCATTCAAGAGCAAGCCTAAAATAGATCAAGCAATTTAACGTCCAACACAAAATTTGTAAAATTTAAATTTTATGAAAAACGTTTTTATTGCTGCAATAATTTCAAGTTTTTGTTAATGGCTTTCCTAAAGTCTATTAATTAAATAATTTAAAATCTCAATAATCCAACTAACTACAGAATTTAATGGATAACTTTAATTCTTGAATTAATCGACATTGTCGATTATTAAGGGGACTTGATATACCCAAATTTCAAAAAATCAATATTTTTTTTTGTGATTAATTTTGATAGGATATACCTTCAAGAATAAAAATTTTATATTAAAGTCGAATTCGGTGCAGGCATTGCAGATTAAATTTAAGTAAATTTGTCCTTCAAAAATATCTCTTAAAAACTTTAAACGCGATTTTCTCAAAACCGCGTTTGTAGAGTTGGTGTACACAATTTAAAAAAAAAAAAAAAAAAAAAAAACACTATTGGACCGATTGGTCTGAAATTTTGATATGTTACTTGACACATGATTTTCCAGGGATTGAACCACGGAAAAAAATATTTTCCGAAAATTGTCCGATTTTCATCTGATTTTCTGGGCCAAAAATGTGCGTGTTTTGAAAAGAAGCCGAAATTTTCCTATTTTTTGATGAAAATTTTTACTTTTGGTTCAATCTCTAGAGATTTTCATACCAATTAAAACCCTTTACTTTCTTTTTTGTCAGGCGTTCTAGTGACTTAAAATCGCGTACACCGTGATTTTTTGAGGTTTTTGTGAAAAAATTCCTCCAGCCAAAAAACAGTCTGGAAAAATCTAAAAAAAATTCTTTGAAGACTAAGAAATAAATGTGCAAAGTTTCATTAATATATATCTTTGTTTACCTCAATTTTCCAATTTTCCAAAAAACTAATTTCAACTTGTGTGTCAAGTCCCCTTAAATTACTTTTTCAGGTTAATTATTCGATTATTTGAGATGTCTACAACGTAGACACACACAACCGTGCGATCAACACATGTAAAGCAAGATATCGCACGTGATCGATCGCTAATCATATTTTTGTGCTAATTAATAATTTCAATCGCTAACGATCACGTGCTACCTTGATAATGCTAATTATTGCACTGTAAGAGGGTTGATTTTTTGATTGCAATAAATAATTTCTGTTCTAACTGGCAACTAGAGCAATCGTTTCTTTTCATTGTATATAAATTACATCCTTGAATCCCCCTTGAATTAACAGAGAATTTTATCTTTAATAATGTAGAATGTACTACATTTGTGGAAAAGATATTATTTAAATGCTTTTGTTTTCCACAGCATACGTAACTTAATGTATAATTCTTAAAAAATAATAAAACGAATACATAAAAACGTACATTTCATTAAGACGAAATACAGAGTTATATTATTGCGCGAGTCGAGCATGACATTTTCATATTCAATAAAAATGAACATGACATTTTCATATTCAATAAAAATTTCTGTATTTCTCAGAATACTTTGATTTTTATTCCAATAAAACTTTAGGTAGCACTTATTGGTAAACTCTGTATATGCGATGGCAGCCTGAAAAGTCCCGGGTATTTACACATTGCTAAGTTGATTGTATTTTCGAAAAATACAGTAAATAACCTGAAATTTCAAGTTGACTTGACTTTGGCATTGTTTGTAAAAACTGAAAAGTTTGTGTTTTCTCCCAAATATTTTCGGGCCATGGGTTTCGAATATACTATCAAAATTTGGAAATTCAGGATATCGGATCCAATATAGCGAAAAAAATTTCTCAAATTTAATTGATTTCCAATCAAATATCCAAATTTGAAAATTCAAGATGGCGTATATATGAAGACCAATAATTCCACAAATTCGAGAAATTTTAATGACAATTTTCTAAACTGGGATCCAGAGGAAATTAATTATAAATTAGTAAATTTAAAATGGCAGGTACTTACACAAAATCAAGGCTTTTTAATGAATATTAGTACAGAGGAATTTTACAGTCCCTTACTTCGAATCTGTTAGGCTTGCCTCAAAATTTTGAAATTTAAGAAGAAGGTCCCCATATTGTGATTTCACATTGCTATTTAAGAAATTTCGGGTCATTTATTTCGGATCTGTTATATTTCGACATATAAAATGACGCTTTCAATGTAGCAAACAATATTTCTCAATTTTATGGGATTTCATGAAAACAATGAAAATTAATATAAAGGGGTGCGGATTTCTATAAAATACCGTCGTTCAGGCAAGAAGGCTTCGGGACCTAAAAGGCTAAAGTTTTAAATCACATATTCTTGCGAACAGTTTTTAATTTAACCGGGGACAATTTTGAAAGAAAACGTCCTCGTTCTATTTTAGTAACATCGCAATATAAAAATAGAATACTTGACAAGTATTTAATTAATTCGTTTCCACGATACGCCGAGTGAAAACAAGGTAATTCAGCTAGTGTCGAATAAAAACGAGTATCAAAATAGGTCCATCTTTCATTAGTATATTATAGTATTATCGCTGTCTTAGCCTTGCTCTAACATGGCAACATTATTTCCTTTGATCATCAATTTTATAATCGATACACTAAAGAAGTAAGCCTAGATAAGTTCTTTTATAAAGGTCTTACTATTTAATTAAAATTATTTTGCAGGAAAGTTGGGCTTCAAGTGTTCAAGTGGGAACCCGTGCACAGAGGCATGGTATTTATTTTTGGAGTATTTCAAGAAATAAATATAATTGTTCCTCGCGACTGGAGTTGTGAGCTGGCAGAACTTCTATAGTCTATAAGTCTTGTAAGAACAAAAAATAATATTTTTTTAAATTTTCATATAATTTTTCAATGGATAAAATAAAACAACAACAACAAAATATCTAGAGATTTAAAAGTAATGTGACTTTAAAACGATTCGATAAATATTGACTTCTTAACAAAATTTTTTAAGGGGACATTTACTTTCTAAATCGAATTTAGATTTCGAATTTTAAAAATAAATTGTTATTTTCATAAATGAGTTCTAAAATATCACAGAAATAAATATACTTATAAAAACCATTTTAAGAAATTCAATATATAAAAAAAAAGTTATAGACACATTTGTAGTAATACCTTTCGCTTATTGTACCTTAAAATTATCGAATAAAAACTTTAATCGAGTTTTTATCGAAACAAAATTTTTTGAAATCGTAAGACACATTTCTCAGGCTCAAATCATCCGATTTGAAAAAAGCACAAAGCATTATATATATATATATATATATACAAATCTACCCTTTTTACAGGGGTAGTACACCCATGAAAAGGTCGATTTTTCAACACTTTCGAAATCTTGAATAAAGTGACGAACACATTTTTTTGTAATAATTTTTTAGGTAGGCTAGGGAAATGTTTAAGGAACATAACGCATTTTGAATTTTGACTTAATTTTTTTTAGGAAGCTCAAAAAGTGTCTCACCGTTTAAAATGTGACTTTTGTAATGCTCCCTCTATCGCCGATATGAAGAATAAAAAGTCATCAAAAAAATGCTTGTTATGTTCAATACATATATTATATTCCATAAGAAAGTTTTTTTAATAAATTTATAAATATTTTTTTTTTCGAATTAGAAAGTATATGTCCCCTTGAATCATTTTTTATTTTAATTTTGATAGTTGTTTACCCAAAAAACAAATTGATGGAGTTAATTGGTCGAATAGTTTTCTGGTTATTTATCCGACCAGTTTGAGGAAAGTAATTTAGAGATAATCGTTTCAAGCTTGTGGGATTAAAATATGTATGACGGATGTTTGTTCTCTAAGCTGTAATTGCAACAATATTTTAATTTTTGTATGCAACTTTATGGGTATCTTCTCCGAAATTACTAACGAATAGCTAACAAAACAAAAACAAAATTGACCACCCAGGAAACTAGGTTTCTTCTTAATTGTATTTATAATTTTATAACTAATATTGTTTTACCTATGCTCTTATGGTGAAGAATTTGAAAAGTTGTTAATTCATAACAGTTTGAATACTATACATTGGCATTATCGATAACATTGTGCAATAGTAGAATAGCTCCAGTAATTAAAAAATAAATTGTTTCTTTAAATACGAGAAAAGAGAAAATCATTGTTGTCGAATATAATTAAAAAATTACAATCTTTTTTAATCCCAAAACAAATCAACGTTCAACTGTCTACGTTACGTACTATTTTTTTTTATTAGATTGCATGTATTGGATTTCCTTTTATCCATTTTAACTAATGGTTAAGTGCTATGTAAAATACTCCATAAAAATTTATTTAATCACTAGTAAATTAATCATTGCTCAAGAGATCTTTTGGATGTCTACAATGTAGCGAAATTTTGTATTTGTTGAAAAATTTTTCATGTGCTAAAGAAATTGGTTGCAATATTTTTGTTTAAAAATAAAAAGTTCATACAAATAATCCTTTAAAAAAACTTAAATTTTTTTAAATGTATCATAGCTTATTAAAGTCCCTGACAGCTTTTGTGGAGCAAAAAAAAACAATTATTTCAAATCAAATGAAAGTAGACTGGATTAGTAAATAATATGATTTGTTGAAATCATAATCATCATAAGTCGCAAATTTTGTGTATATTAAATATTTCACAATAGTTCATTTATTCCGTTTATGAAACAAATAATTAAATAATTAACATGTTTTTACAATATTCGGGTTGCAGGAGAAATTTAACTACTGAAATTAATTTATGCTATATTGATGATAATTAAATTTAAAAATGAAAAAGTAATAAAATGGGATTTATAAAGCACATGATTTTTCTAAATAACCATTTTTAGAGTCTTTGCATTTATGTTTTGTTTTAGCACCAGTTATATGAATCAAATCATGCTATAAGATTATTTCGGTTGGAATATTTTACACAGCTTCCATTAATCTTCCTACTCATCAAATTTAAGTTAGTAAATACCGTTTAATCATGCTTTGTTATCATACTACTGATCGTCAGTTAGCAGGATCACTTGCGAAATGTCATGTTTAAAACAATGCATCTCTTTAATTAAATTCCATAGATATTGTAACAATTCAATGAATGATTTAATGGGGTATTACAAAACACAAAACAACATTTTCATTTGTTTGTTTGTAAAAATTTCCCAATTTTCAAATTTCTTAAAATCTCTAATCTAACATCAATGCAGTTATAAATGGTTAGATCTCGAAATGTAAACATTGTGATTATGTAAGAGAACATAAGGAGTATTCATCCACGTTTTGTTATATTTGATATTATGTCATTGTAACAGGTGTAAAAATATCGGATGTAACTAACTATGATAATATGAAATTGTACACTCTGTATAATGATACAATAGGAAATACAATAAGAGGTATATACTGCTGTAAAAGAAAAATTAGGAAAAACTGGAGAATTTTAAACCTTATACTTTAACATTTTGTACAGGAATCTTACTTTTTCTATATTCCTCATTAAACAAATTACTCTATTATGATTGTTATACTCGGAGGAGAATATGTTGAAATATAAATTAATTAAAAAATTATAGGTGCTCATTTTCCTGGTTAGGCTACAAACTTTTCAAATGCCCCTTATATTTACTCGGATTTAGATCATCAAGCAAATTTTTATTGCTGCGTGAAAATTAATTTTAGATATGATCATTTATTTTATTAAGAAAACATATTGAGCTAAACGTGAATGTAGTAACAATCACATCCAAATTCACAACTCATGAAATGGAATTTATTTGAATGGATTGTACAATCATAGTGTAACTGAGAATTCTAACAAAATTTAGATTAATTAGAGTGAGAGTTTTAAAATAAAAGCAAACGATAGCTCGATAAATCGACAATATTAAAACTAATCGAACCTTTAACATTTATAACTGCATGTAAATATTCTAAATACATAAAATAAACAAAAGAAAGAAGAAGACGTTTTGAGACAGACTCTAAATTACCTAGGAAAGTTGCACTTGGAGAATTGTACGCCAAATACTCCTTGTTGGAGGCCCATGCCGGGAATTCATTTTGTTTAATAGCGCCTCCATCTTCGTTCTCATCCTCGTTTCTTTTCCAAGGTAATTGAGATTCTGTAGCAGTAGGCGTGGCCACTCGGCGCTCCCCATCTGAGTCGGGCATGACTTTGTCTTCTTCAGGAATTACAGCTGTTTCACCAACTATAGAGAAATAAAATAAGAGACGTGATTTTATTTAATTTAAATATTGCTTTCGAAAAAGGAATTATTAAAAATAACTTCAGAGAAGAGCATGCGATTGAGTTAATAGACGAAAATTGGGACCACAGCGCTGAGCAAGTACAAGCATGCAGCATGCAATTGGAACGCGATTGGTAGAGCTAAATGATTTTATCTTCGGGGACTGCCTTAAATGAGATTGCACTCGTTCTTCAAAAGTTCAAAGGAGGTATTCGCCAAGACGACAGGACATAACGGGTGTGCTTAAGCCATTTGCATCCATTGATTAGGTGGCAGTGTTCGATATTTACATGATTATTAGCACTTGCTATCGGGCTGGTTTCACTAATAAAACTTGCTCTGAGTATCATCTGAAAATATCTATAAAACTTCTAAAACTGCTGGATAAGCCAAGCGCACTGAAGAGCAATCGAAAATAAATATAATATGAATCAAACTAGTTGCTGCAAAACAAATGCGGTTTGTCCATCAAATAACAAAAATAGTTAAATGAGTGTACAGTTGTCTAACACCATGAAACAGCAAGGCCTCTGGATAATGCATAGGCCCTTACTTTTATATTTTATTCACTTTTTATTAAAAATAATAAAATCAAAGAGCAATGAGCATCTAGTAATGTTGCATTGTATTTTTTTATTTATTTTTTTATAACGAGATACGAACATTCTGCACGTACCAAAATTTTGGTAGGAACGGTCTCTACGCCATGGAAGTATTAATTCGGCCGCTGTCGGCCCTACATCGGGTGGTATTTTTTCTGGACTACCGCCGCGTGATGTGTACGTTTTAACAATTCTTGCCTTGGATGCATCGAAACCGGGAAGATTTTGTATATGTGCAATTAGAGAATTATTATTTGCACGATCCGAGTCAGCTGGATGTGTGATACAAGGAAAAGTATTTACAAACAATTATATTTTTTGTTCACCACAATATTAAAGAATATTGAAAAATTACTAAAGTTGGAAAGAAATAAAGTTGAAAAGGATATAAGAAAGCCAAAATCAATTGGGAAGACGTTCACTTTTTGGTTGAAATGAAAATAAATTATTCATAAATTAAATAAAAAAGAAGTGTTTTTTACAGTAATTTGCCATTTTGCTCAAGCACTAATCTGTAAATTAATATCGCACTTGAAAGTAACCATTTGACCTTAAGCTACTTTTAAACTAATATTAAAAAATTCGTTTACCGCATGGTGTAGAATAAGGCGCACACTGACTACTACGTGCTACATAATAAGCGTTTTAAAATCGTTACATTGCAGTTGACCTACATACATATTAAGTAAATTTTTATCTAAAGCGAAAAAGCTTGGAAGTCATCCAACTTCAACTCTCAGAAATATTATAGTTATTGGAAGAGATTGTAATGCCATATTTTCTCATTAATATTTGGCTTCCTTAGATGTGTAAATTAATTAAATCTTAACTTAGATGAGAATGGCAACTAAATAAAAAGAGGTGATTTTTATTAAATGTTCTTTTCACATTTTCTTTAGTATTTCAAAAACTAGATTTGGTAATTTTATGTAATCTTCTCCTAAAATTTTAAAATTGATGACGACATAATGAGTGTTTGAGTATCTGATAGCTTTATTTCTTGGCTAAATTCACAATCGTTTCAATGCCCCCTTGCAAGATTTGAAATACCGCGACTTCAACAAAAGATTATTTGTGCGATGGGATTTGTGAAAAATCCTTTCACTGGAAATGTTTAAAACGTTGTGGTAGAGCTCCAACATCTAAACTTATTACTTGCAATGAGTATCTTGACATCAATGTAATGTGTTAAGGCTTGTAAAAATCTTAACAGCATCTACATCTCATGAACAATTCCTAATTTTAAATCAATTTAATGTTTTTTCAATATTCTTGAATATATTAAGTCACAAGGGGTCTCAAATCTTAATATCTCCTGAAGAAGAATTAGCAATTCCTCCAAGCCTATTGTGTCCTTCCTTCTCCTGTCCCTGATGTAATATCCAACAAGCTCCTTGATTCTACTTTTCGGCCTCCTGGGGTTTTGGTTAAGATCTTTATACCTAAAAGTTCAGAGCCTATACGACGATCTCCTGCTTTTACTAATAAACTCACGTCTTCGTCCAACGCGACCATACAAGAAAAATCAAAAAAAAAAAAAAAAAAAAAAAAAAAAAAAAAAAAAAAAAAAAAAAAAAAACTAAGCAATAATATGACTCCATCTCTTTATCACCAAAATGTAACGAGTAGGTATAAGAACTAAAACTAGAGACTTTTTCAGCAATCTGTTGCTGCCAGCTTTGATATTGTCGTGCTCACTGAGACTTCATCGCGGTTTTTGTGATGTCGAGTTGTTTGATTCATTGTATCAGGTCTTTCATAAGGATAGATCCGATGGGTCAGAAGCTCGTGGTGCCGTGTTCTCATTGAGTGCAAAAACAATCTTGACATCGGATTGGATTCACTTCTTGGTGCTTCTAGTTCTAGTCTAGTCTAGTTCTAGCTTCTTGCTCTAAAAATTATTCTTGGACACAAAAGTATATGTTTGTTAAATGGGTTTGCTCTTATTTGTCAGGACGCACTCAGCGCGTGTCCTTCCGTGGATCCCTGTCTAAAGAAATATTTAATACTTCTGGATTTCCTCAGGGAAGTCACCTTGGACCACTGTTGTTCATCTTTTTCATAAATGACTTGTGTGTGTGCTTAAAACACTCTAAAATTCTGTGCTATGCTGACGACGCGCGGTTGATGAAAATGAGGTTACTTCCTTAGCTTATATTTGTTCATTAATTCTAGTGCTCTTCATTTTACTCCAAAATTTTGGATAAAGTTGAGAACTGTTTAAATACATTCAAAAACTACTGATGAGAAATGAATTCTTTACTTTAAAATTTAGGAAATTGCAATGAAATTGGCTAGCTGATCCTTCATAAATACTTCCGTAAGTAAAGGGTGTTTTTTTTTTTCAGCGCGTCTAGATTTCGAATTTAATTAAAACACATAAAAATATAGCAAATGATCATTAATTTGGTATTATCGAAAATTGATTTTCTAACATTTAATATTTAAATTCAATTTTCGGCATATACAAGCTACCAATTAAGTATCGCATCCTATCTATCCAATTTTTTACTACTTTTTCGAGCATTTGGGTCATACATCCGCAATTATACGTCTTATGTTAACTTTCAATGCGTCAATTAAAGCTGGTTTATCAGTATAGACACATATCCCCGCAAAAAATGGTCCAGCGGTGTCAAATCACACGAACTTAGGCTAATTGATAGGACCATTTCTTGAAATAAGATTTTCGCCAAATTGTACTTTCGATAAATCGATTGTTTCTCTCACTGTCTGAAACTGGTGAAACCACCAGTCATCAACAACAATGTCCCGAAGTTGGAAACAATAAGTCGCGGGTCATAGCTCTGTAACTCACCACTAACGATTATTCGGCCCATAAAAATCACAAAGTTCTCTATGTTTTTATAACTAAGCCCTGATTTCGGAAATAAATTCCCAGTATTTGGCTCCGTTGCTGCGATTATGATTTATTAAACCTTATTGAAGAAAAGTTATATTGGCACTTCAAACAAATTACAGCTCATTTGCAGTTTTTACTTCAGAAATCCGGCGTCTCTTAAAAAACACCTTAAAATTACTTATTGGATAATGTCTTTACTTTCATGGAGCAGTCACGCGGTTGATTGGTTGATTACTTTTCAGAATATTTCAATCTCTGCTTTATGGATGGAATTTTTGTCTTTCATTCTAAAGTGTTATTTACTAAATGCTATACAAATTTCTCTACCCAAATTTATATTGTCTAAGAAATAAGTTTTAACAAATTAAAAGTGTAAGAAATCATACATAAAACCAACAACTGAGTAAGAGGATAAAATACTCGCCAAATACCTAAGCTAAAAGAAAATACCACATCCATCCCCTCACCGAAACAATTACGAGGGGTGATCCAAAAGTAATGATAATCAATATGAAATAAGGGAATTTTAGTTCAAAAAAAAATTTATTTCTATACATAGTCTCCTAGCAAAACAATACATTTAGTCCATCTTTTTTCTATACCCATAATTTCCTTTGATAAAAATTCTTTGCCTTGACCTTCCAAAAACGCCTCTACAGGAGTCATCACCTCGCTATCGTCGTCAAATTTTTTGCCTCAGATGTATTGCTTGATCCGAGAAAAGAGGTAAAAGTCACTGGGAGCCAGGTCTGGCGAATAGGGTGGGTGTTCGAGCAATTCGAATACCGTTTCTTGAATGGCAGCCATCGCGACGGCGGCTTTGTGAGCCGGTGCATTGTCTTGGTGAAACAACACTCCAGCTCGCAGTTTGCCTCGTTTTTTTTGCTTGATGACCTCCCGCAATCTTCTTACTTGGTCTGCATAGTAAGAGCCCGTAATAGTGGCTCCCTCTTCCAAGTATTCCACCATAATAATTCCTTCAGCGTCCCAAAAACCAGACGCCATAACCTTTTCTGCCGAACTTGACACCTTGAATTTCTTCACCGTTGGGGAAGAGACTCGTTTTCAAGTCATTGACTGCTGTTTGGTTTCCGGATCAAAATGGTGGATCCAGGTCTCGTCCATGGTCACGAAACAAGACAAAAAATTTTCCTGATCCGCTTGGAACTTTTCGAGATTCACCCTTGAAATGTCGACTCGTTTTTTCTTTGGCTCGACGGTTAACATTCTCGGCACACAACGCGCAGAGACGTTTTTCATATGCAGTTCGTTCGCAAAGATTCTTTGAACACTGCCATATGAGATCCCTGTGACCTCAGCTACATGCCTTATGGTCACTCTTCGATCTGCTAACACGACATCAGTGCAGTGAGGGACGTGGATGGGCGTCCCTCGCGATGTTCATCTTCTGTGGATGTTCTACCCAGCTTAAACTCCTTTACCCAGCGCACAACTGTGGAATATGGAGGAGCAGAGTCCCCCAACGTTTCGGCTAAGTCGCTGTTCCTCCGTCCTCGGAAAATAAATCCTAAAAATAGACATAGAATTAAAAGATAATAAAACATATTTATGTGCAAAATTCAAGTTGCACAATTACTACAAAAAAAAATAAAGATGATGATAAAGTCATAAATAAACGTACCTAAAAACAATTAATGTAGCCACAGAGTCCTCTCCGACGTTAGCGAAGCCCTAAAAAAACACATATAAACAAAAACAATATGTAGCACGTACCTGTTTGATAAAGTCCGTATGAAGCTCGGCATTCATATTCCAGTGTGACACACTCATTCTTCGGGACCCTGAAACACATAAATTGCACAAAAACCGGCACTGTTGTTAATAATATTAACAAAAACCGCGAAGAAAAACACCGCTGTCAACCGGTCACTTCACTCGACTTTTGACGGCTGAACTTTAAAGGTACCCGCATCAACGAGACATCAATCGCCGTAGAATTTTGCGGCGAATTCACTACGAATAAACAATTGACAAAAGGGTAACGCGCCGCCGAGAAATTAATAAAATTAAATTTTCTCATTAACACTAATGTGTTAGAGAGAGAAAGTGTCAGAGCGAGACACACTGAGGCCGAGTGGAGAATGATGGCCAATTCGTCTTCCACATGAAGTGTGAGCCTTGCCAGGATTGATGTGCACTTCGTACGTAATGACGTCAGAGCGGCGACTTGTACACAATTTTTTGCATTTGCGGGCGGCCAATGTATTAAAACCAAATAATTGCACCTTATAAATTAATAATTATAAGTATTGGCTCGGCTGTAATTGAAGTTTCATTAGAAAAATGGACCCAAAGGTGGACAAAGTGATTCCACAACGAGTTCCACAACTATATGGCATCCTCAAAAGGAGTAGAGACTTGCTCAACGGTTCCAGTTTTGCCGTTACTTTAGTATAAAAGCCGACGAAAATCGGACTTAATCATCTTTTTCGTTTAAAGCCAGTGGATATCGCTATAGAGTACACGTAAGTGGAAACTCTACTGCTCTTCCTACAGCTATCGCGGTGTTAGGACTTAGAAAAAATTGTATTAGGGACTTAGAAATTTTACAAGTGTACAAATTCAGGACTTAGGATTTTTTTTGTATTTTGAACTTAGAATTTTTTCTAATATTTTTTGGACTTAGAATTTTTTTGTTATTTCTTTCTTTTTTAACTGAGAATTTTTGTAATTGAACTTAAACTTTTTTTTTTTTTGAATTTTTTCACTTTCTTTTAACTTAGAATTTTTTTTTTCTTCTTTTTTTTTTTCAAAAATATTTTTTTGGCTTGCAATATTTTTCTTTGCTTTCCGCTTTTTTTTGGTTTTTCTTTAACGTAAATTTTTCAACAAAACTTTGTAAATTTAAAATAATTTTTGGTATTTTTTTGCTGGATGAAACTCATATACAAGTCCTGAATTTTTTCGTAAACTATTCATTATATTGTTACTAGTTTTTACGTAGAAATTTATATTTAGTTTAATTATTCAAATAATTTGTTCTTTGAATTGCATGAATTAAATTTTTGGTTTTTTTAATTTTTTTATTTTTTCTATTGCTAAGTATTGGATTTTATTTTGTTCTTTTTTTCTTTTTCTTTTTTTTTTCTCTTTTTTTGAATTTACAACTGTACAGCGCATTTACTGTAAAAAATTGAAGCTAATAAAGCAATCACAAGTTTTTGCATATCCGAACGAGTTTTTATAAACCTGTGGAAATTCCCATTCCTCTATTAACAATTTACTAACCAGTCGCTGTGTGTGTCTTTGGTAGACTTTTTTTTTCAAAACAGAGGTACTTGATAACAGCTCTGATTTCGTTTTTCTCCATTTTGATGTTTTCTCTCCGACTGTTCGTACTCAAATGAATGTACCTCCCAGAAATCGTGGCCTATTAATATGATTGTTTTATGCTGACCTAGTAGATATATGAGGCAGCAAAAAAAAAAAAAATTGTTTCATATTTTTATGTGCTCTACAAATATCCGATTATCATTACTTTTGGATCACCCCTCGTAAAACTGACATTCCACACAGAGATAGCGATTAAGATTTATTTTATAAAAAAATCGAGGTGCATGTCATGCGGATTATCTGAAGTATACGGATCCGGAATAACACAAAATCCTCAAAGTAGAGGTTAAAGCATTTCATGTATTTTTTTTTTCTGTACAGTTTCAAGTGCATTAAATACCAATTCATATAAAATTAGTTTTTCCGCTTATTAAAATCTCAAAACAAAATAACTTTATGAAGTAAAATAAGGAAGATAACAAAACCAAAAGTAGAAATCGGAAGAAAACTCAAAGACACACATACAAGGGAGGCACATTGTATAAAATTTTAAAAGAAAATTAACTTTTCCGTTAGAGACTTGAAAAAAATCCGTTTAAATATTTTAAGAATTTTGATTAGGTATAAAATGTTTGCTGTTTCTGGGTTTATGTCTGTTAATTTTTTGACAAAAATAATGAAAATGACTTACGTGATGATTTGGCGGTAAAGGTGAGTCCATCATCCCAATCCTCATTCGCAGGTCCATTTGCTGATGATTTTGGATTATCTGCTGCCGATTCATTTAGGACTTCGTTAATGTAATCTAAATGTGTTTTCGCGAGAAATTGCATAATGTACCATGAGAGTGCCTCTTTTATCTATAATTTTTCTCAACATGTACGTGACGTACAATTGATTTTCTAAATGAGCATTATCGTGTTATGCTTGTTCCTAATTCAAGTAAATAAATCAAATTCAGAAAGCTGAATCTACCGACCCGGATCAGTGTATCGTTGTGCGTATAGCATGAACACTATAGCTTGCTTAGTGATTAAGGAGTGATTTGTAAAAAAATACTCAGAGATCTTAACACTTAGCCGACTGATTGGGGAAATCTCCCCATTTTAAAGTAGGTTGGTGCACGACCGATCGGGGATATATCCCACTTTGACTTTAGTGACGCGTTTTTCTTTTTCTGTTATAAATAAAATAAATAATTATATACTTTTATGTTTTGTATCAACAATATGTGAAATCGTTAAATAAAAATTGTTACCGTAAATATAATTTACTACTTAAATAGCTTTCAGACTCCTTTTATTTCAAATAGTAAGTATCATTCGCGTTGCGAAAAATGTGCGGTGGACAGCGCAGTTTGACTTGCCCGAGTACGGTGGAAATCGTACAGTTGACTGTAGCGCGCGCGGTCGGCTTAGTGTTAAAATACAACTATTTCGGATAGAGTGCTTTAGATCCAAAAATGCCTAATACGCATATTAAAAGGGGAGCCTTGGGACACAGTTTTAGAAAATAAACAATATTAGCGCTCTACCATATAACCATTTTCAAGAAGTGAAAAAACTACATTTATTGTTTACAGATTACTTCAATGCTCAGTATTTAGAATATCAAGTGTATAACATAAATAGTAGTGCAGGTAACATTTTATACAAAATGATTTCACGTTAGATGAAACGTGCTATCTACAGTAGAAGTCGGAAATTTACGATTTTTTTTAGAAAATTCAGAGGGAAGACAAAAAATGTTGCTTATGAAAAAACTTTAGGCAAAAATTCGAAATGATTTGTGAAGTCAATTAACCAAAGTGAAATTGTAATTCATTTTTAATGTAAGAAATAATTTTATGACGTCTACTTATGAAATTAATTTAATTAAAATTAGAGTCAGGAACCAAATACATAACAGAAGTAACAAATCTTAAATTATTGAATTCACAATTTCACCTCAATTAGATACCAAATAAGCACTTCCCAACACCGCACCTAAAACTTTAATATTAAAAAAATCATTTAAAAATTGTATGATTAAAAAATTATCAAAATTATGTATCGACAACAGATAATTTAATTTAAGAATACAAAAGGATTAAAGGAGGGTAATCATGCGCTCAACAAGTAAGTGAAGGAGGTAAATCTTTTCAAAAACTATTTTTATGCGGTGCGGTACCGCTTTGATTGAAACAGGGCTTATTTTATATTATTCATTTAAAAAAAAGTTAATATTATATCCTTATATGCGGGCGTGTTTGCATTTAATTACCTATTT
Organism: Dysmachus trigonus; assembly: GCA_949715965.1. NCBI lineage: Eukaryota > Metazoa > Arthropoda > Insecta > Diptera > Asilidae > Dysmachus > Dysmachus trigonus. The sequence goes on from OX454321.1 coordinate 47,892,555, forward strand.
CTAATCTACGATATTTGTTAAGTGAATTGTGAGAATGTTTTTTGATTAGTTTGCGATAATGAAGTTGATTCTTTTTCGTACCATTCGAAAGCTGTTTGTTCGATCCATTTTGCTGAAAATCATGGAATGATACATGATTTTGTTTCATGCCGTCTTGCTGTAATTAAAAATTATTTGTTTTCTGCATAAATGTTTTTTTTTTTTTTTAATTTAATTTTTAAATGAAGCTACATAAGTTTCGAAATTATGTTAGATAAGAATGACTATCTTGACCTTACTAAATTTTACTGCGTGCACCTCTTAGCAATTAACACCAAACTTTTCGATAGAATACCATAACATTTTTCTTTAGAAGAACTCGTTTATTTTTTAAATTTTATAGAAATAATTATTTCAATTTTTGTGTCCATAGACCACATGCGTATTACTTTAAAACTTTAAATTTGTGATTAAAAATTTCGCAAATATAATATTTTATAGAATGAAGTTTGAGCAATGAACAAAGATGCTGAATTACTTACCTTATTACCTCCTCTTTTGCTCCTCTTATGATGCTTCCTATCATTTACCATTCGTCTTATATTCATGTGCATTTTGTAATTGACCTAAAATATAAAATAGTTCACATAAGTAATTCTATTTTGCTAGATATTGTAACCTTTGCCGAGGAAAATTTATTGCAGAAATATGTATAGTATATATAACAAATGAAGAGTCCAGGAAAAGAATGATCAAAGTCACCCTAAAACCATGTTTTGAGTTAGTACCGTCATCTAGTTCCTTAGACGCGAAACTTATCTGGTCCGAATCATAAAAAAGGCTAACAACGTTCTAAACCCCTAAAAATGAGCTGTCATTTTTTGGCAAAAAAGTTATGTTTGATCAAAGTCCACACCGTAAAAGTTAAAAAAGATCAAAGTCACAGACTCTAATGCGGTCAGTCCTCATTGTTTTCGTCTCACAAGTGAAGAAAATCGACATGATTTTTAAAAAAAATTGCTTTTGTACCCAGGACAGCAAATTAAAAATTACCAATCATCATAATTGTTATGTTTTCATTTCCTTGTAAATCTTTTGGAGGCAGACATTTTTTAAATTTTCGGTTGCTATATTAGATCCGCCAACTTTAATATGTATTTTGATAAGAGACTTAGTATCAGCGACCCTAAAACCTCTTTGATTCATTTTGATAAAAAATCCCATAAATTTGCAAGTGTTCGGACGCCATATTTGATTCACTACTTTGGAACCCAATACAAAAAAGTACCTATACTGCTTCCTCTAATATAACGTACTTTTTGGCAGCAAATCAAAAATATCGCAGAACGCATTTAGTTGTAATTGAGGTTCAAACTATCCCAACGAATGACAATTTTTCCTTCACAAAAGCAAAGTTTTACCAAAACAATGGCACTTTTACCTTCCCTTTGGACACAAGCAACAAGAAAATACCATTCATAACTCAGACTCAAAAAAAAAAGTTTAATTTTGTTGACCTGTGTAATTAGATGACTTTGATCCTTTTCAACATTTTTAGTCTTGACTTTGATCATTAATATAATTTGTATCTCTGACTTAATGATGATAATTTAAAATAATATAACTATAAATATATATATTTTTAATAAATATTGTTAAATAGTGTTGCAAATATGTAAGCAATGTTTTTAAGCTAAAACTACATTTACATAGTACTTTTGACAATAATTATAAGTCTTCTTACTTAAAATTTGATTTTTCCTCTAAAACTCCTCAATTGACTTTGATCGTTCTTTCCCTGTACTCTTCAAATATAAACCGATTCTTATTCTAGTTAAGTATTTTTATGCAAATTAATACACCGTCCACAAAACATGAGAAGACAGTTATATGAAATTAAGTGTTTTTTATGTAGTATATTTATGTTTTTTCTATGTTTTGTGGACGGTGGACAGTGTATGTAATGTATTTAAAACCATGGGAGTCTTTACTGACAATGATGTCAAAATCACTTATAAATCAAGCTTAGGTCACGTGGTCTGAGAGAGCTCTTCTATATATCAAATTAAATCCCTGGTAATGTGGTTTAAGGTACTAGTACCTATTAGAATTTTGAAAAAATCGATTTTTTTTTCACGGATTTCTATTCGTTAGACCTTCAAAAATAACTCCCTAAAAGCGCGCGCTCTCGGCTGTTCTGTGTTCTAAATAAACTTTAAACGCGTTTTTCTCGAAATCACTTTTTTTTTAACTGGCGGACAGTTAATCTCCGAATCTACCCGCTCGAATTAAATAAATCTTGAAGCATTTTGTTTGTTTAAGCTTCCTTTACAAGAATCGACCACAATTTGATTAAAAAATTGAAAAACAAAATTTTAGCGTCAAAAAAATATCGGAAAAAAAGGTTGATTTTTGAACTTTTTTTTTTGAACGTCCGCCATTTTTTTTCTTTTTTTAATTTTTCAAATTTTCTGGTCGATTCTTGTGTAAGACAGCTTCCTTTCTAAAACCCATTTTGATTTTTTTGTTGCAGACTTGCCTTTCCAGAGATTAACTGTCCGCCATGCAGCATGCTGTTTTTGAGGGGTCGATTTTGACGCTCTTTATAAGGCGCGCATGATTGGGATAATGAAAAAAAAAAATTTTTTTTTGTATACTAGGTACAAGAGTTCCTTGATATTATAGAAAAAGTTTGATTACCTTATCTGATAAAGTGTAAAAAAAAAAATATTGAAAATGTGCTTGTTTTTTAGCTTCTAATAGGTACTAAGTAGTACCTTAAAAAATTATCAGATGAAATTATCTAAACCTGATCTTTTAAGGGGTCATATACAGTCAGGATTTTCAGAAAATCGAATTTTTTTTTATTTTATTTTCGTAATGTACATATATTTAAGTACACCCACAAAAAATTTCATGTCAATCCGGTGAATATTCTCGAAGTTACACGCATATTTGTAATGACGTGTTCGAGTTTTTGTACTATATGTAAAGTGCTTTTGAAACTTTAAACGCGTTTTTCTCAAAACTGTGTTCTTAAAGTCGGTGAGCAAGATTTCTCGGAAACGGCTGAACCGATCAGTTTCAAATTTTAACACAGGCTTCCTAAGCATATTTTTTAGTAATTAATCGAAGCTTTTTGCTCACCGATAAATATTTTCCATTTTATATACAATTTAGAACGAAAATTGTTGTTAAAAACCGATTTTTTTTTTTAAGAAGCCGCCATTTTCTCAAAAATTCCTATTTTGCTTATTCCTTCGATTAATTACAAGATAAAACAATATACTAACGAAATATATTTAGTTTTTTCATTTTGGATGATCCAGTCGAGAGATATCGTGCACACCGCAAAACGCTTTTTTTTACAGTTGCTCCCGGAGATCAGCTGTAGCAGCTTTTAAAATAATTATTTTTACAAATGAAAAACATTAAAATACACTCAAGAGTTACCATTATATGTGTACAGAATTTTACATTAATAACTTGAAAGATCTTCTCAAGAAAAATTCTTGAAAAATCGACTTTTTTAGGCCTCCTGACTGTATATGACCCCTTAAAGAAGATATCGCATTCATACCAGCATATAACCAGAAATTTGATTTGATCTATAAAAGATCAATCTTAGAACAGATTTTCTTTGCCTGATATAATTGATCTTGATTATACTTATTTGCAGGAAACCCCAGGTAAATATTGTATAAAGCTTTTGAAAACGACATTATGAGGATTAAATTATTTCAGGAAAACTTACCTGAGTTGACAAATCTCTATCATCTACTGCGTGCCTGCTATAACTAAGTCGGCGGTGCTGGAAAATTAAAAAAAATTTGAAATCGTGGAATTTATTGCTTTACAAAAAATGTGGAATCTACCTTAGAAGTACAAACTTGTAAAGTTTTTATTTTCTTCAAAATTGCATTCAAAAATGTTTAAGAAAAAAATAGTACACATATAGAAAACTTACATCTGTGCATAAGTGCTGATCTTCAAATTACAGACAAAAGTGTGCATTACAATTTCACAAGACACATATATGAAAGCAGTATTATGTTTTAGAAAAGCAACAATTTACAGAAAGCATTAAAGCTTTAACTTGTTTTTTATCATATAGTCCAGTCATATTAGGGGTTTCACCTCGGAATGAGAGATAATAAGCTGGAAACTTGTGTACACCTTTATTTTGGCATTCTAAAAGTTGTGTCAAAAGTCTCATAAAATCTCGTGTCTGCGTCGTAAGTTATTGAAGGTCAAAGGTCACAAAAATCGGTTTTCCGGAATTATCTCTGTTTCTACAGCTCCAATGCTGTTAACAACTATTATAATTGTAGAGCGTAAAATTTGCAAAAATTTTTGTTCCATTCATTTTTTCATGCGCTCAACCCTTTTTGAGGTAGAGGGCGGAGAGCGCGCAACGTTCAGCCATACAAGCTATAGTACAAGGTGTGTATGGCTGAGTGCTGCGCGCTCTCCGCCCTCTATCTCAAAAATGGTTGGTATGAAAAAATGTTTGGACCAAAAATTGTTGCAAATTTTACGCTCTACAATTTTTATAACAGGTGTTAACATCATTGGAGCTGTAGAAACATAGATAATCGCAAAAAACCGATTTATGTGACCTTTGACCTTCAATAACTTACGACGCAGACACGAGATTTTATGAGACTTTTGACACAACATTTAGAATGCCAAAATCAAGGCGTACACAAGTTTCAGCTTATTATCTCTCATTCTGAGGTTGACCCACTTTTTTTGCTTATTTGACTGGACTAATATAGATGCGGGTATATTAGCCTAGGGTATTTATAGTGTTAAAATAAATTTTGTTAACAATAATAAAACCAAAAAATTGTAAACTTGTGTGGTAGTTACTAGTTAAACCAGCAACAACTTTTTTCTCAAAATATATATATTCATATATATAATATATTATTATCCTAATATATTGTTGAAAGTTACACTAATCTCAGACTATAAGGCTCGTTTTCCTATTTAAAATAATTAGCATTTTGCTTCAACCTGCATATATTCAAACATTTCAGCAATTTGCTATGGCGCACATAAATTGAGGTTCTGTTGATCTGCGTGCAAATTACTCAGATTTTACCGACTTTATCATGCATGCGTTACAGCGGTCAGCAAGAGCAAGTGGACCACACCTATAAATTCATATGTAAGGGGCGACAGAAACCGCCTACTCCAAATGAAAATAAGTTTCACAGATCCATAAAATAAAGGATATTGGAAGGCCTATAGTTTTAACACAATTATTGCTATGAGCAAATTTTTTTTTTAAATTTGAAGAAATCAATTTATTTGGAGGGTATATAATTTGCACTAATTTCTATAAAATTAACATTAGACAATTCTGTATTAAGTTTTTTCATGTCCTGTATGAAACTAATTTGAAATGTTGTTACTGATACTAAATATAAAATGCCTTCAAAATATGAAATCAATTAAAGAAAAAAACTAGTACGAGTACTGCTGCTATACATATGGTATATTTCTTTCTAATAGGATACCATAAACATGTACATGAGACTTTAAAGTTCTTAGTTTTTAACTTTTTTCTTTTTTATACATTTATGGAACTCTACCGAAAAGCAATATAATTATATCTCAGAGTATTAGTTACTAAAAGGAAAGCAAACATCGAATTTTGAACTGTTACAAACACACCATTATATCAAATGCTACCTAAAATGTATAAAATCATGTAAAATAGTCATATACATATTCCTAATAATCTGCATGTTTTATTTAACACTGAACTACCGGAGTGCAAGCTTGAAATGCTCACAATATTCTGAATATTTAATGTAATATACTTTCAATTTTGAATTAGTAATTATAAATGCAAAAGATTTTTAAATATGCCGTAATTTTGAACATTAATAAGTTTTGGAATAAATTTTGAGAGATAATTTTGAAAAATATAATAAATTCAAAGAAGGAATTGAGTACCCGTCAATTTGATGGATCTTTGTAGCTCTAGTGCTAAACATGAAGACCGTTTTTACTGAAATATACCACCTTTATCAAAAAGTTTTGGGAATTTATTCAGAACATTTAAAATAAAAGTTATTCGTCAAAATATATATTGTCCTTTTCAAAATACTCTCCATCAAATGATCCAATCCTCATTTGTCATACTCCTTTTTCGGTATGGCCACCAGACCCGTCTTCGATTTCTCCATTCCTCTTGGCTGCTAAAACGCGTTCCCCGGAGCGTTTTTTTTCGTCGATCGAGCAGGAAGAAGTTGCAGGGAGCGAATTTGGTGAGTGCTGGATGGTGTTCGTTAGGTTCTTGATAAAACAAATTCCGGATAACGATGACATTATGCGAAGGTGCGCGGCAAGAATTTATGATGCACAACACCGTTGTCTTAAATGAAAACCGTGAGAATCGCCTTATTTTTTGACTGAAAATGACGTGGTTTTTTCGGTCTTGGCTTCTTCGGTGAACGGCATTCACTTGCTTGATGCCTAGGTTGCGTGCCATACTCATAAACCCACGTCACGTCACCAGTAATTATGCGTTGGATGAATGTTGGGACGGATTCAGCTATCGAAATCATATCATATCTTTCGCGACGTCAACGTGGTCCCTTTTTCGCATGAAATTCAGTTCTTTCAGCACCAGTTTTGCAGCGACAAGTCTGAAGTCCAAATCATTAACTAAAATGCTTTGAATGGATCCAAAAGTCATGTTCCAGTCCTCTGCCAGCTCTCTAATGCAGCTCTCAATTTGTGGTTTTCGGCAATGATTTCTTTGATTTTATCGATGTTTTCGTTGGTCTTCGATGACGAAAGCTTGCCATTGCGTTCGTCATCCTCGTCGGACTCACGCCCACCTCTGAAGCATTCGTGCCACACATAAACGTTTGTTTTCGATACAGTTCGTTGCCGAAACACTTCTCCAACATTTCGAAGGTCTTCGCACCGGGAATCCATTTTTAACGCAAAATTTAATACAATCTCGTTGTGCAAAGTCGACTCTATTTTTAAACTCGTAAAACTCGAAACACGCACAAAGCCAGGTGTATTCAAGACGGCGTCATTTTTACAAATGAAGCTATATAATGCAAAAATTTGGGGGGAATACCAATGACAGATGTGGTAACCTTATAAAAAAAAAAAAATTAACAGTCAATTCGGGTGACTGACCGCACGACACGGTGGTCTTCCTGAAATTTTTTGATCAAGGTGATACGCCACAGGGAGATCGTAAAAATGTTTTATACAATTTAACGAAACATTTGTAAAGATAAAATCCTCTTCTTTAGTTATGTTTATTTGCACAATGAAAAAAGAGTACGGCCTTACAGTGAACGTGTCTTGTAATGAGTGCAGAAGTGCACCTTATAATACAGGGTGTTTCACATAGCGTAAGACAAAATAAAAGAGGTGAAAGGTCTCATCTAGGCAAACAAAAAATTGTATGAGAGGGATCTCAACCGTTTAAGATTTACAGGATTCATAGATTCAGAAAAGGGCTAGTTACGTGGAATACAAAAATACTTCTTTCATTAATTTTAAAAATCAATCTCCCTCGTCTTTCCCGTTATTTCCAAAAAAAATTTCGAAATATTCTGAAACTTTTCGTAATTAAAAAAGATTTTAAAATCATACGGAATGTATTTTTGAAATCAGCTCAGCAAGTCATATTATTTAATCTTTATATTGTATTAGAACCCGCACGACAAATATTTTTTTGTACTTTGCTTTTTAATCTTGGCAAATTATTCATCAACATTTTTAAGTAACAGTAGGTGCCAATCAATGTTTATTTTCAAATTATAATGTTCTTTAGAAGTATTTAAAAAAATAAGGAACGATATTTCATCATATTTTTAAGAGGTTCTAGAATAGAATGTTTAACTTAAATAACACACTTCATTTAACTCTTCTTCATTTCACTTTCGAGTAAAAAAAAATTACATTAACAAAATTAGAACACATGAACTTTGTGTAAAAATAAAGGAAACATAAATACATAATGTACAAGAAATATTTTTATTTTATTAAAAATATCTTTTGAGTTATTAGAATCATTTGCAGAGTATTTAGTTCAGAAATGAAAACAGAATGGTATTTAAATCAGATGTTTCGTTCTTTAATTCTTAAAAGACCACTGCTTAAATCTATTCAGGAAATGGAAAACAAATCTCTGAAGGAGGAGTTTATATTACTATCATTTCAAAGAAAGGTAAGAAGTAAAAGCGGTCCCCAATTACTTGTGTACATAAAAGAGAATGTATGATTTCTTTTCAACAAATGTATATGTGTACACTTCATGCAGATTTACTATTGAATATGTATTATATACATGACAGAAAATACTTCCTCTAGAAGTAATGAAATTTTACACATTCTAGGTTTAGTCTGTAATATAACACATTGAATTAACAGAAGAACACAATTTTTTTAGAAATAAACTTATTATCACTATCGTACCGTAGCTAGGGATGCCTGGATCGTGAAGTTTGTTGAAATTTGGTCATGAAATATAATTATTTTTTATTTTAAGTGAATTAAACTTAACTTGTGAAGAAATAAATTTGTACAAATTACAATGAGTCGCACAACACCAAGAAGTATATGCTACGTGACGTTTAAAGTATGTACTTTTTAAGACTAAATAATTAGATACCAATGCTTTTACGCACATTCAGCCATTCATTTAAAATAATAGTCATTATATTCTTCATGTAACAAAAACCTTATTATGCAAGATCCACAGATTTATAATGTGCTTTTACTTCGATATCTTTCGATAATTATTTTAACCTTAACTTTTGTGTCAGTTTCAATTAAAAAAAAAATCTAAAGTAAATAATACATAACACTTCGAAAAATATCAAAAAGCAACATGTAATTAAGAGGTATGTTTTCAATTTGTTGTAAACAATTTGATTTGGATTATTTGGGACGATATTTTATCTTCCTCATTTCTTTATCTATATAATAAGTATCATCACAATGCAATTTAGCACATGAGGATGATCGCATTCACTATATCACCATGACTGAATTCACTGTACCTATAAACATTAAAATTGAACCTAGGATATCCAAACGGTTATTGAACATCGCAAATTTTCCCAAATAAATTCTTTCACATAAATTCTTTATTTAAGGTACTACTACCGTAGAGAGCCAAAAAATGACATTTTTTCATGATTTTTTTTCTCAGTCCCTTTATTCAATATTACAACCAATTTTTTTTTTACAATAAGTTTGATCCTTGTAGATTGCAAAAAAAAATTATTTAATTTAATTTTTGTATTTTGAAATTTGTATAGAGGGCGCTGAAGCCGGCAGTTCGAAAATATGCTAGTCTCATTGCCCAGAGATTATCTCAGGATTGAGATGTCTGAAACAAAAAATTCAAACGGGATTTTAAAAAGAAAACTCCCTTACCTTGTAATCAACCATATTTAGTCGAAAAATGCAAAACCAAAAAACATACAAAAGTTTGAAAAAAAATGTGAAAAAATTGACCTTTTTTTCATCTTTGTCTCTTGCCAAAATTTTTCTTTTTTAATTTTTGGGCTAAATTAAGGTTAATTACAATAGAGGCAACCTAAGCAAACAAAACGCACCAAGGTTTATTCAAATCGGTTCAGTAGATCCGGAGATAATCTCTGGGCAGACTCACAAAATGTCGCTCGGAGCCCATACGCGCGCTTTCGCTGTATAACGCTATAACTTTTTTTTTTTATTACGAATTTCCTAACAAAAATTTTGGAGATGATTTCTGAGACTATGAGGAGTCGAAAAGTTTTATTTTGAAAATTCTAGACGGTAGTACCACCTTAACTTAAGAGTCCTACATTTTGGTTTTCTTTGTAATGACTACAAAATTAAATACACTTCGGAAAAACATTTCGAAATCGTCCGCTGGCAAAAGTAAGTTTTGTTCACAAAATCTAATGAATGACTTTTATCAGGAAAATTGTTCTCTCTAATATGCTTTTGTTATAAACTTGTTTCTTTAGTTGAATTACTTTCGATTAAAGCAAAAATCTAAGAAAATGGAGCTTTTGAAATAATCTCTTACAAATTACAAGAACCAAAACTCATTTTGGAAAAAAGGTGATCCTTTAATTTTTTATGAATGTGGTGTGCTTAATCATTCAAATTAATCAGTACAGCTGATAATACAATATTCTTGTTGATGCAAATTACAGAAATACTATCATATATTTCTCTATGAAATTTTTGTCGAACCAAATTAGAGATATTGTCGCGATAGAAGCTATTAATGAAAAATTATATTTAGAAAATATGCAGCAGCCATTCTCATAAAATTCCCTTTGAGGAAATAACAGCTACATTTAATAAATAATTACATTGGCGAAATAGCAAAACCTTTAACAATATCTAAAAGTTTTGAGGTGACACAAAGATTTTTGTTACATTTACGATGCAGAATTTTTAAGTATTTTTAAACAAAGTAAAAACAAAAACGAAACTTACCCTTCTATATGGTTTCAATTCTTCTGCAAGTAGATGATGAATTTTGGCATCTGTGAGATCCTTCTTTGAAGGATTATAGTCCAATTCGTGCATGTCCAAATTTCTTGAGCACGTCTCCAGATTCGAAAAACTAGGACTAAAATTTTATTTAAATTGAAGTTATTTTAACGAAAGGTTTTCATCAGACTCCTTTCCAAGTATTAACTATTTTTTTCTAAACTAGTCTAAGATTATGGTTTTTTATTTAATTATTTTTGTTCAAGTGCATTAGTACTATTTTCTGACTATGTAAAATCAGAAGTCTTTTGGAATCATAGCAGAATGAAGATTTTATGGTAGCTCCGTTTTAAAGTAATGATTTTATAATTGGTTTCACAAATAATGCCTCAAATTCATATCGCTTTAAAGTTTAACTAATCTGACTCATATGAAACTACTCTGTTTAGTCGCAATTGGAATGCAATTTTTAGTTTTCGTATAATACTTTCTATGCAGATACCGTCAAAACAATAATATTTTGTTTTCGATTTTCAATTTGTAAACAATTTCTTATTGCAAGATTGAAATTATCAACTATTAACAAATTAATAACCATCCTTCTAGAATTCTCCACTGCACAAATAATCAGTAATTGGTGAAGCAAACTTATATGAATACCCAAATATCGAAAATTTGCCCTCCAAAAATTGTGATTATTCAAGCAATCGGTAATCCACAGTTCAGAAATAAGAAAATACTCAATTAGTCGGTAATTTTGTGTCACAAATTTCTGATTACTCTAGCAATGAGTAATTCATAGGCAAGAAATTTGATAATACAGTGCGCGAAATTTCCATAGTTCCACATATATTTATCAGATTTCTTAACAGTACGGAATTTCGTTTGGACTGTTAATTTTGTTAAATTATTGGTTGGGTCAAAAGTAGTAAAAATTGCTTGCAACAATAAATAAAACATAAATTTATTTCACTTTCAATAAACAAAATGTTTTCTCCCTATATAATTGACAGCGAAATTTCCTTAGATCCATTTATAAAAAAAATAGTATAATAAAATAAGTAATAAATCCTCATTAATAAAATAAAACTTTTTAGTATCTAGTGTTCCCGCCCTTGTTAGTAATAACTTCAAAAATTCTATTTTTCATACTACATACTAATTTTTGGATTGTCTCATCTGAAATTCTCGACCAGGCGTTCTTTATTGCTACTTTCAATTCCGTGGTGTTGTTGTATTGTCTACCATTGCAATAAACTTCACGCGATAGTATTCCCCAAAGGTTTTCCATTGGATTCATATCAGGAGAACGAGCTGGCCAATTCAAAACTGCAATGTTTTTCTCCTGGAACCATTGTTTAGTTACTTTTGATGAGTGGATCGCAGCATTATCTTGCTGAAAAATCCAATCTTGGCGTGGCATTGTTTCCCCATATTCTATCAAAACTTCTTCTAAGAGAGATATGTAATCAGCTGCATTCATTTTTGTTGATATGAAACAAATCGGTGTTTTTCCGAAGTAACTAAAAGCCGCCCAAACCATCACTGTTCCTCCACCGAAATTTCGACTCATGGTGACACTACGTTTTCTCCGGAGATCATGCCAGTAGCACTTTAAGCCATCTGGGCCATCCAGATTAAATTTTTTTTCGTCAGAAAAAATCACGTATTTCCATTCTTCTTCCCACGTCATGTGAGTTTTCGCAAAATTCAATCTGGACTCAACATGTTTTTTAGTCAGTGGAGGCTTTTTTGCCATTTTGGTCCACTTGTAGCGGTTACTCTGTGACAAAATTTGTTGTAGACGCCGATTTGTTACTGCTAAACTTAAATCAGATTTAATTTGAGCTGCTGTTAAATTGCCTGAAGAAGCAGCACGTAAAATAAGTGATTTTTCCCGTTGAGTGAGCTTCTTATTTCCACCGCTAGGATGATTTTTGCCATACAATTCGCCCAAATTTATAAAATTATTGATGAGATGATGAGATCTGTTGATTCTGCGTGCTATCTCACGATTTGATAGGCCAGCCTCTTTGAAAGTCTTAATTTTAAGTTTTTCTTCGTATGTTAATAGTTTACCTCGTGGCATGTTCGAAAATTTTCTATAAATCCCAATTATAAAGTCAATATTATAATTAAAATAAAAAAATATAATTACCTTTCACAGATGTATATAAATAATTATAAATTTAATTTTTCTCACCAATAATAACTCGACAGACTATACCAAACAATGTGTGGAACTATCGAAATTTCGCTTTTATATATGCGACAGTAACCTATTTCTCTCTCTTTTATCTAAAGAGAGCGCAATTAGAACACCGTTAGCAGCTTTTTGTTCTCAGCTAGTGCAACGCAATTTTACTGCGTTGTTTACATTTCGCTACATTTGTATACAAAAATAAGCAGTATAATATTTTAAGTGGAACTATGGAAATTTCGCGCACTGTACTCAATTAGTCTGTAATTTTCTGTCAGAAATTTTTGATTACTCTAGTTTTCGGTAATACATTGACTAGAAACTTTAAAATACCTATTTTCGTGTGATTTATGATATGATACGAATCAAGTATCGCATTATTCATGTGATATGTGACGTAATTGTATGTTATATTTGACAAAGCACATATAACAAATTACATATAATATGTTTGCACATACAGTTATGTTATTTGTAATATGTGACAAGACACATAACATATATCGCATATAATGAACATATGGGAAACACATATTACAAATTCCATATGTCATGTCACATATAATGAATATGAGATCTGTGACATATATTCACATGCCACATATGGCGATAAATGTTTTTTGATTTGTAACAAATCACATATTGGAAGTCACAAATAGTGGTGTACGTTGAAGCATATATCAAATGTTCCTTATGATATTTCACATATAACGAAGAGTGTAAGAATGTAGTATCATCATACAACACACATATACACATCAAATATCACATGTGATAACGGCACATCCAACGATGACATGACATGATATGTAATATTTATGTCGATCTCTCTTTCTATGATATTATGTATCGGCTAATAACCAATATTAAGCAATAAAGAAAATACCAAAGCAGTGCAAACAATTTAAAAGTGATATACTAATGACTGCAAAATTAAAATAACTCCACACTATTTCGGAGCTGAAAATTGGCCTTTTTTAAACAGGGGGTGTCGCGATAAACTGCACTCTAAAGAAAACCCCTAAAAGGCGTTCCGAGATACAACCCTTTAGTATGAGAATAGCTCTCTGGAACTTTTCTCTGCCAACCTGTGCCAAAGATACGCCACCTAAAGGACTATTTTTTAAATTGTGAAAATGAAAAGTTCGGCGAATTGCACAGAAACACAATACGTAATAAAGGTCGAATTAAACAATGCATGGTCTTAATACAAGAAATAGCCAATTTATGGCCTCTTGGAGATTGTCCTGCCCTCGACCTGAGGAACATTTGAATCGAAATTCGGCATGGTTGTTTTCAGTGGTTTTTGATTAGCCCCACCATTACTTTTTAACCCCTAGATAATAAATAACACCAGATATAGACGATTTGCATCCATAGAAATAACTGAAAAAATGTACGACATATTCGAATTTGCTATTTTCGAATAACTTACTTATTTTTACACCCATAAACTCTAGATAAAAAATTTCATCACAAATGGTATAATAACTTACTAAAAATAGCTACGTGCTCTACATGTAGGTAATATCGGCACAGATAACAGCTGACGTGCACAGCACATCATTCCAGGCCTTAGATTATAAAGTACAGGATGGGACATTAGATGATTTAGCTGAAGCCATTTCGAGATGTGTTAGTAAGCTTCGCGTTTGTGGCTGTGTGCCTAGTGCAGCCGTTCATTATTCGGAGAATAAAAAAGGGCACTAAGTCTGAAGGCCCCGTAACAAATTCTATACAAGCCGCTGCTATAATATTGGGTTTGCACGAAAGTAATGAGACACTCTGGAAAACTCTACTCATGTTGTTTTCCTAATCAATTGTTTTCGACCATATTCTAGTATGTTATAGAACATTCTAGGTGCTTCAGTCCTAGGGGTCAGTTTGAAGAAAAATGGATGAGCGACAAGTTCCATAGTGCGCGAGCTGCGGCAGACAACATCAACACTGCATTTGGCTCAGATACTACAAGTCACGCAACAGTGTCTCGTTGGTTCAAACGCTTCAGTACAGGAGACCGAAGCCTCGAAAGTCAGCCTCGCTCGGGACGACCACCAGCTTTCGACAATGATGATTTGCGCCGTGAACTGCAACAGAAGCCGGATGCAAGCACCCGTGAATTAGCGACAAAACTCCACTGCACCCATCACGCTATAGAACATCACCTGCACGAGCTCGGATATAGGAGAGTTTTATCCCGATGGACACCTCATGCCCTCACAGACGCCATTCGTGCTGCTCGGGTCGCCGTCTGCTAATCGCTACTACTTCGGAGTTGTTGGAGGATTTGGTCACAGGGGACGAGTCGTGGGTTCTCTACGAAAACAATACGCGCCGTGCCTTCTGGCTGCCACGAAAGGAAGACCCACCAACTCAACCAAAGCAATATCAAAACCGCGGCGAAAAAGTTCTATTGTGCTGCTTTTGGAATTCTCAGGGCATGCTGTTTTATGAATTATTACATAATGAAACAGTTAATGCTAACACATATGCGGCGCAGCTCGATAAACTAGCCACAGCTATCAAAGAAAAAAGACGAGGAAGAGCCAATGTCATTTTACTTCATGACAACGCTCGCCCGCACACTGCATCCACCAACAACTGCAGGGCTTAGGCTGGGAGACGGTACCTCAACCACCATATTCCCCAGACATTGCCCCTTCAGACTATCATTTATTCAGAGCCATGAAAAATGATTTGCGTGATAAACGCTTTAACACTTTTAATGAAGTTGAAACCTACGTAGCCACCTTCTTCAACTCACGGCCCGCTGAGTTCTGGGAAACAGGCATCCAGTCCTTGCCTATACGCTGGCAAGAAGTCATAGATGCTCACGGCGAGTATTTGATTGACTAAATGTATAGTAAAATAAAAATGTTAGAATTTAAAATGTAAAAACAAACTGTCTCATTTCTTTCGTGCCAACCCGATAGTTCCAGCGAGTTTCAACAGTTTTTTGAGCAATTAGAGAGCGGGTAAAATTATTCACTGAAACATTCATTTTCGCCTGCTTTGGCACTTTAACTTGTTACAATTTGTCTGTTGTTAATAGTGATTGTGTAAATTCGTTGTGTAATCTCTCGAAAATCGAACTTATTTCAACTCGCCTCATGTAAATATAACGAACGACAAGGTCCTATTTTCGTCCCTTCTCTTTCCTTCTTATTTGTAAGCCACCTCGAAGAGAATTGCTTCACTCATATACACGGATTTTACACGGTATGTCGTATCCTGTACTCTATAATATAAGTTCCAGGCTAAGTGACTAATTCGACATTTGTGCTAGTCGCCATACTTTCAATTTCTGCAATTTGAAAAAGTTTCGGTTTCGGGAGGGGTTAGCAAGAAAAAATGTCCGGAGTGATATTCCTAAATTCGGAACGACTTTTTGGTTGTTTCTTTAGGGTGCAGTTTAGCAAGACGCCTGCTGTTTAAATAATGCCAATTTTCAGCTCTGAAAAAATTTCCCGTTTTTTAATTTGCGCAGTGTAGTTGCGAATTCAATTTGAAGCGATAAGAAATTTAATTTTTGTTTTAAGTTTTGGAAATTAAGCGACATTTACATTTGGATACTTAATTATTATTATTATATAATATATTCGCATTTTTAACAAGATTTGTAGATTATAGAGTACAAAGCTCACCATAAAATCGTTACAATCAACTGTAATTTAAAATTATAATTTTAAAAACTATTTTCTCCTTTCCCCAATTCTAATAGATTACACTGGTCGACAAAATTGAATATTTTATTTTTTATAGAACAAGTCATATATCATTTCTGTAGGAATTTTTCCGTAGATTACGAATTTGCAAACATAAATATCCTATCACGTCACGTTCTGGAAAAAAATAGGTTCGAAAAGTACCGTATTATGGCCACTTTTAAAAATTTATTAAAAAATAACGAAACGTGGAAAAAGCTCGTAACATGACTCAAAAGAGAGCCGATATATATAAAATACCACTAATACTTACAAAACGACTTCGGGAATAAGATTTTCATGACCGTGCGCAAACAGTAATCTTTATTCACTATCTATTGTATGAAGTAGTTTACTTATGGAAAAAAATGAATTCCACAGAATATTTCGGAAAGTATTAAAGCTTCTCGTATTTAATATAAGGTTTATACTTTTATTTGAGCTACTTTAAAAGCTCCTACAGTTCGTTATTTTTTAATTAATTTGCAAAAATAGCTAAAATGCGGTATTTGTACTTTTCAAACCTACTTTTTTTTTTCAAAAACGTGACGTGATAGGACATTTTCGTTTGCGAATTTGTAATATACGGAAAAAATCATATAGAAATGATATAACACTTATTCTGTGGCAAAATTAGTGTCGACCAGTGTTATCAAAGAAATATATAAAATACTGTACAGAAAATTTAGAGCAGAACTCATAATACCTTTACACTAAAGATCTTCAAGCACTAAAGAATGAACTTGAAAAGTTACAGCATCTATTTCCTCGTAAAAAAAACTAGAAGTCTGATGATGTTTATGTTAAGATAAAATTGCAAAATTTAAAATAATTTTAATTCGTTAGTAAACGAATTTCATAGTGCATAGACTCAAAATTTTGTCAGATGTTTTGCAAATATTTTCTCTGGCTGTTGTTCTGACTGGTGCATACATGATTTCAGGCAATAATAAGTAATAATCAGTTTGCAAATTAGCGACTTTAGCTGGAAATAAGAATTTTTAATTTTAATAAAATTTTAATATAAAACATTTATTTATATAAGTGTAAATTTCAATTAGGAATCTACCTATAAAAGCCTGTCTTAATGGGATTATAGTTTGTTAGACTCTTCTAAATAGAATAACAACGTCAAAAAAATTTTTCCAACCAATTCACCTTTTAAGACTACAGTATATTTAATGCTATAAAAGAGATACAAATAATTATATTAGTAGTTTCGTTTGTTTAAACTTGAGATAAAATGAATTTTAATCATAGGAATTGAAAAAAAACATTCGGAGTAATACTGGGTTCAGTTTTCTGCTCGTGTAAAATTCTCCTTATTATTTTAATTTAAACTATAAATTCAATTATTCTCCTTGATAATGACCCTTAAATAAAATATTGTTTTTTCTTTTTTTTTTTTTGTTAATATTATCCACAAAACTAAATTATTACTATAATTGGATATTGAAGTATACATTTTTCGATAATTTTAGTTTTCATTTACTTGGTCGGATTATGAACAATTTAATGCAGTAAAAAGAGAATGCAACCGTGCATTTCATGTTGGTCACAATATTATTTTTTCATTGTTCAGGAGGATGGAATTCGAATCTAAAACTGAGTTTTCGGGATTGGGAGGGGTTGGGAAACTCCGCTGTCTTGAAAAGAAGGGTAAATTGTTTTCCCATATATCTCGATAACTGCACGTTGGATAAAAATGACTATAGTACCCATTTTTATAGAGAATTAAATTATTTACAATTTTGGCAGAACAACTTTTTTTTCGTAATTTCAACGATAAAGAAGTTATGAACAATTAAATGAAAAATATTGTCGATGAAGATCTTTGAAGCTTTGCAAATATATTAAAAATTTAATGTTTTTTACCATCCAAATCAAGCCCTCTAAGCTTCGATTTTTTAGAATTGGCAAGATAAAAACAAATCCAGTAGTAACAATTTAATTTTAAATTTTGCACAACGGTCCAGTAGAGCTAAACTTTATTAATAGCTACTTCCAATCTGGAGCCAGAGAAAATATTGTAAAAGCCATGATATCACAAGCAACATTTAACCAATTATACCGCTTTCAGCATGTATATAATCCGTTTGCATGCACTGACTAAATGATATTCGTTTACCAGGTGTTGAAAAAAGAAGCGGCACACCTTCCACCCAGATTGGCGGTGTAGTTCCTAAAGAGTGCACTCATCGATTCGGTGCCAGACATCTGACCAATTGTGGATGGGTTTCTTCTCATGACCTCCATAGCGTCTCTCATCGTCAATTTTGAGTAAGTTTCGATAATTTTAGGTTCAGCACCCTATAATTGGTTATTTTCGTCACATACATATACTCGTACACATTATATAGTATATTCAGATGGAAGTGAGGGAGGAGGAGCGGGATTCAAGATAGGCGCCTTGTTTTCTCAGGACGAGATCTTCATATTTAAGTTGCACAAAATTGCGTGGGAAGGAACTAAAATATCGGGTACCGTAGAACCTTCCTCCACCGGTCTTTGGGATAAAAGGAAGGAATGAATATGGGGAAAAAAATGCAATACTTCGTCGAAAATACTAACTTTCAAATCTCTGATTAAAAGGGGACGAATGAAGCGGTTGTCAAACCTTTTGAACTTGTCACGAACATTATAGTTACCGGTTTTTCCAACAATATCTTCAATCCCCGCCATAAGATGATCCATGAACTAAAATTTGAAATAAGTTTCGCATTTTTTCTCAATATTATATGTTTTACCCTTTCATGTATTCTTTCGTTCATGGTAGGCTTCCGTTTTGAAGCGCGTTTTACATTTAAGAATTTTACCAAAGGCTTTATCGTAATACCTTGGACGAATACAGTAAAGTATATAACAGCAATTGTCGTTGTTACAAACAGATTTTTCAGTGCTATTTTTTCGTCAATTAGTAAAACTAGTGCAAAGGCTACAGCACCTCGAAGGCCTGGAAAATAAATAGATTTAAGTTTGCCTATAGACTAGACATAGATGACAATTGTTAACCAACCTCCATAGGACATAACAAACTGATCGACTTTGGACAATTTGTGTAACCTAAACCTGTTCGCCATGAAAGTAAGAATAATAACACCTGAAATTGTACGGAATTTGTTAAATTTTAAAGCTATTGTTGAAAAATTCTTAATGAACCTAAAATCCTATATACAGAACAGAATAGAATCGTGAGGACTACAAAGGCAGTATCCCACTCATGACGATTGTTTACGGTAGCCACACCGAGGAACATAAATATAACCGTCTCCGATGAACTAGATAACATTTTTAATGCGTATTTTACAGTTGTGTGTGATTTTTGTGAAATATTCGATTCCACATAGTTCTTCATTGTTATACCACAAAATGTTATTCTGCAATGAAAAAAAAAAAAAAATTAATTTTTCAAATCTTTATTTCAATTAATCCTTATATATACAGGGTGTCCAAAACCACCCGTCCACCCCTTTTAAATCGACCAAAAGCTTTTTTTTCGCTAAGCCGATTGCTCCATTTAAGTAAAGTGGGTACACTCTATCGATTGGCGCTAATTCACGACCAAAATTCCTGGATTTCAACATCGCATGCCATTTCTTTTCTGGACAGCATTTCATCTTCTGGCCTCTCGCAATGCAATGACATCTTGAACGACCATAACAAAGCTCTGGATCTTGTTTTTTCTATTGACCCTAGCAATACTATTGTTAGACGCTGCTTGGCCCCCATTTTACCGGAAACCAATCACCACCCTGCATTGCACGTTACTTTTTCGTTTGACCTCGCTGTGCCGGATTCTCCATTAATGCACGACTTTTGTTTTAATTTTAAAAAAAGCTGACTTTTCTTTAATGAATGAGTGGCTCTCAGATTGTTATTGAAAAGATGTTTTTACTGCTCCTGACATTGATGAAGCGGTTTCTTGTTTTTACAATCGCATATCTGCGTGCTTTTCACATTTTGTCCCTATACGGAAAGCCAAGGCATCGCTCAGTAATCAACCCTGGCTAAACGGGTCGCTTAAACACCTAAAGAACATAAAGCATAAGGCTTGAAAAAAATGTTGTTCCTTAAAGAGCGATGGTGACTTTCGCACCTATTACCTCTTGCGCGAGGAGTTTTTGTTGAAGTTAGATAGGGTAAAGCACCCAGTAGTCAGCCTTTTAGTGAGGACTAAAATTTGATTCAACTGTATTTTAAACATTTAACACTATGAATAAAATCAATCATTATTCTCAGAAAGGTTGTTTATTAAATGTACTAAAGAAATTAACAAAAAATTATAATTATAATATAATTATATAAAAAATCAACATTAAACAAATTATGGCACTTTTCACCAGTACTCAGCCTCATTTCTCCACAAGTCAGCCATGTCTTACCCTGTAGTCAGCCTCTGATTTATTCTTGCATATTTGGCATACAAATTCTTTATTATATACAGGGTGATTCAGATCAAGGTGCCGCTGGGTATACCACGTGATTCCTTGAGGTGAGCTGATAAAAAAAATCGTTCCACATACCTAATCGTTTCAGTAATTAATAAGAGATTTTTGTAGTTTTCACTATGTCATTTTCAAATGAAGAATATGCGGATATGCATTTAATTTGTGGGGAAGCTAGAAGAAATGGAGAATTAGCCAGAAGGCTGTATCAGGAAAGATTCTCCATTTCTTCTAGCTTGTACTGAATTATTATGCAAAAGTGTTCAGATTTGGATAAATACCTTTGCTCGTAATTATAAAATATCAAAAATACTGAAATTTATTCTTTAATAAACCTTCAATTCCAACTAAGGTCAATTGAGAAATCATAACACAAGTTAGTAAAATAGTTCTAAAATATTGCTTAAATACAAGTTATTAACGGGCCAGTCAATTAATTTTTTGGGTCCATCGTAAATACACTTTATTACCTTTTTTTGGAAATCCGTTGCAGGTAGATGGCTACGGATTTTTGTGGAAGAAAGGCTACATCGGGAGCATTGTTAAACAGTAATAAAATTACATTGAGGTACCAAAAGAAAGATACTTATTACAGCTTTCAACTTACCACAAATAACCAAAATAGGGCGATTCACAAGCTAAGAGCAATCATTTCCATCAAAGTCGAAAAGGGGGGTATGTGGGACGATTTTTTTATCAGCTCACCTCGAGGAATCACTTGGTATACCCAGTGGCACCTTGATCTAAACCACCCTCTATATTTTCATATAAATCCCCAGCGAATTCAGTACATTTCAAATTATACCATGCAAGGCAACTGTCACATCCAATATTCGCTAATTTAACCCTAATTAAAAAGGCTTTAAAGTATTATTTTGTGCAACAGAACTAACGGCTGACTACTGGATTGGAAGACCCATTGGTCGGCCCCTGACACGTAATTGCATTTGTACGCGGCTGACTACTGGTGAAATACACTTTTACGAAAAAACCAGTAGTCAGCCACTTATGGCTGAGTACTGGATCTACCTTAAAAATTCGAAACCCAGTAGTCGGCCATCTAAATTATAACATATTAAACAAATAAATTGCATTAATAGTTAATTTTATCACAAAATAAACATTTTATTCTAACACAGTATAACAATCCACCACAAATTACAGCAAATACACACAAAAACTTGCCGAAAACTAGAACACGTTTCCTTAAGAAAAAAATTGTAACAGCGACGGATCTAGCCATGTCTTTGACAGCAGTGCAAATAATCGAGTGTAGCTCATCAACCTGACGTACTATTGGTTCGTAGGTGTGCGTATTAGTAAATAATTAGACACGGATTCGATTAAACTTTATTTTAAAGGTGTAAACAAATTTCAACACTATTTATATGGAAATAAAGTCTGTAAAGGCTGAGTACTGGTGCGGGGCTGACTACTGGGTGTTTTACCCTATCTCTTATAAGAATTATATTTCCCGCATGACATCTGCCCTGCATCACGAGCCAAGGCAGTTCTGGAAGTTCGTGAATTCTAAACGTAACTCAGACGGCTGCCCTTCAACCTTTACCTTTTGGCACAGTGAACGCTCTGATTCTCTGACCATTGCTAATTTTTTTAGTGAACTCTTCAAGACTGCGTTCTTGGATAATAACTGTGATATTAGTTTTAATGATTTTATTCACTTGACGAAGCTTCCGCCGACTACTCTTGTTTCCAAAGACCTTGTAATTGACGAAGCTAAGGTCCTAAAGAGAATATCGAAGCTCACTAACGGGTTTTCTTGTGGTCCCGATGGTATTCCTGCTTGTTTTGTGAAGAACTGTGGCATGTCCTTTGTTACTGTTCTTTGTTATTTATTTAACTCTTCTATTGCCTCTGGGGTTTTTCCCAATGCGTGGAAAATTTCGACTATTGTTCCTCTTTACAAGAGTGGCGACAAATGTTACATTAAGAATTACAGGCCTATTGCTAATTTATGTTTTATCGCTAAAATCTTTGAAGCCTTGATCTGTGATGTTCTTAGTTTTCACTGTAAGCCCTTCTTGGGATCTTTCCAACATGGTTTTCTGAAGGGCAAACCTACTACAAACCTACCGTACTGCATTCCTGCCGTTGAAGCTGGTAAGCAAGTCGACGGTATCTTCACCGACTTTAGCAAAGCCTTCGATAGAATCAACCACAAGATTCTAATTTATAAACTACACTTTCTGGGATTCCCACCTTTATTTGTTGCTTGGCTTGAATCTTACTTGACTAATCGCACGCAGCGTGTTATTTTTCGCGGTGTTTTATCTGAAAGCATTCGCAACACTTCTGGATTGCCTCAGGGTAGCCATCTGGGATCTTTGCTATTCATTATTTACATTAATGATGTTGGCTTGCTTCTGAATCATTCGAAGATTCTTTGTTATGCAGACGATGCGAAGATTTTTCGCTTAACCTCCAATGAGTCGGATTGTCTTCTTCTCAATTCTGAATTAGACACTTTTTCTAATTGGTGTTCTATCAATCGCCTACATCTTAACATTAGTAAGTGCACCGTGACGTCCTTCCCCCGAAAAAAATCACCTATTTCCTTCAACTATACTATAAGTGATTGCTCTCTATCTAGACTCGACAAAACCAAAGACTTAGGGGTGTGGCTCAACACCAGGTTCTCTTTCGATGACCATGTGGAGGCCATAGTTAGCAAAGCCAATTCTACCCTCGGCTTCGTTAAACGTTGGTCTAAAGAGTTTGACGACCCTTACATTACGAAACTCCTCTTTTCTACGTTCGTTAGGTCTATACTTGAATATGCCAATCCGGTGTGGTCTCCGTATTACGCTGTACATATTAATCGTATTGAGTCGGTTCAGCACAGGTTCATACATTTTGCGTTTCGCGGCTTACCTTGGGTCAATAGGCTCTTTCTTCCCCCCTACATGAATCGTCTTAATCTCCTCTCATTACAAACTCTTGAGCAGTGTAGAACTGACTCCAGAATTGCTTTTGCTCGTGATTGTTTGCGTCGTAGGATTAACTCGCCTGAGATTTTGTGTTCGTTTCATATTTCTATCCCAACTCGCTCTTTTAGGGACTTCCGTTTCTTCCATGTACCCTCTCACCGTAATAACTACGGATTTTTTTTAACCCATTTCATCGATGTCGCGCGGAGTTAATGAGAAATATTCTAATTTTGACTTTTTATAACTTCATAACTTGAGTGTTATAAGTTTATTTTGTAGTAGTCAGCTTTTGACGAACTTTTGTATAAATAAATAAATAAATGATTTCGAATATTATCAACATTTGTAAAGCCAAGACGGTGGACTCAATATGGCGACCAAAATGTCTCGATTTCAATGGATTTAAGTAAAAATTAGTACAAGGATTATTCAATTATTTCGAATATTATCCAAATTTCAAAATCCAAGGTGACGAATCCAGTATGGTGAGCAAAATGTCTCGACTTCAACGGATATTAATGAAAATTGGTACGATTTTTTTGCGGCTTTTCATTATCAAAATTTCCAAATCCAAAGTGGTGGATCCAATATGGTAACCAAAATTTCTCAAAAATTAGTACAATAATTATTTTAAGGCCACTAATTTAGAATATTATTAAGATTTGGAGATTCAAGATGACGGATCCATGAAGGGATTCAGGGTGAAACAATTTCTAGGACATAACAAACTAAAACAGTTGAGGAGAGTTCAATTAGTAAGTATTTACCCAACGCCAGGTAACCCAGCTAGTTATAACTAAAAACACCTGAATTATCCGATTGTTGGAATATTCATTACACTCACAAAATTGACTTGATTTTTGATTTATCTTATAATTGAGTTGATGGTTACCAAAGTGGGTCATGTCTAAAATCTCCTCAATGTATCGTACAGGCGTTTAACCTCTTCCTCTGTGTTCTCTTTCGATGAAAACCAACTAAGTTTTCGCGTCAAGTGAAATACATGCCCATATCATATAGGAACCTCCGCACCCTTCTTCGTCTGTCATTGCTGTATTAGTCCGAGAAGCCTCCTTAAGTCTCCTTCTCGGTATACTCTAGATACCGCAGATTGACTGAGGTGAAGCTGACTAGCGATGCTACGTTAACTATGGCCCTGTTCCAACAGGACTATCACGGCTGCTTTTTCCGGGGTTGTGTTCATGTTCACTATATTTTTTCAAATGTGTCCGCCATGTAAAATGACTGATGAGGAAAATACGGTTACGTTGTGGTACATTAGTAAATTTGGTGTAATTAGAAATCTAATTATTGAAATTTCCAAATATTGGGTTGTTCGGAAAGTAATTTCATTGTTTCCCAACAGAGGAGTTATTAGTATTTCTTCGCAGCCAACTTCACACTTAAGCCGCAATGTCATTATATATTTTGATGATTTTGAGAAGATGTACTACACAACGCCAGTGACAAAACTGGTTTGTAAAATTTCGTTCCGAAAATTTTGATGTTGAAGATGCAACACGTTCTGGAAGGCCAATTGAAGCAGATGAAGACAAAATAAAAGCACTGATTGATGCGAACGACCGAATAACAACTCATGATATCGCTGAGAGATTAAATTTATTGTTCATGATTACGTGAAACACCTTCGTTTTATTTCAAAACTTGACATATGGGTTCGACATGTTCTTACAGAAATAAATTTTCTTCGTCGCATTGACGCCTGTGATTCGCTTCTCAAACGTCAAGAAAATGATCCATTTTTGAAGCGAATCATCACTGGAGACGAGGAATGGGTTGTCTACAACAATGTTAAACACAATCATGGAGTAAAAGAGATGAACCGACTCAAAGCACTTCGAAAACGAACATTCATCAAGAAAAGGTGATATCGAAAGCCAAACTCTACAATAGTTGGTCCCACATAATAACGTAATTTAAATTAACATTTTTTTTCTTAAAAAGAAAAGAAATTCGCACACTTTGAAGACTACGAGTATTTACGAACGAAAGAACGAATATTATACTAGATATTATACTTCTCTAATAGAAATTACAAGTTTTTCAACACCTTTGATGTACAATTTTATGCTCACCGTGAATAAAAAGCTTATTAAAGTAATGTTGTGAATTAAAACTATTTTACTTACGCTAAAATTCCGCTCATATGGAATATCTCGGCATTTAAGTAAGCCAAATAGGCCATAACAAATATGAAAATGGGTTCAATTACTCGCACATGGTCCGTGAAACGAGTAACAAGACCTGTTAGGAAGCCCCAAATAACACCTGGAAAGTGATAAAATAAAACATTTTTTAAAAAACATGAATGAGAGAAACAACAACAAAACACTTTACCTATAAATGTACCGCCGACCGCAACCACAAAAAAGGAAGCTACTCCACTAGCAATGTCAGATATTTTAATATTTTCACCGCCAATCTCATTATAAGCCTCCATCATGTGATAAAGGACGACCTGAAACATAGACGATGATATTAAATAGGAAACACTTTAGAAATCGAAGTAAGTCGCTTACAGTAACAGCGTCGTTAAGTAACGATTCACCGAAAACAACTATGTACAAAACTTCGTTAACATGAATTTCTTCAAAAACAGCTAAAACGGCAACAGGATCAACAGCCGATATTAATGAAGAAAACAGGAACACGTCTAAGAATGGAGTTTCCTTATAATACATTCCAGTAAGGCCACATGCCCATAACGAGGCACCTGAAAGAGAAAAGTTAAAATCTTTTAGATTCACCTGTGATTATACCTGATGCCTGAAGGCTGGATTCAAGTACTGATTGGAGTACTGAGTACATGTGTTTGCACAATTGGTTTGAAAGTCTAGTTCGGCCTTAATTAAAAAGGTTCTATAAATCGATAGTATGGGACTATATTTGCACGTGGTTATAGGTTACGTTAAATAAAGCGTAGCCCCAAGCTAGCTCCCTTCAACTATTTTTAGATTTTAATTATGAAAAACATTTCGAAAGAAATCTCAAGTGCACTATTGAAATGGAAGTGCACAAAAAACTATTTTATTTATCGTCTCTTATGGGGAAAGTTTTGAAGGTGAAATTTGAATACCATTCTGTTAAGAGGGTCAGCTCCCTGGTTTTGACAGGACAAGGCGAGAAACTTTTTTTTGATTATCGACCTGTTGTAAACATTCCTTCCATTTACATGTCTTTCGAGGTATTTCCACACATACTACAATATATACATACGTGCATAACCTGCAATGACCAGAAAAGTTGCAAGGTAGTTTGTTGGAGTTCATTGTTATTCACACCTTGAAGCTAGGTAGTGGGGAATCATTTGTTTTTACAATAACGCATTAGTATCAAATCCATTATTTAAAACTACAGAATTTTAGCACATAAAGAGGCTTTCTTAATGATCCATTGCTTATGGCTTAAATTGATATCGAAGAAAAGCTTACGGATTTGTGAGCATATAATAATATGAGTAAATTGAGTACAATCGATGTACTTTTAAGTCTTGTGCATAACGAGATTTGAATTGTAATATAATTTGGAAACTATGCAAAAGTGCTTTCGGTAGGACATGATGTTTACTAGAACATTTTATCGTATGCGGAGAGTTCGTCAAAATATCTTACTTATCTTATATGGGCATTTTGATCCCCATTTCCGCTAGAGATTATATACCGGGTGGGATAAAAGTACCGGAGCAGCAGAATAACTCGCTAGGAGTGGATTTTCGGAAAAAATGTTTCAAACAAAAGTTATAGTTATATAAAGTTATATACGAATACGAATCCGAAACATGTATAAATGTAAGAGTTACATTAAGCTCCCTAGTCGTGGATCGGAGATATGAAGTTAAATACCTTGTGGTGAGTGTTTTTACCCCATTATTTTTATTTCAGATTCGGCTTTTACGCCGAAAAAAACATAACTTTTGTCGAATATTTTTTTTCTCGACTCGAATCGAATGGCGTTTTAAAAAAATTAAATTCGGTATTTTATAACTATAATAGCCATTTAAATAAAACATCTCCATCTGTTAAATAAATATGCCAAAAATTGTATGGAAATGTACTAGAATTTACAAAGATAAATTGCCCAAACATCGCCAAACATCCGCTTGAAGTTTATTTATTTATTTATTATCAAAGCTTCATCAACCACTACATAATATTTTATATCAACAAAAAGTAACCCTAAGAAAGCTGACCCCTGATCTGGCGCTTCGTAAGGTTGAAATCAATTTGATCGAAGTTGCGGTTAAAAAGTCGGGATATCGATGAAGCCGGCACATTTAAACCATAATTTGTGTGGTGTGTGAAAAAGTTATAATTCCGCAAGGAGGACATTTAATTTAAAAGAATCAACCAATTCTGGAGAGTTAATTGAGCCTTGCATGGACTCAAAAGCAAAAACAGTCCTGGAAATATCCCTTCTATTTTCAAGGGAAGGCAGAGAAAGGAGCTTTAGCTAGTGTCTACTCGGGTAAGGGAGCATCCCTTTATGGAATAAGTAAAGTGAAGGGGGATCTTTTTACGGGTAAAACAGATGGAAGTACATTTAGCGACATTTAGGTGTAATTGAAAAAGGTGTCTAAATCAGAATTTAAAATTTCACCGACCCTTACATTAGACACTCGGCGAAAAATTTTGGCATCGGCAGCATAGCAGAGGATTTTAGAATTTTTTTAAATCAGAGATATATCATTGAAGTAAATAAGGAAAAACAGTGGTCCCAGATGGCTTCCCTGGGGAAAACCGGAAGTGTTGTTTATTTCGTAAGACAGAGCAACACGAAATTTTATACGCTGTGTACGATTAGACAAATACAAGTTCTTCATCACAAATGCTTTTAGGACGGGTTTTAAATTCAGCTGTCCAATATTTTTTCATTGCAAACGAATGTGCAGAGTGCCCATAAACGTCATTTAATTACGCTTTTATTTCATCACTTAAAAACCCTCGTATATATCATTTGAAAGGTATGACTGAATGGATAATTTTTTACTTATAAAAAAAGCCAGTGTCATAGGAAAAAATATATAGATACAAATTGTTACTTTTACCATAGACAAACTAGATACATAGATGTCCAGTCGCATGTAAAATTTTGCGCCACAGAAAATCAAAAGCACAGGTCTGAAGTAAAGCTCTACACGACCGAAATAAAGCTCTTCTGTAAGCGACGCGAGATTGCGCTCTTCTCTCTTTGTTTACGTTTTGCCATATTGCCAAACACCAAGCGCCCACTGCAGTCTCGAGTAGTGTGTATAGTCGGCCGTGGCCCATGGGCACTTTACAGACGATTGATGTAGATGTGGGTGTAGGCAGAGTGTGGTGGTGCAAATGTAAAATAGCGCGCTATTTAATTTAGCAATATAATAAGAACGATAATTTTAAGCCAATGATTAAAAAAATTATTGAAGCTAGAAAATGGCATTATGCCTAACGCGCGGAATTCTCTGCTAAACCTGTTTAAATAATTACATAAGTTCAAATTATAACAATACAATGTAGGGAATATTAACTGCAAATACGTAATATAAGGAAGTCGAACGTATCTGTTATAACAGAATAGTATGAATATTAAATTTAATAATAATATTTAAAGAAAATTGTACTTATCGATTCCACCAATTTAAGTTCAATTTACTAAAGCATTAAATTTCTTTCATAACTATTTAATAAGCGAAATTGCTAAGAAAATAATTGAATTTGTTTTTTTTTTTTTTTCTCTCTTTTAGTTGGTTAACAGTAAGAGCAGAACAAACCTAGATTTTATACGATTAAATCACCTTAATGGTTAAATTAAATTCCAGAGTACCTACAGATAATAATCTCATTAGCATACTGGAATAAAATTAAATTGATGCAAAATGTTACAGAAAAATAAAGCAAAATGATAGTGATATGAGTTCACTTTTAACCAAAAAATGTATAAATAAGACTTACTTGCAGATTAAATATATAACCCATCAAAATTAGTTTACAAAGCATTTAAGCGTAAAAGACGCTAAAGTACAGAAATTTTGAAAACTATATTTCTTTTCATGTATATTTTACTTAGCCACATATGACGATACTTATATTTTAATTTTTCAAAATATTTAACCGGGTGTTGACGAAGTCTTCATTGTCTTTAGCACATTTTATGTTATTCATTTTCCATGTACAATTTTTTCGCAGTAAGACAAGAAGAAAGAATTCAAGTATTTTAATTCGATGTGAATAGCAATGGTGGTTACAACAATACCAATTTTCTAATTTATTGGAACAAATATTGACAAGAGTTTTAATGACATTTTCATGATGTGCACAATTTTCAAAAAATTCTTTGAAAATTTGTACATGAGCTTTACAAACTTGGAAAAATTCTTCTGTGGGAATAATTAAAGCTCCAAAATCCGAAGTGCTGGAAAAATGTTTATAATAAACCAGCCATTCTGAGGATTTCGATAGGTCAGTAGTATTTGAAGTCGTACATGATATGCAAATTTCACAGTTAACAAAAGGTCCTTTTTTGAAAATCTGTGATAGCACATAGCCAGCGAAGTACATTGTTGCATTATCTGAAATGTCATTTTCTAATGAAGTACCTGCTAAATCTGAATTTTCTTCCGTTTCTTCAGTTTCTAAATTTGGTTCCATCTCTGACTGTTTATGTGTTTCATTAATTTCTTCAAAATTTGTTACTGGCTCATTGACAGGATTAACAACAGCATTCCAGTCTAATAAAAGATTTTCGGTATCATCTTCTTCACAGTTTCCGAACTTAGATGAATAAATTAGTGTGACCGACACAATTCTGCTGATAATTTCGTTTAACTCACCGACTGTGGGACTTTTCTTTTTATAACGTACCACGCTGAATAAATTTTCTAATCTATCTTGATTCAATTTATTGGTACATAAAAAGAATATTTCTTCAAAATTCAAAAAAATTTCGTCCGATATTTTCAAAATTGCTTCAATTGATTGTGACAGACCATTAAGGCAGTTTATTTTCGCTTCATTAGATCCTGTATCAAAATGAAGCTCTTTAACATAATCTTTCATTTCTTTTAAATAATTTTTCGAAATATTATTTTCCATTAATGCGGATTTGTAAGGGCTCTTAGCATATGGCGATTTACTATTACAGCAATCGAAAAGGTTATTTAGCTTTTCGAAACATGCTGCAGTTGAAAGAGCGTGTTTCTTTACATTATCACTAAATCTTCCTAATTGCAAAGTGGTTCTTATGGCTGCTACTGTGCTAGCACTAATAGCCTGCACAGCTAATTTAACACTCATTTTTTCAAATCTATTTGGATGAATATGTTTACTCGAAAGTTTTGGGCACATCTTTGTATTAGAGTTCTTTTCAATATTATACAGTTCTCTTAAAACATTCCACGAAGTTTTGTCGCCTTGCGACGTTACCAAATTGTATTTCATAAGATTGTTCCTAATTGATTTAAATAAATGTGGTATGTCAAACAAACAAAAAATTTTTTTATTACCATGTTTGAAATACGGCTCTTCTATTGTTACACCCAGATTTTTATATGTTTTTTGATTTGCTGTTGCTTGATCGCATACAAGTGCTCTAACATTCAGTCCCATCAAATCACATATATTAATAATTTCGAAAAATTTTTCTTTGAGAATATTTGTAGGTGCATTTTTTTCTACAACTATATAATAAATAACTTGCTTCCAATTTCCAAAAAGGGAACTCAACATAAACACACAAATGGATTTACCAACTTCAGGCTTGCGACCGTCACCTCCTTTTCCAAAATCTACAAAACCATCGATTCTATCATAATTTTTATTATATCTAAGATCCCGTTTTATGCTAATTTCATCAAACATTAATACAACTTGCCTCGATTTCTCATCAAATCCACTTATGGACTCTTTGACCACTTCAAATAGTTGAAAATTAGGTCCGGGTGTTAATTCTTTTACAGGAAGCCATGTATATATGGAGCTCAATGACGGCAAGCGCAATTTCAATTTTTCTCTTAAGAAATTGTACACAGCGCTGGATTTAAAAAAAATTGCTTGAGAGAGAATTTTTTCCTCGCCACTGTATTGTCTATTTCTACCTAATAGCATTTTACAAAATATTTTCGTGTTGGAATTAGCTTCCAAGGAATCTATTTCATTGATAATATTTTGGGAATATGCTTTAGTAGATCCTCGATCAGTTTTCGTTTTTATCCTTTTTATTTTACATTTAAAATTTTTGCATATTGTTTTCAAATTCTTGATTAATGATCTTAACCTATTATTTTCTTTTAGTAATTTACCTTCCCTGCGCCGATAGTATTGCAAATTGTCCTCTCTCTTATGGCAAAACTTACAAGTAGCCTCAATAGCAATTGAAGTTGATGAAGTAGGAAATGAAGAGAGGTAATGAAAGTCTTCCAAATTTAAATCGTTGCATTCATCATCCTGACTTATAATTTCCTCCACCTGTTCATCAATTTTCGTTAATTTAAGGCTTGGAATCGAATGAGGGTACAATTTCTTTTTTCCAAAATATTGCGGTTCAAAATGCAAATCACAAAGTTTTGGTTGCTTTAGGATCGAAATATTTTCAAAAGATACCCAACATAATTTAAGCCACTCCTCATATCGTGGCATATTTTTGGGTGTAAAAGAAAAGAGCCTTCTTTCAGTATCAGTTGAAATAGTATTGCAACCAACAATACAACATCTACGTTTCTGGGAAGACATTATGAGGAATACAAAATCGTAAACCGTGAAAAGCCAAGTCAATGCCAAAAAAACAAATGCCAGAACCAAAGCAAAATATATATTACAAAAGACAAAATCAAATCCAATTTGAATAGCAAATAGTCAATAACCAGAATCAAGAGCCAGTAATACAAAATTCAATCTGAAAATCAAAATCGTAGCCAAAGTCAATCGCAAAGTAAATACTTTAATAAAACACCCAATGAATTCAACGCAGCCAAAATCTCGAAAAATACCAAACGCAAACGCCTTCTAGAAATCGCAATAACCAAATGGCACGGTATCGTGCCGAGGATAGCGTGACGTGCATGCGCTGTATCTATTCCCCACCTCCCGCTCCAATGCCTTACCCTCGAAATCACACACATCACAACAGTCATCCCACGTACTTGCCTGCCTGTGAGCCTGAGAGTGGCATTAACCAAGAGAGAAGAGCGCATTCTCGAGTCGCTCGTAGAAGAGCTTTATTTCGGCCGTGTAGAGCTTTACTTCGGACGTGTAATTTTGATTTTCTGTGGCGCAAAATTTTACATGCGACTGGACATCTATGTATCTAGTTTGTCTATGCTTTTACTAAATTGCCGTAGCACCGTGTAGCAGAACCTTAACGGTTGGGCCGATTGAATTTGAATATTATATGGCTGGTGGCAGTCCTTTGACTAACATAAGCCGTACAGCATTGCCAAAGAAACTGAAATGGCCGATATATTTTTAGACTATATAGAATTAAAAAATCAACGAAATCAACGAAAGAGTACATTAATAATTTTATTGTCGTTTTGGTTTTTTTCCTCGGAGTGTTGAAATCGAGATTTATGGTTTTGATGTCGATTGATTTGTTATAATCTGTTATGAATTAAACTACTTGATGGTGTTCCGACTGCTGTTAACCAAATTTGGTATCTGAATACAATACTTTGAATGCAAATAATCGTGTTTTTTTTTTAGTCGATAATTATCTTTTTGTGAGTAAATCCTTTTCAAGTACTTCAAATTCGTTTGGTCTTAAATATTAGGGCATAACGAACATAGGGAAATTCACGCAATTATTGTTTTGAAACCATCTTGTTAAGCCCTTTAATTTGATACCTTAGATTCATTGGTTTCATAGTTTAAAATTTTAAAGTTTGATGATATGGTGGCGGTTTTGATGTTTATGGCAATGTCATACAGTTCTGCTCATTTAGCAGATTAGTACGAATCAAGCAACATTAAAATCACTTCAACTGTAAAGTGGTGAGCTTCCGCAACCTGTTTTTTTTTTCCTTTGGGACCGATATTTTTTATTTTACTATAATTAAAATATTATTCATTTAATCAGATCTTTCGAATGAGATATATTGTATATACCCCTGGCGAGCATAGGATCCTTAATGTCTGTTCTCCTTTTTGCTCTGTCATCTGATTTCGTTTTATCAAATCTGAAAAATGATTATCTAAAGTGATGCGCAATCCCGAATTAAGAAATTATTATACAGGGCGTTCAATAAGTCCGATGGTGACTTATGATGTGGCCTCGACCTTAAATTTTTTTAAATGGCAATATTTACTTTTGACCCCGGAAATGGAAAGAGTGGCAAACTTTACATTCAGATATGACCTTGAGTGACCCTCTTGATCTGGGGAGGTCCTCCACAAGATCAAATTACAAAACCTCCGCTACTGCTGAATAGCTACAAAACTTGCAAAGGTAAAGGAAAGTAAACTGCTAGGGGTTTCGGATTTTTCCCTGGCTATCCGGTGTA
Source organism: Dysmachus trigonus (assembly GCA_949715965.1). Lineage (NCBI taxonomy): Eukaryota > Metazoa > Arthropoda > Insecta > Diptera > Asilidae > Dysmachus > Dysmachus trigonus. The sequence goes on from OX454321.1 coordinate 47,926,805, forward strand.
TAGAACATTATATATAATTAGGGAATTTATTTGCAGGCGAAGTGAAATAGTTTTTTCTCAATGGAACTCTATATTCGCCAACAGAAATTCATTTAGTTAGACTAGCGCGATTGAAAAACATGATGAAATTTATTACAATTGACAGTTACTGTTTTTGTGCGTCTGTTAATTGCATTACAACTATTGTGACTTTTATCTAATTCCAGTAAAAGTTTGTATTCAAAATGATACTCACCGATTGTTACAATATTAAAAATTGTGCCGACCACAGCCATCAACAAAATTGTTCCTAAATTATCAAAGAAGAGGCGATTTGGCATAAAATAGCCAGCGTCTAAAATAATTGGAGGTAGCATATAAAAGAAAAATGTGTTTGGCGTCATTGGTGATAGTTCTACGGCTGTTCCGAAATATAATGCAACACCGATGCCGACTCCAACAACAATTAAAAGGCAAGATTCTGGAAAGATCTTGTTGAGTTTTGGTGTCATGTGGAAACCTGTAAAAGAAAAAAGAAATAATTTTAGGAATTAATGTAAAAATGTTTTTCTTAAGTTTTGTAAATAAAAGAGGTAACAAGTTCCATTACCCGAAACTGCACCCTTTATCCTCGACTCTAGACTCTTCCCTAACACCGAGTCTTTTCACTTTTTTCCGTTGGTAAGTTTACAATTGCCGAGTTTCTATTAAGGGGGTAGTCCAGTGAAAAAATTTTTTTTTATAATTTTTTTGTTTTTTGCTTAAATCTACTCTACTACACCTCGAAAATACTCCCTTAAAATATCTAAGCAAAATATTGAATAGTTTTAAAGATACAGAGAGTTTTCGAGAGACGTGTAATCCGAGCGCTCGAAGGTCCCCTGGCGTGTTTCGGAGCAAGGAGGACTCTTGTATTTCTGTTTACTTCGCCCATTTTTTTTCGGTTTATAACGGTCTAGGTCCTTCTGCTTTGTATTTAAGGTTAGTTATGTATAGAGCAGGCATCGCGTTATGTATGGAGCAGGCATCGCTGACTAAGGTAAAATTAATTTTTTTTAGCTTTTTTCCGCAACAAAAACTTTAAACGCGTTTTTCTCAAAACAGCATTTTTTGACTCGGCGGACGTCAGATCTCAGAGTCTTTTGCTCCGATTGATCTAAAAATTTAGCTGTATATTTCTTGATTGTGTATCTATCGTCGGAACTAGAATTATTAAAATCCATTGTTTATTTACAAAGTTATAAACAAATTAAGTACCCAAAAAACACCCGAAAAATTCAAAATGCCGCCATTTTGTTATTTTTTATTGAAAATTAATAATTCTAGTTCCGACGATAGCCAATGTTCTACAGATTAAAACCTCGTTTGAATTTTTTGTTTCAAATGAACCGTTGCAGAGATTCGACGTCCGCCAACAAAAAAATTTTTTTTTTGGAGCGGCCATTTTGTCAGGATGACTCATAAAAAGAAAAAAAAAAATTTTTTTTTGTGTAGTTTAATAGTTGTACTATCATATGTCAAAAAGTTTTTTAATAAAAATTAATTGCTAATATGAAAAAAAAATCGTTGAAAAAACAGTTGTTTTCACTGGACTACCCCCTTAAGGGGGTATCCCACTCTAGAGGCCCTTGAATTGAACATTTTTTTCAGGGATTTGAACAAGAAAATACAAAACATTTAGAGTTAAACATAATAATCCTTTTATTATCTGATCTTTAAAGTACGGAAACACCAAAAGCGAAGCGAGAAATTTTAAAATTTGGGAACATTCTGTCGCAGTAGACGCTTCGCTTATGTCGCGTTCTATTCGGACACTTTAATTAATTTGTACGACACTCAAATTTTAAAATTGCTCGCTTCGCTTTTGGTGTGTCCGTACCTTTACTGAACATTTCGAGAAAACAAAAAAAATTTTTTATTGAGTGTTTGGGTCAGGGCAGGCCTGCTACTGGGACTCATAACTTAGGAACGACAGCTCATGGTGTGCGCCATAACAGCCAAACAAATAATCCGAGCAAAATTAGATTGCATATTAGTACTCTTTATATACATATGTGGCTATGGCAAGAGTTTTTAACATTTTGAAAAAAAAATTCTTATTGATTTCTTTAATTTTTCCTACTATTCGTTATATTTTTTAGTTGATTTTTTACTGTTAAAACAGGGGATACAAGCTATGTAAATGTAAAAATGCCTGATTTGCTCCACTTAGGTTATAGAAACAAAGCTAACACAGCTTGTACCAAAATCTGAATTTTTTCGGATGAATGGTTTTCTCAGAATGCTGCACACCAGTCATCAAAACGGTGTTTTGAGAAAAACGGCATTAAAGGTACTAGTTCCCTGTAGAATAAGAAAAAATAGACACTTAAACTTTATTTTTTGTTTAAGCTCCTTTATTATAAATCTAACTACATCTTCTTTTATTTGTATATTTAAGTCTTGAAGTTGACAAAAAAAAAATGTTTTTCTTTTTTTAGTACTTTATTACATATACGTATGTACAGGGTGGGCCATCTAACGTTTGGAATTGGAACTATATGTTATTTTGAGGTTGGAAGATTTGATGACATTTCTGATGTAACAGAAAGTTAGTTTTATCTTTGACATTTATGAAATGGGTCGCTTTTCGCTTGAACAAAGTTGGGAAATATTAAAAACTTATTTCCAAAGCAGTGAATCTTCTACTCAAACTGTAAGAAATTTACGGAACAAATTTGACAAAAAGGATGTGCCAAAAACGCAGTTTGTGGATCAATTTGTGAAGCGAGTTCGTGAAACTGGATCGTTGTTGGATAAAACAACCCGTGTACTTACTCGTCCAGTGCGCCAAAACCCCCGGGAATAATAAATACAAGCCGTGAAGTAGACCTGCTCACTACCACATCTATAGGGTCATGTAGTCCGATGATTGCACCGAAATAACATTGCTTCTTATGGCGGTATACCCCATTCATTCCGCTCCACAGGGCGAATCAGCTAAACTATCGCTTTTACGAAAAAGTGATGTTCTACTGACTGTAACTGGGGAGGAATACCGTTCTTATGGTACCAAAATCATTATAGGGATAAGAACAAAATATTAAAGATATTTGAGCTCAAAAGTTACTCTTACTGCCTATCGAACAAATTACCACGGAAAGTCGTGCTGTCAAGTCGACCTGCCGCTGCTGTTTTGTTCGAGGAAATGGTTAGAGTTGTGTTTAAGTGCAAAAAACTCGAATATTTTGTTCTTGCCACCATAACGTTTTTCAGATCACTAGAAAGGTATTCCTCCATAGTTATAGTTAGTAGAACATCATTTTCGCGTAAAAGTTATAGTTTAGCAGTTCAGGCGAGTTGAGTGGCATACTTTGGATCATCCGCCATAAGAAGCAATGTTATTTCATGGCGATTCTCGGACTACATCACTACGTATGCATTTTCTACTTCACGGCTTGTGTTTATATGTATTCCCGGGGGTTTTGAGTGCGCTCAACCGAAAACATCGCTGCTGTTGCTCAGAGTGTGCGTGAACAACCATCAACACCAACTCGTCATCGTTCTCAAGAATTGAACATTTCACGCACTTCTTTGAGAAGAATTTTGCATAAAGATCTCGGTATGAATGCGTACAGAGTTCAATTAGTGCAAGAGCTGAAGCCGCATGACCATCCGATGCGTTTCCGATTTGCTCAATGCGCCGAAGACCGCTTGATCGAAGATGGGCATTTTTACCGAAAAATCATATTTTCAGATGAAGCTCATTTCTACCTCGGAGGATATGTTAATAAACAAAATTGTCGTATCTGGGGCTCAGAAAATCCACACGTCATCGTGGAGAAACCAATGCATCCACAACGAGTGACTGTCTGGATTTTGGTTTGGCGGCATTATTGGGCCATTTTTCTTCGAAAATGAGCAAGGAAACGCCGTTACAGTGAATGGCGATCGCTACCGCGCCATGCTAAGCGATTTTTTGTTTCCCAAAATTGAAGAGTATGACATAGATGACATTTGGTTTCAACAGGATGGCGCAACGTGCCACACAGCCAACGTAACAATCAATCTTTTGCGCACTGTTTTCGGAAACCGCATAATCAGCCAAAATGCTGATGTCAATTGGCCACCTCGAAGCTGCGATTTGACTCCGTTAGACTTTTTTTTTGTGGGGAGCCGTTAAGGACAAGTGTTACGCTAACCATCCAGAGACGATTGACGACTTGAAACGTGAAATCGAAGCTGCCATTGACGAAATAGAGGCCCAAACAATCGAAAATGTACTGAAAAATTGGACTGATCGAATGGGGTATTGTAAGGCTAGCCGTGGCAGTCATTTGAATGATGTTGTCTTCCATTCCCAAATCGAAAGGTTCAATCTTTCTAATAAACTCATAACTTTGAAAAAATATTCATTTGTTTTTTTTTATAGCCGATTCAAATTCCAAATCTTAAATGGCCCACCCTGTATATAGGGCTCTCAAAATTGAGCAGTCCAAAAAAAGAGGGTTCTATGGCGGACACTCAATCTCAGAAACGGCAAGTCCGAAACAAAAAAACCAAAAAGGATGTTAAAAAGGAAGATGTTTTATAAGGTAATTCACCACAATTAGTAAAGAAAATCGGTAAAAAAAAACTGGCGGATGTTTGAAAACAAAATTTGAAAAAATCGCAATTTTTTTTCGCTTTGTTCGGTTTGCAAATATGTTTTTTATCAACTTTTTCGGAATTTTCTGGTGAATTGCCCTACTCTAGACCTTAACAAACAAAACGCTATAAGGTTCATTCAAATCGGTTCAGCCAATCCGGAGATTGACTGTCCGCCGTGTTGTAAAATGTAGTTTCGAGAAAAACGCGTTTAAATTTTTTTACGATATATTTATAATATACACAATTCAAAAATGCGCTTCGATTTTTTCGAAATTCTTTGTAAAAATTTAGCAGATGATTTCTGAAGGTATAAGGAATCATAAAATGCAAAAAAACAAAAACCGATTTTTTGGAAAATTTTGAGGGAACCTTAAGTTAAAGTTAAAGGCAACGAGGAGTGGTGGAGAGCGCGCAGCATTTTTTGAACGTTCTAGGGTGGGATACCCCCTTATGTACCATTTTTGGTATTGGAGATATTCAAATTTGAAAACATTCTACTTTGTAACTCATTCATCGAAACTACCTTCGATGGGGTGAGAGGATGAGTTGGTACAGGGATAAGCATGACAGACAACAAAATCCGAAGCATCATTTGTTTCGATATTCTTGAATTATGATTTTATTCATTCTATTTCGAATGTTCTTTGCTAAAATCCGTTCTTTCTTTTCTTTTCATTCGAAAGAAACAATAAAGAAATGTATCGTTACAAAAAAATTTAGATCTGAATATTATTTGTTTTTTATGCATTTTTTTTCCTTTTATTGTTTTTTTTAGATTGACGGAGTTAGGACATTGGACTTATGTTATTGCTAAAATTTCAGTGGAAAAATAAAAGCACTTCTGTCGTGTCAAATGCCTCCATAGAAGGAAAGATCCAAGGAACTTCAGCTGGAATCGTAGAGCCAGCATGAGTGCCTCGCGGATTTTTAGGAATGAGATAAGAGTGGTCATACACGTAATGTCTACAATGCGCAATTTGCGATTATTTTACTGCGAGTGCTTCGGTAGATGGCCCGATTGGGGATATTAAATTTCTATTGATAACTGGTGTGAAGCAGTGCCTCGGTTGGGCTTAACGATTCAGTGGCAAATTCGTTTTGATCAATAGAAATATAATGGGGCCAAAGAAAATTGTCCACAGGCGCACATTTTGGCTGTTAATTTAATTTATCCACACGCGAATGCAAATTTGTAAATTAAAAGAAAATTTAGTACGCTCGCAATCAGTAATTTATGTAAGTCGAAATGACTTTAACTAATGGGTGTTATTCTGCATAAGAATTGCAAATTGTGCAAATATCAAATTTTCCTTATTCATAAACACGTTTAAATGTAAAATTAAATGAAGTACTGGGTCTAGGCTTTGTTAAATGACGTTGACAAGTGATAACCAGAAGAAATTGTCTGGGAGATTATACGTAATATGGTAAGATATATTAATGAAGGTCATTTTGTTAACAATAAAATTACTCTATCCGTTGCACGTTGATAAATGTCCAACTTAAACTTCTAGTACTGAAAATATTATTTTGATCTTGAGACTTAAATGACTTCCCACTCTAAAAAACAAAATTCTGGCTTTTGCTATGAGATAAGTGATAAGAGTTATTTTAATAATTGTGAAAAAACATAAAGAAACTTTAAAATTCATCTCTATTTTATGTCGGTTGATTAAGTCTAAAGATTAGGTTTTATTTATCGATATTAACATATTGGACTACTAGAAAAACTTATGGTCTCGTTTCGGTGTCTGTCTGTTTCAGCTATTTATATTAACTGCCTAGGGGAAACGGAGACCGGGGATGGTTGACCAAATTTCAGCTTAGACGCTTATATTTTTTTTTGTTTTAGTGTATATTATTGTAAAAACCAATACATTTGATAGGTACACTATTAAGCTTTAAAAACAAATGACAAAAACCTGGCAATCAATTATGATATAGAGTACAAGCATGATCTCGTAGAATACGAAATTTGAGTCAACTTACCCCAGACATGGAGTAGGTTGACTTGTCACATAGGGTAAGTTGACCTACAAATTAATTAGTGCAAGATCTACCGATATATAACATTAAAATAACAAGAAGTAATTGTAATCACATTTTCTTTATTGAAACAAATAATTATTTATTATATGACAAGTGAAACAAATAGAATAAAGTTCATATTCGAATAAACAATCAAACATTTAAACATTTGATGAACAAAATACTTAACATATAATACTATTACTCTTAAGTATCTGAAACAAAACTAGAAACATTTTATTTACTTTATTCATTTGGTAACAAACATACTTTACTAATAAAGCTATTATTGTTAATTTTAATTATTTGGTAACAATTTTGACTGAAATAATTATTATAATTATATGTTTTAAAGGAATAGATAGATCATTTATAAGATCAGATTATGAAACCAGTATTCTAAATCAGAGGTGCAATTTTTACATTAAAAAAACAATAGCTCGCCATTTACACATTTTGTATAGGCCCATAATACACTGAATCCATTCCTCTCCAGAAGCACTTAAACTATAGGATTTAGTGCACTCCAAACAAAACGTTTCACTCTCATCACTTTTGTCTTCTTCTTCATTATCCCTATTAATTGTTTCACGAAAAGTCCTTCTTCTTTTTCCTTTACCTTTATTCTTGCCTTTAATTTTTCCTTGAGTTATCTTTGGTTTCGTGATTTGGGTTTTTGGCGCCTTACGTGATTGTCGTTTTCTTTTAAGGTCTCTGAGATTTCCTTTTTCAGGTGTGTCTGTATAAATAGTGCTTTTTCGTTTTAGGATATTTTTCATATTTTCTAAACATGGTCCAGCTTTTGAAAATGGCCTTATCTCTTCAGGCAAAGCAAAAGAAGTGCTGGGCATATTTACACTTCTTGCTTAAGTTACTGGATTCTTTTTCAGGTGTTTTGAATCCTTGATCCGCATTAGTTTCTGACCGGTGGGTCTCTAAAATAGAAGGACTCGCTTGAGAAGTTAATAGACTAGGAATGTCAGTAACCGATGTCGATGGTATTGTAATAGAAGGCAAGTCCGGTGCTGGTCTGTCCGTCACATAACATCCACTAAACTGTGAATGTTTAATGTGTGATGGGTTTTATCACAATTTATCAAATTATGCAGTGGATCTATAAAAAAATGTGTCCTCTGATTTCATTGCATTTATTTCAAAAATCGCATTTTTTCCACCGATCTTCACAATTTATATTTAAATTTAACCTAAAACCGCAACTGAACCGAAACCGAAAAGTAATTAGCATAAATTGCATATCTTTCAACCAGATTCGTCATCTGATATGCTCGTTCACTAACCCTTGATAAACGCGCGAGAAAATAAATTTTATTCCGAAACGAACAATTTAATCAAAATCGAAGTTAAAATCCAAAAAAAAAATAGCCGAAGTCCAAATCCTGTGTAGCCGTAGTCCAAATCCGAAAAAATATCAAGTCCAAAAAATTCCAAAAGTGAAGTCCAAAATCCGTAGAAAATATCCTAAGTCCAAATGCCGATGTCGAAAAATACAAAAAAATAGCTGAAGTCCAATGTATTCGCGATCTGATTCCCTCAAAATTAAAATGACCAAAGAGAGCGATTTAGCTTGCGTGCTGGCTTATAAAGCATTATTTTCCAGTCGTGCGCTGTCCTGCCAAATGACATATTTCATATTGTTTATGTGGAACTTAAAATTTGTTAGATTCCACATATTTCTCGGCGACCAAAAATGATATAGTGTTAAACTTCTCTTGACTTGCCCCTCATAGCGTCTAAATGCTTGTCCGACCTCCCTTATAATTTTTATTTTTTATTTAATGCCCGCATTTTAATTATTTATTGCATTCATTTTGCATTAAATTGCGATAAATCTTCTTACCGCGTGATTTCCATGTGGCCATACCAATTTTGGATCCTGGAAATCTTTCCAAAAAATCTTTCTCATAATTCATCATTCCATCTCCCTCACACATATTATGTGGGGTTATGTTGAATCAATTATTTACACGGGCGTTATTTTAAATTTACTTCGGTATAAACGTGATCGCCGTATGTCAAAACGCCGGACTGACAACCGCTTGTCAGTGGGAATTTGTTCGTTTCGCCGTTTTGTCCGTTCACGTATTTGACAGTTCGCGAGTGCCGGTGTTGTGCCTTTTTAGTGTTTTTCAGGGCTTTTTGGATATAAAGGGAGGAAATTCAGGTGAGTTAAGCATTTATTTATTGCATGAGTGCACATTTACGCAATACCGATCGCGTTCCGCGCAGATTTTCGACTCCGTGAAGCATACTCCTTATGCTCACCTTATGTTAAAAATCGCCGCGGAATCCTTAGGGGTTTGCTTGGACATGCAAATCCCTGTACCTTTGTCCACTCTTACGTATTTTGTGCATGTTTATTTTCCTTTTCAGGGTCATTGTGTTTAGATTTTCTACTAATCAGTTTTGTTTACATTTTAGGGGGCTGTCGTCGCCGGCCGAGCCAAAAACGTGAGCCCTTCACGTTTGGATGAATGTTTCTCAGCATTAGCTGAGAAGTGTGCCTAAATTCGTTTTTCAGTACCAATATGGGCAAACACGTATCTGGTAGGGTAGCTGAGGACCTGCGACTGAGCATACTTTTATGCTCCAACGAGGGAACATGATTCATCTTCTTGAGGATCCGCCACAGGGATATCACCAAGGGTCTTCATTCGGTAAGATGATCTTCTCAGGTAAGTACTTAATTCATTGTTTTATTTCAAAATCTTAATAGGGGTACCGGTTAATTCGTGCGGTTTTTTTTTTCGAAAATTGAAGCTTTATTGTGAAAAAATGGTTACAAATTTAATATTCAAAGTATTGTCCATCGCTAGCTATAACCTTTTCCCATTTTTCTGGCAATTCACGAATACCCTTTCTGAAAAATTCGGGCGGCTTCTCCGCTATCCACGAATCGATCCAATTTTTGACTTCTTCATAATTGGAGAAGTGCTGGTCAGCCAGGCCATGTTGCATTGATCGGAAGAGATAGTAATTGGATGGCGCAAGGTCTGGACTATACGGCGGGTGGGGTAGGACATCCCATTTGAGCGTTTTAAGGTAGGTTTTGACGACCTGTGCAACATGTGGCCGAGCATTGTCCTGTCCAGGCACCCAATGGCCTACCTTCCGGATCATTCCCATTGCTTTTAGACGATCGGCAATGGTTTGTTGAGCGACGCCAAGTGATTTTGCAAGTTCCTCTTGCATTTGGGATGGATCTTGGTCGAGCAGTGTCTCCAATTCGTGGTCTTCAAACTTTTTTGGCTGTCCGGGCAGTTCATCGTCCTCCAAGTCAAAATTGCCACTTTTAAACTGTGCAAACCACTTCTGGCACGTACGCTCAGCTAGAGCATGCACACCATACACTTCCACCAAAATACGATGACTTTCGGCAGCCTTTTTCTTCATATTGAAGTAATGAAGAAGTACTCCCCGCAAAAACACTTTATTCGGCACAAAATTCGACATTTTCAGAGTAAAAAAAACTATTGTTGTTTACGCTTCAGCTAAATGACACATACTGATTCTGAAACTATATAACAGTAGCTTTCCAACACATATTTGGAAAGGTGAATCACTGGAATATAAAACAAGTTACGCCATCTGTTAGAAAACCGCACGAATTAACCGGTACCCCTATTATTTAGTTGTATTATTTCGTTGTTTTATTCATTTATTTCAGCATTTTATTTTTATTCATTTCAGCATTGTATTTTATTTATTTTAATTCGGTATTTATATTTTATTTATTTTAAATTCGGCATTTTATTTTAGTATATAAGATTTCAGTAGTATTAAATAATGTATTTTTTAGGGGCTGAAACAGGACGTTCAGCGTCGGACGCTGAACAATGAATCTGGAAATATATTTTCATTGAGTGGAGATATTTCAGAAACCCGGAATCCAGACTGTATATTATCAATTGTAGCTACTAATGGCAGTGCTAACTAACTTAAGTATGTGATGATAGTAATAGTTTTTCCTGGGTGACTCGCTAACCAGTTGTCGCATGCTTGATTGAAGTATTTCATTAAATATTTGTCTATTTTTTGTGTAGCCAGCGGTCTTCAAAGTCGATTCAAAACTTTTCAATTTTGGATTACTTTCTAACGTTTTCTTTATTTCTACCACGCACCGTTGGAGTGTTTTGTACGTTAATTAAATTCTTTAGCTGTAGAATTAATGCTTTTTTTTATTAAAAATAAAATGTTGACATGCTCTATCGAGGACATCTTTAGGCGTTCTTCCTCGTTTAGTTTTTCTTTTGTATGTCTAAAACAAAATTTTTTGAATAAAGTTTGACAAAAGACTGACTTCATTCCTTCAGACTACCTGGAGTAGGTTGACTAGATCGTCGGCAATGGTTTCTCGTGCCTAGTTGGATGACACAACATTTTTGAACTGATCAAGTTTTTCACAGTTAGTCAACCTACCCCTATAGTCAACCATCCTCCGGTCTCCCCTAACCCTGTTAAGGTCAAAGTATACGCTTTGCAGGTATATATGGCAAAGTAGGTTTCGATTAAATGCTTTGAAGTTTTGGTTTGTTGTTTATTTATTTATTTATTCAATTTCATCAAGTACTGGGCAACTCAAAAATATGATTGGATACAATACAGAATAAAAGGCAAAAGTAACCTTAACTAAGCCGATTCCGTATTTGTTGTTTAGAAAGATTGAAGTCAATACTTGTATAGTTCCCGTTAAAGAGACGCGACATTCACGAAGTCGGCTCATGCATACCGTAATTCGTGCTATGATGTGGTACATGGCAGAAGCTGTGATTCCTCAAAGAGCGGGAAGGAACAGAGACCTTAAACATGTCAAGCAATTCAGGAGAATTTATACAGTCAAAAGCCAAAACAGTTCTGGAGATATCACGCCTAACCTCAAGGGAAAGTAGAGGAAATAGCTTTAGCCTGTCAGCGTATGGCGGAAGGGCAAAAGGAACATTCCAATTAAGACCATGAAGAGCGAAGCTGTCTTGGCTTGTGATCAAAAGTCTCTCATTACCATGTATTATTATTATTATTATTATTGTTAGGGGTGACCCTCATGGTGGGCACTGCGACGAAGCCCCTTTATAGTAAAAGACGATCTGCTATACTAATGAACGCCAGAAGGTCTTTTTTAGAAAATGAACGAGGTTCAGCCGAGTCCAGGAACTCCTGACCGAAGATTTTTCTTCTTAACCGTGCTAAAGCCGGACAAGCACACAAAATGTGTAATGTAGTTTCGTCGTCTTCAAGACACAGACGACAATCCGTCTCATTTGACAGACCTATTTTATATAGGTGGTATCTTAGCCCATGGTGGCCAGTTAGGTAACCTACCAACAGTCTGAGATCCGCTTTACTCAAAGCATTGATTTCAGTGTAGGTATAGGGACTGACGAGCTCTTTAGCTTGCCGGACCCCAGGGCAGTTTTCCCAGTGTATGTACTGTAGATTCCTGGCCTATTCTTCTATCACAGCTTTGGACGAAGACCAGCCAATGCTGCAGAAGGGCTCAGGACCTTCGAATCGAGACGATGAACCTTCCCTAGCAAGTTCATCAGCAACCTCATTTCCCTCAACGCCGGAGTGACCCGGTACCCAACAGAGGGTAACCCTGTTGGAAGTCGCTAAGTGTTGAAGGGTATCAAAGCATTCTTTAACAAGTCTAGACGAGAAACGCCATGACGAAAGTGCCTTGAGGGCCGCTTGGCTATCGGAGAAGATAGTGATATTGGAACCTTTAAGTCTCTTGTTAATCTTGAGAAGGGCGCAGGCTTCAATAGCATGGATTTCAGTGTGGAAAACGCTGGGCCATTTGCCCATTGCTATCGAGACCTTGGTGTTGGGTCCATAGACACCAGCACCAACACCATGTTCCGTTTTCATTATCACGTATGTATTTTTATATTTGAAACAGTTAAATCCCGTATCCTAGCTTTTTGAAATTGAATTTTGTATTGCTTATTCTTTTAATTTAGTTAAACAATTTTTATTATACATACCTACTCAATTGTTTTTTGTTTTTTTTTTTTTTTTACATTTTTATTGTTTTTAATACTTGTTCCACAAATATGTTTATTTTTTTGTTATGATAGTTTAAATTGTTAATTATAACGATTGATAATACATATATTAGCAGCGTTTAATAAATGTTTAAGAGTTTCATAGAAGGATATTTTATGTTAATTTAAAATCGAGAAAATTCCAAAATGATGATAGCAAGGCGTTCATATAATTTTTTCATAGAACGCCCCACACAAATTGGGTAAATAATGACCTTTTTTCTTTTTTTTCAAGCGTGAGCGCAGGAATAATCCGAGAATGGACAAATAGTAAAAGTATTTCCACAAAAATTGCGAACTGAAAAGTTTTCATATTTTTATTCACATAAAAGACTATTGTGTGTTCAATCTTTTTATATCTCCTGGAAAATACATATAAATACCTCGTACGAAACATTTAAAAAACAGATTGCATTACCCTACAACTAAAATAATAAATATGTCAATAAAGTCCTGTATTTCTTTGAATTTGTCTTACAGCATTAATAACTTACTCTTGATTTTCATAATGGCAGTTATGTTCAAATTAATAACTACTTTTGTTCATTAAATTTGAGTGAAGAATTAAATAGTTTCTCAGATCTTCAATCTACGTATTCTAAATTTGTGGAGTTTAATCATGCTGGTATTGATAAATTCATACCTTTAGCTAAAAGTAAAATTAGATCCCATCCACCATGGTTCAGTCGTGGTCTTTTACGGTTGAAGAATGCTAAAAATAAGGCTGGAAATTGTTCAGGAGCAGTATTAGTTATGTGGATGGTGATAATTTTAGACGACTGCATCGGGAATATCAGGGCTTGCACATATTTCTTAATCGTCAATACATATGGTCTACTGAAACTAATATTAAAACAAATAGTAAAGCTTTTTGGTCCTTTACCAATACCAAACGTTTGTCGTCAGGGTTCCCTTTGAGTATGGAATTTAATGATAAGCAAGCTTCTAAACTCAGTGAAAGCTGTGTTATTTGCTGGTTTTTTTTTGAATCAGTGTTTTCCGCTAATGTTAACACCAACTATTACTCTTCGTCATGTAATGTTTCAGCTATTACAGATGTGGGTTTAATTTAGTTTGCTGAATCATATGTAGAAAATTTGCTGAGGACTTTGAATACTGATACTTTTCGTGGTGATGATCTTATTTCTAATATTTTACTAAAAAATTGCTGTAGTTCGCTTTCATCTGTAATTACAGTGATTCTTAACCGATCACTTAGTCTGGGCTGTTTTTTGGACCGGTGGAAGATTTCCTATATAAAACCTCTATTTGAATCTGGTTCACGCAATCTAGTGTCTACTAGTACCAATCTCGTTTTGTTTAAAAATTATGTATCTAATGAAATTGAAAAAGGACTTCAAGTTGATGTAATTTATACCGATTTTGTAAAAGCCTTTGATCGAGTTATTTTAGACTTTCTTATAATAAAACTAAATGCATTTGGTTTTCATTCTGCGAAGCTATCTTAGTTGTCGTCATATGTAAATAAACGTTATCAATGCGTAAAAATCAATTCATTTCAGTCTCGTACGTTCAAAGTACTTCCAGGTGTTCCCCAGGCTAGTCACTTGGAAGTAGCCTGCAAGTCTTCTATATTTGCAACAGAGATATTGTACAAGAAGTACAGATTCTGCGTCAGCACAGCAGCTTGGGGGCAATTGCCCTCGACCGCACGCGAGTATTGGCGCATCAGCAAAGACATTGTTGTTTTAGGCCAACAAGTCAATACTCGCAGATCAATTCGCTGAATGTGCAGCTAAGCGCACGCGAATCGATCGAGAATTAGGTTGCTGATGCAGAGACCTGCTTATATTTTGTAATAATTAATTATAAGTCATCATTTAATATTATAAGTAAGAAAATGTTATTGTATTTGTAAATAGTAGCTATTTAAGGAATTAATTTCACGAATAAATTATCATTCAAGTATCCGAAGGTACGTAGGAACTTTCTCCCCCAACATTCTGGTCCTTCGAGCCAACATTCTGGTCCTTCGAGTTTTTAATAGCTTTTAATTTTCTCACGAATTGCGCCCCCACCAGCGGTAAGCGCAAAGCCCAGTATTAGGAAAAAGAAAGCAGAAATTAACCAACCAGCGCAAGATGGAAGACAATTTAGAGATGCAGTGGCAGCTAGGAAGGATGATCGACCGCTCATATACCAATATGAGGAAAGATGGCCCTCTAAGACGCAGGAACCTCAGCTATATCCGAGGACATCGGGACAGCCTGGAAAAATACTGGAGACAATTCGTCAGCATGCATGACGTGTTACTCCGCAGTGGAAACAAGGACCACAAGTACTTCCAGGAAGACTTCTTCGGCACGGTGGAGAAGACCTACAATGAAGCAATGGCACTCCTACGCGACGACGAAGAAGCCATCACGCAAACAGCAAAAGGAACCCCGGTTACGGGTTCGGCAGCTGAGAAAATCCGTGAAGATACAACTTCAGCGGTAACCGTGGCTACAGTCACACCTGAACCAACAGCTGAGGGAGAGGCAGCGGAATTCTGCATAACACCGGTAGCCACCCGCCAGAGTACGACCACAGGAAGCGTGCTCAAGGGGGCACCGATGGCCAAGGCGGTCAAAATCAACACTCCGTTGAAACAAGATGAAGACGCTTCGAATCTGAGAGCGACAAGGTTCGTGGATACCACCATGGAAGAGGCCGATAAGCAAACCCTGCAATACAGAAGACTGCAAGTGAGGTACAGTACTCTGGAAAAACACCTAAAGGAAATCCAGGAGAATACCTCTAGCAGTCTCAGCAAAGGGTATTGTGAATATAAGGAGCGTATACTACTCGAAATTTGGAGCAAAATTACTTCTCTTCAGGAAGAAATTCTCATCCACGAGAACAATGAAGAACAAATTGAGAGCAACTGGGATTACTATAGCTTCACAGAAGATAAGTTACAAAACGCTCTCTCTATCTTGCAGGAAAAACGGCAAAATACAGGCACGGCCATAGTTCCAGACAACAACAATCTGGAAAACTGCGGAGTACGTTTGCCGAAAATCACAATCCCAACCTTTGACGGGAACTATAAATCATGGGTATCATTTCATGATATTTACGTCAAAATGATTCATACCCAAAGGAAAATAGGAAACGCAGTTAAAATGCAATACTTGAAGTGCTACGTTAGAGGAGAGGCGAACAAGCTCATTCAACATTTGGCAATATCAGACAGCAATTACGAAGCAGCCTGGAAACTACTATGTGATAGGTATAACAATAAAAGATTACTATTGAGTTCTCATCTTGACAACCTCTTAAATCAACCCACACTGGTAAGAGAATCAGCCCAAGAGCTGAAGCAGATTCATGATAACATGAAAGAAGCACTACAAGGCATAGAAAGTCTAGGAATTGGAACAAGTAGTTGGGGGCCACTGCTTGCTCATATCCTAACAAGGAAGCTTGACAAGGAATCATACAAGCTTTTTGAGCAACACTTGAATGATCCTAAGGAGATTCCAGATTTTTATGATCTACTCTCCTTTGTAGAAAATAGGTTTCAATCCCTGGAGTCTATGGAAACAGCAAGGAAAAAAGATAACGAAAAGAGAACAGTAGCACAGAGACCATTCCAGACGTATCAAACCACGGTAACACTGAAATGCGTATTTTGCGCCGGAAATCATAGCATGTTCAAATGCCCGAAACAACAAAATATGACAGCGAAACAAAAAATTGATGCAGCTAAAAGAAGCAATCTCTGCTTAAATTGTTTACGCAAGGGGCATGACACGGAGAGATGTCAAAGCAAGAAAACATGCCTTAAATGCAATCGTAAACACAACACATTGCTACACGATGAACAACGATCCCAACAAAAGCCACAAGAAACTAGACGAGAGCCCCAGACTTCGGAAATAATAACAGTTAACTCCGCAAAACTGCAGCAGGCGAACGAAGTGCTACTAGCCACAGCTATCATTACAATTAGAGCAAGAGACGGCAGCCTACAAAAATTGAAAGCATTAATAGACCAAGGATCTCAGGCTTCATTCATATCAGAGAAAGCTGCGCAGAGTTTGGGACTAAGACGGGCAAAAACAAATGTCACTGTGACAGGGATACACGCGCAGTATAAAAATCCTGTCTCAACATATGTGGTCGTAAAAATATCCCCACGTTTCGAATCAAGCTTTCAAATTACAGTAAAAGCATTTGTCTTGAATAAATTAAATCATCTTCTTCCAGAAATTACTGCGGATAGCACGCAATGGTGCCATCTTCAACATATTAACTTAGCAGACCCGGACTATCAACGGCAAGGGAAGATAGATGTCATACTAGGAGCAGATGTATACGGAGACATAATACTGGATGGAATACTTAAAGGCATTACGGGTTCACCAATAGCACAGCAGACAGAGCTAGGTTGGATTATTTCAGGAAAATGTGGCCCTGGAAACAACAAAAATATTACAAGTCTAGTAACCAGAATTGACCTGGAAGAAATAAGAAAATTCTGGGAATTGGAAGAAGTAAATGAAAAACAGGAAGTTACTCAGGAAGATAAAAAATGCCTAGAACACTTCGAAAGTACTGTAACAAGAGATAAAAGCGGTAGGTATATTGTTCGATTACCTTTCAACGCTGAGGCTGATCCTCTAGCACTAGGAGATAGCAAGAGGATGGCATTATCAAGATTATTCCACATGGAAAGGAAATTTAGAAAGGATAAAACTCTAGAAAAGGAATACAAGCAGTTCATGCAAGAGTATCTAGATCTAGGTCACATGAAACCGTGCAAGAAATTTGAAAACGACCAAAAAGCACATTGCTTCCTTCCTCATCATGCGGTAATAAAGGAAGATAGTAAAACTACAAAGCTGAGAGTAGTATTCGATGCTTCCGCAAAAACCAGCAACGGTATAAATTTAAACTCAATTCTCTGCACAGGTCCTCAACTCCAAGCAGATCTGTACGATATACTACTGCGATGGCGCAAATACAAGTTCGTATTTAAAGCAGATATCGAAAAAATGTTCCGACAGATATGGGTAAAGGAAGAGGATCAGGTATTCCAGAAGATTTTTTGGCGCTTCACAGAAAAAGAACCAATACAGGAATACCAGCTCACAACTGTAACCTACGGGACAAGACCAGCACCATTCTTAGCAGTCAAAACTATGCACCATCTAGCAGAACGCCAAAGGGCAAAATACCCAAAAGGAGCAGAGACTGTATTAAGAAGCTTTTATATGGACGACTTACTGTCAGGAGGAAGCAGCATCGAGGAAGCACGGCTAGCGGCACATGAAACAATGGAGCTGTTAAATGAAGCGGGTCTCAAACTAAGGAAATGGTGTAGTAATCACAGCAAGATTCTGCTTAATATACCATCAGAAAAGAGAGATCTAGAGCCAAACGAAATCAAGCTTAGTGACTCAATCAAAACACTTGGGTTGCACTGGAACCCTAATACAGACAGCTTTGTCTTCAAGGTTAACATTCCTAATTCGACTACTGCAACAAAAAGATCGTTACTCTCTGAAGCATCAAAACTGTTCGACCCAATTGGGTGGCTCGCACCAACGGTGATAAGAGCTAAACTAATGTTTCAGGAATTATGGCAACATGGCCTAGAGTGGGATGACAAGCTACCTAGCGAATTAGCAGCCAGATGGCAACACTATAAGAATGATCTGCCTTGTCTAGAAAAAATAACTATTCCGCGTTGGGTAAACTTAAGGACAAGTTCAAGCCCATGCGAACTGCACGGTTTTAGCGATGCCTCAGAGAAAGCATATGCAGCAGTAGTTTACCTGAAGACCTACGATAACTGCGGTAATATTACAATCAACTTAATTACAGCCAAAACCAAGGTAGCACCAAATCGGAAAAAGATCTCAATACCGCGCCTGGAACTCTGTGGAGCTTTTCTACTAACAAAATTAATGCAAAAAGTAGCTGAAGTGATGGACATTCCTTTTGCAAAAAAATACGCATGGACAGATTCCGAAATCGTGCTTGCATGGCTGGACGGAAATCCGAACAAATATAAAACATTCGTGGCAAATCGAGTAGCAAGGATACAGACTGCCTTACAGCGTAGTAATTGGTACCACATAAAATCTAAGGAGAACCCGGCAGATTGTGCGTCACGAGGTATAGCCCCAGCAGCTCTTATTAACGATTCGCTATGGTGGAATGGACCAGATTGGCTGAGAAACAGCAATCGATCTCTCGAAAACAGGATAATATCCTCAACACAGGAAGAAATGAAGGAGACAGCACTTTCATTGAACACAGTAGTAAGCGATAACGTGGTTCTAAATGCTATCGATCGCTTTTCCTCACTACAGAAATGTATTAATGTGATTGCATATTGCGTGAGATTCGCTAACAAATTGCGAGGAAAAAGTATCTCCGGTTTACTACATACCACGGAACTTCAACATGCAAAAAACATCATGCTAAAAAACATACAAGAAAAGGAATTCCCCGAAGAATTTACAGCTCTGAGTAAAGGGCATTCTATAAGTTCAAGGAGCTCTCTTCTTAGCCTGAACCCATTTCTAGATAAATCTAAGCTCATCAGAGTTGGAGGACGCTTAGAAAATTCTGATTTAAGCTACGAAGAAAAACACCCAGTTATATTACCATACAAAGCTCACCTTAATAAACTTGTCATTGACGAAGCCCACAAAAGGACAATGCATGGTGGAGCGAATCTGACTCTAGCCTACACCAGAAATAAATACTGGATATTAAAAGGTTATAGCGCTGTTAAACAACAAATTCGGAAATGCATGATATGCGCAAGGCATAATGCAAAAGCTCATGAACAGTTGATGGGAAATCTGCCGCAGCCACGGCTGAAGTTGACTCGAGCATTTTCAAACACAGGAGTCGACTATGCAGGTCCCATATCTATAAAAACAGCCAAGGGAAGAGGGATTAGGAGCTATAAGGGATACATAGCTGTTTTCATTTGCCTAGCAACAAAGGCAATACATTTGGAAGTAGTCGGTGACTTAAGTGCGAATGCCTTCATAGCAGCATTTAAGCGTTTCATCGGCAGACGAGGTATCCCACACAAAATGTACAGCGATAATGCTACTAATTTCCAATTAGCCAGCAAAATCTTAGAAAAAACCGCAACAGAATTCAAGAAGCATTACCAAGATCAACTACTAGAATATCTACAACCCTATGAAACTGAATGGAGTTTCATACCACCAGCTGCACCCCACTTCGGTGGAATATGGGAGGCTGGCGTCAAATCAATGAAACATCACCTAAAAAGAATACTAGGGAAGACAATCTTAACCTTTGAGGAACTTACCACTGTGTTAGTAAGTATCGAGGCTTGCTTAAATTCCAGACCCCTCTGTCCTATGACCGATGATCCCAGGGACTTATGTGCACTAACTCCAGGCCATTTCCTAATTGGAAGTTCGCTCCTGGCCCCCCCAGGGATGGATGTAGGCATTACTGAAACCAACATCCAATCAAGATGGGAGCTGCTAGAGGAACTAAAACGACAATTCTGGAAAAAATGGTCCAGCGAGTATCTACATCGCTTACAGTGCAGACCGAAATGGACGACAGAAAAAGACAATGTGAGAACAAACGACCTAGTTCTCGTGAAGGACGAAGCACTTCCCCCCGCACAATGGGCCCTCGGAAGAATAGAAGAGGTCCATCCGGGAAGTGACGGCTTAACAAGAGTCGTAGCCATTCGGACTCGGAATAAGCTAATAAAACGACCATTAACGAAGATATGCACATTGCCTGTTAACCGTGCCCAAGACGAATCAATCCAAGGACGCGGCAAACGGAAGGAGGAAAAACAAAAGAACGACAACGAAATCATGCCCAAGAAACCCAGGCAAGGAACAAGGATAAACGCAGTAACAGGTTACAGCACACTTGTAGACTCCAGACAACCTACAAGGACGTCAACAACAATGGAGACAGAAACTGGACCAAGCCATACATCCCACAGACAACCAATTCAGGGAAACATTACCTTCCTATGTCTACTGGCTTTACTAATAGTGCCAGCTCTTGCTGAAACCCACTTCGAAGTAGTTCCATTTCATAGCCACCCGGGGATTTATTTCGAAGATCTGGGGAACGCACATCTGATAGCCAGTAAATGGAATGTATTAGTATACTATGATCTCCAACACTTCTGGCATGAGTTTCGAGAACTAAGAAACTGCATTCAGGAGATACAAGGTCTCTGTAACAATACAGTGACCAATAAACACTACTGTACGGCAACTTATGACCTGCTTCAACGTCAACTGCTACAACTGGAGGAATCCAATAACCTTATTCAAGGGCAAGGAATTCACGCGCAAGGTAACCCCAGGTCACGAAGGTCTCCACTCGACATTGTGGGCAAAACTGCAAATTATTTATTCGGAATCCTAGATGCAGATTACGCTCAGGAGCTCGATGTAAGGTTGAACGAGATAACTCGGAACGAGAATCATCTACTTCAGCTCATTAAGAACCAAACGACGATCATTGATGCAACAACAAATATAATGAAGGGAACCGAAGAAGGAATTCAAGATCAATTCCAAATAATCCGAAGTCATATCTCCGAACTGATGCGTGAAGTTCAGAAAAACGGAGCCATTCAAGGAAGGGAACAAACGCTTCATTCTTTGATCGCACATACGACCCTCATGTTCTACAACTATGAGCGAGTTCAGAGAGTCATAATCGATGTCTTGACGGACCTACATCACGGACGAATTAATCCACTTTTGATAACTCCATCACAACTAAGGTCCCAACTACGACTCATCAGGGAACATTTACCCCATACTCTCATGCCGCCGGACATTGGTGCCGAACAGATGTTAACGCTCTATCGCCTAATGACCGCTGCAGTTCGGGTGACTAACTCAAGAATCTTATTTCAAATAAGGTTGCCACTTTTGCAAAATGAGAGGTATCAGCTGTTTCACTTAGTACCAGTACCGACACCTTTTGAGGATCATTTTGTATTCATCGAGCCAGAGACACCATATTTAATCGTAGATCTGCATAGAGAGAATTACTATCCACTCTCCCAGGCCGAGTTGGACAAATGCATCCACTACGAAGACGATGGATACCTCTGCCAGCGAGCCCACCCGATATATAATACGAATTCTCGGAAGGGTCGATGTGAGATGAACCTATTACGGCACATTGCAAATGAGGCATCAGACTGCATAACAAGAACCACCGCGCCATCAAAGATTTGGATTCAGCTAAGAACACCGAACTCTTGGCTTTATGTCCTGGATAACAAGTACACTTTCAATATAGTTTGCGGTACTACCGTCCTATCCAGGACCCTTACTGGAGAAGGTATACTCAAACTAAGCGCAGACTGCGAAATCAAGCAGGACTCCATGACAATTGCAACTCACGGACTCTATCAAACGCAACTTAATTCCTCATTTATACCCAGCGTGAATATAAGTCAGGTATTGGCGCAGAGACCAACAAAGGAATCAGAAATTACACCGCCTGAACAACACTGGCAGCCCCACAGTGACGCTTATTCCAATATTAAGAAAACAATATTGGAGTTACAGCAAAAGGAAAAACTTCCAGCCCAATTAACCAGACACGACATCCACCACTACGCCATCAACTATCTGTTAGTTGCAGCGATAGTATCGGCAGCCATATTTATTACTTATAAATATTGGCTCTCTCGTCGCCAGGTTCACCACAGGCAGACTGCTCACCTCCCTACACCAGCTAACAGGCAATCCGATCACAACCCAACATCTTCCGAACGGACCTGGAGGCTCCCTTCAGCAGAGCTGCACATTTAGGCCGGCAGGATGTACAAGAAGTACAGATTCTGCGTCAGCACAGCAGCTTGGGGGCAATTGCCCTCGACCGCACGCGAGTATTGGCGCATCAGCAAAGACATTGTTGTTTTAGGCCAACAAGTCAATACTCGCAGATCAATTCGCTGAATGTGCAGCTAAGCGCACGCGAATCGATCGAGAATTAGGTTGCTGATGCAGAGACCTGCTTATATTTTGTAATAATTAATTATAAGTCATCATTTAATATTATAAGTAAGAAAATGTTATTGTATTTGTAAATAGTAGCTATTTAAGGAATTAATTTCACGAATAAATTATCATTCAAGTATCCGAAGGTACGTAGGAACTTTCTCCCCCAACAAAACGTAATTTTACTGACTTTCAGGATCCTTTCACTTTGAAAGTACTATTCATTTCATTGGTTCGTTCCATAATTTTCCGTTGTGTGGAATCCGCACAGTCTTATATGCTTCCCAGTAGAAAAAATTGGGATGCCTCTCTCTAAGAGGTATAAGGGAGTGATGCGATCTCAAGTGTAAAATCCCAAGGGAGGAAAATGGGGTGACAATATGAGTTTAAGTCTCGCTCTTCGTTCGTTTTATTTCTTTATTACACGATCTGAAGAGTAAAATTCTAAGAGATGACAAAGGGATGGCATTATGAGTTTAAGTTTCGCGTATTTTTATTTACCTTCCGGGTTTTTTGTTTTTTTTTTACCGAAGAGGTACAGTCTTGGAGCAGTGAAAAACAAGTGAACATTCTGTTTCTATAAAGCGTTGAAGGAGGTTATTACAATAAGTGCATTATAATATTTTAAATTAAATTTCCCAAAGATTAAACCTGGATGTCTCCTAAAAGAGATTTGATACCTCCAGGATGTCTTCTTTTGGCATGATTTTAACGTTAGCATGTCATTGCAGGCGAGGCTTCTTTTTACCCTCACGAAAAAGAGATCTCTCTTTGACCAATTTCTGAACATAACTGGAGGTCTCCCTCAAGCATTTAATGGAAGCAATATCGAGACCTCCACTTAGGTTCACGTTTTTCACTATATTTTTAAATTAACGGTTTGTATTAAATAGATTTAATTTTTTTATAATAAAATGGACATGAAATAAAAATGACGACTTTCCTTTATTAAAAAGTATTTACGTTTTACCGATCTCTCCATTTGTTAAAAAATTGAGACCCATTAGTTTTCGCAATTTCCTATTGGACACCCTGTAACAAGCCATGAAGTATAAGACCTGCTCACTACCACATGTATAGGGTGATGTAGTCCGATGATTGCACCGAAATAACATTGTTTCTTATGGCGGTAGAGCCCATTCATTCCGCTCCACAGGGCGAATCTGCTAAACTATCGTTTATACGAAAAAGTGATGTTCTACTGACTGTAACTGGGGAGGAATACCGTTCTTATGGTACCAAAATATTTATAGGGGCAAGAACAGAATATTAAACATATTTATGTTCAAAAGTTACTCTTACAACCCAGTGAACAAATTACCAATGAAAGTCGTGCTGTCAAGTTGACCTGCCGCTGCTGTTTTGTTCGGGGAAATGGTTAGAGTTGTGTTTAAGTGCAAAAAACTCTTATATTTTGTTCTTATCACTATAAAGTTTTTCAGATCACTAGGAAGGTATACCTCTATAGTTATAGTTAGTAGAATATCATTTTCGCGTAGAATTTATTGTTTAGCAGTTCAGGCGAGTGGAGCGGCATACTTGGGATCTTCCGTCATAAGAAGCAATGTTATTTCGCGGCGATTCTCGGACTACATCACTACTTATGCATTTTCTACTTCACGGCTTGTGTTTATATGTATTCCCGGGGGTTTTGCCACTAGCAAAACCTTCTACATTTACAAGCCATGAAGTGGTCCGGCGCACACACAGTGATTGGGCGAAGTAGTCTCACCCGTCACAAAAAATACAGTGGATGTTATGACGGGCAACGTAAACATGGAGAAAACTTTACGGCAGCTTCCAAACTAAAACTTCTATCTAAAAACTACTTTCCCTCATGGTTACCCTGAGGGGTTTTCTTTTCAATTCATCTGACTTTTTGCTACATTTTTTAAACAAAATATATAAAATTCTTTAATTTTTGAACGTGTCCATGAAGATTAGAGAGGAAGCGAAATGTAAGTTCCACAAAGATGACAGTACCAAAAAATGGATCCAGGTGAATGTGAGTGGAATTATGCAGGAATTCAAAGTTGAATTTCCCGGAAAGTACGGCTTTCCGAAAGACATTTTTTGGATATTTGTTGGTTTTGAGCCTAGGTAAATGTTCCTACCAAGTTTCATTGAAATCGGAGAGGTGACCCTAATCTTGAGTTAAGCCGATCATGTAGTGCTTTATGTGTGCATCTGTAAATGATGATGCATCAAAACGTGGAAAAATAAAAAAATTTACTTAAATATGTGGTTAAATTGTCAAAAATTTTTAAAAGCTCGTAAGATCAGTAAGGTCAGAAATTTAAAGATGTTATTTTACCAGAGTTGAAATAACGACGTTATTGGCTACAATTCTTCTTGCTATAAGGAATTTGTATTAAAACAAAAAACTGATTAAGGGGGTAACCCACTGTTGAAAAAAAAAATGCGATTTTTTTTTATATTTCGATAGATAGCACTTCAAAAATATCTGTGTAAAATTTCAGAACGATATCTAAATAATTGTTCTTTCTACAGCTCTCACAGTCCCCCTCCGTTCAACTACGATATCGGAGCGCGCACGGCCTTTTAGCCGTTCGAACAGATGCCTTATCAAAGAATATCGAATTCAACAAGAAGGGACATTCTCAATACGCTCTCAAAGTCCCAACTCATATGCAAGCTCTCGCAAACACACGCGCAAAATTTCCCATTAGATAAAGCAGCTCAGGGCTACCACCTCTGTAAATACCTATAAGAAATGTAGAGAGAGAAATAGTTACCAAAAAGTTCTCTCAGATAGCTTTTACAGCGCAAGCTATAAACTGAAGCTTTTTTTATGAACGCTTTTTTAAAGGCGAGCCCCGAGCCGGGCACCAGACTAGGCGGCTCAAGTTTACCTCTCCTCGCAATGTTAAGTTATACGGAAATGCCAAATCGGTCCGATTGTTCACATTTTTTCATTGTGCGTTTTTAAAGGCGCCCCCGAGCCGAATTTCTTTTGTGTGCTGCTCGCTTACGAAAAGTACCGGGTGGTCTTGATTTGTTTGGAAATGTGAAGAAGCTTAAAAGTTTTTGAGTAAAAAAGTGCTTTCTTAGAAGCAATTAATTAAATAAAGTAAAATGTGCTTTAGATAAATGATGGGTAAGCATGATATAATGTGTTTGGTGTGTGGCTGTGGAAAAGGCAGCGTATAATGTGCTCATAGAAAAGTTTTGTGATAAAAGATTTTTGTGAGGTGCACCCTGCAGAAGTGTTCCACTTTTCGCCCCAAATTTTTGCCTTTCTCTCACTTATGCTTTCTTTATTACTAACTATTTCTAGCATAAATTCCCATTTCGTTCCTGTAACGGTACCAAGGTCGAAATTTTTTAAAAAATAACCGCTCGAGTGTCCCCTCTTGTTATAGATACTCTTTGGCCTTATATCGGGTTGGATAATAAGTAATGAGCGTTTCAGTTTCTATTTTCTGGAAATTTCGGATAAGGTCGAGAACGTTCTGTTGCAGGGGGTATATAAAGAGCGAGTCGTGAGCATGCCGTCAGTAATGTTTCGGTTGTCATTGCGTAAAGAACCACGAGAAAAATGAGTGATATTAAAACGCATATTCGGCACTGTTTATTATACGAGTACCAATCTGGGCATTCGGCTGCAGAAGCTGCACGTAATATATGCCAGAGGATAGTTGATGATGCAGTCTCCGAGGCTACAGCAAAGCGATGGTTCCAAAAATTCCGCAAGGGTACCTATTCCTTGATCGATCAACCAAGGTCTGGGCGTCCGGTAGAAATAGATATAAATAAACTGAAGGCATTAATTGAAGAAGATCCTCGAAGCACTACGCGCAATTTGGCTCTTAAGCTCGGATGCTCTCATGGCACGGTGGAAAAGAATCTGCACGGTTTGGGGAAGACGTACAAATATGGTGTTTGGGTACCCCACCAGTTGAACAAAGATCAACTGACTTACCGTGCAGATATCTGTGCATACCTTTTATCGTTCCGTCGCACATTTAGCTGGCTAGACCATCTCGTTACTGGAGAAGAAAAGTGGGTTATCTATATCAACCACACACGCAAGCGCCAGTGGCTGGGCCGCAACGAAGCAGGTAAACCTACGCCAAAAAAAGATCCTCATACTCGGAAAGTGATGCTCTCGGTCTGGTGGGACATACATGGAGTAATATACTGGGAAATTCTTCCTACTAATACCACGATGACGGCAATAGTATACTGTAATCAACTTGAAAATCTAAAGCTTGAACTCCGTCGTAAACGTCCACAACATGACAAAATATTTTTCCTTCACGACAATGCCCGGCCGCACATCGCTAAGAGTACCCGACTAAAGCTACTGGAGCTCAACTGGGAAATAGTGCCACACCCTCCATATTCGCCGGACTTAGCCCCAACGGATTTCAGTTTATTCCGGTCTCTCAGTAATCTTTTACAAGGAAAAAGCTTCGATGATGAACATCAGTTGCAACAATACATAGATGAATTCTTCAAAGCAAAACCGGCGAAGTTTTACAGGGATGGCATCCACTCTTTGCCGAATCGTTGGCGGATGGTAGTAGATAACGACGGTGATTATATTGTTGACGATTAATAGTAAATTATTAAATAAATAAATACAAACATAAAGTCAAATATGTCGCTCATTATTTATTAGCCAACCCGATACTATTATAATTAGAAGGTAAATTCGCTGATTAAGGGTTAGTTGAAAATTTTTTACTTATGTCACAAAATTTCTTTAAGAAAACTTTAAATGCGTTTTTCTCAAAATGCTCTTTTTCGGTGCGCGTCGTAAAATTGTGAAAAAAAACTATTGGGCCGATTTACTTCAAAGTATGCATACACTTTTATTTAATATTTAACTATAGAAATAACCTATTATTAGAGTAAAAAAACAAATTTTGTTGATTTAGGATCAACTTTTCCGTGTTGAAAAATAACGAAAATCGATACATCAATGTTCGAACGTGCACTAAGTCATCAGATTTTTATTTTTTTTTGCCGCAACAATAAGTTATTTCCATCCTTTATAACAAATATTGAGGGATTTTTCTTTGGTATATGTTTGCAGATGCATACTTTGGCCAGGATTTTACGAGGCGCAATTTGTGTTTTATTTTTTTGGACTGCATGCGCGCTGCATTGTGACGGCCGCCATTTTGTTAAAACAATTTTTTTTTATTATGAAAATGTAAACTTTAGTCCTCAGTAAAGAAGTGCGGAAAAAATCAAAAAGATATCTCTGATAGTTCTTTTTTATCGATTTTTTAAAAAAAAGTTCCATTTTTTGGGCTTCAACAGTGGGTTACCCCCTTGTAGATGTAGATGTAGATTTCAGGAGGCGGGCGATGATACCCAGCACTTAGACCATGTAGTCCATTGTACATACCTCAGGAGAAGAACGCCATCTGATTTAATCTCGTTACCCTTCAAGAGCCGTTAGTCGTTTGGTTCGTCTAACAAAGCTCATTAGTTTGGGTAACATAAGATTGTGTAGCTCTGTCGTGACTACTATAAGTGCTCCGAGTGTATCGGCTCTCGCTCTGAAGTAGATGGGGCAGGAACTCAGGAAGTGGTCCATAGTTTCCTCCGCCAGCTCGCATTTACAAAGTGGCGAGTCAACAATCCGCAAAGTGTGAAGATGTTTGTTCAGCTTGCAGTGTCCCGTAATGACACTGATTGCCAAGCTGATGCTTCTTCTATTGCAGCTCACCAACCATTTAGTTAAGCCTTGATCGGCTTTTTCAAAACAGTCTTAGACTGCCTGCAGTCCCTCCTAGCATACCATCGTTCATTGTGCTCTTTTAGGGCCCACTCATCGAAGATGTGTGTAATAAAGGATGTTGTTAGGCCTACACATGGCTCGGGGCCTGTCAATGGGGTATTGGAGCCCTTCCTGGCCAATGAGTCAGCAATATCGTTACCCTCGATGTTGCTGTGACCTGGGACCCATATGATCGCCACCTTGTTTATTCCGGCGATTGATTCAAGCGATTTTCTGCATTCACCTAATAGTTTTGAGGATATCACATCCGAATCTAGAGCCTTTAATGCGGGGTTACCTCCTTAATGAAAGGTAAGTACTTTTGTATACAATATTTCACGAGTTTAGAAGGAATTATTAAAAAATTTATTATTAATAGCATATATATTGTAATATTAAATTTTTACTAAGCAAATTAATCGCATACCTCTTAAAAGAATCGTGAAGAGTTCATCTTTAATAATATTACATTGATTTTTAAAATTGATGATTTTTTGACGCTGAATCAAAGTGTTTATCTTTCTAAGTTCCGCGCGTCAAAAATCGATTAGTTTATTGCTCAAAAAGCAATTGAACGGTGAGTTTAATGATTGAAAATTATTATTATTATGTGGCGAAACATTCCTGAAAACATCAGACTGCTGACTGTCATCAACCTAACAGTCATAAAATCGACATGTTTTAGATTTCGGACGAAATGGAAAAAACCAAAATTTTTGTCGGACAAAATTTTCCTCTCGTGGTCTATCAAATTATCATCCACTTAAACGTAAAAAGTACATGCTGATCATTATATTACATATTATTGTTAAATTGACGTGTTTCCCGATGCTACCTTTCTTTCTGCCTCCCTTGAGCACACTAAGCTCTATCTATTTCTGCTATAACGCCTGTTTTTTTATTAATTAACTATCTGTTTCTGCGAAACAATTCTGTATTGATTTAATGCCACGGACGCTTCAAAAGAGAATATCTGCTCATAGAAAGCCGAAGTATTCCACTCCACACACAAAATTTTAATTGCTTGCACTTAGGAAATATATCTTGTAGTCACTGCATCGAACTGAGAAAGATCCAGCTTTGATAGTTGGCAAAAGTTCAATAGTCACAAACAGTGAGGGTGAACAAAGGAGAACTCATTTTCATTCTCATTTCCCCAGAAAATTATCGCAAATTGTTTAAAACCATACAATTTATAAAAAAGTTCCCTTGTAAAGATTTTGAGGAGTCGGAGTCTGATACAAATCCACTTGAGGGGAGTGTACATAAATTAATTACCGGGTCGAAGCCATATTGGCTAAATTGTCTCCAGAAAATAGATTTGGACTCGTTCAGTACTTATCAAGCAGAAAACCCCGTGGCTGGTGTAATCCGGTTCTTTAAAAAGTTTGTTTACACTGGTATATGGGAATTTCTAGATATAAATTAATTAATATTCATTTCATTGCTGTACTTTATTCAGGCTGGCAGGGAATGCTTTGTACAGGAATTCTCACAAGACGACTAAATTAATGTTGGGCAGGCACTAGACCACAAAAGGCGCAAATAACTCACATCTGAAAAAAGCTGTGGGCTGTCTGGATTAAATCTAGTTTTGACTGCATTTTTCTGGATTTCGGGTATAATGTGGTTGGATTGCAAGCATGTTATGCCCAACGATTCAATTTCCGACATTTATTGTAAGTGCAAATTTGACCTGCTATGAATTGAATTGAAAGCAAGTTGATTTAACGCAACCATGTTAGTGATTTTCATAAGCATTGAAGTGTTAAATTGTAATCAGCATGTGGGTAAGCTCTTTGGATTTCGTTTTAGTGCAATTATTTTTTTTGAACCGTGACCAGGTAGTGTGCACAATTACGCTTACCTAACAGATACATTCAACTTTCTTCTTACCTAAAAGTTAAGAGGCATCTTCACTTTTCAATATATTTAAGGACTATTATATTTTCCTAACTTTTTATGCAGTCAAGGCAAAGCAATAATTACAGATATATTTTTCTCGGTTATCTTCGGTCGAGAAAGACGTCGAAAAACTGGGAAACCAATCGAGAAAATACTGACAGAGAGCCGA
This sequence comes from Dysmachus trigonus, assembly GCA_949715965.1. NCBI lineage: Eukaryota > Metazoa > Arthropoda > Insecta > Diptera > Asilidae > Dysmachus > Dysmachus trigonus. The sequence goes on from OX454321.1 coordinate 47,957,336, forward strand.
GAGAAGACTGAGAAGTGACCGATATAAAATTCTCGGCATTCTATCGGTCTTCAAATTTAAGATCACGATTCCACCCGGCATATTTTCTATTTGTACATTAATGAAATAAAACGACGTATTGTTCTTTTCTTAAAATATAATTGGGAAGAAAAACATTCAATCTTTTGTTTTTACCATTTTCCTAAACTTTGGAAACTTAAACTTACAGTTCTGATGAAAACATAGATCTCTTATACTCCGTATCACCACATGTTTGTATTAAATAAAATCAAAAAACAAATTTAAAAGGTGTCACAAATTTCAAAGGGGAAAAATACATGTCGAAAGTTAAATATTTATTTATTTATTTAATGTCAACCGATTACAAAAATCGAACAGACACGAACTATTAAAATGAAAAATAGATTTTGAAATTGATGAATATTAAATTCAGACAAAGCGAAAGAAACATTAATTTTTTTCGAAAATGTTTAAATGTTTCCCTTTCTTACTTATTTCATACATCCCAACAGACTAATACAGTACAATATACATCCAGTTCTTGTGGGACGTTGGGATGATATCTGGTAAAATAAGGAATGTACTGAAGAAAACCACACATTTATTAACCTTTTAACTGTTTATGTCAAGTATACTCGTCATGTCGAAGCGACAATTTTTCCCATAGCCTTGAGTATACTTTCCAGAAGGATTAGAAAATTTCACTTGTATTACACAGGTTTACAAAAAAAAAAAAGTTGATGTTCTTTTGACCAGACCATCTCATTTTTATGTAAATCGACGCCCTGAATCCGAATCCGAGGTCCGTTAACCTCCATCACGTCAGGTTCAAGGTCATTTCAAGGTCAAATTGAGAAAAACCCACTAAATAGGTCTGAAAAAGAGGACTTATAGGTTTCTGGGGTCGCTGAATCCGAATTCGTGATTTGTTTAACTCTCAAAGGTCAGCCAGAGGTTATTTCAAGGGCATTTCAAGGTGAAATTGGGAAAAATCCACTAAATAGGTCTGAAAAAGAAGATGTATAGGATTTTGGAGTCACTGAATCCGAATTCGTGATTTGCTTAACCCCCAAGGTCAGCCAAAGGTCGTTTTAAGGACATTTCAAGGTGAAATTGGAAAAATCCACTAAGCGGAAAAAGTTGATGTTCTTTTGACCAGACCATCTCATTTTTATGTAAATCGACGCCCTGAATCCGAATCCGAGGTCTGTTAACCTCCATCACGTCAGGTTCAAGGTCATTTCAATGTCAAATTGACAAAAACCCACTAAATAGGTCTGAAAAAGAGGACTTATAGGTTTTTGGGGTCGCTGAATCCGAATTCGTGATTTGTTTAACTCCCAAAGGTCAACCAGAGGTTATTTCAAGGTGAAATTGTGAAAAATCCACTAAATAGGTCTGAAAAAGAAGATGTATAGGTTTTTGGGGTCACTGAACCCGAACCCGTGATTTGCTTAAGCCCCCAAGGTCAACCAGAGGTCGTTTCAAGGGTAGTTCAAGGTGAAACTGTGAAAAAATCTCGTCTTTTCTATATTTGAACTTGGAATGACTTCGAAACGACCTCAGGCTGACCTTGGGGATTAAGTAAACCACGAATTCGGATTCAGCGACCCCAAAAACGTATACATCTTCTTTTTCAGACTTATTTAGTTGATTTTTTCTCAGTTTTACCTTGAAATGCCCTTGAAACGACCTCTGGTTGACCTGGAGGGCTTAAGCAAATCACGGATTCGGGTTCACTGACCCCAAAAACCTATACATCTTCTTTTTCAGACCTATTTAGTGGATTTTTCCCAATTTCACCTTGAAATGCCCTTGAAATAACCTCTGGGAATTAAACAAATCACGAATTCGGATTCAGCGGCCCCAGAAACCTATAAGTCCTCTTTTTCAGACCTATTTAGTGGGTTTTTGTCAATTTGACATTGAAATGACCTTGAACCTGACGTGATGGAGGTTAACGGACCTCGGATTCGGATTCAGGGCGTCGATTTACATAAAAATGAGATGATCTGGTCAAAAAAACATCAACTTTTTCCGCTTAGTGGATTTTTCCCAATTTCACCTTGAAATGCCCTTTGGCTGACCTTGGGGGTTAAGCAAATCACGAATTCGGATTCAGTGACTCCAAACACCTATACATCTTCTTTTTCAGACCTATTTAGTGGATTTTTCCCAATTTCACCTTGAAATAACCTCTGGCTGACCTTTGGGAGTTAAACAAATCACGAATTCGGATTCAGCGACCCCAAAAACCTATAAGTCCTCTTTTTCAGACTAATTTAGTGGGTTTTTCTCAATTTGACCTTGAAATGGCCTTGAACCTGACGTGATGGAGGTTAACGGACCTCGGATTCGGATTCAGGGCGTTGATTTACATAAAAATGAGATGGTCTGGTCAAAAGAACATCAACTTTTTTTTTTTTGTAAACCTGTGTTATCTATCAATCAATGAATCCACTGTAATTTTTTTTTTTTGCTTTTTCTTTTTTTAAAAAGGCAAATAAAGAGCTTTTAAAAAATATATCGGTATTTTAGAATATTCGTTAGAGTGCGGGCAGAAAAAGTTTTTCAAAACAAAATTAAACAGTTAAGGGGTTATCTCACTCTAGAGGGCCTTGAATTGAACGTTTTTTTCAGGGAGTTGAACAAGAAAATGCAAAACATTTAGAATTAAACATAATAATCCTCTTATTATCTGATCTTTAATGAACATTTTGAGCAAAAAAAAATTTTTTTTTTTATTTGAGTGCAGGCCTGCTACTGGGACTCGTAACTTAGGAACGGCAGCTCATGGTGTGCGCCATAACAGCCAAACAAAAAAAAAAAATTGGCAGTCATAGGGACTGCCGATAGAAGTGAAAACTTAGAACTTTTAATATTAAAACTAGTATTTTTGGTATGGCCCTCATCATAACAGGAGATAGTACACATGGGGGGCTTTTATACAGAATTTCAATGGAGAAAATCGGTAATTATTTAGAGGAGTTCTGAGCTAGAATGCAGAAAAGTAATTTTTCTAGAGATTGGCACCATAAGAAATCATTTGAGGGGAAAGGGGTGAACGGAGAAAATAAATATAAATATGCAGAGATGTCACCGGTGGGGGGCTTTCATAAGAAATTTAAATGAAGAAAATCGGTTATGATTTGGAGGAGTTGTGAGCCAGAATGTAGAAACATAATTTTTTAGAGATGGCCACCTTAAGAAATCATTGGAGGAGAAAGAGGTGAACGAAAAAAATAAATATAAATACCTGAAGATGGCACCCAAGGGGGCCTTGCATACAAAATTTAAATGGAGAAAATCGGTTATTATTTCGAGGAGTTCTAAGCCAGAATGCTGAAAAAAAGTAATTTTTCTAGAGATTTGAACCTTTAGAAATTATTTGAGGGGAAAGGGGTGAACAGGGAAAATAAATGTAAATATGCTGAGATGGCAGCCGCGGGGGGCTCTCATATGAAATTTAAATGAAGAAAATCGGTTAAGATTTGGAGGAGTTGTGAGCAAAATTAACTTTTCTAGTGATGGCCTAATTTGGAAGCGATTTGCGGGGAAAGGGGTGAAGGGAAAAGATAAGTGTTAGTATGCAGAGATGGCGCCGACGGGGGGCTTTCATACAAAATTAGAATGAAGAAAATCGGTCATCATCTGGAGGAGTTCTGAGCCAGAATGTGGAAAGGTACCTTTTCTGGAGATGTCCTCCTTCAGAAGCGATTTGCGGGGAAAGGGGTGAAGGGAAAATGAGCTATCATCCAAAATTTGCTACAGGTACTGCTATAAGCATGTCGGTGACGCGAACGCACGAGATTTCACCCATCGTCTCACGCGCACAGCACACGGCCGCTGCGCATGCGCCAGTCATGAGCATGTCGGTGACGCGAACCCATAACATTTTCCCCTACCAAAAACTGCCCAACGCCGCTAAAGAAGTTTTCACTTCAATAATCCGAAAAAAAAATGAGATTGCACATTAGTACTCTTTATATATGTGTGGCTTTGGCAAGAGCACTGACATATAAGAACTGGACTGCTGATCCCGTACAAAAGCTCACATCAAAAGTAAGACCAAATTTTGACCGAATTCTAACTATCTCGCTCTTGCTTAAATCCCGCAGGCAGACAACTTTACAAAAAAAATGTCCAATAGCCAAATGAAGGTGGCGCTATGTATGTGCACTAGGGTGGAGCGAAAAAATCAACTTTTGAATTTCACTTGCGGCTAGTGTGCAAAAGTTGTCTACTATTAAGTATGTTAATATGCCTAAATTTCCAATTTTTCGTGAACCATCTTCAGCTGCCACAACCCACATGAATATATTAGTATATAAAAAAATTTTACATTTTTTAAATTTTTTCCACAAACTTTCGCTAATTCACTATATAACTTTATATAGTTACATAATGAACTACGCAGAATTCACCACGAAGAGGTACTTGTGCCTGGAGTTCCACCCACCTACCCATTTTCTATGAAATCTAATTAAAATCCTTCTTCGTATTAAAATTAGGCATTTCAGACCTTTATTTTAGCTTTGTCATTACAAAACCATCTCTTGCTTCTCTCCCTGTAAGAGTTAACGATGCCTCTGTAACTAGCTTTACCATTCTTTCGAAAGCTTGTGTGTGGCATGGGAACCTTACTAAATCCATCTCAGGTACTGTTCTTATAAGTTCTATTAATTCTGAATTTGGAATTGTTGCTAAAATGGGCGGTTCAGTTAACTTACACGTTTGCCAGTCAACGAGGTCCTCATAATTGTTCGCATTGAAATGTAGTTCAGGTACTTTAAATTCTCTTATAGTTCCAGAAGTACTACCTTCTCTCGATTTTAAGATCCGTCTAAGATTTAATTCTCGAATATATGGTCTTTCATCATTTAACATGCAAAGTAGCAAGTTCTCTGGATGAGCGAAAAAATAATTTCTCTTAATCACTGGATCTATTACTTTTAAATGAGGCAGATATTTTGATCGTTGAATCACCTTTAATAGATGCTTTGGACCACCTAAGCAAGAAGGTTTAATCTTAATATGAAACCAATTAGGCGCATATACTTTTATCACAAAGGTAGCTAAGATCTCTAGATTTGTTAAAGGCAACTCTGTAGCAACATATAACCGAAGTAATCTGTTAGCGCAAGTAAGCCGTCTAGAATGAGCCAGCGGTCCGGGATCTATGTGATAAATCAGATGTAATATTTCTAGAAGAAATTGCCAAACAAATCTTATGCAAATATTTTTGATCAGTGCTTAAAATTTCATAGCCGACATTAGGTAATTCGACTTCAATAGGCTCAAATCGTGCAATTGGAAGGTTTTCACAACCTTCTAATTTTTTTCCAATTTCGCCAGAAAAACCTTTGGGACCTGTCGTAGAACCATCTAAAAACTGAAATAGATGTCTTAATGGTAACTCGTTCGCATGGAGCATACAAATAAACCATTGCAGAGGCCTTCCTAGTGATCTTTCTAGTTGAGCAATTACTCCGTTCTTGTATCCCGTATTTACCACAGTACCGTCGCATCATATAGCAATTACAAATGAAGTATAATTTTTTTTTCTCCAAAAATTCAAATAAGCATGATTTGATATGTTTTGCAGATCCTGTAACTGGAATAACATGACCTAAATATTCAGATCCGGGTTCTCTCACTACTGCGATATGTTCTTCTAAGACTACTCTTCTATGTAGTTTTTTACCGAGGGAGATATATCGAACGGTTTTGTCTTTACGTCCATCGAAGTAAATACCTTGCACGTCACTTTGTTCAGTTTTCCACTTTTTTAATATTGTCAATCTGTTCTTAATTCTTGCTCTTCGGATTTTGCTTCGATCAATTACTTGAGATTTGTCCTTTTCACTCACTATTCCCACATCCTGAAGAACTGCACTCGCTATCATTGCAGCCGATCTATCTGAAACACCAGTACGATCGCACACTGAAGCCAATTTATCCAAATTAACTCTGATTTGTGATGTGCTGGGTTGATCGAGTTGTAAATGTGCTGAGGAAATATAAGATATGGGGAGGAATTCCGGATCGCTTGTTTCAGCATCGCTGCTAGAACTTTCATCCGAATTGTTTAAAACCGTTGCAAAAAGGTATCTGAGCTTTCAAAGACGAACGAGCTTCAATTTGTTTTTCAGTTTTTATTTTTCTTTCAATTTTCCTTTTTAATGTTTTTGTTGTCAGTAGGTCCACTCCAGCAATAACCATTTTTCTTCCTTTTCTTTGGTCTGTTAAGAAGTCACGTTCTTTTGGTGGAACCTTTTCTGCACACTTACAGCAATTAAAATCACTACATTTACAGCAGCAGATATCAAAAAGTTTGATTTTAGCTTCAGCTAAAAATAAACTCGATTTGGAGTTTCCACAACAACACTTATTGGCAAGCAACTTCAGCAAAATTGGGCTCGCTGTTGCTTTTTTGCAACATTTCAAATCGTATGAACAAATAATATTTCATTACATCTTCATATGTAGGTAAAACAGTTAAACACATTTGCTTTGGAGCTCCAAAAACAGGACAAGACACATTTTTCCGCGTTTTCGGCATTTTTTTTAATTCAAGTTACACACTCACTGCTTGAGAAAAAAAAATGAATACCAACTGACGCGAAACGGCACGTGGCTATATGGCAAAGCATGCTATGTGGCCAATTACTGCTTTCAATGAAAATGTGATTAATTTTCTAAGTAAATAATAAATTTAAAAAAATCATTCATAGCATCTCAAACAATTAGTGTATAATTTCAATGGAAAATAATGTCGAAAACGCGGAAAAATGTGTCTTGTCCTGTTTTTGGGACCCCACAGTAAGTGTTCTTATGTGTCGAAAGAATGGTAAAGCTAGTCACAGAGATATCGTTAACTTTTACAGTTACAGGAACAAGATATGGTTTTGTAATGGCAAATCGAAAATTAGGGTCTGAAATGCTTAATTTTAATATGAAAAAGGATCTTAATTAGATTTCATAGGAAGTGGGGAGGTGGGGGGGGGGGGGGGGGGCGGTTGGAGTTCCAGATGCAGATGCCTCCTCGCGGTGAGTTCTGGGCAGTTCATTATGTAACAATATAAAGTTTTATAGTGAATTAGCGAAAGTTTGTGCAAAAAATTTTAGAAATGTTAAATTTTTTTATATAGTAATATATTCATGTGTGTTGTGGCACCTCAAGATAAAGTCCCAGAGAGTCGAAATTTTGTAGAGTAAACAAGGTTTATAAGTGGAAACTTTTGGTTACTAGCCGATTTTAAATTTCCAAAAAAAGTTAAAATGTCCATTTTTCGCTCCACCCTAATGTGCACTTCTTTTGGTTTTTTCTAGTATCTTCGCGTGTGATACATCTTTTCGATGCCCCCAATAGATAAATAAAAGTAAACACATGCTTTTTGCACATCACTTTTACTCACGACAACCTTTACAAGTTGCCCGCCAACTCATCATTTGCAACGGAAAGCTGTTAGAATAGTTTTACGATGTCCAACAGATGGCTACTTCATTTTGTGATACAACTTTTAGCTTTGGTTGGTATATATGAGAAATATGAATGTTAGACAAAGGCTTTATATATCTATCTCTGTTATTCTTAAGTCCTCAGCTGATTGCCACGAGGAACATTTTTATAAAAAAACTTAAAATTAAGCGTGATATGAAAGAAATCTCAATTATTTTTAATTTGCGTCAGTTTAAACATAATCGTACGGTATTTTATGGCATTTTTAATAGCATAATCTGCTCCATGAGGATTGAGCCTGAGCTAAAAATGGTCTCATTTTTCAGACGACGGTTAGCAGTCCAGTTCTTTCATGTCAGTGGGCAAGAGTATGTCACATTTTGGAAAAAAAAAAAATGTTCATTTCTTTAATTTTTCCTACTATTCGTTATATTTTTTAGTTGATTTTTTACTGTTAAAACATGGGATACAAGCTATGTAAATGTAAAAATGCCTGATTTGCTAACACAGCTTGTACCAAAATCTGAATTTTGCAAAACTAACACAGCTTGTACCAAAATCTGAATTTTGCAAAGCTAACACAGCTTGTACCAAAATCTGAATTTTGCAAAGCTAACACAGCTTGTACCAAAATCTGAATTTTTTCGGATGAATGGTTTTCTCAGAATGCTGCACACCATTCATCAAAACGGTGCTTTGAGAAAAACGGCACAGCCACTTTTTTCCGAAAATATAAGAACTATACTGTTGAAACTTGGTAAGTAGATGTATTCTGTGAACCGCATTAAGATTTTCACACAAAAATAGAAAAAAAACAATAAATTTTGGGGGTTCCCCATACTTAGAACTGAAACTCAAAAAATGTTTTTCATCAAACCCATATCTATGGATAGGTCTTCAAAAATGATATTGAGGTTTCTAATATCATTTTTTTCTAAACTGAATAGTTTGCGCGAGAGACACTTCCAAAGTGGTAAAATGTGTGTCCCCCCCCCCCTGTAACTTCTAAAATAAGAGAATGATAAAACTAAAAAAAATATATGATGTACATTACCATGCAAACTTCCACCGAAAATTGGTTTGAACGAGATCTAGTGCGTAGTTTTTTTTTAATACGTCATAAATCGTAAACCGCAATTTACCTTTCATTCAATCAACTCAAATATAAAAATAAAACATTTAATTTCATAAACATAACCGTGAACCATTATTTTCTAATAATAACAAGAACTTTTAGATTATGTTACTTGCTGCTACGGAACCCTTCATGGGCGAGTCCGACTCGCACTTGGCCGCTTTTTTTTTAACTTGGTAAACGAGCACCATCCACAAAAAGAATTTTGTTTTTTCCCTTATAAATATTTTATTCATTACAAGTCTCTTTCACTTTGGCTGATTTGAAAAGGTACCATTTTTCACCACGCAAAGGATTTCGTCTGCGAAAGCTCTCTACCTGTTTGCCCAATAAATGTAAAAGACTGCCAGGCCTACACGCTGACGTAAATGTTTCACTACATTCACACTAAGTGATGAGCCTATTATATCTCATTATCACCACCAGCAGCTATTAACTAACAGTAATTATAACATCTTTTTTATAAAAAAAAACTGATGATTTGATGCATGTCTTGAAAAACATAAACGTCGCAGAATACATTATATCATTCAGAATTTCAGAATTGTTAGTTCGATTGGCGTGTTTTAAAGCTAATAGTTCAGTAAAATTAGCCAAACAACCTACAGTAATTTCCCGATGCTCCAAAAAAAATAATTTTTAATGTCAATTGAATCAACTCAACGAGAGAGTATAAGAAAATAACAGTTGAAATTTTCAAAATATCATTTTTGAACTTACATAGCGGAAGCGGTAATAGATACAGAAAAATATACAAGAACTTTTATTTTTATAATAGCACTAGTGATTAGGGACAATTTCTTAACAATTTTGCACTAATGGTAATTTCAAAAAAAGATTATACGTACCCAAGTACCTAAGTATTTTAACGAGCTTTTAATTACGAAATGCTCTAGCTGTACCATAATTAGAGCTCCATTATTCAAAAAATTGTCTTAGCTTAGGCAAAAAAAAAAGTTATAAAGTTGCGATTTTAATATATCTTACCTATTTTCGCTATACTTGCGAAAAGGATCCATATTCCGATGATGAAAGGTGTTTTAACACGATCAAATTCGACTTGAGCAACTGGATAACTTTCAACATGGTGTTCACTCCCACCGGTTTTCTTTTCTATTTCAGGCAATTGCTGTTGCTCAATTACTCGATCTGTTGATCGCTTCTGCGTTTTACCACTTTCAGTGCCCGAGAATGATGTGACTAAATTGGATGCTTCAGATTGCGGCACCTACAAAAATAAACCAGTTTTTAATCCTAAAATGTTACTTAGTGAAATAATAAGATATTTTTAAAAATTAAAAATCTTAAAAAATGTAAACTTAATAACTGCCATTAATATCAATTATTTTGAATAACTTTAATTCTTTAAATAGAAAATTAAGGTAAGATTTCGCGAAATAAGATTAGACCAGAAGTTTTTGAGGGAAATTATTTTGAAGTAGACATATTTTAATGTCAACATTCGAGAGCGAACATTTTTTTGCATTTAATTTGGCTCTTTCTGGAAAAGTAGCCAAAGCATTAAGTCCACCTCAAATGAGATTTACTTTGTTTATTTATATCATTAAAAGCCTGATACTCATTATTTCTACTAACAAGGGCAGTATCAGACATGGGAATCATAGATTCCCATCACTTTCATTACGTAAGGGAGTTTTGCAAAATGGCAAAATGCAACTCTTTTTTATTCTCGAGAAATACCAATTTAAGGGGAGGTTCTCATCTAGAACGTCAAAAAGTAGGTAAAGTTCATGATTTTTTTGAAGGCAAATGACAAGACATAGGGAAATGATATTTGGCATTATCTTTTATTGTACATTTATCTGTACGAAAAAATTTTTTATTCAAAAAAAAAAACAAAATGGCGCCCGTTATTCAACTTCTCCGGAGGAAATTCATAATAGGTTTGTTCGTTGACCCGAAAACCTTTGGCATCCCATGTCGCCTTGAGAATTGTCAAAAAACATGGAGTGCCTCAGTACTTGTCAGTGCAACGAATAGTTTATTACAAAGGAGCAATGTCATCTGACCTTTTCCATAGAAATTCTAAAATAAAACCACTATTTTTTGATAATTTCCACATCAAAATGCTAAAATTAACTTCTTGTGCCCGCAGCAAGAGTTAATTCCACTTTAAATACCGCTTATGTTAGCAATTAAACTGATATTCGTCATTAGCCCTGAGTTTACCCTGGTTTTTAGCTGGGGTAAAACCAGGACGCCCCAGGGTGTCACAGGTTTCTCAAAAAACAGGGAACTGGCACTTGACGTTTAAAAACCAGTGCGTGTAGGGTGCAATGTGGCACCACAGGGTTGTCAAGAAACATACCTAATGCACAACACCGCCATAATAGAAGAAAACTGTCAACATGGCCTTGATTTTTTTTTTTTTTTTTAGTTTTCAAAGTGTATTTTATTTGGGTCTTATACATAATTTTGCTTAAACCTAAAATACATTAAAAGCTTAACTTAATCTAGTTTTTCTTGTGACCCCTATGGCCCTTCGCGGACACTCAAGGGTAATCATGATTTTTTTTGTAAATTCTTTATGCGTTTCCGCCTCCTTCATGGTTCTTAATCTATAACTATAAATCTAAATTTAATTTATTATTCTAAGAAACTTACCCTAAAGAAGAAAAACTTAGAACAGTATTATTATTATTATTTTTTTTTTTTTTTTTTTTTAATTAAATTAAATCTAGCTTAATTCTAACCCTACTGTCTAGCCTAATCCTAATACTACTTCTTAGCCTTATTCTACGCCTACTTACTAGCCTAGTCCTAACACTACTTATTTAAACCTATCTACCCTAATATCACAAAATGATACAAAAGAAAGGAAGAATAACCCCCTTTTTTTTTCCTTTTTTGATTTGTATTGGTGAGTTTCCTCATCCTTTTAACTTTTATTTTGCTTTTGTTTGTTATTTTAATTTATTATTATTATTTATTTATTTATTTTTTTTTTTTTTTCACGTTTTTGTTTCCCTTCTGTTTAGCCACCAAAACATGGCCTTGATTTTTGAGAGACTTTGGCGCGAGTTTTTGGTGTTGGTTTGCACGATATTCGTTTGATTGGTTGCTTATTTTCAGATCGTATGCATAGATCCAAGTCTCATCACCCGTAATGATGACGTCCTGGTAGTCAGAAATCGTTGTTTCACAGACGACGACGCGACGATTTTTTTCAAAAAAATTAGTGTTTTTGGAACCAAGTGAGATTTGACGCATTTGAGCCACAAAACATATTTTAAAATGGTTTGGGTCGATCCAAATAAAATGCCCACAGCATCAGCAATGTCTCTAATAGTCAGTCGACGATCGAGCACCAAATCTTTGATTTCCTTGACGTGGCTTTCGTCGGTAGATATTGATAGTCGTCCAGGGCGTTGTTCGTCTTGAACTCGTTCTCGGACTTCTTTGAAGTCTTTGTACCACTTGTAAAACTTTTTTTGTGACATAGCCTCATCACCAAAGTCCTTCTGCAATATCCTCAAAGTTTTTACGGCACAATATTCATTCCGCAAATAAAATTTAATGCAAATTCTCAAAACTCCCTCTCAAACAAAACTCACTTTTGTATGTTTGCAAAAGCACATGTAACTCTGCAGCAATTGAATATATTGACATGAAACTTCGCATAGATGTTAAAGACAGTAGTACCAACCCACTTTTCGTAATTTCATAGTACCCGCGAAGTTTAAATAAAAAATTCACCTTATTATTTATCAAAATAGTATATAAATACTTATGTTAAATGAAAAACATATAGAATATAAACACTTTATATAGAGTAACATATGCTTTTTGTTCTTATTTTAAATATATAATATTTAATGCATAATCCAGCCTTAAGTTATCGTTGTACACAAAATCTTGATGGAATATTTTTTAAGGGTGACTCATTTTGTGCAAACTTATGAGGCTCTTCATATTTTGGTTTGTCTCAGTATTTGCTCACTGGACCCATATTCGTATTTAGGACTACCTATATAAAATTCCAGTCGGGTGGCTTTATTATACTTTAAAAAATGTGGAGTTATTAATTTTTTTAAATGCAAAAAGCCACTTGTCTTATCCGCAAGGGTTTGGGTAGACTAGCTACATGTTTAATTTGTTCTGTATTTTGCTATATAAATTTGAATGCATCCTAAGTGGTAATCTAATAGCTTAATTTAATCAACGAATGTTAATACGAAAAACCCTCTGAAAAGTCAAAAATAAAAAATTAAAATTTCTAAAAATTTACAATGAAAAAAGAACTTCTAAAAATTAACTATAAAATTATGCTTGAAGACTCCAGTAGTTAATACCTATGTGTTTGTTTAATATTTGTAGTGTTTAGTATTGTAAAGGTTGGCAATCCTGAAAGTTGCACATACTGGGCGCGATCACGATTCGGCTTTCTTCTTCCGGTGGGCTTCATGGTGATCGCATGTGAATTGTACTCGCTAAGTATTAGATTAATAAAACTAGCAACTAAGAGTCTGGGTGTCTTATTTAGCATTCGAATCGACACAATAAAACTGGCGACGAGGATAAACAAAAAAGTAGCTTGGTGCAAATTCAGAGCTCACCGCTTGCATTGCATAATCAATGAGAAGGGAATCATCCGAAAGTGGAAACGTGTTCGAGGCAAAGGATAGTGTGATTCAAAAGAAAATCATGTCGTATGTCGGCAATATCAGTGAATATACTCCCGGTGAAGACTTTACGGGGTATAGAGATCGCGTGGAGCAGTTTTTCTTAGCCAACGATGTTGCAGAAAACCGGAAGATAGCAACCTTTATTGCGTGTATGGGGGAAGAGCTGTACAAAGTTTGCAAATCATTGACGGCACCAGAAAAGCCGAGTCAAAAGTCGTTTACGGACCTAATGGCCCTTTCACAGACACACTATTCTCCTAAACTAAACAAAAGGGCAGAACGCTTTAAATTCAGCAAAGCAAAACAGGAGCCAGGTGAATCTGTAAGTGATTTTATTCTAAAGCTAAGATCTCTGACAGAATCCTGTAAATTTGGCGATTATATCAAAGATTCGGTTGCAAATTGTGGTAACTTGCGAAATTCAGCTTTAGAAGACGCTCTCATCGATAAGTTCATTGTGGGCCTTCTCAATGAAAGAATACAGCAAGCACTTCTTGCTGATGATAGTTGGGATTTTGAAAAGTGCTGTTCAGTGGCTTTGAATATGGAGATGTCCCTTCGCGAGCAACAGTCAATCCATCCGAGCGAGGTCAACAAAATCAAATCTACCGATACTCACAGCACTTCTCAATCAAGTCGGTCAAATAAGTTCTCTTCTAATGGTAATCGCGGCAGTAACAGTCACAACCAGAATCAGCCAAAGAAACATCAAAAGGAGCAACAAAAAGTCAGTCGCTGTAAGAGATGCAATAAACCATCTCCACCCCATGATCCTGATCAGTGTCCAGCTTCCAAGTGGAAATGTTTTGTATGTGATAAGGTCGGTCTCACCAGTGCAGTATGTAAGCACCGGACAACTAAAGGGAAAACGCCCGTTCATCAAATAAGAAGCATAAATCATGTCAACACGGGAAATTGTCTAGAACTGAGTCTAAAAGTCAACCACATTCCTATGGTCTTCGAAATCGATAGTGGAAGCGGTGTCTCGTTAATTTCAGAAGAAGATTCGAAAGATAAGTTAAAAATAAGTAAATTTAAAGAATGTAATTTGCGTTTATGTACTATTACAGATCAGCAGCTTAAAGTGTGCGGTAGCATCCTAGTGACCTTGGAAGTGGCAGAAAATTTTTACGAGTTGGAACTAATTGTTATATCAAGTAGTCAGAACTTCAAACCGTTAATTGGCAGAAATGGACTGGATCTACTCAATCCAACTTGGCGAACAAAATTGTTGCCTTTGGGAACAAAAGTTCAGGTAATTCAGGATAGAGCTCAATTTGATATCATGTCAAAAATTAAGAATAAGTTTCCGTGTTTGCTAAATAGCGATCTGAGTGAACCAATAATTGGGTTTAAAGCTGAGATTAATCTGAAGGAGTGCAATCCTATATTCCATAAAGCCTACTCAGTACCTTTACGTCTTCAGGATAAAGTAATCGCCGAATTGGAAAATCTCGTTAAAAGTAAAATATTAGTCCCAGTGAAGTATAGCCGATCACCTATCGTGGTAGTGCCCAAACCCAACGCAAACATCCGATTGTGCATTGACTGTAAAGTTACGGTCAATAAGTTTATTGAACTTGAACATTATCCTTTGGGAAATAGCGACGAAATTTTTAGCAATTTGTCAAATTGCACGTATTTTTGTGTGATAGATTTGAAGGGAGCCTATACATAACTGGAACTCTCAGAGAGTTCTCAGGAGCTGTTAACAATTAACACTCATAAGGGAGTATTTCGTTATCTACGTCTTCCCTTTGGTGTATCTAGTGCACCAGCGATTTTTCAGTCCGTGGTGGACCAAGTAATTAAAGGAGTTAACAAAACATTTAGCTATCTTGATGACATCATCATAGGTGGCGACACAAGAGAATTATGCGAGGATCGCTTAATGCAAGTTTTAACACGTCTTGAAAATCATAATATTAAAGTAAATTTCGAAAAATGTAAGTTACTTCAAACCTCTGTAGAATATTTGGGACATATTATTTCATACAACTGTATAAAGCCTAATGCCGAAAAAATAAATGCAATCCAAGATGCACCACGTCCAATAAATAAACAACAATTACAGGCTTATTTGGGGTTAATTAATTACTATCGTAGATTTGTTCCTAATTTGTCCGGTCACTTAAACGAATTGTATAAATTATTGCAGGCGAATGTAAAATTTAATTGGACTAATAAGTGTCAAGATGCCTTCAATAAATCTAAAGAATTGTTCATAGAGCATAATAAGTTAGAGTTGTTTGACCCGGGTAAACCTGTGATTGTATCTACGGACGCAAGTCCTTATGGGGTCGCGGGCGTTATGTCACATTTAGTCAATGGTGAAGAACGACCAGTGATGTTTATCAGTAGCACCCTTTCACCAGCTGAACGAAACTATTCTCAGCTGCATCGAGAAGGATTAGCCGTAGTGTTCACGTTAAAAAAATTGTTCAAGTATTTATATGGCAAAGAGTTCACTATTTATACTGACAATAAAGCTATTAAAGAAATATTTAGTCCTGCAAAGGGCACTTCTGCTGTAGCAGCAGCCAGGCTTCAGCGTTGGTCGATTTATTTATCCCTATTCCAATATAAGATCGTCTATCGCCCAAGTAAAAATATGTCAAATGTTGACGGACTGTCTAGATTGCCTCTAAATTCCAGTACTGACGTAGAAACAGTCACTGTAAATTCTATTAACTTCTTCGATGATCTTCCATTAAGTTTTTCTCAAGTAAAAGAGGCTCAGAAAAAAGAAAAAAATATATCGCAAGTTATCGAATTTGTCAAATTTGGTTGGCCAAAAGAAGTCAATTTAATGCAAAATCCCTACAAACTGAAGCAAAATTCCTTAACTATTGAAGATGGTTGCCTCTTTTATGGTGATCGAGTTATAGTCCCTCAGCAGTTACGAAACAAAGTTCTACAAGTACTTCTTTCAAACCATGGAGGCTTAGTTTTAATGAAAAAAACAGCACGCTCGTATGTGTGGTGGCCAAAAATCGATGCTGACATCGATACGTTTGTAAAAAATTGCACTATCTGCAAGCAAACCTCTAATGTCCCTAAGGAAAAAGTAGAAACAAAATGGCCCAAATGCACATATCCGTTCGAGCGCATTCATCTCGATTTTTTTCATTTGGAAGGAAAGAATTTTCTTATTAATGTGGATGCTTATAGTAAATATATTGCCGTCGTACAAATGAACAATATGACTACAAATTCTCTAATTAAGGTTCTGATTGACTTTATGAGCATATACGGTTTGCCAAAAGAAATAGTTGCCGATAATGGTACGCCAATTGCGTCACATGATTTTAAAAATTTTTGTATAAAAAATAATATCAAATTGTCCTTTAGTCCGGTTTACCACCCTCAGAGCAACGGACAGGCCGAAAAATCAGTTCAAATTGTTAAGAAAGTCTTGAAAAAGTTTTGTCTCTCAAAAGAGTCATCATTAACAATAGAAAAACGAATCAAGTTATTTCTTATAAATTATAGAAATACTCCCAACTCGTCAAATTCTGCGACACCAAGTGAGTTAATTTTTAATTATAAGCCGAAAATTTCCCTGGATTTTATAAATAATAGGAATCAAATGCGAGTAAATTGTAAGAACAAACAAATAATGAAAAGAAATCAAAATAATAAGAAAACAAAAACATGTGAAAATAGTAAATCAAATATTTTTATAATGTTTAAGGAAAATGAATTAGCATTGTATAAAAATCCGTTCAAAGCTATTAGGAAATGGTTGAATTGTACAATAAAAAAGAAACTCTCAAATTTAAGATATTTGATTAAAGTAAACAATGTTAACAAAGTAGTTCACATCACCCAGTTAAAGAAGTTGCCAAAAGCTTTTTCGAAAAAATTTAATAACTGTGAACGAATAGCAAAAAAAAAAAAAAAAAAAAAAAAAAATTGTACTATGAATTTTAAATAAGTAGGGGAGAGTTGTAGTGTTTAGTATTGTAAAGGTTGGCAATCCTGAAAGTTGCACATACTGGGCGCGATCACGATTCGGCTTCCTTCTTCCGGTGGGCTTCATGGTGATCGCATGTGAATTGTACTCGCTAAGTATTAGATTAATAAAACTAGCAACTAAGAGTCTGGGTGTCTTATTTAGCCTTCGAATCGACACAATAATATTATGGCCCGAACTACTAAGGCCATTTAAGAAATGCTATTCGATATTTTTTCGACTACCAGTTCCTTTATACCAAATTAAGAGAAATTTCGTAAATCTATGAGGTCTCGACATGTTCTAGTCAATTATTTATACCAAACTACGGTCAAGCCTTCGAATCTAGATTGTGAACATGCAATGCCTACCCTAGAAACCTCCTTGCCCACCCTAGAAAAATCGACTTTTGCTTTTTTATTTTAATACTAGCTGTGTTACCCGCTTTCACCCGGCGTTGGGTAAATACTTATTAACTACACTTCTAAATACTTATTAATTACACTTCTCAAATGTTCTAATTTGTTATATCCTACAGTGTGCGCAATTTCTATAAGCGCAGCCAGTTTTATTCATGTTTAAAGAAAACTACTTTTTATTTTTCAAAACCGATTATATTGCATAAATTCCCCATTGGTAAATATTAATTAAATAATATAAAACATTCATTAAAGTAAGTAATTACTTTATAATAAAAATAAATATAATTTCTATAAACTCACTTTATATTATAGTCTTTAATTTAAAAGCTTAACGAAAAGAAAATTTTTTTATATTTTCTAAGTATTGTGTTTTACCTCCTTTGTTAGTTATAACTTGAAAAAATCTGTTAGACATCGAATTTATTAACTTTTTAAACAAATGTTCATCGATATCATTCCAGCATTTCAAAATATCGGCTTTCAGTTGAGATAACGAAGAAAATTGTCCACCATTTGCGTAAACTCTTCGTGCCATGATTCCCCAAATGTTTTCCATTGGATTTATATCCGGACTACGTGATGGGCACTCCATTACAGGAATATTTCTTTCACTAAACCATCGTCTTGTTTCGGCAGAAGAATGCACAGCGGCGTTATTCTGTTGAAAAATTAAATCTTTTTCCATATTGTCTTTTAAATATGGAATAAGAGATTCCTCCAGCAGGTCTGTATATATGGCAGAGTTCATTCGGGTGGGAACAAAGCGTAAAAATAACTTTCCTTGATAAGAAAAGGCACCCCATAACATTAAACTACCAACACCAAAATTACTACTTAGACGAGGCGAATCGGGCTTCCTTAAATCATGACAATAAGTACTCAATCCATCTGGGCTATCTAAATTAAATTGTTTTCCGTAAGAAAAAATATCGTTTTGCCACTTTTCGTCCCAGTTCATGTGGCTTCTAGCAAAATCTACGCGCGCATATTTATGATGCTGTTGCAGTTGGAGAGATTTGGCCGGTTTCTTATATTTAATATAAGTAATGTTCTTCAAAATTTGTTGGACTTCTCTTCCTTTAATTGGGAGTTTTAATTTCGCTATAATTTGAGCTGCACTTACCTTTTTTTTCATAACTTCTTCTCTTATGTTCCCAATATTTTTTTTGGAAACTTTGGTGCTCCCTCTTGGATGATCCCATAATCCATTACGATTGCCCTTTTTAATAAAATTTCGCACCACACATTCTGAACGTCTAATTCTCCTTGCAATTTTTTTTATACCAAGGCCAGTTTCCCTAAACGCACGGATTCTGACACGATCGTCGTTGTCAAGGACCTTTCCACGGGGCATTACAATAAATCTTAAGAAATAACAGCAATTATACAGAATTAAGCTATAGTTGGAAAATAAAAATGAAACTCACATGAATTGTTTCCTAAAAAGTTGCAAAATTACTTTGCGTTTAACTAGTAATACTACAAAAAGAAACTGCGTTTATAGAAACTGCGCACTCTAAGATCAATTGTGAAAGATTGATCTATTGCATTCACTTATTGCCTGATATTTGGAATTGTTTAATTGCTTTTATGAATAGTTATAAACTTTAACAATTGTCCTGTAAAGAAATTTTGTTACTATATCGTTTTATTTCAATGAATTGTGCATTTCACTTGAAAATCAGACGTGCGCTTATAGAAATTGCGCGCACTGTAGAAATTGTTTCAACCCGAAAACCCCTTTATGGATCCGACATCTTGAATCTCCAAATCATAATAATATTCAAAATTAGTGGCCTTAAAACAATCATTGTACCAATTTCCATTAAAATCCGTTGAAATCGAGACATTTTGATCACCATATTGAATCCGCCATCTTGGATTTGGATATTTTGATAATATTCTAAACCTAGCGTGTGGTGCCCACCGGTGAAGGCGTGAACCGCCTTCCGGAGAGAAGGAGCGCGTAAGGCTCCTGTGGTTTTGTGCGTGTGTGAATGTAATGAGAAATTTAGGGCCACCCTCACTGAGGGCGAGCAACAGCAACGGCTACAGCCACCTCAGCACAGATTTAAGTGGTGTTCATTTGTTGGCCAGAATAAAATTATATTAAAAATGAAAACTGGTGATGGTTTTTTAATACATACTATACATTTAATGACATATTATATTTTTGTTTATTTTATTCGGTTATGTTTTGTTTCATTGAGTTGGTTATAGGTTTTGACA
Source organism: Dysmachus trigonus (assembly GCA_949715965.1). Taxonomy (NCBI): domain Eukaryota; kingdom Metazoa; phylum Arthropoda; class Insecta; order Diptera; family Asilidae; genus Dysmachus; species Dysmachus trigonus. Next base: position 47,977,185 of record OX454321.1, read on the forward strand.
CACATACTGTTTCTTTTCTAGGTATAAAGTATGAACAAATTTAGTTATCAGAACTTCTTTAAAAAAAATCCGAATCGTCGGTGATACATGAAAAGGAAAAGATGGGAAATACAAGTAATTATAGTTCTTCTATACAACTTAAAGCATCAACAAGTACATCTGATAAAAATCGCCCAAAAACTGAGATACACCGTGCAGAAGTTTTTATAAATATCAAATATTCTAATTAAAAAACAACGTATGTATTAAATTTTCGCTTGGGACTGAGATAGTTTCCCGTGGTAACAAGTAGCCTATGTCTTTTCCCAAGATACTATTATATCTTCTTGCCAAATTTTATCGAAATCCGTTCAGCTGATAAGCGTGAAGAGGAAACAGGTTGACAGACAGAGTTACTTTCACATGTAATATATAATATTAGTATAGTTAGATGTATGGATTTAGGTATACCATTACATTACATTAATAACTAAGGAGTTAAGAAAGACGAATAAGGAGAGTGATTGAACTGCATTATTATTTATCACTAGGCATCATTTATGATCTCTTATTAAATGACTATGGTTAGTTCAGCTGGACGGCTAACTCTAACTAACTAACTTCTAACTGTGGCATTGAAAGAATTGGTGACAGTTGTAGTAGTTAATTTATTCTAGGCTTCATCATCATCATCAATTATGAAGATATGAAATTTCCTAACATTGAGATAAGCTGCAAGGATAGAAATGACAATAAGCGCAAGTTACCAATTATATGTAGTTATTGAAAGAGCCAATGCAATTAAAATTTGTTGGCCTAGACTAGAATTAACATAATTATTCGTGCCCCGGCACACCTAGTTCTGAAGGCTCAGCTGAGGAAAAACTAAAATATTTCAACAAAAAGATAAAGAATCATGTCGACATCACATTAAATTAAGAATGTAATCGTGAAGATCAACAGCTGGCACCAGATCGTCCTTACGCACTTAATCGATGCAATACTCGAAGAGGCCACTTTGCCATCTATCGACATAAATGAGAGTGCTTATGGTGTTCCAAGTGTGCTAAAAAGCCACAACAGCTTTACAATCAAAACAATTAAAAACTCTCCAGATTCACGTCTGCTTTTTTCCAAAAAAAAGTCTCAGCAAAGAAGCTAATTATACACCCCCTGCCGAGGAATGTTATCACTGAGAGTCATTTTAAGTGCACAATATTTCGGTTAATTTCCAGCACAATCTAATCTTGACATAGAAATTGAGCTTCCCGCTGTAATCTGTATATCTGCAAATTGGTTTTGAGCGGTATCTGTGCCATGCCAATTACACTTTAAATATCGCTGACCCACCTGTGTAAATCATTCTGAATATGCGCCATCAGTTGCTGACGCTAGGAAAATCAATGCCATCTTTCCTATATCAGAAGGTCAACAAAAATTTTTGAGAAAAATTTTTCAGAAATCTTACCCTATCTATTCGCTGATTTCAAAGCAAATAAGAAACTGTCTGGTTCTTGGCAATTAAATACAAATACAATTTTCCGCTGATAAGCACTGCGCTTAATTCAGCACGTGTGGGTGAGGCGGTCAGCAAAGTTATTAGCTCAAGTTCAAGAATTCGCCACGTGAATCAATATCTTTCGCGTTGGCAAGGGGCAGTGACATTAATGTAAGAATGCACCGTGAAAGAATGGGTGGCCAAAATTGCAGCGCGACTTGGCAGATGCTCAATTAAGCAGAACACGCTGGGATGGCGGTAGGTAGTGTGCACTCGCTGTCGGGATGAAAATAAAACGAATACGCTTATATTCCGCGCACGCCATTCTATTGCTGCTACTACTACTATGTTTCGAAGATTGATTTGATTTTCTCATTCAAAAGTATGAATAACCGCTTCCTCTATCTGACGAATGGCGCACTATGGGCTAAACGGCACTTTTTGTGTTTAAAACCTAATATCTCGGAAGAAACCGAAGATATTAACGTAAATTTGTTTTTAAATTGAAGCTGAGACTATGTAGATTACTGGAAAATTAACCAGAATGGCTGAAATGAAAATAAACACTATGTAACATATCCTCAAAGTTGCATTTTTTTCTGAAAAATTGAATAGGCTCACACCAACAAAAAAAAAACTTGGTCTTTATTTTAAATGTCATATATGCTATCCGATGAACTTTAACCTGCTGATCACGAATCCGAGGTCAGAATTGCCCCCCACCCTACAGTTTTCAGAAAAATGAAGAATTTCTGTGCGTAGTATAAGCCTTTTTAACTCTTTGAGTTACAAAAGACGAGCTTAAATTAATATTTACTATAACATACTAACTGAAGGTCTTTGGGGTCGCTGATCACGAATCTGAAGTCAGATTTTGAAAATTCAATATGGCGGACCAAAATGTTTATATTTGATCGAATTTGGACTAAAAATTGAATACATGGGTTTTTGGAGTCGCTAATTACGAATCTGAAGTCAGATTTTGAAAATTCAAAATGGCGGATCCAATATGGCGGACCAAAAATTTAATATTTGACCGAATTTCGACTCAAAACCGTATACATGGGTTTTCGGGGTCGCTGATCACGAATCTGAAGTCAGATTTTGAAAATTCAAAATGGCGGATCCAATATGGCGGACCGAAAATTTAATATTTGACCGAATTTCGACTCAAAACTGTATACATGCGTTTTTGCGGTCGCTGATCACGAATCTGAAGTCAGATTTTGAAAAGTCAAAATGGCGGATCCAATATGGCGCACTATGGGCTAAACGGCACTTTTTGTGTTTAAAACCTAATATCTCCGAAATTGTGTCAACAACTATTAAAAATTAAAGTTAATATCTTCGTTTAAAAAAAAATTAAGTAAATATCTTCGTTTTTTTCGAAGATATTAGGTTTTAAACACAAAAAGTGCCGTTTAGCCCATAGTGCGCCATATTGGATCCGCCATTTTGACTTTTCAAAATCTGACTTCAGATTCGTGATCAGCGACCCCAAAAACGCATGTATACAGTTTTGAGTCGAAATTCGGTCAAATATTAAATTTTCGGTCCGCCATATTGGATCCGCCATTTTGAATTTTCAAAATCTGACTTCAGATTCGTGATCAGTGACCTCGAAAACCCATGTATACGGTTTTGAGTCGAAATTCAATTTTTAGTCCAAATTCGATCAAATATAAAAATTTTGGTCCGCCATATTGGATCCGCCATTTTGAATTTTCAAAATCTGACTTCAGATTCGTGATCAGCGACCCCAAAAACCTTCAGTTAGTATGTTATAGTAAATATTAATTCAAGCTCGTCTTTTGTAACTCAAAGAGTTAAAAAGGCTTATACTACGCACGGAAATTCTTCATTTTTCTGAAAACTGTAGGGTGGGGGGCAATTCTGACCTCGGATTCGTGATCAGCAGGTTAAAGTTCATCGGATAGCATATATGACATTTAAAATAAAGACCAAGTTTTTTGTTGGTGTGAGCCTATTCAATTTTTCAGAAAAAAATGCAACTTTGAGGTTATGTTACATAGTGTTTATTTTCATTTCAGCCATTCTGGTTAATTTTCCAGTAATCTACATAGTCTCAGCTTCAATTTAAAAAAAAATTTACGTTAATATCTTCGATTTCTTCCGAGATATTAGGTTTTAAACACAAAAAGTGCCGTTTAGCCCATAGTGTGGCGTATCTCAAAAAATATTGGACGACGATATGATTTGATTCTTTTAAGTATGTCGAGCGAAGAGAATCATGAAAGATTGAATTGATAAATTGATGAATCTCTTGGCTACTCTAACGAGAGCAGTCTTAGTTGTTATTAATTGTTATTTACATAAATGCACGTATTACTTATGCTGACAGTAATTTTGTAATTTGTTCAAGACAAGCCGTACGTGAATGTACATTAGGGGGGTTATTTACCCTTTTGGTACGGAGCAGCTTGATACGTTTCAGTTTTTGGGGTACCCTATTATTTAAGGCATAAAATTCATAACATACTTTTCTCAAGTATAAGAAAAACGAACAGTGAACTATATTAAGCATTTAAGAGATAGATAAACAACTTACGATAGCAGTACAGATAGTGCTACCAAAAGCAATAGACAGTAATTGGATAAAAATTGCTTCCGATAACCAACAATCACCAACGAAATGAATTATGAATATATGTATACTTCAAAATAAAATTATCATGTAATGTCTCCCATTGTACCAAAAACTATATAAAACTGAGGCATTAGCATAAAAGAGAAAATCTTATACTATCGGTTTTTTTTCAGTTCGCATCTTTATAAGACCATATTGCTACCTGTTGCATGGTATTTTCAATATTTATTCAGCTTTTACTGACTCAGTTGGTCGACCAAACCGCCGAAGCAAGGTGATATTGTTGCATATTGTCATAACGGTTATGTGGTTTCGTCAAACAATCTTCATATCTAGTTCATCAACTTTTAGTTACCGCCCTGTACATGATTCAGTATTTATTTTTTTATATTTCTTTAATTTCCAATTTTTTTTTCTATTTTTAATTAAAAACTAAAAGAAAGCTTGTTATAAGTTCTTTTTCTTTTTTGAAACGACTTATTATAACACGTTCAAAATAAAGTCAGACTTTGATTGTACTATTTTAAGACTGAACAAATATGCCTTGTTATCGTCAATGAATACTAATAATAAAAGTATAAGAGATGATGTTCTTCGAAGTTACTTTTGTTCAAGAAATTATATTGTTTTTCTGGGTACTTAGGCGGCACTGAAACGAACCCCTCAACAGATTTAAGAGGGTTAATTCGTTTCATTTTAAGCATTTCTTTAATAATTTTTCTGAGCATATGGTAAATTGAATTTATTTAAAAATTGTACACATAATAAAGCACCATTTCAAGAATATTCAAAAAATTAAACTAAAATATTAAGAAATAAGCCATTGAGAGCAAATCTTCGGATACTCTTAAGAAAAAATTCAGTTTGCGGTGGACATCAGAACTCATTAGTGGATTATCTTAAAAAATCGGAAATATTTGGTTAGTTTATGAGTTTCTCGAGGTAATGACGTCGAGATTTTTTTAAGTAAAAAAAAAACAAATTTAAAAAGAAAAACAGGTAAAAATCAGCAAATTTTTCATAGTAAATCTAATTACAATGCAAAAACAAAAATTATCTCGACGTCACTACCTAACATTTTATGTACTTCTATCTTTTCGGGTGTATTTCCTGAGCCATGGAAGATTTCTGTAATTACTCCTTTGCATAAGAAAGGTAATAGATCTGACATCTCAAATTACAGATCTGTTGCCAATTTATGTCCGATTGCCAAACTTTTCGAGGCCTTGGTTCGTGAGGTGCTAAATTTTCATTGTAAGCCTTTCCTTATGTATTTTCAACATGGCTTCATAAAAGGTAAATCGACTACAACGAATCTCCTTGAGTTTTCTAACTACTGCTTATTTGCCATTGAATCTGGCAAGCAAATCGATTGCATCTTTACAAATTTTAGTAAGGCCTTCGAAAGGATTAGTCATACAATTCGTGTACATAAATTGACTGTTCTTGGTTTCCCTAATTTATTCGTTAATTGGATCTTCTTATATTTATCCCAAAGTGCCCGTTTTCGTGACGTTTTTTCGGACGTGAGGCACAAAACATCTGGTGTATCTCCAGGTAGTCATCTTGGTCCACTATTATTTATTATTTACATTAACGATATATCTTTAATACTCCCTCATTCTGAAATTCTCTGTTATGCTGACGACGCGAAAATTGTTCGTAAACCAGTGTACTTGACTGTCATCTTTTAAACTCTGACCTGGATGCATTCCAGAAATGGTATACTATTAATCAACTCTCCTTAAACGTTTCTAAATGTACTTGCATGTCTTCTTCACGTAAAAAGTATACGTTGCATTACAACTTTACGATAAGTGGACGTTCTCTTAATAGATTTGACAAAGCAAGAGATTTAGGTTTAATACTTAATACACATCTCTCTTTTGAGGATCATATTGATTACATTGTGGACAGGCGCGGATCTAGAATTTTTTTCCGGAGGGGGTCACGGGATAGAAAAAAATCAAAAATAACAAAAATAACAAGAATAACCAAATAAACAATGTAAGCCAAATTTCTTCAGTGAATAAAAAACAAAGCCTGAATAACCTTATGCAAAAACCCGTCCAATTTGTTTTACTTGAAAATTCATTACATTCATATATAAATTTATTATTTATTAATTAGTCAATTTTGTTGATTTAGTAATTTTTTGATTCCAATTTTTCAGAGTGCAAAAAAGTAAGTTAATTGTGGTCGATTGGTTATTTTCAGGTTTTTAAGTTTGCAAAACCTAGTTTTGTTCGTTCGTTTTTTTTTTGTGTTTCGGTTTGCAAAATATTGTTTCAGCTCTATTTTTTTGAAATTCGGGCTGTTTTGGGGGAGGGGGGGGGGGGGGGGTCATGACCCCCGTCCCCCCTCCCCCCCCCCCCCCCCCCCCCCCTTGGATCCGCGCCTGATTGTGGACAAAGGAAACGCAACTCTGGGTTTTGTAAAACATTGGTCCAAGGAGTTTGATGTTCCCTACATCTCTAGGCTCCTTTATTGCACATTTGCTCGGCCAATTCTCGAATATGCCAGTTCTGTTTGCTCCCCCTTTTATGATCACCACATTAACCCATTCGAGACCAGTTGCACACCGTGTGTGCTATTGATTTCCGAGGCTATATAAGACCGGTTGCACACCGTATGTGCAGTGATTCTGAATTGCAGCAGTAACTAGTGAAAATAAATTCGTTTAAGAAAAATTTAAGCTTTAAGTTGCGTAAAGCTTAGTTTGTGTTGGTTTTAAGTTAGACCCTAAAATGAGTAGGCCACAGCCAGGATCGCTGTGAATAAGAAATCATTAGTGTAAACAACAAAAACTGCTTCGCTCCTGGGGACGGTCTTCAAAAAAATGTCTGGTATCGAATGGGTTAAACGGATTGAAGCCGTTCAACGCAGGTTCTTGCGGTTTGCCTTGAGGGGTCTTCTTTGGGCAGATAATCTTCATCTGCCTCCTTTCTCTGACAGGCTAAAACTAATTTCTTTGGCTTCCTTAGAACATAGACTGAAAACCGACAGAATTGTTTTGACTTTTGATTGTTTACAGGGAGACATAAATTCTCCAGAACTCCTTGAGGCATTACGATTTTCTGTATTTAGCACAACACCGTACGAATTATGGCCGCAATAGGCCTATGTCATCAATGTCACGCTCTTTCAATTGCAATTTCTTCGTGATTGACTTCCACATTAATAGAGACCAATTGAAAAGTCGGTTGAGTTAACCCATTAACGCCCAAAGAACCTAATTTTTTTGTGCAATTTGAAACCTCATTCTTACAATTAAAGGACATTTATTTTCCAATAAAAACCATGAATCTTACTAGTTTTGAGTGTGCTCTTTCCAGAATCTGTCGTCAAAATTGAGTTTTTTTCCAACAGGGCGATTTTTTGGAAAAAAAAGTACCAAAAAATTTGAAATTTTTTTTTTTGTAAATTTTTTTCAAGTCAATAGAGTTTTGCAATGCAATTCTTACTTTGATCAATAGTGATCGGAATGTTTGAACTTACAGACAAAAGTTTCTTTGCTGATCGCAATCACTCATAATCTTTTCAAAATGGCGGATTTTCTATAGTGCATATTCTGAAAGTCTGAAACTCTCAAAATCGTACAGATTTTCGTGAAATTCTGTACCAAGGAGTTTTTATCGTCACTGATTATGAGATTAAAATCAGATTTTTAAAATTCAAAATGGCAAATTCAATATGGCGGACAACAAATTTTAAAAATCTCACAGATTTTCATGAAATTCAGTATACGGGAGTTTTGTTAGTCGCTAATCACAAATTTAACATTAAATTTTGAAAATTGAAAATTTCGGATTTTTTTTTTATGTACATACGCCACATTTGTAGTAATCAGTATTTGATGAAGCTGTGAGAAGAAAATAAATAAGTGTGTCAAATTTGAAGAAGATCGCTCGAGTAACTTTTGAGTTACAGTGTCCACCGACTTTGAACATACTAAGTGGGAGAAAACAGCGTTCCAATTCCAATTCCAATTAAACTTTATTGAGACTATATTTGACATTTGGTTTTACATGAGTATAGTTTTCTATGACTACACTTACATCTACAGATACAAGTTGCTGGCTATAAATGTTGCCTTGCAAACACATTCAAAATTCTTAGCATAAGCTCGTACGGTGTTTATTCCGTTAGTACATGTTTGATCAAGATTATATATTACGTCATTATATAATGAAGAACGCTTGCTCCCGGCGTATACATCAGGACCCTCTGGTAGAGGAATTTGTTGGAGTCGACAATCCTATACTTGCAGCAGGTCCACTCTTCATAGACGTGGAACTCGGCCGTCCAACGTGGCACCTGCAGAATTCTTCTTTTTTCCTTCCTTCACTAGATCAGGCCATCCCCCCGATCACATCCATCGTAGCAAGCCTCCCTCCTCAGCTCGACTTGTAAAAGGTTATTAGAAAATAGCCAAACTATTTTACAGCAAATGGCCGTCCAAGGGCCGTTGGCAAGACACGTCTTACCCACACGCAGGATCACACTCGACCTCGAGAAAACAGCGTTTAAAGTCTAAACACTGAATTTATAAGGCACAGGAATATCTCGAAGCCGGAGCAGAACGGCGGAGACTTACAACTCCATATCTCCGTTAGTTTTACTCTAATCGAATTCAAATCTTAGCACAATAATCTTGAGATGTTGTACATTTACATAAAATGTATATTATGTGTATAAAATTTTAAAATCCGAATTCATACCGCTTCCACATTAATGCTTTAGAACCCTCTTCTGTTTCGATATGCTTGTGGCGGGTGCATTTGGGCTATTATTGCTATGTGGGTGCAGTCTGTTCTGTACACCCTACTGTATTTTCTATCCCGAATTTAGTACGAAAACTATTTTTTACCTCATTTATTTCCGAATTAGTTGAAGGGAACTTAACGTTTTAGGCTAAAAATTTAACTGAATATTCTTGAAATGATACTTTATTATGTGTACAATTTACAATTTACTATACTTTATCATATGCTCAAAAAAAATTATCAAAGATATGCTTAAAATGAAGAAAATGAATCCCCTTCTCCCTTAACTTAAGAGCTTTTGTAGGTTAAAAAAGTCTATTACACTTTATTCAGAATACGAAAATCTTTTTGACAACGATATAAAAGGTTAAGAGCTCTTAACTTTTATGTAGAATCGGGGGATAAACTAAAATTATACATTGTTTGCATTGAAGTCTGATTTCATGCTACTTCCAGTATACAATAAAAAATTACAGCAGGCAAATTTTACTGTGCAAAGTAGTCAAGAGAAAGCGAATAGATAGAAATAACGCTCCAAGCAAACCTACAGTGTTTCGTCTAAAGTAGGTTATTGAAACTCGCGGTTCAGTCAATATCTGCTGCTGTGAAAATAACAAGGATCATGGAAAATATTGTAGCTATACACGAGAGCGTACCTCAAAGTCCAGGAACTTGCATTCGGCATAAAACATAATAGCTTAACCTTTCACCAAGCGCATGGTTTATTCACCGAAAAGATCTGCCTTTCTACATCGAAAATGAAAGAACTTCACATATGGTTTCAACAAGATGACTACCGATACAGCGCACACATCAGTGGATTGAGTGAAAACCATTGTTCCGGAGAGATGATGACCCTCAATAAATTTTTGTTTTGTTTTTTTTTTTGTGCTTGACACTAACCATCTCGCTCACCACATTGGACCAATTCAAAGACAATATTCGTATCGAAATTACTGCAATTACGACGACGAAAAACGTTATCGAAAGAAGCCGCGTTTGTCTCATATGTCTGGAGGCAGCCAATGTTATTTTTCGCACCAAACTTCCAAGTCTGAATAAACGTTGCGTATAACAAACAAAAGTTTTTCATTTTCCATCTCAAAAAATGTCAAAATAAATTTGTTAAAATTTTAGCCAAATACCCATTGTTAACCCATATGCCAGTCAAAGGGTTCATAGTGATGTCTCCTAGCCATAGGTAGAGATTGGGTCACTGATATACGCTTTTCATATTTTTTATTTCAATTGGTATTATATTTCATTCCTTTTCATTATCTACTATTATTTTTTGTTTTTATTTGAAGTTTATATGTATCCTCTTTTTACAAGATATGTATAGACTTGAACATAAAATATATTGTTACAATGAACACCAAACCCATGTCCGACTACTTTATTGGGAAACCCTGAAGTGCATAACATGTATCATTTTTAGTTAACTCTCAACAACTAATCACATTTTTATTCATATCTAGTTTTTTTTGGTTTTCGAAAGTCACAAGCGGAGAAGGAAAAGTTTATTGGCAGTAATGCTTAAAACACTTGTACAGTGGTGTAAAATTAAAATCTTTATATCGAATGGCAAGCATATCCCCTTTGTTCTATCGACATAAAATTTGTATGCGTGCATAACTTATGTGTGATCAACATAATTCGCTTAATTTCATTTATGCCTGAAGGGTACACATTAAAAAATAAGCAAATTTCTTTCTCAGTGATGTCACCATGTCTAAGAATGTGAACAAGAGTTGATCAGCAAAGTTGCTCAATAGGTACGGAGGGAAAATGTCCATAGCTATAGGTAATGAAAATTTAATAAAAAAAAAGTCACGAAACTCGTCATTAAACGAATTTATGTTTTTTATTTTGTGGATAAGTGGATAGGAAACTAATTAAGGCTTATTTTTAGGCATAATTACGACGATTAAATAAACATTTATCTCAAAGGACCGTAGTAAAAATCGCTTCTAAGCTAAGACGTCTCACGTGAGACGAGCTTTTCGGATGTGACACATGCGCTATATTGAAAAGTGCTAAAGTGCTTTAATTCGATCTCAGCTAAGTACAACTCACGTAACTACATATATTGAATACGTGAATACGTATATAGATTCACGCCAGTACTGGGGAGCGCTTCAGAATTATTTATGTAATGTTCTCACGGAGATTTTTTTTATTTATTTATTAATTTTTAGGGTGATCCTTATGCCTTAACAGTGATAAAGCAGGACAAGCACACAAGATACGTGATGTAGTTTCATTGTCTTCAAGACACAGACGACATTCCGTCTCATTTGGCAGACCTATCTTATGCAGGGTGTTCAGAGGTGGGAGGGAAATATTGCGGGGGGTGAAAGGTCAGACCGAGACAAGCAAAAAATCGTATTTGTGTGGGGGGGGGGGGGGGGGGGGGGGGGGGGCATCTCGCACCGTTTGGCAGTTACAAGGTGATTCGTAAATCAGGATTTTGCCTTATGTGGGAACCGGTCTTGTATTTTTATCTTTTTTTCTACGCATCGCAGCGGCCCCAAACTGATCTCAAAAAACTATTTCGAAGCCCTTTCCGTCGACGTCAACACTGCCCCCCTATCCCCAACCACTTGGCCACAATCCTCATCCTCCCTGGAAGTTGAAAAAATCAACTTTTATTTCACGATTTTTCACCTTTCGCCCCACTTTTCTCCGAAATTCATGTTATTAACATACCCACTTTATATATTTTTTGAGTTGCCTATCTAATTACCTTTCCAAAAAGGTGCAACATGCCCAGGTAGGAAAAGGATACGACAATTTATTTACAAAAATCCTTTTACAGATTATCATGACTATTCGAACTTTTAAGTAATTATACTTAAGTTAACTAAAAAATACATTTTGTTCGCTTAAAAACTAATTACAATTAAAACTTATGTCCTACAAAAACTGTTCAAAATGTTCTCCGCCAGTTTCGATGCATGCAAGTAGCCTTCGTTTTATTTCACGTTTGAGGTCTATGGTAGCCAGTCTCTCCCGTATTTTCGTGGCTGCAGTCCCAAGCCTGGTAACTAATTCTTCTCTGGTGTTGGTCTTGAGTAAACTTCATCTTTCATCATTCCCCATAAGAAAAAGTCCAGTGGAGTAAGGTCCGGTGACCTAGCAGGCCAAGGAATCGGTCCATCTCGTCCAATCCAGCGCTCTGAGTAATGTTCATTCTCCCAGTATGCGCAGGTGCTCCGTCGTGCTGTAAATACATTGCGCTTCTGGTGGCCAGAGGGATGTCCTCCAACAGATCCGGAAGGATATTCTCCAAAAAGTCCGAATATAGCTGACTATTCAGCACTTGGGGCAAGATGAAGAGTCCTATCAACTGGTGGGCCGATGATGCCAGTCCAGACATTGACACTAAATCTTTGCTGGAAGGACCGACACCTTGTCCTATGTGGGTTCACATCTGACCGGGTGTGGAGGTCGTGGAAGTTTGTGATGCCATCCCGTGTGAATTGCGATTCATCCGTCCACAGAATTCGGTCTAGAAACCTTCTGTTTTCGATGTCAGACTCGAACAGCCAAGTGCAGAATTGCAATCGTCTTTCAGAATCTCCTTCCTGTAGTGCTTGGACAGGGATATGGTGGTATGGATCTAGTCCTTCTCGGTTCACAACGGTCCAAACTCTCCCTGAAGACAATCCTAACCGTCGTGCGACCTGCCTGATGCTTATTTCAGGGCTGTTCCTGACGATGTTGAGGATTTGTTGGTCGCTGTCCGCTGAATCGGCCGATGTTCCTGATCGCGTTTCTGCTCTGGGGACGGTTACACTTCCGGTTTCTTTTAACCTTCTGAAAGTGCTTGAGAATACCCTTCTTCCGGGTACACGCCGATTCGGGAATTTCCTTTGGTATTCTCGTACGGCCTCACTATCATTTCCGTCTACTAAACCGTACACGTAAATTATATCGGCATACTCTTCAACACTGAATTCTGCCATTTTATCTTAATTTTTTCTATTAAGCACCCGTTCTTATCGCTTGCTTCTTCAACTGTGGTCAATGTCCTTTCAAACTTACCCATTTTTATACCATAATTCATAGGAGGTATTAGAAACGGAGCGTCAGGATACTTCAACACTGGATATAATAAACTAATAACGCTATTTAACGAGATTACATTTATTATTTTATTACTTTTATGTATTACCTGTGTTTCCTAAGTAAACATTTCCGAACTTGCTGTCATAAAAATTGTTTACTTAACGACTTTTTCCATTATGGTGCAATAAAGTAATTAGGTACCTGTGAGGATGTTTTAATTTCAGGACTTTTGCAACCCCTTTCTACCTGGGCGTATTGCACCTTTTTGGAAAGGTAATTAGATAGGCAACTTAAAAAAAATAAAAAGTAGGTATGTTAATAACGTGAATTTCGGAGAAAAGTGGGGCGAAATGTAAAAAATCGTGAAATAAAAGTTAATTTTTTCAACTTCCAGGGGGGATTGTGGCCAAGGGATTGGGGTGGTGTTGACCGTTTTGGAAAGGACTTCGAAATAGTAATTTTTTGAGATCGGTTTGGGGCCGCTGCGATGCGTAGAAAAAAAGATAAAAATACAATAGTGGTTCCAATATAAGGCAAAATCCTGATTTACGAATCACCCTGTAACTGCCGAACGGTGCGAGATTACCCCCCCCCCCCCCCCCCCCCCAATACGATTTTTTGCTTGTCTCGGTCTGACCTTTCACCTCCTGAAATATTTCCCTCCCACCTCTGAACATCCTGTATATACCTTCAAATGGGGTGACTTCGTGAAATGCGGGGCGACTTCGTGATCAGTTGTGTTTCTACTTAGAAGCGTAAAAATTTGTGTGTTGTGAAAAGTTTTGGTATCAGTTCTTTTGAAAGTGATTAGACAAAACGAAAATGGTCTGCAATTATAAAAAGAAGGTAGGAGGTAGGTAGGTGTTATAAAGCGTCTCCTTCAGAAATTATGGACGCATCAATAAGCGTCATAAAAAAAAAAAAAAAAAAAGAATGTCTGTGAGTGTAACAGCTAGAAAGCACAAAATTCCCAGGCAATCACTTGCGGACAAAGTGAAGGGTAAACATTTCAAGAGAGCAGGAGGACAAGCAGCTCTAAGCCCTAATGACGAGACTATTTTATGTGGGATAATAAACGAACTAGGCCGATGATCGTATCCTGTAACAAGTGTGGATATTCAGAAAACAATTAAGGATTTTTTGGATAAAAGTAGAAAAGTGTTGAAAGCAAAGATCCCAGATATACATATGTGTGACCCTGTAAAGATGAAGATTGAGATTTTTTGAGCTTTCCAGTTATGTTATCTATATAACGATAAAAATAAAAACGCTTTGTTTTATTTTACAGTTATGTGTACATATAGTTATAGGAAGAAGTGTATTTTATTTTGTACTAATATAATGAATTCGAATTAAAATTTGAGTTATTATTGCCCAATTCCCTTTTTAGCGATAAAATGTTTATCAATAAAAAGTAATTACAGTAAATCACGAAGTTACCGCATCTCAAGTTTTCTTAATTCAGCTAGAGAAAAGACTGTGAAAAATAAATATGCAATCAATCATATTTGAAGCTTTTATATTTTTCTTACAAAAGAATCATGCACAATAAACTTCACCACTTTTGCAAGAGAATTTTTTTAATACTTTTTCAAAATAATCAGTTTAAATACCGGAAAGTTGGAAATTTTTCGCGAAGTGGCCCCATATTACGGTAGGTGGTATTTTGGTGGTACGGTGGACTCTTATGACAGGAATACGCTGCAGGATGCTCATGTAACCACTATCAGCAATTGGTATATTGGATAAACTTGCACTCTCAGAGCACTAATTGCTACTGATTTCAAAGTGAAAATGTGCAGAATATATTAGGACCTTGAATAAGTTCTCGCTGTTTTTTTTTTGTAAAAATCAGTGTTTTATTTATGTGGTAAGGAACACGTCACTCAAAGTATTGCCAATCACTTGTCATTACTTTTTCCCATCTTTCTGGCAGCATCTGAATTCCACGTCGGAAAAACGACACGTCTTTCGAAGCTATCCAAGAATCGACCCATCTTCAAAAGAATGGAAATGCTGCTCAGCCAGGTCATGTGCCATCGAAGGGAATAGATGAAGGTCGGAGGGGGCTATGTCCGGTAAATTCAGCCGGTGGGATAGGACTTCCCATTTCAGCGCCTCCAAAGTTTCCTTAATGACTTTTGAAACAAGGAGGCTGTGCGTTGTCATATAACAAAATGACTTTGTCGTGTCTCTGCTCGTATAGGGGCTTTTTTCCTTTAGAGCTTGGCTCAGACACATAAATTGTTGTCAACAGCGTTCTCCGTCATAGTTTCATTCGGTTTGATCAGTTCATAATGAATTACACCCTGCTGATCCCATCAAATGCAAAGAAGAGGCTTCGAACCATGGATATTTGGTTTCGCGGATGATGTTGAAGCATGGCCGGGCTTCCACCACGATTTTTTACGTTTTGGGTTATCATACTGTATCAATTTTTCATCGCCAGTCACTATACGATGCAAAAAACCTTTCCTTCTTTGCCGTTGAAGCAACAGTTCACACGTAAGAAAACGTCGTTCGACGTCTCTCGGCTTTAACTCATGCGGCACCCAGTGCCCTTGCTTCTGGATGATTCCTAATGCTTTCAAACGTTTCGAAACTGTTGTGTCATCTACTTTTAATGATTTTGCAAGTTCAGTTAGCGTCTGACATAAGTGTTCATTAAGTAATTCCTCAAATTCTTTGTCTTCAAAATTTTTCGGTGCATCAGAGCGTTTTTTATCTTCAAGGTTAAAATCATTATTTTTGAAGCGACGAAACCAGTCTCTGCATGTCGTTTCCGATAGAGCTTACTCATCGCAAGTCTCAACAAGAATTTTGTGTCCTTCAGCTGCAAATTTCTTTCGAATAAAATAGTGTAATAAAATTCCCAGCTAATACTCTTTACTAGGTACGAAACTCGACATTTTCAGAACTCGGGAAAAAAAAACCTTGTTTACACTGTGACGAACTAACATGCACTGAAGTTCAAGCTTATCGACAGTACTTTCTTGTAGATGCACTACCATCTGGAATTACATCCACGTAGGCCTGGTAATGCTATCTGTTAGGAAACAGCGAGAACTTATTCAAGGTCCTAATATTTCCGTTTCTGATAAAGTGGAAGTCACTCTTGCATATGCGCAGTATGCGACTCAAAGCAGAATGAGATTTTCGGCGTCTGTAAAAGTTCCAAATCCTTACAGATGAAAACTCCAAGTAGCTAAAACGCTGCTCTAAAACATTTAACAAGTTAAAATATGTAACATTTTTGGAAAAAGTCTAAATAAAATTGTTTTAAAACAATATTGATCGTAACTCGATTAAAAAGGCAAAATGAAACGTAGTCGTTGTAGAGCATCGAAAAGAGCAGTGCTGTGTAATGGTATACAGGGCATGCGAAAATTAATGTTGAAATCTAGTCGTTCGTAAGTTACTTCTCATACCTACCACCGACCAATTCTGAGTAAAATTATATTCGACATGTGAACGGCCAATAGCTCAATTTTGAAACAATAAATGGTCATCCAAAGTTAAATCAGTTATTCCATTTGGGTTAAGTCTGCAGCTGTGAAATTCTTATAAGTGCTCTCAAGTAAGTAATTAGCAGAATTATTAGGAACATAATTAGTTTAATAATGGTAAATACAGTTTTATGTTGCTGTGTATTCTCGTTAATATTTTAAATTTATTACTTCTGCATTTAGTAACCATATATCAAAATGCCGAGAGAAAAACCATTGAGCGACGAAAGAAACCATTATTAAAGGACCATCATAAGGAAACTGATCTGAAAGCCAAAGCATTGAAAAAAATTTAATTTGGATAGGTCCGATGGTTCTGCGTCATTCTGAAATGACCTAAGAAAGAACAACCCAATAAAATTTTTCAGAAATTTTCAAGGTGGAATTGTAATGGTGTGAGGAGTTTTTTGTTCAAACGGGAAACTAAAGGTATGTTTTATTCTAACCAACTCAGTTACTTACATGGCTAAGGTTTTGATATCTTATTTAGAAGATGTCGAAGAAGGTCAGTATTTTACATTGCAACAGGGCAGACCTTTACTAGGAAAGCCAGCTTGTAGCTCCGACCTTAACCCCATAGAAAATCTATGAGGTATAGTAGTTAGTAGTAGTTAGATAAATTGACCAGTACGGTCGCCAATTTCCTAGTACATATTAGTTCCCTAAAAAATGAAATAAAACAGTGTTAGGAGAGCCTCGACATTAATCTTCTGAAAAAACTAGTAAATTCAATGCCGGATTGAATTTATGAAATTATCTACAACAAAGGCAAGCATACGAAGTTTAGTATTAGAAAAAAAAAAATTTTCCCGCGTAATACAGTTTTCATTTTCATTTATATTTTATATTAGGGGCTTATAAGTATTTCGCTTGTGAAATCAGGTTTTTGTTAAAAAAAATAAATAAGTAATACAAGATATTTTAAACATTACTATAGCTCATAAGCAATAATCTTACAAGGAGACGGCGCCACCGTGGGGTCCGGGATTTTCCCGAATTTTTTTGTGGTGGAAGAGGACCCGTAGTACCTCACGTGGTTAAAGCAGTAGGATGCACTACTCGGAAAATTCCGAGAAAAATTGCTTCAAAATTTCCTAGGCAACTTATGAGTTAAAAATGTGAAGAGTTCGTCGAGCCGCTATCTAAACTTGATGGTTAAGGCTCGATCTTATGTGATGAAGGTCCCGAGTTCGATTCCTCCTTCGGATCTTTTATTTTTTTTTCAATAAAAATTTATTTTCTTTTTTTTTCAATAAAATAATTTATAACGGTGGGTTTTTTATTTTTCATTGTAAAGTATATGAGGAGCAACATTGGGTTTTTAATGAGAAGAACAAAGTCAATTAGGAAAAATTCAACTTTTATAATAATTATATACAAAAACCGCAGTGGTAATTATCGTAAAAACAAACAAAGCAATTTTTGCGACATCTTGCGCAACATATAAAAGCGGATTTTTTACAATCGCAGGGAGTTTGCAATACATCATGAGCGTGAATTAATTCCTCTTCAATTACGAATTTTTTTTCACCCAAAAGTTCCAATGTATTATTATAAAGCTCTCCGGCCAATAACATAGCATCGTGAGATATTTCTTCCGAAGGTGTCGATGCAATTAAATTATTTTCCGTCAACTTTCATAATAAACTACTGCGTTCTTCAATCGAGATTTTTATTTATCACTGTACTCTTCAGGAATTTCCACTCCTATTCCAGAAGAGCCAGCAACTTCTTCAGTCGACATTTTTAACTTCGAATTGTAAAAGAACTTTGAAATTTAAGAAATAGGCACGTCGGTTTACTACGAAATCGAAAAATGAACTGCTGTTCAATTCTCACAGACTAACGCACAGTCCTATGCGCAGACGTCCGTTATAATACTAAGGGGACCCCAGGTCAAAATTCTTTAGAACCTTACAAGGCCATAAAACTGAATAGCACAACGAGCACGAATATTTTTCAGTGCATGAAAAACTTCACGTTCTTGAGCTAAAATAAATTTTAAAAAATAATATAGGGATGAGAAACGCTTTTAATAATTGTTAGGATAAAAAAAAAAAAAACAAAAAAGAAAAAAAAACCTTCGGCACATAAGACCGAGCCTTAACCATCTAGTCTAGATAGCGGCTCGACGAACTCTTCACATTTTTAACTCATAAGGTACCTAGCAAATTTTGAATCGATTTTTCTCGGATTTTTCCGAGTAGTGCATCCTACTGCTTTAACCACGTGAGGTGCTATGGGTCCTCTTTCACCACAAAACAATTCGGGCAAATCCGCGACCCCACGATGGCGCCGTCTCCTTGTTAGTATATGACGGCGAGGTAGCAAGACGCTAGAAGTTGTGGTTCAATCCCCAAGAGAAAACCTATTCAAAATAAAGTGCTATAATAACGGGCCTATAATGGCCCAAGTGTTTTTTACTACAGCCACAATCAATCTTTGGACAGTCTATACTAATATATTGCAGTGCAAGCACCTGCTTTGGTGGTTTGGTTTATTTCAGTTTTCATTAACTTTATATTTTAGTAATTAATTAATTAGTAATTAAATAATTAATAAATGTAATTTATATTTCAAAATGTTAACTCCTATTGTTGACGAAGTGCATTTTAATAGAGGCTAATATTACGGAGAAGTCTTAGAGAATCTAACATTTTACCAAAATCAACTAAAGATGCGAGCAAGATATTTTCATATCCATTTTCAAAAACAAACAAAATCCAAGGTGGGCAAAACGATGATGTTAACAAAACATTGTGATTACTACAAACGTAAATGTATGATGCCAAAAAGTATAGAGAATGTCAATGAAGGTATTGCCAATCCAACAACAACAAACAAATTATTACAATTACACATGGCACTTTACGGTCAAAAGTTCCACTGCTTTTTGATCATGGTTGTATTTTATGAATCAATTAATTTTCCATGTTCTATTAAATGGATATCACTTGGAAAAACTTTTTGATTAATTGTATTTCTTGCGGGACGGGCGAAGCCGTTCAATTCAGCAAATTCTCATCATTAATTGTGCAATACATATTGAATATAAATTATTTTAATTATAAAATCATACTCACTTTAGTAGACTCCACAGTATTAGCACCAGTTATAGCGCTATGATTTGGACGGGCTTCAACGTTTTCAGCACACAATACTGTAAAACACACTAAAGTACAAACAAGAAAATTCAACACAGAAAACTTAGCACTACCGGAGAAACTATTTTTGCATTTTATTATACATCTTCTAAACACGTCCGACCACCACTCCAATAAATAGATAAACCGACACAACTTGGACAACAATTGACTGAAGAATATTGGGCAATTTGTATACATTGCTGAATCACATTTACTACATTCGCTATAGGAAGTTTTTCTAGGCATCGCTAAATATTTAGCATCCTTTCTTGTTGAGATATATGACACTAGATGTTCACTATCTCGTCTTCTTCTCGAAGTTTGTTCCAATATTCTGCCTGTAGATTTTGTTCGCCAGCACGCACGTCGAGCCAAATTAAGTTCTTGCACAAGGGCTGGTACGACAAGGTCAACCGATGATTTTCCAGCACTTTTTGAAATTAATGTTGCCGTCATTTTGTCTGGTGCCGTAATAGATATTGCAGGAAAGCGACAACGTTAAGTAGGAAAAACTCTGAAACAAAAGAAATACGTTATTAATTTCGTTAGTCGACGTTATCACAGTCATAAAAAAACTTGAATTTCGTCATTATCAGATTGATAATTTTAATACGTTTCAAATGTATTCTCTCGAAGAAATCCCTGTCGAATGTTAAGAAATGAGATTAAACTGTCCGACATTTTGCATAACATTTTTATCAACACCAATCGCCTGAACAGTCACCGCACCAACTACGGACACTTCGAACCTACCACTAAAATATTACGCAAAATTTACCCTTACCCCTTTAGGGGGCCTCAATAGCCCGGTTGGTAACGCGACGTGTTGACTGCGAGCCAGCAGAGCGCTAGAGGTTGTGGATTTGATTCCCACGAAAAACTCTGGTCACACAAAAAAAAAAGTGGTATAACAATGGGCCTATAATGGCCTAAGTGTGTCTTGGGACAGCCACAACAATCTATATCTACATATACCCTTACCACCCCCTTTCTTTCGATGTAACCTTTTAAGTTTTTGTTTAAGTTTTTTATTTTTGTAGCTTGTATTAAGCGATTATATAAATAAAATAATTAAATTAATGAAGTAGAAGGACCTATCAATCCAAAGATGTTTTAACAAGACTTAAATATGAAAGAAAATGAAATCGGTATTATTATTGAAATGATCTAATTTTGTTCTATCACACTTAATTTGAAACATTCCAAGCGTTCTAAATTCCCAAGCACGCACTGATGAAATTTTCAATTAAGATAATGGCGGCACAATAATCCGAAAGAAAGGAAATTTTGGTGGGCTAAATAAATGTAAAAATAAACTTAAAGCGTTAAACAATGAAATAATTCATTGAATTCGTTATTTCGTTAATTTAAACCTGGAATTTTAACACCGTGATGTAACATTCGTAGTTGGCGTTCAATCCGCGAAATACGCTAAATAGTGCGTTTGGTCCCAAAAAACTTTAAGACATCTTGAAATGATAGCATAGTATTTAAATAAATAGCGCCGTACGATTGCATGTTTGTAAATTACCGAAAATTCTACAAAATATTGTATAACATTGGGACTGGGACTGCTGCTTCAACGTTGAGGAATTTTACATTTTATAGATTTTTCCCTTATCTCTCTAAACGTCATATGAATTGTTTTTCTGCTAGCTGTCATAGTTTTTAGGGTTCCGTAGCCAAATGGCAAAAAACGGAACCCTTATGGATTCGTCATGTCTGTTTGTCTTTCCGTCCGTATGTCACAGCCACTTTTTTCCGAAACTATAAGAACTATACTGTTGAAACTTGGTAATTGTAGGTGTATTCTGTGAACCATTCCCAACCCGAAATCTCCGATTTTGATGAAACTTGGCAGAAATGTTACCTTTAGAGAGACATTTAAAAATCTGTTTTCAAACCCTGCTGTAATTCGGTCCTTGGGGGGGGAAACCCCCCTCCAAAGATCAAAAATGGGCCGTTTTCGGGTCGCTTTATGACGCATTATCTTCCGTTAAGTTGACTATTTTTTAGATTTGAGAACGCAAGCTTTTTAAGGAAGGTCTGAGCTTTTAGAAAAGCTATATAATTATATATACTTCCTTTGGAGCTTCTCACTATAAATCGCTTGCAGAAATGTTGAATTTCCCAAAAAAACTTCATACGCATAAACTCATTTTTCGTTAGTTGTTCGCTTTGCTTTCAATTTAATTTTATTTTTCGCAATGGTGATGAGCTGCAAGCATATGATTGTAAGAAAAAAAAAAAAGCAAACCAGAAATGGTAATTGCATGCAAGAATGATGTATTCTGTATACTGTTTCTGGCTTTAAAATGAAAAAAACATGAGATGTACTACACATTCAATTTATATTAAATAACCATATATAATTGTTGTTGCTGCTGTTCCAAATACCCACTTTTATACCAAGCACATTTGAATATATTAAAATATCTTGGACAAGAAAAATTATAGTGGGCAAGTGCTTGCAACTTTATTATATTCTGTCGGATGATGACCAAATCTGAAAATGCTTTGACGAAACCTTTCCATATCCGGAAACCGTAAACATCTAAGGGCTGAATTAATCTGGTGTTTTTTTTAGGAATAGTAAATAACTGAATATTTTTGTATGGAGGAATAGATTCCTTTAAAGAATCCGGGTAGTATCCAGTCCAGGAATCCAATAATAAAACGCTTCTTGGCCCAGTATTTGGCATAAATATACTCGTGAACCATTCTTTAAAGATTTCAGAAGTCAGTTTTCCTGAAGCAGATGCCATAACCTTTATATTGGATATTTGTGGAAGATTTTGTTGAACTCGCGGACCAAATTCTCCTCCGTGTTCTTTTAACACAATCAGAAGCGGTGATAACATTTTCCCTGCTGTAGACACGATTGGTAGAAACGGATTGCGCAATTGCGTGAACTGATTTACAACCTCGTGTAGCCAAGATGTGCGTTGAATGTAATTCCAAATTAAATCCGCTTTCATCGGCATTGTAAGCATTTTGTGGTAGATATTCCGTAATATATGGCTTAATTGTATGGACAAACGTTGAGCTGATTTCCTCTAATCTTGGCATATCGTTACTGTAAGAACGACTAATAAATTTAGTTACTTTTCGACAAACGATATGATGCTTTCTCTTGAAATTCAAAATCCATTTTACTGATGCTTTGAAGTTGTCAAATCCAATTTCGGTTGATATCTCTAAGGCCCACTTTCTCAAATTAACATCATGAATAATAGCTTTGGAATTAGTTGCTTCGACAAACTTCACCAAAAAGTACTCACAAATCTGCATGATTTTTTCTCTGTTTGTACCACTTTTTGCTAAAGAGGCTTCCCATCTATAAAGTTGGTTGATAGATTTCACTCTTCTAAATCGATTTCGTACAGTCCCAACCGTAAGTCTTTTTCTTGATCCACTTTTCCAGTATTCAACAGCCTTTTTTTTATATTCCAAATCGACTTGTCCAAATTCATCCGGAACACAACTTTCTTCTTCACCTTCTAGCTCTTCTTGCAGTTCTTCTGGAGTGAAAGCTTCTATTTCTTCTACGAATTCCACCGAATGAGGTCGAAATGGAAAAAGAAATTCTAGACAGTCTACAGTTTCAGCCTCGAATGCTGTATCTTCCAAGCATCTTGTTATCATTTCCTTAATAATATCAAGCAATTCATTTTCTGTAGCAGATAGAGGCAAATCTGGTTCTTCACTCACTTCATATATTCTTAATAAAGATTTAAGTACTTTTACTGGATTTACTACCATTTTGAAAAGTTTATTTCAAACGTGGAAAACTAAATGTGTACTCATTCAACATTTTTCTGCTTTTATAGCCCAGCTATTTAGTGCATTTATCTGTTGTTAAGGGCAAGTGTATGCAATAACGCATCTTTATCTTTTGCGGTAAAACATTTGTTTATCATGCGAACCGTTCTTTGTTATTGTTAGGAACATCAATATTATCAAATCTAAACCGCCGACATTGTAAAAACCTAATAGGTTATCAAGATCGATAAGGTCAGAAAAGGCATATGTAGGTGCTACCTATAATTAATTAATTATCATTTGTGGTAACATATGTATAATTCAAGATAAAGATAACAATTTGAATGAACAATGAATGATAAGCAATTTTTGTGAAATAGATTATGCGACCGCGAAAATGCATTTATCAATCCAAAACCACATCGTTAGGTTTAAATTTAAAGCAAAGCGAACATCTAACGAAAAATGAGTTTATGCGTATGAAGTTTATTTTGGAAATTCAACATTTTTCCAAGCGATTTATAGTGAGAAGCTCCAAAGGAAGTATATATAATTTATAGCTTTTCTAAAAGCTCAGACCTTCCTTAAAAAGCTTGCGTTCTCAAATCTACAAAATAGTTAACTTAACGGGAGATAATGCTTCATAAAGCGACCCGAAAAAGGCCCATTTTTGATCTTTGGAGGGGGCTCGATTCTACATAAAAGTTAACAGCTCTTAACCTCTTATATCGTTGTCAAAAATCAATTAACAGAATTTCGTATTCTACTTTAGCATTTAAGGTACTAGTTCCCTGTAGAATAGGAAAAAATAGGCATTTAAACTTTATTTTTTCTTTCAGCTCCTTTATTATGAATATAACTACATCTTTTTTTATTTGAATATTTAAGCCTTGAAGTTGACAAAAAAGATTGTTTTTCTTTTTTTAGTACTTTATTATACATATAGAGGACTCTAAAAAATTAGCAGTCCAAAAAAAGAGGGTTTCATGGCGGACACTCAATCTCAGGAACGGCAAGTCCGATACAAAAAAACATGTTTAAAAGGAAGATATCTTATGAGGCAATTCACCACATTTAGTAAAAAATCGGTAAAAAAATGGCGAATGTTTGAAAAAACAAAAAAAAAAAAAAAAAAAAAAAAAATCACTTTTTTTTCGCTTTGTTCGTTTTGCAAATATCCTTTTTATGCACTTTTTCGGATTTTTCTGGTGAATTGCCCTAGAAGAGATCTTAACAAACAAAACGCTATAAGGTTTATTCAAATCGATTCAGCCAATCCGGAGATTGACTGTCCGCTGTTTTGGCAAATGTAGTTTCGAGAAAAACGCGTTTAAAGTTTTTTTTACGATATATTTATGTGTGTGTTAGGTTGGTTTTTAATAAGGTGACTTTTAAATCTTTTTAATCACGTCCCAAATTTCTTTAAAGTAAAATAAAAAATAATCGTGCCAAATTTAAAGGCGATCGGACAATGCCACCGCGCAAACAAAATTTGAAATGGGAAAACGCATATAATTTTTTTGAACGCATTTCGTAAATATTTATTTTTATTTTCATTTTTTACACAACATGATACAACAATCTGAATTCTTTGAATGTTTCATTAAACTAATGTGTCAGAAACGCCAGAAACGCATTAGGAAATGTGCACGAGATTTTTATACATATGCTCTATTCAACTAAAAGCTCTGTTAAATTTACTAATTTAGGCAAACCGACGAGATGAAATCGGTAAA
Organism: Dysmachus trigonus; assembly: GCA_949715965.1. NCBI lineage: Eukaryota > Metazoa > Arthropoda > Insecta > Diptera > Asilidae > Dysmachus > Dysmachus trigonus. The sequence goes on from OX454321.1 coordinate 48,002,257, forward strand.
ATCAACAAATTTTCGGTCATTTTACAGAGTCTATTGTTACTGTAAAATCGTTCAGATAAATTTATTCATCGGTTAAATTTGCTTTAAATTGTTAATTACAACAGTTCCTCACGTTGATAAAAATTCTAAATACAATAGAAAATTGATCTTGGTCTTTGACAAGTTTGATTTATTGAAGTTACCATTCTTTTTTCCCCGTGATCTTGCTAAACACGTGGAGTGTCTCCGCTGCCTGCTATAGATCACAGTTTTGTTGAAATTTTCATACAGTCAAGTTCGCCTTTCTGTGCTCCATTGTTAAACATAAGTACATAAATACTATTATTCTTCAATCAATCTCATTACAACATCGCGATCTACCGTTTTTGTCACCTGCACCTATATAGTCCGATATTTGTAAAAATGCCAAATTTTAGGTCTCACCACGTTTAAATTGTGTCACAAGTACTTTTGTTCCAAATTTCTCTTATTATATTATACCAGCAGCATTCCCTTGGCAATTTTTTCAATTTCATGCAAAAACACATTTAAAATATTTTTGACCAAAAATTTACAAGTCATATAATATCTTCATCGTACGAAAAACTATGGATGTTCACAAATTGCAAAAAGAACCACTCAAATCCAGAATCCAAATAGTACGCTGGACTATTTACTTCAAGTTTAACTTCACTTAACTAAATTGTGTAAAAAATTTAAAGATAAAGTTAGACGTTTGAAACTTAAACATTTCATACATGCGACTTACTTTTGATAACGAAATGACTACATACAAGCCAGAATTCAAACCTATCTACTTCGGCATAAATTTTTATATGAACTGTAGCACACATTTCAAAAGCTATAAAATTTGCCATAGCTAGTATATTATCGCAACTGAAAAAAATTCCATAAAAGTACTAAAACCAGCTGCAAATTGTGGGCAATTATCGCAGAGCTATACGCAAATATTTCTATTTTATGCCCAGCTATAAATAACATCACGTGGAGACGTGAACATCATTTATCTCGTGCGATTTAAGAAATCCTTTCATTACATCTACCGGCCCCTCAATGCGACATTATCTCTGAAATTCGCAGAAAACCGCTGTATGCAATGTTCTTTATAACCTAACAGCACGTGCAAGATCATTTTGGGATTATTTAAATAGTCAATTAAACCCTAGCTGGTTAGAATCTTTAAAAGCAGTTCGATGCGGTAATTGCTGTGTTGTGCTAAGTGGTATTAAAAAGGTTAGGCGCCTTCTTGTTCTCTAATTATGATAACTGTAGTATTTAAAGATTTAATATATTTTAGCGGTCAATGGAATTTTTCTAAAACCTTATATAAGCGAAACTAGTACCCACAGAATCTATAGAAAAAAACCCTGAAAAAGGAAACAAATTTAGTTGATGACTTCCTAATTCTGTGCGAATCGCTTTTCGCCAAATAAATTTGTCAACTTCCAAAACAAATAGAAGCCGCATGAAGTAAAATCTAGAGAATGCGGTGGTTGCAGCAATTCATAGTGCAATTCGGCAATATAACTGTAGCGACTGAGGATGAGTAAGGCGGTGCAATGTCACAATGGAAGAGCAAACATGACACTCATCTTGCAAATAGCTTTTTTATTTCATGCAGGATATTCCCATCGCAATGGAGATGGTTACAGCAATCTCTCTGGCCCGTTTTACATTGCCTCACGACCATATCGTACTCTTTTCTGAGTTGCGGAGAAAAAATCTAAAGCACGGACCGCTGTGAAATTGTACATTGTAAATTAATGGGCACTTTCGGGAAAGAAAATGTATCGGGTAGGCACGAAAGAAATGAGACAGTTTGTTTTTACATTTTAAATTCTAACATTTTTATTTTACTATACATTTAGTCAATCAAATACTCGCCGTGAGCATCTATGACTTCTTGCCAACGCATAGGCAAGGACTGGATGCCTGTTGCCCAGAACTCAGCGGGCCGTGACTTGAAGAAGGTGGCTACGTAGGTTTCAACTTCATTAAAAGTGTTAAAGCGTTTATCACGCAAATCATTTTTCATGGCTCTGAATAAATGATAGTCTGAAGAGGCAATGTCTGGGGAATATGGTGGATGAGGTACCGTCTCCCAGCCTAAGCCCTGCAGTTGTTGGCGGGTTGTGGATGCAGTGTGCGGGCGAGCGTTGTCATGAAGTAAAATGACATTGGCTCTTCTTCGTCTTCTTTCTTTGATAGCTGTGGCTAGTTTATCGAGCTGCGCCGCATATGTGTTAGCATTAACTGTTTCATTATGTAATAATTCATAAAACAGCATGCCATGAGAATCCCAAAAGCAGCACAATAGAACTTTTTCGCCGCGGTTTTCATATTGCTTTGGTTGAGTTGGTGGATCTTCCTTTCGTGGCAGCCAGAAGGCACGGCGCGTATTGTTTTCGTAGAAAACCCACGACTCGTCCTCTGTGACCAAATCCTCCAAAAACTCCTTCCGGCGCGGTCGAAGTAGTAGCGATTGGCAGACGGCGACCCGAGCAGCACGAATGGCGTCTGTGAGGGCTTGAGGTGTCCATCGGGATAAAACTCTCTTATATCCGAGCTCGTGCAGGTGATGTTCTATAGCGTGATGGCTGCAGTGGAGTTTTGTCGCTAATTCACGAGTGCTTGCATCCGGCTTCTCTTGCAGTTCACGGCGCAAATCATCATTGTCGAAAGCTGGTGGTCGTCCCGAGCGAGGCTGACTTTCGAGGCTTCGGTCTCCTGTACTGAAGCGTTTGAACCAACGAGACACTGTTGCGTGACTTGTAGTATCTGAGCCAAATGCAGTGTTGATGTTGTCTGCCGCAGCTCGCGCACTATGGCCTAACAAATACTCGTAAAGGTATAGAGTTCGAACTTGTCGCTCATACATTTTTCTTCAAACTGACTGAATTAATCGTGCGTGCGCTTTTATATACCCCTAGGACTGAAGCACCTAGAATTTTTTATAACATACTAGAATATGGTCGAAAACAATTGATTAGAAAAACAACATGAGTAGAGTTTTCTAGAGTGTCTCATTACTTTCGTACCAACCCAATACTTGCTTGCCAAAAGAGGCTGATTTGTTCACCAGGCAGGCCCGGGCTGAACATGCACCCCTTTCCTCAGAATCTTATTGCGTTTATCAACGAAGTGTAAAGGACCTAGGGTGTAGAAGGAAAGCAACCCCAGATCATTTGACTTTGCGGAAACTTCACTATTTTGATCGTGCACTCTTCCTTAAATCTTTCTCCTGCTGAACGTCGCACGTATGGTAAATTGTCTGCGCACAACAAGTTGAATTTGCTTTCATCGGACCACATCACATGTCGCCAATCTTCCTCCGTCCAATTTTCGTACTTCTTCGCCCATGCTAGATTAGCCGTCTTCATTTTCTTTGTCAACATGGGTTTTTTCGCTGGTCATCTTCCATAAAGTCCTATCTCTTGTAACCGTCTACGGATTGTTCCGGCGCTAAGGTCCACTTGATGATAGTCCTTAAGCTCTGCCCTCATACCGTCAGTGGTCCTTCAAAGCCGTCCGTCGTAATGCGTTGTCCGTCCTTGAATTTGTTTTCCGCTTTCTTCTTCCGTCCTCTTTCCGTCCTCTCCAGAGGGTCAAAATTCTCTTTTTTCTCCACTAATCGAACGATAGTTGAATGGCTGCACCCTACTGTAGCCGCTATCTGTCGATACGACAGACCTTGATGTACCAAAGTAAACATTTTTACTTTTTCGTCTGGGGACAACTGCTTGTATTTTCCGGCCATCATCACCACTTAACTTAACCTTTAACCAGGGACATGAAAAATGTATAACACAGGCTACTACTTTCAAAGTCAATTTTTGTTATAAAAATCAATTTGGATGTTTTAAAATTGTGTTGATATTTAACCATTGGTATGTAATAAAAAACATTAAGTACATTTAACCAGCTTTTATTATCAAATATTTAAAAAAAACAGTATAACAGTCAGTGGTGGCAGAACGCGCGACGCCTGTGAGACTCCATGTCACCAGTTAAAGGTTAAACTGAATATCCTTTCACCGAAAGGGTTTATTTTATACTCCCTTAGAGCAGGTCAAATTATTGCATCCCTCCCCCCACCCTACATTCTTCAATTATGTGCATTATTGAAACTACCTGCGTGGTGCGGTTTTTATGAGCGCAAGTGTAACAGCTTTCTTTAGCCACCATTATTATTATTATACATCAATCCCCAAAAAAGTTACAAAAACTTTTATAAATAGCGATTCAATTGTCCCGAACTCCTTCCACATGTATAGGTAGAGATTATGACCACTTATAATGTAATAGAAAGAATCCAACTTATTTATGAAAAACCGGTCTAGAGTGTGTCAGGCATGCACATGAGGGTTGCGTAGTGGGATCAGAATAAATATAAAATTACAAAAACCACAGCTACATTTTTTATTGACCTAATTTAGATCTAGAATTTAGCACTGATTAGAATTGTTTAAATCGTGAGAAAAGATTATAAAATTTTCAATAAACGTATCAAATGATGATTTTACCCCATCCAAGTTTTAAACCTTTAATTCAAGATATTATTGGATTCATATTTTGACGTAAAGTGGGAATAAGTCAATGCAATTTGATGTCTTTTAGCAAAATTAAAAAGTTTTGATATCAGTAATTATTCAAAAATTTCATTTCAATGTACAATTCCAAATCCAGAAAAAAATAAAAAAACTCAGCTTATATTCGACTCATAGCATTTTTATTTGTACTTATAAGTATTTTTTGAAATATATCTTTACTTCAGTGTCCGTTACAGTTTTCATTGAACGTATTTACAACTCTCCGAAGACCTTGCGCTGGAATTATGTCATTCTTGGGATCATTCTGAAAAAGTATATGTATATATATGGAGCGCGCATTTGCCTCCTTCATATTTTTTTTTAGGTTGAAAATTAAATATTTCATTTTCCTAACGATGCCTTCGAACTAAAAATTGCATACCAAGGGCAGTTTAGGGCAAATAGTAAATAAACAACAGAAGTGAAACGCATTTTTGAAAGATCAACTTCCTAGCCTCCAAACTTAAAAATATTTTGAAATTACATAGCATAGGGCAGTTTAAGTTGAAGGAATATGTTACAAAGTCAAAACGCCTTTTTTATAAAGATCACAAAGCAGCAACAGAAGTCTGGCAATATTATTTAACCCTGTCATTACCAGCGTCACATATATGTGACGATCCAATTTTCTTTCCTGAGCCCAACGTCACAAATATGTGACGGGTATTCATTATCAGTTTATTTTTTGTACTAATTCGTGCGGCACACAGATTGGTTATGTTATTTATATACTGTCCAGTGTCACTTATGTGTCCTAATTTCACTTAAGTATAATGTTATAGATATATGTATTACATCCCACAAAAGTAAATGATGATTGGTATCTTTTTTTATATGTATAATAAGACGTCTGTGCTGTGGTGGCGGTTTTTCTCCTGAGGCTCTGGTATCGAAAGTATTAAATATAATTAATGTATGCCACGTGTCACAAAAGTATGGAAATAGTAAGATAACTTTCGGAAGGTGCATTTTGGGAAAAAATTTTCTGACAAAAAATTTAGAATTTTTCCTTGGCTATTCGATGGTGACCTTGGATTTGACCTTGACCATGAACTTCAATTTCATCCTAAGGTCAGGGTCACTTTTTCAGGTGGGAGCCCCTACTTTTTATTGCAGATTTGAAATGAGCGGGATTTTCTACGTTTCAATATGACCTTGACCTTGACTTCAACGTAAAATGTCTGTTCTTTTTAAATCTGCGAAAAAATATGGGTTCTGAACAAATATCCTTGACCTTGATATGACCCTAAAGGTAATGGTCAAGGTCGTATTTAACGTAGAAATTCCCGCTCTGTCCAAACCCGCAATAAAAAATAGGGGTTCCCACTTGAAGAAATTTTCTTGATCTTGGAAAAACCTTGAAGGCGAGGCTCTAGGTCAAACTCAAGGTCACCATCGAGTGGCCAGGGAAAAATCCTTAAACTTTTGTCTGAAACATTTTTCCCCAAAATGCATTTTCCGAAAGTTATTTTACTGTTTATATAATCATGGCTTTATCAGCTAAGCTGTTACGCATTTGCTCTAAACTGCCCTATGGTACGCAATTTCAAAACATGTTTTAAGGGAATCGGTAAGAAGCTGAACTTTCAAAAATTCATTTCACTCCTGTTGTTTATTTACTATTTGCCCTAAACTGCCATTTGTTATGCAAGTTCAAAACATTTTTAAGTTTGGAGGCATTGCTGGGAGAACGAAATATTTAATTTTCAACCTAAAACAAAAATAAGGAGGCAAATGCGCGCTCCATATATATATACATATACTTGTTCAGAATGACCTTAATAGTGACATATTTCAAGCGCAACGTCGCGTCGTCGGAGAGTTGGACCTTAGTAAATAATTACCAAAAATTCAGAAACAAATTCAAAATGTACTCATCAAAAATCACTTTTTCCTCATTTAACTATAATTTACTAGATTTAATCCTTATAAATTCGCAACAATAAAAATCATATCATATGAAAACGTAATATGAGTGCAAATAGCTGCAAGTACAAAGCATACAGCTTATAAAACTTCAAAGATTATATTCATTTGTCGAGACTTGAAAATTATTATATGTATTATTGGCCCAAGAATGGCGTCGCAAGCTTTACACCATAAGACTATTAAATTCACTTTTCAAAACCTCCCTCTCCTTCCATAAGTAGCCAAAGTGATACTTGAAAGTAACAAGATAGATCCAGTTGCTGTATGTGAAACTTTTCCTACTTTTAATTTTTTTATTCTCCATTATTTGCGTTTTGCAAACGAAACAAAATGCTAAAGGCAACAGAAATAGCGAGTTGGTAAAAATCGCTTATCTGCTTTAGCGGTTAGAGAATTAAATTTTAGAGAAAAGTAAGGCGTCTCAGATGAATGAGTGGTGATAAAGTTTGTTCCAGTTTTGTGGAAAAATTTTTTCACTTAGAGAAATAGATCGTAAAAGCTGTCACACCTTTATATTTCTTATCTATACGCAATGCCTTACAAGATTTCACAGAGAGCGCGTGCCGACTATTTTCAAGCATCAAGCATTAATGTTTAGTACCTACTGCTTTTTTGATAAAGTATAAATTTATATTATATGTATGCACTACACAACAATAGCAATTTTAAGGGAAGGATATTTCATACTTTAAAATAATTTTACAATTGCGAATTCATCTGTAGATAAAAACTGGTTTCTTGCTTCGGAAACACAAATCCTCATATTTCTTTTTTTTTCTTTTTTCTTATTGATTACGACACGGTCCAAGGGATTGGCATCATCTTATTGCAAAATATGCTCAATGCGTTTGAATACTCTCTGTGAGCCAAATTTCATGCATGAATTTTGCTGATTTAAATAGATTTTGTATGGGCGCGTTTGTAGCGTCGGCAATCAGTGCAAAATAACAAAATCTAGCGGAGCTATTTTTTCACTTGGCTATTTTCTGGACAAGTACAGTTAGCACAATTCTATTCTTATCCTATGTAAATCAAATTTCGCCCTATTAACGTATCCAGCTATCTCCGAGAAGGCCATCATGTCAATTAAATTTTTTGCAGTTTTTAAAACATTAAAGGATCTTGAATGTAAAATGTTTGTAATTTTTAATTTATTCAATATGTGCAAACAAAACAATAACCATAAAATTTGAAATAAGAAATAAATAATTGCTAGGTTAAGTATATTTACACATAAAGCAAATTACAATATTTTAAATGTGCAAATCAGCAACGTGAACGTGCTTTTGAATTAAATCAAATCTCATCAAAAAATGTTTTGATATGAAAGCACTAAAGGTATGAAGTATGAATATAGAGTTTTAATTCAAATTGTCATTGGTTTTTTGTTCTAGAAAAATTTAAGTTATGCATGCTCAGTATAACAATGCAGATGGCGACTTACAATGCGCGGGAGTTGATGTCTCCGTTATTTTTCGAGGAAAAGGTTTGAAAAGAATATACTCTTGAATATATGTATAAAATGATCCCAAGGTATAAATAATATATATGGGGAATTATTTTTCAAATCAGCCACCCCCTAGGCCATTACAATTTTGGGGTAAATAAAAATTTTCACCCTGCTTAGCGCCATCAGTACAATAATAGATTTTCTGTATTGTTTTTAACTTTTTTTTAATTTCCGATATTAACCTCGGATTTGTGATCAGAGACCCAAAAACCCCCTTATACCAATTTTGGCGTAAATCTGTTGATTTTCATAATTTTCATCCGCCATCTTGGATCCGCAATTTTGAATTTTGCAAATCTGACCTCGGATTCGTGATCAGAGACCCTAAAAACCACTCTAAACTAATTTTGGTGTAAATCGGAATTATTTTCAAAAATTTCGTCCGCCATATTAGATCCGCCATTTTGAATTTTAAATCTGACAAACGGATTCTTTCAGCGACCCCCAAAACACTTTTTCTAAGTAATTTGGTTAAAATTATTGAAAAATTATAATTTTCTCAATCATTTTTGACTGAAAAATGGCATTTTTTTGCGAGGTGCATCACTTTAAACAGTTTTTTTGAGATTAGAATTTTTTTTTCAAAAAACACCAAACGGCTTTAAAAACTAGACTTTCTGACAGATTTTTTGGTGTGCTCAAAAAATTTGTTACCCCAAAATTGTAATAGCCTAGGGGAGTGGCTGATTTGAAAAAGAATTCCCCATATATATGTATATTCCTTACGAGTTAAAAAAATTCATGAAAATCACTAAAAATACGGCGTCCTACACCTATTCCCCCTTAATGCAAGTGAAATAATTCTTATTAACTCTAAATCATACGCAATAATATGAACACGAAAATCCTTTTTTTTTTTTTTCAAGTAATGGATATTCACGGGTAGGTATCCAATATGTAAATTTTTTTGAAAGGTAATTTGAAATAGTGAGATAAATGATAGAATATGTTTGGCAAAACCTTTCAATGAAAAGAAAGTTAAATATCAGTATACCGTAAATTGCAACTAACAGAAAACTTTTAAACACACATGAAAGAGACTATGCAGGCAAATTGCTTTCGCAACTCATAAATCGCTCCAGAGAGTGTCAAAAAACAAACCCAAATAAATTCCAAATGAAAAAATAATTATCACTGCATAGCAATGGAATTGAACTTGGAATTTATTTCATTTTTAAGAGTCCGAAGGCATTACTGAGTTTTGTACCAGGGCTATTTTTAAGCAGCAATGTTAACTGGCTTAATAAACAAGAAAAATATCCGATTTATTAGGGGAACGAGTATTTCAAAGCAATTCCTAATAAAACGTCACGGACGACGTTGTTCTTGATTTAAAAATGGCAAATATAGGAAAATAAATTATCTGCAGCGTACAGTAAAAATAAAATATGAGTCCGATTAATTGTGACTCCAGCAACGACTATTAATTGTAGCAATTGTTTTAGAGATCGTTGCATAACTCCAAAGCAATATGCGAGAATTTTAAAATTCATTGAATCCTTCACTGATGTTGCTTGCATCTTATGTAGCTTCTCCTGCTTTTAACTAGTTTCTGATTTATTGTTAAAAGAAAATACAATATACTCTTGGAAATGTTCAAGGATATTGCAATTAGTACATTAATGTTTAAATTGGAAAATAAAATATTTCCAAAAAGTATTATGAAAGCTTGAGAACAAACCAAAATTAATTACAAGGATCAGTCACATTAAAATAAATAGGCTGATATATGTCATTGATTTGATGATAAACAAAATAATTCTCTCAATGTTTTCTTGATATCTGTGACACACACTAATAATGACGTCTCAACTTATTATAGTCTAAGATCTGATGACACGATATATTTATTTAGGTACAAGGGAATCGGTTGAGAGGGCATACAAATAATAGGTATAAATAATAGCTCATCACTAAGTCACAAATGTTGCCCAGAAAAAGTGGAATGAAAAATTGTCCGTAAAATTTGAAGAAATTCTTCCTTAACTCGTTAAGCAGATAAAATGCGCGTCATTTCATAAAAGTAGAGCTTCTTTTACTAAACTGCAAAGGGTTGCCGAATGCCGACTCTAACCTTGCCGGCTAACCCTAGTAAAACGCCTCACATTTATTAATTGTTTTTAAACAATTATATTAACTATTAAGTATTAAAGAAAATGATTGAAATGAATCTATACATTTTTGTAAGCTAAAGTTTTAATAGGGTTCACGATAGTGGGTAAAATTTCTATTCCAAATAACCAACCAGAGAAATTTTTTTAGATAACCGAAAGGAAATAATTTAAATGATTTACTTCCAGCCGACAACACAACAATTTCAAATATAGGAAATTTGCTTCCTCAATATCCAACAGATAGTACTTTTGCATGACTGCCTCATAATTATGTGTTTTCGTATTATACCTCATGATTGAGCAATTTTATCTCGCTAACTTGAGTTAATGAGTTGGGACCTAATTATGAGTTAAACTGTGTCTATAGTATTAATGGGTTTATTATGTGCTGTAGTTTGTCTATAATATTATTGAAGAAAAACAATTTTCATGTGAACAGGACTTACAGTACGTGGGTATTTTTTATCCTTGATTGACGGCATCTCATCCCTTTTTATCAAATCAGAATGTTTGCTTTTTGTAGTTGACAACACACGACCATGGCATTTGAGTTGAATTGTAACGTAATTAATGTGAAACTGCCAAAAGAAAATTGTTTCTTATTTTTTAGTTTATTTTATTTATGGGGCATTTCACGTGAAGCGAACAACGAAAAAAATGTCAAGTACTGGATTTTGTTCGTAATTGGGTTAATTGTACTTCTATGAGACTTCTATGAATAAATGTACATGATTATTTTTATTTTTTTAACTTAGTTACCAAGTTATGCGACTTCGAAGAATTGGCAGAATTTGAGAAACGGATTTTTCGAATGCTATTAAGGGGGTATCCCACTCTAGAGGCCCTTGAATTGAACGTTTTTTTCAGGGAGTTGAACAAGAAAATACAAAACATTTAGAGTTAAACATAATAATCCTTTTATTTTCTGATCTTTATTAATGAAAATTTTGAGAAAGAAACATTTTTTTTTATTGAGTGGTTGGGTCAGGGCAGGCCTGCTACTGGGACTCATAACTTAGGAATGGCAGCTCATGGTGTGCGCCATAACAGCCAAACAAATAATCAGAAAAAAATGAGATTGCACATTAGTACTCTTTATATATGTGTGGCTTTGGCAAGAGTGTGTCACATTTTGAAAAAAAATTTTTTATTAATTTCTTTAACCAGTTAACTGTGGTGCCCTCATCGAGCCATGACGAGTATATTCGTCAATCTCAGAATAAGTTGCGCTGGTAAGATAAGGTCATGCACAAAAACCTCTCCTCAGATCGTGATAATTCTATGAATTTTTGAATGAATCGTGGGATAGTCAGTATCGTTTGCTTATTTTTTGTAAACAAATTGATTGCAACCGAGGGAGACAATTTCCAAGAAAATTGTGTACCTCTCAGTTCATATGCTTTGTATTTGGAATGGTTTTATGTTGACATTCATGCAATTAGCCCCTTTCTCTCCCCGAAAGCTTCCAATTCTTTTACAAAATCTAAATTATTTTCAGACTGACAAGAGTTCTTGTAGTTTCCCAGCGGGAAAAGAAGCAGTCCTCGATGCAAGTGGAAGATACTCCTGCGAAGTCATGGATGCATGACTCTTTGTTGCACACTTCATTTCATTTTAACATTGCATGTCATTAGGAGGAAGCAGTAAAAAAGCTTTTCTTTTGCTTCCTCCAAGATCCCATAGGAGCAATAAGGAATACATGACATTAACAGGACATGAGATCTATTTGGAATCAAAGTCTATAGCTCCTACCGCTTCCCCAGAAGCATCCAAGAAATCGACTCCTGAGTTTGGAAATTATAATGTCAATAAATGAAACAACTCTATTAACCAAAATTCAATTCATTATTATATTATTTTATATTATAATTCAATTTGGAAAATAATACAACATAAAAGGCGGGATAAAGCACGCAGAGGCTGAACTCAAAGTACAAACAGGAATGAATTATTTGCAACCGGTATTCACGAATTGCGTCATTGAAGAACTCGATCGGAAAGAGCGAGAGTGAGGAGAAAATATACAAGGAGCTTTCGTTCGCGCTTGTCCTTCCACTTAGCTTCCATGCGACTAACTTGGAATTGATAGTGAAAATTGTTCTTTGCTTCCACAAGGCTTCCGTTGGAATGCCTGACCAAAATTCCCGCTGGGTTCATATTTTTTGGTTAACATCTAAAAAACGTTATCATCGCACATAAATAAATTCATTATACGAACTGGTAAACCTTTTCAACCAGCGCATACCGGGACGCATGAAATCACCTCGAACTGTTTATATTTTCTACTTGTTTGTTTTATTCCGGCATAGCCTCAAAATATTGTAAACATCTTTAAATTTGAGAATATGTTTTGTTTTTCTCAAAAATTGCAATTTAAATAGCCAATGGTCACTGATTTATACGCATGACGAGTATACTCGTCAATCACAGTTAACTGGTTAATTTGTCCTACTATCCGTTACATTTTTTAGTTGATTATTTACTGTTAGAACAAGCTATGTAAATGTAAAAATGTCTGATTTGCTCCACTTAGGTCATAGAGACAAAGCTAACACAACTTGTACCAAAATCTGAGATTTTTCGGATGAATGGTTTTCTCAGAATGCTGCACACCATTCATCAAAACAGTGTTTTAAGAAAAACGGCATTTAAGTTAAAGTTAAAGGCAACGAGGAGTTGTACATAGGGAGCCCGCACCTGCGCACGGAATCGCCTGTAGCAGCGCGGTCTTTCCAAATTTCGCGGCAAAGAAAGAAAGAACACAGAATTTTTCAAAACTAAAACAAAAAAAAATCGATTTTTTGAACGTTCTAGGGTGGGATACCCCTTAATACAGTTATTCAAATGGATTGAATAATAAGTCGTATTTATTTGGGAATATTAATTGTTTTTCTTAGAAATTATGTAATTAAAATTTTAAATTGGACTTTTTTTTCGTATAGTAAGCCGGAAGTTAGCATTAAAAATCTGATTTTCTCCAACTTCGCATTTTTTTAAATTTTTTATTTTTAGTAAAAAATATTGCTTGTAGTATAGAAATATTATGCAAAAAATTTTAGAATGGTATCTCGATTCGTTTAGAACTATGAACTGAACTACGAAGGTGCCGCATGGCGCGCTGTACTGAGCGGTTCCTTAGTGTGGCTGCCTTACTCGCCAACGCAAGAAAACGTTGCGACTTGTATGTTATACTGTTTATTCTCGCTAGATTCTTATTAAAAAAAATTAAAAAATTATTTCTCACAAGGAAAGGGGCCATGTGATGGTCTTGGTGGGAACCTCAAAAACTGGCAACCTGTGCAAGCTTTCAATTACTTAACTTTAAACTTTTTTTAAATATTGCACTATAGGACAAGGGTAGAAAGAAATGAGCCTGCTGATGAACCAGCTAGGGAAACTTCATCATCTCGATTCAAAGGTCCTGAGCCCTTCCCTTCTGCAGCATTGGCTGGTCTTCTGGGAAAATTTCCCTGAGATCCGGCAAGCTAAAGAGCTCGTCAGACCCTATACCTACACTGAAATCAATGATCTGAGAAAAGCGGATCTCAGATTGTTGTTAAATTACCTAAGTGGCCACCATGGGCTAAGATACCAGCTACATAAAATAGATCAGTCAACTGAGACGGATTTTCATCTGTTTCTTGAAGACGACGAAACTACATCACACATTCTGTGTGCTTGTCTTGCTTTAGCACGGTTAAGAAGAAAGATTTTAAGTGAGAGGTTCTTCGACCCGACTGAAGTTCGTTCATCTTCTGTTAAAGACCTTCTGACGTTCCTTAGGGTAGTAGACCATCTTCTACTGTAAAGGGGCTTTGGCACAAAAGACCTTTCGGTCGCAGTGCCCACCATAAGGGTCACCCCTTATAATAATAATAAAAAAATAATAGATAAGCTATACATTTTCGCCCACTAATTTCGTAAAAATAAAAAATTATTCTTACAATTATTAAGGGGCACCACTAGTGTGACCGCCTGAAAAAAAGGTGATTTTTGGGAATTTTCTTAAAGACAACTACTGCATGGAATATTTTAATATTTTAAGGATATATTTCTGGATATATAGTAAATAAATGATACACTTTGAAAATTGAAAATTCAGCGAGTTATTCGCAATTTCCCACGGCTCCCAAAAAAAAGTACCCCCACTGCTGCAGTTATAGCGACCTTCACAGTGCGTGAAATCAAAAAAACTAAAAAGTTTATTAAACTAGAAGGTATTTCCCGCGGCATGAACCTCGATCGAAAATAAAATTGAAATTTAAAAATATGGCATTTAAAAAAAAAAAAATCAAATTTCGCGCGAAAATTTAATGATTTTTGGCCTGCCAAAATTACATTTTTTGTTCGATTCGGAAAACTGGAGGTTTATGCTACGGAAAAACATGTATAAAAGAAGTTGCAATAAGAATCAAATCGGTCGGATGACTTGTCTTCGAGTTACAACTGCAGCAAATTTGAAAAAAGTAGTTTCGAGAAAAACGCGTTTAAAGTTTAATTCATACATTTCTCAATACCTCGATACGAAGAGCGGCTGCTCTTCTGATGGCTATAAATCAAAAAAAAATTTTTTTTCAAAATGTCACACTAGTGGTGCCCATTAAACGTTATTTATTTATAGTTTAACATATGATCTTTATTGTTCTATATGTTTTAGATTTGAAAACCAACAGTAAGTCGTAATAATAGTATTTCAAAGTAGGCATGTTTGTTGTTTTATTATAATTTTTGACCTTTTTTCGAATTTGCAATGTACATTTCAGTTATATGCGCTCTATGAACCAAAAATATGTATACCTAACCTCACATTCGAGCATTTAAGCTATTAAATAATAGTCAATTTATATTGGTTCATCAAACGCTTCAGTGTATAAAACACAAAATCGTTTCCGCCAAGGGGTAGTGGTGTCGACGTTCCGTGCGAGTTTAAACTTGTCAGCGCTCAAACCGCATATTGTCATGTGTATTGTTGTACAAAGAAGTATTTTGCGTAGTCATGAATCACTTTTTAATTTGTTTACGGCATATTTATAAAAGAGTAATGCTTGGAACTCAGTGTAATTGTTGTCAACGGTCAAATAAAAGTGACTTTCGTTTTTCTGATAATAAAGACTACAAAAATCTGAGAACTGCAACTTACAATCTGGTGCTAAAGTGTGTTGCTGGGGTAATATTCTTCATGAGCTTGAGACAATTACCCATTCACCTTACTGTACCCTACTTATATCCCCAGTCAAGCTAAATCAAATCCCTCAGTTCTAGATGTTTTTCTGACTAACTTTCTTTCGTTGTTATATCAGCCTTTAATAATAAATACGTTATCAACTGATCACCTACCCGTCTCTTATCTTCGACTTTAAATATGCACAATTTAAGACAGTACAATTTCAAAGCTGCTAACTGACTTCGCTATCAACAACTAATAAAACAAAAATTGAACTTGTTAAGCTTATCTCGTACTGATATTCAAAACCACTCAGACATTAATAATTTAACAGACACTTTTAATAGCACTATTAAAGAAAGCATTGAAGCAGTCCTACATGTTTTCCTCACCCTAAGACAGTTAAACATATCTTAAATGCAACAGCACAACGAAATACTGCTCGGAGGCAGTGGATGCGATATCGATTACCCTGCTATATGTAAGTACCTACGAGCTGCATCAGCTAAACCGTAGAGATCTAATCTCGGAACACAGAAACAGAAAATGGAAATCTCTCCTAAATGGATTAGAAAAAGGTTCTGGAGAGTTGCAAAACAAAATTAAAAATAAACGTAAGGGAATTCCTTTACTAAAACAACACAACAACAGATATTTCACTAGCGTTGAAAAAACGGAATTATTCCGGAATCAATTCTCCTTAAACTTCTCAACTTCATCGAATCTTAGCGACACCTACAGAAGCAACACTTACCGCGTCTATATATATATATCGCAACTTGAGACTGATTCTAATTGGTATGTTCGACTTAAAGAGATTAAAAACATAATTAAGTGCTCCCATGCCTTTAAAGCCCCAGGTCCTAATGGAATATCAAGCAGGTACTTAAAAACCCTGCCTCTCGCTGGCCTCGTATATCTTACATATATATAGGCATGTCTTAAATTCCAATCTTTTTCATCTGCTCGGAAGACTGCTAAAATTATACCATTATTAAAGTCTCGAAAACCTCCCGATGACCCATCAAGCTATCGGCCCATCAGCTTGAGCAATCTATCTAAAATACTAGAGAAAGTTCATGGAAAATTCTAGAGTTTGTTGAATGTAAATGCGATAATACCAAACCAACAATTTGAATTCAGACATGCCCGTAACACCTCACATCCGACGTTAAGGATCACCAAATCTATTAAAAACAATCTTGAAAAAAAAGATCTACAGGTATTGTTCTGTTAGATGTTCAGGCTGCCTTTGACTCAATATTGCATAAAGCCCTTATACACAAAATGATGAGCAACACTTTTTCTGTCCCGCTGACCAAAATGGTCCACGATTTTTTACACAACATATATTTTCAATATAACATATATATCCCTGCAGGAGTTCCTCAAGGGTGTGTTTTAGGGCCAATACTATATAACTTATACACGACTAACTTTCCTAATATTTCTAACAACTTTCATTCATCTTCGCTGATGACACCGCTCTCACAAAGAAGCCAACCATATTTTTAATAACTTACAGAACGGACTAGATTACTTACAAGTGTATTTTAATAAACGGAAAATAAAAGTGAATTGTAATGTCCGAACACGCCCTAACTCTCCACGTTTCTTGCTCGTCACTCGCGACCAACTTCAGATGACCGC
The DNA here is from genome assembly GCA_949715965.1 of Dysmachus trigonus. Taxonomy (NCBI): domain Eukaryota; kingdom Metazoa; phylum Arthropoda; class Insecta; order Diptera; family Asilidae; genus Dysmachus; species Dysmachus trigonus. The sequence continues at coordinate 48,019,213 of OX454321.1, forward strand.
TCTCTGGTCTCGGACAGCGAGGAGTTAACACGTGCAAGTTAAGCCTAAGTTCCGGCGGTGTACAATTTATTAACTAAGCACTAATTGTGATAAGAAGTAATCAGTAAATAAAGAAGGAGTTATTATCTTAGCATTTGTGAGTAGCATTTATTATCCCGAACATAACACTGGCGACGAGGATGGGATATGTTCTCCTCGGATGAGGAATACGAAGAGACAAAGCCCCCTAGCTGCTCACCCGCTGAAGTGCAAAAGTTGCCGAGGCAACCATCTCCGGACAATCAACCCAGGGCCGGTCCATCATCGGAGAAACCATCAGTTCTTTTCAAACAACCTCCAGGATCTTCAACGATGCAAACCGTAGGTAGCATTGAAATTTTTGACATCTCCAAGCCCAGTTCATGGGGATCTTATACCCGGCGACTGGAGTTCTTCTTGGAGGCGAACAAAATTACTGAGGACAGCATGAAGAAGGCCGCCTTCTTGACGGTCTGCGGCGCACCCACCTTCGACCTCCTGGAAACACTTATTTCCCCTAGGAAGGTATCAGATTTAGATTACGCGGCAGTGAAGGAGAAACTCTCAAACCATTTTTCTCCGCCGCCATCAGAAATTACGTCATTCTACAAATTCTTCAAGCGAGATCAGGCCCCTGATGAAAAGGTGGCCAATTATATTGCGGAACTTCGTCGTTTGGCTGCGCATTGTAATTTTGGCCCTGCTCTCGAGCGTATGATACGCGACAGACTCGTTTGTGGGCTCCGAGACAGCCGGTTACAGCAGGCTCTCCTGTCAGAAAAGGACTTAACCTTACAATCAGTCCAGGACAAGGCTATTGCGGCTGAGTCAGCTGTTCGTGGACTGGAGTTAATCAAAGGGTCCTCTGCTTCGGCTGTGGCAGAGGAGGTCCATGACATTAAGGGAAACCGCCGGCAATTGGCAGATAAACCCTTAAGTCCAAGGCCAGAAAACACACAATCCAGAAAAGTACATAAGAGCACACATCGCACAAATGGGAAGAAGACCACTCCTACTACTACTACTTCAACTACTAATCCGTGTTTCAGCTGCGGTGGCCGGCATCTTCGTTCTTCATGCCGTTTCCGGGATGCAGTGTGTAGGAACTGTGGACGTTCGGGACACATTAAGGCTGTCTGTAGGAAATCTGCGGCCGAGAATACTAACGTCATTAACTCCGTGACATTGGCTACGAACTATTCAAATATGAAAAAAACTACTAAAGTCTACATCTCGGGAAGGTTATGCGTGTTCGAGGTGGATTCTGGATCAAACCACTCCATAATATCTTCCACTTGTTTCAGACGATTGTGGCCGAAGAAGAGTCCTACAAGAGAGGCAGTCGATGTGTTACTCCGAGATTTCCAAGGGAACAACATACAAATTGAAGGTAAAATTTTTGTGGATATCAAGTATGGGCAAAAATCGGTTCAGGGACTCCCTCTACTAATCGCTAAGGGCGTTAATACGAATATTCTTGGCTGCAATTGGTTCGCGCCCTTGGGAATATCCCTTCAAGGAGTACATTCGGTCTCTACTGCTCCTCAGTTCCCGTCAGCGATAGCAAGAGTGCTCCATAGGTTCGAGAAGCTTTTTACTACGGCGTTGGGACGCTATAACGGGCCGCCGGTACACCTTAAGCTGGATCCTAACGTAACGCCCGTTCGCTTGTCTGCGCGTCGATTACCTTTTGCCCTCCGACATAGAGTTGAAGAGGAACTCCAAAAATTAGTCAATCAAGGCATCTTGGAACCTATCGACTATAGCGAGTGGGCCACACCCATTGTACCCGTGATTAAGCCGAACGGTAGTATCCGAATCTGTGGCGACTACAAGTCCACAGTAAATAGAGCACTACGACCTCATAATTATCCCATACCTCCGATTCAAGATCTTTTGTTCTCGCTCCCTCGTGGCAGCTGTTTCGCAAAGATTGACCTGGCTCAGGCTTACCAGCAATTAACAGTTGATGACCCTTCTTCTGTCGTTCAAACTATCATCACGCATAAGGGTGCTTATCGCGTGAAAAGGCTACAATACGGAATTTCATCGGCACCAGGAGAATTCCAGAAATTCATGGAGCAACTGCTACTAGGTTTACCCGGAACCTTCTGCTATTTGGATGATGTAATCCTCATTGGAGAATCAGCAGACGACTTGGCTACGAAACTACAAGATACTTTCACACGAATCCAGGACGCTGGACTAACATTGAAGCGGGAAAAATGCATCTTCGGAGTGGATTCCATTACATTCCTGGGATACAAAATTGACAGACATGGAATACATCCAACAGAGGACAAGGTAATCGCTATAAAGAATTTTCCCAAACCAAATAATAAAACACAGCTCCAAGCATTTTTGGGCCTTTTAAATTTTTATCACATGTTTCTGCCTGCTAAAGCTACAATTGCAGAACCGCTACATCAGCTATTGAAAAAGAATGCGAAATGGAGATGGGAAAAAGCCCAAGACATAGCATTTCAACAGGTTAAAAACTTATTAACATCCGATGACTTCCTGGTTTCGTATGACGAATCTCTTCCAATAGTGCTAACGTGTGACGCGTCGCCGTACGGAATTGGCTCCGTGTTGGCTCACAAATACCCAGATGGTTCTGAATACGCCATCGCATACCACTCCAGAACCTTAACAAGTACGGAACGCAATTACGCACAAATCGATAAGGAGGCGCTTTCGATCATCGATAGCACAAAGAAATTCCACAATTTCCTGTATGGTAGACATTTCTCCATCGTCACGGACCATCGCCCCTTGCTGGGAATCTTCAGTAATTCTAAAATTACGCCGGAAATTTTGTCACCGCGAATGCTGCGGTGGAGTATATTTCTGAACGCATATGACTACAAGCTTGAATACAAACCGGGGAAGGAAATCCAACATGCCGACGCGCTTAGTAGATTGCCTCAGGAAGCTGTCAAAACAGAGAAAGCCCAAGCAGAGGAGGAGGACCATGTACTGATGATTGAACAACTGGAAAATCCTGTACTTCAAGCGGCCGACATAGCGACACATACCAGGAAGGACAAAATATTGTCTCAAGTTCTGTTCTGGGCGTTAAGGGGATGGCCAGCCCAGGTGAAGCCAGAATACTTTTCATTCCATACCAGACGAAACGAAATAACCTGCATCAAGGACTGCTTATTGTGGGGCCACAGAGTTATAGTTCCGTCAGTACTCCGAAATAAATTGCTTAAGGCCTTACATGCAAACCATCCAGGAATTGTCCGGATGAAGGCCATAGTTCGTAGTTACTTCTGGTGGCCCAAAATTGATGAGGATATTCAACAAATAGTTAAGCAATGTACTACATGTCAAGAATCCCGACCTGAAAACCCAGCTACCCACATAAATTACTGGAATGAACCCAAGCAACCATGGACACGTTTACACATAGACTTCGCGGGACCATTCCAAGATAAAATATTCTTCTTAGCCGTAGATGCCTACTCCAAATGGCTCGAGGTGCATCCAGTTCCATCAACATCCTCTAGTGCAGCTATCACCGTCTTACGCAAATTGTTTGCTACTCATGGGCTGCCAGACATCCTTGTATCCGATAATGGAACTGCTTTTACATCTCAGGAGTTTGCAGGATTCTGCAAAAATAATCTAATCAAACATATACTTTCAGCGCCATTTCACCCTTCTACAAATGGTCAAGTTGAGAGGATGGTAAGGACTACGAAGGAATACTTGAAACGATTACCGAAGGGAGGGATACAGCTGCGCTTGGCTCGTTTCCTTCTTGACCAACATTCCTCACCGCACTCCGTTACGCAGAAGACACCAGCTGAGCTGTTGTTTAACCGACGAATCCGGACCTATTTCGACAAGCTACATCCCGAAAACATTCCTCTGGCGAAAAGGCATGGTAAGGAAGCAACGAGCAGACAATTAGCGATGTATCAGGAAAAGGATCCTATCTGGCTAAGGAACTACAGCTCAGGTGCACCGTGGATAGAGGGAAATATCCTTAAGGACGCAGGCCCCTCATCGTATACCATTTATACCAAGAACGGAGTTACCGTCCGCAGACATTCAGATCAAATCCGCCATAGGATTGAGGACCTTCAAGAAAAACATCAGACGCAGTCTGCCCGTTCTCCGGAAAATCGTGGGACTTCTCCAGCAATTGGAAATCAAATGGACCAACAGCCCCGCGAAGACTCGCCCCCTGATGAACGCCCGACAGTACACGGAGCGACAGTTTCGGGCGAACCACAAGAGACGCAAAATGAAGATACAACGCCACAAGGAGAGCCCCAAAGAAGATCAGAAAGGATCAAGGCACTTCCGCGCCCCCTGTATTTCCAAGCGGGGAGGAAAGGAGTGTAATGTCCGAACACGCCCTAACTCTCCACGTTTCTTGCTCGTCACTCGCGACCAACTTCAGATGACCGCTCTCTGGTCTCGGACAGCGAGGAGTTAACACGTGCAAGTTAAGCCTAAGTTCCGGCGGTGTACAATTTATTAACTAAGCACTAATTGTGATAAGAAGTAATCAGTAAATAAAGAAGGAGTTATTATCTTAGCATTTGTGAGTAGCATTTATTATCCCGAACTTAACACATCCAACATGTTCGGGATAATAAATGCTACTCACAAATGCTAAGATAATAACTCTTTCTTTATTTACTGATTACTTCTTATCACAATGAGTGATTAGTTGAAAAATTGTATACCGCCGGAACTTAGACTTAACTTGCACGTGCTAACTCCTCGCTGTCCGAGACCAGAGAGTGGTCATCTGAAGTTGGTCGCGAGTGACGAGCAAGAAACGTGGAGAGTTAGGGCGTGTTCGGACATTACACTCCTTTCCTCCCCGCTTGGAAATACAGGGGGCGCGGAAGTGCCTTGATCCTTTCTGATCTTCTTTGGGGCTCTCCTTGTGGCGTTGTATCTTCATTTTGCGTCTCTTGTGGTTCGCCCGAAACTGTCGCTCCGTGTACTGTCGGGCGTTCATCAGGGGGCGAGTCTTCGCGGGGCTGTTGGTCCATTTGATTTCCAATTGCTGGAGAAGTCCCACGATTTTCCGGAGAACGGGCAGACTGCGTCTGATGTTTTTCTTGAAGGTCCTCAATCCTATGGCGGATTTGATCTGAATGTCTGCGGACGGTAACTCCGTTCTTGGTATAAATGGTATACGATGAGGGGCCTGCGTCCTTAAGGATATTTCCCTCTATCCACGGTGCACCTGAGCTGTAGTTCCTTAGCCAGATAGGATCCTTTTCCTGATACATCGCTAATTGTCTGCTCGTTGCTTCCTTACCATGCCTTTTCGCCAGAGGAATGTTTTCGGGATGTAGCTTGTCGAAATAGGTCCGGATTCGTCGGTTAAACAACAGCTCAGCTGGTGTCTTCTGCGTAACGGAGTGCGGTGAGGAATGTTGGTCAAGAAGGAAACGAGCCAAGCGCAGCTGTATCCCTCCCTTCGGTAATCGTTTCAAGTATTCCTTCGTAGTCCTTACCATCCTCTCAACTTGACCATTTGTAGAAGGGTGAAATGGCGCTGAAAGTATATGTTTGATTAGATTATTTTTGCAGAATCCTGCAAACTCCTGAGATGTAAAAGCAGTTCCATTATCGGATACAAGGATGTCTGGCAGCCCATGAGTAGCAAACAATTTGCGTAAGACGGTGATAGCTGCACTAGAGGATGTTGATGGAACTGGATGCACCTCGAGCCATTTGGAGTAGGCATCTACGGCTAAGAAGAATATTTTATCTTGGAATGGTCCCGCGAAGTCTATGTGTAAACGTGTCCATGGTTGCTTGGGTTCATTCCAGTAATTTATGTGGGTAGCTGGGTTTTCAGGTCGGGATTCTTGACATGTAGTACATTGCTTAACTATTTGTTGAATATCCTCATCAATTTTGGGCCACCAGAAGTAACTACGAACTATGGCCTTCATCCGGACAATTCCTGGATGGTTTGCATGTAAGGCCTTAAGCAATTTATTTCGGAGTACTGACGGAACTATAACTCTGTGGCCCCACAATAAGCAGTCCTTGATGCAGGTTATTTCGTTTCGTCTGGTATGGAATGAAAGGTATTCTGGCTTCACCTGGGCTGGCCATCCCCTTAACGCCCAGAACAGAACTTGAGACAATATTTTGTCCTTCCTGGTATGTGTCGCTATGTCGGCCGCTTGAAGTACAGGATTTTCCAGTTGTTCAATCATCAGTACATGGTCCTCCTCCTCTGCTTGGGCTTTCTCTGTTTTGACAGCTTCCTGAGGCAATCTACTAAGCGCGTCGGCATGTTGGATGTGTTAAGTTCGGCAAAACTCAAGCCATGTTCTTTACTCGTAAAACAAACCCAGGCCACTTACCAAACAATAAACGTGACCATTAATGGCATTGACGTGACATGGAATGATAATGTCAAGTACCTAGGAGTTACATTAGATAAGACCCTCACCTATTCTAAACATATTACAACAATACTTAACAAATTGAGTTTGCTGATAAAAATTACGTACACTTTCATAAATAGGAGATCAATATTAATTCTGAATAATAAAATTATAATATATAAAGTAATATTTCAAGCCCTAATGCTTTATTGTGGACCGGTTTGGTTTTAATTTGCACGTATGCATATAAAAAAAACTTCAAGCTATGCAAAATAAAATACTTAAAATGATTTTAAAGGAGGAGGGTCAATAAGGTCGATTTTCGGCCTAAATATTTTGGCAGGAAGAACTTGAAATTTCGTGGGAGAGGGGATATGGTGCGGGGAGGAGCGTATTTATGTTTGATTGGTTGTCTAGATGCATTATCTGTATTGTAAAACTAGCTGGGTTACCCGGTTTCACCCGGCGTTGGGTAAATACTTACTAATTAAACACTTCTCAAATGTTCTAGTTTGTTATATCCTAGAAATTGTTTAAATTCGAAAACCCCTTTATGGATCCGCTATATTGAATTTCCAAATCTTAACACTTAGCCGACCGCACGCATTACAGTGAACTGTTCGATTTCCACCGCACTTTTTTCATAACGCGAATGATACTCACTATTTGAAATAAAAGGAGTCTGAAAACTATTTAAGAAGTATGTATATATATATATATTTACGGTAACAATTTCGTTTAACGATTTCACATGTTGTTTATAAAAAACATAAAAGTTGTGCACCAACTTACTGTAAAATGGGGAGATCTCCCCGATCGGTCGGCTAAGTGTTAATAATATTAAAAATGAGTGGCCTTAAAATAATTATTGTACCAATTTCCATTCAAATCCGTTGAAATCGAGAAATTTTGGTCGCCATATTGGATCCGCCATATTGAGTTTGGAAATTTTTCTAATATTCGATATTAGTGGCTCCGGAATAATCATTGTACTAATTTTCATTCGGTTGCCATATTGGATCTGCCATCTTGGATTTACAACTTTTGATAATATTCGGAACTTGTATCCTCAGAATAATCATTGTACTAATTTTCAGTAAAACCGTTAAATCAAGAAAATTGGTCTCATATTGGACCCGCCATCTTGGATTTAAAAATTTTGATAATATTCGAAATTTGTAGCTTCAGAATAATCATTGTACCAATTTTCATTAAAATCCCTCGAAATCGAGGCATTCTGGACGACATGTTGGGTCCGCCATCTTGCATTTAGAAATTTTGATAATATGCAAAATTAGTGGTCTCAGAATAATCACTGTACTAATTTCCATTACAATCCGTTGAAATCGAGAAATTTTGGTCGCCATGTTGGATATGGAAATTTTGATAATATTCGAAATTAGTGGCTCCGGAATAATCATTGTACTAACTTTAATTAAAATCCGTTGAAATCGAGACACTCAGTTGCCATATTGGATCCGCCATCTTGGATTTACAACTTTTGATAATATCGAATAATATCGGAACTTGTATCCTCAGAATAATCATTCTACCAATTTTCATTAAAATCCGTTGAAACCGAGACATTCTGGTCGCCATGTTGGATCCACCATCTTGGATTTGGAAATTTTGCTAATATTCAAAATTATTGGTCTCAGAATAATCATTGTACCAATTTTCATTAAAATCCTTTGAAATCGAGAAATCTTGGTCACCATATTGGGTCCGCCATCTTGGATTTGTAAATTTTGATAACATTCAAAATCAGTGACATCAATATAATCATCGTACTAATTTTCATTAAAATCCCTTGAAATCGAGAATTATTGGTCGCCATATTGGGTCCGCCATCTTTGATTTGTAAATTTTGATAACATTCAAAATCAGTGACCTCAAGATAAACATTGTACTAATTTTCATTAAAATCCGTTGAAATCGAGAAATATGGTCGCCATTTTGGATCCGCCATCTTGGATTTCTAAATTTTGATAATATTCAAAATCAGTGGCCTCAAAACAATCATTGTACTAAATTTCATTAAAATCCGTTGAAATCAGGAAATCTTGGTCGCCACATTGGATCCGCCATCTTGAATTTCTAAATTTGGACAGCGGATTTGAAATCCCCATCCCGCAAAAGCCCTATGTACCAATTTTCATGAAAATCGCTTCAAATTTAAAATTTTCAGCCGCCATCTTAGATCCGCCATTTTGAAACCCTACGTATTATCCGAAAAAAAATTAGCCTATATGTTAAGTCGGAATATGTACTACCTTCGAACAAAAAATGAAAAATATCGATGTAAGCGTTTAGGCGTGATTGAGCAACAAACAAACAAACGAACTTTCATTTTTATATATACAGTATGCGCAATTTCTATAAGTGCAGCCAGTTTTATTCATGTTTAAAGAAAACTACTTTTTATTTTTCAAAACCGATTATATTGCATAAATTGCCCATTGGTAAATATTAATTAAATAATATAAAACATTCATTAAAGTAAGTAATTACTTTATAATAAAAATAAATATAATTAAAAGTCTCTTTTGTCTGCGCAATTTCTATAAACTCACTTTATATTATAGTCTTTATTTTAAAAGCTTAACGAAAAGAAAATTTTTTTATATTTTCTAAGTATTGTGTTTTACCTCCTTTGTTAGTTATAACTTGAAAAAACCTGTTAGACATCGAATTTATTAACTTTTTAAACAAATGTTCATCAATATCATTCCAGCATTTCAAAAAATCGGCTTTCAAATGAGATAACGAAGAAAATTGTCCACCATTTGCGTAAACTCTTCGTGCCATGATTCCCCAAATGTTTTCCATTGGATTTAAATCCGGACTACGTGATGGCCACTCCATTACAGGAATATTTCTTTCACTAAACCATCGTCTTGTTTCGGCAGAAGAATGCACAGCGGCGTTATTCTGTTGAAAAATCAAATCTTTTTCCATATTGTCTTCTAAATATGGAATAAGAGATTCCTCCAGCAGGTCTGTATATATGGCAGAGTTCATTCGGGTGGGAACAAAGCGTAAAAATAACTTTCCTTGATAAGAAAAGGCACCCCATAACATTAAACTACCAACACCAAAATTACTACTTAGACGAGGCGAATCGGGCTTCCTTAATTCATGCCAATAAGTACTCAATCCATCTGGGCTATCTAAATTAAATTGTTTTCCGTAAGAAAAAATAACGTTTTGCCACTTTTCGTCCCAGTTCATGTGGCTTCTAGCAAAATCTAGGCGCGCATTTTTATGATGCTGTTGCAGTTGGAGAGATTTGGCCGGTTTCTTATATTTAATATATGTAGTGTCCTTCAAAATTTGTTGAACTCTTCTTCCTTTAATTGGGAATTGTAATTCCGCTATAATTTGAGCTGCACTTAACTTTTTTTCATAACTTCTTCTCTTATGTTCGCAATATTTTTTTTGGAAACTTTGGTGCTCCCTCTTGGATGATCCCATAATCCATTACGATTGCCCTTTTTAATAAAATTTCGCACCACACATTCTGAACGTCCAATTCTCCTTGCAATTTCTTTTATACCAAGGCCAGTTTCCCTAAACGCACGGATTCTAACGCGATCGTCGTTGTCAAGGACCTTTCCTCGTGGCATTACAATAAATCTTAAGAAATAACAGCAATTATACAGAATTAAGCTATAGTTGGACAACAAAAATGAAACTCACATGAATTCTTTCCTAAAAAGTTGCAAAATTACTTTGCGTTTAACTAGTAATACTACAAAAAGAAACTGCGTTTATAGAAACTGCGCACTCTAAGATCAATTGTGAAAGATTGATCTAATGCATTCACGCATTGCCTGATATTTGGAATTGTTTAATTGCTTTTATGAATAGTTATAAACTTTAACAATTGTCCTGTAAAGAAATTTTGTTACTATATCGCTTTATTTCAATGAATTGTGCATTTCACTTGAAAATCAGACGTGCGCTTATATACTAGAAATTGCGCGCACTATATATAGGGATAAAAGATTTAGCTGAGACATTTTCTATAAGCATTAATGCATTAAAATAGTGCTATTTACAGTTGCTTTTTCATTACTTTGGGGGGATGGCAGAGAGGGGGGAGGATATTTGGTAGTATCATATTAGTTTAAATTGACTATATATTGATTATAGATAAAAGCCCAAAAAGAATTTCAAAGAAATTTCAAGTATTTCCTGCCAAAAAATTTAGTCCGAAAACCGGCCTTATTGACCCTCCTCCTTTGGCCTTCAAATGACCTTGACCCTGACCTTATGGGGTCAAACCGCTCCCGGATTCGCATTCAACGACCTCGAAAATATATAAATATACCTCTTATTTCGACTTTACTGTTACTTTGTAAATTTGACATTCAAATGATCCTGACCCTGACCTGATGGGATCAAACCGCTCCCGGATTCGGATTCAGCGACCTCAAAAACATAAAGATATAGTAGTCCAGTCCGTTGCACCGGAAATTTTTTTTTGTGGGGCTGTTTTTTTTTGTGGATAAGCATTTTTTGGGAGTATATGTATCATGAACTGGAACACTCTTATTCGGGGCAGTGTGCACCTTAAATATATAGTTAAATTGGTCAAGACCGAAATTATCAAAAAAAAAAAAAAAAAAAAAAACAATAAATTTTCACAGTTTTATTTATCACCGGAACACAATTCTTTTGATAAAAATAATCTCAGAACGACGGACGATATTTCCAGCTCCTTGACGACGGAAAAGGTAAGCAAAGACGACATCTGCTGTGATATTATTGAACCACTTCAGTTGAGTTTTGTATTTTATTTTATCGATCTTCCGGATATTGTTGATGTTTCCCTCATGTATATTAGGTCTTCCAGGCTGAATTACCTGTTGATTGCTGCTATAGTGATGTTCCTCTCGGCAGTTGGGAGCAACTTATCGTGGTACGTCTGTACAAAATTCTCAAACCGCAGTTTCCCAATCAAGACATTACAATTTTTAAATTTAATTACATTATTTTTCCTTTACTACGTATACATGGACGTATACATCGAAAGATGCAGTGCGTATATGACCACACCGGATCGAAAGATTGAAAGCTCGAAATGTGATCGAAGTGACAGATAAAATAACCTGCAAATATGTGAAGTGAACATTGAGGAGAGCAAGGGTCTCCTCATGTCCCCACTAATTTATCTTACTCAATGCCTGAAAATAAATAATAAATTAAATCACAGATTACTTCTTGCGTCGACTTATTACCTTTAAGCTCAAAGAACTTCAAAAACTTGAGCTGTCAAAGCTATTTCGATCTTTCAATCTCTCGATCCGCGTTTATATGGGATAATTAGGCAATACATTACAATTTATAATAAAATACGAAAATGAATATATTGAGCACTATCTCAATGGAAATGATGTTAAAAAACTATAACCGTATGCTAAAATTACGTAATAAGCATCGAAAACATGGTAGAAATTCTACCTTGATCAAAAAGTTTCCGGAGCGACCATCGTGTGGTGCTGTTAATTACCCGATTTTATTTTTTTTAAGGTTACCGCATCTATCATTTTTTGTAAGGTTGCCTCTTATGCCATTGACATTTCCACCAAATTGCAACGTTATAGCTTCATATTTGTAAAAGTGACGCTATATTGAATACATCTGCCTCTGTGCGTGTTTTCGATTCTTACGAGTGGAATCGAATGGAATAGACTTTGCATTACCGAGTTTGAATTCAATTTTGCGTTAAAAACCGTGCGAAGACCTTGGAAAGAAGTGTTTTGGCAACGATGCTCTATCGGAAAAAAACGTTTATGTGTGGCAAGAACACTTCAGAGGTGGGCGTGAATCCGTCGAAGATGACGAACGCAGAGGCAGGCCTCAACATCGAAAACCAACGAAAACATCAATAACATCAAAGAAATGATGGCCGAAAACCACAAATTGACCATTAGAGAGCTGGCAGAGAACTTCAACATGGCTTATAGTTCAAAGCATTTTAGTTAATGTTTTGGGTTTCAGAAGTGTCGGTGCAAAGTTGATGCTGAAAGAACTGAATTTCATGCAAAAAAGGGACTGCGTTGACGTCGCGAAAGACTTGATATGATTTCGATGGCTGAAGCCGACCCAACTTGAGTGTTTATAAATATGACACGCAATCCAGACATCAAGCGAGTGAATGGCGTTTACCGGATGAGCCAAGACCGAAAAAGCACATCGTTTTTAATCGAAAAAGAAGGCGATGCTCACGGTTTTCATAGATTACAACTATGTTGTGTATCATGAATTCTTGTCACAAGACAGTTAGGAAGGAGTATTACTTAAGAGTTATGAGACGTTTTTGTGAAGCAGTTCGCCAAAAAAAGATCGGATTTGTGGGCAAATAATCGTAGATTTTGCACCACAATAACGCACCATCGCATAATGCCATTGTTATCCGGAATGTTTTTACCAAAAACCGAACGAACACCATCCAGCAGCCACCAAATTCGCCTTATTTGGCTCCCTGCGACTTCTTGTTCGGTCGACTAAAAAAACCACTCCGCAAAATGATTTTCAGCAGGTAAGAGGAGATAATGGGAAAATCGGAGACAGATCTAATGGCTATACCGAAGAAAGAGTATCAAAAATGTTTCGACGATTGGATCAAGCGCTGGCATACATGCATTGCAGTTGATGGAGAGTACTTTGAAAGGGACAATGTCTATTTTGATGAATAAACTTGTATTTTTAATTTTCTAAATAAATTGCTGAAACTTGTTGATCAAGGTGGTGTAGTTAATTATAACATTATGCAAGAAGGATGTTTTCACAGAATAGTTAACAAGCTGTTTTTATACGATTTTTCCATTGTATATGTATATGCTACAAATTCGCAAAAGAAATTACTTCATGACATCACATTTTCGATAAAAGTAAAATAAAACCATATTTTCAACATTTATAAAAATTTATAAAATAATAATGAAGAAATTCGAGCCCTACATCTCTGGGCAGCAGCATTTAAGCTTTGAAGTTCTTTTTTCGGCCTTAAAAAATGTTCGTATAAAAACGTGAATCGAAATTTAAAAAACTGACTAGATCTCTGATTAAATCGGTAATTAAAATTTGAACTCAATCGACTTAGTTGTGTGTCAGCAAATCTGGGGATTGCACATAACACCCAGCTTTCACTAAACTTATGTCGCAAGACATAATAGACAATTTAAAATAATTAGTAAATTTACTACCTTTTCATGTTTTATATTTAACTGCGAGAGTTCCGGTAAAAGAGATATTATTTTTTGATAACGTGCTAATTTTCAAGTCTTCTAGGTGTATATAGCTCCCTAATATAAAATCAAATGCATTTCAACATAAATATGATTAAAATGTTCGCTACCAGCGTCAAATATATGCGACGTCTCATTTTTTGTATGTGAGCCCGGTGCCGCAAATGTGTGACGTGTTTACTTTACCAGTTTATGGCAATGTACTGCACAAATGTTTGCCGGAAACAGTTGTAATGGCCTATAAATCCACAAATATGCGTCAGTATGGAAAGTTGCTTATTTTGTTTATTTTCGATGTTATAAATACCCCAATGTCAACTGAAGTTACATTGCAAGACAAATTCCCGTGGTCTATGGTACAAGAATTTTTTATCGGGTTCCGGTAGCGGACGTGTTAAGATAGTTGGATTCAATTCGAATATCTTACCGCAAATAAAACAAACCGCATTTAATTAAGATGCTAGGTTTCTATCTTAGAAACATTGTTTAGCCCGTCATCTAGTGAAAAGAGACCATCTTGGATCATTATTGCTAATTTAAGGTTGAAAGTACTGAAGCGGCTCCCTTAGTAGCTAACAATAAACGCAATTACACTGATATTTTCAATAACGTAGCACATTATCATTATATTTCAATTGAACGCAATATATTGTACTAAATAAAAGCTTCCGAATTAAGTGCTAGAAATGCATGATATATTCGTAGGCTCAATTACCTTTAATGGTAACATTATCTCTTATGTTATGACGTATAAAATAAAAGAACTGCTCGTCACTATCAGATACAATTGCTACCGATTCAATCTATAGCCAGCGTATCAAACTACCTTAACCCTCTAATCAGTAATTACCAGCCCTCACAACTTAAATTGCTCAAATCAATTTGCAACAGTCGAGCGCGAAATATACTTAGTCACTCGATGAAGCATGTTTGGTTAAACCTTTATTGACTCTTTTTCCGCCAATACCATCCCGCATTTTTGACGACTGAGCTAGTCTTCCGCCAAAGTCAGAACGTGTAAATATTTTAATCAATCAAGATAGAGTCACTTTTTAATAGTGGCAAGTGTTGCATGGAATATGGAAAGCCACGAAAAGATTGTGGATACCGCATTTTTATTACGGAGTGCTCGATAAATAAAAGTAGATTAAGACCCCATCAGGCCAAATGAATGGAAAACTAATAGAAGCGGGTGATTATATGCTTTCAGTATTTTCAACAAAAGCGAATGTGTAAATTGGACTACTCGCAGCTCATATCAAGTACACCGTCTAGTCGGGCCAAGAGTTTCTGAAAGTTAAATGAGCAGCTGTTGAAATCCGTGAATTTATAACATGTCTCCAGGCAACTGGCTTTATTATACACTCTGGCGGCATAGCATTGAGCAAAATAAAAGCTCGAATCAATTGTCTACCGATTATCATGTGATTTAAATCTGAGTCGACCTCACTAAGTAAGTCCAACGAAAGTGTGATACTTCGCACGGGTTTCTATATTTGTAAGAGATTAAGGACTGTATTTAGTTCAATCAAAATGTACAAAAACAGCGTCTTACCCTGCAAACTTTCTACAATCGTTTTTTCGACAGATGTGTTACAATAACTTTACTTCAATTTTACTTACTTAAATTTATGTAAAAGTTAAGCCGCAGAAAAAAAATTTACGTTAAAAAAGTTATTTAAAAACAAACAATTAAAAATCGAATAGTTAAAGTAAAAATGCAAAATAAAAGCAACAAAACATTATTCCTAATACTTAACATATTGTTGACCGGTGACAAGTTAACTTAAACAATTTTAAAAGTTATATAAAAAATATCTTCAAAGATTTATTTCATTTCATTGAGTATAAATAAAATTTATTGAAGTTTATTTAGAATATTTTATTTTACTTCCATATTCAATTACAAAATACTAGCTGATCACATGACATAGTTGCTGTGTAAAATTGCCAATCAACAAAGTGTTAATAATGTATACCTGAAAATAGTTAGAGCCGAAACCCGTTTGCACACTCACCCAAACATAATAAGACCGCTTTCAAATTCAACCGCACTAGCACTAAAATCTGTTTTCCGTTCTAATTTTATACATATATAATAAAATAATTTAGAGGATTTCGCGCCCACGCTTTTAGTTTTAATAATCTACATAAATTTCTTGTAAGCTCAGAAGAAAGTTTACTTATTCTTCTTAATATATTTATAAAAACATTTTTTTACTTCTTTTTTATATTTCTTTTTAATTTCAGCATTATTGCGGAATAATCCTAACTAATAAAAAAAACTATAACTATCTTTCTGCGTACTCCGCCATAACTTCTAAGTCTCTGAAACGAATTCAATATATACATATATTATCAGGGTTAAGCTAGACTTGAATTAGGTTAGCTCTGCTTAAATTAAATTTAATTCGACTTTCCAGCTTGAGCCAGGCAGAGGCAGGCTTAGGCCAATCTTTGAGCAAAACTAACAAACTCAAACAATTAAAAAGTTTAAAAAAAAACTGTCTGTTATAATTTGTGTTTATGTTGATATTAAAGGCATTAACAATTTTATGTAGCATCATACTCAATATTTTAACTTTCATTGAATCTCATCATCATTTCTATCTGAATTAAGTTTACCTCTAAACATTACTAAATTAACGATTGTAGCATTTAAATATATGGAAATTTCTACGTAACAATGTTTATCCAATTAATAAAAAATTGATTAAATTAAAAATATTAAAAAATGGCTCAGACAGACTATGGAAATAATTATTTTAATAAATTAAGAACAAATCATGTAAAGTCTTCTGTTCTAATTCTCCTATTCGTACAAAAGGCAATGATTTATGTGTTTTTAATTTTTTTGCAGAACGAAGGAAACTAAGGATATAAATGTGCCAAAGATTTACTTTAGCACGTTCAACACGGCCCGCGTTTTCTAAGTCTATGTGATGAGCGAGAACACGAAATTAAAAGTTGCTTATTCTTCTGTTTGAATGACTGCTTGTTTACGTTATCTGTGGCTTTCGCTCAGTTTATCACAAGAAGTCAATGCCCAAACTATAAATGTATAATTATTTTCGTGAAATTGTTAGATGCACATATAACTGTGTAGAGAACACTAGTACTACTTAAACGGCGATTCAGTCCGGAATCAATCTGAATTCAATCCAGTTATATGTCATGTAGACGCAGATCGAATCCAAAAGAAATCGACTCGATCCGATTCAACTTCTCAACCTGGATCAAATCGAAATTATCACATGTAGACACGGATCGAGGGATGGAAAGATCGAAATAGCTCTGACAGCTCGAGATCGGCTGTGCAGTGACTCGCAATAAGTAATCTGTGATTGAATTTATTAATTTATTAATTCTTAAAATGCAATGACTAAGAGGAATCTGTGGAAGCGCATAAGGAGACTCTTGCTCTCCTCGAAATTATGCAAGAGACAAATTCTCTTGCCTTATTTGACGGAAAACTTCATAAAAACAGAGAAGTGTACCAAAAAAAAAAACCGAACTTGTGAAAAAAGGTTATACTACCAAAAATTGCAACCAAAGTGAAATAAGGTGGAAGAATTTAAAGCGTTATCTGTCATTTCGATCACATTTCGAGCTTTCAATCTTTCAATTCGGTGTGGTCATAGTCGCACATCGAATTCCGATTTTCTGATCTTTCGGCAAAGAATACCGAATTCAACAAGAAGGGACACTCTCAATACGCTCTTCAAAGTCCCAACTCATATGCAAGCTCTCGAAAATACACCCATAAAAATTTCCCGTTAGATAAAGCAGCTCAGGGCTATCACCTCTGTAAATACCTATAAGAAATGTAGATAGAGAAATAGTCACCAAAAAATGCTCACAGACAGCTATTACAGCGTAAGCTATAAACTAAAGCTTTTTTTATGAATGCTCTTTTAAAGGCGCCATGGTTTGTTGCACTGGTACTAGGTCGCTCGAGTTTACCTCCCCTCGGAATGCGAAGTTATAGGGAAATGCCCAATCGGAGAAGGGGGAAGAGGCAGGTAGCACACACCGAGCATAAATACGGACGAGTTTGTTTACATTTTTTTCATTCTGCATTTTAAAGGCGCTCTGGTTTTAGATTATTGTGTGCTCCGCTCGCTTTGTGAAAAGTACCGGGTGGTCTTGATTTGTTCGTAAATGTGAACAAGCTTAAAAGTTTTTAAGTACCTAAAAAAGTGCTTTTTTAGACGGAATTAATTAAATAAAATAAAATGTGCTTTAGATAAATGATGGCTAAGCATAATATAATGTGTTTGGTGTGTAGCTGTGGAAAAGGCAGCGTGTAATGCGTTCATAGAAAAGTTTTGTGATAAAAGATTTTTGTGAGGTGCACCCTGCAGGAGTGTTCCATTTTTCGCCCCAAATTTTTGTCTTTCTCTCACTTATGCCTTCTTTATTACTAACTATTTCTAGCATAAATTCCCATTTCATTCCTGTAACGGTACCAAGGTCGAAAAAAGATAAGGAAAAACGTCACGAATGTCCCCTCTTGTTAATAGATACTCTTTGGTTTAGGTGTGGACCACCGATGGTCCGCCAGAGCCGGGCAAACTCGGCTCGTTGGCTCCCGAGAGGTCCCAAGGTCGATTCTAGGAGCTCCTAATTGCTCCTGCAGGTGGGAGTAAGAAACTCATCTTTCTATCCTTTTCTTCTCCTTTCCAATCCCAAATTCCCCTCCATTCCCAAATTCCCCTCCAGACCAGAATATGGGTTGATATTTCTTGCTCATTCGCACTGATGGGTCTTATAGAGTGACCCGAATTTAAGCAAGTATACGGCTCCCTTGGAGTGGAACTTTGCCCGGCTCTGGTTTACACTGCCAAATAAAAGCAATTCGTGCGAACCATCGATAGTCCACGCTGGATTGAATATGTTACGTAAGTTTAAAAACAATAAAATTCAAACCCGAGTACGCAGATAGGGTTGGGTAAGTTTTTAAAAATATACTCTACCAAAAATAAATAAATCTTTGGAAAAAAAATTTGTAGGTATTACAGCATATTCACACGGGCGCATTTGTGTATAACTTAATCACATACCGCTCGGAAGTAAGTGAAACTTGCAATAAAACGTAAAAATTCTGAAGAATTTCAAGCGTTGTGTCATTAACTCAATATTATAAAAAACAGACCTGACGGTGTTTTATTCAAGATATTCAATTACTACAGGAAACCGATGAATCACACCTACTATATTAGTGAAAAGTGGTCATATATACATTACTTTTTGACACCTCTGAAGAAAAAAGAGTCCCGCATGTGCATTCTGCAGTATACGCAGAAATAGGCGTTTTCACAAATGCCACATTGTGCTTTGGAATTTTCACTTTATAGCTGGTTGAGTCACAGGAAAGATATAGATAGGAAGAACACAGAGCCGGATACACGCAGCTCGTACAGTAGCCTAACTCGACTGATCTGTACCCAAAAAACGATCGAATAAGACACCAGTATCTTGATATATGAAAGACATCTTGTGCAGCCGGCTAAAAAATATGAGACGTGGTTTTGGGGGATTCCAAACCAGTCGCAGCAGCCAGACAGCAGGCAGAACACGTTCGCAGCATGAAACAAAACATGAACTCATCGAATTTCGAACTAACCTTTCTACATGCAGTGAGCCCGCCGATTGAAGTGATGTATTTTGCAATATTTATAAAACTGATACAGCAAATCTCGCTCCTCCATTAAGTAATCATATACACCAAAATTAATTTAAATCGTTATTTTCACATTCCACTCTGCATATAAACTCTACTTTGCTCTATTAATAACACCGTTTTAATAAATTACTAAAAATAGTAGTTTCCTTGGAAATTGAAGAAAACGAAGTTTCGCTTCACGGATCTACTTGTGCGTTTTATCTATGTTAAGTAAATTTTTTGCAATTCTACACGTAGGAAAATCAGGTACACTAAAATATTTGTAGACGTATTTCGGCGCCACTATTTTGAAAACCGCGCAAACGGTCGAAAATCATACAAATACACAATTAGCACGTTGTCACTCAAAAATAAAATAAAATCCCCACGACGTAGTCAACCTAACGTCGTATTGACAACTGAAAACGTCTTCGGAACAGAGGAAAAGTTCTCAAGACGGCGCCGCACAGCACCCAGTCGTCTTAGCGAAACCAGCATAATTTTCAAAGTGTTCGGTGGTTGGCTTTTTGCTAATCGGAGGGCGCAGTCGCTATAGCCGGTCTGATTATGGGGAAAAAAAAAGATTTTCTACTGCCAGTGATGGCAGCGCTTGAAGAAATTTCTTTGATTTTTCAGGAGGGAAATATTAACTTTTAAAAAAATATAGCCGCATCCAAACAAGCATTAAATAATTTTAAATAAAAATCTATTACTACATATTACTATTACTACTTTCAACATTAAATCCTACTATTTTACCAGATATTTGAAATTTTGAGATTTGTTGCGCAGACAAGTCTATACTCCACCGTTGGTATTCTTTAAACTGCCCCAGAAGAATACTTTTTCAGAACCTCTTGATTTTAAATTATTTTAGGTCATTTAACAATATGCATGTCATCTCTTAGTTTAGTAAAATATCGCGTGCATTCGAAAATCAATCTACAGCAAAGCCGGGCAAACTCGGTTCTTTTGGCTCCTGTGATATCCCAAGATCAATTTCCCTTAGCGCTATTGCTCTTGCAGGTGCGAGTGAGAAACTCATCTTTCTATCACTTTCTTCTCCTTTCCAATCCAGTCCCCTGCAGAGAAGAATATGGGTAGCTGTTTCTTTCATTAGCACTCATGGGGCACGTATACGGCTCCCTTGGAGGAGAACTTTGCCCGGCTCCGATCTACAGTAAAACCCACATAAGTACATTATGGAAAGCGTTCTATTCGTTTTATTGCATGACCGATAAAACCTGGTTCACTTTATCTTTTAATTATAATACATCTAAAAATGTGCGTAGATGCTTTTCAGATATGTACCTAAATCGCTCAGCTGCCTCATGTCCTTTTTACATTTCTTGTAACACTAAGTTTTAATCATATTAAGTTAGCTATACAGAGCTATTCAGTAACAAGGTTCAGGAGATAATGGCGATTTCAAGAGAAACAAAAGTTTATTCCATAGATAGTTACAACCATATGTTTCGAAAAAACCTTTGTTTTTCTTGACATTTCCATTATCTTTAATGTGCTATAAATATGCGATTAAAAAGTAGTAGCGGAAATTCATTGCTAGTAATATAGTTAAGGGCATCAAAAGACGTGAACATATCAGGGCAGTTTATGGTATCTCCAATTTCGAAATGAATATAATTAACCGAATACGATATTTGTTACCCAATATTTATAAAATGCTCAGCTCACTGTTCATTTGCATAGGATCTGTCAAACTATTTCCATCTTTAGCTTGAATTTTCTTAATGATAAGATTTTTTATACTGTTAGAATCAGTTATTACATTGATTTTCCCTATGCCTTTCTCGGATTAGAAAATAAACAATTAATTTGCTGTATGTACATGATTGATTTCCTTGGCAGTTCTATAACAGAAGCTAGTTTATTTCTAAATAAATAATATATGTTGAATAAAACTTCATTAAAAGATTGTTTTTGAATTTACTTTGCAAGTTTCCTTTCCGTTCTGATAGAAATTGTTATATCTCTCGTTGCCTAGTCTTGATTATTTTGCAGGAAATATAAGATGCCCTGCCCTCGTTTAATACACCACTCCTCGGCGGAGTGAGGCTAGGACTCTCGGACGAGGTTAAATATTTTGGTCTTGTTATAGACAGGAAGCTGAATTGGAAAGCAGACATTGATGAGAAAGTACGTAAGGCTACAATAGCCTTGTATTAATACGATTGGCAAAAGATGGGGCTTAGAACCACGCACTGTCCACTGGCTCTTCGTAACCGTGATCAGACCGATCCTGGTCTACGGTGTGCTAGTGTGGTGGCCCGTCCTAGAGAGGGCATGCCACCAGAATGCGCTGGAGAGCGTCTAAAGAAGGGCTTCTCTCCTGATAACGGGTGCTCTCAGGACAACTCCCACCAAAGCCATGAATGTCATCTGTCATCTGGAGCTCTTCGGCAAGCAAACTGCAGCCTCCACTGCCGCTAAGCTCAATGCTACATATCTCTGGACACTCGTGGTTTAAAAAACATTCAAGAATCCTTAACACTCATGCTCCTGGTTTAGACTACATTATCCCCAGACCCTGTTTCGATATTAAATTCGACTCGCTCATCCCAGCGAGATAAGAATCGGGGGAGGGGCTCTTTAGTAAAGTAAATTCGGTGCAGATATTCACCGATGGTTCAATGTTGAAGTGCAGGGTTGGAGGTGGAATATACTCGGAACAATTAGGCCTCGGAACTTCATTTCGACTGCCAGACCACTGTTTGTGTAGGTACCTCAAAGACTGCCGCTCTTTGCTTAATTAGTTAGCGGAAGAGGTTCAAATAGCATAATTTGGGTACCAGGACGTAGTGATGTCTCGGGCAACATTAGGGCGGATGAGCTCGCTAGGCAGGGGACAACCCTACCAGAAGGGGATATCATCCAACATAAAGGGGCACCATTCGCCTCACGCAAAGTAGAGATGGTGCGATCGTACTTAAGGATCGCCGATAATAGGTAGAGACATGAAAACACTTGAGTATACACTGAGAGAAATTTAACGATCATAATGAAGAAAATGCATATTGAATTGAAAAATCACTTGTCAATATACGGTCAAAAAGAAGTGGCTTTTATTATCACAATATTTTTGTCAATTTCACAAAACCTCAAAAGTACGTTAAATATTTTCGTTTTGAAAATTATTTCTCACCATGACTACTATCATTCAATATGAAAATAATATCGAAATTAAACATATCGATTATAATATATCGAAAATGGAAGTGAAACTTTTGTCGAATGTTACAAATTCCATTTTATTCTTTTGAAAATTACTTTTTCATTTGTAAAGTTCTTTCGAAGGCTTTCTATATCTACTTATAGATACCTTTAAAATAAGGCTGAGTTTTTTCATTAGGTTCAGGATCTAGATTAGCTACTCAACATGGGAATACAACAACAACGCCACATTTTAAAGAGTTGTGCAGAAAGAGAGAAAATAAAAAAATACATTTTTTTAAGTTTTTATTTTTCTATGGAATAAGGAATCAAGACATCGTTTTGAAGTTTTGCAAGTATATTTACTCCGCCATTGAGAATGTAAACATATTTTTTCTGGATTTTTACATTGGTTTGTTTGGTGACCCGACTTTTTCTAAAAAAGAACATCCAACCGTCATTGACATGATTTCGGCCGTCTGGGAAATCTAACTAAAAAAACAAAAATGGTTACACACTCCTCTGCCATTTCCTGCTAAAAGTAACTTGTTAAGATAACAGAGAACCACTTCGAACAAGAGCACAAAATAAACTTATAGTTCTCTAATACAGAACTCCCATAAAGACATCAAGTTATTGTTAATATGATAATAATTTGAGCGAACTGAACATTAATTTTCAATTTGACAAAATTTTATAACGTGAATATTTTCAAATTGACAGAATACTTTTTCAATATGCGAATATTTTTTCCATTCAAAAATGTATAATTTTCAATAAGATAACAAGTCAAAATCAAACATTTCCAGGGAAAATTTGTATAAACGAAGAAATTTTGACGTGTCAACAAATATATATTTTGAAATTCACAAAAATCTTTCTAATGGTTTCATTAGTGGAAAAAGTAATTAAACATTTGAAAATATATTTTTTAATTTGATAAAACATTGTTAATTTAACAACCGGACATTTGTCGAGTGTGCTTTTGTTTAATTTCCTATAGAAATAATTGTTTCTTTGACAATTTTTTTATTTTGGCAATAATATATTTTCCGTTTAACAGCAGAGCTCTTGTTGTGTTTTTGCAAAAATTATTTTTTCAATATGATAGCGATATTTCTCTCAGTGTATAGTTTTCGAGATAAAATTCAAGTTTGGAAAAAAATGTTTCATTCTGGCCGTCATTTTGCCTTACCAAAACTTATTTACATAAAAATAACCGCATGTATTTTTAATTCAGACATCGAGGTCGCAATTTTTATTAGTTCTAGGCATGAACAAAAGTCGAAAGGGAACGAAAAATAATTTTAAACAAAAATATTTCATCAAAAATCACGTTTTTTTGCGTATTTTTTATTTTTTCATGATTCAATTTTTCTGGAGAAATTTTAACCATCATCATTGGAAAGAACATCCTCAAAAACATAGGAATCAGTGGCACTCGATTTTTTTTTTCCTTGGAATTCATCTCATGGTGACAATACAAATTTAGATGCCGAAATTGCGTCCTGGGAGCGTTAATGGGTTAAACTGTATGTATGTATATAATAACTGTGTTATATATTAAATAAAATCCATTAATTTTACTTCTAAAAGTGGCTATCTAATGTTTCGTAAAAGGGAGTTGAAGACAAGTGTAAGAAAGTAATATGTCGCAAATTATAAAACTTTATTTTGTTTCGGCACCAAAATATTAACAATATAATCAGCGTCGTTATCTACTACCATCCGTCAACGATTCGGCAAAGAGTGGATGGCATCCCTGTAAAACTTCGCCGGTTTTGCTTTGAAGAATTCATCTATGTGTTGTTGCAACTGATGTTCATCATCGAAGCTTTTTCCTTGTAAATGATTACTGAGAGACCGGAATAAACTGAAATCCGTTGGGGCTAAGTCCGGCGAATATGGAGGGTGTGGCACTATTTCCCAGTTGAGCTCCAGTAGCTTTAGTCGGGTACTCTTAGCGATGTGCGGCCGGGCATTGTCGTGAAGGAAAAATATTTTGTCATGTTGTGGACGTTTACGACGGAGTTCAAGCTTTAGATTTTCAAGTTGATTACAGTATACTATTGCCGTCATCGTGGTATTAGTAGGAAGAATTTCCCAATATATTACTCCGTGTATGTTCCACCAGACCTAGAGCATCACTTTCCGAGTATGAGGATCTTTTTTTGGCGTAGGTGTACCTGGTTCGTTACAGCCCAGCCACTGGCGCTTGCGTGTGTGGTTGATATAGATAACCCACTTTTCGTCTCCAGTAACGAGATGGTCTAGCCAGCTAAATGTGCGACGGAACGATAAAAGGTATGCACAGATATCTGCACGGTAAGTCAGTTGATCTTTGTTCAACTGGTGGGGTACCCAAACATCATATTTATACGTCTTCCCCAAACCGTGCAGATACTTTTCCACCGTGCCATGAGAGCATCCGAGCTTAAGAGCCAAATTGCGCGTAGTGCTCCGAGGATCTTCTTCAATTAATGCCTTCAGTTTATTTATATCTATTTCTACCGGACGCCCAGACCTTGGTTGATCGATCAAGGAATAGTTACCCTTGCGGAATTTTTGGAACCACCGCTTTGCTGTAGCCTCGGAGACTGCATCATCAGCTATCCTCTGGCATATATTACGTGCAGCTTCTGCAGTCGAATGCCCGGATTGGTACTCGTATAATAAACAGTGCCGAATATGCGTTTTAATATCACTCATTTTTTTCGTGGTTCTTTACGCAATGACAACCGAAACATTACTGACGGCATGCTCACGACTCGCTCTTTATATACCCCCTGCAACAGAACATTCTCGATCTTACCCGAAATTTCCAGAAAATAAAAACTGAAACGCTCATTACTTATTAGCCAACCCGATAAATTAAGTTCAAGAATGTTTCGTGGCTTTTATTCAAACAGGTATTTCTTACCAACTTCCGAAATCAATCAAAAATTACGTATAAGTTCAACCACCTCTTGTTGATCACTTGACATTTTTTCTGACAAATATTCATATCTTCATCCAAAAGATAAGACAAAAAAGTCCCTTTGTTTCACAATATTTTTAAAAAAAAAGGGACATTAGGCGTTATCTAGTGAACAAAATAATACCTGGGTTTGGTTCAGAACCCTATTAAATTACACTAACTAACTGTGAATATAACACCAAAGTTCAATGTCCTATCAAATTACACTTCCTTCTCATTTTCCTTTTTTCCCTTTTCTCTCAGAAACAGAAATGTCGTATAGCTTCCAACACTTAAAGTATTTTCCCCTTCACATAATAAATAAATACAACAAACACACTTAAATGTGTTGCTTCGCAGCCGGTAGAAGCCCCATGTTTTGCGTCAGCTGCGCAAAGAACACTCTCACACTTCGGTCTTCACTCATTCACAAATGTTTCGGCTTAGTTAGACCGAAGCCACGTTTTACGTTAAGTAACGCATTTAAGCAGTCACGAAGATCGCTAAGGGGAAAATTTCTTCAGATATGGTACAAGAACAAGCATATGTAGTAGCTATACATGATTGTGAAAGTTGGCGATTGTAAGCAACCTACCTCACTAGCGTCGGGGGAATTTTACGAGCTGTGCGATCGGTGAATTTACTGGATTTTTGCTTATTCACAGTGGGGTACTTAATTATAATGATTATTATTACTTAAATGATTTCCAAATTTATATGTATACTTTTATTTTCATATAAAAGTAAATTATTGCAATCTCTGCAATCTCCTACACTCAGGCTCGAAATACTAGCATACAAAATATATCTTGTCGGAAAATTAATAAAGCTGTAAGCGCAGTTGCATCTTTTATTTTACATGTGCCTGAGGAATTGGCTCCGACTTTACTAAATTCTTCATTTTGGCCCTCGGGTGCTTTAATAAAGAATTTCGTCCCTCGTAAACCGATCTTCAAGCCTAGAAATTCGAGTGCAAACCCATCTAATAATATTATCTCAAAAAACTGAATCCGCAGACGATCTCCTTATATTATCAAAATGTAAGGGGTATTAGGACCAAGACCAGGACTCTTTACCAGTCGACCACTACTAGTAACTTCGACATTATCGCGTTAACCGAAACGTGGTTACATCATGGTTTTCGGGATGCTGAGATGTTTGATTCATCCTATCAAGTATTTCGTATGGATAGGTTTACTGATTCGGAGGCGCGAGGAGGAGGAGTTCTCATAGCTTGCAAAACTCACCTCAATTGCAGCTTGATTTCACCACCCGACCTAACTGCTTCTTTTGACATTGAGCTAATTACTCTCAAAGTAACATTAGCCAGAAATTCCTTATTTATTATGTGATGTTATATTCCTCCTGATCTAATCAATACCGTTGACAGGGACGGATATACTATGTATGATATGTTAATTTCAAGATTGGAATTCATTAATAACTTAATGAATCCAGACGACGATCTCCTTTTATTGGGTGATTTTAACTTACCCGACGTTCAATGGGTAGCCAATTCTGCTGACGATGGCTGCCATCCCTTTAATAAATTAAATTCTAATGAGTCTTCATCTGGGATCAGTTTTCTCTTTCGGTCTCAGTCAGATAAGTTCCATACAAAATAATATGGGTCGGCAGCTTGATCTTGTATTTTCCTCTGACTGCAACAATACAATTGTTGATCACAGTCCAATTCTTCTGTCTACACTTGACAAATATCATCCGCCTCTCCAAATTAATTATTTTCATAGTGCTGTAAATACCAAACATGTCAACGTTAGCGACTACGCTTACAATTTCAGGAAGGCGGATATGGACGAACTTTCCAGAAGAATATCTTCCATTGACTTCACTACACTTTTATCTGATGATAACATTGACAATGCTTTGTCCACGTTCTACGCATTAATCTTCAAAATTTTTGAATCTTGCGTCCCTTACGAACGACAGCGTTCCCTTATTTCATCACCTCCCTGGTTCAATAGCGATCTGCGGAGGCTTAGAAATAGGAAAAATAAGTTGTGGAAGGCATATATTCTGGATAGGGATAACTCTTCGTACAATGAATTTGTTGAATGTTATAATAAATTTAAGGAATATTCCACACAGTTATATAACGATTACTTAAAACGAATGACAACTGAATTCTACAATAATCCGCGAGCATTTTATAAATTTATTAACTCTAAAAAAAAAGTGGACGACTACCCTGCTAATATGCAATATGAAGGAGTTTCCAGTGACACTCCATCTGCAATATTACCTTGGAGCAATCCAGTTCTTCTCCCTCCTTATAATGATCGTTTGAGGCTCCTCGATATGCACTCTCTGCTCAAGCGTCGGGAGATTGCAGACATTGTTTTTGTTCACCAATTATTAATTGGTAATATTGATTCAGCTTCCCTTAAAAGCGAATTCACTTTCAGATTGAGCGAGCGTAATCTTAGGGTGGTGTCACTTCTGCAAACTAGTTTATGTAAAAATAACTATAGCTTTTTCCAGCCTATTAACCGGATGAGGTTAAATGTGAATAAGAATGCTGATTTGTTTGATGTTCGTGTCAGTAAGCATGCACTGAAGAAAAGTCTGCTTGGTGGTTGTGGTCGCATGTCTACTAACATCGGACCAAATGATGAATAATCAGTCATATGCTACAGATTAATTCTGTTGTTTTACAAAGCTTTGACTAAGCTGATCGTCTGTTAAAAAAAAAAATTGACGATTTTTATCATACGAGTACATATATTCTTGTGGTGAATTGAGAATTACTGGACTTGTGTTTTTATTGAACATGTAGAACTTGTAGAACATTTAGGACTAGGTGTAGGAATGATTTGTGTTATCTGTCTCTTTTAGCATCAAGCCGTCCATCAATAAAGTTGCTTAAAAGATGCTGTTTTATTGAAACCCACCGGACACCGGACACTACATTGACGACGAGGACAATTTTTTGGCATCATAGGAGGCAAGAAAAATAACGAAAACCACATGGAATTTGAAGTGGAACGGAAACCAGTCAAAACTTGTTAAATTTGGAAAAAGTTTTTTATTTGATGTTTGTAAAATGTTAAAACAGTTTACAAAATTAAAAAAAACATTACATTAAACTTTCTGATTGTTTACCGCATGAACATTGCTCATCCAGGCTATCTGAACATTGCTCATCCAGGCTATCCAAAAACATTTTTGACAGAACAGGTTAACACACGTTTGGACTTATTAATTCCTTACCAGTTAAATACAGAAAATAAAGACGAACAAGCTAAAATAACCTATGATAAAAAGACATGTAAAAAGAATTAAATCCATACAAAAAAACTACAAAATAAAAGAATAATAACAAAAGGAACACAGTAAAAATCGGATCAAGTAGTAGCCTCTCTCCTGCGTCACATCCTGCTCACACGAGAAAATGAATTTGAAATCATTTTTGTGAAATCAATTAATTTTAGTGTCAATGAAATTTGATTTACGGAGATTTTATGTTAGTTAGTTTCTAAGTTAGGAGAGAGGTATTATGGTGAATTGACAATCACTGGTATTGTGTTTTTACGAAACATGTGCGTGTTGCATTGAATTCGTATTCACTGTTTTGAACCCTTAACGATCATGTCTACATCATAATAATTAATAACGGACATATGAGGTTCTGCAGACTCCATTAATTTGAAAAAATTATGTTGTGTACATACTACCACTATTTTCGACAAGGCAATTCCACATTATTGCTTTTAGATCTAACTGATCTGACCTGGGTGCAGATATTGCAGTTATATCTTCGTTAGGCGGCAGCTCTGAATGAGCGTTCGTTAGGGCGGATTAGGTAAGAATGATCATTCATATCTTCATCCGAATCTTGCTCGATGATGAACATCATTTGCATCGGATGAAATTCAAAATATCAGCTGGGATCCAATGTCAAACTGACTGTTGCCGCTGAATCCATTATCACTGTCCTATATTTTTTTCATTTAGCCTTGGCTCTGGATCAACATTTTAACATGCGAATGCAACAACAACCCCAAGTATTTATCCGGCTCTGGATTAAAGAGCGAGGTGAATAGTTTGAAAATAACAGAGGCGCTGCTCTAGTTTTTCGTTTCTAAAATGATGGTAGCAAAGACTTAAATTTCTTGATTGTGAACAGTGATTGAAATTAACATAAAAGGGTAATTTAATGTTACAAAAGAAATCAAATCACTTTTCTGATTACGGGATTTAATAAAAAACAAAACTTTAAAGGTCATTTTTGAATTTTCTTTGACGAAAGCTGTCGTATAATTCTTAATTCTTATTAGATTAATGAAAAACATGAATACCAGCTCCTCAAACCCAGAATCGTTACCCGGTGGTTAACCTGAATTTATTTTGAAAGTTTAAATTACTTTATGTTATCCATTTCAATTTGCTTTATTAGTAACAATTAAACTAATAAACTTGAAGTCATACTAGCAAAAACGAAGTACTACAACGCATTTGTTAGAATATTATATTTAATATTATATATTAAATAAATATCTGAGTTAGTTAGTGTTGTTTTTGTTGTAGTTCCATGTTAACGCATTAATTCAGATCCGGACAAAAAAAAAAACGCAGCTATTATCTCAATGAGAAAAATTTATTAAAATTACTACTTTGATCATTTTTAATATTTCTTTATTGTCCTGTTCCGCTGCGTTCCAAAGCACATAGCATATCGAACCGTACAAAAGAAAAACAAAGTTAAAGAAATTGCACAACCTCCTTATAAAAGCGGAATTTCACATTTTTTCAAATTGCTGGTGCATTCCAATCTGGTTCTCAATTCCCTTAACAAAAAGACACTCACGATTCTTCTTGCGATGTTCTCTCCAAAAACGACTGAATATACGGAAATACTTCTTTATTATCAACTTTATCCGATCTTATATGACGTTAAGGTTAATGAATTTTAGGATTTTATTATAGTTATGGGAGAAAATGCTCATTGTGTTATCGATTACGTCTTTGTAGACATGACATTGTGGTCAATAAATTGTCTAGGATTGTTTCAGCCCAAGGAAATCACACTATAGAGTCTAGACCACTGAGAACAATCCATAAAAGTACATACTCGTAATTGGCGTAAGATACAAAACTGAATTATTATTAAAAAAACTCACTTATCTTTGCAAGAGGATTGAACCAAATGAGTTCATAAAAGCGCTCTAGAAAGCACAATACGATGAATCGCTGTACAGAATGGGCGAATTTTTGAAGAAAATTCATATCAATGAAAAATTTGGTAATTATTTACTTTATTGTCCAACTCCCCGATGACCTTGACCTTCGGATATGTTGTAGGGGAGACAAATGGAGAAGGTTGTGGGGTGCGTTTGTGATTGTAGGGGGGTAAGTAAACCCTCTAAAGTGAAAAACTTTTTCGTCAACCAAAAATAATTTCTTTACCCTATGGTTTGCAATTTCAAAAAAATTTTTAGGAGGCATCGTTAGGGAGTTCAGCTTTCAAAAATGCGTTTCACACCTGTTGTTTATCTACTATTTGCCCTAAACTGCCCTATGGTATGCAATTTTAAGACATTTGTAAGTTTGGATGCATGTCTAGGAGAATGAAATATTTCATTTTCAACCTAAAAAAAAATGAAAGAGAAAAAATCCGCGCCAATTGCTATAGACATACTCGTTCAGAATGACTCCAAGAATGACATTTCAAGCGCAAGGTCATCGAAGAGTTGGACCTTAAAGTAAATAATTACCAAAAATTTTGAATTTTACTTTATCAATGATTTCAAAGTGTGTCTTATATAAACACGAAGGCGTTGATTCTCCGAGGACTTAAAAGCTTTTCCAAGTAGTGAAAATATTTTCAACCTCAAAGACAAGTACCGGCCTCTTCCGTTTCAATATTAATCTTGAATCCCCAAGACTAGAAAGCATTCAATCTCCTAGAAGTAGCTACAAGGAGCCAATAATAGATGGAGAGGTTCTTTAATTACCCGGTTTCTATCGATTTACTTGCTTCGATACAGATTAAGTGGAATCCTAATTGACCCCCATCGATAGCAATATTTCCCGCAAATTGTAGTTATTTGTTGAAAAATGAAACGTTTCATGTTTATGTTTTCACCCATCAATAAATGAAAAGTTCACAAGAATTAGGTGTGAAACAGTGAAGAAAACTCTAAAGATGAAAACTGCCATTAACCATCAACACAGGTATGGCGTATCATGTGAATAATATTTCATAGTTTTTACAAAGTTCCACCGCCCAGAAAAACTGCATATCTATCATGCTAAATATCCGTGGATCTCCTGGAAATGCCCGAACAAGGCTTTTGAAGCTTGTCTTTGGAAGCCACGTCTGGCTCAATTCTCTTGGCACAAATAATACTATTACAGATGCCCGAAAATACTACACCATTATGTTTAAACAGAAGCAAATAAAACATAGCTAAATTGTCACAAACCGATTTTTTTAATGCACGCTTAATTTTAAGTTTTTTGCACAATAATGTCCCACACGGCTATCAGCTAGGGACTTATGTACAATAAAAATAACAATTATTTATTTATTTTTAATAGAGTACATATTTTAAAAACTTATCCTACGCTATTTTCGCATTTGGGAATGCAAATAAATATTAGAATCATTGTTTCTGCCGTTGTCTAACCCTTATATTTCACGATTATACCAACCAAAGTTAAAGTTGCAGTATAAAATATCAAAACTCTCTGTTGATCATTGTTAATAGGTGATTGCATCGGAAAATAGTTTGAGACACCTGGTGTTGGTAATGAGTGCCGAGAATTGGTGGGCCAATTTGTAACCGCTGTCGTGGATGTAAGTGATGCAAAAAGTACCTATGTAATTACTTTTATTTCTCGATAAATCACATTTCTCCGTGCAACCAAAAACAAGCACACATGTTGTGATGTTTACATTTGGTGCATTCCATTGGGCCTGGCAAAGTAATCGCTAGTACTTGCGTGTAGATGTTCAATGGAACGCAACTTTTCTCACTAAAGACAGATCTTAAGGGGGTGTCCTGAATTAGAATGTTCTAAAACAGGTTTTTTTGTGATTTTTTTTAGAAGGGAAAAAAATAAATGAAGTAATCGAACCTTGAGGTATGATTTTATACATATTTAACGACTACAAAAAAAATGTTTTTAAAGTAAAAAAAAATTATTATATTGGGTTGGCACGAAAGTAATGAGACACTCTAGAAAACTCTACTCATGTTGTTTTTCTAATCAATTGTTTTCGACCATATTCTAGTATGTTATAAAATATTCTAGGTGCTTCAGTCCTAGGGGTATATAAAAGCGCACGCACGATTAATTCAGTCAGTTTGAAGAAAAATGGATGAGACAACATCAACACTGCATTTGGCTCAGATACTACAAGTGCCGCAACAGTGTCTCGTTGGTTCAAACGCTTCAGTACAGGAGACCAAAGCCTCGAAAGTCAGCCTCGCTCGGGATATAGGTGAGTTTTATCCCGATGGACACCTCATGTCCTCACAGACGCCACTCGTGCTGCTCGGGTCGCCGTCTGCCAATCGCTACTACTTCGACCGCGCCGGAAGGAGTTTTTGGAGGATTTGGTCACAGTCGTGGGTTCTCTACGAAAACAATACGCGCAGTGCCTTCTGGCTGCCACGAAAGGAAGACCCACCAACTCAACCTAAGCAATATCGAAACCGCGGCGAAAAAGTTCTATTGTGCTGCTTTTGGGATTCTCAGGGCATGCTGTTTTATGAATTATTACATAATGAAACAGTTAATGCTAACACATATGCGGCGCAGCTCGATAAACCAGCCACAGCTATCAAAGAAAAAAGACGAGGAAGAGCCAATGTCATTTTACTTCATGACAACGCTCGCCCGCACACTGCATCCACCAACAACTGCAGGGCTTAGGCTGGGAGACGGTACCTCATCCACCATATTCCCCAGACATTGCCCCTTCAGACTATCATTTATTCAGAGCCATGAAAAATGATTTGCGTGATAAACGCTTTAACACTTTTAATAAAGTTGAAACCTACGTAGCCACCTTCTTCAACTCACGGCCCGTTGAGTTCTGGGCAACAGGCATCCAGTCCTTGCCTATACGTTGGCAAGAAGTCATAGATGCTCACGGCGAGTATTTGATTGACTTAATGTATAGTAAAATAAAAATGTTAGAATTTAAAATGTAAAAACAAAATGTCTCATTTCTTTCATGCCAACCCGATAAATGATTTCTGAGCCAATTTCAAGGGCGTCTTATCGCTGCAGTCTTCAATCGGCGGGAAAGATCCACCTCGTAATTCTTGAGTAAAACAAAAAAAACCAAAAAAATATTAAATTATTATATATATTTTTCTTCTGAGTGAACTAAAAAACGGCAGAAAAAAATGTGAAATAAAAAATCCTGACGGGTTTAAAAAAAAAATGCGTTTTTTAGAAAATAAAAATTAATTTTAAGGTCTATAACAATTATTTAAATAAACTTGTGAACGAACTTTTTTAGTTTACTTAGAAGAGAATTTAATACTGAAGAAAAAAAAAAACTTTGGTTCAATTATATAAGTCGTTTAGTTTTTTAGCTATCACGCCCGCCAATTTAGAAAAATTGTGAAAATAAAAACTAGAGAAAACGTATCTCAAAGTTTTCAATAGGAAAAAAGATCACACGCACACCTGCTCGACGCTCGTCTGCTTTCGGCTTTATATTCTTGGAAATATTTAAAATTAGCCTCTGTCAGTTTGTAAACATATTCTGAGATAGTTTATCTATCGATTTAAGCAATAAAAAAAAAATCGATTTTTTTGACATTTTAATTCAGGAAACCCCCTTAACCTCAAACTGGCACTTACAAGTACTTTGCCAGGTCCAATGAAGCGCGGCAATTATTCGCTCGAAAAACTAACAATTCGCAAAAAATTCAAAATATTAATTTGGTTAAGCCTTTTTGTAAAGTTGTATGTCCTCCAACGGTGTATCCACAGGCGGTAGGGTACTTGCAATCGCACCCCTCAAAAGGAATGTAAATGCGTAAAAATTGATGACGACATGGGTAAAAGTTCTACAGTGTCCGTTGAGCGATTATATAGTATATAGCACCCCCAAAATTAATTTCTAGATCCGCCGTTGGCGGAATTTACGCGAGAGTACCTTGATTTAGCTAGAATTGCATTAAAATTTTTCGTTTTAAAGCGTTTTTCAAGTGATAGAAATTTAAATTAAATAATAATAAAATTATACTTACTTATTTAGATAATTTGTTGCAGAAATGCACTGAAAGTGCTACAGTTCAATGGCAAAAAGGAGCTTGGACAAAAATAAAGAGGAGTGCAAAAGCGGCTCCACTTTTCCCATAGCAATTTCATTAAAATTAGTACTACATATATTATTAAACTCGTATTATACAGATGTGGGCAAATTATTATCACCTCTTAAAAAAAAACTTATTAATGTAGTTTACAAAACTACAGTTGAATACTTTTTCTAAATTTGCATGTTGTTTGCAAAGGTTACCTGAATTACGAAGAAGTAATGCAATGAAAATATCATATTCTTGGAAATATCCATTTCCTGGAGCAATTATTACCTGAATGGCCTTTTCGGGAAAGTAACAGTTTAGAGTTTTGTTTACCGATCAGTTTCAAAATTTAACACAAGTTTTAAGTATATTTTTTTAATAATTAATCAAAGGTTTTTTCTCACCGATAAATATTTCCCATTTTATAAACAATTTAAGGCCAAAATTTTTGTTAAAAATCGATTTTTTTTTTAAGAAACCGCCATTTTGTTAAAAATTCTTATTTTGCTTATACCTTCGATTAATTACAAGATAAAATAATATATTAACGAAATATTTTTGGTAGTTTAATTTTGAATGATCCAGTCCAGAGATATCGTGCTCACCGCAAGACGCCTTTTTTTAGAGGTGCTCCCGGACATCAGCTGTAGCAGCTTTTAAAATAATTATTTTTACAAATAAAAAACATTAAAATACACTCAAGAGTTACCATAATATGTGTACAGCTTTTTACATTAATAACTTAAAAGATCATCTCAAGAAAAATTCTTGAAAAATCGACTTTTTTAGGCCTCCTGACTGTATATAACCCCTTAACTGATTCCATGACTTTAAACAAATTTTCAATTTGTTGATGGAGAGCACACCCGAGCACGTTTCGTCATTATTATTATGCTGACTGTCGTCTTTAGAAGCCTCGAT
The DNA here is from genome assembly GCA_949715965.1 of Dysmachus trigonus. Lineage (NCBI taxonomy): Eukaryota > Metazoa > Arthropoda > Insecta > Diptera > Asilidae > Dysmachus > Dysmachus trigonus. The sequence goes on from OX454321.1 coordinate 48,054,870, forward strand.
AGAAGTTATGTTGATGCAATTTTTGCAGACAAAACTGCATGTACCGCTATCGTTCGAAATACACAAGGCAAATCTTTATCAAATGGGAAAATAGATCATTCGGATAAAGCGCAGAAATTATTAGGTTGTAAATAATTAAAGCTGAACCAAAAATGAACCTGCACACAACTTCCACTTACAGAATAAATCTGTTAGCACATGTCAACAGATCATTAGTTCATTACTTAGCAATGGACTACTCGTAACGTACAAAATGTTTAGCAGAACATGATGCACTTTTCATCACCTCTTGGTCACATTTTTAACGGATTTTACGCAGTCAGCTGTGGGTTTGAATTATTACGAAATGCATTTTTGGACCATTTGTCACTTTTTATGACAAATCCATCAAGTAATTACACCGAAGATTAATTAATTAGTCTTGTATCTTAGCCATCCAAAAAGAATTGAACAGAAGAACATATAATTGATCCATTTCTAGATACATCCAAATTTCCCACAATTTCTTAAGTGTTTTACATAAATGTTGTTGAATGATTGATATAGTATCTCATATTACGAATTCTTCCTATTTTATGCCTGTTTTTCCCATGAAAATGACATAAAAACAATAGAAAACAAGGGAGCTTAATGAGGCAAATTAAATCGAATTTATTTGCAATTACCTCCTTTTATTGTATGTATGTAAAATTAAATTATGATTATTAGCAGAAGGTTATTTTATACTCTGCTGATGCTATTGACTTTTTGAAATAGTTATTTAGTGTCTCAAAACGTATTTTCGGAAATTAGCATATACTTCGCTGGTTCGCTATGAATGAAAACTTTCCAACTCAAACAACTTTTCAGTGATAAATTGTTTGAGATTTGATGTTACGTTTAGAAGAATTCGATTTAAGCGTGCTAGGTACAATTAAAAAATATATAGTTTTTAAATTTGCACCTTTTGAAACGCCCATCTCGACCGACGCGAAATAAATAGATCTATACCCAAAAGAGTAGCTTATATCGGGAATATTCTCAGGAGACTTATTTCAAAAGTGCTAACCATTTGAGATATACTGGACAATTTTTTATATAATAAAACACTTCAATGTCTAAAATAAGTAGAAAAAAACCAGACAGATTTTCTGTCTTACCAGCTGTTCCGTCTATAAAATGTCTAGCGGAGACCGTACATGGCATACCAGATTTTCTGGTAAGACAGAAATGGCAAGCCAGATTTGTTGCAATCAAAGCTAACAGAAATTTGACAGATGCAGTGTAAAAAATGCCGGAATTTAAATTTTCTAATTGAATTTATTCAGTTTTCGTGAAAAAGAATGTTTATGGAATATAAAGAGTTAATTATATAAACGTTTAGACTTGAAGAAGAAAGCATGGTCAGATATCGCCAAAGCATTTAAGTAAATCAAAATATCTACAACTTGTTTCTTCCGCAATGCCATTTTTCAAATGAAATGTCTTACCAGAATATTCCCACACTAGACATATAAGCGATGACGTTTAATTAGATTACCAGAAAATTTGGCTAGTGCAGACGTAGGGATAAACAGATCATCAGTGTTTTAAAATAAAATGCTAACATGTTTTGAATTAAAACACTTAGTTTTACAGTATAATATTCCTTGACAACGGAATGCTATTTGAGCATTTTCATTTACAAATTCATAATCTACGGAGAAAATTGTATATAAATTATTTGCCACTTGTTAGGAAAAAATTTGGTACTTACCAGTTTTATTAAAATTTTTATTTGCAAAGATCTTAATGCGATAGAGTCAACGAATTGCATTTTTACGTTTTTTAAATACTCTTGCTTGACACGTACCACTGTTTGGCATATTGCCAAATAAAAAAACATCTATGAATAATATCTTTATTTAAAAAGCTGCGAATGGCATACTACCTACAAAGTTTAATTATTTCCCATAAATAATGCAAAGCAAAAATTTGACAATGGTAAAATTAAACTTTCCCCATAAAACAAAAATTAAAGAAGTGGTAAAGTAATATCTCTAAAAAAGTTAATTGAATTAATCGCCCTTCTGATGCGTAAATAAGTTTTCTGCTCCCATGTAATGAGCTGAGTAGCATTCGAACGTTTCGCAAAAGATAAATGTATGAAATTCCTATCCCTATGCTTATATATAATACTATACATCTCTAATAATTATAAAACGCAAAGTGTCTCTGCCTATCAGTCTTTTCGTTAGTGCAGAAAATGGCCCGCGGTCCAAATCAGAATTGATTGCAGCCATGAAGGAAGTTTGGGAAAATGATGCCGAATGCTAAAAATGCTATCATTGGAATGCCGCGTAGGATACAATCCTTGAAAATTGTAAAGGTAATATTCACTAAATATTAATAAATGTAGTTTTAACAAAAATTTTTGGAGTCATAAAGCTACGTTTTCATACAAATTTACTAAAAATTTCTAGAGGTGATAATGGTAATGGCCGTATCTGTATATACAGTATGTCCAAAACTACCCGTCCACCGCTTCTAAATCGGCCAAAAACTTTTTTTCGCCGAGACGATTGCTCCATTTAAGTAAATTGGGTATGCTCTATCGATTGGTGCTATTTTCAGCTTCCGATCTCGACCAGAAGTGCGTTATTTAGACCGGAAGTATCTTTTTTTTAATTGAATATGTACATTTTGACCTCGAATGCGGTTTCCACGATAAAAAATACACAAGTTTTATTCGAAGCATTTTTCAAAAAAATAACGTTTTTGCATTATAAATGACTTTTGAAGTTGTCCAAACCGGAAGTAGACCTTTAACGTATATGGTATATAAAATATAAATGCTCACATAATTGTGAAAGACGTCAAAAAGTATTTTATGTGAATGCGTGGGTGAGATGCAGGTGCGGACGCGCGAGAGCGAAAGAGAGTGTATATTGTCTCACTCGCACACGTTAGCTCTCCGTCCTTGTGACATCTCCAGTACAATAGTATGGAGCACAATATTTAGGTACCTGAATACTTATGAGATTTAAAAAATTTACCGTTGCGAACTAGAAGCTTTCTCTTCTACGTCATTCACTGCCATTTATTTTGGAGTTTTCAGTGAGTAAAGACATATAATAACTTTGCTAGTCAGAATTTCATTGTTTTGTTTTGTGACTATGAAGGGTCACGAGCCAGACGTGACTAACCCACAAAACCAAAAAAAATTAGTTTTGTAGCATTTACTAATCTATATGCATTATTCTTCCATTTCTTTCTGGCAAATAGGTATTCTATAAGCTTTTTGCTTCAATAAATTTCTCTCAAGGTTAGTCGAGAACAGAATTTCGTTTTCACTGTTGCGCCAAACGTGACTAATCCACTTACTTACATTTGCATCTCAGTTGTGAACTGCATTTGTTATCTTTCGCTACTTTCAGTCCAATTATTGTATTATCAAGGAAGTATGAATAGTGTTCCGAGAAGTGAATTTTCATCTAATAATAGTGATGCTGACCCAGAATTTGTTCTTGATATATTTGATAATAATGGTGAGCTTATAATAAAAATTCTTTAAAGTCTTCTAGGATTTACTAACTTTAAATAAAAACAATCTGTACTACGCAACTCTTTGTTATTTCAGAAGAAGATGAAAGTTCAGAAAAAATTAAAAAAGGCAGAAAACGAAAAAAGGAGATTGATAAACAAAAAAAAGTCGTCCGAAAGCGAAGACGGGACGCTGGAGAGATCTACGTAAGCACTTATTGAAAGATCGTTCCAAAAAAAAGTTTTTCAAACGACCGTTGTGGCTGTAGAAATTCAAAGAAAAGAGAACCGAAATTTGTTGTTACAGAAATGCAGACTCAAGATTTTAAAAGCACAAAACTTCTGGAAAAAGATATCGTAAATAGAAAAGTAAGCACCACAGGGGAGAAAGTTCAATGGGTAAAAATACGTTGGATTAAACTAGAAAAATACAATCCTAGAATTTTTAAATTTAAGCAGTCTTTTGACGAGGAACAACCTTTCATTAGTGTCGATTTAGCTAAGCAGAATTCAAGAGGAAGACCCCAAAGCTTTGGAAACTTATCGACTCCGTTGCTGTATCCTGATGAACGGAAACTGTCTAAAGAAAAAATCAAAGATCTTCAAGACTTACTAAAGTACATTCCTCCAGTATACCACTGCTTCTACAACAACCTGAAGCAATCTGAAGATGCAGATGACAATCCCTACGCAGTGGAAGATGAAGAATAATATATTTTGTTTTTATAATTAAACTATGTTTTTATCTTGGACTGTTAATCTCTTTATTTTAGTATTAAAATTATTCCTTCGTTTTTTTTTCATCGGAATTTACTTGTTTTATCTTATTTTCATTATTGATATTATAAGAAAATAAAAATCAATATCACACTGAAATGTGTTTTCTTATTTCCTCTCATTCATATTTAACAGAAATGACTAAGCCTCCTAACGCATTAAGTTTCGTTTATTTTCTGTTGCGTCAAAGATGACTACAGTACTTTGTAGTTGTTTTTCTCTTCAAAGAACAACTGGATTAAATAATTAATTTTAAAATTATAATAATTTACTCCATTCCTTATAATATTGAGTGTTAAAATTGTTAAATTCTACTGCACCATTTAATTATAAGCTTCAAACTTTGGAGTTAAATTATCAAAAAGATGATTTCGGTGGGTTAGTCACGTCTGGCTCGTGACCCTTCATTTTTAAATGATGGAATCAACACATTTGTATTGCGTGCTTTCCTTTTACGGACAAAAGTTTATAAAAATATTAGTGGTGAGAAAGAAATTTCATTTGAAATATCAAGGCATTGTGTTGCCAAGTGATGCTAAGGACAGAACAGGGTATCATGTTCAGTTTTACAGAAATTTCAGCGCTGTTATGAGAAACTACCTAAAGGGTGAGGCGTCCACATCATTTGATTCATGTTCAGTCTAAGCAGGTAAAAAAAGTGTAGTCAATTTGCTAAAACGTCGTGAAAAAGTTTGAAATCCAAAAGAATGTACATATACAGGGTGTTCAGAGGTGGGTGGTCAATACTGAAGGGGGTGAAAGGTCAGACCGAGACAAGCAAAAAATCGTATGGGTGGGGGGGGGGCATCTCTCACCGTTTGGCAGTTACAGGGTGATTCGTAAATCAGGATTTTGCCTTATATGGGAACCGCTCTTGTATTTTTATCTTTTTTTCTGCGCATCGCAGCGGCCCCAAACTGATTTCAGAAAATCACTATTTGGAAGCCCTTTCCAAAAAAGTTTACACCACCCCCCTATCCCCAACCCCTTGGCCACAATCCCCCCTGGAAGTTGAAAAAATTAACTTTTATTTCACGATTTTTCACCTTTCGCCCCACTTTTCTCCCAAATTCATGTTATTAACATACCTCCTTTTTATTTTTTTTAAGTTGCCTATCTAATTACCTTTCCAAAAAGGTGCAACATGCCCAGGTAGAAAAGGGTTGCAAAAGTCCTGAAATTAAAACATCCTCACATGTACCTAATTACTTTATTGCACCATAATGGAAAATGTCGTTAAGTAAACAATTTTTATGACAGCAAGTTCGGAAATGTTTGTTTAGGAAACAGAGGTAATACATTTTTATTTTTTCAGCAAAACAGTAATAAAATAATAAATGTAATCTCGTTAAATAGCGTTATTAGATTATTATATCCAGTATTGATTCCTAAGTATCCTGACGCTCCGTTTCTAATACCTCCTATGAATTATGGTATAAAAATGGGTGAGTTTGAAAGGACATTGACCACAGTTGAAGAAGCAAGCGAAAAGAACGGGTGTTTAATAGAAAAAATTAAGATAAAATGGCAGAATTCAGTGTTGACGAGTATGCCGATATAATTTACGTGCACGGTTTAGTAGAAGGAAGTGATAGTGAGGCCGTACGAGAATACCAAAGGAGATTCCCGAATCGGCGGGTACACAACAGAAGGGTATTTTCAAGGACTTTCAGAAGGTTAAAAGAAACCGGAAGTGTAACCGCCCCCAGAGCAGAAACGCGAGCAGGAAAATCGGCCGATTCAGCGGACCCCGACCAACAAATCCTCAACATCGTCAGGAACAGCCCTGTAATAAGCATCAGGCAGGTCGCACGAAGGTCAGGATTGTCTTCAGGGAGAGTTTGGACCGTTGTGAACCGAGAGGGACTACATCCATACCACCATATCCCGGTCCAAGCACTAGGGAAGGAGGTTCCGAAAGACGATTGCAATTTGCACTTGGCTGTTTGAGTCTGACATCGAAAACAGAAGGTTTCTAGACCGAATTCTGTGGACGGATGAATCGCAATTCACCCGGGATGGCATCACAAACTTACACAACCTCCACACCTGGTCAGATGTGAACCCACATAGGACCAGGTGTCGGTCCTTCCAGCAAAGATTTAGTGTCAATGTCTGGGCTGGCATCATCGGCAACCAGTTGATAGAACCCTTCATCTTGCCCCAAGTGCCGAATAGTCAGCTATACTCGAACTTTTTGGAGAATATCCTTCCGGATCTGTTGGAGGACATCCCCCTGGCCACCAGAAGCGCAATTTATTTACAGCTCGACGGAGCACCTGCGCATACTGGGAACATTGTTAGGGCAAGGTTAAATGAAAATTACCCAGAGCGCTGGATTGGACGAGGTGGACCGATTCCTTGGCCTGCTAGGTCACCGGACCTTACTCCACTGGACTTTTTCTTATAGGGAATGATGAAAGATGAAGTTTACTCAAGACCAATCAACACTAGAGAAGAATTAGTTACCAGGATTGGGACTGCAGCCACGAAAATATGGGAGAGACTGGCTACCATAGACCTGAAACGTGAAATAAGACCAAGGCTACTTGCATGCATCGAAACTGGCGCAGAACATTTTGAACAGCTTTTAAAGGACAAACGTTTTAATTGTAATTAGTTTTTAAGCGAACAATATGTATTTTTTAGTTAACTTAAGTATAATTTCCCAAAAATTCGAATTATCATGATATTCTGTAAAAGGATTTTTGTAAATAAATTTTCGTATCCTTTTCCTACCTGGGCATGTTGCACCTCTTTGGAAAGGTAATTAGATAGGCAACTTAAAAAAAATAAAAAGTAGGTATATTAATAACATGAATTTGGGAGAAAAGTGGGGCGAAAGTGAAAAATCGTGAAATAAAAGTTAATTTTTTCAACTTCCAGGGGGGATTGTGGCCAAGGGGTTGGGCATAGGGGGGTGGTGTAAACTTTTTTGGAAAGGGCTTCCAAATAGTGATTTTTTGAAATCAGTTCGGGGCCGCTGCGATGCGTAGCAAAAAAGATAAAAATACAAGAGCGGTTCCCATATAAGGCAAAATCCTGATTTACGAATCACCCTGTAACTGCCGAACGGTGCGAGATGCCCCCCCCCCCCACCCATACGATTTTTTGCTTGTCTCGGTCTGACCTTTCACCCCCTTCAGTATTGACCTCCCACCTCTGAACACCCTGTATAATGAAGAAGGCAAAAGTATTTCATAAAAATTATTGTTTAAAAAATACTTTTGCGTTGATGATTGTTATTTTAGCTATTATTAGAGATAGTCTTACGTCAATAATTATTTTCTCAAATAAAAACATATAACTATATTAATAAATCCTCTGATATCATTTCTTTTTTACGATTATTTAAAATCTTGGCGTTAAAAGTCTCGCAAGTAATATCCAAGTTGCGCTAAGAGTTTCGCAGGTTATAAGGGACAATACCTGTGTAAGGATCAAGAGTTATTCCACTTAATTTTTAATTTAAATTTAAACTTTATTTTTTATTTAATAGGGGTACCGGTTAATTCGTGCGGTTTTCTAACAGATGGTGTAACTTGTTTTATATTCCAGTGATTCACCTTTCCAAATATGTGTTGGAAAGCTACTGTCATATAGTTTCAGAATCAGTATGTGTCATTTAGCTAAAGCGTAAACAACAATACTTTTTTTTACTCTGAAAATGTCGAATTTTGTGCCGAATAAAGTGTTTTTGCGGGGAGTACTTCTTCATTACTTCAATATGAAGAAAAAGGCTGCCGAAAGTCATCGTATTTTGGTGGAAGTGTATGGTGTGCATGCTCTAGCTGAGCGTACGTGCCAGAAGTGGTTTGCACGGTTTAAAAGTGGCAATTTTGACTTGGAGGACGATGAACGGCCCGGACAGCCAAAAAAGTTTGAAGACCACGAATTGGAGACACTGCTCGACGAAGATCCATCCCAAACGCAAGAAGAACTTGCAAAATCACTTGGCGTCGCTCAACAAACCTTTTCCGATCGTCTAAAAGCAATGGGAATGATCCGGAAGGTAGGCCATTGGGTGCCGTATGAATTAAAGCCAAGAGATGTCGAACGCCGATTTTTCGCGTGTGAACAACTGCTTCAACGGCACAAAAGAAAAAGTTTTTTGCATCGAATTGTCACTGGCGATGAAAAGTGGGTCCATTACGATAATCCAAAACGTCGGACAACGTATGGATACCCCGGCCATGCATCATCATCGACGGCCGTTCAGAATATTCATGGCCTGAAGGTTATGCTGTGTATTTGGTGGGACCAGCTGGGTGTGATCTATTATGAGCTGTTGCAACCGAATGAAATGATCACAGGGGAAGTCTACCGACGACAATTGATGCGTTTGAGCCGAGCACTGCGCGAAAAACGGCCGGAATATGAACAAAGGCACAGCAAGGTAATTTTGCAACAGGACAATGCTCGGTCACATGTTGCACAGGTCGTCAAAACCTACCTTGAAACGCTCAAATGGGATGTCCTACCCCACCCGCCGTATAGTCCAGAACTTGCGCCATCCGATTACTATCTCTTCCGATCAATGCAACATGGCCTGGCTGACCAGCACTTCTCCAATTATGAAGAAGTCAAAAATTGGATCGATTCGTGGATAGCGGAGAAGCCGGCCGAATTTTTCAGAAAGGGTATTCGTGAATTGTCAGAAAAATGGGAAAAGGTTATAGCTAGCGATGGAAAATACTTGAATATTAAATTTGTAACCATTTTTTCACAATAAAGCTTCAATTTTCGAAAAAAACCTAGTAATTATTTATTTTTTTAATTTAAAAATTATCCCATTTTTATTTTGTATTATATTTACAATTTTATTTCATATTTATTTATTTATTTTTGTAATTAATTTTGAATTTTGAGGTTTATATTTCTTAAAAAATATTCTAACTAACTGTTTTTCTTTTTTTTTTTTTAAAGAAAAGCATCCTATAAAATTTTTAAAAAAGCATCGTCGTCTCCTCCACACCTGTCAAACCTTTATTGCTTTGATGTAACTCGGGTACGGTTTTAAATTTATAATTGAAATAACATTAAAAAAATTATTTTTGATGAAACTCAAGTGATGGAATCTGAAAAGAGCGGCACTGATGATGACAATTGAGAAATAATAATCTTCATGATCAAATGGAAATATTATGTTAATTATATTTATGTATAATTACATATAAATATTACATGAATTATAATTTTTTTTCTAGTAAATAGTAATAACAATAACAACAATAAAAATATAAATGCATGCATTATTTGCCTTCATTGTAGTATTCATTACATCATTTCTATTTATTTTTCATTATATAATTTTTATAGTGATTATCATCACCTTGAACAGACAGAAAGCTAACGCGTGCGATTGAGACGATATGCGCTCTTTCGCGATCGCACGTCCGCATCTGCATCTCCTTTTCGCACTGGCACAAAACACTTTTTGACACCCGTCACCATGATGACGCTTTATATCGTCTAGTTTGCAATATATATATTTACAATATTTGGAATGTTTTGTATAAAATACAGACGGTATAAAACATTTTAACTTCAATATAAAATAATGCAAGTTTGCAACCGTCTGGCAATGCCTGAAAACTAACAAAAACGTCTGGGAATCTTTTTTTATACTTGAATAGGTTCCTAAATCAATCTGTAAAAATTGCCAGCGGGGTACTTTAATTTTAATGGGCTATTATTTTGACAATTTCAAACATTTCAAGGGTGGCCTTAGCACCGTGGTTGCCCTGCCAGACTGTCAATACCTGCTTTTTTCATATACAGACTATTTATATAAAAAAATGTTAACCGGTATAAAACACTGAACAAATCGTTTACCAGCTCTCATTCTATTTTTTCATTCTGAAAATAATGAACGGCTGCACTGGGTACATAACCACAAACGCGGAGTTTACTAACACACATCACGTAATTGCTTCAGCTAAATCGTCTGTACTCAATAATCTAAGGGGGAAATACTTCAATTTTGGCGTGCATTAGGTTTGTTCGTTGAACCAAAAACCTGTCATCCCAGGGCGCCTTGGTGCGCCCTGAGAATTGTCAAAAAAGATAAGACGACCTTTTCCACAAAAATTTTAAAATAAAACCACTACTTTTTGATAATTTCCACATCGAAATGCTAAAATTAATTTCTTGTGCCGGCAGCAAGAGTTAATTCCACTTTAAATACCGCGTCTGTTAACAATTAAACTGATATTCGTCATTAGTTTACACCGGATTTTAGCTGGGGTAAAACCAACGCGACTGAGGGTGCCACAGGTATCTAAAAAAAAAAAACCCCCGAACTGGCATTTGACGTTTAAAAACAGGTGCGGCTAGGACGCACTGTGGCGCCACAGGGTTGTCAACGAACAGACCTATTCAAAACATAATCCAAAGTCCTCCTAAACGCAATTTTAATTCTCCTGCTGCATGGGCGGAGTTACGAGAGGGCATGGGGGGCATTGCCCCCCAAAGATTTCAGACCGAAAATCGGAAAATTAGTTCACTGTTCGTTTTTCTTATACTTGATAAAAGTTTGCCCCCCCAATGGATGACCTGTAATTCCGCCCATGCTGCTGCTCTTTTTTTGTAGTTTTATTTTTCTCAATAAATGCAAAAGATATACAAATGATTATCCAGCAGATAGTCCTTTTGAATTTTAAGTTTCAAACAAAAAATCCTTAATAGGTCTGTTCGTTGACAATCCTGTGGCACCCCAGTGCGCCCTAGCTGCACTGGTTTTTAAACGTCAATTGCCAGTTCTGTGTCTTTTGAGAAACTTGGGGCGTCCTGGTTTTACCCCAGATAAAATCCGGTGTAAACTCAGAGTTAATGACGGTTATCAGTTTAATTGTTAACAGACACGGTACCTATTTAAGGCGGAATTAACTCTTGTTGCGGGCACAAGAACTTAATTTTAGCATTTCGATATGAAGATTATCAAGAAGTAGTGGTTTTATTTTATAATTTTTGTGCAAAAGGCCAGATGACAGTTCTCCTTTTCAATAAGCTGTTCGTTTAACTGACAAGCACTGGGGCGCCCCATGTTTTTTGACAGTTCTCAGGGCGCCCTGGGGTGCCACAGGTTTTCGAGTCAACGAACAAACCTAATTATGGACATATTTTCTAGCCTTCATGAAGAGAAAAACTTTCCCTTAAATCGTTCAACTTTTTAATTAAAAGTCTCCCGCCAGAACTGAGAACTACTCGTAGAATTAATAGCCCTTTCCCATCAAAGATGAAGGTTTCCAGAATGTTATCTGTTGCACATGGACCAATTACGAATTTTGTCAGTATTCAATTAGTGGGTTTGTTCGTTGACTCGAAAACCTGTGGCACCCCAGGGCGCCCTGAGAACTGTCAAAAAACATGGGGCGCCCCAGTGCTTGTCAGTTAAACGAACAGCTTATTGAAAAGGAGAACTGTCATCTGGCCTTTTCCACAAAAATTATAAAATAAAACCACTACTTTTTGATAATGTTCACATCGAAATGCTAAAATTAAGTTTTTGTACCCGCAACAAGAATTAATTCCACTTTAAATACCGTGTCTGTTAACAATTCGTCATTAACCCTGAGTTTACACCGGATTTTATCTGGGGTAAAACCAGGGCGCCCCAGGTTTCTCAAAAAACACAGAACTGGCATTTGAAGTTTAAAAACCAGTGCAGCTAGGGCGCACTGGGGTGCCACAGGATTGTCAACAAACAGACCTAAACAGCGTTGCCGACCAACGTGACACAAGTTCCCTTCGCGACAAAAGTCTCGCAAAGGTACGTATGTATGTATAGACAGCAAAGTCATCATATTGAGGAAAATTGCCAGAAAATAAAGCTGGGAAACAGCAGGAAAAATCAATAACCCAGCCCTGAATCAAGGCATAGATGTGGCAATGGACCTTCGTCTACAAGTTTTTCAAAAGGTTTTCGGTTCCCAAAAGAAGAAATGGCTCAACTCCAACCTGCATCGACTTGGCTTAACCCCAAGAAAATAATAACAATAACAAGCAAGCGACCATCTCTGACTCGAAGCTGTTTATTTACTCACCTCAGAGCTAGCGTTCTCCCGTGTGTGGAGTCCAAGGTGGAGCACTCGCATATACCGTCGATTATATGTCTGTTTATTTTTCCGTAACTACGTGCGCATTCTACGAGCTTGTTCGTTTGACATTTAGCACCGGCTGAGCAGTTCAGTACATATGATTAATCCTCCAATATTGCAAACACCTTAACACTATAAACAGCCAATAAATTGATTCAAAACCGCACAAAACATACTCTTCACACGGTGAAATTTTTAAAAGGACGCACTGCACTCGCAGCTCCTATTTATTTATTCACTGCTTGACCACAAACAGCTTAGTCAAAATTTTACCAAGGGAGGACATATTTATACAGTCAAGGATAATGACGTCCTGAGCTTTCTTACATAACCAGCTTACTTCACATCTTCCGGAGCCAGCTGGGCTCGAAACAAACTTGACTTTTCAGCTTAAATAAAAAACAGGACCCCGGTTGGCACTCGACTCCTTCGGTCATAAATATCGCTTATATAATTTAGTTACCACAGTGCATTTTCAGTTTTCCAAAATAAAAAAAAGACAAGAATACTAAGCCTGATTAAAAATTTGAAATAACCAAATCACAGATTCAAACAAAACCCAATTATATAATGGTAAATTCGAGTGGAAATTTCTTTCGGGTATGAGGTATTCACTTCACTTCCAGGATGACGATGAAGCACATCAACGTCAGCTATACTGCGTCCGCTCCACATATAATCAATTCCCGGCTATCACCAGATTTAGGTAACTTATGAGAACACTTGATATTTTCCACAATCACGGCAATTTTGGGCCAGTTTTGCTGTTTTTATGTAGACAGCATACAGCTTAACATGATTTTTATGAAAATTCTGGAGTACCTTCTGTATGTACTTTACAGTCGCCATGTCTTCATTCAGGGCGACGACGAGAACTGAATTTTCCGATTTTTCGTTTGGTTTTACTGGTTACAGAGATGGCTTTACGCTCCTTTCCCAACCTCTAGACACAGTCTGCCTCTGGTTCGGCATAAAGCTCTTAGCCTCGCATTATATAGCTATGTAGTTGTGCTCTCACATTTGATTTGTTTGGGGTCGGCTAAACGTTCGGTCTTTTTATTTTGGCTAATTTCAGAATTCTTTCCGTCGTGTGGCACGTAAACAACTATATACGGGTAAGATACACGTGTGAAAGACCATCAGACGAAGAGCTTTCCGGCAACTTATTTGTCTCTTCGCAATATCCCGCATATACCCGGGAAAATATGAAATTCTGAGAAAATTTCTCATTAAAAGCTCTTTTGCTGTTGGAACTTCCGAGGAAAATTATATGCTAGATTTCGGTGCTGAGTTGTACTTGAAAAAATAGTTTACCCGGAAAATCGTTTTTTACAAACTAACTAGTTCACGTCTTTATTAAGATCAAAGCATGTAATTCGATTTTAGCTCATTTCCTCATATCCGACTGATTACTTTGCATGCATATGTAATTCCGATGGTGATTCAATATTTATAATAATATACAGGGTGTTCAGAAGTGGGAGGGAAATATTGCAGGAGGTGAAAGGTCAGACCGAGACAAGCAAAAAATCGTATGGGTGGGGGGGGGGGGGGGGGGGGGCATCTCGCACCGTTTGGCAGTTACAGGGTGATTTGTAAATCAGGATTTTGCCTTATATGGGAACCGCTCTTGTATTGTTATCTTTTTTTCTACGCATCGCAGCGGCCCCAAACTGATCTCAAAAAATCACTATTCCAAACTATTTGCAAAAAGGTTAACGCCACCCCCCTATCCCCAACCCCTTGGCCAGAATCACCCCTGCAAATTGAAAAAATTAACTTTTATTTCACGATTTTTTACCTTTCGCCCCACTTTTCTCCGAAATTCATGTTATTAACATACATACTTTTTATTTTTTTTAAGTTGCTTATCTAATTACCTTTCCAAAAAGATGCAACATGCCCAGGTAGGAAAAGGATACGAAAATTTATTTATAAAAATCCTTTTACAGAATATCATGACAATTCGAATTTTTAAGAAATTATACTTATGTATGTTAACTAAAAAATACATTTTGTTCGCTTAAAAACTAATTACAATTAAAACTTATGTCCTACAAAAGCTGTTCAAAATTCTGCGCCAGTTTCGATGCATGCAAGTAGCCTTCGTTTTATTTCGCGTTTGAGGTCTATGGTAGCCAGTCTCTCCCGTATTTTCGTGGCTGCTGTAGAGATAATATAGCAGTGTAGTAGCGACTGATAAGCCGCTAGCAAGAAGCTAGTTATCAGTCAGCCAGTCAGTCAGTGGCACTCTCCCACTTAGGTAGCACTCGAAGCGCTCGCAATAAATTAATATTTAGAAAACCGAACCACGTTGTTTTAATACCTACATGGCGCAGTCGGTAGGATCTGAAGTGCTGATTAATAATTACTACAGGTGAGTGTAGTTAATACAGCTGCAGTCCCAATCCGGGTAACTAATTCTTCTTTGGTGTTGATTGGTCTTGAGTAAACTTCATCTTTCATCATTCCCCATAAGAAAAAGTCCAGTGGAGTAAGGTCCGGTAACCTAGCAGGCCAAGGAATCGGTCCACCTCGTCCAATCCAGCGCTCTGGGTAATGTTCATTCAACCTTGCCCTAACAATGTTCCTAGTATGCGCAGGTGATCCGTCGTTCTGTAAATACATTGCGCTTCTGTTGGCCAGGGGGATGTCCTCCAACAGATCCGGAAGGGTATTCTCCAAAAAGTCCGAATATAGCTGACTATTCAGCACTTGGGGCAAGATGAAGGGTTCTATCAACTAGTTGCCGATGATGCCAGCCCAGACATTGACACTAAATCTTTGCTGGAAGGACCGACACCTTGTCCTATGTGGGTTCACATCTGACCAGGTGTGGAGGTTGTGCAAGTTTGTGATGCCATCCCGGGCGAATTGCGATTCATCCGTCCACAGAATTCGGTCTAGAAACCTTCTGTTTTCGATGTCAGACTCGTACAGCCAAGTGCAAATTGCAATCGTCTTTCAGAATCTCCTTCCTGTAGTGCTTGGACCGGGATATGGTGGTATGGATGTAGTCCCTCTCGGTTCACAACGGTCCAAACTCTCCCTGAAGACAATCCTGACCTTCGTGCGACCTGCCTGATGCTTATTACAGGGCTGTTCCTGACGATGTTGAGGATTTGTTGGTCGGGGTCCGCTGAATCGGCCGATTTTCCTGCTCGCGTTTCTGCTCTGGGGGCGGTTACACTTCCGGTTTCTTTTAACCTTCTGAAAGTTCTTGAAAATACCCTTCTGTTGGGTACACGCCGATTCGGGAATCTCCTTTGGTATTCTCGTACGGCCTCACTATCATTTCCTTCTACTAAACCGTACACGTAAATTATATCGGCATACTCGTCAACACTGAATTCTGCCATTTTATCTTAATTTTTTCTATTAAACACCCGTTCTTATCGCTTGCTTCTTCAACTGTGGTCAATGTCCTTTCAAACTCACCCATTTTTATACCATAATTCATAGGAGGTATTAGAAACGGAGCGTCAGGATACTTAAGAGTCAATACTGGATATAATAAACTAATAACGCTATTTAACGAGATTACATTTATTATTTTATTACTGTTTTGCTGAAATAATAGAAATGTACTACCTCTGTTTCCTAAACAAACATTTCCGAACTTGCTGTCATAAAAATTGTTTACTTAACGACTTTTTCCATTATGGTGCAATAAAGTAATTAGGTACCTGTGAGGATGTTTTAATTTCAGGACTTTTGCAACCCTTTTCTACCTGGGCATGTTGCACCTTTTTGGAAAGGTAATTAGATAGGCAACTTAAAAAAAATAAAAAATAGGTATGTTCATAACGTGAATTTCGGAGAAAAGTGGGGCGAAAGGTGAAAAATCGTGAAATAAAAGTTAATGTTTTCAACTTCCAGGGGGGATTGGGGCCAAGGGGTTGGGGATAAGGGGGGTGGTGTAAACTTTTTTGGAAAGGGCTTCCAAATAGTGATTTTTTTGAAAGCAGTTTGGGGCCGCTGCGATGCGTAGAAAAAAAGATAAAAATACAAGAGCGGTTCCCATATAAGGCAAAATCCTGATTTACGAATCACCCTGTAACAGCCGAACGGTGCGAGATGCCCCCCCCCCCCCCCCCCCCACCCAAACGATTTTTTGCTTGTCTCGGTCTGACCTTTCACCCCCTGCAGTATTGACCTCCCACCTCTGAACACCCTGTATAAAATCGAAAATCTGTCTGTTGCTGACCGATAGTTTTAACTTCAAGGTATTGTCACGAAAGCCACTACTTAGAGAACTTTTAAGTTGTAATTATTTCAAATCTATTATTGGTTTTTATAATATATCTTCGCATACAAAATGAAAATCTGGTTTTCTATCTGGACCCCTATCCAGATTAACCTTTTAAGGGCGGGAGTGGTCGATATATGGACCAGCCAGAGGACACATAATATTTGATGTTTTTCAGGGAAAATGTTATGCGCTAAATATAGGAAAAATAGTATAGAAATTCCTGGAAGCATCCTTGACCTTGAAAATAGCGGTTTTCAGTGTCAAATTTTTTCTGCTATTTAGCCCTGAATGTTGGCATACCTACATTTTTTGATGCGTTGAATATGGAAAAAATAATGTAAGAATTCCTGGAAGTATCCTCGACCTTGAAAATTGCTATTTCAAAGTAAAATTTTTGTTTGCTATTTCGCCCAGAAAGTTGGAATACCTACCTTTTTTTATTTTTTATGTACTGATTACGAAATCATCTGCAAGGTGAATTCAAGGTCAAAAATTGAAGTTTTCACGATTTTTCCCGTATTCAGCGCATCAAATTACCTAGAAAAATACTTTCAAACCGTCGCCCAAATTGTCTACATGGGACTTTCCGTTGCGGACGGGTCTGGTCGATACATCAACCTGCAAGGAGGGGGGGGGGCCTCCACATAAGAAGTTCATTGAATTTATTTATAATATTCATGTCTAATAAAAGGTCAATTTTAACGTAAGAGAACTTTCAGAAATTTCCCACATCTCAGAATGTTGCAAATTTCAATTTTGAAAAACGTCAAAAGTATTTGAAAGAAACTTTGTAAGTAAATAGGCCCTTAAAAAAATATAAAATTAATGGACTATGTATTTGACAGAAATGCTGTATTACTTTTTTGTCCGGTTCCAGTAATGAGATTTTTTAAAGGTGGAAACCGAATGTACGCGTTATGCGTTTTGAGTGCGTTGAGAGCGTTATACGCTTTTGTCGCTTTTTGCAACGTTCAAAGCTTTGAGCGCATTGAAAACCAAGTGTACGCTTCATATATTTTTTTAGAGGACAAAAATTCTGAAATAAATATAGTCCCCAGTACATCGGACTCGCGGAAAGTTGATTGCTGAAGTTTTCTAACCTTATGGAATCGCTTATTTATGACGAGTCCACCGATGAATTAGGTATATGACCTTTGGGCGCCGGGGCGTTTTTCTTTTTTTACATGCAAAATGTTGAGGGCGGGGGAGACCCCAAACGCCCCACGATTATCGGTGGCCAAGTTCACCACTATTTTTTAAATAATTTAATTAAACAACCCTGTCAAAATTAAAACTTTAGCGATTACTTCTCAATAGATGAGAGACTCTTCACCACCCCAACATGTCGCTCTACGGACATGTTATAAGGTGATAGCTAAAGTTTTGATTTTCACAGGGTTGTTTAATTAAATTATTTAAAATATACTGATGCACTTGGCCACCGATAATCGTAGGGCGTCTGAGGTCTCCACCGCATCTAACTTTTTGCATGTAAAAAAAATAATAGCGCCCTGGCGCCAAAACGTCATATACCTAATTCATCGGTGGACTCATCATAAATAAGCGATTCTATAAGGTAAGAAAACTTTAGCAATCAACTTTCCGCAAGACCGATGTACTGGGGACCAATAGCAAATATTTATATTTGAACTGTACCGATCGTGTACTTAAGTGTTTAAAATCATCTTCGATTCAATAAAATAGATTCCGGTGGGTTAAAACACCACTAGTCCGGGAGGTAGCGTTGCATTTTCCATAGTGATTTCAGGTCACTTGATTTTGTGTGCAGTCGATAGTTTAGATATGGCTAGCAATCGAAACAAGCGTCAGCTGTTAGAATCGTGGTGGAACTGGTTGTGAGAAAATGTCAATTATGTCGAAAAAAGAAAATTCAAAAGTGATTTAAGGTCGCTTGAAAATTTGTACGACAAATGTTTACATGATAATAATAATAATAAAAAAGTCAGCTGCGTAGACAATGGGAGATTATACGTCAGCCGCTTATATAAAACTGTATAAAAAAGTATTGATGTAAAGTCATTTCAAGTTCAATGAAATTTATAGAGCTAACTCTTTACATCATTAAAATGATTAATGTGCTTTTAACGCTTTTTCATTGGGTTCCGCTTGTATAACAATAATGTATTCAACTTTAGCTGTCAAAAGTGTATAACGCTTTCAAGAGTTCGGCCTGAACCGCCAAACAGTACAGACGTGTTCTTATCATCAGAGCGAGTTATATAGTACATAACTGTGATACGTAGTGCAGTTATCTTGGACATTGTGCCACAAAACTCTAAAAAGTTTATATTTAGAGTGATTATAGTAAAAAAAGGTCACAAAAACTACGCATTTAGTGTGTTTAAACCTGAGAAGACGCGCTTATGCGCACCGAAGCAGTGAAAGGCAAAGGCACATGCAGCAAGCCTAAAGCTAATCATAGCCACAGGACCAGCAACAAAGTAGTCCCAAGCTCATCTAAAGCCGGGGAGAGGTGTGCGAATTACCTCGCAACCTCCCCTGGGAACAAGTACACCAAAGGCGAGGCCGATCCAGGCGCTTATGGGGATGACATAACCTCCAATAAGCTACTCAGCCGCATGGAAGAGGATACCGTTACATTCCTCACCCAGCTTAGCGGTAAAGTGAAAGACACCAGAGATCTTGGAGCACATGGAACCACGTTGGGATGCCATGCAGGACCACGAGTGTATTATTTAATAAGAGGTTTTGAATAAAACTCTAATTACTAGACAATCTATTTATTGGATCCGAATGGATTGGCGTATCCTAGAGAACTGCAAGTGATCTGGTACATTTGTGATTAATCACTGACACATGCCAGTGATGCCAACTATCCTAACTAAGTAATCTGTACTAGTCCAAGAACATTTGTGGTACTACATATATTACACCTCCCCCTTTTAATGTTTAGTTTACAATGACATAATTTCAATATGATAATGTTTGATTTTACAATGAAGTAATCAGAATTCAAATACTGCAGTCTTCTAACTCACAATGAAATAATTACTTTAATATCGTTAACTAGAATTCAAATATGACAGTCTTACAATGAAATAATTACTTATATATCGTTAACTAGAATTCAAATATGACAGTCTTACAATGAAATAATTACTTATATATCGTTAACTAGAATTCAAATATGACAGTCTTACAATGAAATAATTACTTATATATCGTTAACTAGAATTCAAATATGACAGTCTTACAATGAAATAATTACTTATATATCGTTAACTAGAATTCAAATATGACAGTCTTACAATGAAATAATTACTTATATATCGTTAACTAGAATTCAAATATGACAGTCTTCTAACTTACAATGATATATGATTAGAACTCAAATGTATAATTTTACAATGAAATACTTAGAATTTACTTATTTATTTTGGATTTCTATAGTCTAAGGCATGTTTGTTATTATTTCATTTCATTTACATATTTACTCGATTTTATGTTTATGCGTAATTATAGGAAAGTGAACATGTTTATTCCTGACATTTTCTTAAGAATTTTGTATTTCTTCGTAAGACACGACCATTTAATAATTTAATCCAATATGACCGAGGACTACCTGCCAAATCAATTATTTGTGCTTTTATCCATTCCTTCCCTTCTTGGTACCAAATTTCATCACCCTTAGAGAAAGTTTGGGTTGTCCCCGCGTTTCTATCATAGTAATATTTGCTTTTTAAATTTCTCAATTCAATATTTTTATGTATTTTGGGTACAATATTAGGCGAGAACAATTCTGTTCTTGCAGGAATTAGTGTTCTTGTTTTTCGACTCATTAGTAGTTCCACCGGAGATGCATCTATTTCTTTTAATGGCGTGTTTCTATATTCAAGAAGAGCTATCCAAAGTTCAGTATTACTCTCTTTGCATTTTTTTAATAAATTTTTACATATGTTAACAGCTTTTTCTGCGAATCCATTACCTTGAGAATACAATGGACTTGTTGTTGTTAATTTAATATCATGAGTATCACAGAAATTTTTAAAAATGAACGAATTGAAAGGTACATTATCTGATACTATTTCTTTTGGTATTCCGTGATTCGCAAAAATATTTTTTAAACTTTTGATTATTTCATTTGCTGTTTTATCTTTCAATAATAAAATGTCGATATAGCGTGAATAGTAATCAGAAACCGCTAAGTAATCCCTATTATTAAAATAAAATATATCTATGCCAATTTTTTGAAACGGAAGATGTGGAATCGCATAAGAAAGCATTGGTTCTTTTATGTTCGCGTTGCGGAATTTTTGACACGTTTCGCATTTAATTATGAGATTTTCAATGTCTTCATTCATGTTAGGCCAATACACTAAAGTTCTAGCTCTAGCTTTAGTCTTCTCTACTCCAAGATGTGACTGATGTAATAGACGAAGAACATCTTTTCTGAGTATCTCAGGTACTATGATTCTGTCATTGAGGAATATTAAACCGTCTTCCAAGAACAATTCATTTCTAAATTTGTAATAAATTTTGATATTTTCATCAATTTGGGACTTATTGTTGGGCCATCCATTAATTAAAACTTTCTTTAATTCTTTTAGACTCGGATCACGTGCAACTTCCAGCTTAAATTCTTCTTTTTTGGGATCGCTCATATTTAGAGAGTGTATGAACTCATTCATATCTTCAATTTCAACTGTTTTATCTTCTTTGTTAAAATACCTCGATAAGAGATCAGCAATATACAAATATTTCCCAGGGCAGTACTCCAAATTAATAATATATTTACTTAATCTCAACTTCATTCTTTGAAGTCGAGCTGACGGAATGGCATTTAAGTCCTTTTTCATAATACTAACAAGCGGTTTATGATCACTTTTAATTGTGATATCCCTTCCATAGATATAGTAGTGGAATTTTTGGCACGCGAAAACTACTGCAAGAAACTCTTTTTCAATTTGCGCGTATCCAATTTCAGTATCAGTCAAACTTCGTGATGCAAATGAAACAGGTCTACCTTCCTGCATTAGGCAACAACCTATTCCACATTTGGATGCATCCGTTTCAATAGTGATATCTTTTTGTGGGTCAAATGTTTTAAGTGTCGGAGCATTGCTAATAATATTTTTAATTTTCTTTAAACACAAGTCATGCGCCGGCAGCCACTGAAACAGAACTTTGTTTTTTAGTAGCTCACGCAATGGACTGGATACTTCAGCCAAATTAGGCACGTAGTTCCTCACATAATTAATCATACCTAGCAATTTTTGAAGATCTTTCTTGTCTTTCGGTGGCTCAATTTTCTGAATTGCTATTATCCTATCAGGATCACACGATATCCCCTCTTCCGAAATTACATGACCAAGATATTTTACCTTATTAACACAATATTGGACTTTGTCGGCATTGAACTTAATATTGAGCGCAATCGCTCTTTTAATAACTCGATCTAAAATTTTATTATGTTCTTCTAAAGTTTTTGCAGCAATTAAAACGTCATCAAAATACACTACTACACCTGGTATATTTTCGAAATTTCTTTCATTATGCTTTTGGAACAGTTCAGGGGCTATACTTAAACCAAAAGGAAGACGCAGAAACTTATAACAGCCAAACGGTGTATTGAAGGAACATAATTTACTGGCTTCTTGGCTTAATTTCATTTGCCAGTAGCCCTCTTTGAGGTCTAAGACTGTAAAAAAACGCTTTCCATTCAGTTTTGCAGCTAATTGTTCAAATGTGGGTATTGGGTAATTTTCAAATTTAATAGCCTTATTAAGATCTTGAGGATCAATACAAAGTCTCAATTTTCCATTTTTTTTTCAACTATTACCAGGTTGGATATAAAATCTACTGGCTCCGTGACTTTCTCAATAATTTTTCTTTGAACCATATTATTTAATTCATTACGAACTCTGTTTATTAATGACAGCGGTATTCGTCGCGCGGGTTTTATGCTAGTCTCAGCATTACTTTTCAGTTTAATTTCAATATTCTCAGCAAAGCAACCTAATCCCTCAAACAAAACTTTATTATTCTTTATAAACTCACTCTTGCCTAGCTCTGTAATACTATTAATTCGCTGTATTAAGTTGAAATCAATGCATCCCGGTAGCCCTAAAATTGGCGGTGAGTCTGTGTCAACAACGGTAAACTTTTGCATCATAACTATGTTTTTAGATATACATTTAAGCTCTACTGTACCCAAAACATTTAGATTACTACCACCATAAGCCTGTAATCGGCTTTCACTTTTTTCAATTACTACATCTTGGCAGTCATGAAGATATCGCAATGGCAGGACATTGACCTCAGCACCAGTGTCTAATTTGAAATTAATAAATTTGTCCGCGACTTTTATTTCTTCAAACCACTTACTGTTTTGGACTCGCGAATTTTTTTGATTTTTGCTTATAATGCCATCAATATAAAGTTCATCTCGTTCAGAAATTGGTACTTCTACAGCTCGTACTTTTTTGACTGAGCACGCTACGGCAAAATGGTTCACTTTCCCACAATTATTACAAGTCTTCCCGTATGCAGGGCATTTCCGATATTCGTGCTTTTGTTTACAGAATTTACAATAATTACTTACAGAGTTTGAGCTTTTATAGTCATTAGAACTATGGTTATTATTTTTGGGTTTAACATATTTTTCATTTCGGTTATTAACAAAATTTTTTACTACATTGTTTTTTGGCCTATTGTGATTTTTTTCTTTATAATTATCAAAATTATTATACTTAGCTTTAGAGTTGTTGGAAGTTACAGCATCTAACGCTCTGGTTGCTAACGGTTTCTGCATATCCGTTATCTGTTTTCTCGTCGCCTCTGCCGCTCTCGCCATCTCTATTGCTTTTGCCAGGTCAAGATTGTCCGCTTCCAGCATCCGTTTTTGTAGCTGACTGTCCTTTACTCCCATCACGATCCTATCACGAATCATACGGTCTTGGTCATTGAATCCACATGTGCGCACCAATTTTTTTAGGTCCATCAGGAAATTATCAAATGGCTCGTTCGTTTGTTGTTGCCGACTGTAGAAAATGAAAGCCTCATAAACCTCACGTTTCTTAGGCTGGCAAAAATCATCAAATGATTTCACTACAGTGTCGTATTTAGCAGCATCCTCTGCAGATAATCCAAACGAGTGAAACACTTCGATGGCCTCTGGTCCAACGGCATTTAAAAATGTGTTCACCCGCACTTTTTCTGTTTTGCTCTCAAGCTCTATAGCTCCAGCAAAAATTTCAAAATTGGTTTTGAATCTTTTCCAATTTTCAGCGACATTCCCTTCCAGGTCCAGCTTGTCTACTCGTCGGATGTAGTCCATGTTCGTATTAACTTTAATTATTACCTGCTTTGGTGGCCTACCACGTGGCCGCACTTTTACTTCAAATTTTTTCTTTTCTAGCTCAAGTTTGGGCTTTGTCCGGCCCATTAACAATATGTCCGCTGATTTAAAACAAAACTAGACCGACGGCTGCGCCATGTATTATTTAATAAGAGGTTTTGAATAAAACTCTAATTACTAGACAATCTATTTATTGGATCCGAATGGATTGGCGTATCCTAGAGAACTGCAAGTGATCTGGTACATTTGTGATTAATCACTGACACATGCCAGTGATGCCAACTATCCTAACTAAGTAATCTGTACTAGTCCAAGAACATTTGTGGTACTACATATATTACAACGAGCGCCAGGAACGAGCTGCGAAAATGAAAGGGCACCGGCTTCAACAACTGCAACTGGATGGCGAATGCAGAAACAAGGAAGAATCAGGAGAGAGGAACCAAAGAAGGATGCGAAGACCCATACTTACAGGAACCGTTTCACTGGACTGGAAGAAGAAGATGACCTTGCAGATAATGTAAATGTAAGTCAGCAAAGTAGTCTTAGAATATCAAATAATAATAGGACTGAACTCCTTAATTTTAAGAATTTAAATTGTGATAATTTTGATAATTTTAAAAGCGCTAAAAATAGGGCTATGGGCGAACATAGGGAAAATAATCTAAAAAATAAAAGTAAGAAGATTCCCCCAATTGTAGCAAGGGATTGTGATATTAAAAATCTTAGAAGTTTTTTGCTTACTAACAGGATTGAGGCTAGAATCGTGAATTTCAGGAATGATATTAGTAAAATTTACTCCGTCAGCATCGAGGATCGGAAACTAATTCTCGAAGCTCTTAAAGATAATATGGTGGAGTGCTATACTTACTCTACTGCAGAAGAAAGACCGCTAAGTGTTTTATTGAAGGGGTTACATCGAACCCAAGAAGTTCAGGATGTTATAACAGAATTTACGGAGAAGTTTGCGAAAATTGAGCCAATTAAAATCTGTAAGTTTTTTACCGAAAGGCAGAGAAAACTGGGACTGGACTCAGGGGTTCTTTCTGGTGCAGTTTAGGCCGGGGGTAGATGTCTCGGAAATTCTAAGTTCAAAGTTTTTCCTTCAACAAAGGGTAACATGGGAGAGGGTCAAAAGTCGTGGACCACCCCAATGCTTTCGTTGCCAAAACTTCGGGCACATAGCGAGTAATTGCGGAAAAAAATTGGCTTGTAGAAGGTGTGCCGAAGGACATCTAACAAAAGAGTGTCCGCTGAAGGAAAAAGAAAATTTTGAGGCGGTGAGAAAGTGTATTAATTGTGGGGCTGAGGGACATCCCTCAAATTACAAAGGGTGCCCCAGTTACGAGATATACAGGGTGTTCAGAGGTGGGAGGTCAATACTGCAGGGAGTGAAAGGTCAGACCGAGACAAGCAAAAAATCGTATGGGTGGGGGGGGGGGGCATCTCGCACCGTTTGGCAGTTACAGGGTGATTCGTAAATCAGGATTTTGCCTTATATGGGAACCGCTCTTGTATTTTTATCTTTTTTTCTACGCATCGCAGCGGCCCCAAACCGATTTCAAAAATCACTATTTGGAAGCCCTTTCCAAAAAAGTTTACACCACCCCCCTATCCCCAACCCCTTGGCCACAATCCCCCCTGCAAGTTGAAAAAATTAACTTTTATTTAACGATTTTTCACCTTTCGCCCCACTTTTCTCCCAAATTCATGTTATTAACATACCTACTTTTTATTTTTTTTAAGTTGCCTATCTAATTACCTTTACAAAAAGGTGCAACATGCCCAGGTAGAAAAGGGTTGCAAAAGTCCTGAAATTAAAACATCCTCACAGGTACCTAATTACTTTATTGCATCATAATGGAAAAAGTCGTTAAGTAAACAATTTTTATGACAGCAAGTTCGGAAATGTTTGTTTAGGAAACAGAGGTAGTACATTTTTATTATTTCAGCAAAACAGTAGTAAAATAATAAATGTAATCTCGTTAAATAGCGTTATTAGATTATTATATCCAGTATTGACTCCTAAGTATCCTGACGCTCCGTTTCTAATACCTCCTATGAATTATGGTATAAAAATGGGTGAGTTTGAAAGGACATTGACCACAGTTGAAGAAGCAAGCGAAAAGAACGGGTGTTTAATAGAAAAAATTAAGATAAAATGGCAGAATTCAGTGTTGACGAGTATGCCGATATAATTTACGTGTACGGTTTAGTAGAAGGAAATGATAATGAGGCCGTACGAGAATACCAAAGGAGATTCCCGAATCGGCGGGTACCCGACAGAAGGGTATTTTCAAGGACTTTCAGAAGGTTAAAAGAAACCGGAAGTGTAACCGCCCCCAGAGCAGAAACGCGAGCAGGAAAATCGGCCGATTCAGCGGACCCCGACCAACAAATCCTCAACATCGTCAGGAACAGCCCTGTAATAAGCATCAGGCAGGTCGCACGAAGGTCAGGATTGTCTTCAGGGAGAGTTTGGACCGTTGTGAACCGAGAGGGACGACATCCATACCACCATATCCCGGTCCAAGCACTACAGGAAGGAGATTCTGAAAGACGATTGCAATTTGCACTTGGCTGTACGAGTCTGACATCGAAAACAGAAGGTTTCTAGACCGAATTCTGTGGACGGATGAATCGCAATTCACCCGGGATGGCATCACAAACTTGCACAACCTCCACACCTGGTTAGATGTGAACCCACATAGGACCAGGTGTCGGTCCTTCCAGCAAAGATTTAGTGTCAATGTCTGGGCTGGCATTATCGGCAACCAGTTGACAGGACCCTTCATCTTGCCCCAAGTGCTGAATAGTCAGCTATACTCGGACTTTTTGGAGAATACCCTTCCGGATCTGTTGGAGGACATCCCCCTGGCCACCAGAAGCGCAATTTATTTACAGTTCGACGGAGCACCTGCGCATACTGGGAACATTGTTAGGGCAAGGTTAAATGAAAATTACCCAGAGCGCTGGATTGGACGAGGTGGACCGATTCCTTGGCCTGCTAGGTCACCGAACCTTACTCCACTGGACTTTTTCTTATGGGGAATGATGAAAGATGAAGTTTACTCAAGACTAATCAACACTAGAGAAGAATTAGTTACCAGGATTGGGACTGCAGCCACGAAAATACGGGAGAGACTGGTTACCATAGACCTGAAACGTGAAATAAGACCAAGGCTACTTGCATGCATCGAAACTGGCGGAGAACATTTTGAACAGCTTTTAAAGGACAAACGTTTTAATTGTAATTAGTTTTTAAGCAAACAAAATATATTTTTTAGTTAACTTCAGTATAATTTCTTAAAAATTCAAATTATCATGATTTTCTGTAAAAGGATTTTTGTAAATAAATTTTCGTATCCTTTTCCTATCTGGGCATGTTGCACCTTTTTGGAAAGGTAATCAGATAGGCAACTTAAAAAAAATAAAAAGTAGGTATGTTAATAACATGAATTTCGGAGAAAAGTGGGGCGAAAGGTGAAAAATCGTGA
The DNA here is from genome assembly GCA_949715965.1 of Dysmachus trigonus. Taxonomy (NCBI): domain Eukaryota; kingdom Metazoa; phylum Arthropoda; class Insecta; order Diptera; family Asilidae; genus Dysmachus; species Dysmachus trigonus. Next base: position 48,082,335 of record OX454321.1, read on the forward strand.
AATAAAAGTTAATTTTTTCAACTTCCAGGGGGGATTGTGGCCAAGGGGTTCGGGATAGGGGGGTGGTGTAAACTTTTTTGGAAAGGACTTCCAAATAGTGATTTTTTGAAATCAGTTTGGGGCCGCTGCGATGCGTAGAAAAAAAGATAAAAATACAAGAGCGGTTCCCATATAAGGCAAAATCCTGATTTACGAATCACCCTGTAACTGCCAAACGGTGCGAGATGCCCCCCCCCCACCCATACGATTTTTTGCTTGTCTCGGTCTGACCTTTCACCCCCTGCAGTATTGACCACCCACCTCTGAACACCCTGTATAGAGACAAGAAAAAAGAGAAATCAAAAAAAGGACTTGGAAACCGCGACAATTTTCCTAATGTAGGGACAGGGATTTATAATGTAAAAAAAGGAGTGAGCTACAGCGATGTAGCAGCTCAAGGCACAAGTTTTAACAGCTCCAGATTTAAACAAGCTGAATTTCGCAAGGACACAGGGGCTGAAGGGAACAGGATTGGTGACTTTCTTGATCTCTCCATGGAACTCTTTGGGCAACCGCTGGAAGAGGTCCTGAGTAAAATAAACGCATTCATGGCTAGAGTTGAAAAAATGAAGTCGACAATGGAGAAGAGACAGGCCACAATACTTTTCCTCATGAATATCTGTAATGGTAAATAAAGATTTAAATTTCTTAGAATTAAATACTCAGTCCCTAATAGGAAACTATAGGAGATTAGAACTCCTGAACCTGATAACAATTCACAAATCGGATTTTGTCCTGGTCTCTGAGACGAGACTTAAAGAAAAACATAAAATTGATTTCCCGAACTATACAACTATACGAAACGATACGGGACAAGGGGTGGCCCTTTTTATAAAAAACAAATATTCTTTTAATAAATTATCGGTGCATATACCAGGCATACCAATAGTACTGGCTGAGGTTGGGCTTAGAAACGGACATATTTTCAAAAAACTTCTAATAGGAAGCGTTTACATTCCATCGAACTGTGACGAAGGGGCCTTCCTTACACTACTTAATTTAATAAAGAATAAATACAATGATTTTGACTCTGTAGTGATTGGTGGTGACTGGAATGCCAACCACCAATCCTGGGGTAATATAAATAATAATTCCATTGGAAACAAGCTTAGAGATTGGATTGATAATAACAGAGCAATATCAGGGTTGGAAATAATAGCACCGAGAACGCCCACTTTTCCTCAAGGGGGGTCAATATTGGATTTTTTCATAAGCACGGAGGGGTATTCACGTAGACTTTTCTCTAACTACAGCTGCAAAACAGTAGAGTCTTTTTCCGATCATTTTGCGGTCACACTCTCTGTTAATCTTGGCGATTTCGAAATATCCTTGAGTAAACCTAAGGAATCTGAAATCTATCGGAATGTCGACTGGAAGACTTTTAAAAAAAACTTGGAGGAGTCAATTTTAACGTTACCACCTATAAATTGCAACCTTACAAACACGGAAATAGACCACTGGATTACAAAATTTAACGATCTTATAATTAAAATAAAAGAAAAATATATTAAAAAAGCAGCAGTTATCTCGAAGAAATATAAAGATATTCCGAAGTTTATAATTAAACTAATTGAGATTAAAAGGAGATGGAGCAAAGATCTAAAAAAAATATACCACAGAACACTGAACAGGGAAAATAATGAATATCGAAGTTTATCTTCAAAAATTAATCGGTTAAAGAAAATCATTTCGGACAGAACTACCATCCACATGAACGAAAAATTCCAGGAAAGGCTGAAAAAGATTAGACCCGGTCCTCAGGCGTTTAAGGAAATATTCAATATCACAGGAAAAAAGAAAATAAATAACCCTGACACTGTAAAAATGGGACATGCAGAATTCTCTAATACTAAAGAAAAATTTAAAGCGTTTGAAATTTTTTATAGAGACCTATATAAAGAAAAATCTCCGTCTTACACTCCAGGATTGGTGGAAGAAATAGAAAACTGTATACGACATTTCTATAACGAAAATTCGTGCTCTGAAGTTATGACCCCTTTAGTTAATTTCGACAATTTGGAAAATGCCCTGAACAACAGAAATTATCTATTTGTTACACCTAAAAGAGTAACCTCGATTATAAGGTTCAAGCTGAACGGGAAAAAATCTAGTGGTCCAGATGGAATATCCAATTTTTTAATAAAAAAATTTCCAGATAAAGCAATTACTTACCTAACTATCATTTTCAATCATTGTCTGAATAATAGCTATTTTCCCACTGCCTGGAAAACAGCTAAATTAATACCGATTCAGAAAAATAAAAAGTCGAATGATGTTAGTAACTTTAGGCCAATACAATTATTATCAAATATTGGTAAAATTTTAGAGAGGATCATGGCAGAAGAATTCGACTTTCACACTGAAAATGAAAAGGTAATTCCTGACTACCAATTCGGCTTTAGAGCGGAACACTCTACAAATCATGCATTATTTAAATTCCATAGCGATATAACATCCAACCTGAAAACAAAAAAATGTACAGTTACATGCTCACTGGACATTGAAAAGGCTTTTGATCGTGTATGGACAAAGGGCTTAATTTACAAATTATTGGCATATTCTGTTCCAGTACCGTTGGTTAGAATGTTCTTGAGTTTTCTCTCGGACAGGAAGCTGGTAGTCTTCCTGGATAATACGGAATCTAACCCAGTAAGAGTTAACTCGGGTGTCCCTCAGGGTTCGATAACAGGCCCCAAGTTGTACAATTTTTATCTCTTGGATTTTCCCCATACTAGAACTAGCAGTACGGGTGAAACACTTTCTGAGGCCATGCTCTATGCGGATGATACACTGCTGTACGCACATAATATAAATCCTTCAGTGGCATTAAAAGAAGTTACGGAACATCTTAAGGAAATAAAAGATTACTACGAGACCTGGGAAATAAAAATAAATCTCTCCAAAACCGAATTAATTTGTTTTAGGAATTCAGCCACCAATGCACCTGCCGGAACTGTAAAAAAAAGTAAAAATCTCAAGATAAAGTTAGATAATACGGAAATTAAAAATAAAGAAAGTATTAAAAAAATTTTCTAATGAATTTATTTATAATAATGCTGACATTGTTCCATTCCTGAAATATTCCATAGCACTAGGCAAAAAAATTTTAGATACTCTTCCGAACCACCCTAATTTTTTAATAAAAAAGACAGTGCAAGATAACTTAAATGCAAACCTTGAAGACTATTACCCTTCGCCCATGGCCTTAGTAAATAGCTCTTCCCAAAGGTATCTAGAAGACGTAAGTAGCGCTAATCAGATCCCTAAATTTTATAAATCTGCCTTTGTAGGAAAACAAAATAGAAGGTAAAGAGCTAATATTATTATTATTAATAAGAACGACGCGACAACCATTGTTAAGTAGTCTAGCATAAGAGAAAAAAAATAAGAATTAAATATATAAAATAAAATAAAAATTAATAATAAATGTACTGATATGTAATTTTTGACGATTTTGAAATAATTATATTAAATATTAAAGACTGTGATCTAAATAACCGGAGAACGCGATAGGTATGCAGCTCGCCCTAGCGTCTTCAAAAAAAAAAAAAAAAAAAAATGTAATTAAAATGATTCAAATCAAAGAATGTGATCTAGGAAAATTTCTATAAGAAATATTATAATAAGTCATTAAGTACCTGTTACACCCTAGAAAAAGAATTTATGTAACATATCATTTAAGGTAGGTGTCTAGTCTAGAGAGAGAAAAATGAGCTCATTTTCAAACATTTATTTCTCGGCTTCTATGCTAGGTAAAACAATAAATTTTTAACCAGGACATTATGTTAAGCATATAGAATAGGAACGTTTTTTTTAATTTTCTCCAGCAGTTTATAAAAAATTTGTAGAGGGCGCCAAAGTCGAGGCTGCAGAAAAAAAATGTCTCCATGGCGGACAACTAATCTCCGGATCTGCAAGTCTGAAACAAAAACAAAAAACGTCATTTTATAGAGGAAGGTTTGCCACGTGGTAATTCACCACGGTTTGACAAAAATCGATAATAAAAAAAAAAATAGCGACTTTGGAAAAATATTGTTCAAAAATTGACCTATTTTTGCACCGTTCATGTCCTGTAAATTTTGATATTGTGAATTTTCTTTTTTTTTTGTGGTGGATTACCACACAAAACACCTTAATATAGGATCGTACAAAATTTTATCAAAATCGACCGAGCGGTTGCGGAGATTACCTGTCCGCCAGTTGAAAAAAAGTGATTTCGAGGAAAACGCTTTTAAAGTCTCCAGCTGCCAACCGGGCGCTCCCACTCGTCCCTATAAAAACCGCTGTAACTTTTTATCTATAGCGAATTTCGTCACCAATTTTCGAGAGGTGATTATACACAATACAATACGTTGGAAAATGAAAAAAAAAACGAATTTCTGAAAATTCTAGACTAGACACCTACCTTAAATGAGAAGGAAATTATAAGTCATTCGACTATAAATATTACCCAGAGGAGCCGATGAGGAACGGAACTTGCGGCTTACGGCTTGCGGGGTCGTTCAGCACCGGCCTCTCTTGGTAAGCTCTGTTAAAATACTTCATTAAATTCTAAAATGAACTTTTGTAATTCAATGTACCTAGTCAGCTGCAGTGATAGGATACATATGCAATCCACATTTGTCACATTGTATAATGTGGTTGGAACATGAATATATATGTATTCCCCTTAGTTTCTAAGTGTTGTTAGACTGTGAGTCAAATCTCAAGTGCAATCACACATTGGTTGCTGTGTGAATTTTAACTGTGTAATGATATCGATTCAATATACTTATAAGACTCGTTTGTATGAAAATATACTATATATGTATAGGTCGACCTATACGTAGCCAAACGTGACAGCTCGGAAAAATTGTAAACGTTTTAAGTAATAAGGTTCAATGTAGTAGAGTATACAAGTTGTAAGAAAAGTCAACCAATAAAGAAAATCTGAATCTGAATAACGCTTTCAACGCACTCAAAGCGCATAACGTGTATATTGGGTTTCCACCTTAACCCTCAACGGACACACTATCACTGTCACGAGATTTGGATGCACAGGGTTAGTGACACCCGACAATTTCCATCGCAACGGAGCGCAGAGTTGAACTGGCAGAAATCGTTTTTTTTCTTTATCTTATTAGTCATGTGATATAGACAAAAATTATGCACCACAAAATACCAAAAAATTTAAAACGTTTAAGATTATAAAGCGAGGAAGAAGAATTAAATGCAAAAAAATAGTAATTTGTATGCGGGCTCTGGGTACAGGGTTACCGTAAGCCAGTGCGGCCGTTGAGGGTTAATTCGGAAAATTTGTGTTTAATTCCCTTAATGGGTTATGTGGGTTTTGAATTCCAAAGAAAATCACAATTTTTCGGATTTTTTTTATGAAAGGACAATGGGCATTTTGGTACCACCCTCCAACAGCAATAATTTTTGTATCATTGAATAGGTCTTAACTATACAAACAATATTTTCTATGGACACTTTCACGAATTCATAGTCCGTCCGGAGATATTGCGTTATGAAAATGTAAAAAAAATATTTTGTTATTTTATTTTAGTACATTTTTATTACACTTATGTACTTAAACTAAGCTCATTTTGGTACCACCCTCCACAGCAATAATTATTGTAATCGTTGAATAAGTCTTAACCATATAAAAAACATTTTTACTATGGCCACTTTCACTAATTCATAGTCCGCTTGGAGATATCGCGTTATGAATATGTAGAAAAATATAACTTGCTACGTATTACATAGATACGTGCTTGCCGCTAACTCAGGGAGGAAGGGCGGGGTACAATTTCCTTCTAAAACAACATAAAAAGGGCGCCACGTGATTTTTTTTCTTTTGGTGAAATCACGAAACCGGTGATTATAAAATGATCACAATTTTTTTTTAACACATTATAAACAATTTATTTGGGCGTAAAGCAATGTACAACTCGCAAAAGCAATATACAATTCAAGAAAAGCAAGGTACAACTCAAGAACAGCAGTTCGTTCTACTTAGGTTACTACGTATTACGGTTAGGGCCGATCGCGCCTATGTCCGCCGAAAAAAAACAAGAAAAGAAAAGAACTCCGCCACCAAAACCGAAGCGAACATACCAATTATAAATATATATATATAGGTTGTAATATTAAAATAATATCAACAGCCTTTCAAAAAAACAAAAAGGAAAGACTTACTTTTCCTAGATCCTTCCCCCGCCGATAAACTCCCACTTCCTTTTGATACATCCTCTTTTCCTTTATTTCCTCGGCTTACTTTTTTTTCTTATACTTTCTTTACTTTTTTTCCTTTACTTTACACTTTCCCGAGCTTAACTTGAACGACCTTTCCAGAAAAACTTAAACTTCACTTGCCCTGTCCGTCAGGGCCACCTTGAACTTTCGCCGGTCACAAACTGAGTGAGAGTGATCACCGCAAGGCTCGATCTTCCGCCGGCCAGCTGCCCACCTCCACCGGAATTTCGAAACCATGTGGACAACCTGACATTGGGACATAAGGCAATCTGGTCGAAAGCTCCAAATGGGAAGTAACCTTAATTTCGACATTACGTCCTTTTGAATTGAAATTTTCTTTTGTTCTAACTTTTCTTTTGTAAAATTTTCTTTTAATCATATTGATTATTATTTTTCAACTTTAATTAAATCTTTCTGTTTAGATTCCTTTTTCTTCTTTTTTTGATCGGCAGGGGAGTGGAACTTGTGCTTACTAAAGCCCTTTTTCAACCTTGAGATTACTTTGAGATTATATTCGGCAGACAAAGCGCAAACGACCTATTTAATTTTTCTAATGCTACTTTCCTACTAGGAAAACATATTCACAATAGAATTCTAATCAATTTCAATTTACAATTTAATAAGAATAATTTCAAAAGAGGCTTAAATCATGCTTATTATTATTAAGATTGTGCTTACTAGATATAATTATTAATTCATGGAAAAATCTACTTGGAACTAGCTAAAAGCTTACTAAAGATAATAAAAAAAATTTAGTAAATAATAAAATTGGAGAATACGCCCAAATACCAATTCCTTAAAACTAAGTGCTGCGATAATCCCGGAGTGCGAGTGGTGAAACAAGGAGCGGTTATTATCATCGGGGCAAAGCGGAAGGTGAGTCGAGACTGTTGAGCTATAATTGGTGATGTCCAGTGTTGCCGTGTATACTTTTGTGTGTGTGTGTGTGTGGTTATGTGTATATGAGCGTGTGCCTGGTTGATAATTGGTGATGTCCAGTGTTGCCGTGTATACTTTTGTGTGTGTGTGTGGTTTTGTGTATATGAGCGTGTGCCTGATTGATAATTGGTGATATCCAGTGTTGCCATGTATACTTTGGTGTGTGAAATGCCATTGCGAAGTGTGAGCCTTGTCCAAAGTGGCCGAATAAGATGGAGATCCAGAACGGTCAAGCACCAGTGTGCAAGTACGACAATGTTACCAGATGAATAGAATCCCTGAAATTAACCCAAATCTTTTGCAGAATCAAACTTATCGACCAAAGAAACACCTAAGGACGTTACGACAGTAACCGGTAAGTATCCCCTCTCCAACCAACACCAACACAACAACAACACATATTTAAATCAAATCTTCTCTTCCAGGGTCCGCTGAATCATCTTAAAATTAGCCTGTAACATTCCCTCCCCTTCTTCCGGGAGATTTCCCCGAAATCTCACAAAATCCTAATACCATACAGCCAGGGTCCTAGCAAACTTTTCCCCCCAAAAGCGTGATCTATTCAATTCAACAAAATTCCACCAATTCACCACCACTTTTCAAGCTTAATTCTTGAATCTCAAAATTCTAAAGTCCGCCAGGGCTAGGATCCCATAATAATCAAAAAAAAAAAGGTTAACCTCTACCCTCAATTAATGACCACTAAACTATCGAAATACCTCCTGCAGAGGACATTTTTCCCCGATCTGGAGAGTCGTATGTTATCCCTATATATGTAGGAAGTGCACTAAAAACAAAAATCATCTCGGCGATCCACCGTGCGAATGGAGCTAGCATCTTCTGACACTCGCCCGCATCTCTGACCCCATCGAAGAAAGGTGTTGCCGGACCTAGGGCTAGAGATGGAGATGATAAAGAAATTTTGTATATAAAAAAAAAAATAAAGAACTTAAGGAAACCTCCTTGCTGGCCCCTGTCGTTGGCAACTCCAACTGTTTAACTAGCTGGCGTGCAAGGCCACCAGATCATCGACACCACAAAAAAAATCAGACTAGGCAGAGAAAAAGGAACTACATAATTGCATTTACTTTGGAATTCCCGTGAAGCGGGTTACCAATATTGGGTTGAAATACATAAGGCGGAAAATTGCAAAAATAAAGCACAAGAGGTATGTCAACCGCATAACACTCGTCATAGGCGGCTTTCCCGACAACCTATCGATACCCAGAGAAGCTGGTTGGATGCCTTGTTAGGGCCACCAAAAAAAAAGAACAACTCGTCTATTCATCCCCCTCAAGCTCTCTCGGATGATACAGTTTGAGATCTTTAGCGTGCCAAACCCCTACGTTTTTCCCAGCACCATTGATTAATTCATAAGTCCATGGTGAGACCACTTTGGCAATGCGAAACGGGCCTATATATTTCGGTGCTAATTTTGCATTAAAATATTTTGAAGCTTCTGACAAAACAAAGTTCCTTCGCATGACTTCGTCGTTTACGAAAAATTTCTGATCCCTTCTACGCAAGTTGTAAGAATGTTTGGAAACCTGAGAAGCTTTTAACAATCGCTCTCTAATGTCTTTTCTTACTTCCGCCAAAGCTTTTGCTCGAGTAGAAAAATTCAGATCTTTGTTCCTACCAGTTTGGTCGTATGATTCCCCGTGTGTTACCATCTCCCTACCGAAATTTACGAAAAATGGTGTAAGCTTTAATACTTCGTGTACTGAGGTACGGATCGCACAGGCAACTTTGGCCAACTATGAATCCCATGAACGATGGTTGTCCGCCACGTAAGCTCGAAGCATAGTTTTTACCACCTGATTAGTCCTTTCGGCTGGGTTTGCTTGGGGATGATAAAATGCCGTGTATCTTATTTTACAGCCATAGCCCTCACACAGCTTTTGAAATTCTTTGCTTCTAAATTGTGGACCGTTATCGCACACTAGAGTCTTTGGGACGCCAAACAAAAGAAAAATGTTATCTTCGAGATTTTGGCAAATGGATTTAGTACTAGCCGATCGTAAAGCGAAGAACAGTGGGAATTTACTAAGCAAGTCCGACACCGTAAGAATGTACTTAAAACCTCGATTTGACCGTGGCAAAGGACCAATTAAGTCCATACATATTGATTCCCATGGGAAATTTGCAACAGTACGACTAGCCATGAGACCTGCGGGTTTCTTTAGCTCAGGTTTAGTAGCTTGGCAAATTTTGCATCGTTTTACATACGCAGCCACATCGGATTTCATTTTCGGCCAGTAAAATCGTTGCGCCAAGCGCTTATAGGTTTTAAAATCTCCACCATGACCAGAAGTAGGTGAATCGTGTGCTTTATACAGGATCTCTTTCCTTCTACACTTCGGCACAACTTGCTTCCACGTATCGCTTTCTAGAGCTAACTCTGGATATTTACTCTTTACGTATTTGAATAGTACTCCTTCTTCGTATCTCCAATCAGAAAATTTCGCAGGCCAACGCTGTACATTTTCAACGGTCCTCGCATACCACTTATCTTCAATGTCTTTACCCACCTGAACACAATCAACAACCGGGACAGAACGAGAAAGCCAATCTGGCAGCAAGTGTTCTTTTCCTTTTCTATGAATTATTTCAAAATCGTGCTGCTGAAGGCGCATAGCCCACCTTGCCAGTCTACCCACCGGATCTTTTAAATTATGGAGCCATTTCAAAGAAGCATGATCTGTGACGACTGTAAAATGGCTTCCTTCGATGTAAAGTCTCAATTTTTCAACTGCCCACAGCACTGCCAGGCATTCCCGCTCCGTTGTAGAGTAATTGCGCTCGCAGCGATTTAATGACCGACTCAAAAATGCAATCACTCTCTCATCATCACCTATCTTCTGAGTTAAGACGGCACCTACTCCGTAACCGGAAGCATCTGTATGTATAATGAAGGGATATTTAAAACCCGGACATGTTAAGATGGGTGCACTAACGAGACTATTTTTAACAAGTTGAAAAGCTTCCTCACACTTGTCATACCAAACAAACTTATTATTCTTTTTCAGAAGTGCAGTTATGGGAGCGATTACAGTCGAAAATTTCGGCATAAACCTTCTGTACCAAGCGACTATGCCTATAAATCTCCGGACTTCTGAAACATTTTTAGGGCTTTGGATCTCCAAAATGCAATTAACTTTTTCAGGATCGACTTGTAATCCTTGCTCTCCCACTATATACCCTAAATATTTGAGTTCCGGACGGCAAAACTCACACTTTTCAAAATTTATGACCAGTCCCGCTTGATACAGACGATCTAGGACCTCTTTTAAAACTCGCTTATGTTCTTCAAAACTTTGAGTGACGATTATAATGTCATCTAGATATACAAAGACGTTCTCTTCGAGATTGCCAGATAATACATTATCTATAAGGTGCTGCCACGTCGCTGGAGAATTGCTTAATCCGAAAGGCATTCGACAGAATTGGAAAAGCCCTCTTCCGGGAACCGTGAAGGCAGTGTATTGCTTCGATTTTTCTTCGAGTGGCACTTGCCAAAAGGCCGACTTTATGTCCAAGGATGACATGTATTTGGCATCTCTGAGTCTGTCAAGTGTGGCTGACACATAAGGTAAGGGATACGCATCTTTCTCAGTCACCTTATTTAACTTTCTGAAGTCAACACAGAAACGATATTTTCCATCTTTCTTCCGTACCATAACGATTGGTGAAGACCACGCACTGTTGCTTGGTTCCACAACTCCCAACTTTAACATATGGTCCAGCTCTTCATTTATTATCTCCCGTATGGCTGGCGAAACAGGATAGTACCTTTGCTTAATCGGTGGAGAATTTGTCTGTATGACATGCTCCACTTTATTCGTACGGCCTAAGCCCTCTCCCATTTTACTCTTAGCTTTATCCACAATCTCATTTAAAACCTTTTTCTCCTCAACCGAGAGCTTGGACTGGGATTGTAAAGCATTTACAACATAATTGGTCTCCAAACCCGAGAACTGCCAGGAATTGTCAGCAAAATCCGCTTGAATACACATCGTGCGCCAAAAATCTATCCCGAGAATAATACTGTGTGGAAATTTTGGAATAATCAACACGTCGACAATTTTAATTTTACCATTAAGTTCGATAGGTACGCTAACTTCACCGAGAATATCTACTACTCCGCCATCTGCAACAGTAACCTTACGCGCAGTCGAAGCTCTAAGCTTCAATTTCGTACCTTCAAGGATCTACCAACCCTCTCCGCCAATGACTGTTCTTGTCGCACCCGAATCAAGAAGACCACAAAATTTAGAACCCAAAACTTTCACTTCGAGATGAGGACGTGTATCGTTTTCTACCTTCGTGAAAACATAATCCACTAGCGTGTTATACTCGTCCTTATACTCAATTATTTTGTCTACTTCTTTGGCGGCGGTTTTATGGGACTGGCTCGGTCTGCCGCTTAGACCTGAGCCCCGCTTACGTTTCCCGAACTCTGACTTGGCTGACCAGAACTACCACGATTATTAAAATTTCCACAATTGCTGCAGTTGGGACGTTTTACACCTTGTTTCCCACAACCATAACATTTCAAATCTGATTTACAAAATCTAGCTATGTGCCCAGGGTTTCCACACCTAAAGCACTTCCAGTCGGCTTTATTGCGCAATTGATTAGAATTATCCACAGCTGATACCAACGGGCGATCAACTGCTACGTAAGCCAAGTCTGGCTCCAAAAGTGGACTACTTTTCTTGGAAGGGGGTGGTGTAAAAGCTTCCACTGACGACCTAACAGCCTCTAAACGGCGACCAAACTCGGTTAATTCCTGCAGCGATTTAAACTCCATCAATCCCAACTGGGTTTGATAAAATGGATTGATATTTCTTCTAACTATTTTTAGCTTTTGAGGTTCAGTAATTGGATCTGTCATGCGTGAGAACATGTTACTCATAACAGCAATATACATGCCTATTGACTCCTCTTTACCCTGCGTTCGTTTCTTAATCTCCTCCAACAGCCTCTCATCGTAATCAGCAGGAAGAAATTCTTTCTTGAGCTCTTTGACTAAAGACGACCACGAGTTAGCTTTTGATTTATTCGCACGATACCAAAGGAGAGCTCGACCTTTAAAAAGGTCTAGAGCAGACTTGTATAATTGCTGATTACTTACGCCTCGGGCTTCAGCTAATTCCTGTACTCTATCAAGAAAAGAGTTTAGCGATTGCCCACTTTCCCCACTAAACTTCACAGCCCACTTGTGTATATTTATGCGCGCATTGGAATTCAGAACACTAACAAATGACGTGTGCAATGTCGTATCATCAGCATTTTCTGAAGAATCGCTTTCTTCCGGCTCACCCGCAGCTTTGGACTTTATGCCTGACAAAGCTATTATAAGCTCAGCTCGAATTCGCGATTTTTCCTTTTTCTCCCTTTCTTCCACTGCCTTAATCCGACCAAGCCTACTAAAGGACCACTCTATTTTCGTGACTATCTTTCGGAAATCGGAAGAATCAGAATCACCAACGAAAGCTTCTGTCAACGAATTAATCTCTTCTAATTTTCCTTTCAGCGCCTCCAGGTCCTCTTCGATCGTGAAAGGATACGGCTCAACTACAAGTTGTCGACCTTCTTTCTCGGCTTTAAAAGCAGCTCTCAAACTAACTCGCATCTCGTCAACTTTACCAACTGGGAGATCTCTAATAGTGAGCTCATACGTAAGCTCATCTTGATTAAGACGATTGATCTCCATTTCGGAAATACAAAGCAATAATAAGCCGAATATACAAATAGAAAAGCCAAAATCCCGCAAAATCTTTCAAAAGGAAAAATCAATAAATCAACTTCAGGCTGATACCGAGCTAAACCTTGACTCCTTCAACAAAAACCTTTAGAATTCCAAGTTCTCTTTTCCGCTAAACAAAATCCAAAGTTTTTTTTCTAACCAAAATTGAACCCAATTTGATTTTTTTTTTCTAAACAAAATGTTCAAAAATTTTTTCTAAACAATATTCAACCCAGTTTGAGGAAACAATTTTTTTTTTTCTTTTATCCACAGTCCGGGAAAAAAATATGGCACTCTCCCAATCAATCTCTATTTCAAAACACAGACGGGAATCCAGAATTCAAGCTCCGTACATACCGTTGCAAAAAAAAAGAAGACCCAAAACCCAAACTACCTGTAAAAAGAGGATACTATCTTCCCAAGCTAAATAAAAAAAAATTGCCGATCCCATGAAAAGATAATTTATATATGTATATTTATTATAATTATTATTATTATTTTTTTTCTTGATTAATCGTATTTTACGATATTACAATTTGGAAGCGCAGAAGTTCATGCATCAAAACGATCACCAAAAATAGCAAAACCAAAAATATATTGAAGCTACAACTGAACTTCTGCACAGATCGTTAACGGTGCTTCGATATAACCGTACTTTACACTACTTATTGCTACACTCCATATAACGCATGCGACCAATTTACCGTTTACCACACTTGCTTTAACTGTTTTCTTTTTTTTTTCTTCCCTTTACAATCGCGAGCTGAAAAAAAAAAGTTATTTTGCCTTGCCCATAAAATTAAAAACCCAAAATAATATCGAACATTTTAATGGCCCCACGTTGGGCGCCAAAATTTTGCTACGTATTCCATAGATACGTGCTTGCCGCTAACTCAGGGAGGAAGGGCGGGGTACAATTTCCTTCTAAAACAACATAAAAAGGGCGCCACGTGATTTTTTTTCTTTTGGTGAAATCACGAAACCGGTGATTATAAAATGATCACAATTTTTTTTTAACACATTATAAACAATATATTTGGGCGTAAAGCAATGTACAACTCGCAAAAGCAATATACAATTCAAGAAAAGCAAGGTACAACTCAAGAACAGCAGTTCGTTCTACTTAGGTTAGTACGTATTACGGTTAGGGCCGATCACGCCTATGTCCGCCGAAAAAAAACAAGAAAAGAAAAGAACTCCGCCACCAAAACCGAAGCGAACATACCAATTATAAATATATATATATAGGTGGTAATATTAAAATAATATCAACAGCCTTTCAAAAAAACAAAAAGGAAAGACTTACTTTTCCTAGATCCTTCCCCCGCCGATAAACTCCCACTTCCTTTTGATACATCCTCTTTTCCTTTATTTCCTCGGCTTACTTTTTTTTCTTATACTTTCTTTACTTTTTTTCCTTTACTTTACACTTTCCCGAGCTTAACTTGAACGACCTTTCCAGAAAAACTTAAACTTCACTTGCCCTGTCCGTCAGGGCCACCTTGAACTTTCGCCGGTCACAAACTGAGTGAGAGTGATCACCGCATGGCTCGATCTTCCGCCGGCCAGATGCCCACCTCCACCGGAATTTCGAAACCATGTGGACAACCTGACATTGGGACATAAGGCAATCTGGTCGAAAGCTCCAAATGGGAAGTAACCTTAATTTCGACATTACGTCCTTTTGAATTGAAATTTTCTTTTGTTCTAACTTTTATTTTGTAAAATTTTCTTTTAATCATATTGATTATTATTTTTCAACTTTAATTAAATCTTTCTGTTTAGATTCCTTTTTCTTCTTTTTTTGATCGGCAGGGGAGTGGAACTTGTGCTTACTAAAGCCCTTTTTCAACCTTGAGATTACTTTGAGATTATATTCGGCAGACAAAGCGCAAACGACCTATTTAATTTTTCTAATGCTACTTTCCTACTAGGAAAACATATTCACAATAGAATTCTAATCAATTTCAATTTACAATTTAATAAGAATAATTTCAAAAGAGGCTTAAATCATGCTTATTATTATTAAGATTGTGCTTACTAGATATAATTATTAATTCATGGAAAAATCTACTTGGAACTAGCTAAAAGCTTACTAAAGATAATAAAAAAAATTTAGTAAATAATAAAATTGGAGAATACGCCCAAATGCCAATTCCTTAAAACTAAGTGCTGCGATAATCCCGGAGTGCGAGTGGTGAAACAAGGAGCGGTTATTATCATCGGGGCAAAGCGGAAGGTGAGTCGAGACTGTTGAGCTATAATTGGTGATGTCCAGTGTTGCCGTGTATACTTTTGTGTGTGTGTGTGTGTGTGTGGTTATGTGTATATGAGCGTGTGCCTGGTTGATAATTGGTGATGTCCAGTGTTGCCGTGTATACTTTTGTGTGTGTGTGTGGTTTTGTGTATATGAGCGTGTGCCTGATTGATAATTGGTGATGTCCAGTGTTGCCATGTATACTTTGGTGTGTGAAATGCCATCGCGAAGTGTGAGCCTTCTCCAAAGTGGCCGAATAAGATGGAGATCCAGAACGGTCAAGCACCAGTGTGCAAGTACGACAATGTTACCAGATGAATAGAATCCCTGAAATTAACCCAAATCTTTTGCAGAATCAAACTTATCGACCAAAGAAACACCTAAGGACGTTACGACAGTAACCGGTAAGTATCCCCTCTCCAACCAACACCAACACAACAACACATATTTAAATCAAATCTTCTCTTCCAGGGTCCGCTGAATCATCTTAAAATTAGCCCGTAACAAACTTTGTTATTTTAGTATATTTTTATTTAACTTATGTGCTTAAACTAAGGCCTGGTTTACACATCTGACAAGTGATTAGTGCAGGTGTTAAGTGTTTAGTAGACCTGTTAAGTGTTAAGCGTTAAGTAGGTGTCCAATATTGATTAGTGGCACTGCTTAGTACAGCTCAGACGTTCAGTACATTTCAAGTGTAAACATGGATGAGCAAGTGCACCTGAAAGTTGGTGAATTGATTAGGGACGTTATAAATATAAACAGTTACGTTAACCATATTGCGTAATATCTAAAAAAATACGCATATCGGACTGAGCGGGCGATCGAGGGGAAGGGGAGGGGAGCGGCTACTTAACAGTAAAATAGAACGCGCTTCTATTTGCTACTAAGCACCTAACACTTGTCACTCGCACTTAACAGTGCCTGTCCACACGGGCTAAACACTAAACACACTAAACACTCGCACTTAACTCTTAACTATTTAATACAGCATATTCGCAACCGTATCGACTACCCTCAAAGTGGTACCTTTCACTAGACACAGTCACAAATGATGCAGATTCTTAAATGAAGTCTAAGTCTAGCAGTAGACTGAGATGACAGTCATGGTGTGGATGATGATTTACCCCCAAAAAGCGATATTTAGTAGTGATCTAATCCCTCACAAACAGTTAATTCGACATCAGTAACAACTGATAGAATAAAAAGCTCGAAGTCGATTATCTCCGAATGGACAACAAATCGAGACAAGCGCCATACATAATAGTATATATGGGACATTCCACGTCAACCGGGCCACCTAAATGACCAAAAATCATGGTGACCTAGAAAATTGTTTTTGGGCTTAAATTTTTGGTCTATCTTTACTCTTCAGAAATTGACCTGGCGTTTTGAAAAATTCAAAATGGCGGATCCAATATGGCGGCCAACTTTTCAAAAATGAACGAAATTTGAATAAAAAAAATACTATGATATTCTGCATAAAATTCTAAGTAAGAAATGTCTTTTGCAAATTTTTGAATAAAAATGCCGTTTTTGAGAAAAAAATTCATGAATTTTAAAAATTTTCTATCTTGATGAAATCCATATCGGCTATATTGGATCCGACATTTTGAATTTTTTTGACATCTGACATTGTATTCATCACTAGCAACCTCCTAGCACCTGAGTATTTTTTAAATCTTTCTAATATGCCAATTGTCAATTTTTTCCTATATAAGACCGAAATTTAGGATTTCATCTAGATAGAAAATTTTTAAAAATTCAGAATTTTTTGGACTATTTTTGGTTTTTTGGATCTGGCCAATTTTTCAAAAATCCAAAAATGTCTCGAAAAATTCTGAAAAAATTCACACGTGTTCTTTGGCTAATTATAAGCACTTTTTGTCATATAAAATTTATTCGTATAATTCGTCCTTTTTGAGTAAAAATATCACCAAATTTCATCATAAAAAAACTATTTTTGAAAAATTGGCCAGATCCAAAAAACCAAAAATAGTCCAAAAAATTCTTAAAAATTTGTATGTTTTCCTTGGCTAATTATAAGCACTTTTTGTCATATACAATTTTTTTGTAAAGTTGATCCTTTTCGTGTAAAAATATCGTGAAGTTTTTTATTACACTGCTGTACAAAATGGCCATTTTGCAAAAACCAAAGCAAAAAAAAGAATTCAAAACCATGGTTTTAGAAAGTGTAGACATCCGGACCGCGATTTCTGGTGGTCATATGATCATTCAATAGCAGTAACGACAAGATAATCGACTTTGAGACGAAAAATGACCAAAAAAAATCGGCACTTTTTTGAAAAAACCAAAAAAATTATAGGGTTCTTGAAGTTTTTATGCAAAACAAATGCCAGATTCTGAAAGAGCACCCTCAAAAACCCCTTATATACGAATTTGGATGAAATTCGCGCCAATTTGCTATTCGAATCGTACAATTGAACTTGCGTGCACAAAATCCTCGTTTTGCGCATTAATGGGTTAAGGGGTTATTCTACTGTTAAACGGGTAAAGAGCAGTATCTTTTTAAAAGTGTTGTAAAAAAAAAACTATTAGAGATATCAATTTGAAATTTTGCATGCATCTTTATTAATGAAAAAAATATATAATGGCATAGTTGATATATCAAAAAAATCGGTTAAAAAAACTTTAAACGCGATTTACTCAAAACGTGTTATTTTGGTGCGCGGTACATCGTAGAGAAAAAACTAATGAAGCGATTTAGCTAAAAATTTTTTTGCATAGTTATATATCAATTTTACACAGACTGAACCTAAATTGAGCCATAAAAATTGAAATTTGGTTATTTGGGAGCACTTTTTTCATCGAAAAAGCGTCCAAAATCGAGCATGCTATTTTCCAACACTTGTCAAATCGCGAAAATTTAATATTTATGGCTCAATTTAGGTTCAGTGTGTGTTTTTAGCTAAACTAATAAAATTTCATCGTTAAATTGATTGCAGATCACCTGGACGACCTGCGCAATGTACCGCGCAAACGACTCTGGCCGTCAGCGCGCGCTACATCAATCATAAACCGAAGCCGCCATTTTGTTTTTTTTTTTTAATCAACTATGCCATTATATATTTTTTTCATTAATAAAGATGCATGCAAAATTTCAAATTGATATCTCTAATAGTTTTTTTCTTACAAGACTTTTAAAAAGATACTGCTTTTTACCCGTTTAACAGTAGAATAACCCCTTAAGGGGACCTTTACTTTCAAAATCGGGAAAAAACACACTTTTTAAAAGTTTTTTTTTTAAAAGACTATTATATTTATGATCCTGAAACCTTTTGTACATTTTTGGTAAGATTATGAATAATATAAAAAGAATTTTTAAATGCAACTTTAGTTTATTTTAACGCCTGCAGATGGCGTCAACCAAAAGGCACTTTTAAAACGGCCCCATTTCTCCAGGACTTCCTGTAACAGATAGATTAAAAATTTTTAGTGGATTGTTTTCATAAGACACAATACTAGTACCTAAACCTAAAAAACCTTTTATTTTTAATGAATATATCATTTTATACACATTTTTCTAAAAAAGTTACAAAATGACTATAAGTTAGGGGTAAACTAACCTCCGCATAAAAAAGTGGGGGGGTAAAATAATATTTTTAAAGGTTTAGTTTCTAGTATATTTGATAACGAATCGAATGGCGTTTGGTTTGTTAAAATCGGTTGAATAGTTTTTGAGATACAGATGCGGCCATTTTCAAAAATGTGATTTCGAGAAAAACGCGTTCAAAGTTTTTGCTATATAATTTTTGCATATAAAATGCGTAGAGGTAGCGTTACAAATATAGGTATAACTTTTTTTCTTTTACGAATTTCTTAAAACCGTTTTAGGAGAGGGTTCGTATGATGTTAAGAAGCATTTTTATGAAAAAAAAACAACATTGATTTTTTTCCGATTTTGAAAGTAAAGGTCCCCTTAAGCTAAAGCTGACATTTCACCCATGATACAATTTTACGTGATTTGTGTTGATGATATCTTTTAAGGATTAAATCACAAAACCAAAAGAGACAGAGGTATTACGGAGGTTAACGGTCTTATTTTTAAACAATAAATGCGAAAAGGGCACATCTGTTAGAGTTGTGCCCTTTTCGAAATTATTTCTGTCCATGCCGTGACGTCGACAGTAGAAGGAAATACCAGAGATGTTCCTTTTCGAACATAATAGGTACAGGGATGCATTTAAAACACATTGGTATGAAAAAACGTATTTGTCAAAAAATGCGAGATGTTCCCTTTTCGAAATTTCTAATTCATTTGGAATCAGTGGCCTTAAAATATTCTCTGTATTAATTTTCATTGAAATTTATTGAGGTTGAGGAAATTCTGTCGCCATATTGGAACTGCTGCAGTTTACAATTTTCGCAATTTTGGATTCTTATTCTTTATTAAAAATAGCCTATGTCTCAAGTTGCAATATGTACACAAAATGAAGAATGAGGAAGGCGTGATTTATAAGAGATAAAAATATTTTCGATTTTACATAAAAAATATAAATTGTTATAGAAAAAAACATGATAAGAAATTTCATCAAGAACAACAACAAATTTGTTTGGAGACATCTCATGGGAAATTGCTTTCAAAAATGTCCGTTGTTCTAGGTGAAACTTGATATCATACATATGGTATATACTATACAATACTTAGGAAGGATATGATAACTATTTTTCCAAATTTTTTAAAGCTGTTTAAGGAAGGGTATTATAATATAATGAAAAAGGCAAAGAAAAAGAGTGTAACATATGTAGTATAAGTTAAATATTATTATTTTCAGTCTATGACTGGTTTATTTGAATGCCTGAACCCAACTTCAAGAATTTAGAATTAGGAGGTTATTTAAAAGCTACTCAGGTCACGTTGTCAGATGCGGCAGACATGTCGTCAGCAGTTCCCAGATTGGCCTCTGTCGCCTCGTGGTGTAACATGACCGCAGTGAAACGGGAGCGTCCTGGATGGCATGGGGACGTTAATTTGGATGTTTAAGCAGATTTTGCGTTAACATTCTCAGAAAGAGGGAATTTGGATGATCCTTGCGGTTTCAGCTAAGTATGATGTTGAACCTTGATTTTCAGGAACAGGATACGCTAGTGGTATAATGGCAATCGTTTCTATTGCTGGTGTGGTGGTCGCTGTATTTCGTTTGCGATTTTTAATTACTTTCAGAATAGTTGTTGTAATCAGAAAGGATAAGATCACCGTAGTTAGACCGAAATTTGTAAGATAACTCGTTCGGTTTTCTTTTTCGATTGACTTTATGTGTCCTGTGTTGTTTAGGTGTAATTCTTTTATGGCTTGAAGGGTTAAAACTTTCTCAAAGGTTCTGAAGGCAGAATCGGGTTGTACTATTGGAGGGAGTGGTTTCATGATGGAGACTTCTCTAGCTGTATATGTCTGTCTGTTAACCATAAGTGTCATATACAATTTTTTTGTAAAGTTGATCCTTTTCGTGTAAAAATATCGTGAAGTTTTTTATTACACTGCTGTACAAAATGGCCATTTTGCAAAAACCAAAGCAAAAAAAAGAATTCAAAACCATGGTTTTAGAAAGTGTAGACATCCGGACCGCGATTTCTGGTGGTCATATGATCATTCAATAGCAGTAACGACAAGATAATCGACTTTGAGACGAAAAATGACCAAAAAAAATCGGCACTTTTTTGAAAAAACCAAAAAAATTATAGGGTTCTTGAAGTTTTTATGCAAAACAAATGCCAGATTCTGAAAGAGCACCCTCAAAAACCCCTTATATACGAATTTGGATGAAATTCGCGCCAATTTGCTATTCGAATCGTACAATTGAACTTGCGTGCACAAAATCCTCGTTTTGCGCATTAATGGGTTAAGGGGTTATTCTACTGTTAAACGGGTAAAGAGCAGTATCTTTTTAAAAGTGTTGTAAAAAAAAAACTATTAGAGATATCAATTTGAAATTTTGCATGCATCTTTATTAATGAAAAAAATATATAATGGCATAGTTGATATATCAAAAAAATCGGTTAAAAAAACTTTAAACGCGATTTACTCAAAACGTGTTATTTTGGTGCGCGGTACATCGTAGAGAAAAAACTAATGAAGCGATTTAGCTAAAAATTTTTTTGCATAGTTATATATCAATTTTACACAGACTGAACCTAAATTGAGCCATAAAAATTGAAATTTGGTTATTTGGGAGCACTTTTTTCATCGAAAAAGCGTCCAAAATCGAGCATGCTATTTTCCAACACTTGTCAAATCGCGAAAATTTAATATTTATGGCTCAATTTAGGTTCAGTGTGTGTTTTTAGCTAAACTAATAAAATTTCATCGTTAAATTGATTGCAGATCACCTGGACGACCTGCGCAATGTACCGCGCAAACGACTCTGGCCGTCAGCGCGCGCTACATCAATCATAAACCGAAGCCGCCATTTTGTTTTTTTTTTTTTAATCAACTATGCCATTATATATTTTTTTCATTAATAAAGATGCATGCAAAATTTCAAATTGATATCTCTAATAGTTTTTTTCTTACAAGACTTTTAAAAAGATACTGCTTTTTACCCGTTTAACAGTAGAATAACCCCTTAAGGGGGTAGTCCAGTGAAAACAACTGTTTTTTCAACGATTTTTTTTTCATATTAGCAATTAATTTTTATTAAAAAACTTTTTGACATATGATAGTACAACTATTAAACTACACAAAAAAAAATTTTTTTTTTTCTTTTTATGAGTCATCCTGACAAAATGGCCGCTCCAAAAAAAAAATTTTTTTGTTGGCGGACGTCGAATCTCTGCAACGGTTCATTTGAAACAAAAAATTCAAACGAGGTTTTAATCTGTAGAACATTGGCTATCGTCGGAACTAGAATTATTAATTTTCAATAAAAAATAACAAAATGGCGGCATTTTGAATTTTTCGGGTGTTTTTCGGGTGCTTAATTTGTTTATAACTTTGTAAATAAACAATGGATTTTAATAATTCTAGTTCCGACGATAGATACACAATCAAGAAATATACAGCTAAATTTTTAGATCAATCGGAGCAAAAGACTCTGAGATCTGACGTCCGCCGAGTCAAAAAATGCTGTTTTGAGAAAAACGCGTTTAAAGTTTTTGTTGCGGAAAAAAGCTAAAAAAAATTAATTTTACCTTAGTCAGCGATGCCTGCTCCATACATAACGCGATGCCTGCTCTATACATAACTAACCTTAAATACAAAGCAGAAGGACCTAGACCGTTATAAACCGAAAAAAAATGGGCGGAGTAAACAGAAATACAAGAGTCCTCCTTGCTCCGAAACACGCCAGGGGACCTTCGAGCGCTCGGATTACACGTCTCTCGAAAACTCTCTGTATCTTTAAAACTATTCAATATTTTGCTTAGATATTTTAAGGGAGTATTTTCGAGGTGTAGTAGAGTAGATTTAAGCAAAAAACAAAAAAATTAAAAAAAAATTTTTTTTCACTGGACTACCCCCTTAAGGGGACCTTTACTTTCAAAATCGGGAAAAAACACACTTTTTAAAAGTTTTTTTTTTAAAAGACTATTATATTTATGATCCTGAAACCTTTTGTACATTTTTGGTAAGATTATGAATAATATAAAAAGAATTTTTAAATGCAACTTTAGTTTATTTTAACGCCTGCAGATGGCGTCAACCAAAAGGCACTTTTAAAACGGCCCCATTTCTCCAGGACTTCCTGTAACAGATAGATTAAAAATTTTTAGTGGATTGTTTTCATAAGACACAATACTAGTACCTAAACCTAAAAAACCTTTTATTTTTAATGAATATATCATTTTATACACATTTTTCTAAAAAAGTTACAAAATGACTATAAGTTAGGGGTAAACTAACCTCCGCATAAAAAAGTGGGGGGGTAAAATAATATTTTTAAAGGTTTAGTTTCTAGTATATTTGATAACGAATCGAATGGCGTTTGGTTTGTTAAAATCGGTTGAATAGTTTTTGAGATACAGATGCGGCCATTTTCAAAAATGTGATTTCGAGAAAAACGCGTTCAAAGTTTTTGCTATATAATTTTTGCATATAAAATGCGTAGAGGTAGCGTTACAAATATAGGTATAACTTTTTTTCTTTTACGAATTTCTTAAAACCGTTTTAGGAGAGGGTTCGTATGATGTTAAGAAGCATTTTTATGAAAAAAAAACAACATTGATTTTTTTCCGATTTTGAAAGTAAAGGTCCCCTTAAGCTAAAGCTGACATTTCACCCATGATACAATTTTACGTGATTTGTGTTGATGATATCTTTTAAGGATTAAATCACAAAACCAAAAGAGACAGAGGTATTACGGAGGTTAACGGTCTTATTTTTAAACAATAAATGCGAAAAGGGCACATCTGTTAGAGTTGTGCCCTTTTCGAAATTATTTCTGTCCATGCCGTGACGTCGACAGTAGAAGGAAATACCAGAGATGTTCCTTTTCGAACATAATAGGTACAGGGATGCATTTAAAACACATTGGTATGAAAAAACGTATTTGTCAAAAAATGCGAGATGTTCCCTTTTCGAAATTTCTAATTCATTTGGAATCAGTGGCCTTAAAATATTCTCTGTATTAATTTTCATTGAAATTTATTGAGGTTGAGGAAATTCTGTCGCCATATTGGAACTGCTGCAGTTTACAATTTTCGCAATTTTGGATTCTTATTCTTTATTAAAAATAGCCTATGTCTCAAGTTGCAATATGTACACAAAATGAAGAATGAGGAAGGCGTGATTTATAAGAGATAAAAATATTTTCGATTTTACATAAAAAATATAAATTGTTATAGAAAAAAACATGATAAGAAATTTCATCAAGAACAACAACAAATTTGTTTGGAGACATCTCATGGGAAATTGCTTTCAAAAATGTCCGTTGTTCTAGGTGAAACTTGATATCATACATATGGTATATACTATACAATACTTAGGAAGGATATGATAACTATTTTTCCAAATTTTTTAAAGCTGTTTAAGGAAGGGTATTATAATATAATGAAAAAGGCAAAGAAAAAGAGTGTAACATATGTAGTATAAGTTAAATATTATTATTTTCAGTCTATGACTGGTTTATTTGAATGCCTGAACCCAACTTCAAGAATTTAGAATTAGGAGGTTATTTAAAAGCTACTCAGGTCACGTTGTCAGATGCGGCAGACATGTCGTCAGCAGTTCCCAGATTGGCCTCTGTCGCCTCGTGGTGTAACATGACCGCAGTGAAACGGGAGCGTCCTGGATGGCATGGGGACGTTAATTTGGATGTTTAAGCAGATTTTGCGTTAACATTCTCAGAAAGAGGGAATTTGGATGATCCTTGCGGTTTCAGCTAAGTATGATGTTGAACCTTGATTTTCAGGAACAGGATACGCTAGTGGTATAATGGCAATCGTTTCTATTGCTGGTGTGGTGGTCGCTGTATTTCGTTTGCGATTTTTAATTACTTTCAGAATAGTTGTTGTAATCAGAAAGGATAAGATCACCGTAGTTAGACCGAAATTTGTAAGATAACTCGTTCGGTTTTCTTTTTCGATTGACTTTATGTGTCCTGTGTTGTTTAGGTGTAATTCTTTTATGGCTTGAAGGGTTAAAACTTTCTCAAAGGTTCTGAAGGCAGAATCGGGTTGTACTATTGGAGGGAGTGGTTTCATGATGGAGACTTCTCTAGCTGTATATGTCTGTCTGTTAACCATAAGTGTCACATTTTGATAATGGATGATGAATGTTCCCGTTAGGTCCATGACTTCGCCGTCGACAAGGATAGTCCCGTTAAATTTGTTGAGCAGCAGCGTTCCAGGGAAGATTTCCACTGTAGCAGGGATATGGCTATTATCGATCTCGGTGCAGTTTGGCGATCTAACTTGTGAGCAAATATGGAATACAACCTGTTTCGATTAAATCTATGATTTGGTTTCTATTACAAATTGTTAACTTATTATTAAATGCAAATTTTTCTTTTATTCCATATACCTTTTTATCACATTGTAGGATATTTTCACATGGTACTTTAACTAAAAAATTTCCTAGTTTTACAGGTTTTATTAGTATTATTAACATATTTCCGTTTTTATGTTTGGTATACTAACGATATACAACAATGTTGAGTTACTTGAAACAATTTTAATTTCTGCAAAATCGATAGCCTCTTCTAAGTTAAGATATGGTATATTATTCTTTTCGAAACGTTCTTGGACAATATTTATTTCACTATTTGACAAAACAAAGGAAATTACAATCCCTGGCTTTGCCCAGTGTAAGGTATAGTCAACAATTATTATGTCTTTCTTAAGTCTAATTTGTATTTGATATTTGTAATAATTCCACTTTTTATGTCTTCATTATTTTTGTATGTATTTATAATTTTGTTCGTTATATCAGTAATATTATTGACTCGATCGATAGTTCATTTGTTAATTATGACTTGTTTATTATTATTTTCTAACACGTCTTTAATTTTGGCCTTTAAAATTTGAAAGTTATCGTGGTCCGGACTTCCGGCTAACCACTATGCACTTCCCAAAAAATTTAGTGACCTCTTTAGCTTTTATTTGGGTTTTAGTCGTTTGAGTAAGGATGTGATTTGTTTGAGTGATTACATGGGTGAAAAATGGGTACGCGGGGTGGGTGGTTTGTATCGACACTGTTTTTGATCTTAAGTTCCAAATCATTAAGTGTTCTCTCATAGGACTAAAATGCGATAATGTGGATTAGTTTCAGTGTTCCTATTTGTAGTTTTGCGGTTCCAGTCCCGTATTCAGTGTAATACCTTCGAGTTGGGTTAATCCAAAATTTGCAGCTCTGCAGAGCAGGAGGCTATTAGTAATCTGGAAGTGAAATATTAACTTTTAATATTGCTCTTATGGACGACCTTGCTTGATTCTGGAAGGATAGTTTTCAAATGATTTTCTTTAACTATTTCTTTCCTGTATCTTGGAGATAATTTCGAGCCTATTCGCTTATTTAATTTTACGCAGATATCGTCGCGTAATCTTTTATTGGTTGTCTTTTTTTGTTTAATTTTTATCTTAATCTAGTTTTATTTTACTGTATGGTTTTATCGAAGTCTTCAGGGTTGACACTGACATTTCTACCGAAGAAATCCTCGAGCGGTCTTTTTTCCCATGGTTGAGTTTATCGAGAAATTGTATTCGTAAACGACAGTATCGAGAAGTTCTGGAAAAGTTCTTTGAATACCATCTGCTTTCAGACATTGTAGTATTTCCGAGAGAGTTGAGTTGACCATTTACAGGACTAGTATAAGGGGGAGTATTAAATATTTGAATTCCAAGTTGGTCTTCGACCATGAAACAGATTGAGGTAGAGTTTAGTAACTTCTCGTTATCGATTACAATTATTTTAGGTACGCCGAAGGAAAAGAGTAGTTCGCGTAGTGGAGCTTTTATATCTTCAATCGCTTTTGACTTTAAGATTTTTACTTGCGCATATTTCGAAAATTTATCTATTGCTGTTAAAATTAATTTCTTTTCTGTGGAATAAATATCAATGTGGATATTGGGTAAATGGCGTTTCTTTCAGCTGGAGTTTGTTAGGATGTCTTTCGTATTTCTACTCTTTACATATTACACATTGTTTAAGGGGGGATATACATTTAGAACGAGAAAAAAAACTCATTTTTGAAAATTTTTTTTCAAGGGAAAGTTTTTATTCAAATCAATCGAAACTTTTTTAGAATTATAAGTGTATCCATGTAGTATACAAAAATATTTTTTTTAAATTTTTTTCAACAAAATGGCGGCCGTTAGATGGTGTTGAAAAAGTCGTTGTATTTTGCTTGTGCCGGCTCTCCTGGTCGCAATTTTGATCAGAAATCAAAAAATCAAAAAAATTTACATTAATTACATTCACAGTTAGTAGATGAATTGAAAAAAAAAGCGAAAAAAAAAACTTTGCACTTTTGGCGTAACTTTTTCGAAAAAATCAACATTTTTTCCGCCATTTTATCACATTTTTCCATATTTAATAATAAAATATTACAATAATTTTTAATTCATATAGAAGGTAATACTATAATAAAGAAATCCTATAAGTTTCTCTCCGAAAATGCTGTTTTGAGAAAAACGCGTTGAAAGTTTTAATTATCGAAAAATCGTACTTACATTTTAATCAGCAATCCCGGGAACGATGAAAAAAACACTTGGAGTTCGAATTTCGAAAAAAGGGTTTCAGGAGCGTATTCTACGGGAAATTTACTAACTTTTTATGCAAAAAAGAAAAATTGAATTTTTTGGTCATTCTAACTGTATATTCTTAATTCAATTGTTTATTCTGGAGCTCATCTTTGTAAAAGAAAAATATTTCTAGTAGTAGTTGCCATTATTGCTTCTGGTGTTAATAGCCCGTTAATAACGCTCGGATTCAGACGTCGTTTAAATATGGATATAAGATCTTCAGAGTATTCTTGTTTAACGAGAAGGTGTCTGTGATAGGTAGGGAATGGAATTTGGAATTGATAACTGTTTTCGTTGCCTATTTTAATAAAGATCTGATTTTTGTAGGCGTTAATTGGTGCCTCTGCTGTGGGGATAAGGTCATGAGCAGAACTTACATTGCTGTGTTGTGCTATGGTTAGCGAGTTTATTGGAGATTTTACCGGTGGCCTCGAAAGAGCGTCTGCCACTACATTCATTTTTCCTGGCTTGTATTTTAGTTCGTAGTTATACTCTTCGACAATAGTTTTCCACCTTTTCATTTTGTTATTGTTGTTTTTAGTGTTTAAAGCAATGGCTGATGGTCTGTAAATATTTGTACCTTCGCTGTGCCGTATAAATAATTTCTCAGCGAGTTTAAGGCCTAGATTATGGCAAGTATGGAATAATAAGATGTAGTTGAACTAGTAAATATTTTATCTACGCCGTGTCGAGAAACGAGGGACACTGTGGTTTATGTGAGGAGTTGCCGAGTTAGCATGGCCCATGGGTGATAATTGGGGGTAGACTCTTGGGACCGATATTTGGCCATTGCTTGATGATTGTTGGGTATCCGATTGAGGTTGCTTCGAATGTTGATGATGGTATTGGTGAATGATGTTTACTTGACACTGCGGTTGATCTGATTGATTGTTGGGATGAAAATTATTTCTTGGCTGAGCATATTGTACAATGTCGCCGTGAGGCAATAGATTGAAATGTAACTGATTTGCTTTTCAAGTCTTCTTAATTCTTGCGAAAAAGCTTTTATTAAGGGGTATAGTCAAACATGCATTTTTTGGACCCATTTTTAAGATTATTTTTTTATCGATCCGGTAAAAGTAAGGCAAATCTACTTTTTTTCGGAGCGTCAACTTACAATTTATGTCAAAAACTCAAGTTTCAATATTTTTTAATAACAATTTTTTTTTAATACTCTTAAAAATTTGTTCTTTAGTGTAGGCCTTCGCCCATTTACCTTACTTTTACCAGATCGATAAAAAAAATCTTAAAAATGGGTCCAAAAAATGCATGTTTGACTATATTATATATATTTTATTCCAAATACCATATATTGTATTTGCATATAAACAAAATAATGCTTCCGGTCACGGTTGAGAATTCCTTCGTCCGTCCTCCCTCCTCTTAAAAGGGATGTAAGGGGCTTCGCCAGATTGGCATATCCCTTGCTAATTTGTCGGTAGTACCCTGAAAGTTCAAGGAAAGATCGTAAGTCTTTGAGTATTTTTGGACACGGAAAATTGGTTATCACGTTTTGACGGATTTGTCTTGATACCCTCTGAAGAGATAATGAATCCAAGGAATTCAACTTCATTCCGCAGAAACTCGCAGTTTCGAGCTGGATTTTCATATTCGCTCTCTCTAGAGTCTGGAATACCTTTCTAATGTTTTCGAAATGCGTATTTTCATCTTTGCTGAAAATTACGATATCGTCTTTTTAGACGTAGCAAATTTTGCTAATATGCTCTCGCATATCTCGTCATTGAGAGCCCTTTGGAATATCGACGACCCTTTTTTTAGGTCAAGAAGCAGCCTAGTGAATTCGTATTTTCCGTTATTAACGGAGAAAGCCGTCTTCTCGATATCAGCTTCCCTGAGTGGAATTTGGTGGAAGCCGCCTTTAAACTCGACTACCAAAACCCATTTACTCTTGCCGAGTTGCACGAGGACTTCATTTATCTCAGGGATGAGATACTTGTCCGTGATCTGTGATCGTATTCAATTTCCGATAATCCACGACCTTTCTATACTATTTTTTTGTCTGACGCATCAGCCTTTTTCGGCACGATCCACAAACGTGAGTTGTAGGGTGACCGTGAAGGTCTTATAATGTTTTTCCACTTCACCTTTTAAGCACATAGGATAGGGGTAAAATTTGGAATATACCGGGGAATCCGTAGTTGTCCGGCTTTCTCCTTTCACTACAATGGTAAAAGTTAGTTCCCGATCAGGATCGGTAAGAAAGTTTGGGAACTGTCGGGCCAAATAGGCAATTTTGTTCTTCTGCTCCATGTTTATGTGGTTAGTTCTGATATCGATGTTAGTGACTGCCGTGTAGGCGCGTTGCTTTATGCGAATTTTTACTCAATTTTCTATAAGCATGTAGTTGTCCTTTGTATGTATGATAAATTAGAGTTCTTTTAGGCTACCGGTCCATAAAATACCATGAAATGATCTAAGTGAGGGTAGCAGAACATTTTTTTTATATAACTGTCTTTGAGGTCAAATAAATTGACTACTATATCGACTGATTTTGATATTTCCTCCTATTCAGTTTGCGTAAAAAGGTTGTGCATTGGGCTTATGGTTTGAAACTAGGTTGGCCTGGATGTAGTTTTTATTAGAGCGAGTGTCTATAAGTATTTTTAGGAGGAAGTAAGGCAGTGAAGAGCAATTTATGAATGAAATGAATATCAGTTAGATCGATGGGATTTTGTTCGATATTCTCGTTTTCTCCGTATCATTCGACATATTCCGTGAGTGGTTGTTCGTAATTTCCGTCTTCGGAAGCGAGTGTTTGTTCGTAAATATTGAAGTCGACTTCTTGGGGCTCTATATGGAAATTTCTTTGACATTTATTTGCCGGAGTTGTCCCTTGTGGCCTTGGTGGAGGTTTTTTACCGTACATTGGGTTTTGCGGTGGTCGATTCATGTAATTGATATTCTTTTTCTGTAAAGATTGGTCCACGCCCATAGGTTCGGGCCGCGGTTGTGGCTTAGGTGCGACTGAACGGGGAGGTTTGGGCCAACTGTACTGACCCTGATTAGGCTGATTGTTCGGATTTAATGCTAGTTGCCTGTAGGATTTCTGATTCCCATAAGCATTAGAGTTACGCTGTGGTTGAGGTAAATACGCTAACTGGGGGTAGAAAATCTGTTTATTAAGCTGAGTATCTGGTCTATTGTTATTTACTACGTTTCAACGAGGAGGAGGTGGTGACATTACTTGATGTGAGCTGCGCGGGGAGTTCCGTGGTGAAACATAGCATATTGCGTTTGGAAATTTTGGTTTTCGAGCTTTTACTGTGTACTTGACAAATATCGTAAAAATCGCCAAACCTCACATTTTTAGTTATTCTAGGAGTCGATTTTTACGACAAACGTCGTTGTGAAGTGACGAATCTTGTCGAACGCTTTTTTCAGGTGACAAATGGCGAATACTGAAAAATTTGGCCACATGGCAGATAAAAAGTCAGTTTAAAGATTTGTTTTTACATGGATTTTTTTCCGAAACTAAAATCGCAGCTGCCTGAAATGAAAAGGGGACCCAAAATATAGTGTGGAATTTTCATGGATTATTGAGCTAAATTGTATAAACACTACCTCAACTTCAAAGCCCAATATCTCAAGAAATGTCGATGTTAGCGATTTGGTGTTCAAAACTTTTTTTATAGGAAATTGAATTTGCTACAAGTTTGTCATATTCACTTTTTCTGTACCTCTTGTTGTTTACGAGATAGAGGCAAAAAGTGAGAAATTCATGAAAAAATTGGGGTTAATGACCCGTACTACCTCGCTGGTGGGAGTTAGGGTTACACCGTAATGTACACTTTTGTAGAGCATTCAATTCTGAAGAAAGCCTACCATTGACCAAGATTATACCATTAATATTATTATTAAGGGCACCAATTTTCCGGGAATTTTTGTTTAGGTATTTGCCACAAAATTTCGAGGTGGGACTGAAAAAAAAAATAGTCGCGAAAAAAAAAGCACCCTACTGTATATGCAACAATACATATACTATAAAGGCTAGAAATTTTAAACTAAAAGTCAGATTGATAAGTGCGAAATCTGGTTGAAATCATATTACTATGACTATTACAAATTTATTTGCCAAAATTGAAATAACTTTAGTAAATTTTTTAACTTTTCTCAAATCAGATCAAGTAATTCTACTACAATTTCTTGCAAAAATCTACAAAAGGTTCTTATCTCCAAAAACTTGCAGAAGGTTGAGAGAAAAAACTATATGTGCCTTTTTCATAGGCCACAACCCCTGTTTTGCTGAACTTTTGCCCCACTTTGACGGTTCGGTTATTCAAACCCAGCGAAAATTTGGGCAGCGCGCTGTCGCCGATTTGTTTATTATTTTAAAACAGCTGTAACGTTGTATAGTAAAACATTAGATTTTTTTTCTGATGACTGCATGTGCCGGCCCCAAACATCTACACACACGGGGCAAATGCCTGAAGCACAGTAGCGCAATAAACGGATAGTAATTTTGGGTACTACATTTGTACTGCGCCCAGTGGAAAATACCTAGCACTATATACCACCGTGCATACCATACCGTAACAAGTTTAACTGGCTTTCAAGGTGATATATTTTCCATGTGGAGGACCTTAGGTAATCAATTGCAGGCATTCTTTATATTTCAAGGCTAAGACTCACTAGCCGTAAGTTCCTTGGTTGCCGGGTAATTGGACAACATCAGAGATATATATCTGGTGTTCAAAACGTTGAGTAAACCAAATTTATTTAGGTTTATTTTATGGAATTTGCAGACATGGGGTGGATGCACGTAGAATAAAAAAAGGTATAACTAACGGTGATTTGCGTATAAACATCTTTTGTTGCAGAGAAGGATTAATACAATTTAAAATAAAAAGTCATATAATATACAGGGTGTTCAGAGGTGGGAGGGAAATATTGCAGGAGGTGAAAGGTCAGACCGAAACAAGCAAAAAATCGTATGGGTGGGAGGGGGCATCTCGCACCGTTCGGCAGTTACAGGGTGATTCGTAAATCAGGATTTTGCCTTATATGGGAACCGCACTTGTATTTTTATTTTTTTTTTCTACGCATCGCAGCGTCCCCAAACCGATCTCAAAAAAATTACTATTTCGAAGCCTTTTCCAAAATGGTCAACACCACCCCCCTATTCCCAAGCCCTTGGCCGCAATCCCTCCTGGAAGTTGAAAAAGTTAACTTTTATTTCACCATTTTCTCACCTTTCGCCCCACTTTTCTCCGAAATTCATGTTATTAAAATACCTACTTTTTATTTTTTTTAAGTTGCCTATCTAATTACCTTTCCAAAAAGGTACAACATGCCCAGGTAGGAAAAGGATACGAAAATTTATTTACAAAAATCCTTTTACAGAATGTCATGACAATTCGAATTTTTGAGAAATTATACTTAAGTTAACTAAAAAATATATTTTGTTCGCTTAAAAACTAATTACAATTAAAACTTATGTCCTACAAAAGCTGTTCAAAATGTTCACCGCTAGTTTCGATGCATGCAAGTAGCCTTCGTCTTATTTCGCGTTTGAGGTCTACGGTAGCCAGTCTCTCCCGTATTTTTGTGGCTGCAGTCCCAATCCTGGTAACTTCTCTGGTGTTGATTGGTCTTGAGTAAACTTCATATTTCATCATTCCCCATAAGAAAAAATCCAGTGGAGTAAGGTCCAGTGACCTAGCAGGCCAAGGAATCGGTCCACCTCGTCCAATTCAGCGCTCTGGGTAATGTTCATTCAACCTTGCCCTAACAATATTCTCAGTATGCTCCGTCGTGCTGTAAATACATTGCGCTTCTGGTGGCCAGGGGGATGTCCTCCAACAGATCCGGAAGGATATTCTCCAAAAAGTCCGAATATAGCTGACTATTCAGCACTTGGGGCGTGATGAAGGGTCCTATCAACTGGTTGTCGATGATGCCAGCCCAGACATTGACACTAAATCTTTGTTGGAAGGACCGACACCTTGTTCTATGTGGGTTCACATCTGACCAGGTGTGGAGGTTGTGAAAGTTTGTGATGCCATACCGGGTGAATTGCGATTCATCCGTCCACAGAATTCGGTCTAGAAACCTTCTGTTTTCGATGTCAGACTCGAGCAGCCAAGTGCAGAATTGCAATCGTCTTTCGGAATCTCCTTCCTGTAGTGCTTGGACCGGGATATGGTGGTATGGATATAGTCCCTCTCGGTTCACAACGGTCCAAACTCTCCCTGAAGACAATCCTAACCCTCCTGTGACCTGCCTGATGCTTATTTCAGGGCTGTTCCTGACGATATTGAGGATTTGTTGGTCGGTGTCCGCTTAATCGGCCGATGTTCCTGATTGCGTTAGTGCTCTGGGGGCGATTACACTTCTGGTTTCTTTTAACCTTCTGGTACACGCCGATTCGGGAATCTCCTTTGGTATTCTCGTACGGCCTCACTATCATTTCCGTCTACTACACCATACACGTAAATTATAGCGGGATACTCTTCAACACTGAATTCTGCCATTTTATCTTAATTTTTTCTATTAAAAACCCGTTCTTATCGCTTGCTTCTTCAACTGTGGTCAATGTCCTTTCAAACTTACCCATTTTTATACCATAGTTCATAGGAGGTATTAGAAACGGAACGTCAGGATACTTAGGAGTCAATACTGGATATAATAAACTAATAACGCTATTTAACGAGATTACATTTATTATTTTATTACTGTTTTGCTGAAATAATAAAAATGTATTACCTGTGCTTCCTAAACAAACATTTCCGAACTTGCTGTCATAAAAATTATTTACTTAACGACTTTTTCCATTATGGTCCAATAGAGTAATTAGGTACCTTTGAGGATGTTTTAATTTCAGGACTTTTGCAACCCCTTTCTACCTGGGCATGTTGCACCTTTTTGGAAAGGTAATTAGATAGGCAACTTAAAAAAAATAAAAAGTAGGTATGTTAATAACATGAATTTCGGAGAAAAGTGGGGCGAAAGGTGAAAAATCGTGAAATAAAAGTTAGTTTTTTCAATTTCCAGGGGGGATTGTGGCCAAGGGGTTGGGGATAGTGGGGTGGTGTTGACCGTTTTGGAAAGGGCTTCGAAATAGTAATTTTTTGAGATCGGTTTGGGGCCGCTGCGATGTGTAGAAAAAAAGATAAATATACAAGAGCTGTTCCTATATAAAGCAAAATCCTGATTTACAAATCACCCTGTAACTGCCGAACGGTGCGAGATGCCCCCTTCCCCCCCCCCCCCCCACCCATACGATTTTTTGCTTGTTTCGGTCTGACCTTTCACCCCCTGCACTATTTCCCTCCCACCTCTGAACACGCTGTATATTTAAAAAAAAATACTACGAATTTAAATTACCCATTTGTTAAACAAAACATCTCTAAGAGTTCTTCACATTTCCAGCATTATAACATTATTGCTATATTAGTACTCTATTAAAACTATTTTGCAGTATGCCTGGTTTCTCTAAGATACTTATACACTGCGGAACATAACTATAAACGCAGTCAAAAAATGCTTGTTTTTCCTATTTGTTTTGTCAAATCGCTATTATTTATTGATTTTGAAAGATTAGAGAGAAAGATTACTACACACAAAAATTTACCAAAAAGTAATCATTAAAAGTACCGTTAGTTGAAATTTGCTCTGAATTAGGCGGAGAATTAATTCTCTGTTCAATAAGCAGTTACGAGAATTTTAAGCCCAATATCAACTTATTCCTTTTTTTTTAATATTAATCAAAATTTTCATTTTGTTTTTAATACATAAATCTACTTATCACTTTGTTTTATCAGTTTAAAAAAATGCGGTTAGAATAAAAAGAGGACGACTTGAAATTCAATTACTTAAATCAATAAACATTTAGGTAATAACATTTTCTTTTACCTTGGCATTTACATTTTTCATATAGATGCTGTACTATACTGATTTTCAATAATAATGGTGTCGGCTATCGAAAAATAAACAGAATTTTTTGTTTAAAACCGAAAAAATTCAGAATATAAAAGTTTTTAGGCTGCAAAATTAGAAAAATTAATAACTCAAAAAACGTTCAGCAAAAAAAATCTAAAATTTGTTGTGGAAGCTCCTCTAAATAGATTCTAAAACATATTAAGAAGGTAACCAAGTCAAAAGTGGATTTGTAATAAAATCTTAACACTTTATCTACCGCAATTCATAGATTCAAAACATAATTTAAGAGATATGAACTTAGGACAGAAACTTCAATTGGGGCGAGAAAATTTCTCTTACGTAAAATTTCGGTAGGTAAAGTGTTTATAATTTATTTATTCAACTTCATCAAGAACTGATTAAGGGAGAATGGGGCAGTGTGTAACAGATAGCTCCATTTTGAATATGGCGCGTCCAAAACCAAATGTGAATTTGTATATTCTTCCTATTGGACGACCTCTTTCGTTTGCAATCGAGAAAGCGGTGCTCGGAAACGTGTCATGGCGAAGAGGAGGGGGCGAAATCAGGCTCGCTTGGCAAACAGGTAATTCTCAACATTTCACCCCCTAATTTTTTCGGGTTGGAGTCAATCGGGGCTCGATTACTCCCCAAGTAATGATTTTCTATCGAAGTTTAACACTTTGGTCATGCAAAATGACCGTTGTCGATAACATAACCTGAGGGTCCTTTGTTTCACGGAGCCTAGACCAAAGCTCTGTACCTCGGGGCAGTGTGTAACAAAAACAAACGGGGCAGTGTGTAACAAACGCAGGCCTCCGAATATCGAGCTCCAGGAGGTACTTAACTATCTTAGGTGCGTATGGTAGTCAAAAATTACCTTCGTAAGGTTCTAAACTAGATATATAACTTCATTCCAGCCTTAATTCATGCATATTTTGGGTCTTAGGCCGAAATTCCAAAATCTGTTACACACTGCCCCACTCTCCCTTAATAAGGGAATTTCTCCTAGTGAACGCGACTATATCCTAGTCATGTTTCCTTGCAAAGGTATGAAATATTATGTTGGTAAGATAATAAAGGAGACTGATGAAGACGGAGATTGTGACGTGTCATTTTATCGGCTTTCCTCCAAGGCCAAACATAGGTTCGTACTCCCTAATGTACCTGATTTGTGCTCAGTTCCTATAAGTGATATTAAGACTATTCTACCAAAGCTAACAAGCCACGCTGCCCTGACTAAATTTCAACAATCTTATATTATTTTCAATTATGATTTTGGCAGCTTTCAGTTAGGCTAAGATTTTTGGAATATTTTCTTTGTCATTTTTAATGTATCTTAACATTAAAAGTCACGATATTTGTTTAAGTTTTTTTGCGGGAGATTTTAATTTTGCAAGTTACATTTGATGTTTTAAATTTTAAATCTAATCCTGAAATCTTAAGTTTCAGTCCTAACTTTTTATAGTAAAAAGAGCTGATAATTGTCATAATATGGTAGCCGCACTCACAGAAGGGAAGAGGGAACCACTGCCATCCTTACCAGCTGTTTCCTGAACCTAAGTCTCCCCTTGTTACACACTGCCCCTTATATCGTTACACACTGCCCCATAGCGGGGCAGTGTGTAACAAATGCAGGCCTGCGAATATCGAGCTCCAAGAGGTACTTAACGGTCTTAGATGTGCATGGTAGTCAGAAATTACCTTCGTAAGGTTCTAAACTAGATATATAACTTCATTCCAGCATTAATTCATTCATATTTTGGGTCTTAGGCCGAAATTCCAAAATCTGTTACACACTGCCCCACTCTCCCTTACTACAGAATATGATTGGATACAATCCAGAATAAAAGGCAAAAGTAACCTTAACTAAACCGATTTCTTATTTGTTTTTGGAACAGAGACCTTAAACGTATCAAGAAATTCAGGAGAATTAGTTAGAGTGGGGCGAGGGTGGGCGCCAGCCCACCCTAAAATTGTTATGCCCACCCAGCCGCCCACCCTAAAACTGTGGATTCAGATATTTGTACTTTACTTACAACTTCTGTAGTAAATCGAATAAGCCTGCAATCTCAGTAAAGCAAGCAAGGGAATTTTTGTAAAGTTTAAGAAGCAATGTAAAATTTGTATCAATCTTCATTAATAAGGTAGGCCTCCTAATAATTTATTCTTTGTACAATTAAACGGGCTTTTGTTATTAATGTTTGAAAAGTTCGTATGCATGAAATTACAAGTGAGTATCCCATATGCAAAACGCGCTATATGCTTTTTAAAAAGTTTTGAGTTATTCAAAGAAAACGTGTAAAAGTTCTCACAGATATGTTAGAGTGCTGATTTTTATCGCCTTATTTCAAAAGAGTTTCAGTTCTTTTTGCAGCACAAAATATTGTTTTTCAGATGGCAGAAGACATAAGGTTAATATTTCCATCATTAACTGAACTTAACTAAATTAACTTTTCTTGCATATAGCAGGTTTTGCAGATAGGCTACTCAAGTGCAATTTTAATTACTACTTAATATTATAAAATTAGTGTTCAAATGGAGTGACTATTACTGAACGGATTCTTTAAATACGAACTGATTATTCTCCTTGTAATTACATATTCACACCACACATTGAGTTATATGTTTGAAAAAAAGACGTGTATATACCACCCACCCCACTAGATTAATGTTCCGCCCACCTGCCGCCCACCCATGGTGAAAATCCTAGCGCCGTCCATGCCTGTATACAGTCAAAAGCCAAGACAGTTCTGGAGACATCACGCCTAACCTCGAGGGAAAATAGAGGAAATAGCTTTAGCCTTTCAGCGTATGGCGGAAGGGCAAAAGAATCATTCCAGTTAAGACCTCGAAGAGCGAAGCGTATAAATCTTCGCTGGGCGGTCTCAACACGAACAATGTGGACGGCATAAAA
Source organism: Dysmachus trigonus (assembly GCA_949715965.1). Lineage (NCBI taxonomy): Eukaryota > Metazoa > Arthropoda > Insecta > Diptera > Asilidae > Dysmachus > Dysmachus trigonus. The sequence goes on from OX454321.1 coordinate 48,120,564, forward strand.
ATGGGACCAGACAGGGCTAGCATACTCAAGGATGGGACGAACGAAAGTACAATAAAGAACCTTTGTTATATGCGGATCATTGAATTACTTTGACCAACTCTTGACAAATCCCAAAGTAGCATTGGCCTTAGCGACAATAGCGTTAATATGGTCGTCAAATGACATAACAGTATTAAGTACAACCCCCAAATCTTTGGCTTTGTCAAGAGGAGATAATGAGCTACCAGCTAAACTATATAAAAAAAAGAAAAGGGCTATTTTTACGAGCTAACGTCATTGTGGCGCACTTCCCTATGTTAAGAGGGAGGCAGTTAATAGAACACTAATTAAGGAAGATATCTAAATCAGAGTTTAAAATTTCACAATCCCTTTCACCAGAAATGAGGCGAAATATTTTGGCATCGTCAGCATAACATAAGATTTTCGAGAAATGAGAATATTGTGATTTATTTTGTGGAACGCTTTATTAAAATCAGGGAAAATGCAATCAACCTGCATACCTACTTCAATAACAGATATGCAAAAATTAGTAAACTCCAACAAATTAGTGGTGGTAGATTTCCCAGATTAGAACCATGTTGAAATTAGCCGAGGGATGGTTTACAGTGAAAATACAAACTATCACAGATTGCAGCCTCAAACAATTTAGCAAAAGAGCACAAAATAGCAATAGGGCGATTAAATATATCACTCTTCTTACCAGACTTGTGCAGAGGCAGTATCACTGAAAGCTTCCACTGTTTTGGAAAGGCACCTTTAGATAAAGATAAATTAAATAAATAACACAACACAGAGATAAGGGACGGACTACACTTTTTGATAAAAGATGCAGGGTTACCATCTGGACTGACTGAGAAACTATCAGCCATATCAGAGATACATTTAAAAAGAAACTCTTCGTCTAAAATCAGGTCTTTGGCCTGAAGAAAAGTTTGCGGAAGCTTCGTCAAGTGGGTAAAATCATTAGTATTAATATCACTGCGAGTATCACAGAATGCTGTTTTGAAAAATTCACCAAAAATATTGGCTGTTTCCAAAGGGTCTGCACTGTAATTGTCGCCGAGATTCAATGAAGAAGAGTAACTGTCAGAAATTTCGTTTGAAGTTGATGAATCTCCAAAACTGTCTGGGCTCATTGCGCAAGGCAGACCGCATGTCAAGAAGATACTCGTTATAAGAGACCTCCAAACACGATGTAAACTGTGTACGCAAATTACAATAAAACTCAAAATCGGAATCACTCCTCGAGGAGCAGAACCTTTTCCATGCCTTATTTTTTAAATTTTTCAGGTGTATTATTGAACGATTAACCCACGGCTGGAATGACGAAGATTGAAGTGATTGAAGCATAGGAAGATCACATCATAGAAATGATCAACGGCTTTGTCAATGTCACGCTCACCCAGAACTTTCGACCAATCACAAGCGAAAAGCCAGTTACACCTTTTAGAAAATCGGCCTTTTAAAAGTTATAACAAAAGCATTCAGTAGATGAGACAGACAGGATCACAAAACAGAACCAGTTGAAGTAAAGGATGATCCGCAGTCTCAGAAACCAAAGGGGCCAAGCATCTTTTCACCAGAGTACTATCCGGATCCGAAGAAAACACCAACTCTGGAAATCTACCCGTGTCGTTCTATATGAGGTTCGACTGAAAGAGCCCAAAAGAAGATATGTCGTCGATAAACATGGAAACGTGAGGAGCAGCCCCTGAAAAGCTGGGCAGCAATACATCCTTGTCAGAAGATAACTCCCAAGAAACGGTGGGCATATTGAAGTGACCCAGGAGAATCAGCTCGTCTTTAGGTGATAACGCTGATGTGAGTTCCTGGACGCAGGAAGCCAAGGCCGCATAAAGTTCAGGTAATGATCCGGGGGGTATGTAGACAGTGGCAACATAAATTAATTATTTTTCGTTGGAGTTTTAAAGCTACACAAATAAATTCCAAGTCCATTGATCCAACAGCTTCGACCAACAAACAAGGTATGTAACGGCGAAATGCACAAAGCACTCCTCCCCCACGGGAGCATCCAAAACAGAAAGGTGACGATCACGACGGAAAACCAAAAATTCGGGGCCAAAAAGTTCCACAATCCGCGATCCTTCCATATAGCCAAATTTCGGTCAGGCAGATTACGTCGAAACAAGAATTCGCCGAATTAATAAAGATTCGGGTCGTTTTGGATCAAGCCAGTTACGTTTGCACAGTTTATGGAGATTTGGCTGATGCGTTTTTTGCTGACGAGCCAGTCTTAGAGTGACCCTTGGGGACAAATTCCCGTGCTATTGCATTAGAAGGCCAGATTTTGGGTGAAAGTACCGCTTCAAAAAATGTTTCAGGTACAAGGACTTTAAAAGACGCCGTGAATGAGCGACCGTTGCCATTGCGCGCGTTATCAAATTTACGGCAAGCCACAAGATCGCGCGAAATGCCCATATGCGACGAAATGTGCCGTGAGATTTCCTTTTCCGTGATCTCAGGGTGCATGTGGGAGACAAACAGGCAACGCGGACGCTTATGCCTACTCTCCAATGAGCAAGCCAACCACAAACCAACCATTTATCAGTTGGCTGAGAAAATGTGTTGGTACACATCTTTATCAATGTAGATGTGAGATGTAAAACGTTCTGCTTGGTTTAATCGGGAGTGAAATGGAACAGGAAGAAATTTATATTTCGTAATTTATGAACAAGGATGTTTATAAATTTCAACCTTTTTTACTTAACACACCAAATAAATACCATTTCCACTTAAAAATGCTTTTTCACTTTTGGCGGCAATTTTTTTTTTTTACACTTAACCTCAATTATTTCTTAAAATTGGACATTTTGGCAGTACTGAATATGTAGCTAGGCTCAGAACCACTACTAGAAATCGGCTGAATTTCATGTGGTTTATCCAATACGAACGAAAAGCTAAAGCATGCCCACCAAGACACAAGCGAGACGGGAGATTTGTTTTACAATGAGAAGGAAAAGGTAGCAGGACTTTGGTTGGTTGGGTCGTGGTTGGCTTGCTCATTGGAGAGTAGGCATTAGCAGAACGCAAAGTAGAAATTGCCAACGCTGAGAGAAGGCACCGCAACAGCAGGTGAGCCAAGCTTAGCAACAGACGGAGAATCCTTAGCAGGCAGTAGAAGAAGGTTGAGGACGATTACGTCGATGTGGGCGACGTCTACTTGGAGCCGATGCTTGAGCTGGCGACAGGTTTGTTGTTGGCACCAAGTTTGATGTTGCATCGGTGGTCCCCAGAGATGAAGGCGAAACCTCTCAGCAATTGAGCCCCGGGCAAGAATACCGTGCCGAAAGGGAGCCAACATCGGCTACAAGAGATCCCACAAGCTCGGAGTTGGCAGAAACCGCTGCAGAGCAGGAGCCCAAGTCATTCCTCACCTGCTTCATACTACGTCTAATGTCCTCGACAGCCGGCATTACCGAGGCAGCTCCCGAAATAGCAACATGCAGATCATCCGTAGCATGAGAAACTAGCGAAACCCTGGAGGACAGCTCATGAGTTCTCTCCAGGAGACCTATAGAGTTTGACTCTAACGTCGTAGTTTAAATAATTAGCTTATCCAGTTTTTTGTTTAATGAAAACAAATCGTCAGAAATAGACTGGAATGCGCCCCATTTGGATGCACATTGATGCAACATACCCGCGAGTAGAGACTGCTCGGTAGAAATATTTTCTGCATAATCTGAACAACGTAAATGGCTCATATTCCAAAAACCTAAGCAAAGACTGAATTTTTATGTAGAAAAACCAAGCTCGATCTCAATTCGAATCTTGGTTTTTCTATATAAAAATCAAGACTTAAATTATGTTAAGCTTTTTAGAATACAGTAGAACGCCGATTATCCGAACGCCGATTAACCGAATCGCCAATTATCCGAATCGGTCCTAAGCGTAATATAAAAAATTAAAACCAAGTAATTTTTCAATAAAAACAAGTTTTGATAGAGGTTTTGAAAACTTTTCCTCAATTTTTTAAGCCAAGAAGAGAAAATTAAATTATTAGTCAATACTACATCCCAGCTGAAATATGTGTTTTAAATAAAACTCTGTTCAATATACTATATTATACTGCAGAAAACATTGTAAATTTTTATTCAAAGCAAATAAATAAATAAACAAGTTTTGTGGGGGCGCAAGAATACAATAATGCGAGTGAGAATTGCCGTGTTCAATATTGGTAGTCAGAGAGTTCGTTTTTCTTTATTACCAGTCTATGTCCGAATTTTCGATTATCAGAATCGACCCCGGTCCCAATTGATTCGGATAATCGGCGTTCTACTGTATATAAGTATTGCAAAAAGAAAAAAACCTCTAACTTATCTTCTAAGAATAAGTATTCCATTTTCATTGAAATACAATTATTCCTAACTCGCGCTCGAAATTGTAGCTTAAATACATCCTCTTCTAAATTAATTTTAAGAGCTCTGTACCACTTCCCGTTGTCTTAAATCCTTAGGAAACCTTAAAATTAGGTGAATATGCCTTAGTACTTACAAGGAAACGTTCTCAGGTGTGTCACCGATTTTGATGAAATTGAAATATGTGTTAGAGCATCGAAAAATAAGAGACACATATTTTTTTTATCTGCGGATACGCAAGTATATTGGGTGAAAACCACCCCTAACGTTTACCCCCAAAAACAGTTTTTCCTAAATATGTCAAATTCTAATGAATTTTTTCGAATGAAAAAAAATGGAAATGATGTCTCATAAATATACTAACCTTTTGTAGGTAATCCGGTTCCCGGGGTTTGCAACCCTTATTTTTTATTGCAGAATAAATTATATTTTTGGGTCACAAAAAAAACAGTTTTAGTTAAAAATCATTGAAAAATATTTTTTTACATACGATTTTGAAAAATAAAATTGACCTGTTGTTACGAATCTGATGTTAAATTTAAAAAATTCAACATGGCGGATCCAACATGGTGGACAAACTTTTGAAAAATACATCAATTTTTATGAAAAATAATAAAAAAATGTTAAATTAAAGTTTTAATACATTGGATCTAAATCGAAATTGCGTTCTTCAATCTCGTAAAAAAGTTTACCATGTGTAGGGGTGAAGAAGTTTTTGCTTACTTCTACACCCTTTACATTTATTTAGTTTGATCGTTATTTCAATCAAAATCTTCTTTTAATTTCTTTTCTTCAAAAACTCACCTAACTAATTCTTATTTTTATTTTTTATTTCTTCCTTTTGTTCCTTCTTGATTTTTCTTTCAGTAAATAAATATACGTCTTCTTGTTAATATATTTCTCTTCTTTTTGACTTCTAATACAGAGATATCTTGATTATGAAAGTTCTAATAGATTCACAATCTATGATGAATTGAAAATGTTCGAAGAAGGCAAGCTTTCGGCAATAAAAGTTTTGAAAGGATTGAATCCGTGATATTGGAAGATGAGTTTTGAGGTATTTTATATTTTAGAATGTAAAATATAATTTAAATCAGGAGATGAGATATTGTTCCCAAAAGAAAGATTAATATTTTTAATAATTAAATATTTTATATTTTTTTTTTTTTTTGTTTCTTCTCTTAAACAAAATTTGTATTCTCTCTGACAAAAGTTACTGACCTGGCTACTCTAATACAAACTGTACTACTCGATTCATAATATCGTTACACTTTATTTACACAATATCATAAAGTCAAGTAGTAAATTCCTAAAGTGTATTTTCCTTTGACACACTGAAAACACAAAGAGTGAATTGTAACGAGGTGAACATGAGCACTGCAGGAATGAGTGCCACCACACCATGTATGTTTTTTTTTTCTCATGCCATAATTGTAGTGAGCTATAAATTCCAAACCTCAAGTTACATGTCATAAATCTTAAACCTAATAAACCCAAAACTTATGCTTCAAAGCCTGAAATTGTAGCCAGACCGAAGGCCAATATTTTGCTTGGTATTTAACTTCAAACGAGATTATCATACATTTAAAAAATCTGTAATATTCTTGATGGATATACAAATGTATATAGGCGTTTCTCTACATTATGGGTACATATGTACATGTGTACATATATGTGTGGTCTACCTCTGACGTGCTCTTTACAATAAAATGTGTTCTATCCAATCTATATATCTATCTATCTCCAATCAGTAAAGCAAAAATTTAGAAAACTTTCTTCTTTAACACAATTACGACGATGGGCTCATACAATAAGGGCGGCACTTATAGAGAAAAGATTTGTAGAATTTGTGATTTCACTTTACATAATTTTAAGTCAGCTCTTGATGCTGGATTAATAGTTCACGATAACGATCTCCGTAAATGGGCCTTGCAAGCGGCTACAGAAATAGGTGCAGATGATGTACGATTCAGAGCATCGCCAAGTTGGTTACAAAGATTTAAAACAGCACATAGAATTGTATCTAGAAAAATTAACAAATTCGTTTCTTAAAATAACTATTGAAAATGTTGAAGAGCTGGAAGAATTAGCAAACAAATTTGTAGCTAATCTTAAACAGAGCGCTTTAACAGTTGGAATGCAAAAAATATATATAATTCTGATCAAAGCGGTTTTCTGTTGAAAATGCATTCGGGAAGAACTTTGGCTATTGAAGGAGAGCAGAACGTGCAATATATGGTGCAATCAATTTCAGCAACTACTCATAGCTATACTATTCAGCCACTATATATTTATACCGTTATATTTGGTTTTGAAAGAGCCAACTGGACATTTTGGTCCTATAGTAGAAAAAAATTTATTCAGACCTGACAATATTCATGTAGACTCTTCAAAATCAGAAAAACTAACTACAGGTAACATATAAAGCATCAATTTTTCATTATACACTTCAGATCACTTCAAAACATGGTTTAAAAATATTTATCTTCCTAACGTTGGATATACGTATCATTCGATCCTTTTAATTGATTCGTGGAACGGTCATTGTGACAAAATAATAGAACAAATACTCCATCAAATAAAATAGTAGAAATAAAAAAAATACCTACCGGTACTACAGGCAAAATACAACCATTGGATGTATTTGGCTTCCGGATATGGAAGAATTACGTTCGACACTTCTCGGATAGCGTTATATTAACCCATTAATGCGCAAAACGAGGATTTTGTGTATGCAAGTTCAATTGTACGATTCGAATAGCAAATTGGGGCGATTTTCTTCCAAATTCGTACATAAGGGGTTTTGGGTGATGCTCTTTCAGAATCTAGCATTTGTTTTGCATAAAAGCCATTTTGCAAAAACCAAAGCAAAAAAAAAAAAATCCAAAACCCTGGTTTGAGAAAGTTTAGATATTCGGACCGCAATTTCTGGTGGTTATATGATCATTCAATAGCAGCAACGGCAAAATAATCGACTTTGAAAAGAAAAATGACCAAAAAAATGAGCACTTTTTTTAAATAACTCAAAAAATAATAGGGTTTTTGAAGCTTTTATAAAAACCAAATGCCAATTCTGAAAGAGCATCCGCAAAAACCATTTATATAAGAATTTGGAAGAAAATCACTCCACTTTGTTATTCGAATCGTGCAATTGAACTTGAGTGCACAAAATCCTCTTTTTGCGCATTAATGGGTTAATGAAAATTCGGATCTTAATTTAAATTTAAGAAATAATATCATTAAATTGCAGTCATTAATTCATAATCCTATCGATTTTAGTTTTGAGAATTCTAGCAATACTAGATGTGAAGTGCAAGGCTTTAGAAACGTTGCTATAATTCGATGTTCTTTGTGTAAAAAATCATTATGTTTAAAGCATTATTTTGAAGACTATCATCATTGTACATATTTTCACAGATGAATGTATGAATGTTATATATATATATAAAATTTTAAAAATCTGACTTTGATTTTACAAATTGATTCATAATGAACGATATCAATAACCCCTGTTTATTATTTTTTATCAAAATTGTAATACTTTTAAAACATATGTGCGCCACAATGAATCTATCTTTACGATTGTAAATCCGTAATCAGCGAGCTCAAAAACTTTTCTTTATTGTTTTTTTTTTTTATAAAAATTGACGTATTTTTCAAAAGTTTGTCCACCATATTGGATCCGCCATTTTGAATTTTTTAAGATTAACATCAGATTCGTAATCAGCGACCTTAAAAACTTTTATTTATAAGTCTTTTTATAAAAATTGATGTATTTTTAAAAAAAATTTCCGCCATGTTGGACCCACCATTTTGAATTTTTTAAATCTAACATCAGATTCGTAATCAGCGACCTCAAAAACTTCTATTTATAGTTCATTTTATAAAAATTGATGTATTTTTAAAAAATTCGTCCACCATGTTGGACCCGCCATTTTGAATTTTTTAAATCTGACATCAGATTCGTAATCAGCGACTCTAAAAACACCTTAATACTGGTTTTCACGAAAAAAAATTGATGTGTGAAAGAATATGCATGATGTGTTAATGCTAGGGGTAGTTTACCCCGTTGAGGAGCTTTTTTCAGGAAAACCCAAAAACAGGTCAATTTTTTTTTTTTCAAAATCGTATGTAAAAAAATATGTCAATGCTTTTTAACTAAAACTGTTATTTTTGTGACGCAAAAATATAATTTATTCTGCAAAAAAAAAATAAGGGTTGCAACCCCCGGGAACCGGATTACTTACAAAAGGTTAGTATATTTATGAGACATCATTTCCATTTTTTTTTTCATTCAAAAAAATTCATTAGAACTTGAGATATTTAGGAAAAACTGTTTTTGGGGGTAAACTTTAGCAGTGGTTTTCACCCCCTAAACTTGCTAAATCTTTTAACCTAGCACCTACCTGAAACATTTTATTTTTGCGTCGTTAGAGTCTGCATTATAAATGCAATCTAAAACAAAGCACTTTTACTTCATAATTTGTTGTGAAAAAAAAAAAAAAAAATGGCTTAAAATACAAATAATAGCACAAAACACCGAACTTGCACGCACAACAGCCGTTACAAATTGCCCGCCAACTCTCACCACTCATCACCCCCACCCGATGACCCAAATTATTTTCCGTTGTAATCAGTTGTTAGAATAGTTTTACGATATCCAACAGATGGCTCCGGTATTTTGTGATGTAAATTGATTGGTTGATGGTTATGAAAAATATGAAAGTTAAACGAAGGCAGGAACAATTATTTTTATATCTAACTCTGTTATTCATAAGTCCCCAGCTGATTGCCGCGAGCAACACTTTTGTGAAAAAAACTAAAAATTGAGCGTGATATAAAATAAATCGGTTCGTGAAAGTTTAATTATTTTTAATTTGCGTCAGTTTAAACATAATTGTGTGGTATTTTAGGGTATTTTTAAAAGCATGATTTACTCCATGAGGTTTGAGCCTGTGATAAAAATGGTCTCATTTTTCAGAAGACGGTTAGCAGTCCAATTCTTTGAAGTTAGTGAGCAATTGGTTTTGCTGCTGCAGAATCCCCACTTTATATCGATAATGATTCACAAATTTGTTTACTTTGTTGCAGTACGTTTGCTCTAGTTGTGAGATAACAATAGTCGAAGTTCAGTCTCGTAGCAATTACTCAAGTTCAAGAGCTCGTAAGGGTACAACAAATAATAAGTGGTTCATATTTATAGTACATATTTTTTTATGTGTTCAAATAGCCAAATATTTTTGTAAAAATGTCCGGTGCACTTTTTGTCATAACAATACCAACAGAGCAAGAAGAAAAACGCTTGCGTCAAAAACTTAAATTTGATACACGTATTGAATGTACAACTGGCTCATTACCTCGCCTTTCCAAAATTAAAGCAAAAGAAAAGGAAAAGACACTCACGCCTACCAATAAATCCTCGGATTTACGGTACGGGACTTTTAACCAGGTTTTAATTGTATTTTAATAGGTAATGTAATTATTGTCTATACGTTTTTTCTACAGGACGGCAATGGAAATCTTTCCCCCGCCACACCACAGCCAGCCAAAGCAGTATCCATTGATATAGATGCGAAATCTTTAAGTGGTTCTAGGGGAAAGGATAAGAATTATTTGGGTGGAAGTACCAATAATATAAAAGTAAGTATAAAATCAAGTTAATTCAAAATAAAGCTGGACATGAACAATTTTAAGAAAAGAAGTAATTAAAAGATACAAATGGCAAATCACATCACATCTGATGCATTCAGAGTAGAGCACCCAAAAAGTTTAACATGGCAGATAATAAAAAAATATATAGTATATAAATGTCAATGAAAACACGAATCGGTAATGAAATCACCAGAACTGATTAAAAATATTATTTGAAAATTATTTCCTAACTGCATCTAAAAACATTCTTATCTGAAAAAATTAAGATGTCTGTGTAACAGGGCTCAGTAACGATATAACTTTTGTATGAATAATTATTTTTCTTTTTCAGCAATAACGAAATAATTATCTTACAGTCGAAAGATATCTCTTTGTAATAATAGTAAAATATCGCGAACTCTGCAAAAAGAATTTCACTATTGCTATAAGAATTGCAATAAAATTAGAAAATCAAAATGTTTTCCTTTGAGTTAATAACGTTATATCTGCTACCGAAATTGCTGGTTTAATAACGTTTTAACCTCAAAATTATCCTCGGTATCATTAATAATAAAAAAAAAAAAAAAAAAAAAACGAGAATTTTGTGCAAGCAATTTCAATTCTACGATTCGTATAAAAAATTTAGGCGATTTTCTTCCAAAATCGTATATAAGGGGTTTTTGAGGATGCTCTTTCAGACTCTTGCAATTGTTTTGCAAGCTTCAAAACCCTATTATTTTCTGGGTTTAAAAAAAAAAAAAATAGTGCTGTTTTTTTGTATTTTTTTCTTTTCAAAGTCGATTAATTTGCCGTTGCTGCTATTTAATGATCATACAAGCACCAGAAATCCCTGTCCGAATGTCTAAACAACCTCAAACCAAGTTTTTTTTTTGCTTTGGCTTTTGCAAAATGACCATTTTGTACAGCGATGTAATACAAAACTTTGCAATTTTTTACACAAAAAGGATCACCTTTACAAAAAAATGTTGTATAACAGAAAATAATTGAAATTAGCCAAAAAAAACGTGTGCATTTTTTCAGAATTTGTTGGACCAAAAATGTCCCGAAAAATTGAAAAAAAAAAAAAATTCACATGTGTTCTTTGGCTAATTATAAGTACTTCTTGTACTATAAAATTTATTCGTAAAATTGATCCTTTATGAGTAAAAATATCACCAAATTTCATTATATAAAACTACACTGTAAACAATTTTGGACTAAAAACCAATATTTTTTTGGATTGTACACTCCTGGAAAAAAAAAGTTCGCAGTACCGGAAAATCTCTACTTTGCAGTTTATTTCTTTTTCTACAGTATAAAATATCAAGAATTGGTTCTAGAACATTTAGTAAATATAGTAACAAGTAATAACATTTATCTGTGAGGTCTTTTAGAGAACATTTAAACATATGATAGGATTAAAAAGATATTTTGCAATTTTTCATAATAATTGTGAACTGAATATTTTCAAAAATTAAAGGAATTTCATGAAAATTTCGGTGTTTTGGTATTAGAGGTGACTAAATTATATCCTTACACGAGTTTTGTGAAAAATAATAAAAAAATTTTTTTTTCTGTAACATTTTATTACTCTTAATAGTGAGTTGCACCACCTTTCTTTTTTATTACCTCATCAACCCTACTTTTCATTGATGAGTACAATCTTTTCAAATATTCTAAGTTAATTTCATTGTACCAAGTCTCCTCCACAATTATTTTTAGATCAGCCAATGATTGCGATCTTTTTTGGGCAACTCTTTGTCCGAAAGTAGCCCAAACATTCTCTATGGAATTGAGATCCGGGCTGTTTGCAGGCCATGGCAAAAAATTTATTTCCAGTGCCTCTTTATAGACTTCAATCTACAATAGAAAAGACACCAATAATGAATTAGAGATTGAAATTTTATATGATCTTTTCGTAAATACTCACAGATCTAGCTCGATGGCAAGGAACTGAATCCTCTTGAAAAACAGGATTTTCTGTTATTTGACTCAGCTCCTCTAGAGCGGGAACAGCACCATCCAATATTATCTTTGTGTATTTCTCTGCGTTCACAGATTCCTCCAGGATTATTAACGGCCCAACACCAATCGAAGTGTTGCATCCCCAAACCATTATGTAGGGTGAATGTTTTACGGTTGATATGATGCATTCATCGCTATAACGTTCACCTTTTCTACGACGAACTCTGGCAGCTCCATCTGACCCCATCAAGTTAAATTTGGACTCGTCGGAGAATATGACTTTTGCCCAATCGGAATCCGTCCAAGTTCTTCTTTCTTGAGCCCATTCGTAGCGTTTGCGCTTCATTCTTGTCGTTAGTAACGGCTTTTTCGCTGGTCAACGGGATACAAGCCCCATCTCTTTTAGTCGATACCGTACAAGGTGATCGGATATTTGTAGCCCTGTTGCTTCCTCAAGTTGTGCCCGTAAAGTTCCGGAAGAAACAAATCGATTTCTCAGAGTTAACTGCTTCAATAAGTTGTCCTGCCGAGGTGTAGTCTTTTTTTCCGCCCAGAGCCTTGCTTTCTCTCACAACTTCCAGATTCGCCATAATTTTTCAAAAATTTACGCACAGCACATTCACTGAATCCTCTTTCAGATGATATTTGTCTATTTGACCACAATAAACCTTTCAATTTTTGATTTTATTTCAACAGACATTCTTCGTTGTCTCGCCATTTTAATTCGCTTCACTTAACTCGCTTCAACTATCTTAACACTTCTTAACCCTTTCAATGCTCTAATTGCAATGATCTATGGTAATGCAACCATTAAGGATATGTTCATCACTTTTATTACCGTTATGTCGCATTTTACCTGCCCTGGCGCCAATGAAGCAATTAGGTCGTTATTTTTTATTATTGGCAGGTATTAAAATAAAATCCCTTCAGTATTAACCCATTAACGCCCAGGTGATCAGAATTTTTACTAACTTTTCAACGTGTTTATTTATTATGTTATCAGACCAAAAAAATAATGCAATACCTCTATTCCTACGCGAAATTTGATGCTCTTTCAGAATCTGAGCTCAAAATTTCGATTAGACACCGAGAAAAAAAAATATGGTCGATTGAAACGTGAAAAACGTGAAAATTTTCGAAAAAATTTGTTTTCGCATTTTTTTTCACAATGATACCGCAAAGATATCAAATTTTTACTATGATCAGAGGTGATCATGGCACTCGACCATTAAGAGGAATTTTTTTCAGAAAATTTCATCGACGCGTTTTTTCAAAATGGCGGCGAGAATGAAAAAATTTTATAAAAATCTTAATCTATCGTTTTCTTAAAAACTATAAACTTTAGAAAAAAATTTCTAATAACAAAAATGTCTTAAAATTAGGCAAAGAACACTCTCAAATTTTTCCAGAAATTTCGGATACAATTTTTGATTTTTGAAAATTTCAAAAAATCCAATTTTTCAAAAATACCTGAAAATTTTTTGAAAAAATTTGAGAGTGTTCTTTGACTACTTCTTTGCTGATTCTGTGCATATACATTGTTTTTTTCTACTCTTAGCATTACCCAGAGACAACGGCGCGGCGTGGAGATCTGAACGCCACACATTTATTTCATTTATTTAAACCTATAGATTTTACGAAAAAAATTTTAAGAACAAAAAAGTTTTCAAATTAGTGATTTTTCCTAAGACATCACTGTTCTTTCAAGCAGCACAGTTAATTTTGTCATGAAATATCTTCAAAAGTAGAGAATATCCAGCGGTACGAATAAGTACGAGTAGGGAAAAAAAGCCATGGTTTTAATTAAATTTTTAAAAACTTTTGGGATGTGTTCTCCAAACCTTAAACTCTATGGAAATTCTTGGAAATTTTTTTGATAAAAGAGATGGCTCATTATTATTATGAAACATAATTATGGTTCTGCTGTGGTCTGGTATGCTTTTATTTAAAGTGAAGGAATTGATATTATATAATGACGACTTATCAGAATAATCAACATTACAGGGCCTCATTATGAAGTTCACTTTATGCTACGATCAATTTAATGCATTTCAGAATTCCTGGCGAAATTTTCAGGAGTCGTATTTATCAATATTTTGTGAAATATATTTCATCTAATTGTTATGATAATAAGACGATATGTTCTTATAAATTCCTTACCTCTCGGGCAGTTTATTTCGAATGGAAATATATTCTAAACATATTTTTTGGAAATCTCTACAAATTTCTATACTGCGTGTCTCAAAAGTATGGAAACCCATGAATAAATTTGGAGGTATTGATTTTTTTGAAAAATGATAAATACAAAAGTTTTAGGATTTTTCCCTGGCTATTCAGTGGTGACCTTGGGTTTGACCTTGACCTTGACCTTCAAGGTTGTTTCAAGGTCAATTTTTTTTTTTCAAATGGGAACCCTCTTTTTTTATTGCGGATTTGGAAAGAGCATAAAATTTAACGTTCAAATATGACCTTGACCATGACCTTTACAATTACCCCCGGGGTCATTTCAAGGCCAAAGTTGTTTTTGCAGCGTAAACACTTTATAACTTCGAAGGAACTCATTATTTTAAAAAATGGTAAACACAAAAGTTGTAGGATTTACCCCTGGCTATTCAATGGTGACCTTGGATTTGACCTTGACCTTCAAGGTTGTTTCAAGGTCAACTCTTTTTCAAATGGGAACCCTCTTTTTTATTGCGGATTTGGAAAGAACATAAAATTTTACGTTCAAATGTGACCTTGACCATGACCTTTACCATGACCCCCGGGGTCATTTCAAGGTCAAAGTTGTTTTTGCAGCGGGAGAAAGATCCCGGCCAGTTAAGGCAAGGAGAAAATTCCCGGCCAGTTAAGACAAGGAGAAAGATCCTGGCCAGTTAAGGCAAGGAGAAAGATCTCGGCCAGTTAAGGCAAGGACCGATGAAGGTATGGCTCAAATTCTGTGCTCAAAATATTCTCCATTACAATCTTGGCAGATTCCTAGACGTACATAAAAATTTTCAATGGCACTTCTTATATTTTCTGGTGATATATCGGTGCAAACATTGATAATTCTTTTCCTCAGATCTGCCAGATCTTGTGGACTAGTTACATAAATTTTATTTTTTATGTATCCCGAAAGGAAAAAGTCCATTGGAGTTAGATCAGGAGATCTGGCTGGCCACTCGATTGTTCCTCTCCTACCTATCCAACGATTATTAAATTCTTCATTTAGATAGTCCCGAACAATCCTCCTAAATCTTGCTGAAATCAAACCTCAGCGTATTCATCACCAGCTATTTCCTGTAATGATGGTACTATTTCCTCCTGCAATAATTGCAAGTATTTAGGTCCATCCAAATTCCCGTCTATGAAGAATGGTCCAATTATTCGGTCTCTAAAAATACCTGTCCAAACATTCAACTTTTGCGGGTATTGCGTGTGACTTTCGCACAGCCAATGAGGATTTTCATTGCTCCAGTACCTGCAATTATGACGATTCACTTCTCCATTGAGTTGAAATGTCGATTCGACAGAAAAAACAATGAAAGACTGGAAATTTGGATTCTGTACAATCCTTTGAATCATGTTCTCGCTAAATTCAAGACGACGGTCACTATCATCTTCATTCATCTCATGATGAAGATGTAATTTGTAGGGGTGAAATTTAATAATCTTTAAATTTCTTAAAACCGACATCTTACTCATTTGAAGCTGTTGAGAGGCTTTTCTAACAGACAAATGCGGGTTTTCGACAAATGATTGGGCTACTTCCATTTGACGCTCTTCTGAAGTTTCTATTTTTGGCCTTCCAGATTTTGGACGGTCCTTATTAGACCCACTTTCTTCAAACCGCCTGACTGTTTTAGAGACAGTGGACTTGCTAATGCCTATTAGGCCAACTCGAAACGTTGCATTAAACAATTGCACTACTTCGTCATATGATCTAAGTCTATCACCCCAACCTAGCATCATTAATAGAGAAACTCTCTCTCTTTCTGTTAAAGTTGCCATGGCAAAAGATAAAATAAGAAAAGAGAAAATAGCAATAGCTGAAAAAAAACCTAACTGTCCTGAAAAGGACTGTTAGAGGATCAAATCAAAGACGAAATCGGCACCAAACTCAATAAACTCCACTAACTATCCTGAAAAGGACTGTTAGAGCCCTGTATAACAATAACTCTGTAACACAATAACCCTGTAACCCAATAACCCTGTAACCCAATAACCCTGTAACCCAATAACCCTGTAAACCAATAACCCTGGAACCCAATAATCCTGTAACCCAATAACCCTGTAACCCACTTCCTTGAAAAGTAATGGTAGAAGAAAGAATTAAAATAACTATTGAAAAGCGAAAACCTAAACTCAACTAACTATCCTGAAAAGGACTGTTAGAGAGTCAAATTGAAATGTTAATTGAAAAGCATCAGCACGACAAACTAAAACATCAACTAACTATCCTGAAAAGGACTGTTAGGGATTCCAAGGCAGCGAAATTAAGAGTATTTTGATAATCAAGAAAAGAAATACTAAAAAACAGTAACCTCGCTAGATCAATGAACTCAACTAATTATTAATATTACGAAAACAAGACACAGTTCAAAGGTGGCGCCGCAATTTTTCAAAATCCAACCAATTTACGCATAATTCAGTATAAGGGGGTTTTGGCGGTCGCTGATTACAATTCTGAACTCGGTTTATTGAAATTTCAAGTTCAAGGTGGCGGATCCAAGATGGCGGCCGCAATTTGTAAAAATTCAACCAATTAACGCAAAATTCGGTACAAGGGGGTTTTGGCGGTCGCTGATTACAATTCTGAACTCGGTTTATTGAAAATTCGAGTTCAAGGTGGCGAATCCAAGATGGCGGTTGCATTTTCCAAATTTGGCACAAAAGGGTTTTTTCCGTCGCTGTATTCATTTCATGAACAAAGAAATGACTATGTTTGCACTAATATTACACCTGATATCATTATGAGCGACATTAAAAATTGTTCTTTGGCCGGGATCTTTCTCCTTGCCTTAACTGGCCGGGAATTTTCTCCTTGCCTTAAGGGGGTATTCTAGTGTAGAAATTCGAAAAAATCGAAAACTTTTTTTTTCAACATTTATAAAATTTAAACATTCAAGAATATGTCTTCAAAGGGATTTTTCAAAATTTCAATTATTTACCGAGTTATAGCGATTTTGGTGAAGCGACAACCAAACTGGCCCGACCGGAATGAATTGAACAATAGACGGTAGGCGCGGCCCGAGTACCTGCGGATAAATTCCCCCATGAAACTTCTTTTGTATTTTATACCTATATATTGAAGATTGTGAACGGGAGGAAGGTCCTTTGTATGGAGCAGGGATCGCCGATTAAAAATATTTAAGTATACCGTACACTTGTATGAGCGCAACTGCTTGAAACTTTACTCTAAACTTTAAACGCGTTTTTCTCGAAACTACTTTTTTCAAGTTGGCGGTAAGGATATCTCGAGATCTACTAAACCGATTTACTTGAAATTTGGTGTGAACGTTCTTTATATATCCCTCTATCGTAACAACCTCAAAAAAGTTGAAAATTTTGATTTTTAATATTTTAAAAAAATTTAAAACTGTTGAAAAAATCGCAAAAAAAACATTTTTTTTCAACCGGCGGCCATTTTGTGAAAAAAAAACTTTTTTTTACTTTTTTGAGGTTGTTGCGATAGCGAAAACATTACTAATTAAGAATCCGTTGGATTTTTTTGTTTCAGTTAACTAGAACGGTTGTAATTTTTACCGCCGTCACACCCCCTTTTTTTTGGATCCCCCACTCTGCCAGCCGATAACTTCTGGAATTTTTGGTCTTTTTTTTTCATTTAATTTTTATGTATTCTTAAAATATCAATAAGCAAATAAGAAAAAAATGGATACTAAAAATATTTTTTGTTCTGTTTTTACGAAACTTGAAAAAACGGCTGAAATTCGTGCCTCTACACTAGAATACCCCCTTAACTGGCCGGGATCTTTCTCCCGCTGCAAAAACAACTTTGACCTTGAAATGGCCCCGGGGGTCACGGTAAAGGTCATGGTCAAGGACACATTTGAACGTAAAATTTTATGCTCTTTCCAAATCCGCAATAAAAAAAAGGGGGTTCCCATTTGAACAAAAAGTTTACCTTGAAACAACCTTGAAGGTCAAGGTCAAGGTCAAATCCAGGGTCACCATTGAATAGCCAGGGGAAAATCCTAAAACTTTTGTCTTTATCATTTTTCAAAAAAATCAATTCCTCCAAATTTATTCATGGGTTTCCATACTTTTGGGATGAGTGAGTCCGAGTGATCCAAAAGTATGGAAACGGCTAAATAACTTTCGAGAAATGCATTTTGGAGAAAAAAGCTTTAAACAAAAGTTTTAGAAATTTTCCCTGGCTATTCAATGGTGAGCTTAGATTTGACCATGTCGTTGAAGGTCATTTCAGGGTCAAGTTGATTTTTTTTAATGGGAACCCATATTTTTGACCACGGAAATGGAAAGAACGGAATATTTTACGTCCGACTATGACCTTTACCATGATCTCGAAGGTCATATCAACTGGATATGGTTCTTTAAAGGGGAACCTGCATTGTTGCTGCAGATTTGGAAAGAGCAGAAGTCTTGCGTCCGAATGTGACCTTGGCGACAACCTTGATGTTGACCATGACCTTGAAGGTCATACCAAGGTCAAGGTGGTTTTTATAGGGGAAACCATATTTTTGGCCACGGAAATGGGAAGACCATGACTTCGAAGGTCAGTCACATCAAGGTCAAGGCGGTTCTTTAAAGGGGAACGTAAAATGTTTCGCTTTTTCCATTTCCGTGGTCAAAAAATGGTTTCCCCTTTTAAAAAACCACCCTGACCCTGATATGACCTTCGAGGTCATGGCCAAGGTCACGGTCAAGATCGAGGTTGTGGTCAAAGTCACATTCGGACGCAATACTTCTGCTCTTTCCAAATCCGCAGCAACAATGCAGGTTCCCCTTTAAAGAGCCATCTTGACCTTGATATGATCTTCGAGGTCATGATTAAGATCATAGTTGGACGTAAAATGTTCCGCTCTTTCCATTTCCCTGGTCAAAAATATGGGTTCCCATTTAAAAGTTAACTTGTCCTTGAAATGACCTTCAAGGCCATGGTCAAGGTCAAATCTACGGCCACAATTGAATAGCTAGGGAAAATTCCTAAAACTTTTGTTTAAAACTTTTTTCTCCAAAATGCATTCCTTGAAAGCAGCCGTTTCCATACTTTTGGATCACCCTGTATATAAAGATATAAAGGACCCCGCCGGAAATAGATGGAAAAAAGTCTTTCTGTAAATCTTTCTGAAATTTTGTATAAAGATAGGTTTTAGCATGCCGGTTAAAAATTCCAATGGGCCCAAAGTCCTAAATGCCCCTCCATGGCCGCTAGAGATCGCCAAAGTGTCAGATACTACTATGCCATACTGCACGGTGAGTCATTTTAATCACTTCAAATAACTCATAGCCCAATAACCCAACAACCTTAACAAAATATTCAGGGTTTCGTGGGGGCCACCCGATGGCGCAATTCGCAACTTCCGGTTTGGACCGGAAGTGGGGTTTTTGACCGGAAGTAGATTTTTTAAAATGGAAACCTCTATTTCTTATTCCGAATTACTGTTGCAGACCAAGAAATAAGTCCGGTGCGGTATTTTGCGACTTCCGGTTTGCACCGGACTGGACTGTTTTGACCGTATTTCGAGTATTTTAAATGAAGACCCCTATTTTTGCCCTAAATTATTGTTATGGACCAGAAAATGAGTACGGTATGGTTTTCGCGACTTCCGATTTGCACCGGAAGTGAATTTTTTAAAGTGGAAACTTCTATCTTTATTCCGGATTGTTGTTGCAATTACAATAACACTTTTATTAAAAATATAACTACAAATGCTTGTAGATTAAAAGCCTTTACAGATCGACGCGATCATTGCGTGCGAGTTTTCCACACAAATGGAATAGCAAAAATGCAATGCGTTCAGATCGCGTCGCACAGTGGTTTGAAAACACAAAAACGTAGGTAATTCTTTCTAAACTATACCAAGTCATAAGATGCATATCATTTCATACGTTTTCAATAATGTAGAACTCATTTCGGAGATTACTTTTTAAATAGGGATTGAAAGAGTGAAGATATAGGAGATAATTTTTCATAAATCACAGCTAATATGCGTAGCAATATGTATATCGTTTCTTACATTTTCGAGGGCGCAGAGCTCATTTCTAGAATTACTTTTTATCTAGGAGTTGAAGGGGTGGTAGAGGTTTTTCCTAAATTACAGCTAGTAGCAAGATGCTCATCTTTTCATACGTTCTCGAGAAAATGAAATCTAGAGAGAGAAAATCGCGGTTAAAGTTTTAAGTTCCTACAGATAGTCTGTAATATACTTGGGAAAAAGTCTCTGATCTGCCTTTGAGAATTAATCTACAAGATTCCGTAAAATAAAACTAAGTTAATTTTTTGGTTCGAAGAATAGAAAATCGTCTCCTAAGAATAGAAATGCTAGAAACTATCATAATTAATTCTCAGACTACGATGTCAACATGTTCGTACATTTTGTTTTGTTTTTGAAGTTGTCACCTTTTGGTGCTGAAGATGCTTTAAAAATAATCAAAAATTTAGGAAAATTATGACTAAGAATTTTTTTTATTAGTGTTTTAGTATGGTTATTTTACGATATAAATGCTTAAATAATAAAATACACCATCTTTTTCATTTAAATTTTTTGATTTAATACAAATATATATGCTTTTTAAGGATGATCAACTAAATATCCGCAAATCATGGGAAGGCCTGAAAGATATTGTATCATCAACCCGAAAAGATAATTCTGAGAAAAAGAAAAAAGAAAGTTTATATGAAATTGATATTCCACCCGATTCCTTTATGGAATTTGTCCTAAAAGAAATTTTAAAAAAATTCAAGGTTGAGAATGTGTCGTGGATAAAAACAAGCAACAATAAATCATATCAGGTATACGAGTGTTTCCTAAGTAACTTACAAACTTACAATTATTTATTTCTATAGATCATTTTTACATTTGAATACGATCAAAAGTTCGAATGCCTTCAACACAAACTATCAGAATGGGGAATCGGAGATCGAGAAGGATCAACAGTTTCAATTTCGCACTGTGCAACTTTTCACACGTATCAAAAAGAAGCGAACTGGGATGAAACTGATAACAGAGAGTGAGGATTTTAAATTCTTTAATTAAAAAAAATTTTTCAAAATACAATTTTTATTCTAGGGAACTAAATGCTCTCAAACAAACTGCATGGAATCGGTTTATGAATACGCTCACTGCCAGACTCAATGTTGCCCAAATAGTTAGAGGTGTTCGACAGGACGCAACAATTACTTTTGACTTTGTAGTTCTGGTAGCCTGTGCTGCGTAAGTATAATAATAATTGGCTTAATAGTCCGAGAGCTGACTGCAAAAAACCTAGCCAATAAAGTAACAGGATGAAATGTTTTTTATATGTTAGTACTAACAGTGCTCGTAACAAAATGCATGGTGTGCCTAGGCAGAACTTGTGCACAAATTTGGTATGAGCCTTTTCAGGACGCAAATTTGGGACTGCAATTGTACCTATCGAGTAACAGCTTGAAATTATTTTTAAAATTTTGCATTTACCGAGTTAAACAAAAATATATTGGTGTGCCTCATTAAATCTTGTGCTAATACCTTGGCACACCATTTTTTTTAATTTTTTTTTAGGCACGCTACTGTACCTATCGAGTAACAGCCTCAAACTGCTATCAAGTTAAAGTTTAAACATTGTATTATTAGAAAAAAAAAGTGTTCCACGTCTATGCCTGTGCCAAATATCTGGCACACCACTTTCTATTTTTCAGTCTTACAGCCGGCCCATGACGAGAGTACGTCATTTCTTCGCTCAGACCAGCTACCCCACCACATCATTTTCCATCCTGCGCATGAGCAGAACATTCTAAATCGTATGGCTAGTCTTAACGAAGAAAGAATGTACTCTCTTTTTATTTTAATCCGACTATATCTTATGCTATTATTAATACAACCTATTACAGAAGTATTTAGGGATAAAATAATGATTACCCAACAAACAATTATGATTTAAAAAAAATATTCTTTATTCATTTGGATATTTTAAAAATTAAATATCCATAATACTATAAAACAATTTCTTATACATACTGTTATTAAATTAATAAAAACTTACATTTGTAGAAACACAACATACAGAGTGATCCAAAAGTATGGAAACGGCTAAATAACTTTCGAGGAATGCATTTTGGAGAAAAAAGTTTTAGACAAAAGTCTTAGGAATTTTCCCTGGCTATTCAATGGTGGCCACAGATTTGACCTTGACCATGGCCTTGAAGGTCATTTCAAGGTCAAGTTGATTTTTTTAGATTGTAACCCATATTTTTGACCACGGAAATGAAAAGAGCGGAAAATTTTACGTCCGACTGTGATCTTAACCATGACCTCGAAGGTCATATCAAGGTCAATAAGGCTCTTTAAAAGGGAACCTGCATTGTTACTGCGTATTTGGAAAGAGCGGAAGTTTTGCGTCAAAATGTGACCTTGACAACAACCTTGACCATGACCATGACCTCGAAGGTCATGTCAAGGTCAAGGTGTTTTTTTGAAGGGGAAAACATATTTTTGGTAACGTAAATGGAAAGATTATGACCTTGACCATTACCTCGAAGGGAACATACAATTTTCCGCTCTTTCCATTTTCGCGGCCAAAAACGTGGTTTGCCCTTCAAAAAACCATCTTGACTTTGACATAACCTTCGATGTCATGGTAAAGGTCAAGGTTGTTGTCAAAGTCACATTTTGACGTAAAACTTCTGCTCTTTCCAAATCCGCAGTAACAATAGTATGGGAGCACAAGCGGGGATTTTGGTTCTTGCTCGAGCGCGTCAGAAAATCATATGGGGAGAAACCTTGCACCCTGTAATGTACCCCTACCATATATGAACCCTTAATACAGGGGAGTGCGATGAGGGCAGCCAGTCAGATTAGTAAAAAAAAATCGATCCTCAGAGAAACTCGAGCGCGTCAGATTAAGAACAGGTAAGTTAAGTACATCCAGAAAAGTGTATATTTCAATAATCTGACAATTTGAGCGTGGCATAAAGAAATGGGCGAGTCACAAAGTTGTAAAAGAAAAACGTCACCTCGAAATACTCGAGCGCGATTGAATTTTTTTTTATTTTGAAGGAAATTCTATCAGGATCACGAAAACCATATAATCTGACGGTTTTCATGGGGCGATGTAGCTAAAACCATCGATAAAGGCTGAGCGTACAGATGCTGACAACCAAAGAGTATCTATTAACAAAAGGGGACACTCGTAAAGTTTTTCCTTATCTTTTTTCGACCTTGGTACCGTTACAGGAACGAAGTGAAAATTTCTGCTAGAAATAGGTAGTAATACAGAAGGCATAGGTGAGAGAAAGACAAAAATTTGGGGCGAAAAGTGGAACACTCCTGCAGGGTGCAACTCACAAAAATTTTTTATCACAAAACTTTTCTATGAACACATAACACGCTGCCTTTTCCACAGCCACACACCAAACACATTATATTATGCTTACCCATCATTTATCTAAAGCACATTTTATTTTATTTAATTAATTCCGTCTAAAAAAGCACTTTTTGACTTAACAACTTTTAAGCTTTTATATAAATAAATGATTGAATTTTTTATATATACATGTGTGTACATATCTTCCCGTAATAAACAAAAGAAACTAAAAAAAAATTTTATTTGAAAACTCTCACATTAATAATTTTTCAAATTGTCAGATTACCAATACTCCTCTATATAATTGTCAGATTATCAGTTGGGGCGACTAAGACATCGAGTTGAACCCTCTGTATAAAAATCTGACGCACTCGAGTATTTCAAGGTAACTGTTTTTTTAACATTTTCAAAAATCAATCATGAGTTTTGGTCCCGTCCAAATCGTCAGCCATTGAAATAGGTGACTTTTTTGAATTCAATTGCTAATCCCTTTCAATATCTGACGTGATCGAATAACTTTTTTATTTTGTTTTTTACCCCTTTTTACAGCCACCCACCACTATTTAATCGTCAGATTAATATAATATCTATCGGTTATCAGAAAGACAAAGCAGGTATACACTATGAATGTCTGACGCGCTCGAGTATTTCCATGAGACTTTTTTTTTTACATTTTTAAAAAAATTTACACGGTCCATTTTAGTGGGGAAAATAAAATGGAAAACTTAACATAAACTTTTTTTCGTTTTAGAACCTAATCTTCACAATCCAATAGGTCCCTATAACGCTCTAGTAACTGCAAATTTAGCATCCCGGGCTCCCCTACTACAATGCAGGTTCCTTTTTAAAGAGCCATATTGACCTTGATATGACCTTCGAGGTCATGGTTAAGATCACAGTCGGACGTAAAATTGTCCGCTCTTTTCATTTCCGTGGTCAAAAATATGGGTTACAATCTAAAAAAATCAACTTGACCTTGAAATTACCTTCAAGGCCATGGTCAAGGTCAAATCTGTGGCCACCATTGAATAGCCAGGGAAAATTCCTAAGACTTTTGTCTAAAACTTTTTTCTCCAAAATGCATTCCTCGAAAGTTATTTAGCCGTTTCCATACTTTTGGATCACTCTGTATGTTGTGTTTCTACATATGTAAGTTTTTATTAATTTAATAACAGTATGTATAAGAAATTGTTTTATAGTATTATGGATATTTAATTTTTAAAATATCCAAATGAATAAAGAATATTTTTTTTAAATCATAATTGTTTATTGGGTAATCATTATTTTATCCCTAAATACTTCTGTAATAGGTTGTATTAATAATAGCATAAGATATAGTCGGATTAAAATAAAAAGAGAGTACATTCTTTCTTCGTTAAGACTAGCCATACGATTTAGAATGTTCTGCTCATGCGCAGGATGGAAAATGATGTGGTGGGGTAGCTGGTCTGAGCGAAGAAATGACGTACTCTCGTCATAGGCCGGCTGTAAGACTGAAAAATAGAAAGTGGTGTGCCAGATATTTGGCACAGGCATAGACGTGGCACACTTTTTTTTCTAATAATACAATGTTTAAACTTTAATTTGATAGCAGTTTGAGGCTGTTACTCGATAGGTACAGTAGCGTGCCTAAAAAAAAATTAAAAAAATGGTGTGCCAAGGTATTAGCACAAGATTTAATGAGGCACACCAATATATTTTTGTTTAACTCGGTAAATGCAAAATTTTAAAAATAATTTCAAGCTGTTACTCGATAGGTACAATTGCAGTCCCAAATTTGCGTCCTGAAAAGGCTCATACCAAATTTGTGCACAAGTTCTGCCTAGGCACACCATGCATTTTGTTACGAGCACTGTTGGTACTAACATATAAAACACATTTCATCCTGTTACTTTATTGGCTAGGTTTTTTGCAGTCAACTCTCGGACTATAAGGCCAAGAATTTAGAAAAGTTCAAATCTTACAATATTTCTGAGTTTCATAAATGTTGATTACTATGATTCAAACACTACGCAAATTGAAAAACGGGACGATTTTTCCGAGCTGAAAATTCATATAAATCTACTGGATTCAGCGACATATGCTTCAGCCACTGACATGTATACCAAAGAATATCTATTTCAACAAGAAGGGACACTTTAATACCCTCTCAAAATTCCAACCCATATGCAAGCTCTCGAAAATACACCCATAAAAATTTCCCATTAGATAAAGCAGCTCAGGGCTACTACCTCTGTAAATACCTATAAGAAATATAGAGAGAGAAATAGTCACCAAAAAGTTCTCACAGACAGCTTTTACAGCGTAAGCTATAAACTGAAGCTTTTTTTATAAACGCTTTTTTAAAGGCGTTCCAGTTTGCTGCAGTAGCACTAGATCGCTCAGGTTTACCTCCCCTCGCAATGTTAAGTTATAGGGAAATGCCGAATCGGAGAAGGGAGAAGAGGCAGGTAGCACACACCGAGCATGAATACGGACGAGATTGTTTACATTTTTTCATTGTGCATTTTTAAAGGCGTTCTGGTTTCAGATTATTGTGTGCTCCGCTCGCTTTGTGAAAAGTACCGGGTGGTCTTGATTTGTTCGTAAATGTGAACAAGCTTAAAAGTTTTTAAGTAAAAAAGTGCTTTTTTAGACGAAATTAATTAAATAAAATAAAATGTGCTTTAGATAAAAGATGGGTAAGCATAATATACATAATGTGTTTGTTGTGTGGCTGTGGAAAAGGCAGCGTGTAATGTGTTCATAGAAAAGTTTTGTGATAAAAGATTTTTGTGAGGTGCACCCTGCAGGAGTGTTCCACTTTTTCCCCCAATTTTTGTCTTTCTCTCACTTATGCCTTCTTTATTACTAACTATTTCTGGCATAAATTCCCATTTCATTCCTGAAACGGTACCAAGGTCGAAAAAAAATAAGGAAAAACGTCACGAGTGTCCCCTCTTGTTAATAGATACTCTTTGATCAAAACCCCCGAGAATACATATAAATGCAAGCCATGAAGTAGAAAATACATACGTAGTGATATAGTCCGACAATCGCCGCGAAATAACATTGCTTCTTATGGCGGAAGATCCAAAGTACGCTACTCCAATCGCCTGAACTGCTAACTATAACTTTTATGCGAAAATAATGTTCTACTAATTATAACTGTGGAGGAATACCTTTCTTATGATCTGAAAAACATTATAGTGGCAAGAATAAAATATTCGAGTTTTTCGTACAACAACTACAACCACTTCTTCGAACAAAACAGCAGCGGCATGTCGAGTTGGCAGCACGGCTTTCCGTGGTAATTTGTTCAGTGGGTTGTAAGACAAGCTTTTGAACGCAAATATCTTTAACATTTTGTTCTCGCCCCTATAATGATTTTGATACTATAAGAACGGTATTCTTCTCCAGTTATAATTATCAAATAACATCATTTTTTTCGTAAATACGATAATTTCGCAAATTCGCCCTTTGGAGCGGAATGAATAGCCTATACCAGATGTGACAGTGAGCAGGTCTATTTCACGGCTTGCATTTATTATTCCCGGGGGTTTTGATACTATACTATATATATACATATATGTATAAGACTGCTGATCCCGTACAAAATCGCTCCTGAAAATTGAATACTGCAGGTCGGTAAGGTAGGCTGAAAAAATGATTTATTCTTTTTTAATTTTTTGTTTATTATTATTATTTTTTTTTTGTTTTTTGTTATTATTGACAATGAAATATCTTGATTGGATCTCATTATTTCGATAAAAGTTTCAGACAAAAGTTTCAAGGTTTTGAGGGGTTCAAACAATGGTTAGCTTGAACTTGACCTTGACATTGGCCTTTAAGGTTAATTGAAGGTGCGTTATCTTGAAAAAAAAAATAGTTGTGGAAACCAGGTCGTTTCTCACGAATTTCTGATTGCAACGGAAAATAATTTGGGTCATCTGGTGAGGGCAATGAGTGGTGAGAGTTGGCGGGTAATTTGTAGAGGCTGTCGTGGGTGCAAGTGTAGTGCAAAAGGCATGTGTATACTTTTATTTATCGATTGGGGTATCACACGCGAAGATACTTGAAAAAATCAAAATAAGTGCACATACATAGTGCCTTCATTTGGTTATTGAAATGATTTTTTGTAAAGTTGTCTGCCTATGGGACTTAAGCAAGAGCGAGATAGCTAGAATTCGGTCAAAATTTGGTCTTACTTTCGAGGTGAGTTTTAGTACAGGATCAGCAGTCCAGTTCTTATATGTCAGAAGAGAAAATTGTATTACTACACGATATTCGAGTTTTTCCATTGTACAATAATACTGAGACACGCCAGCTTTTAAAAGCTGAAAATATACGAATGAGTTGTAAGATCTACATGAAACTTAATAAGTATTCATAAAACAGTAGTACGACTTATAGAAAAATAAAACGACGAGCCCAACAGCGCCATCTATTATTGAAGACGAAACTTATTGAATAGCCTAATAAGGTTAAGTTTTCACGTAGTTATTTTAATGGGTTTTTTTGTACTCGAGAACTGGAATATGAAGTTTTTAATTCCTGCACATAACAATCTTAAAGTAATAAACATAATATAAGCTTGGGTGGCTATGACAAAATTAAAATATGTTGTTAAAATTTTGCCTACCGAGCAGTTAGTCGCCAAAACTAAAAAATCCGCCTTCGTTTTAATTCGGCGACCACCAGACGAGCAGACAGAGAGACAGACTGAGGGACTTTTTTTTGAGAATTTTATTCGTCTACCGAAGTAGACGAGCTCAAAACATCAATGGAGGAAAATTAGCTCGTCATGTCTTGGCTGATAACCCGGCCTTTTTTCACGCAGAACACGGTGCAATTTGATAGGTTATTGATGGTAGCGGTGGGCATTGACAGTTTCAGCACGTTTCATCAGCTCATAGTAGACGATACCCTGCTAATCGCAACAAACGCACAGCATGGTCTTCCGTCCGAAGCGATTTGGTCTTGGGGAAGACGTTGGTGGTTGGCCGGGATCAACCCAACGATTTCTTGCGTTTAGGAATCTCTAAATTTATCCAATTTTCATCGCCAGTCACAATCCGATGCAGGAAAGACTTTCTTTTTTGTCTGGCGAGCCAGATTTCGCATGTGCTTTGGCATAGCTCCATCTACCTATCATTCAATTCATGCGGCAACCATTTTTCAATCTTTGGAACTTTTCCCATGGCACGTAGGCGCATGCAAATGGCTGAGTAACACCCAATTGCTCGGGAAGCATATTTTGCGATTGGGTATCGTCCTCGTTCAAAACAGCCTTCAAGTGATGGACTTCTACCTTCCTGGGCCGATTTTCAGTTCAAAATTGCCGTCTTTGAACCCACGAAACCAACCTCTGCACGTTGTTTCCGATAAAGCACTGTCGCCATAGGCCTCCACAAGCATTCGATGCGATTCGGTAGGCGATTTCTTCAAACTGAAGCAGAAAAACAGACTTCCCGAATATGCTCTTTTTCTGGCAAAAAACTAGACCTGATTACCAGAGGAAAAATGTATGTTGTTATATGAGATTGCTGACGATGGGCACTAATTAATGTTGAGAAATGTTAAACTAATAAAACAAAAATATGTCGTGTCCATAGTAGCATTTTATATTTTCAGCAATATATGTATTTTACAATATGTTTATAACAACATTTATATATTTTATGTTCACAAGTTCTGAGTTTTGTGTCATACGGACTGGTAACACTAGTAAGTTCACGTAGGTAGTTAGTCAGTCTCTCCTTGACCACGAGCCCGGTCACTTGAATTGTGCAAGATACTAATTGAAATATATTAATTGAACTAAACGAGTGTTTCTCTCTTCCTCCCAATAATACATGGTGGCAGCGGTAAAAAGAAAAATAAATAAATTCAATAAGTGAAAAAAATATAACAAGGAAATGGCAACAAACGCAAATAGTTTCACGGTACAGGCTCCCGAACAATTTACGTTCTGTCCAGAAGATTGGGCACGATGGAAGCGTAGATTCGAGAGATTTCGAATTGCGTCCGGCTTAAACAATAAATCGGAGAGTGAACAAGTGAACACCCTTGTGTACTTAATGGGGCCACAGAGAGGCGAGATTTTCCTTTCACTCAATCTAGAGGAAGCTAGCAAGGAAAAATATGCAGAGGTCATTACGGCGTTCGAGAATCATTTCGTCATCAGGTATAATGTTATCTATGAGCGTGCTAAATTCAATTCGAGATCCCAGCTCGAAGGGGAAAAAGCAGAAGAGTTTATAACGGCACTTTACAGTTTGTCCGAAAATTGCCAGTACGAGACTCTCAGAGAGGAGATGATCCGCGATCGACTAGTTGTAGGCGTTCGAGGTAAGCGGTTATCGGAAAAACTGCAGCTCGAACCCAACCTCACGTTAGAAAAGGCCATTCTAACCGTTAGACAAAGTGAAGCCGTCCACAGACAACAGCAAGAGTTACTGGGAAATGGAATTCCAGCTCCAATTCAAAATGTTCATCTGGCCAGGCCGAAAGCGGATCAACTGGGTAAAAGCACAGATAAATAACTATACAGATGTCGCATGCCATGCTAAAAAAGAGCCACCGGAGCAACATATCCAATAGCCAAGTAAATCATGAGCACAGCCAAGTTTGTAGCTAGACTCAAAACCAAGTATGTTGCTTAGCAATTTACAAGCCAAGTAGGTTGCTAGAGGTTATTGAAACTTATTTCACTTGATCTGAAGGAGCGAAAGGAATAGAAATATACACATATAGGAATGTTAGAGTGCTACGAAAGAGCCTCTAAGGTATATAACAAGTTTTCAATACGTGGTAGAAGAAGAAGATTGGTTCGGTGGGTAGTGCGCTAGCTTTTCACTAAAAGTGCCAGGGTTCAGTCCCAGGCATTTGCCACTACTCTTTTAGATGTTCGTATGATTCTCTAACTTTCTAAATATTTTTCAATTTGTTTTGAAAAGGTGGAGGTTCTTCCTGAAAGCTTTTTTTATCATTATTATTGCATTTTAAAACATTTTAATTTCTTAATATAAGTGCAGATGCAAGAAACCTTCTGTCTAAAATGTGCGTGGTGTTTCATTTGTTTTTATAACAATTATATAAATTGGAAATGGAGTATTGTTTTGAGACTTCAGTTGCTCCTCTTGTAAAATAAGAAAATTTTAAAATCTAAAGGGTGAAGTGGTACCTCGTAATCGCTTTATAGATATAGAATTTCTAAATTTTAACTGATTACATACTTATTTAAATTAAAATATCCTCAGACCTTGTGGAAGGTATGTATTTTTTTGAAATATTGTCGCTAAATTTACATACATTCATTTGTATATTTTCAATTAAAATATTTATTATTACAAAGCACAAATGCATACTTTTTAGAAGTCGAAGTTTATCGATTTAAAACAAATAATAAAGATTGAATATGTCGAAAACGATTAAGATACGCTAAAAATCTTTTAAGAAGTGTTCTTATCTTTGTGTCTATAAAATCTTGACTCAATCGGAGCATCCGAGGAGTGACGTTTTCGATAATTTATTGTCATCAATAAGCGCAAAACACTTTGAAAACATTATAGTGATTAATATTTTGATTTCGAACAGGAATATAAGAATATGAAAAAGTTTATAAACAAAAAGTACTAGTACTACATGTAATAATTTTTGTATGTTTTATTTTTCGTATTAACAAGCTTTGTTTCTTTTTTTTTAGCACGGTATCGGTCAACGGCCCACGAACAATGCTTTCTTAATAAAACTTTTAGCATGAAATCCAAAATACTCATTCGATGAGCATAGCATGCGTTGGGTGCAAACCAATTCTCCGTAGCAGCTACACAATTTGCAATAACGGATTTTTTAATATTTGCAATATGAGGACGGTTTTTGAAAGTGTCTTCAAAAATTTTTATATGCACTTTGCAGATGTTGAAAAACTGTTCGGAAGGAGTAGTAAGACCATTCTTAATGCTTGAAAAACATTTAGTTTTTATTAAAATATTTGACATATCGTCATTACTTTCTCCTTCCGTTAGATCCTTCAAACAATTTTCGCACGGTATTTTCATCCTATTGATGATCTTGAAGCAGCAATAACCCACAAAATATTTAAATGCGGCTTCATCTACTTCAATTTGTACATTATTTGGAAAATTGAAAGCCTCATCATCATCTTGCAAATTTATAGCTTCATCATAATCAATACTTTCACACAAAAAATTGTCGTGACAAGTGCTAGTGCCTTCTCCACAATTTTCTATTTGTGGTGGTACTTTTTTATCAGAACTTGGAATATTTAATACAGCCGACCAATCAAAATCAAAATATTCATCACTATCGTTTTCACAATTGGCAAAGGAAGAAGTATAAAAAAGTTTTAAACTTATAACTTTACCAAGTAACTGGTTAAATTCAAATAAATTGGGATTATTCTTGTTGGCATTTCGAGCTCTTATCTGTGAGAACAAGTTTTCCAAGCAATCCTGATTAAACTTTTGTCCATATATGTAATACACATCTTCATGTTTGAGAAAAATTGAACGTGAAATAGCAATAATAGATGCAATTGTCATAGACAACCCATTAAAACAAAATGAAGTTCCTTTTAAAGGCTTCATTTTAAGAACATATTTTTCCATTTCCTGTAAAAATTCTAAATTAGTAAAATTCCGAGTAAAAGCAGGTTTACCATTTAATATATCAAATAGTTTATTTAATTTTTGAAAACAAATTGCGGTAGCTTTGGCTTTTTCCCTCAATTCAAAAGAAAATTTATTTAAAGCCAACAAGCTCAAAATACCCGAAGAAACACTATGACTTATGACCTGTACAGCTAATTTAACGCTCATCTTCTGGAAGTTTGTGGGGTTAATGTGATAAAATGTTAATTTAGGACATAATTTTGCTATATTATCTCTTTCATAGTTATAAAGAAAGCGAATAACATCGAAGCTTATTATTCCATCAGGTGTGCTGATATCGCTTATAAGTAACCTGTTTCTTAATGTTTTAAATAAGTGTGGCACGTCATACATAGCATGAATCTCTGTGTTATTTATGGAAAAACTTGGGTTTATCTCTGAGACATTTAAACTTTTATATAATTTTCGGTTAAGTGAACCTTGATCGCATGTAATTCCTCTTACAGTTAAATCCATCATATGACATACATTTAAACATTTCATTAATTCTTTATACAGCACCTCACTTTTCATAGAAGAGGAACAAGCCACATAATGCATAACATGTTTAAATTTGCCACATAAACTTCTTACCATAAAAACCATTACACTTTTCGCCAAATTTTTTGATCTTTCATTTGTACCGAAATCTTGATAGCCAACGACAACATCAGAAAAATTATCATAGACTAGACATTCCTCAATAGACATCTCATCAAATGATAAAACGACTTCCCGGTCCTTCGGTGGCATATTCGAGACTTGGTTTTTAACTTCATTTAAAATTTCGAAGTCAATACCTGGTGACAAATGTTTAAGTTTTGCCCATTTATGTAGAGAAGCAACATGTGGCAAATGGAACTGGAGTATATTCCGCATAAACTGATATCCCGCAGATGATCTGTAGAATAAAAATTGACACAGTTTTTTTTCTTCTTCAGAATATATCCGCGGTTTTTGCAAAATCATTTTTGAAAATGTTTTCGAATTTTTGTTGACATTACATAAACTATCAATATTTGTATAAATATCTTTAGTATTTTCTTTCATTTCTGCGATAATTTTCTTAAACTTATTTATTTGAAAACGTTGTTTTCTCCCCGTATCTCGTAGTTTTCGTACATTTTTTTTTAAGTCTAAATTTTGTTTTTTAATTTTTACGGCACTCTTTCTAAAAGTTTTTACCTGCTTTAAGCTATTTAAGCATAGATTGCACTCAACTGAGGATGCGCACAAAGTTTCTGTAGTCATGGGCAAAGCAGAAATTTTATTTACTTCTTCAAAACTAAAATCATCATCAATATTATTGTAACTCTTTCTTTTAAAAACCTTTATATTATTTTGTTTCAATAACTCTTTAGAGTCAGCGGCAAAAGAACTGTTTTGTGGCAAAAATGACAAAAAAAGTGTGGGAAGAGCATTTTTTTTTTTAAATTTTTTCCCCAGAAACATATCCTCGAAGTGGATGTGGCACAGATATGGCTTTTTCTTCTTTTCTATTTCGGAAGCAGATTCAGAGCAAATATCAATCCACTTTTCATATTTCTCAGAACCGAGTTTGGGAAAAAGAAAGAATCGCCTGTCAGGGTATTTATCTGCTGTAGCCAAGCAAGATATAATACAACATTTTATGTTCCAAGATTTCCCCATTTTTAATAAAAAAATGCAGGTATCAGGGAATAGAAATAAAAGAAAGTCTAAAATCGAAATCCTGAAGAGTAGCCAAAGTCGTCAATAAAATTTACAAGTAATCAAAAAGAGTAGCCAAAGTCGTCAACGTACAATAATCAAAAACCGCCAATAAATCCGAATATCAAAATCCTAAAATCAAAACCAAGTACAGTATCCAAAATCGTCAATTAAAATCGCAAATCTAAATCGCTCCTACAAACAATCGCAAATAACCACCAATAATAAAACCTCGCAAGTCGCAGTCCAAAAACGGAATAACTCTACTTCTGCACCTTATTCCTAATTCCAATGCATGTTTACATTCAACTCCTTGCCGCCCTGCCCCGTTTGCTTTACTACGAAAATAATCCCTATGCGCATTCTCTTTTCCTTTTCGTTGCTTCAGTGTGTATTGAAACAGAATGGGTGTATATGTGGGAGCATTTTGCAACATTGAAATTCCCTCACGCCTCACTTTCATTCAGGTCGGCGTCTACAAACTCCTCGCTGCTGTCGTGTTCTGAGTTCTGACGACTCGCTGCCCTCATGTTTCAGCGAAACATGTTTATAACTGCAAGAATAGAAAAGCGTTCTCGCTTTGCTATGCCGAGGCGACATCTGTATATTTATTTATCTGTGGTAAAAGCAAGCAATACAGGAGAGACAACACAGAAAACAAATACAACGACAGAGCCCCATCAAACAGCAAAATGAACAACGGGAAATCAGCACACAAACAGGGCTGCGACGGATGCGGTGGCCCCACTTGGCACAAACGATCAAGCTGTCCAGCGCAAGGAAAGCAGTGTAAAAGATGCAAGAAGTGGAACCATTTTAGCCGTGTGTGCAAGGCGTCCGTTCTTCACACAATAGGCGACAGCGACAGTGAGGGAAGTCCAATGCACACATTCTTGGGCAACGTGTGTGAGCGTGGAGAGCGACAATGGAAAGTCAACATAGGAATAGAAGACGTACAAGTGAAGTTTGTGGTGGACACCGGCTCCCCAGTAAATGTGTTGCCTCACGCAATGTACATGAAGAATTTCAAACACATCAAACTGCAAAAGTGTGATCGTACGTTAACTGGACCTACAGGAGAAGCTCTGACAGTTGTAGGGAAGTTTACTGCTGTGCTAAATAACTAGAGGCAGCGAATTCAAGCTCCCTTATATGTGGTAAAGTTTATAAAAACCCCACTTTTAGGCCTGTATGCGTCAGAGGCATTGAAGATTATTTCACGGGTGCATAACGTCAAAAGTGACGAGATGAAGGCAGGCAACAACCAAAATAGCAGCGTACACATAAAGCAGAAGTTTCCAGAACTTTTTCATCATCAGGCTTAAGGCAGATGCAAATCCGCACGCAATCTACTCAGCAAGGAGAGTACCAATTCCGCTTATGGAAAAATTACGGGAAAAATTAGAAGAAATGGTGAAACAAAAAGTGATAAGAGCAGTAGAGGAACCTACGGAATGGTGTGCCCCAGCAGTCATCGTAAATAAGCCCAACGGCGACATTCGAGTGTGTGTAGACCTAACCAAGCTGAATAATAGTGTTAAAAGGGAATTTCATCCGGTTCCAGTAACAGAACATTCTCTTGCACAACTGACGGGTGCCAAGATTTTCTCACGATTAGACGCGAATTCTGGTTTCTGGCAGATAAAATTAGCTCGAGAATGTCAGCTCCTTACGACATTCCTCACTCCATTTGGGAGATTTTGTTTCCGAAGACTTCCTTTCGGGATTACATCGGCGCCTGAACACTTTCAAAGAAAAATGCAGCAGGTTCTTCAAGGATTAGCTGGAACAATATGTCACATGGATGACATACTAGTATTTGGAACCTCAGTCGAAGACCACGACGCTAAACTGAGAGCAGTGCTAAATCGCTTAATGTCAGCTGGAATTACCCTGAACGAGGACAAATGTGTAATTGGGACAACCCAGGTAACCTTCCTAGGACATCAAGTCAACCAAAATGGAATACGACCAGAAGCAAGCAAGGTAGAAGCGATACGAGAATTTCGCCGTCCGCAGAATGTAGCCGATCTCAGAAGGTTCCTAGGATTAGTAAACTACTTAGGTAAATTCGTTCCAAATTTATCTCAGATAATCCACCCCCTGAACGATCTTTTACGCAGCCACGTTCAGTTTACTTGGGACGAAAACCACCAGGCATCCTTCCAAGAAGTCAAGCGACTGTTGACGTCGGCTCCTGTGTTAGCCATGTTTGATCCGGCGCATCAGACAGTGGTGTCTGCGGATGCGTCATCATTCGGTCTAGGGGCAGTTCTACAACAGGTAGATAAAAGAGGACAATTGAGACCCGTTGCCTATGCTTCCCGTACCCTGTCAGAAAGCGAACAACGATATGCTCAGATTGAAAAGGAAGGGCTAGCGATCGCATGGGCATGTGAAAGATTCAGAGACTATCTCACTGGAATGCAATTCAACATCGAGACGGACCACAAACCGTTAATTCCAATTTTTACAACGAAAAACCTTAACGATCTGACTCCTCGCCTACAACGATTAAGGATGCGAATGCTACGATTTGCATTCAACATACGGTATATTCCCGGTAAGCAGTTGATTGCCGCCGATGCCCTATCGCGTCAACCTCTGGAGAAAGAGGATGAGACCGATCTGGAGGAGGACATCGGTATCTATGTAGTTAACATCCTTTCACTACTACCGGCATCCGACGAAAAATTACGGAAAATACAGGAGGCCCAAAGGAAGGACGATCATTTACAAACCGTTCTAGATTACACCATGCAGGGATGGCCCGAAAAGACGTCCATACAGAATTCAGTTCACGAGTACTGGAACGATAGGTTCAATTTTTCGCTAAATGATGGACTTCTCATGAATGGCTGCAGAATTGTAATTCCAAAAGCTCTACGAGGAAAGATTCTTGAACGCATACACGCAGGACATCTAGGGATTACCAAATGCCGTGCTAGGGGCAAGGCATCGGTTTGGTGGCCCGGATGTTCGAAAAGCATCGAAGAATACGTCAGCAAATGTCGTATTTGTACGAAGAAAAAAGGTCCCCGGCATGAACCACTAATCTCGTCAAAAATACCCGAACGTCCTTGGGAAGTCGTCGCTACGGATCTCTTCGCTTTAGGCAACAAACTATATCTTATCGTTGCCGATGTTTACTCACGATACCCAGAAATAGCTGTTTTAGAGGACCAATCGTCTGCTCGGGTAATTGGGCACTTGAAAGAGATTTTCGCCCGACATGGAATACCTAATATCCTGCGGAGCGATAATGGCCCGCAATTTTCCTCCGCTGAGTTCCGTCGTTTCGCCACTCAATGGAATTTTCACCATATAACGTCAAGTCCTCGATACCCTCAAAGTAACGGGTTCATCGAAGCCATGGTAAAAACAATTAAATCACAACTGAAAAATAGCTCGGATCCTTACTCAGCCCTGATGGAATATCGAGCAACACCGCTTGCTAATGGCCATTGCCCAGCTGAACTTCTTATGGGAAGACGTATCAGAACGCAACTACCCGTAGCCCGTTCAAATCTTCACCCAAAGTCAATCGAAGCTGATAAGTTGCAGGAAATAGAAGAGAAAAATAAACGGAAGCAAGCGGAAGCCTTTAATCGTCACAATGGAGCCATCTCGAAGCCAGATTTAAGTCCGGGAGACGTCGTATGGATTCGGGATATGGGAACCTGGGGTACCATTGTTGAACGCGATTCCACACCTAGGTCTTATTTAGTCCAAACGGAAAGAGGAACGCTTAGGAGGAACTCCTATCAACTTACAAGGTCTCACGAGAAAACAGCTCCATATGAACCAGGCGACGAACTCAACCACTATTTCGATGCGGATTCATCATCGGTAAACGAAAGCAACTCGACAACTGATTCACCTGAAGGTCAACACACCGAAGAACCAACAACAAGCTCCGCACCTCCAGCTCCGAGAGAAGGACAACACTCATCGAAAGACGATTCTACGTACACAACTAGGAGCGGGAGAGTAGTAAAGAAACCGTCCCGCCTGCAATAGAATAATATATTACAATATAGTCAGGGAAACATGAATTTAATGAAGTACTGAATGGATTCATAATCTTAAAAGAGGGGATGTGTCATACGGACTGGTAACACTAGTAAGTTCACGTAGGTAGTTAGTCAGTCTCTCCTTGACCACGAGCCCGGTCACTTGAATTGTGCAAGATACTAATTGAAATATATTAATTGAACTAAACGAGTGTTTCTCTCCTCCTCCCAATAATACAAGTTTAAGTTCTTGAATTCTGAATCTCGTCGCTGTTTCCCCGGTGATGGCTGGATCGCAAGAGGCCTCGCAATCGATTCGATCGCGTGGCCCCGATGTTCCGTTGGTGGCACGGTCAAGTGTGCCAACTTGACAGATTTCCTGGCCTAAGGCCGGGTATACAAAAGTACCATAGTTGCAAAGCCTATATACTCAATATTATGTAAACAAAATTTCATGCAGATACATATGTCAACAAATAAAAAAGTTGCAGGTTTGTGACACGAGAAACCCTCGCTAGTTCCACTATGCGCCGTCTTGCCAGAGTGCGAAGGAGAGGGAACACAAATTGCACCGTTCGCTTCAATAGGAAATCTTATAGACGAGCAGTCCATTATATTATACGTCAGTGGGCCACCTCCATGAATTCACAATATTGTGATGAAAAATTTAATATGTTAAAAGTCTTTACAACATTGTCAATGCTAACTTCTGAAATATTTTGTTTTATAAAATCAAATATATGTAAATATTTAATTCATTAAACCTCATATCATTTAATCAGAATTTTAGCTTCCTTTGGACTAGTTGAAGATAGTACAATTTTCCTAGCCTCGAGTATGTTAGTTTCACCTTTGATGGTAAGGGCCTTCAAATTTTAATACATTATCAAGCAATATTTAAATTTCAGGGTCCAATAATTGCTGCAATTTTTGGCACTGCGATTAAAGATCGATCACTTGGAACTCTTGGAGTGGTTAATGAGCTTTTAGGAATTTTTATGGCCACATTTGTAGGCTTTCTTTTTGGATTGGTCATTTGTACAGTTGATGATCGTTACGGAATTGGTGAAGGTTTAACAACAGAAATGCTATCGCGAGGAGAACTGCATTCCGTAGTTGTTGGAATTTTAACGGCGATCCCTTCTGGAGCTGCAGCAGCTGTGGGAATACTAGGAAGCAATATTGGGTCTTTGGTTGGTGTAGCAATTTCAGCTTCTTTACTTCCACCAGCTGTAAATGCTGTAAGTATGGTGAAATACAGACGACTTTTATCTTTAAGGGCGTGTGCTAATTATAATTAAAGTTCAGACTCTTATACAGGGTGTCCAATCGGAATGTGCGAAATATTAATTAGTCACTATTCTTTAACAAATGGAGAGATCGGTAAAAGGTAAATATTTTTTAATAAAGGAAAGTCGTCATTTTCATTTCATGTCCATTTTATTCTAAAAAAATTAAACCTACTTAATACAAACCATTAACTTAAAAATATATGTAGTGAAAAACTTGAATTATTAATAATATATATTTTTGAAATGTGAACCATCTACATAAAAGAGAGAGAAGTACAAAGGGATGTTAGAGATCAAATCCTTTCTCATCCAAAAAAGAGGAGCTGCGTTAATTTTTTTTTTTATTCAAGTCGGAGCAGCACCTCATCGCACACATCAATAAATTTTATGGCGATCGAGTTATTGGTCTAGGGTACCCACGCTTTGCTAGGGGAAAAGAAATAGAATAGCCACCTTACTCGTCAGATCTCACTTAATGTGATTTCTTTTTATGGGGCTACATTAAAGATCTCTGCTATCAAAATAACCAAAAAACAGTTGAGGATTTTATTAAAGGCATTAAGAAGATCGTCAATGGGATTTCAAATGAAACGTTAGAACATGTTTTTAATAGTTTTAGAACGCATATGGATATTTGTGGCAAATTAGATGGTTAAAATATCGAAAATATATATCATTAGTAACTAACGTTCTTAACTACTTTTTTAAATTAATTGTTTTGTATTAAATAGATTTAATTGTTTTATAATAAAATGGACATGAAATAAAAATGACGACTTTCCTTTATTAAAAATTATTTACATTTTTCCGATCTCTCCATTTGTTAAAACATTGTGACCCATTAGTTTTCGCACATTCCTATTGGACACACTGTAGATGTTGTCTGTTGACTAAGTTATCGGAAAATGTCGGCAATACAGTGTATGTACTTCCAATTAGTCAAACTTTCACAAATCGGGCGATAAATTCAATTGGCTAAATTTTACTTATGTAAGGATTATGGACGCTAAATAAATAGCTGTACAATTTTAAAACTAAGATTATCCCCGTAACTAAACCCCCTCACCAAAGCAAATGTGGACTAAGCTTGATTCAAACCGGACTAAGCTTAACTTAAGCCGACCAAACCCTGGTTCAGTTCCCACAAGCCGGGAAGGTATAGCGAAATAAATCGATAATGGTTTTATTACTTATGGGAATCCCAATTATAAAATGCAGTTTCGAGAACAATCACACATACGAGCGTTTACCTAAAATTGCGCATATAAAAGGGGAGCAACTCATTGCAAAAACAATTAAGATATCGTGAAATTTCCCACAGTAAATTACACACAAGTGTATTGCTACAATATATTTTATTAATTAATAATTGTGTAGCTTTACCATTATTCTAATGACTTCAAATAATCTAATTTTTATTGATTTATATAAATGTGTGGAGGAATATTCGCCCAAGCTTCTTTTATTGCTTCTTCTAGGATTGCAATATTCTCATATTGCTTGCCATTGTTGTAAATTTTCCTGAACAACCATCCCCAGAGATTTTCTATGATGTTGAGGTGGGGCGAACATGATGGCCAATCAAAAACTCTTATTTCTTCTGCCTCAAACCTTTAACACAACGAGCAGTATGAATTGGCGGCAGATCTTGTTAAAAAATCCAATCCGTTATTCCCGATATTTCTTCAAAATCCGCTGCTGCCTGCCGTAGTAAATCTACGCACGTTTCTGTGGTCCGTCTTCCTCTTAAAATTCGTATGTCCACAGATCCGTTACGGGATATGGCTCCCCATATCATAATTCAACCCGTTCTGCTGTAGTGGCGGGATAAATATTTCGTCTCCTTCCGAATATCATGAAAATAATATCAGAAGCCATCAGGACCATCCAAACAGGAACTTTTTCCATCGGAAATGATTGCTTTCTTCCACTCTTCATCCCAGCTGATGTGGTTTCGAGCAAACTGCAACCGTGGTTGCTGATTTCTTCGCGTTTACGCTGGTTTTTTCTTTAAACGGAGTCGCTTTATTGTTGGGTCTGTTGGTACTGTCCAGACACTTGCCGAAGTTCCAGCTTGGTCTCCAATTTCCCGTGCGCAGCGTAGCGTTTGACACTAACCCCAAAATTCAGCGCCGTTCTCTCTCAGTGGTCGCAGTTTTGATTTGTAGTTTTTGCCGTAGTTTGCCGTAGTTTTCCAAATCTCAGAGCAAACAACACACTGCGTTGGCGAAACGACCGAATTTTTCTGTTGTTTCCCTTCCGGAATATCCTTCCTCCTTTAAGGCTATTATTTTTCCCATTTTTTCCATTGACAATGGTTTTTTTTTCCATTATTTAGAATAGTACGAAGCTTTTTCAAAAATAAGTTTTTGCAAAATAATAATAACACACTCATTGTTCGCAGTTCAAAATAGAATAATGTGCCTAATCAGTTGCACAATTTTAGTTAAATGCATCCAGATAAGCGCTCGTATGTGTGATTGTTCTCGAAACTGCATTTTATGATTGGGATTCCTATAAGTAATAAAACCATTATGGATTTGTTTCGCTATACCTCCCGGCTTCTAGAAAACTGAAAATATTAGGGTGTACCTAACCAGTAGCTCGCCAGTGTATATAGCTTATCTTTTGACCAGCGTCTATGCACAAAATTTCATTGAATTCGGTTGAGTGGATTAAAAGTTATGGCGGCAGAGACAAACAGAACAATTGTTTGCAGTTTTATTGTTAGTAAGGATAAAGATATAGTTATTGGAAGGTCCATTTGCAAGCTTTGAAGAAATAAGGAAGTGACTAAATTTTAATAACAATTCACACACAACCTAAACATATAATAAAAGGGTAATTTAATTGTTACCGTGAAACACAATAAAGGCAAAACCAGCGGCAGCAGAGGAATAACAAATTTTCTGTAAAAGCAGAAAAGGCCTGCTTTTGCGGCAGTTTAAAAATTTAAAAGGTTTTCTTCTGCTTTCATCACGAAATTGTTGTTCTTTCTCTGCTTCTAATACACTTTTGGCTCTTAATGTGCCATTCCTTAATTAAGTATTTGAACGTTAATATTTTGAACCTTTTAATTACCACAAATATCTTTCGCAGGGTCTACTTTGGGCATTGGCGTGCATCTATATGATTTATGAAAAAGATGGTACTCGATACAATTCTGTTGTCAAGACAAATTTCTACTCCAATCATCAGGCACTAGAGTTAGCTATTTTAGGAACAATAAGCATGTGCGTAACAATAACGAATGTGATTTGTGTATATGGCATGGGAGTACTCGTATTAAAAGTCTGTTAAAGTTTTCTTTAATTAAACAAGTCAACAAAAAAATTCACTTTAGATAAAAGAAATTGCACCCATGGTTTCAACCAGTAGACAGTTTTGGAAACATGATATCAAAATTGCAAGAGAAATTAATAAAAACTGCCTAAACGATGATTCAGCCCTTGCGAAGGAAATTGCAGCTTTACCTGATGATCAAAAGGAGGCATTAGGCTTTAATTCTGAGTTATTTAAAACGATAAACGTCGATAGATCTTCCTACCAAAATACATGGTCTCCAATGGGAAGTAGACATGGCTTAACATGCATGGAAAATAGAGCTTCAGTACACAATCTTGAACACATATATATGACTATGACGCATCAAAATCATGGAAAATACGGTCCCAGGTAAGGGAAGATATTTTTAATAAAGTTTGAATGGCGTTACTTTCACTACCAAAATATTTGTTCTATATCGTTATGTAAAATTTTATGGTCAAAACGTTTATCTTAAATTAAAACTTTTATTGGATTCCAACGTAGTATTGATAACGGGATACACCAAACAAAATGTGGTGTTTTCCTTTCGGGATATTAAATTTTGGTACATATGAAAGTTTTAGAAATATGCTCATGTTTTACATTTCAACCGAAACGAGATTGAAATTCCTATTCAATTTCACTCGACCAGTTGAAACTACATGTTCCATAATTCGATCTTTTGAATGCTGTAGTTTTAGGAATTTCAAGAAAACACCAATTTCCACTTTCAAAATTTTTAATTCACTTTTCATACCTATTCAAATTCACAAAAAGTGAAATGCAGAACATGGGTGACCGGTGACAGAGCAGGTTTATCAGCTTCACTGATGGTATACCACCGATATTTTACCGCCCTAAAAATCCTCAATTAGGACCAAATATAATACCTAACAATTAAAGTGGAATTTTGTGCCTTAGTAATTTAACCCTTTAACTGTTTATGTCGAGTATACTCGTCATGAACAAACCACGATTTTTCGCATAATGTCGATTGTATTCGCCACAATGATAAAAAGATAGCATTTGTATTATCAATCAACGAAACGACAATAATTTTTATTTCTGAAAAAGGGCAAATAAATAAATTTAAAAAAAATTTACATTTTAGAATATTCGTTAGTTTGCGGCAGGGTTAATATCGCTGAAAGTGCAAATAACATTAGAATAAATATATCTAAACATGACATCAATTACACCAGAAGGTTAGCAAGAGCTCAAACGGATACTTCAGATCGGTGCTAGTTAGCCTCATTTCCTTCGAAAAGAAAATTGAGGTTATGAATTATAAATCTTTATTGAAAGACACAGAGTCGTCCATAAATACGACCTCACTAAAGCAGAAAGGGAGAGGCGTTACTAAATCCTAGATACGGGAGAGATTGACCCGACAAAAGACAATCCGAAAAAAGCTAGATCTATCTCCCCACAAAGCAGATACGAAAGAGCCAGCGAAAAGGTTCCAGGAAAACCCCTTAACTCAAACAGTGTCGGTAGACCGAGGAAAAATGTTATTAATGGGAAAACAGTCCAGACCCCATTTCAGGGCCAACCTGACGGTTGTTTACCAAGCAAAACTTGATTATGGAAAAAACTTAACTCGAATCTTCAGTTGAAGGAAAGGCAAACTCTCAAAAGGATTTTTTATTTGAATTTACGGAATAATATTGGGTGTGCGAATATGACTCCGCCCTTTTTTGTTAAAATAAAACTCATTTGCTTTTTTAGAAAATTAAAGAAAAGTTTATACAAAGTATGCTCCATCGGCACCTACAACCTTCGCCCATCTTTCAGGTAATTTACGTATTCCTTGCATGAAGAAATCCTGGTCTTTTAAGCTGATCCAATTATCAAACCAAATTTTGATACTTTCGTATGAAGTGAACCGTACTCCCGTAAGTTCTGACTGCATTGTTCGGAATAAGTGATAATCCGAAGGAGCTATGTCTGGCAAATATGGCGGGTAGAGTAGCACTTCCCAGTCCTGTCCGTCTAAATATCTTTTCACGACTTTTGCGGTATGCGGTTTGGCATTATCCTGTTGAAGAATTAATTTACTATGCCTATTCACTCATTCTGGTCGTTTTTCTTCTATGGCTCCCTTCAAACACATTAGTTGTCGTCGGTAAACTTCTCCATTAATAGTTTGAGAGGGTTCGAGCAACTCATAATAACACCTCTCTGATCCCACCAAATGCAGAG
Source organism: Dysmachus trigonus (assembly GCA_949715965.1). NCBI lineage: Eukaryota > Metazoa > Arthropoda > Insecta > Diptera > Asilidae > Dysmachus > Dysmachus trigonus. Next base: position 48,165,221 of record OX454321.1, read on the forward strand.
CTCATAATACATCTCTTTTTCATCTCCTGTGATTATTCAATGCAAAAATCCTTTTCTTTGCTGCCTTTGAACTAGCATTTAACAAATTGTTTTTCGACGTTCGATGGTTCTTTCTTTCAATTCATATGGGACCCAGTTACCAACTTTTTGAACCATTTCAATTGCTCTTAAACGCTTTGCAAAAGTTGATCGTTCTGCTGCAGTAAATTCTGATTGAGTTTGGCAAGAATCCTCCGCCAATAATGCTTCCAATTCAGCATCTTAAAATTTGTTTGGTGGTTTCCCATGTTCTTTGTCCTCAGTGCCAAAATCATTATTTTGAAATCGTCAAAACCATTCTTTACAAGTTGTATTAGATGTAGCATGCTCACCGTAAATCTCCACAAGCAAACGATGAGTTTCCGCTGCACTTTTCTATGCAATAAAATAGTGTAATAGCACTTCCCGCAAATTATGTTTACTTGGAACGAAAACCGACATTTTCAAGGAGGTAAAAGCGCTCTTTGCTAATATTTCAACCAAATGTCACGTAGTGCGTTTGACAGCTGACATAAAGTACTATCGAACACAAGTATTGCCATTTATTAGTGCAAGTAAGCAATACTAATAACGACATCTGTTGGGAAAGGGCTGAGTCATATTCACACACCCAATATTTAATTAATTTGTATATGAGGAAGACAAGGAGAAATCACTTCATGATGAAAGATTTCCCTAGTAATTCATAATTTGTAAATCTTTCAAAACGCACTTCTACATGCAAGAAAGAACCTCTTAAAATCGCAACTTGGAATGTTAGGAGTTTGCTGCAGACAGAAAAACTAAAGAACCTTGAAATGGAAAAAGATAGAATGAAATCAGATATCGTTGGTGTTAGTGAAATTCAATGGTCCGGAATCGGCGAGATAACATTAGATAATAATCACGTTTACTTCTCTGGCTCCAATAAAACGCTGGCGCACAAAAAAGGATTTGGTATTATGTTGAACAATGCACTTAACTCGTATATATCATACGTTTTAAATAAATTGAATAGATGTATGATTCAACTAAAAACTGCAACCAATAACATGGACATGATCCAAGTGTCCGCTCCTACTTCCGACTGTGATAATGACATATGTGTGATTTCAATGCCAAAGTTGGCAAAGTCAAGTTAGATGGGGTTACTAGGAACTTTGATCTGGATCCCGAGAATAAAATGACCATCAGTGATAATCTAAATAAGAAAATATATACAACAAAGCAAAAGATCGCAAACAAATCTGATTTGAAATGGCTGTGTTTTAAACATCTGGTGGTAGAAGCTTTCGATAGTTATCTTCCTAGAACTAGCCCAACTGCAGGATAGAAACAGTGGATGACAGATGAATTCCTATGCGAAAAAAATGGGAAAACAGAGACACCGTAAAATATAAGGAGATCAACAAGGCCATCAGGAGCAAATTAAAATTGGCTAAAATCTCATTTTGAGAAGATTAATGTAAAGACATTGGAGAGCTTGGAAAAAATGCAACAGTTTCCAACTCCAAAAAAAAAAAAAAAAAATAAAGAAAATCAGGCGTGTCGGAAGAAAAAAGAATTACAATGTCCTGAAGGACAATGATGGTCAAATAATTCTTGACCCTGCAGAAAGGCTAATAAATTGGAAAGATAATATTGAGCGTATTTTCAACGAAGTTCGTGCATCTCCAATATAGAAGTTCAGATCAGCAGATAAAAAACATACGTGTCTTTTATTTTTCGATATTCTATAACATATTTCAATTTCATCAAAATCGGTGAGACACACCTGAGAACGTTTCCTTGGCTGTGTTCTCCATCCGACCTGTTTAGAAGTGCGTTAAGCAAACAAATTTTACAAATGATTAGATCCAACCTCCAAAGTGGAGGTACACCTTCACAAGAAGGAAGAAAATGAGTTTTTATCTTCTAATGGAAATACAATTTCACGTTTTTTCCGGGTTATAAGGTCAGTGGATTAACACTAGAATTACCAAGACCGGTCAAATTGACCGGTACTAAATTTCTTGCTTGAATTAATCATATTTTTTGAAAATATCTCTTAAGAGTAATACCAAATCTTATTAAGGTTCAAAATTACGACATATCGCGAACTTATTTCCATTTATAATTATTAATTTAAATGTGAAAGCATATTATCGGGTTGGCTAATAAATAATGAGCGACATACATGTGTGGTGGTTGTCTGAGATTTTAAAAGTTCAATAGTCTCCACATGAAAAACTTTATTGTAATTGTCATGTGGTGATGGTTGTCGTCGATTAAAAAGTTTTAATAAATTTCGGTTTGAGTATTTGATTTTTAAATTTAAATAAAGAATGGAAATATTAGGTAAATGTAAAAGTAGTTAAATGTAGATTTTTAACGTAGTGTAGATTTGGTTTGGTTTGTTGATATCATAAAGATTAGAAAATACTTGTAAATTTGTAACTGTAGTGGATTTATGTTACATAAATCTAGTTAGTGTAGTTGTAGTAGCTTTTGTAAATTTTTAATAATTTTTGTTTGTGTAAAAATATGTTAGTTCTTCCCTGTCATTCGGTCGAGAAAGTTTGCCTAAAAAATATTTTAAAGATTATTTGTAAAAGGAACTAAAACTAAAAATAAATAAAGAAGAAATAAATAATATTTAATTTCGTTCCGCTTATATAAAAAAAGGTGTTATAAAAAAATATATAAAATATAAAATAAAAGTTTCTTAACAATAAAAGGTGAATAATAACTAAAATATAACCGAACAAGGAAGAACCCCACACTGGTGACCCCGACAATCAAAAGCTGCAACCCGAAGTGAACAACAGCAAGAACCGATATTGGCATTAAGCCAAGAATTTTATTCCACCAACAGCATCATCATTTTCGTCATCGTTCGTTTTTCAGCAGCTTCAAGAGGCTACAAAGCTCATCATTCATCAGCCGCGGATCGGCTCAACAATCTCGACAATAACAATTGAATTTAAGGAAGAATTAAAGTCAAGATATCTTTAATTCTATCAAGAATCTTTTCAACTTTCATCAATCAGCAATAGTTAACCAGCAGCAATCAACATAAAGTTAAGTTTTATTTTTATTAATTAATATTTTATTTAAAAAATTATTGTAAGCCATTCTTTATTTTCTCTCCGCGTTCTCTTTCGTTTTTTTTTTATTAATGAATAATTCAAGTGGTGACTCAATAGTTTCCGTGATTCCCGGGAATCCAAGTCGAAATTTAAGTGATAATTCATTCAATCCGGTAGTCTCCGTTTCCGGTAATACAAATCTTGAAGGTTCGGTGAATAACCTTGAAAACTCGTTTGGTTATCCTCAGCCATCACCACGTAACATGGCAACTTCCAGACCTTCCATTTCTACTGTTTCGGTTCATACTCCCTCTTTTTGGAGGAATGCTCCGAAATTTTGGTTTCAGCGACTTGAGGCGCAATTTGAACTTGCCAGAATTAATACAGAAATTGCAAAATTTAACTACGTTCTCTCCGCGTTGGATGAGAGCTTAGTTTCTATTTTAAGCGATGTTTTGGAAAATCCAGATCCTGGACATCCTTATTCACAGGTGAAGGAAGCTTTAATTTCACGTCTTTCGGTGAGTGAAACTACGAAATTAAACCAACTTCTCGGAGATATTGTGATGGGGGATAGATCTCCATCACAATTTCTTCGAGAAATGCGGAATCTTTCGAATGGAAATTTAAGCGATGATATTTTAAAGACTCTATGGTTACAAAGATTGCCAACTAACATGAGAGCAATTTTATCTTGTAATTCAGGTCCGCTTTCGGAATTAGCAAATTGTGCTGATAAAATTTTTGAAATAAACAATAAATCATCAAATTTATCTTGTTCATCTATTCATTCGGATAGCAATACTTTGGCAGAACTCACTTCACAAATTTTACGGCTTACTAAACAAGTGCAAGAAATGTCTTTAGAAATTAAATCTTTGAAACATAAAAACAGATCTAATAGTAATTCTTCTCGACATTCTTCCAGGTTTTCGACAAGTTGTTCGCCAAATAGATTCCAACAAAATTCTCCTCAATCTCATGGTAATCCAGATTGGTGTTGGTACCATGCCAAATTTAAAAATAATGCGGCTAAATGTATTCCTCCTTGTTCCTTTAATAAAATTCCAGATTCGACAAAAAACTAATTTGCATGTCATCAATGGCGACGGATGATAAAAGCGAATATAATAGTCGCTTACACATTTTTGATAGATCTACACATTGTTATTATCTAATTGATACTGGAGCAGATATTTCTGTAATTCCTCCTCCACTAAATTCAAAATTGTTACCAACTTCTTTGAAATTATCTGCAGCTAACTCATCAGTTATTAATACTTATGGAAAGAAAATTCTTTCATTGGATCTCGGTTTACGAAGAAATTTTCAATGGGAATTTTTATTAGCTGATGTGGAGAAACCTATTTTGGGTGCAGATTTCTTATTTCACTATAAATTAATTATTGATTTGTCAAAAAGAATTTTAATTGACCCCTTAACCAAATTAACTTCTAATGGTAATATTTTCAGAGGACCATCTACTGCTTTATCAGTATTAATCAATACATCTTTAAATGATGAGATACAAAAATTAATTCGTGAATTTCCAACTTTAACTATAGATTCTGGTTTTACTAAACCAGTTAAACATCTAATTACACATCAAATTAAAACAGTTGGTCAACCACTATTTTCAAAAGTACGTCGTCTTTCTCCTGAAAAACTTTTAATAGCAAAAAAGGAATTTGAATTTATGTTAAACCAAGGCATTTGCAGACCTTCTAACAGTTGTTGGTCTTCACCGTTACATATGGTTCCAAAGAAGAACGGTGAATGGAGACCTTGTGGTGATTATAGGCGTTTAAATTCTATTACAATTCCAGATCGTTATCCGATCCCCTTAATTCATGATTTCACATTTCAATTACAAAATTGTAAAATATTTTCAACTATAGATTTAACAAAAGCCTATCACCAAATTCCAGTCGAACCCGAAGATATTCCAAAAACTGCAATATTCACTCCTTTTGGTCTTTTCGAATTTACAAGGATGACATTTGGTCTTTGCAATGCAGCACAAACTTTTCAACGGTTTATCCACTCTGTGCTTCAAGATCTTCATTTCTGTTTTGTTTATTTAGATGATATTTTAATAGCATCCAAATCAGAAGAAGAACATTTAGACCATTTAAAGCAAATTTTTCAACGTTTACAAGAACATGGATTAATTATCAACATCGAGAAATGTAGCTTTATGAAATCACAAGTAAAATTTCTCGGTCATCTTATTAATTCAGATGGTATCAGCCCTACTCCTGAGAAAGTAGAAGCTATTTCAAAATTTTCTCAACCTACAAATGTTAAAGAGTTAAGGCGTTTCTTAGGTATGGTAAATTTTTATCGTAGATTTCTACCTCATGCAGCTCAACATCAGTTAATTTTAAATAAATATCTTTCTGGAAGTAAAAAAGAAGGTTCCAAAAAAATTAATTGGACAACTGAAGCCATAAACGCTTTTGAGAACATTAAATCTCAATTAACTCAAACTACCCTTTTAGCTTTTCCTAACAATCATGCTAAATTAGCTTTATTTGTTGACGCTTCAGATACAGCTGTAGGTACAGCTCTGAATCAACAAATTAATAATTCTTGGCAACCGCTTGGTTTTTTCTCAATTAAATTAAATTCAGCTCAGCAAAAGTATAGTGCTTATGATCGTGAGTTGCTCGCCGCTTATAAAGGCATTAAATATTTTCAATATCATTTAGAAGGAAGAAATTTTACACTTTTCACTGATCACAAACCTTTAGTTTTTGCCTTCAAACAAAATCCAGAGAAAGCATCACCTAGGCAATTTCGACATCTAGATTTCATTGGACAATTTACTACAGATATACAACACATTTCTGGTAAGGATAATATTGTCGCAGATACTTTATCGCGTGTAGATGAAATCCATCTACCTTCATCTATAGACTTTGAAGCTATAGCTACAGCACAGGAGACTGATAATCAGTTAGCACAATTTTTGGAAAATTCATCTTTAAAATTTTCCAAATTCCCTGTTATAGGAAGCGATAAACAAATTCTCTGCGAGCATTCAAATTCAATAATTAGACCCTACATTCCAGAAGCTTTTCGATTAAATATTTTTAATTCTATTCACAATTTAGCACATCCTAGCATCAGAGCCACAAATAAAATGATAGTTTCAAAATATTTTTGGCCATCTATGAATAAGGATATTAATAATTGGACCCGTAGTTGTTTAGCATGTCAGAAGAATAAAATCACTCGTCATGTTAAAATTCCTTTTGGTTCTTTTCCGGTTACTTCAAGTAAATTCGAAACCATCCACATGGATATTATCGGACCTCTTCCGACTTCTCAAGGTTTCAGGTTTTGTCTCACTGTAATCGATCGTTTTACGCGATGGCCTGAGGCAATTCCTATAGCCAACATTTCAGCTGAGACTTGTGCAGAAGCTCTTTTCCGCGAATGGATTTCTCGTTACGGTGTACCAAAATTTATCGTAACAGATCAGGGCAGACAGTTTGAATCAAATCTTTTCAAAGAACTATCTAAACTTTTAGGTTTCAAACATAATCGCACAACTCCTTATCATCCTCAATCTAACGGTTTCATTGAAAGATGGAATAGAACTCTAAAAACAGCTCTCAAAATTTATGAAAACGATTCTTGGACAAAAGTATTGCCATCTGTTCTTCTCGGTCTCAGAACATCTTTCAGAGAAGATTTTACAGCTACATCTGCTGAATTACTTTTTGGTCAGTCCTTAAGACTTCCATGTGATTTTCTTGAGCAAAATTCTCAAGATATTCCACAAAATGTTTTCGTAAATCATTTAAAAAATTTATTCAGTAACATGCAACCATCTCGTTCCACTGATCACTCTAAAAATAAATTTTTCAAATTTAAAGAGTTAGATACTTGTTCTCATGTTTTCATTAGAAATGATTCTTCTAGAGGTACTTTTCAAAATTACTATGAAGGACCATTTCCGATAATTTCTAGACAATCTACATTTTACACAATTAATATTAATGGTAAAAATACAAATATTTCCATAAATCGTTTAAAACCATATTTTGCAGTTTCGATTCCGGAAATTCAAGTAAAGGATATCAGCTCTCATCCATCGACGGAGAATGTTAACAATATAACATTATATAGTTCAAAACACTTTAAGGAACAGCCAGAGCCTGTTCGTCATACACAGAATTTTAGTCATTGCCCAGTGTCAATGAAAATTCAAAACACAATCATTTCAAAAATAACTCCTATCCCAAAATTTAACAGTCTTAACAACAAAATATCCAAGAAGGTAACATTTTCAGCTTCAACTAAAAGTTGCTGAATACAAGATTTCGCTCTTTGGGTATTTCGCTGGGAAGGGGGTGTTGTGGTGGTTGTCTGAGATTTTAAAAGTTCAATAGTCTCCACATGAAAAACTTTATTGTAATTGTCATGTGGTGATGGTTGTCGTCGATTAAAAAGTTTTAATAAATTTCGGTTTGAGTATTTGATTTTTAAATTTAAATAAAGAATGGAAATATTAGGTAAATGTAAAAGTAGTTAAATGTAGATTTTTAACGTAGTGTAGATTTGGTTTGGTTTGTTGATATCATTAGAAAATACTTGTAAATTTGTAACTGTAGTGGATTTATGTTACATAAATCTAGTTAGTGTAGTTGTAGTAGCTTTTGTAAATTTTTAATAATTTTTGTTTGTGTAAAAATATGTTAGTTCTTCCCTGTCATTCGGTCGAGAAAGTTTGCCTAAAAAATATTTTAAAGATTATTTGTAAAAGGAACTAAAACTAAAAATAAATAAAGAAGAAATAAATAATATTTAATTTCGTTTCGCTTATATAAAAAAAGGTGTTATAAAAAAATATATAAAATATAAAATAAAAGTTTCTTAACAATAAAAGGTGAATAATAACTAAAATATAACCGAACAAGGAAGAACCCCACACATGACTTTATGTTTGTATTTATTTATTTAATAATTTACTATTAATCGTTAAGAATATAATCACCGTCGTTATCTACTACCATCCGCCAACGATTCGGCAAAGAGTGGATGGCATCCCTGTAAAACTTCGCCGGTTTTGCTTTGAAGAATTCATCTATGTATTGTGGCAACTGATGTTCATCATCGAAGCTTTTTTCTTGTAAATGATTACTGAGAGACCGGAATAAACAGAAATCCGTTGGGGCTAAGTCCGGCGAATATGGAGGGTGTAGCACTATTTCCCAGTTGAGCTCCAGTAGCTTTAGTCGGGTACTCTTAGCGATGTGCGGCCGGGCATTGTCGTGAAGGAAAAATATTTTGTCATGTTGTGGACGTTTACGCCGGAGTTCAAGCTTTAGATTTTCAAGTTGATTACAGTATACTATTGCCGTCATCGTGGTATTAGTAGGAAGAATTTCCCAATATATTACTCCATGTATGTCCCACCAGACCGAGAGCATCACTTTCCGAGTATGAGGATCTTTTTTTGGCGTAGGTTTACCTGGTTCGTTGCGGCCCAGCCACTGGCGCTTGCGTGTGTGGTTGATATAGATAAGCCACTTTTCGCCTCCAGTAACGAGATGGTATATTTCTACCGGACGCCCAGACCTTGGTTGATCGATCAAGGAATAGTTACCCTTGCGGAATTTTTGGAACCACCGCTTTGCTGTAGCCTCGGAGACTGCATCATCAGCTATCCTCTGGCATATATTACGTGCAGCTTCTGCAGCCGAATGCCCAGATTGGTACTCGTATAATAAACAGTGCCGAATATGCGTTTTAATATCACTCATTTTTTTCGTGGTTCTTTACGCAATAACAACCGAAACATTACTGACGGCATGCTAACGACTCGCTCTTTATATACCCCCTGCAACAGAACGTTCTCGACCTTACCCGAAATTTCCAGAAAATAAAAACTGAAACGCTCATTACTTATTAGCCAACGCGATACTTTAAAGGTGCCAAAAATGATCAAAATTACAAGCTTGAGCGCCGGTAGTTCTAGTGTTAAGAATGATAAAATTATATTATCTTGTCTAAGATTTAAGATGGCGTGTGTCACTTGCTTTTATCTACGTTATTTAATTTAAATATTCCTGATGAGGTTTGAGGAGTGTAGTACACGCTTTATTGGCTATTGGGTTTGCCAATTTTTCCTCCTTGATTTTAGATACACCCGTAAAATATTTTATTACTTGATAAATATTTTTTGCAATTTTTTTTCTTTTCGTTCCAAACATTTTTTTCAATTTATTTATAAGGTTTTGTAAATTCCCTGAAAATTTGCCACCTTTTAGAAATCTGCCAACCTAGCGTACTTGGCGTTACCAATAATCGAGCGCTGATGGGTAGTAATATAATAATATATAATATTATATCAACTAAATGGTTGACACGGCTTCTGTGACATGGTACATTATATCATAATGCTTTTATTATAATGTCCGATTGCAACGCGGCATAACTCTACATATGTGGTAGTTTTGCGGCGATTTTGTGTTTCAGCTCTGCAAAGTATTCCCATCCAGAAGTGAGAGAAATCTACAAGATTTAAGTCGCATAATATCGGCAGCAATTGATTTCTGTTGCTATATAACTGCAGGCATCATCTTCTTAAAAACAAAAATCCTAATATAGTATAACTTCCTTATTAATTGAGTGCAGATTAGGTCCAATTTAAGGAGCAAAATGTAATCTCTAACTTATTTTGAACAGGGGAAGTGGATTAGTCATCCCAATAAAAAGTCGGACTCCCTACAAGCACCTTTCTCTATCGCTGGCACCGGACGTAAGTACTGTTTAATTTCATTGGCCAACAAATATATGTTTTTAATACTCAACAAATGATAAATAATTTCTATGATTTTTGTCTACAGATTACGAGCTCGTAAAGCATAATATATATTATATAAAATAAATAAAGGGTAAATAAGTAAAACCGCATTTTCGTCATTTTTAAAAAGAACAGAACAGAATCATAGAATTATAGAAGCACGTAACGCGGCTCAGACTACAGCTATAAAATACAAGTTACATGTAACTTCTAGGATTTCTGAGAAATATTTTTTTTCATAAGCGTTTCCCATTTGCGGCCTTCACGCATTTACATACATTTCTAAAACGATATTTGAAGGGAAGTTTTCAAAATCTAGATTCGTAATCTAATCAAAGAATCTCACAGAAGTACACTATTATTTGTTGGGCACCAAAATCGCTGCTAGCTAGTACTATTAATTAATGACAAATAAATGAACATATTTTCTACAGATGTCTGCATGCACCCGAAGAGCCTCCTTGCCATCTCCAAAATTGCTTCGTCCTCACTTGTTGCCAAATTACAGAACTCAACATTTTGAACAAATTGCTGAAATGCAGTTTCATCCTGAAACAGAACAAACAGATAATAACTACTCGAAACCAGATGAAGAAAAAAAGCTGCGAAAATTCATCATTACGCCAGCGATTGACGGTGATAATTAATTTGATAATTTGATTGATTAATTTGATCTATTTAAAATATAGTATATTTTTTATTATTAAGCTATTTTTTGAGAAACAACTTGATTAAACCTTTCATTTATATAATTAATCACCCGTATTTTTGATTCTGATGGTATTCAAATTCGTTCGGAAAGTAGGATATTCCAAAACAGGCTATAACTGCCAAAAGCTATTTCAATTTTTTAAATGTTTCAACCTGCTTTTAAATTTCCTACATTCCAAACGGATTTGATTTCCGTCGGAATCGAGTATAAAACTTTAATAAAAATGTAGCTCACAAAATGATATTCTAAAGTTGTTTGTATCGAAAACAATCATTTATTTATTTGCATTTTAGAATATTAATATGCACAGAATGTGACACTGGAATTTTGCTCCGCTCCACTTATATCACTCTTATTTCATTTCTTATTTACAGACTACTTACCACACTTAATACAAAATTTGAGATTGGTTGGGTAACCTTTACATTTATTAATCCTACTTGAGGAATTTGACCTTAGCAATTCCTAAGAAGAAGATTTAAACTGCATTCAGGGCCATTCCAAGGTACTAGGACACCCGGAGAAAAAAAGTTTTAGGGCTAAATTACGCTATTTTGCTTTCTTATACCTATGACACACATGGGTTGGTTAACCAACTATTCTAGTTAACCAACGTCGAAACCAAACATAGTGACACACAGCGGCAAGTCGGCTTATTTTGACAGTTTCACTTATCTGTATACATTTTTTTTCTTTCTGGCACAATGTTAAGAAAAAGTGACGACACAAGGCATTGGAGAGTTTGCAGCGGTTTGTTGGAAAATACTTGGTTAACACCTAACCAAGCAAATTTTTCTTGGTTTCTGACCATTTCGTTTGTATGGGGAACCAAGTCGAAGCCACCTGATTTGAGCTGGTTAAGCGCTAAACCAAGAAGGTTAACCAAATAGTGTGCCAATTATATAAAGTTATATACTGTCTCAGACCAAAAATCAGTTATTAATTTAAAACTACTATAGGGAAAAAAATGACAATAACAATCGACTTCAAATTTAACATGCTTTGTTATATGGTATAAAGTTAAGATTTATTGAATAAAAAAAAAAATGGCGGACGCAATGTCCAGATCACGCAGCGGTCGTTTGCGGCAAACGCAAAATGTGCGACACACTACCCAGGTCTTTCAAGTGTTCTGAAACAAATATACTTAAAATTGTTCATTAGTTCTGATAAAAACCTATTGCATCTAAAATTAGACATAAATATTGAATTTGCGCAATTTTACAAACGTTCGAACTTTCTGCACTCGATTTTAGCCTTATTTTTAATTGAAAATAGTGTTACCAAATTTCCAAAATTGAATATTTATATCTAAATTTAGGTGCGTGCAGTTGAAATGGATCAGTTAATTAGTTTTTTGTCAGTGCTGTGCCGCGCAAGGGAAAGTCGTTGTGAGAAAAACGCGTTTAAAGTTTTCATAAGATATTTTTATCAAATAGAATGAAAATTCTTTAATTTACACCTGATCCGCAAATCCTGGTAAGTAGTATAGATCTACTGTATTCTCTATTCTCTGCGCATCTTTCGCCTTTTACTTTTGTTAGCGATTCTGGCCTCTTTAGACTCTGCTGATGTGTCACTACATGTATTATGAGTATTCACTTTTAGAAAACTAAGCACGTTATTATAAGAGAGCAGATGTTCAAAACTGCTTGCGTAAAAAAACCTTAAGCGAGTTTTTCAGGCGCGTCGAAGACTCCATTTAATCATTTTTCCCTTCAGGAACCTATATGATAGGAGATAGTACATATCCCTACAAGAATTGGATGATTCCCCCGTTCAGGGACAACGGTTTACTGACAAATATGCAGAAGAAATTTAATTACATTCACTCCTCTACACGTGCGGTCGTAGAAAATGCAATAGGGCTATCGAAAACCCGTTTTCGACGCTTATTGCATTTTACAGAGCAATGTACCAGTAATAATCAATATTACATATTCTGCATGTGTATTGCACAATATTTGCCTTATGCAGCGGGATGACTACAACATATTTGCGAGTCAAGAAATGTACTATGAGAATAGGAGGGCAGCTCTTGTGCAGGAATAACTGCAAAAAAATATTGTAAAAAACAAAATTTATCAAAACAAATTTTTCTGTTTGAATATATAGGTATATATATGTAAACAATTTTTTTTTTCATTTCTTTAACCTAAATCACAAACATAGTCAAAATTGGCTGATTTCAATTTACCCAACGTACAATGGGTATTTAATTCTGATGACGATTTCTGCCACCCCTTAAACAAAATAAGTACTAAAGAGTCCTCATTTCTGGGATCGGTTTTCTCTTTCGGTCTCAGTCAGATGAGTTCCATAAGGAATGACATGGGGAGGCAGCTAGATCTTGTATTTTCTTCCGATTGTAACAACACAATTGTTGATCACGGTCCAGTCGTTCTTTCTTCTCTGGACACATTTCATCCGCCTCTTGAAATTGATTACTTTTATAAGGATACTAAACAGCATATCAATGATAGCGCCAACGCATACAACTTCAAGAAGGCGGGTATTAATGATCTTTCTAGAAGAATATCCTCCACTGATTTTACTATACTATTGTCCGACGAAAATATTGACAATGCGTTATCCAAATTCTACTCCCTTCTTTTCAAAGTTTTTGAATCTTGCGTTCCATATGAACGTCGACGTCCCTTAACTTCTTCACCTCCTTGGTTCAGCAGCGATCTTCATAGTAGGGATGGGAAAAAATAACCGGTTAATTGAATAACCGGTTATTTTGTCTGGTGTAACCGGTTATTAACCGGTGGTTTTTTTTTATCGGTTAACCGCAGAACCGGTTATTTTCGTCGGTTATTTTTCCAGGTTATTTTTAATGTGGAATTCCACTAAATTATAAATCCTATACTGATTAATTCCTAGTTACAATTATATCGTGACTTCAACTTAATAATCATCTGAGCTACTGTCCTGTGTTTTATGTATATTCTAAGAAATTCAGCATTTGACAGCTGGCTGGCGCTTAAAGTTGAAGATAATATAGGCAAAATAACCTAAGTCGGTTAACCTGATAGTCAGTTATTTTCCTTTGGTTAACCTGATCCGGTTATAACTGGCGATGAAAATAACCGGTTAACCGATAACCGGTTTTTTTCAATAACCTCCCATCCCTACTTCATAGTCTTAGAAACAAGAAAACTAAATTGTGGCATATCTTTTAGAAAGGAATAATGTTTCCTATAATGCATTCATTGAGTGTTACAATAAATTTCAAGACTACTCCAAACAACACTTCGAAAGCTCAGACTTTATTAGTCCAATCCGCTCAAAACCCCCGCTCTATCTGAACTTCCCCTTTGTCCTGATGTACTGGAGAATCTCAAACAGAGATCGAGAATCGAAGTCCTCCATCCTTATGACATCGGCGCCAAACGCGTCCCTACGTGCACGAGAGAACGCAGGACAGTCACAGAGGAAATGCTCTGTGCTGTCCTCCTCCTCCCCACAGGAGGGGCACGCAGGGTCGTCGATGATTCCCATGTTATTCAAGTGTTTGCCAAGTGTGTTATGCCCTGTAGTTGTCCCTACTAGAGCCCTGCAATCTTTCCTACTTAAGCTAAGTAAGAATTTCGCAGTATTCTTGTTCGGACTACCTATAAAGTACTTGGCAAGTCTGCAGGTACTTAGGCTGGACCATCTGTCTCCGTGAACTAAGTCAACGTGTCGAATTATCCAGTTCTTCAACGCCGCAGAGCTAATACCAATAATGGGCTCTGGACCTATGGGGTGGGAGTCCATTTACATTACTCCCCCCGATGTGCTCCAACATTTCAATGAGCTTCTCATGGATTTCACATCGGGTTCAGATGGTATCCCCCCAGCTATCCTTAAATACTGCTCTAATGAGCTAATGTTACCCTTAGCACTATTCTAACAAGACTGAGGTCTGTAACTACCAGCCCATAACGAAGCTTTCATGTATACCCAAAATTGTTGAGTCAATTATATACTCACAATTGTTAAGCATCTGTCGACGCCTTGTCTCTACAAATCAGCACGGCTTTCTTCAGGGTCGTTCCACTTCCACGAACCTTCTTGAATTTGTCCCTTTCGTCACTGAAGGCTTCCAGAAGGCTCTGCAAGCTGATTGCATTTATACTGACTTTAGCAAGGCTTTTAATAAAATGTCCCATTCGATTATAATACTCAAACTAGAAAGTCTAGGCTTCTCTCCATTGCTTATCAATTGGATACGCTCCTACCTGTCCAGCAGCAGTGGCGGATTTACCGGGAAGCAAAGGAAGCAATTGCTTGGGGCCCCGCTTGGACAGGGGCCCCAAAAATTGAAAAATTTTGAAAATACATTCGGAAATTTGAAAAAAAAAAAATAATAAGGATGAATTGTTTTCAGCGTTTCCAAATGTAGAATGCCTCATCAGGCTATTCCTTACACTACCGATAACTAATAGTACAGGGGAGAGATCGTTCAGCGTATTGAAACGCGTCAAAAACTATTTACGCTCATCGACGGGCCAAGAAAAAGTAAGTGATTTGGGCTTACTCTTTATCGAAAAAGACAAGCTTCAAAAACTTGACTCTGATGATGTCATTCATCAATTTGCGACTGCGAAAAGTAGGAAAAAGTTGTAAGTTAGTTCGTAAATTATAAGTAAACTGAATAATATATTGATTTTGCAAAATCAACTGGTTATTTATTATTTTAAAATATTGGGGGGGGGGGTTAATTTTAGAATGAGGGCGTCGAAAACCTGAGGTTGCTTGGGGCCCCGTCATAGGTAAATCCGGCACTGTCCAGTAGGACTTATCAGATTACTTTTCGGAATGAAACATCCAGAAAAATATTTGCCACGTCAGGTGTACCGCAAGCTAGTCACCTGGGTCGGCTCTTATTTATTTTGGCTATTGAGGACATCACATATTTGCTTAAACGATGTAAAATTCTAATTTATGCTGATTACATGGAACTTTTCCGTTATACGAATAATATTAACGACTGCCACACGGTTCAAAGAAATCTGAATACTTTCCAAACGTGGTGTGTTCACAATAATCTAGAATTGAACATAAATAAATGTGAAGTTTTATCTTTTTGTAGAGGCCGCAATCCCCTAGGTTTTGATTATAATCTTTCGAACGTTGTTCTTAGACGAGTTCACTCTGCCCGTGACTTAGGCGTTTTCCTGGATTGTAAACTGGATTTTGTTGAACATATAAATTGCATGGTGAAAAGGGCCAGTATTATGCTGGGTTTTATTAAAAGAAGGTCCCGTGAATTTTCTAACGTCACTGTGTACAAACAGCTTTACTCTTCCTTTGTCCGGCCAATTCTTGAATATTACCAAGTTCACATAGACAGCATCGAATCTGTCCAACGGAAATTTGTCTGTTTCGCCCTTAGAGAATTGCCATGGAGCAATCCAGTTATCCTCTCTCCATACAAGGACTGTTTGAAACTCCTTGTAATGCATTCCCTGCAAAAACGTCGGGAAATCGCGCACATTGTATTTGTACATCAACTCTTACAATTAGTTGGTAATATTGATTCACCTTCTCTTAACCCATTAATGCGCAAAACGAGGATTTTGTGCACGCAAGTTCAATTGTACGATTCGAATAGCAAATTGGCGCGAATTTCTTCCAAATTCGTATATAAGGGGTTTTTGAGGGTGCTCTTTCAGAATCTGGCATTTGTTTTGCATAAAAACTTCAAGAACCCTATTATTTTTTGGGTTTTTTCAAAAAAGTGCCGATTTTTTTTGGTCATTTTTCGTCTGAAAGTCGATTATCTTGTCGTTACTGCTATTGAATGATCATATAACCACCAGAAACCGCGGTCCGGATGTCTACACTTTCTCAAACCATGGTTTTGAATTTTTTTTTTTGCTTTGGTTTTTGCAAAATGACCATTTTGTACAGCAGTGTAATAAAAAACTTCACGATATTTTTACACGCAAAGGATCAACTTTACAAAAAAATTGTGTATGACAAAAAGTGCTTATAATTAGCCAAGGAAAACATACAAATTTTTTCAGAATTTTTTGGACAATTTTTGGTTTTTTGGATCTGGCCAATTTTTCAAAAATCCAAAAATGTCTCAAAAAATTCTGAAAAAATTCACACGTGTTCTTTGGCTAATTATAAGCACTTTTTGTCATATAAAATTTATTCGTATAATTCGTCCTTTTTGAGTAAAAATATCACCAAATTTCATCATAAAAAAACTATACGAAAAGCATCAACTTTACAAAAAAATTGTATATGACAAAAAGTGCTTATAATTAGCCAAGGAAAACATACAAATTTTTTCAGAATTTTTTGGACAATTTTTGGTGTTTTGGATCTGGCCAATTTTTCAAAAATCCAAAAATGTCTCGAAAAATTCTGAAAAAATTCACACGTGTTCTTTGGCGAATTATAAGCACTTTTTGTCATATAAAATTTATTCGTATAATTCGTCCTTTTTGAGTAAAAATATCACCAAATTTCATCATAAAAAAACTATTTTTATTTTTACTCAAAAAGTATAAATTATACGAATAAATTTTATATAACAAAAAGTGCTTATAATTAGCCAAAGAACACGTGTGAATTTTTTCAGAAGTTTTCGGAACATTTTTGGATTTTTCGGAACATTTTTGTATGTTTTCCTTGGCTAATTATAAGCACTTTTTGTCATATACAATTTTTTTGTAAAGTTGATGCTTTTCGTGTAAAAATATCGTGAAGTTTTTTAGTACACTGCTGTACAAAATGGCCATTTTGCAAAAACCAAAGCAAAAAAAAAAATTCAAAACCATGGTTTTAGAAAGTGTAGACATCCGGACCGCGATTTCTGGTGGTTATATGATCATTCAATAGCAGCAACGACAAGATAATCGACTTTGAGACGAAAAATTACCAAAAAAAATCGGCACTTTTTTGAAAAAACCAAAAAAATAATAGGGTTCTTGAAGTTGTTATGCAAAACAAATGCCAGATTCTGAAAGAGCACCCTCAAAACCCCCTTATATACGAATTTGGATGAAATTCGCGCCAATTTGCTATTCGAATCGTACAATTGAACTTGCGTGCACAAAATCCTCGTTTTGCGCATTAATGGGTTAAAACGAGATTCACGTTCAGGGCGAATGAAGGAAACCTTAGGCATGTCCCGCTTCTACAAACCGATCCTTGTGAAACTAACTATAGCTTCTTTCAACCTATTAACCGCATGAGGTTGAGCGTAAATAAGAATACTGATTTGTTTGATGTCCATGTTGGTAAGCAATAAGCATGCATTGAAAAAGAACTTGCTTTTTTGTCATGTCTCTGCTAACAACGGACCAAATGATACGAATCTTATACAACAGATTAATTTATGTTGCTTTAAAGCTTAGACTAAGCTGATGGTCTGTTTATGTAACCTACTTCGAACAACACAACTAGATCTACATAAAAGTTTTTACAGTGTGTGCTGAGTAACCACAAAACCCCCAAAACATTCCTGCAGGGTGCACCTCACAAAAATCTTTTATCACAAAACTTTTCTATGAACACATTACACGCTGCCTTTTCCACAGCCACACACCAAACACATTTTATTATGCTTACCCATCATTTATCTAAAGCACATTTTATTTTATTTAATTAATTCCGTCTAAAAAAGCACTTTTTTACTTAAAAACGTTTAAGCTTGTTCACATTTACGAACAAATCAAGACCACCCGGTACTTTCCGCAAAGCGAGCGGAGCATACAATAATATAAAACCAGAGCGACTTTAAAAATGCACAAGGAAAAAATGTAAACAATCTCGTCCGTATTTATGCTCGGTGTGCTACCAGCCCCTTCTCCCTTCTCCGATTCGGCATTTCCCTATAACTTAACATTGCGATGGGAGGTAAACTTGAGCGACCTAGTGCTAGTGCAGCAAACTAGATCGCTTTTAAAAAAGCGTTCATAAAAAAAGCTTCAGTTTATAGCTTACGCTGTAAAAGCTGTCTGTGAGAACTTTTTGGTGACTATTTCTCTCTCTATATTTCTTATAGGTATTTACAGAGGTAGTAGCCCTGAGCTGCTTTATCTAATGGGAAATTTTTATGGGTGTATTTTCGAGAGCTTGCATATGGGTTGGAATTTTGAGAGGGTATAAAGGCGCGTTTCCAATACAGCGTGGAGTTCAGCGCCAAAGTAGGCCCGTTCCAAATGGCAGCGCAGAGTATGTTCGAAATATTCAGAGCTTTCGAAATCGGGTTATTGCCTGTAATTTTTTTGTCAAATGTCGTGTGAGGAGTGAAGATTGTATTCTTGTAAATTAATTAAAATTGTGGGAAATAAAGTTGCAGCTACCCTTGCAGTAGCTCATTACATAAATATATTTCAGAATTGTCGATTATTAAAGTAGTTCGAAAATATACGAGCCATCTGTAGATGACTTAGTGCAACTCATCCGAAAACACAAATTTCAATAACTAATTTTTGCCAAAATAACGAGCAATTCTACAGAATATTATATTCTGTAAACAAATTAGTCAAGTAATAAATTTATTTCGTATATAATAATAATAATTTCGTAATAATTTTGCCAATTTTGCATTCCAAGAAAGAAACTTTGCAGCAGCGCCATCTCGTATTAAATCAAGTTCGAAAGCTTTCGACATCGCCAGCGCGGAAGTAGAAGTAGGTCCCACTTTCACGCCGACTCTCGGATTCAGAGTGAGATTTTTAAAGAGACAAAAGATACAACTCTGTCGTGTGAAGTGTAGAGATAGCAAATACTCTGAATCTCCACGCTGTATTGGAAACGCGCCTTTAAAGTGTCCCTTCTTGTTGAAATAGATATTCTTTGACACTTAAGGTCGAGATACAATGTACGCCACACGTTTTTGTGGCGCTACAAAATGAGTTTGAATACGGGAAAATGCAATCAGCTTGATACAATGAACGCGCTGATACTTTGTAGCGCCACAAAGTTTGGTGGAACTTTAACTTTTGAAGCGCGATGATTCGTTTCCATGTTTCTTTTTCAGTTTAGTCCTAGGGACGGGATCAGCTGTTAGAGTAGTTTTACGATGCCCAACAGATGGCTACGGCATTTTGTGATACAACTTTTAGCTTTGGTTGGTATATATAAGAAATGTGAAGGTAAAACGAAGGCAGGAACAATGACTTTTATATAGTTCCCAGCTGAGTGCCCCGCGAGTATAATTTTTGTAAAAAAACTTAAAATTGAGCGTGGTATAAAAGAAATCGGTTCGTGAAAGTTTAATTATTTTTAATTTGCGTCAGCTTAAACATAACTGTGCATGATTTGCACCATGAAATTTGAGCCTGTGCTAAACATGGTCTCATTTTTCAGACGACGGTTAGCAGTCCAATTCTTTCATTCCAGCTGTAGCTTCGCTCTCATTGTATATTGCAGAGCGATATTTCACAATATTCCACGCGCCACAAAAACGTGTGGCGTACATTGTATCTCGGCCTTTAGTCGTACTAACCGGACGACGCACAAAACGAACGAACACTGACGAACGAATTTAAGCTCGTTTTTATGTATTAATATTACTGTAATTATGAAATAATAATATACATTGTTAGATTAATTTCTATAAATAAATGAAACAAATTCATATTAAAATAAACAAAAAATAACTTTAATGGAACTTAAACATTGCACACTACATTCTATGCATGTAAACTCATATAATTTACTGACGTAGAGTCTGTAATTTTTGTTTGTTTTTGACTGATTTTTGTTCGATAGTAAGAATTACGTACATCATTGTGAATAAAAAAGCATATTTATTACATCATCATCAAAGTTAGTTTGAACAAACACATTGAGCGTTTCTGCAGCCTTCAGAGCCTCAGAGGCACTGGAAATCGGAACTCATTTTAGCGCACGTAATGAGTCCTTGACCTCGGCACATCAGATGAAAAACTTTGATTTAAGCGCACTAATCAGCATACGTACGTAAGAAAGGGAAGAAAGCCGGGAAACGGGGCAGTTACTTATTGTTTGTGCGTAGGTATTGAAAACAACACTGCGCGTCGTTCGGAGCGGACAATTTCTTGTCAAAATAGGTCGCTATAAGCAGTCGCTCAAACCGGAGTCGTACTAAACAGATATGTTTTCATAGTACGTCTATATGAAATATAACTTGAGTTTGCATTTTCGTCACTAAAAACGGTTCGCCGTTATAAACGAAGTCATTATATCCGAATTCGACTGTACCATTCCCTACGTTCACGGTGTTTCCATTCGTGTTAGATGAAGACAGTACATTAGATTTATACATATTGAAAATAAAATTGATGTGCATTCGCAATGAGTTTTGGGTTTGCGAAGATTCTGTCGCAGTACGCGCGTCACTCATGTCTCGTTCTATTCGTACACTTCAATTAATTTGTACCTGAATCAAATTTTAAAACTATTCGCTTCGCTTCGTCATTTTACAATTGTTTGCTAACAATTGATGCAAACATGCAAGAAAATGTCTTCGCTCCTTAAACTCATTACAGAATACAAAATTCTCCTTTTACACCATCTAATTAGTATAGCACACCACTTTCCGAAGCTAATTAAACAACTGAAAATACTTACCTTTTCTTTAGTTAAAGGGGGTATCCCACTCTAGAGGCCCTTGAATTGAACGTTTTTTTTCAGGGAGTTGAACAAGAACATACAAAACATTTAGAATTAAACATAATAATCCTCTTATTATATGATCTTTAATGAATATTTTGAGAAAAACAAAAATTTATTTAGTGGTTGGGTCAGGGCAGGCCTGCTACTGGGACTTATAACTTAGGAACGGCAGCTCATGGTGTGCACGATAACAGCCAAACAAATAATCTGAAAATTATGAGATTGCACATTAGTACTCTTTATATATGTGGCTATGGTATGAGTGTCACATTTTGAAAAAAAAAATATTATGCATTTCTTTAATATTTTCTACTATTCGTTATATTTTGTAGTTGATCTTTTACTGTTAAAACATGGGATATAAGCTATGTAAATGTAAAAATACGTGATTTGCTCCACTTAGGTTATAGAGGCAAACCTAACACAGCTTGTACCAAAATCTGAAATTTTTCGGATGAATGGTTTTCTCAGAATGCTGCACACCATTCATCAACACGGTGTTTTGAGAATAATGGCATTTAAGCTAAAGTTAAAGGCAACGAGGAGTGCTAGGGAGCGCGCAGCTACGCACGGAATCGCCTGTAGCGGCGCGGGCTTTTCAAATTTCGCGGTAAGAGATAGCTTAAACGATTCAGGAAAGAACACAGAATTTTTCAAAACTAAACAAAAAAATGCATTTTTTGAACGTTCTAGAGTGGGATACCCCCTTAATTCTAATCCTATACGTAGGATGTGTATTGATAGGAGAGGTTTTCATATACATACTATGATACACAATAATCAACATATTTTACTGAAGTTTTATTAACAAATCTACAAGTCAACATCAGGCACCTGTCTGTCATTCTTAATTTGTGAACGGTATCTTTTCATTAAAACACGCATTTGACTAGCACGCTCTTTCCTGAAAATATAAGATTAAAAAATATATCAGCCTTTCAAAACAAATGCGATTTCTTAATTTATTTATAAAATTACCTTTTCTGAATTTGATCTAAAGCTTCTCGTGATAATTGTGGTGGTTCCTTCTCTACTTCTCGAATGAAACACCGCAATTTTTCTAAAGCATCAGCTAAATTCATTTGCTGGGATCGTGTTAAATCGCTCTTAATAACGTAATAGCCCTCCTTTGTAATTTTATTTCTATGCTGAAAATACGAATGCATTTAAATTAAAAAAAAAAAACTTCTATAAAGGATGATTTAATTCAAACTTCCACATGTAATGTTTTGTTTAGTATTTTAGTTTAATTAAATACAATTACCTATGAAATAATTATTACTTTTAAATTACCTCCATAGCTGTGTATCATGACATATGGTACTTATCTTTAAACTGAGAAAACAGAGAATACAATACAGAAAAACCTTTCATCCACTATAAAGTACGTGAACAATTTCAAATAAAATTATGGTGTTTTTAGGATCTGAAGATCGACGAAAATTACTTAAAAATAGTGAAACGAGTCCAGCAATGAAATCTCTAAAAATAATTAGTTCATAAATGTTGCAACAGAACTAGGAGTTCATCATAAATTTATAAAATTCCTTAAGGCTTAACATTTGTTTTAATAAATGTTGATAACATTTTAAATCAGCGTTCAGTCTAAAGATTGACAATCCGTCAACATTGACCATAGATGACTATACAGCAACTTTATTTGTTTAACACTTATGACGCACACAAAATCTCCCCCACGGTACAGCACTTTTTGTAGCCAAAATTGGGTATTATCATATTTTGTTTAAGGGATTATCCTCATGTAAACGCATAAATTTTACCTCTTTTTAGGGAATTTTTTTTTATAAGACAATAAAATTCAATCACTTTAATTTTTTTATATGTTTTTATTAGAGATGCCACGAATAGTAATTTGGCCGAATACCGAATGTTCGGCGAGGCTCTTGGCCGAAGCGCCGAACATTCGGCAGCCGAATATTCGGCCACACTTAGTACTTTCCGCGGGCGACAAGTCACAACTGTCGCTACAGAAAATGTTCGTTCAGATGAAGGTGTGGAACAGAAAAATTCTGTTGCAAATGAACTTGATTTTTACATGGTATCTGTTCGTTTAGATCGGACAGCAGACCCTTACAAGTGGTGGTCAGCAAACGCGAAACAATATCCAACCCTTTCACAATTTGCTAAGATTTATTTATCATCTCCCGGTAGCAGTGTGTATAGTGAGCGGCTGTTTTCGGAAGCAGGTATAATTTATGAGGAAAAACGCAATCGTCTGCTATCAACAAACGCTGAAAAAATTGTTTTCATTCATCATAACTTACCACTGATAGATTTTAAATATTAATTTGTTAGCTCTTTTTTTTGGTTAAATAAATATATCTTTGTGAGTAATATTTTGAGTTCTTTTTTCATGATTTATTTGGTAATCCTTACTATATTTTATCATAAATACGAAATTAAATCTGTTTATCACGATTTCACGCCAAAACTGCTGAACCGATTTAAATGAAATTTGGTACACAGATACATACTCTAGAGCCTTAGAAAGGACATGGGCTATAATTTACGCGGACGAAGTCGCGGGAAAACAGCTAGTAATAAAAAAATAATAAATAAATTGCTATTCGGTATTCGGCCGAATAGTTAACCATATTCGGCCGAATACCGAATAGCGAAAAAAAGTGGCCGAATAGCCGAATACCGAATAGTTGCCGAATATTCGTGGCATCTCTAGTTTTTATGTATATCTTAAACTGTATAAAAACATTTTTTTTTTCTTATTTTCGATTTTTTATATATATTTTTTTTTTAATTAAATTAAGACACAAAAAAAAAAGCAGGTCACTGGTCAGTGTGATAGCGGCTGTTCATGTTGTCCGAAATAAAAAAAAATCGAATGGATTATTGTTCAGTAGGTCTGTCGCTATCGTCCCTACCAGAATTAATCAATTTCATTGAAAAAAAGGGGAACTGCAGAAAAAAGAGTTACGAAAATCTTGGTTTTTTTTGTTAAAAATCGTTTAACAAAAATAAGAAAATATTTTCGAAAATAAACAATTCTGGTACGGACGATAACTATTAATGTGTAGAAGAACATATATAAATTTTAAAGCAATCGGTTGAATAGTTTTTTTGTTAGGACACTAACCGTTTTAGAAAATGATGTTTCGAAAAAAATGCGTTTAAAGTTTCAAGAACAGAACAAGTCGCTTAAGGCGCGTCGTGAGTTGTAACGTATTTAATACTAGGAATTTCGGTCTGAATTTTTCACAGTATATTTTCGATAGGTTTTACTATCGAAATATGAAAAAAAAAATCGATTTTTCGAAGTGATCACATGAGAATACCCCCTTAACTGAGGATTTCGCGAAACTCTTTTCCTTATACTACATTACTAGCAAATCGTCAAATTATTTACGTTGACCCATGTCTCGTTTCACTCAAATTCCTAGTAAATCAACCTGCACTACCGGTCCCAAACATTTTGAATTCAAAAATTCCAACAGACTATCGGAATCGATTGACTGACGCAATTTTTGGATCTGTATATACAGCATATATCAGGCTGTAGCATTCACATATAAAAACTGGACTGCTAATCCACGCCCTCATCACCAAAGTTTGACGTCAAGAAATGTTTGAGACTTCTAAATTAAAAAAAAAAAAAACTTGTAAATTAAAAAAAAAAATCCTAAATTTAAAAAAAAAACAAAAAAACTTCTAAATTAAAAAACAAACTTCCAAATTAAAAAAAAAAAATCTAGATTAAAAAAAAAAAACTTCTAAATTAAAAAAAAAATTTAATTTCCATGTTATTTCGATTATTTCAAATACCTATACATATTGAACGAACTCTTTCCGCAAACTCGATTTATTATTGAAGGCATGTACATGTTAATTGCAGACTAAAGAAATGGGAAGACATGAAAACTAACAGGAGTAGTTATATGTTTTTAAGATTTAATGTGATAACATTTTATTACATATTATAGCCCCATTATATAAAAAAAAACATGAGAACCGAGCCGTGTAAATTAACCCATTTGCATCATGAGGAAGAATGAGAAAAAGGCCCTTATCACCCTTGTCTAATAAACATATGTAAGTAGAAAACGTACAAGTAAAAAGAACTTCATATTTCAGTGTTCTGTAGATATTTCAAATACAACAAACAACAAAATTGAGCGCATATATTCGCTTCGGTGATAGTGACCAGGAAATTCGAGCACATATATGCGCTAATGATGCAAATGGGTTAAGGAATGAATGTTCATACTTTTCAGAATATACGGTTACAGTTTTATGGTGAAATTTGTAGCAGTACGGGGGACATTCTTATTTCCTGAGTTTGCCACATACGATTATTTCCCTTTTACAAAATGCCTACTCACTGATTATTTACCTTTTACAAAATAGGAAATTTCATTATTTTTCCTAAATTTAGGACAGCAAAACCATATTGTATTTGCCAAACCAAGGAAATGAGTCTTGCCGCAGTTCATGATTTGCAGCCCCTTTTGTAAGCATGGGAGTTAGCTTAGCAATTCTCTGTTAAACTTTAAACATGTTTTACTCGAACTGCTTTTTTTTTGGACGGATAACTACAAAAAATCTACTCGACCGATTTAACTCTATATTAGTTTAGTGTAATTTTGCAAGCTTAAGACTGTGGCTCCGTTATACTGAATTTCCTCTAAGTTTTAATTTACCTCTTCTAAAATGCGCGCCTTTACTCTTTCAGGAATCCATTTAGCAGTCTGGACGTGAAATCTCACATCCACTTTTGTGTTCACACAATTTACGTGCTGACCGCCTGGACCACTGCTCCTACTGTAAGTTATCGACAGCTCACTGAGAGGTATATATCCTGAAAATTTCCCTTCCTTCGACTCCGGCTGAAATTTTTACAAATCATAAATATGCTCTCGTCTTGAAATTACTTTTGGGTTCACGTACCGGTGGCGGTGTTATAATCTTCAAGCTGCTCTTTGGATATATCTTATCCAGGGATAAATCACTTTTATAACAAAAGTTCCTGCGCAGCACCATGCCGAAAAAGTAATTTTCAACATTTTGCTTTCTGAAAATATTCAGAATCTGGCCACAAATCCTATTCATTTTTGCACTCTACAGAAACTGACAATTGAAGCTGAGCATAACCTTGTTATAATAAAAGGGCCACACCATAGAAAGACAAACTAAAAACAGAACGGCTATAAGCCGGAGTTAGCCGGTGACATGAAATAATAGACCACTCGAATTGCTATCTCAAACGATTGGCATTTTTGAAGTAACTTATCTTTCTTTCTTAGCAGAGATAGACGCTTTCAAAAAGCGTCAAATGGCTTAATTCAAAATTACGGTCACCTCACCGATTTTAATGACACTTCATTAATACATTCGCTAGGCTCAAAACGAATAAATATGCAGAAATGTTTGCACTTGTACTTTCCCGGAAGTTCAGCTTTGAATTTTCTGAAAAGTCACTACGCCAACAAAAAATTTCTGCATTTATAGCCGCGATTCCTTCAGAATCCCATTAAAATTGCGCTAAACAACACTTGGAACAAGTCAAGAATAAGGTAACCTCTCGGATTTTAATGAAACTCGGTAGGTACGTTCGTCTAGGCTTAGAACGAACGAATATGCAAACAAATTTTGAAATTTTCCTTTTAAAAACTGCCTATTAAAAGGAAAATTCCTAGTTAATAGGCAGTTTATATAAAGAAAATTTTTAGTTAATAGGCAGTTTATAGAAGATAAATTTTATTTTTATCAATATCAAAAATAAAATTATTTGGAAAGCACTTAGATATCAACATATCAAACATATCAAATAAGATGTGGGTTCTACAAAGATGACGTTCCACAAAGATGACAGTTCCAGGAAGATGTCATCAGGAGTAAAGGTAAGTGTAAGGAAAATAATGCAAATCTTTCTATTTTCAGATGTTTTTCTGGATTCAACGCAGGATTAGACGAATGGGAATATTGTTTAGTTCAGTGTAGTGCGGTTTCCTCTCATGAATTTAATGAAATTCGGAAGGAGTAACGTGAAAATTTTTAGTCGTGAAAGCGACTTTTTTAGTAATTCAAAGTTGAATTTCTCAGAAAGTTGAGCTTTCCGACAAAATTTTTTTGCATATTCGATCGTTTTAAGCCTAGCGTTCTACCGAGTTTCTTTAAAATCCAAGAGGTTACCTTATTCTTGACTTAAGCCCAACACTTTTCTTCACTCCACAGGAACAAAAATCCCTGAAAATACAAAAATTGTCATTATTTTCTGTAACGGTACCAAGGTCGAAAAAAGATAAGGAATAACCGCTCGAGTGTCCCCTCCTGTTATAGATACTCTTTGGCCCTGGTGCGCCCTGAAAACTGTCAAAAAAACATGGGCGACCCAGTGCTTGTCAGTTAAACGAACAGCTTATTAAAAATGAGAACTGTCATCTGGCCTTCTACACAAAAATTATACAATAAAACCACTACTTTTTCATAATGTTCACATCGAAATGCTATAATTAAGTTCTTGTGCCCTCAATAAGAGTTAATTCCGCCTGAAATACGGTGTCTGTTAACAATTAAACTGATATTCGTCATTAACCCTGAGTTTACACCGGATTTTATCTGGGGTAAAACCAGGGCGCCCTAGGTTTCTCAAAAAACACAGAACTGACGTTTGACCAAAGAATATCGAATTCAACAAGAAGGGACACTCTCAATACGCTCTCAAAGTTCCAACTCATATGCAAGCTCTCGCAAATACACCCAGCAAAATTTCCCATTAGATAAAGCAGCTCAGGGCTACTACCTCTGTAAATACCTATAAGAAATGTAGAGAGAGAAATAGTCACCAAAAAGTCCTCACAGATAGCTTTTACAGCGTAAGCTATAAACTGAAGCTTTTTTTATGAACGCTTTTTTAAAGGCGTTCCAGTTTGCTGCATTAGCACTAGATCGCTCAAGTTTACCTCCCCTCGCAATGTTAAGTTATAGGGAAATGCCGAATCGGAGAAGGGAGAAGAGGCAGGTAGCACACACCGAGCATGAATACGGACGAGATTGTTTACATTTTTTCATTGTGCATTTTTAAAGGCGTTCTGGTTTTAGATTATTGTGTGCTCCGCTCGCTTTGTGAAAAGTACCGGGTGGTCTTGATTTGTTCGTAAATGTGAACAAGCTTAACAGTTTTTAAGTAAAAAAGTGCTTTTTTAGATGGAATTAATTAAATTAAATAAAATGTGCTTTAGATAAATGATGGGTAAGCATAATAAAATGTGTTTGGTGTGTGGCTTTGGAAAAGGCAGCGTGTAATGTGTTCATAGACAAGTTTTGTGATAAAAGATTTTTGTGAGGTGCACCCTGCAGGAGTGTTCCACTTTTTCCCCAAATTTTTGTCTTTCTCTCACTTATGCTTTCTTTATTACTAACTATTTCTAGCATAAATTCCCATTTCGTTCCTGTAACAGTACCAAGGTCGAAAAATTTAAAAAAATAACCGCTCTTGTTATAGATACTCTTTGGTTTGACGTTTATAAACCAGTGCAGCTAGGGCACATTGGGGTGCCACAGGATTGTCAACGAACAGATCTATAATCTCAAATAGCACCAGGACCTATTGCATAGGTATCCTGCGAAATGTCATCTCTCTGGGAGCTACAGTAAGCGTATATGTTTTGCATTTAGGGCCCCTTTTCTACCTTGATGAAAATCTCCGCCTGTACTGTACACACCAGTTTTTGACAATTGGAACTTTTGAGCAATCAGCTGATATTTGTTTTGATAGGCACGTGCTGTATGTCAGCGAAGTTGGTTTTGCGTGAAGTTTTAATTATTTTTGAGATGGACTTATCCACAAGCAATGCAGCGAAGGTCTCTATTCCAGTTGCTCGGCATTTTAAAAAAGTCTTCAGTTTGTGTACGAATTTTTTGTCAGCAGGCTGCAACCACTGAAATGAGGACAATACGCGAAGGGAACACCGAAATTCTTTCGAACGGGAACGTCTTCTACAATCCTGTACAACAATTCAATAGGGACTTGAGTGTCTCTGTGCTTACTGTTTTTTCTAGATTGAACAGAAGCGAGGCGAGGGATAAAAATTGTAACCAGAGATCTAGTTGCTCCGAGAATGATAGTCCAGTGCCAGGTGTACATTATGAGGTAAAATTTATTTCCCAATTTACAAGAATTAGGGACGTTGTTTTAAGGGGAAAAAGCACAAGGAAGCCAAATTATGTTTTTTGGAATTTTGTTTACAGGGAAGCACTGACATAAGAACTGGACTGCTGATCCCGTACAAAAACTCACATCAAAAGTAAGACCAAATTTTGACCGAATTCTAACTATCTCGCTCTTTCTTAAGCCCGCAGGCAGACAAATTTACAAAAAAAAATGGCCAATAGCCAAATGAAGGTGGCGCCATGTATGTGCACTTCTTTTGGTTTTTTCTATTATCTTCGCGTGTGATACATCTTTTTGATATCCCCAATAGATAAATAAAAGTAAACATATGCTTTTTGCACATCACTTTTACCCACATCCTTTACAACCTTGCCTTTACAAGTCGCCCGCCAATTCAAAATTTTCCGTTGCAATCAGTTGTTAGAATAGTTTTACGATGTCCAACAGATGGCTACTTCATTTTGTGATACAACTTTTAGCTTTGGTATACAGGGTGTTCAGAGGTAAGAGGTCAATATTGCAGGGGGTGAAAGGTCAGACCGAGACAAGCAAAAAATCGTATGGGTGGGGGGGGGGGCATCTCTCACCGTTTGGCAGTTACAGGGTGATTCGTAAATCAGGATTTTGCCTTATATGGGAACCGCTCTTGTATTTTTATCTTTTTTTCTACGCATCGCAGCGGCCCCAAACTGATTTCAAAAAATCACTATTTGGAAGCCCTTTCCAAAAAAGTTTACACCACCCCCCTATCCCCAACCCCTTGGCCGCAATCCCCCCTGGAAGTTGAAAAAATTAACTTTTATTTCACGAATTTTCACCTTTCGCCCCACTTTTCTCCGAAATTCATGTTATTAACATACCTACTTTTTATTTTTTTTAAGTTGCCTATCTAATTACCTTTCCAAAAAGGTGCAACATGCCCAGGTAAGAAAAGGATACGAAAATTTATTTACAAAAATCCTTTTACAGAATATCATGATAATTTGAATTTTTAAGAAATTATACTGAAGTTAACTAAAAAATACATTTTGTTTGCTTAAAAACTAATTACAATTAAAACGTTCGTCCTTTAAAAGCTGTTCAAAATGTTCTCCGCCAGTTTCGATGCATGCAAGTAGCCTTGGTCTTATTTCACGTTTGAGGTCTATGGTAGCCAGTCTCTCCCGTATTTTCGTGGCTGCAGTCACAATCCTGGTAACTAATTCTTCTCTGGTGTTGATTGGTGTTGAGTAAACTTCATCTTTCATCATTCCCTATAAGAAAAAGTCCAGTGGAGTAAGGTCCGGTGACCTAGCAGGCCAAGGAATCGGTCCACCACGTCCAATCCAGCGCTCTGGGTAATTTTCATTTAACCTTGCCCTAACAATGTTCCCAGTATGCGCAGGTGCTCCGTCGAGCTGTAAATAAATTGCGCTTCTGGTGGCCAGGGGGATGTCCTCCAACAGATCTGGAAGGATATTCTCCAAAAAGTCCGAGTATAGCTGACTATTCAGCACTTGGGGCAAGATGAAGGGTTCTATCAACTGGTTGCCGATGATGCCAGCCCAGACATTGACACTAAATCTTTGCTGGAAGGACCGACACCTGGTCCTATGTGGGTTCACATCTGACCAGGTGTGGAGGTTGTGTAAGTTTGTGATGCCATCCCGGGTGAATTGCGATTCATCCGTCCAAAGAATTCGGTCTAGAAACCTTCTGTTTTCGATGTCAGATTCGAACAGCCAAGTGCAGAATTGCAATCGTCCTTCGGAATCTCCTTCCCTAGTGCTTGGACCGGGATATGGTGGTATGGGTGTAGTCCCTCTCGGTTCACAACGGTCCAAACTCTCCCTGAAGACAATCCTGACCTTCGTGCGACCTGCCTGATGCTTATTACAGGGCTGTTCCTGACGATGTTGAGGATTTGTTGGTCGGGGTCCGCTGAATCGGCCGATTTTCCTGCTCGCGTTTCTGCTCTGGGGGCGGTTACACTTCCGGTTTCTTTTAACCTTCTGAAAGTCCTTGAAAATACCCTTCTGTTGAGTACCCGCCGATTCGGAAATCTCCTTTGGTATTCTCGTACGGCCTCACTATCATTTCCTTCTACTAAACCGTGCACGTAAATTATATCGGCATACTCGTCAACACTGAATTCTGCCATTTTATCTTAATTTTTTCTATTAAACACCCGTTCTTTTCACTTCCTTCTTCAACTGTGGTCAATGTCCTTTCAAACTCACCCATTTTTATACCATAATTCATAGGAGGTATTAGAAACGGAGCGTCAGGATACTTAAGAGTCAATACTGGATATAATAATCTAATAACGCTATTTAACGAGATTACATTTATTATTTTATTACTGTTTTGCTGAAATACAAAAAATTTATTACCTCTGTTTCCTAAACAAACATTTCCGAACTTGCTGTCATAAAAATTGTTTACTTAACGACTTTTTCCATTATGGTGCAATAAAGTAATTAGGTACCTGTGAGGATGTTTTAATTTCAGGACTTTTGCAACCCTTTTCTACCTGGGCATGTTGCATCTTTATGGAAAGGTAATTAGATAGGCAACTTAAAAAAAATAAAAAGTAGGTATGTTAATAACATGAATTTCGGAGAAAAGTGGGGCGAAAGGTGAAAATTCGTGAAATAAAAGTTAATTTTTTCAACTTCCAGGGGGGATTGCGGCCAAGGGGTTGGGGATAGGGGGGTGGTGTAAAATGGTGGATAAAAATACAAGAGCGGTTCCCATATAAGGCAAAATCCTGATTTACGAATCACCATATAACTGCCAAACGGTGAGAGATGCCCCCCCCCACCCATACGATTTTTTGCTTGTCTCGGTCTGACCTTTCACCCCCTGCAGTATTGACCTCTTACCTCTGAACACCCTGTATATGAGAAATATGAAGGTTAGACAAAGGCATTATATATCTATCTCTGTTATTCTTAAGTCCCCAGCTGATTGCCGCGAGCAACATTTTTATGAAAAAACTTAAAATTGAGCGTGATATGAAAGAAATCGGTTCGTGAAAGCTCAATTATTTTTAATTTGCGTCAGTTTAAACATAATTGCACGGTATTTTAGGGCATTTTTAATAGCATAATTTGCTCCATGAGGATTGAGCCTGTGCTAAAAATGGTCTCATTTTTCAGACGACGGTTAGCAGTCCAGTTCTTTCATGTCAGTCACTGACATAGAGGAACTGGACTGCTAACCGCCGTCTGAAAAACGAGACCATTTTTAGCGCAAGCTCAAACCACATGGCGCAAATCATGCCATTAAAAATTCCCTAAAATACCGCACAATTATGTTTAAAATGAAGCAAATAAAAAATAATTAAGCTGTCATGAACCGATTTCTTTTATATCACGCTTAATTTTAAGTTTTTTCAAAAAAATGTTCCTCGCGGCAATCAGCTGCGGTCTTAAGAAAGACAAAGATAGCTATACAAATTATTTGTCTGCCTTTGTCTAACCTTCACATTTCTCGTTTATACCAACCCAAGCTAAAAATTGTATCACAAAATGAAGTAGCCATCTGTTGGACATCGTTAAACTATTCTAACAGCTGATTGCAACGGAAAATGATGAGTTGGCGGGCAACTTGTAAAGGCTGTCGTGGGTAAAAGTGATGTGCAAAAAGCTTGTGTTTACTTTTATTTATCTATTGGGAGTATCAAAAAGATGTATCACACGCAAAGATACTAGAAAAAACCAAAAGAAGTGCACATACATGGCGCCACCTTCATTTGGCTATTGGCCATTTTTTTTTGTAAATTTGTCTGCCTGCGGGCTTAAGAAAGAGCGAGATAGTTAGAATTCGGTCAAAATTTGGTCTTACTTTTGATGTGAGTTTTTGTACGGGATCAGCAGTCCAGTTCTTATATGTCAGTGATGTCAGTGCAGGGAAGAATTCAATGTTTTTTCATCACACGTGCGGGGTAACTACTAGGTTACCGCACGCATTTCCGTGCGGTAACTCACCGATTGCCCACGCAGCTGAAACTCGGCCGGTACCTATTAGTTACCCCACACTTGTGATGAAAAATAGCATACGCAACTCGGGCGGTATCTAGCCGAATACCCATGATGGCAAATAACGCACTTGGCTCGCTCGTGCGTCTAACAATGCCGTCGGGGGCAATCGGCTAGTTACCGTGTTTGTGGCTTAATATACTATTAAACTTTGAGGATGATTTATCAACACTTTAATGTACATGCTATTAAATTTTGAAATCATTTTAGTCAGAAATCGCTGATTTATTTTCAGTTTTTCATATCAGGTCTTCACCCGATTTTTTAGCTTGCGTGCATGCTTGAGGTCGCTAGTTTTATCTGAAATCAAAAATAAAATATGTGCATTATTAACATGTTAGAACTGGATAACTCGACAGGTGGACTTAGTTACTTAGTTCACCGAGAGAGATAGTCCAGCCTAAGTACCTGCAGACTTACACTACTAAAAACGACATCTGTTGGGAAAGGGCCGAGTCATATTCACACACCCAATATTATATGTGTGTGTGTGTGTGTATGGAGGGAAAGGAGTTACGAAGAGGTGTGAGAAAATTCATACTCAGTACCCGTTATTATATAGGATAATATATTGAAGTTATAGGAAAGGGAGCGATGTGTGGTAGGGAGGGGAGGGGGTTGAGGGGTAATAGGAGTTGTGGTCGGAGAGGGCGGGTGGAAAAGGGGCTTTGAAGAGGTTTTAGAAGTTACATAATCAATACCCGATATAGGATAATACATTGAAGGTATAGGTAGGGGACGAGTGTGGGTGAATTAGGGTTAGGAAGGGGAGGGAGAGGGGATGTAGGCATTGAGAGGGAAAAAGAAGGGCTTTGAAGGAGTTTAACCCTTTGAGTACCAGGGAGCGCGATCGTGCTCCTCCATGCATGTGCGAAAACTACCGGAAGCGCTGTCGCGCTCCTGTGAAATTTCGCTCAATAAACTGCAAAAATAAACATTTTTGCCCAGTAAAAGTAATTAAAAATACTAGGACAGTGGTGTTCTTCTATATAACAAAGCTCACTCCAAATAACTGTTCATAATCGACCTTGATACAAAGCATTTCCCGTACCACTGCAAAAATGAATAAATCATACGGTATTTTTTGCATATGTATGGGAAAAATCTCCGGTACTCGAAGGGTTAAAAGATATGTGAAAAGTTACACAATCACTACGCGTTAAAATGTATGGGGGAGTCATTGCGTCCGTAGAGGGTTCTGGAGGAGAAGGGTTCTGTGGGTGGTCCCATTGAGACTTTTGATCAGCATATTGAAAACTACCCTTCTGCAAAATTTCAGCGAATTTAGCCGGAAGCCATTTTCCATTTTCTGCGGATTATATCCAAACTTTTCAAATTCTAATATTAGTGACTGAAAAGTATACAGCATATTATTGATCAAGAATAGAAATCTTTAATACATGCATATGTAAAATTATTCTTTTCACTATTTCAATTTTTATTTAATTTATATTTTTATCTTCCACACAAGAGAGAGCTTCTGCTTCACTGATTCTTTTAGACAAAGGAAAGATTCCAAAACACCTCTTATGTGGGCAGATGTTTTCCCATTTTATTTTTCAAGAGAGCAGAGTGGTGAAATCATAAAATTAAGGAAAATTAACCCGTACTGTTTACGTAAACTGCAGGTAGAACGAGTTATCGAGTTATTTTGATCCAACATGTTTTTGCCTGTACGGTTTTGCTTATTTACTAATTAAACTAGGTACTCAACACCAACAAATACAACACACACATATACAAGCAGTTCTCGCACTTGCAGCGTGACTCGAAAGAGTAGCATCAACAATATGGATTTTTTTACTAACTATAAATTAATTTCATCAGTCAGCAACTTTTTTCTGGAAAATCCTCTTCGAGTTCAGGAATATTTATTGAAATTAATTAAAGAGTATCACCAATAATCACTCGATAAGAAACATGTTTATGTTTATTTAAATACTCAAAGTTTTATGTGTATGTTTTCAAACAATAATGGCTGTAGTATAAGATGCTATAGTATAAGATGTATATACTATGGCTATAGTATAAGATGCTATATTCTACCACCAATATATAAAGGTGTCACGCCGAACAGAAATTTGTCCACGGAAAGTGCAGAAGAAGAAGATACCCAGAGGGGAAGCAGAGAATTTTTCTCTTCTCTCTGCCATTTAATGCATCAGCTCATCTCAGCACACAGGGTGGGAATTGGGAGCTACGGTCGCTCTTGCGCCAAGGACGCTCACCTCGCCGTCGGGTCGGGACGGGGCTTAGGTCTGTTAGATATATAGTAAATACATGATAAAATTTCTGGACCAAAAAATTGAAATTCAGCGAGTTATTCGCAATTTCCCAAGGCTCCAAAAAAAAGTGCCCCCACTGCTGCAGTTATAGCGACCTTCACATTGCGTGAAATTCAAAAAACCAAAAATTTTATTACACTAGAAGGTAGCAAATTTGAAAAAAGTATTTTCGAGAAAGACGCGTTAAAAGTTTAATCCATACATTTCTCAATACCTCGATACGATGAGCGGCTGCTCTGCTGATGGATGTAACCAAAACCCCCGGGAATACATATAAACACAAGCCGTGAAGTAGAAAATGCATACGTAGTGATGTAGTCCGAGAATCGCCGCGAAATAACATTGCTTCTTATGGCGGAAGATCCGAAGTATGCCACTACACTCGTGTTAGATATATATTCCCAGTTTCGGCTGGGGAGTATATACTCAACGGGGTTTTGCTCCGGGTTTGGTCGGACTTTTCAAGGCCGTTCAGGAGATGCTGGGCGAGGTCTTGTCCGGGGTTTCGCTTAGTTAAACTCCGTTTGATGATTTAGGTATTATTCTTTATTTTTGTTCTTACGTTAAATCCTTCACTTAAACTACGTTCGCACTCGCGACACTCAACTTGTTTTTCGGTCGTTAACTCACAACTTTTCCCGATTGATGTTAAAACAAGACTTCCCCGTTCGGTACTCAAACACGATTCTTCGCCTTAGATTCTAAAACACGACTCAATTTTGTTTTACCGAGGGGACTTAAGGTTCCCTCGGTCGATCGATCGGAAAATTCCAGTCGATCGCTGGGTGAGCCTAAATTCTTGCGCAGGTTGCGTGGTCAAGTACTGTTCAAGTGTTCTTGCCCTCGCAACCTGAGTCGTTTGCTGTTTTGGGTCATCCAGCCCAGACTTTTTGTGTTGCAATATCTTTGGGGTGAAGTGCCTTAAAATGCCTTTTGACTTAAATGCATTTTTAAAGTGCTTCACCCTAATTTATTGTTACCAACTGGTGCAATCCTTATATGGGACATTAACAATTCTTAGAAATGCCTTCTTTATCAAGAATTCATCTCTAAGATGTTTTTCCCTGCACCGTTGGTAAAGAATTCTAATTTTACATATATTCGAAATATCGGGCTAATATGCCGATATTTCGCTATGCAACATTCCTTCCCCCCGCGAAAAAGAGGATTATTCTTTGAAGAGGAATAA
The DNA here is from genome assembly GCA_949715965.1 of Dysmachus trigonus. Lineage (NCBI taxonomy): Eukaryota > Metazoa > Arthropoda > Insecta > Diptera > Asilidae > Dysmachus > Dysmachus trigonus. Next base: position 48,202,089 of record OX454321.1, read on the forward strand.
TTCTCGGGGTTGAAGGTGGCGGATAATTTTGTTTGAAAATATTAATTGATTAAACATAGAAAAAAATATTCGCGGTCAGTTGAGTGCCGTTTACAAAGTGGATTTCTTAAGTCTATGGTTTAATTTGCATGATTATATAGTTTATATTGCTTACATTAAAATTTTTAATTATATTTGACAATTCAATGCTTCGGCTTATTATACTAGACATTTGTGTGTTTACATGCTGGTTGTAGCTCCTCTGTTATAGTATATAATGTATATTTTTCCAACAAATTTCTTAAAGATTAAAATACTAAATGTGCTAAAAATCTTATTATGATTATTATTATTACTATATATATATATATATATATGTTTTTTATATAATAAATATATATATAATAGCAAAAAGAATCCATATAAATTTCATAGCAGAACGAAAGAAAGAAAACAATATATATATCAGTTTACTTATATGAAAATTATAATTATTAATCTATTTATATACTAGTTAGCTCTGACCTATCTTAAGTTTGTTTTTTCAATTCAAGGTTACTTTCCTAGTGGCTAATTGTCCCTGAACTAGAACAAAAGATATTAGTTTACAAGGTTATTATTTCTGGGAAGGTACGAATAAAAAGAAAAGACACATTGGCTGGGCGAGCGAATCTTTTAGTCGCGCTATTCGTTTTTAAAGTTTCGATATGAGTTTTGGTGATTTTTAATTCATTCCATCGTTAACTTTTGTCGCGTCGTGAGGTAATTTAAAATTTGAAAGAATAGAAAAAAAAATTGTTGTAATAAAATTTGTAGTGTGAAAAATATGTGTTATGATCTTCCCTGTTTTTTGTGTCGGTTACAGGTTGTTGGTTTGTGTTAGTTCTCTTTAATTTGTGGGCTGTAGTTAGTTTTTTTTTTTGTTATTTTATATTTACAATTTTAAGTTTTCTTATATATACAGTTATATGTTCTTTTTCGGCTTGTTTATTCGAAGAATCGCTTTAGCCGGTTGTTATGGATTATTTTCGTTCGTCTTCCGATTTTTATTTCAGTATTCACCGGAGATGGGACTGCAGTTACTAGATAAGGTCCTATCCATATTTCTGAGAGCTTATGTTGTCTATTTTCGCTCTTCAGGAGGACTTTATCACCTAGGTGGAAGACTAAAGGGCGTGCATTTCTATCGTACAGAGCCTTGGATTTTTGTTTGCTGTTCAGCAGGTTTTTCCGCGCCGTAGCATACGATTTTTGGAGTTTATATCGTAATAGATGGTAATAACTTTCGTGATTATATACGGGTTCGGGGTCCCGCTTTAAATTTGACGGGACGTCTGCTGTGAAGCCGTAAAGGCAATCCATGGGGGTTAATTTTGTACCTTCATGTGTGCTATTGTTATAGACATAAGCAGCAGTACGCAGGAATTGATCCCAGGCTTGGGGGTTTTCATCTACGATTGTTCTGAGATATTCAATCAGTGGGCGGTGAGCTCGCTCTAAGGCTCCATTGGACTGAGGGTGATATGCAGAAGTTTGCAATTTTTTCACTCTCAGAAGCTTGCACACTTGCTTGAATAGATCACTGAGGAAATTTGTTCCTTGATCAGTGACGATTTTTTTGGGAATGCGGTAGCGCGTGACGATTTCGTCGAAGAAAATTTGCGCTATTGTAACCGCTTCCGCATTGGGAATGGCATACCAATCTACGAATTTTGTGAGATTGTCCTGGAATGTTAGAATATATTTATTTCCAGTTGCCGTTTCTTCGAGTGGCCCCACTATGTCTAAGTAGACCTTGTCGAATGGTTTCTCTGCTATGTCCGTAATTACCATTGGCATTTTATATTGCGGAGACGCTTTCAGCTTTTGGCATTTGGGACATTTTTTTATATATTTTTGGATATCGCTTAACATGTGTTTCCAGCGATATTTGCGCTTAATTTTCTTATAGGTTTTTATAACTCCCTGGTGACCGCCAAAAGGAGAATTGTGATAATCTTTTAAAATTGTCTCGATTTCTTTCGGGTCTGTGATTGTTTCAGGGATTTCTACGCTAGCAGGATAGTATTCTCCCTGTTTTTTAGTGTCATTATGGGCAGAGGTGTCTTTACTTTCCTCGCTTGAAATTTTTGTTTTTCGGACTTCGTAGCTTGTGACGGGCTCAGCTCAGGTGTTTGAGCATTTCGGGTCTGAGCCCGGGTTACGACATTACACTTAGCATGCTTTGAAAAATCTGCATCGGAAATTTCCTCGATGTCAGAGTCAATGCTGTGGTGTACATTAGCTTTTACCGTGTAGGTCCTGGATTTGTTTCGTCTGTGATCGGTGGAATGCGACTTAATGCATCCGCATTTGTGTTATACTTCCCGGGCTTATATTCGATATTATAATCAAATTCGGATAACTTGTGGTGAAATCTCACCAATCGGGAAGTGGGGTCTTTTACATTAAAGACTGCTTTGTGAGGCTTGTGGTCAGTATAAACTGTAAATTTCCTCCCTTGGAGGTAGCATCGGAAATTTCTAGTCGCCCAGACTATTGCCAGTAACTCCCTTTCGATAGTGGAGTAATTTTGTTCCGCTTTGTTTAATGTGCGGCTGGCATAAGCAATTGGCTGATCTTTTCCAACTTCTCCCTGTGAGAGTACGGCGCCAATCGCTTCTTTACTTGCGTCTGTTGTTAAATTAAAAAGTTTTGAAAAATCGGGATAAATTAATAGTGGGGGTGAGATGAGGGAATTTTTTAGTGATTCAAATGCTTCTTGGCATTTTTCCGTCCAGTTAAATTTAACATCTTTGCGTAACAAATTTGTTATTGGACGAGCTATTTTAGAAAAATTAGGAATAAATTTCCTGTAATAATTAGCGAGGCCTAAAAAGGATTGTACTTGTCTAACTGTTTTGGGGACTGGAAAAGTTTGAACGCAAGTAGTTTTGCTGGGGTCTGGAAGCGCTCCTTCATTAGAACATTAGACCCAAATAAACAACTTCTTTGCACAGGAACTGGCATTTTTCGGGTTGTAGTTTCAAGTTGTTTTCCCTCAATCGATCGAATACCTTGCGAAGTTTGCAATTATGATCTTCGAGATTTTTTCCGTAAATGACTATGTCATCTAGGTAAACGAAACATTCCAGGCCTTGCAGTCCTGTAAGAACGTAATTCATTAGCCGCTGAAAAGTGGCTGGGGATCCTTTAAGCCCGAATGGCATACGCTTAAATTCATAATGCCCATAGCTCGTGCTGAAAGCGGTCTTGTGTCGATCTATAGGGTCGACCAAGACTTGATGGTAGCCGCTGGCTAAATCAAGATTGGAGAAATACCGTGAATGGCCTAATTGGTCTAGAATATCTTCGATTCGCGGCAAGGGGAATGCATCGCCGATAGTTTTATCATTCAACTTTCGGAAATCGACAACGACTCTCCATCTTTTCGCTCCATCGGGTCCTGCTTTTTTCGGGACCACTAGGAGAGGAGAATTCCAAGGGCTTTTGCTTGGTTGTACGATATCGTTTTCGAGCATTTCTTTTAATTGCTCGTTTATAATGTCGCGTTGCGTCTCTGGCAATCGGTACACCTTCTGGTTAATGGGTGCTTGATCTTGCACTAGAGGTATTTTATGGGTAATGGCCTTTGTGTAGGACAGTTTGCCTCCTTTTAAGAAGAATATATCAGCGTACTCGTAGCAGAGTCGCGATATCGAGGCCTTTTCATCTTTATTCAGATTGTGGCCCAGGTTGAGTTCTTCTCCTAACCTGGCTGTACGGGAATTTTTTTCTTCCTCAGGGGAATATTTGATGTGTTGTAGGGTTGCTGATTTTTTCGCATTTCTGTTTTCATTCGTGCTCTTCTGAGTTGATGAGTATTCGTTTTTATTTTTTACTTTAATTTTCTTTTTGGAATTACTTGCGGATGGTGGATCCTTCGTACCTTGGGTATCTATTGATACAGGAGTCTGAAGGGGCTCGCACGCGTCTCTACCCTGGCTCTTTGGCCTATTTAAGTGGGCTCTTTGGCCGCTTGTATTAATTTTGAAGCTCTATGGGCTTATATTTTCTTTAATAAAGAGGTTAAATAGTAAAAGCAATAGATTAATGAATGTACTCATAGTCGACATGTGAGTCGTTCCCTTTGAATTTATGTGTTCGGGAATTTGAAGTGACTCGTGAGCGTTGATATTCATTTTTTTCTTTAATTGTTTAGTTATTTTTTTGTTTTGAGCTCGGCTGTAAGTTTCCGGTGGCTGATCTGTTTTATGTAACAAAGGGGTTATCGAGTAGTTTTTCGCTGGAGCCAACTGAAGGGTCATGTTGGTCAGGACTACTTGGGAACTATTAGCGTTGAGGATACTAACCAGTACTTTGTTCGTGTTAGGGGAGAAGAGGCTGTTAGCCAAGAAGACTCCTTCGCTTATCTCTTGGGATAAACAGAGCATTTCTTCTTGTAGGCTTAGCGGAATTGCAATCACTTTTTGAGCACGAGGAGGTATGCAGGTGGGCTCCTCTAGGATCACCCTATGCTTCCTGTATTCTTCGGCCAATTGTGATATTCCTTCTTCTTTGCTTATCCCTGACCCTGGGGTTTTTCCGCAATTAAAACTTTTTATGGGAACACTACAGGTAAACAGACTTCCCGTACTGGGTTCCGTCCTGTGTTCTAGTGTTTCCTTTCCGTTTGCGGTTTGGGATTGCGAAGAGATTAAGGGAATAGTACATTTCTCCCCATTATTTTCCATACGAGGAAAACAAAGTTTTTGATTAGGGCCCTCCACGTTGCAGTTCTTTGATAGGAAATCATTTCCTAATAACCCGTCGTGTGAGAGACCAGGTAGATTTTCAGTTACCTGAAACTTGCAGGGAATCTTATTTTTATTTATTAAGAAGTTTCCCTGACACGAGCCTATTGTTTTCCCACTTCCGAATGGGGTTTCTAATTTTACTGTTTCCCGTGTGTTGATCATTTCGGGATTTTTAATTGCTGTGTTTTTTATTAAACTGACCACAGCGCCTGTGTCCACTATAAATTTTGTTTTGCCGTTTAGGCTTACATCGAGCGGTAAATTAACTATTGGGACACTGGGTTCGGGCGGCTGAGGTGACCCTTTACTTATTTCTTTATTATTTAAAGTCGGGCCGGGCATTTCGGGCTCGACTGTATGTCGTTTCCCGTAATCCGGCTGACATATCTTTGTTTTTGCTGGCAAGTGTTTTCGGTATGCCCCCGCCGTCCGCACCATTCGCAATCTGATCTCACGTTGTAAATACGACGGTCAGTGTTCATTGCGGCTGTGGGCGACGGGGCATTTGCCTTGTACCTCATGCTAGCTGTTCCTCGATTATCTCGGCAAGTGCTTGCGGTATGTCCGTAATTTTTGCATCTTTCACACACCGGTGTGTTCTTTCTTTTAAAACAATCGGAGAAAGTATGCCCGCGTTTGTTGCAGAAACTGCACACCGTCCCGGCAAGCATACTTTTTGTTCGATCGGGTGCGTTATTGGGCGTGTTATTTTGCATTTTCTACGGGGGTGCCGTGGAGTGATCGACGTAACTCTGATTCCGCGGGCCCGAATGCGTGTTATAGTTCCCAAAATTGGTGGGTGTATTTATTAGAGGGTGCGCGTATGTGGCCTGAATGGCATTATAGTTAGGTAGATTTTGAACGTGAAAATCGGCGGCTTGGTAGGCATTGGGATATGTGCTGCTTGGGTATGGTTGCTGCCCATAATATGTTTCCGGGCTATGTGCGCAGCCCGTTATCGGATTCTGGAGGTGTATCAATCCGTGCTGGAGTTTCTCCATGTCCAGTGCCTTGCTGACTAGCTGATTCAGAGTTTTGTCGTTTGTCTTTTTGGAATGCGCTTTTCGCGAATTCCTCCAATTGGGCTTTTATCGTTATCGCCTCTGCCGGGCCATGTTTTTGTTCCGCTGCCTCTTTACATTGGGCCAGCGCATGTTGTAGTCTTGCCGTGAAGGCATTCAGGGGCTCAATCGGGAATTGATTAATGTTTATTAACTTATTCATCAATTCCAGATAGTTTTCCCGGGGCAAATATGCCCGATTTAATCGCGCTTCAAAATCCTCAAATGATAAGGGAGGATCTGCAGCGAACAATCTGTATGCTGCACCCCGAAGGCGGGTGAGCAGAATTCGCGGGAAAGTTAATTTTTCTTCCTCGGACAGACAGGCTTGCGCCTGCTTACAGCAGCACAGAAAAGTCTGGAGCTCTTGGCTCACTTGGGGGCTAAATTCGCCCGAAAATATGGGGATTACTTGGGTCGCGAGTTTAAGCACTTTTCCCGTATCCATCTTTTCGTTTTTGGATTTATTTATCGCGAATTTCTTACTTTCGGACAAATAATCGGATTGCGAGCTCGTGATTGTCTCGCTCAGCCAATTTATCACGGTTTCAGCCGCCGTCGGCTGTTCGCTAAGTACACTTTCACTTAAATTTATTTCACTACTTAATCCTCCAATATATTACTTAAATTATCTACTAAACTTACTGCTATTTGGTCTGCGGGTTTGGGGATGATTGTTCCGCTTCGCAGACGAATTCCTTCCTGGGGTTGAGGAGCAGAAGTTATAGGATTGGTCCCTGTTGATCTCGGCTGTGGTCGTAGGGTTGATTGGTCCCTCGGTGGCCGCTTTGGAGTCGCTGTGGCGTTGTCTTCCCTCGGTGCTCGTGCTGAGGTGCTGGGTTGCTCCCTCGATGATTCTGCTGAGGTGCTGGGTTGCTCCCTCCATGATTCTGCTGAGGTGCTGGGCTCGCTGATCCTCGTTGGAGTTGCTCCGGTATGTCGCTCGTCTCCGGGCATAGATTTCTTCCTTCCTTCCTTCAGTGGGGACTGTTTGAATTAGTGTGGAGTCGATAAACAATCCCTCGATTTAAGTCAAAAGGCATTTTAAGGGGGGGGTATAGTCAAACATGCATTTTTTGGACCCATTTTTAAGATTATTTTTTTTATCGATCTGGTAAAAGTAAGGTAAATGGGCGAAGGCCTATACTAAAGAACAACTTTTTAAGAGTATTCAAACAAATTTTTATTAAAAAATATTGAAAATTGAGTTTTTGACATTAATTTTAAATTGACGCTCCGACAAAAAAAAGTCGATTTGCGGTGAGACACGTAACTCGATAATTACTTGACCGATCCTTTTGAAATTGTGCACACTTTTTCTGTAGACAATTTACAAGGTAAACCTGTCGAGATATTTTTTTTTTCAATGTCTTTTTTTTTAATAGAATTTTTCCCGATTGAAAACAGAAATTCCAAACAAAAAATTTCCTTTTTTTTCGTTTTTTTGACTTTAAACACACACCAAAAATTCAATAATCGAAATAAATAAAAAAACTCGACAGCGTTACCTCAAGAAACTTATTAACTAACAAAATCTTTTTGGTTTTTTTGTTTTAGATGATCCAGCTATTAGTTATGTGTCTCACCGCAAATCTACTTTTTTTTCGGAGCGTCAATTTACAATTAATGTCAAAAACTCAATTTTCAATATTTTTTAAGAAAAATTTTTTTGAATACTCTTAAAAAGTTGTTCTTTAGTATAGGCCTTCGCCCATTTACCTTACTTTAACCAGATCGATAAAAAAAAAATGGGTCCAAAAAATGCATGTTTGACTATACCCCCCCCTTAAAATGCCTTTTGACTTAAATGCATTTTTAAAGTGCTTCACCCTAATTTATTGTTACCAACTGGTGCAATCCTTATATGGGACATTAACAATTCTTAGAAATGCCTTCTTTATCAATAATTCATCTCTAAGATGTTTTTCCCTGCACCGTTGGTAAAGAATTCTAATTTTACGGGCTAATATGCCGATATTTCGCTATGCAACACTCGCCTGAACTGCTAAACTATAACTTTTACGCGAAAATGATATTAGAATAACTATAACTATAGAGGAATACCTTTCTAGTGATCTATAAAAATTTATAGTGACAAGAACAAAATATTAGAGTTTTTTGCACTTAAACACAACTCTAACCATTTCCTCGAACAAAACAGCAGCGGCAGGTCGACTTGACAGCACGACTTTTCGTGGTAATTTGTTCGATGGGCAGTAAGAGTAACTTTTGAGCTCAAATATCTTTAATATTTTGTTCTTACCCCTATAATGATTTTGGTACCATAAGAATGGTATTCCTCCCCAGTTACAGTCAGTAGAACATCATTTTTTCGTAAAAGCGATAGTTTAGCAGATTCGCCCTCTGGAGGGGAATGAATGGGCTCTACCGCCATAAGAAGCAATGTTATTTCTGTGCAATAATCGGACTACATCACCCTATACATGTGGTAGTGAGCAGGTCTACTTCATGGCTTGTTATATAGTTTCCCGGGGGTTTTTCTGTAACTCAAAAACTATTTGAGATATGCAGTTGAAATCTTAAGCTGCAATTTCGTGTGTATTTTGTTTCTGCCCTAATGTGAGAGTTACGCACATTTCAAAACTCTATAACGAAAAAAAAATTTTAGGACGGTATGAAAGTACTGGAAGCTCTTTCAGCAACTGGGTTACGAAGCATCCGCTACGCCAAAGAAGTGCCAGGAATAAAAGAAATTATAGCAAATGATCTTTCTAAGACAGCGGTAGAATCCATCGAAAGAAACATTGAGCACAACGGGGTCAGCGGGATTGTAAAACCAAGTCATTCTGATGCCACGTAAGACTCACTCTCACTACAAAATATTTTAAGGGGTTATTCTACTGTTAAACGGGTAAAAAGCAGTATCTTTTTAAAAGTGTTGTAAAAAAAAAACTATTAGAGATATCAATTTGAAATTTTGCATGCATCTTTATTAATGAAAAAAATATATAATGGCATAGTTGATTAAAAAAAAAAACAAAATGGCGGCTTCGGTTTATGATTGATGTAGCGCGCGCTGACGGCCAGAGTCGTTTGCGCGGTACATTGCCCAGGTCGTCCAGGTGATCTGCAATCATTTTAACGATGAAATTTTATTAGTTTAGCTAAAAACACACAGACTGAACCTAAATTGAGCCATAAATATTAAATTTTCGCGATTTGACAAGTGTTGGAAAATAGCATGTTCGATTTTGGACGTTTTTTCGATGAAAAAAGTGCTCCCAAATAACCAAATTTCAATTTTTATGACTCAATTTAGGTTCAGTCTGTGTAAAATTGATATATAACTATGCAAAAAAATTTTTAGTTAAATCGCTTCATTAGTTTTTTCTCTACGATGTACCGCGCACCAAAAAAACACGTTTTGAGTAAATCGCGTTTAAAGTTTTTTTTTAACCGATTTTTTTGATATATCAACTATGCCATTATATATTTTTTTCATTAATAAAGATGCATGCAAAATTTCAAATTGATATCTCTAATAGTTTTTTTTTTACAACACTTTTAAAAAGATACTGCTCTTTACCCGTTTAACAGTAGAATAACCCCTTAAGTAAAAATATAATTTCAGAACTCTCATGTATCTCTCCACGGCTTTCGATAAGCGTTTCCATGTAGTGGATTTGGACCCATACGGATGCCCAAATAGATTTTTAGACGGAGCAGTGCAGAGCATTACTGACGGTGGTCTGCTGTTGGTAACTGCGACTGATATGGCTGTTTTAGCTGGTAACACGCCAGAAGCGTGTTTTGTAAAATATGGTACTGTGCCACTGAGGGTCAAGTGTTGCCATGAAATGGTAAAATCTCTAATAAAAAAAAAAGCAGCACAATTGGTAAATTTTCTTTTAAAGGCAATAAGGATTCTTCTGCGATGTATTGAAGGACATGCCAATCGGTACGGAAGATACATCGAACCACTCTTAAGCGTATCAGCAGACTTTTATGTCAGAGTTTTCGTTCGGATATTAACAAGTCAGCAGAAGTGTAAATATAGCATGAGGTTTGTAATTTCGAAATCAATTCCCAGCAGTAATGAATTTTGTATTTTTATAGCAAGCAATCGATGGTCTACCAATGCACTGGCTGTGAAACCCTCACTTTCCAACCCCTTGGAATTTTGCGCCCTAATCCAACAGAAAGAAATCCTAACCAGGTGAAATTCTCCATACCTACAGGGCCTGCCGTTAATAGCAGTTGTGAGCACTGTGGACACAAGCACCATGTAATTGATATTTTTGTCTATCCTACATAACTTTTTTACTTTCTTACTGTCTATCCTACATAACTTTTCACTTTCCTAGTTAGGCGGCCCCATCTGGACAGCTCCCATTCATAATAAAGAATTTGTCAACGATCTTCTAGAAGCCGTGCAAGAGGAACCACTTAAAAATCTCGGAACGAATCCTCGCATAGTGGGTATGCTCAGTGTCATTAACGAGGAATTACTCGATGTGCCATTGTACTATTCGGTTGACAAACTCTGCTCCGTCCTTAAGCTGGAGATTATTCCCACATTGAAATTCAGGTCTGCTCTACTACATGCTGGCTATAGGGTTTCATTCTCGCATGCATATAAAAATTCCATTAAAACCGATGCTCCACAATCTGTTCTTTGGGATATTTTGAGATGTTGGAATAAAGAACATCCTGTTAAATCAGAGCGAATGATCGATGGTACACCTGTGAAAAACATTCTGGAGAAACCCCCGCAAAAAGAGTACAATATAAACGAAATACATCCCCTTGCGAATCCTGATAGCAGGAAGAATGCACTTGTTCGATTTCCTGAAAATCCTGCACCATACTGGGGACCCGGAACAAGAGCAACAATTATGTATGTATAAAAGTTCGACTTAAAGCTGTATTGTAATTAAATTGAATTGATTCGTTGTAGGGTTGGAGAGGAAAAACTATTGAAAAGCCATAGGAACCAAAATAAGAAGCAAAAGCACAAAACCAGCGAATCTGGTGAAATATCTCAGGATCGTAAGCAGCCCAAATTGGAAGAATAATGTTTAAGCAAAAAAGCTGCCAATAAATATGAGATATTTTTAGATACAGATGTTTACTTTTATGTATTAGCCTCAATATTTCATATTATGTCAGATATTCCCCAAAGCTACTGCTTTGCCCATTACTATGCAACTGGCCCGGACCTGCCTTACCAGCTGATCCAGTAAATTATGGATTTATCTTGCGATTTTTTTATACATCTTCATTTAATCATTTGAGTACAATTAACGTTTAAAAGCGCAAGGGGTTCTCAAAGGGGAAATCTTATGCTGAGCTGAGCACTCATACTGCGGACTGCGATAGTGGGATTGCTGAGAAACGCATGGGAAAGGCACAGATTGAACAAAAATACCAGGAGCGAATCGAAAGGCGCAGCGACGAAGAAGCATTTGTGTTCTAGTCTAGTTGCTGAACCCTTTGCCGTACACGTACTGTCGGTGATCAATGAATGTTCAGTTCCAGTGTGTGTACTAAAATTTCGGAGAACTTAAAGAGTGCTGAAAAGCAAACAAAATGCTCATAACACACGACTGGGGTTCTATGGGGTCGGCTCACGATATGCTGAATGCTGAGTTCTCTCTCCGGGGTTCTTGTATAGTGACCCAAGATCTTGAGATAGAGAAAGAATGAAATGCGTACCATTCTTTTCTGGGCATTTTAAAGGGGGCGAGCAGAGTGGTCCATTAAATTATACGTCCGACTGTGTCTGAAGACAGCGAAAATCGGCTCCATGCTTCATAAATTTCCCATATATTTTTTTTTAGTGATCTGTTATCCGGATATATATTTATAATTAGTCAGATTCAGTACAGACAGCGAGAGATGCAGTTATCTAGTAGAAAAATAGTGATTTTTAATTTGACAAAGTAATTTAATTTGAATCAGTAAAATAAGTGTTCAATTAAACCAGGTGAATGGTGAATTTTATAAAATGAGTATGTGTGTTAGGTGGAGTGAATGTGCTTCATACAAACGAAGGGATTTGTTCCCAATATATGTCGGATTAAGGATTCGTTCCAATCTTCGTGTGTGTGTGTGTGATTGAGTGGTAGGGCCATTTAGGGACCATTCACTGGGCGTTCTGGGTGAATGCTCATACACTTTATTTTTGCAGAGTACCGTCAAGTGAAGTTCGGCCCAGCCCGGCCTCGCCTGCACTTCAGCAACAGAACCACAGCACAAGTCATATTTTATTTTTTTTCAATTTGTTCCTTCGTTTGTTTTATTAAGAAGTTTTTTTATTTTGTGTTTATTTTTATTCTAAATAAATTCTGAATTTATTATAACTACGGCACAATACGCCGCTAACACCAGTTTCGATAATGGGAGAGCTCGCTTGGCCGTTTTTCGAGCCAAATGAGAGTGATCTTGAGGTTTTTGTAAGACCAAAAGGAAAAGAGACAAAGAAAAACTAAAGCTACCAAAAATCGTAAAAGTTTTTTTTCATAAGCAAGAAACCGAATAAGAATGTGCGAGACTAGAGAAAAAAAAAAAAATTTGTAAGGAACTAAAATTGTAAAATTGTCGGCTATAAAGAAAAATTTAAAGGTGTAAAGATTAGAATAAACTAAAATGTAAAATCAGTCTAAAATGTTCAAAAGAAACTAAAATTTTAAAAATTATAAGGAAAACGTGAAAGTGGAGAAATTGTAAGCAACAAAAATTGTAAAATTAACTGCTAATCTTTCTGCTGCTATCTGCTATATAGAAAACTTAAGGGTGCAAAAAGGAAAATAAAAAAAATCGAAAAGAAACTGAGATTTTAATATCATAAAAATTGTAAGGAACTAAAATTGTAAAATTAACGGAAAAAACGAGAACTTAATAGTGCCAGATTTGGAATGAACTAAAAATATAAAATCAACGTAAAACTTAGGTGCGAAGAAAATTGAATGAAACTAAAATTTAAAGAAGACTTAAAAATGGAAAATTTGAAATAAACTAAAAATGTAACGTGAAACTTAGAAAATTTAAAGGCTTAAAAGGTGAAAGGACCAAAATATTGAAGTGAACAAAAAAAAGAACAACAGCAGCAGTAACAACATCAGCACATCGTCATCAGCAGCACCGTCGTCAGCAGCAGCGTCATCATCATTATCAGCAGCAGCGACAACGGCGGCCGCCCAACGTTAAAATAAGAAAATAATTTAGGGCTTTATAAAATAAAAAAAACTAAATAAAAAAATTAATCAGGTATGTTGACCCCAAGTTAATTTTTTTGTATTTTTCCCTAGGTCCCCTTGATATTTTTTTCAGCCTCGCTAGGTTAGATTTGATTTTTATTTGGACCTCCCCTAAATTTTGGGCCAGGGGGAGGTCATATGGGTGGTTGGGGCTAGGCCAGGTGGAGGATCCATTCCCATCAAGGATCCCCCCCTGACAGTCAATCACGGGCAGGAACAGGGGTTCCTCCCGCACCATTCCCTCTTCCCTACCTTGCCTTTTCTTGTTGGTTCCGTCACGGGAGATTTTCTGTTGTCGGCGGTCCGTTCTGGCGGCAAGACGCGGCATTTTGGCAACACCCCCCCTGTGCTAGTGGAAATTGATCAAGCCGCAACAACAACTGATTTCATGGTAGTTCCCAACGATATTCAAGAAATTCCAGCAATTATAAGTCAACCATTTACTGACCAAGAGAATATAATCATTGTCAAAGATAAAAATAAATGAAATATTTATAAAAATGATTTAAACCAATTACCGGATCCAGATCCAATAAGTACTCAAAAAGCTGAATCCCATTCTAAAACTGTCACTGTCTTACCACCTAAACATGTAGTGAATGTTCTGGGTCATGCACTTGATAAGGGAGAATTTTTCATTGATTTAGAATTTCGGATGAAGGAAAATAATGAATACTGTGTTTTGAGATGCGTAGATAGAGTTGGAGACGACAGCGAATGCGTCATACCGGTAGTAAATTCTACTGAGAAAGAAATAGTCTTAAAATAGAACAAAGTTTTGGCACGCATTAATTCTAGAATTGAAGATAGGTGAAACTATAACGAATGAGGAACGGCAAAGTCTGATTGGGCTTCTTGAACAGTATAAAGACTGTTTTTCTTCGGACCTGAGGACTTTGGGTTGTACTACGACTGCGAAACTTAAAATTGAGCTAATTGATGATAAACCAATATCTTACCGACTCTACCGGTCCAATGAATCCGTCGGGCAGGGAAAAGGTAAAAGAAATAATTTCACAGCTTTTAGATACGGGGATCATCCAAGTATCGAATTCACCGCACGCCTCAACAATTCTCTTGGTCAAGAGGAAAAATGGAGACCAACGGCTATGTATTCGCTACAGAAAACTAAATCAAAAAGTCAAACAAGAACGATTCCTACTGCCACGAATAGATGCTCAATTGGACCAGTTAAGAGGATATAAATTCTTCACTACACTAGATATAACAGCAGGTTGCTATCAATCCCCATCGACAAGAACTCCAAACATGTTACAGCTTCGTAACACCAGACAGACAATACGAACGGAATCTGTAAAGCGCCTAGCGTTTTCCAGCGAATGGTAAATAAAGTTTTAGGACCTTTACTTGGGACTGTGGCAGTAGCATTTTTAGATGATATCGTGGTGTTAGCAAAGGATTCCAAATCAGGGCTAAAATATTTAGAGGAGGTATTCAAGAAATTTAGAGAATTCCATTTAACATTAAATCCTCAAAAATGTGAGTTTTTCAAGGAAAAATAGCCTATCTGGGATTTGAGGTAGACCAAGATGGAATAAGACCTGGAGAAGGAAAAAGTAAATACTTACTTGAATACCCGATTCCAAAAAGTATACATCAAGAACGACAATTCCTAGGCTTGACTGGATTTTTCCGTTAGTTCATTCGAGATTACGCGCAAATTGCTAGACCTCTTACATTACTTCTGCAGAAGGATGTAAAATGGACCTGGGATGAGTAGCAACAACAAGCCTGAGGGAAAAATTGACGAAGCGTCCGGTATTGGCTATCTACGATCCTAATTTAGAGACAGAGGTACACACAGATGCATCAAAATACGGAATTGGTGGGATACTTATGCAGAAAACCAGCGAAACGAAACTACACCCAGTAGCATATTACAGTCGGCAAACCAATCAGCATGAGGAAAAATATCATTCGTAGGAGTTGGAAACCTTAGCGGTAGTTGCAACACTGAACAAATTTAGGATTTACTTACTGGACTTTACGTTTACCGTTGTAACTGATTGCTCTGCGGTCAAGGCAGCGGCAACTAAACGCAATCTAATTCCACGGATAGCCAGGCGGTGGCTGACTCTTCAAGAATTTACCTTCAAGATTGAACATCGAGCGGGAACAAAAATGTCCCATGTTGATGCATTAAGCCGTAACCCACCGATCAATACACAAGGAGAGGAAGCGGAAGTGCTACGAATAGAAGTCTCTGACAGCCAGAGTCAAGTTATGAAAAACAATTACACAAAATGTATAAAATTCATGAACGCAGGATTTACAGACGTGGCCAAAACATTACGATCACTTAAAAATTTACGGAATTCCCGAATATTAATTCCTGGAAACCGGGAATTCCCACTTTTGCACACCGGGATTTCTTTCGTTGTACTTCTCACACCCTTAGCTAATATCCATAAAAAAATCATTTCAATACAGTCGGTTTTGCGGTCAGTGTTAACGTTGAAAGTAAGTGAGTACCTAAAATTGTGATCTATAGAGAATTAGAATCAGTACTTCATTTGTGATTTTTCTCAGGAAATTGAATTAGAAAAGTTGGTAAGTATATTTCATTCAACTAAGATTAAGAAAGTAATTAATATAAAGGATATTCACAAAGTATCCTTCTTCTATATTTTTTTTAATCTTTAATAAAAAAAATATTTTGGCTATTTTGTAACTGTTTCGAAAAATTTCAGATATGGGTCGCAAAGGTGATATTTCGAGCGAAAAAATTAAGTTGATTAAATCGCTGTACAACGAAAAAAAATATTCCAAGCGAGAAATTGGCAGAATTGTAAAGGTTGCTCAATCCACGGTGAGCAAAATCATTAAGACCCCGCAGGATGAATTGGCGGAACCAACCAGTTCAAGGAAGAAAACCGGGAGGAAATCCAAATTTTCACCAAGAGATACGAGGCAGCTCGTCCGCGCATCGCTAGCTAACAGATGGGCTACAAGTACTGAGTTGGCGGCGCGTTTAAGCGAAGAAGGAGTGGAAGTTTCGGCCAGAACAGTTCGACGAAAATTGCAAGCAGAAGGACTGAATGCCCGACGCCCTCGAAAAAAGCCTAAACTAACCCCTACGATGGTCGCGAAACGCCTATCTTGGGCAAAACAACTAAGGCATTGGTCTGCTGAAGATTGGGAAAATGTATGTGGTACCAACGTTATAATTTTTCATGATATTGGAAATTTTACAATTTGGCGTAGGCTTACTAAAATTTTAAATCGAATATTTCTTGCTGTAGTTTTATTTTTGAACAATTATGAGTTGCTAAAATTATGTGTTTTTGTTGCAGGTATGCTTCAGTGATGAATCAATATTCCAAGTTAAGGAAAAGAGTGGTCAATATGTAAGACGGCGCACGGGTGAAGCCTTTAATCAAGAATGCGTTCAGCAAACCGAGGGCATCCGCAACAAGTAATGGTCTGGAGCATCATCTCATCACAGGGTCCAGGACAAATTTACATCGTGGAAGGAACAATGCGACATCAGCAATATTTAAGAGTACTGGAAACACAAATGCTTGCTCGGCTTAACGAGTGGTTTCCTGAAGGTGGTGGAAAATTCATGCATGATGGAGCCCCTTGCCATAAAGCCAAGGCAGTCACGGATTTTCTACAGGAGAGGGGAGTCAACGTTCTCCCATGGCCTGGTAATAGCCCCGACATGAATCCAATAGAAAATTTATGGAGCATTTTGAAACACAAATTATCAAAAAGGAAAATAACGACAAAGAACCAATTGATAGAAAACATCATCAACATATGGAATGAGGACTCCGACATAAAAAATATGTGCCCTTCGCTAATAAGAGGCATGACTGATAGAATAAATAGTTTAATAGAAGCCAAAGGAAAATGTACAAAGTATTAAAAATTAATAATAACATCCTTACTTTAAGTAATAAATGATTTTATAACGAAAATTCGATTTTTCTTTAGTGATCGTAATGTTTTGGCCACGTCTGTATAAACTGACGGACCAGGGAATGAAATGGCTGGTGCCTAAAAATATATGAGACCAGAAGTTGTTAGGATATGACATGATGAGCTAGGTCACTTTGGAGTAGAAAAGACCCTGAGAAAATTTACTGAAAATTACTGGTTATGAGGAGCTATGTAGAGAACTACATTAAAAGCTGTATACCCTGCCTTTACCATAAACAACCAAAGGGAAAACAACCAGGATTCTTAAATCCAATTGAGAAAAGCGTTATACCATTCCATACGATACATATGGATCATCTAGGCCCTTTCGTGAGAAGTACTTTGGGCAAGAAATATGTAATTGTGGTCGTTGAAGCATTTACTAAATATACAATCCTGGCAGCAGTAAAAACCACCATCATTCAACCAGTATTACGATTCTTACATTAAATTATCATTCATTTATTATAACTACAGCTCTATTTTAAACCTTCCCTATTATTAATAGATCACTGAAAAAGCCCAGCTATAATGTATGTAGGAAATTGTCTAATCTACAATTCTAGGACCAACAGAAAGCAAGATATCCAGGAAAATCCACTTTTCGTGATCTTTGAGCTTGGAAGACAAGAGAAGCCGACATGATATCGGTGGGAACTTTTTGCATGTTAAATATAATGACTAAATAAAGGTATGTACAAAAATCCTGCTATATTAAAATGGTCCCGAAGATACCTTCTTTTCTAAACAAATAAAAACATTGACATAACATAGAGCAGATTCTATACGAACTTCTTGTGAAAAACTCTTAGTTTTTGCGTAAATATTGAAGTAAATATAAAAAAAATTATTAATAAGGAGGTGCAGATACTGCACTATTCCAAATTATAAGTATGTACGTATATAAAATGAGAACAGCAGTGAAATGTAGAGGAATCCAAATCAAGTGCTGCAATACTAAAACAGATTAGGAATTTCTTCAATGGATCTACCTGAAAAAGGGCAACTCAATTCGCATACCTTGTAGACTTGTTTTTGTAAGGGGGAAGTAATCAAATCTATTTACAGGCCAATATTACCTTCACGCTAAGTTATCGGTGCTGACGGTATTATCCGGGCAATGCTGTTTAGCTAGAAATTAAAGTCCCAATCTTCGAATACAACAGTAGTTTTTCTTACTGCCCAGTTCCCAACAATTTTATCAGAAGTAGGATTTTTGAACCATATCACTTACAAGGAAGGTATTGCGACGTGTCACCCCCGATTTTGTTGTGACCGAAATACGTTATTCTACATCAAATTTTAACAGATACATTTTTTTCTGCGAATAAGCATGTTTTGGGGGTAACATGGACCCCTAAAAATAACCATCTTAAAAGACAGTTGGAAGGTTTTACATACTTATAGTCAATATTTTACCAAATTACCAAATGAGTATTAATCTACATGAAACCCACATTTAAGTTATAACTGATTAATATTTACAATGCTTGAAAGTAATAAAAATTTAATTAAAAAAACCTATCGCATATTCCTTTAGCAAACAAATTGCAGATGAAAGAGCAGAAAAACATAGTAAATACCTGTTCTTGCGTTTTGAAAATAATATATAAGTTAACAACTTTAATGTGTTGTAAAATAAAAAAAAATACAACTAGAGACTTTAAAAGAAAGAACTGTACTGGTTGAAGACCAAATTTATTCTAATTGAACTAAATTAAAATTTTAGTAATGTTCCCATCGAATGTGTTTGGTTCAGGTGAACTGCAGGTGGACTGCGCAGGTGACTTGGTGTCAGTTGGCCGGCACGACGCTACGTCAGCAAAGATGCATGTGAACTAAGTGAACCAATGTAGGGTCACGTTGTTAGGCCTCGTGATGATGGTTGGTGCTGTCACGTTGATGAGGTGCGTGAGCTGGTGTTAACTCTTCCCCCTTGAAATATCCGCGTCCCGTGGATCAGATGTTGATCTTCACTTGTTGAAGGTCCTGGATGCTGAGGCTGGTTGTTATTGGGTACAGGGTAGGATTCCCAATTTTTGGTTTTGTTTTTTTGTTTTTGCGTTTGCGGACTATGAAAATACAAAGTGTTATTACAATATTAATACGGTAACTATTGTTATATCTGTGGAAAAGGATATGCCGTGGTTGGTAAGTAGTTCCTGTGTCTGGTGTTCTTGAGGTGTAGGTCATGCAGATACTCCACGTCAAGTTTGAGTTTCCTTTCAATGGGATGAGCTTGGAATATAGGCGGTAAGACTTGGAATGTCTTGATCTGCTTGTTGATGAATTGCTTTCTTTTGATTTTTATAGTTTCATTGCCATATTGTACAACGAAACTGCCATTTAACAGTCTGGTAGAATTGCTTTCGAAAAGCACTCCTTTAAAGTTATCGAGGTAAATTGTATCTTCATTAATTACTTTAAGTATTTCCTTTTTATTCAACTTATAATCGCATTTTGAGCTTGCTCCTTTTATAAGGCGACTAATACAGTGGACGCTGGATAATTTTTCCAACTGATTTTCTTGACATATTGTTAGATTCTTAACATTATTGCATTTCATTTTGATCCCATATTCTTCAAACTGATTGATCAATAATTCCGCAAACTCTAGGTGCGCTTGTTTGTTATTTGAGGTGGTCGGCCTGATGATTACGTTGTTGTACTCGCTGTTACTTGTCCTTGGAAGTGATACTATGAAGAGAAGGATTGATTCTTTAACTCCCTTAAAGGGTTCCGCATGTTCTATTGTTTCCGTTTCATTTTCGTAGTAGGAATCTAATAAGTTAGTGTTTATGATTCCTCATTTCGCCAAATGCTCCGCTAGTACTATCTGGTTAATTTCGTTTTTAAGCAAGCTTAGCTTATTGAAAATAGCCTGTTCGTATGTACCGCTTGCTAGATCATTGAAGAGTGTAGTAATTTTGTTGTACTGGTCCAATAATTCCCTTGTTGTATCCATTAGTTTGTTATTTACTTTATATTGTTCGTTATTACTAGAAATTAATTCATTTTGACTTTTGATGACTAAAGGTCATTTTGACTTTTGATGACGTCTGGTGATCCAGCTATCCATTTCCATGCAGAGCCAATCCAGTTTATAGATCTCCTATGTTTTGGGCCGACTCCCTTTAGTTTGTGGATAAGATGCTGTATTTGTTTAATCTGGTGTTCCAATTGGGATTTTAAAAGACTGGTTTTGTTTATGCGTTCCACCGTCGGTGTTATTCTGTCGAGCACTTCCTGGTAATTAGTTATATTGACAACATGAACGAGCTTAACGCTGCCGCTTACGATCCTTCCGTTCCCCTGCTTAATGGTCGCAATTGGTTCATGGTATTCGAAGAATTTCGCTGAGTGGGCAATTGTTACCCACATAAACCTGCAATATATAGAGATGTTTTTGATCCCGTTTAGCTCCTGTTTTAATGATCGCAGGAACCTACTAATGGCACGCACTTCACTCACTGTTTTTGCACCCGCGTGTACCGAAATGTTACTTTCGAATATATGTTCTTTGGTTAATGTCATGTCTTTTGAGTCCGACTCCCCGATGTAATCTTTTCCATTTACATTTAAATCGTCGTCGGCTTTAATTTTTGAAAAGATCTTCAACAACCTGTAAAAGACTCAGCAGTCCTTATTTTTTAGGGCTTCGTTTGTTTTTTCGTCCATTCTCAGTACCAGACCCTCCCTTTGAGAGACTTGTCGTTCTTCTGGAATAACATTCATCTATCTGCACTCAGTTCTTTGTTTTGCTCCAGGATCCTTTTGTGCATTTGCTCCGGAGTGGCTTTGTTGCAGCCTGGTATCTGTTATCCAAAGGTAACACCTTAACGTACTTGTTATCTAGCAAAGTGAGCTAACAATTTTGCTTAGGAGGCTTCATATTAAACTAGCGTTGTGAGGTAGTCATTCCTTACGGTCTAACGTATTGAGTTATAACACTTGTAAATACTAGCGTAGTAAGCTATAAGAACTTACATCACTGACCTACACTTCTTCACTCAACTCTTATACAAAGGATGACGTCTACCGCAGAGACCATCAACAAATAATTTTTATTATATTAATTATTTATTTATTAAATATAATATATAATTTTCCATTTCATTTTTTGTTCTTGAATTCTTGTTAAATTTATTATTGTTAATTTTAATTTAAGCTTTGAATAAAAATAATGTTATAACTGACCACAACTTTGATCTGGCACCTTTATTTCGTTAAGCCGCAAACC
Source organism: Dysmachus trigonus (assembly GCA_949715965.1). Classification (NCBI taxonomy): domain Eukaryota; kingdom Metazoa; phylum Arthropoda; class Insecta; order Diptera; family Asilidae; genus Dysmachus; species Dysmachus trigonus. The sequence goes on from OX454321.1 coordinate 48,223,330, forward strand.
CATAAATTTAAAGGTGTCGTTATTTCGAATAGTGCAAGTTGGATTTAAAAATCCATTTTGAATTTTTGAAACATATTAAATGTGAAATCTTGTGATATGAAGCAAATCTACTTTAGTTGGGAACCCTGTACAGGGAAAAGATCACCAGATGTAAATAATTTCATAAAATTCTGCACAATTTGGTAAAACTACAGGTTTCAGAAAAACCGCTCAAAAAAACATGGATGCCATGCCAACTTCTATTTTATCGATAAAACGTTCAAAAGTCTGTCAAATCTCTTTGTGACTAAATTTTCTGTGGTTAATTAAAATTATTCAAAAAATTGTTAATACTTCCAACGTTAAAAATGTCATTGAGAAACAATAATCCCATGCCCCTTATGGGCGATGAGGGTATATTCGTCGGTCCTGTGCCTACTCCTCCTGAGCCAGAAGAAAGCGTAGTGTGGTATAAAAACCTATCTCCTAACGATAGACTATATTACCATCACACACTGAATAGTGTACGGAAAATGCAGAATTTTGAACAGACTTTCCGAATTCCAAAAGATAATCTCGACTTTGCGCTAATGTCTAGATACAATAAATCCTTAGAAGTGTTTGCAGATCCTGTCGACATGGTCATGCAACATGAGACAGCTGGTGAAAAAACATTCCGGAAACTGCGCAACACTCGAGATTTACCATTTATTTTGAAGGAACGTCTAGGGCATCCCTTAAAAATTGGTGAGTAAATTTTGAAAATGACGTACATGCTAGATTAATTCAAAGAGACGTTAAAACTTGTTATTTATTTAGCTCAGTACGCGTTTGTGAATTCATTCACATAGGGTTTTCTTCACATTTACCTTTTTTTCCCTTATATTCTCAATTTATTTCTACAGGTGGCACTACCGAAAAGATTTCGCCGCATAGCGTTAAGCTAATGAATAGTGGGCATCATACACAGTTAACGAATCCTGGATATTCAAGGCAAACAGGAGATGGCAATTTCTTCAAATACTAATTAATGATAAATTCAAAAGCCAATTTAGTGTTAAGGATACTTATTGTATGTGTGTGTATAGAAACATCGGGTGTACGAACCGAGCCGAGACTGTCTTAAAATTCAGTTTACGGACTCCTTTGATGGAGATGGCATTGATAGAGTGATGGTTTTTTAAACGATTGTTGTTTTTCAGGCATGAAAATGTTATTGTATTTAATAAATTGTTTTATTATTCAAAGCACTTTTAAATCAACCAAAAATTTCTTCCTCATATTCTACAAGTGTTTTGTTCCTTATTACTATACTAAAATTAATTAATTCATGATTAAATAAGTGCAAAAAAACAATTTTCAAGTTTAATTTTGCACTATTTTTCTTTTTGCTCAACTGCAACTCCTTCATGAGTACTACAGTGAATGGAAATTAAAACTTAACACTTAGAAGACACAAGCCATCTATTTTACGAGGAGAGCTGAGCGTTACCTACCATCAATGCAGATAAAAATTATGGAAGAACCCATCAAATGGTTCAAAAGCATCAAATATCTAAGGAAATACCATGACCAAAAACTAACATTCCAGACAATTTCGAAAATGCAAAAATACTTAGTTATCTTATACCCGTTACTAAATAAGAATTTTTGTGTAATATCGCGACAGCACACATAAAAAAGCTAATAATATATAAAATATATTTAAAAACAAGCTGTGAGGTATATCAACATGGCTACTACATCAACTTGCATAAACAAAGTTGATCCAGCAAGCAACAAATTGAATAGAAAGTACTTTCAGGCTGTAATGCTTAACTTCTAAGATGAACATATTAAAGCTATTACAGAGAACTCCCATAGATAGACTTAAATAAATGAGTAGTGCGATTTTGCATTAAACAAGGAAAGACTCAGAAGGTTAGATTTTAGTTTTTAGTAATACGTTTTCCTTAAAGAAATACAAACTAAAGAAAAGAAAAATCATCTAATCATTATATACGAGGGTAGGCTGAAAACTAATGCTCACATGCTTGTAGAACGCGAACGAAATGACCTTCAGAAATGCGCCAAGTAGCGCTATACGCGCGCGCAGTTTGCGTTGCATTTATCCAGTGTATTTTGAGTAGCGGAATTATGGAGACGTGCTAGTGCTATGTCAACGTGAGTTAAACGGTGCGTTGTTATCGAATGTTTAACTGCTGAAAAAGTGACTCCTACTGCGATTCATCTTCGTTTAAAGGCTGTTTATGGTGACGATGCTGTTGATAGGTCTACTATACAGGGTGTCCCATAGGAATGTGTGAAAACTTATGAGCCACTATTTTTTAACAAATGGAGAGATCGGTAAAATGTAAATACTTTTTAATAAAGGACAGTCGTCATTTTTATTTCATGTCCATTTTATTATAAAAAAATTAAATCTATTTAATACAAAAAAATTAATTTAAAAAAGTAGTGAAGAACGTTAGTTACTAATGATATATATTTTCGATATTTTAACCATATAATTTGCCACAAATATCCATATGCTTTCTAAAACTATTAAAAACATGTTCTAACGTTTCATCTGAAATGCCATTGACGACCTTCCCAATGTCTTTAATAAAATCAACTGTTTTTTGGTTATTTTCATAGCAGAGATCTTTAATGTAGCCCCATAAAAAAAAATCAAATCGAATGAGATCTGACGAATAATGTGGCTATTCTATTCCTTCCGCTTTGCTAGGGGAAAGCGTGGGTACCTTAGGCCAATAACTCGATCGCCATAAAATTTATTGATGATACCTCTTGTGTGCGATGAGGTGCTGCTCCGTCTTGAATAAAAAAAAAAAGATTTAACGCGGCTCCTCTTTTTCGCATGAGAAAGGATTTGGTCTCTAACATCCTTTTGTACTTCTCTCCGGCGACAGAAGATTCAAAGAAATGCAGGTAGATACCTTTTATGTAGATGGTTCACATTTCAAAAATATATATTATTAATAATTCACGTTTTTCACTATATTTTTAAATTAATGCTTTGTATTAAATAGATTTAATTTTTTTATAATAAAATGGACATGAAATACAAATGACGACTTTCCTTTATTAAAAAGTATTTACATTTTACCGATCTCTCCATTTGTAAAACAATTGTTTTCGCAATTTCCTATTGGACACCCTGTACATAATATTTATATAGATTAGGGTGATTCAAATTTTCTTTCGTTTTCTTCAAACAGGTTCAATCGTTGCTAGGACAGGAAAGAAAAGTCCTGGCCCAATCTCAGCTCATAATATCAATATTTACTGGTGGCTCATCGAACTTATTTGTTTTCCATAAGAATTACATGGGAAAGAATGCATCACTAGACATTTTTGTCTGTATCTCGTGAAAAAATGATCATACATGAATGGGACCAATTTTATAAGAAAGAGTATATAATTTTCTACGAAAAAGTATTCTTGCATTTTTTTCGTAAAGTTAACACAATATTAGTTTATTAGCAGTCAAACTCGAGGCATAAATTCAAGATTGAGGAAAAAAACGATTTTGTGAATTCTTCAATGAAACTATGAATATTATTGATTAACCTATTGAACCTATGCTCTTTCTAATAAAATTGGTCCCATTCATGTATGATAATTTTTTCACGAGATACAGACAAAAACGTCTAGTGATGCATTCTTTCCCATGTTATTCTTATGGAAAACAAAAAAGTTCGATGAGCCACCAGTAAATATTGATATTATGAGCTGAGATTGGGCCAGGACTTTTCTTTCCTATCCTAGCAACGATTGAACCTGTTTGAAAAAGAAAAAAAAGGAAACAAAATTTTTTGAATCACCCTAATATAGATATTCAATATATTACATTGTAGTATGTAGTTAATTTTGCGTGGAACTAAATTAAATAAAAATTAATATATTTTATTTCATTTTAAGGTCCATAATTTTTGGTACATTATACGTTCCACGACAAGTCATCATTTCTGGAGCTTCAATCTTACAAATAATATCGTCTGATGAATAGTTTAGGACATCGTCTGGCCACTTCCAATAATGTCCACTCATTGTCATCGTTTTAATTTAAAAAAATATATATATTCTCCTTCGTAATTTATTGTAACGAAATCAGCATTTCTGTATGTTGTTTAAAATACATTTTAGTTTCGATTATTTTTTAATTCACCAATTCATTATTTGCACAAAAAACTTGAATACTTTAAAATTAACCTGAGTAACTGAGAAGTTTAAGGCTTGGTCGTATTTGAACTGTTGGATTTCTTAAGGGACCCCACTAGTGTGAAATTTTGAAAAAATCAATTTTTTTTTTGCATATTAGTTTACCTTTAAAAATAACATACTAAAATAAAAGTTTTTGAGTTACAGCCATCTGAAGAGCAGCCACTCATCGTATCGAGGTATTGAGAAAGGTATGAATTAAAATTTAAACTCGTATTTTTCGAAATAAATTTTTCAAGCTGCAGTTGTAACTCGAAGACAAATTATCCGATCGATTTGATTCTTATTGCAGCTTATTTTATATATGTTTCTCCATGACCTGAACCTCCAGTTTTCCGATCGAATAAAAAATTTAATTTGGGCAGGCCAAAAATCATCAAATTTTCGCGTGAATTTTGAATTTTTTTTTTAAAAACTCCGCCATTTTGTTAAATTTTAATTTTTTTTTTCTTTTTGATCGAGGGTCGTGGTATGGGCAATACCTTCTAGTTTACCTAATAAACTTTATGGTTTTTTTGATTTAAGATACTGTGAAGGTCGCTATCACTGCAGCAGTGGGAAGACCTTTTTTTTTTAGCCTTGGGAAATTGCGAATAGCTCGCTGAGTTTTCAATTTTTTGGTCCATTTGTATAATGTATTTATATACGTTTTGTATGATGAAATTTGGTGATATTTTTACTCAAAAAGACTCAATTTTACGAATAAATTTTATAGAACACAAAATTTTAATAATTAACCAAAGAACACGTGTGAATTTTTTCAGAATTGTTTGGAACATTTTTGGGTTTTCCGAAAATTGGCCAAATCCTAAAAGCCAAAAATAGACGGAAAAATTCTGAAAAAACTCACACGTTTTCTTTGGCTAATTTCAAGCATTTTCTGTTCTATACATTTTTTGTAAAGTTGATCCTTTTCATGTAAAAGAAATCCAAATTTTATTATTACATTGCCGTATAAAATGGCCATTCTGAAAGAGCATCCCCAAAAACCTCCCTATATACGATTTTGGAAAAAAACGCCCCAATTTTCTATTCGAATCGTACAATTGAACTTACGTGAACAAGTCTCTCGTTTTGCGCATTATTGGGTTAAATCCGACCAGTAGGTCAAATTTTGCCTTTGAGTTTGTGTGATGCCGTTATCGGTGCCGACGGTACGATATCGCTGTATGATTTTAAGAGAGTAAAGTTCCGACCGTCTAAGCGAGCAGTAGTTTTATTTATACCCAGTCCTTCTACACAATAATAATAAAGTACAGGCGAGCCTCGATTTACGTCGTTTTCGGGACCGGAAAAACTGGACGTAAACCGAAATGACGTATATCAAATCTAACAGAAATGTAGTCCATGGAAATGATAAACGTCTCTGCATGAAGTTTACACAGCGGTAAAACGAAATTTTTGCGAAAAAAATTGGTCATGTTCGCGCACGTTATTGTACAAATGTGCATTTGGTAGTAGGAATGAAAAATGTTTGTGGTTTGGCTAATGCACTGAGCTACTAGGCATTATCTAGTACATCTGTCTGCGGTTTAATAAAAAAAAAAAAGAAAAAAAAGTCTTACCTTTGCACCATTTCAAGCCCACAGGGACGAATAAAAACCCCATGCGGAAAATAAGCGCAGCAGAAATTACTATACTTTTTAAATATCTTATATTTAAGTTAATAAAAAATGACAGCATATTTAAAGGTGTATAAATATTTTTAATTTATAATTTTTTCTCAATAAATTTCAAATTACAAATAAGCCATAACTCGAAGCAATGACAATTTTTTTTTCCTTACAATTTTTAATTTCAATCTATACCGACCTCGTTTTCTGCTTAATAAATGTATAAGACATTAAAAAAATCTGAAACATAGACTATCAACAAAGTATAATAAAAAGTTCTCCATAACTTTTGCATTTTATTTCCGTCGTCAGAAATTTCATGCAGTGAGGGAAATTTTCTCGACGTTACGATTGTTTTTTATTATTTTTTTCTTTTCTTTTTATAATTCTGCAAAACAACGATAGCTTTACAATTTGCGTTCAGTGAAACAATATTAGCGATTTGTGTACATATTTCATTTTCTTTTTGTTATTCCGAATATAATATCTAAATTAACAAAAATTAAGATTCAGATACTTAAGGAATAGTTTACTCGATCACTTTTAACACTTTCCCAATTGCAATAGTTTTATCTGAAAAAAAGTAAAGAACATGTTAATTATAAAATTATATCAAATGAAACGACAATAGAACACTCGTTATAACGGCAATAGAAGACAACGTTAATGGACCGAACTAATCGACGAAATCTTCTAGTGTGTCGCGGAACGCCGCGTCGTATGGACAAATTCCAATACACTGCCATATTAAATGATATAATGCCGCATGTAGATGAAAATTTGCATTTTACAGAATGATTTGTAAAGATCAGTTCCAACATATGATAATCGATCGTCTTGCTCCGGCACCCTCTCCTAAAATGCGTCATTGTTCTCTACCAATTGACCCCTTAATGAGCTTCATAGAGCGTATATTAAGAAAATTAAAGGATATTGAATGAAAAAAGTACTCGTACACATGAAACTGGCCGTAGCTCCTAAACGACGCAAGTTAGAGAGGAGGTTTATCTCGAGAAAACGAGAATCGATTGGCATATAATGGAATACATCTTAACAAATCACCCTGCATATGATGGCCTATAAATGAGATGATTTTTGGCGTGGAAGTCGGGAACTCTTGATTAAGATTTATTAAAACTCAAATTATGAAGATCTTCCCACTTTGCATAGAAATTCCAAAAGGTGCTTATCTTTGAATATAATCCAAATTTATGCTTTACATACTGTCATCGATAATCATGGTTTTGTAACTTTGATGGTCTTAACTAGGCTTGTTGAGGGAAGGTAATAAATGTCAAAAATAATTAGTTTTAAAAGTTTTTTTTTTCAGCCAGAAAATATGACAGTCAGATACCAAAGCATTCATAGTAAAGTGTCGTCAAAATTTTATCAAATAATGTAGAAAGCGCTGAATGCAGTTTTGGAGTTATTTCGAGCATAGCAAAATGCATATAGGTTCATACGTTTAAGAGGACGGTTCTCATTGTATATAATGGCAATAAAATGTACTTTTATCCATGCGCAGGAGTTAGACGGAGAATATTATCACAAAATTATTGTGATGCATTACATAATCGAAACTTTTTTTGTATATTTCAGCGTTTTTTTAAAGCACTAATTGCATGGACTCAGTATTTATTAAGTAGTGCATAATGTGCAACAGAAGAGCTAAGGGAGTAATTAGTTATGCTCAGCTCATGTCTGATTAATAAATAAATCTATCAATAGCATACCGTCTAGCTCTAAGCATTTATTTCCTCTTGGATACTTCTATAAGCTATCGAAAAATCGACAATGCAATAAATTCAAACCAATTTATTTTTACTTATAGTAATACTTAGAAACCTGTTACTAGACAAATAGACAAGCGAAAAGGAAATACTTACTTTCATCTCGCAGAGTAAACCTTCCCATCTGTGGGAACAATTTAAATTGTTCAAGGCAAATCATTCCGGAACATTCAATTCTCATAATAGCAACCTGGTCTTGTTTAACGAATCTTGGACGTGTTTTTGATTTTTCCCCAGTCTTCTTGTCAACTAAGCAAATAAGGGCCTGAAGGAATATAAATACGGTTTAATTTTCTAAGTAACTTAAAAAAACATCAAACGTACTTTAACTGTAATTTCTTCTGCAGCACAATGAATGTGCATAACCGCCGAGTATCCTGCACAAATAATTGATTTATGTTCTAAGATGACAACTTGAGCGTCGAATATCTTTCCTGTCTTGATAGGATTAGATGCGTCGCACAAAACGAAACCGGGAGAAACATCTTCTTCCTCGATGCCCTGAATAGGCAAAAATAAAATAAATTAGATATGCACAAGCATTAAAGCATATACGATTTTCCGTTACTTTTAATTTAATTTTCACGTTTTCACCGGGACCTACAGCAGTAACTTCATCGTCATCAGACCAGAGCTGATCGACAGATACTTGAGTCTGTAAATAATGATTACAATTAATTCCTTTCTAATGGACGAATTTTTTAAACTTACCCTATTAGGCATAACAAGTAAATTCTGACTCTTTTTAGCAGTACCAGATTCCACCTTTCCCATCACCACCGTGCCCATGTCTTTATATTTATCGACTATTGGCATGATGAATGGCCCGTCCGTTTTACGATTCAAAGAAGGAAGTTCATCAATAAAGGGAATGAATGCCGACCCCCGATACCACGGGCAGATCTTTTCATCGATTTGCTCCTTTAGACCCATTCCAGTTAATCCAGAACAAGGCATGAAGGTCAAATCCTTGGTGGGATTGAAACCCAATTTCTTAAGATATGGCAATATTTTATCCCTGCATTCATTGTATCGAGCTTCATCCCAGTTTACTGTCGGGTCGTCCATTTTATTCACAAGTACGACTAAATGTTTAACGCCAGCAGTCTTTGCTAACATCGCGTGTTCACGTGTTTGCCCTCCGCGATCAAATCCGGTCTCGAATTCACCTTTCCTGGCCGATATTACAAGAACGGCCAAATCGGCCTGGGCAGCACCACCAATCATATTTGGAACAAAACTTTTATGGCCAGGAGCGTCCAAAATTGTGAAGTGCTTCCGATCAGTTTCAAAGAATGCGCGACCAACTTCGACCGTTTTACCTTTGTCACGTTCTTCCTGGTTTGTGTCTAATGCCCATGATAAGTACCAGCTTTCTCGGGATTTTTCTCTTGCCTCACGTTCATATTTTTCCAGTGTCCTTTTGTCCACCATACCTGTTAGTGACATTATTTGACCACCGATAGTTGATTTGCCCGCATCTTAAAGTCATTGAATATTAGACAAGATCAAAATGTTTTTTTTCAGATGAAAGTCTTACCAACATGACCGATGAATACTACGTTTACGTGCTCTTTTTTACTTTTGTTCTCCTCGATTTTTGGTACCTTTTTCTTCGATACTTTTGGAACAACTTCATCTTCGGTTTCACCGTCTTCAACATCTTCAATTTCCTCATCCTCTGGAGTTATAACAGGATCTTCCTCGACATCCCAACTGTCAACGGGGTCATTGTCTGTAATGTAAAAATTTAATCAATAATGATTCTTCAAACAAAATTTGTTCTATTTTATTTATGTCACATGACATGAAGGCTATGTAAATTTATTGAAAATCCTGTTATTTAAGACGAATTTTATGATCCAATTATTTTGTTGATAGAAAGTTGTTATCACATTTTTCTTCCAGGTTTGGTGAAAAAAATTCTGCCATTCTTTCTTCGATACATTTTCTAAATCTTCTAATATTTTGACTTTCTTCTTTACGCGACTACGGCAAAGCCAAAACGAAGGGTTATGATTTTAACAGTCTACGCATGTATTTGCAGTATACATTTATGATAAATATTGAAAAACTATGATAATTAAAAGGTTTACAATAGTTTCTTTGATTTATTTTGTTTCAGTACTAAGTTCTAAGCAAAATAAAAGCAAATTCTTAGTCATCGAAATATAAAGAAGAAAAAGATAAATTTCTATTCACTCTCATACTAAACCCCTGTGCAAAACAAATGCAACAACTTCGTTCACCGTTACTTAAAAACGGTACTTCATCAAACGCGACGACGCGCAATTCGCTTTAGACCACATCGACTGGCCACTTTGCAAACGGAAGACAGTCCTCTTTAGCGATGAGTGCAAAATTAACTTGATATCCTCAAACGGCATTCAACATGTTCGTAGAGCTCAGGGTAAAAGTAGATCCAACAAATTGCAGACTATCGGTCAAACACGGTGGGTGGGAATATTATGGTCTGGAGATGTTTTTCCGCACGGGGAATGGGTCCTCTTTTTCAAATGGAAGGAATCATGGATAGATTCACGTACAGAAATATTCTAGAATCGGTCATGTTGCCTTACGCTGAAGAGGAAATGCTACTTCGATGGGTGTTTCAATTTTTTTTTCGAAATTGGTAAAAATCTGGTTCGGGCAAGACGGTCCAATTAGTTCCATGGCCGTCAGAGTCCCTGGACTTGAACCGTTTTGAAAATATTTGGGGCATTATTAAGCGGAAAAGCAGTGGACAGAAATTTGGTAACAAACGAGTTCTGATGGAGGCCATAAAAACAGAATAGGAGCAAATCTGTCCACGCACAATTGACAAATTAGGTAGGGTCCATACCAGAGAGGTGCGCACAAGTAATAAGAAATAAAGGTTATTAAACCAAATATTGAAATAACAGCGTTGCATTTGTTTTGCACAGGTGTTTAGTAAGAGAGCGACTAGAAATTTACTTATTTAGTTTTTTTCTTAAATCTTGTTACTAAAACAAAATAAATAAACAAAACTATTGTAGTACTTTCGTGTTGCGTTTGTTTTGCGCAATACTTTATGTATGTATGTTTTTATGTATGCATGCATGTATATTTGCATTTATGTATGTTCCACTATAGCACGTAAACTACTGAGCCGATTCTGATGAATGAGGTGTCAATCTATTCTTTATTATGGTCCAGGTAATATAGACTACATTTTATACGAACCGTCAATATGACGGATGTCCAAAAATTGGGGGTCTGATTTTTTTTTTTCTATCGTATCAAATGGGATGTTAAATGAATGAGGAGAAAATTCCGAGTTCAAAAATATAATTATAGTATAATACTAAAAAACGGACAAGTTTAAAAAGTTGTAACCCGACTACTCAAAACTTTAACGCGACTAGGGATAGATACATAAATAAAATAATCCTGCGTAATTTTTATCCTGGATTGACGGTATTTCCATTGGTTTTATTTATCTGTCAAATTAGAATGTTTGCTGTTTGTAGTTGTATTTTTTTTTTTTTTTTTTTGTGTAATTTAATTTTTCAGTATTTTTCAGACATTTTTGACAAACATACCAGTTCGTGAGACATATCATTCGAAATGGTTTGACTTTGTTACTAAATTTACTTTACGAATATCAGATTAAATTACTAATATAATAGAAAAATAGTTTTTTACTTAATAACCCATGCCGGCCGATCTATTACCTTATCCTTGAAATGCTGTAACTTTGTCACTTCTGCGAATTATAATATAAATTTTGGTCATGTCATTGAAAATATATCTTTAAGAAAATACAATCGAAAAATTTCGATTTTTTCCCCATCGCAATGGTAGTCTCCTTAAGGTGGCAGATAAGCAGATAAACCAAAAAGCTAGCCAGAAATTAGTCAGCACACATGAGATCAAATCGATTTTTCTTTATCCTAGAATAGTATCTTTCAAAGAAAGTCTCAAGCACATGAAGTACTACTTAACAAAACTAATATAAAAAAATGTTTGTGTGAAATCCAATCAGTAATTCGTATTCTTTAAAGTTGGGCGAGCGACATTATTCGAATTGCAAAGCATAATGAACTGTCGAATTAGAAATGCGGAAATACAAAGTTGGGTTTTGTTAATGTTCATTTTTAAATTAAAGTACTTTTTCTTTTACTCCCCAATAAAAGCAAAAGTTCTTTTATTAAAAAATAAACATAAGTACATCTATTACACGAAGCAATTTCGGAAAAATCGGTTAAAATTTCCTCATTTTAATAATGCGATACTTTAACTCAATGATTTACTCATTTATTTTATTTAGCTGTGACATTTTCTGCAGTTTAGCTCCTTAGACCTAAGGCATGGTACATGTTTAACGTTATTCTATCCGAATCCTCACCTAAATACCACTTATTTACATTGTTCTCCAAGCATCTTTTTGAATTCATTATATATTGTGAGAATCAGAATATAGTAAAAAGTGAATTTCGCGGAATATTTCGAAAAGTTTTAAAGCCTGTTGTATCTTGATATAAATAAAAGCCTTAGGTTAAAACTTTCATCTTAGTGAAGTAAACAAACTCCCCAAGAATTCGTTATTTTCCCAAAAAAGGCCTTGGACTTTCAACTCTATTTTTCTTGAAAGTTAATAGGGATTTCCGTTTTCTTATTCATAATCTACGGAAAAAATTCTATGGAAATGACCAAATAGGTAATCATGGACAAAAACTTTGTTGACCTGTTTTATTTGAGATGTAAATATGCAGTCTGGTATTCGTTTTTAAATGTTTGTGTTGACATCCTTTGTGCTATTGCTTTGATTCTTCTTATAGGTTTTTAAGATAAGAGAAGGGAATCGGTAACCATGGATTTGGATGTTTTCCTGAATAATCCTGACATTTTCCATATTGAAGTTTTCTCAATATGTTAAGTTATAAGTAAAGTAGTGCGGTCTTCAAGGACTAAGGCCGTTTTCGAATTCGCATGCACTTGCACTATTCCCTAACCAGTTTTAGTGTACTTTGGAGAAGAGAACACTTCAAATTCGACAGATAATTTAGTGCAGTTGCAAAGCAAACTACATGTAATTTCGTTCGCCCTACGCCCTATTCGGAGTTTTTAGGAGAACTTTTAGTGAGAAAAATAGATTTAAGTGCAAGTGCATGTGAATTCGAAAATGGCCTGAGTCACTATCACTAAGGATAAAATATACTTATTCTATATTGATTTACAGCAAAGATCTAAGCAAAGAAAATCAATGTGATTTAAAATATAATAAATTGTCACCACAAAAGGATGTATCAAGCAACCTTCATATTCTTTAAAAGGAAAGGAAACTTAAAGGAAATTTGCAGCGGTATGCAGTTCAAATCGAAAAAGCTAAACCTTTCTTGTTTCTTTACAAATTATGTAAACGAAAACTGCAAAAAAGGCAGCTTTAAAGTATGCAGCCGTCCTAGCAAAAACATACAGCAAACATTGTTACTTTTAATTTCCGAGCCGCTTTCATAAAAACCTTCTTGTCTCATAAGACGTGTCAACGACACAAGTGAGGTTATGTCGGGCCAGACAGTAGGGTAGAAGGGAATCCGATGGTCAGACAAATTTCGTCACAAAGCAAAATAGAGAGATATTAATTCACTATACTTCCTGGAAGGATTCGTGCATCCGAGCCATGCAGCAAGTAACTGTCGCCAAATCAAAGGCCGATAACTGGCTTGAACTAGATTTTGTCAATAAAGAGAAAACATTCCAACACTACTGATGTGTAGAACTTTCGGACATTTTCTTCGGAACAGGCAGTTTGAGTGGCCTAATTTCGTACCTAAGTTATTTCAATGGTAGCCGCATGAGCCGAATGCTTCGTTCCTGACTACTTAGCGCAAATTATCAGCGATATCGCTGGGAAATTAGACCGTCAGTGCAGAAATTTACCATTATTCTCGTGTAATTTCTCCTCGCTGTTCTCCACAGGAGGTGGCATCGGCACTGGTGTCATGATTGGGCTAGTGTCCGCCTCCATCAATTCAGAGGAATTATTAGTGTTCACCGCTGGTCCACTAAATTGAAAACTGGGCACGAACTCCATCGCGTTGACGTTCAATGTCGAGAACTTTGCACTGAATTCCGCGTTATTATCTTGTGCCATTTTTTAACTAAATACTTTCTACAATACGCCGTTACTTTATTAAATATAAAACTAGTGACTGTTTCGTTTTGTTTCAATTTGGTCAACAATATTGCTTAATGAACCAATATCCTCGACGTGATATCCGAATCACACGCGTTTTTTCGGCACATCAGTCAAAATGGCCACGCACTAGAATAGTGGGGCAAACGACACTCAGCAGCTGTGAAGTTGTCAACAGAATTAATGCACTGTACTTAGGGCTAGTTCCCAATTAAAGTGTAAATTTGAAAAAGTCATATTCGAATCCTATTTATTTCACATTATTTTGCATATTAAAACTTTCTCAACGATATTTTCAAAATATCCAATAAATCCAAAAGAAATTTTAATTTCCCTCTAGCAAAGGCATAGGCGTCGACATAATTTTTGTTAGAGGGGTGTAAGCACTGACATCGCATGGTATAGAAATACAAGGCATGATTTGTATTTTCTTTTTGACAGTCGAGTGACTATGACGTAATCATGTAGCAATTCATTTGAAAACTACAAATATGTATTTATAATTCAGTAGTTTCGATGTTATAATAAAGTCCAAAATCAACACAAAATAACTGCAAAAAGTAACCTAACAGATAAGACGCTCACACATATCACAAGTATAAAGGCGCGTTTCCAATACAGCGTGGAGTACAGCGCCAAAGTAGGCCCGTTCCAAATGGCAGCGCAGAGTATGTCCGAAATATTCAGATTTCGAAACATGTGTAATTTTTTTGGCAAATGTCGTGTGAAGAATGAAGATTGTATTCTTGTAAATTAATTAAAATTGTGGGAAATAAAGTTGCAGCTACCCTTGCAGTAGCTCATTACATAAATATATTTCAGAATTGTCGATTATTAAAGTAGTTCGAAAATATACGAGCCATCTGTAGATGACTTAGTGCAACTCATCCGAAAACACAAATTTCAATAACTAATTTTTGCCAAAATAACGAGCAATTCTACAGAATATTATATTCTGTAAACAAATTAGTCAAGTAATAAATTTATTTCGTATATAAGAAGCAATAATTTTGCCAATTTTGCATTCCAAGAAAGAAACTTTGCAGCAGCGCCATCTCGTATTAAATCAAGTTCGAAAGCTTTCGACATCTCCAGCGCGGAAGTAGAAGTAAGGCGCGTTTCCAATACAGCGTGGAGTTCAGCGCCAAAGTAGGCCCGTTCCAAATAGCAGCGCAGAGTATGTTCGAAATATTCAGAGCTTTCGAAATCAGGTTATTGCCTGTAATTTTTTTGTCAAATGTCGTGTGAAGAGTGAGGATTGTATTCTTGTAAATTAATTAAAATTGTGGAAAATAAAGTTGCAGCTAACCTTGCAGTAGCTCATTACATAAATATATTGTCGATTGTTAAAGTAGTTCGAAAATATACGAGCCATCTGTAGATGACTTAGTGCAACTCATCCGAAAACACAAATTTGGATAACCAATTTTTGCCAAAATAACGAGCTATTCTACAGAATATTATATTCTGTAAACAAATTAGTCAAGTAATAAATTTATTTGGTATATAAGAAGCAATAATTTTGCCAATTTTGCATTCCAAGAAAGAAACTTTGCAGCAGCGCCATCTCGTATTAAATCAAGTTCGAAAGCTTTCCACATCTCCAGCGCGGAAGTAGAAGTAGGTCCCACTTTCATGCCGACTCTCGGATTCAGAGTGAGATTTTTAAAGAGACAAAAGATACAACTCTGTCGTGTGGAGTGTAGAGATAGCAAATACTCTGAATCTCCACGCTGTATTGGAAACGCGCCTGTAGGTCCCACTTTCACGCCGACTCTCGGATTCAGAGTGAGATTTTTTAAGAGACAAAAGATACAACTCTGTCGTGTGAAGTGTAGAGATAGCAAATACTCTGAATCTCCACGCTGGGGGATTCAATCCAGGTAAATGTCATGTAGACGCATCGAATCCAAACGAGATCGACTCGATCTGATCCAACTTCTTAACCTGGATCGAATCGAAATTATTACATGTAGACGCGGATCGAGGGATGGAAAGATCGAAACAGCTCTGACAGCCATGGGCGAAGTTAAAGGGGGGAGGGAGGGGAGGGGGGC
The DNA here is from genome assembly GCA_949715965.1 of Dysmachus trigonus. NCBI lineage: Eukaryota > Metazoa > Arthropoda > Insecta > Diptera > Asilidae > Dysmachus > Dysmachus trigonus. The sequence continues at coordinate 48,239,153 of OX454321.1, forward strand.
ATTGGGGCATTGCCCCGCCAAGAATTCAGAAGCGAAAATCGGAAAATTAGTTCACTGTTCATTTTTCTTATACTTGATAAAAGTCTGCCCTCCCAATAGATAACCTCTTAACTTCGCCCATGCTGACAGCTCAAATTCGTTGAGGCTGTGCAGTGACTCGCATAGGTAGCAAATCGACGCATTAAGTAATCTATGATTGGGCCATTCCACACGTGTATTCTCGCAGCGTACTCAAACCGATTTTATAGGGGAGAAGTAAGCGACGCGAGGAGAAATCTCTACAAAAGCGCTGAGCTTTGGAGAGTAAATGTGCATCACAAATGGAATCTATTTATCGTGTTGTCACGAACTAACACAACGAAACGAGCAGGCGCTGTTTTGATTGATTGATTTGATGGATTTTTAAATAATACAGCACACACACATTGTTAATTCTTATTCCTACAGCAATGTGCATCAGCAGCAGGAATACCCGTGTGGAAACGCTGACTCTCCACTGTGCGTTGTCAAAACGGTTTGAATACTGCTGCGAGAATACACGTGTGGATTGGCTAATTGAATTTATTAATTTATTATTTATTAAAAGGCAATGAGTAAGAGGAACCATGAGGATACTCTTGCTCTCCACAAAATTATGCAAAAAACAAATACTCTTGCCTTATTTGACAGATGACTTTATAAAAACAGAGAAGTGTACCAAAAAATTGAAACTGAACTTGTGAAAAAAAGGTTATAATACCAAAAATTGCAAACAAATTGAAATAAAAAATTGAATAATTTAAAGCGTTATCTGTCACTTCGATCACATTTCGATCTTTCGATCCGGTGATAGGTCTATTCGTTGAAAACCCTGTGGCGCTCCAGTGCGCCCTAGCCGCACTGGTTTTCAAACGTCAAATACCAGTTCGGTGTTTTTTGTACAACCTGTGGTATACTGGGGCGCCCTGGTTTTACCCCAGCTAAAATCCGGTGTAAACTCAGGGCTAACGACGAATATAAGTTTAATTATTAACCCGTCAGTTCCCAGTGTCACCCGTAGGTGACAGCAGTTTATATTTTTTTTCCCCTATTAAATGATAACATAACTCAAGAAACATTTTACTATTAGGATATTAGAATGTCAGCTGTCAAGTAAATTAAATTATTTCTAACGGTATTATTATTATATTTCTAATTTTTTGGCGTGACAGTGACTTGCTCTGCAAAAATTGCAATAAAAAATGTCAAAAACCTGAGTATTATATTTTTTCTTGCTGCATGTCGTTTTTTAATAAATATACTAATATAATCAGTGCATTTTGTGTGAAAAGCAAATTCCAAAATATGTGTTTAATTTTCAAGTGTCATCCGTAGGTGACACGTTTTTTATAAAAACCTTAAAAGATTTTTTTAGAATAATTTTACTATTCTTCTTGGGGATGTCTAAGGAATACATACCAGTAAAAATAATATTATTTTTTCTATTAATCTCGTCATGGGAATTGAAGGGTTAACAGACGCGGAATTTAAAGTGAAATTAACTACGGCTGCAAGAAGCTAATTTTAGCATTTCGATGTGGAAATTATCAAAAACTAGCCGTACGCTGCGCGCGTTGCTACGCCTCTCCGAAAACAATCGGTTTTATGCGAGAATGTATAAATAAAATATTTCATTACCATTAATCCAAACGTAAATAGATTTTCAGTTATTGAGGTCATATAATCATTTCCGTAACTAAACGGCTTCTATCTATCTATCTGTCTTTCTATCTATCTTCTATCTATCTATCTATCTTCTACCTATCTATATCTATCTTCTATCTATCTATCTATCTACCTATCCATCTATCTTGAGAGAAGAGCTTTCGAAAAATTGTCGGCGAAATTCAAAATTCAATATGACGACTCCAATATGGCGTCCGAAAGCTGAAAAAATTTGAGTATACGGCAAAAAAAGCTTGTAGAAAAAAATATACGCGACCGATCTGATCGTTTTTTGGCTCAAATTGTAGCTAAACGACACCCTATAAAAGCTAGTGTGGTTGAATGAAAAAATCTAACATAGCGGTTCCATGACGGTCGAAAATTCAATATGGTGGCCGAATTTTTAGAAATCAACTAATTTGCACCAAATTCGGTATATGGGGGTTTTTGGGGTCGTTGATTACGAATGCGGGGTTGGATATACAAAGTTCAAAATGGCGAATCTAAGATGGCGACATTTCTTAGTAGAAATTACTACTCTTAGACCCAGAAGCAACAACGTGAACGTAATAGTTTTCTGCTCCCTTTGGGTTGCTTGTTTTTAGTGAGTCTCCCTGCCTCTCACTATCAATTCAAATTCAAATTTCACCGGTCCTTTTTCGAAAGCTCTTGGCCAGACTCACTAAAAACAAGCACCCCAAAAGGAGCAGAAAACTACTACGTTCACGTTGTTGCTTCTGGGGCTAAGAGTAGTAATTTCTACTAAGAAAATTTGCCTGCCAACTTGGATCCGCCATTTTGAATTTTGCAAATCTGACTTCAAATTCGTGATCAGCGACCCCAAAATCCCCGTATACTGAATTTGGGAAAAATCGGCTCATTTTTGACAATTTTAGTCGCCATCTTGGATTCGCCATTTTGAATTTTGTTAAACCAACTCCGCATTCGTAATCAGCGACCCCAAAAATCCCCATGTACCGAATTTGGTGCAAATTAGTTGATTTCTGAAGATTCGTCCACCATATTGAATTTTCGACCGCCATATTGGAACCGCCATGTTAAATTTTTTCATTCAACCATACTAGCTTTTATAGGGTGTTCTTTAGCTACAATTTGAGCCAAAAACCGGTCGCGTATATTTTTTTCTACAAGCTTTTTTTGCCGTATACTCAAATTTTTTTCAGCTTCCGGCCTCCATAATGGAGTCGCCATATTGAATTTTGAATTTCGCCGGCTATTTTTTTCGAAAGCTCTTGTCTAGACGAACATTTTGATATCTCGAACGTCAAGGTTCATTAACACTAATTTTGGGTATGCAGGTGATCCGTTCTGCGTGAAACGTCCCATATATTTTTTGTTTATTATATATTTTTGTTTTTTCTTTATAATTTTTTTTTACTAATATACTCACTGATAGTATGGTGCTTATTTTCAATTACATCCAAATCAAATTATATAGAAATTTACAAGAAAATCGATCTCGATATCAATTTTAATTAAAAAAAAAAAAAGCGGCAAAAAATCCGTAAGTTTTTTTTGTTTTCCTTATTTAAGATAAATTAAATTTATAGCTAAATAGCATACACATACATCTTAAAGTTGCAACGGTTAATTAAAAAATACAAATAATATAAGCTTAGATTTCACTATGCCAAAGTGAAACTGCTTTTTCAAATATTTATTTTTAAATTAAAAAAAAAATATATTTATATTTGGCACTACAGTTAGAAAGCCTCTATTCTCAATATTATATGTAACAAATTTCATACATATATGTCAACAAACAAAAAAGTTACAGATTTATGACACGAAAAAGTCCCATTTGTTCCACTGTGCGCCGTACAGAATTTGGGGACGCACACGGGGTCAAACTGTCTTGTAAAAGATAAATATTTATTTCGTTGTAATGGTACAATATTATTATGTCATTTTATTCCTTGTTAGCTTCAGTGAACTTTGTGCATTTTCAAACAATCTTGTTTTTTATACGAAATGAGTGGTAAGTGGTAAGCATCCTATTGTGCCTCCAAAGCAGGGTGCTTTTCAATTTTCAACCACCTTGGGCCTTGGGGAATTAGTATATTATGGTTTGGAATATTTCCCTTTTACAAAATGCCTATTGACTGAATATCCCCTTTTCCAAAATGCCTATTTACTGAATATTTTCCTTTTACATAATACCCAACTGAATATTTCCCTTTTAGAAAATGCCCATTGACTGAATCACTGATATATTTTAATTGGATTGCTAACACACGCCTGAAAAACGAGACCATTTTTAGCACAGGCTCAATCCTCAGGCTGTTAAAAATACACGAAAATACTGCACAATTTGTTTGAACAGAAGCAAATAAAATACATATAATTAAATTGTAGCGAACCATCTGCTTGTCGTTGTAAAACTATTCTAACAGCTGACTGCAACGGAAAATAATTTAAAACATCTGGAGACTTGTGAAATTAGCGAAAACAATTTTGAAAGTAATTATTGTTTTTCTACCATGGCTTAAACAATTCCTCTTAACTTGCGGATAAAGTCCCCGATTTTATTTTCATTTGCGGAATTTGCGTTTTCGAAATATAGCCCATGGAAAAATCAACATTTTCCCGCTGGGCATAATTCACTCTCCACTTTTTCTCCCTCGAGAAATCTTGTAAACAAACACGAGTCGTGTCGGTTTTGTTAAATTGCCCGTCCTCTTACATTTTTCTGGCTCCGTCAATGCACAACACAAATTTCCATCTACTTGCATTGGGATATTTTTAGTACAGTTTTAGCACACAATTGGCAAGCCAAGTTCCCTGAACTCTTCTCTTCACCGCCATATTTACGTACCGAGTGGAACCACGTCGCGGCATTTGTTTCAGTTGAGATTTGGTGAACAATTTAAGTGATTGTATCTTATAAAAACGGTTAATATTACTCCAGAAAAATTGATTCCTCAGCAGATCACGAGAAAATGAGCCACAGCAATAGGCCACCGCCGCGCATAGACGGAATGGTTTCGCTGAAGGTAGGTCTGCTGAAAATGGCGTCATAGGTACGCATCATTCGGCACAATTGTTAATTACTGTGAAGAGTCTCGGTTTAGCCGGCTAAACTAAGCACTATTTGTTCCTAGGTTGATAATTTGACGTATAGAACAACCCCGGAGGACCTGAGGCGTGTTTTCGAACGTTGCGGTGAAGTCGGCGATATTTATATACCTAGAGACAGGTATACGAGAGAAAGTCGTGGTTTTGCTTTCGTGAGGTGAGTGGATCTGCGTGCGGTTAGCGAAAACAGCAAGCGCAATTTAATTGATTTACTTGACGCAGGTTCTACGACAAACGGGACGCAGAAGATGCACTGGAAGCCATGGATGGCAGAGTTCTTGATGGCAGGGAGTTGCGTGTACAAATGGCACGGTACGGCCGTCCGACTTCGCCCCATAGACGTGGAGGCGGCAGTCGGGGAGGACGTCGCCGCAGATCTAGGTCACCACGTCGCCGATCACGGTCTCCTCGTCGCAGGCGGTCATACACTCCGCGATCACGTTCTAGGTCTGCAGGGAGCAGATCCCCAGTTCGTCGAAGTAAATTTTCTCGGTCCAGAAGTCCTGCTCGAAAGTCTGCTAGCAGAAGCAACAGTCGGAATGGGCGCAGGAGTGTCTCACGCAGCGTTAGCCGGAGCAGAAGCTAGGTCGGTGCATAGATTTGGCTACTTCCTTTTGCTATGGTAAGATCATGTTTCGGTTTATTATTAGCTATAAGGTGCTATTAAATATATATTCATTAAGGGGGTAACATACGTCAGAAGCAGGTAAATACGTTATTTTTCGAGAAAAAAGTTTATATGAGAAAGAGAAATCGTGGAGTTTGGGAATATGCAACATGGTTTTTTTTTTATTTATATTAAAGACATTAACTATGATATAAAAAACTAACTACTAACTATGATATAAAAAATTGTCTTCCGGGTCGCCTCGCCAATTGAGTTTGGTTGCAATTTGATACTACCACAAAAAACAAGCGCATTAGCCAAAAGAAATAGTTAAAATTTTTTTTTTTTTACTTTGTAGGTTCATTTTGGATGATTATTCAATATGAACAAAATAAAATTGAATAAAGATCGCTTTGTATATAAAGTCGTGGAATCTGTAAAAAATCATCCAATCAAATATGATAAATACTTGTAGTCGAAGGATGTAGCAGGAGTCACAGCAAGTAAAACATGAATTTGACTTTATCACCTTTTAATTGGTAGGCACAAGACGGATAATAACAATGACTATTTAAGGAAAGAGCATTTCCATTCATTCTACTATGTTCCTATGTCATCTTGTTGGGAAGTAGTAAGGGAAAGGACCCGAGAAAAAAAAGTTGAGAATTTCCCAAAACCAATTAACTGAGAAATTATCTAGGTGACTACGGAAAATAAGAAAAATAATAAAAAAAAATCCTGCATTTTGCCATTTTCTGAAAAGCTGCCCTCACGATACTTAGGCCGGCGTAAAGCCGCGTTTCCAATACAGCGTCGAGATTCAGAGTATTTGCTATCTCTACACTTCACACGACAGAGTTGTATCTTTTGTCTCTTTAAAAATCTCACTCTGAATCCGAGAGTCGGCGTGAAAGTGGGACCTACTTTTACTTCCGCGCTGGCGATGTCGAAAGCTTTCGAACTTGATTTAATACGAGATGGCGCTGCTGCAAAGTTTCTTTCTTGGAATGCAAAATTGGCAAAATTATTGCTTCTTATATATGAAATAAAATTATTATTTGACTAATTTGTTTGATATTAAATTAATAATAATATTAAATGTAATATTCTGTAGAATTGCTCGTTATTTTGGCAACAATTAGTTATTCAAATGTGCTTTTTCGGATGAGTTGCACTAAGTCATCTACAGATGGCTCGTATATTTTTGAACTACTTTAACAATCGACAATATATTTATGTAATGAGCTACTGCAAGGGTAGCTGCAACTTTATTTCCCACAATTATAATTAATTTACAAGAATACAATCTTCACTCTTCACACGACATTTGACAAAAAAATTACAGGCAGCAACCTGATTTCGAAAGCTCCGAATATGTCGAACATACTCTGCGCAGCCATTTGGAACGGGCCTACTTTGGCGCTGAACTCCACGCTGTATTGGAAACGCGCCTTAATTTTCAAGTCGCACGATAGGGAGTGTTACCCGCACTTTCGTGTACCTTCGGGTGTAAAGGGTTATACTAATGCGCCTCTTCTATATCCTAGTTCTACGAAATTGGATGCTAAACGGGAAGAATAGGATGGAGACCTTACCTTAATTTCTTTTAGCAGTTGAGAAGTAATGCCGTCAAGTCGATAATTTGACTGCATGGAATAAATTTTTATATTTCAATTTAGTAATTATTATATATTTTTTATTATCAAATTATTATATCATCTGATTTTCGCATTTTGACATTTATTTATTTATTTATTTTTATATATATACATATAAAGCTAAACACACTTCTTTACTTTTTCCTTTATAATTAAAAAACTAACGACTCAATTTTTATCGTTTACGGCTCAAAAAAATCGCATATTTTTTTCTTCATCACTTAATTCTTCTACTATTATTAACTTTTTTTTTATTCGTAGGTAAAGTGGAAAAAAATACAAACATATATATGAATTTTCATGCAATCTCAATAATTTTCCATATATGTAACTAGAACATTGAACGGACATTTTTTTTCAATTTTTATTTTCCAAAAACCACCCTCTACCCAGGACGAAGCTTTTAATACTTTTTGATTTTTCCTCTTTTTTTAAAAACATTTTTTTCCTATTGATTTTTTTTTTTTTATCCCATTTCCCTTCAATTTTTTCCAATTTTTTTTTTCACCCACATCTACCCCAAACCATTTTCCAGCTTTCTACAGATCCACTTCCTCAATTTTATCAACTTTTTACCCCTCCACACCCTCTCGTGTGAGCCAATATTTGGTCAGCTTTTTTCAAATTTTTTCACTCTTCAATTTTCTAAAAAAAAAAAATCGCGGAATTTCCATTTTTTTTCAATATGTTATAGCGAATTAGGGCCCGACCTGCAATCAAGCGAATTAGGGTCTGACCTGCAATCAATCAAAAATGACTAAAATCTAATCAAATCTCTTGGCAAACACTTGAATACCCTGGGAATCAGCGACGACCCTGCGTGCCCCTCGTGTGGGGAGGAGGAGGACAGCACAGAGCACTACCTCTGTGACTGTCCTGCGTTCTCTCGTGCACGTAGGGACGCGTTTGGCGCCGATGTTATGAGGATGGAGGACTTCGATTCTCGATCTCTGTTTGAGATTCTCCAGTACATCAGGACAACGGGGAAGTTCAAATAGAGCGGGGGTTTTGAGCGCAATGGACTAAAAAGTCTGAGCGTTCGAGGTGCTTTGCCTCCCCCCCCAACAAATCAAATCAAATCAAAATCAAATCAAACGATTTCTTCTTCCACTCCCAGTTCGAGGCACTCACGTCGCATTCAGTGAGCTCGGGCAGTTCGTTTTTCACACTTCGTTCTATTTCGGGACCTTGCTCGGATCAATTTTTTTTCTTCGTTTCTATTCTTCGTTTCTATTCTTCGTTTCTATTCTTCGTTCTTTTTCGGGGCCTTGCTCGGCCGTCTCTAGAAATCCGCGGTGATTCATTGTCCAGACTTAACTTTCAAATATCTACCCCTAAGGTGCAAATCTCTAGAAAAATTACTTTTCTGCATTCTGGCTCAGAACTCCTCTAAATAATAACCGATTTTCTCCATTTAAATTTTGTATACAAGCCTCCCTTGGGTACTATATCCACTAGGGTGCTTTTTTTTCGTGAATATTTTTTTTTTTTCAGTCCCACCTCGAAATTTTGTGGCAAATACCTAAACAAAAATTCCCTGAAAATTGGAGCCCTTAATATTAATATTAAGTACAAGACCAAGGCGTATAAAGATTTCCCATATAAAATACACGTAAACTTTGATTATTTTTCTTCAAAACTCTACAGCTCAGAGGCATGTTATGGTATAATCTTGGTCAATGGGAGGATTTCTTCAGAATTGAATGCTCTACAAAAGTGTCCATTACGGTGTAACCCTAACTCCCACCAGTGAGGTAGTACGGGTCATTGACCCAAATTTTTCCACGAAATTCTCGCTTTTTGCCCCTATCTCGTAAACAACAAGAGGTGCAGAAAAAGTGAATATTATAAACTTGTAGCAAATTCAATTTCCTCCAAAAAGTTCTTGAACACCAAATCGCTAACATCCATATTTCTTGAGATATTGGGCTTTGAAGTTGAGGTAGTGTGGAAGTTTCATGTATTATTGAGCTAAATTGTAGAAACACTACCTCAACTTCAAAGCCCAATATCTCAAGAAATATCGACGTTAGCAATTTGGTGTGCACAACTTTTTTGAAGGAAATTGAATTTCCTACAAGTTTGTCATATTCACTTTTTCTGTACATCTTGTTGTTTACGAGATAGGGGCAAAAAGCGAGAATTTCATGGAGAAATAGGGCTTATTGACCCGTACTACCTCGCTGGTGGGAGTTAGGGTTACACTGCAATGGACACTTTTGTAGAGCATTCAATTCTGAAGAAATCCTTCCATTGACCAAGATTATACCATAACATGCCTCTGAGCTGTAGAGTTTTGAAAAAAAATAATCAAAGTTTACGTGTATTTTATATGGGAAATTTTTATACGCCTTGGTCTAGTACTTAATATTAATATTAAGGGCTCCAATTTTCAGGGAATTTTTGTTTAGGTATTTGTCACAAAATTTCGAGGTGGGACTGACAAAAAAAAATAGTCACGAAAAAAAAGCACCCTAATATCCACATATTATTACTTATTTTTGCAGTTCACCCCTTTCCCCCCAAATGATTTCTTATGGTGCCAATCTCTAGAAAAATTATTTTTCTGCATTCTGGCTCAGAACTCCTCTAAATAATAACCGATTTTCTCCATTTAAATTTTGAATGAAAGCTCCCCATCTGTGCTATCTCCCCTATTACCCCTTTCCCCCCAAATAATTTCTTAAGATAGCCATCTCTAGACAAATTATTGGTTTTCTGCATTATGGCTCAGTTTTTATTTCTTTTCGTTTAAAACAAATTGCATCAATCTAATAGTCTTTCCATTTATTTTCTTTTTTATATATACTGTTATGATGAGGGCGCAAGCCCGATAGTCCGACGGGCGAAGTCGGCCAAACATCAACTACTAGTTGTTACATAAAATTCGACTTATTGAAACAGATTGCAGATATTTGATCTGTTACGTTATTTAAATTCAAATCAAACAGTTGTACGTCGAGTTACGAATTAGTACGAGAAAAGTGGTTTTACGAAAAGCGCGATTAAAAGTTCAGTACATGAGAAATCGTCGTTTACCCATTTCCATTTAACGGCTATAAATTCGTAATTTTTCCGATTGTTCGCAGTAATTTGCATAATTAAGGGGTTACATACGTACAGCAGTGCCAAAAATGCGCTAAAAGAAAAACTGTTTTTATAAGGGATAGCAATAGAAATTAATTAAAATAACTATTACACATTGTTTACTAGTATTTAAATTTTATAAGAAAAATTATTTCACTTTATTTTTACAAAAATTACTACATAAAAAATCAAGTGTTCAACAACGCTAAGAAAAAAAAGTTGCTCCACGGTTGACATGATATCTCCAGTAAATATATATAAATATAGTTGTAATTATGGTCTGTCGAGCCGGATTTTTGAAATTCAAAAAATTTGGCAATTTACGGCAGTTTAAAAAAAAATGTGCATTTTGTGTCATAAATTTCACACTTTAATTATGTTTATAACATTTTTTAATCACAATATCAAAAATCCGGCTTGACAGACTATAGAGAAAACAATTTCGAATATTTAAAAAAAAGCATACAAAAATATTAAAATCTGTATGAGTTATCATGCATACCGTGCCGGAAAAAGTAGTTTTGATTAAAACGCATTTAAAGTTTCAAGTGCGTTTCGCTCGAGGTCGCGCGCAGCTATAGCAAGAACTTTATGAATTTTTTAATTTATTTTGTTAACTCACGTCTAATCTCTCATTCCAGTTTCATATTAGCTGCGTTTTTTTCATCTGGATCTGGCTCTGGATCAGGATCAAATGAAAAAAACGATTCAGATTAATCACCGGGATCACGATTTTGGGTTTGAGGAGCTGGAATTCCTGTTTTTGCTAATCTAATAAGAATTGGGGATTAGACGACAGCTTTCGTCAAAGAAAACTCAAAAATAGCCTTCAAAGTTTTGTTTTTTATTAAATCCCATAATCAGAAAACCGATTTGATTTATTTTGTTACTATAAATTACTTTTTCTTTGTGTGCTCAGAACCAATCGACTACAAATTTCATTGCTGCCATCATTTCAGACAAGAAAAACTACAGCAGCGACTCTGTTAGAAATTTCCGAACTATTCATCCGACACTAGCACTTCTCGTAGAATTTTTTGTAACCACTTCTTGCGGATCATTGATTCTAATCCAAATGAAAGTGTGGATCACGAGTTGTTGTTGTATGTCAATGTTAAGAGATTGATCCAGATCCTGATCCGATTGAAAAAAACGCAGCTAATGTATGCCTTCCTTGTCAGAAAACAATTGCTGTTTATTTTTGTCCGACAGGCTGAAAGTCTCCGAAAGTAACGGCCAGCTGCCTCAAACAAGGGAAACTACTTTCGCGCAACAGACTCTCGTAGGGCAGTCACGTTTTCTATAATAACTTTCGATCTATGTGGAATTTTAACTATCGACTTTCACAGAAATACGCCTAAAACTATAGAGAATAATAATCTGTAAAAAAAAAATTCGATTTTCTGAAAATTCTGTACGTATGTAACCCCTTAATACATTTGAATTTAAGCCACAAGCATATGTAAATATTTACCTGTGATTGAGCCTAAGTGGCAAACTAATTTGCTGGGTAGATTTTGAAATTAATTCAGCTTTACACTGGAAATACTCGAAATTCTGACACTGACTTATTTTAATTACGGAACATTTAAATAGGAAACACTGTATATCTAGGTTAAAATGGATTTAAAATATCAACTTTTCCCTCTTTTAGGGGTTGCTTATTACAAACTCCAATTTTCAAGTCAATTTTCTAAATTGGCTTCCAGCAAAGTTTTTAAAATTCGATTGCGAGGTGGGTGGGTTTATAATTTCGCATCCGAATGTATAAATCACTCTCGGATATTTTAGTCCAGTCAATTTAACCTCTGAAGCGGAAGTTTGTGGTGGAGTGCTAATTTTTGGATATATTGTTGGGGACGGTGAGAAATGAAGCTATAACTATTTTTTGCCCCTCGGGGGTGTTTGCAAAGGGGTGAAAAAGGGTGAAAAAGGGTGAAAAAGGTTTTTTGTTTATAACTTTGAATAAAAAAGTCAGCCTGGGTGGGAACGTTAGAGGGTGATATAATAAATGATTATTCATCTTGTATTAAAGTTTCCCCCGGTTTTGGTTATTGCAAAATTGTTTATTAACAATTTCACTCTCCCAAACCGAAAAAAATCACGGCTGATTTTTTTAAAAATACTTAAGCTCGTACGATGTCTTTCATTTTCACAATATCACTAGAAGACGCAATCCCCCATCATATACCAAAAATTCAAAACGGTTCCATGCATTTCACCTGAGATAATCACCCAGATACCTCACCTGTTTTACACCGAAAAATGTACAGTTTTAATCCAAGTCAAGATATCCCCCACGAATCGTCGCCCTCCGACCAGATATCGCTGAGCAGCACACATTTTTCACATTTTTTCCCAGCCCACGGCGGGGAAGAAGAAGATTTGCGACTGATTCAAAAACGGAAATCGCTATAACTTTCGATGTATGTAACGGAACTTAATGTATGATGGCTTCAAAAATCACTTATTTTTTTCTCCATCTTTTCCTCATACACCACTTTCACCTAATATTTTTACTTTTTTTTATATTGAATTAAACTTAAAAAAAAAATAAAAATTAATTACATTTTATTCCTTTTCTCCCACAAAACTAAACTTTTTTGAAATATTCTTAATTTTATAGTTATCTACAGATTCCACCCTTTATTCTCATAATTTTTATCATTTTCCACAAATCCCCCCCTGACCCCCCGAATAAATATATTACCCCTTAAATTTTACAAACAAAAAACTCGCCAAACATTTTATTTTTTTCTCCAACAAAACTAAACTTTTTTGAAATATTCTTAATTTTGTAGTTATCTACAGATTCCACCCTTTATTCTCATAATTTTTATTATTTTCCACAAATCCCCCCTGACCCCCCGAATAAATATATTACCCCTTAAATTTTACAAACAAAAAACTCGCCAAACATTTTATTTTTTTTCTCCAACAAAACTAAACTTTTTTGAAATATTCTTAATTTTGTAGTTATCTACAGATTCCACCCTTTATTCTCATAATTTTTATTATTTTCCACAAATCCCCCCTGACCCCCCGAATAAATATATTACCCCTTAAATTTTACAAACAAAAAACTCGCCAAACATTTTATTTTTTTTCTCCCACAAAACTAAACTTTTTTGAAATATTCTTAATTTTGTAGTTATCTACAGATTCCACCCTTTATTCTTATAATTTTTATTATTTTCCACAAATCCCCCCCTGACCCCCCCGAATAAATTTATTACCCCTTAAATTTTACAAACAAAAACTTACCAAACATTTTATTTTTTTTCTCCCACAAAACTAAACTTTTTTGAAATTTTAATAATTTTGTAGTTATCTACAGATTCCGCCCTTTATTCCCATAATTTTTATTATTTTCGAAACATCACCCCCTGACCCCCCCGAATAAATTTATACTACACCTATCCCTCGATTTACACGATAGATAGGTTCCTCAGAAAACCGTGCAAATCGAAATCGGGATTTCGTATAAGTAAAACCGTGTAAAACGAAAACAGACTGAAATGTGCATAATTCGGTAATTTATTTAAAAGTAAAATAAAAGTAAATATATTTTGAAAAACATAAAAATACTAGTCTATTTATAAAATTAGTAGTAGGTGTATAAGGTATAAGTATGGAATTCATTTTACATATAGAAAGAAGAAATCAAGTCCTTAAAACCTTTCTTTCTAATCTTTTCTTCTTGATTGGTGTTGTGTTGTCGTTGGTATCTTTCATAATTTGATAGTACTTAATGCGATATTGGTTCTATGTAGAGAAATAAGAGACAATCTCGCATTAACCAAAGGTGGTATTAAAATCTTAATTAAAAATCATAAATAAATAAATAAACTCTTACTCAGACGATTTTTATTGTGAACACAATTCAAAAATGGCAGTGGTAATATCCATGCAGTTAAAATGTTCAGTTTTACCTGTTTTTTTCGTAAACCTCTGATTTTATAAACCGTGTAAAAGCGAAATCGTGTAAAAAAAGTATCGTGTAAATCGAGGGATAGGTGTATTTACCTTTTTTTTAAATTATTCCCCATTTTTACTATTCAATTTTTTCCACCAATTCTCAATTAATCTCACTTTTTTTTTCACCCACATCTACTTCAAGGTCTTCCGAAACCAAATCTACATTTTTTCTCCATTATTGCTAATAGTTTGTCCCCAATTGGAGTAGATCTTTATGCAATAATCGTAAATCGAAACTGGGGAGAAATTAATATTTTGGGCGAAAAATGATCCGCTAGCACACACGGGGGCAGATTGGGGACATACTATTAGCAATAATGGAGAAAAAAATGTAGATTTAGTTTCGGAAGACCTTGAAGTAGATGTGGGTGAAAAAAAAGTGAGATTAATTGAGAATTGGTGGAAAAAATTGAATAGAAAAAATGGGGAATAATTTAAAAAAAAGGTAAATGGTATAAATTTATTCGGGGGGGTCAGGGGGTGATGTTTGGAAAATAATAAAAATTATGGGAATAAAGGGCGGAATCTGTAGATAACTACAAAATTATTAAAATTTCAAAAAAGTTTAGTTTTGTGGGAGAAAAAAAATAAAATGTTTGGTAAGTTTTTGTTTGTAAAATTTAAGGGGTAATAAATTTATTCGGGGGGGTCAGGGGGGGGATTTGTGGAAAATAATAAAAATTATAAGAATAAAGGGTGGAATCTTTGGATAACTACAAAATTAAGAATATTTCAAAAAGGTTTAGTTTTGTTGGAGAAAAAAAATAAAATGTTTGGCGAGTTTTTTGTTTGTAAAATTTAAGGGGTAATATATTTATTCGGGGGGTCAGGGGGGATTTGTGGAAAATAATAAAAATTATGAGAATAAAGGGTGGAATCTGTAGATAACTACAAAATTAAGAATATTTCAAAAAAGTTTAGTTTTGTTGGAGAAAAAAAATAAAATGTTTGGCGAGTTTTTTGTTTGTAAAATTTAAGGGGTAATATATTTATTCGGGGGGTCAGGGGGGGATTTGTGGAAAATGATAAAAATTATGAGAATAAAGGGTGGAATCTGTAGATAACTATAAAATTAAGAATATTTCAAAAAAGTTTAGTTTTGTGGGAGAAAAGGAATAAAATGTAATTAATTTTTATTTTTTTTTTAAGTTTAATTCAATATAAAAAAAAGTAAAAATATTAGGTGAAAGTGGTGTATGAGGAAAAGATGGAGAAAAAAATAAGTGATTTTTGAAGCCATCATACATTAAGTTCCGTTACATACATCGAAAGTTATAGCGATTTCCGTTTTTGAATCAGTCGCAAATCTTCTTCTTCCCCGCCGTGGGCTGGGAAAAAATGTGAAAAATGTGTGCTGCTCAGCGATATCTGGTCGGAGGGCGACGATTCGTGGGGGATATCTTGACTTGGATTAAAACTGTACATTTTTCGGTGTAAAACAGGTGAGGTATCTGGGTGATTATCTCAGGTGAAATGCATGGAACCGTTTTGAATTTTTGGTATATGATGGGGGATTGCGTCTTCTAGTGATATTGTGAAAATGAAAGACATCGTACGAGCTTAAGTATTTTTAAAAAAATCAGCCGTGATTTTTTTCGGTTTGGGAGAGTGAAATTGTTAATAAACAATTTTGCAATAAACAAAACCGGGGGAAACTTTAATACAAGATGAATAATCATTTATTATATCACCCTCTAACGTTCCCACCCAGGCTGACTTTTTTATTCAAAGTTATAAACAAAAAACCTTTTTCACCCTTTTTCACCCTTTTTCACCCCTTTGCAAACACCCCCGAGGGGCAAAAAATAGTTATAGCTTCATTTCTCACCGTCCCCAACAATATATCCAAAAATTAGCACTCCACCACAAACTTCCGCTTCAGAGGTTAAATTGACTGGACTATTTCCACAAACTGTAGGATGGGAGTGTGTTTCATATTCCGCTATTAGTTTTTTTAAGTGTGGTCACAAGTTTTAATGAGATTCAGCTCGTGTCTTTGTGGTGGCAAATATTTGGATGTGTGCATGATTGCGGTTGTCTTTACGGGTACGGAAAAATTCCGTTCGCGAATCGAAAAAATGTATGTCCTCTCTTTTCCATTTGGTCGCGAATCGAATCAAATTCACAAAAATCGTGAACGATTTTTTTCAGTCGCAATCTTGAGTTCGCCATTTTGAAACCCTATATATTATCTGAAAAAAACTAGCCTATATGTTAATTTGAAATATGTGCTACCTTCAGACAAAAATATCGATCCAAGCGTTTGGGCGTGATTTAGCAACAAACAAACAAATGAACTTTCATTTTAATATACCACCTTGATCAAAAAGTTTCAGGAATTTTTTCAGTAAATTAAAAATACCAGTTTACTCGTCAAAATAGACACTGTAGTTCAAAGTACTCTCCATCAACTTCAACGCACTTCAGCGGTTGATCCAATCTTCGAAACATTTTCGATACTCCTTTTTCAGCAGCCTTCGATTTCTCCATTATCTCCTCTTGCTTGGTAAAACTCGTTTTCCGGAGCGGTTTTTTTAGTCGTACTCATAAATCAGCGTCTTGTCTCTAGTAATTATGCGTTGGATGAATCGGATTCAGCCATCGAAATTATGTCTTTCGACGTCAACTCTATTCTTTTTTTGCATGAAAGTCAGTTTTTTCGGCACCAGCTTTGCAGCGACACATCTGAAGCCCAAATCATTAACCAAAACGCTTTGACCAGATCCATAACCCATGTTCAAGTCCTCTGCCAGCTCTCTATAATGATCAATTTGTGGTTTTCGGCAATTACTTCTTTGATTTTATCGATGTTTTCGTCGGTTTTTGATGTCGAAGGCTTGTCACTGTTCGTCATCCTCGACGGACTCATGCCCACCTTTGAAGGATTCGTGCCACACATAAACGTCTGTTTTCAATAGAGTATTGTTGCCGAAACTCTTCTCCCACATTTCCAAGGTCTTCGCACCGATCTGAACCCATTTTTAATGAAAAATTTAATACAAACTCGTTGAAGCAAAGTCGTAAAAATCGAAACATGCGCAGAGGCAGATGTATTCAAAACAGCGTCACTTTTACAAATATGAAGCTATAACCAAAGAACGTATAACATAAAGAACTCGCACTAGGAACAAACAAGCTGAGCTGAAAATTTTGTTCTAGGGTTCTGCCAGCAGAACCCTACAGTCGCCTACATTTCATTTCTCGCGGCAGCTCAGAACATCGTTTCGTTTGGCACGAACTTTTGCCCATGTGCCTTGCCCTTGACTGTTACCGCTGCGTGAGTGGCTGATGTTTGTCGGAATTATTTCTCTTTTAGATTTCGATGAAAAACTGCTCGTGGGATGTTGGATGCTAATTTGATTTATATAAACATTTAAATATTTTACTTATTTCGTTAGGATACATACCGAATTTATATATACATACTTACTCTAAAATACTGAATACAATTTTTGCTTAAGAAGTTTCTGTTTATTTTTTAATAAAATACTGAAATTCTTCTGTGAAAGATTGATTATTTTTGTTTATTTTTTGCTATCTTGCTAAAATGAGTCAAAAATCAGGTTTAAAATCTAGATTATTGGAGACTGAATATGCTGACCGTATGATAGAAGACATTTTTGGGTCTGAAAAGTTTGGAATTGAGCTTCTTTCTATGAGATATTTTGTAGGTTACGTAGTATTTAAAGTGCTTTTAAAAATAAAATGTGAAAGTTGTGAAGAAATAGTACGGAAAAAAGACGAAGTTTTAACTTGTCCTTCAGAGATAGGTATTCATATTTGCAAAAAATTATAATCCATCAATTTTAGATTTTGGTAATCTTTATGCTCCATCAAATGAATTTTTTATTGTGTGCAAAATACACATAACTGTCTTTGAGAAAATTTTTAAAAATACGTCAGAAATAGCAAGACTTCGACACAAGATTGGTTTAATAATAATAATAATAATAGATTTATATGACGCACTTCTCAGCATGCTGCTGGAAACACTCACCTAATTCTATACCTCCCTGGCGTTAGAATTTAGGCTCTGTGGATTCTTTCCTAAAATGCCTATATCACATCAAATTTAAAAAAAAGTTGATATATCACAAAACCGCTCAGACAGCTGGGCTGGGACTGGTATTAGAGCAGTTTGAATTGAACATATAATGGTTTCCGCAAAAAATTATTTTTATATGAAAAAATTAACTAAACCTACTTATTATTACAACCTAAGCATAAAATATTAATATATAACCTATACATACAATAGTATGAATAAAATTGCACCATATATTTATTTGATACTTAGTCCTTTTCTGACATAATCCATTATGGCTCTTGTGAATTTGCTTAAATCTCCTATCCTTTTTCATGGGCCGTAAAAAAAACTGAAAAGAAGGCAAACAGAAAACTAAATATTTTAACAAGTTAAAAATATCGCAGCAAGAGATATGCTTTGATTAAGGGGACCCTCTCTTTGAGAATTAAAAAAAAAACACACTTGTTCAAAGTTTTCTTGTGAAAAGACTATTATATTTATTCAAATAATTTCTTCTGTACATTATCAAGATTATGTAAAAAAAAATTTATCACTTTTAGTTGTTCTTGACAGCTGTAGCTGTCTTCCAAAAAACATCTTTTAATCGGTGGGATACTTTTCGGACTTCCTGTAACGGTCTAAGTAAAAATTTAAACGGGATTCTATTTATAAAGCTTAAAACTAGACGATAGACCTGAAAAAAATGTAATTCTTTGTATTTGCATTTGCATATTTCTACAAAAAAAACGCCACATTTTTGGGTCCATCTACCTCTGTATAAAAAAACATAACCAACTTCTTTAGGTCTATTGTCTAGTATTAAGCCTATAGAATAGAATCCCTTTTGGATTTTTACTTAAATTGTTACAAGAAGTCCGCAAAGTGTCCCATCGATTAAAAAGTGCCTTTTGGAAGTAGACGCCATCTACAGCGGTCAAGAAGAAATAAAAGTGCTTACCATTTTTTACATTCTTCATCTAATATATAATAATGTTCAAAAGAAATTATTTCAATAAATATAATAGCCTTTTCACACAAAAAAAGTTTAAACAAGTGTATGGTTTTTTTCCAATTCTAAAAGATAAGGCCCCTTAAATAAGCATTTTAATTATAACTAATTATTTAACGAAAACAATGAAGACATATTTTTTGTGTTATTATATATATTGATTTTTCAATTAGAACATTTGTTGATTTCGAAAGACCAGCGTAAACAAAAATATTTAGAAAATATTCCGCATTGCTCGCTTTTTGTTAATTTTCAATATCAATTTATATATTTTTATTTACTTCCAAATTTCTAAGTTTGAAGGGTTTTCTAAGGAACATTAAATATTTAATAAAAATCAATTGTTTTAAGAAGTATTATTGACTAGGTTTGAGTTCTTTTTAGGAATATTTAAAATTTGCTGTTTACAGATTTACAGAACAAATTTAAAAATAATATTCCACACCAACTCCTAATGTTTTCTAACTACCCTAACACATCCTAGTTTAATTATTTTATATAAAGCATTTGAATTTCCCATCACAATCAATAATTCTTTCTAAGCTTATCTCAGCCCCTAATTTCTTTTCCAAAAATCCAATCGTACCATCAGGCAGAGAATTGCAGCACAACACAGTGCGGCGGCTCGAGAAGCAATTCGCTTGCGCTACCTACATGCCCACACGAACGGTGGTCTACAAAATTTTCTTCGATTCTGTGCTGATGTTTCGCTCGCTTGCCCCTCATGTTTTCCCTTCGCATCCAGACGAGCTGAGAATATTTCGACTAGGTTGTGAGCCCGATAAGAGTTCTTTATGTTATATGTTCTTTGCTATAACGCAGTTTGGCGTCAATGTCAGATGTGGCAAACCTTATTCAAACTCAAACTCAAATCGGGTAGCTGACAGCAGCACACGGTGGTCGTTCCTGAAACTTTTTGATCAAGGTCGTATACAAGGTGTTCAAGACCACCCCTCCACTCCTTCTAAGTCGATCAAACAATTTTCTTTTTTCGCCAAGCCGATTGCTTTATTTAAGCGGTTATATACAGTCAGGAGGCCTAAAAAAGTCGATTTTTCAAGAATTTTTCTTGAGATGAGCTTTTAAGTTATTAATGTAAAAAATTGTACACATATTATGGTAACTCTTGAGTGTATTTTAATGTTTTTTATTTGTAAAAATAATTATTTTAAAAGCTGCTGCAGCTGATCTCAGGGAGCAACTCTAAAAAAAGGCGTCTTGCGGTGAGCACGATATCTTTGGAATGGATCATCCAAAATGAAAAAATCAAAAATATTTCGTTAATATATTGTTTTATCTAGGAATAAGCGAAATAAGGATTTTTGGCAAAATGGCGGCTTCTTAAAAAAAAAAATATTTTTAACAATTTTGGCTCTTGTTTATAAAATGGAAAATATTTATCGGTGAGCAAAAAGCTTCGATTAATTCCTTAAAAATATGCTTAAGAAGCTTGTATTAAAATTTTAAACTGATCGGTTCAGCCGTTTTCGAGAAATCTTGCTCACCGACTCAGAACACCGTTTTGAGAAAAACGTGTTTAAAGTTTCAAAAGCACTTTACATATACAGTAGAGTCCGGATATAACGACTAGGCATGCATCCGATACCGATACCGATATATCGGCGATACTTCGGGTTTGCCGATATATCGGTATCGGCGATATTTTTATGGCAGATTCAACGATACTTTTCAAATTTCGCGCTTTAAAAATGTAATGTAAACGCGCGTGTTGTCCCATCTATTTCGTTGCAAACGAGGCACGAACTAACTATGCTCGGGGAAACCCCGCGCTTTATTCAGTGTTTTGTTTAGCCCGCCTGCTTTGGCCTCGCACTCGCACATCTATCCCATTTCGGTCTTATTCAAACAGACTTGCGAAATCGCCTTTGCCCGCAAAACTTAAGAATACTTTTTTTTTTAAATAAAAATCTTATAAATGTTAATTTTGATTACTAAAACTATTAATTAATTGTGTTTTATTTATTCTACCTTCCTTTTTGAATTCAATAAGCGTATCGGTATCGGTATCAGTATCGCCGATATTTTTATAAGAGTATCGGTATCGGTATCGTATCGGCAAAAAGGCGTATCGAGGCATCCCTAATAACGACTTCGTTTATAACGACCAACCGGTTATAGCGACGAAAATGCAAACTCAAGTTAGGTTTCATATAGACTTACTATGAAAACATGTCCGTTTAGTACGACTCCGGTTTAAGCGACCAACCGCTTATAGCGACCTATTTTGACAAGAAATCGTCCGCTTAGAACGACGAGCAGTGTTGTTTACAATACCTACGCACAAACAATACCTAACCGCCTGTTTTTTTGCATTTATTTTTTATTTTTGTATTTGAAAGTACAACTCTTCAAGAGTATCCAGTAAAAATTGTAGGTCGATTGGAGCAAAACTACCGGATATACAGTGCCTCGACTTATAGTGGTTGAGAACAACTCAATGCTCTATTAAAACTTTAAAACGCGTTTTTCTCCCACTTAGAATGGTCAAAGTCGCTGGACACTGTAACTCAAAATCTACTTGACCGACCTTCTTCAAATTTGACACACTCTTTAAGTACATAAAATATGAGGTAGTGAAGTCGAGATAATGTTTTTTTTGCATTATAATTAGTTTTACTAAGACAAAGAGGTTGATTTTTACCGCTTTTTTCTTTTAAAATTCGTTTTTTTTTAATTTAAAATTAAGCCAAAAATTGAAAAATCGTCAAAAAAAAAAATCTCAACGTCATTACCTCGAGAAGCTCATAAACTAACCAAATATATTTGATTTTTTGATTTGAGATAACCCAGTAATGAGTTCTGATGTGCACCGCGTTTTTTTTTAGAGGATCCAAAGATTTGCTCTCAATGGCTTATTTCTTAATAATTTAGGCAAAAATTTAATTGAATATTCTTGAAATGATATTTTATTATGTGTACAATTTACAATTAAATACACCTTACCTCCTCCCCCCTTAAGGGGAGGTTCTCATCTAGAACGTCAAAAAGTAGGTAAAGTTCGTGATTTTTTTGAAGGCAAATGACAAGACATAGGGAAATGATATTTGGCATTATCTTTTATTGTACATTTATCTGTACGAAAAAATTTTTTTATTCAAAAAAAAAATAAAATGGCGCCCGTTATTCAACTTCTCCGGAGGCATGTTTTTCGAAAATGGCCCAGCTGCGTACAATTTAGGGGTCGCAGATTGGTCTGAAATCAAATAATGATGACATTATTATAAACTAGAATAAATTTGTCTCAGAAAGAGTGGACGACTTTCAAAAAAAATTTAAAATTGACGGAATGGCGCGATTTTGAAATTTTAAGGACGTTTTCGGCCGTTTTTTTTCATAGTTTATCACTTACAATACAAAAAGGAGATAATGTTACAATTTTCAAAATGTGCTCCACTCTTTCTATGAAGAAAATTGTTTACTTTAATATGCACGAAACTAGAAGTTGATCGGTTGAACCGTTTTTGAGTTATCTTGTACGCAAATTGTACACAAACATTCCTCCGGAGAAGTTGAATAACGGGCGCCATTTTGTTTTTTTTTTGAATAAAAAAATTTTTTCGTACAGATAAATGTACAATAAAAGATAATGCCAAATATCATTTCCCTATGTCTTGTCATTTGCCTTCAAAAAAATCACGAACTTTTCCCAATTTTTTTACGTTCTAGATGAGAACCTCCCCTTAAAGTTATTTTTTGTTTATTTTAATATGAATTTGTTTTATTTATTTATAGAAATTAATCTAACTATGTATATTATTATTTCATAATTACAGTAATATTAATACATAAAAACAAGCTTAAATTCATTCATCGGTGTTCGTTCGTTTTGTGCGTCGTCCGGTTAATACGACTAAGTGTCGCCGGTCCCTTGAGGGTCGTTATATCCGGATTCTACTGTACATAGTACAAAAACTCGGGCACGTCATTAAAAATATGCGTGTAACTTCGAGAATATTTACCGGATTGACATGAAATTTTCTGTGGGTGTACTTAAATATATGTACATTACGAAAATAAAATAAAAAAAATAGTCCAGTCAAATAAGACTTTGAAGGTTACAAAAATTCCCATAGAGCTAAAAATTGGTATGAATGTTCAGAATACTATTATAAATGAATTGTGAAAAGTCCCCATCAATCCCCCTTGTGCAAAAAATTTTATTGATGGTGAAAGTTTGCAAAAATAGGTTTTTCGCGTTTTTCAGCTAAATGGTGATTTTACAGCAAAAATAGTTCAGACAAAAATTGTAGATCATCCAATTCTCTACAAAAAATGTCTCTACACTTTTTTTCATAAGTATTGCCATTTCCGAGATATAGCGGTTTGAAAAATTGAAAAAATTATTTTATTCGTAATATGCACGTTAATGTAATTTTAAATACATTTTTTAATCGTTATACGAGTAAAAATATGAGTCCTTATGTCTTATACATACAAATTATAAAATTCTTAGAATATAAATGAACGTGAAAAACTCTGCCCCTATTTTTATTTAGTCGCATGGCCTTGAGTAACATCTGTCTTCCATTCAGTTGTCAGCGTGGCGATGCTCGTATACCTGGTCCGTTTCAAAGGTCTCATACTCAACAAAATACTATTATGTCGGCTGTACACACTCGGCGAGAGACCCGGAGACCTGCCGAGAGCGAGTGTGTACAATAGAGCTCTCGTCTCGTCTCGCTCTCTCGCAGTTGGCCTCGTCGCTCTCGGTCGCCTGTCGGTTTTCTGTACCGAGTCAAAGGGTCTCGTTGGGTCTCGTGTGTTAAATACAACTGATGTAACGAGTGTGTACAGGATGTGCCCTTTTCTCGATGCTCTCGGTCGGACACTCGCTCTCGGGTGTCTCGCCGAGTGTGGACAGCCGGCGTTATATTTTGTAACAAACTTTGTACATTTTACTGTTTTTAAATCAAAATGTCGCAATTCTGCTTTATTTGTAGTCAACCTTTGACTGAAAATGGAGTTGTTACTGTTGATCGCGGCATGAAAACATTAATTGATGCAAGTATTGAAAGAGGTGATGAGTTTTCGGAGTACCTGAAAGACCAGACATCTGTAGAAATTTATGTGCAGTGTCGAAAAAATTATACTCAGAAAAGTAGCATTGATGCCGTGAAAAGACAGCGCCAAGCAGAAGAAGCTGGTTCATCAAAAATAAGTCCTCCTTGTACTAGAGTACGAGTAAGTGAAACTACATTTCGTTTCAATCAGTGTTGTTTATTTTGCGGCAATGAATTAAATGAAGAGTTGGAGAAGAAATTCTTTTTTGAAACCGACTCTAGTACGAGGAGGGGAGGGGGGGGGGGGGGGGGGGGGGCAGAGTTTTTCACGTTCATTTATATTCTAAGAATTTTATAATTTGTATGTATAAGACATAGGGACTCATATTTTTACTCGTATAAAGATTAAAAAATGTATTTAAAAGTACATTAACGTGCATATTACGAATAAAATAATTTTTTCAATTTTTCGAACCGCTATGTCTCGGAAATGGCAATACTTATGAAAAAAGTGTAGAGACATTTTTTGTAGAGAATTGGATGATCTATAATTTTTGTCTGAACTATTTTTGCTGTAAAACTTACCGTTTAGCTGAAAAACGCGAAAAACCTATTTTTGCAAACTTTCACCATCAATAAAATTTTTTGCACAAGGGGATTTGATGGGGACTTTTCACAATTCATTTATAATAGTATTCTGAACATTCATACCAATTTTTAGCTCTATGGGAATTATTGTAACCTTACTTCTATTTTAAGGGCTAATTTGACTGGACTAAAAGTAGATTTTCTGAAAATCCTGACTGTATATAACCCCTTAAGTAAAATGGTAACGGTCTCGACCGGAAGTACCGTTACTCATACTGGAAGTACCTTTTTTTTTGAAAAATACACAACTTTCATTTGATACATTTTTTTTAAAAAAATTGCATTTTCTTCCTTTTAAGGACCTTTGAAGTTTTTCAAACCGGACTTTTTACTCCGGAATTGCATTTCCACAGGGGGTTTCCACGCCAGAAGTAGACTTTCAGCCGCACATATATTTTGATTATAAATTAGTATTTATTTAGGAGTATTTTATTCTAAAAATATAATTGTTTTTTCAGACAATATTACTGTAAAGATTAAAATGAAAATATCATTTTTTTGAAAGATATTTCCAGTGAAAGTTGTGTATTTTTATCGTGGAATCCGAATTCGAGGTCAAAATATACCCACTCCATTCCATTTAGAAAAAGGTATTTCAGGTCTATAGCCTGATGTTATCCGTCGCACATTTTGAGGTCTTCTCAGAAATATTGATCAGAATATTATTAATTAATAGATTTAATTTTGGAACACTCTCCATATATCGTAAAGTTATCGATACCAAAAATTGCAGGTGCTCTGTTTAACAGAAATGTTGTGATTAATTTACATGATGGCTGTAATTGTAGTATTGAGTCTAACATCTTTAATTTTAAAATTTTGACATACCATATTTGAAATCAGAGTCACTTTGAACTGCTGGATTAGGCCTGATTCTAACTTAAGTTGAATTACGTGTTATATTACCTAATTGAAATAAACAGATTTCGATGAATTACAACAGCACTTTAAAAGGGACCTAATTCAAAAAAAAAAAAAAAAAAAAAAAATTAACGTTGAAGTACGAAAAAAGTAATCGTTAGAGAAATGTTAACGGAGTTTCATTCTGCCATAGATTTTTTTTTTAAATATAGGCCGAAAGGAAAATTTGGGTTAGGTGCTTATAAAAATATACCATACTAAGAATCATTAACTTGTTTAATTACGATTATAAGCAAATAGAGTGTAGTAAAATTTAACATAGGCATGTATTTTTCAGTCTTATTGGCAATTTGTATTAATTTCTATTTCAGATATTTCCTAGGAAATGCATCACTCGTAGCCTGTTAGAGATACTTGCGTTCAATAAAGGTACATACATGATTTTATCCAACTTAGTTATATTTTTCGGCTAATTTAAGACGATTTTGTTATTAAAGTAATTCACAAAAAAATCATAAATGTGTAAACAAATATAGTTGACTTACTCGAACATCTTCGATGGTAAAACACTAAGTTCCGTCAAAATTATTCATTGATTTCAAGCAAAACTTCTTTAAGATCTAAGTTGGCTTATTACAGCATAATAGACATAGACCTTATGACTTTTTATAATACCTTTAATAAGACTTTAAACAAAATAAACGCCCTGACTTCCCTCAAAAGGATATAATGCAAATGTTGAAGAGAAGAAATTTTTGTAATTCTGATTTTTTCCACTTTTATGCTATGTGACAGAAAGCTATTTTAAAACAAGATATTACGTGTAAAATTAAACAGATTTTATCGTATAGATAAGTTTCATTTGAGATATATGTAGACAGGAGAGAATTTATAACATGATAAGTCAGGCAGCAATCACGGGTCGCACTAAAATTTCTCTTGCTGCTAAAATTTATTTTTAATAAGAGCAATTTTACGCGGCATACCGTCTTTTGTGGATCGCTGAATGAATTATATTTTTTGAGTGTAACTGAGACGTTGACTTATCGTGCTGTGAACTTAGCGAATAAATACATAATCTACACTTTACTCTTTATTCCTCTTATTATTTATATATTTAATAAAACCAATTTTAATGCAGGCCGTTCCTGGTTTTGCTGACGAGAATTTGTGTGTTGCACGCTGTTTACTGCTTCTACTTTTTCTCCTGTTTTAAAATGCTGTGTCGAAGTCGACCAGTTCCTGAAGAAATGTTGTTGTCAGTCAGTGTCCTCATCAGCGCAGAGTATTTGGCGGTAGCAGTCTTGGGCTGTGTTTCACACAAACTCACGAAGCTGAAGAAACTAAGCGGCAGTTCCATTGGAACGGGTTGAATGAAGAGTACATACGTGCGTGGGAGAGCAAGGCGGCAGTTTCCGGGTTGCAGTAACTTCTGAGTTACTGCAAGCGGATGTTGGCGAACATTTTAGTAACGTTGGTGCAGAAATCGTAGAATTCGATCACTGAGCGGTATAAAGCACTGATCCAGCACATAAAACGGGGTTCTTCGTTGCGGGTCAGCAGCAGTGGAGCGACTCGTAACGGTTTGGTGTCGTTGGTGGCAGTTTTTCCAGAATACCTGAGAGAGGTGGTCTACAGCATTCTCTTCATTGAAGGAGAAAGCAGCTGAATTATAATCGCTATATGCCGCTTGCTGTAGGAAATCAATGGGAGAGGGATTCCAGTCCGGTATTGCCGTAGCCAGTTTATCTAGATATCAAGCCTGAATCACTTTCTCAACAGTTTCCTGTTTTTTCCCAGGGAGAAATTTCAGGTGTATTTATAATTATTCATAGGTTACTAACAATTTTCATAGATGGATACAAATGATGGTGCCTGGATTTGCAGGTAAGTTTTTGTCTCGGTTTATCTTCTTTTTTTCTAGTGTATATTGCGTTTTAATAAATCTTTTTACTGAAAGTGCTACTTTAAATCTCCCATTTCCTTCCCCATCTATCCTCATTTCAAGATTATGCTTGCAAGGAAGGTATCCCGACTGACTGCGACTGAAGCCAAGTTCCTACTTGCACACCTATTACATATATGAATGGTCTGCAACTGTGTATATCAAAGAAATTTTAGTTCTAACAAGGGAAGGTATCCCGACGTGTCACCACCGATTTTGGTGCGACTGAAATATGTATTCTATTGCAAATTTTAAGAGACGTTTTTTTTTTTTTGCCGATGAGCATTTTTGGGGATATTCAGTTGGGAGCCAAATTGAGAGTACAAACGTACAAAATCAGAACAAATAAAGCAAAAGTACTCTTATTTATAATACTATTAATCTAATAGCAAAAATGTTTACATAGTACTTAAGATCGTGGTTTATGCGACTAAACAATATAAAGATTTAAAAATTATTTGCAGCTTTAAGCCAAAAATATTTGCTGTAAATTCAAAATTTTTAAAAGAGACAAAATTGAGAGGGTGTCTGCATTACCAACAAGATAACGATTATTTAAGTGTTGTTTGCGTTAACAAGCTTATTTATTTTGTTGCATTTAGTACGTCGCCATTAGTTGTTTAGTAAGAAGATAAATCAGTATACAATTGCGAGAATTAATTGTGAAAAGTAGAGAAGAAGGCAAAACATATCGGACAATAGCAGCAAAGTAGTGTTTCAAAAACTGTAGTTGAAGAAATTTTGATCATATTTAAAAACTCTCGAACTGTGGAGAATTTATCGGGGCGTGGGAAATAAGTGCACAACTAAAAGAGGACAAAATGAAGAAAGCCAAGAAACAACCAACTACTCAACAACAAATTATAAAGAATCTGCAATTAGACGTTTCAAAGAGGACAATTAGCCGTAGGTTATTAGAAAAGAATTTGCCTAGGGCACAGCGAAAAAAAAAACCTTTACTGAGCAAAGCAAGAAAAAAAAATCGGTTAGAATTTGAAAAAAATGCTTTAAAACGCCGTTGTAATTTTGGAAAAGGGTAATTTGGAGTGATGGCAGCGAATTTGAGCTCTCGAAAACAAATTTCTTCGTTCCAGTGTGAAATACGGAGGCGGCTCTTTGGTGGTATGGGGATGCTTTTCCTATACAGGTGGGAAACTTATTCCCAGTAACAGGACGAATGACGTCAGACTCTTACATTCAAATTTTGAATGAGAATCTCGAAGAGTCGGCTGAAAAATGGGCTTGGGATCAAAATTTATATTCCAACAAGGCAATAATCCCAAGCATACTGCTGGGAAAACTAAGATGTTCTTCAAAGATACTTATATCTGGGTTTTAGATTGGCCCTCAAAGTTCGTACTTCAACCCCATAGAAAATCTATGAGGTTTGATGGAACAAAAAGTAAGAAGGGAGCAACGAAATAACAAAGACATTTTCCTTTGGACAAAGTATGGATGGGATTTGATCGAATAAAATTAAAAAAATTAGTTAGAAATATGAACAGACGTTTAAATGCTGTTATTAAAGCTAAGGGAGAGAATACAAAGGGCCCTATTATGGAAGTCGATTTCGGTCGACTCGACTAGCGAAGACACTAATTTCCTTAGCATTTCAGGCTTGAAAATGTGTCTTCGCTAGTCGAGTCGACCGAAATCGACTTCCATAATAGGGCCCAAAGTATTAGTTTTTAGATTATTAATATCCTCTCAATTTTTTCTCTTTATAAAAATGTTGACTTAATGAAACAGGTTTTTTTTTATATAAATAATTTATATTGTTACTATTTCGTTTTATCACATAAACTCCAGTCTTCCGTATAGCGTACAATATTTTGTCATTATATTAATATTAGTTGAAATAAAGAATTTTCTTTTTCATTGTTCTAAATTTTTTTCATCTGTCCTCTCAATTTTGTCCCCGATTGTATATATACGGGGTGTATCACATAGCGTATGCCAAAATGAGTGGGGTGAAAGATCTCAGCTAAAATTGTATAACAGGAGGAGAAGGGCCAATCTCAACTGTTTGGGAGATACAGGGTGATTCATAAATTCGGAATTTTCATGGTATGCACATCCAACAGTTTTTTTTATCTTTTGATCTACTCAACGCAGCGACATCAAACTTACGCCAAAAAATACTAATGTCCTTTCTAAAAATGTCAACTATGTTGATCTACCTCCTGCCACTATATCTACAATCACCTGTAAAACCGAAAAAAAGTTGAGCTATTTCCTAAAATCTAGGTTTTCCCTAGATTTTCTTCGAAATTCATGGAATTAATACACCTGTTTTTTATTTTTATAAAATGTCCCCTTCTTATTACCTTTCCAAGAGTTACAACATGTCTAGGTAAATAAGGGGGTAGAAAACCCTGTCCCTTAGGAAACCTGACTGATACCTTACTTTATTGCATTGTAGCTAG
Organism: Dysmachus trigonus; assembly: GCA_949715965.1. NCBI lineage: Eukaryota > Metazoa > Arthropoda > Insecta > Diptera > Asilidae > Dysmachus > Dysmachus trigonus. The sequence continues at coordinate 48,269,199 of OX454321.1, forward strand.
GAAATTCGTAAAATAAACAAAATTTCTATGAAAAATGGTCGAAATTGTTTTTTTAGGGTAGACAGGTAATTCATTTTAATTACTGGTGCAAAAAAGCTATAACAAGTTAATGTAATTTATTTTATTGTCGTTATTAGCTTGTGTTAGTGCTCACACCCAAGTATCCTGAAGCTCTATTACTAATACCTGATGGAAATTTTGTTATAAATGATGGTCAGTCAGAAAGAATATCGATGATAGTTGAAAAACAAATCGATAACTATAGATGTTCTTAGGCTAAAATTATTAAAAATAGCTGAATTTACTTTTGCGCAAAACGCGGATATAATTTAGATTTAAATTGGCTTCTGCAATGCGATATTGAGAACAGGAGTTTCTGGAACGAATTTTGTGGACGGATGAATCGCAATTCATCAGGGATGGTATCATAAACTTCCACAACCTCCATACCTCCTCGGATACTAACGTAGGATAAGGGCTACCTCATTCCAGCATTCAATCAGAGTTAATGTTTGGGTTGGTATCAGTGGCGTAACTATACCATCTGAGGCCCGTGGCAAATTCTTCGGATGGGGCCCTCCGGCGTCCCAGTAAAAATAGTCACTTTAGAATTTAATTCTAATAGACCACTTATGTAAGTACATAGTTACCGAAAACAATTAATAATATTGTGTGCATTTTAGTTAAATATCTAATAAGTTTTATTTTGAAGAACATAGGTTTATACAAATATTTATAATGAAATAACAATTTACTTTTAATAAGATTTTTATTAATAAAATTCTTTTCTCCGAGCTTTCTGTTCCGCAAAAGTATCTATAACATCATCAAAGTTTAAAGATCGGGCCATAGAATTTTCAATAGACAGAATAGTCAAGTTACGTAGCCTGTCTTGTGCCATAGAGTTTCTTAAATAGGTTTTTAATAATTTTAGTTTCGGAATTGATCGTTCAGCACTAGCTGTAGTCACAGGGATTGTTACAAATAACATTAATGCAGTACATATTTCAGGAAAGCTGCACGACATAAAATGATCCTTTATTATTAATAAATCAGCAAGTTCTCTAATAAACGAAGACTTTTTTATTCGGTCCCGGAAAGTGGACCAAAAACTGATAATTTCCCTGGCAAATGATTTTTTTATATATATTAACAAATTCTAGAGCTTTTTTTGACAAATCAGTGTTATTTAAAATTTGCAAAGTGGAAGGTTGCAAAACACTGAAATTGGAAACAATTTCATTCATTGGTAGGAAACGCGATTTCAGTTGATTAATAATGATGTCTAATACTGATAAAATACGTTCACTTTAAACGAACTTTCTGGATCTTGAAGACGCTCATCTTCGCAAAGTTCGTCAAAATGGCGTTTTATCTTCCTCTGACGAGTTTTAGAAAATTCAGGATTGATGGACCATTTTTCTGCTACACTATTTGCTTCCATTTTTAAATTTACAAATTCATGTCGATACCTTTCCAATTCTAGGGAAATTTTCAAAAGTTTCAAGGCAGTTGAAAGATCGGTGGCTTTAGACTGAAGTGCTTTAGAGGCTGCATCGATAGTTTGTAGAATTTTGCAATGGAAAACCAATAACATAATAAAATTATAGTTCTCTACCTTCTTCTTGAGTGAAATAGCTTCATTTCTTTCATCTGATTTGCAATTTAACAGAATTGTTTTCGTTAACGCTTTTTGGACTTCAACAAACCGAACTTTTAAAGCAAAAACAGCATCATAACGTCCTGCCCATCTAGTAGGGTTCAATGTTTTTAATGTTATCGAAGTGCATAAAGACTCACTTTTGTAGTGCATTCAATAGGAAATTTCGTGATTTAAGAGAAACATTTTTTTACCCCCTATCACACCGTTCAAATAGGTACGTTATACCCTTCCGGCCAAATGAAGTTTGTCAGCAAAATTTTCGGTTAAATCGCGAAATTTCCTATCGAATACACTAAAATTCATCAAAATCCGCGATAACAGTAAGATAAATTTTTGCTTTTTTATAATAATAAATTTTATTTAACATGTTTTCGGCTTACTAAGTCAACGTGTACCAAGTTGATTTTATTGATATAATTGTTAATTATCGATTTACAAAAAAGAAAATCCACATATTTTTGTTTTGAATGTGTTGAAATTTTAATTATTAGTTTGAATTTGTATGTGGTCTTTAGTTGTGTCCCAGTTTGATTGATTTTAAGTACTTAAAAAAATTATATTTTTTAAGTACTTAGGTACAAAATTTTGTTAAAAATGTTAGGTTATGTCTGAGGTCGCGGCCTCTTGGGCCGGGGCCCTCTTGGGTCGGGGGCCCGTGGCATTTGCCAGCCCTGCCACCCTATAGTTACGCCACTGGTTGGTATCATCATTTAATAAGACCATTCATTGTGCCGCAAATCTTAATAACTAAATTTATGCTGAAATTTTGGAGAATAAACTGCCCCATCTACTAGAGGACATCTCTCTGGATAATCCAAACAATGTTTTACCGACAAGATGGAACACCATCGGCTACTGCGATCATTGTGCCGACAATCACCCCTATTCTTCATTCCGACGGAATTGAAATCGGAATGTAGGAAATTTGAAAGCAGGCTGGAACATTTTAAAAGTTGAGCAGTTGTCGAGTTTTTTGACAGTGCCAGCCTGCTTTTGAATATCCTACATTCCGAACGGATTTCAATTCCGTCGGAATGAAGAATAGGGGTGAATATTAAATGAAAAATGGCCTGAACGCTGGATTACACAAGGTGGATCGATTCCATGACTTGCTAGATCTGCAGACCTTACTCCATTGAACTTTTTCGTGTGGGAAACAATGAAGGATGAAGTTTATTCAACGCCTGTTAACACTAGAGAAGGAATTATTTAATCGAATTGAGACTGCAGCGTCGTAATACGGGTGAGGCTGGCTACAATACACCGTAAAGAGTGGTGCACGACCTTGTGATCAGTATTGCCGTTAACTATAAGGAGTTTATAAAAAGCATTTTGCGGTTAATTTGGGTTTAAATTGCAGATTTTTATAATATTCCGTAAAACGTTTTTTATGAATAAGTTTGTATATCCTTTCTCTGCCTGGACGTGTTGTATCTTCTTGGAAAGGTAATAAGATGGGCAATTTAATAAAAATAAAAAAACAGGTATATTAATTAAATTGCTAAACAATTTTTCAGTTTTGCAAGTGACAAATTACAGTGGTAGGAGGTAGATCAATATTGTTGACATGTTTAGAAAGGCAATTGGTGTAGTAGTTTTTTGGCGTGAGTTTGATGTCGCTGCGTTGAGTAGATCAAAAGATAAAAAGAAACTGATGATGTACGTACTGTGAAAATTAAGAGACTAATACAAAAAAAAAAAAAAAAAAAAAAAAAAAAAAAAAAAAAAAATAGGAACAGTTTTCTGCTGGGCATTTTTTTTCTAATACTAAGATTTCGTATGCTTGCTGTTATTATTAATAACTTGATAAATTTGATCCGGCATTGAATTTACTAGTGTTTTCAGAACATTGACTTCGAGGCTCTGACAGCACTGTTTTATTTGATTCGATCGATTTTCTATGGGGGTAAGGTCGGGGCTACAAGCAGGCCACTCTAGTAAAGGAATGTCCTTGTTATGAAACCATTCCCGAGAATAACGAGAGTGATGAATTGCCGCATTATTCTGTTGGAATGTAAAATGCTGACCTTCGACATCTAAATAAGATACCAAAACCTCTTCTAACATTTCCGTGTAAGTAACTGAGTTGGTTTACGTTGTAATAAAACATAACTTTAGTTTTCCGTTTGAACAAAAAGCTCCCCACACTTCCACCTGGAAAATTTGATTGGGTTGTCTTTAGGTCATGCCAGCATGACGCACAACCATCGGTCCGATCCAAATTAAAGGGGTCTATTCTGAGATCCGCTTCACGTGAAAAATCGTTCACATTTCGAAAGTCCTATTCTGACATTCGTCTAAGATGAATGTTCCACATGTTCCATGTCTCATGTGAAACTTGCGGAATTTTTTTGCTATTCTCGCAATCGTCAGAGGTGAATGCTTTCGGTGTGAGGTGAATAATTCGTTCACTTGATTTTTCCAAGTGAAGGCAATTAAAGTTTCGGGTACAGGAAGTATAGGACGAAATGAGAGGAAAAAAGTAAGTGATGTTATTTTATATTCAAAATATATTTGTCTGAGCGTTAATTTGAGTTTTTGAGTATATTTTCGTGTTGATTCCTTTGCAGGAAACAGTATTGAACGTAAACAGTCTTCCAACCAGAACTATTTTAGAGTGGCAAAAGGTAAATTTGTTACACGAATGCGTAGCGGATTTAGTACAGTAATGACTCTTTAATCCGGATTAATTATTGCAAGAAGTGATCCGGATTAGTGAAAAATCCGGACTGGGGGAAGCAGAATTAATACGCAAAATGTATAAACAAACATATGTAATTAACTCCATTTATTAAAAATAAAATAAGAAAAAATGATTTTTACAATGGAAGTTTCGAATTATTATTTATTTTTTAGTTATGAACTCAGTAATTGAAGTCTGTTTATTTTTGTTTAATGCTAAATTTATTGCTTTTTCTCTCAGTCTATAGAGGCATAATTTAGGAAATCCGGATTACAGAAAACACTTTCAAAAAGTGATCCGGACTGTAGAATACATAATGATATAAATTTGCTGGTCCGGATTAGCGTGATATCCGGATTAAAGGTGGTCCGAATTAGCGAGTCAAACTGAACACACAAAAAAATTGCAGGATAATAAAAAAGAAGTAAACGCAACAGGTGGTGGCCCAAACATACTGCATAATTTCTCCGCACATGAAGAAAGAGCAATTGCTTTACTAAATTTACAAAAGGTGACACAAATATCGGGAAGAGTATTTGGGCTACCTCCTCCGGCAAAGCAGAGATCATCTGAATTTTCCCAAGCTGCAGTTTCAGCATTAAGAAATCCAGGATCTTCTCGACAAGGTACTAATCTGCCAGAAGTGTATCCTGAAACGGAAACATATGAACCGAGTACTACAGGACATGATCCTGCTCTTGAAAATGATACACACTCTTGCAGAAAATGATTTAGCTGAAGAAAATTGTCGCAGTTTCGACAAGGTCTCCACCCTGCCACCACAAAATCAAACATAGTTATAAAAGGCAAGCCGGCTTCCGAAAAAATAGAAAAGTACTTCTTGAGCACCAAACGTCTTTATTAGAACATATCCAGAATTCCATATTTAAAAATTTATAATCTCTAAATTATTAAAATGCCTTTAAACTTTTAATTCACTGTTTAAAAGCAAAGTTCTCTCCTTGTTAGAATATTAGAGCCGATGACGTTTGACAGTTCCAATTTCACCTGTTCCAAGCGAAATATTTTTGTTCGATTCATGTGAATCTCGGAATAGGCACATTCACATGAAACGAATGTTATGTCGAAATTGCTTTTCATGTGAAGCGGATCTCAGAATAGACCCCAAAGTTTTTTTCGTCTGAAAATATAATTGTTTCCCATTCCTTCACTGGAAACATATGGGCTTTAGCAAATTTCAGACGAGCTTCCTTATCATGGTCCTTTAACAATGGTTTCTTGACCGGTATCTTATAAACAAGGTGTGGAGAGCTTTTCAAAATTTGTTGGACACATCGTTTAATAACTGGCAAGTCCAACTTTGAAACTATCGAGCAGCGCTCAGCTGATTACCAGTTGCTTCCAGGGGAATTTGATTTCTCTGTCTGCGAGTAAGTTTGGTATTTCGTCTTCTTGGTACATATTTTTCGTTGCCTAATTTCAAAAAATTACGGATTACGCATTCCAAACGACTAATTTCTCTAGCTATAGCCTTCTTAGCTGCGTCCTGTTGTGGGAATATTTAGACTTTAATTTTTTCTTCGTCACTCAACGGTTTTCCTCTCGGCATTTGGAAATATGTTCACTGAATGCAGAAGTAATAAATTTAATTTATTAGCGAGAATACAAAGAAACATTAACACGTTCAACCCGGCGCAGTTTTTTATAGTTCACTTCATCGGGCGGCAGTACAAATCGTATTTTGCTTTATCTGGCGGCGCCTTGCACAAAATGTTTAAAAAAAAGACCATAAAAACAAATAAATATGTAAATACATTAAGTGTATTATAGCCTACCTGTAAAAATAAGCTCTTCCAGCCATAAGCCGCCAGATGAACCATTTGCCTGTGAGCCACCGGTGGTCCACGCCGGGTTGAACGTGTTAAACTTTATTTACCGTTATCCAACTAATTTTTTTTCCTAATAATTCTGCTAATAACTTGAGAAGCACTTATAAGAATTTCGCAGCTTCAGACTCAATCCAAATGGAATAACTGTTAGAACTTTGAATGGCGAACACATAAGCGAGATAACGGTAGTGCAGTTTTTTCAGTAAACTTCGTACAATTGATTTGTAATTTAACGAACGCAGCATAGGGTGCATCTTCTGAATAATATTACATTTTATGGAAAATTGCAAGGGCGCTTATGAGAATTTCGCTCATTGTATATCCTTTTAAGACCTGAACATGAACCAAATTGGATAATAGTGTTCTAAATGGGTTTTTGTAGTCATTGGTGTATAAATTAAACAATATTTTTTTTGTATTTTTTTTTAATTGCAAGATTAAAAAAAAGTTTTTGCACACACATATGTGTACCTTGGGTTTCAACGTGGACCAAAGCTATTGATAGTGTGATAACTTTCAAAAGAATTATTTTTTAATATACATAGGTAAACATTACATTTTAAACAAATGGTGTTAGGTTCGCTCGCGCACCGTAGTTCGTCGCCTTCAGGATTCAAGTCGGATCTTACAGAGGGGCTGGAGCTAGGACGAGATCTTGAGCCAGAAAACAAAAAATTGTGATCAACCCTCCCGCCATCATACTTCATCATCGCTTTGGCCCATCATCGCTTTGGCCCATCATCGCTTTGGCCATCATACTTCATCATCGTTTGGGCCTGTATTGGAGTAAGCCCAATTTGTCCTTGCGTTGTACGTCTTCTTGAGTGCAGCAGCGTGTGTGAATTACCCAGCAACTGACAACCAGATCGAGAAAATGGTAGAAGGTTCTCACTGTCCATGTTTTTGACCGCATTGCACTTCGGTAGTAAGCAATTAGTCTGTCGCATAAATCGATGCCACCCATGCAGGTGTTGTCATTTCTGACTGCCGCTGGACGATCTATGTCAACACGAACGTTTGCAAGAGCACTTCCTTAACAAATGGATAGCATTGTTAGAGCCTTTGTATCCATCCATTTTACAACACATATAGTACATTTCCATCATTCTTACTTTTTCATCCCACTGCCCTCTTTTAACGTCTTATCTATTTTTAATTTCTGTGCTACTGTTCCAATCCTATTTGTCATTACTGTTCCTGTCAGAAAAATATCTGTTTTGTTTTTTCTCTAACAAATGTTCTGCTAGTGCAGACTCGTAAAGAATCTATCCGTATATAAAACACAGCTGCCATCAATTGTGCGGCAAAATTGTTCTACTATTCCTGCACCCCAGGCCAAAATTTTTCATGACATCTTGAGGTAGTGTATCCTTGCCAACATTGATCTCAAAATCCAGTACTAGCCCGTCTCGGGTACCCAACACAAAGTTCTTTAGTCCAAGTGGATTAGGTTTGGCTGAAACATATTGGCGATACTCGCATCTCCCTGAACATCGGATCATCTGTTCGTCTATTGACATATGTTTTGATCATGGCGAGCTCTGGCATTTATTCCAAATGGGGTCTATTAGTGGCCTTATTTTCTACAATTTGTCATTAGCAATTGGGTGATGTTGGTCTACGATAATTACGGAGTTTAAAAAATCTATCGCGACTAATTGTATACCTGATAACTGGTACACAAAGATCTCTATTCCAATAGAGCCTCTCTTGCGGATATTTGAGGGTGCCCATAATCAACTGAACACTGGCAAATTGGATCATTTCAATTGTATTTGTATTTATTAATTTTAATTCCCGTTTTTGTACCGAATATATGTTGCTCTGTTTTGCTACAAGTTGCCAAAAGTCTAGCCTCAAATATTCAAAAAAAGAATGCAACGCATTCATGCCTGAGCTACCTTGGCAAATTAGCACATCATCTGCAATATCGGGTCCACTGGAAGTGCGCCAGAATAAAAGTGATGAGTATCCAACTTCCTGTTCAATATCTACCTCAGCTGGCTTCGCTTCTTCAACCTTCTTGAACTCTTTGTACTTTGTAAGAGTTCTGCCGATGTCTGAACTGAAGGCCGGTACTCCTCATCATCATCATCTGCAGAGAAGTCAAACTCACTATCATTGAGTAAATCCTCAATATCCACTTCATCCATGTTAAACAGGGCGTTTTCGAAAATTCATCGGTTTGATGCACCAGTAATCACAATTTTACCCGTAAGGTGCACCAATATGGTAAACTTCACCTACATTTATATGTATAGCGGTGAATTTTCGAACGCATCTTCGGAAAAGAAATTTAAAATATTAGCTGATCGAAATGTCATTTGTCAACAAATTTCGGGCATTCCATTAAAGGCTAACGATAGAAAAATGGAAAATAATTTGTTAAGTTTCATCTACGAGGTATTAATAGATGTGTGTTCAACAGTTTCATCAAGTGAGTCTTCAAGTACAGATTCTGAAGATGAACAGGAAGAAGTCCAGCTTTTCACGGAAGAACGTAAGAAGATTTGTGGTTTCGTATCTTCTGTTGTGCCAAAATACTCACTGGAAGTATTCAAAGAACACTTCAGATTAACTCGTGGAACTGTCCAGGTACACATAATGCTTTGAATCTCTATTATTGGTAAAAATTAAAGTCAAGTTAAATTATAGTATGTAATAGAAAGATTTGCACCATTTTGGGTAGCTGATAATGCTAGACGGCCGAAGACATGTTTTAAAAATGCTCTGTTGCTTACGTTGTGGACCTTAGCCAACCAAGAGAGTTTTCGTGGAATAGCCGACAGATTCGACACAAGCATAAGTACGGTAGGTACACGGCATTTTCTCGAATGTATGCCGTATTTTCTATAATAAGAAGCAAGATTTTATAAAGTGGCCAACAGGCTAGAAGCGGACAATACTGTTGAACAATTTAAATCACTGGGAAGATTTCCAAACGTAATAGGTGTGCAAGCTGTTTGTGATTCTAAATTACAATTTATAGATATTTACGTAGGCTGGCCAGGTTCTGTTCACGACGCCAGAGTTTGGGTAAATTCACCTATATACCAACAACTAAAAAATTGTTCGTCTTTTCTAAGGCCAGATTATCATATTCTCGCCGACAGTGCATATCCACTCGACATATTTTTGATTTATTTATTTATTTATTTATTTAGTAGTAAGTAAGCTTTGTACAGAAATAAAAATTTCCAATTATACAATAGCTGACAAAGGCATACAAATTTAAATGAAAACTGACTTAATCGCTTAACATTTCAAGGACAATCTGTTTGAATCTGCTAAAATGACAGTTCAGAGGACCAACTTGGAGTCTGTCATGGTTTCTTTGAAGGCGCACCATTGGAGAATTGAAGTATATTTCTAGCGAGGCTCTTGGTGGCATGAAAATATTATTATTCCTGCTATTGAATGTAGGCACCCTTAGACTCAATTCATCGAACAGTGATGTTTTGAGTAATCCGTTATATATACGATAGAGCGTGCACTCATCGAGATGAAACCTTATAAAGATAACGGCCACCTCAGTACAAAAGAAAAAGTGTTTAATGGAGACCTTAGTAAAATTCGAGTGACAATCGAACGTGCATTTGGCCGCCTTAAGGGGACTTTTCGTAAATTAAAATACTTAACATGCACTCAACTTCATCGCCCAAAACATATCGTGGTTACAGCTTGCATCTTACACAACATTTTGCTTGAGAAAGGTGAAGAATGTTTTACCAGTGACATCGAGGAAAATAATTATACCGTTGGCCCTTCAGTTTACGACGTTGAGAATAACTGCGGAACCGGAAGCGACAAGAGGAACAACATTGCAAATAGTTTATCAGAATATTGAAATAAATTTTATTCATTTAATAACAAAAATAAATACATTTTCACGATTACAGCATTATAAAGACAAGACGTTTTTTCTCGTTCCCGCTCCTTGATAGCATTGAATTCTCTTAAAGCAGTCATTAAGTCTTTAATCCCTTATATATATAAAAATGAAAGTTTGTTTGTTTGTTTGTTTGTTGCTCAATCACGCCTAAACGCTTGCATCGATATTTTTCATTTTTTGTCCGCAGGTAGCACATATTCCGACTTAACATATAGGCTAATTTTTTTTCGGATAACACAGGGTTTCAAAATGGCGGATCCAAGATGGCGGCTGAAAATTTTAAATTTGAAGCGATTTTCATAAAAATTGGTACATAGGGGTTTTGCGGAATGGTGATTTAAAATCCGTTGTCCAAATTTAGAAATTCAAGATGGCGGATCCAATATGGCGACCAAGATTTCTCGATTTCAACGGATTTTAATGAAAATTAGTACAATGATTGTTTTGAGGCCACTGATTTTGAATATCATCAACATTGAGAAATCCAAGATGGCGGATCGAAAATGGCTATCGTATTTCTCGATTTCAACGGATTCTAATGAAAATTAATACTATGATTATCTTGAGGTCACTGATTTTGAATGTTATCAAAATTACAAATCCAAGATGGCGGGCCCAATATGGCGGCCAGTATTTCTTGATTTCAACGGATTTTAATGAAAATTAGTATAGTGATTATCTTGAGGTCACTGATTTTGAATGTTATCAAAATTTTCAAATCCAAGATGGCGGACCCAACATGACGACCAGAATGTCTCGATTTCGACGGATTTTAATGAAAATTGGTAGGGTAGACTGGGTACGGTTGTGACAATTTCCAATTGATCGCCCATAATTTTGTTAGTATGCCATTTAACTGGAAGAAAGATGTTTTTTATGGTAAAGTATACATTTATCTACTTATAAATACTAAAATTTTACCCCTAAGTACAATGGTTAACTCACAGGAGCAAATCAAAAAAAAAAGGAAAAATGTCACAACCGACCACACCCCAGGGGCGGTTGTAACAGTGCTTGGGGTCCATAGTGCCACGTTCAACAATACACCAAAATGATCTAAAATCACTTTTATAGCAAATAATAGCTTACATAAAGCATCATAAATCTTCTTCTGGAAAAATTTAACATTAACGAAACAAAAAAAATAAAGTCTATATACACTTTTATGGCTTAAAACAACTATGGCACTGTAGATTCTACAGTTACGAGTAATATAAGAGTCTTTATATTAAAATCTAATCGCTAGAACTAATAAGACACTGTGAAATCTATATTTGTTATAACAGTCTTCATATATTACAGTAACTGTGTTAAAATACAAAGTAGATATTAACTCAAAACGTCTTCTTCAACAAAAACTAAACATTTGTGGAAGTATCATTATGCAAAATCAAAAAATAGGAGGAAAATAAAGTCCGTTTTTAGTTATAAAAACTCAAAAAATAAGATACCGAGATCTATTCAGACTCATCACAGTTATGACATAACATCTTTCGGTCTTTCTCAGACGTGTTCTGGGCATCTAAAAGCAAAAATAAAAATTTTACTTTTGTCACAACCGTACCCAGAAAATATGTCACAACCGTCCCCAATGCACTCCTTCGCAAAAAAACAATTACCATGACAATACCAAACAATATATTTACAAAGTAATTACAGCTATATAACTACTAATGTTTCACCTTTTACGAAGAAAAATACTTATTACTCTATCTGTACAAACATAACAACTATTATTAAAAAATATCGAATAAAAATATTTACTTTTGACCGTTAAAAACTAATATAGGCCTCTGCTAGCGTTAATGTCGCGCGATGGCTGGCGCAATACTGTGACACACTTTCAGATGGGCAAACTGCACCTCTCTTTCCTTGCACCCTCCCCTTTAATCCTTACAGTTTTGCTAATATGACGACTGTCACAACCGTACCCTGGCACAACCGTACCTAGTCTACCCTACAATGATTATTCTGAAGCTACAAATTTCGAATATTATCAAAATTTGTAATTACAAGATGGCGGGTCCAGTATGAGACCAAATTTCTCGATTTCAACGGATCTTACTGAAAATTAGTGCAATGATTATTCTGAGGCCACTAATTTCGAATATCAGCAAAATTTCCAAATTCAAGATGGCGGATCCAATATGGCGACCAAAATTTCTCAATTTCAACGGATTTAAATGAAAATTGGTATAATCATTATTTTACGGAACTAGCCCAAGATAGAAACGGATGGAGAGACTGTAGACGCCCTATGCTCCCGAAGGGAGTAAGACAGGAAAAAAAAAAAAATTGTTTTTTAATATTACATATTAAGATTTGGAAATTCAAGATGGCGGATCCATAAATGGGTTTCCGGGTTGAAACAATTTCTAGGATATAACAAACTAGAACATTTGAGAAGTGTTTAATTAGTAAGTACTGGTCATCCTCGACTTACGTCTACCTCTTGTTACGTTTTTTCGCATTTACGTCGTTTCAAAATTAAATGTTCTCTTCGACTTACGTCAGTCTACACCTCGGATTTACGTCGTTTTCTCTTTAATTCGTATAAATGAATGCGGACCTCCTGAAGCAGAGAAGACCCTTAACATACTGTTTTCATGAAATTGAATTAAATTGGAATGCATTTAAAATAAATAAATAAAGTAATTTTATTTTAAACCCTTTACAGCTTTTGAAATTTCATGCTTCAACTTACGTCGATTTCGACTTACGTCGTGTTCATTTGGAACGAGCTGACGACGTAAGTTGAGGATGACCTGTATTTACCCAGCGCCGGGTGAAACCGGGTAACCCAGCTAGTAGCATTTACTTTTTCACGCTCTATGTCTCTTTTTTCTTCCCATTGGGATGTTTTTCGCTCTATATCAAGTGTTTTCAACTTTAATTTTTCCTTAAAGTACTCTCCTTTCCAATAATTCTTTTTAACTTTTTTTGGAGGAGGATCTACATTTTGCTCTTCTTGTGTATTCTTACTTCCTTCTTGATAATCGCTTATAGTATCTAGACTAGGATTAATGGCAGCTTTTGCACCCAAAACCGAGTCGAACAACTCAAAGTATTCCCAATTAATTGCGGCCTTCCGCTCTGCTTCTGTTTCTGCTTATTTCTCTTGTAAGTTTGAACAAGATTGCGGTACTTTTCGTGACATGCAGTAGCTGATACGACATATTCTCCAATTTCTTCTAATTTCCTAGAGATTATCCCCCAGAATTTCTTTTTCGAGCAAGATGGCTTCGCAAAAGTTCCCTCCATTGCCAGCCTTTCGGTAATGAGCAACTTAGTGCTCGCATTTGTCCACTTTTTTTCAGAACAGACTGAAATAACAATAATAAATAGATTCATTCATTTTTAAAATTTTTTAAAATTACCTTCGGGTCCAATAATCTCAGCCATCTCATGATCAACATTCGCTTCCATGATTGCACATTAAATACGGTTGTCATTGTCAACCACAAACAACCGAAAAATTTTATGGTGCACGTGGTGGAGATACTAGATGAGTTTTCGAACAGATTGAAATAAATGCTGCGTTTTTTTAATGATCTGGATCTGGATCTGAAATTTGCATTGAATTGAAATTTTTAAACCATGTCCTATAGGAAATATTTTTTAATGTGCAATAAATACATCAAATTGCCATGATTTTTACCTACCCAAACTTCAAATCTTTAACTGAAAAAATCATTGGATTCATTTTTTGACGCAAAACGGGCATAAATCAATGCAATTTGATGTCCTTTTAGCAAAATTAGAAAGTATTGCTTTGAGTAACTATTCAAAATTTCAATTCAATGCAAAATTGCATCCAGATCCAGATCATTAAAAAACGCACCTAAAGTTTGAAACTTATGGTGAATTTACGAACAAGGTGATGAAAAGTGGTTGAAATGGTTTACACCATGATGAATTTTCGAAAACGCCCACAGTCATATATTGCATAAAATTAATTTTTACTCCTAGGGCGGACGTATGTGTACCAATAAAACAATGTATCAGGTTGGCGGGAAAGTTATGTCGTATTTTAAAGAAAGTATTTGAATCAGTTTTAATAACATTTATTTACATTTTAATCAATAATATAATGTCCATTATTTGTAACCACTCGTTGCCATCTTTCAAGCAAATTTCTTTCAGTCAAATTGTGCGGAACCCAAATACTCTGCTTTAAGACAAATCCAAGATGTTTGATGTGTTCCTGAGCAGTCGAATGATGGATGCCTAATTCCTTTGCAATTGCTCTAGATCTTGGATGGCCGCCCAGATCGACGATCTCCTTTGAGATTGAAATCTCCTGAACGAAATTTTGCAAACCATCTTTGGCAGGTTCGAACATTTACTTCACTTCCCAACGTGCTGCATACGTTTTTACAAGCAACCGATGCGTTGCTTCTTTTCTGGAACTCACACAAAATGCAATGTCTTAAATGCACTTTATCCACTGCCTAACTGATGAGGGATATTGAAAGTAGTCCTTTTATATCCCACGAGAGGTACGCTAAATAATAAGAACCCACACGACGCATTCTACGTGCTTGTTTTGACCTGACAGGTAAAATTACCTGGAGGTAGTAAAATACGACAGAACTTTCCCGCCAATCCAATAGTTTTCTATGACTAAAAAGAAAAACAAATAAGAAACTTACCTTTTCAAACTACAATCCAATAATTCAGCAGTAGAAAACTACAAGGAAATTGAATCTAATGATTATTTTTTTTTTATTGAATTTCAAAGCTCCGTGAGCGTGACTTTTGTGAAGAAATTTCAAACTTTTAAATTCAAATAAAAAACTTGTTGACAGAACTCCCGCAGAGGATTGGGAACTCTGTACTTATGAAAAGTATTTCAAGTGCAATTAGTTGTCGCGAGATGTCACTACTCATTTCGATTACGGTCTTTAAGAGGATATGGGGGTATATATTATGAACTGGTACAGTCTTATTTGGGGGCAGTTTGCACTTTAAATATATATTTTTTTTCCAAAACGCAAGAACACGTATTTAGTATTTTTTTCTGCTCTTTCAATTGCAATTGTTCTGCTTAAGGAATAAGCGATAGAATTCATTGAATTTTTATTATTTTGAAGCATTGTAAATATTAATTAATGTGCGCTTATATGCATTTTTCATCAACTTCCATGTAGGTTAATACCCATTTGGTCGTTTGAAAAAATATTGTCTTATCCGCAAAAAAAAGTACGTATCTCTTAAAATATGATGTAGAATAACATATCTCAGTGGTAACAAAATCGCCGATGATACTTCGGGATACATTCCTTGTTAGAACTAAAATCCCTTGATATACACAGTTGCACACCTTTCATATATGTATGTGTAATAGGTGTGTAAGTAGGAACTCGGTTAGTTTTTGGTCAAATTCAACTTTATTGGAAAGATACTTGTTACAACATTTTAAGAATCGAAATATTCGCCATTACTACCTATGGTACTTTGCCATTTATCGGGTAGATGATAAATGCCTTCGCGATAGAAAGTTGGTGGTTTCGAAGCAAAATAGTTATCAAGCCATTTTCGCACATCTTCAACCTTCGTGAACAGCTGCTCTTTCAAATATAGCGACATTAATCTGAATAAGTGGTAATCAAAAGGAGCCAAGTCTGGAGCATACGCCGCATGCTAGACAACTTCCCAGCCTAAAGAGAAGATGAGTTCCTGGGTTGGCTTTGCCATATGTGTACAAGCGTTGTAATGGAGCAATATAACTTTACACCTTATCTGATCCGTAAATGGTATTTTTTTCCTCCAGAGTATCATTTAATTTCATCAATTCTGCCTGGTAACGTTCAACTGTAACTGTTTGACCAGGTTCTAGAAGCTCATAGTAAATGACTCCTTCCCAATCCCGCCAGACACACTTAGCATGAATATTCGTTTTTGCAACTGATGTTGGTGGCTGGTCTGGATCAACCCATGCTTTTTTGCGTTTAGGATTGTTGTACGAAATTCACTTTTCATCACCCGTAAAGACTTTGTACAAGAAATTCTTTTTATTTGTACCGGAGAAAGTAAATTCATGCAGATGTCAACTTTCCGTTTTTTGTTTTCTTTCGTCAGTTTATGAGGAACCGATTTTCCTTTCTTCTGTATCTATGGCACGCCGTTTTGCTATTTAATAGCGAGCATTCTGTTGTGGGAAAATTAAAACAAATAATTTATTTAAATTAAAAAAAGAATTCATTCGTAACATTTTTATTTTGTCTTAACTAATATATATATATCTCGCACCGTTCGGCAGTTACAGGGTGATTCGTAAATCAGGATGTTGTTTTATATGGGAACCGCTCTTGTATTTTTATCTTTTTTTCTACGCGGCCTCAAACCGATCTCAAAAAATTACTATTTCGAAGCCCTTTCCAAAACGGCCAACACTGTCCCCCTGTCCCTAACCTCTTGGCCACAATCGCCCCTGGGAGTTGAAAAAATTAACTTCTATTTCACGATTTTTCACCTTTCGCCCCTATTTTCTCCGAAATTCACGTTATTAACAAATCTACTTTTTTTTTAAGGTTACTTATCTAATTACCTTTCCAAAAAGGTGCAACATGCCCAGGTAGGAAAAGGATACGAAAATTTATTTACAAAAATTCTTTTACAGAATATCATGACAATTCGAATTTTTAAGAAATTGTACTTAAGTTAACTAAAAAATACATTTTGTTCGCTTAAAAACTAATTAGAATTAAAACTTATGTCCTACAAAAGCTGTTCAAAATGTTCTCCGCCAGTT
Source organism: Dysmachus trigonus (assembly GCA_949715965.1). Lineage (NCBI taxonomy): Eukaryota > Metazoa > Arthropoda > Insecta > Diptera > Asilidae > Dysmachus > Dysmachus trigonus. Next base: position 48,286,041 of record OX454321.1, read on the forward strand.
TCGATGCATGCAAGTAGCCTACGTCTTATTTCGCGTTTGAGGTCTATGGTAGGCAGTCTCTCCCGTATTTTCGTGGCTGCAGTCCCAATCCTGGTAACTAATTCTTCTCTGGTGTTGATTGGTCTTGAGTAAACTTCATCTTTCATCATTCTCAATAAGAAAAAGTTCGGTGGAGTAAGGTCCGGTGACCTAGCAAGGCCAAGGAATCGGCCCACCTCGTCCAATCCAGCGCTCTAGGTAATGTTCATTCAACCTTGTCCTAACAATGTTTCCAGTATGCGCAGGTGCTCAGTCGTGCTGTAAATACATTGCGCTTCTGGTGGCCACGGGGATGTCCTCCTACAGATCCGGAAGGGTATTCTCCAAAAAGTCCGAATATAGCTGACTATTCAGCACTTGGGGCAAGATGAAGGGTCCTATCAACTGGTTGCCGATGATGCCAGCCCAGACATTGACACTAAATCTTTGCTGGAAGGACCGACACCTTGTCCTATGTGGGTTCACATCTGACCAGGTGTGGAGGTTGTGGAAGTTTGTGATGTCATCCCGGGTGAATTGCGATTCATTCGTTCACAGAATTCGGTCTAGAAACCTTCTGTTTTCGATGTCAGACTCGAGCAGCCAAGTGCAGAATTGCAATCGTCTTTCGGAATCTCCTTCCTGTAGTGCTTGGACCGGGATATTGTGGTATGGATGTAGTCCCTCTCGGAAAAAACCGTGATCTAGCCATTCAAAACATGTCCTTTTATATCTCTAATTAACCCCTTTTCCGTACAAATAGAAAAAGTGGGTGGGAGTGAGGGTAAAGTTTACATATTAAGAAAAAATGTGTGTGCTCACTTTTTTTGATTATAGTGTATGTATAAATAATTTGTATAGTGTATAGCGTCTACGCCAGTAAATTTATTCCATAAAACAGATGAAATTGTTGTAATTGGGATCGCCTTCACGGTGCTCCCAAACATTGAAGTGTATTGAGTGTATTGTCTTTCTCTCAAAGAAGACACAACTCTATTACTAGTAGTAACAATTCTAGCAGAATTTTCTAATTCGTTCCTCTAACGGTACCAAGGTTGAAACACGATAAGGAAAAAAGGCTCGAATGTCCCTTCTTGTTATTAGATATTCTTCGATTTTACCTGGTTTAACGCACACACATTATTATTATTATTATTATTTTTTTTTTGTGAACATTTATGGCGAAGTACTTTTCGAATGATATTAGTTTAATTTCTCTTCTTTTATAATAAATACTAAAAGGAGGTACGAAAATTTTAATATACATATAATATTAGGGTGTTTTTTTTTTCGCGACTATTTTTTTTTATACTCCCATCTCGAAATTTTGTGGGAAATACCTTATTAAAGAATCATTACCATAATAATACTTTGTTTTAACAACTGTTGAAGTACTCAGATTCTATAAAATTGAAAAGTAGGGTTTTAATAGTAAATTTGATGACGAATGGGCGATAGTAGAATCCAGCACCGATAGCTTAGGAAACATGATTTTTATCCTGCTGGTAGCTATTCTGGTATTTATAAACAGTTATTTTAGCACTCTATCAGTCAGTAGCAAATAAATAGAAAAACCATTTTTTGTAGCACATTTGATAAGAAATCGAATCCTTCATAGTAAAACGCAGTGCCGATTTATTATTTTATTTTGACTTAAATGACTGCTGGGGGTGTTTTCCCCCTCATTTTAATGGTTTACTCTTTTTTATTAACGAGAATATATTTACAACGTGACAGAGGACGTCAGCGGCTGTATTATGAAAACTTAAAACCGAAACATTTTTCTGGTCGTGATACATATTAATTGTGTTCTACGTTTTAGTCTATGTGTCTCATTATTAGTTACAAGTCTGCACAAAATTCTAGACAGTTGAAGCTTCTTTATTATGCGGAACTTAAAAACAAATTTGTTTAACCTTACAAAAATGACGATGTTTTTCATAAGGTAAGTGAAAATCTTAATTTGTTAAATTCGTGTCTGTATAATATATAATTTTAGTAGAGATTGAGTAGGAAACAATTTAAGGAACATATAATTTTGTAGCATTAATTTGCATTTAATAATCTAAATAGATAAGAAATAATAAGTGAATCTTCAATTAAGACCAGTCTTTTAGTTTTCTGTAAGTAAGGGCTTAACAACTCTCTTTTTCCGTTGGATTTCCATGAGACGAATTTGCTCGTGCTCACCATATAAGTCAAGATTTCTTCCATACCACCAAACAAGGATGTCGAAAAGAACACCCAAACCAGTGAATCCTGCAACCATAAATGAAATTAGATATAAAAAACTCGCATGCTAATTATTCACCTAGAGCACTATAATTAACGTGAAATCGGAATTTCGTTTGATCGTACAGTTGGCAGTGACCACGTTGATTACACCGTTGAGCCCAAACCAAGCATGTTTGATCGATAATCCATCCAAAGATAATGGGACCAGGAATCAAGGCAAATAAGCTAACTAACATTAGAGCGAGGCCTTGAGCAAAGGCTTTGTCTTCTGTAGCTACGGCTCTATAATTCACCAAAATATTTCCAACTCGTCCCGATGATCCAAATAGATTTATTGCCATTGAAACCAACGTAAAGGCATAGAAATACCACATACAACCTTGTAGACATGCGCCTGGTGTTATCGTGTCTTCAGTAAACTCATTCCCAGCAGATCGTACCTTTCTGAAGTAAGAAGATTTCGTTAGCAAAGCTTCGTTAGTAGAACTACTGGATAAGGTATTCTTAGATATGGTAGATACTATGGGTTTTGAACTAGTCATTTCTGTAAGCGGTAAGCTGCTATCTTTGGTAGATGTATGACCTTCAGCCGATATATTACTAGTTGATGAGGTTTCTCTACTTCCTTCAGTTTGGTATACAACATTGGTGAATTCGTCGAGTTGTTCAGTTGAGGACATCATTTTATTTAATAATTTGTCAAATGCAGTTTCAGTTTCATTTAATTTACTACTTGATCCAGTTGTACTAAAATCATTCTTAAAAACATTTTCATGTTGATGAAAATCGGTAGGTTCTATTGAAGATATCGGTAAGCAGGAGCAGTTGGAGTAAGCCTTTATTTTTATTAAAATCAATTTATTAACGAAAAGTGAAAATTAAATGCTTACTTTCTCCTTAGAGTTCCATTCCTTGCAACCAGCATGGCAAGGGGAGAAATAAGTAGTCTGACTAGACCCATGGCAAACTGGAGTATATGGAGCTCCTTCGCAAGAACAATTAGCATTGCAAGTGAATGAAATATTTAATCTAACAGAAATAAGACTATAATATAATTTCTTCGATTGAACCAAGTATGTACTTACATTCCGTCTTTTATCATTGACTCAGTGTCGCCACAATAAAGAAACAGATACGATGCTTCACCAGCGAGGAAGACAAAACCAACAATAACGTTCCAGAAGAGAACTTTTCCAGCTGGAGGTCTTCTTTTAGACAATATTATTCCTGATGCTAATAGGCCAAAAACCATTCCAATTATTGTTAGGGGACCAATCAAAACAGTGGCGCTTTGGGCGGTTTTATGAAATTGGACTTCCATGTATTTGGCCAAGAACGTCATGTACCCAGCTGCACCCAATATGTAGAAAATCGCGGAAGTTATGTTGAAAAGAAGTAGTTTATTTCGAAGTAAGCGCATAAGAGCACTGGAAAAATCTGAAAATAATGCATATATTTGGTATCTAGCCTTTTTTATCCTTTTAAAGGAAGATGGCGACCCATGCGGTTGAGCACTGAGACCTACGAGGTCTTTTGTGCGAGCTATGCCCAGGAAAGGAATATCTAGGTGTGGGATAATGGGCCAGAGTGGTCAATTGATCAAGTTGGATTCGAACCCACGGCTTCAGCCCGCCAATCTAGTGGTTGAAACATGGGCTTTCCCAAAGTGGCCAAAGATCAGTGGGAATCGAACCCACGGACTCGGCAATGGTAGCCCGGTTCTCTTTAAAACTGAGCTATCGAGGCCTCCCATCTTGCCTTAGTTACAAAACAATATATCATATTAGGCTTACACAGTCTATTTAGATGTGACTTACTAAGGGGCGATTCTAATATTTATAACTAGCTGGGTTACTCGGTTTCACCCGGCGTTGGGTAAATACTTACTAATTAAACACTTCTCAAATGTTCTAGTTTGCTATATCCTGGAATTTGTTTCAGCCCGAAAACCTCTTTATGGATCCGCCATTTTGAATATCCAAATCCTAATAATATTCAAAATTAGTGGCCTTAAAATAATCATTGTACCAATTTTCATTAAAGCTCGTTAAAATCGAGGAATTTTGGTCTCAATATTGGGTACGCCATCTTAGATCTATAAATTGTGATAATATTCAAAATTAGAGGCCCCAGAAAAAACGTACTAATTTTCATTAAAATTCGTTGAAGTCGAGAAATTGTGATCACCATATTGGAACCGTCATCTTGAATTTGGAAATTTTGATAATATTCGAAATTAGTAATCTCAGAATAATAATTGTACTAATTTCATTAAATTCTGTTGAAATCAAGACATTTTGGTTTCCATATTGGACCCGCCATCTTGGATTTACAAATTTTGATAATATTCAAAATCAGTGACCTCAAAACAATAATTGTACTAATTTTCATTCAAATTCGTCGAAATTGAGAAATCTTGGTCGCCATATTGGGTCCACCATCATGGATTTGTAAATTTTGATAATATTCAAAATTAGTGCCCTCAAACTAATCGCTGTACTAATTTTCATCAAAATCCGTTGAAATTGAGAAATCTTGGTCGCCATATTGCGTCCGCCATCTTAGTTTTATAAATTTTGATAATATTCAAAATCAATTATCTCAAAACAATCATTGTACTCATTTTCATTAAAATCCATTGCAATCGAGAAATCTTGGTCGCCATATTGCGTCCGCCATCTTGGATTTGTAAATGTTGGTAATATTCAAAATCAGTGACCTCAAAACAATCATTGTACTAATTTTCATAAAAATCGCTTCAAATTTAAAATTGTCAACCGGCATCTTGGATCCGCTATTGTGTATATCCAAAAAAAATTAGCCTACATATATGTTAAGTTGGAATATGTACTATCTCCGGAAAAAAAATGAAAAATATCGATGCAAATACATAATTGGCGAAATTGGGCTGTCCAAAAAGAACCGAGACGGCATTAACACTTAACTGCCGTGATTTGTGCATCGATTAATCGAATAAACGTTTTGCTTTGTCAGTGCTGGAAATGAAGAAAAGTTCGCTTGTTGGTTATATTTTGGTCGAATGTCTACTCACAACAGACCATATGATGAATACTTGCTATGTTATATTAGAATTAGGCGATACCTAATTCTAATATATCTGGCATCAGTAAAATGCGTTTCCTTTCCTATCTCTTTTCCTATTGTAAATTTCTATTGCTACTGTAAATCATTAGGAAATAAAGGTGACTTTACTTCTGAACCTTAGTTCAGAACACACGCGTTTCAATTCTATAAGAACACACTATACTTGCTCTATGCAACAAGTTAATTATGGCATTTTCAACAAAGTTGGTTCATTTAAAAAACACAAAAACCTTTCTCATTGCATGGAATATTATTTGACACTAGATTTACCAGCGCGAAAGCCTGTAATTTTTATAACTTTCGGTACCTTTAAAGTGTTATGTTCTTACATTTAAATTAGTAACTATAAATGGTAAACAAGTTTTTGATATGTTGTAATTTTGAATCTTAATAAACTTTGGGATAATTCTTAGGAGATAACTTTACAAAATTTAATCAATTCAGAGAATAAATTGAGTACCAGTCAATTTGACTGGGCTTGGTAAATCTAGTGTTAAAAGCAACGAATTTTTGACGAGCTAGATGATTATTTTGTGTGCGCTTTAGGATATGCCTTCTCCAAATGCGGCGAACATCCCTTCTCTGCCAATGTCACTAGATTTAAATTCATGCGGAAATATCGACATTTTAGTTATATAGTTTTGATAATTTAGAAAATATGTAATAAGCAAAATATTAAATTTACCTTTCATTTTAGGAAACTCAACAGTGCTCAATGTGGATATTTTAGTTGAGTCTGTGCCGTCCGTCTGCTGTAAGGGTGATGCTTCATTAAAATAATTGCCTTGGAGAACTTTTGGAATGCCGGAATGAAATTTCTTATTTATTTGTTTAGGTAATTTTTTTGGAAACAATCCTATTACGCCAGAAAATAGCAGCATTGTTGAACCCAAAATCATCCATCCGAACCACCAAGCGCCCAACCATCTTGCATCGTTCTTGTCAATTAGGGGTGTTTTGGTAGGATCAATATACATGTTGAGACATGCATATCCTATAAATAAGAAGAGTTCAGGAATTCACAAAAAAAAAAAAAAAAAAAAAAAAATCAATATAAATAAAAAAGGGAGCCTTTTTTGACTTACATACTATATATAGATGATTGTAGCAAAAAATGTAGTTGAAATATTTATATTATAAGCCCTTACGCTTATAATATAAATATTTCAACTACATTAGTTAAAAAAACGATTTTTCCATAATAAAGTATGATCTTAAGACTTACCTAGCTGAAATCCAAACACTGGTCCAATTAATCTTAAAGCCATAGCAAAGGACAACATGAGGGGAGTGTTTGTCTTTTTTGTGTTATCGTCAATATAGGTATGCCCCAATGAATAGTACAAAGTATTTCCAATTCCCAAAACAAATTGGCTCAAAAATATTAGTATAAGTGGAAAAACTGTAATTAATTGATCACATTCCTTTTCAAATTGCGATTCGAAGCATAAGTGTTGACCTTAACAAACAAAAAATATTTATAACAATGCAACTTATATATCAAGAGAAATTATTCCACCTACAACCAGTGAGATACTATTGTTAAATTTTTCTCCATATTCCTTGGTGAGCTGCAATGATTCTTCTCCGGCTCCATATATAAAGTGAGGTAGCGCCAAAATAAAACACGATGCCGCACAGCAAACCATTCCCCACGCTATCCATCTTGGTCGATTTCGCTGTCCGCCAGCGTACGAGAGTATTAACGACAGTAAAATTTGCGATATTTCATTGCCACTTAAGACGATCCCTGAAACGATCATGTTAAATTGGTTGATCAATCCTGAAAATGGTGTGCAAAGGTAAAATTATGAGGTTACCTGTTGTTTGGCTAGGTATTTTAAATCTCTTTTCAATGGTGGTCAGTGTCACTATAAAGTACATGTAAGACATTGCTTGAACCGTACCGAGCATTCCATATACGATCAAAAACGTTTTCGTGTTGGCGAACCTTTGGAGCCATTTTGGGTGCCAAAACGACAGCCCACATAAGCTATCTTGCCGCATTGTATGTTCAGAAATTCTCTTCTCCCTGGATGACAAGTGATAGATATTTATTTATGTTTAGCTAAATATTTGATTAATATTTAGAAAAGTATGGAAATGTACACTCGTGTGTGGTAAAATGTGTATGATCAAAGCGTGAATCAAGCATGAGAAATGTATGAATTATGAAAATGTACGACCGTAAACGCGTTTTTCTCGTAACTACATTTTTCAAATTTGCTGCAGTTATAACTCAAAGAACACATTTCCCAGACTCGATAATAGAAGATGTTGGACCCTCTAGAGTCTAGGGGATCACTGGAACTTGGTCCTGAGATCCCCTTACGGGCCAGCAGCCTCTCTGGTCGCACCTTTACCCCAAGAAGAATTGAGTTGGCAATTCACTCATTCGAAGCCTTCAAATCTCCTGGAGGAGATGGCATCTTCCCAGCTCTACTGCAAAAGGGCCCGAGAGAAGAATTAATACGAGCCATTATCAAAGTGACAAGAGCCAGTTTAACATTAGGAATAATCCCTGATGGGTGGAGGGATGCAAGGGTTGCTTTTATACCGAAGGGCGGAGGGAGAAATCCCTCCGAGCCCAAGGCCTATCGAACCATTAGTCTAACCTCCTTCCTCCTTAAAACCATGGAGAAGGTGTTAGACAACCACATACGTAATACGTAATACTGCATTACGTGAGGCTCCACTACACCCAAACCAGCAAGCTTACCAGGGGGCCAAATCAACCATTACCGCCCTCCATAGCCTGGTTACAAAAATAGAAAAGTCACTTAAGGGGGTATTCTAGTGTAGAGGCACGAATTTCGGCCGTTTTTTCAAGTTTCGTAAAAAAAGAACAAAAAATATTTTTACCATCCAATTTTTTCTTATTTGCTTATTGATATTTTAAGAATACATAAAAATTAAATGAAAAAAAAAAAACAAAAATTCCAGAAGTTATCGGCTGGCAGAGTGGGGGATCAAAAAAAAAGGGGGTGCGACGGCGGTAAAAATTACAACCGTTCTAGTTAACTGAAACAAAAAAATCCAACGGATTCTTAATTAGTAATGTTGTCGCTATCGCAACAACCTCAAAAAAGTAAAAAAAAAAGTTTTTTTTTTTCACAAAATGGCGGCCGGTTAAAAAAAAAATTTTTTTTGCGATTTTTTCAACAGTTTTAAATTTTTTTTAAATATTATAAATCAAAATTTTCAACTTTTTTGAGGTTCTTACGATAGAGGGATATATAAAGAACGTTCACAACAAATTTCAAGTAAATCGGTTCAGTAGATCTCGAGATATCCTTACCGCCAACTCGAAAAAAGTAGTTTCGAGAAAAACGCGTTTAAAGTTTAGAGTAAAGTTTCAAGCAGTTGCGCTCATACAATCGTACGGTATACTTAAATATTTTTAATCGGCGATCCCTGCTCCATACAAGGGACCTTCCTCCCGTTCAAAATCTTCAATATATAGGTATAAAATACAAAAGAAGTTTCATGGGGGAATTTATCCGCAGGTACTCGGGCCGCGCCTACCGTGTATTGTTCAATTCATTCCGGTCGGACCAGTTTGGTTGTCGCTTTACCAAAATCGCTATAACTAGGTAAATAATTGAAATTTTGAAAAATCCCTTTGAAGGCATATTCTTGAATGTTTAAACTTTATAAATGTGGAAAAAAAAGTTTTCGATTTTTTCGAATTTCTGCACTAGAATACCCCCTTAAAGGGAAAGAAACAGCCCTATGTATTTTCCTAGATATAGAAGGAGCTTTCGACAACACCTCCTTCGAATCTATGGAAAAAGCAGCCGTCAGAAAAGGTATTGATACCCAGACGGTGAACTGGATCAAAGCCATGTTAGGTTGTCGCAAGATCACGGCAAACTTGTGCGGGGCATGGGCCACAAGGGGCTGCCCCCAAGGAGGGGTCCTGTCTCCGCTCCTGTGGTCAATCGTCGTTGACGGACTTCTAGAAAAGTTGACAAATGCCGGGATAGAATGCCAAGGTTATGCGGATGACATTGTCATTATCATCCAGAGCAAAGAGGACCGCGTGCTATCACGCAAAGCCCAGATGGCTCTAAACCTTGTGTCAGACTGGTGCCAGGAGGTTGACCCTAAAGTCAATCACAATAAAACAGTAGTAGTACCCTTTACCAGAAGGATAACCACGATTGGGTTAACCACAGAGACGAAATATCTAGGAGTTACGCTAGATCAACGCCTCACTTGGGACACCCACCTAAATAAAACAGTAGAAAAGGCTACACGAGCCATATGGACAGGACATGTCGTCGACTGTTTGGAAAAAAGTGGGGGCTAAAGCCTAAAATGATACTATGGTCATACGAGGCGATAATAAGACCCATTGTTACCTATGCAGCAGCCATATGGTGGAACAAAACGAAGCAGTCTACGGCAGTTGCCACACTTAACAGAGTGCAAAGACTTGCATGTATTCGAATCACAGGGGCCATGAAAACATACCCAACTGCGGCTTTAGAAGTGCTGCTAGACCTTTTACCGCTCCACCTATACATACAAAAGGAAGCGGCTAGCAACACACTAAAACTTCAAATAACAGGTCACCTTAATGAAGACCGAATTTGGACGTACCATTCAAAACTTAATAAATGACCGACAGTGGTGGAGAGAAAATAAAAACCCCGCCCGACTGGGTGTCTCTGCGCGGTATACAGACGGCTCTAGATGCGACGGATTCTCCGGAGCGGGTATCTTGGGACCCAATTGGCAGATCTCTTTGGCCTTAGGGAGAACTCCCACGATATTTCAGACTGAGATAATTGCTATAGATACCTGCGCCCGAACCATCTTAGGAAAGGGAATGAGAGGTGCTAAAATATGGATTTTGAGCCAAGCAGCGATTAGAGCGCTCTCTAGTTATATTATAGGGTCGGATCTGGTTTGGTGTTGCCTGTCAACGTTAAAAATACTTGCAAAGTCCAATAGGCTTACCATAGCCTGGGTACCGGGCCATGAAGGAATAATTGGTAACGAGAAGGCGGATGAACTTGCCAGAAATGGAGCTAAATCCGGTTTCATCGGACCAGAGCCTTACTGTTGCCTTGCCAGGAGCTACTATAGATCCTACCTCAGGCTATGGGAAAAAGACAGTAAAGCCATGCATTGGAATAATCAAACCGGACTAAGGCAAGCAAAAAGATTCATCCACCCCCCAGAGCAGAGGACGAGGAAAATCTTACTGCTCAACAAGCCGGATCTAAAAATCATCACCGACCTACTAACGGGACACTGTGCCTTAACCCTTTATAGCCCAAGATCATAAAACATTAAAATTATGTTAAAAATCGACAGGTTTAGGGAAATAAAAAATACATATTTCTCAGAACTTAAAAAATATGTATTATTAATTATTTATTTCACATTTAAGGGAGTGTAACATTACTGTAAAATTGAGTTAAACGTAAACAAAAAAAAACTAATTTGGTATGGAAGGAACATATTCATTCACTTATCTATAGGTTTCCAAGAAAATAACACAATTTTACACACTTTTTGTATTTTTTTTGTAAAATTTAAAATTTGCTCGAATTTCCACTTGTCACTTTCAATTACGGGCGAAATTCTAATCGATTAACTGTTAACAGTTTACGCTGTCTATGATGATTTCCGTGGATACTACATTGTTCAATAATATGTGACAGCAAAGTGGCGCCGATTTGAATGAACTAAATACATTCGGTGCGTATTCTAGCGGGATTTTTGAGGTTTGTTACAGAAATGTCACATGGGGCTATAAAGGGTTAAAATACCATCTTAAAAAGATAGGTGTAGACTGTAGAGGATGATGATTATTCCGGAGCCACTAATTTCGAATTTTATCAAAATTATCAAATCCAAGATGGCGACCAAAGTGGCTCGATTTCAACGGATTGTAATGGAAATTAGTACAGTGATTATTCTGAGACCACTAATATCAAAATTTCCAAATGCAAGATGGCGGACACAACATGGCGTCCAGAATGTCTCGATTTCGACGGATTTTAATGAAAATTGGTACAATGATTATTCTGAAGCTACAAATTTCGAATATTATCAAAATTTGTAAATCCAAGATGGCGGGTCTAATATGAGACCAAATTTCTTGATTTCAACGGATTTTACTGAAAATTAGTACAATGATTATTCTGATTCTACTAATTTCGAATATTAGCAAAATTTCCAAACTCAAGATATCAAGCGGATCCAATATGGCGACCAACATTTCTCGATTTCAATGGATTTGAATGAAAATTGGTACAATGATTATTTTAAGGCCACTAATTTTGAATATTATTAAGATTTGGAATTTCAAGATAGCGTATCCATAAAGAGGTTTTCGTGTTGAAACAATTTCTAGGATATAACAAACTAGAACATTTGAGAAGTGTTTAATTAGTAAGTATTTACCCAACGCCGTGTGAAACCGGGTAACCCAGCTAGTAATAATAATAATAATAACTCAAAGACAAATAATCCAATCGATTTGATTCTTATTGCAATTTCTTTTATATATGTTTCTCGATACCATGAACCTCCTGAAACTCCGCCATTTTGTTAAATTTCAATATTTTTTTCGATCGAGGGTCAAGGTACGGGCAATACCTCCTAGTTTAATAAAAAATTGTTTTTTTTTTTTATTTCAGCTACTGTGAAGGTTGCTATCACTGCAGCAGTGCGGGGGATTTTTTTTTTTTTTTGAGTCTTGGGAGATTGCAGACAACTCGCTGAATTTTACATTTTTTGGTCCACAATTTTTACAATGTATTAATTACACAGGTTTACAAAAAAAAAAAGTTGATGTTCTTTTGACCAGACCATCTCATTTTTATGTAAATCGACGCCCTGAATCCGAATCCGAGGTCCGTTAACCTCCATCACGTCAGGTTCAAGGTCATTTCAAGGTCAAATTGAGAAAAACCCACTAAATAGGTCTGAAAAAGAGGACTTATAGGTTTTTGGGGCCGCTGAATCCGAATTCGTGATTTGTTTAACTCCCAAAGGTCAGCCAGAGGTTATTTCAAGGTGAAATTAGGAAAAATCCACCAAATAGGTCTGAAAAAGAAGATATATAGGTTTTTGGGGTCACTGAACCCGAATCCGTGATTTGCTTAAGCCCCCAAGGTCAACCAGAGGTCGTTTCAAGGGCAGTTCAAGGTGAAACTGGGAAAAATCTCGTCTTTTCCATATTTGAACTTGGAATGACTTCGAAACGACCTCAGGCTGACCTTGGGGATTAAGTAAACCACGAATTCGGATTCAGCGACCCCAAAAACGTATACATCTTCTTTTTCAGACTTATTTAGTTGATTTTTCTCAGTTTTATCTGGAAATGCCCTTGAAACGACCTCTGGTTGACCTGGGGGGCTTAAGCAAATCACGGATTCGGGTTCAGTGACCCCAAAAACCTATACATCTTCTTTTTCAGACCTATTTAGTGGATTTTTCCCAATTTCACCTTGAAATGCCCTTGAAATAACCTCTTAAACAAATCACGAATTCGGATTCAGCGGCCCCAGGAACCTATAAGTCCTCTTTTTCAGACCTATTTAGTGGGTTTTTGTCAATTTGACCTTGAAATGACCTTGAACCTGACGTGATGGAGGTTAACGGACCTCGGATTCGGATTCAGGGCGTCGATTTACATAAAAATGAGATGATTTGGCAAAAGAACATCAACTTTTTCCGCTTAGTGGATTTTTCCCAATTTCACCTTGAAATGCCCTTAAAACGACCTTTGGCTGACCTTGGGGGCTAAGCAAATCACGAATTCGGAATCAGTGACTCCAAACACCTATACATCTTCTTTTTCAGACCTATTTAGTGGATTTTTCCCAATTTCACCTTGAAATGCCCTTGAAATAACCTCTGGCTGACCTTTGGGAGTTAAACAAATCACGAATTCGGATTCAGCGGCCCCAAAAACCTATAAGTCCTCTTTTTCAGACCTATTTAGTGGGTTTTTCTCAATTTGACCTTGAAATGACCTTGAACCTGACGTGATGGAGGTTAACGGACCTCGGATTCGGATTCAGGGCGTTGATTTACATAAAAATGAGATGGTCTGGTCAAAAGAACATCAACTTTTTTTTTTTTGTAAACCTGTGTTATATATCCACAAATATATCCTTAAAACATTCCATGCAATAGTTTTCTTCCCAAAAGTCGTTTTTTTTAGGCAGTCACACTAGTGGTGCCTTTTAAGACGCAGTTAGGCCGTGAAGTAGAATTTGCGCATGTCACAATCGCCTCGAAATAACATTGTGAATAACATTGCTTTTTATGGTATGCAACACCATGCGCCTGAACTGCTAAACTATAACTTTTTATTAATTATAACTTTGGAGGAATACCTTTCTTAGGGCCCGCGAAACATTATAGTGTCAAGAACAATATATTGGGTGTGGGAAAAAGTTCTTGGCGTTAGTTCCCGATAGATTGCAAATAACTCAGGGAACACCGCCGCGACGCCACGCTCGTTGGAAAGGTGACAGTCCGAGCGTTGCTTTGAGTGTGTAAACATCGAAATTGGTGCATTGGTTGGAGTGTTGTTTGCGTTTGAAAATGGAGATAAATAATGAAATATTGTGCCATATTTTGCAATATTATTATGACAAAGGGAATAACGATGCGCAGTCTTGTGGACAAATTTATGCTGGTTACGGCGAAGGTACTTTATCGAAATCTGCTGAACAGAAATGGTTCGCTCGCTTTCGTTCTGGTAATTTTGATGTGACAGATGAGTCACGCCCTGGCCGTCCAATCACTGAAAAACAGATGAAATTGTTGAAAAAGTGCAGCAAGCTAAGCATAACAACAGTGTCGATATTGGTATGGAGCTAGGCATTGACCACATTGAACCATTTACGCAAAGCTGGCTACAAGAAGATGTGTGGGTTCCTCATAAATTGAGCGCAAAAACTTTGATAGACCGAGTTAACATCTGCGATGCGCTGCTGAAACGCAATGAAATCGAGCCAATTCTGAAGCGTCTAATAACCGGTGATCAAAAATGGAACACATACGACAATCGGAAGCGTAAAAGATCGTGGACAAGGGATGGTAAGCCGTCACAAGCGCTCTCGAAGCAAGGATTGACGCCGAAAAAGGTGATGCTGTGTGTGTGGTGGGATTGGAACGGGATCGTCCACCATGAGCTACTTCCAGTTGGTCAGACGATTAATTCTCAAGTCTACTGTGGACAACTAGAGAGATTACGACAGGCAATTGAAAGAAAACGGCCCGAATTGAATAATAGGAAAGGCGTTGTCTTCCATCACGATAGCGCACATCTTTGATGACTCACCAAAAATTGCGAGATTTTGGTTGGGAGGTTTTAATGCATCCACCATATAGTCTAGACATAGCACCCTCTGACTATCACTTGTTCCGATTCCTCCAGAATTCTCTCAATGGAATTAAGCTGGTTTCAAAAGAAGCCTCTGAAAACCACTTGATTCAGGTTTTCAATCTGAAACCACGGAAGTTCTTCACCGATGGCATCATGATTCTACCCGAAAAATGTTGAAACATTGTCGATAATAATGGAGCACATTCAGTTTAAATAAATTCATTTCCACACTATAAGAAAACCAGTTGAATTTTACTAAAAAAACGCCACAAACTTTTTTCCCACACCTAATATTACAGATTTTTGCACTTAAAAATAACTCTAGCCACTTCTTCGAACAAAACAGCCGTGAATTATTACACAGAGTGATCCAAAAATGTGGAAACGGCAAAATAATTTTGGGGAATGCATTTTGGGGAATGCATTTTGGGGAAAAGGGTTTTAGACAAACGTTTTAGGATTTTTCCCTGGCTATTCAATGGTGACCTTAGATTGGACCTTGACCGTGACCTTCAAGATCATTTCAAGGTCAAGTTGACTTTTTCAAATGGGAACCCATATTTTTGACCACGGAAATAAAAAGAGCGGGAAATTCTACGTTCAGCTATGATCTTGAGCAACTTGAACCTTTGACCTCTGAAGGTCATATCAAGGGAAGACCAAAGTACCTGAACAGCAGAATAACTCGCAAGGAGTGGATTTTCGGAAAAATGCTTCAAACGAAAGTTGTAGGGTTGTTGCTTGACTATCCGGCGGCATTTGATCTAGAGTCTAGACCATGACCTTCAAGGTCATTTCGAGGTCAAGTTGGTTTTTTTAAATGAGGAGACATTCCCATGTCTCCAGAAATGGAAAGACAGAAAACTCTGCATCCAAAGATGACCTTATCTCTGGCTTGACCACGGCCTTCAGGGTCATTGCAAGGTCGAGTTGATTTTATGGGTGGGAACTCACATTTTTGACCACTGAAATGGAAAAACCTCAGGGTGATGGTGATATCTGACAGTAAAATTCTCCGCTCTTCCCATTTTCGTGGTCAAAAATATGAGTTCCCATTTAAAAAAATCAAGGATGTCGAGATTCTGGCTCTGGTTTTTCGATTTCTGCAGCCTGCCCATTTTAAAAATCATCTTGGCCTCGAAATGACCTTGAGGGTCACGGTCAAGGTCAAATAGAAGATAGAAGGTCAAATCTAGGGCCGCCATTGAATATCCAGGGAAAAATCCTAAAACTTTTGTCTAAATCCTTTTTCCCCAAAATTAATTCCTCGGAGGTTATTTTGCCGTTTCCATATTTTTGGATCACCCTGTAGTTTTGCTACAGCTCAACATTGCATTTTGTGGCACTGTGTTGGCGCTCTCCTAGTCGTGCTTTTTCCATAGGGACAGTTGAAAACTTGAAGGGATGCTTCACACATTTAAGGGTTAAGCCAAAACCCCCGGGAATACATATAAGCACAAGCCGTGAAGTAGAAGATCGGAAGTATGCTACTCCAATCGCCTGCTAAACTATAATTTTTAAGCGAAAATGATGTTCTATTAATTATAACTGTGAATGAATACCTTTCTTCATTTCAAAAGTATTAATCTCCAGAACAAATTAAGATATCGCTATAATTCTTTTTTTAAGTTGAAGCTGAGACTATGTAGATTACTGCAAAAATAACCAGATCCGACACTTTGAATTTTCAAAATCTGACTTCAGATTCGTGATCAGCGACCCCAAAAGCCTTCAGTTAGTATATTATACTAAAAATTAATTTAAGCTCGAATTTTGTTGTTCAAAGGGTTAAAAAGCGTATACGAGCACCGAAATTCTTAATTTTTCTGAAAACTGGAGGATGACACGTAATTTTGATCTCCGATTCATGATCAACAGGTAAAAGTACATCAGATAGTATGTATGGCATTTAAAATAAAGACCAATTTCTTTGTTGGGGTGTGCTTATTTAATTTTTCACAATAAATTCAACTTTGAGGTTATGTTCCAAAGTGTTTATTTTCTTTTCAACCATTCTGGTTATTTTTGCGGTAATCTACATAGTCTCAGCTTCAATTAAAAAAAAAGAATTACAGCAATATCTTAATTCGTTCTGGAGATAAATATTTTTGAAAAAAAATTCGCCAAATAGTCCACTGTGCGACGTGGGAACATACCGCTAGGAAGGCAAACTTTCAAACCTTTAAAAAGTACTTATTCATAATTTTATTTGATTTAAATTTCAATCTTTAAAGAAGTAAACGGATAGCTTTATTCCAATTAAACAATATAATCATTCCATATCGGCAGCAAATTGTAAACAAATATCTTCATCAAATATTTTGAAATTTAAATCAATAAATCCATGATAAATTAGATTGATTTATAAGTGAGTTATCACTAATATCGTAAATATTAGGTATGGCGACATACTAGGAGAAAATGTAAAATTCAAAGAATATATATTATATTCTGAGTTTGGGTAAGTTTACCATTCGGGGTAAACATTTGTGAACAAGAATTGTAGATGGTAGCTACTCGTATCGCGAAATGTTCTTTAATTTTACTTTGTCCGTCACAACAGTCCATTTCCATTTATAAAGATGGTTTACTAAGTTTCAGTTAACAAATTGGAGTATAAAGCTACCTGCTTGTTCTTAAACATTAAACATAATGAATGAAGTCGAGTAAATTTCTGTAGTGATATCTGAATTAAGGAAAATGAAATTTCGGATCCACTATATTGACAAAAATAGCGGAACTTTCTAGGATTATGAGTATTTAAGATTTTACGAGTCACTGATTTTAAATTCCTAGACTAATACGCAAAAAAATAATTTAATCGACTTGGTAAAAATAAAATAAATGTAAAAAGAAAAAAAAAAACCGGTTTACTTCCAAAATTTCATTAGGGTTGGAGTACTTTTCCTCAAAGTTTGAGACAACAAAGTAATATCTTATATTATATTTAGAGGTAACAAAAACAGTTGATAGTAAAGCCATTATAAAAAAACAGTTTATTTTAAAAACCAATATTCAGACGGCGGGCTGACGGGCCCCCTCAGAACTGCTGACAAAAATTAAATTTATGATTAATTGTTAGGGTCGTATGATACTAGAGGTGATCCAAAAGTAATGATAAACTGGTATTTGTAATGTATAGATCGATAAGATGTGTTGTGATTTGGGTTAATCATAGCTTCAACAGCTGAACATAAAGAAATTATAAAAATAGCGCCCCATTGATGGGAAGTACATATGTACATTCATTTGAATATGAACAGTCGGCGGGGACACTGCACCTTCGTGGCAAACGAATAAAAATAAAATAAAATATTGGACGCTTGAATTTAAACGCGGTTGTACAAGCATTTCTGATGAAGAATATCCAGGTCTTCCAAGTAAGGTCACCATACCAGAAATGATTGAGTAAATCCACGATGTGGTAATGAATGATGGACACGTGACAACTTCAAAAGAATGTTTAGCTTTATTGAAGCGCAATCCCAAGGATTTTGGGCATCGATTCATAACTGTGGACGAAACATGGATCCATTAATGTACACCAGAGACCAAGCAACAGTCGAAACAGTAGACTTCTCGTAGCGAATCGCCTATTTCGAAGGTTTGGAGATATTCTTTATTCAGAAGGAATCCAAAAATCGGGCCAACGTTAGACTATAATCAAGGAAACGTTCTCAGGTGTGTCTCACCGATTTTGATGAAATTGAAATAAGTTATAGAGTACCGAAGAATAAGAGACATGTATTTTTTTTTCTGCTGATACGCACATTTAGGGGGTGAAAACCACCCCTAAAATTTACCCCCAAAAACAGTTTTTCCTAAATATTTCAAGTTCTAATGAATTTTTTCGAATGAAATAAAATGGAAATGATGTCTCATAAATAAACTAACCTTTTTTAAGTAATCCAGTTCCCGGGGGTGGCAGCCCTTATTTTTTATTGCAGAAAAACGATTTTATTTTATATTTTTGCGTCACAAAAATAACAGTTTTAGTAAAAAATCATTGAAAAATATCTTCAGACATCAGTTTTTTCATGAAAACCAGTATTAAGGGGTTATTGGAGTCGCTGATTACGAATGTTAAATTTAAAAAATTCAAAATGGCGGATCCAACATGGCGGAAAAACTTTCAAAAAATATGCCAATTTTTATTAAAATAACGATACATAAAAGTACCCCCTAAATGTGCGTATCCGCAGATTAAAAAAAAATACGTGTCTCTTATTACTCTCTAACATATTTCAATTTCATCAAAATCGGTGAGACACAACTGAGAACGTTTCCTTGTAAGTGTATCGAGACAAAAGGCGAAAAATACGTTGAAAAATAAAATGAATTTTACCCAAAAAAATTGATTTCTGGTCAACTTGGTACTCAACGACTTTCATACAAGTTTTAATAGTGATTTAATACTCTAACTGATGATTACAGATCAAAATTCCAAGTTCTATAATTGCGGTAAACAGTACATAAGTTTCGTTGAATGTTTTTTTTAAATATGAGCATGTGTACTGTGCGTAGTAATTACATTAAAACGCAATATTTACTATTTATGTTTGTAAATTATTTAAATAGCTCATCAAACTCTCAAATCAAAACGAACCTCAAGAAAAATTGATTGTCTTAATTGCTAAGCATTGGATTAATATCAGAAAAATTTTCACGTCGCCGACTTCAAACATCTGATCTGATCGTAGGATTCAGTACTGAAAGTTGTAACAGAGGATTTTTAAATAAAAGTATTTAATATTTTTCGGGTGTGGTTCGTTTTTTTAAAGTGTTTTATTTGCATATTTCAAAAAATATATTTTGCCGTCATTAAACACGTTCTCGCGTGTGAATTGCGCTTTTGATTTTATTAGTCATAGGCACAGTGATATTATTCGAGTTTGTGTACTGGCTATTCAATGGTGATCTTAGATTTGACTTTGACCATGGCTTTGAAGGTCATTTCAAGGTCAAGTTGACTTTTTTAAATGTGAATCCATATTTTTGACCACGGAAATGGAAAGAGCTAACAATTTTATGTCCGACTATGACCTTCACCATGACCTCGAAGGTCATATCAACTGAAGATGGTTCTTTAAAGGGAAACCTGCATTGTTGCTGCGGATTTGGAAGAAGCAGAAGTCTTGCGTCCGAATGAGACCTTGACCACAACCTTGATCTTGACCATGACCTCGAAGGTCATATCAAGGTCAAGGTGGTTTTTTGAAGGGGAAACCATATTTTGGCCACGGAAATGGAAAGATTATGACCTTGACCATGACCTCGAAGGTCATATCAAGGTCAAGATGGTTCTTTAAAGGGCAACGTAAAATTTTCCGCTCTTTCCATTTCCGTGGCCAAGAAAATTGTTTCCCCTTCAAAAATCCACCTTGACCTTGATATGACCTTCGAGATCATTGCCAAGGTCAAGGTCACATTTGGACGCAAAACTTCCACTCTTTGGACGCAAAACTGCCACTCTTTCTCTGCAGTAACAATGAAGGTTCCCCTTCAAAGAGCCATTTTGACCTTTATATGACCTTCGAGGTCATGGTTAAGACCATAGTTGGACGTAAAATTCTTCGCTCTTTCCATTTCCGTGGTCAAAAATATGGGTTCCCATTTAAAAAAGTCAACTTGACCTTGAAATGACCTCCAAGGCCATGGTATAGGTCAAATCTACGACCACCATTGAATAGCCAGGGAAAATTCCCAAAACGTTTGTCTAAAACTTGTTTCTCCAAAATGCATTCCTCGAAAGTTATTTAGCCGTTTCCATACTTTTGGATCACCCTGTATATACCCTAAATACCAATTTTCATGGAAATCTCTTCATGATCAACTTATGGTATAAGGACAAATTTCCAAGAATTTAAGCTAAGTATTGCGCACACATTAATTGATTGATCTGCTATGATATTGTACTACATCAAGTAATTGTTCTGTTTGCGGAAAATCTGAGAAAGTAGATTGTATTCTTTCTGGTTAATTCACCACTGTTACCCACTTATCAACAAAATTCTGTTAAAGCTGTCTTTTTAAATTTCTGACGGCACTTTTTAATTGATTTCAACGCGATTTAGCACATTTAGTGCACCCAAGTTATATTATAATTTAGGCCCAACCTTAAAACACTATAACTATAATTTAAATATTAAAACGAAAATCGAAATCATTCATAAGTAGGTACTCAAAACTTAACATCACTAGAAACGACGCGAAATACAGACATAAATTTTTTTAAAAATTATTTTCTAGCATAAAAAAATAAGGAGGTAGGAATATTTTCAATTCATTTTCTTTATTTTAAAAGAATGTGAGTAAGACAACCATTCTCTCAATTCGCTCAATTTATTTGAAAACAAAAGAAAATCGCGGTAGTTTAATGTGTGAAGTTAACCATAAGTTAGCACGAAATATATCAACTTCTGTTTTGCTATCTATACTAAGACATTGTGAATGTTATCAAAAATGAGTTTTAATTCCCAGATAGATTTAAAATTTGTTAGAATCATTGTACAACTTTACCTTCACAGGTACTAAGCTCACTTTATATCTACGTAATCAAAATAACTAAGAAATTTACTATATTTTTATATTGAAATACGACTGTTACTAGAAAGATGATATCCACACAAAAATTGCTGGTTGCAATAACTCCCTCAAGAACTTTTTTCTCAATTGTTACATCATCTTAAGATTATAATCCGAGTTACAATTGGATTGCACGATCACAGCACACACAATATAGAAAGTTCACTCGAAATATACTCGAAGAACTTGGGTTTAACCACTAAATTCAAATTGAATTTAAACAAAATTATATTAATGTTGGCATTTGCTGCTGTTTTCCGGGCGCCACTAAACATACATATAAACCGTGCCGCTTCCTCTGGTCGTAGACTACCAATTGGACTGTCAGCGCGAATCAAATGAAAATGATTTTGATTTATAGTCGTCACTATCACTTGTCTAATCAACGTTAATCGCCGCAACCATAGTCTCAGCTTTATTTGTGGAGGGCTTCCATATGAATATACCTGAAGTGTCTTTTTTATGTTTTAATAAGGCAGTCTGTAGTAGTCTGTAAAAGGTCTAGATTAAGGACTGACCGATATTAAATTATCGAGACAGTCGATGATTTTTCAAGCCCTTATCACGTTTACAATTTTTTTGCGATAAAGCTTGACTAAATTTATTAGAGATAATAACATTCTCCAGGTAAGCTCTATATACCAGTGACAATGGCAATTCTCTACTTTGTTGTTGGAAGCACATAGTAAACATAAGTATTTATGGGGTCTGTTTTGGTGTAAGATCTTATTTGTCTTTTCATTTTATCTTTTCCAAGTTAACTTGATTGATCCTCTTCGAAAGATTGCTTGATCAAATACAAGATTCAAGCATTTTCGACATAAAATTTGCGCAAAAAATATTTCAAATTTATCGATTTCGTAGCTTTGGAAATTAACTTCATAATTCAAAATTCTGTTCCTTTAAACAAATAACAAAAAATATATATACAGGGTGTCTAGGAAGTAGAGCGCCAAAATTAAGGGCATGGTAGCTTGGGTCATGACCTATCAGAATATCAAAATATTACCTTAGTGAAAACCTCACCGTTTTCGAGATATTTGGGTTTTTATGAAAAATTCAATTTTCACTACCTTTTGTCAGATTATTTAGTAGGTGCAAATAAAAAGACATGTTATCATTTTTTTTTTCGCTAAAATATTCTAGATAAGTTGCCATACCTGGTAAGCATGTCATTTTTTACATGACCGTCGCGAAAAAAATAATTAAATTTGATTAATTTTGGCGCACTACTTCCTGGACACCCTGTATACAGGGTGTTCAGCGGTGGGAGGGAAATTTTGTAGGAGGTGAAAAGTCGGACGGAGACAAGCAAAAAATCGTATGGGTGGGGGGGGGGGGGGGGCGAGGGGTACCTCGTACCGTTTGTCAGTTACAGGGTGATTCTTAAATCAGGATTTTGCCTTACATGGGAACCGCTCATGTATTTTTATCCCTTTTTCTACGCATCGCAGCGACCCCAAACCGATCTCAAAAAATCACTATTTCGAAGCCCTTTCCAAAAAGGTCAACAACACCTCACCAACCCTTTGGCCACAAGAAAAAATTAAGATAAAATGCCAGAATTCAGTGTTGAAGAGTATGCCGATATAATTTACGTGTACGGTTTAGTAGAAGGAAATGATAGTGAGGCCGTACGAGAATACCAAAGGAGATTCTCGAATCGGCGTGTACCCGACAGAAGGGTATTTTCAAGGACTTTCAGAAGGTTAAAAGAAACCGGAAGTGTAACCGCCCCCAGAGCAGAAACGCGGTCAGGAAAATCGGCCGATTCAGCGGACCCCGACCAACAAATCCTCAACATCGTCAGGAACAGCCCTGTAATAAGCATCAGGCAGGTGCCACGAAGGTCAGGATTGTCTTCAGGGAGAGTTTGGACCGTTGTGAACCGAGAGGGACTACATACATCCCTACCACCATATCCCGGTCCAAGCACTACAGGAAGGAGATTCCGAAAGACGATTGCAATTCTGCACTTGGCTGCTCGAGTCTGACATCGAAAACAGAAGGTTTCTAGACCGAAGTTTGTGGACGGATGAATCGCAATTTACCCGGGATGGCATCACAAACCTCCACAACCTCCACACCTGGTCAGATGTGAACCCACATAGGACAAGGTGTCGGTCCTTCCAGCAAAGATTTAGTGTCAATGTCTGGGCTGGCATCATCGGCAACCAGTTGATAGGACCCTTCATCTTGCTCCAAGTGCTGAATAGTCAGCTATATTCGGATTATGATGAAAGATGAAGTTTACTAAGTGGTTTTGACCGTTTTGGAAAGGGCTTCGAAATAGTAATTTTTTGAGATCAATTTGGGGCCGCTGCGATGCGTAGAAAAAAAGATAAAAATACAAGAGCAGTTCCCATATAAGGCAAAATCCTGATTTACGAATCACCCTATATATATATTATATATATAAATTATTATACAAGACCTAACAAGTTTTGTTTCATCTTTTTACGATTGAATTCAGTAATAATAATAAGTTATGACATAAAAATATCAGTGTACTTACTAGAAAAAAATTCAAGAGAGAACAAGAAATTCATACAAATATGCTCCACGCACTGAACTTTCATGCAGCAGTGTGAATCTTTCGGACGTGACATGGTTTTGCACAAACTATTAAAAAATTTTTTAGTATTTATTTTATCATTGAAAAAACAAAAATCTCAAAATTTACTAAAATTACTCTTTACTTCTAGCCAACATAAAATCTTCTTAGAAAAAAAAAACAACATTTATATAGGATGTTCGCTGGCAGATTTATGTTTTTAAAAGTGAATAACTCTAAAAGTTATAAACGGTGCAGGGGGAGAGTGGCGCGATTCGAAACATCGAGGGTTGGATTTGTCAGTCACAATGCCGCAGTGGTCGTGCGAGCACCGTGCGTACGTTATTGAGGTGTTTTTTAAGAGTGATGATTTTTACGTGCGAGTGCGCCGTCAATTTTGCTCTCATTACAATAGGCGACTGAGCGACGAATCAAATGTAAATTTGATTCGTTCGTGGGTGCAAAGGTTCCGCGAAACATCTTCAGCACTGAACACCTCTCAGCCCGGGTCCATAACGACAACAAGGACTACCGAAAAAATTCAAGAAGTGGAACGAAGCTTGCTTGTAATGAGAACAAAATTGACGGCGTGTTCGCACGTAAGAATCGTCACTCTTAAAAAACGTCTCAATAGCGTATGCACGGTGCTCGCACGACCACAGCCGCATTGTGACTGACAAATCTGCACTCACAATGTTTCGAATGGCGCCACCCACCCCCGCACTGTTTATAACTTTTTGAGTTATTCGCTTTTAAAAACATAAATCTGCCACGGACATCCTGAATAATATTAAATGTTGCGTTACTTAACGCTATTTATCCTGAAGGTAATAAGTCAAAAAGAGTTCAATTTAGTTTTGCAATTTCTATGGCGCAAAATCCCTATATATATATAAAAATGAAAGTACGTTTGTTTGTTTTTTTGTTTGTTTGTTTTTTTGTTTGTTTGTTTGTTTGTTTGTTGCTCAATCACGCCTAAACGCTTTCATCGATATTTTTCATTTTTTGTCCAAAGGTAGTACATATTCCGACTTAACATATAGACTAATTTTTTTCGGATAATACGTAGGGTTTCAAAATGGCGGCTCCAAGATTGCGGCTGAAAATTTTAAATTTGAAGCGATTTTCATGAAAATTGGTACATATGGGTTTTGCCGAATGGGGATTTCAAATCCGCTGTCCAAATTTAGAAATTCAAGATGGCGGACCCAATATGGCGACCAAGATTTCCTGATTTCAACGGATTTTAATGAAAATGAGTACAATAATTGTTTTGAGGTCACTGATTTGGAATATTGGCGACCATATTTCTCGATTTCAACGGATTTTAATGAAAATTAGTATAATGATTATATTGAGGTCACTGATTTTGAATGTTATCAAAATTTACAAATCCAAGATGGCGGACCCAACATGGTGACCAAGATTTCTCGATTTCAACGGATTTTAATGAAAATTGGTACAATGATTATTCTGAGGCCACTAATTTTGAATATTAGCAAAATTTCCCAATCCAACATGGCGGATCCAACATGATGACCAGAATGTCGCGATTTGAACGGATTTTAATGAAAAGTGGTACAGTGATTATTCTGAGGATACAAATTCCGAATATTATCAAAAGTTGTAAATCCAAGATGGCGGATCCAATATGGCAACCGAATGTCTCGATTTCAACGGATTTTAATTAAAATTAACACAATGATTATTCCGGAACCACTGATTTCGAATATTATCAAAATTTCCATATCCAACATGGCGACCAAAATTTCTCGATTTCAATGGATTGTAATGGAAATTAGTACAGTAGGATTATTTTGGGACCACTAATTTTGTATATTATCAAAATTTCTAAATGCAAGATGGCGGACCCAACATTGCGTCCAGAATGTCTCGATTTAGACGTATTTTAATGAAAATTGGTACAATGATTATTCTGAAGCTATAAATTTCGAATATTATCAAAATTTGTAAATCCAAGATGGCGGGTCCAATATGAGACCAAATTTCTTAATTTCAACGGATTTTAATGAAAATTAGTACAAAGATTATTCTGAGGCCACTAATTTCGAATATTAGCAAAATTTCCAAACTCAAGATGGCGGATCCAATATGATTTGAATGAAAATTGGTACAATGATTATTTTAAGGCCACTAATTTTGAATATTATTAAGATTTGGAAATTCAAGATAGCGGATCCATAAAGGGGTTTTCGGGTTGAAACAATTTCTAGAATATTACAAACTAGAACATTTGAGAAGTGTTTAATTAGTGAGTATTTACCCAACGCCGGGTGAAACCGGGTAACCCAGCTAGTAATAATTAAAACATATATAAACGGTCAAACCTTTAGGCTAAATTATACCACAGTAAAATTACTAAAATCTACCGAGGAAGTAAATATTCTATGGTAGAAGTTCTAGATTAACTGATACGTCACTAACATACACAGTATCGTCGTTGCGCGTGCAATACCGCGTAACAGCAAAAAGCGGAAAATTGAAATTTCGCGCCTGCGGATTCTTAACATGGTTTCGCTCCTTATAGAATTCACAGAATTTAAATTAACCTATAAGAAACCTTATTTTTGACATAGAAACAATACCGCGTTACACTTGCTTGCTTGGAGTTGGCGGCAAGTTTTTTCTTTCTCCTGTAAAATCGTGAAAACGCAGATACGCGGTATTGCACGCGCAACGACGGTATGTTTGTTTTCAATATTTGGGATATTTAAAACCGTGGATACTCTTGACTCGTCAAAATTGAATATGAGATTTGCAGTAAAAGTATGTTGCTCCAACGCTGGTATTTTCTGGTTTTCTCAAATTTAGGTAGGTGTTTTTTTCCATAAATGAATCATCCAGGGTATAACTGCTATTTTATTTTTCCAACTTTGAAGTTTTAGCGTACTCGTACGCCAGTTTTCTGACTTGAATTATTACGAGTTAGTCCAGTCAAATTAGGGGTTTCACCTCGGAATGAGAGATAATAAGCTGGAAACTTGTGTAAACCTTCTTTTTGGCATTCTAAATGTTGTGTCAAAAGTCTCATAAAATCTCGTGTTTGCGTCGTAAGTTATTGAAGGTCAAAGGTCACAAAAATCGGTTTTCCGGGATTATTTCTGTTTCTACAGCTCCAATGATGTTAACACCTATTATAAAAACTGTAGAGCGTACAATTTGCAACAATTTTTGTTCCAATCATTTTTTCATGCGTTCAACCGTTTTTGAGGTAGAGGGCGGTGAGCACGTAGCGCTTAGCCATACAAGCTATAATACAAGGTCAATAGTGAATCTCGGTGAGTAATACCTTGTATAAAGTTAATAAATCATTAAAATATTAACAATGAATAATCTGTGTTATTTATTAATTAATACATTGTATTTAATTACATTTCACATATAAATAATAGATTTATTTAATAATATGGAACAAGTTAAGATTACGGTTACCTCTCGGATTTTAATGAAACTAGTCTAGGCTTAGAACGACCGAATATGCAAAAAATTTTTGTCGGAAAGATCAACTTTCTGAGAAATTCAATTTTGAATTTCTAAAAAAGTCGCTTTCGCGACTAAAAATTTTCACATTATTCCTTCCGATTTCGATTAGTTTCGCGATCGGTAACCGCACTACACTGCATTACACTGCACTAAACGCTATTTATATTCGTTTAATCCAGCGTTGCATGCGTAAAAACACCTGAAAATAGAAAAATCTACGTTAATTTTTTAACACTTACCTTTACTCCTTATGACATCTCTCTAGAACTGTCATCTTGGTGGAGCGTCATCTTTCTCATCTCATTCCACCTCTAATCTTCATGGGAACGTTCAGAAAATTAGATAACATGCATTCGCAATGTAATGAGACCAGCGAACTATAGAATAATTTTTAAGAAATATCTATTAAAAGGAATTTTGCTTTTACAAACTGTCTATTAGAGTAAAAGGGAAATTCCTAGTTAATAGGCAGTTTGTAAAAGGAAAATCCCCTCCAAAAGACAGTTTGTAAAAGGGAAATTCCCTCCAAAAGACAGTTTGTAAAAGGGAAATTCCTAGTTAATAGGCAGTTAGTAAAAGGAAAATTCTCTCCAATAGACAGTTTGTAAAAGGGAAATTCCTAGTTAATAGGCAGTTTGTAAAAGGAAAATTCCCTCTAATAGACAGTTTGTAAAAGGAAAATTCCCTCCAATAGACAGTTTGTAAAAGGGAAATTCATAGTTAATAGGCAGTTTGTAAAAGGAAAATTCCCTCTAATAGACTGTTTGTAAAGGGAAAATTCCCTCCAAAAGACAGTTTGTAAAAGGGAAATGCCTAGTTAATAGGCAGTTTGTAAAAGGAAAATGCCCTTCAAAAGACAGTTTGTAAAAGGGAAATTCCCTCCAATAGACAGTTTGTAAAAGGGAAATTCCTAGTTAATAAGCAGTTTGTAAAAAGAAAACTCCCTCTAATTGACAGTTTGTAAAAGGAACATTCCCTCCAAAAGACAGTTTGTAAAAGGGAAATTTCTAGTTAATAGGCAGTTTGTAAAAGGAAAATGCCCTTCAAAAGACAGTTTATAAAAGGGAAATTCCTAGTTAATAGGCAGTCTGTAAAAGGAAAATTCCCTTCAATAGGCAGTATATAAAAGGAAAATTCCTAGTTAAACAGTTTGTAAAAGGGAAATTCCCTCCAATAGACAGTTTGTAAAAGGGAAATTCCTAGTTAATAGGCAGTTTTTAAAAGGAAAATGCCCTTCAAAAGACAGTTTGTAAAAGGGAAATTCCCTCCAATAGACAGTTTGTAAAAGGGAAATTCCTAGTTAATATGCAGTTTGTAAAAGGAAAATTCCCTCTAATAGACAGTTTGTAAAAGGGAAATTCCCTCTAATAGACAGTTTGTAAAAGGGAAATTCCCTCCAATAGACAGTTTGTAAAAGGGAAATTCCTAGTTAACACTTAGCCGACCGATCGGAGAGATCTCCCCATTTTAAAGTAAGTCAGTGCACGGCTTTTATGTTTTTTTATAAACAATATGTGAAATTGTTAAACGAAATTGTTACTGTAAATATATATATATATACTATACTATAGTTTTCAGACTCCTTTTATTTCAAATAGTGAGTATAATTCGCGTTATGATAAAAGTGCCGTGGAAATCGAACAGCTCACTGTAGGTCGTGCGGTCGGCTAAGTGTTAATAGACAGTTTGTAAAAGGAAAATTCCCGCTGGACAATTATGCGAAAATGGAGTACGAATCTTACTAGCCATATATAATGCTCCAAAATCTGAGGACAATATCGATCATCTTCGTTATACTCAGTTCGTTAAATCTACAAAACTTCATAAACCGGTCTAGTTGTCTAATATTCCGCCAACAAGTGCAGCAGCTCATCAGCATATAAACCGTGTCTATTACCAAGTTCAAAAATGGTTAGGACATGATTTAGAACCCCATGAATGGGACTCAGTGCTGCAAAACGAATTCCTGGAGCCAATGATAACAATATTACCGCCAGCTCCAGATGAATTACTTAATACTATATTTTGTAATTGTAAGAATGGATGTGGTCCACGCTGCAGGTGCAGAAAATCGGGGTTGCAATGCAATTTAGCTTGTGGCCACTGTAATGGGCAAGCTTGGCTCAATGCTATTTCATTGCAAAGCTACGCCGAGGAAGAGAGTGCGTTCGACCCAAAAATGTTAGAAGGCTTGGAAGCAATGATTCAGGACGACAAAAATGATGATAATGAAACAGAAATTTTCGAACGCCCGGAAGATGAAGATCTTTGAATTACTTAAGATTTGTAAATTTACACAACACAAATTATTCATTGTTAATAATATTTTAAAGATTTATTAACTTTATACAAGATATGAGATTCACTATTGACCTTGTATTACAGTGTGTATGGTTGAGCGCTGCGCGCTCTCCGCCCTCTATCTAAAAAATGGTTGAGCGCATGAAAAAAATGATTGAAACAAAAACTGTTGCAAATTTTACGTTATTCAATTTGTATAATAGGTGTTAACATCATTGGAGATAATACCGGAAAACCAATTTTTGTGACCTTTGACCTTCAATTACTTACGACGCAGACACGAGATTTTATGAGACTTTTGACACAACTTTTAGAACGCCAAAATAAAGGTGTACACAAGTTTCCAGCTTATTATCTCTCATTCCGAGGTGAAACTCCGAGGTGAAACCCCTTATATGACTCGACAAATTACCGGACAGAAATCTTCATTGGAATCAAGGTCTGCGAATGTGCCAAATCTTTCTAGGGAGGATAGTTATTTTTAGCCATCTCGCCGAAAAATATACCCTTTACTTTCAATGTTAAATTTTTATCATTTTTTGTTTGCACGATATTGCCAACAATGCGGTTTTTGGATAACATGAAGCGTATCTAATGAAGAGAGTTGGATGTAGTTCCAGTACAATGGTGTTAGTTACTTAAATGTTTCTTAAAAACACTCGTGTAAAAATGACCGTGCTTTAAAATTTCAAGCTTGTAATATAATAAGTATTTAAAGAAAAGGAGCTTGTATTATAAATCACTAATTAATATTGTACAAAATTACAGATCCTGAGTCATAAGGGTATATGATAAAAAAAAGATAGCAAAGCGCTAGTTCAAAGTAAAATTAAATATCTTATGTACTTGCACCCACCTAAATTGTGTGTCGTATATTATGTATAAACCCATTTCGTAAATGAAGCAATGCTTTAATCTAATCGAACTTTGGTGAGTAATGCTGAAGTCTTATCAACGTTATCAGGTTAATCTTATGATAAGATTTCTCGAGACGAAAAGTATTCGTGCACATTGCACACTAAGAAGGGAACAGGTGCGTAACATAAATAGTGTTAATATCATACTCGAGCGTGCTTTGCTTTTTGGTTATAATATCATTTGGTTAGAAATTAATTTTAAAGTGAAAGAAAATGTTTATACTAATTTAATGCAATCATTGTGTATTTAATTCTGTCACATTTGCATTATTGTGTTCTGTGAATTTTATTTAGAAGTGTTGCGCAAGAATTATACATTTATATTATTCAGTGCTTCCTTACATTATTTTATAACGTCAATCATTTCCGCTGAAAAGATTTTTCAACAAGTGGTGGAATGATATTGAAAATGTTATTATGGATATAAATAACTGTGTAAGGTTTATTTCATTGTGTTATTTTGTGGCTTAGTCTACATCTCTAAATACGAGATATTTCATCGGTTTCTCCCAACATTCATCGAACTTTTAGTTTAGAATGTCCTTCAGGCAACAGAATCCAACTACTCCGGTAATACAAGCGAATGCCAACAATATTTCAAAAGGTATGGCTTTTAAGGGCTTTATTAAATTTACATCAAAACAGCCAAATAAAACAAAAATAATTAGAACAACTAGATTGTGGGATAAATGCATTGGGCTGGTGTAGAGGACCATCATGCCAAAAATTAGCTCACCTTAAAATATTCATCGCGTCATTGTCAGTGGCAGCTGTACTGCAGGGAGCAACAGAAACGTATTTTAGGATTTCAGCAAAACAGGCAGCTTTGGACCATGACTACGCCCCCACAGTTGTTAGTAAGTATCTTTACTATCTTTTTAGTTTAAATACCAAACGAACCTAGGTTAAGCTCGGTTCTGTCGAAGGAAATATATTTTATTCTCACTATAAAAGTGTGTTATGAATAGAACTAACATTTCTTGGCTAGTAAAAGGATACTTTATGCTTGTTATAAATATAATGAGAAGTCACTTTTTAATGATATGTATCAAGATTGTATGCTTCTTGTTGAGTTTATATTTGGATTTTAATTATATATAAGTATTCATTAAGTAATAACCTCTTTATGTAGAAGCAACATTTGTAATGTTTCAAGACAATTGCATATATGTAGATACGAGGGTGGATCAATAAGTAACCGTGTTTGAAGACAGTTGCTGATGGAAGTTGGCATTATTATCATGTACTATCTACCATCTTTCGACGCCGTAAAAAGTTTTAGACTAATGTACGGGTTAGTTGTACACACTGGACTTGAAAGAACGATAGGTTGACTAAAACTGTCAAGGTAAACGGGAAGTGCCATTCGATTCGCTATTAATTTCCGATGAAATCCGTTCTAATTGAAATCCTAGCTGCTCCTGTTTCGAAAATATGCATATTTTAACTTTTTCAGAGTATCAACAAAAAGAAAATATAGTAGTACAAAACAATGCTTTATACACACACATACATACACACGTGCACATACACACCTATGTATATACAGTGACTCAATTTATTTTTCATGTACAGGGTGTTCAGAGGTGGGAGGTCAATACTGAAGGGGGTGAAAGGTCAGACCGAGACAAGCGAAAAATCGTATGGGTGGGGGGGGGGGGGGCATCTCGCACCGTTTGGCAGTTACAGGGTGATTCGTAAACCAGGATTTTGCCTTATATGGGAACCGCTCTTGTATTTTTATCTTTTTTTCTACGCATCGCAGCGGCCCCAAACTGATTTCAAAAAATCACTATTTGGAAGCCCTTTCCAAAAAAGTTTACACCACCCCCCTATCCCCAACCCCTTGGCCCCAATCCCCCCAGGAAGTTGAAAAAATTAACTTTTATTTCACGATTTTTCACTTTTCGCCCCACTTTTCTCCGAAATTCATGTTATTAACATACCTACTTTTTATTTTTTTTAAGTTGCCTATCTAATTACCTTTCCAAAAAGGTGCAACATGCCCCGGTTGGAAAAGGATACGAAAATTTATTTACAAAAATCCTTTTACAGAATATCATGATAATTCGAATTTTTAGGAAATTATACTTAAATTTACTAAAAAATACACTTTTTTCGCTTAAAAACTAATTACAATTAAAACGTTTGTCCTTTAAAAGCTGTTCAAAATGTTCTCCGCTAGTTTCGATGCATGCAAGTAGCCTTCGTTTTATTCCACGTTTGAGGTCTATGGTAGCCAGTCTCTCCCGTATTTTCGTGGCTGCAGTCACAATCCTGGTAACTAATTCTTCTCTGGTGTTGATTGGTCTTGAGTAAACTTCATCTTTCATCATTCCCTATAAGAAAAAGTCCAGTGGAGTAAGGTCCGGTGACCTAGCAGGCCAAGGAATCGATCCACCTCGTCCAATCCAGCGCTCTGGGTAATGTTCATTCAACCTTGCCCTTACAATGTTCCCAGTATGCGCAGGTGCTCCGTCGAGCTGTAAATAAATTGCGCTTCTGGTGGCCAGGGGGATGTCCTCCAACAGATCCGGAAGGGTATTCTCAAAAAAGTCCGAGTATAGCTGACTATTCAGCACTTGGGGCAAGGTCCTATCAACTGGTTGCCGATGATGCCAGCCCAGACATTGACACTAAATCTTTGCTGGAAGGACCGACACCTGGTCCTATGTGGGTTCACATCTGACCAGGTGTGGTGGTTGTGGAAGTTTGTGATCCCGGGTGAATTGCGATTCATCCGTCCACAGAATTCGGTCTAGAAACCTTCTGTTTTCGATGTCAGATTCGAACAGCCAAGTGCAAATTGCAATCGTCCTTCGGAATCTCCTTCCTGTAGTGCTTGGACAGGGATATGGTGGTATGAATGTAGTCCCTCTCGGTTCACAACGGTCCAAACTCTCCCTGAAGACAATCCTGACCTTCGTGCGACCTGCCTGGTGCTTATTACAGGGCCGTTCCTGATGATGTTGAGGATTTGTTGGTCGGGGTCCGCTGAATCGGCCGATTTTCCTGCTCGCGTTTCTGCTCTGGGGGCGGTTACACTTCCGGTTTCTTTTAACCTTCTGAAAGTCCTTGAAAATACCCTTCTGTTGGGTACCCGCCGATTCGGGAATCTCCTTTGGTATTGTCGTACGGCCTCACTATCATTTCCGTCTACTAAACCGTACACGTAAATTATATCGGCAGACTCTTCAACACTGCATTCTGCCATTTTATCTTAATTTTTTCTATTAAACACCCGGTTTTATCGCTTGCTTCTTCAACTGTGGTCAATGTCCTTTCAAACTTACCCATTTTTATACCATAATTCATAGGAGGTATTAGAAACGGAGCGTCAGGATACTTAAGAGTCAATACTGGATATAATAAACTAATAACGCTATTTAACGAGATTACATTTATTATTTTATTACTGTTTTGCTGAAATAATAAAAATGTATTACCTCTGTTTCCTAAACAAACATTTCCGAACTTACTGTCATAAAAATTGTTTACTTAACGATTTTTTTCATTATGGTGCAATAAAGTAATTAGGTACCTGTGAGGATGTTTTAATTTCAGGACTTTTGCAACCCTTTTCTACCTGGGCATGTTGCACCTTTTTGGAAAGGTAATTAGATAGGCAACTTAAAAAAAATAAAAAGTAGGTATGTTAATAACATGAATTTCGGAGAAAAGTGGGGCGAAATGTGAAAAATCGTGAAATAAAAGTTAATTTTTTCAACTTCCAGGGGGGATTGTGGCCAAGGGGTTGGGGATAGGGGGGTGGTGTATACTTTTTTGGAAAGGGCTTCCAAATAGTGATTTTTTGAAATCAGTTTGGGGCCGCTGCGATGCGTAGAAAAAAGATAAAAATACAAGAGCGGTTCCCATATAAGGCAAAATCCTGATTTACGAATCACCCTGTAACTGCCAAACGGTGCGAGATGCCCCCCCCCCCCCCCCCCCCCCACCCATACGATTTTTTGCTTGTCTCGGTCTGACCTTTCACCCCCTTCAGTATTGACCTCCCACCTCTGAACACCCTGTATAATGCGAAA
The DNA here is from genome assembly GCA_949715965.1 of Dysmachus trigonus. Classification (NCBI taxonomy): domain Eukaryota; kingdom Metazoa; phylum Arthropoda; class Insecta; order Diptera; family Asilidae; genus Dysmachus; species Dysmachus trigonus. The sequence continues at coordinate 48,320,664 of OX454321.1, forward strand.
TTTGCGTCTATCCTACTTTCTTCAAATGATATGCACAAGAACGGTTGCAAATGTTATTCTATACAACGAAACTCTTGTTTACTTTATTTGACTGAAAACGGAATAGAGATTGTTACTGAATAACGGTAAAAAATTGGTTTGTTCCTGCTGAAGTCACTTGAACAATTAGTTGAGTTTTAAACTTTAAAGAGTGAACGTTCAATATTTTTACAAAATATTTGAGTTTTTTGTGAAATAATATAACTTGTCGTGAACTCAGGAGAGAAATACAGTGTATAATTAAATAGTGAGTACATAAAAATAAATAAAATAGGTCAATTGATACATTTTTGCTTTTAATTAAAATTGGTGTTGGCATTGGTACTGTAACCAATATAAAAAAAAAATTGAACATTACCATTGAAAAAAATTCGCCTGGAAGGAAAGCCGTTCTGACTCCGCCTGTTCAACGGATGATTTTAAGGTTCGTTACAATGGGTGACAATGCCGTGAAAGTGACCTCCAACCTACAGAGGTTCCACAATATTGAGGTAACCTTGGAAGCTGTTCGAAAAGTCCTTCGGAAGAATGGGTTTCATGGCTGGGGAGTTGGGAAGTGTCAAAGAATGGTAGAATGACTGCTGAAAGCTATGTTGGCATCCTTCAGGGCAGTTTACTTGGAACAATAGAGCAGTGGGAGCAAAATGTGTTGGACGTTATCTTCCAGCAAGATAACGATCCGAAACACAAAGCTCGAAGAACCACTGATTGGCTGCAAAACCAAGGATTTGAGGTTTTGGATTGGCCGGCACTATCCCCCGACCTTAATCCTATTGAGCACTTGTGGGTTGAATTAAAGAGATCGGCATTCCTCTAATGTGCTAGAAATAATTTGTTCGATTTATAAAACACCAAGAAAATTGTGTTATGTCAAGATAGATTCCGTTATATAAGAAAAGATTCCGTTATACGGTGTAAAATAAAGTGAACACTCACGTGCTGATAAAATAAAAGAAGAAGAAAATTATCAACACCAAAATGATGTCCTGCTGCTGGTTTGGCAAGCAGGTGACTAATTTTGCAATAGTTTTAGCTTTATCCAGATAATACCCCAGATACACGAACACGGCTGAATGAAGATCCTATGAATGAAAATTCACTCGGATACTCACGGGCATAGGATTCGATGATATTTCGTTTTGACAGTTCAAAGTGCAAACAGCGGAGTTTATTCATGTTTTTGAATAATTGACACTGGAAATCAGCTGATTTATCCAGGACTTCCATTTTCATCTGCTATGAATTAAGTTTTGGAACTTCATCGAGTAGTCTTCGAATGCAGTAATGAATGAAGATTCAAACTTAATCCAGAGTGATACACGGTACAGCCGATGATAATCCCTGCTGGATCTTCATTTGGTCGTGCCCGTGTATCAAGAGTATAAAGTAATTAATTCTTGATCTAGAACTGTTGCTCAAAACGGATAAATGAAAATGGTAGTCTCCTGTGTCCACTATTGGAAGGTGAACTAAGGAATATCTCGTCTGGTCGTTACCCAGAACGAGTGGAGCAAAACTAGGATGTGTTAGTAAGTCTTTGTACGGTCAGTACCTAAAACAAAGTGAGATTAGTTAATTGTATTGATCGTGACTCAATACATCTCGTTTGGTCGTTACCCAAATCGAGTGTTAGTAAAATTTGTCTTGATCGTTACTCCAGACAATTAAGAACAGTTAGTATCTTGTTCTAGTCGTAACCTAGGACTAGTGAAGAAGTTTGATATAGTCGGTACCTATATCAAGGGATAGGTAATAAAAACAATTTCAACTAGTCGGGACCTAGATTGAGTGGTGTTTAGTTATTGAAATGTTCACTACCTAAATCAATAGTTAATATTTATTTAGTAAGAAATTTAAAAGGAATCGATGGCGCAAGAAAATAACAATAGGCAAGGAATCAACACAAGAAAAAAAGTGACACGGAGGATGAGCGTAAGCGTGTGAGCGCCGCAGTGGCTTTTATACCCGTGCTAGTGCACACGGCACCAAAAGTTATTTGTGTTTTGTTGTAGAAATACCCAGGTGGCGCATTCAGGACGAATTTCGAAATTCGAAAGTGACCTAAACGATTGCTGTTTGTTTACATGCCACAGCTGATTGAAGTCTCAAGTGCAAAAAACACAAGGGAAATCCGGGGTAAGATTATGTTCTAATTGCATTAAATTAATAATAATTATTGTTATATATTTGCATGATGCATCCGGAATGCGGCATGGGACGTCCCAAAGGAGGCATGTGGAGAAGTCCGAAGTACCAGCGAGGGATACTGGTGCTGGCGAGGGATATCGGTGAATGAGGTAGGTTATGATCTACTCTATGATCAAATTATGAAATTTGTTTTATTACATGATACATCATCGCGCATCGCTGGTGGGAATCTCCGCGGGATTATCGCCAGGCCAGCGTGGGATGTGCAGAAAAAATGTATTTAGTACAGTTGCACTAAACTTATACACAACGGTAGTTTATGATGAGACTTTAATCTTCCTTAAATTTTAGCATTCCGTTTTTTAGTTATATGTGATTAAAGTTAGTATTTTTACATGAGTTTAAATGGGCTTGGTCAGGTCCAAGATCAAACCTTGAAATGACCTTGAAGCTGATATGATAGAGGTCAACCGATATTGGATTCAGAATCAGCGACCCTAAAAACACCTATATATGTACCTAATCAAGGTCGGTGACACTTCTTGAATCAAATATTGACATCTATAATTTGAGGGCTGTCTTACAACCCATTTAAATCCACGTAAAAATGCCAACTTTAATCACCCATAACTGAAAAACAGAATGAAGCCTCAAACTAAAAATTAAGAAAGTTTAAAGTCTCATCATAAACTACCTTTTGGTGGTGGAGGCGAAAATTGCAGTTGCTCTTTGAATACGAAATTTCATATATTTATATCATACGCTTCTTATTTTCTACTGCAGGCACTCATAAATTGATCGTTCGCCTTCTAGCGGTCACTATTGTTAATGCATTAATAATAATTTATGTGGTGGTTTTCTCTGCTACAATCAAAAGTACAACACTCATTGTAAACCATTCATTTTTTGCTATTGTGAATTGTCGTCATATGTCAAAACTGTTAACCTTTTAAGGACGGGAGTAGTCGATATATGGACCAGCCAGAGGACACATAATATTCGATGTTTTTCAGGGAAAATGTTATGTGTTAAATATGGGAAAAATAGTATAGGAATTCCTGGAAGCATCCTTGACATTGACAATAGCGGTTTCCGATGTCAAATTTATTCTGCTATTTAGCATACCTACATTTTTTGATACGCTGAATGTGGGAAAATAGCAATGAGAAATTCACTGCTTATGTACTGTAGAAATTTATTTAGGGCGGCTTGCAGCTATGATTTAAAACTAGATTTATTGGAAGTAAAAATCGAGTTTAGCTTAAACCCGATTTAGGGCGGCTTGCAGCTATGATTTAAAACTAGATTTATTGGAAGTAAAATTCGAGTTTAGCTTAAACCCGATTTAACGTCCTGCACATCATCGATTTAGCTTAAATCTGGATTTAAATAAGCGTCAAAGTTAAACTGGCACTTATGTCGGTTTAAGTTGTAAAATCTCTATTTTGTTGAGAGACGGTGGTGACTGGTGAATTTGTGATTTGTGAAAATGGATTTATTTGCGCAAACTGATCACGATTTGTTATCAGACGACGCGACGAAGAAATAGTGCAATATTTAGAAACTCCGTTTTTCTCTCGAAGAGTCTTCGTAAGAGGTGATTTGTTTAATACGTTGCGAGATGACGAGTTTTTGAAAAGGTTCCGCCTAAGTAAAGAAAATGCAATGTTTCTACTTGGTAAAATTGTTCATAATTTTCCAAATGAGTTGAACAGGTGAGCTATGGTTGAATTATGTAAATTTATATTTTATTGATATGCGACTAATCTAAAAAATACCTACCAATCACAATTTTTATTTAAATACCTACATATGTTTTAGGAATAGAAATGCTGTATCCCCTATGAACCAACTTCTATGCACGTTGAGGTATTATGCTACTGGCAGTCAACTAAAGGTTTGTGGCGATGTTATTGGATCCCATGAGTCGACGACTTGCAGAATATTATATCGAGTAACACACGCAATTGCCTCTTTGTATTCTGAGTTTATTAAAATGTCTGTCACTGTTAATGAACAAAACAATGTTGTGGCAAAGTTTTATGATATAGCGAAAGAACTCGAAAATCAACGCACCGACATGAACTGATATTGACATTACAACTTGACAAGATAAACGCAATATTAATTTTACATACATTTTTAGTGGAAACGGAAAGCAAAGAGCTAGTGATGAGTGAATGATGGACTAAATCTCGATTAGTTAAATCGACAGACATTTATTACGTGCAATACATCTTGGATGAGATTTAAGTTAAGTTGAGTTTAGGGCTAAGTCTAGGTTTAATAAAATCGAGATTTGTATAATTTTGCTGCAAGCCGCCCTTAGAACTAGTTGTGTTGTATCAAGTAGCGTAGTGTGTAGGTTTTGTTTTCACGAGAAAGGTTTTAGTCTCACTTATAATCTGGAAGGAATTGAATCTCAATTATAAAGTTTTACTTAAAAAGAAATAAAAATAAAATTATTATCATTATTAAAATTATTTACTTTTATTTAGAAAAAATAAAAAAGATTATAAAAAATATATTGCAGAGCAAAAACAACCCTCTACAAAAATATAGAAGAAAAAGAGGGTGAATGAAATAAATGGTTCGGATTTTACTTTCATATGGTGGGAAAATTGTTTTCGTATTCTGCATTATATACAAATACATGTTTATGTGTGTGTGTGCGTGGTGTGTATGTATAAAGCATTATTTTGCACTAATATATTTTCTTTTTGTCGACATTGTGAATAAATATGTAAAAAGTGAAAATATGCATATTGTCGAGCAGCTAGGATTTCAATTTTTCATCGGAAACTAATAGCGAATCGAATGGCACTTTCCGTTTGTCTTAACATTTTCAATCAACTGCGATAGCTTCAAGTCCAGCGTGTGTATTTGGTGTAGCTAGTGGTATATATTTGTTTGACGAGATATTATTTAGCTTGCTGAAAGCAAAAACACAACTACAACGAAAATAGGCGGTTTTCTATGGGAGCTCTACGTACCCAGAATCTAGACTTTGAGATCTATATCAGTAGGTTAATTATTATAAGTAATAAATGCATACTTACAAAGAAAGTGTTGCTTAATTAATTTTAGGGCCTGAGATATGAATTTATTATTATGATATGATAATTTAAGATAATTGTTTAATTTTTCTAGGTTGGCTACTTGTATCCAATAGCATCTTTCAGGCTATTCTGGCTCTCTTTGTATCTTACTGGGCACAAAAATATCATCCAATTAGTTGGCTTAGTGGACTTATAATGCTGCAAGGGATAACAGCATTAGGGGCAATAATTCCTACAGCAACACATTTGTAAGTACACCCTTTCATTTCTTTATAAACTGTTAGGATTAATTTAATTATTTTCAGCCCATTTATTCAAATTTCAGCAGAGCCAGAGAATATACCAAAACTATGCTCAGCAACCCTGGCCATGTCGCTCTCAGATGAGAAGCCATATTCTATTACTACGCTTATAATGCTTTTCATATATCAGATTGGTATTGGTTTGAGCAGCATCGCCATCTATGCTATAGGCATTTCCTACGTAGACGATAATGCTGAATCCGCTGACAGTCCAGCTTTAATAGGAGTTGTATTAGGCTCGAAGGTTTGGGGCTCACAACTGGGGACTGCACTATCTGTTGGAGTAACATGGACAGGGTTAGGGTGGTGGATCGGCTGTGTTATCCTCTTTCCACTCGTTGTAACTTCAGGAGTTGTATTATCCTTGTTTCCTAAGAAACTTACAAAAACCGTCGTAAAACAAGCTGCTCACAGAATAATGGAAGTTACGACAGGTTCAATAAGGAGATTCTCTTCCTTTCATTTTATTGACGATGTTAATCTGGTTCCGTCGCTCAAAAGACTTCTTATCAACAAGGTGTTAATGTTTAATCTAACGGGACTGGTATTGTTCCAAGTCGCTACTATTAACTATTTCAATCAGGAGCCTAACTATTTGAGGTCTCGTTTCTATCTCCCCACTGATGAAAGCAACGGACTAACAGATGAGTGGTTATCCAGGTTCTTGTCGTACTTGCTAAGACCTCCTGTGGTTGGTGTGTGTATTCTTGTTGCTGGACTCATCTACTCCAAAGTGAATCCTACAACAAGGTAGAAATTCGATTTTAAGATATAATTAAAATGACATTAACATATGGTATATTACCTAGATCGATGACGGCTTGGAATATTGCTATGGGAGCTTTAGTTGCATGCCTTTTCCTTTCCTATATTGGGATAGATTGCTCCAGTGGAGATATTGCTGGGACATATAGGGGAAAACTTTCGCAGCCATTTTGTTCCCGAGAATGTATGTGTTCTCCAGTTATTCAATTTACACCAGTTTGCCCTGAAAATAGTACGCAAACTTACTTTTCTCCATGTCATGCTGGTTGCACAAAGGAGACGGTGCTCAACGACATCACAGTAGTTATACAATCTTGTTGATGTTTACATTAACAAATAATAAAATTGATTTTGCAGATCTATGAGGGTTGTAAGTGTTCAATACATCCAGAGTTTCCCACAAGTGATATTCGTGCTACAGAAGGTGCCTGTAACTCTGGGCAGTGCCAATTGATGTGGATTTTGTTCCAAGTTTTGAACATCTTAGGATATGCTCTGTTGGGTACAACAGTGGTGTCAAAAATTATTATATCCCTTAGGTCAGTTCTTCCTCAAGACAAGTGTTTGGCACTGTCATTGGAATTGTTGTTCACTAGTCTTGTGACGAACATACCTGGAAAACTTATATACGATGCTGTTTCTGGTAAGTGTTGAGTAAATTCAAAAGTATGAAGTCATGTTTGCCAATCAGAAATTCATTTATCATAAGTTGGCCAATCAGAAATGCATTTATCAGTTGTTTGGCTTAATCATCCGCGGGGAATGCGATTTGCAAACAGAAAGTACTTATTCAAAAAGTGATGCTTAATTTTGTTCAAGAGTCCCTTTATTATTATTATTATTGTTAGGGGTGACCCTCATGATGGGCACTGCGACCAGACGGTCTTTTGTGCCGAAGCCCCTTTACAGTAAAAGACTGAGGCCTCTGCCATTCCAGTTTGCACGTTCAAGGATGAGAATCCTGAATCTCCTCCCGAAGCTCAGTTCCCTGGTCATATAGTCTGTTATATAACAGATCCTTAAGTCAGGGATGTGCTGCACGATGCTCATGTGACCATTATCAGCAATTTGCATTTTGGATGTAATTTGCACTCTCAGAGCACTGATTTCAGAATGAAAAAGTGCAGGGGTTCGAGTCCTACTATCGCCTCCATGGCAAGTGTTGGACAAGTTCTCATAGCTCCTGTTATGGAGAGGCAAGCAAGCCGTTGTAGCTTGTTGCACTTAGCAATTGCCATCTGCTGTTGAACCTTGGGCCACCATACAAGGGCGGCGTAAGCAACAATTGGCTTGACAATTGTATTGTATAACCACAGGATCATCTTTGGGTTAAGACCCCATGTCCTACCAAAAAGTATCCTAAAGGCCCACATGGCACGCGTGGCCTTATTTAATGAGTAATTTAGTTGAGTATTCCAATTTAGCCGCTTATCCAGCCAAATACCTAAGTATTTTACTTCATTGGAAAATTCAACGACCGTTCCTTGGATGGATATGGTATCCAAGTTCAGACGGTACCTTTATGTAAAAGGTACCAGAACGGCCTTAGACAGGTTGATGGTTAGGTCCTCACTGACACACAAGTCAATGACTATGTATACGAAGTGCGGACCTCATCAAATTTGTGACAGTTGAGTCAAATTTACCCGTAACGATTATTGCCAGGTCATCCGCATAGCCAACAGCCTCGTAGCCTAGCCCACATAGCTTGACTAGGAGGCCATCCACAACCAAGACCAAAGCAATGGCGATAGTACCCCGCCTTGCGGGCATCCTCTAACTGCCCTAATGGACATAGAGGTGTTGCCCAGCATGGATGAGATGTCTCGCATTCTTACCATAGCATCCACCCATGCGAATATATTTGAGTCTATACCCTTGCGCACAAGAGCCCTGGATATAGAATCATATCCTGTGTTATCGAAAGCATCCTCTATATCCAGGAAAGCACACAGAGCTATTTCCTTGGCCTGAAGGGATTTCTCGACCCTACTGACTAAACTATGCAAAGCAACCTCTGTTGATTTACCTTTAGTGTAAGCAAACTGTGATCTGTGGAGCGGTGTTGATTGCTCCAGTTTGCACCTTATATGAAGGTTCAACAATCTTTCCATTGTTTTCAGCAGCAAAGATGTTAAGCTGATTGGTCTACATATAAAATTTAGGCAGCTCAAGGGGCCTTGTTTTGAGATAAATACAACCACCACCTTCCTGCGTGGTATGTCCCCAAATATAGCTGGCTCTAAACAAACAAACCAAAGGATCAAGGATCGTATCCAGACAGTTCTGAAGTAGTGCCGGAAAGATCCCGTCAACTGCTGGGGCTTTAAAAGGTTGAAAAGAGGCCACTGCCCATTTAACCTTGTGCCTTCCTTTTCAGGATAATTAGTTTTCTTTATTTTTGGGTGCAAGCACTTTCACCTTTATCTGACTGATATTCTCTCGGAACAGCTACTTTATATTTCAAAACAGTTCTTCATAACAACTATATCCATTTTGGTCCAATTTGAACATGGAGCGTCTTACACTTTTTCAGGAGCACTTAAGTAATGCTCTATTTTCAGTAGATAAAAATGACAGAAATGTGTCACATTCAATGAATTATGTGAAAGAAATTTACCCAGATTTACAAGAGTAAAAATTGATGTTGATCAAGGAAAAACTCAATTTTAGTTTTTTACGAATTTTTCAAATGAAATTAAGAGCTGTTTTATTATAATGAAGATCAATTTAAAAAAAAAAAAATTATAGGTGGTTGTCAAATATTTAGGTATGTTGTGTACCAAAATCGTTGGTACGTTACATATCGGCATATTTATATGATAGCCCGATAAGTAACCTAAATTAAATAGATCAATCTGTGACGCATAAATTGTTGGGGTGAAGTACCTTTGAAAAATGCATTGCTTGCTAAGGTACTTCACAAAAAATAAAATGAACTAATTGACGGCTTGCGTAAATTAAAAACGAGCGTCCGGCACACTTAAAAGTGCTGACAATATTTCCAAACAATTAATGTGGACAAAAGAACAAATAATGCAGTGGCCCGCGATGAGTCAATTGGCGGGAATTTTCCGATTGATCGTTCAGGCGATCGGCCCTAAGCGATCGGAAAACAGAGAGTCGATTACGAAAAAGCAAAGCGCACTGACGCAAGCGCCAGACCGCGAGTGAAAAACAGTTCAGTGCCGGGCAGACCCAAGCTGCCTCCTCAGTGATGTGTGATGGGTGTGTGGTACAAATAAAGACCCTTAAGTATCGATCAATCGGCGTGTTGTGTATATATGGCATTACTATATAGTTTTAGGCCCTTTTGAACTGGCTCAGCCACTTCCGATGTATCTGCCTTAGAGTTAAGACGTGCTAATAAATGTTGAGTTACGAACGTGCTATTCTTTAATATTCCTCCTCAACACTACAAAATTGGCGACGAGGATATAAGGAAAAGTTAAAAGACAGTCAAAAACAAAAAAAAAAAAAAACCTAAAGAAATAAAAGAGGGCGCGTGGTTTGAGTAAATGTGTAGCACGTAGGAAAAAACAATAAATGAGTGAGGAGGAGAACGAAAACAAGGCTATTGAAAGTAAAAGTAGTGTAAAAACTGGAAAAACTATCATGTCAACGTTAATCGGAAGTATCGAGCCGTTCCTAGCTGGAGGTGATTTTGAGGAATACGAGATGAGGCTGGCGCAATATATCATAGTGAATGATATACCCGAAAATAAAAAAGTACCGCTTTTTATTACTTGCATTGGTGCAGATGCATATTCTATATTAAGACGGATGCTAGCCCCGGATGATCCATCCACGAAAACGTATGGTGATCTAGTTAAGGCTCTAAAAAGCTACTTTGATCCTTCAAAAAGTGAAATATCGGAAACATATAAATTTTACCAAATGGAACAAGGAGAATCATCGACGGTCGATTTCATCATGAAGCTAAAATCCCAGGCTCAAAAGTGTAATTTCGGCACTCATCTGCAGAGGGCACTTCGGGATAAGTTTGTGTGTGGCATTCGTGATGGACACTTGAGAGCAAAATTCCTCAAAGAACAATCACTTACCTTCGAAGCAGCATGTAAAACAGCTATTAGTTGGGAAATGGCTGAAAAGGAAAATACATCTTTAGATCAGAAATCGGAAACCAGCAATGCCTTCATGGTACGGCAAAGTAGAAGTCACAGCAGAAGCAAATCTAAGTCCAAAAGTCGAAAACCAAAAAACGAGTCGAGCACAAGTCGAAAAAAATCCTGTTATAGATGCGGAAAACAACACTCTGCAAAAACGTGCGCAGCCCGATTTTGGAAATGTTACCGATGTCAAAAGTTGGGGCACCTAGCGGCAGTATGTCTTTCAACCAAAGGAAGTAAGCAGGAAAGTCAAGCATCTAGCGACAACGAAACTGTAGCACAATTAGCAGTGGGAGCCAGTAACCTTAACAAAATTGATGCTGAAGACGAAATTTTGAACATCCACAAAATCAACAATACAGCAACTGTGAGTGTTATAGTGGAAAATCAGCACATCGAAATGGAAGTCGATACAGGTGCATGTACTTCAGTGATCACCGAAGATGAGTATAGCGCTAAGTTCTCTCATGTAAAGTTAATTCCAAACAAAACATTGTACTTTTCAGTTACCGGTAGTAGCATTCAATGTGTAGGAAAAATCATGGTTAAGGTGAATTATAAACATATTTTGGAGTTTATAGTCATCAAAAGTGACAAAAAATTTAAGCCCATTATTGGGAGAACATGGCTAGACATAATTTATCCAGACTGGCGTCAATCGTTTAAAAACATATGCAAGGTAAACGCTTTCTCATTTTTGGATCAAATTAAGCAAAAATTTCCACGAATATTCTCATCGGAACCCTGTATTGATAAATTTAAAGCAGAAATAGTATTAAAACCTGATAGCCCTCCTATTTTCCCAGTGCCATATAGACTTCGAGATCAAGTTGAGGAGGAGCTATTAAGGTTATGTAGAGAAGGTAAATTAATCCCAGTTAAGTACAGTAGATATGCATCCCCTATCGTTATAGTATCAAAGCCTGGAAAAAAGATTCGAATATGTATAGATTGCAAAGTAACCATAAATCGTTTTATTGAAAAAGAACATTACCCGTTGCCAAGAACGGATGATATCTTTGCAAGCTTAGGCAATTGCAGTTATTATTGTGTACTTGATTTATCGGGAGCCTACCAGCAAATTGAACTGTCAGAGTCATCCCGTGAGTTTGTTACTATTAATACCTCAAAAGGTCTATTTCAATATACACGTTTACCATTTGGAGTTGCGAGTGCTTCATCTATATTTCAGTCGATCATGGATCAAATTTTGCTTGGTATCAGTAACGTGTCGTGCTACTTAGATGATATATTAAACGGTGGCAAAAATATAGATGACTGCAAACAAAATCTTCTTTTAGTACTAGAGAGGCTATACAATTATAACGTAAAAATAAATTTGGAAAAATGCAAATTTTTTGAAAAAACCGTTCACTATTTAGGTCATACAATATCCGGTTCTGGTATCCGCCCCAGTGAGGAAAAAGTTAAAGCTATTGTAGAAGCTCCACCGCCAAAAAATCTTAATGAGTTACAATCTTATTTAGGTTTGTTGAACTACTATGGGAGCTTCATTCCAAATTTATCAGTACAGTTTAAAGATTTATATAAGTTTTTACAGAAGGATATTCCATTCAAATGGTCAGAGAAAGCCCAACGATGTTTTGAAAATTCCAAGAAGTTAATTTTGGAAAATAATATCTTGGAAATTTATGACCCAAAAAAACCCATAGTACTAGCGTGTGATGCGAGCCCCTATGGAGTAGGTGCTGTTCTATGCCATACCGTAAATGGAGTTGATAAGCCCGTACTGTTCGCTTCTAGCACTCTGTCTACTGCAGAAAAAAATTATTCCCAGATACATTGCGAAGCACTAGCCATTGTGTTTGGGGTAAAACGTTTTCATAAGTATATTTATGGGCATAAGTTTATACTCTGCAGTGATAATCAAGCTCTTAGGGAAATATTTAATCCCCAAAAGGGAACTTCTAACATTTCGGTGTCAAGATTGCAAAGATGGACAGTCTTATTATCTACCTACGATTATGAATTCCAATGTAGACCAGCGAAACAAATGGTTGCTGCTGATGCCTTATCTAGATTACCACTGGCAGAGAGTACGGGTGTTGAAAGTATTTGCGCATTGTCGGAAAATTGTAATCAATTAATTGAAAAAAATAAAATAAAGGATCACCTAATACGAGACAAATCATTAAGTCTAGTATTAAACTACATAAATAACGGTTGGCCAAAAACAATCCAAGATAATTTAAAACAATTTTACAAAGTAAGAAATTCGTTATCAAGTGAAAATGAATTTTTATACTACCGTGATCGGTTAGTAATCCCACAAGCATTAGTGCCAGAAATATTAGAAGTCCTACACCGAAATCACGATCGGGTAGTACGAATGAAGATGGTAGGTCGTAGTTCTGTCTGGTGAATTGGGTTCGATAAGGACGTAGAAAACTTTGTTAGGAAGTGTAAGGTCTGCCAAATTACTCAAAATGTTAAAAAAGAAATCGTAACTAGCAAATGACCTGCCTGTGACCATCCCTTCCAACGTGTCCACATTGATTTTTTTAGTTTTGAAGGAATAACCTTCCTCATTATAGTTGATGCATTTAGCAAGTTCATAGATGTAAAAATTTGCACTAAAACCGATGCTTATCATTTGGGAAATTATTTGAGGTCATTTTTTAAATATTTCGGAACACCTGATGAGATTGTGTCGGACAATGGACCGCCCTTCAATTCAAGAGAATTTTTGGAATTTGCTAAGCTCCGAAATATACATATTTCAAAATCACCTGTGTATCATCCACAAAGCAATGGTTTGGCTGAAAGAGGAGTACAGACAATAAAATCTAGTTTGCGAAAATATATCTGCGATGCAAAATTGAGAAACCTAGATATAGCCGCCAAATTGGATAATATTTTGATGACATATAACACGGCATTTAATATTTTACATCCCCCGATTGACCTCCCACAGCATCATCTGAGCTGCCCTGACCAAGCCGGGCGACTCCGGAGCGGAAGATGGTTTTAAGTCAATCGAGCTAAGAAGAACTCAATCATATCAAGAATATTCTGAAGAAGAGATAAAACAGGCTTTTTATAAAAAATTGGGTGTTTCCGGAAGAAAAAATCTCATCAAAATTATAGAAAATCTTCTAACTGAAAACGACAGTAAATTTACTTTTACTGAAACGGAATGTTTGGCTCTTATTGAGGATGCAAAATTATCCAGATGGTATACGCCACCTTAAGGAGGCCTCGTACGAGCAAGTATACCCTGAATTGGGATTCAGCGACCTCAAAAACGTAAGGGTAATTTTTTTCAGATGTTTTATGGCCCATTCCCAATTCGACCTTCACATGACCTCGAACGACTTTCAGGAGACCTCGTATGGTCAAGCGGACCCTGAATTCGGATTCAGCGACCTCAGAAACGTAAGGGTGACTTTGTTCGGATATTTTATGGCATATTCTAAATTTGACCTTCACATGACCTTCAGGAGACGTCGTACGGTCAATTGGACCCTGAACTCGAACTCAGCGACCTCAAAAACCTAGGTGTGATTTTTTTCAAATTTTTTATGGACCTTGTACGATCAAGTAAATGCCTAATTTTTATTCAGCAACCTTGATATTTTACTTGTGGTTTTTTCCAGATTTTCATTTTTGCTTTAAGGGGGTATTCTCATGCAAACGCATAAATTTTACCTCTTTTTAGGGAATTTTTTTTTATACGACAATAAAATTCAATTACTTTAATTTTTTATATGTTTTTATTTGTATCTTAAACTGTATAAAAAATTTTTTTTTTCGTTATTTTACATTTTTTATATATATTTTTTTAAATTAAATGAGACAAAAAAAAGCAGGTCACTGGTCAGGGTAATAGCGGCTGTTCATGTTGTCTTAAATAAAAAAATCGAATGGATTATTGTTCAGTAGGTCTGTCGCTATCGTCCCTACCAGAATTAATCAATTTCATTGAAAAACAAAAAAATGGCCCTCTATCTCAAAAAGGGTTTTGCGCATGAAAAAATGATTGCAACAAAAATTGTTGCAAATTTTACGCTCTACAATTTTTATAATAGGTGTTAACATCATGGGAGCTGTAAAAACAGAGATAATCCCGGAAAACCGATTTTTGTGACCTTTGACCTTCAATAACTTACGACGCAGACACGAGATTTTATGAGACTTTTGACACAACATTTAGAATGCCAAAATCAAGGTGTACACAAGTTTTCAGCTTATTATCTCTCATTCCGAGGTGAAACCCCTAATTTGACTGAACTAATTAGCTTTTTCGTAATCAGGCATAATGACCTTAGGCGGGGTTAATTGATTGGCTTCTACGACCAATTTTTTGGCTGCTTCATATGATTGGTCGGTAAAATGAGGATGGTAATCTGCGACCACAGATTTTATCTGGTTGTGGAGATCATCAAAGGCTCTCTAGATTGTGTCTAAATCGCATTTTTTTAATAACGTTGACTGAGAGACGTTTTAGTCTTTCCGCCCAATCTTTTTGGCTCTCTAATAAGGAAGTATTCATTTTAAAACGAAGAGCGTAATCTATGATTGGAATGTATCGGTAGAGCAAATTCAAGGTTTTTCAGAGTGAATTTGCAGTGACAAATTTCAAAACAGCTCTTTAAGGGGGGAGCATACAATTATAGGACGCTTTTTCAAATACGAAAATTTATTGGTACAATATTTTAAGAACTGAAAATATACATATCGAAATTTCTAAAAAAAAAATTCAAATAAATTCACAGCACCAAGCACTTTCATTCGCCTGGCATGGAAGAAAATAGCAGGCCCATATTCTGAGTGACCTTTTTAATCTATTATTTTATCATTTTTATTTAGTATGCGTTTTTACTTTTTAACTCGCAATTTTTCTACAAACTAATAATTTTTAAATTTATTTTTTAGATCACACCTGTCACTATTGGTCCCAAAATTATGAAAAGTGCATTCTCCAAGAATCCCCTCTACATGGAAATATTCTGAATGGTATTTCTGCAGTTTTTGTACTAATTGGACTAGTGTTCGACATTCTTGTGTACATTTATACCGAAGAACTGGACTGCTTCCCAATTGTTGAAATTGACCCTGAATTCAATGTTCCTTTAGAAGCTCTTCGATCACCAGCACGTTTTACAAGTATGGCAAGGGATAATGAGTCATATCCACCAGGGCTACCGGAGGTTAATGCAGAAGGTAACCTAGGTGCTACGATTCCGTTGATGAGTCTGAAAGAGAGCCCGCGACATCGAATGATCGAAGTTCTTAGCGATGTGGAACATCAACCAAATGCTGCCACAGATATGGAGAATTTGGATTTTCGCATGCAAACTCCTACCGACACCACACAGCCTGACAGCTCGGTTCGATCAATAAGTCCTGATGACAATTCGGTTAAATCGGACGCTGCTTATATTCAAGAATTGCGAGCAAGAATGGAAAATTTGCAAAAAAGACGACTAAATAATCGTTTAACTGGCCAAGAAACAGCTATTTAAATATACTGTGTTATTTTAATGATACACTAAGGCTGAGAATGTAATAAACATTTTGTACTTTTTGTTCTCGTTTTTGTTATTCGATTTTCTACAGAAGAGAGCTTAAACGTGAAGTGTGTGATTTTTTATTGTTCCTTATCCAAAGGCAAAGGAAAATTCATATTAGTCTTGTTACAATACACATTTTTAGGAGTTGAGAAGAGTCGAAAGTTATATTTTCACCAAAATAAATAACAAGTTAAAAACTAGCTACCTTAAAATACCTACGAATGTATATAAAAGACGAATATGATAATGGGTTTGATGTAACTATTAAAAATTATCGTGTAACTTTCTGCTCGGATCAGGGTTTGGTTGTTAAATACCAGGGGTAGCCAACTTCTGTATATATAATATCGACATTTTTTCTTAAAGATCTGTCTACTAAAATTTGAACATTTGTTAATATTAAATGTTTTCAAAATATTTGCAGCAATATATTTACATTTAAATCCTTTTTAAAAGGAAGAGACACATATTGCACAATGATTTTAACTTTTTAAAAACCATGAAATCTACATATTTTCCAATATTAATTATGCTGTTGATGTTTTTGTAGATGATCGGGTATATTTGGAAAATGATTCAAATTGTTTCCTTGAAGTATTTTGTATGCATTAATGCCACTGATCATTTCAATTGTTGTCATGTTTTTCCTTACAATTCTAACTTTTAATCACTTAGTTTCAATGTAAAACCTGTAAGAAATGCTAAATCAATGAACCAAGTTTCATCATTTAAATTTGCATTATTGATTTTACTCTTGCATTCGTGTGTTGAAATTATTTGCCTTTGCGTGTTAAAATTGTCTCCTGTCGTTTGTGATTGACCGGTTGACCGCAGTTGACTTGTTGGCCACTCCTGTTACATACTATAAGGAGTAAAATGTGAAGATTAATTAATTAAGCTATCCTAAATTATGCTTCTCTTAGGGCTGCTTTACTCCTGTACTCCTCCTTCAAAATACTCTCTTAGAGTATGCTGTTCCTTCTTTAATTCTATTTTAAAATTTTACTTTCACATCACAGTACTAACGGATCAAACTAAATTATCCTGGTTGATTTTAGAGTATAAGCGTAGAGAAGAAGTTATTTGTTTTGTTCCCTTTCCTTGTTCTTTTTATTTTGACAATTACTTATAGTCCGGGAAGTAGCACTACAGTTAAACGAGTCATTTTATTCCGACTGAAAATCATAACAATAATAGTTTTCCCCTAATGCATAACAGCTCTGAACGTCATCTGCTCCGGTAGCAATGGAGCTAAAACAGACAGCATTGAAAAATTTATTTGAGACAAAATCTGCTCCAAATATTTTCAAAAATGTATGAAACGATTGTTAAGTCATTTTTATTTTTAAAAAAATCGTCAGCTCTATTAAAGAGGGCCATAGCCAAATGAGCGGGGTGAAAGACCTCACCTAGACAAACAATAAATTACATGACAGGGGGATCAATCTTAACCGTTTGGGAGTTACAGGGTGATTCATAAATTCGGAATTTCCATGGTATGCACATGACTAGTTCATTTTTATGTTTTGATCTACTCAACGCAGCGACATCAATCTCATGCCAGAAAACTACTATGCCAATGTGCTTTCCAAAAATGTCAACTATTTCGATCTACCTCCTACCACCGTAGCCACAGTCACTTGCAAAACCGAAAAAAATTTTCACAAAATTCCCCATTTTATTGCTTTTCCAAAAAGGTACAACTTGTCCAGGTAAAAAGGAGGTAGAAACCCTGTTCCTTAACAAACCTAACTTAGTATTTTATTATTTGATTGCATTGTAATTAGGAAATTCGTAAAATAAACAAATTTTCTATGAAAAATGATCGAAATTGTTTGTTTAGGGTACACAGGTCATTAATTTTAATTACTGCTGCAAACAAGTTATCAGAAGTTATTCATATTTATTTTATTATCGGTATTAGCTTGTTTTAGCCAGTGTTCACACCCAAGTAACCTGACGCCCTATTACAAATACTTGATGGAAATTTTGTTATAAAAGAGGGTCAGTAAGAAAGAATATCGATCATAGTTGAAATGGTTGTTCCTGAGTTAAATTTATTAAAGAATGGCTGAATTTACTTTTGTAGAATACGCAGATATAATTTACATTTAAAGTCTAGTAGCAGTCTAGTAGTAGCAATTCATGAGGAATGGTATCACAAACTTCCACAACCTCCATACCTGCTTGGATACTAACCCACATAGCACAAGGGCTACCTCATTCCAGCATACAATTAGAGTAAATGTATGGGTTGGTATCATCGGAAACCATTTAATAAAATCGTTAATTTTGCCGTAAGGCTTAATAACCAAATTTAAGCGTACTTTTTGGAAAATAAACTGCCAAATCTACTAGAGGACGTCTCTCTGGATAATCAAAGGGCACTATTTTACCAACAGGATTGAACACCAGCGCATACTGCTAGCATTTCGATGAAAATATTTAATGAAAAATGTCCTGAACGCTGGATTCGACAAGGTGGACCGATTCCTTGGTGCGCTAGACCTTCAGACCATTTCGGACCATTGTACTTTTTCGTGTGGAATGAAGGATGAAGTTTATTCAACGCCTGTTAACACTAGATAGATAGCAATTAATTAACCGAATTGAGACTGCAGTGATGATAATACGGGAGAGCCTGGCTAAAATACACCTTAAACAGGGAATTAGAAGAAGACAGCTTTGCAGTGGCGTGGGGTGAAATTTTTGAGAAGGTAAGCCGGTGCAAAAATCAGAAACTTAATAGCGAAAAAAAACTTACCAAATGAAGTCAGATATTACAAAATGTGTTCAACAGTGACTGCGTGTATTCTTGTCAAATTTAGTCGGCCACTTCTATCATACTTAAAGTCATTGGAAGTTAAGTGCTATATGAATATTATGAATAAATATGCACATACAATGAACTTCAAGAATAATATAAGTGGCTTTGAAAAAAACCGTTATAGTCGCGTGTATCGTGCAATCAAACTAAAGCAGTTAACAAAAACTGTGAAAAGTTGATATGAAATATAATTAATCTTACTTATACTCCAAAACTAATCTACGATTTTTTTTTATAAATTCGACCAAAACATCATTGTAAAAATTCGACTGATTTCTAATTTGTAAAAGAAGGTGTTTTTCTATCGATAAGAGTGCTAAATTTGAGAGCCTTTCTTCGGTTTGAGAATTTCTTAAATAAGTATGTATTCTCTTAAGGGCTGAAAAAGATCTTTCCGCGGAAGCAACTGTAATGGCAAGAGTTAAAAATATACAACACAAGTTTAAAATTTGAGGAAAAGTATCTTTTAAAATGCCACATTTAATATGCGAGTAAAGCGCGAGAATATCAAATTGCCGTAATGAAGAAGTGGTATATAAAACGTTCAATTCATTTTTTAAAGCAGAAAACTGGAAAATTCCCAGGAAAACTGTAATTAAAGATGATATCTTTTCGTTAGGACTTGATTGAGCAAAATAATCATATTTTGATTTATTAAGTAAATCTAAAAATTTTAGTTGACTAAAGGAACTATACCGAGTTTTAATCTGAGAAATGACATTGTCTTTTATTTCTACAAAAATTCTTCGATAATTAGTTTTTAAATCGATGTCTGGAAAATTCAGGGAAACACTCTCTTAACCTTTTTAGGTTAAGTTTATCTTTCCTTAAAAGCTAATTAAGACTTTAGCTTCGTCTAAAAAAAAAAATAAAAAAATTGGCAGTCATAGGGACTGCCGATAGAAGTGAAAACTTAGAACTTTTAATATTAAAACTAGTATTTTTGGTATGGCTGGCTTCGCCGGCTTCGCCTGACCGACGACGCTCGGGCTTCGCCCTCATCATAACAGGAGATAGTACACATGGGGGGCTTTTATACAGAATTTCAATGGAGAAAATCGGTTATTATTTAGAGGAGTTCTGAGCTAGAATGCAGAAAAGTAATTTTTCTAGAGATTGGCACTCGACGTTTTCTTGGAGGTTCTGTGCAATCCTTCACACTATCAAAAATCGAATCAAATTTATTTAAAAAGTCAGAACTCATCCAAGACTCGAAATTCTCTAGAACTCTTTATCTTCCAATTTACTAAGTAACGCCATTTCCAACAAAAATTAAAGACTGAGAACAAGATATAAATAAAAAGCTACTAAAATGTCCTATAACAGACCACCTAGACCTTACAAAATTCTCACCAGCTTTTCACAATTAAATTCTATATATTAAAGTACAATTACACTTCACTTTAAATCAAACATGCACGACAAATCCTTCAACTGACAAATTGAAACAAATAAATAATCGTCATCCGAATAGCCGAACCTAACGAAAAAACCCGAGAAGCCGGATTCTATCGTGTTATCGAGAGATAATAAAGTAGCACCACACCACACTCATAAGTCACAATCCGTTGAGCACCAAGGCAAAAAGAGACACAAGTTAACAATTTTTTTATTAAAATATAATAAACAAAACCACAACACCCCTCCCTTCCGAGAAGACGACTTCTGCCGTGTTCTTGTGAAATAAGGGAGCATTCACTCCTACAATTCACAGCCCCTTCACTATCAAAGAAATTTACAGTCAGCTGAATATTGTTTATGAAAAAAAAATTAATAACCAAACCCACCCCAACCAACCCCACTCACCCGAGAAGCCGCTTTCTACCGTGTTATAGGGATAATAAGAGAGCACCACTACACTCACACCCGTTCATAGAGAAGACACGAATCAGCTGACATTCTAAGAAATAAACAACCACCCGCCGAAGTGACCCGAGTTTCAACTTATGCAAAATGAAAACAACCGAGAAGCCGGTTTCTATCGTGTTATTTGCTTATAGGATTTGCTTTTAGTGAGCAAAGGATATCACACACGATTTCTTTGTTACTCGTGGAGAAAAGTGTGGGCTTGAGTAAGCCGTAAAATGACCGGCTTACAGAAGCAGCGAGCGAGCGCTTCATACCCGATGCAACCCCTTGATAGAACCTGCTACGGTGCGAGGGAAGGTTCCATCGTAGTGCAACAACAGATTATGGTTGTTTTTGGTTGTAACACTTGTTTTGCCATGTTTTCTTTACGAGATGAATTTTGGGAGCGCTTTCCAGGAATTTTACAGGCATAGAACAAGTTTTAAATTTACGGGAATAGGATGAGTTCCCAAAAGGGAAGCCGGTAGGAATCGTGTTATATGGACCCCACGCCACTGCAGCTTTGCAATGTATTAACATTAACTATAATAAGTTTATAATTTGATAAAATGCATTTTGGGTTAATTTAAGTTTAATATCTTTAAAATGCAGATTTTTATAATGTTCCACAAACGGTCTCTTACGAATAAATACCCTTCCTCTGCCTGGATATGCTTTACTTTTTTAGAAAGGTAATAAGACGGGGAATTTTATAAAAGTAAAAAACAGGTTTCTTAATTACAAGAATTTTAGAGTTTTAGAGAAATCCTGGATTTAAGGAGATTGCTAAAGATTTTTTGCGATTTTAAAAATTTCGAATTTATGAATCACCCCGTAACTCCCAAACGACTGAAATTGAACCCCCACCCCCCCCCCCCCCACCCCCCCCCCCCCCCCCCCCTCCCCGTGTCATATAACTTTTTTTTGCCTAGGTGAGATATTTCGATTTAGAAAGTACCTAAATGACCCTATGAAAATACTCGGATCAGATTTTGTTTTAACGACTTTTAGCGTCACCGCTACCGGAGTAGCTGACGTTCAGAGCTGTTATGTATTAAGGGAAAACTACTAGTGTTATGATTTTCAGTCGGTATAAAATGACTCGTTTAACTGTACTACCTCCCGGACTATCCATCTACTTGAATTTCCAGCACATAATCGCAAAAAAAACGAACACGTAGAGCATTGAATTTCCTGAAGGACTTACTGCAGAGAGTGACAAGCGTTCGTTTTTCAGCAAATATGGAACCAATCTACTTAGTTCCTTTAGGTGCCAAAGCTTTTCTTGGTTTTAGCACTGTGGTAACCTCAACTTCATTAACATCCCCGAGGACTGTTGTATTTACTTTGACATGTTGTTAAACAAACTTACTACGTATACATGCAGGATCGAATCTAGATTAAGTTTCCTGATTCAAAATTCGAAACGTTATACCAATCGATTCCTTAGAGTGTCCTGAGTAAACTTTTATTCTTGATCCACCCGTAATAATGCCTTCTTCCCTCTAAAAATTTTCGTTGAAAGTTTTTTAGAGATTCGTTCACTTAAGTTCTTATTGGTCCTTGTAAGGACATCGCAGGACTTCGAGTATAGACTCATTCAAAAGAGGAGGAGACCACCTTTCCAACAACATCCCACTTGTTAGGATATGTCCAAACATGTAAAAGGCAGAGGGTCTCAAGCTCAAAAGTTATCGACATTTTCATAAAAAATTACGCTTTTATTTTGTTTTCATAAAAACTTTCTATGGAGAGGGTTGTTTGTTTTTTTATTATGGACCCTCTGCCTTTTATAACTTTGGACATATCCTTACAAGTAGCGTATCGCGGTAAGCTTATAGGGAGTATTGTGAAAATGACAGGCAAATTAAAGTGAACTCTGGCATTAATTTTAGCAAAAAAACAAAAAAAAAAAAGTTACTTTCCGAACAACCCAATAGATCAGAAGTCTGTGCAAAGAATTATAAAAGTTTTAGACACAAACTGCAACCTACATTTGTTAAAAGCAAGTTAGAATATTAAAAAAGGAAATAAGTTTTCAGGTGAGTTGGATTTACAAAATTTTAATAATAAGATGGATGTTCAAAACGACCCAGGCGCATCTAGTCACAGAAAATATTGACACAGATTTCGGCAATTGTGATATCAAACTAGAAGACGACAACATCATCAAAAACTGCGACACCATTCTACACATCATTAATCCGACTGTTTATAAATAACCTGGAAGAAATCTGACCTAAAAGATGAAGTTTTAACATTAAAATTTTCATTAAAAACAGTTCGAAACAAAATCCGAACATTGATTCCACATAGGGAATAGTGAGGTTTGATAAACGCTATCGGCATCTTACACAAATGGCTATTGTATTATAACAATGGATAATTCCGATATATGGGAAATTGAGGAACACCTTAACACTGGAGATATTAACAATCATAATATAATCAAAAAATTTAATAAACAATTAAAAATAAATACAAACTTTAATGAAACTTTTATAAAACTTAAGATTGAACTTTAATATCTGTAAAAGTTAATGTATATAGACAATTAATGTATACAGAAAAGTTTCTGAAATTAAAAATTTTGCAAGAGAGTATCCAACTAATATTGTATCTTGTATTATCTAGTATATTAGTTGGATACTATCTTGCAAAACATTGCGTCAACAAGGTTGGGAATTGTTCATAGTAATGTATTGACGAATGAAGAAATCATAGAATATAAAGTTAATTTCAAGAAGTCACAAAATATCAAACTACGAACAGTTATAATGAAAGTTCCCTAGTTTAATCGAATAAATTAAATTAGAACTAAGTTGTAGTTTTTTTTTTTTTAGACGATAAAGTCGGTTAAAAATAAAGTTTATTTTATACAGCCTTGGCCAAAAATATTAAAACATCCTACTTTATTATCTTTCTGTGAAAACTAAGCACAAACATATCTTATTATCACTTTTATTGCTTCCATTTCAGGTAGAAAGTCATAATTAGATAATAAATATTACTCGGAAAAGGATGCAAATGGTAAATTTGAAAATGTGGTTATCGTCAGTGATGTGTTGAGTAGAGTTGTTTAGAAGTAAAAATGCCGAAAACAAGTGAGTTGACATTGCTTCAGAGGAGCAGGATGCTGTTTTTACATGAGAAAGGCAAAACGCAAAGTGAAAATTGTAAAATGTTCACATGGCGCTGTTGAACACACTCTCAAACGTTTTCCTGTCATTGGTTTCCATGAAAACAGCTCGAAATCGGGTGTATTCGGCCCGTGAGGATCGGAATTTAATTCTATCCTGTCTTAGAAATCGCAAAAAAACGTCATCTGAGCTGCTGCGTCGTCAGAGAGCAGTGGACATGGGCGGAAGATTTCAGAGCGAAACTCAGAAAATTAGTTCACTGTTCGTTTTTTTTTTTATACTTGATAAAAGTCTGCCCCCCCCAAATGGATGACCTCTAAGTCCGCCCATGCCAGTGGACCACAAATATCGGCAAGGATATTCAAAAAGAGACTATTGGAAGTTGGAATCTTAAGGAGCGACTGGAATGGGCTCAACACTATTAGGCGGGGAGCCGGTGACAGTAAAACTGCACTTATACGGATTCTAAAATTTAGCATATGAATGAAAAGTATTTAATCATAGCTACAACATAGGCCCAGTGTGCCAGGGTTTATCCTGGGAGAAATATTTTTTAAAAATTTTTATTTTTTTAATAATTATAAATAATTTGCACTTATATGGAAATTAATGTTTCTAATACCATTTTATTGCAAATTTTATCTAAGTTCAAAAAAATTTGGTGTGCCAGGGTTTATCCTGGGCGAAAAGTCTGTCACACCACTTTATACAGCGTGATCCAAAAGTATGGAAACGGCTAAATAACTTTCGAGGAATGCATTTTGGAGAAAAAAGTTGTAGACAAAAGTTTTAGGAATTTTCCCCAGCTATTCAATGGTGACCTTAGATTTGACCTTGACCATGGCCTTGAAGGTCATTTCAAGGTCAAGTAGACTTTTTTAAATTGGAACCCTTATTTTTGACCACGGAAATGGAAAGAGCGGAAAATTTTACGTCCAACTATGACCTTTACCATGACCTCGAAGGTCATATCAAGGTCAAAATGGCTCTTTAAAGAGGAACCTGCATTGTTACTGCGGATTTGCAAAGAGTAGAAGTTTTGCGTCCAAATGTGATCTTGACCACAACCTTGACCTTTAACATGACCGCGGCAATGACCTTGAAGGTTATATCAAGGTCAAGGTGGTTTTTTGAAGGGGAAACCATGTTTTTGACCACGGAAATGGAAAGAGCGGAAAAGTTAACGTCCGACTATAACCTTGAAGATCATATCAAGGTCAAGATGGTTCTCTAAAGGGGAACCCGCATTGTTACTGCGGATTTGGAAAGAGCAGAAGTTTTGCGCCCGGATGTGACCTTGACCATGATACACTTGACCTTGCCTTAATCGACTTCACCATGGTCGGTCGTTAACTTTTCCGCTCTTTTCATTTCCGTGGTCGTTAACTTTTCCGCTCTTTCCCTTTTCGTTGGAAAAAAACATGGTATCCCCTTCAAAAAACCACCTTGACCTTGATATAACCTTCAAGATCATTGCCGTGGTCATGTTAAAGGTCAAGGTTGTGGTCAAGATCTCATTTGGACGCAAAACTTCTACTCTTTGCAAATCCGCAGTAACAATGCAGGTTCCTCTTTAAAGAGCCATTTTGACCTTGATATGACCTTCGAGGTCATGGTAAAGGTCATAGTTGGACGTAAAATTTTCCGCTCTTTCCATTTCCGTGGTCAAAAATAAGGGTTCCAATTTAAAAAGTCTACTTGACCTTGAAATGACCTTCAAGGCCATGGTCAAGGTCAAATCTAAGGTCACCATTGAATAGCTGGGGAAAATTCCTAAAACTTTTGTCTACAACTTTTTTCTCCAAAATGCATTCCTCGAAAGTTATTTAGCCGTTTCCATACTTTTGGATCACGCTGTATAAAGTGGTGTGACAGACTTTTCGCCCAGGATAAACCCTGGCACACCAAATTTTTTTGAACTTAGATAAAATTTGCAATAAAATGGTATTAGAAACATTAATTTCCATATAAGTGCAAATTATTTATAATTATTAAAAAAATAAAAATTTTTAAAAAATATTTCTCCCAGGATAAACCCTGGCACACCGGGCCTATGTTGTAGCTATGATTAAATACTTTTCATTCATATGCTAAATTTTAGAATCCGTATAAGTGCAGTTTTACTGTCACCGGCTCCCGGACTATATAAGAACATCACAGAAGTAGATTGGTCAAAGGTGGTCTGGTCTGATCAGTCTAATTTTCAGGTTCTCAGGTTCTCAGGTTTCACGTTGTTGCTTAAGGAGGTATTCTAGTGTAGAAATTCGAAAAAATCGAAAATTTTTTTCTTCATATTTATAAAGTTTAAACATTCAAGAATATGCCTTCAAAGGGATTTTTCAAAATTTCAATTATTTACCGAGTTATAGCGATTTTGGTGAAGCGACAACTAAACTGGTCCGACCGGAATGAATTGAACAATAGACGGTAGGCGCGGCCCGAGTACCTGCGGATAAATACCCCCATGAAACTTCTTTTGTATTTTATACCTATATATTGTATATTTTGAACGGGAGGAAGGTCCCTTGTATGGAGAAGGGATCGGCGATTAGAAATATGTAAGTATACCGTACGATTGTATGAGCGCAACTGCTTGAAACTTTACTCTAAACTTTAAACGCGTTTTTCTCGAAACTACTTTTTTCAAGTTGGCGGTAAGGATATCTCGAGATCTACTAAACCAATTTACTAATAATTTGGTGTGAACGTTCTTTATACAGTGCTGCCGGAAATTTTAGGACCAAACGTTGATTTCAGTTGATTTTTATTCTCTAGCCCATCACTTGTTGACAAGGGAAAGAGGGACTGTGACAGCGGGTGTACATGAAATCTTTGTCTGTCATTAATTATTTCATACATTTTTATTTTATTTCGTGTACAAAATTTTAACAAAAATGAATAAAAACTTAGTTCAATTGTGCATTCTAGGCTATTGATATTTTTATTCTTCAACCAGCGCTTGGTAGGTATGATAGTATGTGGCCTGGCATTGTCCTGCTGTAACAAATACGCTCGCAAGGGAATTTCATCTTCGGTTTTCTTTCAAGATAGGCATTTAATAATTTTAATCAATGCACCGAGTGCATATATGGAGGTTGATGAACCCATACCAAGACACCCCTCCACAGACCATTACTTTTCCTTCACCGCTAAGCATTTGGGGATTTATGCATTCTGGAAGATAAAGTTCCTTAGAAAGTTGCCGAACGCATACTTTGCGATTTGGACGAATCTGGAAGGTGCTCTGAAGACTATTTTTGCCAACTTATTTTTTTTATCATTTTTAGAACAATTCAACAATATTTATTTATTATTTTATGGAAGACCTTGAATTATTTAGTTTTTTAAGTAAAAATTCACCATGTAATAACAAAGGTTTAAATCACACAGTAACAAGTACTTGAACTACAAACTGTTCTGCGAAAAACTTCTAATTTTTATCCTGAGAAAAATGGTATTTCGTATTTAAAGAGAGATAACAGAGAATTGGTCCTATAATTTGGAACAGAATTGCATTAAATCTTTACCCTTTTTTGTTAAAATTATTACACGAATTAAAACAAGGTTTTATGTCCTTAATTATAAGGATAGACAAAGATTTCATATAAAACCACTGTTAACACCTCTCTTTCCCTTATCAACAAGTGGTGGGCTGGGGAATAGAATATATACATAAAATCAACGTTTGGTCCTAAAATTTCCGTCAGCACTGTATATCCCTCTATCGTAACATCCTCAAAAAAATTTTTTTTGATTTTTAATATTTTTAAAAAATTTAAAACTGTTGACAAAATCGCAAAAAAAAAAATTTTGTTTTTCAACCAGCCGCCATTTTGTGAATTTTTTTTATTTTTTTTTACTTTTTTTGAGGATGATTCCATAGCGACAACATTACTAATTAAGAATCCGTTGGATTGTTTTGTTTCAGGTGACTAGAACGGTTGTAATTTTGACCGCCGTCACACCCCCTTTTTTCTGGGGTGCCAGCCGATAACTTTTGGAATTTTTGGTTTTTTTTTTTAATTTAATTTTTATGTATTCTTAAAATATCAATAAACAAATAAGAAAAAAATGGATTCTATAAATATTTGTTGTTTTTTTTTTGCGAAACTTGAAAAAACGCCCGAAATTCGTGCCTCTACACTAGAATACCCCCTTAATACGGAAAAAATAAATTTAACTCATTTATTAGTTATTAGGACCCGTTACGGTTTTTAATCCACAACCTCATTTTTGATTATTTTGTAGATATTTGGAACCCTATGTGCAACGTTTGTGCGAAAACGGGTGGGGGAGGAATACAACTCAGAATGTATTGTGCCTACTGTCAAACACGGATAAGGCAGTATAATGGTCTGAGGCTGCATGGCGGCTAATGTCGTGGGCGAAATGTTCACTTGTGGGGGAGACAATGAATAGTTAACGGTATATAATTGTACTAGAAGTCTGTCTTGAGCCGTCGTTTCGGAGGATATTTGAAGACTGGTATTACAACGATATCATATGTAGCGATAGCTGAATGCACCCAGTAACTTTAGTCGTTGTTATACCAAAATTAAATAACTCTCCAACTTATACCAATCTGCTTTTTGACGAATTCCATTTTTCTGAAGTGGAACGATCTAGTGAACCAGTTCCTTTTTGGATACCGACTGGGAGGTCAGCTACCGCTCCAACTCCTTCATTGAAGTTTTCTTTATAAATAAAGTTTATAAAAATCAGTACGGGTTTTTATTATCGCGAAACTGGCCCTATTAAGGCCAACAAATTGGTCATCCCGAAAACACATCAAAATCAATGAAGCTCTCCCAAGCTGGTAAGTAGATTTTACGAAGAAAATTCTCATACATTAGCAGCAGTTTGACCTGATATATACATATCGCCGAATTTCGGTACAAAGGTCGACAAAAGGGAACACGGAAATCAATTTTTCATCGGATGAACCACATTTCCTAGCGAAATTTTTGGATTCATGCCGCAACCACGTGTTCCCATGCAGCATGAAGTTGAGCCCATTCAACATCATCAGCGGAATAAACGATCTCACTCATAATGATCAACACCGCCAGATACATCTAACAGTACAGCGGCAGCAGTGCTATTTTTTTTTAGCAATTTTACGAGACCGACATCACAATCATCGATCGCACCAGCCTCAGCCTCGCAATTAAATTCATTGCCAACACCGCATCCATCGACCTAGGCAGTCTCTAATCTTTAGTGCAACAGAAGTATCATCAGCGCATTTAAAACAAAGCATAACTAAATTAGATAAGTTTATATATATATATTAAGTTCAGATTTCTACCGTTCATAACATAATTTTCAGGCTAGTTAAGAAAGAAAATTGATCACTTTCATATTATGGAAGGAACAAAAATCAGAGAACAATCTGGTTATGCTAAAATCTCAAAGTGCGAACAGAAGTACTCACAGTGAGTAAGGTTTCTTTTCCATTTCCATAACAAAATCAAAAAACTTATCATACAAAACCCGTACCTAACTAATTTCGCAATATAAAATAAGGTGACAAAGACTCAAAATAGTATACAGCTTCTTTAATTAATTCATTAATTGATTGCTAAACTTATCTACACACACATAATACACAACAACATGTACGATTTTTAAATCTCTACAATTCGGTTCCACTAAGCTTTCTTTTTTGTTTCTTTTATCCACCTCTCAACTTAAAAAAAAATTAACTAAAAACAAAAAAATAAAAGATAAAAAATCTACAAAATGACGGATGATAACCCCGCGGGAAAAGGTACATCTAATGCCTTTAAAACTACTGGAAGTAGTACAGAGGAAAATCGGAATCCTCTGTTTCCTTTTGTTGCAACCCTAAAAATTCCCCCTTTCTGGAATAATAGGCCTGACTTGTGGTTCCTGCAAGTAGAAACCCAATTCCGGGTCAAAGGAATTACTTCTTCAAGAACTAAATATGATTACTTAGTGGCATCACTTCCGTCTGAAGCAATGGAGTTAGTAGCTGACGCATTATTAAGTCCACCTACTGGGGAAAAAATACGAAAAATTAAAGGAACTTCTCTTGCAACGCGGTAGGGATTCTGAAGAGCGTAGACTAGACGCCTTTTACACAAAATAGAGTTAGGGGACTACAAACCATCCGAGCTTTTCCGACACATGGAGACACTGGCCGGAGGGAATAGCCTTGTAAATCCTAGCCTACTTAGTAAATTATGGGTAAATAAACTTCCCGCTTCAGTACAAGCATGTCTCATTGCGATAGAAGATAGTCACAGTCAAGAGCAAATGTTTACTATCGCTGATAGAATACATGATTCTATCTCGTCCAACAAAATTTCGGCAGTACATCAAAAACAATTACCTTCCACCTCAAATCAAGCTAATAATATCGCCCAAAAGATTCATAACTTAAGTGAACGTATCAAACGCCTTGAAGTTAGTCGAAATGAGCGTAGGTACACAAACGCTGCCCGCGGAAGATCTCGTTCACGGTCTCGAACAAGAACGAGTAACATTGGAAACAAGGATGAAGTGTGTTGGTACCATAAAAGGTACGGAAACAAAGCCCAAAAATGCGTCCCTCCTTGTTCTAAGAAGGAAAACCCATCTGAAGGTAAAAAAAACTAAAAATTGCAACTTCGTATACGGCAAGGAAGCCAAGAATATTTTCTCGCCGTCTATTTGTAGTTGATAAGCGCTCAAATAATAAGTTTTTAGTAGACACAGGTGCGGAAATTTCGATAATACCAAAAAAATGGTTTCCAAAGTATCCACAAAAATCAGATTTTAATTTAGCATCAGTAAATGGTACTCCAATTACAACGTACGGCCTGAAGCAATTGACTTTGGATTTAGGCCTACATCGTCCTTTCGAACACGTTTTCGTTACGGTCGATTACGCAATAATTGGCGCTGAATTCCTCTATAAATATAATTTAACAGTAAATTTAAGAGAAAGAAAATTAAATGACGATAAAACTCAACTTTCAATCAGCTGCATCAGTTCTTCATTCAATTCTTGTTCACCCAAGCTTTTAACACTTCACGATGCATACGGATCAATCCTTATTGATTTCCCTTCTTTAAAAGCTCCACCGAACTTTAACTTCAAGGTAAATCACAATGTCGTGCATCACATTAAGACATCTGGTCCTCTTCCTTGCGCAAGACCGCGAAGGTTAAACCCTGAAAAGTACCAGGCAGCAAAAGAAGAATTTGAAGCCATGGTAAAAATGGGAATATGTCGTCCCTCTTCTTCACCTGTCGCTTCACCCTTACACTTGGTCCCCAAAAGAGATTCTACTGACTGGAGACCGTGTGGGGATTATCGACAGTTGAACGCTGCTACTATCTTCGATAGGTATCCTTTACCAAATATCCAAGATTTCACAATCAACCTCTAAGGATGCAACATTTTTTCTAAGATCGATTTGGTGAGAGCATAACGCAGTTACGACACCATTTGGCCTCTTTAAATTTTTGCGAATGCCTTTCAGGAATGGCGCACAAACCTTTCAGCGCTTCATCAATGAAGTCCTCTCTGGCTTAGATTTCATTTTCGTATACGTAGATAATATTCTTGTCGGAAGTAAATCTCCAGACGAGCATAAACATCATCTACGACTACTCTTCAAAAGGCTTCAAAAATAAGGCATAAATGTGAATCCAGCGAAATGCACCTTTGGAGTTAAGGAACTTGAGTTTCTGGGACATAAAATCTGTGAAAAAGGAATTTTCCCTTCCGCTAGTAGAATTCATGCTATAAAAGAATATCCTGTCCCTTCCACACCAAAAAAATTGCAACGCTTTCTCGGCATGGTAAATTTTTACCACCGTTTCTTACCAAACGCAGCTAAACTATGTTCGTCGTTATATGACTTACTTAAGGAATCAAACAAAAAAACTAAATTAAATTTTAAATGGACAGAAGAACATGAAGAATCTTTTATTAACATAAAAAAAGGTTTAGAAGAAGCCACAATGTTAGCACACCCTAATCCGACAGCTAAAGTTAGTATATGGGTTGACGCATCTAACGATGCTATCGGAGCCGTACTTCAACAATACAATATCGGGAAATGGGAACCACTTAGCTTTCATTCAAAACCAGAGAACGAAAATACTCCGCCTTTGATAGAGAACTTCTGGGAATCTACACAGCTATTAAACGCTTCAGATATTTCGTTGAAGGCAAAGACTTGACCATTTACACTGATCACAAGCCTTTGACCAATGCCCTTTTGTCCAAAGCCGAAAAATCCCCAAGACAAACTAACCACCTTACATATATATCACAATTTACAAATGATATAAGATATATCAAAGGAGTAAACAACATAGTACCAGATACTCTATCGAGAGCTTACATAGAAACTGTCGAACAAACAAATAAAATAGACTTTGAAAATTTATATCGGGAACAAGAAAATGACGAAGAACTTAAAAATATCCTCTCGAACTATACTAAAAAAGGTACTAAATCCTCATACATTCTAAAAAAGATATCCATTCCCTTAGAAAACAAAGAAATCTGGTGTGAAATATCTACAGGAGTTAACAAGCCTTATGTTCCAGAAGCTCTTCGAAGAACCGTTTTTGACATCGTACACAATCTCTCTCACCCTGGTATTAAAGCTACCAGAAAACTTATAACTAGTAAATACTTTTGGCCTAGCATTAACAAACAAGTAAATACGTGGTCAAAAACGTGCATGCCGTGTCAACGAGCGAAAATTAATAGACACACATTACCACCCCACGGGAATTTCGAAGTGCCACAAGGACGATTTCAGCACATCCACATGGATTTAGTAGGACCCTTACCCCCATCCAATGGATACACATATTTATTAACAATTAAAGACAGATTTTCACATTGGCCCGAGGCTATACTATTAAGAAATATTAACACCACCTGTATTGTTAACGCCTTCCTACACCAATGGGTTTCTCGTTACGGTGTTCCAGGTACGATAACTACAGATCAAGGTACTCAATTCGAGTCCCAGTTTTTCAAAGACCTCTCAAATATTTTGGGAAATCACCGCGTTAGAACCACTACATACCATCCGCAATCCAACGGATCAATTGAAAGGTTCCACAGGCAATTAAAAACGGCGATTCGCGCCACTAGCGAACCAAAAAAATGGTACTATAATCTTCCATGGATTTTATTGTGTATCCGTTCGTCTTTAATGGAGGATTTTGGTGTAGCCCCTGCTCAATTACTCTACGGCCAATCGATATGTTTACCGGGAGAACTAATAACAGCAGAAAAGTCCACAAGAACGAACATTACTAACGAACTAGCCAAAGAAATACAAAGTAGCATTTCAAATATTAGACCCCAAAGATTACGAGAAAGAAAGCAAACAAAAATTTTCATCCCACAAGATTTTAAAACATGTTCACACGTATTTATAAAAGAAGCTGTATACAAAGGAACTCTTAACGCACCATACACAGGCCCCCAAAAAGTACTAGAAAAACAAGACAAAATATTTAAAGTATTAATAAATGGAAAAGAAACATTAATAAACTTAGAAAGAACCAAACCTGCCTTCTTGCTCAACCCAGATTTGTTCTCTGATCGACAATGTAGATCACTTAATAAACCTAAAGTAACATTCAAACTTTGAAATCTTAAATAAAAAAAAAAAAAAAAATTTGAATAAATCCTATAACATATCAATAATAACAACATAATTGCATATTGAAGTTTAAACCAAATAATTAACTAAGTATCGAATTCTTATCATCATGGATTCGTATATCAGAAGAATTGTCAATTTATTGAAACAAAAATTATACAAACATTTTTGTTAGGGGGAGTACTGTAGCGATAGCTGAATGCACCCAGTAACTTTAGTCGTTGTTATACCAAAATTAAATAACTCTCCAACTTATACCAATCTGCTTTTTGACGAATTCCATTTTTCTGAAGTGGAACGATCTAGTGAACCAGTTCCTTTTTGGATACCGACTGGGAGGTCAGCTACCGCTCCAACTCCTTCATTGAAGTTTTCTTTATAAATAAAGTTTATAAAAATCAGTACGGGTTTTTATTATCGCGAAACTGGCCCTATTAAGGCCAACGTCATATTTTAGCAGGACAATACCAAACATCTTGGGCAACAAGACAATTGATTTAAGAAAACAACATTCGGCTTTTACATTGGCCTGCGCAATTCCTTGATCTAAATCCGATTGTGTATTTGTGGTATACTTTAGAGGCTAGGATCAGGAATTATAAAATAACACAAAAAGACAGCTTGAGGACCGCTCTACGTGAAGAATGGAACAAGAGTATCACAAAGGAATGTAGAAAATTATTTGGCAGTTTACCAAATAGAATACAGTCTTGTTCAAAAGTATTAGGCACCCTCGATATTCATTGATATATGAAGTCTCAATGGATTCCAGAAAAATTTAACGTAGTAAGTGTTCAAACCCAACTGTCACCAGTTTAATGATGGGGTTTGCCGGTCGTAAAATCCCAGTAACTATAAAAACGAGGATGTTTTTCAAATTTTCGATCATTTATGGTTTGGTGTTAGATGCGATAAAGTGCAATTTAGAAACGGTTTCAAGTGATTTTAAAAATTGGTTTTAAGTTTTTAATAAAGAAGTGTTAAAGGTGATAAAATGCCAAAAATTAAAGAACTAAGCCAGTCTTTAAGGTCAGAAATAATTATTTTGGACGCAAAAGGTGTTAGTCAAACAGCTATTGCAAAAAAACTAAAGTGCTCACGTTGTTCTGTACAAACAACACTCAAAAGGTATAAGGAGACTAAATCCTTCCAAAAAAAAAGCCCAGAAGCGGACGAAAGCGTGCCACCACATCAAGGCAGGATCGTTTTTTAATATTGATGTCTCTTCGGAACCGCAGAAAAACATCGAAAGATCTCGCTGCAGATCTTCAGGATGAAGCGGGAGCTAGTTTTTCTGCAGTAACATTTAGAAGACGACTTATAGGCGCAGGACTACGTGGTTCCGAGGCAAGAAAAAATCCATGGCTTTCTGAGCGAAACAAGCAAAACCGGCTTAAATGGGCGAAAAAATATAAAAATTGAAAAGTCTAGGACTAGGCAAAAATCGTATGGCCGGACGAATCAAATATTAAGGTAAATATGCCAACTGTTCTTCTTCACTTTAAAAAAAAAATAATAATTTCTGAGGCTCTTAGTTAAGAAAGAAACAAATTTTTTTAATTGTTTCAATTTTTTTGTTTACATTATAGATTTTCGTCCAACCTAGGGCACAGTTCGTGCGACGGAGGAAGAAGGAAGCTTTTCGTCCGGATTGCCTCGTCCCTACAGTGAAACATGGTGGCGGAAGTATTATGATCTGGGCCTGTATGGCCACATCAGGAATCGGAAAGCCATTTGTATGTGAAGGAAGGATGAATTCCGAAAAATATACAGCCCATGCTGGAACAAATTTTGGAGCCATCCATAATACAAATTCTCGGAGGAGTACTTGATAATTATATTTTTCAACAAGATAATGCTCCTTGCCACACAGCAAAGAAAATTCGCGAGTTATTCGCGAACAACAATATCCAATTCATTGATTGGCCTTCACAGTCCACCAGCCTTATCCCCCCTCTAGCATCTTTGTCTCATATTAAACGCATGAGTCCACCAATGTAACTGCACTTCACTTTCGTCCCTGCGCCAAGCCGCTTTTGAGGAATGGGAGAAAATATCTCCAGATATTTGTGCCACCTTAGTCAACAATATGCCGAAAAGGATTGCAGCGGTGATAAAAGCAAACGGGGGAAATACAAAGTATTAATAAAATTAATAAATGATCATGTTTTTTTAGAAAATATGTGCATTTTTTATTACACATGTCTTAAACGGCTTGTTTTGAAGAAAACTAGGCACCCCTAATACTTTCGAACAAGGCTGTATATGCTGTTACAAGGGCAAGGGGAGGGCCTACGAAATATTAATAAATGTGATGATATAACTTAATATCGTCTTCACTCTAAGCCCTGGTACACACTAGGCGTTTTTCAACGCGCGCTTTGGTAACGCGCGTTTTAAGAACTATGAAGAAGCGCGCGTTTGAATGTGTACACCGTAATGGGACTTCATAGTTCTTAAAACGCGCGTTACCAAAGCGCGCGTTGAAAAACGCCTAGTGTGTACCAGGGCTAATACAGGGTGTTTCACATAGCGTATGTCAAAATGACGACGGTGAAAAATCTCACCTAGATAAACCAAAAATTGTATGACAGGAGGAGGGCAATCTCAACCGTTTGAGAGTGATTCATAAATTCGGAATTTTGATGGTATGTACATCAGTTTATATCTTCATGGTATGCATATAATTAGTTTATATCTTCATGGTATGCACATCATTAGTTCATTTAATCATCTACTCAACGCAGTGCCATCAAATTCCAAAAAACAACTATCCCAATGTCCTTTCCAAAAATGTCAACTATGTTGTTCTATCTCCTAGCATTGTGGATACAGTCATTTTCAAAACTGAAAAAAAAAATGTTTGGCAATTTCCTAAAATCCAAGATTTCCCCAAATTTGCTCCGAAATTCATGGTACTAATAAACCCGTTTTTTACTTGTATAGAATTGTCCATCTTTTTACATTTCCAAAAGGTATGTACAACATGTCCAGGCAGAGAAATTATTCGTAAAAAACCGTTTGTGGAATATTATAAAAATCTGCATTTTAAAGATGTTATACTCCAATTAACCCCAAAAAGCTTTTTATTAAATTGTAAACGTATTATAGTTAATGATAATACATTGCAAAAGCTGGTCGAAATATCGTGCGCCACTTTCGATGAATGCCAATAACCTTTTTCTAATTCCATGTTTAAGGTGTATTGTAGCCAGGCTCTCTTGTATTATCTAGAGATCGAGCGAACCAAGGAATCGGCCCACCTTGTCCAATCCAGCGTTCAGGACATTTTTCAGTAAATATTGTCATCAAAATTCTAGCACTATGCGCTCGCGCTGGTGTTCAATCCTCTTGGTAATAATTTTGCCCTTTGATTATCCAGAGAGACGTCCTCTAGTAAATTTGGTAGTTTATTTTCCACAAAGTACGCTTAAATTTGTTTATTAAGCCTTGCGGCAAAATTAATGATGATACCAACCCATACATTTACTTTAATTGTATGCTGGAATGAGGTAGCCCTTTTGCTATGTGGGTTAGTATCCAAGCAGGTATGGAGGTTGTGGAAGTTTGTGATACCATTCCTCATGAATTGCGGTTCATCAGTCCACAGAATTCGGTGCAGAAACACCTTGATTTCTATGTCGCATTCGAGAAGCCAAGTGTAGAACTACAATCTTCTCTCGGAATCTCTTTCCAGTAGTGCTTGGACTGGGATATGGCGATGGGGACCCTCTCGATCAATAACTCTCTCCATTTTAGTTGAAGATACTCCTAACCCTATTACGATTCATTTCGTGCTTCTTTCATCTCCTTTGGTATTCCTGTACAGGCGCACTATCCCTTTAACTATTAGACATTAAATGAAAATTTTATCCGCGTATTCCACAAAAGTAAATTCAGCCGTTCTTTAATAATTTTAACTCAGGAATATACATAATTATTTATTGTTTTTCAACTATGATCGATATTCTTTCTTACTGACTCTCTTTTATAACAAAATTTCCATCAGTTATTTGTAATAGGGCGTCAGGTTACTTGGGTGTGAACACTGGCTAAAACAAGCTAATACCGATAATAAAATAAATATGAATAACTTCTGATAACTTGTTTGCAGCAGTAATTAAAATTAATGACCTGTGTACCCTAAACAAACAATTTCGATCATTTTTCATAGAAAATTTGTTTATTTTACGAATTTTCTAAGTACAATGCAATAAAATAATAAGGTACCAAGCCAGGTTTCCTAAGGAAGAAGTTCTTCTACCCCCTTTTTACCTGGACATGTTGTACCTTTTTGGAAAGGTAATAAGATGGGCAATTTTATAAAAGTAAAAAGCAGGTTATATTAATTACATGAATTGGGAAGATAATAACTTCCAAACGGTTGAGATTGCCCTCCCCCTTTCATACAATTTTTTGTTTGGCTAGGTAACATCTTTCACCTCACTCACTTTGGCATATGCTATGTGAAACACCCTATATATTTAAGAAACATTATGTAGGTACTGTATAAATTGCACTAGAGGAATCAATTAGTATTGTGCAACGTTTTGAATTCATTTTCTCTCTTAAAGAAGTCTCACGAATACTGCTCTTGAGACATGTAATTCCATAATGATGTAAAGTTTATAGATAATATTATCTGAAAATATTAAATATAGGGTGGTTAAGTTTGCTTTAATGTCATGGAAATTTCATTAGTAGGATGTTAATTCGTTTCTGTACCCCCAAAATATAAAGGGTAACCTGAAAATGAAACACTCTTCTAATGTCTCATTTATATTATTCAATAATTTGATACATTTTTACATTGTCCTTACAATTCCATTTTTGAAACATCGTAGTTGCTTATATTGTTACATACTGATAGCAGGGAAGGCAGGCAAGCTTATAACTGAGATCATCATCATAATGGATTTCGTTTACAAGATCTCATTTACAGTTTTAATATCTACAAATTTACATGAATTATTACATTACTATGAATCACATTACCAAATAGTTAATATGCTTCATTTCAAATATTTTGACTTACAGCCTTTGCAAGTTATCACTTTCATGAGATAAAAAAATGTTTTTTCATTGGATATTCTACCTACATATACACCACTTTTCTAAGCAGTTTTTTGCATGTAAATCTCTTTATTTCAAATGGAAATGGATAAGTATTTTCTACAAATAGCAAACATTATTTTTTTATATTTGGTTTTATTCTTCAGAGTTATTTACAATCTTTTTTAGAAATAGAACAGATATAAACTTCGTTTGCGAATATACAAATTTTTTTTCCGGAAAAAAAAAATTGTAGACATATTTAATACGAAATAGATGAATTGCAATACAAAACGTTCATTGATTCTTTTCCATCGACTGTTTTACTTTGTACACGAACGAATTTCGATTATGTTTAAAAGTTTAATTCCTTCATTTTTTAATGACATGTATTTATATTATTTCTGCAACAGTGTAAAAAGGAAACTGAGCTGAGAAATTATTTGGTGCCTTATACATTTTGTGATTTATTACTATTGATTAATTTATCTTCGATGTATAGACACAGTTCTAGAGAGCGAACAGCATAATTAGTTTATTGTTTCATGTTTTGCCTAGGAAAAGTTAGGATTTATTTGAATATTAAATTAAAAATAGTATTGTTGTTGTTGCGTTTGGCATTTTTTTTTTTGGGTCTTTGCGTCGAAAAAATTGTTTTTAAAGTTAACGCTTAAGTTTATAAAAATGATTTGGCTTTTCTTACACTGATGTTGATCTTGTAAAATGGAAGTTGTGTAACAAATTTGTTGCTTTGAAAACCTTTGAATCTTCTTTATTAGAAAATAATTATTGCCTATGAATTAATGTTGAATTGATATAATGCAAAAAAAGAAAAAAAAAAAACGAAAGAAGGGCTACTTTCGATCATTTATAATATATAATAAGTACTAGTAGACCAGGCCACGCGTTGCTGTGGCTAAGTAGCTATAATACGTTGAATTAATTTTATCCTAATCTTCTTAATACAGTCAAATCAATATTCACCGATAAAGATAAAAACGTCTTAGCTGATCTAAAAACCTATGGGATTGAGAATGGAACGTTACGTAAAGAATTTAGGAGAGTTAAAATTTTTATTTTATACATTTTATATTTGATT
The DNA here is from genome assembly GCA_949715965.1 of Dysmachus trigonus. Classification (NCBI taxonomy): domain Eukaryota; kingdom Metazoa; phylum Arthropoda; class Insecta; order Diptera; family Asilidae; genus Dysmachus; species Dysmachus trigonus. The sequence goes on from OX454321.1 coordinate 48,360,251, forward strand.
ATAGTATGTATTAATGATTCATTCATTAAATACTACATATAAAAACATATAAAATAACATATAAAAATTGAATTTTATGAATGGGGTAGATAACGTTAATTTATAACTTTTTTAATAATAATTTACATTTTTTTTGAGGTCAGACTTTTTTCGTGACATTTTACTAAAATTAAAATAAAAAAAATTAATAAATAAATTAAATAACAAATAATAAATAAATTAAATAACACATAATAAAATAACTAACAATTAATTAATTAATTAATTAACCATTAAGAGATTAAATAATTGGAATAAAATACAAATAAAAAATGGAAAGCAAGCAGAAAATAATTACACGTTTGAGAATTTATCGTAACGTTTTCTTGAATGTTATGAAAATCAACGAAAAAAAAAACATATATACAAAGATTTGTATTACTATTTGATCGTTTTAAATAATAATATACAAACAATACGCAGCACAATTATAACACAATACACAGTAAAATCATAAAAATGATGCACGAAGTATTGAAAAAGCACTCTTATGTCGTAAGCATAAACAAATATGTCAAGAAATCGACACACGACGGCATCTACTGGATGCTTACCCACCCTAAATATCGGAAGATAATGAAGTGTTGTGTTGATAAATTAACTTACACCGCCATCTGTTAGAAACTTATCGAACTTCCAAATATTACATTTAATGTGCAATAAAACAATATTGAGATCAATAATCGAGATAAAAACTATGCTATCTTTTAAGTTGGCCCAAACTACACACAATGAGCCAAATTTTATCAAGATCGGTTAAGTAGTTTGGGATTTTATCCCGGACGAACATCGTGACACGAGATTTTTATATATACTATATAAAGATGTATTGTAAAAGTTGCTCCGGAATTGATTTGACTTTTGAACACTAAAATACATTTGCCATCTTATAAAACGGAAATTCTGCCAAAAATAATTACTTTTACAAATCTGGGCACATCCCATTTAGTATTTTAAATTGATAAATTATTATTTTTGGGTTTGTGTCCTTTAGGATCTTGTAGTCCATAACGCTACCGATCCGATGAAAAACTAATAATTCTCAAAATTGTGTGAATATGTTTTAATGACAAACAGATAAAGTGGAACTAGTACGTATTTGTTCTATATATAATATAAATTTGATGTTTTCGATTATAATCGATGGTTCGAAATGTATTTTTATGGAATTCATAGATGATAATAATATTAGTAAAAGTGCATGGAGTCAATACTTCAAAAAACTAAAAAAATTAAAAAACAAGTTTTTCGTGTATGCAGATAAACACTTAATTTAAATTTACTCGTAAAATTCATAGGACTTCGCGAGTTCGCAGGATAGTATGTGGTGGGCCATCAGTTGGTTTATATTTAAATTATATGTTATTTTGCTACAGACAGCTCTTTTGTGCTGTTGTTGACAGAAACACAGTATCATATCTCAGCGGTACGTAATGACTAGATTTATTATTGAAATCTCCTTTCTAAAGTGAGTGCCGTATTGCCAAAACAGTGTGAATTTTGAAAAGAAATTTCCGTCGAAATAATGCACCAATAATGCACTTTTTGTGCAGTTTTGATTTGACGTTGATGGACCTTTTTTGGTGGAGTACCGTTAAGTTGCTTTGTTTAATTTTTACTTACTAATTTAAATTGAAATATTGACTCTATATGCTTTTTATATTCCAATATAAATATTATCTATAAATAATACAAAAAAAAAAAAGTTAATAATAGTGAACAGTGACGTGCCGTGGTGTTTTCAGCAGAGTCTTCAACATTAATTTGTTGTTTAAATATATTCTTAATTTTCTCCAGGACCACGATGGGGACGTCATAGACTAGGAGCGCATTTGAATTTTTTTTGTTTTTATTATATATTTTGTTGGTTTTTTTTTCTGAATTTCTTTTATTTACTTATGTTGGGGAAGTGTTTAGACTGTACTTTTTGATGTGTGATGCAAGCACGGCGGCATCAGCTATACTTGATGTTGTGTCAACTGCGGCGGACTTCCTCACGCTTTTACTCTCGCGCGTCCCTTTTTGTCTCGGGAAGTCCGCGCAACTGGATGTGTTTTTTATACCACTACCTAATAAAGAGGCATCAGGCATTTTTTACCTTTGTTTTTCGTTTAATTACCAATTCCGATTCACCCAAAACTCAGGTAGCGTTCGGACTGTTACGTACATATCTATCTGTCTTGAACAATAATTTAATTCCTTTGGAAAAATTAAACTAACAGTAACTCAGGTAACGGAGGACATCGCAAAAGCAGCAGAAAACCTTATGTACGGTCCAGGAATCGCAGATTGAAACTACTTTAAAAAAAAAATTGCTCTTAATGCGTTAACGTTGACACTTTTTTTCTTTCATGTTTTTCTCGAAATTACTTTTTTTAAACTGGTGTACACGATATCTCAAAATCTATTGCACCGATTTGGCTGAAATTTGCACCACTCATTTTTTATAATATTAACTAAAGCGTGACGACGGATTTTTTCGATTGGGTTCCGTATTCAAAAGTTATATATTTTTTAAACTCAAAATGTTGATGGAAATTCGAGTTTTCTTTTTCAAACAGCTGTCATTTCTCCAAAATATTTCTTTTAATTTTTTCCCTTCGTCACACCTTAGCTATTATACTTCTGAAGAAGCATTTTTCCATGTAAACCGTCAGCAAGGATTTTAAAAAGAGGGTCCCACTGAGCGACTCATATCTCCGCCATTTTTGATGTTATGTTTTTTTTCAATATTGGAAATTGTTTATAAATCTATTATATAGATATACGTAAAATAAAGAATAATTCATATTTTTAATGGCCGATTTAAAAAAAAAACGTTTATTTTTATGCCTATTTTTTCGAGAGTCAGGGTGGTGTAACCCCTTAACATATAACCGTTCGCAATTTTGCGTAAGAGAAATTCTCTCGCACCAAATGAATTTTCTGCCCTAAGTATCTCTTAAATTATGTTTTGAATCTATAAATAGGCTTGCGGTCGGTAAATTGTTAAGGGAGGAGTAATAGGGAAGATACATAAATCTTGAGTGGCTTGATATGGTATAGTGCGGCGTGTCAGGACGAAGACTATCAAATTGTTAATATGTTTTGGAAATAAGAAGTCACTCAACAGAAATTAATTGAAAAAATTTCGAATTTTGATCGGGTGTGCGAAGAACACCTGCGCACCTTACATTAAGCGCCACTGTTACTGAAATTTGTTTAAGGGGGTAGTCCAGTGAAAAAATTTATTTTTTAATTTTTTATTTTTTTTGCTTAAATCTACTCTACTACACCTTGAAAATACTCCCTTAAAATATCTAAGCAAAATATTGAATAGTTTTAAAGATACAGAGAGTTTTCGAGAGACGTGTAATCCGAGCGCTCGAAGGTCCCCTGGCGTGTTTCGGAGCAAGGAGGACTCTTGTATTCCTGTTTGCTGCGCCCATTTTTTTTCGGTTTATAACGGTCTAGGTCCTTCTGCTTTGTATTTAAGGTTAGTTATGTATGGAGCAGGCATCGCGTTATGTATGCAGCAGGCATCGCTGACTAAGGTAAAATTAATTTTTTTAGCTTTTTTCCGCAACAAAAACTTTAAACGCATTTTTCTCAAAACACCGTTTTTTGACTCGGCGGACGTCAGATCTCAGAGTCTTTTGCTCCGATTGATCTAAAAATTTAGCTGTATATTTCTTGATTGTGTATCTATCGTCGGAACTAGAATTATTAAAATCCATTGTTTATTTACAAAGTTATAAACAAATTAAGCACCCGAAAAACACCCGAAAAATTCAAAATGCCGCCATTTTGTTATTTTTTATTGAAAATTAATAATTCTAGTTCCGACGATAGCCAATGTTCTACAGATTAAAACCTCGTTTGAATTTTTTGTTTCAAATGAACCGTTGCAGAGATTCGACGTCCGCCAACAAAAAAATTTTTTTTTTGGAGCAGCCATTTTGTCAGGATGACTCATCAAAAAACAAAAACAAAAAATTTTTTTGTGTAGTTTAATAGTTGCACAATCATATGTCAAAAAGTTTTTTAATAAAAATTAATTTCTAATATGAAAAAAAAAATCGTTGAAAAAACAGTCGTTTTCACTGGACTACCCCCTTGATGCACAATTTTTTTCCATTTGAAATAACTGTGCGTTGTCGGGATTGTATTGCAATAACCGATGTCGAAAAAAATGCTGTCAAATCAAATACTAGTTATAGTATGTTTATTCATAATAATTATTTATATTACGACTGGTTGGCACATATTAATTTATATTATTGTGAAATAGTTAATGTCATACAACTGTTATTATTACCATAAAATTTGCAGGAGATTTTATGCACAAATTCTAAAATAAATAGATAAAGTAAAACTAGCATTAAAGCCTATATCTTCATAAATCGGAATACATAAAAGTGAGAGAAATATAATTATTGCACCTAAATGAAAATTAGATTCTGGAAAATTTTAAATGACTAATTTTGCTTAAATTGAGTTTGAGGTCTCTTCAAAGCTTTTGGTAAAACTTTGTAGGAACATCCATTTGGTATTAAAAGCGACGAATATTCAAATTTTGCTTGTACTTCCCAAGATATTTTACTTTAAAATTTCGAAAAGTGACATTTTTAAAAGCGATTTTCTTCATAATTTCGCAACGTTTTTTTTTTTAAACTTAGAAGCAAAAATGTGTCCATCTTCTTTCTACAAATAATTCCGCAAAAGAAATAAATAATAAAGAAAATAACAATATTTTTGTTTTGTGAAATGGCCAATGCGTGCTTGTCAAAATGTTTTTTTTTTTTTAATTCGTTAATTTCAAGGATTCTTACTGATTTTTTTTTATAACGTTAAAGTTGAAAAATTTTTTATTTTAGGTATTTATACAATTTGCAACGACATTTTTAGGGTATATGCTGAAATTTGATGGGGAAATGTAATTTTGCGAAACCACATCGCGGGAATTACAATATACATTTTATAAATATTCCTCACTTTTGACCATGAATGAATATCTTTACAATATTTCTTTAAAGTCCCTCAGGAGACCTCATAGTGAATCTGTTCCAATAATTTAATAAGTTATATCAGCAATTAACTGCTAATGTGTTATACAAACATATAGCCAACAATTTTGCTCTAATATCGTGAGTTTTAAATTCTTTTAAAGGACTCCATCTACGAAGTGAAGTCTACGACGGAAGTGAAAACCTCATAAAATTATAAGTGGAACTTGATTTGTAATTTAAATTTTGAGAAATTATCTTTTGTTATTGTAATTGTAATTAACTTTAAATTTCGGTATCATTATTATTTCAGTCCGCGAGTTTATATCATTGAAGAAATGTGACACAGTATATGTTTTCAATTTATTTTTTCCGACATAATTCTGTTCAACATTTTTTGAACAAACTCGGAAATGCAGTTTAAAATTGGATATAGAAAATCCAAGATTTTCTAACCATGCTTTTCTTAATCCTTGATCTTTTTTCGAAAGCTATATAAAGTGCAATCAATGTTTCTCCTCCTAATATCAGAGTAGAACAACATTGAGTTTTTTTCCGTACTTGTTATTAGCCGTGAAAATAGTTGATTTTAAAACATCAAGTGTTTCCATCAATATAAAAATTTCTGAAAACGCTAAGAAAATATGGTTTGAAAGCACCAGAAAATTTGTATATATGAGCCGTTTATTTTGAAAGTGGCTTAAGTCCAAATGATCATAAAGACTATTTTTCTATATTCTTGTAAAGTAAAATAGTCTTTATGATCATTTGGACTTAAGCCACTTTCAAAATAAACGGCTCATATATGCATGTGGTATACTAGCTGTGCTTTCTGAAAGTTCAGTTTGTCTCTGCTGCGCTTGCTGCTGCTCTTGGATACAGAAGTGCTGAGCTGATTGAGCTTTGAACTTCCATTGCTATATGAAATGCTGCAGATCGTTTGCCGTGCTATTGACTAGTGCTAATCCTATTGAAAGCTGTGCAATTACTGTCTAATGCTGCCTTCTGGTTACACATTTAAGAGGGTCCTGTTTCTTTAACGATAGTTATCATAGTTGCTATCACTTTGGACTTCTATTCGACCCGGCGAAAAAGTGCACAACAATATAGGTTGCTGATGAACTTGCCAGGGAAGGTTCATCATCTCGATTCAAGGGTCCTGAGCCCTTCTGCAGCATTGGCTGGTCTTCGTCCAAATCTGTGATAGAAGAATGGGTCAGGAATCTACAATACATACACTGGGATAACTTCCCTGGGATCCGGCAAGCTAAAGAGCTCGTCAGACCCTATACCTACACTGAAATCAATGCTTTGAGTAAAGCGGATCTCAGACTGTTGGTAGGGTACCTAACTGGCCACCATGGGCTAAGATACTACCTATATAAAATAGGTCTGTCAAATGAGACGGATTGTCGTCTGTGTCTTGAAGACGACGAAACTACTTCACACATTTTGTGTGCTTGTCCGGCTTTAGCACGGTTAAGAAGAAAGATCTTCGGTCAGGAGTTCCTGGACTCGGCTGAAGCTCGTTCATCTTCTGTAAAGTACCTTCTGGCGTTCCTTAGGGTAGCAGATCGTCTTTTACTGTAAGGGGGCTTCGGCACAAAAGACCGTCTGGTCGCAGTGCCCACCATGAGGGTCACACCTAACAATAATAATAATAAGCGTCACTCTGTAAATTGGTTTTATCTTTATACTGTACTATTAGAAAGGCTGTTGTCTATACTTTTATTTGACATGCTGGGTGCTAACTTTTCCGCAAGTATATTTAAGAAAAATCGTCAACAAATTGAAATCACATATGCGTAACTCCAGTCGATAACCGCCAACAAACAAAAGCCACGTATATATGACTCCGGCCGTCAAAGTGTTAAGATCCTAGAAGATATAAGTTTTAATATAATGAAAATCAAAATGATATATTCGTAAAAGTGTTCTTTTAAATTAATATTGAATAAAATATTTAAACAAATATTTAAAGGACAGAATTCCGTATTCTTAATTTCTTCCTGAAGTTAAACGCAGTCTTCTGAGTCATGGAGGGCAGATAAAAGAAGTTTATTATCAGATGTTCTTCACCACTAATTTATAAAAAAAAAAAAAAAATAATTACCATATATTAATTTTCCTATTTTCATTTTTTCGCTCACTCTGCACCGTGTCGTTTTAATACAATATAAACAAATCTATATGTGTTCAGAGAATAATATGAACGGTAATATAGTACCCAATATGCAGGGATCAAATCCTGCTTGGAATACCACATTTACGTATTTATTATGCGGGCGGGTGCGCTTAAGGAGCTCTTCGGTTTTCGTCAGATTATATGGAGGCCAGATTAACTTGAGTACATCCACCTAGTTATCATAGTACTTACATAATTTATAACCTTTTCATTCTCTGTAGGTGGCGAAATGCCTTCTCGGATTCCCAGTTCACAGTTTCGTGGGATTTATCACTGCATACGATTCGATTAAAATAGTCATACCCCCATTTGAAATGTATTGCATTAAATATATATATATATATATTGTAGTAAGTATTATCGAATCGTATTCAGTAACGATCACAGATAATTAACACCTTTGGCTGAAATCAAAGACCTCTTAACCCTAGGACCCCACACTATCCGTATGAAACAAATAACCCACACAGGGGTTACGCGCACCCCAGTACTTTAAATCGATGCGCTGAGCTGTTTATTGGTCGTAGAGAAATTTTTATTTTACATTTCCATGCCCTAAATCTGAGAAGCGGAATAGGTCATTGGGAAAAACCTAGTATTATTTTTTCGCCGTGAAAAATACGATTGAACAAAGTAAGTAGATTTTTTTTAGCATTTTTCACTTATTTTGTGGGGTTTGGGGAACCCCTGTGTGGGGTCCTAGGTTTAAAACAATATTTTTATCGATAATTACCGAAAACTCGTTAATTTTTAAAACTCGCTAAGCTGCTGTCTAAGTATGCGCCCGAACTAATGGGCCATTCCACACGTGTATTCTCGCAGCAGTATTCAAACCGTTTTGACAACGCACAGTGGAGAGTCAGCGTTTCCACACGGGTATTCCTGCTGCTGATGCACATTGCTGTACGAATAAGAATTAACAATGTGTGTGTGCCGTATTATTTAAAAATCCATCAAATCAATCAATCAAAACAACCCGCCTGCTCATTTCGTTGTGTTAGTTCGTGAAAACACGATAAATAGATTTGATTTGTGATGCACATTTACTCTCCAAAGTTCAGCGCTTTTGTAGAGATTTCTCCTCGCGTCGCTTACTTCTCCCCTATAAAATCGGTTTGAATACGCTGCGAGAATACACGTGTGGAATAAATAGCCCAATGGTTGTTGTAACAACAACAAATTTATTTACCTTTATCCCTAAACACTGTAAATCTGACAATTTTTCTGTAAGTTTTAAATATTTTTTACAATCGTTTTTTATGTATCGAATGACTGTTTCAATTTACAATTTTAAATACGTCTAAGCTCGAAACCGTTTAGACTAACTTGAACTCAAAGAGAAACAACAGTTCAAAGGAAGAAAATAAGAAAATGTTGGTAATATTAACTGCAGTTTTCATGTTTTCCAGGGTTCTGCAGGAATGTCCAATTAAAATTTCACAAAAGCCTGATCAAATGCTGATATAACAAGCTATTTTGCGAGATTGCTAAGAATATCTAAAGAAATAACATAAATCTTGCTCCCCCGCAAAAGAAAGTGCTTAATAAATATTTTGGACCAACAAAGAGCAAATGAAAAATTATTACGCGACAAAAAATAATAACAAACCATAGAAATCCGCTGAAAGATGCTAAAAAAGGAAGCAAAAGAAAAAAGGCGAACGAAATTTTGGAAACAAATAAAAAGGCGGGGATTTTTCTCAAAATATTTTCTTTTTTATTTTTTTAGATGTATTTTAAATCACTTTTTTCTTTTATATTATTTTGGTTCAATTATTTATATAATAAAGAAGACTAGGAGTTGTATAAAGATTTTTCTTTTTCCGTTTTTGCATTTTTTTAAAAATAGTAGTCTGTGTTCTTCAATAATTATAATAATATTCTTCTTCAATAAATTAACAATACGAAACAAAGTTGCGTAATAGTAATTATAATAGTCCTTAAGCGTACTATTCATTAATAATTAATAATTACAATTCTTTATGTTCATACATGCGCTTAGAACTAAGGTTGGAACTTAATTTCACGTGTCTAACGGCTTTACCCTTTTAGTGTAGTAGAAGGTGCTACGGTGTTATATCGTAAAGCTCAGGCTCGGGCCTTCTTATTTATGAAGAAGTGCGTCTAGCTGGAGGCTTCGATAAAGGTTTTGGCCTAGTAAAACTGCATTATATGAATAACAGTTATTTTCGCGGTGATTTCGTAATGGCTCGATTGGTTGCACACTGTAGCAAGTTTGGAGTATCGTATCAGACTTGCTATGCTATCGCCATAGAATTGGTGTAAGTCTGTCTCTGCGTATGTCAAATGGCAAGGACTGATTGAATATTCCGTCATGGGATGATGTTACATTAAACAAACGAAAAAAAACTGGAAAATGTAATTTCCACTTGTTTTATTTTTTTTTTTTATCACAAAAATGATATACATCTAAAATCAGGATCCGGTCCCTATACTCCTACTAGCGCGAAATTTGTACTCTGCTTTTATTTAGTGCGAAAAGCGACTTGATCGTTAAATAATCGTCTTAAAAGTAAGTGAGAGTTAAAAACAAAAGTAAAGTTTGCTCAAATAATTTATAAATAAGTCACGTGTCTAAAATACCACACATTTTTTGTTTTGTTTTTGTTTTTGAAGAGCTTGTGCACTGTATAAAAACATTGTACTGAAGGAGAACTAGTCACCGGTTTAACAAATCGAGCTGCTATAAATAAAAATTTTATACTGATTGATCCGCTAACTTCAGTTCCTTACAAAATTCCTTCTACTGTATTCTAACTCCATCTATTGAGATTTTGCGTTAGTTTTTAAAACGACTTACTTTCTCTTGCCAAAACATTCTTACTGATTAGAATGCAGAACAACTTCTACTAAAATTGTTTGATACGCTCCTACTCATACATCAACATCATTTCCAATTGTTTAATCATTTTGCATATATACAAACATACATGTATATACAGATGAATTTAAGAAATTATTCCAGTAAAAAAATATACGATTTATGCCTTTACTATAATATCTAGCAATTTAAATTTACATGTTTTACTTCTTTCAAAATTATCACAATTTTTCAAATAATTAAACAGAAAATCCATTTCTTTCTATCTCCTTCTCGCGTAGCCAGCAACTCTCTACCTTCCTCTATCTCTTTCTCCACTTCTCTCTTTACTCTACCTCTGCTTCCCGGCGCTTGTTTGCACGCCACTCTCTCTGCACGTTCGCTTCACCAATGGCTGATCGCGCTCTTTCTCTTTTTCTTTCCTAATTTTTTTTTTTTATATAAGTAAACATATGGATCCGAGAAGGAAGCGTCTTGATCACAGTTCAAAAAACTTTTTGCTTAAAAGCAAAAGTTTGTTTCTTAAAATGTGTGTGGACGCAAAGGTTATCGGCTTATTGTTCAAGGTCAAGCGCACTGTTGCGATTCGAGTTAAGTCATCTTGTAGGAAGGCGCTTTTCTCCCACGACTGTCGAAAACACGAAAAAAGACTAAATTCAAGAAAATTGTTTGTGGTGTGTAATAGAATGTTCGGGTTTTGTTGTAATATCACTTTTTCCTATTTCCGCTAAAACAATTTTCCTCCTTCTTTCCTCCTATCTGCTTCTTCAGCTTCTGTTTAGTCTTCTTATGTTTTCTTAAAATATTTTCATTTTTGATAGCTCAAAAAAAATTTTAAAAGTGTTTTGTTATATAGTTTTGTGGTGTTTGCTATTTAAAATCTAGAACCCCAGCAGAGTGTGGGGTGTGCCCAAGAGCATTTGTCTTGCTGCGTTTTTAATACAATCACACGTCGCGATGAATGCACCGTTTTCAGCTTTCTTATAAAAATTTCTTTACGATACAGGACCATTGCTTGTGTTTGTGTTCTGTGACGCTTTGGTTGATGTTGTCTGCATTGTTTGCGATAGCTGAGATAGAGTTTCCTGTGATACGTTCGCCTTCAAAATTGTATTTTCCAGCTCCAATTGATTGATTCGATCCATTAGTTCAGCTATCTTCTCCTTAAGAACCTCAACTTCTTCTCGAACAGCGATCATCAGATGAGACTTAACAAGATCCTGAAATTGAAAAGGAGAAATAAAACATTAGAAATCATAGTCCAGATCAAGAAATCAATGATAGAAAAAATCTTAATTCCTTAAAGACAGACACTATATTTGTCCCGACCTCGATCGCATGCTCTAGACTGATAGCAGGCTCTCGTTAAGTAAAAACAACTTTATCTTGATTGAAATATGTTTCTTAACATTCGAAATAATAAAAAAGAGATCGGTCGCTCTATCTCAAGTGTGGCCATTGGGACCGATTAAACATTTTTCTATCACGTGCCAGTTCTATCGAATTCAGCGTCCTTGACAATTAGGCCATAATTATCTGAAGGTATGGTGCGCAAAGACCTTTTTTTTCCAACTGAGACGGAATGGTTATTTTTCCATTAAGGGTGTACCACAAAAAGCAGCTATTGCTTTTTTTCGAGGGTTTACGACTTTACATCAGAGCCGGGCAAAGTTCCGCTTCAAGCCGTATATCTTCTTAAATTTCCGGTCGCTCCATAAGCCTTATGAGTATGAATGAGCAAGAAATATCAACCCATATACTTGTCTATGGAATGGAGGGAGGGAAAGGATAGAAAGATGAGTTTCTCATTCGCACTTGCAGGAGCAATGAGGAGCTCCTAGAATCGACCTTGGGAGCCAAAAAGTTACGCCCGGCTCTGCATTAACCCAACATCCAGATTTAGAATGTGCGTCGCATGTCGCCTAAGTATGCAAGTAGATCTGTAACAACTAAAAAGATAGCTGTTTTGTTTCTCGTTCACTGGCATTATTCAGAAGGGATTTTTTTGTTTGTTTTATAAATATTTGTTCATGATGAAAAGTTACAGCGAGCTTCTTCCAATGCTTTTAGCTTTGAGGGTGAAACATTTTACGGTAATTTCCGCGGTAATCTTATACATTTTATCGTAGTGGTCCGCAAGGAGAAGGCACCTAGTCGTCATCACCGATTTCGCTCTTTATTGCACATGTAGGGCTTGGCAACAAATGAAAGTACCCGAAGTGGGAACTCCAGATGGCCACGCGTTTACAAAATAATAGTATACAAAAATGTTCACGCGGCTCTAAATCCCATTCATTGTAACACATTCCCAAAGCGGAGGCTGGTGAAGTGGTGAATACTTGGGCTTGGGATTGAGATGTCACGGGTTCGAATCCCAGCGTGGGGATGCGTTTAATAAAAATGTATATGTATTCAATATTCATCAATTTAAACATTCATGAAACCAAAATTATGAGATTCTAAGTAAAAACTATAAACCTCGCCCTCGAACATAGATTTGAAAGAGAAGAGATTGCTCCCTAGTCAATTTTCACTAAGGATCACCGCAGACGAACTGTTTTTAACCGACTTCAAAAAAAGAAGGCTGTTCTCAATTCGACTGTATGTATTGATTGTATTTTTTGTATGTTACGTTATATCTTCGCCGATTTGAATGACTTCTTTTTTATTGAAGATGCTATATATGTCGAGGGTGGTCCCATTTAAATTTGAAAAAAAATATCGCACATCTAAGGGTGGAAAATTAGGTGATGAATCCTGTTTATTGAAATTCACCCATTTCCCGTTAACTAAAAATTGAAAATTAAAATAAATTTTTACAAAAAAATACAAACTCAAAGTGCTGTAGTTTTATAAACTTGCCTTGGCTGGCACCGACCCCAAAAATAGCTTCTTTAAAGAAATAGAAAATATTATTTTTAACTTTTTAGTTTAAGTTTCTACATATAGACAATGTCTTGAAGGCAGTTTTTATTTTTCTGTAAAAATTTACTTTTTAGCAGACAAGTTTTATGCGAATCGGAGTTCGGAGAATTGATACCCATTCTCCAGTGTCTATTTATCTCTCGTGTGCGATGATTCTAAAAGAGCCAAATCACCTGATAACTTTAATTTCGGGCTCTGAAATGTTCTGATGTCGCATGAATACAAGAATTGCTTGTGTGTAAGTGCGATCAGAGACCAATAGCTTTATTTCAGAGGCTAAAATGAAAAGCTCTACGGCGTTTTTGTTATTCTAGAGAGGTTATATGGTTATATGGTTATGTTGTCCGTGGTTTATCTATGCTTAAACGTTGTAGCCTACAGCTAAGACCGTCAGGAATGCAAAACAATTAATATAAAACAACAAAATTTGCTTCGCCCTTGGGGACAGTCTTTAAAAAAATTTCACGCCTCGAACGGGATAAAGTTGTAACGAAAAATATATCTGTATTTTCTAAATTAATTTAAGAGTAGTTTTTTAATCACAATTGAGTTGAATTACTGCATTATGAGGTATATGTCTGTATGTTTTATAAAGTTTACAATTTATGGATCGTATGTTACGATCCAGCAACTAGGGTGGGCAAAGTGAAAGCAGTAAAATGTAAGGTAAGTTCAATTGCCAATTGAATCCCGACGAGAAATGTCATATCCAATGTCATAAACTGCGCTAAAGAATTGAGGTTCAGGCTACCGAATCGACGGAAAATGATTACTCGTAACAAACAGTAAATGAAAAAGAGGTAAGTAGACACCCCCAGTAATCTATTTGTAGGTCTATCTAGTAACTTTTGGGTAAAATTTTCTTGAGTAAAAATCTGGTAAAAAGTTTCATATGGTAGCGGGGATGAAAATTTAAAGTTACCAGACGACTTCAAGTAAAAATTGGGTATACCTTCAAAATCTTACTTGTGTATGTAAATTGTCAAACGTGATCAAGATGTCAGAGAAAAAACTTATGAACTTATTTAATATTTTCGAAGATTTTGAAATGTTTTTTATTTATTAACAAAATTTTTCAATAACTTCTTCTTCTATCTGAATCGAAACTCAAAATTTAAACACGCAAAATTTAAACACGCAAATGACAGCTGATTTTACCCAAATTTACTAGGTCTCGCAGCATGAATAAAATCTGGTAAAATTGGGTAAGAGGAGAAGTGCTGTCAAGAGCTCAAATCTTCCTCTCCGTGAGGTTAACAGACACTTTAAAGTAAAAAGTTTTACCCATGAGTAACAACTTTAGATTTAACAGATAGACCCTGTGAATTTTTATTGTGTTTTACGTTGACACAAATTGACTGTAAATTGCTCATACATAAATTGTATTCTACACTCATAAATTCAAACGGAACAACCCTTTTTAAAATAATTGCTTGTCTTTTAATTTCAATCTATATTAAATTTTACGATTATTGCAGAGAGCAATATAGAGTTGTCAATGCTCTTCCTTTCCGCGAAACATTTTTAAAATTAAAGGTTTTTATTAAGGAAATCCTGTGATAAAAAAAAAACCCGTTTTTATCTAAATTAGACAGATCTTATCTAACTAATTTCAGGCAAACATTATAAAACAGCTCAAACACTATCACTGTTCCATTACGATAATTACTGTATACAGCAAAGTTTAAAAAGCAATTTAAATGCTGTGTTTTCTCAACACTTCATATGCTCGTAACTTTATGACATAAAAATTGTAAAAAAAAAAAATTGAGAGGAGAGAATGTGAACATGATAAATCTTCTAAATAGAAAGATTTTGTTGTGTTGTTAGTCATCCTCTTTTGCTTCTTTTAAAAATGTTTGAAGTAATTATTAAAATATTGCTTCGGCTTTTCAATATTCGATAATGCCTTTTCTGCTTTCTGATTTGCTTATTAAAATCTTAAAAAGCGTTAGCACAAAATAACAATCTGTTTTAATTTTAGTGATTCCGCTCCGCTCTAAACAATTATAAATTTTAAAATTTTTGGTTTTATTTAAAATGCGGTAATTAGCACTCTGAATATACAATTAATTTGCCTAGGTTCATGATTCTGTACTAAAAGACTGAATATACTGTTGTTTATCACTATTATGATAGATCTATATTATCAAACTAAATAAAACTTGTTTTCTTTGGTACATAAGCATCTTAGAGAGTTAGTTCTTAATAAACTCCCAGCATTCAAGACTATATATCATAAGTCTTTCATCAGGTTTATGGTCTACAGATCCGGTGAATTTTCTGTTTGATTCAATACTGAAACGCTATTTTCAACCAAACTAAGAAACACAATCATTTAGTCCCAGCAAATTTTATGACTGAAATTTTCATTCATATTATGAATTTTATTGATTTGAATATAGCTCTTACGTACTTATGTAAATATCTACTTTAATTTTCTGCCGTGCTCTAATTTGTTTAACTTTCATCAAAACTAGTAGTCAAGACACTGATGTTCTTTTATGGTACATAAAATATTTGGTTATTTTGTTCTTGTGAATGTCTATGTCTAAGTTAAGACTTTAAAATGTTTTCTCGGAATTCGTACTGGTTTTAAGATATTTATACAGGTACATAAGTTTGTGAAAGAAAAGAAACAAAAATAAATCGAAATAAATGTTATTTTATAATTCAGCAAATATCTCCTTTGTATTTCTTCTCGTTGGTTGTTTAAAATTATACAAATCCAACTTGAGCTTCTCTTCCATATATCTTTATCTGGTTTCGTTGCATGGATTTCATGGGATATACATAGTATTTCAATTCGTTAAATTCATTAGAATCGCGATATTTAAGTCTAAAATTATTATCCGAAATATTAGTTAAGTATATCAAAGTGAATGTAATATTTGTCAAAATTGAAAAATTATAAATCAAGATATATATATAAGATATTGATCTTTCGATTATGAATATAAACACAATTGAACTGAAAAAGCCTATTATCTTAGTTTTTAGTATAAGTTTAGCTGTTTAATGGTATTTCAATTTAAACTGATTTTAATCTCAAAAAGCGAGTGGAAGTGAACGACAATCCGAATTACGAAAAAAAGTTGTGGTGTAATCCACCTTTTATGCAGTTTAAGTCTCGAATTACAGGGTTTTTTTATATCTCAATCTTATGATTTATAAAAAAAAAAATACTATATTTGCAGCAATTCTACACGCAAAACTATATTTGCGGGAATTCTACAACGAATTTTTCTCGGCTAGAACTCGCACGGTGATTTTTCAGCTCGCCATTTTGATTTGCAAGCAACAGACAGAAATCACTTTGTTTATTAGCTACTGAAGAATTAATTGAAATTTTGGCACACGTTTTTCTTCTCATTATTACCCAAATAAAAAAAACAGGAAAATAAAAACTGATTTCAAATAAAAAACTTCGAACAATCGGTTTGAGATTAAATATATAATTTCGCAGCACCGGTAAAAAAAGGCTTACATTTTTTTTTAAGAGGAGGGGGGGGGGGGGGGGGGGGGGGGGTACTGTAAAATCCGAAATGAACAACTTGTGATTTCGAATTAAGTAAAGATTATGTATATCTTTTTGCTGGGCAGAACCCCATGAATAATAATTAAAAAGCACCTTGCGGAGTTGGGGAAGGAAAAAGCGGCGAAAACAAACCGATAATCATTTTGATATAGTAAAGAATAATTTTTCTGTCTGGGGAAAAAAATGTGGGGGGGGGGGGGGGGGGGGGAGGAGAGAAGCAGGTGTGGCACTGCAATCTAATAACCTCCGCCGCTGCCAGTGAAAAGTTATGTCGCCGGCATGTGAGCTTTAAAGTTTTTCAAGAAGGAAGCACGTTTTTTTCTGCTTTAAATGACTAAAGCAGGTAAGAATAGATACGTACGTTTGCATTTGGTACCATCACGTAACAGGGTCGGTCTTGACCCTTCTGCCAGATCTCGTAGAGCCAGCTCTCAGGCTGGGGAATGGACATTGTACCCATTTTTCGTCGCTGGGTGCTCCTCCTGGCACTTATTGCACTATGATTCTCTCGGCCTAATATTTTTTTATTTTTTTTAATATCACAGCACTTTGTCGGCTTCTTGGCCTCTATCACTTCTTTTGCGGAAATTATCTGATATGAACGTTTGTCCAGACCCTCCGGGGTTTAGGGTTCGGCTCTGGATCGTAGTAGTATCGCTTTGCAGGATACTAAATTTCAACAAATTCCCCTTTTTTCACTAAATTGCAATAAAAACGCAAACTACTTTTAAATGAAAAAATTCATTGGAGCAGTACAATCGCAATTTAACTAAAATATTTCCACAAAAATCCAACCGGCTCTAGATTGGCTACTGCTGAGCTCCAATAGGAAAAGTTATTCACAAAAAAATTTGAAAGTTTGAATTGAACTTAGCGACTGGGCCGGTGTATCGCGTATGGCGTAACTCCTCTAAAAAGCTTCTCTCGAAGGCACTTGTCGGCGGCGACTGAGAGTCTACTCGCAAAACTTATTACTTTTATACAAACAGGTTGAAGACGGAGTATTGCGCTAAACCGTACCGGACGGGGCCAAATACGGCGACGACGTCATTATTCCACACACAACAGCTTTAATTTTCTGTTCTTTTTCTACTTTCATTAGATGCTATAGTCTATCTCATTTGCGTTTTACTGCGGTACACATCTTCAAAACAACGTGAGCTTTTCAAGCTACTCGGCCGCCCGAAGATTCGTTCTGTGTGGTCTAGTGCGATAGTGAGGTAAAAATGGCGCGTCGAAGCTTTGCTATTGCCCCGGTAAAAATGTTTGCAATCGAACGAAAAGCACTCTTCAGAACTAAGCGTAATGCCGCTCAAGGAAAGCATGTAACTGGAAATAACTGGTTAGAAGACACAACCGTCATCTGTCCGTCAATTGCATCAGGTGCCCTGTTTTGGTGTCATATCCGGGGAGCTTTTATGCGGCAATTTCAAAGTAAAAATTCTTAGAATTCTACGGGAAATTAGCAGAATCGTCGAATCGAAAAAAATGCTATCGTGTAATTAACGCTTGCTCTTTTAGCAATAATTTACGAGTTCAATGTGACACACGTGATCAACTCCAAGTAATAGCCCTAAGCAAAAGTCCAATTGTCGAAACAGATTAATTGTTTATTATTTTAGTATTTAATGTTTTTACTTATGTAAATAACATTCATTGATTATTTTCAAGGTATTGCAAAGTCTCAGACAAAACAGGAGGAAATATTCCTATCAATTTAAAAAATACATGTTTTGTGTAATACAAAACATAAAAAAACACGTAAAGGAATATCACCCTTGGATTTGATGAAAATCCATCCCCACAAAGAGCGTTAAACTATCCCTAAGCACCAAAAAAGTAGTAAATCATAAAATATCTCAAGAAAAATCGAGTTAAAGAGTTTTAGGTATGGCTGATTACTAAGTACTAGCTTAATAAGGAGGGTAGTTAACCCGTTGTTTAAAGGGATGCTTAGCTTCTAGAATAAATCTTGCTTTTTGCAAAAGTTCATGACCAAACAAACATTTTGTGCACTTATGCGTTACATTTTATTAATTCTAATCAAAGTTACAGGAAAAACAGGCTAAAAAACTTCTTTTTTTTGCGGTCACTCTTTATTTTTGCTTCACTATTGGGGAGGAATTTATATTCGTGTTTTGCTCATTTACACCGAAAGGTGACATTCTTTTAGTGAATTGGACGTCTTTCTTTGTTACTAAACCAGAAAACCTTTCAACTATTATCTAAAATTATGCAGCCCAGAGGTATTCAATGCATGGTTGTTCGAGTCTTATAATTTTATGACTATCAGTTCGATTTTGAAAAATCTGATATTGTTAAACTGATAAAAGTTATCTATAGCAAATTTGAATTAAATTGATTACGGATTTTGATAAAGCATTGCATTGCATTGATTATTAACATAATAACTAATTCGTATTTTGTATTGCTCGGGCATATTCATTCTTGGGAACTTAACAAATATCGACTCCATTTTAAATGACAATTTTCCAAGTCAAATTATTTAAGTCTCGTCCACACAGATAAGGACAAAATCACAAGTCAATAAATTTATAGTTTATCTAAACATTTTTGGAAGGGATTTTCTTTTGTTCATTTATCTTTATACACAGCTGCCGGGAAGGGTAATCGAAAAACACGTCATTGTGAAAGGTATACAAATCTGCACATTTTCCGCTTGTTTTAAGGGTTCATAGCGAATTGTAATTTTCAAAAAATCGATTTTTTTTATTACATTTTTTGAAACTATATATATATAGAATAGGGTGCTTTTTTTCGCGACTATTTTTTTTTTTTTCAGTTCCACCTCGAAATTTTGTGGCAAATACCTAAACAAAAATTCCCTGAAAATTGGAGCCCTTAATATTAATATTAAGTACTAGACCAAGGAGTATAAAGATTTCCCATATAAAATACACGTAAACTTTGATTATTTTTCTTCAAAACTCTACAGCTCAGAGGCATTTTATGGTATAATGTTGGTCAATGGTAGGATTTCTTCAGAATTGAATGCTCTATAAAAGTGTCTATTGCGGTATAACCCTAACTCCCACCAGCGAGGTAGTACGGGTCATTAACCCCAATTTTTCCACGAAATTCTCGCTTTTTGCCTCTATCTCGTAAATAAAAAGAGCTGCAGAAAAAAATGAATAAAACAAACTTATAGGAAATTCAATTTCATACAAAAAAGTTCTGAACACCAAATCATTAACATTGATATTTCTTGCGATATTGGGCTTTGAAGTTGAGGTAGTGTTTCTACAATTTAGCTCAATAATCCATGAAAATTCCACACGACCTTAACTTCAAAACCCAATATCTCAAGAAATATAGATGTTAGCGATTTGGGGTTCTAGAACTTTTTGGAGGAAAAGAATTTCCTACAAGTTTGTCATTCACATTTTTTCTGTAGTTCTTGTTATTTACAAGATAGGGGCAAAAAAACAAGAATTTCATGAAAAAATAGGGATAGTTACCCGTACTAGCTCGCTGGTGGGAGTTAGGGTTACACCGCAATGGACACTTTTGTAGAGCATTCAATTCTGAAGAAATCCTACCATTGACCAGGATTATACCATAAAATGCCTCTGAGCTGTAGAGTTTTGAAGAAAAATAATCAAAGTTTACGTGTATTTTATATGGGAAATCTTTATACGACTTGGTCTAGTACTTAATATTAATATTAAGGGCTCCAATTTTCAGGGAATTTTTGTTTAGGTATTTGCCACAAAATTTCGAGGTGGGACTGAAAAAAAAAATAGTCGCGAAAAAAAAGCACCCTAATATAGAAATATCATATTAAAATTTTATAAAGATCGGAGCACTCTAACTATATTTTTGGCACTCTAACTATATTAATGGGCTTCAAAATCGGCCCAGCCGCCATACAATTTGCTGATGACCGTGACCGACAGCGCGTACGAGATGCTGACCGCATCAGCACTATTGCTTCTAAGGAAGCCAGAATCATCCGCAGAAACGCTGTTTTGGATGAAAACGTTAATTATGAACATACAGAAGGCATACTGTATGGTGCAGGCATCGCTGATTAAGCGCAGGTGAGATTTTTTTACGTTTTTTCATTAAAAAAAACTTTGATCGCGGTTTTCTCGAAACAACGTTTTTCGGCACCTTGTTGATAAAATCTCGGTGACTACTGAACCGATCTTCACCAAATTTTTACCACATGTTCTCTCTAACTATAGCTATTGCATGAATAGCAATGAATAGAATTGAAATTTTGATTTTAAGTATTTTTTTAAGGGCAAAAGCGGGGAAAAAATTATGATTTTTGGAAATTTTTCGAAAAATGTCCGTCATTTTGTCAATATTCAAAAAATCAAAAATCTGTCTATTCATGCAATAGCCCTTATCATACTGAATCTAAAACTTTTTCATTTTTTGGTTTCAGACCATCCGTCTCGGAGATACCATCAACAGGGCGCAGCCCTCTTTTTTTCACTTTTTTTCAACCGCCTGTTTCATCAACAAAAAATCAGAAAAATAAACAAAAAAAAATGTTTTTCATGCATTTCGACACTATATTTATTGAGTAAAACCCCTCCCATATTTATATTTACAATTGAAACCTACTAAAAAAATAATTGAAAAATAGGCTGTTTTTCATGGGTCTAATTCGCTATGAACCCTTAAGTTCCGTACAAAACATTGGGACTATATTTGTTGTCCAAAGACCCAAATCAATTTTTCTTTCAATTTTCGAATGACAAATACCTACTTTTAACCTTTGAATTCATTTTGTATTTGTAGATAAAGAAAAGTAATAAATAAATAAATAATAAATAATGATTATTAATTTAGGGATCAAAAATAGTTGAATTAACTACTAACAATTAGTTAAGTACATAAATGAAGTAATAGGGTTACGGATAGGCCTTAGCCTAAAGAAATTAGATTATAAGAAATTTGTTATTAGGTAAATATATAAACTTAAACTAAGGTCACGAAATGCTTATTAAGAAGGCGCTACAGATAATAAGTAAATAAATTAATAAATAAATCATTTTGTATTTTAAAATTCCCTAAATCTATTATGCATTTCCTATTTAAAAAAAATAACTTTTTGCATTTTTCTGAGTTCTACAAAAAGATCCAGCAGATTGACATCCAATGACTACATTTTAAACAAATATTTAATCACTTCTTATTCAATCAATGCTCGTAGAGCCAAATGAGTAAAATTTGGTCTGGTCGCTTTGAAAAGTTTTCATATTCCAACAATTATGTTAGCATCTGCTAAAGTCTAAATTGTAGACCCTAATTAGGTGTTGAGGGTAGAAGAACATTGTGATTTCTGTTATTATAAATTTATTATGATTGATGACCGGGTCACTAAGTTGATGACGCGACGTTCAGATATCCGCTCTGAACCAGACTCTTGCCTTAGGTGCTATTGCCGGGAGCAAAGTGTCAATATGTAGCAATTGATTATTTTCCCCACAAGTTAAATGCAAATTAATGCGACCGATACAGATTCGAATGGGTTTTGGCTTGTTATCGCCTTTAAGAAATTTTATGTTTGCTTACTACGCACGAAGAAAATCGCGCCATGTTAGAACTTTTCTCCGCGTCATTTTATTTTGCTACTGCTGGTGCTAAGCAAATGAATAAATTGTTTATTAAGAAAAATGTTTGCTTCAATTTATTCAGCAGTATTACATATAATATGTCAACACTTTTCGCATCATCATGTTATTTTAGTTAGATAATCGATAAAATTTGAGTCCTATCGAAATAATTAATTTATTATTTGTTATTTATTAATGAAAAATCAATCTACTATGTATAGAGGAAAACAAGAGAAGACTTTATGTTCAACGTCTTTCAATTGTACTTTGCACCACGATGCGGCTTACTTAAAATTATTCACTGAAGCGGCTAAATATTTTTAAAATTTCGAAAGTACAATTCAAAAATTGAGGAGCATCGACCTCTTCTCGTCGTAGTAACCTAAATATTTTTAAAGGAGCTCGTAAATCCTTGTTCATTAATAAATTTGCCCCAGATGTTGCTCTGACAAGCACAGAACAACAAAGTGCTAAAAATACTTTACTTGTTTTTCTCAAAAAATTACTCAAAAACATTAAGCCTGTAAGACTCCGTACTACTGTACGTTTTACAGTCATTCGCAAAAAAAAAAGAAAACAACTGGATACATTTAAAAATGTTCGGGTTGGCGTCAGATGCCTGTTTTGCAGCTAATCTAAATTCTTTAAGTACGCGCTTAATGTTTAGCGGATCGAAAATAGCAGCTCATTTTAGTCTGCCAGTGTTAATTGCAAATTTAAATAGAAAAAAATCAATATTAAAGTTTCGCGAAAACAACACCACTGAAGCACTTCAGGAATAGAACGTTCCATTTCAAGTTGAGAGATTGCAAAATATTTTTAAAGCAATTTCTGTATTTAGTTCACTCACAGATTGGTGTATTGAGATGAAAGCAAATCCAATGATTTAAGAAGTTTTCTAGCACAAAACAGGCCGCGCTTGAAAGCACTTTAAAAAGTGCGATAAAGATGTCAATCACTATTGGTGATAATACGGCACAAGACATCAATATTGATCAGGAAAGATTACGTAACCTTTCGCGAATTCAAATTTAATGCTTTCGCATGTGAATAGGACGAAACTTTATTTTTTCTATTGAAACCTCAATAAAAGTGATACCATTTCGGACCAGATGTTTGGGGTTTCCAACAGAGTTTGCCTATGGGAGCACAATAGACTTGGTCTAATAACATTTATCGAGAATTTGCTGTTTTTTCGAAACCTTGACGTCATCAAAAAAAAAAACAAAAAAAAATTCTTTGTGTGCTCGGAAACTTTTTGCGGGGGGCAGACAGAGTTACAACAATGTATCAATTGCTGAACCGATAAAAACAAGCGCTCGCGTGCTATATAATCAACTTAAATAGGGTTTAATTGGATGTAACCGGATGCAATTTTCATACAATTTTTGTTAGGTAATCATTAAAAAAAAACTAAAATCGCAAAATATGAGGGGGACAGGGTGGGAAATTGGGTACTCAAATAACTTTTACCAAATCGTTTATGACATGCAAAACAAAAGATTTGGCACTAATCTGACTGACAATAAAGTAAATCGTTTGTAAGCATATTTTGTAAACATATTTTGATTAATAACATGACGTGGTATACTGAAATTCCCAAGTAGGTATTTTTGTCTTAAACTTAAGAATTAAGGTAAAAGTTCATTAAACCGGATATAAAGTGTATTAAAATTTGAAATGACGTAATTCATCACGCAAATTAAACTTCAAATATATTTAAAAAATTAGTTATATGACCTTTGTGCTTACAGAAAAGTTCATTGTTTAGTTGTTTATGATACCCACGCAAATCATCATATTTTATATTCAAGGGAACCATTTTAGTCGTATTCCCAGGTAACAAATTTTATATATGACATAAGTCAATGGAAAAATGGCTCAGCGAAAATGAAAATTTTTTATTTCAATAGCTATAGATATCTCCACGAATATGAAAACGAAAAATGCGAGACTTTAAATAATCATTTCTTAAACAAGCAAAAGTGCACACATTTTGACATTGAAATTGGCCTAACCCTAACCCTAACCAATAACTAAAATGCTTTGAAAAGATCTATAAACCATGTTCAAGTTCTCTAACAGCTCTCGAATGGTCAATTTGTGGTTTTTGGCAATTATTTATTTGATTTTATCCATATTTTCGTCGGTTTTCGATGTGTTCCTCATCCTCGACGGACTCGCGCCCACCTTTGAAGCGTTCGTGCCATACCTAAACGTTGGTTTTCGATAGGGTATCGTTGCCGAAACACTTCTCCAACATTTCCAAGGCCTTCGCACTGTTGAATCCGTTTTTAATGCAAAATTTAATACAAACTCGTAAAAATCGAAACACGCACAGAAGCAGATGTATTCAAGACGACTTTTACAAATATGAAGCTATAATGCTGTACTTTGGCGCGAATGTTAATGAAAAAAGTGGCAACCTTACAAACAAATAACTCAAACCGGGTGACTGACAGCATCACATGGTGGTCTTTCCCGAAACTTTTTGATCAAGGTGGTATATATAAAAATGAATGCATGTTTGTTCGTTTTTTGACTCCGAAGCCGTCCAACCGATCTCCTTGAAATTTATACTACATGGTTTCTATATAAAGGGGAGTGTCATAGACTATCAATTTTCGCAAAATATTTTCCGTTGTCGAATTTTTATTGCAATTCGCATAAAACCGAATCATTTCGGGGAAGATAGATAGATATATACGTTTGGATAAATGGTCAATGCATTAATGCATAAAACCGATTGTTTTCGGAGAAGCGTAACAACGCACGCAGGTATCAAATAAAACACAAAATCAGTATTCCAGATTCAGAGTATTCTTATCACGATTATTCTGAGTGTTAAAATTTGAATAATAAATAACCTAGCTTAGTGCTAAGGTTTTAAGTCAGACGCGATTTTAACTTTAAATTATAGTCAACCCTAAAACATTGTTGCTATAATTTGAAAAAAAAGGCGAATATGAATCATTAATGGTAGCAGGAAAATACATACCACTTCAGAAAAATACCTCATTCGTTTTAAATTAAGCCAAAATTCACACTCTGAGCCAATATGGTGTTGACAAGGTCACCTATAAGGCCACTCACCGGATATCATAATTTTCTAAAGTTATTTTTGATGAAATTATTCCCACAACCGAAAACAAGGATGTAGTTCAAAGTCAAAAACAGTCAGTTAAGAAGTCGCACATTAAATTCGCATACTAATCGTGATACTGTTTCAAACACACTAATTTATAAAATGTTACACGAGGAGGTAAATAAAATAAAATTAAAATATTTTATGAAATGAGCGAGTCCAATATTAGTAGTCTAAGAGCTGGGGCCTATAACACAATGCTTACAATTGTTACAAGTCTACAAGTTATTAGTAATTAGTAATTATTAGTTACATCGAGATAATTTATTGTTGTGCATTATAATTAGTCTTACTATGAAAAATAGGCTAAATTTTACCGATTATTTCTTTTTAAATTCGTTTTTTTAACTTCAAAATGATGCCAAAAATGGAAAAATCGTAAAAAAAAATATCTACGTCACTACCTTAGAAATTAATGTAATGAGTTCTGATGTCCACCGCAAATTGCCTTTTTTTTAAAGAATATCCGAAGATTTGCTCTCAATGGCTTATTTCTTAATATTTTAGACTAAAAATTGAAATATAATGTTATTGAAATTCTATATTTATTATGTGCATTATTTTTAAATAAATTCAATTTACCATATGCTCAGAAAAAATTAGGAAGTGTTTCCGCCCGCAACAAAATTAGGTAGGTGCCTAGATACTAGGGAATAATTCATATATTAGGGTGTTTTTTTTTTCGTGACTATTTTTTTTTTAGTCCCACCTCGAAATTTTGTGGCAAATACCTAAACAAAAATTTCCTGAAAATTGGAGCCCTTAATATTAATATTAAGTACTAAACCAAGGTGTATAAAGATTTCCCATATAAAATACAAGTAAACTTTGATTATTTTTCTTCAAAACTCTACAGCTCAGAAGCATTTTATGGTATAATCTTGGTCAATGCTAGGATTTCTTCAGACCTGAATGCTCTACCAAAGTGTCCATTGCGGTGTAACCCTAACTCCCACCAGCGAGGTAGTACGGGTCACTAACCCCAATTTTTCCATGAAATTCTCGCTTTTTGCCCCTATGTCGTAAACAACAAAAGGTACAGAAAAAGTGAATATGACAAATTTGTAGCAAATTCAATTTCCTATAAAAAAGTTCTGAACACTAAATCGCTAAAATCGATATTTCTTGAGATATAAACGAAATTGCTTTAATATATTTTCATTTTTTGTGCTGAGGAAGTACCTAGTCCTACTTAACATATAGGCTATTTTATAAAGAGTTTCAGAATGGAGGACCCGGGCAGGATTTCTACGGAAATTTATACTTGAATGTTTACGTAGTGCGGTCCTCGTGTTCTTAGCCTAGGCCATAAATAGAAAAAAATGATTTTATTTTTCAATATATTTTCCCCTTCTTTCCACACACTTTTCAGAACGTCTGATTAAAGCTTCTAAGCTACTGTAAAAATATGATGCATCCGTGGAGTCAAAATTGTCGTACATTGTACGTACTGTTTAATTTCATCGTTGCTGTTTTTGCTACCCCTTAAATTTGCTACCCCTCAAATCTGCCTGAGTTTAGAGAACAAAAAATAGTCAGATGGGGCCAAGTCAGGAATATATGGGGGAGGTTCAATCTCTGTAAAGCCACAATTGCGAATAGTAGCCTTGGAAAGTGAAGCAGTGTGAATTGGAGCATTATCATGAAGCAAGTGCACACCTCGGCTCATTTTTCCGCGCCCTTTCTCGATAATTTTTTGACTCAACTGCCTCAAAAAAATTATGGGCTCGAGTCACCATAAACGGCTACCATTCTTTCTTTGATTTGTGTTGGCGTTAAAGGTTCTTTAGTCAAAAACTTAACAGAGCGATATTCAACTTGAGACATTTTTTAAAATCACTTATCTTAGTTGTCGTTCAAATTCTGTTACATTTAAACGGATTACAGCAGAGCCTTGAAACTTTGTACAGAGCTTGTTGAGATTTGTCACTGTCACGAACATGAAGATTTTTTCAAAGTCACTATTTACTACAGTGCGCGCAATTTCTATAAGCGCACGTGTGATTTTCAAGTGAAATGCACAATTCATTGAAATAAAGCGATATAGTAACAAAATTTCTTTACAGGACAATTGTTAAAGTTTATAACTATTCATAAAAGCAATTAAACAATTCCAAATATCAGGCAATGCGTGAATGCAATAGATCAGCCTT
The DNA here is from genome assembly GCA_949715965.1 of Dysmachus trigonus. Taxonomy (NCBI): domain Eukaryota; kingdom Metazoa; phylum Arthropoda; class Insecta; order Diptera; family Asilidae; genus Dysmachus; species Dysmachus trigonus. Next base: position 48,387,654 of record OX454321.1, read on the forward strand.
TCACAATAGATCTTAGAGTGCGCAGTTTCTATAAACGCAGTTTCTTTTTGTAGTATTACTCGTTAAACTAAAGTAATTTTGCAACTTTTTAGGAAACAATTCATGTGAGTTTCATTTTTATTTTCCAACTCTAGCTTAATTCTGTATAATTACTGTTATTTCTTAAGATTTATTACAATACCCCGTAGAAAGGTCCTTGACAACGACGATCGCGTCAGAATTCGTGCGTTTAGGGAAACTGGTCTTGGTATAAGAGAAATTGCAAGGAGAATTGGACGTTCAGAATGTGTGGTGCGAAATTTTATTAAAAAGGGCAATCGTAATGGATTATGGGATCATCCAAGAGGGAACACCAAAGTTTCCAAACAAAATATTGCGAACATAAGAGAAGAAGTTATGAAAAAAAAGTTAAGTGCAGCTCAAATTAAAGCGAAATTACAACTCCCAATTAAAGGAAGAAGAGTTCAACAAATTTTGAAGGACACTACTTATATTAAATATAAGAAACCGGCCAAATCTCTCCAACTGCAACAGCATCATAAATATGCGCGCCTAGATTTTGCTAGAAGCCACATGAACTAGGACGAAAAGTGGCAAAACGTTATTTTTTCTTACGGAAAACAATTTAATTTAGATAGCCCAGATGGACTGAGTATTTATTGGCATGATTTAAGGAAGCCCGATTCGCCTCGTCTAAATAGTAATTTTGGTGTTGGTAGTTTAATGTTATGGGGTGCCTTTTCTTATCAAGGAAAGTTATTTTTACGCTTTGTTCCCACCCGAATGAACTCTGCCATATATACAGACTTGCTGGAGGAATATCTTATTCCATATTTAAAAGACAATATGGAAAAAGATTTGATTTTTCAACAGAATAATGCCGCTGTGCATTCTTCTGCCGAAATAAGACGATGGTTTAGTGAAAGAAATATTCCTGTAATGGAGTGGCCATCACGTAGTCCGGATTTAAATCCAATGGAAAACATTTGGGGAATCATGGCACGAAGAGTTTACGCAAATGGTGGACAATTTTCTTCGTTATCTCAACTGAAAGCTGATATTTTGAAATGCTGGAATGATATTGATGAACATTTGTTTAAAAAGTTAATAAATTCGATGTTTAACAGGTTTTTTCAAGTTATAACTAACAAAGGAGATAAAACACAATACTTAGAAAATATAAAAAAATTTTCTTTTCGTTAAGCTTTTAAAATAAAGACTATAATATAAAGTGAGTTTATAGAAATTGCGCAGACAAAAGAGACTTTTAATTATATTTATTTTTATTATAAAGTAATTACTTACTTTAATGAATGTTTTATATTATTTAATTAATATTTACCAATGGGCAATTTATGCAATATAATCGGTTTTGAAAAATAAAAAGTAGTTTTCTTTAAACATGAATAAAACTGGCTGCGCTTATAGAAATTGCGCACACTGTATATGAGGCTCATGGACCGTACTATGTACTTCAAATCTGCTATTTAAATTTAGAAATTAAAGATGACGGACTCAAAATGGTCACCAAAATTTCTCGATTTCAAGGAATTTCAATGAAAATTAGTACAACGGTTATTTTGAGGCAACTTATTTCGTATTTATTACCAAAATTCGTAAATCCAAAGTGGACCCAATGCGGTAACCAACATTTTTAATTTTAAGGGATTCTTAAGAAAATTAGCATAAACAATTAAATTATTGAACAAGGTCAACTCTTTTACTCCTCCGAGAATTTTACGCTTTCACGCTCTCCCTTAATTTCTAAACTTCCAATTGATAGAACTAAGATCTGTCAAAAATCAATTTTATTTAGAGTAAAAAAATAGCATAACGACTTACTCAGTTATATTGTCTTTAAGAGGTGAGATTTACATCCTCCTCACGTAATTCTGTCCCGACGATAATATGTACTTCTCAAAGTTTTTCTTTTTTTTCAGTTTCTTTTATTTTGTTTCCTTTAATTATTAAATTTTATTTTTTTATCTGATGTGGTTTTTCCGGATTTTTTTTTTTGTATTTTATATCCTTATATCTTATATATATTATATCTTCTTTTTCTCCTTTCAATTTAATATTTTATTTCTAAAGTGTTGGTAATCTTTAATTGGATTTATTCTGTAGGCTATCGCCGCAAAATTTTTGTAAATAAACAGAGGGAATTTTGAGGCTACTTATTATTACACCTGTATCGATATTTTTTATTTTTTGTACAAAGTTATGTATTAACTTCCAAATTAATATGTAGTCTATTTTCGATTTCGATAAAATATAGGTTTTCAAAATGGTGGAAGAACAAAGATGGCAACCGAAAACTTTAAACTTCAGGTAACTGTCATGAAAATTTGTTCCTAGAGGGTCGTTGACGGTGCTATTTTTGAAATCTTGAAATGGTCAATTCAATACGGCGATAAATTTTGTATGCATTCAGTGGGTCACTGGACATCTATCTAAGTGTTTCGATTAATAGAGTATTATGGTTGATAAAATGTTAAACTGAAATCATCCAGGTATTATTTTAATTACTTGGAATGACAAAGGTCTGCGATTAAATCTCTTAAGAATCGAAGAATAAGTTTGGATCGCTGCAAGCCTGCTCTTGTTTGAGATTAAGTGGCTTACGACTGTTGCTTTTCGGTCGACTTGACAGTCAAAACACACTTTCAAGGCCGAAAACCACAGCCATTCAAGTCGACTGAAAATGGATATTCGCAATAAAAGTTCCCTATCAAAGTTATTCTAACATAACATCGTATTCCTGTCCAATGTACAAAAATTACTCATGTCACTTCGAGGGTTTTTTTTTTTATTCACGAACTGTTGGAAACAGCCCAAACAATTTTCCATTCGAATATTTTTCATTATTCAACAATTGCTGTGGCGGCGATTAAAAGAGAGCAACAAACAATAAATTCGTTTAGTCACTCGACTGACCCTCGCAGCGGCGACAATTCATTTAAATTAGAACAAGACCAAGAAGAAAACCATAGGCAGCAGCGGAAACTGCCATGAAGTCGTCTTAATTTCTCCGATCTATAAATAAGGCGCGCCCATAATTAGCCCACGTAATTGACGAAGTACGCTGATTTTATTGAGAGTTACATTTTCAATTAAAGAGGGAATCATTAAGTAACCAAATCATTGACACAGTACAATTCATTAGCTCTCGAGGTGAATCTTCTTGAGGCTCAATCCGAGCTCAGCAAGACCACCGAAAATAAAATCCCAGGAAGGCCGAAGCATGTAACGAGGAATCAGGAAGTCATTCTGAATTCGAATTTGTGCACATAATTCATTTTTTTAATGAAATTCTCAAGGAAGCCATTCCCGGTTCAATGCTGAACAGACTATATAACTTTGGGTGACACATCTGCGGCGACTGATTGCACAAATAGTTCTATTCTGCGAATATTTCGCTAAACATTTAGCGATGTATTTTATGACGCAATTCGCGATGGTGCTCCGTCCACTTAAGAGAGTACACACACCGTGTGATTCAGTTGCAATTGTTGTGTTTGACGCGCGGGTCGGCAAGGCAATAATTAAACTTTGGGACACAATTTTCTTGGCATTGTCGCGCTACTGTTCTGTTCGTTGCGTTAATTTATGATTCAATTGGCCTGAATACGTCGTCATCACCAGTACGGTTGGGAGTGTTTGCTTTTACCTGTAATTTAAAATTAATAAAAAAGAAAAAGATAGTTGTTACCCATAGAAGGATCAAATGCGAGTAGATCGTACACGTTACATATATAAAACCACGATGATTGTTTTTGACTAGAAGAAATTTTTATTTGTCAAATTTGACTGTTCATGCCTATCAGAAAAACGCGTTTTATTTAAATTTTACAAAGAATTACTTTATGTTAGGTCTGTATAGGTATTTTTCCGAAAATAATCCTCTGTAAAATTTAAATAATATGCGTATTTCTGATATGCACGAACTATCAAATTTTTGTTAAACAGACACAAGGCGGTGCAAAATGTTTGCAGCTGTGTATAAACTTCCGATATAAAATATAAACATTTGTTCCGAAAATCATGGGGATTACCGGTAAAACCAGGTGGGACTCCCTGTATTCATGTTAATAAAGTAAATTTGATCAAACTACCTAAACTGGAACTGAATAAAATAAACTTTTTTTTTCTAGAATATATATTTACAATATTTTTTATGGATCCTTTCAAATTTTATTTTAGGTACATACAAATTTCTATCTTCCTCGTTTAAAAGAGAACGATGATGATTGGTGAAAGTAAAAGAGGCCAATTAATGGCAATAAAATAATTTGCATTTCAACTTCCTCTAATTTAACATTTAGACCCCAGCTCAGTAAAATTGAACATTTTCTTCACAGATCCGAAAATTTTCAAAGTTTGCGAACTGCTTATACTTAGTTAGGTCTTCATTTGCCATTTAAATTTGTGTGAATATTACGAAAGCTAGTTTTCTAGAAATTCACATCAATCCACTATCTTTTTAAATAAATTTACACTCACTTTATTCCATTCCCACCACTAGAAAACTTATACAGGTCTAAGTTTTTATGAGACGATTTCCCATAGTTTGAGCAAATTGTTTGCTTATTGCCATTAACCAAACGCCAGATTAGACTGAGCGGACTTTATCCCATTGCTCGTCTATGAAACTTGTTTTGGCCACACGCTCGCCGGGAAGGATATCTTTAAGATTCGGTAGGAAAAAAGTCGATTAGCCAGTGGCACAAAATAAATAAATAAATGTACCCTGCCAAATGCTTGGCCCGTGTTCGCCTCGAGCTTTTTAATTAATTGGACAAACAAACTTAATTCGGACGGCTTACGATGTTATGCAACTGATAAACTGACTACCGCTCATCTTCTGGTTATTTATTTTGTCAGGGAGTTTGAGGAATATTGAATATTGTTATCTTTTGGTTTTTATTCATTTTTTAAGATAACGTATGATTGTCATTGTGGTGTCATTGAAGTTATAACATCTTTGTATATTTCATGTGCTCATTCAGTTTTAATTGACAAACTTTGGTTCATTTATTTATTTGAACTACTTACAATTATTTATACCATACTTTTTAAGCTATACTAACAGTCACTTTATTTTAAAAGAAATTTCAACTTTTTTTTGGTTAAGATGTCTATAGAAAAACTGTTTTGTAGCAGAGAACTGATGTATGGTCTGAGATGAAAAGCGGTCTAATTTTTGTGAACAGTTTTATTAGTAGTAACATCTAGCAAATATTGTTTGATGCATTCATTTCGCTGAATAATAGCTTAAATTTCGAAACCTCTTCAAACTGATCGGCCCGATTCACACTGCCTCATGATCATCACGTACTATTTTCTGAGGTCCATTGAGACGATCTGTAAATTGTATTTTGTAAATCTATAGGCGCTTTCGGAAAAGAAAATGTATCTGCTTAGCAAAAGATACGATGCGCTTTGCACCAAGCTAGCAGGGTTCGAAAAGTCAAGCCTTTTAGTTGAGGATGAACGTTTTATTGTTTTGAAATAAAGCTATAATGCTTTTTGAAAAAAAAGTGAGAGGAAGACAAGAATTTGGCGGGAAAATTGGAATACTTCTGCAGGGTGCACTTCACAAACGTGTTTTATCACAACACTTTTTTATGAACGCATCACTCACTGCCTTTAAAAGGCACTTTAAAAGTGGAAATTCCACAGGCATACACCAAATACATATAACGTGATGCTTACCCATCATTTATCTAAAAAAATTTTTAATATATTTAATTAATTGCGTCTAAAAAAACACTTTTTTATTTAACACTTTTCAGATTGTTAACATTTATAAACAAATCAAGACCGCTTGGCACTTCTCGCAAAGCGATCAGGACACATATTAATGTTCGATCCAGGGCGCCTTTAAAAATGAACTTAGCATGTAAGCGTGATAAAAGCAACTTTTTAAAAAACAAACTCAATTTGACTTATTTTCAAGCTATCAGTTTCAATGACAACAACACGGAAGTTGTCTACAACTGATCAGATAATTTGGAACCCTGCGTTAAAGCAAAACAATTCTTAACGCCTTCTCTTATTAAAAATTGTTCAATTAACACAAAAATTACCAAAGCCAGTAAAATGGACTGGTACTCAATTTTCTCCTTGATTTAATTATATTTTGTAATGTTCTCTCTTAAGATTTACACCAAAGCTTATTAAAACTCAAAATTACGACTTATTAAAAAAAAAAAAAAAAAAAAAAAAAAAAAAAAAAAAAAAAAAAAAAAATTATTTTGCATTAAGTACTAATTCAAATTTGAACGTATATTGAATTAAAGACGCAGATTCAAATTACCCCAAGTTATAAAAATTTGAATTTGTTACAAATGCTGGTTTTAGTATAGACACAAAATAATTCGCTAGTCATAACGGAGTGATTTAAGGCACCTCCGCCTTAATAAGAACCAACCAGTGAATGACCAGTTTTCACCGCCATCAATTCCAACATTTATTTGACACCAGGCAAGCTGCCATAAAGTAATGGCTCTGCAAGGTGATGAACTATTTTCCCTATTGACCATTAATTCAACATCCACTTTCTTACGCAACAATTTGATCGCACAAATATATGTAAATGATAAGACAGTTGAGACAACAAAGACGACAACTTCGACAGCAAAGACGATCTACGACAGATCGTATTTGACCTTTTTTTTTCAGTTTAGCACTCCGGTTGGTTTTTTTTCTGACCTCAAATCTCGAAGTCTATTGGCGCGATGGGGATTATCTTGGGCTCATCCATCATCTCGAATGTGGATCATTCGCACACAATGGGGGCCTACTATTATCGGTCGCCGGTGCACTGACCTTTACTATCAGTGGACGAGTTCTTTTATTGGCAGTGCGACTTGCTGCAGCACACTTACAGCAGATAGCTGGGTTATTTGCGCGTTTCTACTCTATCCACCAGACATATTGGCGGCCGCGATGGTTGTACAGCATGCAATCTTTCCCATTTTCTGTACAGCACGCAATCTTTTCAATCTTTCTGACATTTTCTTAAGGGGGTAAACCCACTGTTGAATGGAAAAAAAAATTAAAAAATCGATAAAAAAACAACTATCAGAGATATCTTTTTGATTTTTTCCATACTTCTTTACTGAGGACTAAAGTTTCCATTTTGATTATAAAAAAATCTTTTTTAACAAAATGGCGGCCGTTACGATGCAGCGAGCACGTCCAAATACAAATTGCGCCTCGTAAAATCCTGGCCAAATGCATCTGCAAACATATACCAAAGAAAAATCCTTCAATATTTGTTATAAAGGATAGAAATAACCTATTGTTCCGGGAAAAAAAAACAAAAATCTGATGACCTAGTGCACGTTCGAACATTGATGTATCGGTTTTTGTTATTTTTTAACACGGAAAGTTGATCCTAAATCAACAAAATTTGTTTTTTTACTCTAATAAAAGGTTATTTCTATAGTTAAATATTAAATAAAAGTGTATGATAAATATGAAGTAAATCCGCCCAATAGTTTTTTCATACATTTACGGCGCGCACCGATAACGAGCGTTCTGAGAAAAGCGCATTAAAAGTTTTCTTAACGAAATTTTGTGACATAAGTAAAAAAAAATTTTCAACTAACCCTTAATCAGCGAATCCCGGGTGATAGTGGGTACCTTCTAATTATAATAGTATAAGAAGCTATGTATTAGTGTATTATGTAATGTACGTACATTTAGAAAGTATTATAATAGGTAATACACGCGTCAGCTGTTCGAGCGATTACAAGGCCGCGCGCGCACCGAAATCGTAGTTGAACGGAGGGGGGCTGTGAGAGTTGTAGAAAGAACAATTATTTAGATATCGATCTGACATTTTACATAGATATTCTTGAAGTACTAATCTATCGAAATATATAAAAAAAAAATCGAAATTGTTTTTTTTTCTTCAACAATCGGTTACCCCCTTAATAAGCATTATACCTTGTCGGGCAGATTGGTGGAGAAAGTGATCACTCACTGGTGACGTAGCATTGGGGCTTATTTTCAAAGTTTTCAGCTTAACTCACCGGTTATATACTATATTTGTGAGCGCAACACAGAAAACACTAAAGTCCGGTTCGAGATAGGTTTTCTTAGAAGAACTTTGGTGGGGCTCCGAAGCTCCTAGTTGAGCGTTCGAATCTGTTCCGATAACCCCACATGGCTCGATACCAAGCGAGTGGACATGATTATTTTTCATATAATCGCGAGCTTCCCTCGGTAGCCTGCGCAGATTCCGAGCGCCTTTTCTGTTGCACGTTACAATTGACTGTGGTAATCGCGGTGCACGAAAGTCGGAAAACGGTACACTGCCGATTAGATGTATCATTGCTTAACTCGTTTCAGACTGGCTGCTATCTGTGATTTTATTACTGCGATAGCGTTTGTTATTGGATAAGCAGAACACAATTCAGAGTTTGTCGCCGCTGGTATTAACCAAACGAATGAACAACTATATGTACTGTTTTTGTTTCAGCTGCGGCTCAGCGACTGGTTTGCGAAAAGCGTCCCTCTTGGGAACGATAAATTAATGGGTAAATTGTCGAGATAGCATAACACTGTACCGCGGCCTTACCGAGCTTTAAATATGCTAAGATTCCAGGCATTCGTGATTCCGCCGGCAATGACACTGTGTTCGAAAATCTGGCCCAATTCGAAACTTTGATTTTTGCGTGCATTTTTCCTTGCTCTGTTTTACACTGGTGATCTGCACTGTACCGGCCGACATAAGTCAAAGGAGCTAAACCCTTGCTTATATATAGTACCTCACATATGATGAAAATTACACAAATCCATGGAAAATGAATTAGGGCATAATAAATCGAATTTATTTGCGAGTATTTCCATTTAAGATACAGTCGCCAAATTTCGTCCCCAAACCTAATTTCGTCCCCTTCAATATCTACTCTTTTAAAAACCGCCATCTATTATCAGTGACCCGAACCGACAGCTAGTTGCATCAGTCGGCCATTGTGTAGAAGTGAGTGCGTCACGACGTTCGTACCGACAGAAGTTCGAAAATCAAAAAAAGTGTTCAAGGTGAGTTTTTCATTGAAATATTCTCGGATTCCATAAAATATTGAGATATCTGACTTATTGATACAATTTTTTTGTCAAACTAACTACTAATATCTCAGATGTTAATCGATTAAGTAAAATTTTCAGGTTATGACACGTTTTTGCTTAAATGGATGCGAAAAAAATAAATAGAAATTTCCTAATATCGTTCCCTTACGTGAACCTTATATCGTCCCCGGGACGGTATTAGGATCTCGTATGGTGAACACTACGGTCATGTCACTTAATACCTTACCAATGATTAAAATATGTAATTAAGAAAGGGCTGATTAGATATTAATATGATAGTTAAGTTCAATTTTATATAATAGAAAAGGAGTAAGTACAACTCCAGTTCGCGTACTGATTATTGTGATCTCAATATCGTCCCCGGGACGAAATTAGGAGCCCAAAAATATATTTTCATAATTTGAGCATTTTTGTTAAAGCTATTTTATAACTTTTTCTAACAATGTTAACGCGTTTTTGATTATTTTTAAGAATAAAGGAATATTGAACCTAATGTTTGACGTTTCATTTATTACTGTAGTATTTTTTTCTATTTTTTTAGATTTGTTTTACAAAAAGGAGACGATATTTGGCGACTCTACCTTATTGTAGGGTAACTTAAATGAGGTTATTAGCAAAATATTATACTGGGTTTTCAATAGTACTTTTCTTAAAATTTTTATTTAGTAATTTAAATTTATCTTATTTTTGTAGTTTAATTTTTTTTGATTGGCTGAAAATTGTATTATGAAAACTTTTGAATTCAAGTTATTTTTCACTGATATATGTAAATTGTTTGAGATTCAATGCCACGCTTAGAGGAATTCAATTTAAGTGTGCTAGATAGGTACAATCAAAAATAAATAAAATTTTTAAATTTGTCGCCTTTTGAAAACGTCTATCTAATGTTATGAAAATAATAGAAATACTCAAAAGAGAGACTTACATCGGGACTCTTGTCATGTGAATTACTTTTAAAAAAAATTGTTTGCACATATCACGACAGCAAATCGAGTTGTTCATTATTATTTGTCGGTGGTATGAAAACTATTTTCGAGAACGATGGCTCTCATGTCAATTTCGCGGCGAGATTACTCAATTTTTAATGGTCTCAAACGTGACAGATCAAACTGGGGCAAGTATTGCTGCCGAATTTACTTTCAAATAGTGCGGCTGACCTGTGGCGCGGTAATTGTGCGATCGAATGTGTCTCAATGATTTTCTTTCGGTGGCAGCTCAACCCGAAACCCGAAATGTCTGGCATTTTTGACCCACCAAACTAAACACCAAACATGCTTTTGGCTGTTATGCGTCCGCAGGCAATGAGGTGTTACGTTATATGCCTGCCGAGGCGCCAATGTGTATGCTGCCTATAATTATGTAACTCCTGTGATACATCAGGTGAATCGGTGTGGGATTTACACCGTTTGCGAGATTTAGAGCGAGCAAACATGCATTCGAATACGACTTTATGTAGTTGAATTGCGAGTGATACCAAACCACACCTCACCACACCAGACTCATATGTTTCAATGAAAACCCTTAACCCTTTGCAAGCACAACTCGACAAACGCGAGGTATTACAGTAATTGTCGTCTGAAAAGAAAAATGACTCCTAAAGCTTACCATAACTTTTGTCGGACAATGCTACTATTACGCCTTTTACATTCCTGAAAAAATTAGGCAGCTGATTGCCACCAATCTAACAATCATAAAATCGACATGTTGTAAGTGTTGGATAAAATGAAAATAACCAAAATTTTTTTCGGACAAAATTTTCTTCGCTTCGTTGATTATGAAATTATCATCAAGTTAAATGTAAAAAGTACATGCTATTCATTACATTACATGTTATTGTTAAATTCACGTGTTTCCCGATACGCCACGGGAAAATTAACTGCTATAGAGGTTTGCGCATAGAGAAAAGTTGGGGGCTCCTCATAATATACACAAAGTTACATATTGCTGTTAATCATGTTTGGCTACCCTATGAGGGATCGTAGACTATTAGCTTTAAAAATCTAACTAACTACATATAAGCAATCATAAAAAGGATTTTACAGAATCTGTAGCGGTGTTCAGATAGCCATAATTTAAAGACGCGTTTGCTTAAAAAGACAGGACATAAATTTAAGCAAAATATTTTTAATTACCATCAAAAATTCTTAATTTAAGCGAATTGGATGTCGATTGCCGGACAAGGTGCGCGCTGGACTTAAAAAGGCCCAAGTCGGTATCCTAAGCCCTAACAGAATATTTTAGATATGAGTACAGTTGAGAGAGTAAAAAGTGAAGGAAGATAGAGCGGAAGTCGCATTAAGCAAACTTTTTATTATAAATAGTAAGCTAAATAATTCGTCCACGAAATATAACGTCCGTGACGCATGCCATAACTATGTCTCATACGTTTGCAACAAAACTGGAAAACAAATAATTCTGTTAAATTCACACCCGAAAATTATTCTTCCACTTAAATTTAAAAAATGTAAACATAAATAGCCAATAAACGGGTGCAAATCTTTTGCTTTTCTCCACAAAAATGGAGATCAAACCGAACAATTGTGATCTGTTTCTATAAATAGATTTGCTATGGTTCTAAGCAGTTTACTACAAAATGGCAAACAAAAGAAACAAATTCACCACTAAGCGCGATAGACTGCTACCTGATTTATTTTAATTTGCCGAAAGAATCACCCACACGGGACCTTAAGCAGGATCCAATTTAAATTAGATTTGGCACAGAATACTATATATACAGCGATCGACAAAAATAAACTGATTTTTTTTGTATTTTCATAAACAATCACCGATGAGGTGTTGTGGACCGCGGCATCCGTGATCCGAACATACACAAACCTGGGTTAACATAAATTATGCAAAGTTCCATACTAAGGATTTTAGTTTACACAATTCAAAGTGATAAGCCCGAAAATTTCCAGTTAGAAGGAAATTGAAGGTAATTTGGATACTGAGTTTGTGACACTTCCTCAATTGAATTGTCGACTTGCTTTCAGCCGAAAACGCGTGTTGCATTATAATTAAGTAATAATGTAAGTTAATGTGGATCTTCATTACTCACCATAGCTTGCTCGATCTTGTTATCTATAGCAACTGCACTCGTTCCAGACGCACTGAAAATAGGAAAAAACGAAATTTTACATTAAATTTATATAATATTGAAGATGAAGAAATAAGTGTATCAATTACAAACAAATGAAGAAATCTGCACTTAATGAAGCTACATTGATAAAAGACGATTGATTCAATGATAAAAGACAGAAATTGCCAATTTTTTTAAATCCAAACAAACTGATATTAGTTAGATAAAAATAATAATGCCACTTCCAGCAACTGTAACCCATTCCAAAAGAAATTCAAATTAATTTTCCTCGTTTTACATAATCTAAACATCTTCACGTCTCAGTCAAGGCGATGTTGCAGATCGTTTCTGCCAAATAGTATCTCGTCGGGGGGTAGGGCTACAGTTTAGAATTAGTACGTTTTTTATTTGTCAATAAGATTTTTGAATAGATATATGACATAACCAAAAATACAAAGAAAACATAAAATAAAAGTTGAACTCATCTTGGCCTTCAACTGTTTAAATTTAGCTCTCCGCCCCGCGTAGCACTCTGATGTTATCTGCTTTCGTATTGAAACCAAAGTTCGAGGGAATAAGTCGATCATTGGAAAATGCCACTGAGTTTCTCTTATTTTCATGCGTAATTGACAATTCGTACTCAATTAAATTAGGATTTCTCCAAAAAGGTTTAATGGTTAATTACCTATTTTGTAAGGAAAGAATATTAGTAAATTTTCTTGTTATCAATCGCGTCGAGTGAACAGCAACCATTTTTTAGCAGGTTTAGTTTATATCGTACAATAAAAAAGGACCATAGCAAGCTTATAGAAACTTACGAACGCGAGTTAGAACTTTATCAAATATCTTTCATTTCACTACCATAACAACAGCTTGAAAAAAGTAATGCTTTTGTATGGCAAAAAATTATTGTAGAATTTTCTACAATAATTTTTTGCCATATTTTACATTATATAACGTATAACGTTTGATGGAAACCTTATTATGTGATTAATTAAAAATGATAAGCTTTACTGACCTATTATTGCTACGTCAAGCATAACGTAACTATTTATATAAAAAAAAGTCAAAAATATTGAGAGTTTTGTATTTAGATTATAAGACGGCCTTTGACAAGAACTTATTATAAAATTAAAGTATATAAGTTTTATTATAAAAATAAAATCATCTTTTATTGAGTTTTCATTTTATTAAAGTTCTTCTCTAGGGCTTTGCGATTTATGCACTCTCCATTACCAACGAGGCATACTATTTGATATGGAAGGAATCCATCGTGCTTGTTCACAACTGGGTACTTACAAGTATCTTTTAGGAAAGAGTATTTGCAAAAAAAATCGGGAAAAAATACGAACTTATATACTCAATCATTTAAGAAGTGATTTCTGCATAAAGTCATATTCCTACAAATACTATTGTAGTTAGATATGTAAAGTGATTCAACCGACTATTCAACCAATTTTTAACTATATATCAGGTTGTCCCAAAAGCCTTTGCCCCCATCAAGGTGTTAAACATTTTATTTAAAAAGAATGTAAACAACGTGCTTGGTCAATGATATTATACCCACGCTTTAGAAGTTTCTAGAACATACTTTTGTATTCTAGAACCTCTATAAGAATCTTTGATGTTAAAACGCGAATATTCCGTAAATCTCTTAACGGGCAATAACTTTTGGGACAATTGCGCCTTCGGGGAATACGGGATTGGAAGCTGTCAGAGTCATAATTGTGGGTGAAATATCTTCTTTATACATAGTACGTCATTCGGATCAAACCCACTCGGTTTTGAAAATTCATTGCGTAATATTCAATTATTATTGCCTAATCTTATTTTGTCACTAAGTAGAGCATTTAGCTGTTCTTCTTCCTTCACTGAAATACAGAAATACAGATTTAGAAGTTCGTAACTCTATCGATGAATCTTCGCTGCGTTAAATAACACAGCCACACAAAAAAACAAAAGTGGTCTGTACTTTACATGCGATATATGGTTTTCGATATATTTTCGCGCGCTGAGCACGAATTTGGAGTCAGAATTCAGCCATCACATCACAGTTAATTCCTAACCTCAAAAAACAGGTAAAAAATAGCAAAAATCATTCATTCAATTCATACCAAATTTGGTGTAGATCGGTTGATTTTCAAAAATCTTGTCCGCCATCTTGAATTGTGCAACTCTGACTTCAGATTCGTGATCAGCGACCCCCAAAACCCCCACACACCGAAATTAGCGTAAATCGATTTACTTTTGGAAATCGATATTTCTGACCCGGTTTATTTAGGTTAGGAAAAAAACATGACGTGCCACCTCAACTCTGACGGTGGATTTGGATTCACGGGGTTCTGGATATGAAAAAAGAAATTCCTGCATTTTTCCGGGTTTTTGCCATTTTTTACCTGTTTTTTGAGGTTAGGAATTAACTGTGATGTGATGGCTCAATTATGACTCCAGATTCGTGCTCAGCGCGCAAAAATACATCGAAAACCATATATCGCATGTAAAGTACAGACCACTTTTCTTTTTTTGTGTGGCTGTGTAATCAAGTTTATGTATCTTGAAAGACACTCAGCGGCCATTTTACACATTCATGTGCACGTTTACACCAATTTGGTGTAAAATCACAGAACGTTTACAAATAGGAGTGAATACTACACCCAAAGCTTTAAAATTGTATAATTTTAGACTTTTTCGCTTAATTACACCAAAAATGTGTACTTTTAAGTTCGTGATAAATTTCTACACAGAAAAAAATAATGTAAAATTGCTCTTAACATCAGTGTGAATTTACATTCAGTTTTTAGTGTGTAGTCAACGCGATGACTTCCACCAATGCACTCACTCTCCCAAAGGACGGTTAATAATGGAGATTTCGATGTCGGGGAGCACCGTGGAGGCGATCACAAATCTACACCCGAAACTGACAAGCGCCTAGAGATGGTTCAAGAAGCGTATTACGAATTAAGATCTTGGTCGTTTACCTCGCTGTCGGCTAAGACTGGTACACCTAAAACCACAAGTTGTGACGATCAAAAAAATGCCGAGTAAACTATTCAAAAGTAACTTTATGTAACCGAGCCGTTTAAAAAATTTTCTTTTATATTTTTTATTTAAATTTTTGTACGGGCGGATTTGATCCGAATGACCTAATATTAAAGATACTAAAAGATGCGTAAGTATGACATTTTCAATCAGCACTAAGCAACTAAGAATAACACGCGTAAGCACGTAGCTACATTAATAAATTTGTATGTATATTTCTTTATGAAAACTACGGAGTAGAAGTTCTAATTATGCTCCAGAATGATGTAAATACTTGTACCTGTCTAAAAACCAAAATTTCAATATAAAACAGTGCCCCACCCAGAAAATTGCTGGTAATTTTCCAAAGAGAAAAGCTTGCCGCATTGGGAGGTACTCCAATTTGGAAATTGTAATCATTACACCACGACGAACTAGCCGACCAACGCATTTATTAAACTCCCATTAAACCAAATTTATTGTTCCACCGCTAAAATTACACGAAAATTGCTCGTTTTCAGTGCGAGCTGCATAAATTACCCGACTCGCCACTTCTTAAACACAAAAGTCGAAGTCGGAGAGCCAAGTGAAAATTTTCGTTTCATCAGACGGACTGGCGATGAACGGGAAAGCGATAGAGCCGCTGAGTTAACGATTAATTACAGATTTTCTTCCGTGGCTGCTCTTCAGCGTGTTCTTCAGTTGCATTACGCAAGGGAAATCGCTGCGAAAAGAAGTCGATCGACAGAGGATTATGTGTCGACCAACTGTGCACTTTCAAAAGTTACAACATATACCACGTTTACATGCAGAGTTGAAAGATTGAGTCGAAATTGGGTTGAGTTTTTGACCTGCGTATACGTATATGAGCCGCCAGAGTTCAATGGTCGAGTCGAAACGTAATTGAAGTGACAGATAAAAAGTCTTATTATATTATGTTCCTGCACAATATATAGCATGTCTTTAGTTCCCTCATGCTACCAAAATATATCTCCTAGCCATTTTAAATAACTCAAACTTCACTATTCAAATTAAAACAAAACAAAAAATAACGACGGAAATGAGGAGCCGTCAACTGAACTACTCGACTTGCGTTTATGCTGCATGGTATCGGTATTCAAAATTTTAACTCAACCCAGCTTGCAAGGCGGAGTTAAGTCGAGTCAACCCAGTTTCAACTCAACCTGGGTTACATGTAGTTACACTCGGGTTCAACCCAGGTTCAATTTTGCATCTAAATGAGGTAATAGGCGCTAAGGCGGACAATAAAGAGACCCGGTCGCAACCAAAATAAGTTCGGTACGCTGGACCTTTTATTTTCACAATTGCGCTCTTAATTGCCAAATAATCCGCATGGGGTGAGGCCTCTCTTTTGTTTGTGCTCCAAATTTCTGTTGCATTTAGCGTGACACACATTCCGCGCGAAGCTAGTTTTCGGCGCCGCGTTTTACGTCGCTTATCTTGACATTTTGAGCTTTATAAAATTGAAATAACACCTAGCTGGGCCGATTAGGCTCTTATCGGAATAGAAAATGGCACCGATTCCCAGATTCGTCGTCAGTGGTGGTTATCACCAATACTGCCCTCTGCCGGCGGTTAGAGGGGCCTCCATTATGTTTTGATAATTTTAAATTGAGAGAAAATTTGTGGGCGTCCGAGACTAAACAAAGGTGATGAGTCAGTCTATCGATCTGGGCAGGTGGAAGACTCCCGGGCTGTGGGCCTTTGATGCCGGACCGGATGTGTTCTTCTTGATGCCGAGGCCTCTTATAACAGAGGTAAACAGCATTTGCGGATAAGACGACCGCCAGTGGTGCTATGCTTTACACTCTGATTTCGCATGTCGTAAAAGTAAATGTCAGCTCCTCTGGGATATGCTCTTAAATTTAAACATTTCGATATCATAAAAGAAAATTTGGGCATATTTTTCGCTGTTGGTTAACAGTTGTTTGTGTCTGCTAAATTTATAAATTAAGTAGGTTTATTTATCATTCACAACTTTGCGCACTGGAGATTAACTGTTCTGCATTTTTGTAAATATAAAATTTGTTATCGCAATTTATAAATAGAATTACTTAAAACAATGAGGCATTTGCACAAGATATGAGGTGGCAAAAAATAAATTAGGCCTTCATAGCAAGCCTTTGATGTTTGAGGGAGATTAATTCATCAGTTATATTTTCTGCCTTACCGACACATTATTATTTAATGAAAACTCTTCATAATTAATTCATTCTGAAAAAAAAAGACAAATAAATTCCAGTAAATCGGCCGTACATAACGCAGTTCTTGCTTTTCACATGGAGTTGAGTTTAGGTATACCCTTTTCATAAACAAGAAAAAGAGGGCAAAAGACTTTTGTTTCGTATCGTATGATTTTGCTGATTCTTATTATGATGTTGATAGATACACAATTTATATGATCATAAAAGCTTGTCGCGCGATTTACTTGTGTAAATAAACTAGTACCTATTTAATTGAGTAGCTTAATCTGCTAAGTTTAATTTTTTTTAAATTTCAGTTTAATTAAATACTTATAGGTACTTACGCAAACCTCCCGACAAACTTTTATGATCATATAAATTGTGTATAATGGCTATAAGTTGATAGTTAAAATTTTAAAGGAACATTTTATTTTCTTCTTTTTAGAGAATTTTAAATAAAAGCTTTTTTTAAAAAAGGTTTTTTTTGCTTTTAATTTTTCCATAGCATAGGGCTAGATTGTGTAAGTCGGTTAAAAGATTTACGACTTCGAATCCGGCATAGTGGTGAGTTCCCGTTTTTGCCACTCGGTTGGTCCTGAATTTTGTTAAAACCCAATTTAAGGTAAGGCTTCCATTTATGCAAACTTAGCTGACTTAACCCTTTGGGCTCAGAGAAATCAGCTCATTTTGGCCTAAATCTTGGCTTAAAAGTGTCTTAAAAGCTCGTCATGGCTTATCGGCGCATACAGATGCAGTAGAAGTTGTACGTTTATTAATATCAGATAGTGAATTTCGAATTATAGATTTTATATCTTAAATAATATGGTGCCATAAAAACGAAAACGCGTTTCAGCATCAAGCCGAAAGAAAAACAAATAAAATATATCTAGCATATGAGAGGAATGGCTTTGATAAATACTCTAATTCGCAGTTAATAAAAAAAATAAAATAAAAAACGAAAACGCACATTTCATCCCTACCAAACTGCGTACCAAGGATTCACACTTCACATTGACCTTAATTTCTCAAGATCATGAAAGGCTATTACTACCCTCTTAACTTTTCGACTCCAAGATTAGTTTTGGTCATTCTTCATTGTCTCTGCACAACTAGCACCAGAACGACAGAAGTATGCAGTTTGATTAGTGTATATGTCTATGACTGAAAAAATATCCTACGAGAGCTTCCCAATGGGAAATGGACGAACCATTCATATCTACTGCGTCATTTTATGTATCCGGGGTGGGTTTGAATTAATGCCCACACCTATCCTGTCTGAACTATTGTAAGAATTTTATATATTTACTAGCTGGCCCAGCAGACGTTCTTCTGCCATTTTCGGTACATTTAGATTATGCCGTGTGCGTCGACCAATATTTGATCGTGTTTTTTCTTTTGGCATGTTTTACAAATAATACCATTAATATAATCATATCCTTAATTAATACATTGACCAAACTTACACGCGATTTAAAATTCGGAAAACTGTTTTACACTTCACAGATTTTGGAAAATTTCACAAATGGATTCTTTAATTATCTGCAAATTATACTTGTTTATTGTACTAAATGATAGCTGATTGAAGTTAGATTGAAATGGCGGCATATAATGAACCATTGTATGCATTGTAATAGCCACACGCAGAATGACTTTACACTATACAAGACATTTATTTAAATCATTTACCTTTTATTTTGATTATATCATTATCACTTAGTTCTTTTTAATTGATATTAAATTCCTTTTTCTTAAGGGACTACTACCGGTTATAATTTTGAAAAATTAAATTTTTTTTTTTTTTACATTTTTCAACTCAATATACCTTCAGAAATCACGTCTCAACATTTTATTTTGATATTCCCAAAAATATAAAAGTTACAGCAAATTAAGCGTGCCCGCCTATTATATATTTATAAGTAAAACAAAAACTTTAAACGTGATTTTCTCAAAATTACTTTTTATCATATGGCGGACACACTAACTCCGAATTGGCCCAACCGATTGGGCTCAAATTTGGAGTGCTTCTTTATTTGAGTATTCTGCACAGGAAAAAACCACAATATTAGTCAAAATTCAATCCAAAAAAATGTAGCAAGTGAAAACAAGTGAAAAAATAAGCGATTTTTTGAAAAAAATTTTCAAACGTCCGCCATTTTGTTTTTTTAATCATTTGTTGACATATTCTGGTTTTTTCCTACGTAAGGGACATTCCTTAATAAAATGCCGTTTGGTTTATTTGTTTCAGACTCTTCGTTTCTGAGATGAGTTGTCCGCCATGGGACGAGTCATTTTTTGATCTACCAACTTCGGCGCCCTCTATAAACAAGGAAAAAAATGATAAAAATAAGAAAACAATTTTTTTGTAATATTTGAAATAATTATTATCACCATGCAAAATTTGAAATTGATATATAATAAAGGAGCTGAAAAAAAAATTATTGAAAATTATGCTGTTTTTTTGCAATCTAACCGGTAGTAGTCCCTTAAAACAAATAATGAAAATGTTGAGTTGATTAACGCAATAACACAGAAATGGTGTTCATATTATTATTAATATTAGAGTGGATTTATTGGCCCGGAAAACTTATCTGTTGATTATCTATTGTATTTAAAATTATGTTCATACCTCATACTGTATAAAAAATAGAAATAATTTGACTACAGTGCCACCTATAGGATCCTAGCATAGCTATGAACCATCGTTTCGACAAAACAAATATATTGTGGCAATATGACTTCAAATGAATCAAGTTGGTTAGAAGTTACACGATAACTAACAGATGCACCAAGGATTATATATAGTAAGATTAATATGAATATGCAAAAATCATTGATTGAGCATCAAACAAACAAACGAACTTTTGATTTGATCTACTTATATATAGGATAGGGAATTGAAATCACCCATCAAGAAATAACTTTTATACTAATTTTCATTAAAATGGCGTTTGGTCGCCATTTCGGATCTGACATCTTGAATTTACAGATTTAGATGACAAATTCGAAATTGGTGGCTCCACAATTTACTTTGTACTATTTTTGATAAGAATCAGTTGAATTTCAAAATTGTTGGTCGCTATATTAGGTCCGCTACCTTGTATTTAAAATTTTCTTAATATTCAAAATTATGGGCCTCAAGCCAAGTGCGAGTCGGACTCACGCACCGAGGGTTCCGAAAAATATTTTTATTATATGATGTAACTAAAAATTTACGGTTTTCGCAATTTTTCCTTTATCTGTGCTATAAGACGTTGCTTCGTACCAAATTTCAAGATTCTAAGTTCACGGTAAGTACCCTGTAGGTTTTGATTCCCTTGCGAGTGTCGAAAATTTGCGGCATAAACGGCTGTATCTTTTGATTGCGTTGGCTTAGAAGTTTGATTTTTTTCACAGCTCCAAGGGACAGTAGACCTGAGTATTTGATATAAATTCCAGCTTGATAACTCCACGCGTTCCTGAGAAAAAGGGTATTGACAAACAGACAGACAGACAGACGGACGGACGGATAACAAAGTGATCCTATAAGGGTTCCGTTTTTCTCTTTCGAGGTACGGAACCCTAAAAACTAACTTACAAAAACTGTTAAATCTAATCTAAAATCTATAAAAAAAGCAACACTCCAAAAATAACTAAGTCTATGCAGTAATATACCGACGAAATGCACGACGAAAACTAATTTATAAAATGTTTTCTAATCTATCTAATCTAAACTAAGAACTACAATCCAAAAATAACTAAGGCTATGTAACTTATAAAAAAACAATCCTACAAAAAATCTAAATCTAATTGTAAACTCCAAACCAGAGAAGAAAACAATAATACAAAAATTACTAAGCCTACAAAACAAGAAAGAACTGCAGAATTGCACAGATAAAAACTGTAATAAAAAAATACAGGTATCAGGCAAAAAAAGATAAAAGGAAGACAAAAATCGAAATCCTGAATAAATCAAAATATCAAAATCAAATCAAAAGCCAAGTACAATATCCTAAATCGTCAATTAATATCACAGACCTATGTCGCTCCTATCAGCAATCGCAAATCAACTCCAATACTAAAACCTCACAACTCGCAGTCCAAAAACGGAATAACTCCTTCTGCAGCTAATTCCTAAATTCCAATGTATGTTTACATTTAACTGCTTGCTGGCCTACCCCGTTAACTTTACTACATACGAAAATAATCCGTATGCGTATGCTGTCTACTTTTTCATTGCTTCAGTGTGTATTGAAACAGAATGGGTATATACATAAACATTGAAATTCCCTCACGCCTCACTTTCATTCACGACGCCCACAAACTCCTCGCTGATCTTGTTTCAGCCGAACATGCTTCTAACTGCAGGAATAGAAGAGCGTTGTTGTTTTGCTATGTCGGGACAATATGTGTGTAGTTATTTATCTGTGACAATAGTGAAATAAAAGTCCGGCGAAAAACCCAAACACACTAATTCAGAGGAAGAAAGGCTGCATATACTATAGGACGAATGCATGCGTGATTTGATCTAATATTTATTGTATTTATTGTGCTTTACAGTAGAGTAAGCTGAAACTTTTTGATTTTAAATGCTCTAAAGCATAGATAAAATCCTTTTTTTTTAGTCAATATGAGTGACCTTTCTGTAATTTTCTTCTTGGATATTACAGAACATAAGTTCCCTCCATAAACGTTGTACATCTGTATACTATTGTCCGTGGTTTTATGTTTTCGCCACACGAAAATACTGCCGTCGATACGAAAAATATTAAATTTGTTCTCATCAGAAAATTTAATTGTGCTCCAAAAAGCAAAAGAAAAAGGTTTTTTTGTTTTTTTTTTTTTTTTTTTTTAATAATAAACTGCACTTATGAAAGGTGTTTTCCTTTCATTTTCGCTTGTATTTTTACACCTTTCCGGCCCATGGTTATATACGTTTTTTTAATACGTTTTTACAGTCTACAGTCTGTTCGAAAATTAATACTCAAATTGCGTTTCAATAAGTAAAAAGAATTAACGATTCTAACATATGAACCATTAAAACTCCATTGTTTTTACCTTTTCCTCATTCTGCCTCAAAATTCCAAATTCCACCCCCTGAATAAGGGCGGTTTCTTCAAATTGTGTATCAGTAGGTATCATGAATGAGCATTTCAATATATACAGTCTGTTCACCAAGAAGATAAAAGATATTTCTCTCTTTCTTTCTTGAGTGATTGTACCATGGAAGGGCTACGACGCCAATACTAATTCATTTCAGTGTCACTTGAAACGTCAAACGAAAATACGCGAAACGTATGAAGCAGTCTTTCTGTGCACGCATCCAAAAGGACCAAAGTTGTCGTATGCCGCTACAGTTATTTGATCGCACCCCCACTTTAAGACTGCGCGACGCGAAGGCTCAACTGACAAAAAAGGGAATTCACGTCAACATCGATACAGTGAGCGATTACGCGCGGCAAACGTTGAATACCGTGCTACGATATCAAAACTCCTTCTTTTGGAAGCCCATATAGAAAAACAAAGTACCTGGGCTACCGAGAATTTGAATCGCGACTGGTCGAACATTGTGCTCAGTGATGAATCGACTTTTTGGGAGTGGGATCACATAAAGCGTGCTTGGTCCAATACAAGCTGCTTGGTTTAATACAAGTTGCACAAAATAAAAAAAAAAAAAAAAAAGACTTAATTACTTTTGATGTACTTATGTATGTACTATACTTATATCCGAAGCACCCTTCAAATGCGGACTTCCAGGATACAGTAGATTGTTGTGAAAAACACCAATAAGAGATTGTTGTGGAACAAAAGGTATTTTATCTTGGACATTTTGTAAAATTTAGCTGGCAATCCGCCACAGCTTCAGTCAGTCGCTTTCATCGCGCTGGGAGATAAAAAGTTCATGGGTAAAAATCAAGGTCGACACTTGAGCTGACTGGTTCCATCATTATATGTGATTTGTGAAATCTATTTCTTCGTGTTATATGTTGGAAGGGAGAGAGTAGGAATGAATGACTTAGAATGAATTAAAAGTGCTGTGATTAGATTAACGGCTATCACACTTCCCTTTCAGCATGCGGTCCATACGAAGCAAGGTTAGTTTAGATATCTTTTACTTAAAAAAAAGGAGGAATATTAATATTAACTGCATTGAAGGCGTTCAAAACAAGTTTACCAGATTTGTTTTCTATATGTCTTTGCATAGGTTTTCAATCACTTAAAACTAGGAGAAAAATGCTTCATGTTCATTAGAGTTATTTTGTGATTTGACATATCATTTGAACTTCTGAGTCGTTTCTATATTTATACTCCGTTGCCGCTTTTAACTTCGAGAACTCTTTTGTATGAAGAGTTTTATAGAAATAGCTATGGGTTATGTGATTTAAATTTAATAATGTTTATGAAATAATGAATTTGTGTTGGCAGAAATTTTTGTTTAAGAATTATCCAAATTTACTTTGAAAATCGATTATCAAATTGCAAGAATTCGTAATTTGTATGGAGCATATAATCTTAACTCATTTTTGGCTTAATGGGTTTGTTAATAAGCAAAATTGTCGCTTCTGGAGTTAGACCAATCCAAAAGAGTCCTTAAAGACCCCATTACATCCATAAAAATGCTTCATTTGTCGCGGTTTACACACATCATTGTTCCTTATTTCTCGCGCACGCACGGGTTCGCATTACCGTCAATGTAGATTGTTACCGGTCCACGATAAATGAATATTTGTTCGAAAATATTAATGAGACTGATCCTGGCAAATGTGGTTTCAACAGGATGGCGCTACTCGCCAAACAGCGACACAAACATCGATTAATTGAAATCACGACTTAACGATAAAGTGATTCTGAGAAATGGCTGTATGATAAACGAACAACAGTTTATAACTTTTAAGCCAAAATGTTTTGTGTTATTCATGACATTGCTCGAAAAATCAACCCAAAATTGGACTGAGACTGCTTTGTCAAGAACAGACGCGGTAGGCATAGGTATATGCTTGGTAATTTTAAAATATTCATTGCATTAATTGAAGTTTCGGATAAAAAAAAATTCCGCAGAAGTTAACTCTCTGTGTTTTTTTAAAATTTAAAGTCCAATAGACTTAAAAAAAGGAGGAGATTCTAACTTCGACCTGTTTACATGCTTTTTTAGTATGTTTACCCAGCAATTGTTCCTAAACTACTGGACCCATTTCTATGTATCTTTTTTTAAATTAAAAAGGATCATCCTGGTGGTCCCAACCCAATTTTGTAAGGATTGGCCCAGTATTTGTGTAGTTATTTTGTGTATGTTACTCCACTCCAAAAATAAGTGATTAGATGTTGTAAATATTTAAGTATCAATAATTCTGCACATTGTCCTTTAATACTCTTTAATTTAAAGTAATAAAAAATAATGGTTTGTTTAAAGCACTTAAGGCGTACACAGTGTATGTACCCCAAAAGTTTCACTTTATGTGGCTCGAAAGTTTTTCTAGTAATATTCCTAGCGAAAGCTTTGTTCCGAATTATCGATTTACTTCAGTATATCTATGTAGAAGGGCTTTTCTTTGTGCTCTGACGGACCGATGGGTTAACAAACAAAACACACTAAGCGCGTTTGTCTTCTTCCCTGCCCCAAATCCTGGCATTATATGGCCGACGCACATTTTAGAACACAGACTCTATATTATCACGCTTATACCAGCATAGGTGAGAAGGGATCCATTAAAGGGAATTTATGGAGCGGTTAAGTGACGGTATCAGATAATGATTAGAACTCTGGGGGCATACTTACTCTGGGTAGAAGTGATCGATATATTTCATAACAACCTCCCGGAGGATGTCTTGCTTACCGGTGAAAACCGGATATTGCTGCACCGTCATTACATTGGTTTTCATTTTGACTTGGTGCTTCAGTTGGTGTTGGTGGTTGGTCGCCGTTTTTTTTTTTTTTCGATATAAGGTAAAACAGCACTGCAATTTATACGGGCGTCTAGGGACAGGCAATGGTATATATAAAGTAGCTGTATGTGTTGTCTTTGTATTTTTCAAAAGAATTTTTCACTGTTCAACCAAAATGTCCTTTTTTTGCGCGAATTGATTCGTACTCATCTACCGAGCGTGGAAACCTCTCGAACGCAAATTTGATTGCAAAAATGAGCTCAAGACGGCCTCAATGTCGAGAAAATGGCTGATTCCTCACGTTTTCCTCTAGTGGTGCAATTAACGCTCATAAAAGTTCCTGCCTCGAAAACACAGATTTTTCACTCTTTTAAAGTAACGGGATCGACTGTTGAACAATGGAGTCCAATACTTTTCAACTTTTCAGTCCTGTTTTATAGAACTTGTACTCCTACTATGCTCCGGCTGATATGTGCTTTGATTTGTACGGAAGTTTGCGGAAGGTTTCGACATTTGCTAGCGTAGAAATTCCCTCGATATGATATTCTTAAAATGGAACACGCGAACGCTCTCTTGTAGCTTACAATAGTTTTTCTAGCCGATAATTTTCGATTTGGCCAACTATACTTGTCGACGGTCCTCTGTCCTGCCTTACCGTCTTTTTCCACTTACACACCGACAGAAGTGATGATATATTTTTTCAGCAAGTGGTTTTTGATTGGCTGATATGTGTTACCGCGACTGAGACGCGACTTATCGACTTTATCGGATTGCGAAAATCTTTAGCTGCAAAAAAAGGCTGCGGGTCGCACTACAAAACTTGGGACGCCTACTAAATACAAAGCTTTGAACAATGGCGAAGCACTATATAAAACAATTTTCACTCGGCGAAGCCGAAGAACACCTCAGCATAACTGAACCGAATTTTGTACAGAGCCGAGGAAACTTGGGGCTTTTAGCTCGCGTTTCGCCTTGATTTGCTTTGAATAAGTTTCTCTTTTATCCGAAAAATGGCAGCGATACAGAAGCAGTGAGTTCGTTCCGCTGAATTTTCTCGACTGAGACGATCCCACGTCTCTCTTTTTAGCTGGGGAATATAGGAATGGGAAATCGCGCGATATATTGTAACACCATCAGCACCTCCTATATCCAACACAAACACATTCCCAGATACCGTGTGAACTGGCCCAAAACCCCAACCGTGCTGCCGTCGTAGTTTACGCCAGCCAGCTCACGGCTGCAGGCTGATGGCCGGCCTGGTTGGTCGGTTGCCTTGTTAAATTTTCAGTAGAACGCGCGATATGCCAGCGCAACACGTATACCCTGCCCTGCGCTGCCTCTGCGTGTATTCTCCACGTCCTCCACGAAAATAAAGAAAAGTAACAGTATGTAGGTTTGTGGCCACTGCAGCAAAGTATGTACCTTGCAAAACGGAGTACTAGCGGCTGTGGCTCAGCTGATGAACACAGCGGAGAGCAACGGAAACCTACCGTACACCGGACAGAGTCCCATCAAGCGAAACAGTAGCTTATCGCTCGGCGTCGCGGAGTCCCATATGGCCGTCGACTCGAACACATGTTTAATCTAAAGTGCTCATGACGTCACAGCACAAGCTGAGCATAACAGAAACACAGCCAGTTTAAATGTATGCAGACCCCGCACAAAGCTTTTCCTATCCCTGCTCTCTCTCGATAATGAGAAAATTTTTTGTTTCGATTCTGTGTACACCTCGATTGCACCAATTTCCCTCGTTTCAACTACCCAGCCGAAGCAAGCAAGAGCTTGGGTATTACGCGTTTGCGCACTCCCTGCGGAAGATACCACTACACCTGCTTAATTCTACACCACGCTCTCACGTTAAAAGCGCCATCGTGGATAACAATGTCTCTTACTCATCGTACTACCTATTCTCATCATTTTATCTGAAGTAACCCAGATCAATTTCTCTCTCCATCGTTCCCGGAGAACGTCATACAAAGCCCTGTAAAAGGGTTAACATGACTTAAGAAGAGTTCAAAAAGCCCTAACACGCCAACAAATCGTTGTGTGTTAGTCCACTTCACATAAGAAAGTCAATTCTCAAATTTTTCGTTGCGCACTCACCGCTCCGCCATATGCTTTTTTCCAAACCAATAAAGGGGGAATCTTGAGCAACGCCGGCGCAAATGTGTGTGCTGTGCAACTTCACCTTATTTTGGGAAATATTAAACAAAGAGGGAAATTTCGCGGGCAGAGCTATTTGCAATAACGTAAAATTATTTTCGCAAAAAGAAAAGTAACCATGAATGTTGTCAATTTTTAGCGTGATTTTAACTAGTTCTCTAGAATTTCTTTTTACCACGTTTTGTGCAGAGCATTACATAACTGTACTGACCTAAAATGGTTGGCACAGTGCTTGCCCTCCTTAGGCTGTTGTTCAGGTGAGAAATTCACTTTTATAAATTGCGAATAAAAATCGTTTTTGATGGCAAAGTGTTTTAATTCCATTCATTATTTTACAGAATGACCATAGTTATGTTTTTTTCCTAGCCGAGGGCTAACAGAACACATTTGTTCCATTGAAACAAGTTTTACAATGGTCTATAAATGTTTCCATTAAATGATTTATGAAAAATTATAAGTTTTGATTTCATCTGCCGAATATTTTTTTAAGTCTAAATTTCAGCTCCAGTGATTAGAGAGCACAAACACTCTGAAGAACTGACAAAGATAATAGAATATCTTTCTATGTTTAGATTTACAGTAATTAAAGGAGTGACGTTAATATTCAGAAACTATGAAATAGTATGATCTCACTAAATTTACTTTATTTTCATTACTTGCATTCAACTTTTTATAGTAATATACGTAATATTATTTTAGGTATTTTTAAGGAAATTGCCGATATACAGCCTTGGCCAAAAATATTAGGCACCCTTGCTTTTTTCAGGTATCTTACAACATATTTCTTAGAAACAGTTCTTTTGTTTTTCAATATGTCGCCAGCAATCATAAAAGGAAATTAAGGTAATAAACCCTTTCCTAAAAGGACCATAAAACGCCTGATCGGGAAAATATATAAATTTGTGGTTTTTTTTATGGAAATTTCAGTTTGCAATTACTGCTCGTAGTGCAAGGAAGTGCCTTAGTGTTGTTATTTTTTTAACGGAGTTTGAATTGTTGGTTGTTGCTTTTTTAAAAATGCCCAAAAAAGGAATCTTTCTGAAGAAGAACGGTCACGAATTTTATTTTTACATGAGCAGGGCAAGTCTCAAGTTGAGATTGCTAAAACTCTTAAATGTTCTCGTTGTGCGGTGCAAAGTGCTGTTAAACGTTTTATGGACACTGGTTCACACGTAGATAAAAAAAAAACAGGTAGAAAAAGAGTGACTTCGAAACGTGAGGACCGAAAATTGATTCGAGAGTCCCTTAAAAATCGTAAAAAAACATCTTTTGAACTTGCTGCTGGCCTCTCTGATCAAATTGGCAGGAAGATTAGTGCTAGAACAACAAGAAGAAGACTTGGATAGGCAGGCCTGAAAGGTTGTAAGGCTAGAAAGAAGCCATGGCTCTCTGAGAAAAATAAAAAAAAGCTCGCCTAGAGTGGGCTTAAAACATTAATGTTGGACAGAGGACGATTGGGAAAATGTCATATGGTCCGACGAATCTAACTTTAAGGTAAGTTTTATTTTGCTTCATTTCAATTATTTATAATGGTTCAATCATAACCACTGTTTGTTAAAACATTTTATGAATATTGAAAATAATGTTAAATTTTTTCAAATTTTCAGGTGTTTGGCACGCCTGGTGTGACGTATGTGAGGAGGAGGGTAGGTGAAGATCACCTTCCCGAATACGTGGTGCCCACGGTCAAGCACAGAGGGGGCGGCATTATGATTTAGGGTTGCATGGCGTCTCTTGGAGTGGGTGAAATGGACATTTGTGAAGGATGTTTGAACTGCCGTGTTGGAAGAGGTTCTACATCTATCTATCACGAAGATTTATGGTGACACCAATGCGGACAACATAAAATTCCAGCAAGATAACGCGCAGTGCCACACATCTGCAACCAGTATGCGATATTTGAAGAAACACCATGTTGACCTTTTGGAGTGGCCAGCAGTCACTGGATCTTAATCCAATAGAACATCTTTGCGGCATACTGAAGCGGAAGATACGAGAGCACAGCATCACATCAAAACAAGGTCTCAAACAAATCCTTCAGCAAGAGTGGAACGAGATTTCTCCAGAAGAGTGTCGGAAGCTTGTAAGCACTATGCCAAAAAGAATAGCTGCTGTCATTAAAGCTAAGGGCGGACCAACAAAATATTAATAATAAGAATAAAGGACAATAAGATAAACATAACCGTAGTTTAATTTCTCTCTAATATGCACAAATAAACTGTATGGTGCAATTTTCATAGGGTGCCTAATACTTTTGGCCAAGGCTGTTTATATATATATACAGGGTGTCCCAAAAATACCAGGTCAGAGTGAAATGGAAGATAGGTTAGCCTTAGATCTCTCAGATAAAATAAACATGACCTTAGTAAAAGTGTCTTAGTTTTCGAGATATTGTAACTTTTTTAATTTTGTTTAAAATCTCTACTTTTATTTAGAATTTCAACTACCATTGCTAAAAATAATTTAAAAGTTGTTTACTTTTTTATTTTTCAGGTATCTTGAATATTTGTTTCAGGCGTAAAATTTTGCCGAAATTTAGTGTACCTTCCAAGAAAAATAACTCATAGCAATTTCTAAGTTTTTGTAAAATAATTCCCCAAGTATCATACCATTTCTGAATCTGCATTAAATTGAGTAGTTTTTAAGATAATTTGCCAGTTTCTTTTAGTACATTTTTTTTCCACGACTGATTGTTAAAGTTAAAGTTACAATTTTTACAGGAGTTAAAAGGTAACACAAATGAGTTCTCTTGAAAGCTTCACCTGCGTGTGTGTGTGTGTCTGTCTGAACAAGTTTAACACGACGTGATCCACCCGTAAGAAAAGTTAAATAACGGTAATAAGGAAGACCAGTTGCAGTCAGTTCAATGGTAAACTGCAAATTTCTTCTTCACACAGTAATGGAATAATGAAAAGACCCAATGTGCCGATTCACGCATACGACTTAACAGTTTTGTAACAGTGATACAAAAATCAGTGGTTAATTCAACAATTTCCCGTAGTACTTGGAAAATTCGCTGCGAATTGTAAGATTTAACAAAGAAAATGTTTATTTTACCATATAAATTTAGTTAATTTAACCAGTAATAAATTGTATGTAGTTTTAAACCACAGCTAAATCCGTTGTAATTTAAAAAAAATTGTAAAATGTTGCTTAACTAAAAACTTTACAAAGGAAAACATGGTTAATTAACGATATAGTTGCGGCTCCCAACAACCAAATATTAAAAATTTAGAAAATTCAACCATTTACACAGTAAAGAAGCAAATTACATACAAGATTTTTATTTAAGCGAAGATTTTTTTCGTAAATTGTTCCGACGTTTTTGGCATGGTGGAAAACAGCTGCAATTAAAAGCGCATTGGATTTGGAGGGATTAAGTAGCGAAAAAATCGTAAGGATTAAGGTTAATAATAATAGTAATTTAAAATCTCTCGCCGCTTTTCTGGCATTTGATTGAAAGAAGAATTAAATTTTCTTAATACCGGCTCTGAAGCATAGCACACACCCCTAAATGTTGGGTATCTTACCTAAAAATATTTGTCACAAGAAGTAATAAAACGTCAAAGCACTCATTTCATATGCTACTCACGGCACCCAACAACGAGAATATTGAATGCGAGGTGAGGTGACAACGACAGTGAAGTTTGTTACGGAAGGCCTAATGTTACCCTACAATTATCTTCCAAGTACGCATTGTTACTGTAGTACTACAATCAGTCAAAATGATTACTTTCTAGTAAAATATCAGTTTTACTTCTAATTAAATAAGAAAAATGGTTAAACACTGATAAATTCTCTTTGAGTGTAATGTTAATTTCTTTAAACCACTTTTAAGAAAATGCTCCATAAATAAGTACGCGTACGTAGTGTGAAATAGGTTCTTTCGAAGACATAAATTGGTCACTAAAAAAGAAAATAAGTTCAAGAACAACTTTTAAAATATACCCTTATATTGGATGTTGCTCTTTGATAAAGTCAGAAATTTTACTTTGTGTCAAAGTCAGAAGTTGTTCTCAAATAAATGAATCTTCTAATATTTGTTCAACCATCTCTTGCAAAACTTAATAAATATCTAATTATATCCTTTATTATGAGTAAATTCAGGTTCAATATAAACGAGATCAGTAGAGAATAGAATCGGGGTATTTTATGTTGCTTATCGTCATTTGTCAGCAAAGCAATGAAATAGGTTTTATTTTAATTTGGTTTTTATTAATTTGTTTGTTGTTATTGCATTAATAGAATGTGCAAATGGACGATTATCGAACAGTAGAGATCTCAAAGACTTAATTACTAAAACTACTGAAACGCTATTTCATATATATTTCTTTAAATCTACGAATATAAAATTCTGTGGTTGAACGAAATTTTACACATAACCTTAATTTATTCGCTGCAAACTCGGTTTTTGAAACGTGTGTTTTGTAATTAAAGCATTTATTGCAATACCCGACACGTTATTTGTACGCTAATGTAAATGGGACTCTAAAACTTATCAATTACTAGCTACAACTGATAACTGAAGTGATAACCTAAAAGCATTTAAAATTTTTTCAGTCATGAATTTAAAGAAAGTGATTGGAGCTTTTGAACGTTCTAATTAACTTATAATAATTAATGCAAATGTGCTGGCCCAAGTATCAAAGGCGGATTACTTAATTATCAGTTGCAAATATTTATTAAGTCTAATAGTACGCAGTTTTGAATTCAACTTTACGTCACTGAAATTGCATAATTCGTAAGCAGTCAAAATTATTCGTGGGTGGAGCGCGTAAACATATAAGCAGCCATCACTGGGAAATACGAATATATTTGTACCCAAATTGGGCTTGATGGGATCGAGGTTTACTGCAAAGTGTTTGCATTGTAATTTGTTTAAATTACTCTTAATTGAGCTGAGTGTGCGCAAAAAATTTATTGACAGTAGTAGCCGCTCCATACTACGTAGACAGTGGCGTGCCAGATGCCGAGCGCATGTTTGAGCGATTTATTAGAAGCATTTTTCTCGAAGAAATAAATGAAATTGAACACAATCGAGACAGGGAACTGCGTAAAAATCAAATATCAGCTTCAAAAAAATTTATCACGACTAGCTAATTTAATTTAGGAGATGGACCACAACGTTTTTATCAACATTAATAAATAGCGACAGGTTTTATAAGAGCGCTGCACGTGTCTGGTGGAGTTTTCTCTGGACTTTTGCGAGATAACGTAGTTTTACTGCTTAGGAAACCATTCACTGTTAATTGACATTTTTGAAAATATTTTTTTCTTTCGAAAATATCTGAATGTCTTGTCGTTAATATGGTTAAATCTATCAAAATTGTAAAATTTTTAAAAGTGGGTAGGAATTTTCGCTGACGTAAAATGATCATTCTAATTTTAATTTATTTCAATATCTACATTCAGGGGCAATTTTGGTACCAATTACGCGCATTTAATATGAACAGTTTTAATTGAAAAATGTTTATATCCAGATTCTCAGTTATGAAGAAAAGTTAATGATTTATTAAATAAAAACATTACTGAAGGATTAGAAGGAGTATTAAGAAGTTATTTGAATTTTTGTAAAGAACCCCGCACAAAATGTATGGGAATTGAACACCGGTCAATTTTTATGAAACTTCGTATTTTGATAGCCCTTGTTATGCTGATCAAAAGTTCCAATGGGCACGAAGCCCGAAAACCCCCCCGACTCCCCCAAAACCGCCCCCAAAGGCCAGTGGGCTGTATTTGACAGATTATTGGTGAATTGCGTTACCGAAATATTTTACTACTGTAGTCAAACCTGCAGCCTCCACACAGTAACTAGGCTTCGTCCTGCCATTCCCACCACCCCCCCCCCCCCCCCCCACCCTTAACTCCACCACAAGGACCGAATATAGTACGAAATATAATTACAATCATTCTGCCTAGTTTTCAATGTTTTCTAATTCTACTCATTTTAGACATGTAACGTTCTTCGTAAAAGGTTTGTAGGAGGATAATTTACATGTTGTTGATGACGCGCGAAACCTAAATACCAAAGTATGGATGCAACATGCGCACAAGTTCCTAAAGTTCTCGCTCCTGCTTTGCATGTACAGTAATGTCCTAATATTAATTCTTGAACCTCGTCATCTTCTTGTTGATTATTTTCTTCGTTGAAGGCAATCCATACTTGGTACTGTGTTGCGTTTTTAAATCGAGAATACATTCGGAGTCTTACGAAACCCGGCTCGTTTGTCCTCAAATCTATTTCTAAGTTTTGGTCAATTTCATCTTCCTCTTCTACATCAGCTCTCATTAATGTGTCTTGAATATAAGACGGTGATAGTCTCAATTGATAACTTCCGTAAGTAAAGTTTTTTATAAATTCCATATTTAGATGAGGAAATAAGGGTAAGTGTTCCGGTGTTAACGTATGCCATGAAGCTCTTTTACGATGTAAGTTTTCTTGCTCTACTCTAGCTTGAACGACATTTACATGGAATAATCTTTGAAGCATTCGTTGTGCTAATGCTCCATCTGCATACTGCCTATCGATGGTTACATGGAACTTATTTATCATAGCACCTGCAATAAGCAGAAAATCATTCAAATTGACTGTATGAGCCATTGAAATAGTACCTGAGAAAAACTTGAATATATTTTTCAAATGCCCATTTCTCATTTCTACTATCCAGCGTGAACATGTAACAATACGGGATTGATTTGCTTCCTCTGTCGAAAATTGCGCTCGCCCTTCAAGAAGGGGAGGCATTTTAATAATAATACCTATCATTTCAAGTCTTTCAACTGCATCGCGATATCCTCGATCAACAATTAAAATATAATATAAAATGTTAGCATCATTGTTTTGTACATTAGAAAAGTAAGGCCCTTGAATATCTAATATGTAGCCGTCTGGAGCGACTAGCATTGAAGGCTTAAGCAAGTGTTTATTTTTATGTTTACAATACGATTGTCTTAAAGCCCTAAAACACGAACTTTTCTCTATGTCTAAATAAGTACAATCAACGAATACGATTACCTTTCTTTCTTGTACATTCGAATTATATAATCGATTTGTGAAATCAGTTACATGTTGTTGTATATATTGCTGTCTTGTAATAGCTTGAAATCCAATATTTTCATTTATAAATCTTCGTTTTAATGATTGACGGACCGTAGCAACTGCTAAACCTGCTGCTTGCCTCGAATTATAATTAAACATAATAGATAAGAAGTCGTCACTTAATCCTTGCCTTAGTTTGGACAAAAAGCATAAGAGATCTTTTTTTTTATGTATCGAAATCCTCCTTCTATTGGAAGCGGATCGCAATAAGAGAAGAGATCGTTAAAGTTCGCTTTAGTCAAGGATGTAAGAATAACTAATTCAGAGTCTGAGAACTCTGTTTCATTTTCATAAGAACGACGTGTATCATTATTAATGTTTTCACGAAGAGCTTGGAGAAATAATTGTAATTGTTGTCCTTTCAAAATGTACGGCCTATTAACGAATCTCAAACCTACTAATAAACCATCTAACAATTTTTCGTTATCATTTAAATGATGCTTACAACACAGTAAGTTTTCTGGGACATAAATATTTCGTTTTACGAATATATCTATTCTACATTCTAAAGTTAGTCTGTGGATATTCTCAGTAGCATGACAAATAAAACAACCACCTGCATTTATTTGGGTTAAGATGTTCAAACGTAAACACTGAGGATCCTCCTGTAAGATTTCTATTTCTCTTAAGATCGATAAGTTACAATTGTTGCACAAACGTGTTTCACCATCGATATTTAAATGCGCTCTTCCAGCTGCGCGACGTCGATTTCTTGCCTGAGTAAGTTATTATTTTCTCCCCCTAACCGAGCCATTACCCGAGGTATTAGTGCATTATCACATGTATAACATCTTATTCTATTAGCCATATTTAATATTTGAGTAAAGCAAAGTATTCAAAAAAAGGTCAATAAGAAAGGCGAAACAAAGTACGAATAAATCGTATGACTGAAGTAGGTGCTCGCCAACTATCCTGAAAAGGACCGTATAGCAAGAAAATACCGAACTGAGAAATCTCTTCAACTATCCTGAAAAGGACTGTTAAAGAAAAGGTTAGCGAAGGTGAAGTACGAGCTAGCCAACTATCCTGAAAAGGACCGTATAGCAAACAAATACCCAACAGAAATATCTCTTCAACTATCCGGAAAATGACTATTGAAGAAAAAGTGAACAGAGATGAATAACGTGCTCTTCGACAATCCTGAACGTATAACAAGCAGATACCCAACTGAAAAATCTCTTCTACACTGAAAATGACGCTTAGGTGGCTGTGGATACACGGTCCCCCAGTTCGAGAACCCGTAAGCGGGAATAATTCATATGGCTTTGGTACGGAGTGGGGGGGGGGGGGGGGAGTGTTTCACCCCCAGCGTGTCAGGGTTTTTTTTTTGGGGGGGGGGGGGGCGTTTAGGTGGCTGTGATATGGAATGTACGATCAAACATTTCCACAACCGGTAAAATCGCATGTCGAGCTATAAGGGGTGGTAGTCGGGGGGGAGGGGGTTCGACTGTTTTGGGAATGGCAGGACGAAGCCTAGTTACTGTGTGGGGGCTGCAGGTTTGACTACAGTAGTAAAATATTTCGGTAACGCAATTCACCAATAATCTGTCAAATACAGCCCCCTGGCTTTTAGGGGCGGTTTTGGGGGAGTCGGGGGGGTTTTCGGGCTTCGTGCCCATTGGAACTTTTGATCAGCATAACAAGGGCTATCAAAATACGAAGTTTCATAAAAATTGACCGGTGTTCAATTCCCATACATTTTGTGCGGGGTTCTTTCGAGGTGTTTCCCACTTGTCATCATAAAAATTACCTTGGTGCCTAAAGTACTCAGTGAACAATTTTGATTGATTCTTTTTAAACAGTAAGAAGTTCGGTCGAGGCCTGGGGGAAGCAATTGCCCCTATTGCTTTCCCCTGTATCCATGTCTGGTTCCACCCGCTATTCCTAAGTCACGTTTTCAACACTTTAAGCGCGGCATCAGTACGTGGGGACTGACAGTGAACTATTCGTTTAGACGGTGTCAGTCCGTGGGAACTGGATGAATATTTCGTTTGGTTTTATATTTTATAGTCTGCAACATTTTCATAGCCTAAAAGGCAGCGAAACAAAATCGTCAGCGCGACGTGTGTGTTATCTTCTTTTTATTCTCTGTAACCAAACACCTCATGGACTGATCGCCGCTGTTAAATGCGTCATAAGCGACAGTGTAATTTTTTCGAGCTGCCGGACCACTTACTTATGCAAAAGGCCAGTTCACGGCTTGTAATTGTAGAAGGTTTTGGCAGTTCCAAAGCCGCGAACTGGCCCTTTGCACGTGTGGTTCGGCAGTTCGAGAAAATTGCATTGACGCTAATGGCGGGTCAGTGAAACTCCCTCGGAAAGTCGCATTTATCCGAGTTATATCATTATTAGGAAAACGAATGTGTTAGGAAATTTAACTTCAGGAAGTTTTACTAGCAATGGGCTAAAAATATGGATTAACTCCTAACGAAATTAGAGTGATTTCCTCCACTGTCAAACAGCCGTTCATTGCGAGTGGTCTGGGGCTATTAGGTTTTGATGAGTTGGATTCAGATTCAAAACGTTTATATATTTTGTTTAAAAAGGTGAATGAACTAACGAGAAAACCTCTCAGGGTAAACGTGAAAGTAGTTTTCAGATAGAAGTTTTAGTTTGGAAGCTGACGTGAAGTTTTTTCTTTGTTTACGTTGCCGGCCATAACATCCCATGTATTTTTTGTGACAGATCAGACCACTTTGCCCTATCACATAACATCCCATGTATTTTTTGTGACAGATCAGACCACTTTGCCCTATCGCGTGTGTGCGCCGGATCACTTCATGGCTTGTAAATGTAGAAGGTTTTGGCAGTGCCAAATTGCTTCCCCGCACAACATCTTAATATTAGTCTTTTAAAAGTCTCTCAATACCGCACTAGTCCTCTTACTCGGGAAGAACTTCTTCATTATTCCGATTCATAAAAAGGGTAACACAAAATTGAGGTCTGCTACTATAGGCCCATTGCGAAACTTTCGTATGACTCTACTGCTTGACTCAATTAACCAACATGCTACTTTTCAGAGTCGATCAATTTCTACGTACCTAATTGAATTACAAAGCTAACAATTTGTATTTCTCCTAACAACGATCGTCACTTTCAGACTGAACGAGCAAATCTTGGTGGTGGCAAAGGATGATGTCGCTTATTTGTAAAATCGTGAGAACTGAGAGAATTTGTACCGAACAAAATTTACGATTTTGGCAAAAATTTTCGGTGCCGTTTCCTTTCGTTGTACAAGGAACAATCGTTTCCATGCATAGTTGAACCTGGGTTGGTTCAACTACATGTAAACGCAGGCTGAGTTGAAACTTGGTTGACTCAACCGGACTCCGCTTTCCAAGCTGGGTTGAGTTAAAATCTCGAATACTGCTGACATGCAAGCGCTAGTAGTTGAGTTGACAGTTCTTCATTCCCGCGGTAATTTCTGTTTTGCTATTTTATTAAAATGGCTAGGAGAAATGTTTCGGAACATGGGGAAATCAAAAGTATGTTAAATGAAGCCATTCTAAAAATATGCACATGTTATATATACGTTCCGACTCATATAAGCAGGTCAAAAATTCAACTCAATTTCGACTCGATCTTTCAATTGTGCATGTAAACGTAGTTAAAGTTTTGTAGAAGTATTTCTATAAGCTGTATTTGCATAAAATAGTAAAATCGAAATATTCTTCCGATTGAACGAATAAAGCATCCGGACACTCAGCAGTCGTTCATTAATCATTCATTTGGCAGGAATTTTTTTTTTCATGCATAAAATCGGCAAATTTAAATATCGGAAAACTGATTTTGTTTAAAACACCAAAACAAACAATCGCACGTAGCCAAATTTCTGTCGAACTTTCACACCAGTAGCAATCACTGCAGCATACCTGAAGACGTTCTATGGTCTTCTCGTAGGTAGGTGCGGAAGAGAAGAAAAATGGCAAAAGGTATCCACCGTTTTTCAGAGCATACTATATATACAAAACTTGAAAATTCGTCAAGGTCTGGGGGGCGAACAAAAACGAGTCAAGTAATTTTTGGTGGAACCGGTTTACGAAGGACGGATAGGTTGAAGCAGTTAAAAACTTTTTCTGCAGGTTTGTGTCTGGCTTGCGGCTATTTTTGGCCGAATCTCTCGTACTACGAGATACCGAATACGATTATATTTCTATGTCGGACAGGTTTTTTGCACCAACGTAAGTCGATTGTATTTTAACCCTATGCCATTTCTACGAATTTAATGCTTGCACGAGAAAAATATGTTTAATAGATATGGAAATAATTCGTTCATTAATTTATTTTCTTAAAAACATGTTTATGTGCAAATAAACAATGCTATTTCGGATCTGGAGGAACTATTTCCAACAAACTTATTATAACTTTGTAATTAGTTAGACTTATCCACATTTTTTTTTTCTTCCGCTTTACTCCACAAGCGTATAGTTTTTTGTTTCATGTTATTTCATTATTGGCTAGCTTTTTGGAGGATTGGTTAAATATTATATTTATTTATTTATTCAATAAATATCTTCAGCAATTTCTTGATTTCCTGGGGCGGTGATAACATCTTCAGGGTTACTATCGGAAGACGAGTGAGGGGTATCGAAGAAGTTCTAAGATGTCGCAGAAAAATTATATGATGGTAGACTAAAATGTTTTTAGTCTAAGGTACTATATTTTAGCAACATTTTCTAACAATGTTTTAGGTTACTTATTGAGTATGTCCCTATGAGACTATTAGGCAAATATGAAGTCATTAGCGCTATGGGAAATGGAATAAATTAAAAACTTCTTTTTATATTTTTATTGTTGTATGTGACAACAGTTTGACTGCCACACCTTTTAAAAAAAGCTTTACACTTGTCGCCACACAGTAGTCTGAAATCACACAAAATACGGAATCAAATAATTTCTTTTTTCCATTTGCGCGCACAGTTATAAAGAAAACAATTCTTAAGTTTTTTATAATGCCCGCATCCATTTTTGGAGTTATTTTTTACTTAAGGATTAAAGGGATGAAGATAGAAGAACAGAGCCGGATTATAGGTAAACGCCAAGTACGCCATGGCGTAGAGCGGCAGTTTTCTAAATGGCGGCAAATTTTCGGAAAAATTTACAAAAACTTGCAGAAACATTGAAAAAAAAGCAACAAAAATTTACAAAAAATATTTATTTAGTAATAAACTACTTTGCATTTGCAACTAAAATCAATGAGAAAAAATTGACAAACCCAATAGCTGGCGAATAGGTACTACACTCCTTAAAAGTTACCAGAAAAATTTAAATAAAATAACGTAGATAAAAGCAAGTAACACACGGCTCCTTAAACAAGAAAATTTAATTCTATCATTCTTAATCCACCGACCTTGTTCTTATATTTCCATTAAAAGATAACAACTTATTTCCTGGCATTTTTTAACCTTTGCGGTGTAAAATTCAAGGAGTGTAAATCTTGCTTTAATAGGCTTTGGCTTTTGGATGGATATATGCATAGTGCTCATGATGAAAGAGAAAACCATGCGTTTTTCCGGAAATGATTTTTTGAACTAAAAATGAGCGTTATGCGCAGGAAAACTGAGGTTTAAATTGGGTGATTTTTTGCAACAGGAGACTTTAAACTCTAAATGTTCTGAGAGTTATGTTAGGTTATATTTGGTCCTAATAAGGAATTTTTGGGGCGACAAAATATCGGTGGCGTACCACGAGTGAAGCTGATAATCCGGCGCTGTAGAAGAGGTAGTTTTTTCTAGGTTATCGAAAGTAACAACAATATCGTTTCTTAGATTTTCGAGAGCGCAAAGCAGAGCTGCGCAATTTTTTTGTAGCTCAATTCAAACAC
This sequence comes from Dysmachus trigonus, assembly GCA_949715965.1. Lineage (NCBI taxonomy): Eukaryota > Metazoa > Arthropoda > Insecta > Diptera > Asilidae > Dysmachus > Dysmachus trigonus. The sequence goes on from OX454321.1 coordinate 48,428,000, forward strand.
TGACTCACTAGGAACATATTTAAATCTTTAAACTATAATTTGGCACTCTGTGAAATCACGTACAGTGGGACAAATGGGACTTTTTCGTGTCATAAATCTTTAACTTTTTTGTTTGTTGACATATATGTATGAATTTTTGTACATATAATATTGACAATATAGGCTTTCTAACTGTAGTGCCAAATATATATATATATATATATATATATATATATATATATATTTTTTTTTTAATTTAAAAATAAATACTTGAAAAAGCAGTTTCACTTTGTCATAGTAAAATCTAAGCTTATATTATGCGTATTTTTTAATTAACCATTGCAACTTTAAGATTGCTATGTTTAGCAATTATAAACTCAATATTACAGTTCTCGAGTAGACAGAATTCATAAAAATAAGTTTGTGAAAATTTAACATTATTTTATACTTATCGGTGTAAAACTCCCTTTTTAACAACAAAATTCGTTAAAAATAATATTGTAATAAAATTAACAGTTAAAAAGAGAACCCTGACAAAAACTTTCAAATAAAAAAATATAGGGTTTTTGTTTGTTAGAAATATTAAATGTTAACGCTGTCTGTCGATGCCGAGATTTATATGCTATTTTATAGCTAATTTTATCTAAAATAAGGAAAACAAAAAAAAATTGTGGGTTTTTGTGCTTTGACGGAACCTTAAAGGTTCAGTGAAGGTGAATGCTCTTTATTCTCTCAAATGGCTGGTTGCAAATGTACGCAAAATTCCAGCTTGCGATAGTATAAAGTTTTCTGCTACGAAAGGTAGCGACATACCCAAGCTGGTTAGAGCATTATGCGGATCCCTGGATCGACCGCGAGCATGCGTTATTTATCTAATACAATCGAGGCCACGATGTTGAAACAGTTTTGCAGTCAAGACGTTGTTGCGATCAAAATATCCTACAAGATATCGGGAGCTAAGAATAATACAATTTTGGTATGTACTTATCTACCCTATGACTTCATTAGCCCGCCTCCCTCAAAAGAGATGCTGGATATTGTAGGATACGCAGAGTCTAATAATTTAGGTGTGGTTATTGGATGTGATGCCAACGCCCAGCACACTATTTGGGGTAGCAGTAAATGCAATCCCCGGGGGAAGAAATTATTAGATTTCGTTCTGTCGTACAATCTCGTGGTTAACAATAAGGGAAATATCCCAACTTTTGTCACGAGTAGGCGACAGGAAGTAATAGACCTGACGACACTCACCAATAGGAAAATGTCAAACCTTATTACCAACTGGCGAGCTTCAAAATAGGAATCTTTTTCGGACCAGAGATACATGCAATACCGTATAGCCATCGACATCATAAATATCCCAGCCGGACGGAATCCTAGGAAGACTGATTGGGAAAGGTACAAACAACTTCTTTCATCGAAAGAAATGAATGTACGCAAAATCCACTCCACGAAGGATATTGAGGACGAGACCCAAAAATTGAGTCGGACCTTATTGGATGCCTTTGAGGAAGCATGCCCTCTCAAAAAGAGCAGATGTGGCAAGAATGTCCCCTGGTGGAACAACAACCTGCAGAAGTTCAGGAAAACAACCAGAAAACTTCTAAAGAGGGCCTTAAGAACTCAAGAAGATGATGATTGGCTAGCCTATCAAACCCTACAGCGTGAGTATAAGAGAGAGATAAGATCTGCCAAGATCTCCTCTTATAGGAAATACTGTGAGGAACTGGTGGGTACTAGAGAGGTTGCAAGGCTGCATAAAGTCTTCCAGAAAGACAACACAGCCAAACTAGACACTCTCCGTAGGCCTGCGGACGGAGGATACACGAGCTCCAAACAGGAAGCATATGAAATCCTGTTTGAAACTCATTTTCTGGGCAGTCAGAGGATTCAATTAGATGAAAACCAAGTGTATTTACAAGAGAGAGTAAATATTACCAGGAAAGACAAATATATAGCATCCAAATTTGTGACTGAGTAAAGGATCGAGATGGCCTTGACCTCTTTCGAAAACTTTAAGACCCCAGGTCTGGATGGTATATATCCAGCCATGATAAAGACAGAAAGTACATATCTAGTTCCGGCACTAAAGAAAATCTTTACGGCCTGCTTAATCTGGGGATACGTGCCAACTGCTTGGCGTAAAGTCAGAGTAGCTTTTATACCTCAACCGGGCAAAGAAGATTATACTCTGGCAAAAAGTTTCAGACCCATTAGCTCAGCATGCCTATAGGAGTGGAAGATCCTGTGAATCCGCACTGCACGATCTAATCTATAAAATAGAAAGTGCGGTGGATCGTGGATCTTTTGCTCTTGGGGTTTCTGTGGACATTGAGGGAGCCTTTGATAACGCAATGTTCTCATCCCTATGTGATGTTACCAAGGGGTATGGAGTGGAACCTGTGCTTATACGATGGATCCATTCCATGCTGTCACAGAGACTACGTTTAGCAGAAAGCGGAAGTGACACTGTCATGAAAGTTGGGAAGGGCTGCCCGCAAGGGGGAGTACTCTCACCTCTACTGTGGTGCTTCTTAGTAGACTCGCTTTTAGGCGAATTGCAAAGTCTAAATATACGTATACAGGCCTACGCTGATGATGTGTGTGCACTCGTTTGTGGGGACTCGTAAGGGGTCGTCTGTGTAAAATGGAAACCTTGGATAGGATCCAAAACTGGTGTGAGAGGCATGGTTTATCAGTGAATTCTAGAAAGACAACAGTTGTGCTGTTCACTAGGAAGAGAAAACTGGATAATCTCAAGCTTCCAATTCTGAAGGGTGAAACCATTCAACTCTCCAAGGAAGTTAAATACCTAGGGGTGACTCTAGACAGCAAACTGACTTGGAAGGCTCATGTCGAACACAAAGCATCTCGGGCATTAAATGCCTTTTGGCAATGCAGAAGAGCCTTTGGGAAGATATGGGGTCTAAAACCCGCTGTGGTACATTGGAGATACAAAGCCATCATTAGACCCACCATCACATATGCGTCAGTGGTCTGGTCAGAACGGATATAAAATCGACTCGTTCTGTTCTTAACAGAGTACAGAGAGAGGTCTGCATAGGGATAACAGGAGCTTTTAGCTCGACACCTGGTGCAGCTCTCAACGCGATGCTTAACATGCAACCCTTGGGCATTGCAATCCAAGAAGAAGCAATGAAGACCGTGTGCCGCCTAAAGAAGTGCGGACTCTGGCACGGTAAACATGCTATCGGACATGGTGTTATATCACAAAGGCTTGAAGAAAAGTGCATTATATTCAATATGCCGGCGGATGATATGACCCCAATATTAATGTTCGGAAGAAGATTTCAAATTCTCTTCCCAAAAAGGGAGGAATGGGAAGATCCAAACAAAATATTGAATTGATTTAACGACATCTTCCACACAGACGGCTCGAAGACCGTAAACGGTACGGGCGCTGGATGGTCTTTGAACGAAGAGATCATACAGTTACTCGCTTGGAAACATGGCGAGAGTCTTCCAAGCTGAAGTTTTTGCCATTCTAGAAGTGGCCAACTGGATAATTGCCCAGAGATGGCAAGGTAGAAGAATAGGTATCTGCAGCGACAGTAAGGCTGCTCTTGCCACTCTTCTTAATCCCAATACTCGGAGAAAAATATTCCGGGATTGTAAGAAAGGACTGAATTCGGTTGCAAAGTGTAATCAGGTCATTCTCATATGGGTCCCTGGCCACCAGGGAGTAGAAGGCAACGAGTCTTCAGATTCTCTGGCGAGGGAAGGCGCTAACTTCCACACCATAGGCCCAGAGCCCATTATTGGTGTTAGCTCTGCGGCGTTGAAGAATTGGATAACTCGACACGTGGGCTTAGTTCATGGAGAGAGATGGTCCAGCCTAAACGTACCAAGTACTTTATAGGAAGTCCAAACAAGAATACTGCGAAATTCTTACTTAGCTTAGATTGGAAAGATTGCAGGCCTCTAGTACGCACAATTACTGAAAATCATCGGCGACCCTGCATGCGCCTCGTGTGGGGAGGAGGAGGACAGTACAGAGCATTTCCTCTGTGACTGTCCTGCGTTCTCTCGTGCACGTAGGGACGCGTTTGGCGTCGATGTCATGAGGATGAAGGATTTCGATTCTCGATCTCTGTTTGAGATTATCCGGTATATCAGGACAACGGGGAAGTTCAGATAGAGCGGGGGTTTTGAGCGCAATGGACTAATGAAAGTCCGAGCGTTCGAGGTGTTTTGCCTCCCCCCCAATAAATCAATCAATCAACAAAAAAAAAAAAAAAAAAAAAAATAAGTTCGTGTGTTGTTCATTACGCCTGTACAGCCTGCACCGGTGCATCTGACGTCAGTCACAATTATTCACCATTTTTAAGCAAACCAATAGGCCAAGGTTATATCTTGAAGAGACACCCACTGAGGAGCGAGATACTTCGAGTCGAATTGATGGCGATTTATTTGCTGAATGAATTTTTGAATTATGCAATGAAGTTGCATTAGAGCCAATCAATTCGATGTGGATGAGAGCAGAACTAATTTCTAGTAAGTGTGTGCACGGATGGACCGGACTGGACCGTCCGTTTGATTGGACGGCTGGGCGGTGGCCGCGCTATTGTATTTTGTACTGACCAGCGACTGACTCCAACGGTCGTGGTAACCTTGCACTTAAATGAAATCAATTAAGCGCAACCGCGAGAAGTGACGAATTTCCTCAAAAATAACACAAATGCGCAACTTACCGCTGACTTTCTCGTAAAAGGTACTTTGATCTGCACAAATCGTCGTTTTTGTCGAGATATGAGGTTTCTCTTCGTTCGAAGTGAGATAGTGGGTCGGTACTTGCTGAATGGAGATGAGATTGATATCTCCACAGATTACAAGAATGCACCGATGACAGGATGCCGATTTTGCTCACCAAATCAAAACTGCCACATGGTGTGCAAGAAGCCATTAATTAAAACTATCGTGGCGAGTAACTCTTTGAAACTGGTTGACTGCCTTATTGTTTCAAATTTTTTTATTTTTTTTTTGTGATTCTAAGACTAAACAAAACTCTGGCTGAGATTTGAGAGCATATTAAAATTATATTATTGCAATTGATAATTTGATGGCACTTTGGTGCAACAATCAAGGCTAAAATACTTAAACAGTTCGATAGAAGTTGAATTCTAGCATAGAAAACAGTTCGCGTTTGGGAATAGTTGAATTAGTGATAAATCAAAATTAATTTCAGGTAAAGGTCTAAAAATTGTAAATTAATTGGAATCCCTACAAATATGAGAGTGCACATATTAAGCGCTCTTGAACTACGAAATGTCGTTTTCATTGGATAAAGTTTGATATACACTGGCGAGCAACTGGTTAGGTACACCCTAATATTTTCAGTTTCCCAGAAGCCGGGAAGATATAGCGATATAAATCGATAATGGTTTTATTACTTATGGGAATCCCAATCATAAAATGCAGTTTCGAGAACAATCACACATACCAGCGTTTACCTGGACGCATTTATCTAAAATTGTGCATATAATAGCGGAGCAACTGATTAGGTACATTGCGAAAAAAAACTAAAATATCGTGGAAGTTCGCACAGTAAATTAATTAAATTAAACACAAGTGTATTGCTACAATATATTTTATTAATTAGTAATGAGTAGCTTTACCATTATTCCTAATGAATTCAGATAATTTATTTTTTATTGACTGATATAAATTTTTATAAATGTGTGGAGTGGAGGTATATTCACACATGCTTCTTCTAGCATTGCAATATTCTCATATTGCTTGCCATTGTCGTAAATATAATAATAATAATAAATCGACAACGATCCCCAGAGATTTACTATGATGTTGAGGTTGGGCGAAAGTGATGGCCAATCTAAAACTCTGATGTCTTCTGCCTCAAACCAGTCCTTAACACAACGAGCAGTGTGAATTGGTGCAGATCTTGCTGAAAAGTCCAATCCATTCCTCTCAATATTTCATCAAAATTCGCTGCTGCCGTTCGTAGTAAAGCTACGTACGTTTCTGCGGTCTGTCTTCCTCTTAAAATGCGTAGCTCCACAGGTCCGTTATAGGATATGGCTCCCCATATCATAATTGAACCCGTTCTGCTATGGTGGCGGGATAAATATTTCGTCTCCTTCCGAATATCATGGAAATAATATGAGAAGCCATCAGGACCATCCAAACAGAAACTTTCTTCATCGGAAAAGATTACTTTCTTCCACTCTTCATCCCAGTTGTTGTGGTTTCGAGGAAACTGCAACCGTGCTTGCTGATGTCTTCGCGTTAACCCTGGTTTTTTCTTTAACCGGAGTCGCTTTATTGTTGGGCTTTATTTTATTACCCTTCGTGCTGACCAGACACTTTCCGAAGTTCCAGCTTGTTCTCCAATTTCCCGTGCACTTAGCGTAGAGTTTGACGCTAACCTCAAAATTCGGCGCCGTTCTCTCTCTGTTTTGATTCCTCCTTTGTAGTTTTTGCCGTAGTTTTCCGGATCCCGGAGAAACCGACACACTGCGTTTGCGCTACGACCAGTTTTTCTATTTTCCTTCCGGAATATCCTTCCTCCTTTAAGGCTATTACTTTTCCAATTTCTTCCATTGACATTTGCTTATTTTTTCCCATTATTTAGGAGAGTACTTAGCTTTTCCAAAAATAAATTTTCGCCATTATTTACACACTGGCTACAAAAGCCAATTAGTTTAACTTACGTCTTTCGAAAAGCAAACAAGAAGGTTTTTTTCTTTGTTTCTGCCTCTAAGAACATTCCTAAATGAAATTTTGAATTTGAAATATGCATTTTCGAATTATATGTATTTTGTGTTGCTTTCTAATTATTTTCAACAGCCTCAAATCATCTACATAAAGCATCCAAATAACCAATTTTCTAAAGTGTGCATAAATTGAAGTCTTTGAATTTTGAGTTAATTATATTAGTTGTATTTAATTATAGAAAGGATGTTCAGTGGTATGAATTAATTGAAGAATAGGATAGGTATATCACGAATTACTCGAATAATAGTTTTAGATTCTTTGCCTTTATTAATAAAAATTTTATTGTATATACTAAGAAAAACAAATGATAAAATGACAAAGTTATAACACTGCATACAAATATGTCAAACGAGTTTAACTTTTGGATAGTATCAAATTAGGAACAGATAATTTTAGAAAGTATTTAAAATCTTAGAAAAATTAAGTCAAATGCTTATGGGTGAATCACAGTTTTCTCGTTAAAATATTAATTCTTTTTTTCGACTTACAAAATCGATCATTTTTAGAGTTCTGTACTTTATAAGATCACTCGCGTGTCTCTCCGTCTGTCACAGCCAACTTTTTCTGAAACCATGCAACATAGAAACTTGAAATTTGCCATAGTAAAACATCTTATTAACCCATAGATATATTTTGCACTAGTTAATTTTTAAAATATTTATATAAGAATTAACCCTTTAACCTACGATTTAATTTCCAACAGAGCAGGCCAAATTCAACCATGCAGTAGACAAATCGGACCCAAATTGGGCGCCCTATGATATGCAAAGACAAGTGTAACATACAAATGGTTTATAAGTAGACACCGGATTATATGGAAATGCATATTCTGTATTTACCTTTCGGGTCGAATCCGAATGTAAATCTGATCTGTTGGTTTTTTAAATATTTAATTTAATTATTTATAAAATATAGCTGCGTGCGCATAGGACTAATGACAACACATAAATTAGAAAAAAAACTTTTGCCCTTCTGTCCCACGAGCACTATGCGCCTAACTCTATGTTATATAATTTTTGCCCTAAACGACTCACCACGAGTGAGGCTCGATGTTATCGTTTTTGGCCCAATCGAGCGACCACGAGTGAGACTCGATGTTGTAGGTTAAGGGGTTAAGGAGAAACAAATTAGGTAATTTTTTTTTTTTAATTTTATATATTGCGTGGGCCATCATTTAAAAAGATATTCTGAAAAATATGCGATAATAAAGCATTCCCGTCGTCTCTTATTTCCGAAACTATTGAAAATTTAAAAAAAAAATTGAGGAATATAATTTCAAACTTAGAGGAAAATCTTAATGAAAGCCCTAGGTATTATAGATGGCTAGAAATTCTAGAAAATATGATATGGAACCCTCTTCGCGTGTGTCGAACTCGCACTTGACAGTTTTTTTACAAAAACATCTAACATTTTGAGAGCAAATGGTAACGCTATTCGCTTTTCTTTTGTTGTCGTTGTTTTGAATTAACGCGGCATAAAACTTGCTCGAAAATTATGTAGACTTGTATTACGCACGAAATTTGCATTCAACATCTACGGCAGCAAAAAAGGTGGGAGGAACTAAAAGCCCGCTGCAGCAGAAGTGTTTCGCTCTAAAGCCGCATATGAAGCGGTCTTGCCGTCAGGTTTCCAATTTTCGATCCAAGACTCGATAGATCGAGGTAATGCTTCCGTTTGATAAATTGGTCAGACTGTGACGTGCTCAAGTCGGCTAGAGAAATGGAACAGCTTCGTTTGCTCCCTGATCTGCATGCGAAATAAATAAGCCGTTCGGCAATAACTCATGTAAACTTCGAAGTAATTGCAATGAGGTCTTCGATAAGACGTTTTACTATGTCTCTCGTCTCGGCAAAAAGGACCATTTCCGGATATCTATCTGTTGCGTGTACCTGTACGAAACGTTTGGCGTTATTAAGGAAGCAACGCAATTGTCACGTTTCGCCAATAAAACTGTTATATGTGTAAACATTTTCAAAAGACGTTTTAAAATGAATCTCACCTGCAGAGGTAAATGAAAACGACGCTTTCTGCTTTCATATGTAGTAGTTCGAATGTTTTTATTTTTTGTTGTTCGCTCACTTAAGGGGTTACGTGGGTTTCAAATTATGAAAAAATCTATTTTTTTTTACTTTTTTTAATGGTGAAAAAGTACTATTACATTCAAACTTTTAAATATCAAACAGAGTAGCATTTGAATTATATCCTATGCAATTCTTGTTGAACACTATCGAAAAATGGCCCGCTGAAAGTTGGTTTCGACAACCTCTTAAAAATGCGGTGGACATCATAATTTGCGCTAGATTTATCTGAAACCAAAAATCAAATGGTTTATACGAGTTCAGCTCGGGAGTACACGAGTACGAAGAATTTGTAAAAAAATTGAAATCTGAATTTTTGGTAGCGTTGCGTGCAGAAAATTCATTTTTCGGTCCAAAAAAACAATAAATATTGCCATGTAAAGTAAGTTGTGATGAACGAAAAACAAAATCACTCCCTAGCTAGTCAATGCTATTTAGATTCGTTTTTGAGTAATCGTGTCCACTTAGTTCAAAAATAGAGCTTTGGGAATTCGGGTGTTTGAATTACGAGTTTTTGGTCGAATGTGAAAAATGATCACAAGACTAAAATTTGTTTATAAATTTAGAAAGGGGAAAGTGAATAAAATAATTTATTATTTAGAAAAATAAAGTTTAAATTAAAATGCACAAAAAATTATAGTACAATGACTAATACATTTCCTCTGAGAAATATTAGGCTTTGGAATTAATAGTGACAAACTTATGGTGATTGGAAACTCCAAGATCTTCTAATCTCATAAAGCAATTGTCTCATATAAAAATTGGAATAAAATAAAAATTGAACATCGGAAATGTTATGTGCATTATACTCAGGGCCTGCCTAAACTAAGCTCTGTCCGAATTCATACCTGAGCTTAGGTTAGCTTAGCTAAGCAGTACAACATTTAAGCCAATTGCTTAGCTTGAGAGCGAGTCAAGGCTTGGGTTGACTTCTTGAGGTAGACTGCATGAAATTGGTTCGTTTATTAATCAGTTGTGAAAGTAATTAACAATGTCAACTACAAAGTGTAAATATATTCGTATTCGTATCTCCTTCCTTCTTCTACTTTACATTATTTATTAATTTTTAAGCGGTACAGTTTATTCCTCCACTTATTGTTTATTTATTTATTAGTGACAATTCATCATAGACTGATTACTACAAAAGAGAAAAAGCTAGTACATGTATGTATATGGCATGAAAAGTGCAAAGTGAAACCTTAACGAAGCTGACTCTTCAGTTGGTTTCGCGACAAGTTAAAATCGATATTGGCTTTATGATTTATTGAAGGCGCGTGACATCGACGACAGAGGATTATTCATACCATAATTAGTACGATGAAAAGGCACTCGGAAGAAATCATGATCACGCACGGAGCGAGTCCGGAGAGAAATCCGAAAGTAAGCGACAAGCTCAGGTGAGTTGATCCTGCCCGACAGGCAATCAAAAGCAAAAACTACTTTCGCAGTGTCGCGTCGTTCCTGAAGAGACTGAAGGGATAAGAGCCGCAGCCTGTCAGTGTAAGGAGGTAGCACCGAAGGGTTGCTCCAGGGAAGATTACGGAGGGAAACCTAAGAAATCTACGCTGGACATCCTCGACGCGATCAATAGAAGTCGCATATAACGGAGACCAAACTATAGTGGCATACTCAAGAATAGGCCTTACAAATGTACAATACAGGGTCTTAGTTACAAAAGGATCATTAAATTCCTTGGACCAACGCTTAACAAAGCCAAGCGTAGAGCTGGCCTTACGCATCTTGTGTGTTCAGAAAATGTAAAATGACTATTCAACCAGATGCCCAAATCTTTGGTTTTGTCAAGTTTTAGCAACGAGCATTCGTCAATAGTATAATTAAAAGAAGTAGTGCTGTTCTTGCGAGAGAAACACATGTAAGTGCATTTGTCAATATTTAGTGGAAGTTGGTTTAATGAGCACCATGTGTGAAAAGCATCAATATCAGAATTTAAAAGGTCACAGTCATGCTCGTTACGTATAATACGAAAGATCTTGGCATCATCTGCGTAACAGAGAATCCTAGAGTTAGAAAGAGACAGAGACACGTCGTTGATATAAATAATAAAAAGTAAGGGACCTAAATGACTGCCTTGAGGAGGTACACCCGAAGTGTTAAGGATTTCTCTGGAGTACAGACCGCGAAATAAGACTCGCTGTGAGCGATGAGACAAGTAGGACCCAAGCCTTTTGATAACAAGAGGTGGGAAACCAAGAAAATGTAATTTAGAGAGCAGAATTCTGTGATTGATTCTATCGAAAGCCTTACTGAAATCAGTGAAAATGCAATCAATTTGTTAAGTACACTTAAAATGCCAAGCTTGCCTTCGTCTTAAGTCTTACAATAGCTCACTTTATTCGCTGACGTCATAAACTGTCATAACAAGACGAAGACGGAAACTTATTTTTCGAAATTTTGCTAGAAAAGTGAAAGGTTAGTTAGTATGATCTTCGGGTTGAACTAACCCATATACTGGTCCGGTTTAGTGTTGGGTTGTAGCGCAAGTGGCATTTGAGCGGCAAAGGGAATAGAGAAAATATCATTTAGAGCAGCCTTAGAATACTTGTGAATTATTATATTAGAATATTTTTTCGAAGCTAGTTTAGAATATTTGTTGAGTATAAATTAAGAATATTTTGTGAATTTAGAGTTAGAATAATTTATTGAATTTGAATTTATGGTAGAATATTATTTTTGGAATTTAGACTTTAGATAGACATAGATCAAACTTTTTTACCTTTGAATTTAATCCATGAAATCTTACTTAAAACTTTGCATTCAAAATTTTAAGAAAATTGTGTTTCCATTAACTTAAAAAATTGTTAACAATTATTATTAGAAGTAGGTGGATTTAGCAATGAAGAATCTTATTTTGCAGTGCAACCGAATGATCTTTACATTTTTAAACCGGCATATTCCTTTCAATTCTATATTTATACATACACTCATTTAATTATGTCACACTTCACTTTAATTTCACCTCGATTTTAATTAATTTATAAAAATCAGGGAACAATGTCCTATTTAAGATGAAATTATGTATCTCTTGTCAAGATATCTATTCATGAAATTTTTTCTCGCAGGAGTTTTTTTCGCTTATATGATACACTCCGCGACAAAATGATGACCCACCCATAAATTTTACCTGTTTCTTGAAAAGGAGCAGGTGCAGACATAAATTTCATTGCCTGTTGTAAAGACAATCTTTGAAAAATGCTAGTATACATAATTTTTTTTTGTTTAATTAATTTTGAGTAATTATCCCTTGTTTTCTAAAAAAAAAAAATTTGCGTCAAAATGATGACCCCAAAGATTGTCTTTACAACGGGCAATAAAATTTATGTCTGTAGGTCATATTCTAATGTATTTCTTAAGCGATTTCGATCAAACTGTACTTATGCGTCAATAGCTTCAGTATTTTAGAGTTGGCAAATATGGGTGACTGGTTAAAGCCCCCATTTAACCCTTTGCCTTACGATTAATTTCGAAGATTCGTGCCCGTGCACACAGTTAAATTTAGCGCAAATCTATGCGTACTTATAAAGCAATGATAATAATAAATATCATAATAATAACAACAAGTTAGAAGCGATTTTTATGGTTTTTAAATCCTTATATATGTGGCACAGAAAATCTTTGCAGACGTAGAGTCATCATTTTCACTCAAAGGGATAACCACGTTTTTATGCGCGGTTCTTTTGGAGACGATAACTCCAATATTTTTTTCATCAATTTCATTGAATTCAAATCTTGAACTTATTTTAAAATCGGGGGATAGCTGGATGGAGTGGGAATTGTACTTCCATGGGTATTTGATTTGATTGGTAAATTTATTTGCTTTTCATCAAATGTAAACCCGTTCAAAACTACCTATTTATCCTGGCTGCTGCTGAACGATTTTTGTTTTTTAATAAACGCATTTTTCGTTTGTATTGGATAATTCTTTATTTCCCCAACGGTTTGCACCTCAAAAATATGGCAACGCCAAATCCCATTCCATTCGAATTGGATGGATTTCCATACCAATGTTGTCCATTTCGTTACGTAATTTACATTTCGTAGTTGCTACGATGGCTTTTGGAATAAGGCTGATTAAAAATAATTACAGTGAGACTTCTCACATTGTCATGCCTGACTCTGGCATTTTTTTGAACTGTCCAATTCGTTAGCTGAAAGCATCATATATGGCAACCCTAGGCAATAGCGCTAGCAGCATTTGAGGGTCATGAAATAATCCGTCGCAGTGCCCGCTTTGGTATGCCCAATTGAGATCCAAACAAAATAAAGAAAAGAAATAGGCCTGGCCGAGGAAAAGCAGAAGCAAATGAGCTGTGGGGTTGTTTTGCATACTTAAAACCCTGAGTCGCTGGCGTTTGCACCCAATTACTAGTTAACACTGAAAATAATGGTTTTGTGCAATGCCAGCCGGACGGGTTGAGGAGAGTGTCGTACATGCAGGTCCCCAGAACTTTGAGGCGTTCTCATGCCACCTATTGGAGAGCAACAGAGCACTGTACCAAAGAATATCTATTTCAACAAGAAGGGACACTTTAATACCCTCTCAAAATTCCAACTCATATGCAAGCTCTCGCAAACACACCCAGCAAAATTTCCCATTAGATAAAGCAGCTCAGGGCTACTACCTCTGTAAATACCTATAAGAAATGTAGAGAGAGAAATAGTCACCAAAAAGTTCTCACAGACAGCTTTTACAGCGTAAGCTATAAACTGAAGCTTTTTTTATGAACGCTTTTTGAAAGGCGGTCCCGAGCCGGGCACCAGTACTATGCCGCTCAAGTTTACCTCTCCTCGCAATGTTAAGTTATAGGGAAATGCCGAATCGGAGAAGGGAGAAGAGGCAGGCAGCACACACCGAGCATGAATACGGACGAGATTGTTTACATTTTTTCATCGTGCGTTTTTAAATGCGGTCCCGAGCGGAATTTCTATTGTGTGCTGCTCGCTTACGAAAAGTACTGGGTGGTCTTGATTTGTTTGGGAATATGAAGAAGCTTAAAAGTTTTCGAGTAAAAAAGTGCTTTCTTAGAAGCAATTAATTAAATTAAATTAAATGTGCTTTAGATAAATGATAGGTAAGCATAATAAAACGTGTTTGGTGTGTGGCTGTGGAAAAGGCAGCGTGTAATGTGTTCATAGAAAAGTTTTGTGATAAAAGATTTTTGTGAGGTGCACCCTGCAGGAGTGTTCCACTTTTCGCCCCAAATTTTTGTCTTTCTCTCACTTATGCTTTCTTTATTACTAACTATTTCTAGCATAAATTCCCATTTCATTCCTGTAACGGTACCAAGGTCGAAAAAAGATAAGGAAAAACGTCACGAGTGTCCCCCCTTGTTAATAGATACTCTTTGACTGTACCACCCACCACTATATTGTGGCTCTATGGCTCGCGGAATTCAGAAACCTCATGCAGTGCTCCATTTCAACTTTACGATATCTAGTCAGATCTAGTTCGGACCAGATATCCAACGGGGCTGCCGAACAGAAAAATAATTATGACACGTCCACAAAAACTGATTGCTCTGCAGCAATTATAATTATAATTTCTCGACTCGGACTTAATCATCTTTCAGGCCCTAGAGGCTTTTAAGGTGATTTGTTGACCCGGTCGTCTAGATAAAAGTGGGAGGAGGGCACACACAAGCTCAGCTCATGGCAATGCATAAACTAATTTTCGAGGTGTCGAAATTAACATGCATCACCATCAGGTGAGCTACGGTAACGAAGCGAGGCGGTGCTGTGATTTTAGCGCACGAATTAGCGGTTAAGTGCTAAAAACGTCGCGGCATGCCAAGCGATCCCCTGGCCAGTGAATGTTTATCAACGTCTTTCTCCCGCGATTAATTGCTTTTCGTGTCGAGGAGTGATTTGTTTATATTTGTAAATCAGCAATTAAATGCTATTTCCACGGGCTATCTCATTTGTTAGTCGGACTCGAACTGAGTCGCCGACGTAAAGGCGAAATATGGAGATTACATCACCTTTCGAGGTTTCATTAACATTGCTCTTGAGGCTTGTAAGACATTTAAATTCCATGAACATTGTTTTCCAGTTTTTCTTTGATGATGCTCAGCTAAAAATTCCTTATAAAATTACTTCAGTTGAAAATGTAGTATATTCAATGACACCAGAAGGAACGTGAGGCTTAAGGGGTTATCCCACTCTAGAGACCCTTGAATTGAACGTTTTTTTCAGGGAGTTGAACAAGAAAATATAAAACATTTAGAGTTAAACATAATAATCCTCTTATTATATGATCTTTAATGAATATTTTGAGAAAAAAAAATGTTTTATTGAGTGGTTGGGTCAAGGCAGGCCTGCTACTGGGACTGATACCTTAGGAACGGTGTGCACGATAACAGCCGAACAAATAATCTGAAAATTATGAAATTGCACATTAGTACTCTTTATATATGTGGCTATGGCATGAGTGTGACACATTTTGAAAAAAAAAAATTTTTATTCATTTTTTTAATTTTTTCTACTATAAGTTTTAATTTTTAGTTGATTTTTTACTATTAAAATATGGGATACAAACTATGTAAATGTAAAAATACCCGATTTGCTCCACTTAGGTCATACAGACAAAGCTAACACAGCTTGTACCAAAATCTGAAATTTTTCGGATGAATGGTTTTCTTAGAATGTTGCACACCATTCATCAAGACTGTGTTTTGAGAAAAAAGGCATTTAAGTTAAAGTTAAGAGTGGTGGAGAGTGCGCAGCTACGCACGGAATTGCCTGTAGCGGCGCGAGCTTGTCAAATTTCGCGGCAAGAGATAGCTCAAACGATTCAGGAAAGAACACAGAATTTTTCAAAACTAAAAAAAAATGCATTTTTTGAACGTTCTAGAGTGGGATACCCCCTTAATGGTTTTAGTCAGTTCGGTCCCCTGCTGCTCTTGACTACTTTGCTACCTTTATTTTGCGTAAATGTTTAAGAGCAAAACTTTTGAAAAAAAAAAAAAAAAAAAAAAAAAAAGTAATTTAATTTATTATTATGGCCGCCTAGGGAGGCATTCAAAACCGTATCCCTAGAAGGGTTAAGGAAAGTTAAAAAAATCTTAAATTGCAATAAGTGTCTAGTGGGGCCTCATTTGAAAGTATGTGAACCTTTTGCACCCCAACGGCACTTTTAGGCTACTTTTCTCGTTTTCCTCATTTTGGATTAATTGTCGATGTTTCCCACCTAGCTATCGGCGCCGCTTTACATAAGAAAGTGGATAACACTTGGCAACCTTCAGGATTTTTCTCGACAAAGTTAAATATTGCTTAATCAAAATATATTGCTTTTGACAGAGAATTACTAACTGTGCATAAGGATGTGTAGTATTTTCAATTTTATTTAAAATAAGGTCAACATTTCATATTGTTCGCCAATGCCGGCTCGACAAAGCGAGGTAATGTTCAGAAACTAACAGCTTAAGTGAACAAGTCATTTATTCTAAAAAATGTTAATCTTATTGATAACAGATTATCTCCATCTTTCCTATACCAAGCTGCCTTTTTAATAATTCACGGAGGTGATCTGGAACGTCCTCGGTGAACTCTAGCTGGCAAAAATCACGCAAAACGTATTCTCCGAAAAGAAATCTGATCCGACACCATCAATCACGTGTGCTATCTGGTGTTATCCAGCAGAAAAGGTTTCAACGAGGACAGTGAAATTCTAGAAAGTTGTAAATAATTGCCGTACAAATGGTTTTTAAGTCAAATTAAATTTAATCAGGTAAAGTAAACAATGGTCAATTCAGAGTAGTTGCATTTTAACACTTTGCAAACAAAGCCGCCCTCTTTTAATGATAAGGGAGATAACTTGGTTTTGACGTGACACACAAAACTTGAACATTCAAATAAAGAAAAAGCAAGCCGAGCGTAATCTATAGATTTTTTTAGTATTTTTTTTTAACTTGTTTTATGTTTACCTGATGGAGTGAGTATTCTCACTTTAAGTGTTTTGAGTAGTTCCTGGAAATTAGATCAACTAAGCTTGGTTGATGTAGACCAAGTATACACCTTGCTGGAGTTCGACGTATTGAAGGCCACTAGGTACTGCACAAAGGAGGGTTCATATTGGATTGATACTGTTCTGAGATTTCTTGATAAGAGCGAATTTGGGGTTCTTCTCGAATGTGCCCTTGTAAAATGGGATGAATATCACACAGAATGTATTCGCTATCTTGGTCCGCGAGATTGACTTTTTGTTATTTACTGTTTGGAGAACGTCCTTATCGCTCGCGAATGTTTACAATGTGATAACCGCGATATCAGCGGCTGCTTGAGCTAATTGCGCAATACCATAAGGCGATGCTTTTTTTTAAGTTCGAGCTCTATCACGGATGATAGGGTAGCGATTCCAACTAGGTAAACTTAATGGAGACGCATTGAGTATTTATTGGCCTCCTAATACCTAAGACACACAGGCGGTTGGTTTCGAACTGCGCTATTCCAGTTGATTAACGTTGAAACCAAACACACTCACAGATAGAAGCGAGTTAGTTTATTTTGATATTTGTCACTGTTTACATTTTTTTGATTAAAGTTGTGAAAGATTGTGTTGTGATATTTTTATGATTATTTTGTGGATTAGTTTAAAATTAAAATACTCTCTCTGGCACAATATGATCGAAAGTGTCAGTGACAAGGCATTGGAAAGTTTGCTACGAAGTTTGACGCGATTTGTTGGAAAATACTTGGTTAACATCTAAGGGAACGTTCAAGTATTATGTAACGCAATTTGGGGGGCGGGGAGGGACTTGTAAAACGTTACGGTGCGTTACAGGGGCGGGAGGGGGTATTGGAACAACAGAAAAACGGTACAGAAAAACGTTACGATGCGTTACATGGAGAGGAGGGAGGGCCTAAAATCTACAAAAAATACATTACGTAATACTTGAACGCTCCCTAACCAAAGAGTATCTATTAACAAGAGGGGACACTCGTGACGTTTTTCCTTATCTTTTTTCGACCTTGGTACCGTTACAGGAATGAAATGGGAATTTATGCTAGAAATAGTTAGTAATAAAGAAAGCATAAGTGAGAGAAAGACAAAAATTTGGGGCGAAAAGTGGAACACTCCTGCAGGGTGCACCTCACAAAAATCTTTTATCACAAAACTTTTCTATGAACACATTACACGCTGCCTTTTCCACAGCCACACACCAAACACGTTTTATTATGCTTACCTATCATTTATCTAAAGCACATTTAATTTAATTTAATTAATTGCTTCTAAGAAAGCACTTTTTTACTCGAAAACTTTTAAGCTTCTTCATATTCCCAAACAAATCAAGACCACCCAGTACTTTTCGTAAGCGAGCAGCACACAAAAGAAATTCCGCTCGGGACCGCATTTAAAAACGCACGATGAAAAAATGTAAACAATCTCGTCCGTATTCATGCTCGGTGTGCCCTCTTCTCCCTTCTCCGATTCGGCATTTCCCTATAACTTAACATTGCGAGGAGAGGTAAACTTGAGCGGCATAGTACTGGTGCCCGGCTCGGGACCGCCTTTAAAAAAGCGTTCATAAAAAAAGCTTCAGTTTATAGCTTACGCTGTAAAAGCTGTCTGTGAGAACTTTTTGGTGACTATTTCTCTCTCTACATTTCTTATAGGTATTTACAGAGGTAGTAGCCCTGAGCTGCTTTATCTAATGGGAAATTTTGCTGGGTGTGTTTGCGAGAGCTTGCATATGAGTTGGAATTTTGAGAGGGTATTAAAGTGCCCCTTCTTGTTGAAATAGATATTCTTTGCCCTAACCAAGCCTATTTTTCTTGGTTTCTGACCACTTCGTTTGCATGGGAAACCAAATCGAATTCACCTGATTTGAGCTGGTTTCGAGCTAAACCAAGAAGGAACTTGGTTAACCAAATAGTGTGTCAATTAAGGAAATTATTTACAAAGACCATCGCGATAGCTCAGCTGCCGGCAGTAAAACTTGCTAATCAGAAAGCTCGTAAAAAGTGAAAATAACGCAACTGAGCCCAAGCGCAGAATGCTCAAAGGATAGTTTACTTTTGATGGGGTATTTTATTTTTACTCGTCATTAATTCAAATTTCAACTACCTACTAACTATTTACATCACAGTCTTCGAATGTGTTTATTAAAAAAAGTACAATTAAACTACAAGAGGAGCATCAGTTAATCGATTGGTTGGTTCATTAGCATTGGAATTTGGTAAAATATCGAATTTACTATCAGCTTCAATGACACAAATTGTGCAAATTAAGAAGATAAGGAAATAACAGGTTCATTTCTTAAAAGCTCTCTTTGATTTAAGCTTTCACATTATGAAATAAATAAAATTGAGCAGTAAAATCGTGTTTTCCATAACATTTCATCCAGTTTTTTGTTACTTCTTATAGGAAAATTTTCTTTTTTTATCTTCTGTTTGGATATTTTTTTTTTATAAAATCCGACGTTTCGTCGGTTTAATTCTGTAAAGGGTGGCGAATTTAGTCTGAAGGGATTGATGGAGATTTTGTGTAACTGCCTGTATGAATTCGAAATTCTATCAGCTTCTTCCTCTCTTCTTGATATGTCTTAAGGGGTTATATACAGTCAGGATTTTTAGAAAATCGATTTTTTTATTATTTTATTTTTGTAATGTACATATATTAAAGTACAGCCACAGAAAACTTCATGTCAATCGGGTGAATATTCTCGAAGTTACACGCATATTTGTAATGACGTGTTCGAGTTTTTGTACTAAATGTAAAATGCTTTTGAAACTTTAAACGCGTTTTTCTCAAAACTGTGTTCTTATAGTCGGTGAGCAAGATTTCTCGGAAACGGCTGAACGGATCAGTTTCAAATTTTAACATAAGCTTCTTAAGTATATTTTTTAGTAATTAATCGAAGCTTTTTGCTCACCGATAAATATTTTCCATTTTATAAACAATTTAGAGCGAAAATTGTTGTTAAAAATCGATTTTTTTTTTTAAGAAGCCGCCATTTTTTCAAAAATTCTTATTTTGCTTATTCCTTCGATTAATTACGAGATAAAACAATATACTAACGAAATATTTTTGGTTTTTCCATTTTGGATGATCCAGTCTAGAGATATCGTGCACACCGCAAAACGCTTTTTTTTAGAGTTGCTCCCGGAGATCAGCTGTAGCAGCTTTTAAAATAATTATTTTTACAAATAAAAAACATTAAAATACACTCAAGAGTTACCGTTATATGTGTACAGAATTTTACATTAATAACTTAAAAGATCATCTCAAGAAAAATTCTTGAAAAATCGACTTTTTTGGGCCTCCTGACTGTATATAACCCCTTAAAGTGTAGCACCACTGTGACGGAAAAAATTAATCAATTTTTTTGTTGCAGTTATTTATGTTCACAATAATTTTAGAATTGACAAAGTTACAGCGTTCCAGGAACAAACAGATACAGCGGCCAGTATGAGAAGTTTAACCTTTAATTGTGTTTCCTTTAAAATTTTTTCGAGCTGACGGACAAGAAATCTCGAACACTAAAATCCGAATTGAAAAATCCCACTAATTTTCAAGGACATTTTGTATATAAGGGTAGTAGATTTTCGTATATAAGGGTAGTAGATAATTACATATCACATAATGCGAATATTTTAAAAATGGATTATTATCAGTTGTGTGTGCGGGTGCTAAATTTGCAGAAAAAAAAAATTTATAACCGCAAATATTTTTATTTTGAAAGGAGATTCTGACTAAATGTAAATTAAATAAATACTGCGTAGCGAGCTTGTCTGTTTGTTGATTATACAGCAGAAAAACTAGAAGTATGAAGAAGTTGTTATCGTGCGAAAGCCGCCTTGAAAATTTTGTACACATTCAGGTAAAAGATTACATCATTTAATTTGCAAGTATGTACATTACAATTCAGCTTTCATAAGAATGAGGAGACCAAGAGTTTGTGCTTGTCATTCTTCCCAATTAGGATCGATTTACGCAGTTCTTTTTTAATTTATTTGGTGGTAGAAAATATTAAGAGGTTCATACAGTACTAGTCAGGTAGAAATCAATGCTTAATCTTAATTGACACTGCGTAAGTTGTACATTTTACATTTGATAAAAGTGCCCTGTTTAAAAATTAGGTAATAAAGGGTGTTTAAATGTGAGATTTCATTTTAACTTTGCCACCATTTATATTTGTCGTACTAGATCATACTGTCAGTAGTAATATGTTAGTAAATATGGAGCACTACAGAACAACGCGTCTTTATTATTAAATATTATTATCAGTTTAGTAAACATTTTCCAGAAGTTGGGAGAAAATTTAGGACAAAATATGGTTACACAATGCTCCGTCACACACAACTATTCGAAAAATCATTATAGAATTTATCGATATCGGTTCAGTTCAAGATCAAAAAACTAAACTTTACAGTCGTAGTTGTCGTTCACAACAAAATGTTGAAATTGTTGGTTGGTAGCGCTGCTAAAGATTCAGTTAATTTAAGAATTTAAGCTGAACCTACATTCATCAATTGAGCTTGTACAAAACAATAGGAAAGTGTGGATATTTTTTCGACAAAATCATATTCAGCAACGAAGTTTATTTTCATTTTGCTTAGATTGGATGGTTGGATATGTTAACAAACAAAACTATCGAATCTGGGCTGAAGAAAAAATAAAATTTGCCAAAAGAATACTGGCTGGCAGAGCTAACAAAGGAGGTAACTTATCAGATATAATAAATATATCATATAAAAAATATAAGCATGCTGTATAACAAAAGTACTACTTCGTCGGTAAAAATTATCCATTTTTTAAAATCTTGGTTATTTTTTTGCTCATATCAAAAATTGTCACCATTATTGTTTGAAGATTTCGATGCTCACGAAGTATTAAAAGATACCCTAAAGTCTTAGTTTTGTCATATTTTGTCCTTTAATTTTCGAGTAATTTGGAATATTGCCTCGAAAATATGGACGCCATTAATCATGGTTTCTGAAATGGTTTCAATAGGATGATGCTACTTATCATACAGCGACACAAACCATCGATTTATTGAAGTGACGATTTAGCACTTTACCAGCAAATCGAAAAATGGTCCTGCAAATTGGCCTCCAAGTTCGCGAGGATCTAACAGCTTTCGACTGTTTCCTATGGGGTTATGTAAAGTCGCTGGTTTATGCCGATAAGCATTGTTCATATTATTCGTGACATACGGCTGACATTGCTCGAAAAAGTGACCCAAAGTTGGATTGATGGAATGCGCTTTGACAAGAACATTAGAAGTGGTCATACGCCTGAAGTCATTTTTAAATATAATTGTCGTGAATTAGTCTTTCGAATAAAATACAAATTTTCATCAAAAGTTAACTCTTCTCTAAAATTAAAAGTTGTATAGGGCTTACAAAAGCACCCTTTATAATTATATATGAAGAAATAAGACTTGTATAACTACATATTAACAAAATAAACCCGTATGAGTACTCATTTAACTATTCTATTGTCTTCCGAATTCGAATTTCTATGCTGTTCCAAATTTCAAATTATACTATTACATTTTCACAATGTGTTCAACAGGTATGTACAGAAAGTGATATTAGTTCACTCTTTTAACGTATTTACAATTTCAATTCTATTCAGTGTAATTCATTTAACTCTACAGAGATAAGTACAGTATTACTTCTAGATCCTGTGCAGGATTATATTATATATATGGAAATATATGGAAACACAATTCAGAGAAATAAGGAAATTTCTAACTCTATCTAGGAACACCAAACTATTGATACAGAACAGTCAAAACTCTACCTATTATTCAAATAACCAAAAAGATCTCTTTTAAATCTGATGCTGTCACTACTTCGCCTAATTTCTAAGGGGAACATGTTCCACCTCCCAACAGCTTGGACTAGGAATTGGCGATCAGTTGTGGAGTTGCTGAATTTAAGGCTAAGAAAAGCGCACACTCGTTGTGTGCTCAGAAATTTAATTTTCCAAACAGGTCTTTCGACGATTATGTGAAGTTCATAAGCGAGCAACCGCCGACAGAGTGACTATAAAATGAGACGTGGGGATCATATACCGGGTGGCAATAAAAGTACCGGAACAGTAGAATAACTCGGCGTGGATTTTCGGAAAAAATGTTTCAAACAAAAGTTGTAGGATTGTTCCCTGGCTATTTGGTGGTGACCCTGGATTCGATCTTGACTATGACCTTCAAGGTTATTTCGGAGTCAAATTGATTTCCTCAAATGGAAAGACTTTTGACTTTTGACCCCGGAAGTGGAAAGAGCGGCAAATTTTAATTTTTTGAGCAACTTGAACTTTTGACTTCTGAAGGTCATATCAAGGTGAAACACAAGAACGAAAATAAGAATTAAGTCTTACTGGAAAATCCCCAAAATAAGGTCAAATCCAAGGTCATCAACAGATAGCCATGTAAACCAGTTGTATATCAATGACTTAAGGGTACCTTTACCTTCAAAATCGAAAAAAAATCAATTTTTTTTTTTTTTTTTTTTTAATAAAAATGCTTCTTAACATCACACAAATACTCTCCTAAACCCGTTTTAAAAAATTCGTTCAGGAAAAACAGTTATACCCATATTTGTAATGCTACCTGTACGTGTTTTATATGCAAAAATTATATAACAAAAACTTTAAACGCGTTTTTCTCGAAATCACATTTTTGAAAATGGCCCCATCTGTATCTCAAAAACTATTCAACCGATTTTAACAAACCAATCGCCATTCGGTTCGTTATCAAATATAGTAGTAACTAAACCTTTAAAAATATTATTTTACCCCCCCACTTTTTTATGCGGAGGGGTAGTTTAGCCCTAACTTATAGTCGTTTTTTAACTTATTTAGAAAAATGTGTATAAAATGATATATTTATTAAAAATAAAAGATTTTTTAGGTTTAAATACTAGTTTTGTGTCTTATGAAAACAATCCACTAAAGATTTTTACTCTATCTGTTACAGGAAGTCCTAGAGAAATGCGGCCGTTTTAAAAGTGCATTTTGGATGACGCCCTCTGTAGGCATTAAAATAAACTAAAGTTGCATTTAAAAATGTTTTTTATATTTTTCATAATCTTACCAATAATGTACCAAAGGTTTCAATATATAATAGTCTTTTAAAAAAAAAAAAACTTTTAAAAATTGTGTTTTTTTTTCGATTTTGAAAGTAATGCCTAATCTCCAATGCGGAGGACAACCACGAACCCACCACTTATCAGTTGGCTGACAAAATGCGTTCGTACACATCTTTATCAATGTAGATGTGAGATGTAAAACGTTCTGCTTGTTTTAATCGGGAGTGAAATGGAAAAGGAAGAAATTTATATTTCGTAATTTATGAATAAGGATGTTTATAAATTTCATCCTTTTTTACTTAACACTCCAAATAAATACCATTTCCACTCAAAAATGCTTCTTCACTTTTGGCGGCAATTTTTTTCTAACACTTAACCTCAATTTTTTCTTAAGATTTGACATTTTAGTAGTACTAAATATTTAGCTAGGCTCAGAACCACTACTAGAAATCGGCTGAATTTCATGTGGCAATTCAAATCTTTTAACTAATACGAACGAAAAGCTAGAGCATGTCCACCAAAACACGAGCGAGACGGGAAATTTATTTTACAATGAGAAGGAAAAGGTAGCAGCACTTTTTTTGGTTGTGTTGTGGTTGTCCTCCGTATTGGAGAGTAGCAAAACCCCCGGGAATAATAAATACAAGCCGTGAAGTAGACCTGCTCACTACCACACCTATAGGGTCATGTAGTCCGATGATTGCACCGATATAACATTGCTTCTTATGGCGGTATAGCCCATTCATTCCGCTCCACAGGGCAAATCTGCTAAACTATTGCTTTTACGAAAAAGTGATGTTCTACTGACTGTAACTGGGGAGGAATACCGTTCTTATGGTACCAAAATCATTATAGGGGTAAGAACAAAATATTAAAGATATTTGAGCTCAAAAGTTACTCATCGAACAAATTGCCACGGAAAGTCGTGCTGTCAAGTCGACCTGCCGCTGCTGTTTTGTTCGGGGAAATGGTTAGAGTTGTTCTTAAGTGCAAAAAACTCTAATATTTTGTTCTTGCCACTATAAAGTTTTTCAGATCACTAGAAAGGTATTCCCCCATAGTTCTAGTTAGTAGAACATCATTTTCGCGTAAAAGTTATAGTTTAGCAGTTCAGGCGAGTTGAGTGGCATACTTTGGATCATCCGCCATAAGAAGCAATGTTATTTCAAGGCGATTCTCGGACTACATCACTACGTATGCATTTTCTACTTCACGGCTTGTGTTTATATGTATTTCCGGGGGTTTTGAGAGTAGGTATAAAGGTCCCCTTAACGAAACCGACTCCCGATACGTCTATTTATTGGTTGCTTGGTAAGATCCATTCTCTCTCTCTTTGTTGTTGACCGCCGTAGCGTGAAGACGCCGAGTAATTCTGCTGTTCCGATACTTTTATGCCACCCGGTATATAGCGCACACAAGAATTAAAATCAATTGTGAGCATTCTCTGGCTAGTGGCGTCCATACGGCAACAAATTTCGCAATTAAAAGAAATTATGGGTATCAAAAAGACCCTAACCACCATCATTTTTGTCCGTCGAGGCGTAAATGCAGCGTTTAACTAGAGCCTACGTAATAAACCGTACACTTTGGTCACCACCGACCTCACATGATCAATCCATGTCAGAGTACTATTAAAAAAAACCGTGTCCTGTCCTTGAGATAGTGTTATCATGGAGAGTCACTGGGGAATCAAATGCAGCCACAGCTTCCTTATATGACAATGGCTTAATTGGATAATTTAATGGACATTTCAAGGACTTCTCCAGTAAAATTTTAGCGTGTAGACTGTAGATATAGTACTCGTGTGTTTTTCAAGAAAGAAAAGAAGAAAGGACTTATACTACTTTAAAAAACAACGACTCAAATTTGGCTAATCGTCATAAAACTAGTAACAGAGAAAACCTACAGGAATCTGACTTTACCTTTTTCCTCTAACCACGTTCGTAATTAACGATGCACCTTGAGCGGTGGTGAAATATCATGGATGACTACAATCGGAGCAATTAAATGTCGAAATACTACCTGGATCACAAAGTTTCAGGAAGATCACCGTGTGGTGCTGACAGTCACCCTATTTGATTTTTTTTTTTTTAACGTTCCAAATTTGTCATTGACATTCCTGCCAAATTGCAGCGTTCTAGCTTCATATTTGTAAAATTGACGCCGTCTTAAATACATCTGCCTCTGTACGTATTTCGATTTTTTTTTGTTTAAATTGGAATCGACTTTGCATCAAAGAATTTTTATTAAACTTTGCGTTAAAAACGGATTCAACGGTGCGAAGACCTTGGAAATGTTGGAGAAGTCTTTCGGCAACGATAATCTATCGAAAACAAACCTTTATATGTTTCACGAACGCTTCAGAGGTCGGTCTCAGTCTGTCGAAGATGACGAACTCAGTGGCAGGCCTTCTACATCGGAAGCCGACGAAAACATCAATAAAATCAAAGAAAACATTGCCAAAAATCACAAATTGACCATTAGTTAGTTGGCAGAGGACTTGAACATGGCTTATGGATCCGTTCAAAGTATTCTGGTTAGTGATTTGGGCTTCAGAGGTGTCGCTACAAAGCTGGTGACGAAAGAATTGAATTTCAAGAAAGACATGATTTCGATGACTGAATCCGACCCAACATTCAACCAACGCATAATTACTGCAAACGAGACGTTTAAAGTATGACTTAAAGAACCGCTCCGGAGAACGCGTTTTAGCAGCCAAAAGGAGATAATGGAGAAATCGGAGACGGATATACCACAAAAGGAGTATAAAAAACGTTTCGAAGATTGGATCAAGCGCTGGCATAAGTACGTTGCAATTGATGGAGAGGGGACCATGTCTATTTTAATGAATAAACTTCTATTTTAATTTTCTGAATGAATTCATAAAACTTGTTGATCAAGTTGGTATATATTATATACTGCCTATTTTCGAAAATTTGGCTCTGCTCCATCTAAAGGATGACAGCAGAGGAGGCCTCAGACACGTAATAAAACAGGAAAAATATTTTAACCAAAATTTATACCAAAATACACCCGGCATGACCGCAGCACCTTGAGTATTCATTGTTTGAGCGTATTGCTAAAAAGAAAACAGATTTACGTCAATTGAACATGATTACTAAATCATGCTATTATTTTACCTGTTTGATCGTCCCATAGTGTGGAGGAACTCTTTTAGTATCCCGAGTAAATACGCTAGTGGTGGCTATCTATAATTAGATCGTTCGAAGCCTCCCACGCAGATCGAGCGGAAAAACGGACAAATTACCATGAAGTTCGCCAGTGAATTAATCTTTATCAGAAGCATCTTGCTTAAATTTAGAACAATCAATTTATTATGAGATCTGTTGACCCTTTCAACCGCAGTTTTTCATTGTTTATTCACAACAACAAATTCCTGAATATATTTTGAGTTTTTTCATCCTACACCGCCGTTTGAGAAATTTAAAATTTTTTTACTTACACCTTGATGAAATTTTCGTTCGAAAGGGTAGTCAAAATGCCGTAAAATCCTTTTTCTCCATGACTACTCTGATCTGAGGGTTAAAAAAAAACTATTCACCCTTTATTCATTCCCAGTATTTCACAGAGCATTGTTCAAAGCAAATTATGCAGGGGAAATTAAAAGCCGGGCATATTCAGCTTTTAGGTGAAATTTAATATTTTCCTGATACAAGAGGCTCCGGGACCGAATTCGACTCCACGAATCACAAATTCCTGATGTGGAGTAACCGGAGAATGTTGTTTGTTTTTTCTGCAGCCTTGTTTTTCTCCTCGCGGATATTGAATGACAAATGTTTTTTAGCCACTATGCAGTACAGTATCTACTCGAATTTGAGCAGGTTTTAGACTGGCTACCTGGTATATGCATCGGATCGGATCGGACAATTCAGAATTGAGAGAAACCTGAAGTACGTCACAGAGGGGCTACTTGAGGCTTTTAAAACAAACAAATGAATGAATGATTATCCGCTGTCTGAATGTTGACAGGTGTTTTGGCAGAGCAACGAATGATACGCTTGTTTTTCATCGGGAATAGAAATTTTCAGCGTGTGACTCAGTGCCTTGAGCGGTACAATTTCGTTGGTCTATAATACAAAATGAAGATGAAAAGGGGAAAAAATACCAATTTAACTTTTATAAACCCGAACATCTACGATTTCCTGAATTTTCACACGATTTAAATCACACTTGGTATCCAATAGTTGTTTGGGAGGCTGAATCCAAATTTGATAGCAGAATAAAAACATTAACCCTTAAATGGTATGTATCATGGGTGAAAGTTCACCCCAGACAAATTGATCTTCTGAGTTTTTTAGAAAAACCTAATGTTTTTTAACAATGATTTTCCCTGTATATATTTATGATTGTTACGGAAGAAATTAACACTCCACTTTTTTTTTACGTATTTTTTTTAAATTCTTTTCATATATTTTTTATTTAAAATTTTGCTTTTGACTTTTAGAATTGTAGTTTATTCATTATACAGGGTGGGCCACCTAACGTTTGGAATTGGAACTATAGGTTATTTTGAGGTTGGAAGGTTTGATGACATTTCCGATGTTACAGAAAGTTAGTTTTATGTTTGACATTTATGAAATGGGTCGCTTTTCGCTTGAACAAAGTTGGGAAATATTCAAAACTTATTTCCAAAGTGGTGAGTCTTCTACTCCAACTGTAAGAAATTTACGGAAAAAATTTGACAAAAAGGATGTGCCAAAAACGCAGTTTGTGGATCAATTTGTTCGTGAAACTGGATCCCTGTTGGATAAAACAACCCGTATACGTACTCATCCAGTGCGCTCAACCGAAAAAATCGCTGCTGTTGCTCAGAGTGTACGTTAGCAACCATCAACATCAACTCGTCATCGTTCTCAAGAATTGAACATTTCACACACTTCTTTGAGAAGAATTTTGCATAAAGATCTCGGTATGAATGCGTACACTGAGAGAAAAATCGCATACCTAAATTAAGAAAATTTCTGCTTAAATTAAGACGGAAGCGCGTTTGATCAAGTCACTCTTAATTCAAACACTTTCCTTCTTATATTAACATCAAACAGAGTAAATTCCTGGAATTGCTCTAAAAAGTTATAAAATTAAGAACGTTTAGCTTTAAAATGAATCTGGAAAGGCCCTCCGAACCGTAAATTTGGTAAAAATGTAGTTAAAGTAAGAACGTATCGTGTTAAAACAAGTACGTATATCTGATATAGACCCGTGCATTGTGACTGCGTTCAGTTCTAGTTTAATCGTTGAAGTGCCTAGAAGTATGAAAGAATAGAAACAGATGCTATGGATAATTTAAACGATATTGTGGTAGAACTTTTAAATGGTGACGTTCCTCAAGGTAGTGAAAGTTTGTATTTAATGACATTAGATCAAAATCTTTCTTCTACACAAAGTGTAGACAATTTAAGTAAAAATATATCGCCAGATATAAATGTGAACATTCCTGATGAAACTGGTTCAGATGTGAATTTATTAGATTTCAATGTGAACATTCCTGCTGAAAGTAGTGCAGATGTGAATTTAACAGCACAAAAACAATCTAATTATGAGGATGACGAAAAACTACAAAATTTATTAAGTGAATTCAATTTGGAAGAAATATTTCCCTATTTGAAAAGTAAGTGCCTGTGAAAGTGAACGTTTTTCCGAAATTTACTTTGATAATACTTGCAGCTGCTAGAATAACGTACAGAAGTTTGCCATATTTATCCAAAGATGATATTTTTAAGGCTATTCCGCATGTAGGGCTTCAAGCAGAATTTCGAGAAAAGCTGTTTATGTGGCGTAAACGTGAGGTAAATAAGACATCATGTAAATTCTGAAAAGAAACTAACATATATTCATTTTCAAATCTTTAAGCATAATATAGATGACGATACATTATCCGTCGATTCAAAAGTGAACTCGTGGCTACGGAAGTCAGCAGGAGAATGAGGAACCCCCTCCACCTCCATTTCATCTTCGTGCAGTTGCTTGGTAAATTGTTTGAATTGCTAAAATGTGTTCTTATAAGACTTAATGCTCAGGAAGTAAAATCCTTGCTTGAGAATAATGTTGCTGGACAGGCTCTTCTGGACTATTATAAAGCAAATGAAGGTCTAACAAATAAGCACCGTGATGATATCATAAAAGTTATTTTAGAGACAGTCAACTCAAAAAATATAAGTTTAAAACCCGAGAATTTTGAAGAACTAACAAAACAAATTATAAAAATATTTCCGTGTGAGATCTGTACAAATGTAAATAACAACTTCATAATTTTTGTTAAACAATTAATGTCAATTCTTCACAGGATTATTACTACGTTCCGCGAGAAAAAAACAAAAATCCTCGGGGTCGATTATATGATAGATACAAAAATGTTCGTGCTAAACTAAAAAAGGTAGAAAAAAACAAAGAAAATACTTCGGCAAATGTTTCCAGAGAAGACTCCACTTCGACCGTACATATTCCAGATATAGCTGAGGAATTATCTTATAAAACTTTACTTGCTCGAACATGTAGTAATTGGGAAGAGGTTTGCGATAAATGGTCAAAATCTTTTGACCAGCGACAAAAAGACCTTAAAAGTATGAGTAATACAGAGTTCCTACAATCTTGGCCAAAACTACTTGATTCAAGAGGATCTGATTTGGTAAATTTTTAATCTGCCAAGTAATTTATGCATAACTTTAATATATTTTTCCGTAAACAGATTAACATAGATTTCAAGGCATTATATCCGGATAAGATAGACAACATATTTAAGAAATGGGATATGTTTAAGACGAAGATTAAAAAATTCTACGAATTTTCTTTAAATAACCACAATTTTTTGAAGTTGTTCGATCTCTCGAAACATGCGGTCAATTTAGGTTTGTTCCTAAATAACATAGTAACAGTATTAAGACAATGATTTATGTTATATTCCAGATTCTGAGGACTACATATTAACCATATTGCTTAATTGTGTAACTCGACCAACAGCGAGATTCAAAACTAATTCAGGAAGTTCTCATCAGAAAGTATCTATCCCAGACGCCCAGGAAAGCTTCGCACTACGTCTGAACACGATAAGTGATTATAATTGCAGGGTAAATTCTCTTACAGAGAAATGTTATAATAGCAAACAAACCATTCAACCTTTTGTAATAGTAATAGGACTTAGTCCTGAAAACTTGACTGAATTTTATGTATATTTTGATAGGACTTTATACAAAAATAAGTCGTTTATAGAGAGCGTTGATTTAGCCTTTAAGATATTCCACTGTTATAATCTAAAATATCCAGCTGCCTGTCAGGGACCTTGGACATTTTTACAGAAGTATATTTTTGAGATAGAAACAAAGTGGGATTACAGATCTCCGGAGATTTCATCCTTAATAAGTTACTTGTCATAAATTTCACTTTTTCAAGTTTGAATACTAAAATACCGTCAGAATTAAAATTCCTGGTTACCTCTTTATTGTTTAAGAAAGTTCATATATATTTATTCCTAACATAGACCTTCCCATTATTAGCTGGATGCAAGTATAATGGAGGACTAGTGAAATGTTCGATCTCTTTAATATAAAACTCATGGGCGCAGTTACCGACTTCATATGACCAGAAATGTTCATCAAATTTGATAATTTCCATACGTGTGCAAATAACAAATATTTCATTTTCTTTAACAACAAAATATAACACTTTAAACAATTCAAAACTATTTCTTGCCAAATAACAATTACTTTTGTAAGTAGTATGTTTAAATACTAATGTTTTTGTTATTTTACAAGAAGTAAAATCAACATCCGGAGGATCTAATATTTTACAAAAATATTCCTTTTGAGAAAGGTTCACAATTTCATACTCATCTATAGTGTAATAATCACCTAAGCCTTTTTCATATTTTAATAAGAAGTGTGCAAATTTTATTCCACTTTTTATTGTTACTGATAATGACATAATGAAATATCCAGACAGGAAGCGTTTTGCTTTTCTAAAAATATATGGGGCTCTGAGAAAAGTATTTTGGATTAATTTTTTTTTAACAAACTTCTGTATTCAATATGTAAAGATATCAACAATGTTGTATTTTTTCTTATTATTCTATGTTTCTATTATTCTATTTTTTCATGTCTATTATTATTTTTATGTATATTAATGTATTTAATGATTTAAGTTAAAGTAAGAAATTCTCTCAAAAAGAAGTTTAATTATTTATAATTTCATTTTATAAAATTTAACTGTGAATAAATCGGTTTAAATGAATATAAAGGGTAGTTTCAATTTTAACTAACGTAATTTGAAAGTAATACTATAGCACCTACAAATTCTCTCAACTCTTTACGTACTACAATATTAAGCACGTTTACTCATAGATTTATTCAAGATTGAATCAACACCGTTGGATATTATATTCAAGATGGTATTTACTTCACTTCATTCGGGTTTAAAATAATAGTGCGCGTTATTAAAATAAGATCGGCGTCTTGTGTTTACACTTTCCGTACTTCGATTAAGTAAATCCGTGATTACGTCAAAATCATAGTCGAAATTTCTTATTTTAAGTACGTTTTTTATTATTATTACTCTTTTTTTCTCTCAGTGTACAAAGTTCAATTAGTGCAAGAGCTGAAGCCGCATGACCATCTGATGCGTTTTCGGTTTGCTCAATGGGCCGAAGACCGCTTGATCGAAGATGGGTATTTTTACCGAAAAATCATCTTTTCAGATGAAGCTCATTTCCACCTCGGAGGATACGTCAATAAACAAAATTGTCGTATCTGGGGCTCCACACGTCATCGTGGAGAAACCAATGCATCCACAACGAGTGACTGTCTGGTGCGGATTTTGGTCTGGCGGCATTATTGGGCCATTTTTCTTCGAAAATGAGCAAGGAAACGCCGTTAGAGTGAATGGCGATCGCTACCGCGCCATGCTAAGCGATTTTTTGTTTCCCAAAATTGAAGAGTATGACAGACGATATTTGGTTTCAACAGGACGGCGCAACGTGCCACACAGCCAACGTAACAATCGATCTTTTGCGCACTGTGAACTTGAATCTTCTTTATTTTTTCCTAAGTAGATTTTAAAATTATACATATCCACTTTCGAAATCACAGGTTTCATCCGAAACGAGTCTGTTTGTTTCTGTTGAATTGTTTAAAACTTCGCCTTACTTGCCATTTCATTAAAGACTCGTCACTAGAAATTTTATCGCCAGGTCTGTAAATACTTTGAAAACAATCTGTAAACAGGTCAGTCAATGGCCTTATTTTACTAAGTTTATCTGCTAATTCTAATTCTTCTGACAAATGTAAGAGTGCAAATATATTTTGGAATCTTTTTAGAGTCATTGCTTTCGATAAAAACGGTGTTTTAATCATAAGATCTTTAGACCAATACATCTCAAGCTATGTGTTTTTTTTACAATACCCATAATTATCAATAGTGCTTGAAAAGTATACAGTTCATCCATAGTTATATCATCGCACTTGTTCAGCCTTGAATTTCTTTTAGCTTAAGTATTAGAATTTTTTATATTAATTTTTTTTTCTGATTGACTGAGTTGCCCTAAATTTCATATCAACCCATTAATGCGCAAAACGAGGATTTTGTGCTCGCAAGTTCAATTGTACGATTCGAATAGCTAATTGGGGCGAATTTCCTCCAAAATTCGTATATAAGGGGTTTTTGGGGGTGCTTTTTCAGAATCTGGCATTTATGCAAAACCATAAAAACTTCAAAAACCCTATTATTTTTTGGGTTTTTTCAAAAAAGTGCCGATTTTTTTTGGTCATTTTTCGTCTCAAAGTCGATTATCTTGTCGTTGCTGCTATTGAATGATCATATAACTACCAGAAATTGCGGTCCGAATGTCTACACTTTCTTAAACCATGGTTTTGAATTTTTTTTTCGCTTTGGTTTTTGCAAAATGGCCATTTTGTACAGCAATGTAATAAAAACCTTCGCGATTTTTTTACACGAAAAGGATCAACTTTACAAAAAAAATGTATATGACAAAAAGTGCTTATAATTAGCCAAGGAAAACATGTAAATTTTTTCAGAATTGTTTGGACTATTTTTGGTTTTTTGGATTTGGCCAATTTTTGAAAAATCCAAAAATGTCTCGAAAAATTCTGATAAAATTCCCACGTGTTCCTTGGCTAATTATAATCACTTTTTGTCATATAAAATTTATTCGTATAATTCGTCCTTTTTGAGTAAAAATATCACCAAATTTCATCATAAAAATACTTGGTGATATTTTTACTCAAAAAGGATCAATTATACGAATAAATTTTATATAACAAAAAGTACTGATAATTAGCCAAAGAACACGTGTGCATTTTTTCAGAATTTTTCGGGACATTTTTGGATTTTTGAAAAATTTGCCAAATCCAAAAAACCAAAAATAGTCCAAAAAATTCTGAACAAATTAACAAGTTTTCCTTGGCTAATTATAAGTACTTTCTGTCATATAAATGTTTTTTGTAAAGTTGATGCTTTTCGTGTAAAAAAATCGCGATGTTTTTTATTACATTGCTGTACAAAATGGACATTTTGCAAAAACCAAAGCGAAAAAAAAAATTCAAAACCTTGGTTTGAGAAAGTGTAGACATTCGGACCGCGATTTCTGGTAGTTATATGATCATTCAATAGCAGCAACGACAAGATAATCGGCTTTGAGACGAAAAATGACCAAAAGAAATCAGCACTTTTTTGAAAAAACCCAAAAAATAATAGGGTTTTTGAAGTTTTTATGCAAAACAAATGCCAGATTCTGAAAGAGCATCCCCAAAAACCCCTTATATACGAATTTGGAGGAAATTCGCCCCAATTTGCTATTCGAATCGTACAATTGAACTTGTGTGCACAAAATCCTCGTTTTGCGCATTAATGGGTTAACGCAGCATTATCTTATACGATGTCTAACTATGGATTATAGTGGGACGAGGGGCAACATCGGGAAATCTTATTTTTTTGATTTATTTTTTTTTTGATTCTCTTCCCACATTAGCCCATCATCGAATCAATACGATTGTGGAAAGAAAATTCTGTTACAAATTGTAGTAGGTACTGTAAAGTCAAGAAATTGTTTTTTCGAGAACAATTTAGATTTTCTCATATACTTTACTTCAACTTTAATAAATTGAATAATGTAAAGGCGCGTTTCCAATACAGCGTGGAGTTCAGCGCCAAAGAAGGCCCGTTCCAAATGGCAGCGCAGAGTATGTTCGAAATATTCAGAGCTTTCGAAATCATGTGTAATTTTTTTGGCAAATGTCGTGTAAAGAGTGAAGATTGTATTCTTGTAAATTAATTAAAATTGTAGGAAATAAAGTTGCAGCTACCCTTGCAGTAGCTCAGTAATTTTTTTGGCAAATGTCGTGTGAAGAGTGAAGATTGTATTCTTGTAAATTAATTAAAATTGTAGGAAATAAAGTTGCAGCTACCCTTGCAGTAGCTCATTACATAAATATATTTCAGAATTGTCGATTATTAAAGTAGTTCGAAAATATACGAGCCATCTGTAGATGACTTAGTGCAACTGATCCGAAAACACAAATTTCAATAACTAATTTTTGCCAAAATAACGAGCAATTCTACAGAATATTATATTCTGTAAACAAATTAGTCAAGTAATAAATTTATTTCGTATATAAGAAGCAATAATTTTGCCAATTTTGCATTCCAAGAAAGAAACTTTGCAGCAGCGCCATCTCGTATTAAATCAAGTTCGAGAGCTTTCGACATGTCCAGCGCGGAAGTAGAAGTAGGTCCCACTTTCACGCCGACTCTCGGATTCAGAGTGAGATTTTTAAAGAGACAAAAGATACAACTCTATCGTGTGAAGTGTAGAGATAGCAAATACTCTGAATCTCCACGCTGTATTGGAAACGCGCCTTAACTATACCATCTTGCTCCGCCTATGTGGGAAGACAGGAGGTGGGACAAAAGTATTTTTTCTTTTATTTTATTTATTTCAGTTATGGTAACTATGGTTAACCTGTTGACCCATTTTAGTTAAGGGGACGTAACACACCCAATTTTCAATTTTTTATTTTTGGAAAAATTGGAAAATTGAAGGGAAAAACAGTAGATACATTAATCAAACTTTGCATATTTATTGAACAGCGTTAAAATAATACAAAAAATTTTTTTTTAATTTTTTGAATTCGTTTTTTTCTTTGTAAATTTTTTTTAAAAAACCACAAAAACTGACGATTGGGAGCGAATGGAACGTCTGAAAAAAAAAAAAAATATGGGGTTAAGTTTTATCAAAATCCCCAGGGATTGAACCTACGAAATATTTTCCGATTTCTATAGGTTTTTCCGGGACAACAAAAAAAGTGAATTTTTGAAAAAATGCCGGCATTTTGTAATTTTTTCGTGAAAAATGTTCCATTTAGTTTCAATCCCTGGGGATTTTGATAACAAATAACCCCATATTTTTTTCTTATTTTTTCATTTGCTATGATTTTCTTTATTTGAGCATTATCCGAACTGTTTTTGTTATACATACAACTAGCTAGTTAGTAGTAAATCTGAAATCTTTGCGCAACGTATAGAATTGGTTAACTTTGCATGGAGATTACATTGAACGGCAGCAGAACCAATTCCAGTCGGCGCATTTAGGAAGGTTGATGGTGGCCGTCATGCGCACGGAAGCAATGTCCACGATCTTCAAGCAAAAAAGAAACATCAATGCAAATAACAGTTCTAAAAACGATTTAAAGTCGAAACAGGGGCTTGTCTTAAGGTACAGCCGCCGAGTGAGCGTTCGATTTTTGCCCGGCCAACAGGTGGTCGGAGCTCTTCGCCTTTGGAGCAGCAGCACATGCATGCCAAAAACAATTGAATAAATTAACTCTTTGGGAGAACTGTTTACATATCGGAACATGTATCGATCTAAGGACAATTACTTATAACTGGCATAGCGCTCTTCTAATGGTCAAGTTGCACGAAGTCGTGACTGGTTGTCACAATAATTTCTTTGATCCGCTGATTCCGTAATAAGATGACGGCCACCAAGGAGCAGAAGTAGATTTGCTGTCGTTTAGTGCAATAATTGTCTTATCATGGACACTTCCGTAGGGTGTGTCTGCATTTATTTTACTTACTTCTCGTCGACTTCGCTGAACATTCTAACGATATTCCGGTGGAGGTTCACTTTGACTTCTCTGGGAGGATAGTTGCCTGTAAATTGGTTGTGCGACCGGGAGTAGCTGGATGCAACCTGGGAGGCGATTAGTTGCGCTTGCTGCTCGGACAGGCTGTTGCGGCTACTGCAGCACTGGTTGGGTGACAAGCCCATTGTGGGATGCTCAAATTAACTTAATTGTTCACCTACACGCTTACACTGATTGCACTGCCTACTATTGGTGTCACACCTACACGTCAGTATACGAATCTCGAAATTGCGGCCATCAATCGTCCGCGAACAGATACTTCGCAAGAGCGCGATTGGGTCGTTACTAAATCCGACAAAAGCTACACGCGGGTGCACAAAAACAATCTCAACATGTTATATATATGAAACGTGCGATGGACCTGTGTAAAATATTTTTCTGATTCTGATCAAGAAGATTGCTGGCTAGCAGATAGGATCCGCGACCGCGTGTTCCACGGCAGCAGGAAAGCCAATTAGTTTGCTTAAAAATTGCTTTTTGCAACGGGCCAAGCGTCCGCAAGCGCGCGAATCGCGTAAAAAGCGTCGATCAATTCAGAAATATGGCTCTTAGGTGTCGACCTGATCGAATCCATTCGATTGAGTTATCAAAAAACAAGAGACGGCCCAGTCCGAGACGAACAACTTTCCGATAGTGCTTACTGCCAGTTAGAGACGATAAATAAAAGTTTTTTTCTTTTCCCGCCTTCTCAAGGTGTTTGGAAGGTCGTTACAAAATCGTTTGAGTGATTTTGGCGAGTCTAATTAACTGAGTGCTGCCAGCGGGAAATAAATCTCATACAATACGTGTGCACAAAGAGCCCGTCTTTGAGTTAGAGACCGCGGTCGGAATATAAATTGAAGGTGAAATTATCCAAGTCATGCTATGATCGGTTAAATGACTCGAAAGTGCACCGAAATGCACCGCCCGCACCGGTGTGTCTTGATTTTTGATATGCCAACTTATTGGGCTTGTTTGGATTGAACATAATTTATTTATAACCCAAAAAAAAAATACTATTGAAGTCGCAATTATGGATTCTCGCCAAGTTTACCTTTGGCCAGGTGGACCGCGTACGCAGCCGCTCCCAAAATCACATGACTCTTTTTTCAGCGAGATTTTATCTATCGCAGTTGGATAGCATAATTTATATTCTGCGGGCGGCAAACTCTTTCTAGAATTACTCGTAATGAGTATCGGAAGTTGCTGGAAATTATTTTCCACATGCAAATTAGCTACTTCCGCTCTGAGTGAGCGAAATATTGCTTAATGCATTGGCACCTTAGAAGGAAGACAGTAAAGCAATGGCTCAATGTACTTTCCAGAGAAATGTTTATCGAGAGTACTTTGATCCTGTCTCTTTCGGAGTACAATACTATAATACATATATATTAGGGTGCTTTTCTTTTCGCGACTATTTTTTTTTTTATCAGTCTCATCTCGAAATTTTGTGGCAAATACCTAAACAAAAATTCCCTGAAAATTGGAGCCCTTCATATTAATATTAAGTACTAGACCAAGGCGTATAAAGATTTCCCATATAAAATATACGTAAACTTTGATTATTTTTCTTCAAAACTCTACAACTCAGAGGCATTTTATGGTATAATCTTGGTCAATAGCAGGGTTTCTTCAGAACTGAATGCTCTACAAAAGTGTCTGTCCATTGCGGTGTAAACCTAACTCCCACCAGCGAGGTAGTACGGGTCACTAA
The DNA here is from genome assembly GCA_949715965.1 of Dysmachus trigonus. Taxonomy (NCBI): domain Eukaryota; kingdom Metazoa; phylum Arthropoda; class Insecta; order Diptera; family Asilidae; genus Dysmachus; species Dysmachus trigonus. The sequence goes on from OX454321.1 coordinate 48,466,726, forward strand.
CGCCAATTTTTCCATGAAAATCTCGCTTTTTGCCCCTATCTCGTAAACAACAAGAGGTACAGAAAAAGTGAATATGACAAACTTGTAGGAAATTCAATTTCCTACAAAAAAGTTTTGAACACCAAATCGCTAACATCGATATTTCTTGAGATATTGGGCTTTGAAGATCCCAAAAACCCCCACATACCAAATTTGGTGTAGATCGGTTCATTTTCGAAAATCTTTTCCGCCATATTGGGTCCGCCATCTTGAATTTTGCAACTGTGACTTCAGATTCGTGATCAGCGACCCCTAAAACCCCCACACACCGAAATTAGCGTAAATCGGTTGGCTTTTGGAAATCGATATTTCTGACCCGGTTTTTTGAGGTTAGGAAAAAAACATGACGTGCCACTTCAACTCTGACGGTGGAATTGGATTCACGGGGTTCTTTTACATAAAAATACACATCTGGATATGAAAAAAAGAAATTCCTGTATTTTTCCTTGTACATTTATCCGGATTTGTACTATTTTTTACCTGTTTTTTGAGGTTAAGAATTAACTGTGATGTGATGGCTCAATTCTGACTCCAGATTCGTGCTCAGCGCGCGAAAATACATCAAAAATAATATATCGCATGCAAAGTACAGACCACTTTTCTTTTTTTGTGTGGCTGTGTAATCCATGAAAATTCCACACTACCTCAACTTCAAACGTGTGGAATTTTCATGGATTATTGAGCTAAATTGTAGAAACACTACCTCAACTTCAAAGCCCAATATCTCAAGAAATATCGTTGTTAGCGATTTGGTGTTCCGGAACTTTTTTTATAGGAAATTGAATTTCCTACAAGTTTTTCATTTACATTTTTTCTGTATCTCTTGTTATTTGCGAGATAGGGCAGAAAAAACGAGAACTCCATGAAAACATTGGGTTTAGGGACCCGTATTACCTCGCTGGTGGTTAGGGTTACGCCGCAATGGACAGTTTTGTAGAGCATTCAGTTCTGAAGAAACCCTATCATTGATGATACCATAAAATGCCTCTGAACTGTAGAATTTTGAAGAAAAAAAATTAAAGTTTATGTGTATTTTAAACGGGCAATCTTTGTACGCCTTGGTCTAGCACTTAATATTAATATTAAGGGCTCAAATTTTCAGCGACTTTTCTTTTAGGTACTTCCCACAAAATTTCGAGGTGGGAGTGAAAAAAAAAATAGTCGCAAAAAAAAAAAGCACCGAAGTATTTATAGGGGGAGTCCGGGAGAATTTAGCAGGTGGGAGACAATAGCTACTGTTCATAGAATCTTTGTGGAACTAGATATTGCGACGTTACCACACTTCTTAGACTCCAAAGGCGCCTTCCACATCGCTCACGCGACGCCGCACAGTGGGCCCAGCGGACGTTTTACGTCTCAGAAATCTGTAACTTTTTTGTTTGTTAACATATACCTACAGTCAGCGAAATTTACTTAGACGCACCCGTTAACATTATAAAATTTGTGTTTAATGTTAGTAGCATTATAACAAATACCAAAAGAAAAGCTATTTTCGAGTTAACACAACACTTATTTATTAAATATATTAATTTATAAAATATATTATTTATATAAACCTAAAAATATATAATAATGACAACAATTTCAAACAAAAAGTGCGAAATCTTCTTAGACGCATTTAAATAAAAACAAAATTATTTCCAAAATAACAATATACAAAATTCAAAAAAAATATTAATATTTAATAGAACCACCGTTATTTCTAATTATGGAAAAAATACGTCGTGGCATACTATTAATTAAGTTTTGGAGCGTTATTAAAGGCAATTCCTCCCAACAGTTCTATATGGCATCCTTAAGTGTACTTAATGAATGATACTGCCGTCCATTTGCATAAATTTGTCGTGCCATGATCCCCCATAGATTTTCTATGGGGTTAAGATCTGGGCTTAGTGTTGGCCAATCCAATAATTTAATTTCTTTTAATGCAAACCACTGCTTACTGTGCTGTGACACATGTATTGGAGCATTGTCCTGTTGAAAAATCAGTTCATCGGGGTCACTTCTATCTTCTAAATAATTAATAAGCACGTCCTCCAACATTTCCGTATATAGAGTCGAGTTAAATTTTGTGGGAACAAAGCATAATTTCAATTTTCCATCATATGAAAAGGCACCCCATACCATGATGCCACCGCCTTTATGATTTCTACTAAACCTTGGAGGATTTTCTTTTTTGAGATGATGCCAATAGTAGCTGAGCCCGTCGGGCCCATCCAAATTAAATTTTTTTTCATCCGAGAAAACAACGTGGCGCCATTCCTGAACCCAGCTCATGTGGATCTTAGAAAACGATAAACGGTTTTCCTTGTGTTTCTGTTTAAGTAGTGGTTTCTTCAATGGTTTTTTATATTTAATATATTCAGTATTGTGCAATATTTGTTGAACTCGACGTTTACCCACAGGTAGCTGTAGTTTATCAACAATCTGAGAAGCACTTAGCTGGTTTTTGGTGGCTTCTTGCACTATACAGTTTTTCTGCCGAAGAGATACTTTTGTATTTCTGCGGTTCGGTCTTTTTTCCTTGGGCTCATGTATCTTTTTAAGGTAACTCCTTACAGCCTTTTCTGATCGGTGAATCATGGCTGCAATTTTTCTATTAGATAAGCCCATTTCTTTGAGTGTGGTAATTTTTACTTCTTCTTCTCGAGTCAAATATTTATTTTTCGCCATTGTATCTATACTTTTCTTTAAAACAGGTAAAATTAAGAATGAATAAATAAAAAATAAAGGAAATGAACTTACTAACTTAATTTGAAACAAAATAACAAGCCACAAAATAAAAAGGATAACTCCTGTTCCTGACAAATTTACTGCGTCTAAATAAATTTCGCTCTCTTGAAAAACGCTTTTAGAACTAAATGGCGCACCTCATTGAAGTTTTACTTCGAATGACAGTACCGTTACTTCAAAACGATTGTAATGAAGATTTGCATGGAATATAACTACCACTTTTATCTTAAACTCATGAGAGTTGCCAGTAGTAGGTAAATTCCCGAGAAAATTTCTGTGCGTCTAAGTAAATTTCGCTGACTGTATATATGAAATTTTTTGTGCATAATACTGAGTATATAGGCCTTCGAACTGTGGTACCAAATATTAATATAGTATATATTTTTTTTTAATTTTAAAATTAATGTTTTAAAAAGTGGGTTTTCTTTGTCCTAGCAAAACCCGAGCTTATATTATGTTTATTTTTTAATTAACCATTACAACTTTGAAATTGTTATGTTAAGCAATGAAAAACTCAACATTACCGTTCTCGAGTACAAAAAACCCATAAAAATAAGTACTTGAAAAGTTAAATTTATTTGACACTTATTTGTGTAAAACTCCCTTTTAACAAAAAATATCGATTAAAATAATAATGCAATAAAAATAACAGTTAAGATTAGCATCCTGTCAAAAACGTTCAAATTTTTGAATAAAAAAATAAACCCTATATTTATAAACTTTGTTAAAATTTTTTAATGTTAGCGCTGTTTGCCGATGCCGAGATTTATATTGCATTTTATAGTTAATTTTATCTAGAATAAGGAGAACTAAAAAAAACTCGCGGATTTTTTGCGCTTTTTTTCTTAGAATTTAAATTGACAGAAATAACGATTTTCTTAGTACTTCCTTGTCATTTTCCCGTTAATATTATTTGATTTCATTGAAAATTAGCAGCATAGTATCACTGAAGCAAAGCTTAAAAAAGAAATTAAAAAAAATTAATAAGAACAAATTATTTTTATACTGCTCCTTCTACGTCTAGTAGTTGCAACGCCTCGTCCATGATTTCTTTTGCTGGTTTTGAATATTTTATTCTGAGGCTGGAAATAAATGGGTCTGATGTGTATAAAAGCGTTAGTAGATGCTCGTGAACATTTCCTAGGATGGTGAAGTCTATAGCTTTTATAGTCCTTGTTCCGAGACTCTTGTGCGTCTTCGGACAATTGACCAAGAGGTACTAGTTCAAAGTGTTGGATAATACTTTCTCCATGTATCAGAACTTTATGCACAGATTGCAATTGTGTTTAGTCACATGAAGCTGTGCAGTCTCTAGAGCATATTTTCCGAATTTAGACCCATCAATCATCTTCCCAGATGACATAACCTGGAGAATTACATACAACCTTTTTATCAATTCTTCGTCAACTCCAGTAATGTCAGCTGAACGTGCATGATTAGGGAAAAATCGCCTAGCTGTGCTACCATCATTCGTAATTCCAGGGTAATCTCTCCCGTCGTTTCTCCCACAATAATATTTTTATTTTATTTCAGATAATCATCCAAAATGCCCTTCAAATAAAAAAAAAAAAGAAACAACTAAAAACAGAAGCAATTAATTAATTAATTAATTTTTGTTTTGCTGACAACATACAAGGTTTCCTACATTAGACTGATTTGTAATACCTACTTTTAAGGTTTAACTACTTATAAGGCTTATTACCTAGTTATGTAAAAGATAGAATAGGTTCAGGCTATTATTTTTGCTATAAAAGTACCTAAGTTACCTTAGATTTCTCTCCATGTTTATGAGATATTGTTAAATGTTAAGATATTGTTGTAGACAGACTGAAATAATTTATACAGTAGGTATTACTGTTGGTTGTGAAAGTTTTAATTAATATTGTTGCTTTATATAAAAAATATAGTTCTTGTTAAAAAGGGTTTCTAATAATAAGTTTATAAACACTCACTATTGTAAAAGTAACTATGTTAAGAAATATATGTGATACTAGTTAATTCCTCACTTACATATCTCAAAGATAACTCAAAGTACCGTCGTCATGTTCTCATTTACTACGTAATTCTATGTGCCATATTTTTATGATTAAATTTCTTTATATTATTATACAGGGTGTCCCATAGGAATGTGTGAAAACTAATTAGTCACTATTTTTTAACAAATGGAGAGATCGGTAAAATGTAAATACTTTTTAATAAATGAAAGTTGTCATTTTTATTTCATGTTCATTTTATTATAAAAAAATTAGATCTGTTTAATACAAAACAATTAATTTAAAAAAGTAGTGAAGAACGTTAGTTACTAATGATATATATTTTCGATATTTTAACCTACTAATTTGCCACAAATATCCATATGCTTTCTAAAACTATTAAAAACATGTTCTAACGTTTCATTTGAAACGCCATTGACGATCTTCCCAATGTCTTTAATAAAATCCTCAACTGTTTTTTGGTTATTTTCATAGCAGAGATCTTTAATGTACCCCCTTAAAAAGAAATCAAATCGAATGAGATCTGACGAGTAATGTGGATATTCTATTCCTTTTACCCTAGCAAAGCGTGGGTACCCTAGGCCAATAACTCGATCGCCATAAAATTTATTGATGATACTTCTTGTGTGCGATGAGGTGCTGCTCTGTCTTGAATAAACAAAAAAGATTTAAAGGGGCTCCTCTTTTTCGCATGAGAAAGGATTTCGTCTCTAACATTCCTTTGTACTTCTCTCCGGCGACAGAAGATTCAAAGAAATGCAGATAGATACCTTTTATGTAGATGGTTCACATTTCAAAAATATATATTATTAATAATTCACGTTTTTCACTATATTTTTAAATTAATGGTTTGTATTAAATAGATTTAATTTTGTTATATTAAAATGGACATGAAATACAAATGACGACTTTCCTTTATTTAAAAATATTTACCTTTTACCGATCTCTTCATTTGTTAAAAAATAGTGACTAATTAGTTTTCACACATTCCTATGGGACACCCTGTATATATATTATATAATTTGTAATGATTAATTTGCCTATTTTTAAACTCGGGTAAAGGCTCCCTACTTGGAGGGTAAAGTCTATAATATTAGCCGAATGTCACTTTGGGAGAAATCGTTAATTACTCATAAACTATTAATTATGTATCAAACTTTATTAAGAAAAAATATAGCTAAATAATGCAGCTTAAGATACAATTTATAGAAAATAGCGATTTGTAAGTATAGAAAGATTTATGAGCATTTTAGTGGAAGGCGGGTATACTCTCCCGGACTCCCCCTACTTACAGAAAAAGAAAATAATTTGAATGAAAAAAAAAAACAGAATTGTTGAATCTTACACATTAGTTAAATTTTATTATTTTCCAATTTTATTAGTTCAAGTTTTCACTTCTGTCTACCGTCCTGCGACGGTACTGTTTTTTTGTTAAGTCAACTTATGTGGTAGGAAGTTGGAGAAAACAATTGAATATTTGAAATTGCTTTGTGTTTACTAAGCATGAAACTTCGTGGTTTCCCCCACAAATGTTTTATATTTGAACAATTGCAAATATTTTCCCTAACACGATATTGAGGACACTTTATTCTTTCGCTGGATAGGTAACTCAGATACGCAAATTGTAAAAAATTGAAGCAAATATTTGATCTATCAATATGTATGGTAAACCCGAGGTTTCTAGATTTCTCAAAGTGCCAGACGCTATTTTATTAATGAGATCAGTAAAACGGTGATTCTTTAAAATTAAAGGAACAGTATAAATTCAAAGAGACAATAATTTTTTGGGGAAAACAACCCGTCACATTTGAAGAGATTCTGATCACATATTTATGAGATGCTTACATTTTAAAAAAATTAGTGAGGAAAAACAGCTTTGGTACAGTCACAAAGCTAAAACTTTTTATACATACTATTTAATGTAATTGAAATAAATCCACTTCTGGCAGGATTAGCGCGGGTGCAAAAAACCCCTTTTTTTTCCACGTTACCAATTTACAATTTCAAAAAATGTACTACCATAAGTGTGGCATCTGAGTATATCTTAATTTACACTACAAAATAGTGTAAATTAAGATATACTCAGACGCCAGACTTGTGGTAGTACATTTTTTTAAATTATAAATTGGCAACGTGGAAAAAAAAAAGGATTTTTGCAACCGCGCTAATCCTGCCAGAAGTGGATTTATTTCAAGTACATTAAATAGTATGTATAAAAAGTTTTAGTTTTGTGGCTGTACCTTAGTCGAAATGGCGACCAGCTCTTAGACTAGAAGAGCGTAGCGCGTACCTATCGCGACACTATCGATTCCCGTTGAACAGCAAAAAACAAATGTAGTTTTGGAAGCAATGCTTGACATTTGACAAGTTCAACTGAATTTCAATTAGGATATGTGAATTATTTTCAGTCAACCATTCGCTATGTTTACGTTATTCTGCGATTTATAAGATGATGAAATGATAACACATTTCCTAGTATAATAATAAGTATAATATGCTGTATGAAGCCAGTCCTGCAGGGTTTGCTCAGTTAAGAAAATAAGCTGGAATTTAATTCAACCCACGTAACCCTGGGCTTATTCCTCCGCAATTTAACGTGTCTTGTCACGACGATGGCTCGCTCCGACAGCACCAGAAATACCAACCACAACTCAGGCTGGAAGTCATGTTAACTTACGTAACTATGACAGGCAATTTCTCAGCGAGGTGTTTTTAATTTTAGCAAAATGCGTTCCATCTTAGCTCCTGGGACGCGGTGGTTGGCCGGGAGGCCTAGTAACCGAAGTAATCGCGAAGACTACGCAATTTTTTTCATTTTCCCTTCTGTTATCGCCGTGCCGTGCCATCAATCTAATTGGATGGAGTAGAGAAAAAAAGAAGTTATGGACTAGTGGAGCCGCCTGTCGGACAGGAGAAAGTAAGTCCAATGTTAGAAGAATGCGCGATGGCTGCGATTAGAAATTATCGATTCGGTCGTCGCGTTGGATTGGCTAAGGGATCAATTTAGAGGCTATGCAAGCCAACGTGCGACTCACAGGTCACAACGCATCATACGGCAATGCGGCTGCGAGAAGCTGCTCGCACCTTGTAACGATTCCGGTTGTAATTAGGTTATTCATTAAAAACAAATTTGAGAAGCCGCGTTTTCCGGTTGGACTTACTCGCCGGAACAAATGTGCGCGCTTATCATGTGATGAATGAGTTATAACCTCAAGACGATTTTGTCCCATATGTACCTATCTGGATTACAACTTAAAAGCATTCCTTTAAATCTTTTGTGTCCCACACTAAAAAAAAAATCAGTTTGTATCACGTAGTGTAGGTGATAATTGGAAGATTAAAGTTATATATTCAACAATGAGACTCTTACAAAACAATTGAAGTTTTTTTAATTTCATCTATAAGAACTCACGGAATTTAGTTTGGAACAAACGAAGATATTTTTAAATTACTGTATCCTTGTTAAAATGAATCCGATTAGAAGAACTGAAAGGTATTTTAAAACATTTATTTTCTATTTTTATAAACATTTGATTAAGGGGACATTCTCTTTCGAAATTGAAAAAAAAAGCACTTTTTAAAAATTTTATTATGAAAAAACTATTATATTTACTGACAAAATTTCTTTTGGACATTGTTCAACTGTGTCTTAAGAATATAAAAAAATTTTTTTTTTCATTTTTAGTTTCCCTTGGCTCCTGTAGAGGGCGTCGTCCAAAAGTGACGTTTTATACGGTAGGACAATTTGTGGACCTCCTGTAACAGATTTTTGAAAAATTCAAAATGGATTCTATTCTTGAGACTCTAAACTAAGGGATATGCCTCTAAAACTCATACTTTTTCATATTTTGAAGTTTTCATATGTATATTTCAGAAAAATGCGAAAAAAAAGCAATTTTTTTTGGGGTAAGTTACCCCCGTAAAAAAAGGGGTTTTTTGTTTTTAAATTTTAGAGGCATATCCTCTAGTATTTTCAATAAGTAATCGAATGCTCTTTGGTTTTTTAAAATCGGTCAAGTAGATTCGGAGAAAACCGTCCTACCAGTTTGAAAAAGGTAGTTTCGAGAAAAACGCGTTTAAAGGTTTTTTACCATAATTTTATTGAATAGAAACCGGTTTTTACTCATGGGTGAGCGCTCTTACAAATATAGCTGTAACTTTTTTTCTATTACGAATTTCTTGATGAAATTTTAGGAGGGAACTTTTGAAAGTATATAGAATCCAAATATGTAAAAATCTCAAAATCGATTTTTTGAAAATTTCGAAAGAGAATGTCCCCTTAATCACTGAGTAAACAATTTATAAAAGTGCGACTTAAATTCGCGTATCAAGCGCTCCGTAATTTACTTCATTTAGAAAAAATTTGATGCTGATTTAGACTTCTTCACCAACATTCTTCTTTTTTCCAGGTTTGTACCTGAGCAATATTTTTTGAGATCAACAGCGATTTATTTTTAGTATATATAAAGGGAAGCACCACTGTGGCGTTTTACCACAAGACCTTTTACCGGTTCCTACACCTAAAAAGAAAACATCTAATCGCGGACGGAAGGCTTCAATTGCAGCTGTTTTTATGTCTTCACGTTACAGAAACCAACTAGAGGTGTCATTAAAAAGATCTCAAAAAGCAAAACGTGGGCGTGGTCGATGACATGGACGAGGTCTGAGCGCAGGAGAAGATTAGCAGCTGCTGGACAAGGACGTAATCAACGCATTACGCTGAATACCAGGACCTCTGCAGATAGCGACGAAGACGAGTTGTCAAACGTGACAAGTGACCCAACTCTGGAGGGAGCTTTCATAGCGCTTTAGTTCCTGGAAATAATAGTGCAATTTGCATTTTTTGCAAAGGAAATTTCTCTGATGACTTAACCCATTAACCAGTTAACTGTGGTGCCCTAATCCAGCCATGACGAGTATATTCGTCAATCACAGAATAAGTTGGGCTGGTAAGGTAAGGCCATGCACAAAAACCTCTCCTCAGATCGTGATAATTCTATGAATTTTGGAATGAATCGTGAGATAGTCAGTATCGTTTGCTTATTATTGGTAAACAAATTGATTGATTTCTTGGAACACTAAACCGAGGGAGACAATTTCCAAGAAAATGTTGTGCCTCTCAGTTCGTATGCTTTGTATTTGGAATGGTTTTTTGTTGACATTCATGCAATTAGCCCCTTTCTCTGCCCGACAGCTTCCAATTCTTTTATAAAATCTAAATTATTTTCAGACTGACAAGAGTTCTTGTAGTTTCATATTTTTTGGTTAACAGCTAAAAAACGTTATCAACGCACATAAATAAATTCATTATGCGAACTGGTAAACTTTTTCAACCAGTGCGTACCGGGACGCATGAGATCATCTCAAACTGTTTATATTTTCTACTTGTTTGTTTTATTCCGGCATAGCCTCAAAATATTCTAAACATCTTTAAATTTGAGAATATGTTTTGTTTTTCTCAAAAATTGCAATTTAAATAGCCAATGGTCACTGATTTATATGCATGACGAGTATACTCGTCAATCACAGTTAACTGGTTAATGCGGAAAACGAGAATTTTTTGCATGCAATTTCAATTGTACGATTCGAATATAGAATTGGAGCGATTTTCTGCCAAAATCGTATATAAGGAGTTTTTGGGGATGATCTTTCAGAATCTGGCATTTGTTTTGCATAAAAGTTCCAAAAACCTTTTATTTTTTGGGTTTCTTAAAAAAAAACAATTTGATTTTTTTGGTATTTTTTCTATCCAAAGTCGATTATCTTGTTGCTGCTATTGAACGATCATATAACCACCAGAAATCGCGGTCCGAATGTCTAAACTTCCTCAAACCATGGTTTTGAAAGTTTTTTTTTTGCTTTGGATGTTGAAAAATGACCATTTTGTACAGCAATGTAATAAAAAACAAAAAATATAGAACAGAAAATGCTTGAAATTAGCCAACGAATTACGTGTGAATTTTTTAGACTATTTTTGGTTTTTCTGATTTTGTCAATTTCTGATCAATCTAAAAATGTCCCGAAAAATTCACACGTGTTCTTTGGCTAATTATAAGCACTTCTTGTCCGATAAAATTTATTCGTAGAATTGTAAATTACGATCAGTATACTCCCTAAAAGTTTTTCATTTAGCGCAGTGGTTGGTTATGAATCCAACTACCGGACGATGTCACCAATCGGATTCTATTTCCTCCTGTCAACCCCTTCAATAATCAGCTTTGAGATTTCGATTAATTTTCTTGCACCCTGGAAACTTTGAGGGGAATGATAAAGTTCAGTTCGGCTGGCATTTCCCTCAGAGCGCTCTGGCATGCGACGATGAAGACCTCCATATCGTCAAAAAAATTTATGACGAAATTGCCTGCCTACCAATTTGCAATTACTCACAATCTCTATATAATTCTGCGCGTTCAGAATTATAGTATAAGGTCGCCGCCGCGGTCGGACGACATTTAGTTTGAAGGGAAACTAAGAATAATTTAATCAGAAGGGGAATTCGTTTTCGTTTTAAATTTATTTATTTTGATTTTTTAAATTACAAGCCGGCATTAGTCTCTAATTCAATATTCGGTCGCGTCAAATATCTCGCGCTGGTTTCTTGGTTATTTTTAGGCGCACCAGAATGAGGACGCGATTTTTAAGGAAAACTTTGTGCTCGCATTTACGTGCACGTATTTTTCGTTTCGACACAGTTTTTGGGTGTTTTCCCCTCGTCTCCCACTCGTCGTCGTCTGTGTTTTTGTAAATCTCAAATTAATGCGATGTGCCCTCCGCCTGGGGGACTTGCTCGCACAGCCGCGATACAGATTACTTCAACTCGCGGTTCGTGGCGCAATGATGGATAAATTAATTATTTTTTCGTGTCATTTCGACATATTTTCAGAAAATAAGTCAGCCTTCGAGAGCATGATTTCGAGCATGGTCATGCAGATATCTTGTTTCTTCCGCAATTTTCCACCTCTGTTGTTTTTTAATTGGAAAATCAGACTTGGTACTTACGTAACGGTGCACTGTCGAGGTGATATGTACTTACCTGAAAAGATATAAGAAAAAAAAACTTATTTAGTTGCGCCTTGCAAATTTGAGTGGATCAAGTGAAACAAGAAGCACAAAAGTAAAAATCTAAAGTAAAACAAATTTTCTCCAAGTTGAAAACTGCATTCGAGATGTATCCAAATTGCATTAATAGAGCGAGATCTAATCGACTTGGCTACTGTCGGTTCAAAACTGATTTCAATCAATCGAACCGAGTGCGGCGCGTGAACATGGACTGTTCTAGAGAATCAATAGGTTTTCACTTAAAGGGCTTTGTTAATAATGGAGAAAATTTTACTTAAAATAAAGCCTCACAAGCCACGTTGCCGCTGCCGCTGACTACCTAGTCTTGCCATAAGATTTGTCCCTTGTAAACATGCTAATAACTTTTGAATAAAACAATAACAATTCGAAATATGTATACAGTTTATTTCTTAATATCTATAGAATATTAAAAAAAAAACATTATTCAAAATGTCCACCCCTTGGCCTTGATGCACCTCTTCAAACGGTCCGGCCACTCATCTATCGCAGCACGCACCACTTCCAAAGGTATTGAAGCAGCCATTTTAATCAAATCGGCTTTCAAGGTCTCGATGTTTCGGTGTGATTTAGAGCAGGCCTTCTGCTCTAACACATTCCACAGCAGTAGTCCAATGGATTCAGATCTGGACTTCAGGCAGTAGTCCAATGGATTCAGATCTGGACTTCCCGAGGGCCAATCCTCAGCAGCAATGAAATCCGGTAAATTCAGCTGTAACCAGCGTTGCGTCGACTTCGCCTTGTGTGCTGGTGCTGAATCCTGTTGAAATATCCAGTGCTTCCCGGCGAACAAAGTTCCCCTTAAAGGCTTCACAACCTTATCCAAAATGTCGGTTTGGTAGTTCACTGCACGTGTTTTTACACCTAGTTCACAGAAATGCAGTTCTGTGACACCTTCGTAGGACACCCCCCACCAAACCATTACGGAAGCTGGATGATGACCTCTTTCTACCCTAGGGATCTTCTCAGACGCTTCTCAAGACGAATGAGCATAAACCTTGTCATTTTGGCGGTTAAATTTTTCTTGGAATGTGAAAATTTTCTCATCCGAAAAGAGGATATTTTTGTATCCACCATCAGCGTGCCGCCTTAATAACTCCTTCGCTGTCATGACTCTGATCTGATGGAGAGATGCTGTGAGGCGTTGTCCTGTTCTTCTTCTGTAAACTCCAAGTCTCAGGTCATCTTTGATGGTGCATGATATGATCCTAGGTGGAATTTTCATTTCTCTAGCCATAATTTTCTGTTTCCAGAGAGGATTTCGCCGAATTCTCTCAGCTACAGCTTTAACGGCTACTGTAGTCCTCGTTTTGCTTGGGCGACCCTTTCTTGGCCTGTCATCTACTGAGGACATCTCATTGTACCGTTGGATGGTCCAATAAACAAATTTCTTAGAAATTTTCAATAATTTTAGGACATTGTAAATCTCACCTGGTGACTTTTTACATTTATGTAATGCGATCACTGCTGTACGGTTTTCTTTGATACCCCAGTCCATGTTGATTGCACGACTTATCAAAACCAAATGAGTTGTTTTTAATAGTTCGGGGTATACTTAAGCTACTACATAAAAAATAACGCTCAAGAGTTACCAGCATTTGTTTTAGCTGTGTTTTAAAAGCAGGGACAGAACTTATGGCAAGACTATGTATACTGCACACTCTCAAACTTTCTAAATCAATTAAACGAAACCTGGAGATTCCATAGCCTTCAAACGAAAAAGTACTTCAGTGATGGGTTACTTAACTGGTATAAACAGAAATATAATACAAAATCCGTGGTACTTCATCTAGTAGCCACATTGGACCTTATATCGATTTTTTTTTTTTTTTTATAATTGGTTATACTTTAGACATTCGAACGAAACATAAAAATGAACAATTTTGAACAAATATAAAAACAACAAGAAACGAATTTAACACGTTGACGGCGGTGCAGTTTTTTGTATTAGTAAAGTAAAATCAGCAGTCAAAATCGATTTTCCGCGGCGCACAAAATGTTTTAAAAAAACGCATAAAAACTAAGGCTGCGTTCGGGAACGTCAAATTTATCATCAATTGACGTGTTGAACTTAAAAATTTACTGTTGTCAAATTGAAACAGCAACCATCTGCATGACATTTCAAAGTACTGCGAAGTCTGCTCAAGTTACGGACAAAAATTGCAGCAGATGACGTTAGTGAACTTAGGACATCTGCAGTTTGCAAATGAGAACGCTTGATAAAAGTAGTATGCATGCAGACGACGTTAAAAAACGCAGCCCAATCAATATGTAAATACATTAAGTCTATTATAGCCTACCTGTAAAAATAAGCTCTTCAATTTTTCAATAAAAAAACATGTGATGTGATGTGAGCCACCGGTGGTACATGCCGCCAGATGAACCATTCGCGTGTGAGCCACCGGTGGTACACGCCGGGTTGAACGTGTTAAAAAATTAGTTCGTTTTCCTTCATTTCATCCCATTTAATAGATACAACGCCCTTGTCCTCTTAACTGTATTGTAAAATTACTATATTCAAAGGAGAATTTAATTCTAAAAATTTACATCTGCTATGACTAAATTAACCTACGTTAAAAAAGTAAACAATACACATTTATTATACAAACTTCACATCTTTTATGTTAAAAACGGATTCAACGATGCGAAGCCCTTGGAAATGTTGGAGAAGTCTTTCAGCAACGATACTCTATCGTAAACAGACGTTTGTGTGTAGTACGAACTCTTCGTGACTGCGTCGAGGATAGAGAACATAGTGGCAGGCCTTCGACATCGAAAACCGACGAAAACATCGATAAATTCAAAGAAATCATTGCCGAAAACCACAAATTTAGAGCTGCATTAGAGAGCTGGCAGAGGAATTGAACATGGCTTATGGATTTGTTCAAAGCATTTTAGTTAATGATTTGCGCTTCAGACGTGTCGGTGTAAAGCTGGTGCCGAAAGAACTGGATTTAATACAAAAAAAGGGACCGCGTTGACGTCGCGAAAGACATGATATGATTTTGATTGCTAAATCCGACCCAACATGCATCCAACGCATAATCACTGGAGACGGGCGTGTGTTCATGAGTATGACACGCAATTCAAGCATCAAGCGAGTGAATAGCGTGCACCGAATAAGCTAAAACAGAAAAAACCACGTCGCAACAATTGTGAGGTCAACTGTATATGAAATTCTTAGTTTAAGGACAATTCAATCGGCATTTTAGAATGAAACTTTGTGAAGGAAGGTTGTTTTAACGAGCACCTTTTAAGGCGACATTCTCATTTTATACAATTTTTTTTTAGAAAAATCTATGATAATTATGGAAAAACTTTTTTTTTTGTACATTATTGTGTATAACTTGAAGAACATAAAAAAATGTGTTTTTACCATATTTGCTTCTCAAATCATCAAATCAAATTTTAAAAGGTAGGACACTTTTTGAGTTTCCTAAAAAAAAAAATTAAATCAGAATTAAAAATGGATTCTGTTCTCTAGAGATTCCGTTAGGGGTTATACCTCAAAAATTATTTTTAAACAATTTTTTATTACTTTGTTTAACATTTTCTTAAAATATTAAAAAAAGTAATGTTTTGTATAACGAATGTAACACTTATATATTTTTTTCAAATCGGATGATTAAAGGCTTAGAAATACGAGTTCAGAAACCGTAGTGTTCTAGCATCACAAATAGTATTAGGTGGTTGCATTAAAAGTCGCTGTTTTTTATGTTTTTTGAACGTTTATTTCTATGATAAAAATTGTAATTATTTTAATCAAAATATGCGCCTTCGGCAGCTACAATCTTCTCCCACTTTTCTGGCAACAATTGAATTCCGCGGCGAAAGAAAGCTCTATCCTTTGAGGCTATCCAATCACCAATCCATTTTTGGACTTCTTCATAATTTTTGAAATGCCTTTCTTCTAAATCATGATGCATCGACCGAAACAGATGATAGTCTGATGGAGCCAGATCTGGAGAATACGCTGGGTGGGAGAGGGTTTCCCATTCAAACTCCATCAGTTTGACCTTCAAAGCAACATGAGGCCGAGCGTTTTCATGAAGAAGAATCATTTTTCGTCGATTCGATGAAATTGATTTTCTGTTTTTCATCAAATTTTTGTACAAATTCTCCAACTGTTGTTCATAACGCTCAGCGGTGATTGTTTCATTCGGCTTTACCAACTCGTAATATACAACTTCTTCCATATCCCACCAAATACAGAGCACTGTCTTATTAGCATGGATGTGTCGCTTTGGAGTCGATGTTGTCGGTTGGCCAGGATCAACCCATGGTTTTTTTCGTTTTGGATTCTCAAAATAGATCCATTTTTCATCTCCACTCACAATACGCTATAAGATACTCTTCTTTCTTTGCTTTGAAAGTAATGAAATGCCGACGTTTAGCTGATTCGCAATAACACTGTAAGTCAATCGATGTGGCAGCCATTTTCCTTCTTTTTGTATCTTCCCAATGGCATGCAAACGTCGCCATATAGTTAATTTATCGACTCCAAGTTGTTGAGCTAATTCTCTAATCGATTGGCGGGATTATCGTCCATTAACGCTTTTAATTCCTCATCTTCAAATTTTTGCGGTTAGCCTGGCCGTTCTTTGTCATAAACATCACAATCACCGCTTTTAAACCTTATAAGCCAATCTCTGCATACTGTTTCGGATGGAGCAGATTCCCCATAAGTTTCCGCGAGTAATCGGTGAGCTTCAGCCGCACTTTTTTCCAAATCGAAATAATGCAGAAGTACACATCGGAAAAACAACTTATCGCGATCCATTTTCCACTGTTTATTAAATATCACTTAATGAATATAAAAATGCAGACGGTCAACTTTCAAGCTTCACCTTCAAGCTTCAAAAATGTACATGTCACAGTAATTATAGTTCAGTGTAAAAATTGCTACCGACATCTATATGTGAACAGCGGGAATTAATACAACCACCTAATATAATCTTCGCAATGGTAGTTACAAGAAAACCATAATAAAATTTTTTTTGAGCAAAAATTTCATTAAAGCGATTGATGTCACCTTCTCAAGTGCCATCTCATAGTCAGGGAGGTTTTTATGAGAATCTGAATTAGCTTCATTCGCCGACTTGAGTGGCACCCAATGCAAACTTGAAATAACTTTTGGCAATCCACCGGGCACTTTGCTAATAAAGCAACAATCCGCAAAAATCGATTAATTGCTTAGCCATAAACTTGACTGCCGATGTAATTAGGTCTGCTCCGGTTTCTTCGGGAACGAGAGGGCGAGATATATGGCCGATTAGTGGCGAACTACATGCGTCTTTTTGGACACTAATCGCTTAGTGGTGCAAAGATTATGAAATAATTTTGCTAAATAATGGCCATAACAATTTGGCTTTTCGTGGTGGGACGTCTTAACAAATTTTCACCGATGATTAAAATTATTTGTCCTTATCCGCCGGACTCGAATCTAATTTAGATTTAAAATCCCGCCAGAGGTTATTTTCGCCATAATTATTAAGATGTTCCGGAAGGAAACGAAATGAATTGTTGATAAACACAAAGTGGCAAGCATTCTTCAACTTTTCAGGTTGTATTATTAGATTCCAAGGAAATGAAGCGACTAATGGGACGGAAAACCCGGAATTTTTTACTTATTTTTGCACCGGCAAAAATCTGTCCTGGAAATTATCACCTCCTCTTGCGGAAAAATTAAAACTTCTTCGTGGGATCTCATCGGCGATTCGGAAGTAATTTGGGATTAACCGTCGTCGAATTCGCAATAAATTTATGCAAGCTTAGAAAAGTCGAAGCTGAAAGATAGGCGCTTTTGTTTGGCCGGAAGTCTTAATTTTGTGAAGCCAAAGTTATGAAGCACAAATTAAAAGTGAAGCGTTGCTTACCATACGTCAGCTTGCTGTGTTCGTGTACTTTCAGCTTAAATTACCTTTAGAATCACCATGGTTTCGAATCAAAATAATTTTAATATGTATTTTTGTTTTTATTAAAGGGTAAAAAAACCAAAAGAAATCATTCAGGTGTGTTCTTGTGCTAAAGAAGAATAAGTAATTTTTGCATCAACAATTCTGAATTGTACATTAATAAAATATTCAGGAACAAAGTCGTAAGCCATGAAGTTACGGGGTGTTAAGTGAATAAAACATATAAAATAACATGACTTTGTTGATTGAGAAAACTCTATGACTCAAGACTAAAAATTTTGCTCCCATTAACCTTTATTCGTAAAATTATTTTGTTGATTCATCAATATACACAACAGCATCATAAATTGCGACCTTTCTGAGAGAATCCCATTCTTATTTCTGACGTTAAGTTAAGAAATACTTATTTCACGAATTGAAAAACAAAACTACATATAGTGTTGTGTTAATGACCTGTTATAATATTGCTATATATTATAGGAACATTATGTTTGAATTATGTTACGGCAATAAGGTATGGTGATATGATAATAGAGGAAAGTCAAAAGGCTTTAAATATTACAATCTAATTAAAGATAATATATGATTTTGTGATGAATATCGAAATATCGATAAACTAAAAAATTGGAATATTTATTTTATAATTCTTAGGATTTCTTTTCTAGAATTTCCAGAAGATAACAAAAATATTTGTCTCTGACATTGCAACGTAAAAAATTTATCTGGCCTGTTGAGCAAACTGAAAATCGACACTCGGAATTGGTCGTTTAGTTTATAAAATAAAGGTATAATGAATATCTCAATTCGATGCCAGTTCAAATCGTCTCGACTTGGCCTGCCTATTTGAAAGTGCTTAGGGCAGCACTTTAATACTAAGCTTATATGTACATATATAAATTGTATTTAAAGCTTCCTAAACTAATCGTGTCTACATTACTTACCCAATAAAATTTTTAATGAAGCAGTAGACCGTGAACAGGCCAGTATCGTTGAGTAACAAATCCGACTTCAAGTTCGGCAGGTCTTGATTCATTTGACGGTGGGAATCTCCTCTGGTGCCAGAACCTATACCACCACCACCACCACCACCGCCGCCAACGCCGACAGCCTTTCCGACCCCTTGACCTGAAGCAATAACTGCTGGCGTTGCGATGAAGTTCTCCGAGCCAGACTCATTCGGGGGTGGTGAACTCGGAGAACCATTCGAAGGAAACTGTACAAAGTTCTTAGATCCACTTGAAGCAGCAGCAGTGGCGCTCATGTTTTACCACCATCAAGTATTCATGGGTGCTCGATGCAAGTATGTCGGTAATTCGATTGGAAATCATTCCAAAAATAAATCTCAAACAAAAGTACTCAAGGGGGCCGCTACTCTCTGGTCCGGTACCGGGCGGGGCTCTGTTTTGTTTTATATCACCTTTATTCACTTTCGTTTTATTACTTTTTTTCGGCGGCGCACACTTGAGATCGGCGACTTTTCGACAAAATCACGTGAGTTCACTTTTACAATTTGCACTTAAGTTTATGTTTTTTTTTTTTATATATCTTTTGCCCTAGAATGAAAAGCATACAACTTATTTATTTACCGGGGATTTTGTGTTATACAATTATTTGTAAGGGCGTCCTTTACGGAAATCGTGTTTATGACTGCCGTTAATTGAACGTAATTGTAAGGAATTATAAAACATTTAAGTGTAGATACATATGTCGACCATTCCGCCATTCCAACTTTCTAGTTATTACACTTTTTATGCACTGAAATATATCATAATATTGCAAATATGAAAGCCAGTATTACTAAATTGATAAATCATGCTTCTTTTGTTTAGGTAAGTCCGAAATACATAATACCGGGTATTTTTTTCAAGTGCAAAAAGAAGGCTTGCCCAAATATTTTTTTTTAAATACATGCTATATGGAGGAATCTTCACACTTTGCTTTCACCCTGTAGAGGTCGCAATTCTGGGGAATGTACAATGTAGAAGTAGGAGGGTGCAAAGGAAACCAAGTTGGAAAATTGTTTCATGAGAAAATGAGTTGTTTAATGAGTTGTAAAAGCGTTGTATTTTTTTTTTTTAAATCGTAGAAGAGAATACAAAAATGCACCGTAGAAGAAAACTCCTACCATTGAAAGGGAGAGAAAAAAAGTAAATGTAAGTTCGTAAGGCCTTCGAAGATATAGATCATATATGTTTTTAGGTAGTAGATACTAATCATAAATGAATTAATATTATTCGATTATATTTATAAGAGTTTCATTTCTATCAATTAATTGTAATAATTCTTTACAAAAAACCAAAAAAAAAAAAAAAAAAAAACTGTATTTATTATGTAGGAATCGCAAGAGTTTTCGGTGCTAATAGCAGAGTTAAAACAACGATCCGTCCTATTGCAGCGCTTTATTCGAAGTGCAAGTGATACAAATAGTAATGAGTACCAAACCTCCCGAAAACGGATCAGTATCGGTAAGCGTTTTATATTATGCCAATCAGCTGATGAAAATCGAACAATTTAGACTCTAACGTTGGAATTTGTATAACGATAGCCTGCCTCTTCAACTTATTTTCAGATAAACTGAATATCGCACGCCTACATTTACTATGTATCTTTTATTATATTAGGAAATACTGGAATATTGAATACATAGGGAAAGAGTGGCATTAAAGAGCCATGTTTTGAAAGAGCCATTGTTATTTATGCGGTAGTTTTCGAACGAATGATGCACGAATTATAATTTTAAAATAGCAACACTGGCCAGCTGTCATCCACAAATATTTGGCACTTCACCGAAAATAGACGGCACCGGTGCAAGGTATTGAGGATTTCGTCCTTATAAAGTAATTTTCTGAGTTCATTTTATTCGTTTTATGACGTCTACTTGTACAAAATTAATACCAATAGGATTATACTATAATTTTATGGATATATTAGGCCTTCCAATAACATAAATATTTTGCAGAAAAAGCTTTAATTTTCGACGTTATATTTCTTGGGAGAATATGGTTTGAAAGAGCTTTTCATGACCGGTTCTTTCAAGGCCTGTTTTTGATTAAGTATATTTAAGGTCTATATTTATTAACTGTATGAATAATTAAATTATTTTATGTAGATATTTGATTAAAATATACCGTTTTTTTTACTTCAGAAATCAATGTCATCTGAAACAGCGAAGCCAAAGAAGCGAAAAAGACCCGCAGCTTCTACAATAGCGGAAGCTGTTAGTGAAGTGATCAAGAAATGCCAGTCTATAAGTATAACTGTCCTTAGGACAGGGAATCGAAACCAGCCATCAATATATAACTTTTGTATTAATTTTCATTAAAATCCGTTGAAATTGAGAAGTTTTGGTCCCCATTTCGGATCCATCATTTTGGATTTACAGATTTAGATGATAAATTCGAAATTGATGGCTCCACAGTATTTTTTTTGTACTATTTTTCATAAGAATTAGTTGAATTTCAAAAATGTTGGTCCCCATGTTAGGTTCGCAATCTTGGATTTGAAAATTTTCATAATATTCACAATTAGTGGCAAAAAAAAAAATCGATTACACTAATTTTCACTAAAATCCGTTGAAATAGAGAAATTTTGACCGCCATGTTGGATCCAGCATCTTGAATTTACAATTTCTGAAAGTAGATTAGAAATTAGTGGCTTTGAAATCCCCTTTGTTTTAATTTTCTAACTAATTCTTAGTTGAATTTCAGAATTTTTGGTCGCCATATTGGATCCACCATCTTAAATTTACCATTTTGATAATATTCACAATAAATGGTTAAACAATCATTCCACTCCACAATCATTAAAATCCTTTGGAATCGAAAAATTTTTGGCGCCATCTTGAATTTGCAAATTTCGGCAATATTAAGAATTAGTTAGAATTAAAATCCGATGAAATTGAGAAATTGTTGTCGCCATTTAGGATCCGCCATCTTGAATTTCTAAATTTTGACAGTGCATTTGAAGTCTACGTTCCTCAAAATCCCTAGGTACCAATTTTCATGAAAATCGTATCTTAATATGAAATAACTTGACTACAGCACTACCTATCGGATTCCGGCAAAGTTACGAACCATGGTCTCGACAAAAAAAAATATACTGCGGGAATATGCCCTCAATCGGTCAACTCGTTCAGAATTTACACCATCACTAACAGATGCACCAACGATTATCTAAGAATATTGTTGCTTTTCGAAAATGTTTTATCACATTATGTACATAAAGAAATAAACACCAAGTTATGATATGATAGTCTTATTGTTTATTTATTTCCTTTTGTACTGTTTGCCCTTTCCTTCAAAACTGGATCTTTCATGCCACTCTTCCCCTGCATATATTACACACTTAGGACAGGTACACAGCAATTTCTGAATTCCTTATTATAACATATACCCATTTCAAAAAACTCCAAATGAAGGGCTCAATGTGACAAGATATATTAAAAACTTTATCAAAGTTTTACATATTAGAAAAAGAGCAGAATGACAGCTTGACATCGCTATCTATGTACAAGGTAAATTCAAATCATCTTATTTCGGAGATGAGGGGGAGAAACATACTTTTTCTCATGCGTTTTTGATAATACATATCACTTAAACCTAAATATAAACAAAATAAAGCTGCAGTGTTTCGATAATTTTGAAAAATTATCCTAAAAATAAAATGAATAAGAATACAGAGCGGTTTACAAAAACCAGAGTCAATTTCGTTGATAAAGGTTACAATCCGCCGAACAGCTCAGGCCAGTTGAAAAATACTAGACTGATATTAAGGGAAAATTAAGAAAAACTGGTAAAACAGTGGGAACAGTTAAAGAATTTTAAAAAAGAGTGGAAAAAAGTGATTAAAAAAGTGAGTGAAACTGCTGTGCAAAGACTTATGAGCACTGTGAAAACTAATGTTAGAAAGTTTTATAGTAAACAGTAACTAGCTTCATTTAAGTCCATATATATTATATATATATTGTGTTTCAGTCAAGTTTTGAATAGAAGTACCCTGTGTTACTTATTCCTATTTGAATGCTAAGGTATAGTTACTTGCTTCGTCATGAAAATTCTATTTATATTTTGTGCCCAATGGCTGTTTTCTCCCCAACAAAAAACGGTACAGTTCTGGGAAGCTTACAAAAAAATAATTGTATTTGAAAATTAAGGATGTGTGATTTGCTGTTCATCCATCATTGTAAGGACGTACGGTTTTTAACTCTCCTACAAACATCAGCTTTTTCCAAAAATGCATAAGCAGATCTGAAGTGATTAATGTGCTAATTAAGGATTCCAGTCTAGCAGACCTGCTCAGCACAAACCAGAAGATGTAGAGTAATTTAAACATTGCATAATTCATGAATGCATCCAAGATGCCGTGGGCAAAATACATCTCATTTTATCCTCGAACTAGCCGGCCGAGTGCGTCTCAGCTGAGCGTACTATTTCTATTTTCACATTCATCTCCCTCCAGTCTTTAGCGGGAGCTCCTCGCATTACACAACTCCCCATAAATCATAATCTTCCTTTGCTTTTTGCGCCGCTGCACATTTGTTTATCTTCTGGAAAAGGGATTCAAATTGATAAATAATATTTTACGCTGCTCCCCCCACACCAAACAATGCATGTAGAAAACCATAACAAAAGAATAAAAGACGCCTCCGCAACACTTCGCGTTGCCACATTTCAAATAAATATTTTTTCACAAAATCTACTCGCACTGTGTCTTTCTGTGAGATCTCTAAGAAGTAGAAGAAAAGCCCCGTCCAATTGTCTGGACGGTGAAAACAAAATTTGTTCGCACTGAATTCATCGTTTTGTCCGCCTTTCTGTTGCAACAAGAAAAAATGGACAGACCTTGTATCTGATATTAATTATTTTCTTGAGAAAGAGGCGGCTATAGAAGTTGCCTAAGAGTTGTGCGCCAACAGCATCACCACAGCTCTTTTAAGTAGTTTAGTTTCCCTCCCGACGCGATGATGGTTTGAAAAACAGTTCGCGCCCAAAATAGCATATTTCTGCACTTTGCGGAAGTTCCAATTCGCGGAGTGCGTGAGTCTGTTTTGGTTCAGTGAACGCACGAATTTAGAGCAACCGAACGTCTTGATTGCGCCTATTTTCGATTACAGAACAGGCCGCTGCTGGGGTTTGTTTTGGTGCGCAAGACGGTGCCAAAAGTTTTTTTAATAGTCTTAACTAATCGCAGCTGCCCAACGATAATGGTCGGAATTTCACTGTCTCCTAGGGAAACTAGAAATATTAGGCTCAAGAAATAAGGGCACTCAAAAAAATAAAGTTAGTCAATTTAAAGAAAATAAATTGTTACAAGACCACATATATATTAAAGACCCTCTGTAAATGTTTAAACATTTACATGGTTAAATACTAACTACCAACAATAATTAATTCCAATTTTTATTCTTAAGCAGGCCACACTATTCGGGCTACAATGTAACCACTCACGCTGTGTATGTGACAAATAATATTTTACGAACATACAGGCTGGGCCATCTAACGTTTGGAATTGGAACTATAGGTTATTTTGAGGTTGGAAGGTTTTATGACATTTCCGATGTGACAGAAAGTTAGTTTTATGTTTGACATTTATGAAATGGGTCGCTTTTCGCTTGAACAAAGTTGGGAAATATTAAAAACTTATTTCCAAAGTGGTGAGTCTTCTACTCAAATTGTAAGAAATTTACGGAAAAAATTTGACAAAAAGGATATGCCAAAAACGCAGTTTGTGGATCAATTTGTGAAGCGAGTTCGTGAACCTGGATCGATGTTGAATAAAACAACCTGTGTACGTACTCGTCCAGTGCGTTCAACCGAAAACATCGCTGCTGTTGCTCAGAGTGTGCCTGAACAACCATCAACATAAAATTGTCAACGTTCTCAAGAAATGAACATTTCACACACTTCTTTGAGAAGAATTTTGCATAAAGATCTCGGTATGAATGCGTACAAAGTTCAATTAGTGCAAGAGCTGAAGCCGCATGACCATCCGATGCGTTTTCGGTTTACTCAATGGGTCGAAGACCGCTTGATCGAAGATGGGCATTTTTACCGAAAAATCATCTTTTCAGATGAACCTCATTTCCATCTCGGAGGATACGTCAATAAACAAAATTGTCGTATCTGGGGCTCAGAAAATCCACACGTTATCGTGGATTAACCAATGCACCCACAACGAGTGACGGTCTGGTGCGGATTTTGGTCTGGCGGCATTATTGGACCATTTTTCTTCGAAAATGAGCAAGGAAACGCCGTTACAGTGAATGGCGATCGCTACCGCGCCTTGCTAAGCTATTTTTTGTTTCCCAAAATTGAAGAGTATGACATAGGCGATATTTGGTTTCAACAGGACGGCGCAACGTGCCACACAGCCAACGTAACAATCGATCTTTTGCGCACTGTTTTCGGATGTCGCATAATCAGCCGAAATGCTGATGTCAATTGGCCACCTCGAAGCTGCGATTTGACTCCGTTAGACTCTTTTTTGTGGAGATCCGTTAAGGAAAATTGTTACGCTAACTGTAAAGAGGAGGACCAGTGGCGGCTGGCAGACGATGGGGAAAGACAGCGGGCAGCGATGGGGAATGATAGCTGGCAGTAGCGCATAGTACTTTTTAAAGCAGGGCCGCCCGCCACTCGCCACCCCCATCATCTCCCACGCCGTGGTTTCCTGTCGTCCTCCATCGGTTCCCCTGCCTTTCTCTCGCTCGCCCTCATCGTTCCTTGTCACTCACCATCGCTTTATAATTATATATTTATATTAATTTTTGAAGTTAAAAAACTATGTCAAATAATGTTTTCCGCGCCCAACATATCACATGTTCAGCATGACAAACAGAATAACATTAAATTTTCAAGGTCATCGGAGATGTGGGGTTTCAGCGATATAATTACTACTACTAGAAGCAAACAAGATCCAGTGGAGAAATAACTGTCAGACTACCATAAAAAAACTGCTCCTAAAAACTAAATTAGATTTCTGCACAACTAAAAACAATTGCTTTGGTACCGGTATCCAAAGATTCTTTTTATGTGATTGGTGTCTTTTAATTGTAGGCAAGTTAGAGTTATTAAAAATATTTTTATTCCAATCTTACTAATATCTAAAAAGTTTTCATAATCATTAATGACCGACCCATGGCTTAACCTACTTTTTTTTAGATTCTGACGTTTTCTTTACAATCAGATTAAGTGTCACTAAAAGCGACATTTGACAACTATAGCTGCGTTTTTTTTTCATCTGGATCTGGCTCTGGATCAGGATCAAATGAAAAAAACGATTCAGATTAATCACCGGGATCACGATTTTGGGTTTGAGGAGCTGGAATTCCTGTTTTTGCTAATCTAATAAGAATTGGGGATTAGACGACAGCTTTCGTCAAAGAAAACTCAAAAATAGCCTTCAAAGTTTTGTTTTTTATTAAATCACATAATCAGAAAAACGATTTGATTTATTTTGTTACTATAAATTACTTTTTCTTTGTGTGCTCAGAACCAATCGACTACAAATTTCATTGCTGCCATCATTTCAGACAAGAAAAACTACAGCAGCGACTCTGTTAGAAATTTCCGAACTATTCATCCGACACTAGCACTTCTCGTAGAATTTTTTGTAACCACTTCTTGCGGATCATTGATTCTAATCCAAATGAAAGTGTGGATCACGAGTTGTTGTTGTATGTTAATGTTAAGAGATTGATCCAGATCCTGATCCGATTGAAAAAAACGCAGCTTATAACGCAATACTCACTTCGGGATAAACCTGTGAGACCCTAATGTGTATAAAAAGTGTTAATGGAAATCTAAAATAATGTCTAGTCAGAATGTTATTCGTTTTATTTATTTGCTTTTGTTTACATCGCAAATAAACTTATAGTTTCCAGAAGATTAACATTTATGCTTCATTTTGCCCAAAACAAGAATTGTATTGCAGCTACAGATAATTGGCACCACATTAGTACACCTGACGGAGATACCCTCTTGTGCCATAAAGCTTGATATCAAAGAATTCCTCCCACCAAAGTAGAGAATTTTTCAAACGCAGCCAACTGGGAGTTCAGACCGCGGGACATACCTATATTGCATGAAAATCCTTGCGCTGCCTGCCCAAAATATAAATATATACCGATTGATGTCATCGTTTTAAGGGAACGCCGGCAAGAAAACACCTTCTTCTTACAGCGTGTCAAGTGGACGTTTTAGTGACGGTTGTTTGGCAAAAATAAGAAAGTTAAGTTACGTGCACCTGCCTACCCACTCACGTCCATCACGAGCGTGGGCTGCACCCTCAGAACTAGTAAGTTACTTCAGAGTAAAAAGAGTTCACCCAGCACGCCGGGATCTGGGAGCTTTGCCGAGAAAGAGAAAAACCTGTCAGCGACGCAAGGGAATGGAGGAGACAAACAACTACAACCGAGAAGAGGAGGTGGGGATTCGGTATTGCTGCTGGATCCGGCTATGGAGGAGCAGCGACCAACTTCCATCACGATTTCCGGGTCAAGGTTGAAAAGCTCCCTCAAGTTTGCTTTGGACTTCTGGCGTATAGTCCGCCAGCTGACAATGATCATTAATTCAGGGAGCCAAAGGGGTTCTTGTTTGCGATTTTGTTTTTCGAGAGGACTCTTCGTTTGGACGTATGCGGGCAGCCTGTGGGGTGACGTGCCTGTAGAGTAGATGTTTCACTAGTTGCTGGATGCTCAGGGGGCTACGGGGCGTGTTGGCTCATTTGATCACCCGTCAAGATTTGACCTCCATAGGCACTAAAAGCTCTCGAAAAGCCCTGGGTCATTTTGGAAGCGCTGCTGTAAGATTTGTTTACACAATGCGTGCATATGCATATGGGGACAAATTACAGACTGCAAATCCAGAAGGACGTTGCGGCATCTCGTTTTATTTAGCTTGGAAACGGTCTTTTCTCAACTAATTCCAGTAATTTTCAGTAATTATTTGCGATAGTCATGTTCATACTTGTCTCGTGCTTTTTTGATTGATATCTCTAAAACGGAGGTAAAAACATAAATAAAGCGGCAGTGTTTTAAAATCAATTCAAACGATACGATACCCCAAATTTCATGCGGGTTAAAAGTGTTAAAGATAATCGACAGTGACATACTATACATACAAATAGCGAAATCAGACCAATAGAGTTACTTTTATTTTCCATTTCAACACGGAATCCTAATGAAGGAGAGCAAAAAATGTATTGTATAAAAACAAATTTTTTTCACATTACCAAACAGATATACACTTATTTAAGTCGCTCTAATTAAAAATTTTATTACGATGTAGATATTTTGACAAATAACCTGTAAAATTATATGATGCTGGAGTACGTACATGAATCATCAATATACATACTTACATCTAATATTATATATACTTAATGACTACAATTTTTGGGACTGCGAGGGAATTTTTTGGATTGACTTCAAGGAATCGAATACAGTCGTTAACGTATGCGACGTTTTACTCTGACTTATTAACGCAGTCGCGTCAAAAATGACAATATGCGACAAAATTTCATATTTAATTTGTTACAGAGCAAGTCAAGTCGCCTGACGCCATTGCCTCCAAATGCAATGTACCGCTAAATGATGGTTACAATTGCGTGAACTTGAACTAATCAGCTGATAAACGTTATGTGTCGGCACTTAAGATTTTTGCTTACAATTGGCTTGCAATGTCATTGACCTGGGTGCTTTTTGGTTGGCCGGAACTATTGTCCATGAATTTGAAGTCCATAGAAAACATTTTTTAGGACAGAATAGAGGAAGGAAAGGAATTAACAATTTATCACCAAAATGTTAATGGCCTTAGAACAAAGGTTTCAAACATCCTGACCAATTCTTCAACGACTGACTGTGATATAATAACTGTGACTGAAACCTGGTTATGTCCTTCAATTTTGGACGCGGAATTATTTTCCAACGAATTATGTTGTACAGCTTGATAGGCATCAAGATCAGCTTCACAGCCGTGTTGGAGAGGGTGTCCTTATCGCAATAAGAAATTATCTGCAAGCTGAACCTATTTATGTGGAGGGATCTGACAATTTAAAGTTTCATTGTGTAAAGATCTTCCTCGTTGTACGTCATCGTTCTGTATATCCCTCCCGGATCTTGCAATGCTACCTACGGTAATTATATGGCGGGATCGACGATGTTTTCGATATGTGCAATTCACAAGACAGACTAATTGTCCTCGATGACTTCAATTTGCCGTCGCACTATGATCAACTTGCGTTATTTAGGAGAATAAAACTAGTAAACATTTCTGTGTAACTTACTAGCAATTGGGATTAAAAAGTTTAGCAAGATTTTATCATTTGGGGCTTTTTAAACATAAAATTTAAAAACTTATTGAAAATCACTTTTGAGAAATGCTCGTTATTGGTTCTGAATAATGTATATAAATTGTATTTATATAAATTAGTTTAGAGAATATATTAGTTGCATAAAACACATAACTAAACATACTTTTATAACTCTAGCTCTATTTCTTTATCATCAGAATCTTCTTCCGTTGGATCGAATATATCATCAGAAATCTTAACCAGTGAACTGTGATTGACGAGTATACTCGTCATGTGTATAAATCAGTGACCATTGGCTATTTAAATTGCAATTTTTGAGAAAAACAAAACATATTCTCAAATTTAAAGATATTTAGAATATTTTGAGGCTATGCCGGAATAAAACAAACAAGTAGAAAATATAAACAGTTTGAGATGATCTCATGCGTCCCGGTATGCGCTGGTTGAAGAAGTTTACCAGTTCGCATAATGAATTTATTTATGTGCGATGATAAAGTTTTTTAGATGTTAACCAAAAAATATGAAACTACAAGAACTCTTGTCAGTCTGAAAATAATTTAGATTTTATAAAAGAATTGGAAGCTGTCGGGCAGAGAAAGGGGCTAATTGCATGAATGTCAACAAAAAACCATTTCAAATACAAAGCACATGAACTGAGAGGCACAAAATTTTCTTGGAAATTGTCTCCCTCGGTTTAGTGTTCCAAGAATTCAATCAATTTGTTTACCAAAAATAAGCAAACGATACTGACTATCCCACGATTCATTCAAACATTCATAGAATTATCACGATCTGAGGACAGGTTTTTGTGCATGGCCTTATCTTACCAGCGCAACTTATTCTGTGATTGACGAATATACTCGTCATGGCTCGATGAGGGCACCACAGTTAACAGGTTAAAAGCTCATTACTAAATGCCAGGGTACAAAATGTGAATGCGAATGAGGTTAAAGAAGGTATTGCACTTTTTAAAAATACAAAAAAAATATTAAAATAAAGCGAACTTGTAAACTTTTCCAACCAGTGTATACCGGGACGCATGAGATCATCTCAAACTGTTTATATTTTTTACTTGTTTGTTTTATTCCGGCATAGCCTCAAAATATTCTAAACATCTTTAAATTTGAGAATATGTTTTGTTTTTCTCAAAAATTGCAATAAAAAGCCAATGGTCACTGATTTATACGCATGACGAGTATATTCGTCAGTCACAGTTAACTGGTTAAAATTTGAACTCAATTATTTCAAATTGCTACATAACATCACTAGTCATCAGAACCATATAACCTTAGGATTGAATGTCCTATATATCATTAGACCTTAAGTATTTTTTACTTTAGAGTTGAAACATTTTTCCTAACAAATTAAAACGTTTTTGTTCTTATTGTATAAAAAACATTTATAAAACAATCTAATTTGTATAATAATAAATATTTTATAGTGGTAGCTATAATATCAAGCATCTTTCAAAAATCAAAAATCTTGTTGTTTTCTGTAAAGGAGTTTTTGAAAAGAGGTAAAATATCGAGTTCAATGAAGCTTTATCTTCATCACGAGTACAATTTTTTAAAACTTGAATGTGCTATTTCAATGATGGGTAAGGACTAAGGAGTCTTTAGAATTTAAGTCGTTCTTTAACACGGTCTTCTAGAAAAAAACTTCCACCACAGCCCAGCCTATTATTTCGGTATAAAATTACACCAATTGGAATAAATTTTACGTATATAATATATTATATATTTAGAACTAATCTGATCTAATATTATTACAGACCAAGAACTTTCTCCATATATTTTTATGTTTTAAATCTTAACAATAGTGTTCAAAACAAAACACTTTTCAACATGATTTTGTAATTAAATTGACCAAAAACTTCTGTGACGTGATGACGGGCTCTCTTAACAAACCGTTGCGTCACACATGTATGACGGCTGGTAGCGAACTAGTGAAGACTATAATCCCGCATTATAATCAGAGCTGGATTATAGGTAACGCTAACTCCGCCATGGCGTAGGGCGGCAGATTTCTAAATGGCGGCAAATTTTCGGAGAAATTTACAAAAACTTGAAAAATTAAAAAAATTTTTTGGGAAAATTGACAAACCCAATAGTTAGGAGGAAGGCGAGTACTACACTGCAAATTTAAATTAAATAACATAGTAGATAAAAGCAAGTAACACAGAGTTCCTTAAACCTTAATTCTGTTATTGTTAATGCACCGACCCTATAACCCGGGAAAAATGTGCCCTTATATTTCCATTAAAAGATAATATTTC
Source organism: Dysmachus trigonus (assembly GCA_949715965.1). NCBI lineage: Eukaryota > Metazoa > Arthropoda > Insecta > Diptera > Asilidae > Dysmachus > Dysmachus trigonus. Next base: position 48,498,069 of record OX454321.1, read on the forward strand.
CTCGTATTTTTTAATCTTTGCAGTGTAAAATTAAAGGAGTGTTAAACTAGCTTTAGGCTTTGGCTTTTGGATAAAAGTAAATATCTGGGTTTTTCCAAAAATGATTTTAACTAAAATTGAGCGTTATGCGCAGGAAAAATGAGGTTTTAGATGGGTGATATTGTAGTATACAAACAGGAGACCTTCAACTATAACGTTCCTAAGAGTTATCTTATATTATATTTGGTCCAAATTCGAAGTTTTTGGGGCGGAAAAATATCGGTGGCATACCATCAGTGAAGCTGATAATCCGGCTCTGATTAGAATATTCTCTTACACTACTTTCTTAAGATAAAGGTTTTCTCGAAGAAGTTTTTTTTTCATTTTACTTAGGAAATTTTCTTATACAGGGTGTTCAGAGGTGGGTGGTCAATACTGAAGGGGGTGAAAGGTCAGACCGAGACAAGCAAAAAATCGTATGGGTGGGGGGGGGGGGGGGGGGGGGCATCTCGCACCGTTTGGCAGTTACAGGGTGATTCGTAAATCAGGATTTTGCCTTATATGGGAACCGCTCTTGTATTTCTATCTTTTTTTCTACGCATCGCAGCGGCCCCAAATGATTTTAAAAAATCACTATTTGGAAGCCCTTTCAAAAAAAGTTTACACCACCCCCCTATCCCCAACCCCTTGGCCGCAATCCCCCCTGGAAGTTGAAAAAATTAACTTTTATTTCACGATTTTTCACCTTTCGCCCCACTTTTCTCTGAAATTCATGTTATTAACATACCTACTTTTTATTTTTTTTAAGTTGCCTATCTAATTACCTTTCCAAAAAGGTGCAACATGCCCAGGTAGGAAAAGGATACGAAAATTTATTTACAAAAATCCTTTTACAGAATATCATGATAATTCGAATTTTTAGGAAATTATACTTAAGTTTACTAAAAAATACATTTTGTTCGCTTAAAAACTAATTACAATTAAAACGTTTGTCCTTTAAAAGCTGTTCAAAATGTTCTCCGCTAGTTTCGATGCATGCAAGTAGCCTTCGTTTTATTTCACGTTTGAGGTCTATGGTAGCCAGTCTCTCCCGTATTTTCGTGGCTGCAGTCGCAATCCTGGTAACTAATTCTTCTCTGGTGTTGATTGGTCTTGAGTAAACTTCATCTTTCATCATTCCCCATAAGAAAAAGTCCAGTGGAGTAAGGTTCGGTGACCTAGCAGGCCAAGGAATCGGTCCACCTCGTCCAATCCAGCGCTCTGGGTAATTTTCATTTAACCTTGCCCTAACAATGTTCCCAGTATGCGCAAGTGCTCCGTCGAGCTGTAAATAAATTGCGCTTCTGGTGGCCAGGGGGATGTCCTCCAACAGATCCGGAAGGGTATTCTCCAAAAAGTCCGAGTATAGCTGACTATTCAGCACTTGGGGCAAGATGAGGGGTTCTATCAACTGGTTGCCGATGATGCCAGCCCAGACATTGACACTAAATCTTTGCTGGAAGGACCGACACCTGGTCCTATGTGGGTTCACATCTGACCAGGTGTGGAGGTTGTGGAAGTTTGTGATGCCATCCCGGGTGAATTGCGATTCATCCGTCCACATAATTCGGTCTAGAAACCTTCTGTTTTCGATGTCAGACTCGAACAGCCAAGTGCAAATTGCAATCGTCCTTCGGAATATCCTTCCTGTAGTGCTTGGACCGGGATATAGTGGTATGGATGTAGTCCCTCTCGGTTCACAACGGTCCAAACTTTCCCTGAAGACAAAGCTAACCGTCGTGCGACCTGCCTGATGCTTATTACAGGGCTGTTCCTGACGATGTTGAGGATTTGTTGGTCGGGGTCCGCTGAATCGGCCGATTTTCCTGCTCGCGTTTCTGCTCTGGGGGCGGTTACACTTCCGGTTTCTTTTAACCTTCTGAAAGTCCTTGAAAATACCCTTCTTTTGGGTACCCGGCGATTCGGGAATCTCCTTTGGTATTCTCGTACGGCCTCACTATCATTTCCTTCTACTAAACCGTACACGTAAATTATATCGGCATACTCGTCAACACTGAATTCTGCCATTTTATCTTAATTTTTTCTATTAAACACCCGGTTTTATCGCTTGCTTCTTCAACTGTGGTCAATGTCCTTTCAAACCTACCCATTTTTATACCATAATTCATAGGAGGTATTAGAAACGGAGCGTCAGGATACTTAAGAGTCAATACTGGATATAATAAACTAATAACGCTATTTAACGAGATTACATTTATTATTTTAGTACTTTTTTGCTGAAAAAATAAAAATGTATTACTTGTGTTTCCTAAACAAACATTTCCGAACTTGCTGTCATAAAAATTGTTTACTTAACGATTTTTTTCATTATGGTGCAATAAAGTAATTAGGTACCTGTGAGTATGTTTTAATTTCAGGACTTTTGCAACCCTTTTCTACCTGGGCATGTTGCACCTTTTTGGAAAGGTAATTAGATAGGCAACTTAAAAAAAATAAAAAGTAGGTATGTTAATAACATGAATTTCAGAGAAAAGTGGGGCGAAAGGTGAAAAATCGTGAAATAAAAGTTAATTTTTTCAACTTCCAGGGGGGATTGCGGCCAAGGGGTTGGGGATAGGGGGGTGGTGTAAACTTTTTTTGAAAGGGCTTCCAAATAGTGATTTTTTGAAATCAGTTTGGGGCCGCTGCGATGCGTAGAAAAAAAGATAGAAATACAAGAGCGGTTCCCATATAAGGCAAAATCCTGATTTACGAATCACCCTGTAACTGCCAAACGGTGCGAGATGCCCCCCCCCCACCCATACGATTTTTTGCTTGTCTCGGTCTGACCTTTCACCCCCTTCAGTATTGACCACCCACCTCTGAACACCCTGTATTATTAAAATCTAAATCTAATATAATATGTATGTATATACAAATTTTCGTAAAACTAATTCAGCCTTGACAAAATCAGAAACTTTAACAAATTACTGCCTGATTTAACACTTTTATCTCAACATCCCTAACTTTCTTGTATTGTAGTTCAAGTAAGTTGCCATATCAATTTCTGATCAGCAAACAAATCAAGTACTCACTGCCTGATGCTAAAAATGCCCTTTATTGCTTCAGTGATAAAAATATACAAGGTTACATTTCAAGAAGTTCAGCTAACTCTCCACGAAGGAAAAATATATTAAACAAATTCTTCTCATATATTATTTCTACTCTATGGCAATGTCGACTAAGAGGAAAATTACTTTTAACATTAATCATCTAAGAGACCTTGGGTAGCGCGCCACAACGCACAGGCGGTCTTTAGCTTGAGATTTATTTTGATCGAGAACTTCGATTTACTAATAGAGTAGTTGAGAGATATCTACGCCAAACACTTAATTTTTGGCTCCGTGATTCAATTTCAAAGGTGATTTTTAGATCTCTTCCGAGTGAACAAAATAAACAATTCTTTGCTTGCGTAGGGAAAAAATTGGAACAAACATAAAAGCATTCCTTTAAGTTGTATTTTACGCATTGAGCACAACTTTTGTTCATCACAAAAATGTCTACGATGTATGCGCTATTTTTTTAAACAAAAAAAGAAAAGTATTTTTTGAGACCTTATTTTCGAAGCAAAATTGTAGCTAGTACTATCTAACGATTATTGATAAGATATTTTGGAAGTTATGGAAGTTGCCCATATGTTTAAATATTTAAAGAAACAAACAACATGTATTTTCTATTCGCCTTATTGATAAAATCAAAGAAATCATTGCTGAAAAACAACAAATTGATCATTAGAAAGCTGGCAGAAGACTTGAATATGGCTTATGGATCCGTTCAAAGCACTTTGGTTAGTGATTTGAGCTTCAGACGTGTCGCTGCAAAGCTGGTGCCGAAAGAACTGAATTTCAAGAAAGACATGATTTCGATGGCTGAATCCGATCTAACATTCACGCAACGCATAATTACTGGAGACGAGACGTGGGTTTATGAGTATGACACGCAGTCCAGGCATCAAACGAGTGAATGGCGTTCAACGAATGAGCCCAGAACGAAAAAACCACGTGGTTTTCAGTCGTAGAACAAGGCGGTGCTTACGGTTTTCATGGATTACAACGGTGTTGTGGATCATGGATTCTTGCCGCAAGGTGAGACAGTTAGCAAGGAGTATTATTTCGTACTTAAGAGACGTTTGCGTGAAGCAGTTCGCCAAAAAATACCGGATTTGTGGGCAAACAGCTTGTGGATTTTGCATCATGATAACGCACCGTCGCATAATGCCATCGTTATCCTCAATTTTTTGACCAAGAAGCGAACGAACACCATCCAGCAGCCACCAAATTCGCCTGATTTGGCGCCCTTCGACTTCCTTCGGTCGACTAAAAATTCGCTCTGGGGAACGCGTTTTAGCAGCCAAGAGATAATGGAGAAATCTCTGATGGCTCTGATGGCCATACCGAAAAAGGAGTATCGAAAATATTTCAAGAATTGGGTCAAGCGCTTGAAGATAACAATGTCGATTTTGGTGAATAAAGTTGTATTTTTAATTTTCTGAATAAATCCCTGAAACTTGTTGATCAAGGTGGTATAGTGTTAAACGAGTAAATTACTTTATTATATGACCATAAATTTAAATTTCTTGGGAGAGAAAAGTTTTATGCAATTTAAGTATGAGCAAACAATAATACATCTTGTGATGACGCTTTACGTTCATCCCTTTTAAATTCCCTGCTTTATAGTTGTGAACTTTTTTTTAAATATGTGTGAAAGCAGTAGTTTCTATGACAGATTCAATACTTTTGGAATTATTTTCTGTAAAATTACTGTGGTTGTAGTTAAAGAATATTGTTGTCATAACTACTTACTAATTAATTGATGTAAAAAGAACAAATTGAAGAATTTTCAGGTACGGCGAAGTTTTAAAAGAAATAAGGACACTCAAAAGACTCGTGGAAGGAAGCTTCAAATATGCCACAATACCATAAAAATACTGAATTATTTATACCGAAATTGGTCTCAACAAGAGCATCGGGAATGATAGGTTATTGTGTTTTTGGGCAAAAATTAAATGTTGATCGGAGCGCGCGAAAACCAAAACTTCCCTTTGTTTCTGAAGGTGTCGAGTGGGGTATTAATCGAAAAGTAATGAAATGAATATATTATAAACATGCACACTTGTATGTACTTATATATACATATGAGTTTACCAAACATTAATTCTCCATTTATATACTTCAAATCACGAATATATTCTAATTGGTCATATGATTCATTTTCATCAGACTCAACATGTTGTTATCGATAATTTAAATTCCTTATAATAATTAAAACAGCTCTCTTGCAAAGAGAAATTATTAATTTTTAGAAGAAGCTTTCGTTGAAAGATAAAGGACATTATCTTGAATTCATTACGATAGCATAATTACCTTAATAATCTGTCTATAAAAATTATTGTAAGAAGCGTCTATAGTTTTTTAATAGCAGCTGGTCTTACTTAATCCCCTATCGACCTCGACGGCCGTAAAAAAGTGCTTAGTAAGCATTCATTAATAATATATCACTGATATAGAGAGTAATTAATTTTAATTTTTATAAATTTCCATTCATTTTAACAATTGCTATACACCATATTCGATCTTACCGTCTTGAACTATAAAATTAAGTAGCATTTAAGCAGTAAATTGTAGTTATTACCTAATATTTGTACAAACAAAAAAACAAAGAAAGACGTACTAATCTATAAAGTAATCAGTAGTATGACACCAGTACACACAAATTCTTATTGTTTGATTATAAAATGATTTACCCGTTGTTATAATAGCTACGAAAAATACTATTTATATACATATAATATTCAGATGTACCGATGAAATACACGTAACAAAGTACGTACCCTTATAAATTATGAAATTGTTGGTTATTTCAAAACTTAAATAATATTTGTGAGATTTCCAAAATTTAGAAACATTAATTCTCGCCACCACATTTCTTTTTCTTACCTTTCGTAATTTTTTAAATACCACAAATCATTTTTCAAATATTGATATACCTATAATCTGGAAAATCTTATTATAATCACAAAAACTGATAATTTGAATTCATAGAAGTGTTCACTAAGCATTTTGAACGACTTCGACTTTCCATCCAAAATGGTGGCGATAGTGACCCCAAACACAGAACAAAAAGGACACATGGAGGTAGACACTGCGCAATTCGTTCCTTCTAACAGCGAAAAATCTACATTCGCGTAAAGAACGTGGATGGAAAAAAGAGCTCTTCCCTAAAATCAAAGTGCAAAGCGCTTAGAGCAATCCTGAAGGCGTCCAATCCTAATAAACTCCATTGCACCCAACTAGCAGGAATGGACTTTTCCTGTCGTCATGGGATATCAATCACTCCCCGAAACATTTGCGATGCACAAAATTGAGCCGTGAGAGCACGAACGGCCAATTAAACGAAATTTGTTTTTTAGCGGAAGAGAAAAAATTATTGGGAGAAAGTGTACGGAATGGCAGAACAGTGGGCACACGTCGCACATGAACTGTGATGTATGAGCTCACTCCTCTGATGGAAGTTTCGTCTCGGGCTTCAATTTTGTATCACGCAAAATCGTAGGCGAGACGGAGGGCGGTTCGGAGGGATGCAAGAGGACATCAAAAAAATTAAGCCAAAATATTTACTTCTATAATGAAATAATTAACTTTTCCGGGAGAAAAATAAGACAAACCGAGCCTTGACCGATACAGACTCGTCCTCGACGAACTAGCTGAAGTCTAGTATTTCAGCCCGGGAAATCTTCTTCTTATATTGAAGTGTGGCAGCCATATTTTTGCTTAGATTGTTGCCAAAGAGTTGCGGATAAGGGTTTTTAAGACTTTACCTTTTCACAAACTGGTTCAAATTACTGGATCCTCCAAGGACTTTCCAGCTCAAATGTTATTTTTGGATTTTTGTACTAAGCACTTGCTTTTTTTTCTGGGAGGCTGTTCAAGAGCCCCTGCGATGGAATGTCGCGGATTTGCACAATTTCAATTTTTTTCCCTGAGTCGTTGAAGGAGGTGTAGAGGTGGAAAAACTCCTTGAAATTAAACTACAAATGATAGATTTGATTTCTAAGACGCTTGACGGACTGTGTGATGAATCGGAGCACAGGTAGTCCGGTTTTCTTTGAGAAAATTCACTCGATTCGGACTTTGGGTAAGCAATGGATGATGGCAGTTTGAGCACGAATTTTCCGGGTTTAGTTAGGCGCGAACTTGTTCGAAAATATCATCGGCGCGTTTTATTTTTTTTGCAAGAAGGTAAAACAACTTCGGTGGCGAGATTATAATATTCTTTTATACCGAAACACAGGAAAAAAAGGCGCGTATACACTACCGAAAAATTGCTGAAGAAAAAAAGCAGAACACTGACAGCGACTGGGCTTTTGCAAAGTGGGTTTCTCGACGACGTCGTTGTAGTTGCAAGCAGCGTTCCTCTAGCGGGCTTACAGTACAACCGTATATTCATTCTTTGGAGCTCTTTTAGGGAATCGCTTTTTCGCTTCAGTGTGTTTCCCGTGTAAACATATATCTACTAAGAGTCCAAAGGGAGAGCTCCCATCTTTCACACTATGGGCCATTATTTGAGCGCGTGAATATGGATCGGCGCAGCCGTGCTGGCCCCCTGGCTCCTAGTAACCCCGAAATCCGAGTATCTTGTAAGTTAGTGCAGGGGAAAAGCTCTGCTGTACTCTTCAGGTCCCCGGGTTCCATGTGCTTTCCCCGGTTCACAGACGTTACATTACATGGATCCATCGGCCAGGCTTTTGCCAAACTAACTTTTCCAGCTTTTCACCGACATAATGGGGCTGACCCCACGGTAGTGTTGGTGAGCAGAAAATCCAATCGATTTTTCACTTAAAAATGGTTTTCGACGTGCGCAATGGCCACGTCTGCTGATGCAAGCGAGCAATTGTTATCTCTGGAAGAGTATCAACAATACACACACGGGCCATCCTTTGTTTTCCTTTTCGATTTTGAGGCTGGTTTTTTAGTCACAAAAATTGACTTTTTGGCAACGGAAACGTGTTTTATTTCCGAAGTCCTTTTCAATTTAAACTCCGTCATCTCTGGCAATTTAAGGCATTTCCGTGTGGATCTCTAGGTCCCTGCCCAACTTGGGAAGAAACATGGACGGCACAGAACAGTATTCGCTGAACAACGCGTTGAGGAGCCCCACTGGGAAATTCCTCTTGAATTGATTTAAAGAAAGTCGCGTGTAAAAGGACACAGTATTTTAAGGCGCCGTAATTGTTTACATCCTTATTTCATTCAGTAGTACGTCGCATAAATCAAGATTTCCCTTTAACCCACCAGATTTCTCGCAATATCAACTTTTCAGCAAAGTGCCAGTCTAATTCAGACTATCAGGCAGAAGGGAAACGTGTCCTGTTCATTATGTTATCTGATAGCACATTTATCACTTATTCTGCAGAAGGAAAGAAGGGAAGGAATTGAGAAGGCGCATTTAGTCCTTGGAAAACTTTTTATATTGTTACGACGAGAACCTTTTCTTTAGTAGAGCCTTTTATAGGCTTGTTGCGGGGAACTTTATTTAGTTTCGAGCCATCAGAATGTACCTTATTCTGAGGCATGTAACTGTTGAAAAACTTACTGCGAGGCATATTTATCAATTAATAACCACAATAAGCAGCTCAATCTTAAGTTATTCCAAATAACATGAACACCTTTAGATAACGCAGAGTTGAACTGTCGGGAATTGTTCTCAGTTTTTTATATTATTCATCGTGCGATGCAGAGAAAGATTATGTACAATAAAATATTAAAAAAATAGAACTGTTAAGATTATAAAGCAAGAAAGAAGAAACAAATTCAAAAAAAAAAAAAAAAATAATAATAGTACCTAATATGTTTTTTTTTTGTGCTTCCTTTCTATTTCATAGTTTTTTTGTAGGAAAATGATAGAAAAGCCTTTCCAACGGAATTTTGTATCCAACGTGCTTTGAGGGAAAATTAATGTAAATGCGATTGCTTGAAAAAATATATTTTTTCCTACATATAAAGCAAGTTTGTTGTTTAGGATTTTTTTGATTCATTAAAATTCATCAATTCTATTAGCGATTTACAACCGATTTTTGTATAAAAACAATTTTACCCTCAAACTAACGTCATTTTGTTTTTATAAATATTTCGACAAAATCCTACGTAGTTTACTAGAGAATATTATTATTATGTTACAGTTAAAATTTCAGATCCATCGGTAAAAAATTGTAAGCATTAGACTAGAAGTACGCTAAGGAAGATCACAAAAAAAAGGGATTCAACTGTAACACCTACCGCAGTCTGGATTCGTATCTAAAAATTTGTTACAATTTTTTTTTAGGTAGGGATAAGTGGGGCAGATTCACACAAGGAGCACCTACACTGAATGTATCTGAAGTTAGGCGCGGAGCAAAAGAATGGAGTTAGTGTGTGTGCGTAGTACTTAAGTGTGTGTACTGACTAGTGAAGTTTGACAGCAATCGCCGCGGAAAGCGCATATTTGCAACACGGAACGTGTTTTTTTGTAATATCATAACCTTGCTTTAGACGTATTTTGTGACTAGTTACTGTTGTTTAGATTAGTCACTGCTATTTAATATTAATCATAATATCATTGAGTTAATGATTTGATTTGTAAATTATCCTACATGAACACAGGTTTTTTTTTGCATATTTCTTTATCAATTAAAATGTGATGGGGTAGATTCATGCCCAAGTACAAGGAGCACATTCATACTGTATAAATGTTCTACTTGCACTTGTGTTTTTTCGCAATTTAATGATACCTATCAAATTTTGTTACACAAAACGATCATGGTTAGAAATTATAAGAAGTGGGGAGGTTAATGAAGAGGGATCAGTTGATTTATCAGACATAGTGATGATACTACCAGATCCTAAGTTAGCTATCACATCTAGAACATCCAATATTTTCTATTTTAACCCATTAATGCGCAAAACAAGGATTTTGTGCACGCAAGTTCAATTTATACGATTCGAATAGCAAATTGGGGCGATTTTCTTCCAAATTCGTATATAAGGGGTTTTTGGGGGTGCTCTTTCAGAATCTGGCATTTGTTTTGCATAAAAGCTTGAAAAATCCTATTATTTTTTGGGTTTTGTCAAAAAAAGTGCTCATTTTTTTGGTCATTTTTCTTTTCAAAGTCGATTATCTTGTCGTTGCTGCTATCGAATGATCGTATAACCACCAGAAATCGCGGTCCGAATGTCTAAACTTTCTCAAACCATGGTTTTGAAAGTTTTTTTGCTTTAGTTTTTGTAAAATGGCCATTTTGTGCAGCGATTTTTTTATACGAAAAGGATCAACTTTACAAAAACAAATTATAGAAAAGAAAATGGGTTAATATTGATCTCCCTTTTTTTAATGTGCAGTAATGTTAGTTTTCGTAAGGATTTATCTTTATGTTAACTAGATTTTAAGATTGTTGTGGTAATTAATAACTTATAAGCAATAATTTCGTACATTTAATGATATGAACTATTTAAGCTGAATATGATTATAATTAATAACGTCAATTTAACTACAACTTAAATGCCTTTGGTACATAACCATATATGTAACCTAAAGGCTGCTAAATCACACTATATTCACTAGTCGTTAGTCATGTACATTTTATGAAAATTTTATTTTCTGCTAGCTAGTTCGATGCTAGTTGTACCTTTTTGGAAAGGTAATTAGATAGGCAACTTAAAAAAAATAAAAAGTAGGTATGTTAATAACATGAATTTCGGAGAAAAGTGGGGCGAAAGGTGAAAAATCGTGAAATAAAAGTTAATTTTTTCAACTTGCAGGGGGGATTATGGCCAAGGCGTTGGGGATAGGGGGGTGGTATTTACCATTTTGGAAAGGGTTTCGAAATAGTAATTTTTTGAGATCGGTTTGGGGCCGCTGCGATGCAGCTGATTTACGAATCACCCTGTAACTGCCAAACGGTGCGAGATGCCCCCCGGGCACATCTCAAATTCGCAAAACTCGTAGGGATCGGTTCCCTATTACACCAATGTTTAGTTACCTAGAGTTAAGACGCCGCACAATGTGGTATGTTAAAGATCTAGCGGGACAATAATCATTTTTAGTACTTGTCTGAATAAATTTAACAGTTATGTGACTTTTCTAAGAAATCGCGCCGAACAAAAGATGGAGAAGGGTTGCAACGGCCGCCTATATGCATTGTCCCAACATGTGCACTCTTAATTTTCTGAGTTCGCTGGATCAATCAATTTCTGTACGTTAGTGGGGATTTTGTGTTGCTATCCTTTTCAAATGAATCTCGAGGTAAGTTTACACATTCTTTTTTTTTTCATTATTGTGTTAATTTAATCGTGAGATCCATGAGAATAGATCAGCTTTGTTTTTAGTCACAAAATATGACTATAACAAATTGCACTTGAGGTTTAGTTTATTATTTCGCATTATTCCGATCACATGTTATATTATTATGGCAGAGCAACTGTTAGGCTTTATGAAACATGAGAATTTGTTTGAGAAAGTTTGTGACACTCATACATGTTTTTCGTATTTTTAGAATGACCTCACAAATTTCGCGATGTTAATTTTTCGTTGTTTGGTTTGAAAATTTAAAATAAACGAGGATGGTTGTCTTCTTACACCATATTCAAGAAGAACTTGGTGACCCGAGGTTCAAATAGGTTCTTGTATGTTGGAGAATGTAGTAGAAAGTGCCAGAATGACCTAGAATGTTCGAAAATGCTTCAGTATGTTCCAGAATTTTCCAAAAGGTTCAAGAATGTTGTAAAATGTTTCAGAACTATCTAGAATGCTGAAGAATCTTATAGAATCCTTCAAAAGCTTCGCTCAGGCTCCATAATATTTTAGAATCTTCCAAAAGTTTCAAGAATGTTTCAGTATATACTAGAATGTTTAAAAATGTGACATAAAATTGCTATGCATGGGATTTGTGGTCGTTTATTTCGGATTTGCTATTGAAAATTTCGAAATACAATATGACACAATCAACGTGACGACCAACATTTCTTAATTTTAAAAAATAGCTATTTCTAAAAAAATATTATACACGGAATTCGAAAAGCTCCTTTATGTATTTATCTTTTACCTAAAAAAACATTTACAAGCGACTGCCGAAGCGTCATTTGACCATGTGCAAAACGTCCTCAAACGCGGAGTCATTTACCTGGTGAAAAACTTAATTTTTTGCTGAACAACAACACAGCTAAATGTTAAATGCAAAACTGCACTATAAAAAATCTAATTGCTCAGATCCGTCGTTGTCTCGTGAATCGTAAAAAACGCAGACGAATTGCGTAAAATCAGTCGAAATAGACGCGAGCAGCTCCAGACATAATCCTACAAGAGCTCACCATGAGGTAGGAAACCAGTCTCTGACGCGCAAATGGCTGTAATAAGATTTTATTTTTCTGAAAGGCATATTTTTTTCTTATTTTACACTCCAAACTTTATCGTGGGTACCAAGCCAACCAACCCATCCATCACGGACGGTTTCATTGCTGATGAACGAAAGCGCGCTTCCCAGCAGATGGAACTTCGTCGGTCAGACCTTGCCGGCGTTTAACTTTCAGTTTTAGTTGAAAACTTTACGGCAAAGCAAAGCGAGCAGTTTATTTTATTTGGTTTTTCTCTTGTCAGTTATATTAGATTTCCGTACTAGCCTATTCGTCATCTGAAGTGCCAAGAATACGCAGACGACGAAGACGACATCATGACCGAAGTAGCCTGCATCCTGCTCATTTGCCCCTGGCTCTTGTTCATACTACTCGTGATGTTGGCAATGGCTTCTATTTGAATCAAATTTAATTTTAATTTAATGTTAACAGTAAATTTATTGTATATTATTTTCAGTTGCAATAAATTGTGATTACATTTTTCTTTTTGAGTCTTATTTGTTTACAACCCCTTCCAAACGGCCCTGAGAGACACCAAAACATGAAGCGTCCACGAGCTTTTCTCTTTAAACATTCACCCTTAACCTTGAACCAATGTTACCATGATAAGGGCTATCTGCTATTTCTATCGGCACGAGTAACACTCGATATTCTTCTTGGGGTTAGATGGGACCATAATGTTCGATATGTGCTGACGCATATATATTAACATATCTCTGGATAATAAAAAATAGAAGAAAAATTATACACCTGTCTCCTCATAGTGCGTGACCGGTGGTCATTTAAAGAATTCTTCTTCGTTTGCACAGGCATACTTTTGGTGGCGTAAAAACACATTCTTTAAGGACAAAACGTATTTTGCGCCGTTGACTAGAATAAGGCAATGTAATAAAAATAAGGAAGGGCAATGTTTCCAATAAGTGTATCGTAATAACTACTATTTGTTTATGCCATAAGTTAGGCTTAGGTGAAACTATGTGGGAAAATAAACAATCATTTGCTTTTATATTATGTGACATCGTACTACCCTTGAAACGATTTTTATAAAATGTATACAATTCACAAAGACGATTTTTATAATATATTCAGTAACTGATACCAACTTCATTAAAATGAAAAAATACATATATTATGGGTATTCACTTAACGAAATAAACGCGAGTTAATCAAATACTTTTACTTAGAGCACATTAACACAAACATTTTATATGAACAATTTCTTACTTGAGTGAAAATACTGTATGCTTTTACACGCTTTACTAGTGAGTACCCTTATTATAAATTTATTCATGTACTGAATTCCACCGCTATCTTACTTAATGTTTCGGTATGACGTAGCAAACACTATACTATCAGGAGTCTAAATGGAACCACCTTTTTTTTTTTTTAATTTCATTCCCAAGCTTTTCAAACGATATGAAATGGCTTGTTGAGTAACGCCCAATGAATTTGCAAGTTCTTTTTACGTTTGACATGAATCTTTATCTAGTAATTCCTCCAATTCTTCAAATTCTTTCACCAGTCCAGGATGCTCCTTGTCTTCGCTGATAAAAAATTCAAAAATATACTTATATAATGATGAGTTATTGACAGATGGCTAACCTTACCATGTGACGTTTATGACCTCAAATTTTTCACCAGCAAAACAGCGGTTTTGCATTTGTACTCCTAAAATCTGCTAATATTAAAATACCATAATTCTTCCTCTGCTGAGGTAGACAACCATTTTACTGCCAGTACATAGAAAAATATCAGAAAGAAGCTTATTGGAATTATCATGCCAGGTGATAGGTCATTTTTTCTGTTTTACAGTGTAAGTTTTGAAGGAAATTACAGGCTGTCCCAAAAGTAGTTGCTGAAACTAATCGACTGTCATTTTCTAGCGTTTGCAGTTTTTCAAAAAACATTAATAAGTTTGAAAGAGAAAAGATGGGGATTTTATTTGAGTATATATAAAGTACAAACGGGAGCTTTTGTATAGAAATATTTCATTATTTACCTTTAAAAATATTGAACTTTACAACTTTTTTTAATTCTTGCTTCCCGGGAATGATTAATGGATGGGAAATCGGCCTGATTAGATTCAAAATAATCACAAAAACTTTGTGGACTGTTGTTTTTAAAATTTAAGGTTCTGGTACACCCTACACGAAGATGGTATAGTTCTTTTATTTCCAATTCTATATACCAAAGCTACTAGCGAAAGTAACCCTCTCATGGCGGCGGTAATTTGCGTCATCTCATTAAATCCACACTAGGAGGTGGAGTTTATCGCAAAAGTAGAGCCCGGAAAGATGGCAGCTTATGCAAGTAACGAGTTTATTCACATTGCTGAGTGGCACTTTCAAAAGTTGCCATCGTGTCGAAGACTAGATACCACCGGAAGGCTCAGTCAGCTAAATAATGCGACACGCTGAACAGCCCCAGTGCAATTGCAGCAGCGGCAGGAAATTTACGTTCGGAATATTGTCACAAAAGTAAGACACTCCGCATCTCACGTTCCCCAGCACCAAGGCAGGAGGAGCAAACGGGCCGGATTAGATGAGTATGCCAGCCGTCGACGACGTGCAGTGAAATATCGGACAGAGGTCCATGATCGCATTTACCCGAATATGCATGCAATCGGTGATCTCTTTACCCGTTGGACGTGGATAATCCAAACCCGAGCGATTATAATCAATCGATGACAATGTTGTGCACCAACCTACCATAATGACGACTACAGTTGCGATATCGACGACGATAGCATTCTTGCTGTGCAGGTTGGTGCTGAGGCGCTGCGGTTGTCTGTCCCCTCCGATGGAGCCACTTCCAAGATTGCATTATCCCGGTGGATGACGCGGCGGGGGCGAAATATATTTTTCGTGGCATTAAATTACCCGCCCCGTGCTCAAAGACTGTTCAAAGTCAACACAGCGCAGAGCTTCTTCAGCCTTTTATTTTTCCCTCAGAATCCTTTGAACTCTGGCACGGATCTGGGGAGGGGTTGCGAAACGAGGTCGCATGCCTGCCTTCTGCTAAAAATAAGCGACGACTCGACAAATATGAGCTCATCACAAAAACTTGCAGTTTCTCTGCATTTCTTGTCGTGAATAATTTATGCATTGTTTTGTAAAGACAATGCCGCTCCCAGTGCGAGCCACTTTCGAAAGAAAATGCAAGGCGACGACAGTAATCGCGACCATTCAAAAAAGAGAACTTACAAAAGCACCTTTTGCGCCTTTAGAATTCAGTCCTTTTGTATCTCGTCCTGGGTCTATGTCTAAAAACAGATGCCTCACAAAAAACCCAAAAGATTTCGGAGTGATCTCATTAATGGAAGCATACCCAACTATTCTAAGAATCTATGTATGCCGCCAATTGGCAACCTGTTAAGAATTTGCGTTGAAGAGTTGTCTCAACCTTTTATTTCGCGTCATACTCTACCTACTGATAAAAAATAAGCGTGTTTTCTCAGATTTATTTACAGAAAGATCATTACCAAAGCAGACGACCGTTATTATTATAGTTGAGCCCGTAATTTAAATCGAAACAGAACAACTTAATTTCCCCACAACCTAAATTTCCAAAAATCGATTTTCCCACAGAAATTGTAAAATTTTATCTCACAGGTCGTGATAAGCCGGTCAACGAACTAGTGCACTATCACCTTTTTCACCTGAGTACGTCACGACACTACGTAAGCAAAAGTTCATTTATGACCTGGCAGTCGATCATAGATCTTGAACGGGCAAAGAACGATTTGATAAAATCTAAATCTTATCGGTTTTGTTGACAATTAAATATTCTTATACTAAAAGCTTGTCCGGTTTATAAATAAAGTTGTTGTAAAGTAAAACTGTTCGCTTTTTCCTTTGGCAAGATCCTCCACCACCGTTTATCCAGTTAATTATTAATAATTAATTATTGCTTTTTTAACAATTCTCTACATGGTGAATAAAAGTCTTTGTCGCGCGACTGTTTAATTTGCGGCCGGATGTTTTTGAGCTTAACTTGTTTGGCGAAGCTTCTTCGTCTGTTTACCTTTGGATGCAAGAAATGGCAAACAAAATCAATTGTGTGGAAACTTTCTCTACGCTCAGCAGAGGTTTTTATTTGTGGCTTTAGGGAATTTCAATTGTTAGTTCTGTTCGTACGAAGGAACTGCCGAAATTTGGTGGGAAGATTATTTTTAAGCTGTTGTAGATATTTTCCGATAATAACGACCTTAAGCGCTAAAAGGATTATATAGTTTGGAAAATTTCAACATCATTTAAGAGGCTTCAGTTATAATATTTTCGTTAGTTGTTATGGTTAAAGACTTGAATAATGTACCATTATTTTTCCACGCTATTGATTCCTAGCAATAAGAAATAAAACAATACCATTATATTACATCTTCTTTGTCTATTTTTTCGACAAGACGGGAATACAAATTAAATATCCACTCATATTAGGGAGTCTTAATAGCTCGGTTGGTAGCGTGACGCGTTGGCTGCCAGCCAGCAGGGCACTAAGAGCAGTGGCCGGTCCTCAGGGTGTTCCAGGCATTCGGCGCACATCCAAAATTTCTTTTAAAAATCAATTTTTTATCACGTATAAACTGCAAAATAAAATCTGCTGCAGCACTCAGATTTGAGTTTCTATGCAGAAAATATACAAAATGTGGGGCGTTGGGCGATTCACACAGCACCTTACGAACGCGACGTCAACAAAAAAGAGTATCGGATAAAATAAAGAGCTATCATTCAGAAACGATCAACGAGCCTTCGCTGTATCGTTTTTCTGTACTGTATTGCCCACTCTCCAATGGGCAAACCAACCACGAACCAACCAACCAAAATGCTGCTACCTTTTCCTTCCCATTGCAAAATGAATTTCCCGTCTCGCTCGCGTTTTGGTTGGCATGCTCTAGCTTTTCGTTTGTATTGGTTAAACCATTAGAACTGCCTGATGAAATTAAGCCGATTTTTAGTACTGGTTCTGAGTCTAGATACATATTTAATACCTGAAAACGGCCAAATCTTAAGAAAAAGTGAGGTTAAAGTGTTTAAAAAATTGGCGCCAAAAGTGAAGAAGCATTTTTAAGCGGAAATTGCATTTATTTGTAAGTACAAAAGGATGAAATTTATAAACATCCTTATTCACAAATTACGAAATATAAATTTCTTCCTGTTCCATTTCACTTCTGATCAAAACAAGCAGAACGTTTTACATCTCACATCTACATTGATAAAGATGTGTACGAACGCATTTTGTCAGCCAACTGGTAAGTGGTTGGTTCGTGGTTGGCTTGCCCATTGGAGAGTAGGCATAATTGTTTTTTATTCTCTTAGTTGGACTGATCCATTTCCCACTCAAATTAAATTGAGTAAAGTTCGGTTGAAAGTGGTGCGATGAAAGTAGAGAACCAAGACTCCAAACTTTGATTGAGAGTTGTACCTACTTGCGCGTTTTGTTAAATATTTTTCATAAGATCTTTGCACTTACTTTATGTACTTTTTGATGTCCTTCAATTTAAACATTTAAATATTTGCCGCAAAACCCCTATGTACCAATTTTCATGAAAATCGCTTCAAATTTAAAATTTTCAGCCGCCATCTTGGATCCGCCATTTTGAAACCCTATGTATTATCCGAAAAAAAAATTATCCTATATGTTAAGTTGGAATATGTACTACCTTCGGACAAAAAATATCGATGCAAACGTTTAGGCATCATTGAGCAACAAACAAACAAACTTTCATTGTTATACTATATATATATATAGGGGTATACTTATCGTGATCATCATATTTGTATCAAAATTAAAATATTAGTACACGTTAAGCTAAAACTGGCATTTTTCTTGGACTCCACCAGAAAGTCTTTTACCCGGCCTTTACGCGGGTCAGTTTTACTACCACTGACGTTGAAGTTGACTCGTGTAAATACCATTTATTTTCGAAAAAAAAACAACTTGTCAGTGCTAACTAGTTAGTAAATGCCAATTTGGTTAAAAAAAGACTTCAAAGGTTATGATAAAATAAAATTAAAAAGCCTTCGGAAGCACATACACACGACATGACAACAAATAAACTGACATGCCAGTTTGCCGAACGCAAACAAGTCAGTGAAAGTAGTTTTCACAATCGAAATCAGTGGTGACTGCCAGTACAACTGACCCATGTAAGAGCCGGGTTAGTTCAACTGTATATTATCTGGCGAACTAATGGAATTTCTGGTGCAGTCCAAGACAAACGTGCACTGGATGTACTGGAAAAGATCTGTACACTATACGAATTCTCTTTTTTCTTCGCATAACGACATCAATAATTTAAAAATGAAGCATAAGTATTTTTGGTTTTTTCTTCTGCTCTTATTATGTGTATGTATATCGAGGAATAAATATTATTATATATATATAACTGATATACTTGTCACATATTATATATATCAACGAACCCTGGGTATTTTCACTTTAACATGGATTTCTGTTTTTTAGTTGGTCCTATTTATGCGCAAAATATGCCAATATATGTTTTGGAAAGTTTGTAAAGGGAGTTTTTTAGCTCAGATAGGGATAACTATCAATTCCAGATGTCATTCTGATTGATGAACGGTTAAGAGTTATCTAAATTTATAGTCGGTTCGCGAGACTTATAGACGAATTCGTGATTTTTATGATGCAAATAATCGTCCCTCATTTTTGGTTGAATCGGTTTGTTAATAAGCAAAAATGTCGCTTCTCGACACCAATCCAAAAGAGACTCTAGAGACCACATCACATCCAGAAAAATTCACCATTTGGTGCGGTTGACACGGTTGTGGTATCAATGGTCATTATTTCTTTAAAAATAAAGCAGGGCGTCGCGTTGTGGTCAATAAAGATCGTTACCAGACCATGATAAAAAAATATTTCTTTGAAAATGTGGAATTCATTGGTCCTGACGAAATTTGGTTTCAACAGGATGGCGCTACGTGTCATCGATTTATTGATATCACGATTTGGCGATCAGGCCAAAATTCCTTCCAAAATGACGGCTAAGAATAATTTTTTGTCTGTCGTCTCCGACGCGAGGTCCAAAAGTTCTCCACTTGTCGCACATTAACCATTGATCGGAAACAGAAAAATTAAATTGTTTTCTTTTTATAACATATTAACAGGAAGGATACACCTATAACACTAAAATTCAATATAAAATAAGAATTTGAAAAATAAGTTAGAATTTTGAGCTATTTTCTCGACATATTTGACCACCAAAAAGTATTTTATTAACGCGAAATATCTGAAATTTTAGATTCATCCTTCCGATAATAATGTAGCGAAAAACCTCTCAAATTTTCAGGCAAATCGGTCAATAACATTTTGAGGTACGACACCGACACGGTTATGTTAAAAATTTAAAACAATAAAATTGTTTTATCACCCTCTAAAATATTTTTAAAATATGACTCTCGAAATCAGTTGTTTACATGGACTTCCCCCCTTAATAAACGCCCTTTACTAGTTAACAATTACATACTACTATTAAAAAAAAAAATGCAAGACTTTTCCCATTCAAATCGGGCGAGCTTATTTAAACGACTAGGTTTTTTTCTTTCTCATCTGATATGAAATTTTATGCCAATATCTTCAGTAGTTAATGCTTGTTTACTTTCATCTAAAAAGAGTGCATTTTTCGATTTTTAAAATGAGTAACAAAGTTCAGCAAGGAAGTTGACATTGCCACATCACGCGACATCGAGTGAAGCGGCCTATGACGCTGTGGCTGGCATTTTGGCTTGGCAATAATGTACGTGCTAAGCAAATATCGTTTTCGTCGATACAATCGATTTTGAAAGACCTTTTGGACCTCAGACGCGTTGCATCTTGTTTGCCTCCAAAAACACTAAATTTTTTCGAAAAATAGCATCGAGTTAATGTCTGTGAAACAATGGTGTCTGACTACCAAATCTTCATCAACCGCCCTATTCGCCTTATTTAGCTCCGTCTGACTCCTGGCTATTCCCGAAACTCAAAACACTGTTCTGAGGACATAATTTTGAGAGTTTTGAAATGAATTCTGGAAATCGACTTCAACAACTGTTTCGAAGACTGGAAACACGTTGACATATGTGTATTGTATCCGGAGAGGACAACTTTGAAGAGGATGCAATAAATTTGGAAGAATAACAAGCCGTTTGTGTTTTATTTAAAAAGTCTTAAAATTGTTTGGTAACATTAGTACATCGTCGGTGCTTTCTGAAAGGTACTCTCTTAGAAGTTCATATATTAATGCACCTCACCTATATAATATATATAACCTTCCATCGCCGCAGAAATCACTGCCAAAAATGCAGATCGCCCTAAGATTCAACAGCATACATTCCATAAATCACCCTTCTTCCTGAAGCTCTCGAAAACTAGAAAATCATACATCTGTCGCCGCCGAAAGAAGTTTTTTTTTCTTTGATATAACAACATTTTCTATTTATTTTCTACTTTTCCGCTAGGTGATTATTTGAATTATTTATTTTTCGGAATCTAAATATTTTTCGAAATTCGCATATTTAACTCTTCTCCATACCCAAAAGATGCTGCAGAATACAACAAAGAATTATAATAAAAAGGAAGAAAAATCACGACAATGGTAAATATTTGTCCAAACGACAAAACTTTGTCTTCTTTTAATATTTACAAAGTGTCTTCAGTGTGCACGACCGAGTTTTCTTTGTGAACAGGCCACCGTCAGTATTTTTGTAAAGTATCGGTTTGTTCAACTTCATACTCCCTAGAAAGGAGAACGATGAACTCTAGCTATTTGGAAACAAAATAATTCTTCACATAACTGTGGGAATAAAAATTTAGTTTGATAATCGTTTATACAAATAAGAGCATCGTGACATAGGTGGCATAGGTGTACTTTTACGATCTGTTTATTTTCCATGGCTCCAAGTGCGTTGAGTGAGCGAGCAATTTTAGACAACTTCACCCCCATTTATGCAAAATGTTAATTAGAAAAATAAAAGTGACCAGATGAGGATATAAACAGCAATCAATTTAGAAAGGCGAATGGGAGCTGAAAGTTGGCAATTAGCACCTTCATCGCAATTACCGAGGAAGAAAACTATAAATTACCGTCCAGCTGCGGGATAATCAGGGAAGGACTTTTCATGGTTAATCAAAAGCAGACCTTGGTCGCGAATATCTAAAATTTCTCCCACATTTTTCTTGCCGATTGCTAGGTTAGAAGTGTTAATCTGCAGTGCAGATAAATTGAACTTGCAGATAGCAATCGCCTTGCCAGCTTGAAATGGAATTATTAAAGCGGCAGTATTTATCTTGAAAAGGTCGCATTGCCATACATGATTTTTATAAAAAATCAAGTACGTGAAACATTCACTGTGTAACCTTGATTTACGATTAAGGGGTTATATACAGTCAGGAGGCCCAAAAAAGTAGTTTTTTCAAGAATTTTTCTTGAGATGAACTTTTAAGATATTAATGTAAAAATTTGTATATATATTATGGTAACTCTTGAATGTATTTTAATGTTTTTTATTTGCAAAAATAATTATTTTAAAAGATGCTACAGCTGATCCCCGGTTACTACTTAAAAAAAGGCGTGTTGCGGTGAGAACGATATCTCTGGACTGGATCCAAAACGAAAAAACCAAAAATATTTCGTTAATATATTGTCTTGTCTTGTAATTATCGAAGGAATGAGCAAAATAAGTTTTTTTGACAAAGTGGCGGATTCTTAAAAAAAAACCGATTTTTAACAAAAATTTTGACCTTAAATTGTTTATAAAATAGAAAATATTTATCGGTGAGAAAAATACTTCCATTAATTACTAAAAAGTATACTTAAAAAGCTTGTGTTAAAATTTGAAACTGATCAGTTCAGCCGTTTCCGAGAAATCTTGCATTACTATTACCCTATTTCATGCCGTAAATTTGAAAAATAAAATTATGACTGTTAAAAGAATAAAAATGAAGTTAATGTATTTATAGTATGTGACGTTACATTTGCCGCTATTTCCTTTTGCTTTTTATTTGTCTTATCAAAATTATATGACATAAATTGGAGACATTTTGTTAGATCTTGTTGTATACACGTTACTGTATGCGCTACTCCCATGTTTTAAAAGTATCAAATCAAGCATACCATGTATTGTATATTGACATAAGGTTTAACGTGCTGTTACAAGCTAGACCATGGCGACTTTAGGTTTAATGTCCTACTGCTTAGGCACGGAGGATTCCGTCTATTTACTTGCACTGCATCATATCAACCAATTGAGAGTTTAACAAATCCACAGAGTAGTTATACGATTAGTTTGCGCTTTTGTCGGTCCTCATGTCACTGGCATGCAAATAGAGAATGCGGCCGAGTGGCCTGTACAGTGTACACATATCCTAAAGTCCGATGAGTCAACTTAGCACCAGACTGGCTGCAGTGAGACAGCTGAACCACTCTGGCTATTATCGTGGAGACCTCGACACGCTCGAATTGAAAATATTACACTTGCAGCAATGGACTGCTCATATGCAAATCACGCAGATAATGCGTAAGGCCTTTTGTCGCCCTGATGTGTCCAAAGGCAATTCATGGTTTGTTTTGTATAACCAAAAGAAAATTAGAAAGTAACTGAGATGATTATTATTTCCATGAGGAAATTATCAAAATTTTGTAACGCTGGATTGCATAAAAATACGTTGCAAAACTGCTGTATGTGCGGTGGCCGGTGCACGAAGCTACCATGTTCTATTATACCCCGGTGTCAGCAGCTCATTTCTAGTCATTGCAAATCGCTCAATGCTGTCTTTTCGTTCGACAACTGAATACAAAATGCTCGTTATGAAAGGAAAGAGGGATAATGGAAGATGATAATAAAAATATGATTAGCCTGCTTCGGCACTGCTACTTAAACACGAGCACTTTGGATCAAAGGTAACCCTTTCATGAAAATAGCTCAAGAGTAATACACTGGTGGTCAAAATAATAGGTGCGAAAACTGGAAGTACCTTCACTAATACAATTTGTTTGTTAGCTCTTCTCATCTCATTTCGTTTATCTTGTTTTATCGTTATTAAAGCCATGCCTCATTTAAATAAACATACATCAATAAAACACTAAAATAATTACTTTATTGACATTAGCAGAGCAATAAGTCACTGAATGCAGTGAGCAGTTGGTCAAAAAAAAGGTCTGCTTAAAAAATTATAGCATTTTTAAAGGAATTTGCAAGATTTGAAAACAAATTTCTTCATGGGGAGGTCTACAAAATTAAAAATATTCATATTAAAAAATATCACTGCGAAAATCTTAACTAGATGGGCAGAAATGTGCATTGTACGGCAGAAGAGTGCCGTTTGGTAAGAAAATTAAAAAATGAGGGAAAACCTACAAATTTAATGCCGACGCCGACGTCTTAGGTCGTCCCCAGAATTTTATTACAAACGCAATAAAGCCTAAAAGAACACAGAAAACCAAGGACGATTTGCGCAGCTACGGGAAACGAAGTCATCACAAGAACTATTAGCAGAAGATTACAAAGGGCGAATCTACCAGGAGGAATTGATAGAAGACTTTCTTTGCTTCGTGCAAAAAATTTGAAGGCAAGAAAAGATTTTGCCATTAGCCTCAGAGATTGCCATATAAGCTCCATAAAGCCCAGCTCCTCACTGATAAAGACAAACAAGTACGACTTCAAAGATATCGCGACAATTGCAGCGTCGAGCAACAGTTCTCACTTGGAACGGATTTTTTTCACTGATGAAAAGTTGTTCACTATGGAACAAGCCAACAATCGCCAAAATGACAGGATCTGATTCATGGAGGCTCCAGGATCATCATCCGTTGTCGTACACTGCCAAAATCCCCAACTTGTTCTGGTGTGGAGCGGAATTTGCGCCAGCGGTAAGATACCTCCGGTTTTCGTTGATGGGGGGTTCAAAATCAATAAAGAAGTGTACCAACGCAACATTTTGGAAACCACGGTACTTCCGTGGGCCCAGCAGCATTTCGGCGACGAGGATTGGACATTCCAACAAGATTCTGCACCGACCCACAGGGAAAAATCCACTCAAGAGTCCTGCAGGAGCAATTTTCCGAGTTTCATCTCATCTGTGGAATGGCCCCCCTACTCGCCGGATTTGAACCCAATGGACTACAGCGTGTGATCGATTTTGGAATCCAGGCCTTTTGCTAAGCCAAACAAAAGTTTAGAGTCGCTGAAGCAATTTCTGCGTCGAGAGTGGGGTCGCATCACACCAGAAGTGTTGCGGGCCATAACCAAAAATTGTAAAAGACGTTTGGGACTCTGCGTCCACGCTGAGGGCGGGCACTTCGAAATCGGCTGAATATACACCCAGTGCCAAAAAAAAATCGCCGCATTTTCAAATTCTTGAAAAAGTCTTGATTAGCCCTTAATTTCTTTTTAGAAGTCGTTCCGATATTTCCAGGTATAATCCTTAAAGTAAGTATAAATACCTCTGCCAATATTTCTTTGATCCTCATCCGTTTTCGAACGTTTATCAGCGTAATGTGACAAAAATTAACAAAAAGTGTGTAAAAATGCCGAATGTGAGGAAATTAAACAAAAGGCGAGAATTGTGGCAGGAAGCGAAGTGAATAATTTATCAAATCGAGAAATTGCGCGAGTGACAGAATGTAACGAGTCAACAGTGCGCAGATTTCTGAAAATATTGTAATTTAATATAATTTTGTCCTTTTTTTTTTTTTTTGTAAATCGTCACTTTGCATAGTGACTGGCGCTCAACAAAATAAATACGTATTCACTTTTCATGACTTCCTATATTTTTATTGTGTTAATAAAAATCCCGGTTACATCACAAACAAAAGAAAAGAATAAGATTCGAATTTGATGACCTCGAAAACATATAGAGAGACTGAATGGAACCTACTACTCAACATTTTCTCGATTTCTCCCCTAAGACACTTTAAATTGACCTTAAAGTGACCTTATTGACCTTGAGCCTCACTTAACCGTCAAAAGAACCCCAGATTCGAATTCAGTGACATCAAACACCCATATAGAGACTGGTTGCAACCTGTTGTTGCAAATTTTCTCGATTTCTGCCCCAAGTCACTCTAAATTGACCTTATTTGACCTTGGGCCTTACCCAAACGTCGAAAGAACCTCAGATTCGAATTTGGTGACGTCGAAAACTTATAGAGAGACTGAATGGAACCTGTCGCTCATAATTTCTTTGCTTGAAAATCAAAGCTCCTCAGAAGACCTTAAAATGACCTTTAAAAAAAATCCTTACGTGCTGGAGCCAAACCGACCTCGGATTCGGGCTCAGCGATCCCAAAAACATGAAGTCTATATGATCTGGTCGGTGGAATCGAAAAAAAAATTTTTTTTGTGTGCCTGTGTAATCCTTCTTTTTGGCTTTGCCGTAGTCGGGTATTTTATTATTATTATTTATAGAGGGTCGTTAAGTTACTCTAGGTACCTCTCGATAGCAAATGCGACCTGAAAGATCTATTGTGCTAAACCCCTCTAGATTAGACCCCATCCAAGTCAATGTCCTTGAAGAAGGCTATGGTACTCTGGGGCGTCGCATTCGACGTAGTCAGGTAAAAACTATGAACTATTCTTATCTTGCCAGATTTTGTCACTGTTTTGACTGGATTGATGCATATAAACTAAGTAGTCAGAATATATCTTTTTATCAAGTTCTATATTTAGGAAAAGAAACCATCTGGTTTTTGCCTTAAAGTCAATTTTATATATCTACTCTACACGAATTTATTATTAATAGCAAAGTCCGCACTTTTCGACTTTTTAAAATAAAATGAAAAGATAACTGATTGAACACAACTCATAATATCTCTTGGAAGCTCCTAGGGAGGCTTTGTTGGATACAATTTTCTGCTAGCGCTGTCACACTATTCTGTGATGGGCTGATACCTAATTCCCATGTATTGATTTGATATTTTTGAAATGTTATTTTAGCATTTTTTAGGAGAATATAAAGATTAGGGAGAATCCTTAATTAATTACTAAAGTTTCCTTTTTTCAAAATAGCATGCCCTGTCGCAATGCTAAACGTATAAGAAATATTAGTCCTTCTTTTAGAAAAATATTGCGTCATTTTAAAATTACTCAAAACCCGAAAACTTTCGTTAGATTATCTATGTACGAGTAGTAAAATTTTCGCATTACCTTTGAATTGCGGAATGAAGATTAAAAGTGTCACAATATGCAGACTTTTTATCTAAACATGTAAAAGCTGTCCAAGTGCGCCATCACCCCGCCGAGCGTACGGTTCATGTTCCGAATTTACCACAGGCATATGTCATGATTATTTTGCCAGGTGTAAAATCAATATAAGGCGAATTATACATAGTTCACCCCCGCTGGTGTGTTTTCTCCGCTCAAATTTAACTTTTGGGCTAAAATTAACTCTTTTGGTCACAGGTATATTTATCTTGTTATTTGGGGACATTTTACGACACCTTCGCGGCAAACTATGTACGTCAGACGAAGCTCGCAATATTCGGGCTTACAGTCGCCGTTCAGGAATCCTAACAAATAAAACCTACAAAGTTAGAATATGATGTCGCTAAGAAAATCACGTTCTTGCAAAACGTTAAGGCGGATATGCATCGCATATGAAAAGCAGTGGAATCATTCAGCCCTGGCTTGTTCTTCAATCCTCCTCGCCGCCACCATCCGTGCCGCTACGCCATCGCGCCTTCGCCATACAGTGAACGTAACCTGAGATAGACACCACCAAATGGAGCAAATGTTCTTCTTGCCTTCTGTCAGCGGTGTGATTGTTTACGTGCGGTTCACGAAGTCATTCGCCTTACGTGCGGCTGGCGGCAAGCAGTCTGTCAGCCAATTTGCGGCTTGGGCTCGCAAGAGTTTCTTATTTGTTTGCTCGCTTCTAATTCAGTAATTTGCAGTTATTATTCCGCATGAGAGTCCCTTGGGTAACATGACATAAGCACGACAGAAATATGTCACGCCTCGCCACTCCTCTCTGCAGAGCCTATATTTATATTCTGCGGGGAAACGAAGGAGGCTGGACTCAGGCGGAAAGCGGATTAATTGCAAAGCTTTGTTGGCCGTGTCCCACCTCCTTTTTCATTCAAACTTGAACTGATTTCCTGCTTCGCAGACACGAATCGATCTCCTGATTCACACCCTGCGCCAACGTGTACCCCATATATCTAAGAAATTCGCACGAAAATAGCAATTGCAAAAACAATCTTTTGGCACCCTATCAAGAATGCTCACTTCATCAACCGGCTGATTTGACATTTTTCTCTTTAATGGTTGATAACAACTATTACAAACAATCACTGGCTCGCCTTATGGGTGCGTGTAATTATTGTCTCGTACTGTACCTGTCAGTCCGCTCCCATTAATCCACTCGTGCAACAGCGAATGTGACCACACAAGTTGGAAATAGATAAGTTCAAGGGTAACAGCCTCGGTCTGGAGGCAGCAGCGGTCTGACAACTTCTATAGTGTTTGTCTTTCTTTTTTCCATTGATTTTCATCTAGCACGTGTGCAATGCTTTTTCACGAAAATATTTAGGTTTTTGGTTACTTTGATTATTTGGAATCTGTTAAGCGATGATGAACTATTAACTGCAGACACATGCTCATCATTTGACTTCAGGGGCTCGTAATAAGGAGTATTTTACTGTGGTTGTTTTGTGGTCAGAGAAGTTTATGCTGATTTCTTTTTCCACTGCTGCTACTTAAATTTATAGTGCTTTCTCCAAAGTGTTTTTCTCAAGCAACTTTTCTATTGAAAAATTAAAGAGATATTTAACCTGCTGATTTTTTATAGTGAGACTTGACATGTGTGCTTATAAAAATCTTTGTTCTGAGGTGAATGAAAATATGCGTTATGAAGGTGGCTCTCATTTCTACAAAATGTTAATAGGCGAGTAACTTAGGCCTTTGCATGATCTTGATCATTTAGAATATAAGCTCAAAAATATTTAGCGAAATTCGAAAAAATACCAATATTTAGACCCTTGGGATTTTTTACGTTTAAATAAAGGATAGCTCAATTTAGCATACTACATAAGAAGTATAGTATACAAAAAAAAAAATACAAAAAATGGAAAAATATGTATCTGATGAATTTTGAAAGTATTAAAAATTGTCTGATGAGATCTTTATGAAGGGAGAATTTTCTTTTCTTTTTTTCAACCAAGAAATAAACCGTTTAGTAGTTTAAGTATTGAAGGACATTTTGGTGAAATACCCAAAAATAACGTATAGTCCGGTCAAAATAGACGAAAAAATGGTGGTAGGTTTGCAGTAATTCGCATAGAGCTGAAAACTGGTACAGACCTTGGAGACATTATTACAAATAAAATACTAAAATTCCCCTTCGATCCTACATCTGTAAAAAAAAGTTATTCAAGGTCAAAGGTCTAAAAAATGGTTTTTCCATTTTTTTCCGGTAAACGGTAAGTTTTATTATAAAAATAGGTCAGACGAAAGTTGTAGATCATAAAATTATCTACAAAAATTGTTCTTATACTTTTTGTTTTAAGAATCACCATTCCTGACATATTGCGATTCTAAATCACCGAAAACAATAATATGTATGCTAAACCGCCTATGCACACCATCTGATGTTTAATATGAGTAAAAATATAATATTAAAATATAATATTGATTTGTCCGAAGCCACCCGTGTGCCGGACTCCCCAGGCTGCCCAGGCCTACCGTCTCGCTTCATTTTAATGTTATGCGAAAAATTTAAAGCTGCAAATATTGAAACAGCCATAGAACAATCCAATACAACAAATACAACTATTTTTGTCGGTGAAGATGTTGACTTATTAGTACTACTGTCTGCACGAACTCCAATTGATAAGATTATTTACTTTTTGAAACCCGGGAAAGCTCAACAAGTAACAGAAATATATTCATCGAGAAGTTTATCTGCTTATCCAAAATGTCAAAATCATATCTTATTTTTACATGCAATAACTGGCTGCGATACTACATCAGCATTTTTCAGAAGGGGTAAAACGACAGTATTAAAATTATTTGAAAAAGATGATTTAATTAACTTCGCGGAACCATTTCAAAAGATCGACTCTTCTCCACAAGACATCATCACAAACGGGATTCGCTTTCTTCTTGCTCTATATGGAGCTCCAAAAAAATTGATTGTTGAGACAAGTACAGGTATTTAAGTTTTGTAAAAAATACACGGAACAATAAAAGAGTGCAATTATCTTGTCTTCCTCCAACATCTGCTTCTGCTAGTCAACACTTATGTCGAATGTACTATCAAGTTCAAGTATGGCTATGCAATCAACTGGACCCAGAAGACTGGGGTTGGAATTTAGTAGATAATACTTTGGAGCCAATTTAAACTTTACTCCCACCTTCTCCGGAAAGACTTCTCAACACCATCTTCTGCAATTGCAAAAAGGGTTGTAGTGCAAAATGTAGCTGTAAAAAAGTTGAATCAACTACAACAGATGAAGATTTTGATGATATCAGACAGGAGAGGAGACAACTAGATACAGCTAGAAGTACAAGAAGAAGAAGAAAGCGAAGAAGATATAGCTATTGAAGTGACATTTGAAGATTATCAGTCAGAGTAACATCTTCCCGAAACCAACAATAATTGTGCGATTTAAATAATTTTCAATAGTACCATTTTGCAGTTAATATAATTTTTTTAAATAAAACTTAGTCACAATAGATATTGGACTATGCCTACCGGGGACAACACGTTAAAAAAAATGCGCCGGGTACACTCCTGGTGGTGCGGAAATGTGTGCATATTATGTAAAATACGGCTTCTTCAACTTTTAGAATCGCAATATCTCAGGAATGGTGATTCTTAAAAAAAAAAGTGTAAGAACCCTTTTTGTAGATAATTTCATGATCTACAACTTTTGTCTGATCTATTTTTATGATAAAACTTACCGTTTACCAGAAAAATTGGAAAAACCATTTGTTTTACCTTTGACCTTGAATAACTTTTTTTGCAGATGTGGGATCGGTGGGGACTTTTAATATTTTATTTGTAATAATGTTCCCAAACCCTGTACCAATTTACAGTTCTATGCGAATTATTGCAAATTGAAATGTCTAATTTGACCGGACTAGTAGTTCAGATACGTCGTCAAACGATTCACTCTGAACTGCTGTAATTTCGCTGAAAAAAAATGTTTTCTTCTTCTTCAGAAAACGACAAAATTTTGATTTCAAATGATCTGAAGAAAATTATTATTATGGCAGTATAGTATAATAAAATACATATACAAATTATCAATTTATAGTCTTTATTTAAAAAAATTAGGTTTTTCAACAGAAAAAAAGAAAATTTCTCCTTAAATAAAATAATAGGTGCAATTTTTTTGGAGTGTACTTAATTGCAGAATTTAGGGAAAGAAGAAAAACGAGAAACACAAGAAAAAATTAATAACTCGCTATCTTTGACGACATTAATCTTAATAGCCCTTTCTTCAGTTCGCCGCATAAGTTCCCAATTGGATTGAGATCGGTGAACTGATTTAGCCATGTTAACGTCTTATCCTCTCTTGTCCTGGGAATCAAAGGTTAGAGCAGGGCTAGTTGAACAATTTTTCATTTAATCATAGCTCTTAACCTGTACATCAAAATTCCTTGTTATGTACGTATATTGTTGAATGATTTATCCTGTTCTTAATGTCTCTAGAAAAAAAAAAAACTGCTAATTCTGTTTTAGGCAGTATTGGAGCTTATTTTGATATTTTCAGGAATAGTCACTAGTGAATTGGCTAAAATTCATAGCCACTGTGAAAACCATTTCATTAAATCATTCGTCAGTGGAAATTATATATTATGTATAGCCAATGTTGTTATCAGAACTTTAAAGAAACACAAACTAATTTGTTTATTTAGAAGGTTAGGAAGGTAAATACTATTTTTATTCTGGTCATCGCTAATTTGCAATGATTAAAACTTCTAATAATGGTTAGCTTTAATCCCAGGGAAATTCCGAAGAGCTCAAAATAGTCTTTTAAAATCTCCTATAAGCAAGCTACAGAGAGGCAATGTTATTGTTTTCTTCTTTACCCTACTTACATATACAGTATTTAAAAAAATTATTCACACCCCTTGTACAATTACTATTTGAGGTAAAAATATTGCAGTTTAGTGTGATATGTTTCAGAAATGCATGCATGCTATAATTAACTGTTACAGTATGTAGGGTATTTTTTTTGCGTTTTTTTAAAATACATATATTAGGGTGCTTTTTTTTCGTGACTATTTTTTTTTTTTTTTTTTTCAGTCCCACATCGAAATTTTGTGGCAAATACCAAAACAAAAATTCCCTGAAAATTGGAGCCCTAAATATTAATATTAAGTACTAGACCAAGGCGTATAAAGATTTCCCATATAAAATACATGTAAACTTTGATTATTTTTCTTCAAAACTCTACAGCTCAGAGGAATTTTATGGTATAATCTTGGTTAATGGTAGGATTTCTTCAGAATTGCATGCTCTACAAAAGTGTCCATTGCAGCGTAACCATAACTCCCACCATTGAGGTAGTACGGGTCACTAACCCTATTTTTTCATGAAATTCTCATTTTTTTGCCCCTATCTTGTAAATCTTGTAGATTGTGTTAACATTTGAAGTCGATTGGAGTAAAACTAACGGAAATATGGAGTTGTAAGTCTCCGCCGCTGCGATCCAGCTTCAAGCTATTCCTGTGCCTTATAAATTCAGTGTTTAGACTTTAAACGAGTTTTTCTCCCACTTAGCATGTTCAAAGTCGGTGGACACTAACTCAAAATTTACTTGACCGATCCTCTTCAAATTTGACACACTCTTTAAGTACACAAAATATGAGGTAGTGACGTAGAGATAATTTTTTGTGTGCTATATAATTAGTTTTACTATGAAAAATAGGCTGATTTTTACCGGTTTTTTTTTTATTTTTTTTTTTTTTTGACTTCAAAATTATGCCAAAAATTGAAAAATCGTTAAAAAAAATCTCGACATCATTACCTCAAGAAACTCATAAACTAACCAAATATTTTAGATTTTTTGATTTATGATAATCCAGTAATGAGTTCTGATGTCCACCGCAAACTCCTTTTATTTTAAAGAGTATCCGAAGATAAGATAAAAATTTAACTTGAGATGATGAAAAATATTCTTGAGATGATACTTTATTATGTATACAATTTTTAAATAAATTCAATTTACCATATGCTGAGACAAAATTATAAAAAAATATGCTTGAAATGAAGCGAAGAAAAATTTAAAAAATTTAATTAATCCAATTGAACATTTATGGTAAATTTTGAAAAAAAATGTAAATTTTAGAAAGCCAAGGAATATCACACAACTCAAAGAAATAATAATTGAATGGGCGACTATTGACGGTACCGTGGTCAAAAGCCTAGTCGAATCCATGCCGCAAAGATGTCAGAATATTGAAATTAATTTTAGAAGTATTAGTAACTACTATCATCATAAAAACCAGAAGGGTGTAAATAATTCTTTTTGCTTAAATACGTGAAGTTAAAATTAGTTTCATTTATTGTTTTTGAATCAACATTCTAAAGTTGATAACTATACATATAACTATGTGCTGCTGTACACTTAAGTGTTAAAAATTATTCGTGTTTTTGCTAAAAGAATACAGTTTAGATAAAATTGTTTGCCCTTTAATGTGAGATATTAAGGGGGTGCGAAAAATTGTTGTACATACTCAAAAGTATTGTTCGATGAACAACAAGACGACGCCTATCTAGCTGCTTCATCAGCAACAGGTCTAATGACCTACTACTTGCAAGCAAGCATACCTGGGCTAGCGCGCTGTACTTAGTTAATTACTTTTGTCAGTTGCACCTAGCACATTGTTTACAATGTGTAAATCTTTATATTAGTTTATTTTAGATTAGCTTAGATCACTAAAAATTATGTAATGTTATATTGTTGTACAATCGAATTGTGTATATACCCAGTAATTAGCGAATAAAACGAGACTCAGTCCCAGACTCAGTCCCAGACTCAATCTGAGAACACAATTACCAAGTTTTGTTATCCAGCCACCTTCCCATTCCCAAAAGAGATTTAGACTAGCGCTTCCTAGGACAAGTTCTGTAAGTTTTCTATACCCCAATCATTCTAAGAATTGCGCTGATGCATCAGTTCTACTGGTGAACAAACATCTCGCATGCACGTACTTAGTATTGCATTTATAGTGCTATTAAAAACTTGCCTTTCTCTTCGTATAATTAACAAAATTGTACTTCTAAGTATTTTATCATTTTCTTAGAAACCTAATAAAACGAACATTATTACATTTACTTTTTCTCATAAAATTAGAACGTGTAAATCAATTTTCTGTTTAGTATCCTTCACAATTGAACAGAAATGATTACAATTGATCAGATTAGTAAGTACATATTAATTCCGAAAGACTTATTTCAGTTTAATCAAATATATTTCGGAAAGTATGAATATAAATTAAGATTAGTGAATTATACTTTAGAAACTATCAGTTGAAATCCCAATAATTATATTTCATAATGCATCAAATGCAGTTCCTAAAAAATTAAATGGTATTCAGATATACGACTTGCACTGCAATAAAGGTCATCCTGAATTATAATTTATTAAATTGAATTGCAGTTGATATAGCGTTTTAGCAGTAACAACGTAACCACTGCGAAAGTGGATCAGCTCCTAGAAATCTACGGACAATTTTTTAACAAAAATCTATTAAATTCAGTTCGAAATAACGAATTTGAACTTCTTAGCAATTTCAATTAAATATTTCATCTCTGTCGATCTGTGAATATTTTAATTTTTTTAAACTAAAACAAAACTCTACCAACGTTGAAAAGCTCCCAATTACGTAATCCTCCAAAAGTTATTAACTTCACTTTGAATAAATACCATTAGGTGTGATTGTACATCCTGAGCCCATCCCCCCCCTCCGGCCCCTTTTCGAATAAAAACTGCACTCTTAAAAACTCACCATGTCATCCAACGAGAGACCAAGATGGGCACCAAGATGGTCCAAGAATAAGTGTACGTACCTGAAAGGAAGCAAATAAGATAAATTAGTCGACGAATCATAACATGGCAACAAGCCGGGTTTTTCGGTGAATGTCAATGACAAGATTTAATTATGCAAACGCAAAAGCAGCAAGAATCCCGGCCCTGCTTCCACTACTACCATGGCTTCGACGTAAGCCAATACTTATCGAAGCCATGGTAGTAGCGTAAGCAGGGCCGCACTTTCTGTTTGTAAACAATTATTGTAGATAACGAACGAAGGCGATGAAGTTCGTTGGCAGTTGAACGTCTGGTCGTAATGAGATGAGTTCAGGAAGACGTTTTCAGGGAAACCTTGGGTTTTTGGGTGTAATTAACTTCGAGAATTTTCCACTGCTTATTCGTTTTAGATGGATTTAAAAACTTTTTTTGTTATTCCAAAAGTGGGAATGTGCTGAGCACTTTTCCGTGTTTTACTAAATAAATTAAAAGTTTTCTCTTCAATTACACATCAATAAAAAAACAATTATTTTCGAATCAGCTTATGTGCTGTTGTCGTATTCGTGTTTCGTGAATGTAGGAAAATTGTAACATTTTGAAAAGCAAGCATTGTCATTTCGTCTGCACATTTCGAATCTCTTTGGATTGTTTGGATGCAATTTTAGGAACAAGATTACGGTTACCTCGCGGGTTTTAATGAAACTCGGTAGAAACGTTCGTCTAGACCTAGAACGAACGAATATGCAAACATTTTTTGTCGGAAAGCTCAACTTTCTGAGAAATTCAACTTTGAATTTCTAAAAAAGTCGCTTTCACGACTAAAAATTTTCACATTATTCCTTCCGATTTTGATTAATTTCGCGATCGGTAACCGCACTACACACCACTAAACACTATTTACATGCGCTTAATCCAGCATTGCATGCGTAAAAATCCCTGAAAATAGAAAAATCTGCGTTAATTTCTAACACTTACCTTTACTCCTTATGACATCTCCCTAGAACTGTCTTCTTTGTGAAACGTCATCCCACAACTCATTCCAGAAAATTAGATAACATGCATTCGTAATGAGACCAGCGAAATATAGAATAATTTTTAAGAATTATTTATGTTATTCGTATTAAAAGAAAATAATAATAATTTCTAGTTATAGACAGTTTGTAAAAGGAAAATTCCCTCTTAATAGATAGTTTGTAAAAGGGAAATTCCTAGGTAATAGACAGTTTGTAAAAGGAAAATTCCCTCTAAAAGACAGTTTGTAAAAGGAAAATCCTCTCTTAATAGACAGTTTGTAAAAGGAAAAGTCCCTCTAATAGACAGTTTGTAAAAGGAAAATTCCCTCTTAATAGACAGTTTGTAAAAGGAAAATTCCAAGTTAATAATTTTATAAAAGGTCCTTTAAATAAAACAATTTATTCTTTAAACATTATTGTTAACAATTTTTCTTTTAATACGAATAACATAAATATTACTTAAAAATTATTCTATATTTCGCTGGTCTCATTACATTGCGAATGCATGTTATCTAATTTTCTGAATGTTCCCATGAAAATTAGAGGTGGAATGAGTTGTGGGATGACGTTCTAAAAAAGAAGACAGTTCTAGGGAGATGTCATAAGGAGTAAAGGTAAGTGTTAGAAATTAACGCAGATTTTTCTATTTCCAGGGGTTTTTACGCATGCAATGCTGGATTAAATGCATGTAAATAGTGTTTAGTGCAGTGTAGTGGAGTGTAGTGCGGTTACCGATCGCGAAATTAATCGAAATGGGAAGAAATAATGTGAAAATTTTTAGTCGTGAAAGCGACCTTTTTAGAAATTCAAAGTTGAATTTCTCAGAAAGTTGAGCTTCCCGACAAATTGCATATTCGTTCGTTCTAAGCCTAGACAAACGTTTCTACTGAGTTTCATTAAAATCCGAGAGGTAACCGTAATCTTAACTTAAGCCCAATTTTACTCATAGAAAGGTGTTCGGAAAAAGTTTATAATTATATAGACTTAAAATATGTGGTTTCTACTTTCAAAAATTACTATGTTGAAATTGTATAAAAAATGTATTGTAGCTTGATTTATTATTGAAACGATTCGTTTCTGAGGCTCGCCCACTTTGGCATTCTGTCATTTCGTTCCCTGAATGACAAAATATTAGTGTTGCGGGCTTTTTTTTTTGCGGTTATAACAACGTTTGATCCGTTTTCGATCCATAGCTGTGAATGAAAGTGTAGTAAATGATTATGGTTTCGAACATCGATAAAAAAATTTGACTACAAATATTTTCCTCGCTCCCCATATACAACAATATGCTTAACACGGTTTACGTCGCATCTGCCACCTACTGGACTAGCTTAAACACCGGTAATAATTCTTATTATGTTAAGAACAATTATTATAACTGAAAAAATACACTACAATTCCACACTACCTCAATTTCAAAGCCCAATATCTCAAGAAATATCGATGTTAGCGATTTGGTGTTCAGCACTTTTTTGTAAGAAATTGAATTTCCTACAAGTTTGTCATATTCACTTTTTCTGTAGCTCTTGTTATTTAGGAGATAGGGGCAAAAAGCGAGAATTTCATGGAAAAATTGGGTTTAGTGACCCGTACTACCTCGCTGGTGTAAGTGAGGATTACGCCACTATGGATTCTTTTGTAGAGCATTCAATTCTGAAGAAACCCTATCATTGATCAAGATTATACCATAAAATGCCTCTGAGCTGTAGAGTTTTGAAGAAAAAAAATCAAAGTTCACGTGAATTTTACACGGGAAATCTTTGCAAGCCTTGGTCGAGCACTTAATATTAATATTAAGGGCTCCAATTTTCATGGAATTTTTGTTTAGGTATTTCCCACAAAATTTCGAGGTGGGACTGAAAAAAAAAGAAAGAAAAAAAAAACACCCTAGTATTATATATATATCATATTTGAGTAATTGCACAAATGTATACTTTGGTTATTTTGACCCATTGTAGTTTAATTTGAATTTATTTTCTCTAGTACATGCTGCATTTTCTTAAAATATTTCGATTAATCCTTATAAGACATGTACGTATATAACTAATAATTAATCAAGTTTATAAAAAGTAGGGTATAATTTTTCTTTGAAAGAATAAATTTATAATAAACTGACACCGGTGAAAATAACCCCCCGGTAAACCTAGTGTTAAATGACAAATTTCAAATCACGAAATCTCTAGGGGTTAAGGAAGTTTCCATCGCATACTTATGTCGCTTCAAAATAACAGCCAACATATTCATATACGTATTGTATATGGCAGAATAAGCAATAAAATGAATTTCTTTAAAGCACCAAAACAAACTTTTTGAAATTATTGCCACAGCTAATGTGACTCTAAATATAATAAACACATAAAAGTGAATAGATTCCAAGAATTAAGCAGTATTTGAACAAAATAGGCTACCAGAGCCAAACAGGTGGGAGCAAAAAAGAGGTAATTAAGTCGAAACTACTCGACACCGTTCTCAAAATGTTTATTCTAAAAGAGCCAGTCACCCCCACTGACGAAAGATGTTATTAAAATAAGAAAAGAAATAGTATTAGAGATTTGTGTCTCCCCGAAAAATCAATGAGAACGGTGCGAGCTGAACGTCAAAGAATTAATTGCGGGAACGTACTAACGCGACTATTGCGCTGCAGATCTCCGATGACAAGTAAATGGTCTCACAAATTTTATACCTCAATAAAACTTTAAATTTAACAGTGAAACCCATAAATCTCCAGTCACATTAGCAGCAGCCTTGTGGGGCTATTTTGGCAACTTTCGTGTGTGAAAGAGGCCGTTGTGTTCTGCTGTCACATCTGATGAAGTATCTGAAGATGCATGACTTGAGTTGCGTAATTGTGCCATTTTGGGAACATTTGAGTATGAAATATAGTATAGCTAGAGCACTAATTAGCTATCCTATAGCTGTCCCAAGAGTTTGCTTAGGAAAAAGGTTTGCAGAGCTCCTGTTCAAATATACTAAGTGACATCAGCACGTCAGTGACGGCTGTTCGCGTAGTGCTCTGGGGTTGCACTGCATATGCGGAAAATTCGTATAGCACAATAGTTTTTAAGGTATATAACCGGAGGCCAAATAATGCGAGTCTATCTTTAAGAAGGAACCTTTCGAAAAAGCTTCACGCCTTGCCACTGTGTTTTTGTTTATTATTACTGCGGAACCATAGCGCGCGTAGCGATGGGCATTAGCTCTGGGATCTCCTGTTTAGAAACGCGGCATGTGGAGGTTCCTCCGACTCAATAATCAACATTGAGTTGTTTGGATGCGTGGCTAGAACGAGTGATGTCATTCTTTCTTTGGTACAATGAGCTCATTTTAATTGTATATATTATGGCTGGAGAGCTTAATTTCTTTATGGAATGCTTCTGTATTGAATGTGCGCATCACAGTCAAATCGGAGCTATTTTTGCCGGTTAACTCAGGTTTTTTTTGTACATAAAAATGGAGCTCTATTTGTTTACAAAATTTTGGAATTTTCCAAATTTTACGATAATCCCTCACTATTTATGATAATGAGATTATTTTAAGAACTAAATGGAGTTGATTGTTTTGATTTCGTAATAAGCCTTCATAATTCATTCGATTATGTGATGCAATGCAATGTGTTAATTTGCTGCGATTTGCACTTTCTGGAAGACCACATTTAAAAATCATTTACTGATGTGAGATCGAATAGCATTTAAATCATTGTGGCATCACAGGCACCGAAGATTAACCCTCACATTTTAGAACTAAGTCGTCACTTTGGTACACAAATGGGAAAACACAGTTTTATCATTTGTTTAATATCGCAAAAGAACCCCTTCTATGCTGGGAACGTGTCGTCGCCACCGATTTGGCTGAAAATCTAATCACGATGTATGCCACCTTTATTAAATATATTAAATACTTTTCATGCGAGCTAAGTTCTACCTTAACCCATTAATGCCTGAATAACAAAAAATTGTACGGCAACTTCGAGGCGCTAACTTTTATCGAAGGGGTGGTCAATTCTCATCGAGACCAACTTTTCTAGACGTATTTTGAGTCGCCCGACACGATCCAACCAAAAAAAAAAGTGAAAAAAAATTATTATTATTGTTTTTGGGCAATATTATGCAAATAAATACCTTTTTCACGTAATTTTTTTTCGAAAAACGACTGATTTAGTCGGGAAAAAGCTACTTTTTACTGCAATAAAGTGCATAAAACGTGTTATTAGGACTTAAACTTCAAAAATATGCAGGCATTTAATCAGTAATCAGTGACCCCAAAAACTCCGAATACCCAATTTTTTTTCGAAAAAATTGAGAATTTTGCCAAAAATTATTGAATTACGGAAATCTGATAGCAAATTCGTAATCAGTGACCCTTAAAAATAGTTTATATACATTTTTGGGAATAGTCGAACATAGTGAGATAAAAAAAAGTGATCGAAAGTAATGCAAATATGCGTTACATTGTTGCAATTTTTATGCAGCCTAATATTTTTAACGAAAAAAATACCTGCGTATTTTTGAAGTTTAAGTACTAATAACACGTTTTATGCACTTTATTGCAGTAAAAAGTAGCTTTTTCCCCACTAAATCTGTCGTTTTTTCGAAAAAAATGACTTGAAAAAGGTATTTATTTACGTAATATTGCAAAAAAACAATAATAATATTTTTTTTTCACTTTTTTTTTGGTTGGATCGTGTCGGGCGACTCAAAATACGTCTAGAAAAGTTGGTCTCGATGAGAATTGACCACCCCTTCGATAAAAGTTAGCGCCTCGAAGTTGCCGTACAATTTTTTGTTATTCAGGCATTAATGGGTTAATACTAAATGCACCAAGCTGGGTCAAATGACCCCTTTCAAAATTTACTTTAAAATCGTGCATTCATTGTTATTTCTTGCGCTCATTTAAAAATAAAAATATACGTTTGATTATTTTATTAGAACTCAGGTGTTATGTTGCCAATTATTTCCTTTAATAAATTAAGAATTTCTTTCTAAAAATCAAAGTTTATTATAAGTCAAGTGACCCCTTATGGTAAGAATAGGTAGTGTAAAGTACCGGTACGTTTAATGTTAAGTAATTAAAATGAAATCTATGATTTCTTATTAACCCTTTCGCGACCGCGCCTGATGCCCGTTTCTCTGCGCTACCGACGCACGCAGCGCTTTTGAGGGTTAGCTTAGCGGTGCCTTACTTGCGTTCACATTTTCTAACCTAGCTCGGCCAAATTTAAATTTAACTTTTAATTTAACCACCAGCATGTAGTTCATGCTTTCCCCAACAGATAGCCGTTTCAAGCCGGATGATAGCACGACGGGTGACCGGGTAACTAAGAATCGAAAACTTAAAAAAAATAAAAAGTAATATAGGTATGTTAATAACGTGAATTTCGGAGAAAAGTGGGGCGAAAGGTGAAAAATCGTGAAATAAAAGTTAATTTTTTCAACTTCCAGGAGGGATTGGGGCCAAGGGGTTGGGGATAGGGGGGTGGTGTTGACCGTTTTGGAAAGGGTTTCGAAATAGTAATTTTTTGAGATCGGTTTGGGGCCGCTGCGATGCGTAGAAAAAAAGATAAAAATACAAGAGCGGTTCCCATATAAAGCAACATCCTGATTTACGAATCACCCTGTAACTGCCGAACGGTGCGAGCGAGTTAAAAGAAAAAAGAAAAGGCGCTATAAAAATGACGGACGTTTAAGTTTGGAGAGGAAGCAGAATTAACTTATTGTCTCTATTCGTTGATGAGGCTCAATTGTGAGAACAGAAAGTTTTACATATCGTCGAAAACGCAGATACACGGTATTTACAAACTGCTCTTTCGCGGTATTACACGCGCAACGACGATATGTCTTGTTATTTTACGAATATAACTTTAAATGAAACTAACTGAAATTATATGTAATCTTTAGAAATTTCTTCCAGTGATTTCACAATACATTAAAGCTTGTTCCACAAATAGGGATGTATCTAGTTCTGCAGTAAGCTTTTGTTTGTCTCGAAATCCCCATTTCTCCCCAATCCCCAAATTCTCGTAGCTGAGTAGCCCCGTATAATGAACATTAAATATATGGTTAAGAATTAATCTTATAGTTTAAAAAACAAAGTAACCTATCTTTATTATTTTTTATTATTATTTTATTTTTATTTTTTAAAGAGATAAGATGAATTTGACTTAAATTTGAATTAAATATTTCTCAGAAAAAACAACAACAAACATAAATTTATTCTTTCAAAAAGACAGAACATTCTCCCCATACAGAAACAAAAACAATCCCTATATCAAATAGCAAAAAGAAAGAAAATAACCACACACTTCCATAAAACGAAATCACTATGCTTTTATCCGAATCAAAGTGTGAGATACTGTAATTAAAGAAATAGTAAAATATTTTATTTAAACATTGTTTGATTTAAAACAGAACGTAGGTATAAACTAAATTTGTTTGTAATTGTTTTAGAACCTTAAAAATAATAAAATTTAGCCCAACATTTTGACCATGTATCCGATCAAAAATGTATTTGAAAATTAATGCATAACTTCATTTAAAAAGAAATAAATCTGTTAATAAATATTTACGGATAATTTGTTCTTGGTATTCAATGTACCTAAACCAGTTTTATATGATTACATATTTTCTAATATCTTAATTCTGAGAACAAATTCGAAATTGCGTGTATGTCCCTTCATATTCATTTTTTCGAAATTACTTGCAAATCCTTTAAAACCCCAGAGGCGTACATCTTTTTGTTTAACACCTTAATTAGAAGTGTACTGGAATATGCTAGTCCGGTGTGGAACCCATTTTACTCTACGTACATTCAACAACTTGAGTCTCCTTTGCGGAGATTCACTAGAATACTGACGTATAGACTATTCGGAACAGCACAGGAATATAACGACAGGCTTCAAAGTTTATCAATTTCTTCACTGGAAAGTAGAAGGACATTCATAGACGAAGTCTTCCTTTTTAAAATATTGCACAGCCACTTGGATGTTCCAGAGCTGCTTCAAGGAATTCGATTTAATGTGCCTCCACGCCGTTGCCGTACTATTCAACGTCTGTTCAACATTCCTACTGCTCGAACGAATATATTGTCCAAGTCGCCACTACAACGCATTCAAAAGAATCATAATGAGAAATTTAAATATATCGATATTCTCGTAGATAGTAACCTAAATCATTTTAAAAAAGTTTTGTTTTCGGGTCTGGAATTCCAATTTCAAATGGACAATGAATCCTAACAGTTCCTCTACTTATTTTATTGTATTTCTTATATCTTCCATAATTTTACATTCCTATTTATAACTTAATTTCGCTATCCTTTTATTCTGATTCTTTTTTGATTTATTTTGATTTATTTGTTTCGATTTTACTTGAGTTATTTTTTTCTTTCATTTTGATTTCATCTTTA
Source organism: Dysmachus trigonus (assembly GCA_949715965.1). Taxonomy (NCBI): domain Eukaryota; kingdom Metazoa; phylum Arthropoda; class Insecta; order Diptera; family Asilidae; genus Dysmachus; species Dysmachus trigonus. The sequence continues at coordinate 48,540,854 of OX454321.1, forward strand.
TTTTGCCATCCTTTCCCACACATTTAGAATATTGATTTCTGTTTTTTTTGTTTCCATATTTTCACCTTTCTTTTTCTTTTTTCTAGATTTTAGATTATTATAATTACTATTATTCATCGCTTATTTGTATTGCAGTAGATTCCATTTTTAGTTATGTAGACTTTTTAAATTGAATTATAATACTTTACTTACTTAATATTTCTTCTTCTATATTTAGAATTATATTTTCATATATATATTACTTACAAGGGGAGGGCACGGTCTGGGAAATTCACTTCGGGACGAGATTCCGTGTGGTAGTAGTTTCCCATAAGAGTATGCAAACCCTAAAAGATTATTTCAGAATGGCCAGTAGTTTCGAAGATTTTCAAAGATTTTTTTTTTTTTTTAATTAACTACACAGGTTAAAAAAAAAAAAAAGTTGATGTTCTTTTGACCAGACCATCTCATTTTTATGTAAACCAACGCCCTGAATCCGAATCCGAGGTCCGTTAACCTCCATCACGTCAGGTTCAAGGTCATTTCAAGGTCAAAATGAGAAAAACCCACTAAATAAGTCTGAAAAAGAGGACTTATAGGTTTTTGCGGCCGCTGAATCCGAATTCGTGATTTGTTTAACTCCCAAAGGTCAGCCAGAGGCTATTTCAAGGGCATTTCAAGGTGAAATTGGGAAAAACCCACTAAATAGGTCTGAAAAAGAAGATGTATAGGTTTTTGGGGTCACTGAATCCGAATTCGTGATTTGCTAAAGCCTCCAAGGTCAGCCAGAGGTTGTTTCAAGGGCATTTCAAGATGAAATTGGGAAAAAATCCACTAAATAAGTCTGAAAAGGAAGATGTGCAGGTTTTTGGGGTCGCTGAATCCGAATTCGTGGTTTGCTTAATCCCCCAAGGTCAGCCAGAGGCTGTTTCGAAGTCATTCCAAGGTCAAATATAGAAAAGGCGTGTATTGAATCCCAACCACTGAATACATGGATTTTTGGGTCGATGAATCTAGTGCCGCCATATTGGAACCCCCATCTTGGATTTAAAAATTCTCAAATTTGGACTTCAGATTCGTGATCAGCGACCCCAAAAACCTCCGAGTAGCAAGTTTTCCATGAACTACTCAATTTTGCAGGAATGTTAGAGTCCACCGAAGTGGATGAAGGTTTAAAAACACAAAAAAAAATTATTTTCGCAAACAAAACTGAGTGAGTAATTTCTTAGCAGTGATGCATGTGACGAGTTTTCTTCTTGTTCCGTTCGAGAACGGACCCTAACTTAAGCATAGTTCAGTCTTGTTCTGCTATTATATCACTTCTGCGCATGCGCCAATTGGTCTCATGCGGTTTAATATGGAAAAAAGTAGTTGATTATTACCATGTTTAGGGCTCATGTTATTCAAAGTTAAAGTACCATGAATTCTGATTTAACGATTCTAAAACCTTCACTTCCAGTTAACAGAGCTTAAAATTACCTCTATATAATATTATAAGGTTAAGCGGACTTTATTGCAATTTCGCATCCGTAAAAAAACTATTGGCTGGTATATGTTGCGTGGCCATCTCTCAACTTAAGATAACCTACAACTGACCTTTATATAACATTTAGTTGTCCTTGTGAGGTTAAACTAGCCCATGATTTGCAATCAGCGACCCAAAAACCCATGTATTCAGTGGTTGGGATTCAATACGCTTCTTTTCTATATTTGAACTTGGAATGACTTGGAAACGACCTCTGGCTGACCTTGGGGGATTAAGCAAACCACGAATTCGGATTCAGCGACCCCAAAAACGCATACGTCTTCTTTTTCAGACTTATTTAGTGGATTTTTCCCAGTTTCACCTTGAAATGCCCTTAAAACGACCTCTGGTTGACCTTGGGGGCTTAAGCAAATCACGGATTCGGGTTCAATGACCCCAAAAACCTATACATCTTCTTTTTCAGACCTATTTAGTGGGTTTTTCCCAATTTCACCTTGAAATGCCCTTGAAATAGCCTCTGGCTGACCTTTGGGAGTTAAACAAATCACGAATTCGGATTCAGCGGCCGCAAAAACCTATAAGTCCCCTTTTTCAGACTTATTTAGTGGGTTTTTCTCATTTTGACCTTGAAATGACCTTGAACCTGACGTGATGGAGGTTAACGGACCTCGGATTCGGATTCAGGGCGTTGGTTTACATAAAAATGAGATGGTCTGGTCAAAAGAACATCAACTTTTTTTTTTTTTTTAACCTGTGTAGTTAATAAAAAAAAAAAAAAAAAATCTTTGAAAATCTTCGAAACTACTGGCCATTCTGAAATAATCTTTTAGGGTTTGCATACTCTTATGGGAAACTACTACCACACGGAATCTCGTCCCGAAGTGAATTTCCCAGACCGTGCCCTCCCCTTGTTAGTACTACACTCAACGGTAGATTGTAATTGGACTGTATCTGTATTCTATCGTAAAAATAAATAAATAAATAAAATAAATAAAGCTTAAAAAAGTAGAATTTCCATCTTCAATTTTATTTTTCAATTTTGTATATCAGATTTTAAGTCAACAACCTTGAAACCCATATTGTATACATATCTGAGCTCGACTAACGAGCGCAAAAGGTTAAACGTATGTATATATATTATCATCCTACAACATTCGGAATTTTCAAGCTTGGACATTCCCTACCATTTGCCAACGTATTGCCGTTTTAATACCAAACATTATGTACAACCTACGGTAGTATATAACTGGATACGCTCTGTTCTAAAATCATTTTAATTTCATGAATAAATAAATAAATAAAATTATACAATACATTATAACAGTGCCTCAATTAGTTTATAACTTAAACTTGACTTGTAGGGTAACATTTGCTGCATTCAGTCAAAAAAAAAAAAAAAAAAAAAAAATGAACACAGAGCCAGGTTCATGGTGTTTTATCTTATTTAGTTGTGAGCATAGTATTTTATTTCATTAAAAGTTCTTCAAATCTGAAGAAAAGCAAACTCCAACACCAAACAAAATACAGTATCAAGTTACCATACACACGATAAAGCTCCAAAATCTTTCTACATTTCAAACAAACATTAAGGGTATGAAATGGGTTTTAGCATTTGGCATGAGTAACCAGAACAGTGAATTTGAGAATACCGTCAAACAACAATGTGAAAAGGCTCTTCAAGCACAAAATCTAATGGCTGACCTGTTATCGAAGCCACCACTGACACTTCCAGCACGACGATGGCACGTTTGAGAAGTTGCATTCGACTTTGAAGTATTGCGGCAGTTTCCTATACCACTGTCCGTTTTATACGTATAGCATCCTACCGGTATGCTGTTGGTTTTCCCAATCGCTCGCAAAGTTATGGAGTTGCCACTACTTGGGCTAGCACCGTAGCTAGATGCTTGTGTCGAAGAAGATAAACATGGATCAAACACGTTTTCATTGATTGTGTCGAAGATATTCGGATTTTCTATTCTAAGCGACTTTGGTATGGGTATACCCCGCGGATCTTCATCAGTAGGAGTCTTATCTGCTTCTTCATCGAAATCTTCTTTATCTTTTCCAGTGTTTAGTGGATTTTCTCTCATGCTTACCCCCATTAACTTCTGAATGCATTTTCCTAGTGCTAAATTGGTGAAAACACTGGATTTTGATTTTTTCTTGAGCGTTGGTCCAGTTGAACTTTTCAAAGGACAAGGCTGTGCGGAGGTGGTAACAGCAGTGCAACGGTTGGCAACATTCTTCTTATTACTAGAAAGCGCAAGCGCCAAACTGGAAACACTAAATACAAAGAAGCTGTATTAGAAAAAGGCCGTAAAAATATAAGGTATGAGGTCGAATGAGGTTAGGAAGCAATGAACTGAATTGTCGCTGTGCTGAACAAATCCATTAATTATTTCAAAATTTATTTAACAAACCATACACAACCAGGTTCAACAAACTTCAAAGGACAAGGACAATTGTTGTCTGTAGAAATTCGTTAAGGTCAGCCCTTTGGGTTCGCCCTCACTAAAAGTTATCAAATGCTGGGAAAGTTGCGTGAGAAGTACTGTTTTCTGATGGAAATATGGTGAAGTGGAGAAAAAATCGATTTTCTATTTACGCTGGGCATGTCGAAATTGAATATAAGGATTAAAGGACGTACACGCGCAACAAGCAACGGGGCTTTCCTGGAAATTGTCTTATTTCTTTAGTTATATTTATAGTTATGATATGAAATTCGGATTCAGCACCCTCGAAAATATATATATAATGACTACTCGCTTGCTCTGAATTTGCAAAAAAAATTTTTTTCTGTAATGGCGACCTTATTGGATTCGTCATTTTGTAAATATTTGGTACCAACATTTTAATGACCTTTGTTATTGTTATACAATGTAATAATGCAGTATAAGTGGCTTTTGAACTTTTTTTTTTTTCAAAATAAATCGTTATGTAAATCATTGAAACTGAACAGTCAATGCTTAAAGTTTCGGCATTTTCAGGCGGCCATATTTAGTTTTTCGTGAAAATGTTTTTCAAATCTGACATCAGATTCGGAAAGAGCAGGTCTTTTTACTTAAGAATATGTTTTTATTTAAATATTATCGACTATAAGATGTCTGCTTGGGAAGAAATGGGTTAAGCTAATGAATAAGAGATCAATATTCGACATGGGCAAATTAATATTAGACTGGAATTTGTCACAACTGTTTTTAAAAACTTACCTTCGTTTAGTATAGATGAGTAAATTTTGAGTATAAAACAAAAACTTAAGTCGCGAATTTGTTCAGGTCGAGAAGTTATCAATGTGCGCGTCGTAAAATATCTGAGCGTATAGGGTTTTTTTTTTATCAGTTTATTTAATACAAAGATGTATCCGCCGCAGAGATGCAAAATACCTGTATGCAGACTGGATTAGAATTTAAAAGTATAATAATAATATAAACCTAAAACCCAAATAAGCATTTGCCTCATGCCCTTCTACTTTCTTTTAGGTCTTTCTTTTTTCTCTCCTAAAGTACATAACGCATTTTTTAGTTTAAATTCTTTGAATGCCTTTTTGAAAATAGTTTTTATATTTTTTGTTTCTTTTTTTTATGTAATCCCTATATATATATATTATATATACAGGGTGTCCCAAAAATACCAGGTCAGAATGACATGGAAGATAGGTTAGCCTTAGATGTGGGAATAAAATAAACATGACCTTAGTAAAAGTTTCGTAGTTTTCGAGATATTGTCACTTTTTTAATTTTGTTTAAAATCTCTACTTTTAGTTAGAATTTCAACCACAATTGCTAAAAATAACTTCAAGTTGTTTACTTTTTTATTTGTCAGGTATCTTGAATAGTTGTTTCAAGCGTTAAAAGTAAAATTTTGCCGAAATTTAGTATACCTTCCAAGGAAAATAACTCATTTGTGTTACCTTTTAACTCTGTCAAAATTAAAACTTTAACTTTGACAATCAGTCGTGGAAAAAAAATGTACTAAAAGAAACTGGCAAATTATCTTAAAAACTACTCAATTTAATGCAGATTCAGAAATGGTATGATACTTGGGGAATTATTTTACAAAAACTTAGAAATTGCTATTTTTATCATTAAGGGGGTAGTCCAGTGAAAAAAAAAATTTTTTTCAATTTTTTTGTTTTTGCTTAAATCTACTCTACTACACCTCGAAAATACTCCCTTAAAATATCTAAGCAAAATATTGAATAGTTTTAAAGATAGAGAGAGTTTTCGAGAGACGTGTAATCCGAGCGCTCGAAGGTCCCCTGGCGTGTTTCGAAGCAAGGAGGACTCTTGTATTTCTGTTTGCTCCGCCCATTTTTTTTTGGTTTATAACGGTCTAGATCCTTCTGCTTTGTATTTAAGGTTAGTTATGTATGGAGCAGGCATCGCGTTAAGTATGGAGCAGGCATCGCTGACTAAGGTAAAATTAATTTTTTTAGCTTTTTTCCGCAAACAAAACTTTAAACGCGTTTTTCTCAAAACAGCATTTTTTGACTCGGCGGACGTCAGATCTCAGAATCTTTTGCTCCGATTGATCTAAAAATTTAGCTGTATATTTCTTGATTGTGTATCTATGTATATTATTAAGATCCATTGTTTATTTACAAAGTTATAAACAAATTAAGCACCCGAAAAGCACCAGAAAAATTCGAAATGCTGCCATTTTGTTATTTTTTATTGAAAATTAATAATTCTAGTTCCGACGATAGCCAATGTTCTACAGATTAAAACCTCGTTTAAATTTTTTGTTTCAAATAAACCGCTGCAGAGATTCGACGTCCGCCAACAAAAATTTTTTTTTTTTGGAGTGGCCATTTTGTCGGGATGACTCATCGAAAAAATATAATAAAATTTTTTTTTTTGTAGTTTAATAGTTGTACTATCATATGTCAAAAAGGTTTTTAATAAAAATTAATTTCTAATATGAGAAAAAATCGTTGAAAAAACAGTCGTTTTCACTGGACTACCCCCTTAAGGGTTATGCTAAAGCCGGACTCTATTCTGAAAAATAAAACACTATTATTGCGCAATCAATAGTAAAAATAAAAAAGCGGCCAAGTGCGAGTCGGACTCGCCCATGAAGGGTTCCGTAGCAGCAAGTAACAAAATATAAAAGTTCTTGTTATTATTAGAAAATAATGGTTCACGGTTATGTTTATGAAATTAAATGTTTTTATTTTTATTTTTATATTTAAGTTGATTGAATGAAAGATAAATTGTGGTTTACGATTTATGACGTATTAAAAAAAACTACGCACTAGATCTCGTTCAAACCAATTTTCGGTGAAAGTTTGCATGGTAATGTACATCATATATTTTTTTTAGTTTTATCATTCTCTTATTTTAGAAGTTACAGGGGGGGACACATTTTACCACTTTGGAAGTGCCTCTCGCGCAAAATATTCAGTTTAGAAAAAAATTATATTAGAAACCTCAATATCATTTTTGAAGACCTATCCATAGATATCCCACATGTATGGGTTTGATGAAAAAAAATGTTTGAGTTTCAGTTCTAAGTATGGGGAACCCCCAAAATGTATTGTTTTTGTTTTTATTTTTGTGTGAAAATCTTAATGCGGTTCACAGAATACATCTACTTACCAAGTTTCAACAGTATAGTTCTTATAGTTTCGGAAAAAAGTGGCTGCGACATACGGACGGATAGACAGACAGACATGACGAATCCATAAGGGTTCGGTTTTTTGCCATTTGGCTACGGAACCCTAAAAAGGCCACATTGCATTTATATGAGCTGCCGGCCTTTGTCTTTTGTGGCTGTAGACCTGTAAACATGAATAGGACAGCTGCGACCCTTTGCTATTCCGCTTTTTCATTCATTCTTTTGGGGTATTGAGATATTGACAAAAAAAAACCAAAAACTGTTGAATTTGTTTATTATTACAGTAAATATTCAAACTGTCTGCCTCCAACACGAATGCACAATCGACATCTTTTAATCAACAAAGTACATGCCAAACCAATACACACGGAAAGGGAACTACGTAACAGAGTCACCGCAGCGGCTCGACAATTATCTCAGATGAGTTTGAGAAGATTAAAAAAACTGTTTTGTTTTGTTTCGGTGTGTGGGAGTTTTATCGATCGCTGATCACGAATCTCAAGTCAGAGTTGCATAATTCAAGATGGCGGACCCAATATGGCGGACGAGATTTTCGAAAATCAACCGATCTACGCCAAATTTGGTATGTGGGGGTTTTTGGGATCGCTGATCACGAATCTGATGTATAATTTGCAGAATTAAAGATGGCAGAAAATTGCAAATAAAGTGGAAGAATTTAAAGTGTTATCTGTCACTTCGATCACATTTCGAGCTTTCAATCTTTCGATCCTTCAATCCTGCATGTATACGTAGTAATAATTTTACGCTACTTGCGCAGCTATAAACTTCAATTTAATCAGTCTCTTGAATAACTAATCTAATCTCAATTTCCACAATTCTCAGCCAGAAATCCCCAAAAAAAAGTCATAAGTTGCAAACGGGATGTCAACGGCCAAATCACTTAATCACTTAATAGTTTCTCCGGAACAAAAAAGATTACAATATCATCAAGGTCAACCAAAGTAAAATTTCGCTGCCTCATCATCATAGTCATTAAAGCGGTCCAACTAGAAAACCTTTCGTCTTTTGATTTCCTGCTGATTACTAAAATATAAAATGCCACGTTGTTCTCATTTCAAGAATAGAGTTTAAAAATCCTGAAGTACCTGTTCTCGGCGCCCACCAAATCTAAGTAGGTTCATGTCGAAGAAGGAGGCAATGACACTTCGAAATTATTCCGCAATTTATGTATCTCTCAAGGAGATCAAAAGATGAAGACGACGGGCACGGTGGCCGGTCAGTCGCTGTGCAAAATCACTTTTTGTGGCTGAATCGCATCGCCAATTTTTTCCGCAATTAACTTTCAAACAATGATCTATCATTTGTATCACCTTGGTCGCTCTCGACATGACTTATGTCGATTATGGGCGATTGATTATTTTGCGAGCTCCACAAAAAAAAAAAAAAAAAAAAAAAAAAACATGGATGGCCTCTTTCGAGGGATAATTAAATTTGAATATATATAAAAATATAATATTTTTCAAAAAGTAAGAAGTTCTCCATCTTTTGAAAAGGTAAGATCGGGGAAAATTTGTAAACCTGAAACTGCAAGTTGGAAATTCGAATTATTTAGTTACTTAGTGGTCTTCAGCAGATTCCTATACCAGGAGTTTTGAAAAGTTATATGACAGATATAACAATTGATTAAGAAGGCTTCGTTAAAAACCTCTAATCGATTAAAAAGGCTTCGTCGAAAATCTCTGTTCCCCTCAGCAGCACCCAATATTAAAAAATTAAAAACTGAACCCGAAATACAAGCAGACTATGAAGAAAATGTGTGAGAGAGAGAGAGAGAGAGAGAGAAAAGTACCCATGCTGACAAAGAAACACCTTGGAAAGAGATTGCTTTTTGCCAAAGAGCACGCAAACTGGCCCTGTGAAAAGTGGCGGAACATTTTGTGGAGTGATGAGACAAAAGTGAATTTATTTGGCTCTGATAGCTCCCATCAGTATGTACGCACAGCCAAAAAATAAAAGATTCGCACCTCACTGTGAAGACAATTAAACATGGAGGCGGAAATATAATGGTATGGGCTTGTTTTTCCTGGCATGGTGTAGGCCCTATTTGTTGGATTAAAGGTATTATGACGCAAGCAGAATACAAAGATATACTCAACAATGTTTTGCTACCTTACGCAGAAGAAAATATGCCGCTTCGCTGGACGTATCAACAGGATAACGATCCAAAACATACGTCTCGTGCAGTTAAGAAATGGTTTGCAGATAACAGTTAATGCCATAGCCAGCACAATCGCCGGACTTAAACCCCATGGAAAATCTGTGGGGTGATGTCAAAAATGCAATTTGTCACAAAAACATTAGAAATAAACTTGATTTGTGGGAAGCTGTACGATCCGCTTGGATGGCAATCCCTGTGGAAAGATGCCAAAGGCCAGTTAATTCCATGCCTCATCGTTGTGAAGCCCTAATTAGAAATAAGGGACATAAAATTGACTTATTAACTTTGTATAATATAATTAAGACCATAAATTATTTTAATTTTGAGCGTATTGTGAACTTTTCTTATTTTTTTGTTGCATTTTACTACATACACCTATTATTTCGCACAACAACTTTTTCTTGTTATCTATAAATAAATGTCTATTATCTATTGAAAATTGTTCTTTAATATTTTTCTGTCTTTCATTGCAATAAATATTTCAACTTAATATTATATTTACCATACCTATGGTATCAAACCCAAAATTATTCTCTTTTGAGAAAATTTCGCCACACACCTATATTTTTTGCACACCAGTGTATAATGATCAATGAAATATTAAATTACAGTGCACACGACTATAAGTATTGTAATTTATTTCGAGCTCACAGTACATACTAATTTATTTCGAGCTCACAGTCAAAATTACTATACTTGTAGTCAATGCTAGGGTAACTATGAAGTAACTATAATTGTAGTTAAAATGACCAGAAGAATAGTTACGGATTTATCAACAATATTTGTAGTCAGATTTAACTGACAAACTTGTTCAAAATGACTATATTTATAGTCAATACTAGGGTAACTATGAAGTGACTATAATTTTAGTTAAAAATACCATAATTGTTTTTTTGGGGTGGGCAGCTCTTTCCGGCGAAGGATTATCCTCACCACTCCAAGGAATCGATCGGTATAGCTTTTCCCATCGGGGACATAAATATCCCATATATAATTAATGCAAGCAAAGAAACTTAAAATTTGTCCAAAGTACACACACTACTTTGGATTATTTTAGATTCTAACTAATTATAGTAATTTATGATGGGACGATAAGAGCGATATACAAATCAAACTTACAATCGGGCACTTGGTGAATATGAAAAAAAGGCCATGTCTCGCAGAAAGATGCACCAAAGCGTCTATTCAATTCATGCTCCAGAGCAAAACGTTCGAGAATTAGCTCGCAGGATTGTCTTAAAAAACAAGCTGGCATGTTCAACATTCAAGAAAAATAACTTCTAATGAAAAAAAAAAAAACCCCAGGGCACAACAAAATAAAACCGCTTGCTGATGTGGTGATCCATAATGCCACCGCAGCAATCGCATAAGTAATGAGTTTTCCCGGAAAGTAAAGCACCGCTGACCTAAGAAATCAGCCGCAGTATGGAAGGAAAAACAAAGGAAACCGAAAGGCTAAACAAAAATTAAAGCTCCTTAGTCATCGGAAACACTGTTGCCCCTACCCCCGAACTGATTTCTGAGCTACCGGCAAAACCCCGCTCTGCAGATTTTCTGTGATCGTGATCACGTCACTTTGGCCGTGGTCTTCCCTGACTCGGCAGCCGTGACGTTATATTTCGTCATTGAATGATAATTGCCTACCCAAGTTAATACTGACTGCATCACTAATCATTAATAATAATCATCACTCTGTGAGAATCACGACGATATCAGCGACACCATTAAATTTCTAAATCCCAAAATTGTAGTTATCGTTAACCCCCTAATTGTGTATGCCGAGTATAATCGTCATGCCGAAACGGAAAGGAGGAGGGTCAATAAAACCGGTTTTCGGCCTAAATTTTTTGGCAGGAAGGAATTGAAATATCTTTGAAATTCTTTTTGGGTTTTTATCTATAATTAATATATAGTCCATTTCAACCAATACGAAATTTCCAAATACCCTCCCTCCTCTCTGCCATCCCCCCAAAGTTAGAAAAAAGCAGCTATAAATAGCAGTATTTTAATGCATTAACACTTATAGAAGGTGTCTCAGCTTACAATACAGATAATGCATCTAGACAACCAATCAAACATAAATACCCTCCTACCCCCACCATACCCCCTCCCTCACAGTATTTATGTTTGATTGGTTGTCTATAAACAAAAAAGTACGAATACAAAAAATATAAGAATTCGCGAATGTACCTACTGGATTGACTCGGAGTTGTTAAAAATGCTAAAAAAAACTAATAGACTGAAGTTAAAGAATCAATCAAATACCTTAATTACAAATAAAAAGAAACACTAACAAATAAAAAACTAGAAGCTGCAAATAATTATGCAAGGAAAAAAATAAATAACAGCTTTGCTAATAATGTAAGAACCTGTAGTAGAGATAGTATAAAAAAACTGAGTTTGATATCAAAACATACACCCAAGAAAAATATGTTGCTTCAATGAGCATTTCACTGGCATAGGTAAAAAATTAAAAACTTTAACATCTCAGCAAGTAGTTGTCTATCTTCCTAATCCAAAATGCCAGCTGTTCTAGAAGTGCTCAGTATTCCAATGTAAATAAAAATGAAATTATTGCAAAAATTTAAAAAATCAAAAACAACGTAGCCCCTGGCGTTAATGGCATTAACAAATTGGACCTAGAGCCTATTCTTGACATCGTTTCACCTCACCTTGTTAATTTAACAAATAAAATATTTGAGACGGGAAAATTTTCTGACTGCCTCAAAATAGCTAAAGTATCGCCTATTTTTAAATCCGGTTAAAAAAAAACCCAAATAACTACAGACCAATTTCGGTCCTCTCAATTTTGTGTAAAATTTTTGAGCAGTCGATAGCTACTAGAGTGCACAACTTCGTTACTGAAAACTCTGAGTATGATACACATCAGTGTGGTTTCCTATGTGATAGCAATACTGAAGCAGCTCTACTTGAGGTGATCGACTACATCTGTTCCAATTTAGATGATCATATTGCGGTTATTATAGATTTGTAAAATGCGTTTGATACGGCCAACCATGAAATTCTGTTAAAGCTTAGGTTTTCGAACAAAGGAACTTCGCCTTTTTAAGAACTACTTGACAGGAAGAAATCATTTTGTATCCAATGCCTGTAGTATAAGCGATCTACTCCCTGTAGAGTGGAGTGCCGCAAGAGTCAATCCTTGGACCGCTTCTCTACCTACTCTATATTAACAACATGAAAGATGCTGATGACACGGTACTGCTGTATTAAGCAACTACTTATATTGCTCTGGAGGCTGTAGTGAACGATGATTAGAATAGATATCTTAGCTGGACTAGATCGAATGGACTCTCACTGAATTCACTAAGGTGAGTTACTTTGGGAATAAGGCCTTTATGCACTTTTATTAGTTTGGTTTTAAATAATTGGAATTTAGTAGACGTTTTTTCACAACCACGTCCACCGCTACTAGAGCAGCTGACGCTCACATCATCAAATAACTACCCAAAAGGAATGATTTGTAATAAGAATTAAACGACCTGAAATGATTGTGTGATTTGCAACGCTACCTCCCGGACTATTAGTATTTCAGATGAAGACTTTCTTAGAACGCCGTCTTCTGGTGATGTCTCGGACTCGTTCTGCCGCAGTTCTTCCTGGCTTTGATATTATTTTTGCTTATGAGTTGATCACGTTTATAACAGGCGATGAAATAATTTAGCGGATGAGCTTTTCACTTTTATGTATCGCTACTATGCTCCAGCCTTAGAAAGTTGATCCACAGCTTCTTTTGCTAACTTTCATGCCTAAATGCGGACTCCATTTGGGGCCTATTTGACTCCGCCTATTTATTTTAATAAATAGAAAATATTTTCACATCAGCAACGAAACGAGTTTCTATCGAAGGAACACTCATCTATGAGAAATTTGAATGGCGATAAGCTTGGGCAAGTAAATGAGACATTAAGTGACATAAGAGAAGATTGAAAGATCAGGCTTAGGATTCCTCATCATACTTTTGCCTACTAACCATGTTTATTTATGTTAAGTTGAAATGAGGTTAGCTTGTGCAATTTAAGAACCTTTTAGGGGTCATTGGTCAGTTCAGTACGAGGTAAGTGTTTTGCTTTGTATATTTGTGTAATTATCTTCCCCTTTATTTTATATCTATACTATGGATATTTTAATAATTCTGACAAAGCGAAAACTTTAGATCTGTATATCAACTCGAAAGTATTTCACCATAATCTGTTTGCTATCTCCAAATAGAACGAACTCTAAATTCATGCATTTCCCCTTTTTGCAAAGAATATCGAAATCAACAAGAAGGGACACTGTCAACATGATCTCAAAGTGGCGACCCATATGCAATTCGCGAAAATACACCCAGTAAAATCTTCATTAGATAAAGCAGCTGAGGAAATTCTCTCAGACAGCATTTACAGTGTAACCAATAAAGCAGAGCCGGGCAAAGTTCCCCTCCAAGGGAGCCGTATACCTAAAGCCTAAATTTCGGGTGGCCCCATGACAAATATCAACCCATATTCTTGTCTATGGAATGGATGGGACTTTGGATTGGAAAGGAGAATAAAAGGATAGAAAGATGAGTTTCTAACTCGCACCTGCAGGAGCAATGAGGAGGTCCTCGAATCTACCTTATGAGCTCTCGGGAGCCAAAGAGCCGAGTTTACACGGTTCTGCAATAAAGAAGAATGGAGAAGCAGGCAGCACACACCGAGCATAAATAAGGAAAAGATTGTTAAAACTTTTTTACCGTGCATTTTTAAAGGCGATCTAGATTGAACATTGTTCTTTGTCCCCGTCGCCAACGAAAAGTACAGTGTGGTCTTGATTTGTTCGTCAATGTGAACAATCTTAACAGCATTTAAATAAAAAAGTGTTTTTTTAGACACAATTAAACATCATATAATGTGTTTTTTGTGTGGCTATGGAAAAGGCAGTGTGTAATGCGTTCCCAGAAAAGTTTTGTAATAAAATATTTTTGTGAGGTGCATCCTCCAGGAGTGTTCCAATCCCCCCCTGTACTTCTTTATTACTACCTATTTCTATCAAAATTTTCCAATTCGTTCCTCTAACGATGTCAAAGTCGAAAAAAAATTAGGAAATACAGATCGAGTGTCCCCTCTTGTTGCAGGTACTCTCTGACCAAACTATATAAATAGCGTGAAAGCTATTGTAATCCAAAGGCAGCATAAAGGCAAAAGTTCGAATCATCATGCGTGTATTGCTTCAAAGCTTTGTTTTGTATTTTTCCACAACCCTTGGTCGACTAAGTTCACATCACAGATTCACTAAAAAGCTTGAAAGCTCAGCACCTGTCCTGACATAAGTATGACAAAAAGCACTCCACTTGCGCTTCTCAATCAGTTATTATTCAACAGTTTACAAAGGGAAATAGTATTTACAGATTAGTTAGTTTTCTGGGTGGTTTTGGTCTAATATAATTTTACAAAAACTGTCGCTGTTTATAGACTTAAATTTCTCCCTACCCCTAAAATACAGTTAATGTTCGACGATATTATGTCAAAAGATGTATTCGGTAGGCAAATGAAACAGTGCACAGTTTGAGAGCTACTGTCCCGGATTACCAACACTCACGGCCGAACATGTGGATGACTGGCGGTGCAAAAAATAAGTACCGAAGTGGTCTGATCAAAGTGGCGCCTCACAACTACATGAGTAACGCTACCGCTCGCACCCAAATAAATCGCCCACGGTTGTATTCGTGCCACAATCATCACTTTAGCCGAGAGACGTTTGTTGCCGACTCTTTTTGCCCGTAATCGCTCGAGTGAGGCACAGACGTAGTGTTGTTCTCGCTTTGACGCTGCAACTCTCTTGCGCTTTCCCCCAGAGGGGGGTCTATCCCCTCGGACCGTTGAGGTGTATCGCCTTCTTTTAATATTCTTGCCCGTTTAAACATGTCGGTCTTGCGAGAAAAATTGTTGTGCAACGTGCGGGGTGTCCCGCAATAAAAATACTTTTTTTGTGTTTCTGGCTCTCCGGTTAATTGAATAAGAAGGCGGAAAAGTGGAAAAATGGCGAGCCGCGACTAATTGCATAAATGGCGTCTAAGCCTTGCAGGGAGGTCTTGGGGCGGCTTGCAGGAGCGGATTGGGCACGGAAATAGCACCGAAATTAATTAGTGTTAATATGGTGACATAATTCCGCGACGGTCGAGTTCTATATCAATTCCCAATTCTCGGACCGTGACAAACAGCAGGAGCAGTGCGACTGGGCTTTAAAGTATATTACAATGGACTCGTCGCGGGGAGCTTTACCTTCCCCTAAATTGTTGCTAGGCGCTCGCAGCTCATTTCGGCGCACTACGCCAGCACAAAAGTCAAACAACTTTCGGCGAACAAGGAGCCGCCAAGAAGTGTTTTGGGCAGAGCTACAGCTAATCTAAAACTCGTGCAACTTCGTGCTCGCGGCTATCTAAGCGCAGTAAAACAGCAATAAAAATTTACAACAGTTTCACCACGCACACAGTTTGCTCCACGGCGAGTGTCGGCGGCGAAACTGAGATAACAATTTCGGCAGTTTGGAGGAAATTAGAAAAGGCCATCGCCAAGGTCGTTGACCGGACAGGTCATATTAGCTTGCCGCAGCGCTAAATCATGTGCAAGTTGACTGAGGCAATTTGCAAATCTCCCGGATTAGCCACCGTCACCGGCAAGCTTTGGCTGTGTTCAATGCGAAATTGCTTAATTGATAAGGAGATATCCGCTCTGCCCACAAGTATGCTGCCACAAGCCTCTGATTAGATAAAAATTCTTTCAATTTTTTAATCAACTTCATTTGAGCATTTGCATGCAGTCACAGCCGTGAACGTGACAAGCCCGAGGGTGTGTAGCGGTTGCCGTTCACTGCCCTTCGCGCCGCAGACGGTTGCCATTAGATAGGGGGGAAATTTTGCAGCTTTAATTGGGAATTACCCCCACTAGATTTAACGATTTAACCTCTCAAATTGGATAAGCACTGGACCCGGAAAGACACCACTTTTTCGAGAGGATAGCACCTTCAGGGGTTGGACTGGACACAACACATATGACATACCTCTTTTAGCTGGGAATGGCTTTAAGTAGGTTGATTGCCATGAATTGTACATTGTTATAAATGAATTGCTTTTGAACATACCGATTATTTCATCCAATAGATGGTGTATGAATATCATAATGATGCACACTCATGAAAAACTTGTTCGCGAAAATGTTTAAAAAAACCTATAGAGACTAGTGGTATTTGATATTGAATAAGATCCACACTGAACAAATTATTTCTAATTGTTTTAACAATGACACCTTGTTTTATCTGGTACAGATTTTCTGTTTCAATCAACTACATAGGTGTTTTTGAGATTGTTTTAAGAATAAAATGACTTAAACCTTAATGAAAGAACACTATAAACTCACAAAAACACAAATTTTTCATAATTCTCGCAGTTCTTATTAATGTTTTTACTAGGTTTCATTAGTTGTGATTTGTGTTTATGAGTGTTTTTCCATAAGAACAATTTACAAATTCACCTACTGATAAATTTAATCAGTCCTAATTTTAAAATATCATTTTCCTCTTAGTTTATATACCTGGTTGTTTTAAAGGTTTTTTAATACCAAAACTCTGATCGTCTAGCTTCCTTGTTAGATATAGGGTAAAAGTAGGAGAGATGCCATACTTTTTGTAGAAATGAGTAATAAAATCGTTTATTTTTTATTTTAAAGGTACACTTATATTCTGTATTATAATCACAATGTTTTTATCTTTCGACAAAAAAATAAAAAGATGCAAAATAAAAAATTCAAGTCGGCAAAGGGCCATCTCTCCCATATAATGTAGGAGAGATGCCATACATGCCATTATGGCTTTTATTTATCCTTTTTGCGTAGTATTTCCCGTCGACAATTATTGCAATGCAGAGAGTACAATGTACATGATTCATGAAACCATTTTAGGCATGAAGAACACTTAATCGGCATCCTATAGCGCCTCTGGGCCTCATTTTTGGATATTACACCTTTTTTTTACTTTTTCTATAGCCAAAATTAAATTTTTTTCTGTCCACTGCCCCCTGACCACTTTATGATTCCTTACAAATTTTCTCGTCAATCTTTAACACGTTGAGGATGGCGCAGTTTTATCCATTTCGCTTCATCGGGAGGCAGTAAAAATCGTACTTTGCTTTATCTGGCGGCGCCTTGCACACAATGTATATATATATATCATGTTGATGACGGTGTGTACCACCGGTGGTACACAACTAGTATCAAAAGGTATGCATAACAGTTGGTGTCGTTACGAACGTGATATAAATCATATATGCGGCGCTCGTACCCGCAAAGAAATCTATGTTACAAAACTATAGCTGATGTGAGCCATCGGTGGTACATGCCGCCAGATGAACCATTCGCTTGTGGGCCACCGGTGGTACACGCCGTCAGATGAACTATTCGCTTGTGAGCTACTGGTGGTACACGCCGTCCTCAACGTGTTAAACAATAAAAATATTCGATAGATTACAAAACGATTAATTTTTTGCAAAGGGTGGCATCTCTCCTCATTTCGTGGGAGAGACGCCATACTGCTAAAAAATACTCAGGTATTAGCAGAGATGGCAAAATATAATTTACATGAGTTAAAAACAAACAAAACAACATATTAAAACCATTTCTTGCCTTACTGCGTTTTTGTTGTACTTCCAATATTCACTGAAACCGCATTCACACTAAATTTTCATCAAAAAAATTACGCACCAAATAAATCTTTCCTTCATAAACACGTCACGCTCGAGCGCAGCTGAACAGGCGCTGACAGGATCTATGAGTAGTTAAGCACAGTGCGAAATATAGATATATTTTTCCCACATAGTGAACTAGCGAAGGTATGGCGTCTCTCCCTTATATGGCGTCTATCCCACTTTTACCTTACCTGATGTGCCTCGATGACTGAACTAATTCCGTCATATCGTATTAACCAGGCATTTAGTTTAAATAAAACGATGGTTTTGTAATTTTTAGATTTCTCTGGTCATGCTTACCAGCAATCTTGTTAGGAAAAAATCAAAAGCAAAAAGAGTTAAAAACCACAAAATCAGTTGTTCGAACAAGCTTCTGTGACGGTTATTTTGCAATGATTTTTTAAAAAAGTCCAAAATGCAGTCTTCTATACTTTTTTATTCTATTTTCCTCAACAAGAACAGCTGACTGTGCATTTTCATTAACGAATTCGTAATGTACGGAAAAAATCCTAACGAAATGATCTGATACTTATTCGGAAAAAGAAAAAATCATTGAGTTTGTTGACTTTTCAGGAGAACAATTCGGCCAAAGAAGTTCACTTCAAACTTTTCAAATGTGAACTAAACTGAGAATAAGAAACAAAGAGGTTTTCTGAAATTAATTTAAATTTTCAAAAAAAAGTTAAAATAATGAATTTTGCAAAGAAACTATAAACTAGATAAAATCCTTAACATTGTAGACATTTTCCAATTGTAGACAAATCTCCAGGTCATATTCTATACCAATTTCAAATTTTAAAGATCACTTTGCTACGGAAGCTTTATTGGTTTAAACATTTGAACCACAACCGGTTGTGCTCGTCTCTGTCTTTTCTATCTCTGTATCAATCATCTAAATCTGCTAAGCTGTTTTTTCGTGATTGAGCAACATACACATATTTAAACACCTATATTTTCGCATATAAAAGATATTTCAGTGAGCAAATCAGCCTGGTACGGAGTATAATTACACTCACTACGCGAGTATGGCTCGCAGTTGGCCGGTTTTTTTCATAATTTTAGGTTTACTGTTTTTGGAGATTAGGAGGAACATATTTTGGACGCAGATTTTCAACAATAAAATAATTTTTGGTCCATTATAACTAGCTCTTTCATATGAGACTCTACATTAGGGACAAAAATTAAACAAAAAAACTTTTTTTTCCTTCATAAAAAAATTTTCAGAAGATATTTTTTTCTGTTCAAACTAAATTTTAATATTATGCTTTGTACGCCAAACAGTCTCTGAGAAAAACAATAGATGACAGCTGAAGCCATGAGTTTACGGAACATTAAAATAATGGCCAATATTAACTTTGCGGACGAACAAATGACACATCAAAGTGATTTTTCGTGGATATTTTGATTCCTGTTGTTGCGAAAACAAGTAAGGTTACTATAATAATTAGATAATTTTCCGTAAAAAATTTCACATATATTGTTTACGTACCCCAGCCGTTTTCATTTAATCTGGGGGCACGGCAGTGCCCCCGCCAATAAGAATTTACAAGATCAAACTCAACGCTCATTAGTTACATCAGAAAAATAAGATGAAGCCGAACAAAGTCGTCTTAAGGGGGTATCCCACTCTAGAGGCCATTGAATTGGACGTTTTTTTCAGGGAGTTGAACAAGAAAATACAAAACATTTAGAGTTAAACATAATAATCCTCTTATTATATGATCTTTAATGAGTATTTTGAGAAAAAAAAAATTTTTTTTATTGAGTGGTTGGGTCAGGGCAGGCCTGCTACTGGGACTCATACCTTAGGAACGGTGTGCACGATAACAGCCAAACAAATAATCTGGGAATTATGAGATTGCACATTAGTACTCTTTATATATGTGGCTATGGCATGAGTGTGGCACATTTAAAAAAAAAAATTGTATTAATTTTTTTAATTTTTTCTACTATAAGTTTTATGTTTTATTTGATTTTTTACTGTTAAAATATGGGATACAAGCTATGTAAATGTAAAAATGCCAGATTTGCTCCACTTAAGTCATAGAGACAGGGCTAACACAGCTTGTACCAAAATCTGAAATTTTTCGGATGAATGGTTTTCTCAGAATGCTGCACACCATTCATAAAGACGGTATTTTGAGAAAAAGGGCATTTAAGTTAAAGTTAAGAGTGGTGGAGAGAGCGCAGCTGCGGACTGAATCGCCTGTAGCGGCGCAAGCTTTTCAAATTTCGCGCCAAGAGATAGCTTAAACGATTCAGGAAAGAACACAGAATTTTTCAAAACTAAAAAAAAAAAAAAATCATTTTTTGAACGTTCTAGAGTGGGATACCCCCTTAACGCGATAATCAGCGGTATTTGTCGTTAGTGTGGCCCCAGCATTAAAGAAGAAATCTTAATCGACAAAAACACAAAAGCAATCCATTGTGTTACCAATAAATTGTATGTATAGTTATTTGAATGTAAAAACATGCCATCGATAAAAAACGAAGTAGCTACAGCGCTCTGTTGGTCTTACCTGGCTGCATGACTCATAGAAACATATGAGGAGGGCCGGCAAATTTTTCCTTTAAATGGCAGTCAGACAGCAGACGGAATTCTTCCCCTTTTTCATTGGCAAGGCGAGGAGGAAACAAAATGCAAAATGAAAGTTTTCAACTGGCCGCGCGACTGTAGGACTTGTGGGACCATCGGACGACCGCGATTCTGCGGTATGACCTGGCCAGAAGCGCATTACTAATGGGGCTCTGGTTTTCTCGGTTCAATGCCACCCGAATTTGGATAATGTGATCGCGGCGAAACGCGAATTAAATCCGCGTTTGACTCACGATGAATGCGCCGCGATACTCATAGAATAAAAATGTAGATATCTGTCCGGTGCCAGCAGTGCCGGGCTTTAGTGCTGTTACGCCTCCAACAAAAAGATCGGCGACCTCCTTAATTACGGAAGGGTGTTCGGGTGTAGGTGCAAATAACCAGCTGCTCTTGTACGTAAAGCTTTTGCTGAATTTATGTATTGACCCCTGCTTCTTGATTGGAAAACGAGGTTAAGAACCTACCTGCGGGTAACGGGTTATGGCGGGTACTGATTAGTTCCGATGTTGATTGAGCCCGGACGTGGACGATAGGATTGTAATGTAGCAGGGCCATTCGCCACAAGAAACTGAAATAGAATGTGACGCGGTAGCTTGGCTAGTTCTGCACACAAAGATGTCAAAATTCGAAAGCACGGATGCATAATATTGCAGCCACAGTGTAGCTGACGTTGTCAATTGGTACTTGTCATCTCAACTTTATCAACTATTAGGAATTGCGGATTGCTAATTTTAACACTTTGACGGCCGGAGTCACTCATACGTGATTTCAATTTGCTGGCGGTTATTTTTAAATATATTTGCAGAAAGCATAGCAACCGGCATATCAAATAAAAGTATAGACATTGGGCTTGCTAATAGTACAGTATAAAGGTAAAACCAATTTATAGAGTGAAGCTCACAGAGAGCTCAATTATCGTTAAACGAATTTTCATCACACGTGCGGGGTAACTACTATGTTACCGCACGCATTTCCGTGCATTGCCCACGCAGCTGCAATTCGGGCGATACCTAGCCGATTGCCCATGATGGCAGATCTAACACTGCCATCGTGGGCAAGCGGCTAGTTACCGCCCTTGATCCAGCGTTTAGTGACGTTTTGCAGACGCAGGGGTAGGCCTGTTATTATAGGCTGCGATGCGAACGCGCACCATACTATCTGGGGCAGCAGCAACATCAATCGAAGGGGTGAGTACCTACTGGACTTCCTAATGGTAAACAACCTAGAAATAGCCAACACGGGTATAGAACCAACCTTCTCAAATGTCCTTCGTAGTGAGGTACTGGATTTAACTTTAGCCACCCCCTCTCTACTTAGTTCTATAAACAAATGGCATGTATCTAGAGAAGCCTCCCTTTCGGACCATGGTCACATACGATTTGACGTGAAGGCTGAAAATACATGCCAGGAAAAGAGAAGAATTCCTCGACAGACAGATTGGATCTGTTATCAGGAACAGGTCAGGCAAGATCTAAAAGAGCTCTCGTGCTCACCGATCACGTGCCAAGAAGACCTAAATCTCTTCTCGTCCGAACTTACTCGCGTGATCCTCTCTTCTTATGAGGACAATTGTCCGCTAAAGACAAGGAAACAATCCAGGGATGTTCCCTGGTGGAATAGGGAACTAGAAAGCTTGAGAGCCAAAACTCGTAAGCTTTATAACAAGGCCAAAAAGGGAGGCTCAATAGAAGCCTACAAAGAGGCCCTTACCCTATACAATAAGGAAATACGAAAATCCAAGAGGAAAACATGGAGAGGCTTCTGTGAGAGCGTAAACGACCTGCCAACCACAGCCAGACTCCAAAAAGTCCTCTCTAAAGATCACACAAACGGAATCGGACTATTACAAAAGCCGGACGGTACTTACAAGGAGGATGGGAAGGAGACCTTGAAGCTTCTTATTCAAACACACTTCCCGGACTCGATAACGGAAGATGATGGACCCCCTGGGGGTTCACTAGGACTTAGTCCTGAGACCCCCATGCGAGCTAGTAGCCTTTCCGGTCACATCTTTACACCGAGGACAGTTGAGTGGGCAATCGACTCATTCAAGGCCTTCAAATCTCCTGGAGGAGATGGCATCTTCCCAGCTCTACTGCAAAAGGGCCCGAGAGAAGAACTAATACCAGCCATAATTAAAGTTGCAAGAGCCAGTTTCACACTAGGAATTATCCCCGAAGGGTGGAGGGATACAAGGGTAGCTTTCATACCGAAGGGTGGGGGGCGTAGTCCCTCCCAGCCCAAGGCATATAGACCCATCAGTCTAACCTCCTTTCTTCTTAAAACCATGGAGAAAGTGTTAGACTACCATATACGCAACACAGCTTTGCGTGAGGCTCCACTACACCCAAACCAGCACGCTTATCAGGGGGGTAAATCAACTATCACTGCCCTTCATAGCCTGGTTGCAATTATAGAAAAATCACTTAAGGGAAAAGAAACTGCCCTATGTATTTTTCTTGATATAGAAGGAGCGTTCGATAATACCTCCTTCGAATCCATGGAAAAAGCGGCCGTCGGAAAAGGTGTGGACATCCAGACGGTGAAATGGATCAAAGCCATGCTAGGCTGTCGAAAGATCACGGCAAGTGTATGTGGGAGCTCCGTGACGGCATGGGCCACTAGGGGCTGCCCCCAGTGAGGGGTCCTGTCTCCGCTCCTGTGGTCAATAGTTGTTGACGGTCTCCTAGCAAAGCTAACAAATGCTAACAAACCTTGTATCTGTAACCTTAAAATAAACCCCAATAAAACAGTAATAATACCATTCACTAGAAGGAGGAAACTCACCGTGACGTCCCCTACTTTGAATGAAACTACGATTGGATTCTCCACTGAGACGAAATATTTAGGGGTCACCCTGGATCAGCGACTCACTTGGAACATCCACTTAAATAAAACGGCAGAAAAGGCTATACGAGCCACATGGGCATGCCGCCGGTTGTTTGGTAAAAAATGGGGGCTAAAGCCTAAAATGATACTATGGTCATATGAGGCGATTATAAGACCCATTGTCACCTATGCAGCAGCCATATGGTGGAATAAAACAGAGCAGTCTAAGGCAATAGCCACACTCACCAAAGTGCAAAGACTCGCCTGTACCGGCATCACAGGGGCCATGAAAACTTGCCCAACCGCGGCCTTAGAAGTGCTGCTAGATCTCCTACCGCTCCACCTTTACATACAAAAGGAAGCGGCTAACAGTACTCTAAAACTTCGCATATCAGGTCATTGCAAAGCAAATGAAAACGGAGGGCACTCACAGATACTGAGGGTGTTCTCAAAAGACCCGCTGATCATGGGGCCTTCGGATTTGGAAATACCGTTCAAAACCGTAATAAAAGACCGACAGTGGTGGAAGGAAAACGAAAACCTCGCCCGACTGGGGGTTGTTGCATGGTATACAGACGGGTCTAGGTGCGATGGATTCTCCGGTGCGGGAATCTACGGGCCCAACTGCCAGATCTCAATAGCCTTAGGGAAGACTCCCACGATATTTCAGGCTGAGATTATTGCTATAGATACCTGTGCCCGAACTAGCATAGAAAAGGGAATGAGGGGTACAAAAATATGGATTTTAACGGACAGTCAAGCGGCGATTAGATCGCTCTCCAGTTACACTATAGAGTCGAACCTGGTCTGGTGCTGCCTGTCAACGTTAAAAACACTCGCTAACCTAAACTTACTATAGCTTGGGTACCAGGCCACGAAGGAATAATTGGTAATGAAAAAGCGGATGAACTCGCCAGAAATGGTGCAAAATCCGCGTTCATTGGACCGGAGCCTTATTGTGACCTGGCCAGGAGCTATTATAGATCCTATCTTAGGCTATGGGAAGAAGATAGTAAAGCCTCACACTGGATAAATCAAACCGGATTAAGACAAGCAAAACGATTCATCTACCCCTCCAAGCAGAGGTCGATGAAACTCCTAATGCTCAACAAGCCGGACTTAAAAATCATTACCGACCTCTTAACGGGGCACTGTACCCTAAAATACCACCTTAAAAAGATAGGTGTAGAGGACGATGATATATGTCGCTTCTGCCTTGAAGAAGAAGAAACAGCAGAACACGTACTCTGCCAATGCCCAGCCTTAGGTCGACGGAGCATCCCTCATAACGCCTGAAGATGTGTCGAATGCGACCCCCCAACACACCATAGCCTTTTTTAAGGAGCTTGACATGGAAGGGGTTTAAATAAGAGGGACTAGCACAATAGATCTCATAGGTCGCGCTGCTATTCGGTGGGCACTGGGAGTGCCTTAGACGACCCGCTAACTTATAATAATAATAATAATACCGCCCTTGATGCACTGCGAGGCAATCGGTAAGTTACCACACGGAAGTGCGTGCGGTAACCTAGTAGTTACCCCGCACTTGTGATGAAAAATAGCATACGCAACTTGGGCGGTGCCCAGCCAATTGTCCGTGATGGCAGATAACGCATTCGCTTCGCTCGTGCCGGCTAGTTACCGCCCTTGTTGCTTGTGGAGGTGCATGTAAGCAGGCGTTGCATATTTTGAATTCAATCGAGTTGCCTTAGACTTTTGTAAATAAAAAAATAAAAGAGAATGAAGAGTCAGTCACTTTTTAGTCGCCCCGAGATTTGGATTGTTATACTTAAAAATAATAAAAAATAAATTATATTGTTAAAATAAATATCAAAATACTTATTTATCTATTGTTTAAATATATAATCTACGAAGAATAAAAATAGTGTGGAGGTGCATAATAAAAATAGTAAGGACATACCCCTTCATGCTTAATATACTAATAAACATGACCCTCAGTCAGTCAATGTTTGAACTGAGCTAAAAAAAATTGCGCTCTCGAAAACTTAAGAAACCACGTGCTTCCCATATTCTATAAATTAGGAAGAATTATATCCACTCCTTAAACCCCTAAGTAAAAATGCAACCCCGGAAATTAGTTCTGTGTTATTGAAAACGTACGAAACGAAATGCTTCTTGTTATTTTCGATAACCTGGAAAAAACCACACGCACCATCTTCACTCCTTCAACCCTTAAGTAAAAAATAACTCCAAAAATGTATGCGACATCATCAAAGATCATATAACTGAGCGACTATTATTTAATCCCACATTTTCGTGATTTCAAACCACTGTGCAGCGAGAATATTGATAACAATATTTTACTCAAAACAAGTTTTCTGCGCCTTTTTCTGAAAATATTTACGGTTGTACCAAAATTGAAAAATTGGATGTAAAGTAATAATGTTATTTTATAGTTTTTTTACAGAACTATGAGTGCAACATTGAATTTGTGCCTACTTACACGCAGTGTGCCAGAATAAATCTTCAGCGCCACTAACAGCACACTTGCAGCAAGCTACAGCGCCACATTCTGTTTCAGCCTTAATAAACCACCCTGGCGCAAGCTACGCACCGCGAGTTACAACCACTTCGCAATTTGGCGGAATTTTGAGGTGATCGTGTGCGAGAAAAGAACAAAGAAGTATTAAACCCGAACAAATGAACATTATGCATTAGGAGGAGCCTGATTTAGCTCAGCACAATCAAAAATTGCTCAGCCCACTTAACGCCTGGGAGTAACGGCGTTGCACTGAAAAGAAATTGCTTACTTGGGCGTAATAAATGTAAATTAAACCCCACACGCGACGATTAAAGTTCAAATTTCCGTGGGAAATCAGGTGGCCTTCGTTAGTGCATCCACCGATGACTGATTGTGTCGCCTGCAATCGACTCAAATTAGTGAAATTCAGACGCTTCGAAGAGGGCCTTAATTAAAAATCGAAGGCCAGATTGAGATAGTAGTTGCACTTTTGCTGCTTTCCTCGAAATATCTTGTCGCTCAAACTATTTCAGCTAACAGAAGAAAAAATTGCGTTTTGCTTGAATTAATAGCGTCGCGTGAATTTCCAACTGCGCCAATATATCTGGTGGACAACAACTTTGCTTTCTCATCACCGAAGAAACTACAGAACCAAGACTTGGTGAGACGTACACAGACCAAAATGACTAACGCTGGGATAGAAGTATGCCGCATGTTTTAATAGCCTAATAATCGGAATGGAAAGAGCATAATTAATAAGATTTTACGCTAAGGCCAATGTTTCTTATTTAATTTAATTTAAAATCATTCTTTCACACTTTAGCCAGTGTGCCATTTTTGCAGCGAGTTATTAATCAATTATTTCTTGCTTTAAGGGGTTAGATAGAGTCAGAATTTTCAGAAAATCGATTTTTTTTTTTTTATATATTCGTGATGTACATATATTTAAGTACACCCACAGAAAATTGCATGTCTAACCGGTGAATATTCTCGAAGTTACACGCATATTTGTAATAATTTGTTTACTATATGTAAGGTGCTTTTGAATCTTTAAACGCGTTTTTCTCAAAACTGTGTTTTTAAAGTTGGTGAGCAAAATTTCTCGGAAACGGCTGAACTGATCAGTTTCAAAATTTAACACAAGCTTTTTAAGTATACTTATATTAAGTATATTAGTAATTAATCGAAGGTCTTTTCTCATCGATAAATATTTTCCATTTTATAAACAATTTAAGGCCAAAATTGTTGTTGAAAATCGATTTTTTTTTTAAGAAGCTGCCATTTTATTTTGTTTTTTCCTTCGATTAATTACAAGATAAAACAATATATTATCGAAAAATTTTTGGTTTTTTCATTTTGGATGATCCAGTCCAGAGATATCGTGCTCACGGCAAGAGGCCTTTTTTTAAAGGT
This sequence comes from Dysmachus trigonus, assembly GCA_949715965.1. Taxonomy (NCBI): domain Eukaryota; kingdom Metazoa; phylum Arthropoda; class Insecta; order Diptera; family Asilidae; genus Dysmachus; species Dysmachus trigonus. Next base: position 48,568,156 of record OX454321.1, read on the forward strand.
GCTCCCGGAGATCAGCTGTAGCAACTTTTAAAATAATTATTTTTACAAATAAAAAACATTAAAATACACTCAAGACCATAATATATGTAAAATTTTTTCCATTAATAGCTTGAAAGGTCATCTCAAGAAAAATTCCTGGAAAATCGACGTTTTTGGGCCTCCTGACTGTATATAACCCTTTAAGTGAATCATCATCAACTTTTAACTTTATAAAAAGACCTTTCAAGTGTTCTCTACTGAAGAAAATAAAACGGAAAATTTTAAAAACAATCTTGTCGTTTTTAAATGTTCCATGCAATAATACCTCGGTAATTCGCTGTAATAAATCGATAAATCTTAGGTGAGCTAAGTACTGCAAAGACGAAAGAAGAACATAACTTAGAAAGTATTACGGGATTATACTTTCTAAAGAAAATTTTTCATTATTTAATCCTCAACGGCCGCACTTACGTTACGGTAACCTAGAGCCCGCATACAATTGTGTAGCATTTAGAAGCCGTTACAGTTCTGGGTCTGAGGTAGAAATTTATAACTTATAGGGACCTTCTACTAACAAGGAAACGTTCTCAAGTGTGTCTCACCGATTTTGATGAAATTGAAATATGTTGTAGAGCATCGAAAAATAAGAGACACGTATTTTTTTTTATCTGCGGATACGCAAGTTTAGGGGGTGAAAACCACCCCGAAAGTTTACCCCCAAAAACAGTTTTTCTTAAATATCTCAAGTTCTAATGAATTTTTTCGAATGAAACAAAATGGAAATGATGTCTCGTAAATATACTAACCTTTTGTAAGTAATCCGGTCCCCGGGGGTTGCAACCCTTATTTTTTATTTCGGAATAAATTATATTTTTGCGTCACAAAAATAACAGTGTTAGTTCAAAATCATTGATAAATATTTTTTTACATACGATTTTGAAAAACAAAAATGACCTGTTTTTGCGTTTTCCTGAAAAAAGCTTCTCTAGGGGGTAAACTACCCCTAGCACTAACACATCATGTTTATACTTTCAGACATCAGTTTTTTTCGTGAAAACCAGTATTAAGGGGTTTTTCGAGTCGCTGATTACGAATCTGATGTCAGATTTGAAAAATTCAAAATGGCGGATCCAACATGGCGGACGGATTTTTGAAAAATACATACATTTTTATAAAAAGAACTATAAATAAAAGTTTTTGAGGTCGCTGATTACGAATCTGATGTTAGATTTAACAAATTCAAAATGGCGGGTCCAACATGGCGGACGAATTTTTGAAAAATACATCAATTTTTATAAAAAGAACTATAAATAAAAGTTTTTGAGGTCGCTGATTACGAATCTGATGTTAAATTTAAAAAATTCAAAATGGCGGATCCAACATGGTGAACAAACTTTTGAAAAATACATCAATTTTTATTAAAAAAACAATAAAGAAAAGTTTTTGAGCTCGCTGATTACGGATTTACAATCGTAAATGAATAATTAAAAATGATAGATTCATTATCGCGCACATATGTTTTAAAAGTATACAGTACAATTTTGATACAAACTAATAAACAGGGGTTATTGATATCGTTAATTATGAATCAGTTTGTAAATTCAAAGTCAGTTTTATAAAATTATATATATATAAAACATTCATACATAACTGCATTCATCTGTGAAAATGTGTACAATGATGATAGTCTTCAAAATAATGCTTTAAACATAATGATTTTTTACACCAGGAACATCGAATTATAGCATCGTTTCTACAGCCTTGCACTTCACATCTAGTATTGCTAGAATTCCCAAAACTAAAATCGACAGGGTTCTCAAAATGTCCAGGCTTTTCATTGGTGTATCCACTTTTATACCACGAGTACTTAAATAGATTTATATACCGTGGCGAGGAGAGTTGATTATGAACTAATGACTGCAATTTAATGATATTATTTCTTAAATGTAAATTAAGATCCGAATTCATTAATGTAACGCTATCCGAGAAGTGTTGAACGTAATTTTTCCATATTCGGAAACCAAATACATCCAATGGTTGTATGTTACCCGTAGTACCGGTAGGTATTTTTTTCACTTCTACTATTTTATTCGATGGAGTATTTTGTTCTATTATTTTGTCACAATGGCCGCTCCACGAATCAATTGAAAGGATTAAATGAGATCCAACGTTAGGGAGAAAAATATTTTTAAACCATGTTTTGAAGTGATCTGAAGTGTACAATGAAATATTAATATTTTATAATAACATCCCATATAATTATAAATGTATATTACCTGTAGTTAGTTTTCCTGATTTTGAAGAGTCTACATGAATATTGTCAGGTCTGAATAAATTTTTTTCTACTATGGGACCAAAATGTCCAGTTGGCTCTTTCAAAACCAAATATAACGGTGATAAAAGTTTTCCTTCCCCAGATATTAGTGGCTAAATAGTATAGCTATGAGTAGTTACTGAAATTGATTGCACCATACATTGCACGTTCTGCTCTCCTTTAATAGCCAAAGTTCTTCCCGAATGGATTTCCAACTGAAAACCGCTTTAGTCAGAATTATATATATTTTGCATTCCAGCTGTTAAAGCGCTCTGTTTAACAATAGTACAAATTCGTTTGCTATCAGTTCTCAAAGAGCACAGTTTATTGTAAAGAGCGCGTCAGAGGTAGACCACACATATATGTGTGTACATAGAATGTAGAGAAACGCCTATATACATTTGTATATCCATCAGGAATATTACAGATTTTTTAAATGTATATTATCGTTTGAAGTTAAATACCAAGCAAACGGCGAACACTTCGATTAGCATATTTTATTTTGAAATATTGGCCTTCGATCTGGCTACAATTTCAGGCTTTGAAGCATAAGTTTTGGGTTTATTAGGTTTAAGATTTATAACATGTAACTTGAGGTTTGGAATTATGGCATCAGAAAAAAAAAAAATACATGGTAACTTTTTTAAGAGATTGAAGAACGTAATTTCGATTTAGATCCAATGTATTAAAACTGTAATTTAAAATTTTTTTATTATTTTTAATAAAAATTGATGTATTTTTCAAAAGTTTGTTCACAATGTTGGATCCGCCATTTTGAATTTTTTAAATTTAACATCAGATTCGTAATCAGCGACCTCAAAAACCTTTATTTATAGTTCTTTTTATAAAAATTGATGTATTTTTCAAAAATTTGTCCGCCATGTTGGACCCGCCATTTTGAATTTGTTAAATCTAACATCAGATTCGTAATCAGCGACCACAAAAACTTTTATTTATAGTTCTTTTTATAAAAATGTATGTATTTTTCAAAAATCCGTCCGCCATGTTGGATCCGCCATTTTGAATTTTTCAAATCTGACATCAGATTCGTAATCAGCGACTCGAAAAACCCCTTAATACTGGTTTTCACGAAAAAAACTGATGTCTGAAAGTATATACATGATGTGTTAGTGCTAGGGGTAGTTTACCCCCTAGAGAAGCTTTTTTCAGGAAAACGCAAAAACAGGTCATTTTTGTTTTTCAAAATCGTATGTAAAAAAATATTTATCAATGATTTTGAACTAACACTGTTATTTTTGTGACGCAAAAATATAATTTATTCCGAAATAAAAAATAAGGGTTGCAACCCCCGGGGACCGGATTACTTACAAAAGGTTAGTATATTTACGAGACATCATTTCCATTTTGTTTCATTCGAAAAAATTCATTAGAACTTGAGATATTTAAGAAAAACTGTTTTTGGGGGTAAACTTTAGGGGTGGTTTTCACCCCCTAAACTTGCGTATCCGCAGATAAAAAAAAATACGTGTCTCTTAATTTTCGATGCTCTACAACATATTTCAATTTCATCAAAATCGGTGAGACACACTTGAGAACGTTTCCTTGTAAGTTTCACACCAAAGCCAGATCGCTACGCCATCACAGAATGGAGCAGCAGTGGCTGAATTCTGTTCTCGGGTTACTCTCACCCGGTGCGTATTACTGTATACAGAGTGTTCCGATTCAACATAAGAAATGCTTTACCGATCTATTCCTTGGAGTGTCCTTATCAACGTTTGTTCTGAGATCCCCTCCCCTCTCTCTAAAATGCCACCATCCACCTCAAAAATATATTTTTCTAAGCAATCGACATCGATCTTTAACAAACATTCGATTTCCTTCAGAATCCTGTTGATGAAACGTTCTTATCATTTTCCTAGCTATATAAGAATTATGAATGAAAATGCAATTTTTTGAAGTTGGTTCTTTATTGCTTTAAATCTTTGACATATCTCTATATATATCATATGTATGAACTATATTTCTACATCAGAAAACGGTTAAAATGAAAAAAAAAAAGTTTTCCGCCATTTTAATTCTAAGCTACGTCGCGATAAAGATTTTCGAGTGTCACTAACCCTGTGAGGCCAAATCTCAAGGCAGCAATAGTGCGTCCGCTGAGGGTTAAAATAATTTTCCCACATTATTTCTTTATTATTCACTGACTTTTTGCTGCCGAAAAAGAAAACTTTTAAATATTACTACAACTAAAATACTCAAAATCATGAAATTATTTTTTTGTGGGTTGGTACTACTGTCTTTGAGATCTATGCAGAGTTTCATGCCAATATATTCAATTGCTGCAGAGTAGCACGTGTTTTTGTAAACATACAAAAGTGAGTTTTTCAATTTTTACTACAGATTTTGTCGAGCAAAGAATTTGCATTAAATTTTGTTTGCGGAATGAATATTCTGCCGCGGAAACATTGAGGATTTTGCAGAAGGCCTTTGGTGGTGAGGCCATGTCGCAAAAAAATGTTTACAAGTGGTACAAAGACTTCAAAGAAGGCTGAGAACGAGTTCAAGACGAATAGCGCCCCGGACGACCATCAACATCTATCGACGAGAGCTACGTCAAGGAAATCAGAGATTTTGTGCTCGGAAATCGTCGACTGACAATTAGAGACCTTGCTGATGCTGTGAGTATTTCATTTGGATCGACCCAAACCATTTTAAAAGATGTTTTGTGCTTCAAACGGGGGCAAATCTCGCTTGCTTCCAAAATTTCCAGTTCCAATTTTTTGGAAAAAAGTCTCGTTGACATCTGTGAAATAATGATTTCGGACTACCATAACGTCATCAACCGCCCTATTCGCCTGATTTAGCTCCATCTGACTTCTGGCTATTCCCGAAACTCAAAAAACCGCTCTGAGGACATAGTTTTGACTCGATTGAAGAGATACGAACCGAATCGAAGAAGGTTTTGAAGGCCATTCCGGAAAATACTGTTTCGAAGACTGGAAAAAACTTGGCATACGAATCTTGTATCTGGAGCAGATTACTTTGAAGGAGATGAAATTGATTTTTAAGAATAGATAAAGATTTTTCATTTTATAAACAAATTCAACTTATTTTTTGATCACAGTAGTACATTAGTTATTAATTATGGTTGCGGTTTTTTCCCTTAAAATATAATACAGGGTGTCCCAAAAGTAGTTGCTGAAACTAATCGACTGTCGTTTTAACCCTTTATAGCCCAAGATCATAAAACATTAAAATTATGTTAAAAATTGACAGGTTTAGGGAAATAAAAAATACATATTTCTCAGAAATTAAAAAAATATGTATTATTAATTATTTATTTCACATTTAAGGGAGTCTAACATTACTGTAAAATTGAGTTAAACGTAAACAAAAAAAAAACTAATTTGGTATGGAAGGAACATATTCATTCACTTATCTATAGGTTTCCAAGAAAATAACACAATTTTACACACTTTTTGTATTTTTTTTGTAAAATTTAAAATTTGTTCGAATTTCAACTTGTCACTTTCAATTACGGGCGAAATTCTAATCGATTAACTGTTAACAGTTTACGCTGTCTATGATGATTTCCGTGGATACTACATTGTTCAATAATATGTGACAGCAAAGTGGCGCCGATTTGAATGAACTAAATACATTTGGTGCGTATTCTGGCGGGATTTTTGAGGTTTGTTACAGAAATGTCACATGGGGCTATAAAGGGTTAAAGAGAAAAGATGGAGGTTTTATTTGAGTTCAAACGGGCGCTTTTGTATAGAGATATTTCATTATTTACAAAAAGGGAAACATTAACATGTCAGTCAGCGGTACATATAATAAAAAAAAACTTATGTAACAAGAAAAAAATGTCAAAAATTGCTTTGCCACTGGCTGACGCAATACATTTAAATATGTACATAATACGTTCTCATCTTTTAAGAGAGTTTTTCCTCGCAACTCTATGCGTTCCATAATACTTAGTACGAAATCCCCTATAAGCATCACTATACACTTTTCCTCTAGAAGAGCACTCGACAAGATGAACTTTTTCTTCCGTCATAAGGTCACTCATCTTGACTCAAACGTTGCGGCTAGAATAAAACTGCAGGGTCTTAGGTGTGCTAACCTCAAAACTACAGCCACTACTTAAATTGTAAAGGGGAAAAATATACATTTAGTTTCAGCAACTACTTTTGGGACATCCTGTACATATATGCAAATTTTATAAAGCCTTGTTTTAGTTAAAATGGTTGATAAATGATTACAAAAAGGTTTTTTTTTCTTTTTTCTTTTTGATTTGTTGTTAATTTTGTTGATCGAAAGTAAATTTTTAAAATTTTTCGATTACTATTAAATTTAGAAAAAAGAAAATTTTCGCGGTCGATTGCCTCTGATGTATTTTCTGCATTCACAGGACGAAGTGGATAAAGATAAAATTGGCGATTATTACAGCAACATAAACCCACTAAGTAAGCAATGATTATCTGGCATTACTTAGAAATACTAATGCTGAGTACTATTAGGCGGTGCTGAGTATTTCTAAATAATGCCAGATAATGCTGAGTAACGCCAGGTAATGCTGAGTAATGCTAAGTAACACTTCAGAAGTACTGTAATGGTGAAATACCAATGCCATTACTTTGTAATGGTAATTAAATTTATTGAAGAACCAATACTGGTAATGGTACTGTTATTTTTGTTGTTGCTTGCATTACTTGTACTGATAACAAGAGTCGACACGATTTATAATTCTGATTAATGTGTGGTAATTTCTCATTGCTTTCGTCTTACAAGTGAAGAAAATCGACATGATTTTTAAAAAAACTTTGCTTTTGTATACAAGATAAGAAATTTAAAATTACCAACCCCCAAAATCTTTATGTTTTCATTTCCTTGTACATTTTTTGTCGACGAACATTTTTAAAATTTTTGTCAGCTATATTAGATCCGCCATCTTTAATTTATATTATTTTGATAACAGGCTTATTATCAGCGACCCTAAAAGTTCTTTGATTAATTTAATTAAAAAGTCCTATGAAATAGAAACTATTCGAACACCATATTTCAGTCACCACTTTGGAACTCAACCAGACAAAATTCTATACTGTATTTTGAAGTATGATATATGTTTTGGCAAAAATCAAAAATATCGCACCTTGCATTTAGTTGTAATTGAGGGTCAAACTATCCAAACGAATGTCCATTTGTTCTTCACAACAACAAAGTTTAAAATAGCGGCACTTTTTTCTTCCTTTTGGACACAAGCAACAAGAAAATAGCATTGACAACTCTAACTCAAAAAAATTTTTTTTAAATTTGTTGACTTGTGTAATTGTAATGGTAATGATAGTAACTTTTTTACAGCTCTGGTATAAACATTTACTTGATTTTAGATTGATCATTTGTTTGTATTTTGTTTAGTTTTTCCTTCTCCTATATAGTGAAAATATTAATAAATACGTTGTAATGCTTTTAAATGGTAGATACGCCAGCTAAATCTTCAGAGGAACATTTGTCAAAATTGATTTAAATAAATCAACTAAACATATTAGTAGGCTGAAATTTAATGTTTTTCTTTAGGTGATCATTACTATATCCTTCAGACTTTTTTCAGTGTAATATCAGTTGTTCATTTTTTCGACATTTTAGCTGCGTTCTTTTGTGCACTTGTTCCAGAACAGCCCATACATTTTTTGTTCTGCTCGTGTTTTGCAAGCTGAACGGGACAAATTTATTGTTCTGTTCACTTAGGTGTTGTACTGAAATTTAGGGGCGCTATGTGCAAAATTTTGGGGTAGTTAATGTCTCGCATGTTGGTAAAAGTCAGCTGACAGCTGTCGAATGGCAAAATAAAAACAGTTTGACATAATAAATTCTGTTTTAAAGTACTATTATTTACTGTAAAACACAAGTGTGGACAAACACCTTTGAACTTTCACAGGAATTCTGTTCTGAACCGTTCTTTTGTGCTCTTCTTGTCTACTCCGCATAGCGTGCACAAAAGAACACAGCTTTTGTAAACTGAAATTATTAACTAATATTAATGAAAGATGAAGTGATGTAGCCCAAATATGTAGAGGAGAAGATGGTAAATTATTATTTTTCTTCTTTTATTTGATTTGTCCTGGGGCACACCCCACACAACTGCATATCCTTTTATTTGTGCATTATTTTGAAAAATAAATTTGTTTCTGAAAGCTATGACATTATCTTCATTTTCAAATTTAATTCCTTTGACTATATGTATGCATTATATTTCGGCATAAAGGCCGTAGCAGGATAAGAGTGGGTGGGCTGCCCCCGCATGTATCTTGCCCATTTTAATGTGGTAAGTTGATACGGTGATGGAATTAATTTATGCCAAATATCAATTTCAAAAAATGTTTTTTACACTAGTTAGACCGAATTTTTTGAAAACTGAAAAAATTAATTTTCTCGAAAATGGCTGAACCGATCTTAATGGGTAAAATATATGTTATACAGGGTACCAAAGCAGTCTTGGGAAAAATGTCGAAAATTAATTTTGTTAATTATAAGGGGGTACAAAAAAATATTTAAAATTTCAAAAAATATTTTTTTTATGAAATCCTTTTTGTACCACCGCCAATTTTTCCATATAGTGTACTTAGACCCAAACCTAAAACATATATTTTTTTGGAAATTATTGAAAGGGTACTTCATAGTTAAAAAACAAGAAAACTTTTTTTTTTCCTACAAAATTCAAGTTTTTAGTTGTGATTTTTGATAAAATAAGCACACTTTAAAGAAATCCAACACCTTTATTTGAATTTGAATAAATATTTTACAAGTTTAATTAAACTAATTTTGAAGAGCTTCATAGTTAAACAAGAAAAAAACAGTTTTTTGTTGTTGACACAATTGAAGTTTTTATTTATGACAGCATAAATCATCATATCTTCATTTAATTGTAAATAACCACAAGTACACTTACATTGATTCAACTAATTATTACTACTAATTACAATTACATTGATTACACTAATTAAAGAAAATAATTTAAAGTGTCCTTTCTAACTTATTTTGTGGTTACCCAAAATATGAGAATCATCGAATTCGAATTTAAGTTGACATTAGTCGTCGTCCTTGTTTTCATGTATGACAGGATTTATATTTCCTTCCTTAAATAGCTCGCTTAAAATGACAAGAGACTTATCAAATAAGTAAATAACAACCAACTGTTCTACGACCATCCGCACATTCGCAAGAATATCTCTTAAATCCTGCAACGCATATAGTACTGTTTCCAGTATAATTAATAAAACATCTATATAATTTTCGGCTCATGTGATTGAATCTAAACCTTTAAAATATAGAATGTGTCTGGTCTTTTGCAAATTGGAAGTTGGATAGGTTCGTCGTTCGTCATTTCAGCCAAATACGAAACGTGTTACGGGAGTTGATATGAGCTGGTAAATAAGTTTTTAAGATCTTTCTCTTTCTCTATCTATCATATTTCCATATATTCCTTTATATGTCGTTGGATGAAACAATTTGAAACAAAAGCTTTTTACGAAACCATGCTTTCTCTTTAGTTTCGTTAGCTAAGATGTTTTCGACACCTAATTGGTGCTTCATTCTCATCGGAATTTCTTCTGAAAATGCGACATTTGATTGTAGGGGATTCCCGAACTGGCTGTGCGAAAACGCTCCTATTTTCAAGTGTAATCCAACTTTTGGAAGCAATTTATTGTCTAATAGTCGATATTTTTGTTTCATTATATTCCACTGCCCAGCGAACTTTTGTTACAAAACAAGACTGATTTGATTCTTTACTTGGCAACTGATTTCGCTTACCCTTTAGGGCTGGCATAAGTACAGATTCCAATACGTTTTTTACTCCTCCAAAATCACGATCGAGGACGAATATGTCACCTTTTTGCATTAATTCAGTTATACCATGCGGATCTTTAATATGATTTTTTATAATATCAGCGTCATTCTGATTTGAATAGTAGTTGTACAAATACTGAAAAGTTTGCATAATGGCACCTTTTTCTGCCTCGAGTAAGACCTTCATTGCTACTCATTGTTACTGCTTTTGTAATGACGAGCATTAGTGTCGAGTCACAGAATTGAATACCGACATTGGTAGTGTGGAATTTAATTATATAAAAAAAAATACCGACATTGGTAGTGTGGAATTTAATTATATAAAGGCGAGATGTAGCAACTAATTCAAATTGTGAGGGTAGTCCATATGTTTCAAAAGATTTCATGATCGATGGAGAATATTCCGAAACTAGTTGCTCTTGATTTAATTGCAAGATTTCAGCCACCAAGGGGCAATATAGATCCTGTCATAGGTGAAACAGCAACGACGACTAATTATGTCAACTTTAATTCTAAAAGATATTTTGGGTAAGCAGAAAATTAGTTAGAAATTATTCTTTAAATTATTTTCCACAATTAGTTTAATCAATGTAATGTATTTAGTAATAATAATTAGTTGAATCAATGTAAGTTTACTTTTGGTTATTTACAAGTAAATGAATATATCGCATGAATCATAAATAAAAAATTCAATGGTGTCAAAAAAAAAAAAAAAAAAAAAAAAAAAAACTGTTTTCTTCTTTTTTAACTATGAAGCTCTTCAAAATTAGTTTAATTAAACTTGTAAAATATTTATTCAAATTCAAATAAAGGTGTTGGATTTCTTTAAAGTGTGTTTATTTTATCAAAAATCACAACTAAAAACTTGAATTTTGTAGAAAAAAAAAAAAAGTTTTCTTGTTTTTTAACTATGAAGTACCCTTTCGATAATTCCCAAAAAATATATGTTGTAGGTTTGGGTCTAAGTACACTATATGGAAAAATTGGCGGTGGTACAAAAAGGATTTCATAAAAAAATTATTTTTTGAAATTTTAAATATTTTTTTGTACCCCCTTATAATTAACAAAATTAATTTTCGACATTTTTCCGAAGACTGCTTTGGTACCCTGTATAACATATATTTTACCCATCAAGATCGGTTCAGCCATTTTCGAGAAAATTAATTTTTTCAATTTTCCAAAAATTCGTTATAACTAGTGTAAAAAACATTTTTTGAAATTGATATTTGGCATAAATTAATTCCATCACCGTATCAACTTACCACATTAAAATGGGCAAGATACATGCGGGGGCAGCCCACCCACTCTTATCCTGCTACGGCCTTTATTGTTAAAATTATGGTATAATAATTTTTTTTACTACGTAAAAGCAAATTAGGTGGCTATATTACCTATCATTTTTATGACAATATGCGACTGGCCTGAGAGAAGTTTAAACATATTTGAGACTTTGTAATCTAATATAGAATTGTGGTTTTACAAATGGTGATTATACATAATTTGTTGCACTAGGTCAAAATCTTTACCTGCGTTTTTTAGATAAGTAATTGAATAATAACTGCTCAATCATCTCAATTAGACATTCAACACAAATTGCACAGATATTTACACATCGATCACTAAGCAATTTAAAATTAAATGCTTCCGTAAATGTTCATATTAATTACCTCTGAAATCACGTGTCAGATGAAAATGAATTCGATAGGAATTAACGCATTAAATATATTAACAGCCCTAAAAGTGAATTGGAACATTTCATCCACCCACGTGTGCTATGCGTCAATTTATTTAAATTGAGCATTTTTCCGTTATGAGCCTCTGAACATGAACTCAGCTATCAACAGGCCTCACTCCCATTACTTCCAGCCGCTGCAGTTTTCCCCAGAAGAGTGGTGGAGCAGACTAAGCCGTAGGGGCGAATGATCACTAGTCTGTCAGTCGCTGCAAATAATAACTCGCTTGTTCTGCAAATGGTTAATAAAGCGCTTTTATCAGGGGTCATGCTCCTAGACCACAATCGCCCAATCTATTTTAATTGAATTAAGTAAGGTTCATCAGGAGGTCGGGAACAATTTAAGGAAAGGAAGACTCCGCTAGCTTTAATATAATGTTGCGTTGGCGGGTAATATTCCTCCAGGTAGGTGCTTGTTTTTTGCTCTTATTTGTGCCAAAATATGAAAAATACAGTGCGCGCAATTTCTATAAGCGCACGTCTGATTTTCAAGTGAAATGCACAATTCATTGAAATAAAACGATATAGTAACAAAATTTCTTTACAGGACAATTGTTAAAGTTTATAACTATTCATAAAAGTAATTAAACAATTCCAAATATCAGGCAATAAGTGAATGCAATAGATCAATCTTTCACAATTGATCTTAGAGTGCGCAGTTTCTATAAACGCAGTTTCTTTTTGTAGTATCACTAGTTAAACGCAAAGTAATTTTGCAACTTTTTAGGAAACAATTCATGTGAGTTTCATTTTTATTTTCCAACTATAGCTTAATTCTGTATAATTGCTGTTATTTCTTAAGATTTATTGTAATGCCCCGTGGAAAGGTCCTTGACAACGACGATCGTGTCAGAATCCGTGCGTTTAGGGAAACTGGCCTTGGTATAAAAAAAATTGCAAGGAGAATTAGACGTTCAGAATGTGTGGTGCGAAATTTTATTAAAAAGGGCAATCGTAATGGATTATGGGATTATCCAAGAGGGAGCACCAAAGTTTCCAAAAAAAATATTGGGAACATAAGAGAAGAAGTTATGAAAAAAAAGGTAAGTGCAGCTCAAATTATAGCGGAATTACAACTCCCAATTAAAGGAAGAGAAGTCCAACAAATTTTGAAGAACATTACTTATATTAAATATAAGAAACCGGCCAAATCTCTCCAACTGCAACAGCATCATAAATATGCGCGCGTAGATTTTGCTAGAAGCCACATGAACTGGGACGAAAAGTGGCAAAACGTTATTTTTTCTTACGGAAAGCAATTTAATTTAGATAGCCCAGATGGATTGAGTACATATTGGCATGATTTAAGGAAGCCCGATTCGCCTCGTCTAACAAGGGAACATTCCCAACCCGAAATCTCCGATTTTGATGAAACTTGGCAGAAATGTTACCTTTAGTGAGACATTTAAAAATCCATTTTCAAACCCTGCTGTAATTCGGACCTTGGGGGGGAAACCCCCCTCCAAAGATCAAAAATGGGTCGTTTTCGGGTCGCTTTATGACGCATTATCTCCCGTTAAGTTAACTATTTTTTAGATTTGAGAACGCAAGCTTTTTAAGGAAGGTCTGAGCTTTTAGAAAAGCTATAAATTATATATACTTCCTTTGGAGTTTCTCACTATAAATCGCTTGCAAAAATGTTGAATTTCCCAAAAAAACTTCATACGCATAAACTCATTTTTTAAAGGAATCTATTCCTCCAAACAAAAATATTCTTATATTATTTACTATTCCTAAAAAAACCACCAGATTAATTCAGCCCTTAGACGTTTACGGTTTCCGGATATGGAAAGGTTTCGTCAAAGCATTTTCAGATTTGGTATTACTATCAAACCAGGAAGTTAACCTTCACCTCCGACAGAATATAATAAAGTTGCAAGCACTTGCCCACAATCAATTTTCTTGTCCAAGATATTTTAATATATTCAAATATGCTTGGTATAAACGTGGGTATTTGGAACAGCGGCCAGATAAAGCAGCCCATCCAGTTAACCTTATATTCTTGCAACAAGATGTTCTACAAAATCAGCAGTGCTCATCATGCGAAAATCATGCTGATTTTCGTTGTTCATGGTGTTCAAATATATACTGTTTCCAACATTTTTTTGAAGAATTACACTTAAATTTAAATTAAAAACTATGTATAATTTCAGAGAAAGTAAATATCTAATATTTATATTTAAAAAAGGTTCAACAATTATATATGGTTATTTAAGGGGTTATTCTACTGTTAAACAGGTAAGAAGCAGTATCTTTTTAAAAGTGTTGTAAAAAAAAAACTATTAGAGATATCAATTTGAAATTTTGCATGCATCTTTATTAATGAAAAAATTATATAATGGCATAGTTGATTAAAAAAAAAAAATCGGTTAAAAAAACTTTAAACGCGATTTACTCAAAATGTGTTGTTTTGGTGCGCGGTACATCGTAGAGAAAAAACTAATGAAGCGATTCAGCTAAAAATTTGTTTGCATAGTTATATATCAATTTTACACAGACTGAACCTAAATTGAGCCATAAAAATTGAAATTTGGTTATTTGGGAGCACTTTTTTCATCGAAAAAACGTCCAAAATCGAGCATGCTATTTTCAAACACTTGTCAAATCGCGAAAATTTAATATTTATGGCTCAATTTAGGTTCAGTCTGTGTGTTTTTAACTAAACTAATAAAATTTCATCGTTAAATTGATTGCAGATCACCTGGACGACCTGGGCAATGTACCGCGCAAACGACTCTGGCCGTCAGCGCGCGCTACATCAATCATAAAGCGAAGCCGCCATTTTGTTTTTTTTTTTTAATCAACTATGCCATTATATAATTTTTTCATTAATAAAGATGCATGCAAAATTTCAAATTGATATCTCTAATAGTTTTTGTTTTACAACACTTTTAAAAAGATACTGCTTTTTACCCGTTTAACAGTAGAATAACCCCTTAATATAAATTGAATGTATAGTACATCACATGTTTTTTTTTTTTCATTTTAAAGCCAGAAACAGTATACAGAATACATCATTCTTGCATGCAATTACCATTTCTGGTTTGCTTATTTTTTCTTACAATCATATATCTGCAGCTCCTCACCATTGCGAAAAATAAAGATTTCAATTCAATTTCAATTTAATTTATTCCAAGTTCAAAACATTCATATGTATATACAATATAAAAATTCATTTTAGTGCTAGAAGATATAAACTTCATTCATCTATAATTAAAATGACGTAGCCCAGAAAATAAAGATTTAAATTGGAAGCAAAGCGAACACCTAACGAAAAATGAGTTTATGCGTATGAAGTTTTTTTGGGAAATTCAACATTTTTGCAAGCGATTTATAGTGAGAAGCTCCAAAGGAAGTATATATAATTTATAGCTTTTCTAAAAGCTCAGACCTTCCTTAAAAAGCTTGCGTTCTCAAATCTAAAAAATATTTAACTTAACGGGAGATAATGCGTCATAAAGCGACCCGAAAACGACCCATTTTTGATCTTTGGAGGGGGGTTTCCCCCCCCAAGGACCGAATTACAGCAGGGTTTGAAAACGGATTTTTAAATGTCTCACTAAAGGTAACATTTCTGCCAAGTTTCATCAAAATCGGAGATTTCGGGTTGGGAATGTTCCCTTGTAAGTATTAATTTTGGTGTTGGTAGTTTAATGTTATGGGGTGCCTTTTCTTATCAAGGAAAGTTATTTTTACGCTTTGTTCCCACCCGAATGAACTCTGCCATATACAGGGTGTTCAGAGGTGGGTGGTCAATACTGAAAGGGGTGAAAGGTCAGACCGAGACAAGCAAAAAATCGTATGGGTGGGGGGGGGGCATCTCGCACCGTTTGGCAGTTACAGGGTGATTCGTAAATCAGGATTTTGCCTTATATGGGAACCGCTCTTGTATTTTTATCATTTATTCTACGCATCGCAGCGGCCCCAAACTGATTTCAAAAAATCACTATTTGGAAGCCATTTCCAAAAAAGTTTACACCACCCCCCTATCCCCAACCCCTTGGCCACAATCCCCCCTGGAAGTTGAAAAAATTAACTTTTATTTCACGATTTTTCTCCTTTCGCCCCACTTTTCTCCGAAATTCATGTTATTAACATACCTACTTTTTATTTTTTTTAAGTTGCCTATCTAATTACCTTACCAAAAAGGTGCAACATGCCCAGGTAGAAAAGGGTTGCAAAAGTCCTGAAATTAAAACATCCTCACAGGTACCTAATTACTTTATTGCACTATAATGGAAAAAGTCGTTAAGTAAACAATTTTTATGATTCAAGTTCGGAAATGTTTGTTTAGGAAACAGAGGTAGTACATTTTTATTATTTCAGCAAAACAGTAATAAAATAATAAATGTAATCTCGTTAAATAGCGTTATAAGTTTATTATATCCAGCATTGACTCTTAAGTATCCTGACGCTCCGTTTCTAATACCTCCTATGAATTATGGTATAAAAATGGGTAAGTTTGAAAGGACATTGACCACAGTTGAAGAAGCAATCGATAAAACCGGGTGTTTAATAGAAAAAATTAAGATAAAATGGCAGAATTCAGTGTTGACGAGTATGCCGATATAATTTACGTGTACGGTTTAGTAGAAGGAAGTGATAGTAAGGCCGTACGAGAATACCAAAGGAGATTCCCGAATCGGCATGTACCCAAAAGAAAGGTATTTTCAAGGACTTTCAGAAGGTTAAAAGAAACCGGAAGTGTAACCACCCCCAGAGCAGAAACGCGAGCAGGAAAATCGGCCGATTCAGCGGACCCTGACCAACAAATCCTCAACATCGTCAGGAACAGCCCTGTAATAAGCATCAGGCAGGTCGCACGAAGGTCAGGATTGTCTTCAGGGAGAGTTTGGACCGTTGTGAACCGAGAGGGACTACATCCATACCACCATATCCCGGTCCAAGCACTACAGGAAGGAGATTCCGAAAGACGATTGCAATTTGCACTTGGCTGTTCGAGTCTGACATAAAAAACAGAAGGTTTCTAGACCGAATTCTGTGGACGGATGAATCGCAATTCACCCGGGATGGCATCACAAACTTCCACAACCTCCACACCTGGTCAGATGTGAACCCACATAGGACAAGGTGTCGGTCCTTCCAGCAAAGATTTAGTGTCAATGTCTGGGCTGGCATCATCGGCATCCAGTTGATAGGACCCTTCATCTTGCCCCAAGTGCTAAATAGTCAGCTATACTCGGACTTTTTGGAGAATACCCTTCCGGATCTGTTGAAGGACATCCCCCTGGCCACCAGAAGCGCAATTTATTTACAGCTCGACGGAGCACCTGCGCATACTGGGAACATTGTTAGGGCAAGGTTGAATGAACATTACTCAGAGCGCTGGATTGGACGACGTGGACCGATTCTTTGGCCTGCTAGGTCACCGGACCTTACCCCACTGGACTTTTTCTTATGGGGAATGATGAAAGATGAAGTTTACTCAAGACCAATCAACACCAGGGAAGAATTAGTTACCAGGATTGGGACTGCAGCCACGAAAATACGGGAGAGACTGGCTACCATAGACCTCAAACGTGAAATAAAACGAAGGCTACTTGCATGAATCGAAACTAGCGGAGAACATTTTGAACAGCTTTTAAAGGACATACGTTTTAATTGTAATTAGTTTTTAAGCGAACAAAATGTATTTTTTAGTAAACTTAAGTATAATTTCCTAAAAATTCGAATTATCATGATATTCTGTAAAAGGATTTTTGTAAATAAATTTTCGTATCCTTTTCCTACCTGGGCATGTTGCACCTTTTTGGTAAGGTAATTAGATAGGCAACTTAAAAAAAATAAAAAGTAGGTATGTTAATAACATGAATTTCGGAGAAAAGTGGGGCGAAAGGAGAAATATCGTGAAATAAAAGTTAATTTTTTCAACTTCCAGGGGGGATTGTGGCCAAGGGGTTGGGGATAGGGGGGTGGTGTAAACTTTTTTGGAAAGGGCTTCCAAATAGTGATTTTTTGAAATCAGTTTGGGGCCACTGCGATGCGTAGAAAAAAAGATAAAAATACAAGAGCGGTTCCCATATAAGGCAAAATCCTGATTTACGAATCACCCTGTAACTGCCAAACGGTGCGAGATGCCCCCCCCCCCACCCATACGATTTTTTGCTTGTCTCGGTCTGACCTTTCACCCCTTTCAGTATTGACCACCCACCTCTGAACACCCTGTATACAGACCTGCTGGAGAAATCTCTTATTCCATATTTAAAAGACAATATGGAAAAAGATTTAATTTTTCAACAGAATAACGCCGCTGTGCATTCTTCTGCCGAAACAAGACGATGGTTTAGTGAAAGAAATATTCCTGTAATGGAGTGCCCATCACGTAGTCCGGATTTAAATCCAATGGAAAACATTTGGGGAATCATGGCACGAAGAGTTTACGCAAATGGTGGACAATTTTCTTCGTTATCTCAACTGAAAGCCGATATTTTGAAATGCTGGAATGATATCGATGAACATTTGTTTAAAAAGTTAATAAATTTGATGTCTAACAGATTTTTTCAAGTTATAACTAACAAAGGAGGTAAAACACAATACTTAGAAAATATAAAAAAATTTTCTTTTCGTTAAGCTTTTAAAATAAAGACTATAATATAAAGTGAGTTTATAGAAATTGCGCAGACAAAAGAGACTTTTAATTATATTTATTTTTATTATAAAGTAATTACTTACTTTAATGAATGTTTTATATTATTTAATTAATATTTACCAATGGGGAATTTATGCAATATAATCGGTTTTGAAAAATAAAAAGTAGTTTTCTTTAAACATGAATAAAACTGGCTGCGCTTATAGAAATTGCGCACACTGTATATCAGCAAACTGAACAAAAAAAAAACTGTGCAACTTATATTAAAATTATCTTAATGAAAGCGATTTTGCTGGTTTAATATTATCTTACTAAATTGACAATTATATTTTCATATAAAACAAATTAGAATAAAAGTACATTTTTACTATTTGTCTACACGAGATTTCAATTCTATATAAAAAAACTATTATTTCCATAACAAACACATTAACATTAATAGTGGAATTTGAAATGAACTTTGCAAGTTTTTATCCACATGAAAAATTATTAAATTGCTAACTTTCCACATAAAAAGTGATATGCTACTCTATTATACTATACGAGTAAAAATATCATGTTGCAGGTTTTATCGTGAAAACATAGGAACGGCTTTCTCTCTGACGTGATTGTTCTCGCATCGTCACTCGTTTCCTCATTTTCATTTGTGGGAGGCCTGCCATTGTTGATCTGTGGTGAGTGTTTTATGTGCACTAAACATATCGGTAATTTGTGACGGATTTATTCCATCAACAGTACACGTATGAAGTTGAATTTAATGAAAATACGGGGAGAATAGCTGTGAAAAATTAGAAACTGTTTTGAAGGAGTCGAATTTGGAATCTTTTTCACCTTAAATAGCATAATTTACCAATATACATTTGTAATGGTAAACATGTAACATATTTTTGAGTTTGAAAATATAAATAAATAACACAATAAACAATTGTATTATTGTTTCCTTTTTAAACCCTTTTATTTAGATACATCCCTGTCTAACAATCAAATCTTCTGATCGATTTTTCACCCACTTGCTTTTACTCGATTGAGCTCAAATTGCACAAGTGTACATGGTTTGGACGACATTTGAAAACTGCAGTATCATCGAGCAGATCTGATGATGTTTACTGTTTTTGGTACACTAACGCAAAGATCATTTCTGAACATTTTTGACAAATTGAAAATGCCGTTGGTGAAATAAAAATTATTACATATGTATGTGGGACCTGAATCCCGCCCGCTTCGCGCTTTGAATCTAAACCTACTAAATTACAACATTTGTTCGTGAACTATATTACAACAGAACCACATTATTTCATGAAGTAAATTACAATAAAATCAAGTCTCGTTGTGAACTAATTTCCAATAAAACATTTCTTTTTAATCAAATGTTAATTAAATCAACATGTAAGTCTCTGTGTATAATACAAGCATTCTTCAAATAACACGATTAATTGGTTTCGTGTTATTTAATACTAATGATTCATACAATGTTGGAGATAATGTTCCTACTACAATCAGTTTTCAGCCGATGATATCTATATGTGCATATCTACTGTGGGATCTAGTTAATTTTTAACAGTATAATTCGCGACTTCGTGTAATTCGAATTCCGTGTTATTCGAGGGTTGATACTATAGGTATTTGTGTATATTCGACTACGGAACCCTTATGCGCGTTCCCCGAACACGCTCTTAGACGGTTTTTTAACAGTTTTTTTCTAGCTGTTTTCCCCTATTATGGTATCGTTATGATACCGTTCTCGAAGGACTGTAATAATCCTTAGCTCATCGTTTATCTGTTCTTTTACCGGTTTCGAGATAAACCAGCATGGGTTATTGAAAGTAAATTCTCGGAAACCAAAACAAGTATAATAGAAAAAATACCTTTGGCAATGATGTAAAACTGAAAAATCCTTTCTGACATATGCAGTGCTGTGCAAAACATTTGCAACTAAACCCCAATTTTCTATGTCTTACTAGAACAAACCTTAAATTCTTAAAAACAAAAAAGCTAATACAGTATTTTATTCTTTATTATATCTAATTTAAGAATATTACAAAACTAAAGGTAACTATTCAATAAAAAAGGAGAAATATTCGTTTTTTCATACTAAGATACAAATCTGACTGTGCAAAACATTTGCAACTCCTTGACATTAACAATGTTGGCGACTTTAAATATATATTATCATTAATATTTGGTTGAATAGCCTTTATTTACAATAACTGCTGCACATCTTCTTGGCATAGAATTAAATAGCGACTCAATATGTAAAGAAGTTATATCATTCCAAGCCTTTTTTATACCATTAAAGAGTTCGTCACGGTTGTTGTAAAATTGACTCCTCATATTCTTCTTAACCAGTTGCCATAGCTTTTCTATGGAGTTGAGATCTGGGGACTGTGCGAGCCATTTCAAAACTTCAATGTTTTGCTGCGAAAACCAAGCCTGAAGAAGTCTAGAGGTGTGCTTGGGATCATTGTCCTGTTCGAAGCGCCAGCGCAGGGGCATTTCTTCCTCTGCGTAAGGCAGCATAACATTTTCCATAATGTTTTTGTAGTCCTCGGCTTTCATTATCCGTGGTATTTCATAAAGAGGTCCCACGCCCTTAGCTGATAAACAGCCCCAGACCATTGTATTACCACCTCCATGCTTCACAGTTACCACAGTTTATCGCGGATTTAATCGTTTGTTCGTCGGTCGTCCTACTTTTTGCCCTCCATCTAGCCCCACGAAGTTAAAATTAAAGTTAAACATTCATCCGAAAAAAGGACAGTTCTCAATTTTTCTAGGGGCCATTCTAAATGACTTCGAGCAAAGACAAGTCGAACTAAGCCATTTTTTTCGGAAAGTAGTGGCTTTTTCGCTAGCCTGTAGGTCTTAAGATCGGTTTCTATGGCTCGTCTTCTTACTGTCGAAGGATTCACATCCAGGTTTTATTCGTTTTTTACCTAAATACCTTGAACTGAGGAAAGGCCGAGATTTAATTAAAATTTAAATTCTACGATCCTCAGCCTTTGTCGTTTTCCTTGGTCTACCACCGTTTATGAATATTTTCAATACTCCCAGTCTTTTTTAAACTGCTTGTAATTCTGGATATTCTGGATTTAGCTATTTTGTATTTTTCACTAATGTCTTTTTAGGTTATACCATCTGTGTAAACAAATATTATTCGGATTTTTATTTCTTTGTAAAATTATTTACCCCCATTTTAAGAACTTTTAGTTTAATTGCGTTTAAAGGAAAAAAATGTTTTAATAATACACTTCCGCGCATGGACCTGACCGACAGACTGGATTATATGCCCTGCAGTAGTTGGATCGGAATAGAAAATGATTAGTATTATTTTTTATTAACTATATATGGAATAGAAAATAACAGTTAACTAACAAAGTACTGCCAATTCTCATTTATTCCGAGAAAAGTATTTGTTGATATATAAAGTTGCAAATGTTTTGCACAGGCAAAATTGTTACGTTGAATAAAAAAATGGATATTGCTCCCTTATTATGGAATATTACATTCTGCTATTGTCATATCTGGAAACTTGACATAATAAAGAATAATGCACTGTAAACCTTTTTTGGTATCAGTGGTTTAGGAAATATTATAATGATCTGTAAGAAACTATGACTTTAGTTGCAAATGTTTTGCACAGCACTGTATGTTCGATTATTTTGAAAGTGGTAAGAGGCAGCAATACAATGTAATTAAGAAATTATTATAACTCTTAAGAGATTCTGAAAAGCTAATCACAATGATTTCTTTATCTTTAATGCAGTATTATCTAAAGAAAAACAGTTATATTTGGAAAAAATCTGTTGAAAAATCAATTTTTTTGGATTTGAAGGCTTATACTTAACTCTATAAAATATGGTGGTAACGGATTAATTAAGCACGCAATTAAAGGATTTAAATATGTAGTACAGTAATACCTCGACTTACGCTACCCCGACTTACGCGAACCCGTAGTTACGCGATTTTCAAATCTCGTCGATTCGTCTTTTGTTTGAGCGCCACACAACTCCTGATTACTCACTCCCTTCACACTATTGTTCAGCTAATGTACATGTTCGGAGGTGTCGCGCAGAATTGACGCATGAAATGCATGAGCAAGAGCAAGACATTGAAGATTCTTTAAATCCAGCTCAATCAGAAGATCGAATGACGGTTGGAAACTTGACAGAGGGCCTCAGTTCAATTGAAAAGGGATTACAAATTGTAGACTACATATATAGACTCCAATGAAGAGCGCATTTCTTCTACAAAGCAAGGAATAAGAAAATTATTAGCATGCTACGAGGAAAGTTTTCTACATCACATTAACTTCGGCTTGCGATTTTGTATTCGTTTTATCTAAGATTTTATTAAACATTTTTTTTCTAAATTATTATTTTCTTTAGTCTCCGGCCCCAATTAAAAATAATTTGTATGTATTTATATGCGAAATTATACCCCGACTTACGCGAATTCGACTTCCGCGATTATCGCTCAGACCCACCTATCGCGTAAGTTCGGGGTATTACTGTACTGAAAACAAGCTAAGCCAAATTTATAGAATAGATATATGGTTACTTCTTATAGGGTAATAAACAAATATCATTTATTACCCTGTACAAATGTGGTTGAACAGTCATTTACAATTATATGTTCTGTCTTTACAATAAAAACACGGGGGATAGGGATTTCTTTCTTTGTATGCTGCACTTGCTTTATTTTTATGAGCTTATTATTAACATTAGCTGTACCAGCGCTAAAGCTTGTAATTTTGATATGGTTTCAGATTTAAACTAGTAATTATAAATGGAAAAAGATTTTTGATATGTCGTAATTTTGAACCTTAATAAGCTTTGGCATAACTCGTAGGAGATAAATTTACAAAATTTAATCAATTCAAAGAACAAATTGAGTACCAGTCAATTTTACTGGTCTTGGTAAATCTAGTGTTAAACTTCACGACATTGAGATTTATGATGCCTACTAGACCTTTTTAGGGTTCCGTACTTCCAAAGCAAAACAAACGGAACCCTTACCACTCGCGTGTTTGTCCGTGTGTCACAGCCGATTTTCTCAGAAACAATGATACATCGAAATTTGAAATTTGGCACAGTAGTTAACATTTTAAAATATTCATTGACGAATTAAAAAGAGGGGAAATTAGGCATTCAGATTTTTTGAAATGTTATATATCTTGCGGGGTATCATTTAAAAGAGCTTTTCTGAAATATATGCGAGAATAGAGCACTCCCCTTCCTCCTTAGTTGGGCACCTACTGGATCGGAAATTTAAATAAGATCAGGGAATATAACGTCTTACTTGATATTTACAGAAAAATTATAATGAAAGTACTAGGAATCATAGATTTCTAGAAATTCTAGAAAATATTGTACGGAAGTCGAACTCGCACTTGACCCGTTTTTTCATGTAGAATTAAATGGAAAATAATTTAAAAATATGGTGGGAAAATTCGGCTTTTTAGTTTAGTTTTTCGATTTTAAAGAAATTTTATTGGAACATTCATTCAAATTTGTTAATTTCAAAGAGTCGTGTTGAATGTTTTTGCAATGATAAGATGGAAGCGTCTTTAATTAAGGTATCTACATATATAATTTTCAACGAAACTTTTAGGGAATATCCAGATATTGGATATGTCATTAAATTTAGGAACTTTATATGTTTCAAGTAACCTACAAAGCATTTTTACATATTCATCACACTCGGCCAAAAATGAACACGTTAAAACGTTTCATCAAAACCTGTGAGGAAACTCAGACTTCATCTGTTCCAAAAATTCGTTTTATACTTTTATGTCATCCAATTGAAATGCCATTCTTGAAAGTTATTATGATTAGCTCCGTTGAGAGGATAGAAATTAATTGAACTTTGTGATACTGACAGCGGTAATAGTTTGCACATAAAAATACAGTAAGTAAAGATTAAATTCATCCCCAAAGTTCAATAGCTTCACTAGTGAATTAATCCGGTCGGTAAAAATCAGTTCAAATAATTAATTATTACCTTTTTGAAGCCAATAACATCTCCTAGTCTCCCAGCTTCGTACGAATGGTAAAATGACGCTCTTCACCAACGCGGAGAGCCTTCGCGTTTTCTAAAGCGTGAGCGGAGAAAACGACTGCATAATCAGTCGAGGCAGTCCAGTCATGTTAAGAAAGTTGCGCCGTTGTTAAAGTAGCACCGCAACCTCAGTGGCGGATGGGCGCTGCATATTTTACGCGGCTACACCTGCCCGCATGCACCGCGCACCGCATAAGCCGGCAATCGTGTGATTCATTAAGAAGAAACTTTTTGGGGTAGGCACTCTCGCAATGCAAGGTAGCAATTAAGAGGTGATTCAGGTGCGCAAATTCAAAAAATAAAACGAAATGAAGCAACGGCGCCGGATGGAAAGCAAAGCCGTGTGAGCATTTGGCAAGGTTAAAGGTAGGCTCCGCAAAAGAGCAAACTCATCAATTTCACTGGCTGGTGTGTCGGCTCGAAATAACGTGAATTCAGTTATTGAACTCTGTCATATAAATATTGCCTGGTTCTGCACGCGCACCGCACGGTATTTAATGTGAGGGTCAATCCTAACACGGGACAAGACAGCTTCCTATCCCGCTTCTTCTTGTGCATAAGATTTCCCTTTTAATTTTTAATTCGATCTTTTGCTTTTTGCTAGAGGCATTTATTTGCCTGCACACTCATCGTCATAATCTTGCCACAACGTGACAAATTTTTAATGAAAAGAGACCACCATGGCGGAATAGTAAGTGCCTCAAGGAAACGAGTGGCAAAGGTCTTTCTTAAGATTGTTGCCTTTGTTCCACCAGCGTGTTCTATCTTATAATCGATACGAACATTCAAGTTGAAGTTCTAGCGTAGGATCGATAAACAAATTGTTTTTTAGGGCGGAGCAGAAGTTTTGCATAGAACGAACGCAGAGTAGAGCAACTTCAATTTCGTTGCCGTCGTCTGCTGGGCCTTTCGTGCCGAACTCGCACAGTCCCACCATAATGACTGCATTTTTTTGACAACATCCTAAACAGTTCCAAACTTGGCAGCAGTTCTTTCAATACTTTCAGATGTGCCTACATCACGCTCTGATTCAATTAATTATTCGGCTAATAGAATACGGCATCCAGGTTCAATCGCCCTTCTCCTTTATTGAACAATACGCGCAGGTTTGGGACAGGTCGTAATTAAAGGTGAAAATTACCATTCCCAGTTGCGGGTTCTGCCTTCTTTCTAACTTTCGCCACAACTTGGGAGTCCCGTGTTTCATACTCTTTGGGACAAAAACGACAGTGAAAGACTTTCGTTTTATTAATTTCATTGCCGTTATGTCCAAATTGCTATGTACGCGGTGAATCTAGATGAAGTGTCCTCAGGCATTTCACTTTTGTGGCACGCATAGTTTTAAAAACAATTAATGATCTCTCATTACTGGTAAAAAAAAATAAAAATAAAAGAATTATATAAAAAACCCATGTGGTAAAGTATCTAGGGATTTATTGAGGTCAAAAATCCATAGCTTAAGGAGGGTTTCTAGTGTTTTTTTTCGGAAAATGACAATTTTTTTTTAACTTGTCGTTACAAAATATTTCTAGAAATACGAGAAAAATTATTTCAATGTCGAGAACAGGATTAAAATAAGATCTCGAAACTGCATATTTCGACCTAGTGCGGATGATTTAGAAAAACGTTCTACACTGATTATCTTCAAATTTTAACTGCTTACTCTTCATATGTGTCCCTATCGCCCCTACTACAATTATGGATTTTTATTGTAATTGATGAATGTTATAAACAATTCACAAGATGAAACGTAGATAATTTTGTGTCCTTTTCTAAAAGGCTAGGCACTTTCATTATTTTGTGAAGAATAGCTCTTAAAATCACAATTTCAACACTTAGTCGACCGATCGGGGAGATCTCCCCATTTTGAAGTAAGTCGGTGCCCGACCGATCGGGATCGTTTTCTGTCATTATTAACTACCTCGACCTGGGGTTTTTCGCAATTACTGACGGACTGCTGCTTTGGAGCGCAATATATAATAAAATCAACTAATCTTGAAGGCTCCTTAGTTTGGCTTTCCCAAGCGCGGTGGAAACCGAACAGTTCTCTGTGGCGCGTGCGGTCGGCTAAGTGATAATACCAACGTTGGTGATATCAGCATAACACATTTTAGTCCCTACACCTGTCCCCATAACTGACGCGAAATCAGCCCAACCGTGCTACACACAACCTAATTTGTAGGGCATTAGGGTGGGAAATCGGACGATTAGATTGTTGCTTCACCCAACCGCCCTAGCTAGGGACAGCATTAAAAATTATCGCCCCAACCGCGCACGACCCAATCTGCAAGGTCTCTACAAATCGGGCCCTGCAGATTGGGTCGTTTGTAGCCGCCTTCAAAACCCAATATCTCAAGAAATATCGATGTTAGCGATTTGGTGTTTAGAACTTTTTTGTAGGAAATTGAATTTCCTACAAGTCTGTCATATTCACTTTTTCTGTACCTCTTGTCATTTACGAGATAGGGGCAAAAAGCGAGAATTTCATGGAAAAATTGGGGTTAGTGACCCGTACTACCTCGCTGGTGGGAGTTAGGGTTACATCGCAATGGACACTTTTGTAGAGCAATCAATTCTGAAGAAACCCTACCATTGCCCAAGATTGTGCCATAAAATGCCTCTGAGTTTTAGAGATTTGAAGAAAAATAATCAAAGTTCACGTGTATTTTATATGGGAAATCTTTATGCGTCTTGGTCTAGTACTAAATATTATTTTTATGAGCTCCAATTTTCAGGGAATGTTTGTTTAGGTATTAGCCAAAAAATTTCGAGGTGGGACTGAAAAAAAAAAAAAATAGTCGCGAAAAAAAGCACCCTAATACTTTATCTTAATTGTAGGAGTCTGCAGATTGTGATCTTAAATTAAACATGGATCTATAGTGAAGAAGCAAAGTACTTTAATACTGATGGATATCAGGCAATTTTCAACTGTAGAGATGAAAATAGAGGCGGAGGCATGTCGATAAAAATTAAAAAAGAAATCGATTATAGGTAACGTGATAACAGTGGAAAAAAATATGCGACAATAATAACAGAAATTAAAGACCTCAGAAAAGAAAAAATAAAAATTGCAACTATGTATGAAGCACCGAATGACGATTATTGGGAATTTATTGAACACTTTGAAAAAATATTATCTACAAATAAGGATATGACTTTCATTGGGGATACAAATATTGATTTACTAAAAAGCAATCATGAAACAGATCAATACATCGACACAATTGAATCGAACGGTTATAGAATTATTAATAAAATCGATCCGAATTGCGCCACAAGGGAATCTGAAATATCATCAACAATACAGTGAGCGAAATTAATTAAAAGCTAATGCCTAATCTTCATTCCGAATTAAAATATTTTGAAAACTGAAATGAGAAAACGTATGGATACCCTGTGATAGCTGGGTTCATTTGTTTTACTTTTGTTTGTAAGTATTTCCATGATTCATTTACTTCTTGGTACTGAGATAGGTTGTATTAGTTGTAATCAGCCACTCACGGCGTACTTTTTACCGCGAAATTAGTTTAAAGCCGGTAAGTTGTTTTGACACTTTGAAGAAGAATTTCCGGAAAATAATTTAAACTTTTATCATAAAATAATCACGTGAGTGTTTTTATTTCTAAAAGTGTGCATTTTCTTTAATGGGTATAATGTTTTTAGTAATGGGTCGAAAAAAATGTTTAAGTGAAGCTGAGAGAGCTGCTGTTTCAGCTTATAATGACTCGGGGCTTTCTAACAGGCAAATTGCTCTAAGAATGGACAGATCCCGTACTGTTATAAACAACTACGTCAACTTGGGCAAAGAATACGGAACTAAAAAGGCAAAATGCGCTCCGAAAAAAATAACTAACAGACAAAAATCACAAATTTTAAACGAGGCCAGAAAACAAAAACTGTGTGCATCGAAAATAATAGCAAAATTAGAGTTGCCAGTAAGCATACGAAGAGTTCAGCAAATACTAAAGTCAAGCTCCACTTTAGTATACACCAAAAGGCTGAAGAAACCTCCTTTGACCACCCAGCATAAGGCGGCCAGGCTGAGTTTTGCAAAAAACTGCATGTCCTGGACTGAAAAATGGCAGACAATTCTTTTCAGTGATGAAAAAAAAGTGATTTCAGTGATGAAAAAGACGGCCCGGATGGCTTCCAATACTATTGGCATGATATCCGGGATGCCAAGGAAATTAAAATGAGACGCAATTTTGGAGGTGGAACTGTCATGGTTTGGGGAGCCTTTGGATACAACGGAACAGTTCCTTTGATGTGGGTTCCTTCTAAAATGAATGGGGAAATTTACGTAGATTTACTCCAAATGGTTTTCGATGAACATGTTGAGCAAGTTATGGGTCCAAATTTTACATTTCAGCATGATAATGCAGCTGTTCACACAGCTAAAGTTGTGAAACAATATTTACAAGATGTCAATATTGAATTTTTACCATGGCCCTCACGTAGTCCGGACTTGAATCCTATCGAGAACTTTGGGGTATATTAGTTCGAAAAGTGTACGAAAATGGCAAGCAATATGGAACCGTTGCAGAGCTAAAATCAGCTATACAAAAGGCATGGAGTGGAATTCCACTTGAAACTTTAAGAAAATTGATAAATTCCATGCCTAATCGCATACTCCAAGTTATCCAAAATCAAGGAGGTTTTACAAAATACTAGAACTAAGAAAAAATGAAGATTTGATGCAAGATTTCGCTGTTTAATTTTCAAAAAAGGGTTAAGTATTAAAAGAATAATGTATATACTTAATATAACAACTATTAAAACTATGTGTGCATTTGTTAACTTAAGTGGAGTAAATAACTTTGTACAGTGCGCGAAATTTCCATAGTTCCACATATATTTATCAGATTTCTTAACAGTACGGAATTTCGTTTGGACTGTTAATTTTGTTAAATTATTGGTTGGGTCGAAAGTAGTAAAAATTGCTTGCAACAATAAATAAAACATAAATTTATTTCACTTTCAATAAACAAAATGTTTTCTCCCTATATAATTGACAGCGAAATTTCCTTAGTTCCATTTATAAAAAAAATAGTATAATAAAATAAGTAATAAATCCTCGTTAATAAAATAAAACTTTTTAGTATCCAGTGTTCCCGCCCTTGTTAGTAATAAGTTCAAAAATTCTATTTTTCATACTACATACTAATTTTTTGGATTGTCTCATCTGAAATTCTCGACCAGGCGTTCTTTATTGCTACTTTCAATTCCGTGGTGTTGTTGTATTGTCTACCATTGCAATAAACTTCACGCGATAGTATTCCCCAAAGGTTTTCCATTGGATTCATATCAGGAGAACGAGCTGGCCAATTCAAAACTACAATGTTTTTCTCCTGGAACCATTGTTTAGTTACTTTTGATGAGTGGATCGCAGCATTATCTTGCTGAAAAATCCAATCTTGGCGTGGCATTGTTTCCCCATATTCTATCAAAACTTCTTCTAAGAGAGATATGTAATCAGCTGCATTCATTTTTGTTGATATGAAACAAATCGGTGTTTTTCCGAAGTAACTAAAAGCCGCCCAAACCATCACTGTTCCTCCACCGAAATTTCGACTCATGGTGACACTACGTTTTCTCGGAAGATCATGCCAGTAGCACTTTAAGCCATCTGGGCCATCCAGATTAAATTTTTTTTCGTCAGAAAAAATCACGTATTTCCATTCTTCTTCCCACGTCATGTGAGTTTTCGCAAAATTCAATCTGGACTCAACATGTTTTTTAGTCAGTGGAGGCTTTTTTGCCATTTTGGTCCACTTGTAGCGGTTACTCTGTGACAAAATTTGTTGTACACGCCGATTTGTTACTGCTAAACTTAAATCAGATTTAATTTGAGCTGCTGTTAAATTGCCTGAAGAAGCAGCACGTAAAATAAGTGATTTTTCCCGTTGAGTGAGCTTCTTATTTCCACCGCTAGGGTGATTTTTGCCATACAATTCGCCCAAATTTATAAAATTATTGATGAGATGATGAGACCTGTTGATTCTGCGTGCTATCTCACGATTTGATAGGCCAGCCTCTTTGAAAGTCTTAATTTTAAGTTTTTCTTCGTATGTCAATAGTTTACCTCGTGGCATGTTCGAAAATTTTCTATAAATCCCAATTATAAAGTCAATATTATAATTAAAATAAAAAAATATAATTACCTTTCACAGATGTATATAAATAATTATAAATTTAATTTTTCTCAGCAATAATAACTCGACAGACTATACCAAACAATGTGTGGAACTATCGAAATTTCGCTTTTATATATGCGACAGTAACCTATTTCTCTCTCTTTTATCTAAAGAGAGCGCAATTAGAACACCGTTAGCAGCTTTTTGTTCTCAGCTAGTGCAACGCAATTTTACTGCGTTGTTTACATTTCGCTACATTTGTATACAAAAATAAGCAGTATAAAATTTTAAGTGGAACTATGGAAATTTCGCGCACTGTATATATGAAAACGTTTTTCTATGTCTCCTTTATGACCTAACCAGCACTTACACTAGGTGGCTTTAAGTTAATTTCGCTCACTGTATTAGACCATGTGATTACAAACGCTAACATGTTAAAATATAAAATGAAAATAAAATTTGGAGACTCAGAGCCATCGGACCACAAAAAAATCAGCTTATGTATTAATATAAGTCTTAACTAAAGAAAATGGTTAATAAGCGCGTAAAAACAATTAAAATAAATAAGTTTAAAATAAACTTCCAGTCGGAAATATCATAAATAAAAAATGTTACTTTAGAAAAATTAATTAATACTATTAAAAAAGCAAAAGAGTACAGTAGAGAAAGTATTAAGGACCAGAAAAAATGAGTGGATTACGACCGAAATATTAGAAAAAATGAAAGAGAGAAATGAGGCATACAAAACAATGAGGCAAAACACAGATTAAACATTTAAGGAAAAATATAGGAAACTAAAGAACGAGACTGACAATATGGTAAAAGCAGCCAAACAAACACACATAAATGGAAGAATAGAAAGAGCAGGAAGGAATTGCAGAAAATTATGGGATGTAATAAATCAGGATATACTGGAGAAAGCTGATCAGAAGAAATCGCCAACATATTCAACGAGCATTTTAATAATTTAGGGATGAATTTACAGCAAAAAATCAGAGAAGGAGCTACGTAAACAACAATATTAGAATTCAGACCATCTTCATGCAGCCAACGTGTCCTGAGGAAGTGGAAAGGATCGTCAAAGGTTTAAGAGGGTAAGGGTTTCAGCTTGAAAGAAAAACAATTTTTTTTTTTTTTAGAATTGTGGTTTGAGCAAATTTATTGAAACCTTTTGTACATTATTAAGTATGATTTCAACAATACACAGTAATTTTTTTAGGCGAAAATATCGATCGGGGATTTAATAAAGCTCAGTAAGTGGTTGCAATGAAATAAGCTCGCACTAAACATTAGAAAAGCGAAATACATGATATTTAAGATAAAAAATAAACAGGATATAAATCCATCCATTAGAGATAGAAGGTACAAAGCTTGAAAGAGTTTCTTTCATACAATATTTAGGCCTCACGTTGGACGAAAACTTAAATTGGAAGTTACATATATCGACGTTGATAAAGAAAATCACACCAATAATAGGAGCAAAAGGAAGGTCCGCAAAGTTAAATGGTTTTGTTTCCAGACTAGTATATATATATAATGCTCACGTATTGAGTCATGTAAAGTACCTAATAAACATCTGGTCACAAATGCCGCAATACAATCTCGAACTTTTACAGAGATTAATGAACAAGGCTCTTAAAATATTGTTTCGTCTTCCGTGGGGCACACCAACAACGAATGTTTATTGTATCACGAATAATTTTAACTTGAAAGAAGTAATTTATATAGAAAAGGCAAATTACATGTACAACACGGTAAAAAATTTTGGATTAAAAACCAATATTTTCTGGATTGGATATAAGTCCACACCAAAAAAGTATTAGATTTTAATATTTTGAAAGGATTAAAATGAAACTGTAATATTGGCAGGTATTAAAATCAAATCTCTTCTATATTAAATGACTTTTAATACTAGAACATTAAAAATCAATACTTGTTGTATTAAAATGTAATATTACCTAGACTTTACTTCTAATCCACTATGGTTTTAAAAAGTTAATACTAATGTATTGTTTTAATACAAAAATATTGAATAGTAATCTTTTATTGAGGTTAAAAATTAATATTAACGATACTTCACCTCGAACCTTCCATGGTTTTAATAAACTAATACAAATTGTATTGCATTAATCCATTGATACAGTGACAGGGATTTTTTTTTGGATTTCAGGGAATAGTTAGGTTTTATGATGTTCATTATTTTTCCAAAAAATTTATTAATTTTTTTTTTTCATAGATAAAATAAGGAAATATTCAAACATTTGAACTAATTTAATTCATTTTATTCAAATTATATACACAGTACACAGAATAATGGTAAACGTAATTACATTCATACGTGTTCAAGTATTTTGTTAAACTGAAGTATAAACATTTACAACTGAAATATATTAGTGAAATTTGGCCAAATGTAAATCAGTGAACTCTGCCCGCATAAATTTCACTTTCCACTCGCACTGCATCTTTTTCTAAAACTGTGAATGAAATGGTTCACTCAAGCCATTACCAATGCAGCATGACCAACGTAATACATTGTGGCACAAAAAACTTAAAATTCAATCTACTTGGATTGAAGTAATAACTTTTAATTCAATTAATATTGAACATTAGTCCAAAAAGATTACAGAGAATTTTAACATATATTTTGGATTACTTTTTAATACAAAAATTATTGCATTTTTGAGTAATATTCGATGAATATTAACTTTTAATTTGAAGTGGATTGAAAAATGGCTGTAATACAAGCAAAAGATTAAATTTTACTCCAAAATTTTTAACCGTGAAGGTAATAAACAGAAACATAAAAAACAATATTGAGCTTACAAGAAATAATGAGGTGCACAGATATAACACGAGAGATAGAATTTATAAGAATGTATAAGGCGAGAACGGAAAGGAACAGTACAGGACTTATCAACAGCGCAAGCGATATTTATAATAAACTTCCGGAGATCTAAACAAATTCACAACAGCCATAATGGATTATGTCAGAAAAGGACTAACTGTAAAATAAATATATGGTGCAATTTTAATCATACTATTGTATATATAGGTTATATATTAATATGTTATACTTAGGTTATAATAATAAGTAGGATTACATAATTTTTTTAACATAAAAATAATTTTTTTTGCGTTAACCATTATATGTTCAAACTGCTCTTATACCAGTGTCCAGCTGTCTGAACGGTTTTGTGATATATTAACTTTTTTTTTTTTGTAAATTGATGTGATATAGGTATTTTGGAAAAGAATCTACAGAGCCTAAATTGTAACGCCGGGGACGTATAGAATTAGGTGAATGTTTCCAGCAGCATGCTAAGAAGTGCGTCACAAAAAAAAAATAAAAAAAAATAAAAAATTTTTTAAAAAGAAAACACTCGTTTTCCGGTCATTTCTGATTATTAGTAAAAAAAATAGACTTACGAGGAAGGTATCCCGACGTGTCTCCATGGCAATATTAATATGTGGCTTTAAAACGGGCAATAACAACAGCACACTGCGAAATATTTCTGAAAATCGTAGCCCGGCAACATTTACAAGAGCCACCCATGGTCATCTTTCCCTATTAAAAACGAATACCACCGATTATTCACACTAAATATCCCGAAAAATGGGGTATTAGACGCACTGAATCAAGTTGGATGACGAGTGAAAATTTTGATTGATTTATATTTTTTATTATGTTTTTTTTTTTTTATTATTATATTTGATAAAGAAAACGTCTGATTTCTAAAGCGGTCGGAATAAGGTTAAGTGGTGGTCGATATTAGGAAACGACAGTTCTTGTGGTATGTAATAGGCGCATCTAACCTCTTTGCTACATACCAGTTTAAAGTGTTATTTAAATATATTTTGAAAATAAAAAGTACGATAACAAATTTTTTTTGAAATTCTTCCATCACTTTAATTTCAGGATTTGCCCTTCTTGATTGATTTTAATATGTTAGTAGCTTCGTTTAGGGAAAATAGATAAGGAAGGAGTCGGTGATCGGAACTAGGGCACTTTACGTTATGCCTAATTTATTACTACCTATTTCTAGCAACATTTTCCATTTCGTTCCTCTAACGGTATCAAGGTCGAACCAAAATAAGGAAAAACGGCTCGAGTGTCCCCTCTTATTGTAGATACTCTCTTTGGCTAAGTGTCCGTATATGCTTGCCGCAGAAATATTCTTACATAAGAAAAACCGCAAAAGTTGCTGGCGCTAATGCGTAAATGGGACAACATTGGACTTTGGTAAATCTTTTTACGCAATTATCGGAGCGACTAAAGGCGGGCAAAGAATTGCTCACTCCAGTGAAGAATCCAAATATAGCCGAAATCGCTAAGATAGCGCTCGTCGGGAATATTCTACAAAGTCGTTGTTATCTGAAATCAATTTTTCCCCCGCATTAGCGTTTATGATTTACAACTGGCCATAGCGTGCCGCCGTAAACGAAAGTGCAAACACGTCGACTGCACAGAAATTAGGCGCCGGTGAAGCGGACGCGGGATTCTCTTGCGCCGAGCTTTTCTATTTTACATGTAATATTTTCTTAACACCGTTGACGCCGGCTCGGTCTTTTATATTTCACTTCATATGGCGGCAATAAAAATCGTATTTTGCTTTATCTGGCGGCACCTTGCACAAAATTTTGTTTAGCAAAACTTCAAAAGTGCAGTTTTCTTTTTACTAGACGTTTATTAACCCCTTGCTTTATGAATTGAACGACGATTGTGTGTGCCACTTTTGATGAAAGCTTTTCTGATGCGTGGTGACTAGAAGCAGTCATCACGTGTCTGATACGAGATTCCCATTTTAGGCACAGAAGTAGGATCACGTCTCCCACACGTTGTTTTAAGGCAAAGGGTTAAGGACCTAATAGTTTTATGCTGATGTGAGCTACCGGTGGTACACGCCCCCCGATGAGGCCGTCTTGTGCGAGCCACCGGTGGTACGCGCCGGCGTGAACGTGTTAATGAGATCTACACACGGATTGTTAAATTGTTGGAACGTTTGGTTGCGTCAGCAATGGAGCTTACTAAATGATCGCTGTCAGCGCGTTCTGGGCTTTTTTTTTTGCTGGAATGGTCACCACGACCGCGGTCCTCCAGCAAAAAATCTTTTGAAACACAAAAAACCGTTAAAAGCGGAACGCAAGTGATCTCTCAGCGCAAGCAACTGGGGTGATATATTTAGAATGATGAGGCGCCTGCACCCATTAAGAACGTCCCCTAAGATTTTAATTGCACTATTAGCTGCATTTCGTTGCGTTACTGGTTTTTATCGGACGACTGTGCAACGAAATCAGTCCATTGATAGCGAGACGTGTCTGTGGCGTGAAGAAATTCTATACCTTTCCAGGTACACTGCCCAAACCTCATCTTCCAGGTGGAGGCGGCTAGGTCCATTTTGCATAGCGCTCACGGCAACGGCGCACGGTGGGCTGAAAAATCAAAGTGTGGACTTAGGGGCTAAAAGCCATGTTTTTTAGTACTGCCAATGAAAACAAATTCTTTTTCTACTTTGAGTTTTTTTGATTAAGTTTTAACTTAACGAGATGAAATGGTTTGAAGTTAGTATGAAATGTATGAAAACTAAAAACAAAACAATTATTTTTTAAAGCCCACCACTGTTAATAAGTTAATTATTTTAGAGACCGTCTCGTCAGGCCAATGAATTAATACAGAAAAATTCAAAGAATATACTGAAAACACACTGAAGCTCTACATAAGTTTGTATGAGTGGTGCCTTCAAGCGTTCACAAGGTTCTCGTTCATGGAGCAGCAATAATAGAGTTTTAGTTTGATTTAAATAGGAAAATTATTTGAAGAAATTGCAGAAGGCAGAAACAAAGATTTTCGAAGATACCGTCAAAATCATTCCAGAAAATTTTGCAGAAAGGCAACCAACGCGGACATTTTAAATAATTTGTTAATCAGTTCAGACCCCTGCATTTCATTAAAACGAAAACACAAACCTCTTTCAGAAGAAGCTAGAGTTACTGATTATTACTGAAACTTTTTAGGATGATA
Source organism: Dysmachus trigonus (assembly GCA_949715965.1). Taxonomy (NCBI): domain Eukaryota; kingdom Metazoa; phylum Arthropoda; class Insecta; order Diptera; family Asilidae; genus Dysmachus; species Dysmachus trigonus. Next base: position 48,604,816 of record OX454321.1, read on the forward strand.
CTGAGAGGAAAAACTTTGAGTTTATAGATGTGACTTGTTATAATGGTTAAAATTTTTAATTCTGTATTTTGTGATTTAGTGGTTATTTTCAAGGTTCAAAGTTATTAACAAGTGATATTTGTGTACATTTTTTTGTTTTGTTTTTTTTTTGTTAACAAATTACAATATAATACCTACATAACATAATAACTTTGGTCAGATGGCTTTATGCAAGTGGCCTAACCTACTGGGGATACCACTGAAAAAACAAACGCGCCTAGTCTTTAACCTCTCTGGGTGGTGAAAAATAAAAGATAAAAATATATATAAAAAAAATCTTTACACCAAAACGCAAATAATCGCAGTTTGAAATATAGTGCATAAATAGTCAAAAAATATGTACTATCATAAACTTTTACCTTTTTCTTGAGGAAGTTTGAGAATTACGAGAAATTCTCATATTTTTGTTAGCTTCCATACAAAAAAAACTTTAAACTTAAATAACTCGAAAGATACGAGTTAGATCAAAAAATTACAATAAGTATTGGGTTGGCACGAAAGTAATGAGACACTCTAGAAAACTCTACTCATGTTGTTTTTCTAATCAATTGTTTTCGACCATATTCTAGTATGTTATAGAACATTCTTGGTGCTTCAGTTCTAGAGGTATATAAAAGCGCACGCACGATTAATTCAGTCAGTTTGAAGAAAAATGGATGAGCGACAAGTTCGAACTGCATTTGGCTCAGATACTACAAGTCACGCAACAGTGTCTCGTTGGTTCAAACGCTTCAGTACAGGAGACCGAAGCCTCGAAAGTCAGCCTCGCTCGGGACGACCACCAGCTTTCGACAATGATGATTTGCGCCGTGAACTGCAACAGAAGCCGGATGCAAGCACTCGTGAATTAGCGACAAAACTCCACTGCAGCCATCACGCTATAGAACATCACCTGCACGAGCTCGGATATAGGAGAATTTTATCCCGATGGACACCTCATGCCCTCACAGACACCATTCGTGCTGCTCGGGTCGCCGTCTGCCAATCGCTACTACTTCGACCGCGCCGGAAGGAGTTTTTGGAGGATTTGGTCACAGGGGACGAGTCGTGGGTTCTCTACGAAAACAATACGCGCCGTGCCTTCTGGCTGATACGAAAGGAAGACCCACCAACTCAACCAAAGCAATATCAAAACCGCGGCGGGAAAGTTCTATTGTGCTGCTTTTGGGATTCTCAGGGCATGCTGTTTTATGAATTATTTAATGCTAACACATATGCGGCGCAGCTCGGTAGACTAGCCACAGCTATCAAAGAAAAAAGACGAAGAAAAGCCAATGTCATTTTATTTCATGACAACGCTCGCCCGCACACTGCATCCACCACCCGCCAACAACTGCAGGGCTTAGGCTGGGAGACGGTACCTCATCCACCATATTCCCCAGACATTGCCCTTTCAGACTATCATTTATTCAGAGCCATGAAAAATGATTTGCGTGATAAACGCTTTAACACTTTTAATGAAGTTGAAACCTACGTAGCCACCTTCTTCAACTCACGGCCCGCTGAGTTCTGGGCAACAGGCATCCAGTCCTTGCCTATACGTTGGCAAGAAGTCATAGATGCTCACGGCGAGTATTTGATTGACTAAATGTATAGTAAAATAAAAATGTTAGAATTTAAAATGTAAAAACAAACTGTCTCATTTCTTTCGTGCCAACCCGATATTTTTGTGTTATATTTGATGATAGAATTCAAAAATGGTAATAGTTTATAGAGATCTAAATTTTGTTTTTCCAAATCCCTAAGTCCATAAGCGAATTTTTACAGCCCACCGTGCGGCGGCGGCGCGACAGGAGCAGATGTTCCAATCAATGCACATTGCACACTTTATATTCCACTCTTGCAACCTAGTCAACTTTTAATGAAATTACGCAGTAATTACTCATTTTATGGAAGCGATGTTTTCGGATTTTCTCCGAGCTTACAACGAAACTGTTTGTTTACAGAAGAAGTGATTAAGGCCCCTATGGGCACAGACAAACGGTCTTTGTGTATCGGTGCGATTTACGTCTTCTACGAAATATGTTTGTGCATCTAAAATTACAGCACAACATTTTTGCTTTTGTTTTGTCATGACTACGGCTAAAATATAGTCAGGGTCAATGCGGCCGGAAGGTGGGACTCTCACTTTACTTTAATAATAGGGTGATTCGCACACGGCTGAAGCAAGCACGGTTTTGTTTTATAGGCGACTTGGCTTCACAATGGACACATTGCCTCAGGTCAGAAGTAATAGATACATATTTTTGTCTTCCCGAAACGTGAACCTTTTGCCTTACTTTTACTGAATTGTAAAAATAGTTTTTAATCACACTACACATCAATGATTTGTTAACAGTGTAATATCTCACATCTTATGAGAAACATAATATCCAAAAAAGTTTCTGCCCACATCAATATCGAGCACATCGGATCTATGGTCAAGCCTGTATCACTAAGTAACTACATTGTACAAAAGAGTTTCTCTATTAGATATAGATATTGTTTGTCTATTCTATATATAATTAGGAACGCGTTCATCTCAGATACTATTAGATGCATTCTGTTCTGATACGGTTTACCACGTACTTAGATCATTTTTTGAGGATTTTTCGGAGATCCGGAGTAACGCTTTTTGTTTACGGGAATAAAGGTGTAACAAATTAGATAAAAACAGCGAAATTTGTATGAAAACCGAATAGTTATCACAGGTTTAAAAATTACGCCAAAGCAATGTTTAATTTGTTAACCGGCGATGAAATATTTCGTCATATCGAAATATTTCGTCATACAAAAAATTATGGAGCTAGGCTGGATTTCCTTAGCCCATCCTGCATATTCGCCGGATATGTCTCCTTCTGACTACCACTTGTTCCGATCGTTGCATGCTCACATTAGCGGAAAATCTTTTGATGCATTGGAACAGTGGTTGTCAGAATTTTTGAACTCTCGTGAGCCCAAGTTTTACGAGAATGGAATAATGTCGCTTCCCCAACGTTGGCAGGCGATCATTGATAATGATGGATGTTCAATAAAATGTTAAGATAAATTGTATAAAAATATCAAAATAAAGTTTCTTAAAAAATTATCAGATTATTGTGTTACAACCTAATATATATATAGTATTTTTTATAGTAGGTTCATTGTACAGGTTTGATTAATGTTGAACATTGGTTATTCCCTTTAAGGGGACTTGATACACCCAAAAGATGAAATTTGTTGCTTTTTTTGGAAAATTGGAAAGCTGGGGGATGAAGAGATATATTAATGAAACTTTGCATATTTATTTCTTAGTCTTCAAAGAATGAAAAAAAAAAATTAGATTTTTCCAGGCTGTTTTTTGGTGGGTGGGAAAAACCTCAAAAAATCTTGGTGTACGCGATTTTGAGTCACTGGAACGTCTGCAAAAAAAAAGTTTTAATTGGTATGAAAATCTCTAGGGATTGAACCAAAAGGAAAAATTTTCATCGAAAAATAACAAAATATCGATGTTTTTCCAAAAACACAATTTCGGCCGAAAAATCTGATGAAAATCTGAAAGTTTTTGGAAGATCTTGTTTGTCCGTGGTTCAATCCTTGCAAAATCATGTGCCAAATAACATCAAAATTTCAGACCGACCGGTCCAATAGCTTTCTTTTAATCGTGTTTCGAGAAAATCGCATTAAAAGTTTTTAAAAGATATTTTAACCCTTTGCACTCCAAGATTTCGTTTAAGTAATAGCTGAATGGCGCATTAGCGGCGCCAAAGGAGTGCAAAGGGTTAAACACTTTGCGGTCATATGTCTGCTCTAAGCCACCATAGCAAAGACACTTACTGATCGAATATTATACTAATTGTAAGCCGCCAAGCTTCGGAGATACATAGAATTCGAAATAATATTTTACAAAATTTGTTTGAGTGCAGTGCCATGGATAAATTTTATTTTTCCTTTATAATATGTATTATTGTTTGTTCAAACAAACAAAACCATGGTTTGAGAAATTTTAGACATTCGGACCACGATTTCTAGTGGTTATTTGATCATTCAATAGCAGCAAAGACAAGATAATCGACTTTGAGAAGGAAAATGCAAAAAAAAAAATGAGCACGTGTTTGAAAAAACCCAAAAAATAATAGGGTTTTTGAAGCTGTTATGCAAAACAAATTCCAGATTCTGAAAGAGCATCCCCAAAAACCCCTTATATACGAATTTGGAAGAAAATCGCCCCAATTTGCTATTCGAATCGTACAATTGAACTTGCGTGCACAAAATCCTCGTTTTGCGCATTAAAGCGGGGGTAAGGGTTTCAGCGTGAAAAAAACACTTTTCTTTCCGATTTTTTTTTAGAAATATGGATTGAGCAAAGTTATTGAAACCTTTTGTACATTATTAAGTATGATGTCGATAATATTCAGTAATTTTTTTATGCGAAAATATCGACAAACAAGCCGGTAACGGAGCTTTTCCAAGAACGTCTTTGGAAATAGACGATTTGCGGTGTACACTGTATCTCAGCTGGAAATTATCCGAAATTAAAAACCTTTAAAATTTAGTCAGAATATCATTCAATCCTCCCCCCAACGTTCTCTGATTATTATTTTTTTCGTTTATAAATTTTTGGTGGTCATTTAAAATAAAAACTGCTATTTTCTACGAAAAATTTCGTCATTTTGTAAGTGGAAACCCTCCTTAATGTAAAAAAAAATTTAAAACTCAACGTTGGGGGGAGGTATTTTATATATAAAAAGTGTGTACCAAGTTTGAAATGAATCAGTAATGTAGTTTTTAAATAGCAGTGTACACGGACTTTTAAAAAGTGGTTTTGAAAAAGTTCAGTCACCGGCTTGTCTGTCGATGTTTTCGCGTACAAAAATTACTGAGTATTAACGACATCATACTTAATAATATACAAAAGATTTCAATAAATTTGCTCAAACCATATTTCTAAAAAAAAAATCGCAAAAAAAGTGTTTCTTTTTCATGCTGAAAACCTTACCCCCCCCCCCCCCCCCCCCCCCCCCCCCCCCTCCTTAATGGGTTAAGAGACCGTTGAAAGGTTTTACATACTTATAGTCAATATATTTTAGAACGACCAAATGGGTATTAATCTACATTAAAAATGATGAAAAATGCATATAAGTGCACATTCAAAAGTTATAATGGATTAATATTTACAATGCTGAAAAATAATAAAAAATCAATGAAAAAAAACCTATCGCTTATTCCGTAAGCAACCCAAGTGCAATTTAAAGAGCAAAAAAAAAGTAAATACGTTTTCGCGGTCAATCAGTTTTTAGCCTAACATAGAAGGAAAGGTCATAAATAGAAAAAAGTGTCTTTTTTCAATATATTCTCCTCTTATTTCCACACACTTTTCAGAACGTCTGATTAAAGTTTATTATGCCACTCTCCAATGGGCCAATCAACCACGAAACAACCAACCAAAGTGCTGCTATCTTTTCTTTCTCATTGTAAAATAAATTTCCCGTCTCGGTCGTGTTTTTGTTGGCATGGTCTAGCTTTTCGTTTGTATTGGTTAAACCATTTAAATTGCCACATGAAATTCAGCCGATTTCTAGCAGTGGTTCTGAGCCTAGCTACATATTCAGTACCGGCAAAACGTCAAATCTTAAGAAATAATTGAGGTTAGGTGTTAGAAAAAAATTGCCGCCAAAAGTGAAGAAGCATTTTTAAGTGGAAATGGTATTTATTTGGAGTGTTAAGTAACAAAGGATGAAATCTATAAACATCCTTGTTCATAAATTACGAAATATATATTTCTTCCTGTTCCGTTTTACTCCCGATCAAAACATACCACAAGGTAAATACATTATTTTTGGTTGACGAATAAGTTTTACTTTAGGGGGGTTTTCTTACACCTCTACAATCATAAGCGCAGCCCCCAATCTTCTTCATCTGTCTTAAGTCGATGACCCCTACGACATATCCCAAGGTCAAGGTCACTGGGAAGTTGAACCTTGAAGTAAATAATTACCAAAGATTTAATTTGGATCTAAGAAAGGACAAACCCATAAAATTTTCGTAAAATTCCCAAGGTGGAAGTGGAATGGTATGGGTAGTTTTTTGTTCAAACGGGAAACTAAAGTTATGTTTTAATCCAACCAAAACCAACTCAGTTACTTACACGGAAATGTTAAAAGAGGTTTTGACATCTTATTTAGAAAATGTTCAGCATTTTACATCCCACAGTAAGTATGTAGATTCCTTTACTAGAGTGACCAGCCTGTAGCCCCGACCTTAAACCCATAGAAAATCGATTGGGTCTTATGGTAAGAAAAAATTATCAGAACGGTCGCCAATTTCCTAATATTAGTGCCCTAAAAAACGAAATAAAACATTGTTTAGAGAATTTCGACATCAATCGTCTGAAAACACTAGTAAATTCAATGCCGGATCGAATTTATCATGTTATCAACAACAACGGCAAGCATACGAAGTATCATTATTAGAAAAAAAAAACATAGTTCTTATTTTTGTTTTATTTTCATATATTAAATTATTCATTTATTTGTGAAATCAGGTTTTTGTTAAATAAAATAAGTAATACAAGATAAAACACTACTATAGCTATAGTTCATAAGCGATAATGTTAATATATGAAATCATAAACATAGGTGTGTTGGTTGTCTTCGCTACCCGATGGTACAGCAGTCTGTTTATTTTACTTTTATAAATTCCGCCTCGTTAAGTATAAAAATTGTTAATATGCGTGAAACGACGGTACGTGTATGTAGGAGTAGTGTTAGTATTGTTTTGTTCACTGTAGTAATAGTAATAGAAAATTTACCATGTATTTTACTGTAGTGAATTTTGTAAAATATTAGTAGTATTAAGTATTCACAGTTAGTATAGTGTAGTTTTGGTTTTAAAAATGGTAATAATTAATCTATCAAAAAAAGTAAAAAAATAAAGAACAAAATAATAATTGCGAATCCAGTCTTCAATTAAATAAAAGTTAAGGCCTTACATACGTCTAGCAGCGCCAAAAATGCGCTAAAAGGAAAATTTTTTTTAGTAAGGATATGAATTTCAGAAACCTTAGCAATCGACCCTAAATATATTTTCATAATGCTTTACACACGTCCCCCATATTTTGCGATAACTGACAGACTACAGCCGCTACGAAAGTAACGGTCAGCCGTCTCAAACAAATGATAGCTACCTGCCCGCACCAAACTGTCATCGGGCAGTCACATTTTCTACCATAAATTTGGATCTATAGAGAATTTTTGCATCCGTCTTTCACAGATATAAGCCTAAAACTATAGAGTTAAAAAAAAAAAAAATTAAAATTCCGGACGTACATATGTAAGGCCTTAAATAAGAAGAAAAAACTTATAAGACTGAAGCAGGTAAGTTTTCTCAAGAGGCAGGATTTAAAGAAAAAAAAATATGAGAATTTCCCTCACTGTAGATGTCTTGTATTTTCCCTCTTAAATATGTCATAAAGTCTTACATTACTCCCTTGAGCACATGGCTTTACTAAAAGTTAAAATCAGTACTTTCACGACGAAATATTTGTTATAAAAATTCTAGATTGGTAAATATATCTTATCGACAAGTGTGGACATTCTCCGAATTTCCTTTCTCATTTATCGCAGGTGATAACGGCAGCTGTCGAGCTAATCATAAATATTTTCGCATTGACTTATAAGGAGCCAACAGTCTTTAAATGAAGTCAGCCTTGCAACATTTTTCCATGATTCTAAAAGAATTGAAAATACTATAAGATATTCAACTTGAGTCACATTCTAGATTTGCTAGATTAGCTAGCACAAATAGAATGAGTCATCAGTGTTTTTGGAGGTATAGTCATTACCCCGCGCTGCAATTGGACCACGTCTTGTTGTTGTCCGGATTAAAACTATTTCTCGCAAGTGGAAAAAAGAAAATTCAGCTGCGTGTCGATGAGGCTGAGTCGGCGTTAAAAATTGTGACGTGATTTCATTCCCCTGCCAGATCAATTAAGATTTGTACTAGTTGATTACATGCTTTAATCTTCCGAAATGCTGTGTGCTCTTCTCGTCAAGACACGAGCAAATAATATATGAAGTACAAGACATATGACAACCTACATTTTCAGGTACGTCGGCGCAGTGGTGAGTGGTAAGTGGTGGCCAATTTTAAATAATTTAATTTCTCCCAACGGTTTCAGGACCAACGGTTATGCGATGGATGATGAAAACCCGTTGAATCACGGCTGTGTGAAATTTGTTAGATTCACGGTTGGACTTTTCAAATTGTTAGGTCTGACCGGAAGACATTCTCATAAATATTATGAAATTCAAGTTAAGAATGCTTTTTTACTGTATTAGGACTCTTGTCATAAGTTGTTCTTATAGTTTTAGGCCAGTTCTGATAATAGTTCTACACTAAAGTTAATCCAGAATATAACACTTTGATCAAAAAGTTTCAGGAAGAGTCACCGTGTGGTACCTACTGTCAGCACCCGATTTTTTTGTAAAGTTACTACATCTGACATTCCCGCCAAATTGCAGCTTATAGCTTCATATTTGTAAAAGTGAGGCCGTATTGAATATATCTGCCGCTGTGCATGTTTCGATTTTTACGACTTTGCATCAACGATTTTGTATTAAATTTTTGCGTTCAAAATGGATTCAACGGTGCGGAGACCTTGGAAAAGTTGGAGTTGACAAAGACAATCTATTGGAAACAAACGTTTATGTGTGGCACGAACACTTCAGAGGTGGGCGTGAGTCCGTCGAGGATGACGAACGCAGTGGCAGGCCTTCTACATTGCAAACCGCCGAAAACATCGATAAAATCAAAGAAATGATTGCCGAAAACCACAATTTCACCATTAGAGAGCCGGCAGAGGACTTGAACATGGTTTATGGATCCGTTTAAAGCATTTTGGTTAATGGACGTGTCGCTGCAAAGCTGGTGCCGAAAGAACTGAATTTCAAGAAAGATATGATTACAATGGCTGAATTTGATGCAACATTCATCCAACGCATAATAACAGGAGACGAGACGTGGGTTTATGAGTATGACTAAAAAAAATCGCTCCGAGGAACACGTTTTAGCAGCCAAGGCGAGATAATGGAGAAATCAAAGACGGATCTGATGGCCATACCGAAAAAGAAGTATCAAAAATATTTCGAGGATCAAGCGCTGGCATAAGTAATTGATAGTCATTCATGTCATGTCTATTTTGATGAATAAACTTTTATTTTTAATTTTTTGAATAAATTCCTAAAACTTATTGATCAAGGTGGTATTTCAATTAGGCGCTTATAATCTTTCTGAATAATATGATACTTTGGTAATAACTTCTTATAAAGAGAATTAAGAGAATGCAAAAAAGGGAGAACTTAATTGTAATTTGATCTTGTAATTCACTAATATAGTAGATAATAGTCATATTTACGAGAAAATTTGCAAAGTATTTTAAGGGGAGGTTCTCATCTAGATCGTCAAAAAAAAAGGTAAAGTTCGTGATTTTTTTGAAGGCAAATGACAAGACATTGGGAAATGATATTTGGCATTATCTTTTATTGTACATTTATCTGTACGAAAAAATTTTTTTATTAAAAAAAAAAACAAAATGGCGCCCGTTATTCAACTTCTCCGGAGGCATGTTTGTGTACAATTTGCGTACAAGATAACTCAAAAACGGTTCAACCGATCAACTTCTAGTTTCGTGCATATTAAAGTAAACAATTTTCTTCATAGAAAGAGTGGAACACATTTTGAAAATTGTAACATTATCTCCTTTTTGTAAGTGATAAACTATGAAAAAAAACGGCCGAAAACGGCCTTAAAATTTCAAAATCGCGCCATTCCGTCAATTTTAAATTTTTTTTGAAAGTCGTCCACTCTTTCTGAGACAAAGGGTTCCTAGCTATAAGCATTGACTTTTGGACCTAAACCAAATCTTCCATATACTTGAATATAATTGCTCATTATGATTAATTATGACCTTATAGAGGGTCAATCAACAATCATCTTGTGTCTAAGAGCATGTATGTGAGTCATTGCAGAGCAATTAGCTTGAATCTCACTTCATTCATTTTTATTGCACTTTATGGGTAGCAATCGCTCATTTTCACTTGAATATCATATGAAATGATGAAAACGAAACAGGAAGCTCAATTCCCACCGGGGACCATTATTTTTGATGATGAGACTTTTCGATTGAGTCTTACCAATCCCTCAACTTTTGATTTGGAATTCGTTAGCTCTCGAACCAAGTGAATCAATGGAATAATGAATATACGAATAATTGCTCAAAAAAATGAGACCCTTCCACTCCTTCGATTTTCATCATTTTTGGCATACATGTATATCTTGACTTCTCATTTCAATTTACATATATATGTTTTCTCACTGTCATTTCAAAGTACATTAGTATATGATACAACTACAGCAATCTAAAATCCAAACTCAATCTCTGTTGGACACTAGGAGGAGCTAATGTTCAAAAGGTTTTCGCCCTCTAGTTCCCCTGTTTTTTGATATACGAAATAAATATGGTACCTCCAAACTTAACTCATAAGGACACATCCATGTATGGTATAGGTATGGGATTTTCTTGCTTAGGTCCAAGCGGACACGCTTATAGCTAGGAACCCTTTATTCTAGTTTATAATAATGTCATCATTATTTGATTTCAGACCAATCTGCGACCCCTAAATTGTACGCAGCTGGGCAATTTTCGAAAAACATGCCTCCGGAGAAGTTGAATAACGGGCGCCATTTTGTTTTTTTTTTTGAATAAAAAAATTTTTTCGTACAGATAAATGTACAATAAAAGATAATGCCAAATATCATTTCCCTATGCCTTGTCATTTGCCTTCAAAAAAATCACGAACTTTACCTACTTTTTGACGTTCTAGATGAGAACCTCCCCTTAATAAAGAGAGATATGTAATTTTGGAGGTATCAGAACACATTTCATTGGCATAGTCTTTCCCAGTGATATTCCCATAATCTTTCGACAAAACTCTTAATCGATATTATATAAATGCGAACATGTCAGGGATTTATTTTTGCATTAACTTTTTTTTAAAACCTAAACGCGATTTCCCGAAACAATCTTTTTTCAAACTGCGGACAGTTAATCTCCGCATTGGCTGAACTGATTAAATCTTAGCGCGTTTTGTTTATTAACATGTCCTGCAGGGTAATTTAGCATTAAAAAAAAAAACCTTCTCACGCTTATTTTTTTTTAAATCGATTTTTCATTAATGGTGGTAGATTACCCTGCCCGAAACATTCCTCTTTAAGAAACTGTTTGAATTTTTTGTTTCAGACTTACCAATCCCACAAAGATATTTGAAGCACTCAAGTTTGGTTTTTCTATAAATTAGAAAAAAAATCATCTCGTCTTTACACCAAAGTTATTTTCAAAAGATGCAAAGCTGAGAGAGTAATAGGGCTCTGACCCACAGACGGACGAACATGGCAAAATTATAAGGTTCCTAGCTGGCTGTGGAACCCTAAAAATAATTCTTAGGACTTAAGGGGACGTGACACACCCAATTTTTTTATTTTTGATGTTTGGAAAAATTGGAAAATTGAAGGGAAAAACAGCAGATACATTAATCAAACTTTGCATATTTATTAAAAAGGGTTAAAGTAATACAACAAAATTTTTTTTTAATTTTTTGAATTCGTTTTTTTCTTTGTACAATTTTTTTTGTAAAGAACCACAAAAACTGACTGCGGACACGATTGGGAGCGAATGGAACGTCTGAAAAAAAAAAAAAATATGAGGTTAATTGTTATCAAAATCCCCAGGGATTGAACCTAAATGGAACACTTTTCACGAAAAAATTACAAAATGGCGGCATTTTTCCGGGACAAAAAAAAGTGAATTTTTGAAAAAATGCCGCCATTTTGTAGTTTTTTCGTGAAAAATGTTCCATTTAGGTTCAATCCCTGGGGATTTTGATAACAATTAACCTCATATATTTTTTTTTTTTTTAGACGTTCCATTCGCTCCCAATCGTTTCCGCAGTCAATTTTTGTGGTTTTTTACAAAAAAAATGTACAAAGAAAAAAACGAATGCAAAAAATTAAAAAAATTTTTTTTTGCATTATTTTAACCCTTTTTAATAAACATGCAAAGTTTGATTAATGTATCTACTGTTCTTCCCTTCAATTTTCCATTTTTTCCAAACATCAAAAATAAAAAATTGGGTATGTCACGTCCCCTTAACAACATTATCAATTTTATCCTTTTAAAAATTCTCTTGGAAATCTTAGAGGTTAATGATTCATTAGCAAACGCTAATTCACATTCATTCCAGGGTCACTATAGACTGCACAGAGAGCAAATTATAGACCTTTTCAAAAAATAAGAATGAACAATAAACAACTCAATGATACATAACAACGTCGACGCTTAAGTAAGTAATATATTCCAGGGAGCCAAACTCATTGGAATTTATAAATTTTCACTTTTTCTGATATCCAAATTTTGAAAACTTCGAGATCTGTGACTCTGAACACCACATTGTATTAATTTTTAAAGGAAATTGAAAATTTTAAGTTGCCATATTAGATCCGGTATTTTGAATTTCAATAATAGTTATGAAATCTGTGATCCTTATGTACTAATTATCAAGATATTCGCTTGAAGTTTAAGATTTGAAAGTCATCTTCAATTTTTCAAGACCCACAGATTACTTTAAATATCAGCGAAATTCTAGTCCAATGTTTTTCATGTGTACGGTTACAAAAGTGCTCTAGACTTTGAAGCATTATGGTGGCGTTTTAAAGTGAATTAAATTTACGACTGTATTCTCCTCCATGAGACCATGAATTCTAAACGATAACAACCCACGTTACTGAGTGGACAAAAAAAATTAATATTACCCCATTTAAATGTATGAACAATTTGTTCCCAACTTCACTTTTCAATATTTTAAATACAATTTTCTACATTGGGTTTCATAAGTTGTGTAAAGGGTCTAGCCGGTTAAGGAGGTGAAAAGTGCCCCCAGCGATTTTGAAAAACAAAAAATATCCTCATGTAGTACATGAAAAAGTTCATCTTTGCTGAAATTTTCAGACCCATAGACACTCACATAACCTCAAAAAAAATTAAAACGTGATTTTCAGTGTTTTGGCGATATCTCGGCTTCTTGTAGACTTACAAAATTCTTGTTTTTCTCAAATTATAGGGTTTTTTATCAGCTACAAAATAATATTTTTTTCAAAATTTTTGGCGGGAAATTCAAATTTTTATACAAGTTCGAAATTTTCAAAATTCAATTAAAAAAAAACAAAAAAAATAGAAACGACAAAAAAAAAATATGTTATTCTCTGGATGTCAAGCTATATCCATGAATTATTTCAGATTTTTAGATTTGGTGCAACAGTGTCAAAATATCGAAAAACCGTTTTTTCAGCATTTTTCGGTATTTTTACATCTTTTTTAAGTCTGAATATTCTTTAAGTATGCATTTTTTTTAAGTCATTTCCTACCTTGATAAATTCACAAAGAAATCATATTTTCAACCTGGCGTGACATCATGGCTGAATTACACTCACCCCACCGTTCAGCCATATTTGTCATGCACACTTTTCATTCACGCATGTTTGAAACTGAGCGGAGTAATAAAAATTCCAAATAATTGCAATATATTTCTTAATAAAAGACCTCACAAAGTAATAATATTACTCCACTCTCTTCTGCACTCACTTGTAATATAAAACTGTATTATACAAATTAATACGTATAAAAATAAATATAGGATCACCTGAAAAAGAACAAAAGTTTGAAAACATACATGTATTATACCGAACCTGAAAACATAAGACAATAGATAAAATCCCGTATTTGAGATATGAATAGGATAATTAGTCTGCATCACTATATTCTTCAATAACATCAACAATCTTCCGAAAGAGTACCAGATCATTTCTACAGGATTTTTTCCGTATATTACGAATTCTTAAATGAAAATTCTCAATCAGCTCCCGTTTTCGAGAAAAATTGGGTGGAAAATTCAAAATATCGTATTTTTGCCATTTTTGAAAAATCATCAAAAAATAACAGATAGTCACTGGAACTTGTAATATGGCTCAAATCAAAGTCTGAAACTTATTCTAAAAAACCGAATACCACTAATTTCTATAGCTTGTCTAAACATTCTCGCGAAAAAGTTTTTCATGAGTGTGTATTTATTATAGTCTTCTTTCAGCATCTGTTGTATGATATAATGGGTTTGGTCAAATATTTGATTTTCAAAGCATTTTTCGAACATTTTTAAGACCTTTACTATTTTGAGATAATAGCTCAAGGTTCTAATTTTGGTTTTAGCCACGTTACAAGCTTCTATAATAATCCGTTATATTTGAACGAGTTTTCAAATATGGTCAAAATAAGTTCTTTTGACTTTTTCACTCACCTACTCCTTGAAAACGGGAGCTGATTGATCATTTTCATTTACGAATTCATAATCTACGGAAAAAATCGTAATATATTACAGCTTACGGGAACGGACTGTTCTTAAGCTATTTGCACATTCCCAATAGTATCTGAGAATATTTTTATAACCTATTGATTCCGGTTTATAATGGATATAACAATTGTAAGTTTTACTGATGTGCCCGGAACGAACTTGTATCTTAATTATATCTTTTGATTTTTTTAAATACTGTGGATTGATTTCATCATTTTCATCTAGCATTTCTGCTAAATACAAAATCGCCAAAATTTTTCTCAAAATACCGTTTTGATGAATGGTGTGCAGCATTCTGAGAAAACCCTTGATGAGAAAAAATTCAGATTTTGGTAAAAGCTGTGTTAGCTTTGCTTCTATAACCTAAGTGGAGCAAATCAGGCATTTTTACATCTACATAGCTTGTATCCCATGTTTTAACAGTAAAAATCAACTAAAAAATATAACGAATAAGAAGGCAAAATTAAAGAAATGAATAAAAAATTGTTTTTCGAAATGTGACACACTCTTGCCATAGCCACATATATAAAGAGTACTAATGTACAATATCACTTTTTTTTCGGATTATTTGTTTGGCTGTTATGACACACACCATGAGCTTGCGTTCCTAAGTTAGAGTTCCAGTAGCAGGCCTGCCCTGACCCAACTACTCAATAAAAAAAAAAAAAAAATTTCTCAAAATGTTCATTAAAGATCAGATAATAAAAGGATTATTATGTATAACTATAAATGTTTTATATTTTCTTGTTCAACTCCCTGAAAAAAACGTTCAATTCAAGGGCCTCTAGAGTGGGATACCCCCTCGGTTCCTGTTCGCATGTAGCAGCTGTAATATATTACTTATCTCATGCATGATATATAACTAAAAAATTTAAATTGAAGAAAATATTTGAAACCGAAGGTGTTGAACCAGTTATTGAAGAAGATAATGATGAAGATTAATTATCCGATTCATATCTCAAATACTGGATTTTATCTATTGTCTTATGTTTTCAGGTTCGGTATAATACATGTATGTTTTCAAACTTTTGTTCTTTTTCAGGTGATCCTATATTTATTTTTATACGTATTAATTTGTATAATACAGTTTTATATTATAAGTGAGTGCAGAAGAGAGTGGAGTTACTTTGTGAGGTCTTTTATTAAGAAATATATTGCAATTATTTGGAATTTTTATTACTCCGCTCAGTTTCAAACATGCGTGAATGAAAAGTGTGCATGACAAATATGGCTGAACGGTGGGGTGAGTGTAATTCAGCCATGATGTCACGCCAGGTTGAAAATATGATCTCTTTGTGAATTTATCAAGGTAGGAAATGACTTAAAAAAAATGCATACTTAAAGAATATTCAGACTTAAAAAAGATGTAAAAATACCGAAAAATGCTGAAAAAACGGTTTTTCGATATTTTGACACTGTTGCACCAAATCTAAAAATCTGAAATAATTCATGGATATAGCTTGACATCCAGAGAATAACATTTTTTTTTTCGTCGTTTCTATTTTTTTTGTTTTTTTTTAATTGAATTTTGAAAATTTCGAACTTGTATAAAAATTTGAATTTCCCGCCAAAAATTTTGAAGAAAATATTATTTTGTAGCTGATAAAAAACCCTATAATTTGAGAAAAACAAGAATTTTGTAAGTCTACAAGAAGCCGAGATATCGCCAAAACACTGAAAATCACGTTTTAATTTTTTTTGAGGTTATGTGAGTGTCTATGGGTCTGAAAATTTCAGCAAAGATGTACTTTTTCATGTACTACATGAGGATATTTTTTGTTTTTCAAAATCGCTGGGGGCACTTTTCACCTCCTTAACCGGCTAGACCCTTTGAATTCTTTAGCTTATTTCGTTCATGTGCTATAAATTAGCTGATAAAAAGTTTTGGCATCGCAAGGAGGCTAATAAAGTTCTAACAAGACTCTTGGTGGTTACATTTTTTGTCAACAACAAAATCGAAAAGTGTTGTAGGTTGGTGTAGTTTAGTTTCTCTACGTGTGATGTGGATAATATATATTTATACCATATATATATTCTCTCACTTCTAACACAGTTTTTAAACGATTTTAAACGACCTGCTGCGAAAAAAAATTTAAAAATTTTGTAGATTATCTTGTTAAATAAAACTGATTTTAGACGCTTGGTTGCTGATAGCTCAGAGACTAATAAAACTCGGTATTTATACTAATAGTGAGTCACTCAACACGTTGAGGTACTAATGAGATCACTCACTCCCTTCCAACCCCGTCATTCCGCAGACTTAAAAACGCACCCTCGTATATAGTACTGTTACAAATTTTGCCCGCCGAGCGGCTAGCGGGCAAAGGTACAAAACCCGCCTTTGCTACAATTTGGCGAATTTCTTGAGAAATATCTCGTCCATCGGAAGTAGGCGAGCTCAAAAAATCGGGGAGTAGTTGGTTTTTCTGCCATAGACAATCGCAAAGGAGGGATCGAAAGCACATTTCTATATCTGCCCGATTCTAATACCAAGTATGAATTATAGACGAATGCAACATTTTGTACAATAAAACAGTTCAATGTCTAAAATAAGTAAAAAAAAAAAAACGCTTGTGTGCCAATTGTACTGATTTGTTCAGTTGATTTTAACAGATTCTGCGTAGTATAGTATACTTGGGGCTGATGCAAGCTGGGCTGAATAGTTATTGATGTTAATTTAATTAACTGATTTAAGAGAGCTGTTGTTACAGCCTATTCAGTCAGGATTTTACCATCAACACTTTACCCACTTAATGGCCAATATTACCATCTGTATGTCAAATTTCAAAATCATAGCTCTCTCGGTGACCTGAAAAACATTTAAAACCAGGTCCAATTCCCCCACATTATATTTAGTATTACTCGCATGTAACAAATGAAATAATATATATAATCATAGATTCTAGTGACACATTTCGAATCTTCTTGCTAACGCCATGTCATGTGTCATGCGTCTTGTCCTATCTCATGTGTCATCAATCAACATAATTGGGAACAAATTCTACCCTGGATTACTACTGGATTAACTGGAATGGAATAGTATTCTAGTAAAAATTCTTGGATTTTCTGGCTGAAAAAGAGGTAGGTTTTGAGAAGTCTTCTCAAAAACACAATACTCTCCGAAATTTGTATCACATATTGATGATATATTTAAGAGTACAGGCAATTTTATTTGATGAAAAAGTCTGCATATGTGGCAAGCTAGGGAAGGAGTTGCTAAAGGTATCGGCGGTTGCAGTGGAAAAATGCCTGCAGCATTGCTTCTTCGATTCTCCACTGAAATTTATTGGTTACTTTTAAAATTATATTCTGTTAATTATAGATCTAAAACGTTATTAAAAAAAGAGTGGAATTAATAATGCTTGCTAATTCGGCTAAAAAATGGTTAATTTGTTAATTGATGAAACAAGGATTGGTTAGTACTTGGTACAAGAAAAAAAAAAAAAAAAAAAAAAAAACCCACACGTAAAAAAAATTCATGGAAAAAGAGGCGATCAACGTTAACATCGACACCCAAAGGAAACATTCATACTTCAAAAGTTGAGTTGTGTGTTTGGTGGGATCAGAAGAGCAGCTTTATGAGCTGTTGAAACTTGATAAAACTCACTCAAAAACAGTCAATCATTATAAACAATTAATTGCATTATACAGAACATTGAAGCAAAAATGCCCTGAATTTGGGTGATTTTTTTGCACGACAACACTCACATGTTGCTAAATCGGCCACCCGCCATACTCACCAGACATTGCTCCTTTTGACTATCGCTTGTTTCGGTCAATAGCGTATGGTCCACATATATACTATACACCACTTTCAGTCTTACGAAGAAATCAAAAAATGGGTCGAAGATTGGATTGCTTCAAATGATATTAAATTTTTTCACCGCGGAATCCAGCTGATGCCAGAAAGCTATATAAAGTTATAATAGACAGCGATGGGATTGTCTAAAACAAAATTTATTTTTTATTTTAAAGTTCCGAAAATGATTATTATTTTTTTTTAAATTCGACTTTTCGAACGACACTTATCTGTCAGCAACTTAACTTGTTTTGTCAATTCGAGCTTCTCAGGCCAAAAATCTATTAAAGCCGTGTTTAAGACGAGGGAGCAACGGAAGTCGCAATATCCCCATGAAGTTTATTACGTAGGGAATTAACATAGCGTTGTACAGACAGAACCTTATCGCATAAGTTGAACTACCATTTGACTGGCTTGGGTATGAGGACGTACTCGTATTCCTAAGGTAGTCTAAAAATATTTTAGTTTACTTTAAAACTGAATTTGAACTAAAAGGATGCCAGCTGAATATGCTCTTTAATACCCTTTAAAAGTACATCAAGATTCCCTTTCTTATAGGTAGAAGTAAACTTAAAGAACCAATTTAAATATATATCGAGGGAATGTGTAAAAACATGCAAGCAAAGTACAGAAAACGTTAATAAAGGTTAGAAAAAATGCTTTTTGACAAGTTATATAAATTGAAACTAATTACCAATCACATCCCTCTAACCTACTCAAGCGATTTTAGCATTTTTCCCGAAAGAATATTCTTCTTTTGGTACCAAAACACCAGAATCCTTTCCATACAAAGTGGAATTGAAGGTGGATTTTCACAGCCCAAAGACGAAGAGATATTTTCAGACTGGAATAGATTGTAATACGAGCAAGCAGCCCCCGAAGATATTACGCGTGACTCACCCTGGTTCCAGCCGTTTAATCGAAGTGAAATTTGGCACAAAACCACAATGGAGAAAAAATAAATCTAAAAACTAGAAGCAGTACTTTTGACGTGGTAAGGTAAGGCTGCTTATCCCCTTAACATTATTGTCGAGGGGGCTTCGAAAACGCTGCTGTTCAATTCCATGCTTACTCGCTATTTCAAAATTTTAAAAATTAACACCAAGAGGAGTCGAGGAGGGCCTCAACTGCCCACCGAACCGTCCGTCAAGTGCCCTTAGTAGAAAATCGAAAATCTCGAAAATCTTCTGCCAACAAATAATTAGCAAAAAAAAAAAAAATCATCTCATAAAGCCGCCAACCCATTGCCCGAATTATGCCCGTTCTTTTTTCGAATTAGAGAAATTTACGAAAAATTTGCGTGAGAGAAGAAAGCCACGAGCCACGAGCCACGAAAAGCCATAGGCATGCACCCGCTCTTATGGAGATAGTGGAGCAGAACAGCGGCCCCGCGCAAAAGAGGCATGTCATCATCGTTGTCTGTGCTTTACACTTTCGTTTTATTCTGCTTTCCATGGGAGAGGGATCGACCGAAGTAGCCAGAAGTAGCTGCCCCGCAAATATATTTGAATTTGATCATAATTCCCACCAGCTTCGCGTAGATCCATGGATAGACCGCGAGCGTTTTTATAATTTTTTCTTTCGCGGCTTTCTTGGTTTAAAGAGCGCAAAGAAGTCGCGGTTTATTTGTATTTTTAGAGAAAGACTTTTTCTTACATTTTTGCAAATTACTTCAAATAACCGTTTTTGCTGGTATTTTGCAAATATAGATATACCACAGCGGATTGACGGTACTTCCATTTTTACTTTCAATAATTTCCCCTCCCGTCCTCTATTCTATATACATGTTATACAGCACGTGTGCTTTGAAAAATAATTTCTAGCATGCATTGTTTACTCGACGAAACTAAAAAACATATTTCCTCGTCAACAAATAATTTTTTTTTTAATTCTGGCGCAAAGAGCTTCTTTTCTATTTGAAATTTATAACTATTTAAATAGGAAAGATCGTCTCGTCAATAACAGAAAAATTCTCTTTACATACCACCTTGATCAAAAAGTTTCAGAAACAACCACAGTGTAGTCCTGTCAGCCACCCGATTTGAGTTCTTATTTTTATGTAAGGTTGGCACATTTTTCATTGACATTCCCGCCAATAGCGTTATAGCTTCATATTTGTAAAAGTAACGCCCCGTCTGGAATACATCTGCCTCTGTACGTGTTTTCGATTTTTACGAGTTTAAAAATGGAATAAACTTTGTATCAACGAGTTTGTATTAAATTTTGCATTAGAAATGGTTTTAACGGTCCGAAGACCTTGGAATGGTTGGAGAAGTGTTTCGGCAATGATACTCTATCGAAAACAAACGTTTATGAGGTTAACGAACGCTTCAGTGGTGGACGTGAGTCCGTCAAGGATGACGAATGCAGTGGCTTCGACATCGAAAACCGATGAAAAATAAATTAAAAAAATGATTGCCAAAAACCACAATTTGACCATTAGAGAGCTGGCAGAGGACTTGAATATGGCTTATAGATTCGTACAAAGCATTTGGTTAATGAGTTTTACGAGAATGGAATAATGTCGCTTCCCCAACGTTGGCAGATCATTGATAATGATGGACTATATGTTCAATAAAATGTTAAGCTAAATTGTACAAAAATATCAAAATAAAGTTTCTTAAAAAACTATCAAATTATTATGTTGCAACCTAATATTTCAAAACATTTTCAAAAATGATCAAAGGGAATCCAAGGGGTGTCTGATTTGTTGACAACCGATGTTAGTATATTTCAACAGGTTTGTAGAGATTGATTTTTTTACCATTACTTTTCGAACATTTTCCACGAAACGATAATACATACTACGGTTTAAATACTAGAAGTTTTTGACATATTTGCAATTATGTTCAATGACAATGTCACACTTTTTTCAATAAAAATTCAACATTTTTAAACAATAAGTTTCTGTGGAGAAATTTTCAATTTCATGTGTTCAAATAATTTAACTTTTATTAGCGTATCGGTTTTTTTTTCTAAAAATGGTAATAATATCAAACATAATTTTTTTTTTGTACAGTGTAATTTTTTATCATACTCCAAAACAAAGAAAAGAACAAGGGAAAACATTGGCTAAGGTAGCCTTAAGAGTTAAGTAATGACCTCACATTAGCCGTATTATTATTTCATAATTTCATACTCAGGCTGTAAACATATTACCAGTATTCACTGAACGTGCAGATGCTATCAATGGAATCAAACCTACGAATTATTTGATGACGGAAGGGTGTTCGAATTTGAATATTACAGTTATATTTGGCATCATTTTGTTTTTTTTTTAGAATGCGCTGGCATTCGTAACAGATGTTAAGTAGACACTTTCCGGTAATGAAAATGAAACATTACACTTTTGAATAAAGCTTTTATTATTATAAATTATTTTAAAGGGACTTTTAATCCTAATTTTTTTTTAAATTGCTTTCCTTTTATAGAAAGAATACATATATCATTTTGATATACACACACATAAATATTCATTAACATTTAAAGAGAACAAATATTTTTTTTTTTTTTAGATTTTTACATTGATTTTTATAGCCAATACAAATTTTTCAAAAAAACATTAAATAATGGCAGTCGCCATGATTCCGACCGATTGAAACATCTGAAGAATAAAAACCGCATACTTATTATTCTATACTGAAGTAGTTTTGGCATGAACCAAAAGAAAATTTTTAGAGCAAAAAATAACAAAATGGCGGACGTTTTTTAAAAAGAAAGGTTTTTAAAAGAATGACTGAAAATCGGGAAATTCTTTACCGATATTTTTTATTTTTTGGTTCATGGTTCATAACATAAAAAACGTACAATGTTGCAAAACTGTTCGTGGAATGAATTGGAATTCATAGATGTAGATAACATGTGGTTTCGAAGAAGTTTGATAACCGAATAATCTCAAGAAGACATATCAAATGGGTCGTGCGATCTTACACCACTAGACTTTTTTATGGGGTTATATGAAGGAAAAAGTTTAAGGACAGCATAATCCGTGAAACTGGTCAAATCGAGCCGGATTTATGCTAATCTAATTTGTTCAGAAACAATGGTGGCTTATCGAAGTATTAGATGAGATCACTTATTCGATATTCTATTTCATTGTTAAATAAAGCCTATGTTATAAAAATATTACATTTCAATTTTTTTTTTTTTTTTTTTTTAACATTTACACTTTTTAATGTAAGTAAAAATAAACAAATGGAGTTTTAAATCGAAGTCGTAAAGAAGTTATTTCATTACTGCAGAGAACCGGGTTTAACATTTTACACATTTCCATACTAATTTTTAATCTCCACTATAAACTCTGTATTCATAACTAACAAATACTATGAAATATTCTGACATGTTCTGTTTTGTTCTGCAATCTCCTCTAATTAAATAACCTCTCTGAATATTTTTCGAAGCCTCCATGATTTAAAGGATGCACGGTATTTTTAAATGTATTAAGAGAGCAAAAAATTTAAATCCTTGTTTTGCTCGAATTTTTTTCACCCGCATAATTGTCGTCCTCATATTTATTATTATATACTAAATTCGACGATTGTTTTGTAATATGTTGCATGTTTGAAGATAAGGTACTATATAAAGTAGGTGGTCTTCGTAGAGGACTGTTAATGACGATGAATGTGATCAAACAACTAGTAAGAATTAAAGATATTCCAAGAGGTGAAAGTTTATAAAGTATAAAGGCATAAAGATTCAGGTATTGTCCACTGTAAGGGGTCAATGATCTGTTTTGAATTTTGTAATATACAATATGAGCAAAAAGTGAAGCCAACAGATATATCGAGTTGGGCGCGTAAATTTCTTAGCAAAAAACAACCTCGATAGTTATGAAAGACATAATTCACCCTGAAACCCAACAAAACGAAATTAATTGTTAACCCCTACGATCTTTTCCGTCGTCTTCATTGCCACTTTCTTCATCCTCGAAGTCCTCTTGATCTCAGAATCTTCGCAAAAATTGATCCGATCGATCTGATCTCAATGCCTAAGTTACATACATAAACCCGCTGAGCTCAGCGGACAGATTTCTAGACTTAAAGAAAAATATAAGCTTTGGGTTTCCGAGTGATTCCCACGAAAACTGCTGACACTGCAAATAAGCAGACAGCAGTTGATTCACACGATATACATAGTATTGTTCTAGGATCTCTGCAATTTTAAATGCAGTTCAGTTTAAGAACGAAAACTGTAAAGTTCGGCTTAAGATCGGAACAGTTAAATAATGAAAATTGGTGTTTTAAAGGACCGCGCTCAAACCTTATGGATTTTGGATTCCGGTCATATTGTCTGAAGTTGTGATATGTTACACCCACAGAAAAGTTTGTTGTATATTCGACAACAAGTGTTTATCAAGTTAACGAAACTATAAATTTAACATTATCTACCGTCAGTTGTAAAATTCTGTGTTAATTCATCATTTCTACGTAAATTGTAGTAACTTTTACAGTAAAAGTAGGAATTTTTGTTGTTATATTTATTGCGATATTGTAAAAATTAATTGTTCAATATTACAGAATCAGCAATAAGAATCAAGCTCCAATTTTACAATGAATTTTCAAAGCTACAGCAAGTAGTTGTAAGATTACAATTACAAATTTATTCAGACTGAAGTGTTTTACTGTAAAATTTAACATTTGAAATATAGTAAAAAAAATGTACATATTACGAAATTGGTTTCACTATATGTTGTCAAAAGAAAGTAAAAAGGTTCACTTGTAGTTCTCAGGTACTCGTAAGAGGTTGTTATTTGTACGTATTAGAATGGAAGACTTTAATGCGACGACGTTTGAGACGGACGAAGTTCTTATTGATAGTGAAGTGTTCAATATTGTTAGTACTTAATTTAAGTTTATGAAAAGCAGTGGTCTTTTTTAGCAGGTAATAGAACAAATTTTTGAAGCGAAAGCTTCTTATAACAGGCTCTGAAATGGGGAGTCAGCATAGAAAAACGGGGCCGTTACGAGAATAGAGAACAGACTGCACTCGTAAATTAGTAAATCCAAGATGACAGATCCAATATGGCGACAAAAATTTCCCTATTTCAACATATTTTAATGACAACTGGTACCATGGTAATTTTGAGACCACTAATTTTGAATATTATCCTCTAATGGAAAACATATGTTTCAAAATAAAAATTTGTAATTGTACTAATTTAAGACCTTAATTTGTTTTCATTGAATAAATAAACAAATAAATTTAATAAAAAATATATATTGATTTAATTAAAAATCCAGTTCAAAATGCAGTCTGCAGCTAATTGTAAAGTTAATTTACCATTTTACAATTTTAATTGAATACTATAGACATTTTTTAAATACGTTCACTCAAGCTACAATTTACGAACAAGTACCCAATTACATACAGTAGAATATACAGAGTGGGCCATCTAACGTTTGGAATTGGGACTATAGGTTATTTTGAGGTTGGAAGGTTTGATGACATTTCCGATGTGACAGAAAGTTAGTTTTATGTTTGACATTTATGAAATGGGTCGCTTTTCGCTTGAACAAAGTTGGGAAATATTAAAAACTTATTTCCAAAGTGGTAAGTCTTCTACTCAAACTGTAAGAAATTTACGGAAAAAATTGGACAAAAAGTATGCGCCAAAAACGCAGTTTGTGGATCAATTTGTGAAGCGAGTTCGTGAAACTGGATCGTTGTTGAATAAAACAACCCGTGTACTTACTCGTCCAGTGCGTTCAACCAAAAACATCGCTGCTGTTGCTCAGAGTGTGTGTGAACAACCATCAACATCAACTCGTCATCGTTCTCAAGAATTGAACATTTCACGCACTTCTTTGAGAAGAATTTTGCATAAAGATCTCGGTATGAATGCGTATAAAGTTCAATTAGTGCAAGAGCTGAAGCCGCATGACCATCCGATGCGTTTTCGGTTTGCTCAATGGGCTGAAGACCGCTTGATCCAAGATGGGCATTTTTACCGAAAAATCATCTTTTCAGATGAAGCTCATTTCCACCTCGGAGGATACGTCAATAAACAAAATTGTCGTATCTGAGGCTCAGAAAATCCACACGTCATCGTGGAGAAACCAATGCATCCACAACGAGTGACTGTCTGGTGCGGATTTTGGCATTATTGGGCCATTTTTCTTCGAAAATGAGCAAGGAAACGCCATTACAGTGAATGGCGATCGCTACCGCGCCATGCTAAGCGATTTTTTGTTTCCCAAAATTTAAGAGTATGACATAGGCGACATTTGGTTTCAACAGGACGGCGCAACGTGCCACACAGCCAACGTAACAATCGATCTTTTGCGCACTGTTTTCGGAAATCACATAACCAGCCGAAATGCTGAAGTCAGTTGGCCACCTCGAAGCTGCGATTTGACTCCGTTAGACTTTTTTTTTGTGGGGAGCCGTTAAGGACAAGTGTTACGCTAACCATCCAGAGACGATTGACGACTTGAAACGTAAAATCGAAGTTGCCATTGACGAAATAGAGGCTCAAACAATCGAAAATGTACTGAAAAATTGGACTGATCGAATGGTGTATTGTAAGGCTAGCCGTGGCAGTCATTTGAATGATATTATCTTCCATTCCTAAATGGAAAGGTTCAATCTTTCTAATAAACTCATAACTTTGAAAAAATATTCATTTGTTTTTTTTAATAGCCGATTCAAATTCCAAATCTTAAAT
Source organism: Dysmachus trigonus (assembly GCA_949715965.1). Taxonomy (NCBI): domain Eukaryota; kingdom Metazoa; phylum Arthropoda; class Insecta; order Diptera; family Asilidae; genus Dysmachus; species Dysmachus trigonus. The sequence goes on from OX454321.1 coordinate 48,630,734, forward strand.
GGCCCACCCTGTATCACTACTTTACATACTAAGCTACTTGATTCGAAATTTATATGCATTAGTACGGTTGTCAATGTTGAGTTAATCAGCGATATTGCATGTTGCATGTTGCAACTTGCTACTTGTTGGATATTACCAGTGAATGTAAAATTCAAAAAACTTTTATATAGTAATTAAGACCTTGCAACGTTAAATCAATACTGATTGTAGATTCTATAAGTTTACGTTATAAAAGTTATATTTTTTCTTGCCAGTACAACAAATCGGCTCTGTGGTTTCAACAGTACTTTCAGTAGAAATGAAATATGATGGTGTAAATTTTGTAGAACCTACAGCGCTATGTTGTAAAAATTATAATTTTCAATCAATCAACAACTTTTACATTTAAAAATCAAAATAAAAAACTGTGAATGGCATAATTAAGCTATCAAATTTATTTCTCAAACTAAAAAATCGATGTTTTTTTTTTTTTACATTTTTCAACTCCTTAGACTTCCTAAAATATTTCTAAGAAATTCGAGGGTTATAACGGTAACTATATAAAATTTTGTAGTGAGCGCGCACGTCTTGGCTCCAAGCAAGAGTTTTAACTTTAAACGCAATTTTCTCGAAACGACTTTTTTTCAAACTGCGGACAGTTAATATCCGTATTGACTGATCCGAATTTAATAAATCTTAACGCGTTTTGTTTATTAACATTCCTGCAGAGTAATTTACGACAATTTGGCAAAAAAAGAAAAAACAAAACATTTAAGTAGTAAAGAAAAAACTGAAAAAATGTCGTTTTTCACACTTTTTTCAAACATCAACCATACTTTTTTTTTAATCGATTTTTCATTAATGATTGTATATTACAACACTGTCCGAAACCTTCCTCTTGAAGAAACTTTTTGAAATTTTTATTTCAGACTTACCAATCCTGAGTTAACTGTCTGTCCGCAATGGGAAAAGGATTTTTGGAGCATTCAAATTTAGCGCTCTCTATAAATTAGAAAAGAAAATCCAAATAGGAAAAACATTTTATTTTATATTCTCAAACAATTAACCCTTTAAGAAGACCTTCTCATTTAAAAAAGAAAAATGGGTTGATGTTTTAAATTCTTTATTATAAAAAAACTATTAAAGTTATATACATAAAATCTTTTTTATGTTGTTATACATTGCTTAAATGACATTAAAAAATTTTATTTTTATTTTTTTAGTGCACCATGGCCGCTGTAGAGGGCGTCGCACAAAAGTGGTGTTTTAAACGGTACGACAGTTTCTGAGCCTCCTGTAACAGATAGAGTGAAAATTCCAACGGGGTTCTATTCCTGAGATCCAAAACTAGACAATAAACCCCTAAAATGTTTAATTTTTTATATTTTACTAATTTTATACATGTTTTTACAAAAAATCGAAAAATCTTGCTTTTTTGGGAAACATTTTTCCGTGTATACAAAAAGGGGGGAGAAATTTATGACTTTTTAGAGGTTTATTGTCTAGTATTTAATATAGTGAATCAAATAAACTTTGATTTATTCAAATCCGTTGAGTAGATTTTGAGAAAAGTGTCGCACCAATTTTAAAAACATAGTTTCGAGAAAAACGCATTTAAAGGTTTAAAGGCAAGCAATGATTTGTATACAAACCGGATTTTATTCATATTTACGTACCGTTACAAATATAGCTACAAGTCGATTTCTATTATATTTCGAAATAAAATTTTGAGAGAGTATTTCTGTGAGCTTAAGGATCACTTTTATGTAAAAAAAAAATCGTTTTTTTGAAAATTTTGAATGAGAAGGTCCCCTTAAGTGCCGAACAACGATATATCGTCGTCGGCACTTTTGGCAATTGTTAGAGTTTATAAATAAAATAATTTAGACAATTACAACGGAATGGATAGCGGCAAAAAATATTGAAGAACAAATATCTGCATATTATACAGGGTGTTCAGAGGTGGGAGGTCAATACTGCAGGGGGTGAAAGGTCAGACCGAGACAAGCAAAAAATCGTATGGGTGGGGGGGGGCATCTCGCACCGTTTGGCAGTTACAGGGTGATTCGTAAATCAGGATTTTGCCTTATATGGGAACCGCTCTTGTATTTTTATCTTTTTTTCTACGCATCGCAGCGACCCCAAACTGATTTCAAAAAATCACTATTTGGAAGCCCTTTCCAAAAAAGTTTACACCACCCCCCTATCCCCAACCCCTTGGCCACAATCCCCCCTGGAAATTGAAAAAAATAACTTTTATTTCACGATTTTTCACCTTTCGCCCCACTTTTCTCCGAAATTCATGTTATTAACATACCTACTTTTTATTTTTTTTAACTTGCCTATCAATTACCTTTCCAAAAAGGTGCAACAAGACAAATTACAATCCAAAAATGGCCAGCTCAATAAATTACTTAAAGTTGGCTCGGCACTTTATGTACAACTTTAATTTTTCGCTCAGCACTAAAAGGGTTAAATAATGTTTTGGAAAATTTTTTTTAAGGATATTTCATAAACGAGCTGAGAAATAAATTCTTGAAAATTTGCTTGTTTTTGGTCTTTTAGACGGTAATAGTAGGTACTATAGGAATGAATTTATATTGCAATATGCCTCCTATATTAATAATAATGATAATATCAAAAAGAACTATGTTCCGAAATCCAAATTTTATTTCCTTTTTTTTTAAAACACAGAGATGCTTACGAAAGAGAATCCACTGGTCAACTGGAAACAAAACAATATTTTTGCAGTTGCTTCGCTTTTCCCAAGCCTACTTCTCAAATTAAAAAAAAATAACCAAAAATTTCAAAAATTCCTCAGCTTATTATGTCGCCACAGTACCTTAATTTTACAGCCAACACTTGCATACTGACAATAATGGAAGTAAGTCGATTTTGGCGAAGAATATAAATTAACCCTTAACGGTCGTAAGTCGCCTCTGACGTGACAACGGTTCTTTGTTGGATGTGACAACCGTCGAAACTCGCTGTCTATGAAATGCGCGCACGATGCGCGCAATACCTTTTTTAATCAGTTTTTAATATATTGAGCCCAAAACATGAATAAAGAAAATTTTATAAATTTCGATAGTGATTGTGGCAGTGAATTTTTCGCATATTAACTGAAAACAGCTTCAACCTAGTGAGAATCATGTATAAAAAGCTAACGTCCGATAAGGGTTAAATTTACAATAAAATTTACATTTTTGCAGGCTTTTTTCAAGCCCATGGATGTACACTTCATGACATCTTGATTAAAAGTTCCCATAGGCAAAAAGTCTAAAAATTAACAGTTTTTGAGATATGAAGGTCATAAAGACTGAAACTAGACCCTTTTCTGAATATTAAGGAGTCATATTAACTTGAAAAGGAAGACCTTTCATTAAAATCTCTGAATAATTGGAGTTGTAGGTAATAACATGGGACCTTCAATTGTGACTTTGCCAATGACATTCAAAGCCATGGACTTGAAAAGCTTGAAAACTCTGCATTTAAATGCATTGATAACTTAGGGATCAGTTGATATAAAGCTTACCTTCAGGAATCTGTTCCCCAGTAGCCTCTAAGCGCCCTTTTCGCGCTAGTAATCAGTTTGACCTTGATTTGACCTTGGAGGTCACTGGCAAGGTCACAATTGAAGGTCCCATATAATTACCTACAACTTAATTATTCAGACTTTTTGCGGAAGGTCTTACTTTTCAAGTTAATATGATTTCTTAATATTCAGAAAACAGTCTACTTTCAATCTTTATGACCTTAAGATCTCAAAAACTGTTCATTTTTAGACTTTGTGCCTCTGAGTACTTTTGATCAGGACGTCATGAAGTATAACATATCACAAGTGTAGATAATTTAACCGGGTTTGTGTGGGGTCCTTTAACAAATTTCCAACAGCATATCCAACTGAACATAGGCATCACATCGAAATATTGAAAAATTAAGAATGTATTTTAACCATAAAAAAATTAAAAAATTAATAGCAGACAACGAATTTAAATAAGTTAAATACAACAATTCCAAAGAGAAGAAAATATAGAATTATTTCTGGTAAAATCAAATAGCCATACAGGAAATTCGGACGTAAAAATATTAAAAAATACGCTTATAGAGAAATTGCGTATCATTGATATAGAACAACCAAAATCCTATACGAATGCAAATGCTAAATGCAATAAAACATTAGAATAATCAGTATAACAGTTCAATTAAAACAACTTCAAAAAATGCCGAAGGAATAAGAAATCATTATCTCCTGAAATCCCAAAAGAAAAGATTAGAAAGATAACCAAAAATAGGGAAGAATATCAGGAAACTAGAAACATCGGTTATATAAAAAATTATAAATCACCTAATAAATAATAATGAACCTAAATTCAGAAGATATCATTTATCGAATGTACGACACCAGTATTAAGCGTTCTCTTAAATTTTCAGGTGATGATTATCAGCTGTAGGTCGAGAAGATTGAACTGGAAACCGGATATACAAAAATACAGCAGAAACAAATGTTAATACCTAAAACCTTTATTTATTCTCTACATATAGTTAGTAGACTTGAAAAAAATCGATAATTTAATCAAAGAATTAACAACTAGTATCGCTCTATTTCATCAAGATATTAGTAATCCATTAGTAAAGCAGTTGAATAATTTACAAGACAAACTGTTGACTCTAGGAAATGGACACGATACAATACAAAAATGTGAAATTTTTATATTTTTTACGACAATCAACAAATGCATAATAGGAACAATGGACGACGAAGGTAGGCAAGCAATTAACCAACATCTAGAAATCATTGACGCCGACAACCACAATCAAATAACTAATCTAAACAACCAATTAGAGATAAAAGAAAATTTTAATAATTCTATAAATATATTACTTCACTCTGTCCAGATCCATCGTCAGTTAATGCAAAACTTTTTAAAGACAAAAACTAAGAACAACAGACTAAAAATTACAATATTCGCCATTAAACTTAACATGCGAGAAGTAAACAAAATGATTAGTGAATTCCAGGAAAATATTATCCTTTCTAATCTAAACGTCATCCACCGATCGCTCCTAACTCGTGAAGAAATACTTGAAGCGAATTATACCTCTTACAGATGAAGGTACATGTAATGTAATAAACTCCAAAATAATAACAGCATTTGAATATCAAATAGAATATTATGAATATAAAAATAATAAAGCACTTCATCACCTAAATGACTTAAAACATTGTGTTATAAACAAATTGTGATAGACTGTAATACTGAAATTTATAATATTGACGACAGTAGCATATTAATTCAATCAGCAGAAAAAAAAAAACCTGAAAATAATACTTTTTTTAATTAACTTTTTTAGAAGCAAGAAAGAAAAGACCGAAGCACTGAAATATCATAAAATGTTTGCTTATTTCGGAATCAGTATTTAGATTTTACGAAGGAAGTTACATACATAAACCCGCTGAGCTCAGAGGATAGAGTTGTAGACTTAAAGAAAAATATAAGCTTTGGGTTTCCGAGTGAATTTCCACTCAGCCTTACTCCCACGAAAACTGCCGCCAAATAAACAGACAGTAGTCGATCCCCACGATATAGTGTTGTTCTAGGATCTCTGCAATTTTCAGGTACGGTTTAAGAACGAAAATTGTAAAGTTCGGATTAAGATAGAAACCTGTAACATTCTGAAGTGAATAAACAATTCAGTGATGAAACTTGGTGTTTGAAATTTCTGAACAACGCGTGCAACTTTGATCATCTAATGAGACCCGTTCGATCAAAGTAGGAAATGAATGACAAAATTGCTCTAGATCGGTAATAAAACGGCAGCGCATAAAAAAGCACCGAAAAAACAATAGAAGAGCCACTCACCTTTCACTATCAGTGTCCACCGCGGACTGGGCTGTTTCGTCACTTGCCACGACCGACTGCTGTGTCTGAAGTGTTGCTGGGGGCGCTGTTGCCTGCTGCTGCGCCTGAATCGCAGCAGCTATAACAGCTGGATCACTTATCGTCGAGGGTTGCGAAGCGGCGGCAGTATCTTGCATAACACTTGGAATACCTGTCGTTGTTGTAGACGCCGGCGGAACCGATTGAGACTGCTGCTGGGGCTGCTGCGGAGTAGCAACACCTTCTGCAGGAGCCGAAGCAGGCACAATACCTGCTGGAGTCCCACCACCACCAGCTGGAGATATAACGGTCGCCTGCTGGGCCGATGGTATGGCGGCTGGAACGTCCACGGGCACATCCTGGGCTATGGACGTCGAACTGCTAACACTAGGGATCGTCGCAGCGACTACTGAAGGTCCAGCGTATGACTGCGGAGCTGGCTGCGGGATGAATATTTCGGATGAGACCTGTGACTGCGGGGCACTATGGGGAGTGTTCATCGTCTGCCCTTGCTGCGACTGAATAATGCTTCCAGCCGGCTGCTGTGCCTGAACTGACTGGGGCACTATAGTTTGAGATACAGAGGAAGATGCGCTGACGCTTGCTTGTTCACTTGGTAAAACGCTTGAAGGAACTGCCATGGGGACTGAAGACATAGTCTGAGGCTGACTAGCCGGGGGCTGTTGCGAAGGCTGCTGGGGCTGCTGAGACTGTTGAGGCTGTTGCTGCTGAGGTGGTGGTGGCTGTGTACTGCATGGCAAATTTGTAGGAACGCCGTTTTGCATTTGAATATTTGTGGGCAGAGTAGCTCCATGGGGATGATTGGATGGGGCGCTTGTCGGAAGTTGCTGATTGCTCATATAGAAGTTAGCTGGCTGCGATTGACCCTGAAGATTCGAGTTGGCTGTGGCATTCACGTAATCGGGAACTGTTTGATTCGTCGAAGTTGGGGGAGGTTGAGATGTAACCTGTCCGGAAATCGCCTGTTGGATCTGAGTTGGTGGCAAACTCTGAGCCGTTATATTCTGTTGGGGCTGCTGCTGCTGCTGTAGACCGACGGATGGAGCATTTGGCACATGACCCATGGTTTGAGCTTGAATCGCAGTTGGGACAGATCCTGTTGGATTCGTAGTCGGCTGAGGGAGTGGCGGTTGTTCCGATCCTGCTGTCGAAGTAGGAATAGTAATTGGATTCTGGAGCGTCTGTCCCGGCGATGCTGATTGGAAATTAGGCTGAACAGTACTTTCAGGCGCGTCTCCCCCAGAGTCTACATGATTTTCTGAGACAGCAACACCACTGTCGTTGGTGGCAACATTTCCTGTGCCGGTTGATGGAGGTGATGCCGACTCCGTATTCGGGGATTGGGTCTGTTGGAGTGTTGTGTGGTCCAAATAGTCCATACACATCCAGCGTCCCCGTTTAAAGGGTTCAGTCGATTCAATTTTCACCACTTTAAACCGCTCATTCCTGTGTTGAAGATCTTTTTGATCGCTGTCGTTCAACTTCCCTCCGTTGGGGCCGACTATATTAATCCCTGCATCAGTGACACTAACGTGAACATTAGAGAGTGTTTGTCCAGGTGTACCGCCAACGCCACCCAGATCTGGATCGACTATTACCAGGCCATATTGTGAGCTTGTAGGAATGACGGGAGCAGTGCCCAGCGCATTGCTGGAGAAGAATACGTCCTCCTTGGAGAATGTGTCCTCTGACATACTGGGAGTTTCGTTCTCCAGGTCTGTGATTCTGCTGTTATCATCAGTATGAGATTCATCTAGGTCATCAGCGGAGTCCTCGCCATTGTCAGCGCTCAATTTATTACCGACCGTGACCGATGTAATTTGGAAAGAGGATGTCTTTGGTTTACGCATTCCAGGGGCGTTCAAATGCAGCTGTGGTGTGGAACTGTTACAATTAGTTGTTCCACTACTACTGCTATTCGTGCTGGGGCTACTTGCCCCGGTAGTGCTCGTTGCGCCGCTGGCAATATTCAAGTCTGTCCCTCCAAGTCTTAGGCTTTCACTAGTAGTACGATGGATGACATGTGGAGTACTATGGTGGCTATGGCTATGGCTATGGTGATGATGATGATGATGGTGGTGATGGTGTTTGCTTTCTGGGGATAACATGCTGGCCGCTTTCGGGGGATGATGTCCAATACTGCTGACGTGCTTTAACGAATTGGGCTTGCTCGCTATACCACCGGACGATGCCGTTGATCCCGTTCCGGAAAATGCGGACTGGCTTTTCGGATTCCCGCCAGCTGATGTACCTCGCGGGTGACGATGCGAGGAGTCGTCTGTTACGGTTTGATTTTCTGCCATGATTTAATAAACGTTTAATAAATAACAAAAGGTATACCTTTTACCTTTTAGGCTAATCTGAAATAGATTTTCTCTAATTTGTCATTTATCACTGGATATCCAAAAGAGCATTTGACATGAACACTTCGCTAGAGTGTGGCACAAAAACTATTATTTTTTCTTTGCAAGGCTCTGCTGACAGGCCAGGTACAGCAAAATTGACCACGATCTAACCGATTAAATTTATACCACTATACTAGAGAACCAAGTGAATTATTGAAAGCTGTTGCACTGCGAAAAAAAAGAGGGCTACTTAGGGGCCGCTCATCTTCACCTGGAACGTATTAAAACGGAAAAAATCACTTTTTACTAACTCTACGAATCACTCTAGGAACTGAAAACACATCCTGCAGGGACCGTGCACAGCGGAGGCTGTTACGTGGAGCTCGGTAGTCTCGATGCGGTCGATCCTACTCGATATTTTCGTTTATATTATTGAATTTTTCTACTTTTATTTTCTTTTTATTATTTTTTCTTTTACTAATTGAACTAATTTTGACTGTGCACACTAGCATAGGCACTGTGTATGTGTGTCATATACGGGCACTCGATTCGATTACGGAGAGCATTTCGGTGCCTAGGTTGCTCGACGGAGCACTCGGGCGCGTATATATCTGCTCCTGTCTATTACACGCTCTGAGACACGGGGAGGAAGTCACATTTAATGCGATTTTCTCGCTCGTTGCAAAATGTTAACTACGCGACGATGCCTGGCTGCCTTTTCGTATTTCGCCTGTATGTGTAACTGCAGCAATACATGCGCGCGTGCAATTCCTCGGTCGGTAGAAAAAATAAGCAGAAGAGTACACACAAGTCGCCCCAAACACAGTCGTCTCTCACACGCGGCAGAGTTGCACTTACACTCACGTCACCGACCGGGTGAAATTTGACATCTTGCGCACAGTTCCGCTCGGTCTCTCTCGTGAGACTTTTACTGCTACTGCACACTGGCAAAAACTTTCATTAGGATCATATGAGCGAAACAGCCCTACACACACTCGAGACGGGCCGACCTTTTTATCCGCTTTTCCCCCTTCAGAGGAATCACTCGCGGGCTCTCTCGTCGGCAATATAATTTCTTCACTTGATATATTAACACCCCAGATTATTTTTTAAAATTCTAGGCAACTGCATCCCCGAACACTTTACAGGAATGCTCGACGTCCGAAAGTGGCAGGGATAAGCGCCTCCGTACTCTGGTCGCTTCCTTCGTCGTCGCCTTTACGTCAGCTGCTGCGGCCTACGTAAAAAATTCTCTCGCCCGACCCGAAGACTGACGTTTTTCTCGAGGAGCTCGTCGCTGTTGCTTGAAAGAAAATTTTCAAAATGTGACAGCTCGCAGCTCAATATCTCGTTCGCACAGTCGCGTTATCTCGCCCTCTCTTCCGTTTCGGCGAGTCGAGTCGACTAGATCCGCTGCATGAACCGTGCAGGAGATACACGAAATAAACTGTGAAAAAACTGAAAAATTAGCTGCCAAGGAACGCGCACACGGAGATGAGGCCGAGCCTGTTTTTGTGCAGCACTCACAATTGCCGTCGGTCTCTTCGACGAAGGCAAAGGGATTTCCTCCTCTTGCGCAAAGTTCCCCACTAACACTAAGACCTCCGTCCTGGTCCAGAAAAAATGATCAAAAAATCCTTCCTTTCGCCACCAAGGAATTTCGCAAATCGTTCAACTAAAATGCCCAACATCCAGCATATTTTGCAATGTTCTTCTGTTCGGCTGTCAATTGTCGCTGTGATCCTCCAGAAATCAATCTCTGGGGCGTCTTTCCTTCTAAGTCTCAATCACTTCCCAGACCAGTTGCCCAAGATTTTTACTCAGGCAGACAGGTCAACCGATAGGACCACAACCGTATCGTATACCGAAAATTCCAACGACTTTGCCTAAAACTTCTTCTCACAGCCCGAACTGTCGTTGACACACGTTTGCACAAACCTTTTTCACGAGTGAAATTTTGTTTTTCCTTCCGTTCCGACAAGAATCCGTCTCGCTCCGGGGCACAATTTGCTCCGTAATTCGCGACTTCTCCGACTTTTTACCGCACAAACGATTAACGCACTTGATTTCGGTCAGTTTGTAGTTATACACCTTTCGGAATTTTTCTTATTACGAGCAACTAACATACACAAAAGTTGGAAGTATAGGAGAAAACTTCTCTGCTAAGACGGCCATACTCCTTCTCCTCTTCTTCTTTTTTCTTCGTCTACTTTTCCATGGACCTTCCCTATGCTTATTAGAACTACCCGATTCGAGAGATTTCTGCAGCCAGAATCTTCTCAAGCGATTGAACAGTTTACCAAACCGGAATATAAAATGGGAATTTATCAGCTTCGCGAAATTTTAATTTATATTAGGATAAAAGATGATTACAACAAATGGTTATCTCTGCTCCTAGCAAAATAATTTAAGGGGACGTATAGATTTTGATAGAAGAATTAGATTAGAATTAGATGATTTCCATACAAAAATAAGTTCATATATATTCCAATTTAATGACTTTAATGTGAAGATATCATTCGTAAAGAGAAGAAGGAATAATTCTTTCTGAAAAACATCCAGGTTTAACAAGTTTGCGAACTAATTCCATATGTTAAAAAAGGTAAACATAGATTTCCTGCCCTCTATGAGGTCGGACAAAGACGTCAAGAGGTAAACTATTTTCCAGTGCCCTCTATGAGCGTTCCAAGTGTGGTTGTTGACTCGGATAAAATACAACATTACGTATTTTACTCAGAACAAGATTTTCAAGTTGGTTATGGAAAAATTTATGGAGAGGATTTTTTTATAAACTAACAAAAGTAGCTCTTATGATTGTTTAGCTTTAAAAAGTTATTTTTAAAAATATCTCGTACAGAGGCAAGTTTATTTAAATACTAGGTTGCCATGCACGAGGTTGAGTTAGGGTTGAGTTTGATCGAGTAATTTTCATATACCTCGAGCTCGTGTCATACATTAATTACATCATAAAATAAAAAACAAAGAGAAGAAATTTCACCTACAGATAGGTTCATTATCTCACTCGAGCCGAGGCGACTTAATTTGACTTGAGTTAAACTATGTAAATTTGTATGTAAATATCGAAGTTATTTTCACTTCAAGCTCCAGTAGGAAAAGAGAGCATCTAAAATTAATCCAAGAGTTTAGGAGACCTCCCATATGCCTCTAATAGCCCTGATTTTAACATTAGCATGTCCGCAGAGGAGAGGTCTCCTTTTTAAAAGCTTTTATTTAACTTGCAATGTATGTATGTATGTTTGTTAAGGTGGAATCTTGGTACTCAATTTTGAAGCAGATATCTTCAACCGATTGAGCTGAAATTTTGTATACACGTTTAGTTTGGATGACAATACACGATAAGCTGTGTGCCGTCATTCTAAATCTAATATGGCGGACCATACAAGATGGCGGAATACTTATTTTTAATGCATTTCTACAATATGCGTATCAAATGAAAGGGCTTGTTGAGAGTAACTCGAAAAATAATGTGGCATCATTCTAAATCCAATATGGCAGAACATCCAAGATGGCGGAATTGTTATTTTGTATGCACTTCTACAATATGGGTATCGAATGAAAGGGCTTGTTGAGAATAACTCGAAAAATAATGTGACGTCATTCTAAATCCAATATGGCGGAACATCCAAGATGGCGGAATAGTTATTTTTTATGCACTTCTTCAATATGGGTATCAAATGAAAGGGCTTGCCGAGAATAATTAGAAAAATATTCTGACATCACTCTTAATCCAATATGGCGGACTTTTGAAGTTTTTTATGCTTTCCTATAGTATGGATGTTAAATGAAAGGGTTCGCTGAGAATAAAAATGCTGGAAAAACTGAAAACTTAGATCTAAATAATATTATACCATCAGATATAAACAAAACAGGAGGGCTACCTAAGGAACTAGAAATATTTGTTGGGGCCAAGGTGATGTTGCGTTACAATGTAGATGTGTCCAAAGGTCTGGTGAATGGTGCCATTGGACATATTACAGAAATTATATAGCCCTGCTTCCGAAGAGCACAAATGTATGACACTGATATACCATCCGTCCGTACAGACTTCGGTAAAGAGGGTGTTCACCTCATTCAGCCCAAGTCTGTGCAATTTCCAGCAAAATATAGTCATGGAACCGCAGAACAAAGAATGTTGCCAATTGTATTATGCTGGGCTTGCACAGTATACAAAATGCAGGGTAGTATTGTCGACCACGCCGTTGTTTACTTAGGCTCGAAGCTCTTTGCTGCTGGTCAAGCATACGTGGCCTTAAGTAGGGTAAAATCATTAGAAGGTCTCCTTATTGAAGAGCTAGACTGTTCGAAATTAACCGGCAAACGACCTTGCAACAATGATGCGTTGAATGAGATGAACAGACTCAGAAACCTAGCCAGCGATAACTAAAAAGTAAAAAATAAATTAAAAGCAAAAAAACCTTTTTTAAAAAAAGCTTTTATTTAAATGCTCTAAAAAGAAAAAAGAAAATTTTCCTTTAAAATTTTAACTATCAACTTATAGCCTCATTATACACAATTTATATGATCATAAAAGCTTGTCGCGAGGTTTGCGTAAGTACCTATAAGTATTTGAATAAACTGAAATTTAAAAAAAAATTAAAATTAGTTGATTAAGTTTGTCAATTAAATAGGTACTATTTTATTTACACAAGTAAATCGCGCGACAAGCTTTTATGATCATATAAATTGTGTATAATGAGGCTATAAGTTGATAGTTAAAATTTTAAAGAAAAATTTTATTTTCTTCTTTTTAGAGCATTTAAATAAAAGCTTTTTTTAAAAAAGGTTTTTTTGCTTTTAATTTATTACCTCTCAGAAGAGCATAAGTGGAGACCTCTTTTTTCCATTCGAAGGGAGATTAAATGGAGATTTCCTTTTGAAACTTTAAGGGAGCTGGAAAGGAGAATATTTTTGATATTTTTGGGAGCTTTTAGAGAAATAGAAAAAATTCACTTTAACAAAGATAAGTAAATTTATTAAACTAAATAAAAATAAATCACTCCATTTTGATAAGCTAGATATAACAGACAGAACAATTTCATACATTCAATGTAAAAATATTCATTTCAAATTAACAAAAATAAAAAATAAACTCCATTTTACAGTCCTATTCTAGCAACCGTCAGTGACCAGTCATAAGTCACAAGAGAATCACAAGGGTGTGGTTAATCACTATTTGTGACTTTTTGGTATTCTGAATTGGAAGTCACAGGACACTGAGGTAAATATATTGTGATTTTCCTAACTCAGAATACCGCACACATCACCTATCATAGTCAAACATCACAAGAGCTTGTGACTTGTGACCGGTCACAATGCCAGAATTTATAGGTTTTATGTCTCAATTTATAGGTTTTTCTATAGAATTTTGCTTTTGCCATTTTGAATGCGTTTTTCATAGCAATTTCGTAGTCTCCGTATCCAAAAGTCGGACTTTTAACGGCTTTAAATAATTATAATAATAATTATTTTTATAATAATATTTCAGTATTTGTTAATAAAATTTAATTTACCAAAAAACAACTCTTTAAATAACCAAAAATTGTTAATGGCTATTTTCCCTCTCATACCATCCCAATTCATCTGCAATAAGGTGTCCTCCTTAAATATTTTAGGGATTTGTGAGCTTCCCACAATTTGTTTTATATAAAATACCTATTTAACATAAATTAAAACGGTATTCAATTTAAAAGATTAAGTCAAAAATATAGACACACCACCTCTTCTTGCGGTTTTTCCTTCAGAGCCTCGTCTTTCTCGTTGAGGTCCTGAACGCTAGCTATCGGAAATATGTATATTTAAATTTTGGTGTGGAGGGAACAATTTGTCTGATATTAGGGTGCTTTTTTTCGCGACTATTTTTTTTTTTTTAGTCCCACCTCGAAATTTTGTGGCTAATACCTAAACATACATTCCCTGAAAATTGGAGCCCAAAAAAATAATATTTAGTACTAGACCAAGACGCATAAAGATTTCCCATACAAAATACACGTGAACTTTGATTATTTTTCTTAAAATCTCTACAACTCAGAGGCATTTTATGGCACAATCTTGGGCAATGGTAGAGTTTCTTCAGAATTGAATGCTCTACAAAAGTGTCCATTGCGATGTAACCCTAACTCCCACCAGCGAGGTATTACGGGTCATTGACCCCAATTTTTCCACGAAATTCTCGCTTTTTGCCCCTATCTCGTAAACAACAACAGGTACAGAAAAAGTGAATATTACAAACTTGTAGGAAATTTAATTTACTCCAAAAAGTTTTTGAACACCAAATCCCTAACATCGATATATCTTGAGATATTGGGCTTTGAAGTTGAGGTAGTATGGAAGTTTCATGGATTATTGAGCTAAATTATAGAAACACTACCTCAACTTCAAAGCCCAATATCTCAAGAAATATCAATGTTAGCGATTTGGTATTCACAACTTTTTTGTAGGAAATTGGATTTGCTACAAGTTTGTAATATTCACCTTTTCTGTACCTCTTGTTGTTTACGAGATAGGGGCAAAAATCAAGAATTTCGTGGAAAAATTGGGGTCAATGACCCGTACTTCCTCGCTGGTGGGAGTTAGGGTTACATCGCAATGGACACTTTTGTAGAGCATTCAATTCTGAAGAAACTCTACCATTGCCCAAGATTGTGCCATAAAATGCCTCTGAGTTGTAGAGATTTGAAGAAAAATAATCAAAGTTCACGTGTATTTTATATGGGAAATCTTTATGCGTCTTGGTCTAGTATTAAATATTATTTTTTTGGGCTCCAATTTTCAGGGAATGTATGTTTAGGTATTAGCCACAAAATTTCGAGGTGGGACTGAAAAAAAAAAAAATAGTCGCGAAAAAAAAGCACCCTAGTCTGATATCCATTGAAGCTTCTTTGCACAACATTTGTTTCATTGTCTCTACTTCATTTTGCAACTTAGTTATTTGGTCATCTTTAGCTTAAAGAAAAGAAATTAGTTAAATAACACATATCATTCATTATTTTTACCATTGCTGTTTCCTGGAATGTTTTCAATATCTGTGCCGATTATTGCATTGCATCCATAAACTGGCGTTGCCACGGTAAAAACTTTTTGTTGGTTCATTATGAATTTTTTCATGAAGCAAAGCTATTAAAAAAGAGTATGAAAGCGCCATTAGAACTTTTTCGCTTACTTTCTATCTCTATGCAACAGGTAAAGTAAACTCGGTGTCGAAAATTGTCTGTACCTATTCGCAATGATGTAGTATAGGTTGAATAACGTAGCCTTCTTCGACAGGCATACAAAATATTTTGAACAAAATATCGTCGACTCTAAATTTCTCTTCAGTTGTTTTTATGGTTGTGGCAATAGAAATTCCTAAGGCGGTGACTCTATGACTGGTTCTTCAAAAAAACTTTTTATATTATCTAATCGACTTCCAATGACGTAATCGATTTCTTCTTCACTGAAAAATCCTTTGACTTGTATAGGAACCATGTCTTTTGTATAACAGAAATTATTTGGTGTATTTGGAGAAAGAAAGAAAAGGTCAAAATAATATTTTGCATATACGGGCGCAGAAGTTATATTAAATTTTTGTTGTAATGCTTTTTGTGCATCATGTTTTTTTCTGTATGGTTTTATTAATGCTGCTCCGTTCCAGAATTCTGTTATGAATTTGCTGTTGAATTTTCGTTGGCTTTCTACAGTCTTTTTTTTAAATTTGCATAAAGTTCTCAAATTTGTACGACGAGAAGTTATCAACACTGCCATAATATTGTACACACTCAGCCAAATGAAGAAGGTTATGAACATTATAACTGACATTTTCATTTCCGTAAATAGTGGCGAAGTCCTGTACAAAAGTCTTCAGCATTTCCTGCACACAATCAAGATTATTTCTGCAATTTGAAGGACAACAAACCAATACAACCTATATGCTGCATGTAACAATAAAAAGTTATAATATATGTCACTATCTAATGCATCTTTTAGAAGAACAATTCCTGTGTATAAAATCAGTTGCCTAAATTCCACTGCCTTCCACCTTTTTATTTCTTCAAAACTTCTAGGAATTCTTGAAAATTCTTTTGGTAGGTACCCATTTTCTTATGGAAATAATTTTTTTATTCAAATCTAACTTCTTCTCTGCAGTTAACTTCTGTCTGTTGTGCTTTCCGTTCAGTATTAGTAGTAAAAGTTTTTTTACTACACCTAAATCAATAAGATGAATTACATCTAAGGGGAACTGGGAAATCATCTGGATATTTAGTTTTTCTAATTTGTGAAGTTTGTTATGAAATGACGTTAGATGAAAATTTTTATCTGTCCGATTTTTAAATTCTTCGTCAGTTCTACTCTCTGCTGCCGTTGTGCTGTGAGCTAGTTTGTTTTTATCTTCTTCCCTTTTTGCTTACATTTTGAACATCCGTTATCAGAAGTTTGTCCTACGCTACCAGTAACGAATGCTCTAGCAGGGGTGTCACAGGTAAAAAGTCTGATTTTTATTTTTATATTATTTTCATTTATCAAAATTCCATGGTTTTGCAACGACTGCATTTCGTCGACCAATTTTTCGAAAAATTTGTTTGAGTCTGTGGGTTTTGAAGGGCCAATAAACATGCCTATTACAAATGGAGATATTTGCCGGCATCCTGATATGCTTCCTAATATGGGCCATAATGTCGTAGACGAACTCTTGTAAAGTGTGAGGCCATCGACTCCAATATCAATAAACAAAAATTCTACTGTGTCTTTTATATTTAAATTTAATAATTCAATGGCTCTTTTCAGCCCGAAATGGTAATATTGACCAGGCGAAATATCGCATATCTCCAATTGGCATATTTCTGTATTAAGCAGTGTTTTTGTAGACAAAGGTACGTTTAGTCCTTCTTCTAAAAGTATTTTTAAAAGGTCGTCGCATGCGTATCTCGAAATTCTATGCATTATGACCCATTATGACCCTTATTTGTCTTTTGGACAGACCTACAATTTTTTGCTGATTTTTCGACATAATTCCTACATATAAAATTATAAACTAATGGATAACTTAATTAATAATCTGTACTCATCAAGAGAGTTTAATTTCACTCTTTACCTTTTAAAAATTTAACTGCGACACTTTTTAATTTTTCACAACTAAACTCCGAGACACGTCCAATCAATTCAAATTTCACAATGCGTATGCGTCATGGGCTGCAAACGTGACTTTTGTTTCGTCGTTCTCCCACCATTGCCCACATAAACTCCCTTGTTGATCCTTTTAGCCTCCTCTGGTATATTTATCCCAATTTCGTAAATCTCCCTTTGAGCTCCCTTAGGGACATCTCCCTACATTTCTTACTGTTTTTTAAATTCTACTCGCTGTTGTGGGTATTTTTGATTGGTGTTTCCCACTGACGAAGGAAAAGGGGGTACTCCTCAGGAACTCTTATCGGGAGCCGGGGAGTTGGACGATGTCCCCAAGGAAACGGCACGAATTTGTAGGGTGCAACAATTTATTTTATTAATGTGTCCCACCTGCTGTGGACTACCCGGCGACACTTCCCGTACGCGTTCGATTTGTTCTTTTCGATTCGCTCACTTTTTTGATGCTAGTTTTAACGCGACTCTGCTTTAGGATTGATCATCGACTTTTTGTCTAAATGCAACTTTACTTTACGATGGATAAAACGCGACCGTCCTCGAAGCGACTTCGTTCGGTGGTGGATAAAACGCGACTCTTTTTGAGGGTGATTCAACTGCGACTTGACTCGAGCATGATTTAGTTGCAACTGTCCCGTGGTCAGCCAGCGAGGGCTCAAAAGCTCTCGGTCGGCCGCCCACGGGACGCGCTGAGTGTGCAGATCTCACGCCGCCCGGTAGCGACGCTGCAAGCTCAGCGCATTTTTGCACGTACGACTCCGGCTTAGACGAAACCGGAGCCGTCGCCCGCGTGGGAAGATAATGATAGCATATCTTCCTCCAGGGGTGGCGTTGCACAACGGTACCGACCGTTACATTTTGAATAATAATATTCGGTCTGTACCGTTACGCAACATTCCTTCCCCCTATGAAAAAGAGAGTCATTTTTGGAAGAGAAATGACTCTCCGCTAAAAATCGGTTGCCGGGGGGTGTCGTCGGGGTGTTACAATTATGTATCTTAAACATACTAATAAAATTTTTCCTTAATTTCTAATTACAGCTTAAATTTCTTATTATTTGTTTATATGATTTTTTTTTTTTTTTTTTTTTTAAATGAAAATCATTGTTCTTCTTAAATACTAGTTAATTGCTACTTCTATTATTCTTGTGTATATATATATATTGTTTTTATTATTTTTCTTTTTGAAAGACTAAAGTTTTTTTTTTTTTTTGATTAATTTATAACAAATTATATAAAGAAAATTGTTTTTTGTTTTTTGTTTTTTTTTTTGTGTAATATTTTTGCTAAGAGTGATTTATGATTGAGAGAATTTATTAGTTTTTTTTTTTTTGAAATTGTTGGTTATTATATCTTATTTTTAAAAAAAAATATTTTCCCTTATTACTATCCTTTTTTCTTATTTTAGCACATTATGTATATATATAAAAAAAATATTAATTAAAATTTTCTTTTTTTTTTGTTATTATATGTATAATATAATACAATGGTTGTATGTCACTCTAACATACTTTTTGTTTTGCCAGTGATCGACGTTTGTCCGATTTGGGGTTCTATATATATAGTTGCGGGGTGAAAATGCTTTACTTTAATTTAATTTACGGGATACCGGTAAAAATTTTAGGGGTGAGGGAAAAAATGCCTGCCACACAATTATAAGTGCGCATATGTTTAACGTTGAATATTATTGCCACCAAGTGAAATTCAATATATGCGATCGCACCGTGAAGGAAAAAGCGGAGTTTTATCAGCCGATAGACTAAATCGCCCCAACAATGTATCCACTTGTATATACTGTTCGGCCGATTACCCGAGCAAAAGAATAAAATGTATTTATTTACATCTTTTCGGCTACCTCCACTCAAGATGTTGCCGCCACTCATTTATGTCTAATCAGCACCTTTCTCCCCGGGCATCGACTCCTACGCTCGGTGTCGATTCCCTTATCGCGCGGTCCAGCTGCTAGATCGCGATATCTGTGTCAAGGACGTTACTTAGTTTATGGGGTATAGTACTGCTTTTATTGGGGTAGAGCAGTTTTGGGTTTTTTGTTTTCCTAGTTTGCGAAAGTTACAAGAACTTTAAACGCAGAGGATCAAAGAAAAAATGGTGAATAACCTCAAAGAGAGTTGTGTATAACAACCGTAATCCTGGTTGTGTATAGTATGTGGTGCTTGGTTACCATCACCTATTTATAACAGGTTAGGGTGATGGGTGAGCTTTGTTTCTTTTTTTTGTTTTGTTAAAATAGCCTAATAAGGACGTAGTTACCAGATAAGGTCCTACCCATATCTCCGAGAGCTTGTGCTTTCTGCTTTCGCTCTTTAGGAGAACCTTATCCCCTATGTGAAATGATAGAGGTTTAGCGTTTTTGTCATAATACTCCTTGGATTTTCGTTTGCTCGCAAGGAGGTTTTTTCGCGCTGTGGCGTATGATTTTTGGAGCCTGTAGCGGAGCATGTGATAATAGCTCTCGTGATTATATACAGGCTCGGGGTCCCGTTTTAAATTCGTTGGGACATCAGCAGTGAAGCCAAAGAGACAGTCCATAGGTGTGAACTTAGTTCCTTCGTGTACACTATTGTTGTATACGAAGGCGGCAGTTCTTAAAAATTGATCCCAACTCTTGGGATTTTCGTCCACAATTGTACGCAAGTACTCTATTAATGGTCTATGTGCACGCTCAAGTGCTCCATTAGACTGGGGATGGTAGGCTGACGTTTGTAGCTTCTTCACCCGTAAGAGTTTACATACCTGTTTGAATAAGTCACTCAGGAAGTTTGTTCCTTGATCTGTGACTATTCTTTTGGGAATGCGGTAGCGCGTGACGATTTCGTCGAAGAAAATTTGCGCTATGGTTATTGCTTCCGCATTCGGTATGGCGTACCAGTCCACAAATTTAGTTAAGTTATCCTGAAATGTTAGGATATATTTGTTACCCGAAGTGGACTCTTCCAGTGGCCCCACGATATCCATATAAACCTTGTCAAAAGGCTGTTCAGCGATATCGGTGATGACCATGGGCATTTTGTATTGTGGAGACGCTTTCAGCTTTTGGCACTTTGGACATTTCTTAATGTGTGCCTTGATATCGCGGAGCATTCGCCTCCATCGATATTTTCGCCGGATCCGCTTATAAGTTTTTTGGACTCCCTGATGGCCTCCAAAGGGTGAGTCGTGGTAATCTTTTAGGATTATCTCAACTTCCTTGGGG
Source organism: Dysmachus trigonus (assembly GCA_949715965.1). NCBI lineage: Eukaryota > Metazoa > Arthropoda > Insecta > Diptera > Asilidae > Dysmachus > Dysmachus trigonus. The sequence goes on from OX454321.1 coordinate 48,651,309, forward strand.
TCCGAAATTAACTCAGGGGGTCTTGTATTTACTGAGTCTTGCGGATGTACTTCTGCCGGCTTGGGTTCTGGGTTGTTCCTAGTCTCATGTTTGGGATCCGAATTTTTTCTTTCAACCTTTTCGGTTTCTCCCAATTCCGTTGTAGCGTCTTTCGCTTTCCGGGCCTGGGCTCGGGTCGGTATGTTTACTTTAGCACGTTTGGGAATTTCTGTATCGGATTCTTCCTCAATATCAGAATTCATGCTATGGTGTACTAGGGCATTTACCGTGAAGGTGTTTCCCTTATTTGTTTCGTCTGTATCTTGCGGGATGCGGCTCAGAGCATCCGCATTTGTGTTATACTTCCCGGGTTTATATTCGATAGAGTAATCGAATTCGGAGAGTTTGTGGTGAAATCTCACCAAACGGGAAGTTGGGTCTTTCACATTGAAGACTCCTTTGAGGGGCTTATGATCGGTGTATACCGTAAATTTACGGCCCTGAAGATAACACCGGAAATTTCTAGTGGCCCAGACTATTGCCAGCAACTCCTTTTCGATGGTGGAGTAATTTCTTTCGGCTTTATTTAAAGCTCGGCTGGCATAGGCAATCGGCTGATCACTGCCTACTTCTCCTTGAGAGAGAACGGCGCCAATTGCTTCATTGCTTGCGTCTGTTGTTAAGTTAAAGGGTTTTGAGAAATCTGGATAAATTAGAAGTGGAGGGGTTACTAGTGATTTCTTTATGGAATCAAATGCCTCTTGGCATTTGCCGGTCCAGTTAAATTTAACGTCCTTGCGTAGCAAGTTCGTTATTGGACGCACTATTTTAGAGAAATCGGGAACAAATTTCCGATAGTAATTGGCAAGTCCCAAAAATGACTGGACTTGCCGGACTGTTCGGGGAACGGGAAAATTCTGCACGCAAGCAGTTTTGTTGGGGTCTGGAAGTGCTCCTTCACTAGAACACTTGTGGCCTAAATAAACAACTTCTTTCCTAAGAAACTGGCACTTTTCTGGCTGCAGTTTCAAGTTGTTCTCCCTCAATTTGTCGAAAACCTTGCGAAGTTTTGCATTGTGGTCTTCGAGATTTTTACCGTAGATGACTATATCATCTAGGTAGACGAAACATTCGAGGCCTTGTAGGCCGGTAAGTACGTAGTTCATGAGACGTTGGAACGTAGCGGGGGCTCCTTTGAGCCCAAATGGCATTCGTTTGAACTCGTAATGCCCATAATTTGCGCTGAAAGCTGTCTTGGGCCGATCCTTTGGATCGACCAAAACTTGATGGTAGCCGCTTGCGAGGTCGAGGGTGGAAAAATAACGTGAATGACCAAGTTGGTCTAAAATATCCTCGATCCTCGGCAGTGGGAATGCGTCGCCTATAGTTTTATCATTCAATTTTCGAAAATCGATGACGACTCTCCACCGCTTCTCACCGTCTGGTCCCGGCTTTTTCGGGACTACCAGAAGTGGCGAGTTCCAAGGGCTCTTACTGGGTTGGACTATGTCGCTTTCGAGCATGTCTCTTAGCTGCTCGTTAATTATGTTACGCTGAGTTTCTGGCAACCTGTACATTTTCTGGTTAATTGGTGCTTGGTCTTGCACCAGTGGTATTTTGTGCGTGATGGCCCTGGTGTAGGTGAGTTTATCTCCCTTTAAGAAGAAAATATCGTTATACTCACGACAGAGTTTTGATATTGAGGCTTTTTCATCCGCACTAAGATTTTGGCTCAGGCTGAGTTCTGTTTCTAGCCTGGCTAATCTTGTATTAGGAGCAGAGTTTAATGGGTCAGAATGGTCCGTGAATAATTTTCGGACGTGTAGTAGGGTTGCCGTATTTTCTACGTCATTGCCTCTACTTTTTCGCTGTCGAGACTTTTTTTGTGACGTTGGGGTGTGTTTTTCCTGGTACCTTTTAGGTTCAGGTTGAATCAGGGACCCACAAGCGTCTGTATTGTGGCTCTTTGGCCTGAATATTGATTGAATATAAATCAGCATGAGCATTAATAAATTGACCATGCTTTGTATATTGGACGATGGAGTTTTCTTGGCCTCGGGCAAATTTACCTCGGGCTCTATGAGGGACTCGCAAGCGTCTTCTTTGGGGCTCTGTGGCCGCTTGTTTTCCTTAAAACTAATTTTTTCTTGGGCGGATGTTGCGCTAATGCTGCAAGCATCGCTTAGTACCCTGTCTCGAGGTGTTTGGTTTTTTCTTGACCCTTTCTGCTGTTTTTTCTCAATTGATCGCGTATTTTTAGCGATTTCAATCTGGTTTATTGAAGTTTCCCTTCGGGATAACGGTTCTAATGAGTAGTCTTTAGCTGGAGCCAACTGTAATTTTAAGTTGGTCAGGACTACTGGAGAACTGGTCGCGTTGAGGACTCCAACGAATACTTCTGGACAATTCGGAGGTAACAGACTGTTCGCAAGAAACACTCCTTCACAAATCTCCTGAGATTTGCAGAGAGTTTCCTCCCTTAAACTCAACGGAATTTTGACCATTATGTTGGCACGAGCAGGTATTCGCTTGGGTTCGCTTAGAGCAACCATCTGCGTCCTGTATTCCTCGGCCTGGTCTTTGGTTTCTCCACTGCCAGCATTCCTAACAGGATCTGCCCTGGATACACTACAGGCTAACAGATTTGCCTTTTCGGGCTCTGTCCTGTGTTCTAGTGTATTCAGTTTAGCGGTGGTCTTGGAAACCGATTTTTCCGATGAGGGGATAAGCGGAACAGCAAATTCCCTCGAATTGTTTTCCGTGCGAGGAAAACGAAGTTGTTTATTGGGACCCTCAACGTTACAGTTTTTTGCTAGAAAATCGTTTCCTAGCAAACCGTCATTGGAAAGGCCGGGCAGGTTGTTAGTAACCTGGAATTTGCAAGGAATTTTACTTTTGTTTAGTAATATATTTCCTTTGCAAGTCCCGAGTGTCTTTCCAGTCCCAAAGGGTGTTTGTAAAGTTAAATTTTTTGTTTTGTCTATAATTTTGGGGCTTTTAATTGCCCTTTTTTTTATTATGCTTACCTCAGCGCCGGTGTCCACTACAAGTTCGGCTTGGCCTTTAAGGCCTATATCTAAAGGAAGTTTGACTGTAGGGACACTGTGTTCGGGCGTCTGAGGAGACCCTTTATTTTGTTTATTGGGTTTTAAAGTCGAGCCGGGGATTTTGGGGTCGACTTTTTGTCGTTTCCCCGACTTCGTTCGTCCCACCTTTTCTTCTGGATGCACTTATTTAATTCGTGCCCGCGACGGCCGCAGAATTCGCACTTCAGGTGGACGTTAAAAATTTTCGCGTTATGATTATTATTGTTGTGTGTTTGTGGCGTGAGACGATTTGCCCTGCAGTCGCGCACATCATGCCCGTATTTTTGGCATTTCACACAAAAAGGTGTATTTTTTCGCGAAATACACTCCGCGTAAGTATGCCCTTTTTTCTTGCAGTAGCTGCAAATTATATTGGCGAGGAACTTTTGCCCTCGATTATAGGCCTGATTCGTAATTTCTTGTTTTGGGACAATCGCGGGTGTCGACGGGGCGAGCTGGGAGTGTGTCCCGGCACCCTTAAAACGAGTCACGGGTACCTGACCAGCCGCTAAAAAAGATGCGCTCGCCGTGGGCTGTATCACGGCGGAAGACGCGATATTTGGGTGAACCGGCTGGCTTGTAGAAAAATTAGCACTTTGCTGATAATGATTTGGATTCGAGTAAACGGGCGCGGTTTGCAGATTAATATTTTGATTCGGTTGAAGGTAATTTTGCGCGACTGGCGCTAGTGATGTGGGATGGAGGTGCGTTGACCCTTGTTGGAGTCTCTCCATGTCTAATGCTTTTTTAATTATATTTTCGAAATCCTCATCCGGGAGGGCCAGGAGATACTGGCATAAATGAGGGTTTTTTACCCCACCTTTTAAAGCATTTTTCGCGAAGTCCTCTAATTGGGACTTAACCGCGCCTGCCGCAATTGCACCATATTTCGCGTCGGCTGCCTCTTTACACTGCACGAGGACTTGCCGGAGTCGCGAGATAAAAAGTGGAAGATCCTCGAGCGGATTTTGCCTCATTGTTATGAGCTTATTCACTAGCTCTTGATAAGTTTCGCGGGGAAGATACGTTCGATTGAGCCGGTCTTCGAATTCTTTGAGTGATGTGGGCACTTCTAGTGCAAATAATTGATAGGCTTCGCCTCTGAGCCTAGTAGGGAGAATTTGGAGGAAAACGGAACGGTCCGCCTCCGAAAGACAATTCTGAACTTGTCGGCAACATCCGAGGAAGGTTTGTACTTCCTGAGCGAGACGCGGGCCCGGCTCTCCGGAAAACAACGGCACAAGCTGCGCGGTCAATTTCGCCACTTTTTCAAAATCGGCCATTTCCTTCACTTTACTTTCACTAGTTTTAGTTAAAATTGGAGAAGATCCCGGTGGTCGGAATTTAGGGGAATCTAATGATTCGTCTTCCCCGGAAGAATCGATAAAAGACGCGCCTAGCCAACCGGATAACCCGCGGATCGGAGATTCGGGATCACTAGCACTTTCACTTTTATCACTTAAATCTAGAGCACTTATTTTTTCTAATGAGGTGAAAGGCTGCGAGCGTTCTTTAAATTTGCGAATTTCCTCTCGGAATTCTTCCGAGTCGCGTTTTCCCTTTAAAACTCGAGCTTCTCGTTGCTCGCTAACTTCTTTGAATTTTTTAGTATAAATTTCGAAGTGCCGAATTGTTATTCCGGCCTCGGACGCTCGCACCCTTTCTAACAAGAAATTTAAATGTTGGTTTAAACTTACAGGTAATGAGCGGGGTATTATGGCACCGCTCCTCAGCTGCAATCCGGTGCTCTGGTCGGAAGTTGAAATTGGTGTCACTGCGCTGAGTTGCTCCTCCGATGATCTTGTAGAGGCGCCGAGTTGCTCCCTCGAAGTTCTAGTTGAGGAGATGGGGTGCTCCCTCGATGTTCTTGTTGAGGCGATGGGGTGCTCCCTCGGCGGTTGAGTCGTTGAGTCGCTGTTGTCGTCCTCTGGGGCCGCTGAAATTGTTGAGTCGTCCTCTGGGCTGCAGGCGGGTGATCCCTCGCCTGACATTCACTTCCTCTTCCTGTCGAGCTGGGGGGTAAAGCCCTTCAAATTCCCTCGATGGTGCCTTTTGCACGAAAAGTAGGAATTTGGGAGATCGCTTGTTCGCCTGGAACAGAGGCGACTAAAGTTGCTCTCCCGAGATTCAGGGTAATTGCATGCTCACCTGGAGCAGAGGCAACTAAAGGTGAATACCCTGGAGCGTTGGGGTTCGTTGGCTGTTAATTGTAGCCCCTGAGACCAAAACTTAGTCTCAGGTTGAACCCGTAGTGATTCGCAGGATCGAGGCCTTTTCAAGCTCTTACGGTTTAAATAGAACCGGGCTTCCTCGATCCTACCGGCTGCGCCAAATTGTTGTGGGTATTTTTGATTGGTGTTTCCCACTGACGAAGGAAAAGGGGGTACTCCTCAGGAACTCTTATCGGGAGCCGGGGAGTTGGACGATGTCCCCAAGGAAACGGCACGAATTTGTAGGGTGCAACAATTTATTTTATTAATGTGTCCCACCTGCTGTGGACTACCCGGCGACACTTCCCGTACGCGTTCGATTTGTTCTTTTCGATTCGCTCACTTTTTTGATGCTAGTTTTAACGCGACTCTGCTTTAGGATTGATCATCGACTTTTTGTCTAAATGCAACTTTACTTTACGATGGATAAAACGCGACCGTCCTCGAAGCGACTTCGTTCGGTGGTGGATAAAACGCGACTCTTTTTGAGGGTGATTCAACTGCGACTTGACTCGAGCATGATTTAGTTGCAACTGTCCCGTGGTCAGCCAGCGAGGGCTCAAAAGCTCTCGGTCGGCCGCCCACGGGACGCGCTGAGTGTGCAGATCTCACGCCGCCCGGTAGCGACGCTGCAAGCTCAGCGCATTTTTGCACGTACGACTCCGGCTTAGACGAAACCGGAGCCGTCGCCCGCGTGGGAAGATAATGATAGCATATCTTCCTCCAGGGGTGGCGTTGCACAACGGTACCGACCGTTACATTTTGAATAATAATATTCGGTCTGTACCGTTACGCAACATCGCGCTGCTTGTGGCCAGAGATTGGCAAAAATTTGGTTTTCGTGAATATTTTCGATGATAATAACCAATACCATAAAAATTACAATTTTAGTCAATAAATTTCCAATTGTTAATTAATTTGGTAATAAGCCAAAACATATTTTCCATTATCTAAGCAATCGGTAATTCATCGGTAAGAAATTAGGGATACTTAACTAATCGGTAATTTTCTGTGTGAAATTTCTGATTACTCCAGCAGTCGGTAATCCATGGGCCAGAAATTCGAGAATACTCAACTAGTCGGTAATTTGCTGTCGATCGATCGATATTTCTTGAGATATTGGGCTTTGAAGTTGAGGTAGTGTTTCTACAATTTAGCTCAATAATACATGAAAATTCCACACTACCTCAACTTCAATATCTCAAGAAATATCGATGTTAGCGATTTGGTGTTGAGAACTTTTTTGTAGGAAATTGAATTTCCTACAAGTTTATCATATTGACGAGATAGGTGCAAAAAGCAGAGAATTTCATGGAAAACAAGAAACATACAATATATATCAATTTTCGTCCAAGAAAAATACAATATACCTACTTATTATATATATGTGTGTGTGTTCATATAATATATATATACATATGCATTAAATACATATATGTATATCAGTGGCGTGGGGTGAAATTTTTGAGAAGGTAAGCCGGTGCAAAAATCAGAAACTTAATAGCGAAAAAAAACTCACCAAATGAAGTCAGATATTACAAAATGTGTTCAACAGTGACTGCGTGTATTCTTGTCGAATTTAGTCGGCCACTTCTATCATACTTAAAGTCATTGGAAGTTAAGTGCTATATGAATATTATGAATAAATATGGACATATATACAATGAACTTCAAGAATACTATAAGTGGCTTTGAAAAAAACCCGTTAGTCGCGTGTATCGTGCAATCAAACTAAAGCGGTTAACAAAAACTGTGAAAAGTTGATATGAAATATAATTAATCTTACTTATACTCAAAAACTAATCTACGATTTTTTTTTATAAATTCGGCCAAAACATCATTGTAAAAATTCGACTGATTTCTAATTTGTAAAAGAAGGTGTTTTTCTATCGATGAGAGTGCTAAATTTGAGAGCCTTTCTTCGGTTTGAGAATTTCTTAAATAAGTATGTATTCTCTTAAGGGCTGAAAAAGATCTTTCCGCGGAAGCAACTGTAATGGGAAGAGTTAAAAATATACAACACAAGTTTAAAATTTGAGGAAAAGTATCTTTTAAAATGCCACATTTAATATGCGAGTAAAGCGCGAGAATATCAAATTGCCGTAATGAAGAAGTGGTATATAAAACGTTCAATTCATTTTTTAAAGCAGAAAACTGGAAAATTCCCGGGAAAACTGTAATTAAAAATGATATCTTTTCGTTAGGACTTGATTGAGCAAAATAATCATATTTTGATTTATTAAGTAAATCTAAAAATTTTAGTTGACTAAAGGAACTATACCGAGTTTTAATCTGAGAAATGACGAGAAGCCGGATTCTATCGTGTTATCGAGAGGTAATAAAATAGCACCACACCACACTCATAAGTCACAATCCGTTGAGCACCAAGGCAAAAAGAGACACAAGTTAACAATTTTTTTATTAAAATATAATAAACAAAACCACAACACCCCTCCCTTCCGAGAAGACGACTTCTGCCGTGTTCTTGTGAAATAAGGGAGCATTCACTCCTACAATTCACAGCCCCTTCAGTATCAAAGAGATTTAATAACCAAACCCACCCCAACCAACCCCACTCACCCGAGAAGCCGCTTTCTACCGTGTTATAGAGCACCACTACACTCACACCCGTTCATAGAGAAGACACGAATCAGCTGACATTCTAAGAAATAAACAACCACCCGCCGAAGTGACCCGAATTTCAACTTCTGCAAAACAAAAACAGCCGAGAAGCCGGTTTCTATCGTGTTATTTTCTTATAGGATTTGCCTTTAGTGAGCAAAGGATATCACACACGATTTCTTTGTTACTCGTGGAGAAAAGTGTGGGCTTGAGTAAGCCGTAAAATGACCGGCTTACAGAAGCAGCGAGCGAGCACTTCATACCCGATGCAACCCCTTGATAGAACCTGCTACGGTGCGAGGGAAGGTTCCATCGTAGTGCAACAACAGATTATGGTTGTTTTTGGTTGTAACACTTGTTTTGCCATGTTTTCTTTACGAGATGAATTTTGGGAGCGCTTTCCAGGAATTTTACAGGCATAGAACAAGTTTTAAATTTACGGGAATAGGATGAGTTCCCAAAAGGGAAGCCGGTAGGAATCGTGTTATATGGACCCCACGCCACTGATGTATATATATACATATATATAAATACGCATAATATATTTTTTTTGCTAAACTGCAAAATAGGTGTGTAAAAAGTGAAAAATAGGCATAACTTTGGCATAGGAACAGATATGATTTTGAATCAAACGAATTTTTTATCAGAAATCAATGACAAATCGAGGTACGGATTCATTTTTCTTTGACATTTTCTTCATACCTGTTGCTTCTTCAGGCCCAGTGTGTTCTTGACTGTCTGCGGCGCACCCACCTTCGACCTCCTGGAAACACTTATTTCCCCTAGAAAGGTATCAGATTTAGATACGCGGCAGTGAAGGAGCAACTTTCAAATCATTTTTCTCCGTCGCCATCAGAAATTACGTCATTCTACAAATTCTTCCACCGAGATCAGGCCCCTGATGAAAAGGTGGCCAATTATATTGCGGAGCCTCGTCGTTTACCTGCACATTGTAATTTTGGGCTTGCTCTCAAGCGTATGATACGCGACAGACTCGTTTGTGGGCTCCGAGACAGCCGGTTACAGCAGGCTCTCCTGTCGGAAAAGGACTTAACCTTACAATCAGTCCAGGACAAGGCTATTGCGGCTGAGTCAGCTGTTCGTGGGCTGGAGTTAATCAAAGGTTCCTCTGCTTTTGCTGAGGTTCATGCCAGTAAGGGAAATCGCCGGCAATTGGCAGATAAACCCTTAAACCCAAGGCCAGAGAACACACAATCAAGAAAATTACATAAGAGCACACATCGCACAAATGGGAATAAGACCACTCCTACTACTACTACTTCAACTATTAATCCGTACCTATTTCAGCTGCGGTGGCCGGCATCTTCGTTCTTCATGCCGTTTCCGAGATACAGTGTGTAGGAACTGTGGACGTTCGGGACACATTAAGGCTGTCTGTAGGAAATCTGCGGCCGAGAATACTAACGTCATTAACTCCGTGACATTGGCTACGAACTATTCAAATATGAAAAAAACTACTAATTGTCTACATCTCGGGAAGGTTATGTGTGTTCGGGATCAAACCACTCCATAATATCTTCCACAACTTTCAGACGATTGTGGCTGAAGAAGAGTGCTGCAAGAGAGGCAGTCGATGTGTTACTCCGAGATTTCCAAGGGAACAACATACAAATTGAAGGTAAAATTTTTATGGATATCAAGTACGGGCAAAAATCGGTTCAGGGACTGCCTCTACTAATCGCTAAGGGCGCCAATACGAATATTCTTGGCTGCAATTGGTTCGCGCCCTTGGGAATATCCCTTCAAGGAGTACATTCGGTCTCCACTGCTCCTCAGTTCCCGTTAGCTATAGCAATGGTGCTCCATAAGTCCGAGAAGATTTTTTCTACGGCGTTGGGACGCTATAACGGCCCGCCGGTACACTTTAAGCTGGATCCTAACGTAACGCCCGTTCGCCTGTCTGCGCGTCGGTTACCTTTTGCCCTCAGACCTAGAGTTGAGGAGGAACTCCAAAAATTAGTCAATCAAGGCATCCTGGAATGTATCGATTATAGCGAGTGGGCCACACCCATTGTTCCCGTGAACAATCGCCGTGGCGATTACAAGTCTACAGTAAATAGAGCACTACAACCTCATAATTACCCCATACCTCAGATTCAAGATCTTTTGTTCTCGTTTCTTCGTGGCAGCTGTTTCGCAAAGATTGACCTGGCTCAGGCGTACCAGCAATTAACAGTTGATGACCCTTCTTCTGTCATTCAAACTATCATCACGCATAAGGGTGCTTATCGCGTGAAGAGGCTACAATACGGAATTTCATCGGCACCATGAGAATTCCAAAGAGCAGCTGCTAGTGGGGTTACCCGGAACTTTCTGTTACTTGGATGATGTAATCATCATTGGATAATCAGCAGAAGACTTAGCTACGAAACTACAAGATATTTTCACACGAATCCAGGACGCTGAACTAACATTGAAGCGGGAAAAATGCATCTTCGAAGTCGATTCCATTACGTTCTTGGTATACAAAATCGACAGACATGGGATACATCCAACGGATGACAAGGAAATCGCTATAAAGAATTTTTCCAAACCAAATAATAAAACGCAGCTCAAAGCATTTTTGGGCCTTTTAAATTTGTATCACATGTTTCTGCCTACTAAGGCTACAATTGCAGAGCCACTACATCGGTTATTGAAAAATAATGCGAAATGGAGATGGGAAAAAGCCCAAGACATAGCATTTCAACAGATTAAAAACTTATTAACATCCGATGACTTCCTGGTTTCGTATGACGCATACCTTCCAATAGTGTTAACGTGCGACGCGTCGCCGTACGGAATTGGCTCCGGATGAGTCGGAATACTTGAATTCTGAAAATCCTGTACTTCAAGCGGTCGATATAGCGACACATACCATGAAAAACAAAATGTTATCTTAAGGGGGGGGGGGGTATGGTTTGAAAATGACTTTTTAAGCAAATTTTTGTGAATTTTTTTTTTTTGAAGTATGGCTACATTATTTTATTTTTAAATTAAATAGGCTTTTTAAGTATAATTCAAAGAATGATTATATGAATTTTCAAGTAAAAATATTAAGAATTGTGGCAACGGTAGCCATTTTTCGCAGACACATTCATCAAAAAAAAGTGAATTTGCGGTGGACATCAGAACTCGTCACTGGATATTCTGAAAAAAAAAAATTCAAAAAGATTATCTTAGTTTATGAGTTTCTCGATGGAGTGACGTCGAGATAATTTTTTTTTTATGCATATTTTTTTATAAACAATAATAAATATGTTGATTTTCGCACTTCGAGAAACTCATAAACTAAGATAATCTTTTTGAATTTTTTTTTTCAGATTATCCAGTGACGAGTTCTGATGTCCACCACAAATTCATTTTTTTTTTGGACGTGTCTGCGAAAAATGGCTACCGTTGTCACAATTCTTAATATTTTTACTTGAAAATTCATATAATTATTCTTTGAATTATACTTAAAAAGCCTATTTAATTTAAAAATAAAATAATGTAGCCATACTTCCAAAAAAAATTCACAAAAATTTGCTTAAAAAGTCATTTTCAAACCATACCCCCCCCTTAAGTTCTGTTCTGGGCGTTAAGGGGATGGCCAGACCAGGTGAAGCCAGAATACCTTCCATTCCATACCAGACGAAACGAAATAACCTGCACCAAGGACTGCTTATTGTGGGGCCATGGAGTTATAGTTCCGTCAGTACTTCGAAATAAATTGCTTAAGGCCTTACATACAAACCATCCAGGAATTGTCCGGATGAAGGTCATAGTTCGTAGTTACTTCTGGTGGCCCAAAATCGATGAGGATATTCAACAAATAGTTAAGCGATGTACTACATGTCAAGAATCCCGACCAGAAAACCCTCTTACGCAAACTGTTTGCTACTCATGGGCTGCCAAACATCCTTGTATCTCATAATGGAACTGCCTTTACCTCTCAGAAGTTTGCGGGATTCTGTAAAAATAATCTAATCAAACATATACTTTCAGCGCCATTTCTTCTACAAATGGTCAAGTTGATAGAATGGTAAGGACTACGAATGAATACTTCAAGCGATTACAGAAGGGAGAAATACAGTTGCGCTTGGCTCGTTTCCTTTTTGACCAACATTCTTCACCGCACTCCGTTATGCAGAAGACACCAGCTGAGCTGCTGTTTAACCGACGAATCCGGACCTATTTCGACAAGCTACATCCCGAAAACATCCCTCTGGCAAAAAGGCAGGATAAAGAAGCAATGAGCAGGCAATCCGCGGTGTATCAGGAAAACGAACCTATCTGGCTGAGGAACTACAGCTCAGGCGCACCGTGGATAGAGGGTGCAGTCCCCTCATCGTACACCATTTATACCAAGAACGGAGTTACCGTCCGCAGACATTCAGACCAAATCCGCCATAAGATTGAGGACCTTCAAGAAAAACATCAGACGCGGTGTGCCCGTTCTCCGGAAAATCGAGGGACTTCTCCAACAATTGGGAATCAAACGGACCAACAGCCCCGCGAAGGCTCGCCCCCTGATGAACGCACGACAGTACATGGAGCGATAGTTTCGCGATAGAGACGCAAAATGAAGATGCAACGCCACAGGGGGAGCCCCAAAGAAGATCAGAAAGGATCAAGCCACTTCCGCGATACCTGTATTTTCAAACGGGGAAGAAAGCAGTGTAATGTTCGAACACGCCCTAACTCTCCACGTTCCTTGCTCGTTTCTCGCGACCATCTTCAGACGGAACTCTCTCTGGTCTCCAACAGCGTACGAGTCAACATGTGCGAGATCTGGCAGTGGAAAATTTTAAGCATTTCCACAGTGTTATAAGTAGTAATTAGTAAAAATAAAGAAGTAGTTATTGGCTAAACGTTTTTAGTGCCATTTAAATATTCCGAACACAACAATACATTAACCATTTTCGGCTTCAGAAAATTTTCAGCATAGATTAAAGCACCATCATCAACATGATCCGCACGATCAGAGCGGAATAATTTGAAATTAAGTATACTAACATAGTTAGATGGAATACTACCTATTGTTAAGCCACGACTTGCTTAGATATACTATGTGCAGATTGGAATGTTACTTTATCGTCACCAATATTATTTCTAAACCTTTGAGTATTCAGATGGCATACATTTAGTCCGCTTTTGCATTTGCAAAAAATATTCAACAGCACTCTAGCTCTGTCCAAGTCACTCAGATCACCATTATATCTATGAAAAGGCGGATCCCCGCGCACCCAGGGCGACAAGCTGAGCAATATTCAACACCACGAGCGCAATAAAAATAAATTAAGACATGCTTATCTGTCCGAGATCTACAAACAATTGATTCATGAGATACAAAAGATTAATAAGCTGCAGAGATTGTTGAATGTTCAAAAAAATGGCTAAACCAAGCCCTACCCTAAACTTCTCTTATCTCCAATATTTTCACTGATATATATTAAATATAATATAAAATTTCATAAAAAGTTTAATTTAAAATATTTCAGCGTCCTTTTTCCCAATGGCGTGCAATTTAAAAATTTTAAGTTAAAAAAGAAAAAAAATGTTTTTAGTAATGGAAATTCTACAAATCTTTGCTATTAATGTTATGTTGCTGAAAACTGATTTATATTGGTTCATCTTATGTTCTAAATTACGTCTTAAGTAGATAAAATATTTATAGTTATAAATATTATAGTATAAATATATATATATATTATACACTGCCCGACAATAGGATAGGTTCGGTTTAAAAAATGTACCTGCGCCAATTATTTTGCATCATTCTTAAGGGATATTTTTTTATATGTTGAAGGGTTATAAGAGATAATAGTTCATAGGAATTGCTAGGTAATTACCTGAGTTGGTAACATTCTAGAAATTTTTTTCTGAAAAGGTGCCTATTAAAGTGCGACAATAGGATAGGTTCGGAAGTAAAATTATTAACAATCTCCAAAAGTCTGTTATTAAAGATGAAAATAATAGAACACTATTTTAGATGTTAATGTATTTTATTAATTAATAGTGGGTGTTTGCTCCATTTTTATTTATAACTTCGAAAATTCTTGCAGGTAATGAGTCGTATAATGAAATAATAATATTTTTTGGAATTCTCGCCCACTGCTGTTTTAAAGCTAAAATTAGTTCTTCTATGGTTTGATATTGTCTTCCACTTTCATAAATTTTTCTTGACAGCCATCCCCATAAGTTCTCAATAATATTTAAATCGGGAGACATAGAAGGCCAATCTAAGACTTTAATATTTTGCTCGCAAAACTAATTAGAAACCACTCGTGCAGTATGTATTGCCGCATGATCTTGTTAGAAAATCCATTGGCCGTGTACTATTACTTCATTAAGTTTAGATTTTTGAGATTCAAGCAGCTCCTTATACAAGCTGCCAAGGAAATTATCATTAGTGTGTTTTTCCGTTATTATGACCAAATCCACTGGACCATAGTATGAAACGGCTGCCCAAACCATCGTAGACCCTATACGGCTATGTCTCCTTGACAGGTACTTTACTTCCTTTCGAAGGTCGTGGAAATAGTAAGAAAAGCCATCGGCCCCGTCCAAAGAGAACCTTTTTTCGTCAGAAAAGATTACCTTCCTTCACTCGATATTCCACGACATGTGTCTTCTTCCAAAATCCAATCGAGTCTGTTGATGCCGTTTTGTTAAGACAGGTTTCTTCCTTAAGCGCAGCCTCTTTAGCATCGGAGAACGTTTAATTTCGCGCTGTACCGTCCCAACACTTGCAGAGTTGCCCACATCTTCCTTGATTTGCCGAGCAGTCTTCGTTGAGTTCGACGCTTCCCTCAAGATGAGATGACGTTCTCGTTCAGTTATGGCTCTGCTTGTCCCCCCCTTTTGGTTTTTACCATTGTTTTTTGGATCTTTCAAATATTTATTCACAAAATAGCAATTCTGCCGATTTTGTGTGAGATCGCTTTATTAGAGTATCCTCCTGCGTTCAAAGCCACGATTTTCCCGATTTCCTGATTGTTGAATGTTTTTCCTCGACCTATTTTTATACTTTTATACTTTAAATATTTCTAGGATACTAGAGCAAATAAATAAAATAGAATCTCTTACAACTTCATCAATTGCAAACACGATTTCGAATGACGAATCTATCCTATTGACGCGCTCAAATAGGCACATTTGCAGAAAAAAATTCCTAAAATGTTAGCTACTCAGGTAATTACCTAGCATTTCCTATGAACTATTATCTCTTATAACCCTTCAACATATAAAAAAATATCCCTTAAGAATGATGCAAAATAATTGGCGCAGGTACATTTTTTAAACCGAACCTATCCTATTGTCGGGCAGTGTATATATTTCCCTGTTTACTAATATATTTTCAAGTCATCCTTTTTATACATTAAAAACTAACAAATTATTATGAATTCCTTAGTCATGAGTTAATATAGTAAATAATATATATTATACATATATACATATGTGTGCAAATATATACTAGCATATGTATACACAAAGTGCCAAAACATAGTATTTGAATACAAATTAATAAGTTTCATTTGAATTCAAGTACAAATTATAGATGCTAAATAACTAAATGTACATCAGTACTACGCATAAATATGTACTTATGTCTAAGATTGTACTGCATTGTTTGTACAAATAAAAAAAGCAGAAAGTCATTTTTAAAATAAATCACTTGATTTTATAATCACTCGCAGATAAAAAAAAATCACTGCTTTTTCTAATAAAATGATTGGACTAAAAAAATGACCTTACATGATTTGATATAATACTGTATCTTTTTATTATAAATGATTACTGTTGAAGCGGAGAGGACATGAAACGATAAAAAATTCCTATTAGTCCACTTTCTTTTTAATTCATAAAAAAAACTTTTATTTTGGTTGTAATTCTTTTTTTCTTTTTTTTAATGAATTGAATAGGTTATAAAACATAAAGCATCTTCCATGGGCGTACCCAGGTTCTGGGCCAGGGGGGGGCAAATAAGATTTTTTATAAGCACCTAGTCAAATTAATAAACATAAATTCAAATAGGTAAATTTTTATATAAATTCTTTAATTATACAATAGCTATTTTAAAAGTAACAGCAAAACGGTTTATAACGTCTTCCGTGAAAGAATCGCCTATAGCGTTAACAAATTTTCTATGTACACTGAGCCACAGACCGAGCCACCGCACAGTGGGCCCAGCGAGACTTGTTCGTGTCATAAATCTGAAATTTTTTTGTTTGTTGACATATCTGTATGAAATTTTTTACATACAGGATGACCCTAAAGTATGGAAACGCCTAAATAACTTTCGAGGAATGCATTTTGGAGAAAATAGTTTTAGACGAAAGTTTTAGGAATTTTCTCTGGCTATAGATTTGACCTTGACCATGGCATTGAAGATCATTTCAAGGTCAGGTTGACTTTTTTAAATGGGAACCCATATTTTCGACCACCTCCCCTTCAAAAAAACCCCTTTGACCTTGATGTGACCTTCGGGGTCATGGTCAAGATCAAGGTTGTTGTCAAGGTCACACTTGCACGTAAAACTTCCACGCTTTCCAAATCCGCAGTAACAATGCAGGTTCCCTTTTAAAGAGCCATCTTGACCTTGATATGACCTTCGAGGTCATGGTTAAGATCATATTCGGACGTAAAATTTTCCGCTCTTTCCATTTCCGTGGTCAAAAATATGGGTTCGAATTTAAAAAAGTCAACTTGACCTTGAAATGACTTTCAAGGCCATGGTCAAGGTCAAATCTACGGCCATCATTGAATGACATGAAAAATTCCTAAGACTTTTGTCTAAAACTTTTTTCTCCAAAATACATTCCTGGAAAGTTATTTAGCCGTTTCCATACTTTTGAATCACTCTGTATAATATTAGGAATATAGACTTTCTAACGATAGTGCAAAATATAAATATTTATTTTTTTTAATTTAAAAATAAATATTTGAAAACGCAGTTTCACTTTGTCATAGTAAAACCTAAGCTTATATTATGTGTACTTTTTAATTAACCATTACAACTTTAATATTGCTCTGTTTAGCAATTATAAACTCAATATTACAGTTTTCGAGTACATAGAACTCATAAAAATAACTACGTGAAAAATTAACCTTATTTTATAGTTATCGGTGTAAAACTCCCTTTTAACAACAAAATTCGTTAAAAATAATATTGTAATAAAATTAACAGTTAAAAAGAGAACCCTGAAAAAAACTTTCAAATTTTTAAATAAAAAAATATAGGGTTGTATTCACTTTATAAAGTTTATTAAAAATTTTAAATGTTAGCGCTGTTTGCCGATGTAATTAGTTTTTTTAAATAAATTAATTAATTTTTTTTGTCTATTTATTATTAGTATTTTTTTATTGGATAAATTCGTTGAAGGCTTACTCATAGTATATTGCTATTTTTAAATGAAATCCAATGAAATTAAGGAGAAAATTCTAAAAAAAAAAACGCAAAAAATCCGCAAGTTTTTTTTGCTCCTCCTTATTCTAGATAAAATTAACTATAGAGTGCAATATAAATCTCGATATCGGCAATCAGCGCTAACATTCGGCCGGCAGCCGAACGTGGCATTTTTGCTTGCAGCGCTGCTAGCGAGTAGGTAGAACGGGCGCGTCGCACGATTTTTAAAAGTTGTATATTTTATTGCAGATGGCAAAAAGTTCTTTTTCTTAACTTTTATCGACAAAAGTAGATAGTTAGTAGGGACGTAAACAAAATCCAGGGGGGGGCAGCTGCCCCCCTCTGCCCCCCCCTGGGTACGCCCATGGCATCTTCCATACTACATATGCCTGCGTTAATTTCCGATTTTCCATTTCCAAAGTATTTTCAACAAAGCAATATTTCGCTGAAGCAAGTAAAATCAAAGTGACGAAATCGATAGCAGTCCGACGATGCTGCCATACTGATATATTCAACAATGGCTTTCAAGAGATTAGTTTCGTAACTTGGGTGCTCTTCAGAAACGTAATATCTTCCCCAAATTTCCTTAAAATCATGGTACACAAACTCCATAGCTTGCTCACTAAAGAAACTTACAGATTTATTTTTGTCAAAATTGTTTTACACGATGAAATACGGCGTGGACTTCAGGAGTAATTGAAATTTCAGAACTTAAGGGGGGACGTGTAGGACGGCGTATTTGTAGTGATTTTCACGAATTTTTTTAACACATAAGGAATATATATATTTTATTTATACCTAGGGATCATTTTATACATATATTCAAGAGTATATTCTGAAATTTTCAAACATTCCTCGAAAAATAACGGAGATATCAGCTGCCGCGCATTGTAAGTCGCTATCCGGCTGGGTGATGGGCTAGGAGGTCACAATTTTTATCTGAAATCAATTTTTCCAAAAAATTTACTTTTCTTATAAGTGTCTCTTCTATTTATTACAGATAAAAAATACGCTGAAAAATAGTATTTACCCTCAAAATTACTTAGGGGTTGCGACCCTTTGGGTCCAAAGTACTATTCACAATATTGTTATAATAAAACCTAAAAAGCGCACTTGGTATTGTTGCAAAAATTTAATAAGTTTTCAAGATATTTAAAAAAAATGATTTTTGGGGGTTAACTTTAAGGGTGGTTTTTATCCCTTCAATGGAGAAGTTAGCACGTACAAAAAATTCGTGTTCAATATTTTTCGATGCTCTAACACATACCACAAAATCAAGAAAGTCGGTGAGGTACACCTCGGGTACCTTCCTTGTAAGTCTAACCCTATGAATAGTAGTAATTCTCACCGTAGCGTTAGCCCTAACCACTCCACATGTACTCCTAGTCCCTATCCTCCTCCCCCTATCCGATACCAAGATTATAACTCCCTCTCAGTCTCTCTCATTAAGCCAGGTCAGTAACAAGTCCCGAAGTCATCGAAACCACGCTACTCCTCCCTACCTACGCTACCTACTTCTAATACCCCAACTGACAGCTAAAAGCGGGCTTATTCCCCAATTTCAAGCTACAGGGTGTCCCATAGGAATGTGTGAAGACTTATGAGCCACTATTTTTTAACAAATGGAGATATCGGTAAAATGTAAATACTTTTTAATAAAGGACAGTCGTCATTTTTATTTCATATCCATTTTATTATAAAAAAATTAAATCTATTTAATACAAAACAATTAATTTAAAAAAGTAGTGAAGAACGTTAGTTACTAATGATATATATTTTCGATATTTTAACCATCTAATTTGCCACAAATATCCATATGCTTTCTAAAACTATTAAAAACATGTTCTAACGTTTCATTTGAAATGCCATTGACGACCTTCCCAATGTCTTTAATAAAATCCTCAACTGTTTTTTGGTTATTTTCATAGCAGAGATCTTTAATGTACCTCCCTAAAAAGAAATCAAATCGAATGAGATCTGACGAGTAATGTGGCTTTCTATTATTTTTCCCCTAGCAAAGCGTGGGTACTCTAGGCCAATAACTCGATCGCCATAAAATTTATTGATGATACTTCTTGTGTGCGATGAGGTGCTGCTCCGTCTTGAATAAAAAAAAAAGATTTAACGCGGCTTCTCTTTTTCGCATGAGAAAGGATTTGGTCTCTAACATACCTTTGTACTTCTCTCCGGGGACAGAAGATTCAAAGAAATGCAGGTAGATACCTTTTATGTAGATGGTTCACATTTCACAAATATATATTATTAATAATTCACGTTTTTTACTATATTTTTAAATTAATGGTTTGTATTAAATAGATTTAATTTTTTTATAATAAAATGGACATGAAATAAAAATGACGACTGTCCTTTATTAAAAAGTATTTACATTTTACCGATCTCTCCATTTGTTAAAAAATAGTGGCTCATAAGTCTTCACACATTCCTATGGGACACCCTGTACTCCTATAAAGTACCCTAACTTCATTCGCTCGCATGTCTTAAACCCATTCGTCCCAGCTTCCACTGTTACTCCCGCCGCTGACCAGCACCCTTCCTTGGCCCCTCACTTGTCACTCCGTCTTCCTCTCCTGTAATTTCTAACAAACCATCCTTCATTGACCCTCTTCTTCCTCCTGTAGTTAAGCGGACCTTGCAATCTGCCGAATCTCCAGACAGCCATTATTTGTTATCCCGCCTTCGTGAGCATATAATTTATGAAAGTTTACGTTGTTATTTGGCTTACCTTCACGAAAAGGATGACAATATTTGCACTGACGGTAAAACTAAAACTTATCTAATGAACTCCATACATCAAGAAGGCCTCCCGACAGACCCCACTGTGCTGCGCCAGCTTTACCTTAAATAACATGCAGCTTTCAATGTTCCTCCGGAGAAGGCTTCCGACGGTCTTTCGACTTTCTCTTCTTATATCAATTCTAATCAATTCAATCGCGTATTTACTCGAAAAACTACTTTTGTTTCTAACAAACCCTTCAACCCCTCCTCCGTCTCATGTTCTCCGTTGCCCGGCAACAATCAGTCGTTAAATTGTATCACCTTATACTACCAAAATGTCAGAGGACTTCGCTCTAAATCCCAGTATGCCTTCCTTAAGATTCAGTCCCTTCCTTACGATATCTTTGCACTTACCGAAACGAACTTAATCCACGGTATTAGCAATAACGAGTTATTCTCATCCGATTTCTCTATCTTCCGCGTTGACGGCAGTTCAAATGATTCCAGTCTATCGAGTTGCGGCGTTCTTCTCACGATTCACAACCGTTTTAGCATTTCACAAACCATTTCCTAAAATTCATCTTTATTCGAATCAGTTTCGGTCAAAATCTCCCTTAACTGTCGTTCTCTTTTCGTTCTATGATACTACATTTGTCCCGCGCAACCTCTTGAAGCTTATAAGCATTGATACAATCGACGCCTTATGTGCTCTTGTCAATCCCATGGACGACATCGGAGTTCTGGATTTCAACCTTTCCAGGCTTGTATGGTCTCTCTCCGATGACAATATTTTCTATTCAACCATTAATGTCTCATCTGCTACTGAATCTCTTATTACACTGTTGTACACCGAGTTTTACCTAAGGTCGAGACTAAGCAGAATGGATTCATTATATTGAAATATGACATTTCGCCAAGTTTCATGCAAATTCATAAAAAAATTAAAAAGTTATTAATGTTTAAAGTTTTAAAAGAGACGAAAAAAATATTGTCCAATTTACTTGGTTTTTGGTATACGAGTTGAGAATAATTAATTAAAACTGTTTACATTGTCAACAATTTTTTATAATAATTAATTATATAAGTTTTTTACACGAAAATTTTTCGAAAAATGAAAAGAAAAGTTATAAATCGGCTCATTAAGCAGAATGTTTGTCGAACAAAAAATTTTTTTATGCACACCATACATTTCTATGATCAGCTAGAAATTCTGCATACAATAAAAAAAAAAAAAAAATATCTAATTTTCAATATTAACAATTTTTTGTTAATAACTTTTTAATTTTTTTATAGAATTGTTAAATATTTCGGATTATGAATCCTCTTGATGTCCTTCACAAACGCTATAAAGGGTTTGCTTAGGTAAAATTTAAAAGTCGATTCTGTACAACAGTGTTATTGATCATCTCTCTGATTCCGGTTCATGCAAAATTAGTGGCGCGAAAAACCACCTTGGTAGGCAGCTTGTTCTAATGATCTCTTCGAACCCAATAGATTCGGTTGTCTTTGAAAGCAACTACCTTCTTTCCACTTGTGTCCTACATCATTCGCCACTCTTTCTTACTTTCTTCCTTGGTTCTTCCAGCAATCATACTATCTCTAATCCTAATTTTCATTACAACTTTCGTAAAGCGGACTTCAATAAGTTGAACCTCTTCTTAATGAACTCTAACACCCTCTCAACCTTAAGCGATTCCTAACTATCTATAAATAATAAAGTCACCCTCCTTTACACTGTAATATTTACATGCCCAATGTGTCCCCTTTTAACCACTAAAAATCGCCCCCCATCCCCTCCATGGTCCGATAAAGATCTTCGCTCCCTACGTAATAAAAGAAGCAAATTATGTCATTCCTACCTGAATTCTAGGTCCGCGTCTAACTACTTTTGATATCTCACTATCTCTTCATATTTAACTATCTCTTCCCGCTTCTCAATGCGTTGTGAATCCCTATACAAAGACTATCTCGATCGCATGCAGGCCAAACTAATCTCCAGACAATTTTACACTTTCATCAATATAAAAAGAAAATCCAACGGGTAACCTCCAGTCCTTAACACGTTCGCTACCGGAACCCGAGTAAAAATTCTTGTACCACAGACCAGAGGAATTTTTCTTACAATGCGTCTTCAATTGGCATTGGGGTTTTAAATATTATATTTATGACATTGAAAATAAACAAGATAAGCAATTTTCAAAACTGAGGCATATTTGTTGTTTTATAGCCCATCACAAAAAAAATCAACAAAAAGGGAGAAATTACTTAATGCAATACATTGTCATAAACTGAAAAAGTAAACACGTTGAACATTTGCGTCGCCGGGCTCACATACCAAAAATGATACGTCGCATATATGAGACGCTAGTAGCGAACGTGTTAAATTCAACTACTCATCCTCTTCTAATCCTACAGTAATTGCTAACCTCTTTGCAGACTACTTTTTCAGCGACATCGACTTCGTCCCCGATCTTGATTATTTCTTCTACATGTAAAACTCTCTTCAAAACTGTCTCTCTCATCATATTATCACTTTTAAACTTCGTTACATCGGTTTCACTCCATGCTTCATTTCATGGTCTAATTCCTACCATACTGGCCACCAATACATGGTTCGTTTTGACTCTGCCATTTCTAATCCCTCCATATTCTGTTCCGGCGTCCCACAGGGCAGTCACCTCGGCGCATTAATTTTCATACTGTCTATAAATGATTTCGTGAAGATTCTCAACTATTCCGAAATCTTAATTTATGCCGACGAAATGAAAATTGCCAACACATTTTACTCTACACTCCTTTAAAACGACTTGAACAATTTTTCTACTTGATGCTCGAACAACTTTCTAGAGCTTAACGTATCTAAATGTCAATCAGTTAATTTATAAAGTTATGTTATTTCGTTCGCCGCGGTTTTGTATATTTATATGCTTTATTTTTGTTACATTTTATGTTTGCAAACGGCTGTTGCTGGGAATTCTTTCTTCTTTTCGTATCTGAGTTTGAGTTGGAGATCTCCGCTCGGTGCCTTTCCTGGATTGACGTCTGGTGTGAAGATCTTTAGAGCTTTTTCATATTTTATATTCGGATAAAATTGGTTCTCAAGGGTAAATTCCATAGAATATGTCTCTGCCGAGGTTTTGGGTTCTACCAATTTTTAATTTATTGTTTTTCCTGAAATCCTGCTGGTTTGAAGTTATCTGCATTCCCGCCTTTCTCACCACATCGTTTGAGTATCGACACGATCCCTTTCGCAGCGAGGACTCGAATCATCTAATCAGCTGCTTGTTTTCGTAAGGATTTTATCGCGGCTGTCCAGCGCTTGTCAACATTCTGAGGATTATTTTCTTCGGTAAACAATTCGATATGGATTCCTGCAAAATTTGCTCTGAAAGAATTGCTGATGAGAAAGTCATGTGCATCGGCGTTTATCACAGTGCTTTCCATGCATCTTGTTTGAAGTGCACAACCAAGATTAGTTCTGATGGATATGTAACGTGTACCAACATTAAACCTTGTCACGTTTTGAGATTTATTAATGCTTTTGCTGACAGAATGTATACTGAGCAATCTTTAATCGGCAGCAAAGTAAATTCTATTTTAGCCAATTGTGCTGGCCTTCAACTTTTCGCAGATGACTTAGGCTCATTTCATGACAAAATGGACAAATTGCTGGATGCAACTGCGCTTATTAACACCACTACTTCTTCTATTCTTTCTGTGCTTCACTCAGTCTCTAGTAGACTCTCCGTCACCTCAGCTTCTATAGATGACTTGCATGCTTCCCTTACTGAGCACTGTCCGCCCTGTGGAAAGGAACCTGGACCAGTTTCATCTGCACTAGACGATATCGGGCGAGGTATCCAGCATATTAAATCGGACGTCGTATCGTGGCATACATCTATAAATAAAAGTACAGACCTCATAATGGAGGCAATAGAGCCTCGGATGTCAAGGTTGTGATTATTTCCCCAGCTTGTTCTGTAGCTGCTGATGACACTCGCCGTAACGACAAATAGAGTCCAACTTACTCCCAACTAGTCCCTCGTCAATTAAGAATGCTCGTATGGCTAAAGTTGCACTTCCTGCTAAAAGACTGCGGCGGAATGGCAATCGTGCACAAAACAAGAGTAAAACTTTATCACTTCAAAGAGCTTGAGCGTCCCCAAAGGTCTTGCTTGCCATTTCTGAGGGTGTGATTGTTTGCCAACTTTAGTGTCCCCTTCGCCTATTAATAATTTAGCCTTAACATTGTGACGGAGTGTTTTCCCCAGGCAGGTATCGTTTCTCTGAGGTCTGCTAAACGTGCTCGCTCAAGTTTTGTGTCAAGAGTGTACCTCGAGACAACTGAGTCTGAGATTGTGGATCTCATCTCATCGCGCACGGGCGCTGCGCATGAGTTGATTTCATGTAGGAAGCTGATTGATCGACGTGGACATCGCTCGTATACCGCCTCCTTTAAAGTTATTGTCCCTGAGGCCTTATTTGAAGCCACTGTACCCTCAGATATCTGGCCAACTGGATCTATTGTGCGAGAGTTTACTGTTAGAGAACGTTCGGCAGGATCTTTTGCAAAAAACTCATCAGCGACATATCCCTTTATTACTCAAACGTAACTGGACTACGGACAAAAGGATCTCGCCTCTTCATTGATTCGTCGAAATCCAGTTTTGACATCGTCTGTTTGACCGAAACATGGCTTTGTGGAGGAATCGAGGACGCCGAGCTCTTCAACTCTGACTTACATCGTTTTTCGACGCGATCGCTACTCTTCTCTCGATGCCCCGGTGTGTGGTGGAGTCTTGTGTGCAGTACGGCAGGGTATGTCTGCGATCTGGTGGACACGTCTCATCTTTCCCGCCTAGAACTCCTGTGTGTGGTTCTGCGTCTCGCGCATAAAAACATTTTCATCGTCTATGTGTAGAATTCCTCCGAATTCGGCTCCTGACGTTTAAGAACACTTTACTACATTCATTGATGAGCTTTCATGCGATATAAATATTTCTGACGAAAGGCTTCTGGGTGGAGATTTCTGCCTGCCCTCTATTGACTGGAGCTGCTCGGAGAGTGCTATCATGCTGCTGTCAGTGACTTCTGGCCCGACTCATGCATCGATATTTTTGGATTGCATTGCATCTTCTGGCTTATCTTAATGCAATGCTGTGGGAAATGATCATAACTGTTATCTTGATCTGAATTTTCCACAAATCCTGCATCACTCATCATCCTGCTCTGTTTTCGATTTTTTCCTTTGAACCTGTTTCTGGCGATTCATCTATACCGTGCAATGTTTGTTATAATTTTAAAAAGGCCGATTTTTCTCAAATTTATCAGTGGCTTTCGTCCTGTCACTGGAGTGCAGTTCTGAGTGAGCGTAACATCGACATCGCGGTTAAATCATTTTATATTTATTGTCTCTCTGTGTTTTGCTCATTGTGTTCCCGTAAAAAGAACTAATAGTTCTAATTTTTTTCAGCCTTGGCTTAATGCTTTCGTGAAACACTTGAAAAATTTAAAGAGCAAAGCTTGGAAGATCTACTGTTCCTCTCGGAGTGAAGCTGATTACTCTGCATATTTGGATGTTCGTAATCAATTTTTCAGTGCTATAAACGCTTCCTATTCAGCTTACATGGATAGTGTTAAGTCGGGTCTTTGCAAAGATCCAAAACAGTTCTGGTGGTTTGTTAACCTTTTAAGGACGGGGAAAATTACGTTAAAATTGACCTTTTATTAGACATGAATATTATAAGTATATTCAATGAACTTCTTATGTGGAGTCCCCCCCCCCTCCTTGCTAGTCGATATATCGACCAGGCCCGTCCGCTACGGAAAGTCCCATGTAAAAAATTTGGCGCGACGGTTTGAAATTATTTTTCTAGGTAATTTGATGCGCTGAATACGGGAAAAATCATGAAAATTTAAAATTTTGACCTTGAAATCACATTGGAGATTAGTTTCGCGATTCGTGGTACTATATTTTTCGTACTCAGTACATAAAAAAAGGTAGGTATGCCAAATTTCAGGGCGAAATAGCAAACAAATATTTGACTTTGAAATAGCAATTTTCAAGGTCAAGGATGCCTTCAGGAATTTTTACACTCCTTTTCCCATATTCAGCGCATCAATAAATGTAGGTATGCCAACTTTCAGGCCTAAATAGCAGAAAAAATTTGACATTGAAAACCGCCATTTTCAAGGTCAAGGATGCTTCCAGGAATTTCTATACTATTTTTCCCATATTTAGCGCATAACATTTTCCCTAAAAACATCAAATATTATGTGTCTCTGGGTGGTCCATATATCGACCACTCCCGTCCTTAAAAGGTTAATACCAAACGTTGTTGGCTACCCATCTTCTCTGTTTTATGGTTCTATCAGGGAGTCTAATCCTCTTGTTGTATCTAATCTCTTTGCTGATTTCTTCAAAGCAGCTTTTAGTGATAACACCTGTGATATTAGCTTTAGTTATTTTAATCATTTGACGAAGTTTCCTCCGACTACTCTTACACCTAAGGACCTTATTTTCGATGAATGCATAGTTTTTGAACATATTGCTAAGATGACTGAGACTCACCAACATAACCACTCACGGAGTTGGTTGCCGGGAGCTCTAGAGATGTTCAGGGTCGTTGGAGTGAGAAGACGAAATGTGTATAAAATAAAACTTTTTATTGTATTGGTTTTGTTGGTTAACATATAATCCTTATTTCTACAAACTAATTCTATACAATATCTTTTATATTACGGGATTTCTGATAGGCCTGGGTATTTACATTTATTTTTGGCCTTATCGTGTTATATTTACTTCCATATCTCAGCATTACAATAACTTTACATGCTTTGATATGGCTCCATACTAATGCAGTATATTAACAGTATTACAATATCTACATGATCTTTATATTTCCTTTCTTTGTTATATTATATTTATATATCTCGGCATTTACACTAGAATTAACAGGCCTCGATATACTTTTGTATTATTTACTATGTATCGGTTTTTATACAATTTCAATCCCTATATGATACATTTACATTTACACGTTACGGTATTATCTCTTTATTTGGGAACGAAGAACTACGCCTAGATTGACATCAGACACGTAGTCGGAAAGAGACGATGACCTACGGCTAGATTGACATCAGACATGTAGTCGGAAAGAGACAGTGACCTACGCCTAGATTGACATCAGACACGTAGTCGGAAAGAGACGGTGACCTACGCCTAGATTGACATCAGACACATAGCCAGTGAGGAGCACTACGTCTAGATTGGCATCAGACACGTAGCTCTTGGGAAGGAATCTATGCCTAGATTGACATCAGACACATAGCCAGTGAGACAGTCGGGAATCTCTTACCTCGTCCGCTTGCACGGACCGATTGCCCCTAGAGCCTCTGAATCGACGGCCTTTTATACACCTTCTTGGGCCAGATTCTTGGGGTGGGGGTGATACGTTTGCTTAAATTTCCCCGCATCGTAGCAAACTGGGACGGTGGTTGCTAGGGGGTTGCTATGTTTGGTTGGAACTTCCCCGCATCGTGCGGTGGTTGCTATGCTCGAGCTGAAATTCTCGGAAGCAGTAGGCCGTTGCCCGTTTTATTTGAAAATTTATTGAAAGGGGGCGCAAAGGATTCTTATGAACGAAGCGCTATTTGTGCGGTTCGTTACATCTCCCTCTTTCTTCGGGAAAAGGGATTTTTGGTCGGGGGGGGGGGCTGCGGAGAAAGGTCTTTATTTGTTTTTCTTCCCCTTTTTGTTTTTTCTTTTTATTAAATACATATTTACACTCTTAGTTTCTACAAAAAAAAACTCAGCCTACGGCGGACAGCTACCTCGCCGGTGGTACTTTTGAGGAGCGTAACGTGCTGGCCCTCTACCATCCGCGTCAGTCTGTGGGCCTTGCCGAACATCTGGTCCCTCCGCAAGAAGCCGAGGTCTTCTGGCTGAATCCCGCTTCGCCAGCTTTCATCAGCGGGGATGAACACAGTGGCTGAGTACGTCGTGCGGGTCTTCTCCACCGGCAGCACTTCTTCCTTTACCTGTTCCACGGGTGGTCGCCTTATGACCACCGAGCCTCGCTCCCCGTGGAAGGTCTTCGTCAGGGTGCGCTCCACCCCAAAAGGCTCGCTCTCCTCTTCATCGTCCTCAACGATGATCGGTAGGGACCCCTCGGTGGGGTACCGTAGACATTCATGCCGCCCCGTCCGGCCTGGCCCCATCTTTTGCCGTAGTGGTTGCCTGCTGTAGCTCGTGCGGTTGTGGGGCACCACCCGATGGACGCTTTGGACCTCTGTAGCGCTTGGTGCCCTTTTAGTTGGCGGTCTAGCTGGCCTCATCCTCTTACGTACTGTCGGATCAGTCGGTTGCGGTGCCATCGTCCTCGGAGGTCCTGAACTGAAATGAGTCTGATTGCTTGTTAAATTTCTACTTATATACCCTTTGGCAGGGTCTAATACAGCTTTAAGGTCCTTAATATGGACTAGGCCCTTATAAATATTTGCGTTTGGTTCCCGTAATTCGAATATAACCGGCGATATCTTCCGTTGTATTCTGTAGGGTCCTGAAAATTTGGGTGCTAGTTTCGCCGAAAAGGATTTTGCTGCAGAAGAGAGCTGGTGCTCCTTTTTCATTACAAAGGTGCCGATTTCCGGAACCCATTTTCTGCGTCGGAGATCGTAGTAGTGTTTTTGCTTCTCGGCAGCAGTTTGGAGATTTCTTCGTACTAGGTCGTAGATTGCGGGTAATGCGGACTGATTACCAAGGAATTTGTCTGAAATATCATCTTCATTACGTACAGTTGGGATTCTGAGTTCTCTCCCGAAATTTAGATAAGCTGGAGTGTAGCCCGTTGAATTATGGGTGCTAGTGTTGATGGCTAACATGAATTCTGACAAATATTAGTCCCACGTTCGGTGATCGGATTCTATATATTGCGCTATCATCGTGTGTATCACTCGATTGACTCTTTCCACCGGGTTGGCTTGAGGTCTGTAGGGTGGAGTATGTCTATGCTGGACGTTGAATTCTTGAAGAACGTTGGTAAAGATTTTACTGGTGAACTGCGGGCCATTATCGAAAATTATAATTCGGGGACAGCCAAATCGGGATATTATCTGTTCCTTAAGGGCTCTTGCTACGGCCGAAGCGGTGGCCGTTCGGAGTGGTTTGAGTTCAACCCATTTGGTGAATTTATCTTGAAACACCAGGATGGTGGTATAACCGTTCTTCGATCTTGGAAAGGGTCCTATTAAATCGGTGCAGATTATTTGCCATGGTCCTTTTGGTTGTATCGTACTCATTTGGCCTGCCGTTTGCTGTAGATCTGGCTCATGCTGGGCACATATTTGGCAGCTCCGGACGTATTTGGCTATTTCTCGAAACATTCCAGGCCAGTAATATAATTTAACAATTCTGTTGATAGTTTTGGCGACACCTAAGTGTCCGGCTGTTGGTGTATCATGGTTTTTTCGGAGTATTCGATTCTTCTGGTCCCGTGGAACACATAATTTCCACTCTTGCTCTGGGTTTATCTCATTCAGATGGTTTCGATCCGGGTTGCAGCGATATAGCTTTTGATTGCGGATGCAATACTCGGTGAACCTGTCTGGGTTTTGATTAACTTCGGCAAGTTTTCGTTGGTACCAGGTATGGGTACTCTCTGATGCGTCGGTAGCGGGGTGTTCTTCCAGAATTGCTGTGCTGTTTTGGATATGAATTTCTGCCTGTTCGTGTTCTGATGCAGGAATTGGCTGACGGGATAGGGATGATCTTTCTTAAAAAAATATATTTTTTTCTTTCGTAATTTTTTTTTTTTAATGATAGAATTTTGGCACAGGAGCGGAATTTTTTTTACAGTATTCTATGATGTTTTTGCATAAAATATATTTTTTTCAAGTCAATCAATTGGGTGCGCCATATTGAAAAATAATAAAAATCAGTTTTCTTCAAAATAACTCGAAACCTATCGATTTGACATGAAAATCAATAATGTAGATCATTCAATTTGTAGAGCACTCAATTTGCCTTAACAAATTATCTGACGGTTTTTTTTGCATCTTCAATAGCTTTCAAGATATTCAGTTATTTAGGATACTTTAATTACTATAAAATAACAACACATGCTTTAGTAAAAATTCGAGTTTTATTCAACAATATCTAGAAACTTATCAGTCATCATCACTGTCATTTTCAATAACAACATTTATTGCATCGGTTGTAAACAACTTACTGAGAATTTGGGCTGGCCGCAAAATTTTAGATAGATATTTCCCATACGATAAATAGAATATAATTGCAGCAATATGTGAGCAGCAACCAACTGTTCTTCAGCCATTCGCACATTCGCAATAATACCGTTTGACTCCAGAATAACCAATGCTGTTAGAATTGTAATCGATGAAACATCGATAACATTTTCTGCTAATATGACGTGATTGCACTTGAATTTTAAGGATGTTACTCTCGTCTTTTACATACTGCACATTAATTGTTCCCGATTCGTCCATCATCTCTGCCAAATATGATATTGCTTGTTTATATTGATAAGTGCCGGTAAAAAGAATTTTTAAATCTTTATTAGTCATTTCTGCTTCTAAATCATCTGATGACATCGTTTCAAAAGGAAGTCTTTTTCGAAACCAACCATTTCGCTCAACTTCTTCAGCTAATGTATTCTCGACATCTTGCTTCGACTTCATCCGTTCAATAACTTCTTCTGAAATCATGAAATCAGACGTGAATGGCTTGCCAAACTTATTGTGAAGGAAACTAGCAATTCTAAAATAACTCCGAACTTTAGGAAGCATTTTGTTATCTAGCTTCTTATCAAGAAGTTGGAATTTCTGTTTTAGTATTCCGTGAACGGCTTCAGCTGGCCAGCGGATTTTTGTGACGAATCGAGATATATTTGACTCTGCAGTCGTTAACTGGTTACGTCTTCCTTTTAACACCGGCATTAACACCCGAAATCCTTTCTCTTCTAACACTGATTTTACATCACGAAAGCCACGATCAACTATAAAAATATCTCCTGCATTCATTAACCTACACAAACCAGTAGGATCATTTATCACATCTTTCATTATACTAGCATCGTTCTGATTAGCTAAATATGGACCAAGCATATCAACTACATATCCGTCGGTTGTGCAAATTGTAAACGGTTTGCACAGTGGTACTTTCTTTTGGCTTGAATATGACTTTCGTTGATATTTATTGTTAGAACTTTTCTGATGACGAGCGTATGTCCCATCACAAATCAACATTAAATTGTTAGTAACATCATACAGCTTTTTGGCCATAGTTGTTGTATGATTCTCGATCAGATCTTTTCGATCTGCTGCAGTGCAACCAAAATAGTGAAGAAGAACGTCTTTTTCGAATGCTTGAATTACAGATGCTGAATACTCCGAAACAAGTTGTTCTCGTTCAAGTTGTAGGAAAGTTGATATTAGTTTATTAGAATTTCCCGTTCGAAGCTTAAATAAAAATATAACTAATGCTTGTGTCACACTACGAGATTGATTGTTTCTCATTGATTTGAACATATCTCGAACCTCAATAATGTTACTCCATGTTAGACCGGTGAAAACATTGATTTGCTCTTCAGAAAGTCCAAAATCTCAAATTTGATCAAGTAGTGTAGAATCACATTCAACTGCCAAACATTCCATAATTTTTTGCAATTCAACGGCTCTGATTCTAGATGAAGTAGAGTATACTTTTAACATACTGAGGTCATTTTTGTAGAAACGACCCTTTATTAGATGTTTTTTGCAACAACGATTTCCAAGTGGAACATAAATACGCCTCTTAACCCATTAATGCGCAAAACGAGGATTTTGTGCACACAAGTTCAATTGTACGATTCGAATAGCAAATTGGCGCGAATTTCATCCAAATTCGTATATAAGAGGTTTTTGAGGGTGCTCTTTCAGAATCTGGCATTTGTTTTGCATAAAAACTTCAAGAACCCTATTATTTTTTTGGTTTTTTCAAAAAAGTGCCGATTTTTTTTGGTCATTTTTCGTCTCAAAGTCGATTATCTTGTCGTTACTGCTATTGAATGATCATATAACCACCAGAAATCGCGGTCCGGATGTCTACACTTTCTAAAACCATGGTTTTGAATTTTTTTTTTGCTTTGGTTTTTGCAAAATGGCCATTTTGTACAGCAGTGTAATAAAAAACTTCACGATATTTTTACACGAAAAGGATCAACTTTACAAAAAAATTGTATATGACAAAAAGTGCTTATAATTAGCCAAGGAAAACACACAAATTTTTTCAGAATTTTTTGGACTATTTTTGGTTTTTTGGATCTGGCCAATTTTTCAAAAATCCAAAAATGTCTCTTCACACGTGTTCTTTGGCTAATTGTAAGCACTTTTTGTCATATAAAATTTATTCGTATAATTCGTCCTTTTTGAGTAAAAATATCACCAAATTTCATCATAAAAAAATTATTTTTATTTTTACTCAAAAAGGATAAATTATACGAATAAATTTTATATGACAAAAAGTGCTTATAATTAGCCAAAGAACACGTGTGAATTTTTTCAGAATTTTTCGAGACATTTTTGGATTTTTGAAAAATTGGCCAGATCCAAAAAACCAAAAATAGTCCAAAAAATTCTGAAAAAATTTGTATGTTTTCCTTGGCTAATTATAAGCACTTTTTGTCATATACAATTTTTTTGTAAAGTTGATCCTTTTCGTGTAAAAATATCGTGAAGTTTTTTATTACACTGCTGTACAAAATGGCCATTTTGCAAAAACCAAAGCAAAAAAAAAATTCAAAACCATGGTTTTAGAAAGTGTAGACATCCGGACCACGATTTCTGGTGGTTATATGATCATTCAATAGCAGTAACGACAAGATAATCGACTTTGAGACGAAAAATGACCAAAAAAAATCGGCACTTTTTTGAAAAAACCAAAAAAATAATAGGGTTCTTGAAGCTTTTATGCAAAACAAATGCCAGATTCTGAAAGAGCACCCTCAGAAACCCCTTATATACGAATTTGGATGAAATTCGCGCCAATTTGCTATTCGAATCGTACAATTCAACTTGCGTGCACAAAATCCTCGTTTTGCGCATTAATGGGTTAATATAAGATTGCATCCGAGCTTGTTCGGGAATAACTGTAAGATTCTCAACTGCTTGACAAATGCAACAATACTTGTGAGTAGAAACAGTTCTTTGTATCTGGATTTCTATATATTCTATCACAGTTGTTTCCTGATCAGGATTAAATCCAATTTTTACCGTTGAATCTTCTAAACTTGATTGGAATCCACTTATCTCGGATAAACTTGACGAGGTTCTTACTAAATCACTAGGTATTGGACTATTTGTATTTTGCGGTTCTGCAATCTCAGGAACAGTAGTTTTCGGTGATTCAGAAAGCACAGGATCGATTTTTCGTCTTTTGTACGATGAAGCACGACAGGATGCACAAATCACATCACCGATGGATAATTTCTTCACTGAAGAGAGATTCAAATTATCCACATCATCTTCTGATAGTATTGTTTTTTTCGTTCCTCTACACTTTCGAATTAACTTTGAGCAAATTGCACATTTATTGTTAATTGTTTTTGAAGATGACATTTTTCGATGAATTCACTGAATAACTAATTGAATATCAGCCACTTCACGTAAACTAAAAATTGAAAAGTAGAAAAAGTTTTACAAACAAATAAAAACCGACTTCAAAACTTAGCCTACAAACTTTAACTAAAAAGTTAAAAATAATATTTTTTATTACTTTAAAGAAAAGATCATTCAAGGATAATATACAAAATTATTGATATTTAAATATTTACAATAACTAATCAGTCAGTTTTTTAATTGGTGTAGGCAAGGCAAGTTTTAAACCTACAGAATTTGGGTTTATAAATTTGCCTTGGCTGGCACCGACTCCAAAAAGTAACTGATTAGATATTGTAAATATTTAAGTACGAGTATCAATAGTTTTGTATATTTTCCTCGAATGCTCTTTTCTTTAAAGTAATAAAAAATATTTTTAACTTTTTAGTTTAAATTTGTACATACAGGCAAAGTTCTGAAGTCGTTTTTTATTTTTTTTTTGTAAATTTTGTTTTATTTTTCAATTTTTAGCTGACGGAAAGTGGTTGAAATTCAATAAAAGGGATTCATCCCCTAAGTTTCCACCTTTAGAAGAGGGATATTTTCTTTAAATTTAAATGGAACCACCCTCGAGAAATATTCTATTTAATAAAAAAAAGAATTATTAGACTTGGTTCACAATCGGCGAAGATATCGCGTAACATACACAAAAAAAGAAAAAGAAGAAAAAATAAAGTCGAATTGAGAACCTTCTCCTTTTTTTGCAGTCGGTTAAAAATAAAGAATGCCCAACTATTTGATCTAAGGCCTTCTTTTTTAACACCCGAGTAACATTTACGATTTTTCCGTTCGAAGCCTATGCAAAGTGGAAATTTGTTTTGAGTGGTGGTTACAAAGTTGCCACTTTGCAGATTTGGGATTGCAGAAAAATTAATTTTTTCTTATCAATATTTATTATCTTTCTTTTCTATGCTGGCTGATAATATTTTATTTTAACGACGGAAAACGATACCTCTACGAAGAAACATAAACCTTCTGGTTATGAATACAGAAAAAAAAGCATCAGAACCAACTATTCAAATGAAGTTAGATTTGAATCGCCTAAATTAATTTCGGATGGAAATAAGTTGAGCATAGATGAGGACGAGCCCAACAATCAAGATGCGGTAGATGACGGAACTTATGAAAATATAGAATTATCTAAACAATTTTCGGATTGTTCTTTATGGCCAGTTCATCGTAGCAAAAAAATCGTACTTTTTTTCCACTTGGGGGTATTTTTAAAGCTTTTATTTAACTTGACCATGTTGTCCGTCCGGCTGTGCATTTTTTGTGTAATTCCAAAATTAGAAATCGAAGTTTAACTATGTTCGGATAATGCCAAAACCTTGAAATTTTTCACACACAAATTTTTGATGACACTACAAGTTAAAAGAAATTTTGAATCTGCGGTACCTAATTGTTTAACTTTTTATTGCGCTAATTATAAAAGCGTGTTTTTTAGTTTTTTAAGCCATAATTTTTAAATTATTATAATGTTAAACTTATTTGGATACTTTGTCTTTAAAAGGGGCGCCGAGGAAAACTTTGCCCTACTAAACGCAACGTTTGCACGCTGAGCCGGAACCATGATTAAATGAAAAAATCTCTGATTGCTATTTTTCTTTCTGATTTATACAAATGAATCATTTCGAGATAAAAATGAAAATATTCTGTTGAGGGCTTTTTTCTAAAAAATTGACTTTTCATCTTTCTCCAAAATCACAATATCGGCAATTTGAAATACAAGGCCTTGTGAGATATTTCGTGATCTGAGAAAACAAGGAATAAAACGGGACTTTGTTTATAAGACCATAAAACGTTTCAAAGAAACTTCGTCTGTTGAAAACCGTAAGAAAAGTGGACGTTCACGCACTGTACTTACTAAGCAACGTATTAAAGCCGTAAGAGAGCAAATTCGAAGAAATATTCGGTAAGAAAACTCGCTGGAAAATTAGGAATCGGAAAGTTTTCGGCACATTTGACACTCACCCAAGATCTTGGCTTAAAGGCTTAAAAAACAGAAAATTCATGGACCATCCAAAGAAAAAAGAGCTACAAGAGTTTCCAATATTCTTGCTTGACACGCTGGAGAAGAGTTTGTGTTTTCCGATGAAGAACTCTTTGTTTTGCAGAAACCGCACAACCTTCAAAATTTTCGCGTGTGGTCAGTAAAAATTCAAGACATTCCAGAAAACGAGCATTATGTGTCCAGCTATTCTCTAAGCACTACTCGGCGCGGAATCCGCGGTGACAATTACGTTCGCATTCTCTAAGTACATGACACAGCACTAGCGCCCCAATAGTGAGTGTGTCGTCGAACTGAACTTACTTTGGTGAGATTTTTACTTGTTTATGAATGAAATGACATATTTTTGGTATTCTGTAATTAAAATCCGCGTTCACTTCGATCATCACACTTGATTTTTTATGTCAAATAAAAAGTTAGTATTTGGTGAGTGCGATTTAATATAATTGTGAAATACTCGATGAATATCGTTTTAAAGGTACGTATGATATGAATAAAATAATGTATTTAAGGATATAGCGTAATATTAAAGATAAATTTCTTCACAGATGGCCCGAATGTTTCTTCTAGCGAATTTACTGAAAGAGGCTAATGAATTGGATGTTTACGACATGCGAAGTCAGGCTAAACGCATTAGACAACTTCGCCTAACAAATCGAAGTGACGATTTCGTAAGATCTTATAGGCTTTCAGAAGACCTTGCGAATGAGTTAGAATATATATAAGGGATATAAGCCATCTCTTACCGAGAGTCCAACGCCGTGGCCGTGCCTTATCAAAAAAGATCAAAGTAAGTTATATATTTATAGACTTGAAGTCTTAGCCTATTGCTTAGAAATTAAGAAAGACGTGTTGGAGGTTTTTTGGACATTTATCCGTTACAACATTTAATCCCCATTTTCCCACTATTTTGTTTCTATTTCGAGATCCACGCGGACGAAGTTGTGGGCGGAAAGATAGTATACTATAAAATTTCATTAATTCCTTTTTTCAGATACTTTGTACACTGTCATTCTTAGCGAATGGTAGCTATCAAAATTTGGTGGGAAAGAATATTAACACGTTTGTATCCCAACAATCTACTTCACGGTGCATCAATGAGGTAATAGAGGCCTTAAATCATCCAGACATAGTCAAGAAATACGTAAGATTTCCTCAGAATGTAGCTGAAAGAAGAGTATTAAAAGAAGGGTTTGTTACAGATTGCATTTCAATTAATCAAATAGACCAAAATAATTAATATGTAATTATGTTTATAGGTTTTTCAGAAAATATAATATTCCTGGGGTAATTGGTTGTATTGATGGCACATTTGTATCTTTGGTGAGACCAGCAGACAATGAAGAAAGATAGCAAAGGCTATCATGCAAGAAATATTCAATTGGTAAGATAAACTAAAGAAGAATTGGCTGCACATTATATTAAAACTTATAACTTAAATGACGATTGTTTTCTCCAGATCACCGATGCAGACCTGAATATCTTGTTTGTGGACCCAACTTTTGGTGGGGCCACTAATGATAGTTTTATTTTCAACCATAGTGTAATAAGAGATCATCTCGAATTTTTAATAAATACTGGTGAAATTGTATATTTGCTAGGTTGGTATTTTGATGTTAAGTATTTGATGTGATAAAAAACCTAATACCTTCAGGTGATTCCGGATAATCGCAGCGAGCTTTTCTTATGACGTCTGTTTCTGCTGCCGAAGAAAATAGTGCTGAAGCACATTATAATAAGGTGCATGCACAGGCTCGATATACGGTGGAGAGAACTATTGGGATGCTAAAGGGAAGATTCCGATGCCTGTTAACCCACCGGACTCTTTACTACCACCCTGACATGGTTGCAAAAATTGTTGTAGCATGTTGTGTGTTGCACAATATTTGCAACCGTGCGGGTGTCTCTGCTCCCACCCTAAACGTAATCGAAGAAGAGTTAGAAACAGATTTTATTTCTCAAGTGCAGAGACGGCAAACAATTGATGGCAGCTCTCAAATTGAATTAGCTGAGGGTCTGTCTCGAAGGCGTGACCTTATTAATAACTTATACCGTGCCCGTGAAAGAATATTGAATTAGAAAATAAAAAGATTTTAGTATAGAAAATAACATGTTTTATTTCAATTAAAAACAATTTTAATTATATGGTATACATATATTTATTATATAAAATTTGTTTTAATTGCTTCTTCCAAGGCTTTCAACCCATCACCCACCGATTTTAGGGCCTCAGCCATCGATCGGCCCCCCTCAGCGCCTTGCTCCACCATTATTTTAAGAATCGCTGCATTGCTTCTATCGATTTGTAGACGTTGCTCTTCAACTCTCAAAAACCGGTCCGTTATACTGGCGAATTGATAACACGATTAACTATGAAAATAAAGATATTACCTTTGCCCATTGCTGCCAGGATTAATTGAGCCTCCTAAACTGTTTAAACTTTCGGACAGTTTCTGCCACTCCGTCCGGGTCTTGTCCCTGGCACTTTGGGTCCGAGAAAACCCTTTTGCTAAGGTAGGATTTCTTACTAAGAAATCCACCAAA
This sequence comes from Dysmachus trigonus, assembly GCA_949715965.1. Classification (NCBI taxonomy): domain Eukaryota; kingdom Metazoa; phylum Arthropoda; class Insecta; order Diptera; family Asilidae; genus Dysmachus; species Dysmachus trigonus. The sequence goes on from OX454321.1 coordinate 48,689,538, forward strand.
GCGTCGACTTGAGCTGTCGACGGATTGTCGGTTCGGTCGCTTACGTTTAAAATATTTAATTTTATATAAAATATGTATAATATATTGGTACATTATATTGTACTTACTTCATACTGTTTTTTCAAAATTCTTGAAATAATTCACGTCTGTCACAATACTTACCTTATTCAACTGAATATTTATGTTGTTAATTTCAAGTTTCCATAACAACATCATCTGGATGTTGCGTAGAAGTTTTACGCGCATGTTGTTAGTTTCAAGTTTCTATAGCAACATCACCTGGGTATTTTACGCTTCACTTCACTCTCAACTTCGACGAGCTTAGAGAATACCAAATTAAGGCCAGGTGAGTTCGGTGTCGAAGTGAGTGTTAATCACTTGGCAAGACTCGACGTCGAGTTTGTATGTTACAGAATAGCATTGCAGATATCAAAATGCTTCATCTGCTATTGTTTGAGGAGTTTTTGTGAAAAGAGTAAGCTCCCTCTGGTTTTTATTGAAAAGGGTTGTTTTCCAAACAAATGATAGTAACGGTAATGTGATTTTAAATGATGAGAAAAGTACAGAAATTTCTGGCCTGGACTTTGAATATGAAAAGACCTGCAGCAACGAACAGACTTGCTGTTCAAGTACCCCACAGCCATCTTTACAGCAGCGAGAACTGGATTTCAGCACTTTCAAAAAACGTTTTAACAGTAGACCACAAAAAGCGAAAACCGGCAATTCAAACAATATTACATCATTACTTTCGTTACAAGAAAAAAAACTGGAGTTGGAAGTGAAACGCTTTGAATTTGAAAAAGAAACAGCGACAAAGGAGTTGGAGTTCAAGAAACTGCAGTTGGACCAAGAATTTGAATTAAAAAAGTTAGAAATAGAAAAGGATGAAAGAGTAAAAAGGTATGAACTAGAATTAAAACTTAAAAATGGTCTACTGTAATCATTTGAAAATAAAATTTCTTTATCTTTATTAATTTTGAGAATTAAATCATATATTTAATGAAATAAAAAAGTTTTTTACATTTAACATATTATTTCCATCAGCGCGCATATCGTAACTTCACCTGGAACAGTAGGAAGCATATCAATATCATTCAGGTTTTCCAGCTCATCATCATCGACTAGCTCATTCCATTTTTCGAAAAGGTCTTCTCTTTGACCTCGCATAATAATAATATTGTGCAATATCGCACAAACTAAAATCCAACGACAACAAAATTTTATGCTGCGATTGTTTTTTATTGCAATTTTAAGCTCCTTCAAACTGTTGAATCTCTCTTTCAAAATTCCGAAGCAATGCTCGATTCGAATTCGATGCTGACTAAATTTTTTTAAACAGGTTTCGTTTTTCCGAAGTAGCTTCTGTTGAATTAGCTCTAAAAGGAGTTATGACAGTGCTACTTAATTTATAGGCACTGTCACCTGCTATCCATTCTACTCCCTTAAAAAATTCATTCGCTTTCGAAGACAAGTCGCAACTATTATAAATTCTGGCATCATGCACGCTTCCTGGATAGCCCAATACCATGTAACGAATTCGCAATTTGTAGTCGCAAACAACTTGTGCTTTTATGGAATACATATGTTTCCGCGAAAAATATGATTTTGGATCTTCAGAAGGGTTTTCAGCCAATTTTATTTCTGTTCCATCGACATATCCAAAGCAGTGCGGCAATTCGTGGAAAGTTTCGGCAACAATATCCTTTCGTTCCGAATCGTCTGGCCAGTATAGAAATTTCCCCCTCAACCTTAGAATTGCTTTGAAAATTCTATCAGTAATTATCTGAAAGAAACTAATATTACTCTCATTACTGTGTCAAATGCAGTAATTAAATTATCACCTTAACTGTTCCACCATCGCCAATGCCAAATAAACTCGCTATTTTAGCAATCGCTGCTCCTTCTTCACTAGAACCCAACCGATATAATACAATTATTAATTGCATTTCCAGAGGAAACTGCAAACTCGATCGAGCTCCATGAAAAACATCGTTGTTTTTGATAAGATCAAGCACTACTTTAAAGTTTTCCCAGCTAACTCGTACAATTTGAGTAAATCGTTTTTCATCCAAATACGGCAAAACATCCGAAAGGAAGTTTTGTGATTTTGGAACACTGTAATGGAACGCCATACCTACAGTTTTCTGCAACCAGCATTGCTAGCGTTAACTCGTCAAGAATTTTTTCCTCCTTCTTACGTTGATTATCTAAAACATTGAAAAGGTTAATTTGGCAAACGAATTTTTACAACCAACGAACACTACCATCATTGTTTCCGAATAATTCTAGCATTAACAAATCACTAAAGGCCAATTGTTCCCACTGTTTTATTAATTTTAATTTTTCGCTTATTACTCTTGGCATCTTGAATGTCACTACTTATTGATATTAGTCGACAGCCGAACAGCTGATCGATTTACACTCATATTCACAATTTATATAAGTGGTACGTTCATGAATTGCTGCGAGTAAATATAAGCAAATACGCGATACATAAACTTATCTAGTTTCATGAATACCCTTAGAGTATCCTCTCGGTGTTATAAGTGTAAACAAGTTGGACACAAAGCATCATCACTAAAACAAACAGCCAGCTGAGTGTGCAGAAAACGTGTGCTTCGGTGTGACCGCGTTTTGATGGTCGATTCGGACAATCGAAACGCTACATGCTGTCTCGATAGCGGCACGACTTCTATATGCTTAGTAATTTGGACGCGATTCAAGCACTGGCACATTGAATCTCGTGAATAATGCAATGATTCGAACTCGAGAACGAACGTCACTCGGTTTACTTCATCCGTCATGCTGTTCGTCAGGGAATTGTGACAGGAGTTCAACTCGGGGATGTAAAGGAGTTGAGGTGCGACGATTGCATCAAGGAGAAAATATTCAGAGCACCTTTTCCCGAGCAGTCCAGTAGAGTTACGGAAACTTTGGAGCAGATGCATTTGGACGTGCGAGATACATCGTGGAATTCATCGACGATAACACTAGGTGGTGCGAAGTCACGATTTCTTTTTTGCATTTAAAAAAATCAAACATGAGTTTTGGTCGCGTCAAAATCGTCAGTCTTTTGAATAGGAGCTCCTTTAGGGTTTGTTTAACATCCCTTCTGACATCTGACGCGCTCGAATAAATTTTTTTATTCCTTATTTTTACCCCTTATTACGAAGGCAGGTAAACGGGGCCACGAACTGGCAAAAGACTTTAGACCGATTAGTCTAAAATCCTTCGTTCTAAAAACATTGGAAGGTATTTTAGATACCCATATTCGGCGGCTTTTAGTTAAATCGCCGCTATCTACGGCCCAGCACGTATACCTCAAGGGAAGATCCACCGATACAGCTCTTCATGAGGTAGTGCGCTCGATCGAATACTCTTTAAAATATAAGCAATTTGCGCTAGCTGCCTTTCTAGAAGGTGCTTTTAATAACGTCCGCACTGAGGCAATCCACGAAGCTCTTTCTGCTCTGGGAGTGCACGAAAGTCTTAGCCAATGGTTACTTACCATGCTAAGAACTAGGATAATACAGTCGGATCTAGGAAAAAGCCACATTACCAGATTTGTGTCAAGAGGAACCCCTCAGGGGGGAGTAATTTCTTCTCTGCTCTGGCTGCTGGTAATGGACAGGATTCTCTCCAGTTTGGGAGAAGAAAGAATTAAAGTAGTCGCATATGCAGACGACTTAGTTATCTTGAGTTTTGGTATTGATCTCTTCGTGATAACTGATATCATGCAGAGAGCCCTGGACAAGGTGAACGCTTGGGCCATGAGCTGTGGCCTTTGCGTAAATCTAGGTAAAACAGAATTGGTGCTATTTACTAACAGATGCAAGATACCTAGCTTCAGAATTCCCAGTTTAAATGGACAAGTACTGACCCTATCGTCTTCTGCAAAGTATCTTGGGGTAGTCCTTGATTCTAAGCTTAACTGGAAGTTAAATATAGATGAGCGGATAAGGAAAGCCTGCATAGCTTTCTATGCCTGCAAGAAAGCTTTCGGTAGGAGATGAGGACTGACACCAAAGATGGTATGGTGGATGTACACAGTTGTGATACGTCCTATCCTCACCTATGGTGCGCTTGTCTGGTGGCCCTGTCTGGATAAAAAATGTAATATCCTAAAAGTTGGCAGAGTACAAAGAACCGCGAGTCTGGGCGTGTCGGGAGCCTTACGGTCCTGTCCGACTGATGCCCTGAATGTACTGTTGTATTTCTTGCCTATCGATCTTCATATAAGATGTTTGGCAGCTTTGTGTGCGGTCAGGCTTAAAGAGTCGGGATGCTGGAATGCTAGATCGTACGGTCACAGTAAAATCCTGGAGCTGGTACCTGGGGAACTAGCAAAATGCAAAACGGATTATACTGTTCCCATACCTTTCTCCGAGAAGAACTTCAGAGTAAGGTTCCCTACGAGGGAAGAATGGGAAGAAAATGATATACTGAGTCACTTCGACGCAGCGATTTTCGTAGACGGCTCCAAAACCGAGAAGAGAGGTGGAGCCGGGATCTTCTCAATAGATCTAAATGTCGAAAGGTCTTTCCGCCTTCCTGATCATGCAAGCGTTTTCCAGGCGGAAGTGTTGGCAATCATGAAGGTTTGTTTCGTTTTAGAAAATTCCATAAGTCAAAAACGTATTGCTATTTTAACTGACTCCCAGGCCGCTATCAGAGCTCTCGATTCGGCTATCGTGTCCTCAAAACTTGTACGAAAGTGTCGCGAGTGTCTGGCCAGGTTAGACAGTAGCCTTGATATCACGGTACTCTGGGTTCCAGGACATAGGAACATAGGAGGACATAAAGGGGCTGACTGCCTGGCTAGGCAGGGCGCTACAAGAGAGGAAACTCAGGTGGAGCGAGTTCATACTCCTCTGAGGTCGATTAAAAAGGGAGTTCAGGCCCATTTTCTTTCTGTTGCCAACAAAAACTGGAAAAATCTTCGCACTTGCGCTATTTCTAGATTGACATGGCCCTCCTACGACTGGAGGAAAACGCAAGAGCTTCTAAACCTGAACCGTGAAAACATTTCCAGAGTTGCTGCAGTGTACACTGGTCACTGGTCCATAGATGAGCATGTAGCTAAGCTAGGGATCCCCTTCTACTCTTACTGCCGCAGCTGCGGATTGGTGACATTGTTCACTACCTCAATGCCACAGAATGGCTTCAGCCTAAGGAGAGGTGTCCCTGTCCACTAAACTACCCCAAACACCAACCAACCAATAACCCAGATCATAGTCTCTTGTGGTATCAAAATCGCGCCTTGTAGTGCTAATTGGGTTCTGACGAGGTCGTAAGAATAGCCACTTAAACCAACCAACCAACCAACCCCTTCGTACGGCCATCTCCACCATAGAAACCGGCAGATTAATATTCCCCCTCCTATTAATATCTGATGCGCTTAAGTATTTCTTTGTAACAATTTTTTTCTACATTTTTGAAAACCTGCACACGCCCTCTCCCCCACCAGTGAAAGGGCATACAGCATATAACCTTTTTTTTCTTTTTAGCATCTAATCTTCGCAATCCAATAAGTCCTCACAACGCTTGAGTAAATCCCCATTGAGCCTCTTGGGCTCCCCTACTATAGCATTATGATTCTTATGGCTTGAGCTTTAAGAATTTTATGTGATTTTTAAATTTGTGATTTTTTCTATAAAAATCAAAAGCAAGAATTAATTTCGCATTTTTATACTTAAAAACAAAAATCAGAATATAATTTTTATTTTTAAAATCAAAATGAAAAACCAGAATATGATTTTTATTTTTAAAATCGGAAATCAAAATAGGATTTTTATTTTTAAAATCAGAAATAAAAATCAAACTATGCTTTTTATTTTTAAAATCAGAAATAAAAACCAAAATATGAAATCAGGAAATTACTTCACATAAATTCATTTCAATTTGTTTAATAGCTGTTCAATTCAACGCTTATAATTCGTCCTAAACACATATTTATAACACATTTTGTTAATATCCCGATCCACGCATAAACTTTGAATTGGGTGCAACCATCTCTAGGATATCTATAAAATAAAAAAAAAAAATAAATAAATAAAAATAAGTTATAGGATTTAAGAACTTTTGATACACCGACCGGGTGAAACCAGGTTACCCAGCTAGTGACTTATATAACTAATAAAGATTATATTGTTATTCTATTCTGGATAGACTCCAGGACATTGTGTCGAAGATAAAAATATTTACAGGACAATGCAATAATATTTCAAGTGTAAAAAAATTAGAAAATGAAATATTTATATGCAGTTCTTGTCTTAATTTAGTTTCAATTAAATGCGATACAATACTTGTAATCTATGGAGTTACATCAGAGTTGAGCTGCTCATGATCGCTGCCAAATTTTCCTCTGATAAATTATATCGCAAGTCTTCAAGAATCAGTCTTAGGCCAGAAAAAGGTCTTTCTACGCTAACTTACGTTGCAGGTATGGAATGAATAATACAAGCTAGCTTGTATAGCTACGGAAGTGCGTATGTTTTATTGTTCCAGTATTCCATTAGATCGGCATCAACATCAAGACGTTTTTCTGTATAGCTGTCTAATTCGTAAATCGCTTTGCGAGTATAATCATTCATTTCAATGAGCTCTTCATCAGATGAGGAATTGTTCGGAAGTTCCAATTCTTTAATTCCACTTCTCAATAAGAAAGATGTACTTTTTACACTTTGCATGGAAGTTTTCCTCGCCATTCAACGAAATTTCTGCAGAACGGGGCAGCTGGCGGTTTTGCTGAAATTTAAACTTAAATTACCGTAGAGTTTTTTTTTAAATGTTTTTTGGCAGTTTCCTTTTTCTCTGACGAAAGTAAGCACCTGAATCTAGGGTCTAAGAACGCAGCAGCATACATTGCATCATTTTCTAACACCTTAGTTTGCCTTAATTCTACATAAGTTACAGTTTTTTTACTAATATCATTGTTGATGGTTTTTAACTGGAAAATCAATTCAAGGCAAAATTTATAAAAATCGCCTAATAACAGTTAATAGTTAATAAAAGTTAATACATGTAAAGGTGTCAGAACTGGCACAATGTTTTCGATTGCCATCCATTCGGAAACCACTAGTTTCTCGGACGTTTGTAATTGCTCAACGAAAAACTGCTTTAAATCCAAAAGTCACTTCAACTTATCGTATGTGGGGCTATGTCCATTTGTAGTTTCGGAATTTTCAAGCTTTTCATTTTGTATCTAGAAGAACGAGAACAATTAAAAAGCTGAAAAATGCAAGGAAAAAATAAAATGTACTTACCGATACGCTGAAGTTCTCAACATTTTAACAACTAGACGTGCCTTTGTAATAATGTTTGGACCAACTCCACTAAAAAATCCTTAACAGCTAGCTGGAGAGAATGTGCAGCGCATTTAATAAGTCACGTTGTTAAATGTGATGTTATTTATAATATTCTCATCAGAATCTTCACTTTCATCTTCAGACTGTTCTTTTTCATCACTCTGTGATGAAGATAATATTTCTACCGCTTTCACCATGTTTCGTCCGTTGTCCGTAGTTATGGGATATATCTGATTTTTTGTCAATTTTAAAACTTTCTAACACATTTTCGATTTCTCGTTTTAAAATTCTCTACTGTATGCCTTCTTTGTAGTTCTATCATTCCTAGCGTATATACCTACATAGTTATATCTAATTTTTTATTATCAGTTGCACATTTGTTCCTAGTACTGATCTATCACTATGAGTGGCACTATCTATTTTCAATTAATTCGCTAAAAGCGAAAAAATTAAAAAGAGCATAATAGATGTTTTAAGTGGAAAATCACCTTTCCTTTTCCGCTAAAAGCGAAAAAATTAAAAAGAGCATAATAAATGTTTTAAGTGGAAAGGTGATTTTCCACTTAAAACATCTATTATGCTCTTTTTAATTTTTTCGCTTTTAGCGTGATCATGATCCATTATATTTCTGGAATTTATATTTAAAATTCCCAAGCCGTTAAATATTTGTTTAGTCAGTGTATTAAAAGAAGGTGAATCACAGGAAAATAATGGCTGCGATGTCAATGCAAGCGGTGATGACTTCATTTATCGACATTTCAACTGTAAATTTGATTCTTTCCTCTTTTTTTCCGTTTCATTATTTTGTAGTTTTAATCGAGTTTCATATTCACTCATTAATTCTTTAAGTTCCTTTAATAAATGCCTTTCAGGTTTGTTGTAGGTACTTACTGCACAAATTTCCTTTCCACACGATTTACATTCGGTTTTTCCGTCAATTTCTATAAAATGTTCGTGTAAATAAAAATCGGGTTTACGGCCGACTTTATTTATTTTTTTATTTTTTTTTGATGCGGAGGAATGCTTTATGCACCATAGGTGTCCGAAGACACTCGTGTGCCGGACTCCCCAGCCTGCCCAGGCCTACTGGCTAAAACCCCGCTCCCCGCCCCCAGGAGCTCCGCCCTGGAACCGTCTGTTGGATATTACTACAGGGTGGAGTCCTATTTAACCGCTTCCACCGGGAGCCCCTCCCCTTTCCACTCACCGAGCGTCCTTTAATCTATTCCAGCCGGCGCTCCCTGCTGGCGTCCCTTTCTTTCTGGCACAGGATCGCTCTCACGAAAAGAGCGACCCTTCGCCAGAGATACTCCCCCTGCAGCATAACCTCGACTATATTGTCCGGAGAAGAATGTGTGGAGAGCGGAGTCCGATGGAGAGTCACAGTAAATGCAGCACGGGCTCGGTGTCTTCCCTATACAGTGAAAGAAGGCCCGAAAGTCCCGTGCCCAGTCAGCATTTGTGTGAGGTATTAATCCACCTCACCATGCTGACGGTTCAGTCAGGTGTCCAGCTAGGGGATAACCCGAGCTGTCGACCGGCCCCGCGACTCCCCATACCATCGTATCTGCCAGGCCACCATGGTCGCAGTCCTGGCCGCCACTGCGGCCTCTTTCTTCCCCAGGGCGTCTTTCTCCTGGTGGACAAACTGTCGCTCCTTGGCTAGGAGATCAATGGGTATGACCCCGCGACCACTAAAACCGCTGGTTCCGAGACCGTTCGATGCGGAGCACCGTACGCCGCTGGACTGCCGCCATGCGTTTGCGGTACTTCTCATACCGCATCGTGTTGGCCCAGACTCCCGCGCCGTACGCCTTTTGCAGGGCCTCGGCCCCCCAATGTTGGCCATAAGCCTGCTCAGCGCCGCTGTCACCGCGGCCGCCTGGTTCTTGATTTCGTTCCAGAAAGTGAACCTGCAATCGAGGCGCACCCCCAGGTATGTAATCGCCGCCTTCGTCTGGACCATCATGTCTCCTACTCGCATTTCCATCAGTAGCGGAATGCGCTTCTTTGTAAGAAGGATGATCTCGGTCTTGGGCAGAACCAGGTCCAGCCAGCCAGACCTTAGCCAAGGACCCACCAGACGCATCACCTGATTGATTCTCATCTGGACTGCTTCGACATTTCTGGCGGTGATGACTGCCGCGATATCGTCGGCATACCCAACCAGGAAAGTCCCTTCCGGCATCTCCATACGAAGGATCCCGTCAGATGTATAATTCCATATGTTGGGTCCTAGTATGGAGCCCTGGGCTGCCCCTGCCGAGAGCACTCGCGTTTCTGGGCCATCCTTCGTTTCGTAGATGAGGGTGCGGTCCTTCAGGTAATACCCCATCATCTGCAAGAGAAACTGGGGGGACCATGAGGGTCCGTTCTAGCACATTTAGCGCATCCCCCCCACCTCACCAAGTAGCGATACTTGGATAATATAGTGAATATAGTAAATAATATGCTTGTGAATAAATTATTTATTACCAGGGAGCGAAAATAACTGGTATTATTCAAGTAAGAAGTTGTCATAGTATAGTAAAATAACGTATATCAAAATGTTGTGCGTGATGCCTTCTTTCGATTTCTGTTAAGGTTTTCAAAATTAAGCTTTTTTTTTTAAGGTGTGCATAAACTGCCATTTCTAGCTGAACATAATTTGAAATAAAAAGAAACAAGCTTATATGCTTAACACTTTTTCTGACAAAAATAAAAAGCTAGCTTGGTTATATATATTTTGAAGCCAACAACTGGTCAACACCAAAATTTTTCCGAACAAGTGGCAAATAATTTGTACACGATTTTTTCCGTATATTTTCTGGATTCGTAAATGAAAATGTTCAATCAGCTTCCGTTTTCAAGCAACAGGTGAGTGAAAAAGTTCAAGGACCTTATTTTGACCATATTTGAAAAATCATTACAATATAACGGATTGTTATAGAAGCTTGTAATGTGGCTAAAACCAGTGTTAGAACCTTGAGCTATTATCTCAAAATACTTAACGTCTTAAAAACGTTCGAAAAATACCTTGAAAATCAAATTTTTGACTAAACCGATTATCTCATGCAAGAGATGGTTAATGAAGACTATAATAAATACGCGCTCATGAAAAACTAAGGAATTTCTTATTATAATTCTTTTTCGAATTTATTTTTTGTACAATTCCAAGAAGATGAACAATAAAACGAAATTTTGAAGTCAAAATATAAGGAGTTGATAATGATATAATGATTTACGTTCTTCTGCAAATATCATAATATGTAGTAACCATTAAACAACTACAAACTTAATCTTGAGGAAGAGGCGCGTAATACAATTGAAAGATTAAACGAACTTACCTGTAAGTGAAGTTCTATCTCAATTATATGAAGCGCCTCTTCCCAACCTTTTTGCTAAAAATTACAACATTTATTTATAAAATTATCCAGAATGTGTTATTGCAAATATATTTTGAATGAATGAGCTGGCCTGCTGAGATATTCCTGCTTCAATATAACTAACCGGACTAAAAACTTCTTTCTTTAAATATATTGTGGCGACATCGAGATATCGATGAAGGTACTACAAAATTGATCTCTTCGGAAGAGTCGCTTCATACAATTGAAACAGAACTTCACTTACAGGTAAGTTCGTTTAATCTTTCAATTATTATGAAGAAGTCAAATTTTGTGTGACAAAAAGTATAGCTAACAGCAATAATTTAAAATTTGTGTAATGTAATCAATTCATCTGAATTGATGATTAAGCATAGCTATTAAAATCGAGTTGTACTACGAGGAGTAATAGATCGACGTAGATTATGCTGTTAAAATGTGCTTTCCGATAAGCAATAAAACACTGTGAAAACTTGTATGAGAAATTTACAAGTTTCCTTGTCTCCATCCAACAGCGATGCGAAGAGATAAAAGGAGTTCTAATAATTTCGCCATGTTCTGTTGCGTAGCGTCTGTACTTAAGGTTGTCAGAGAAAATGTACACTTCTCGTGTATGATGGGCAAATAAACATCACCCGGGCGGGATTTATGGTAGAAGTTTAAATTAATTTTCTTAGCCGCGCATTTAATCAGTAGATTTTTATCTAATCTTGTTTTTTTAAACAGATCTCTTGTGACTTTAAGGATGTGAAAGGTTTTCTACACAGCGCGTGTGTGCTGTGTGGAGGAGAGGTGCCACCATTATAAATTTTAAACACAATTATGTATATATATATATATCTACTGAATGCGCAACGTAGTTTCAAATATTATCAAAATATTAAAGTAAATTAAAAAAATGAAATTCGATGAAAGTGAGAAAATTTATTTTGTTCTTAGAAAATGTTAATATTCGATTTTTTGTCGAAAGCTGTAACTGACAGTTTATGCAAGGATTAGTTAAAACGATCATACTGACAATCATTTGTTTGAGACTTTTAATAATAAGGAGTTTCTTACCTAAACAAATGTAGATATAATGATGAAAGAACTTTATTAGTAAATGGTAAGATCCAGACGATAGTTGAATTAAACAAAGTATCAATATTCATAATTCAATAATTTCACTGAGCATGAGGAATCTTTAAGCCTAGTTTCGTGGTAGTGCAATTTGTCTATTTTTCGAATGTTGGAAAATGAAAAATTTCATGAATTCATTCTTTATTAAACAATTGGCATAAAATATTAGATATCTTTAAACAGAATCTTTAAGCCTAGTTTCATCGTAGTGCAATTTGTCTATTTTTCGAATGTTGGAAAATGAAAAATTTCATGAATTCATTCTTTATTAAACAATTGGCATAAAATATTAGATATCTTTAAACAGAATATTGTATACAAAATTTAAAATTATGCAGTTGCGGTCAAAATAATGGCACTGCAAACTAATTAAATTTTAATCCTTAACGATATATATAATATGTTTTATCGCAGAAAATAAGTTCATTTTGCTTAGAGTAGAGTACTTTTTATTTTAATCGATCTGTTTGAAATTTCTGAAAGGGCCGTAGTTAAAATAATAGCAATGTACTCTGAGGACTACTCGCAAACTGTGAATAGTTATGTAAGGGTTTTGATAAGAAAAGCCATGGAAACATAATTATATATATGTTTTCTTTAATTTTTTGTCAATACTTAACTGAACTCTACATATTTGGCAGCTATGATGCGTAGGAAACATAATTCAGAATAAAAATGAAAAATAATCAAGAAAATATTTCAGTTGGTAAAGTGCATTTTGCAATAAAAACGATTGTTAGTTACTCCAAAATACGAGCGCGGATGACAGTAATGTCATCTTTTTTCGTTCTTCATCATGTTCGCAAAGGCAAGAAGGAACCAGGTGAGAAAGCAGCTCAAGTTAAAGAATAACAAAACATGAAAGCAAGCGTTGAAACTATTCGGGCACATACATTGTTTGATATGGTAATAATTTTATTACAGTTGAAGGAAGATGCCGGGTTTACCAATAAAACATTTTGCAAAGTACTACATGTAATTCGCTCAGGTATACTTCAAGTGGTATGTTGAAAATTGGAGGAACATTTTCTGGACCAATGAAATCTAAATATATAATATTTTTTGGTGGCGGAGGCTCTAGTAGTCCAGAAGACCTTAAAATTCAGATCTGAACACCCAAATATTCATCAAAGACCATGGAAGTCACACTTAAACCATTTTACCCCCATTGTGATACAATTTTTTGTGTCCAGGGATTCTGATGGGAATTGAATGCACAATCTCTAAAGCGCTGCTGGCACGCAGCTAACACATTGCGCTACCAACCGAGGTATTGAAGACCCTCGGTATAAGAGTAGCTAAATAGCATGAGCGAGCAGTCTAACCACTAACTCGTTGAACAATTCTCAGGCATAAAAAAGCCAGTATCAAATTGAAAGTCGAGTAAAAATGGGAACCTTTAGGCTATAATTAGGAGTTCATGAACACATTTCCTATAGAGAGCTGCCAACAATTTTTAGATTAATTAAAAAGCGCAATGCTGATATTATTTCGAAAAAGCTATTGCCATCAAGGTCATGGCCAAGGTCATGATTTGAAGGTCAAAATATGCCAAATATTCACTTTCTAGTTTAAAAATGGGGGTATCTATCAAGAAACTGAATTGACCTTGGCCTTCACATCAAGGTCATGATCAGAACATAAAAATTGCCACATATTAACTTTCCAGTGTAAAATGAAATGACTTTGATATATGTGTATCTCAAGGTCATGGTCAAGATCATATTCTGACGTACAATTTTTGCTCCTTCCAAATCTGCGATAAAAATTGGTATTCCCGCTTAAAAAAATTAGTCTGACCTTCTTATGACCTTCAAGGTAAAATCAAAGGCCATCACTAAATAGCCACGGAAAAATCCAGAAATTTTTGTATTTAACGTTTTTCTCAAAAAAGCGTTCCTGACGAGTTGTTCAGGGGTTCCCATACTTTTTCCTCACCCTGTATATTATGAAAGATCTGCTGATTTCTCTTTTGACACCATACAGAAATGTGGTTATTTAGTGAGATTTCTGATTATACGAGCTTTTTTGCCTAAATTATATGTTTTTCCTTAGGGATCGCCATGGTGCTTCCCTGGACGCTCCGATTGTTGGAGGAGTTATTTGCGCAATACGCAGTGATATTCTATGTTTTCGTGTCGATGTCACTGATTCCCCAGTAGGAAATGTAACAAGGGATTGCCCTAAGAAAGCCTGATGTAACTACTTCCAAGCATTCCAATATTCCCTCTAGCATGGGTCTGCAGGTACCTACCTTATAACCCTGCTTCCTGAGAATCGATAGGCTAAGAAGTAAATGAGTTTTACCTAAAAACTTGTTGTGTTTTAAGAAGATTTCATCATCGTGCGATGCGCTTGCATTTACGCGTTTTCTTTACACACTCTCGAAGAGAGAGTGTGAATGACAGGTTGTTTTAATTTTTATTAATTCAATGAGTTTCGCTTCCCCAATAACCATTTATTCCTTACCCAATCGATTCTCAGGAAGCAGATGAGCTCTGTCTTGTCAATATTAATATTAATACCACAGGTATGATAATATTCGTTAATGTCTTTAAGGTGTGAAGCGACATGTTCAAGAGCAATACTTGGGTTTTTGTTGTGGGCGTATACCAACGTATCGTCCGCGTAGAGAATTGAATCAGAGAGGACCTCTCCACTGTCATGTGTCACAGTGTGCGGAAAATCCAACAAATAAAAATTGTATAACTAAGGGCCAGTGATAGAACCCTGCGGAACACCCGACATTACATTAACAGGACTGGAATATTTACCATTTAAACCGACCACTAGGGATCTGTTCTGCAAAAAACTATAAAATAACCTTACAAGTGGGGTGGGGACGGAATAAGCCAGCATCTTATAAGCCAAACCGTCAGTCCAAACTCTATCAAAAGCTTCCTCAACATCCAATACACATGCAACTGTAGACTTCTTCATCTTAAGATTTTCAGTTAAGTCGCTATGGAGCTTCAGTATAGCATGATTGGTCGAGTGTGCCCATTTAAAGCCGAACTGACGGTCCGGGATCACTCTTTCATCGTCAACAAAAAAGTCAAATTCATCTGCTAAAATTCTTTCCAACAGCTTACCAATATTTGAAAGAAGTTGAATGGGTCTGAAATTTGATACACTAAACGACTTTTTATTCTTTTAAATTGGAATCAACTTAGCGGTCTTCCAAGCGCTGGGGAAGTAACCATTGTTCAAGCAATGATTAAACATGACCGTCAGATACGTGGTCGCTTTAGGAGGAAATCTTTTAATTAAAAAATTAGATATTTCGTCAGGGCCACTAGACTTCTTACCGTTAATACGGTATTTAATAATAGAGACAATTTTTCCTGTTCCAATAAAAAAGTTACTATCGTGATTCAAGGCACTGTTCGATTAATTGAAGCTAACGAGAGGTCTAAATACTCCAGCGTTAGAATGATTATTCATAAAAAAAAAGAAGAGATTTCTCCACCTCAGCCAGAAGTTCCGGATTGTGAGATGGTAGCTTCCTCTCATAAAGTTTCTTATAGTAATTCTCAAAAGCTTTTAATTTGTCACCAGTGTCAAAAAAAACCTCCTGTCCCACTGAGACCCTATCCGGCACGACAAATTTCCTTTTACTCGTTATGCTAAAAATTTCCCTGAATGCATTTGGGCTTGGTCGGATTTTAGAAAGTCTGTCCTGAAAAGTCCTGTTCAGGTATAAAGAGGTTCGGTCACTAATAATTTTTTTAGACAGTTGATTCTAGCTGAGAGACTCCTATACTCTTCCCCACTCCTATTCCGGGTTCTATGAAATATTTTTTTTGAGTTCTTTACTCCACCTTCTCTTGATATTAATCAACTTGACAATGTCCTTCGGAACGTTATTATACTTTCTGTTAGTAATAGGCTTTAACTTTAAATGTTTCTGTTTCATGGACTTAATGATTCCAGTAAATTTTTTAACCCAGTCATCGATCTCGTCATTAGATATATTTCTATCAGTAGGTGGTAGCTCAACCAAAGCCTCTTCTATATCAGCCCTAAACTTCCTCCAGTCGACACCCCGATAATCCTCAACTGTCTCCGGAGTACCCAAGGGAATCTCGCAATCTCCAAGGTCGAGAGTAAGCTTGACCGCATAGTGGTCCGAAAAAGATTCCGCCGTAAAACATCTAAACCCGTTACCAAAAATACCAGATTGACCTTCGGTAGATAACAAAAAATCCAGAACAGACGCTCCCGGAGGAAAAGTGGGACTCCTAGGAGAGATGATTTCCAAGCCAGACTCAACCCTGTTACACTCCAACCACTCCCTTAATCTTCTACAATTCGTATTGTCCGTATTATGGCCCCAATCAACATGTTTCGCGTTCCAGTCTCCGCCCACCCTGACTGAATGAAAATCTTTACCAGCTACCCTAATTAATTCCAGGGACGATATGAAATTTTCTTTAGAAGTGTTTGACGGAATATATATGCTCCCAATTAGGATCCTTGAATACGAACTCTGAGCCACCCTCTGGCCCATATCATTTCGCAGGGTAACAAATCCCGGAAAATTAATCTTATGTGTACTCCGAAGCCTTGTCTCCGAGACCATAACAATATCAGGTTTATGAAATTTAAGCAAATTTAACAGTTCTAGTCTCATGCCATTATTTATCAAAGACTGGGTATTCAATTCAAGAAGCTTTAAACTATTTGTCATAGCAAATCTCCATCAAAAACAATATAAAGGCCTGCTTTTTCTCCACAACCGATTTAATACTCTCCATTGAAGACATAAATTTATTAATCCTACCAAAGAGATTCTGCAAAGGGACTTCGAACAACTCAGTAGACAACCTGAAGAAATCCGACAAACCACTCCCAGGCACGCTGTCCTTCGCCACCTTTCCCCTAAGAGATGGAAAAGCCATGCTATTTCCATTAAAGCATTCCTCACCTGAAACCACTTCTCTAAAACTAACTCCCTTCCGCAAACCAGACTCCTGCAGCTGTACTGCTGGCTTCGTCACAACTTGTTGCCTAGCTTTTCTCTTCTCAACATAAGCCGTGTAGCTTGGACAACTTATGTAATTTGAGGGATGCCCCTCTTGCCCACAGTTCACGCACAATCTCGTCGCCTCAGAATCATTCTTCAGGGGACACTCCCTTGCAAGATGCTCCCCAGCACAACGTCTGCAAGCCAGACTCTTTCCACAATTAACCGAAATGTGTCCAACTTGCTGACATCGGAAACACTGTATTACACCCCTACTCTTCACCCTCTCCCAAGTAATTTGTTGCTGCAGAAAGTACGTAGTATTCGTGATGATAGAATAATCATCATTTGGTTTCAACTGGATCAAGAAAAAGCCCGGATCATAATTATTTCTTCTAGAATTTTCCATTAAAAATCTACTAATTTTGATTGGGTAAATGGCTGGGAACAATCTAATAAATTCATCCGAAACATCCTGAGTATCATAAGTCCTACAGAGCCCTTTCAAAAGCAAACTAACCGGCTTCTCATCCGGAGAAGAATATGTATAAAAGTTCACGTTTTTTTTTGTTTAAAAAGATATAAAACGAATTTCCTTTCATCGTTATCAGAGCAAAAAATTTTACTTATTCCCGATCTAAAGTTAACTATCTTGGTCCTGATGTTATTGTTAATGAAAAAATTAGCCAACACCTTGATGTTGCAGTTTTTAACAATTATGGGAGGAACGCATGGGTCTCTCTTGCTCCCCGCGGTTCCCTCACCCTTGGCCCTGGAACTCTCCTTCCCTACTCTACTCTCGCTAAAAACACTCTTACTAATTGGCGGTTCTACACTTATTTCACTATCAATATTTGTGATTCTATTTCTATTTTTATTAGACAAATTATCACTTACTTCTAAGTTAACCTTATTTAAGTCTTCCGTCTCAAGTCCGGTGAATCTGTTCCCTCGAGTTGAGCCGACGCGACGTCCTGTTGCTGCTTGAATTGTGTTGATTCGCTCGTCCTTCTTGCAGGATTCTTGCTCTCCACGCGTCTCCAACCTTGTGTAGCTATCTGGGTTGTAAGATGGTCTCTTGTTGAGTGTGATAGCGAGTGGACGTGCTTTCTACTTAATTCTTAAAACGTTTTTCTGCTTACAACTCTAGTTATGCCTCCGAACAATTGTGCTGAGTGCAATGAACCGCTTTTTGAAAAGAATGTTGACTGTGGTTATTGCAATAAAAGTGTGCATAAGCGGTGCTCTAAATTATCAAAGAATGTTCTTGAAATACTTGAATGCAATTTGAACATCTTCTGGAAGTGCTCTAATTGTTCGAAGCCTGGTGGTACCGGTAGTTCTTCTCATATGCAATCTCTCCTTGATGAAATTGCTTCAATAAAAGTGGCTTTGTCGGTTATTTCTTCAAAGCTTGAGTCTTTGGTTCAGCCTATGAAATCAATAATTAATCTGCCTTTAGTACCGGCTAGCTCATCAAATCAATCTTCAGTATCGAAACGTCCATATGGTAACAATACCAAGAAGAGTGATTCCGCTATTCAGACTGTTAAGCTGCAATCGTCTGCAAAGCGATCATCGGTTCGCACTACGGGAGGTGTGCCTGAGACTCTTGCTCCTAGAACTCCTACAATTAGCGAATCGTCATCGGCGTCTGCATTGTCAGCTAAAATTGCAACTTCCGTCAAAAATGCATCGTTGGTCTCTTCAAAGCCTAGTGGGTCTCTAATTCTTCCATCTGGATCTGCACCGTCATCGATGACCGAGCCTGTTGCTGTTGCTGATAATGATAACTGGCATCTCGTTAAAAAGAAGCGTCGCGATAGAAAGATCTTCGGCACGGATTCTTCTTCATCAGATCTTTCTGTTTTACGTAGGATGAAGTGGTTACATCTCTCGCGGTTTCCATCTGATACTGTTGCTGAATCTATAGTTGCCCATGTTTCAGCTAAGCTGAATTTAGATAAATCACTTCTCAAATGTTTTCCTTTAATAAAAAAAGACTGCGACATTTCTTCCTTAAAATTTATCAACTTTAAGTTGGGAGTTCCCGGTGATATATTCAAAAAGTTCCTTGATCCATCTATCTGGCCTGCAGGATTACAAGTTGGTATCTTCAATAACTATTTTCCAAAAAACTTGATCAACCAGCCCAATGTGGAAGTGTCATAATCCATGATCATAACGATAATTCTTATTTTTGTAAATTGCATTCATTTTCCGAAGAGAAAACATATTATGGTATTTCTGTGTATTATCAAAATGTTAGAGGTTTAAGAACTAAGTTGAATGAACTTAAACTATCTTTAATTGAAAACAATTATGATATAATCTTGTTGACTGAGACTTGGTTAATTAGTGATATTTCATCTTCTGAATTTTCAACGGATAATTATATAATTTATAGAAAAGACCGGTGCCCACTTTCATCTGGATGCAACAGAGGGGGTGGTGTACTAATTGCCGTCCGATCCGATTTTTATTCTGAAGAAATTGCTATGCCTGATAACGTCACTAATATTGAGCAAATTGCAATCCGCGTTTCCTCTTCCTCAATGGATTTTTCATTAATTTTTTATAATTGTTACATACCTCCGGCTTCGAATTTCGAAACATATAAAATGCACTTAAATAACATTGAACATTTATCTTCTTTACTATCTGATCATGAACATATGTGTGTTGTTGGTGATTTCAACTTAAGTAAGGTATCTAGGTCTGTTATGGATAATGACATATTTCTTACTCCTTCTAATATCTCTTCGGAAATTGAATATCACTTTTTAGATAATATGATTGGCTTAAATTTGTTCCAAATAAATTCGGTTAGCAATTTTCTTAATAGATTCTTAGACTTAATTTTTGTTTCTGAAAATATTTTTACAAGTGTTATTGAATCCTTGTCTCCTCTTATCAAATGTGATTTGCACCATAAGGCCTTAGAATTTAATTTGTCGTTTTATAGTTTTGCTAAATCTATGTGCTTATCTTCCTCTCAGGTATATGATTTTAGAAAAGCTGATTTTAATAACTTAAATTGTTTCTTTGATAATGCCGATTGGTGTAATCTCTTAGAGAGCCATTCATTGGAGGAAGCATATAGCAGCTTTCTTGAAGTTATAAAAAGTGGTCTTGATTTGTTTGTTCCTTTAAAATGTAATATTAACAACAACCATCCTAAATGGTTTAACAAATCCCTGCTTCGTTTAAAAAATGCTAAAAATAAAGCACATAAAGCCTGCAGATATGCGCTTAATAAACATGGCAAAGTAAATGATGTCGCCGTTGCAAACTTTAAACGATTGAGGAATGAATTTGAGTTTTTGCATCGTTTTCTTTATAAACAATATATTCTCACTATTGAATCCCGCATTAAATATAACAGCCGTGCATTTTGGAGCTATTTAAATAATAAACGCGAATCCTCTGGACTTCCAAATTATATGGAATATGACAATTATCAATCTAATAATCCACAGGAGTCATGCGAGCTCTTTGCTAAATTTTTTGAATCTGTGTATTGTGATGGTACTCCAGTTAGTATTTCCATGCTTTCCAATCGAGACACTCCTTTGAATATTGGTATGTTATCGTTAACTGAATTTGATATCAGAGCGGCAGTAAATGATCTCCAGTATAATTACTGTCCTGATTCTGATAATCTGTCTCCTGGTCTTCTCAAATCATGTGTTGATTCTCTGGCTTTACCTTTGACCTTTATTTTTAATTTATCGCTAACTACAGGTAATTTTCTTGATGTGTGGAAAATTTCCACTGTCAAACCAATTTTTAAGAGTGGTGCTAAGCATTTGGTAATAAACTATAGAGCAGTTTCTTTGATGAAAATAATTCCTAAATTACTCGATTGTATTGTGGCGAATAAATTGGCTTTTTTATGTAAGGAAGTTATCTGTTCACAGCAACATGGCTTTTTAAAAGGAAAATCTACAGTTACTAATCTCGCTTTATTTACTAATTATTGCTTAAATGCTATGGAAGATGGCTACCAAGTTGATACAGTCTATACTGACTTATCTAAAGCGTTCGATAAAGTTAACATATCTGTTCTTGTTAATAAACTTTATCATCTCGGAATTCACTCTATCTTTTTACAATGGATTTCTTCTTACTTGTCTAATAGAAAACAAAGTGTGATTATTAACGGTTACTGTTCGAGAATTTTTAATGCTGATTCTGGTGTTCCACAAGGTAGCCACTGTGGTCCCATTTTATTTATCTTATTTATAAATGATATTGTCAATTGCTTTTTATTTTCTCAATGCTTAATTTATGCGGATGATCTAAAAATTTTCATTAAAATAACTGATCAAAATTGCTGTTCAATGTTGCAGCAAGACCTGAACAGTCTTCTAAGCTGGTGCTCAACTAATTGTCTCCATCTTAATATTTCTAAATGTAAAGTTATATCATTTTGCAGGACCGCTGTTTGTTATAATTATAAGTACGTTTTAAATTCGGAAACTTTAGATCGTGTTGAGGATATAACCGATTTAGGCGTTATTCTGGATAAAAAGCTCTCTTTTTCCCTCCATTTTGATCATATCATTTCTAAGGCCTATAAAATGCTTGGTTTCATTAAAAGGAGTACCAAAGAGTTTACTGATCCTTTCGCTATTAAAAATTTATATGTCTCGTTAGTAAGATCTCTGCTAGAATATGCCGCTGTAATCTGGTGCCCTATGTATACTACATATATTTGTAGAATAGAAGCAGTGCAAAAGAACTTCACTAGATTTTTATGCTTCAAATGCAACCTTTTTAAAAATGTTTTACCACCCTATAAATCTCGGCGTCTGTTATTTGGTTTGTCAACACTCGAGTTTAGACGCGATTGTTGTTGTGCCATGTTTATTAGGGATTTATTGTGCAATGACATAAAATGCGCAGAGTTACTCTCCTTGATAATGCTTTATGCCCCTGAAAGACCTCTTCGTTCAAGAGAGCTGCTACTTGCTCCTTATCATAGAACCAACTATGGGTCTCAGGAAGTTATTACTAGGTGCATTATTAAATTTAATTATTTCAATGATTTCGTTGACTTCTCTTTATGTAGATCAAGTTTCAAATCCAAAATCACGTACCTGGAGAATATATCTTTCAATTGATTATATTGAATTTGTTGTTTAAATGAATTATTGAATTTTGTAATATATTATATTAATATATAATAATATTATATTCTAGTCTGTAGGGTTATTGTATTGATCTGTAGACTGAATGAATGACTAAATAAAGATCAGTAGCGTTGTTACCCACATCCATTTCCATAGTCTCAGCGCAAGCCGCTTCAGTGGTACCGTTACAAGTACCGGTAGCATCTGCATTTAGACACTTTTGAACATTTTTGTTATAACTGTACCTTCTTCCTCCAAATTGAGGTTAGCCGCTTCGCCACATGGTTTCCGCTGTAAAATCCGCTTCTCTGAAGCAACCCGTCATTGATACGACCAGAACTCATCTCGTAAAGAAACCTCGTCACGTCCTCCTCAATTCCCTTCAGCCTTGTTGATACCTCCTCAGGAGTTCTCTCCACCCCGTACATGTGCCGTTTTCCGTTGCTTTTCGCGTCCAGGCAGTCCTTAACATCCTTCTTGAAGACCAAAGTCTTGCACCCGGGGGAGGGTGCCCTTAATCTCGCACACCTTTCTCCATTTTTAGAAGTTCCTTGTAAATTTACCGGAGGCTTTGCCAATTTGCCTTTTCTTTGTTTTCAGGTTTTCACCACCCGTTTTAGGATTGCTGTCGGTGCGCATTAGTGCTTCTAAACAGGCTTAAAACTGCTCCTCTCCAGGGACGGAAGTCACCACTCAAGGCACAGGAATAGAAAATTCAGGACTTGTCCGCCCTAAAGAACGGCACCGGAACGGTTACACAAACTGCTACGCACAACAACCTGACCAGAGCACCCTGAATACGTCCACACTCCTTGACAGTCCAAGCCAAACCCCTCAATTCGGATATTGGAATGCTTGGAAGTAGTTATATCAGGCTTTCTTAGGGTAATCCCTTGTTACATTTCCTACTGGGTATATCGTCCAATAACCAGCACTATCAATTATAGCCTGACATCTTTTAGGAATGCTGGCAATAAGGTTTTCCCCCTATTTACTTGATTGAGATCGCTATTTCTTCGGCAAAGTTGCTTCACTGTACAAGCGACCAGACATTTTCTATGGGATTTGTGTCCGGAAAATTTGCTGGTCAACTTAACGTTATTATTCCATTTTCAGATTTCCACTGGGTGCATAAGCGGTTGCGATATTTCGTGTCATTATCATGGGTTTTTGCATAGTAGAGCGGAACTTGACGTCCATCTCGTGTAAAAGGTTTCTTATTGTATTGAGAGCACTATCTATTCCCTTTTTACGAAACGCAAGTTGTGCTTGCTGCAGCTTCGGGCTGGGATAACGTTGAAGAAGGCTTACTATCACCTTATCTTCCTTCGCCGTAGTTGCCCGAGATATTCCTCGTTGTGGAAAATCGTCAAAGTTGTGCGCCCACTTCTAACAAAACTTTCGGAATTTTTCATATAACGCGCAGCTTGTGTGACAAAGAAACACTGCTTCAAAACGCTTCAAGTACTTCGCATTCATTTAACACTTTGGCTGCCAGTTGAAAACTGTGATAATAGCATTACGGATTTTTCACACTACACTACGCTTTCGCCAACATCTCCCACGACAAAATTGTTGTTTTTTGACGAATTTAAGATTTCGAGTCCAATTTCGAGCTTAGCAGATTTTAGCGCATCTTATTTCGATGTGTTCTCTCCAGAGAAATATTTAACGTAGGTACGCTAGACCTCAATGTACTCATCTGGATCCTCTTTTGTTCTTCATTTACATAAATGATGTGTCTTTGTTCCTGTCCAATTTCAAAATTCGCTATTATGCCAATGATTCAAAATCTTTCGCTTTACGTCTAGTGAGCAGGATTTTTTTAAATTCTAACCTTGATGCTTTTCATAAATTAACTTACTATCAAATATTGACAATGAACTTATGGGCTTCTCGTGTAAAAAAATCACTTTTCCATATACCATTAACAAATGCTCACTTCACACGCTTGGCAGAACGAAAGATCCGGGAGCCTGGTTAAACAGCCTCTTTAAATTTGAGGATTTAATCAATGTCATTGTCCGTTAAGCTGGAGCTACCATAGGCTTTATCCAGCGGTGGTCTAAGGAGTTGAACGATTCTTACTCTTTATTGTATTTTTGCCAGACCAATACTTGAGTACGCAATGCTTCCCATCCATTAGAACACACATTAACTATTTGGAGGCACTACAATGTTATGCATCTTTAATGCTACTTTACAAATATTGATAATATTTTTTTGGTTTCCGTAATTTTTGTGTAGAATCCGATTGTTGATAAATCAGAAAAAAAAAAAAACGGGCAAGTGCGAGTCGGACTCGCGCACCGAGGGTTCCGTAAAATATTTTTATTATATGATGTAACTAAAAATTTACGGTTTTCGCAATTTTTCCTTTATCGTTGCTTCGTACCAAATATTAAGATTCTGAGTTCACGGGAAGTACCCTATATGTTTTGATTCCCTTTCGAGTGTCGAAAATTTGCGACATAAACGGCTGTATCTTTTGATTGCGTTGGCTTAGAAGTTTGATTTTTTCACAGCTCCAAGGGACAGTAGACCTGAGTATTATAAATTCCAGCTTGATACTTCCACGCGTTCCTGAGAAAAAGGTCTTGACAGACAGACAGACGGACGGACGGACAGACAACAAAGTGATCCTATAAGGGTTCCGTTTTTTCCTTTCGAGGTACGGAACCCTAAAAATATTTACATTAGTAAACTGGTGCTATTTTCTTCATACAACTTGCCTCAGTTCAGGTGTTTTATTGTAATAGAGGTGATAATGTTAAACATGTTTAATGGTATAATGCTCATATGCTAAGACCTAAGTGTCACCATTTATGTAATGTAAACTTTTATTAATTAGCTTGTAATGAAACAAATGAGATCTAATCATAAGCAAGTTTGGTTAAGCTTTATATAATTTTTTTATTATTGTGGAGTAGTAAGCCTTCAAAACTAAAAAGTTGCTTTTTTGGAATAACTTCTTCGAAAAATAGCGGCGTTATCGAGTTAATAAACTCTAAGTTTCTGGCAATAATCATTTTGGTTTTACCTTTCGTATTTTCTAATTACATTTCTAAGTAAATATGTTTCATGATTCAGCTAAGGCCCTACTGCATTTATATTTTCTAAACATCAATAATTTTATGCAATTTGAGGTTGGTTGGAACCGAAACAGTTTTTAGAGAAATGAGATTAAGTTTACCAGTTCTAGACTAAAAATATATTGTTAACTCCCGGACAAAATGGATTGTCTTGACTAATTCTTTGTCTCAACAAAGGCATTTGCCTTATCTGGTGCATCCTTTCCCGAAGCTCCATTATGTAAATTATTTCATATTTCCCAATTAGTATACGTATGTTATACAATTAATTCACCTATTTGAACTTTCCAAGCACACAAGGATCAATTTTATATTACGTTTATCTTTCACGATAAGAAGTGGCAAGTGTTAAATATATGTATGTATCTAATAAACAAATTGTACAGTATGTAACGTAATCGTACGTCGTACAAAGGAGAAGGTCAAAATTCTATGCAAATGTGGCTCAATTTTTTTTTTCGTAAAACAAAATTCAAAAAACATTTTTCCATCTATCATTAATTTTCAATCGATTTGGCCCTAAACGGAATGTTCGTAAAACTACAAGGGAACTCTCAAATCCAAAAGAATTTCTTTTTCATTATATGTAATAACTAATAAGTATTGCTTCTTTAGAAAGTTTACGGGATGCAAGAGCGGGGGTAGCAGGCGGCGGATAAAATCGATTGAAAATTAATGATAGATGTTGGAAAATTTTTTTTTTTAATTTTTTTGAGGACAAAAAAAAAGGCTCACATTTGCATAGAATCTAGCCCTCCTCCTTTTTTACTGGATAAAACTAATCTACCCGCAATATTTCTACGTATTCGGTAGCTGCGTAGATAAGGTATCTTTCGTCCGGTGCAAGTACCTGAAGAAATTACTGTGGCGATTATCCTGAAGTCTCATCATATCAGCAAAGACTGATCTATTTTTACTTTACCTTGTAAAGAATTCACGTTCGTGCGTTGGCTTACATAAGTGAGGCTTAATCCCCCGCAATAGATCTTCTGGGATAATTTCTGTCACTCACTGTACGTTGTTGAATGAAACCCCTTAATTGTGCAGGCTGAGTCACTTTCTGAGCACTATGAGCATATGGGGATGATCGGTAATAATGGCTGCTCGACAGTTTTATACTTCTTCTACCAGTAATTTTCTAATTGGAAAGGATTACACTTCGCTTCAAAAAGACAATATCCAGCAAACTGAATTTCACACCCTCGCGGGGCGGCCTGCCAAGCCGAACCAAAAATCTCAGCCACTGTGCGCTTTGCTCACGTTCAGAGCAGGCATCTGGCGCGTACCTTTCTTATCACAAAGACTGTATCAAGACGTGATCGCATCAAAATAAGTCTCTTCGTCTCTGGAGAACTAATATATAACTTAAACGAATCTTAGAGAATTTTTAGTGTCTTCTTAGACCCCAAGGGAGGTATATCTAAAGCGCCGAAATTCAGCACTAACTGTGGACTGTGAGGCGAAGGGAAGAAGATACTCAGATACCCGGTCCAAATTATTCCATTACATGAAAATTATTAAAATTGCCATACTTCTGGATCTAGTGGAAATCGAAGATTGGAGCTGAGCTGAACAGCACCCTGGAGATCTCCACTTTACCTTTGGATTCCTTCTTATCTAGAGCACCCTCGGTGTCTGGTGATCCGCTGGAGATGCGAGTGCTGGATATTCATAGTTTTGCACTTTCAATGGGATTTTATTGAAAAATTGCTTTTAATAAGAAAAACGACGTTTAATTTCAAGTGCTCGGTAGTCCACTTGGAGCGGTGAAATTTGATTCTGTACGGTAGTGGTCGCTTTGTGTTTGCATTCGCTTTAAGTTGAAGTCTCGGTTGTGTTTTTGTCCCCGCGCAGGAAACTCGGCGGGTGGCAAAGGCGTCTTAAAGACGTACTGAGAGAAAGTGAAAATTTCTGGCAAGGAATTTGGATACTTTATAATAAGTGATAGTGGGTGATCAAGCGCAGAAAATTTGAAGTTCGTCAGCAGAGTGTCTTCCGGTTGCTGCCGAAGTTCAGGCCGCAAATATGGGTGAAGAAATCGCAACAGATACAAACGAAAAGGCGGAGCTGACGAGATTTGGTAAATTCTGCCACAAACATGGCATCAACTCAAATCTGATTATGCTGAAGATTACTCTGTTCGTCATGTACGGAGGTAAGTTGAGCCCGTCCGACTCCCTCTTCCTCCCTTTCTGGTCTATATCAAAATGACGTCGTCTTGCGCTCGCCGTTTTCTATGTTTTCATCCGGAAGTGCCCAATTAACGCGATTTTCACTGAAGCCAACACGAATTTCATTAGTAAAGACAAAAGTCTAGAGGTGGTACATGTGTTCTTAGCTCTGGGCCGGCGGCCCGAGAATACCACAAGCGGTATAGACTATTTACGCGAATTTGTAATGCGCGGCTACCCTGTGGCGCATATACCGTTATATAAGGAAACTGTAATTATGGCATAACCTTGTCTATTTCTGATGGTTACATTATCCGCTAATTGGAATATACACAGCAAGGCTCGGCGTGTGTTTCAAAACAATAAATAGCCGGCAATTGGATTCTCTGGCTCGCTGGTGACAGCTTTTCCTTTCCAATTAAAAAATTACTGATCCTTCGGAGATGGGTCATCTTTTAAGATAGTAAGATAATCCGACGGCGAAGCTCTTTTCAGTTTTTTTTTAAATGAGGAGTGGTATTTTTATTTCATTGCAATGTAGGTAAAATCCGATTATTACTTTTACAAAATGCCCGCCAAATGTCAAGTCTGTCTCTACGACTGTGTACTTTTGACGAAATTTTTTAAACATTCCAAACATCATGAATGGTATTCGTTACCGTACTATGGTAAATAAGTTCTTGTGGTCTCATTCGATGGATATGCATTTTAATAGTGGGATTTGAAATTCCAAGTCTAAGTGACCTATGGACAAGGCAAAACACCAATATGAGTGGTGAGATTGAGCCGCATTTGTGCGAAATTTTATAAAAAGAACACAGATATTTTACGGACATTTTGTTAAAAGTAAAAAACAATTGTCTACTTTCACTAAAAAAGAAGAATTTTATTTTGAAAATTATAATGTGCGTTTTCGATAGTATATCCCTTATATCCTAAACCCAATCAAATGCGTATCGATAATTTACGTTTTTAGCGAACTTTAAAAAAAGGCAGTTCGCTCTGGATGTTCGCAAGGATGTGTATGGATATTTATGTTGGCAATTTTCTTGGGCACGACTAAACCGATTGACATGAAACTTTATGCATAAAATCTGAATGAACCGAGGAAGATTCTAAAGAATACTAAAGTTTTGAATAAATGAACGATGGTTGAGAATTTCACGTGGGCTAGCTATTTTATTTGATAGTGATTTTGCCGAGAAGAGATGTGGAAGTGTCACAGACGGGCTCTGGTCTTAGGAAAGGCGAATTCGCCGCTTATTTTGCTAGATTATCTCGTTGCTTGTATGCTCTTCTTTCTTGGATCCCAGAGCATATCTCTGTTATTTCTTGCCAGGGTTTTGATAGATTGTAAACATTTTTTGAGTTAATGCAGAAGGACTTAATTACTTTAACAGCTGGTTGACTATCCGAGATGATGAAGTAAACAGTGACATTTAGGGCCATAAGTGCCAAGTCACAACTTCTCTCTCTATTAAACTATAAGAACGCGACACTGTTTTGCCATTTCTAATGGGCTTCAAATGGCCGTCATAAATTTGCAAGGTGTGGATATATTCGTTATTCCAATATCAGATTCCAGGTGGATTTTCTCTAGAATATCGAGATCAGCAGATATGTAGATCTGGCTTGAATACTATTGTCAGTTGTCACCTGTAAACTCTCAATAATGCAAAGGTGGGAGAATTAATTTCCTATGGCTATACACAAAGTTTCCTTGTAGTGGATTTACTTACAGGTATCCCTCCTATAACACGGTTTCCTACAACATGGTTTCGTTCTTACACGATAAGAAAATTGCGAAAACCTTTGTATAACACTGTATTTCTACAGTACTATTTAACATGGTTTTTGTTGAACACATTTAACCCTTTTACTACCTTAGTGCCGATATATCGACTTTGATATTTTTGCGAGAAATACCTTGATCTTATATATCCGTTCTTTATTATTTATTTATTTAATATTTATAATAATTTAATATTAAAAACCTGAACATATTTCTTTTTTTTTTAATGAAAATATGTTTATTTTAATAAATATCTTTCAGGTAATAAGAGGGTTAAAAATTAGATTACCTTAAAATAATTACGGGAAATGTATTGAGTCTCTCCTACCTACATTTTATATGATCGATAGCACAAGGGGTACAAAATTAAAAAGAATTGGTTTTTAAGAGAACGATATGCAAACGATACTAGCACCGTGGAGACAAATAAAAGGCGTGGTGCTGATTTCAGTTTTCGAGGGGGCATTTTTTCGATTATTCTTTGCCACACCTTTTAGAAATTTGCTGCATTTGTGCACTGCACGTCTATCACAAAACTCATCGCTTACTTATACAAATAGGATTTCACTACAATGGGTCCAGCTCCGTTGCCCTTCCTGTATTTATTTGAAATAAATTGCAAACTATGGGAATATATTACATTTATATATAATAATATATATTTAATAAAAATTAAGTTGCTTATATGGAATTGAAAAAAAAAAAATTATTTGTTTTTAATAAGTTTTCGGAACGTAACCTCCCTTTTTCTACTGGCTCTGAACGTCATATAACACGGTTTCACACAATATGGCGTTTTCTCAGAACCCATATACCTACTGTGTTATAGGAGGGATACCTATAAAAATGTTTTTCTTTTTTCTGGACACAGGAACAAAAATGAATGAAAGAGAGAATTCCCAACAAATCAAAATAGCCTTGGGGGTATTGTAGTTTTAAGGTTTATCTGCTATTATAAACTCGTCTGATAAATCTTATATTATTTATTGAAAAGTTGTCTCCACTAAACACACCACGGGTCACTATGCCGTTTCAAAGGGAATATCTGAGATCAAGACAATCCAGCCATTTTCAAATAGGTTTGTTCAATCAATTAATGCGGATATTTGAGTTTCTGCAGTGTGCTTTACTATCATAAGTTCAATCATAACAACTATACTGAGAAAAATAGTGTTACTTTAATTTCAAAAAGTGCGCCCTTGTTTTAAGTAACAGTAATTTTCCTAGATTTTGAGAAAACTAATTCTTACATGTAAATATTTTTTCAAATTTTTTCCAAAATTTAAAAAAAGATCAGTCTTTAAAATGATGAAATTTCCTTTTAAATAATAAGTAATTATTTAATTTACGTTCCTTTACAACAAATTTGGCACACTTCACTCATCTCGCTCGTTCGTAAATTTCATAATAACATAAATTTCTTGGCAGATTTTAGGGAGTGCTATTAAATACGATGAAGCAATACGCAGAATCAAGTACGTATTTAGTTTGCGTAGCTAGCTTATTATGGTTATAATGATGAGTTTAGATACAATACTCCAAACGAGCTTATTCGATTCGGTTGGTTTACCATGTTCAAATAAATGAAAAGTTTTTTGTTTTTAGCTTATCGAGCTTTTGGTTCGTACAAAAAAATTAATCTTGTTGATTTTCGTTCAACTAAATGCACTACGAAAATTAACTTAATTCATTTGTTCACATGATCATAACCAAAAATAACCGTGAAATATTTTTATTAAGTTATTATTTGTAGAATTTAGTTATGGGAACAAAATTGTATTATATTGTATTTTAAATCAATGATGATTACTATTTTTTACGAATTATTATTATTATTTATCTTACGTTAATATTAAATTTGTCTCTATTTTTACCCAAGCATTATGATTGGTTAACCAATATTATTTGTGTAAATTTCCACACATTAAATAAGTTACTTTATTATATTTTAAACAAATACTTTATTATATTGCGGAAAATTAAAAGATATTAGCCAATAACTTTGTTATAATTAACTTAACACATAACTTTTTAAATGTGTACCTATGTGTAATCAAAGTAAATATGAATACATTCTAAATATAGGAAAGCCAACTAACCTCCATGCAATTTTTTTTTTTCGAAATACCATATGTCTTAATTCAATCATCATTTCAATTTGTGACTCAAAACTACAAAAGCGAATAACGAACCCCACGTGTAAGACAAAATCACACCTACTTATTCTTATGCAATTAAACTCCGAAACCTAATAAAATTACTAAAGTGCTTGTGTGGCTTATCTATCGTCCCTTTGTGTTGTCGTACTGCATTACTAAATAACGCTACATTGGTATGGGCAGCGTCAAATTCAACTACACTAAGCTGATTTAAATACGTATTAGCTAATAAATGTGTACCTTTAAGATAGTGAGGAGATACATAATCACAGTTGCATTTCCGTTTGTGCTGTCGTGGACATGGCGCAATAATTCGTTCTTCACTTCTCTGCCTCAGCCACTCATGTCAATTTACTTCTAAATTGAAGGGTGAATGAAAAGATCGCCACGAATACGAGCGCCTCTGTATAAAGTCACACACTATCACCCGCAAATCTGTGAAGTGTTATTACCTTAGAAATCATTTTACAACGGATCTATTGATTAAAATTTTGATGAACGAAAGAAAACAAGTGCAAATATAAAACAGAGACTTGAAAATGATTTTGGTTTTGCAAATAATGTAAAAAAGAAACATAAGTTCAAAGAGAAAAATAGACACTCAATATACATATTATATTATTATATAGTTTAACATCAAAACACCAATACTAGATTTTGTTCAAACACTTCCATTAAAAATTCTTACAGAACTGTATTAAAGTGTTAAAGTTGAATTAGAAGTAGCAGCTCAAAATATCTTTATTTTTTAAAGCCCAGCATGTTTTAACCGTTTTATTTCGAAAGATAAGATCGGATATAAGGATAGCTCTTACTTGTGTAAAGAAAATAACACATTTAAAAAACACATATAGGGCTTTACAGAAGCACCGCAAAAACTTTCTAAAATTACAAACCGCGTGATATGGCGTGTCGAGAAATTTGCATTGACGCTTATGGCGGGTCTGTGTCAGTGATTTTTCGGTTCTCCGGATTCGAGTTTTCCTCCATCTGTCAAACAGCTGTTGCAAGGTACTCTAGAGAATGAGTTTTTCGTAAAGTTCTTTTCGCACATAATTTTGAAACTCTACATTATATCTGAATAAAAATTGGCCTATATCTTAGGCGTAATTAAGCAACAAACAAACAAAGTGACATTCCATATATAATATAGCGATTCGAAAGCAGCGGTCAAGAAATAACATTTGTACTCATTTTCATTAAAATCTGTTGCCATATTGCCCTTTTTCCTAATTTCCATAAGAATCTTGGTTTTTTAATTTAATTTAATTTAATTTCAGTCTTCCGTGTAAACTGAGCTGAAATTAAATTAAATTAAATTAAATGATGATACATAAGAATTTTACTGTTCTTTTTTGTACCAATATATATATATATATACGAAGTTAATCAAATAAAATAAAATAACAATAAACTTAAAACTAATTATAACACTAAATACTTAAATAAACAACAAATAAATCTGAAAACAATAATAAACTAATAATAAGTACGAGAAATAGTGAAAAAGGATAAAATAAAAATTAGATAAAAAAAATAAAATACATAAAAATTAATAAAATAAATAAAACTAGGAGCAAAATTGGCAAGCTCATTAAAATGAAAGAAAAACAGATAAAATTAAAACTTCCCACGTATCAGTGCCATTCAAATGCTCAAGGAGCATCCTCCTGAAACCATCATGACTACGAGCTCCCTTAAGTGCCTCAGGCAACGCATTCCAAATATTAATAGTGTGAACCAACAAACAACGTTCGCTTTGTAAGCAATTGTTATCTGGTAGAAGTAGATTAGTTACAGGAGATGATTTATTTATTTATTTAATTATTTATTTATTTATTTATTCAATTTCATCAATAACTGATTACTTACAAGAAAAAAAGAAAAGTAAATTGAAGAGAAAAGACAAAATCGTGTAGTAATGGAATTACAAAAGTCTGTTCTTAACACTAATTTTCGATAAGTTCAAATCGAAGTTATCAAACTTATTATTGAAACAATGAGACATCGATGTGATAGGCTCATTGTATCCATAATTAGTGCAGTGTTGGGGGATGTTTAAAAAATGTCTAGTTCTCAAGGAGCGAGAGGGTACCGATACATTAAAGGAAGACAGCAACCTCGAGGAGTCGATGTTGCCTTGTAGGCACTCCATAACGAACACAGTTTTGAAGATGTTGCGCCGAGATTCTAAAGAATCGAGATTAATGAGCCTGAGGCGATGTACATACACCCATGGACAACTAATTAGAAACACATATATGATGTTGAATTGAGTTGGAAATTCTCAATGTTCTTGTTTTATATGTACAAAAAGGAGCTAAATTAACATTCTCTGATTTACAATGTATTAAAACTTATAGTGAAATTTCAATTGTTTTTTTGAACATTTTGAATACAATGCCATAATATTTCCAATACATAAATTTCGCCGGACAACTAATTAGAAACACTCGTTTTGGATGGAATAAAAATTGTTTTTTTTTCCAATATTTCGTAGGAAAACCTGTTTGTAATATTATATCTTCGCACCTCTTCTTTATTGAAAGTATAAGTCGGCTACATCTCTTCACAGGTATATTTTCCCATGCTAATTTAATTTCAATAAAAAGTTCGTCAACATTTTTGAAGTTTTTTGAAGAAACTGATTTCTGTACGTCGCCCCACAGGTATTCAATAGGATTGAGGTTCGCATTTGATGCAGGCCACTCCAGCACACTAATAAAGTTGGCTTGAAAAGAGTTGTTGGTATGCTTTGCTGTGTGCTTAGGATCGTTGTCCTGTTGGAATGTTTAGATCATAGGCAAATTTCCCTCAGCACATGACAACATTACGTTTTCAAGTATGTCGAGGTACTTGTCCTTCATCAGGGTGCCTTCTATGCTATGAATGGGATCAATTCCATACCAGAAGAAGCAGCCCAACACGTTAATCGATCATCCGCCATACTTTACAACAAGAGTAGTATACCTCGAATCAAATGCAGCGGCTTTATGTCGACGAACAGACCTTCTACCGTCTGGACCCGTTCTGTTAAATTTTATTTCGTCGCTCCCTAATACATATTTTCATTGGTTTGTTGTCCAGGCCAAATGAGGCTTATCAAAATTCAATCCTTTTTTTTCGGTTGCTTGCAGACACTAATGGATTCTTCCGTGAAACTCTGCCGTGCAACCCAGCCTCAGCCAAACACATTCTAACGGTTCTCGCTGAAACTGCTTTTACGTTATCACCGAAAATGTTGCGGTAGATGTTAGTAGAATTCTTTCTAGTGTCCTTTTTCGTTTCTCTGATGATGATGATGAACAGATCAACAGTTAGCTCAGACATTTTCCGGGATCTTAGAACAATTTCTATTGTTCCGTGTACTTGGAAATGTTTTACTACTCCATAAACAAGTTTTACAGAGCATATCAATTGGTTTGCAATTTGGCAATAAGACGTTTTTGCTTACCAAAGACTCACTACTTCCATGTGCCTGCATATTTTTGAAGTCTAAGTATTAATAACACGTTTTATGGTACTTTATTGCAGTCAAAAGTTGCTTTTTCCCCACTAAATCAGTCGTTTTTCGAAAAAAAATGACGTGGAAAAGGTATTTATTTACATAATATTGCACAAAAACAATAATAATAACTTTTTTTTCACTTTGTTTTTGGTTGGATCGTGTCGGACGACTCAAAATACGTCTAGAAAAGTTGGTCTCGATGAGAATTGACCACCCCTTCGATAAAAATTAGGGCCTCGAACTTACCGTAAATGTTTTTGTTATTCAGGCATTAATGGGTTAAAGAAACAATATGAGTTCACTAAAAATCAATTTCTACCCCTTCCTATTTTCATTTCCACATTACGAAGTTTCATTTCTTCCGCGCGGAGGGACTCCACGCACTATTTTTTTGAGCTAAGATTGTTATAACAGGTGGTCCTGTAGGCGTTTTCGCTGGAAAGTTTTTTGACTTTTCGAAAACAAAATCTCGCACATGTACCCCAGAAGGCCAAAAATCAGGTACCATAAGTTTAGGAAGCATATGGTCCGAAGCACCCACTTTAAATTATACGAATTTAAGTGAGGACAAATCAACGTCAACCTTTGCAAATCAACGTCGTTTGCAGATAACCATATCAGCTGAAAGATTAGCATTTGAGGCCACATAAGCTTTAATGCAATCTTCTGATGTATGGGTATGAATGCGTGAAACATGAACCCATTTATCCCTATTTACAACACCAAAGCCTTTCTTTTTGAGCGTTGCCTGCGCTGAATAAATGATCATTTGCCGTCACCCACAGCACTAGCAGGAGCACTCTATACATTAACAAGATCACCGGATTGAGGTAGGTCAAGGATGGGTGACGCTAGGCTCGTCGAAGAATGACCGATTGGTGCAGCGCTATTGTTCATATTAGGCTTAGAGCAATCAAATGCACAGTCTCAAACGAACAGCTGACCCTTTCGGATGAGAAACTGCCTGCGATCCGCGCGATCTTCAGATATTTTAGATATTTTAAAAAATTTTTTCAAAATATCGATAATAAAGTTTGTTAAGAACACGGGAAATATAGATTGGAATTCAATTTTCAAAGACAGGAAGTGTTTTCCCGACAAAAATTACGAACAAATCCGCCCGTTAAAGTGGCACTGTGCGGTGACAAGTGAACATTAAAGGTGACTAAAACTAAAGATAGGAGCATGCAAAAATTAAGGCATGCCTCCATCGAAAAACAAGGCAGTGAAAACACCCATCAAGAAGCCTAGTGCACCTAAAAACATTATTACACTTTTGAGCCAAGCAGGAACATCGGCAGCCACAACATCACGCTCACCAGGAGCACTACAAACGGCCACACCGGCGGTAGCAGCAACACTGACACCAGCTGAAGCTGGGATAGGTCATGACGCCAGCAAGACCGCTCTATCCACAGCCCAACTAGCATCCCCATCAGCTGAGCTACGATCGCTCAAAGGAAAAAAAGTTATCAGACGCAAATGCCTGAAAAGAAAGCCAACCAGGCCTACTAGGATTCAGCCGAAGCGGGCCACAGCTAAATCCAAGGCAAGCCCAACGCCTGAAACCATGGAGATGGAAGAACATCCGCAAAACTCGAGAGAGACCACATACAGCGGGGTCAATAACCCATACAGCCCGCTAGCGACGCAAATTGAGGACGACAGCCAGCTGAGTGAACTCATCAATAGCCTAAAGGTCAAGAGAAGCAACCAGAAAGCCCAGCTCGCAAGTCAACTGCAGCACAACGGAGAACAGCAGCAGCATTACCAGCAACAACAAATGCAACCGCAACAGGAGCGACAGCAACGGCAGACGCAATCACAGCAGCATCAGCAAGTTAAAAATAACGAATATATAAATAATGTACACAAGAAAAAGGTAAGAATACCCCCAATAAATATGAGGCTCTGTCCGCTGCGGAAACAGAATTCTATTCCTATACAGCAAAATGCGAGAAGGTCCATTCAATGCTCTTAAAAGGAATGGACCCCCAAACTGAACCGGAGCATCTGCTGGCGGAACTGAAAAAATATGAAAACGAAGAATTAAAATTTCACGCGGTCAAAAGGTTCTCGACTTCCGCCTCCAGAAACAAGCAGAGGAACCTCCCATTTTTTATAGTACAGGTTACCCCTCCTAGCCGCATTGAAAAACTGCACGAAATAAAACACGTAAACTACCACGTAGTTACATGGGAACGCATAAAAAAAACAAACAGCATTCTACAATGCATGCGTTGCCAACGCTTCGGGCACGCCGCGGCTAACTGCCACATGGCGTTTAGATGTGTAAAATGCTGTAACGAGCATAAGCCAGGAATGTGCCCACTAGGAAAAGACCATACTCAGGACCGCAGCAGACTCTACTGCGTCCTGTGTAAACAATCTGGACACCCAGCCAATTATAAGGGATGCCCAAAACATAAAGAATTACGTGACAAAATTCTGGCTCGGAAACAGCAAATTGAGGATATAAGAAATCAGAAGAACAGGATGGTAAACAACTATGTATCTCCCACCATTTCTTCAAATGGCTTCAAAACAACGCGATCAGGCACATCAACTAATCCCCCAAGAAGTAACAAGGCCCACAAAAGACCCTGACTTAAAAGCAATGCTTCTTACCATCCAGGGACAGATTGCCCAGTTAACCAAGCAGCTAAACGATCAAGCTGAAAGAGTTGATTTGATCTACTCGGTGCTGTTTCCGAGCTCGAGCACCCCATAGACCATACCGGCTACGTTAAACGAAGGACAGGCTCTCAAGGTCATATCCTTGAATGTAAACTCCCTCATAAGAACAGAGAGAAGGGCAAATTTGCTGCACTTATTGAGGCAAGAAAATCCCGATGTACTCCTGGCATGCGAAACAAAGCTAACCCAGAGAAACAAATTGGATTACAGGGGATATGATATAATCAGGCGCGACCGCCCGAATTCCACCCGTGGCGGAGGAGTCGCCATCATCATGAAAAAGGGTATAAATCACAAAGTGATGCACTGCAAAGAGATCTCCAAATTTAAAGTTATAGAGGCATGTATCATATATGTACCCCTGCGCAGCAGCAGGAGGCTATATATAGTGGCTATATATGCCCCACATTCTTCCGAACAAACCACATTCATTACAGAATTAGAGATATTGTTCCGAGTGCTCCAGCTAGGATCAGGATCAAATTACTTTATTCTGGCTGGAGATTTCAATGCTAAACACACAGCTTGGAATAATCAATTTTCCAACACCAGAGGCAACTTGCTTAACACCTGGTGGGTTAATAACAGAATTGCTAACAAAACTAACATCCTAACTACGCACACTCCATCATTTCCCTCTGGAAACTCATATATCGACCTCTGCTTGAGCGATAGCAGATTACTTGTAGATAAAGTTAACGAAAGCGAGCACAATTGCTTGAGAGCAGTGTACTATGACAGCGACCACAACGGACTTTACATAACAGCACAAATCCCAAATGAGAACATAGAACTGACAGAGTACATCCAGACTAGCACCTACAACTTTAAGAAAGCGGACTGGTCACGCTTCACCAAATCCATGCGCAGAGCTATACTCACTAACATCGAAACACCCCCAACTAACAGAAACCTGGACAATACAGAAATCGACATGTATTTACACGAAATGGACGAAATCACAAAACGAACAATGGAACAAGTAATACCGCGCACTGTTCCAACTGACAATTTGGACTGTTACAGGACTAGGACAATAGACAACCTATACCGACACAAAAGTAGACTGCTCACAAGACTTAAAAATCTACACAGAAATAACGTGAACAGGCACGAACAAGAAGTCACAACTTTAAAAGCAATGCTTAAAAATCTCCAACAATTAATAAAAATAAATTATAATAATGCCATAAATCTGTACTGGAATAAAAAAATTCGGTCTATAAAATCCAATAGTTCGAGCATGTTCCCACAGATAAATCAAATATTTAGGAGAAAAGATGCCAATAAAATTGAAAAGTTGTGCCTTCCGAAGACGACTATTAATAAAGAAATCGTTCAAGCAGCTGGTCTAGACCCAGACGAGGTCACTATTGATGACGAGTTTCTGATAGAGGACGAACAGGCAAAGGTGAACCTAATGGGTGCATTTTACCAGAACGTGCACTCACTGAACACGAGTACAAGGCCAAACCGCGAGCTAGAGAACAGGGCTCACCTTGGCCTCACCCTCCTCCGCGATGAAATAGAGACGTGGAATTCTGAGAAACGCACTGTTACTGAATTCAGTTATGAAAACCCGTCGAACAGAATCGCACATGGAGCTCCGTCCATGCTCGTCTCCAAGGAGAAACTTGCCGTTCTCTTCAGAACACTCAACACCAAAAAGTCATCGGGGGTTGATGGAATACCAAACGTAGTATTAAAACATATGCCTCTGGTGGCAATAAACATCTACACCATTCTGTTTAACAATGCTCTGAATAACGCACATTATCCAGAGCGTTGGAAGACAGCAGTGGTACACCCAATTCCAAAAAAAGGAAAAGATAAAACTAGACCTCCAAATCTTCGTGCAATTAGTTTGCTACCTAATATTAGCAAACTATTCGAGAAAGTAGTCTACAAATCATTACTAGAGTGGTGTGAAGAGAAGAATATTATACCAGAGAACCAGTTTGGATTTAAGGCGAGGCACGACACAATTCATGCCGCGTCAAAACTGGTCTCTGACATTCAGTGGAACAGAAGCAAGGGACAATGTACTGGCGCATGTCTCGTCGACTTCGAAAAGGCCTTCGACACCGTATGGCTAGAAGGACTCATCCATAAATTAATCACATACGGAATGAGGAGACCCCTGCTATACATCACTTACAACATGATTACGGGAAAGAAGTTTCTAGTCAAAAGTGGAAACTACATTTCTAATAGACCCTTTGATATTAAAAACGGACTACAACAAGGTGCAGTAAATTCCCCTTTGCTATTCAATATATATATACCAGTGACCTTGTTAGCCACCTCCAGAACTCAATAGCGTATGCCGATGATCTAATGGTGTACAGGACAAGTCCGAAGGTAAAAATTATCCAACAGCTCTTGCAACGAGACCTCGAATCAATCGAAAGATATTGCGACAATTGGAAGCTGAAAATAAACTATAACAAATGCGAAGTCATCCTGTTTAGAACGCCTCTCATGAGAGCCTCAAGGGATGTTAGGAAAAATTGGAGGAACCTACAGATATTGAGTCATACCGGACAGCCAATACAGCAAAAGACCGAAGTGAAATACCTCGGGATATGGCTAGACAAATGCCTAATCTTTGACACACAGGTCGACAGTCTAATTAAAAAAGCCAACGCAGCCTACCAGATGACAAGACGGTTATTTCACAGCAAACACCTTGACCCGCGTGTCAAAATAATCTGTTATCAAACACTGGTCAGGCCTCTACTTACCTACGGGTGCCCGATATGGTTCAATATCGCACCATCCTATATGGAGCGGATCCGAAAATTCGAAAGACAATGTATACGTGCATATATCTCTAAATATCGTACACCGGATTCAGAGTTCATAAAGTACTACTCCAATGAGGTTCTTTATGATGAGGCGGGCATAAACAGAATAGACAACTTCATCATAAAATTGATTCGGAGTCGAATATTGCGAGACATGGATAATGAAAACAACCTCATTTCAGGAGCTTACTACCCAAATGAGTTGTACCACGAAAGGACTATAATAAACGGCTTCATCCCCCCAGAAGCATTCTTGTTTTTGGATAAAAAGGGAATGATACAAAATCCAGACGGGGTTCCTCTGCTTTATCACGTGCATAGGAATGCGAGAAACAAAACATTAACTAATATGGACGCAGACAGCCCCCGTCAAGAGATGCTACGGTTCAGCACAGCAATATCCAAAAGAGACAGAGAGGAAACTGTTAAGGCCTTCTCCATGTTTTGGTGGCTAAACAGAAGGGAAACAGAAACGTGAAAAAAAAAAAAAACAAAAAAAAAAAAAAATAATAATAATAAATTAAAATAACAAACACAAGCAAAATAAAAGTTAAAAGGATGAGGAAACTCTCACCAATACAAATCAAAAAAGGAAAAAAAAAGGGGGTTATTCTTCCTTTCTTTTGTATCATTTTCTGATATTAGGGTAGATAGGTTTAAATAAGTAGTGTTAGGACTAGGCTAGTAAGTAGGCGTAGAATAAGGCTAAGAAGTAGTATTAGGATTAGGCTAGACAGTAGGATTAGACAGTAGGGTTAGAATTAAGCTAGATTTAATTTAATTAAAAAAAAAAAAAAAAAAAAAAAAAAAAAAAATAATAATAATACTGTTCTAAGTTTTTCTTCTTTAGGGTAAGTTTCTTAGAATAATAAATTAAATTTAGATTTATAGTTATAGATTAAGAACCATGAAGGAGGCGGAAACGCATAAAGAATTTACAAAAAAAATCATGATTACCCTTGAGTGTCCGCGAAGGGCCATAGGGGTCACAAGAAAAACTAGATTAAGTTAAGCTTTTAATGTATTTTAGGTTTAAGCAAAATTATGTATAAGACCCAAATAAAATACACTTTGAAAACTAAAAAAAAAAAAAAAAAGCAATCAAATGCACTAACAGAAGTTTTGTTGGACACACTGGGTTTAGGTCGATGACCCTTGAGTGCAGGCGAAGTACGTTTTGCTTTTCATCCATTGCTACATCAGTTTCAATCGCAGATCTGTATTTGATAAATTCGGATTTCAATGAATTAATGTCACTAGAAACCGCGCAAATTTTTTCAAGCACAGAAGTCATGTATATGTTCATGCAAACAGCACACTTCCAGAATATGTTTGTATTTAATTCTAGAACCTTTACCGCACTATCGTCGAACGTTTATGAAAATATCTTTTACATAATATGCATAAAATCTTACGATCGTGAATATCCTTATCACACTTTCCGCAAAGATCAGGCATAGTACATAGAATGATAATCAGATTAATTGCAGGAATTAAAGACTTAGGGCAAATTAGAATACGTCTGTACTGGTCAGCTGCTAAACGACGATTATGATAACATACTTAACAAATCGAATTTGATATCATAGTTATCAAAACCAAATAACGGAAACAGTTTTGTACACAACAAAACCGCATCTACGGAGTCAAATGCTTTAGAAAAGTAGATAAATGTTAAAAAGTCATTCTACTGTCATCTAACGTAGCCCGAATATCATTAGTTATCTTAAGCAGCGGAGTTGTACTTACTATGTCAGATTGATAAGGAGTCAATACGTTATGTTTCGAAATATATGCAGTTATTTTGGGTTGGATTGGATAATAGATTTTCAAAATTGTTTGGAACATATGGGAGAATATTGATGGGACGATACACAGAAAAAATTACTGTCGAAAAACCACCTAGTATGAAGTCGGTGTCCAATATGTAGGTGAATAATCTATAAAATCAACTAAACTATTAGATGATTCACCTAAATCAGATTAGATGAATTTAAAAAGTCATATTCAACTAATTATCAAGTAAAACTGCCTACATGTTGTCGATGAGAAATCTATTTGGACGAAACTCTGAAATATTTCATTCCGTTTACCTACTATCAGTAGAAACATTACCTGCAAAGATTGGGTAATTTTAGTTCTTTCGTGAATGCCCATTTGAAGTCACCTATATTGGTAGGCGAACTTTCCACAAAGGCAGGTGGTGCGAAAAGGGAACAGAGCACTTGTCAAAAGAACAAATACAATCTTTTTGTGGAAAATACACCGACTGGTGTATGTAGTTCATTTCACGCAACGTTCACGCAGTAATAATGGGTATATCACCTATGTACTTACGTTGAAAATTTACCGACGAAAAGTAGGCAAAGGAGTTTATGCGCAAATTTTTTTCCTGTTTCTGTTTATCACTTTTAATTGCATAAGTGTGTTTTACACAAAAGTTTCACGTACTTTTGTAGAAAATTTCCCAACAAAAAATATTTGATGAGAATTACGCCGGGAATTTTCTTTCTTCCAATTTACCTTTTATTGTTGAAGAACTACGAAATTGTTCTTTTTGCGTGAATATAATTATCAAGTCCTAGAGGTAATTTGAGAAAAATTTCAACACGTTTGGTCGAAAAATAACGATCCTATCCTGGAAAAGGGAAAATTGAATTATCATACTCATGCAAAGAGAACAACTTCTTAGTTCTGCGAAAATAAAAACTAAATTCTAAGGAAAAAATTTATCCACGTAATTCCTATCCTCTACTTTTTGCCGACAAATTTTCCACAAAAAATAGATGAAATATCAATTTCTATGTGAAACACACTCATACAATTATAAATAAAAACGGCTCATCAAAAAATAAGAGCAAAAATCGAAAGAAAAAAAATTTCGGGCGTAATCTGCTTTACCTACTTTTCGTCTTCAAATTGTCGCCATAAGTAGGTGAAATATCCATTTTTGTGTAAAACACACTCATACAATTATAAGTAGCAAGTAGCAGTAGTTCAAAAATAAGAGCAAAATACGAAAGAAAATAAATACGTTTTTGTCAACTGTTCGTCGCCAAATTGTTCATAAAAGTAGGTAAAATGTCCATTTCTGTGTGAAACACACCCATACAATCATAAGTAACAAACGCAGCCTTTCAAAAATAAAAGCGATACCCACTACTGTATGGACGTATGAACTACACTTTGTTAGTAAGGAAATTTTGTTAAAAAGATTTGATAGTCATTACAATTGTTACATCACTGCAGGGTACGATAGTTGCGACGTTTTAATTAGTGCTCAAGAAATTAAATATTCACCAACTCATGAAATAGTTCTACCGAATAAAGAGAAGGT
Organism: Dysmachus trigonus; assembly: GCA_949715965.1. Classification (NCBI taxonomy): domain Eukaryota; kingdom Metazoa; phylum Arthropoda; class Insecta; order Diptera; family Asilidae; genus Dysmachus; species Dysmachus trigonus. The sequence goes on from OX454321.1 coordinate 48,732,990, forward strand.
TATTCGACCAAAACCACCTTTAGTATAAGATGTAATACTTTCCTGTAAGTATTCTTCTAAAAAAGTATATTTTTGTACTCGTGACTGGAACACACTGTATATGGGTAGTTCTACAAACTAAGGAATTTTTGGCGGCTCAGCCAAAATATGATAGAAAAATTGTTAATAACAATTTTTTTTGGATGGAATACTATTAATTACAATTGTTTCTAGATGGTCACTAAAAATAATTAAGATTCAAAATTCTTTTCTGAACAAAATTACTGTGCAAAGTGCCGAATTCTCAGGATCCTGCAGTGTCCCTCGTACAAATTTTAGTTCAAAGTGCGTCGTGATACGTTTACTTATACATTAGGGTCTTAAAAGAATCCCAAATTAATAAGTTTACTATTTTTCCTGGCTAGGTAGAACAATTACTATAGTATTTACTTCAAAAATATTAAATAAATCTTGTTTACATTTTGTCCCCACCATTTTATCTCAGTATCCTGTTCGCTGTTGAATTAGCAAATATTTACTAGACTATTTGCCTTGCGTCTTTACCATTCCGCTGAGTCGATAGTACCTACGAAAGAGATAAAGAATGTCATCTATCTATTCTCACTTAACACGTTGTTTAGTGAGCCTAGTGCGTTCGGCGAGTGAAGTGGTGTCGTAATCAGTGAAGTTCTCAGGATCCTGGTAAGATTTTTATTTACGAAATAAATAATGAATATGACTAATTCTAGCGTATTGATATGTAAGATGCTAGCGCATAGGCCTAGTTTAGGTTAATTTTTGTTGAAAGTTATAAATTGGTTTGTTTATTTTATTTTTAGACAGAAATTCTCAGGAACCTGGCCTCAGGATCCTGTCCAATTGGTACTGAGAACCATCCAGGATCCTGAGAAGATCATATTAAAAATATTGTTTCTGTGTAATAATAGTATTTTTTTACACATAAACATTAAACTACAAATAAATAATTTAATAAATAAATTGAACTTACTCTCATAATTTGTTTATATACAGTTATTTAGTTTTGGTGGTGGTCTAAGTTTAAGTTTAAATGGACATAAATCAAAAAATATTAAATTTTTTGACTGTTCCCTTTAGGATAAGCTAAAAGACACTGTACTCTAGTTATTAGACTGAATTCTGCCACCAGAATGTATAAAAAATGTCGGGCCGAAATCAGACTCGAATTCTTCCTTAGTTTGTAGAACTACCCATATACTTAATTATTTTTGAATATATGTGTTCCTTTAAAAGCACTACAGATATTGTACTTATAAATTAAGTTATGTTATTTTTAATATATATTCGATATTTCATGAATATGTAACAAATAAAAATTATTCATAAGAATATATAAACTGTAGAGGTGTAATAAACAAAAATGGAAATAAATAAATGATTTACATAATTATGTAAGTATTAATTATTCACTATTATTGAAGAAATTCCTCTTTGGCCTACAACTTATTTAGGTAGAAAATTGACTGCTTTTTCTGGGAAATTGACCTACTTTTGGTGGAAAGATTGGTTAAATTTTATCACGAATCGAATCTACCTGTATTTTATTAGAAATTTGTCTACATCTTGTAAATTTACCTACTTTGAAAAATTGTCTACATTTTGTTGGAAATTCACCTTCATCTTGTGAAATATTTATCTACACCTTGTTGTGAATTCACCTAGTTTTGGTGGAAAAATTGCCTATATTTGGTCGGAAATTCACATCTAATTTGTGAAAAAATTGTCTACTCTTTGTCGTAAATTCACCTGCTTTTGGTGGAAAAAGTACCGAAAGTTCATCCACATCTTGTCGTTAATTCACCTATTTTTGGTTGAAAAATTACCTACATTTGGTCGGCAATTCACCCATATTTTGTGGACAATTGGTCTATTATTTATCGTAAATTCACCTACTTTTGGTCGAAATATTGTCAACATTTGTTCAAAAATTCAACGATATTTTATGGAAAATTCACCCACACCTTGTTGAAAATTCACACAAGTTTTGTGAAAAATGTAACCACACTTTGTCGCCAAACGAAGATTTCAAATCAACTACTCTGAAGTAGGTGAATCACCTAGGCAGATTAGTTGGTTGAAAATCACCGACTGATTTTAGGCAGTTCATCAAAAATTTTCGTCAAAAAATCTACTTTTTTCTCTCTGTGTAGTCTTAAGGTTGTGTAGCATTTCTTGATTTGGGAACTGGTACAACTTTCACTACTGTCAGGAAAATAACACTTCGTAATACAGGCGTTAATAGTATTAATTTGTGCATAAAGGCAGTGCGATATTATTAAGAAAGGAAATTTCGGACTGACCTCATCAGGACCCATTGAATTCTCATTCCTCAAAAATGTTGACACCGCTATTTGAGAATATGGGTAATTCTTTTACAAACCGTACGGATTTTGATAAAAATTGACCGACATGTCTCCGATTTGGCTGAAACTTTTTTTACGGGTTCTATATCGAAAAATAAGAGATACGTGTCCGAGGATTTTTTTTTTGTTCCGCATATTTTCGATAATACTAGTGATCGAAAATGTGAGAATAATGAATTTTTTGGCTTGGAGACTCATTTTCAAAAATTTATAACTCTGGTTTTATTTGAGCTACAAACTTCTTTTCTTTTTCATTTTAAATCTAAAGGACTGAGTTTTGAGAAAAAAATAATTTTAATAAAAATTATTAACAAATTCATATGGTTATTAACAATTTAATTGTTTAAATCAATTTTTAACAATTGCCCCCACCTCATAGCAAGTTTTTAGTATATTTATTGTATTCTCCGTCATATTTTACATAAAAAACATGTTTTCAAAATATGGAGCCTTTATTATTACTATTTTTAAAACATTAATTTATATAGCGCGACACGTCAAAAAAACCGGTTTTTTGTTAATAAAAAGAAAATTATAGCTCGGATCAAAAAAAGTGAAATATAAAAGTTGTAGATAATAAAAAGACCTACAATTCTTGTCTCAAATACTTTTCGACATAACCGCTTTCTTCTGTACTACGACTCTAGTAATGAACCAGTTTGATATCTTTTCCATTTTCGCAGCTATTTATCCCGAGATTTTATTAGATCTTTAATTTCATTACTCCACCAAGGATTAGTATCTCAATCTAAGCATTTTGTCTTAACAGAAACATGCATATTTTAAAGTCAATAATTATATTATTGAACATTTGAATTTTATCACCCACAGAGGCAATACCTCAGATACAATCCCAATTTGTTAAAGATGCATCTTGGTTCAAGTGATCCATCTCAATTGCATTGTAATCTCTATAAGTAAAAGTAGATCAACATTAAAACCACCAGGCAAGATCCAGTGTTGGTAGGCACATGATACCTCCTCAAGGAACTGCCACATTTCTCAAGAGATATTTAGGAGGATTATAAACACAGCCCAAAAGACATGCAGCACTCATAATTTCAACAAATAGCAACTCGGTACCAGAATATTAAGAACACTTGACAAGTTGTGACGGAATATTACACGTAACATAAATAGCAAATGCACCACCACGACGATTAACACGGTATTTCAATATAAGAGAAAATTAGGTATCTCTGCTAAGGCATCTACAACAAGAATGTCAGAGTTCTGTAACATTGCCCGCACTTCGTCAATCTTTGGTGCAATACTTTTGGTATTAAAATGTATTATGCGTAGTCCACGTTTTTGATTTTTAAGTATTTTCAAAAGTTATTAGTGGGATGGAATGCGCTACTTAAGAACTCAACACTATCCAAATGTACACTATGTGCAGGCAAAATAGGTCCAGGAGGAGAGCAACTTCCGACAATACATAAGAGTAGACTTGTGAACACTTGCATAATTTATAAGTTAAGCTGATTATAATCCTAAAAAGAAACTATTAACTAAACATCTAGTTATAAAAAAACAAAATATTTTGATCCTAAAATATTCTAAAAGTGCTGCATTTAAGTATCAGCCCTTCTGTGTATTCTCCGCTGCCGCAGGAGTTACGTGGGTTTGGAATTGCAAAAAAATTCACAATATTTCGAATTTTTTTTTACGAAATTTTTGAAAGTGATTTATTGCAACTATTAGGATATAAAAGTACATCACTTAAACAAGTACTTACAGTAACTTTTTATAACTTGTTTGCAGCAGTAATTAAAATTAATTACCCGTATACCCTAAAAAAACATTTTCGACCATTTTTCATAGAATTTTTTTTTTTTTATTTTACGAGTTTCCTAACTATAATGCAACAAAATAATAAGGTACCAGTCCAGTTTGCTAAGGATCAGTTTTTTCAACACCCTTTTTACCTGGACATGTTGTACCTTTTTGGGAAGCTAATAAGATGGGCAATTGTATAAGAATAAAAAACAGGTGTATTAATTACATGATTTTCTGAGGAAAGGAGGATGGGCAAAAACGTCCTAGGAATGGCCACGAATGGCGTACGTTTTCTTCGTATACTCATCTTGTGTAGAATAATTTTGCAGAGTTTCAGTAAAATTGGCGCCGGGAGAAAAAATTATATATACAGGGTGATCCAAAAATATAGAAACAGCAAAATAACTTTCGAGGAATGCATTTTGGGGAAGAAGGGTTTAGACAACAGATTTAGGATTGTTCCCTGGCTATTCAATGGAGGCCCTAGATTTGGCCTTGACCATGACCTTCAAGGTCATTTCAAGGTCAGGTTCTTTTTTTAAATGGGGAGGCATACCCTTGGCCTTGGATCCGGAAATGGAAATACCAGAATTTCGGCATCCAAATATAACATTGACCATGGCCTTCAAGGTCATTGCAATATCAACTTGATTTTTTAAATGGGAACTCATATTTTTACTACGAAAATGGGAAGAGCAGGGAATTTTACCGTCAGATATTAGCTTGACCCCGAGGTTTTTCCATTCCAGTGGTTAAAAATATGAATTCGCACTGAAGGCCATGTTCAAGGCCAGGGACAAGGTCATCTTTGGATGCAGAGTTTTCTGGTCTCTCCATTTCTGGAGCCAAGGAAATGTCTCCCCATTTAACAAAATCTACTTGACCTCGAAATGTTCTTGAAGGCCATGGTCTACGTCAATTACAAGGTCACCACCGGACAGCCAGGCAACAACCCCACAACTTTTGTTCGAAGCATTTTTTCCGAAAATCCGTTCAGGTACTTTAGCCTTCCCTTTATATGACCTTCAGAGGTCAAAGGTTAGAGTTGCTCAAGGTCATAACTGAACGTAGAATTTTCTGCTCTTTCCATTTTCATGCTTAAAAATATGGGTTCCCATTTGAAAAAGTTCACTTGAGCTCGAAATGACCCTCAAGGTCATGGCCAAGGTTCAATCTAAGATCACCATTGAATAGCCAAGGAAAAATCCAAAAGCTTTTGTCTAAAACCTTTTTCCCCAAAATGCATTCTTCTAAAGTTATTTTGCCGTTTCCACATTTTTGGATCACTCTACATAACTTTAGTATAGTTATGTATGTAACCTAGTAAGATTTTTCTATACTAATAGGGATTTTTAACATTCATTTCATTGTAATTCTGTAATAGTGGTGCCATTATATAACTGGATTGCCACCATGGTGACGACGCAACGTGTTGTCACAATTTACAGTCAGTGTAAACAAAAATTAATATTTTATTAATGCATTTTATACAGGGTAGCGAGCGTAGTAGTCTGTAGCGTGTTGACTATGGAAATATATTGCAGGTGGGTCGTAATTGCTTGGTAGTAGTACACAAATGGAAGCTAAAGTACTTTATACTAGCCTACCTTCTTGTACGAGAAGTTATACTCATATATTTTTTGTACAAAGAACTATTCAGTTAATAGGATTTTCAGTGAATCTTTAATCCCCGTTTTCACCCCTCGCGAGGAGTAGTTTTTCAACCATTTTTCAATATAAGCATAAATCAGCAAGGTTGCATCAATAATGAGAATAAAAAATTTGTTGAAATATAAAATTTTTTTTTTTAAAACCACCGTCACTTGTATTTACTCTAACTAGCCGAAAAGATATTTTTTTCTTCGAGTGTCCCAAAAGAGTTGCTTCGGCGTTAATGGATTAATACAAAAATATTATTATGATATAACCTTAAATAATTTTTTTTTATCGGTGCCGATTTTAATGAAACTGTAAAATTAATCTACACACAATAAATGTCAAAAACAAACATCCGCCATTTATGGCCATTCGTAGGACACTGTACATACATTTTTGCCCATTCTCCTTTAGGAAAATCCTAGCTTTTAGGAAATTGCTAAACATTGCTACAGTAGTATGAGGTTAACACAGTTAATATTTTTGGAAAGGATATTAGTATAGCAGTTTTATGACGTGAGTTTGATGTTACTGCGTTGAGTAGATCAAAAGATAAAAATAAAATAATTAGGTGCCGTCACAATTTTTTTTTGTCTAGTTGAGATCTTTCACCTCACTTATTTTGGCCTGCGCTACGTGAACCACGCCTATATATAGGGATTGTATTCTCAATAAACAATGTGAATGATTAAAGTTAAGTTTGTAGTAGCTTTAGACAAAAGTTTTCCAATAAAATTGTAATATTAATAATAACCAAGTTATGTAATGTACCTGTAAGAAAATTTGAGCAGCATAATAAAAATGAGCGTACTTAGATATTTCCAGATGTTAAATTTCTCTGAATCGAAAACGCTAGGTTCTTCTAATTCATCAAATAGTTAGTGACACCTTAAGGGGTTATTCTACTGTTAAACGGGTAACAAGCAGTATCTTTTTAAAAGTGTTGTAAAAAAAAAACTATTAGAGATATCAATTTGAAATTTTGCATGCATCTTTATTAATGAAAAAAATATATGGGTAGTTCTACAAACTAAGGAATTTTTGGCGGCTCAGCCAAAATATGATAGAAAAATTGTTAATAACAATTTTTTTTGGATGGAATACTATTAATTACAATTGTTTCTAGATGGTCACTAAAAATAATTAAGATTCACAATTCTTTTCTGAACAAAATTACTGTTCAAAGTGCCGAATTCTCAAGATCCTGCAGTGTCCCTCGTACAAATTTTAGTTCAAAGTGCGTCGTGATACGTTTACTTCTACATTAGGGTCTTAAAAGAATCCCAAATTAATAGGTTTACTATTTTTGCTGGCTAGGTAGAACAATTACTATAGTATTTCCTTGAAAAATATTGAATAAATCTTGTTTACATTTTGTCCCCACCATTTTATCTCAGTATCCTGTTCGCTGTTGAATTAGCAAATATTTACTAGACTATTTGCCTTGCGTCTTTACCATTCCGCTGAGTCGATAGTACCTACGAAAGAGATAAAGAATGTCATCTATCTATTCTCACTTAACACGTTGTTTAGTGAACCTAGTGCGTTCGGCGAGTGAAGTGGTGTCGTAATCAGTGAAATTCTCAGGATCCTGGTAAGATTTTTATTTACGAAATAAATAATGAATATGACTAATTTTAGCGTATTGATATGTAAGATGCTAGCGCATAGGCCTAGTTTAGGTTAATTTTTGTTGAAAGTTATAAATTGGTTTGTTTATTTTATTTTTAGACAGAAATTCTCAGGAACCTGGCCTCAGGATCCTGTCCAATTGGTACTGAGAACCATCCAGGATCCTGAGAAGATCATATTAAAAATATTGTTTCTGTGTAATAATAGTATTTTTTTACACATAAACATTAAACTACAAATAAATAATTTAATAAATAAATTGAACTTACTCTCATAATTTGTTTATATACAGTTATTTAGTTTTGGTGGTGGTCTAAGTTTAAGTTTAAATGGACATAAATCAAAAAATATTAAATTTTTTGACTGTTCCCTTTAGGATAAGCTAAAAGACACTGTACTCTAGTTATTAGACTGAATTCTGCCACCAGAATGTATAAAAAATGTCGGGCCGAAATCAGACTCGAATTCTTCCTTAGTTTGTAGAACTACCCATATAATGGCATAGTTTATATATCAAAAAAATCGGTTAAAAAAACTTTAAACGCGATTTACTCAAAACGTGTTTTTTTGGTGCGCGGTACATCGTAGAGAAAAAACTAATGAAGCGATTTAGCTAAAAATTTTTTTGCATAGTTATATATCAATTTTACACAGACTGAGACCTAAATTGAGCCATACAAATTGAAATTTGGTTATTTGGGAGCACTTTTTTCATCGAAAAAACGTCCAAAATCGAGCATGCTATTTTCCAACACTTGTCAAATCGCGAAAATTTAATATTTATGGCTCAATTTAGGTTCAGTCTGTGTGTTTTTAGCTGAACTAATAAAATTTCATCGTTAAATTGATTGCAGATCACCTGGACGACCTGGGCAATGTACCGCGCAAACGACTCTGGCCGTCAGCGCGCGCTACATCAATCATAAACCGAAGCCGCCATTTTGTTTTTTTTTTTAATCAACTATGCCATTATATATTTTTTTCATTAATAAAGATGCATGCAAAATTTCAAATTGATATCTCTAATAGTTTTTTTTTTACAACACTTTTAAAAAGATACTGCTTTTTACCCGTTTAACAGTAGAATAACCCCTTAAAAGGAGAAAAACGGTAAGGAACACTAAAGTACTTTAATGCTTTAGAGAAACTTTGAAGGAGGGAAAGAAAGATTCTGATTGTTGTCTTATCGGAAATAAATTCTGAATTGACTGGGAAATAAGAACAAGGAAAAGAAAAGTATCGATTTTAATCCAATTAAATTTACCCCCTCCCCTTCTATGAAAATTAACAATGCAACTAAGAAGCAGCAATAAGATGTGCTGAGGCGGCTAAAGAGAAAGTTAAATTAAGCTTCCGGAATGTTCAAACTTGAAAGTGGGGGATTTTCAGTGGACTCATCCACTTTTTTAAAAAAACATATTAATTTGTTTTCTTATATTGGGTGTGTGAATATGACTCCTTCCTTTTTTGTTAAAATAAAACACATTTGCTTTTTTAGAAAATTAACGAAAAGTTTATTCAAAGTATACTCCCTCGGCAACTACAACCTTCGCCCAACTTTCAGGTGATTTACATATTCCTTGCATGAAGAAATCGTGATCTTTTGAGCTGATCCAATAATCAATCCAAATTTTGATACTTTCGTATGAAGTGAACCGTTCTCCCGTAAGATGCATGCGTGACTGCATTGTTCGGACTAAGTAATAATCCGAAGGAGCTATGTCTGGTGAATATGGCAGGTGGAGTAGCACTTCCAAGTTCTGTCCAGCTAAATATCTTTTCACGACTTGTGCGGTATGCGTTTTGGCATTATCCTGTTGAAGAATTAATTTACTATGCCTATTCACCCATTCTGGTCGTTTTTCTTCTATGGCTCCCTTCAAACGCATTAGTTGTCATCGATAAACTTCTCCATTAATAGTTTGAGAGGGTTCGATCAGCTCATAATAAACAACACTTCTCTGATCCCACCAAATACAGAGCATAACCTTGTCACAGTGAATAATTCTCTTTGGCTGTGATGGGCCGGGATCATCTGGCTTCACCCAAGTGTGTTTACGTTAGGATTCTCATAATATATCCATTTTTCATCTCCTGTGATTATTTGATGCAAAAATCCTTTTCTTTGCTGCCTTTGAAGTAGCATTTCACAAATTGTTTTTCGACATTCGATGTCTCTTTCTTTCAATTCATATGGAACCCAGTTACAAACTTCTTGAACCATTCTCATTACTTTTAAACGCTTCGCAACAGTTGATCGTTCCACATTTAATGCTGCAGCCAATTCTGATTGAGTTTGGCAGGAATCCTCTGCCAATAATGCTACCAATTTAGTATCTTCAAATTTATTTGATGGTTTTCCATGTTCTTTGTCCTCAGTGCCAAAATCTTTATTTAGAAAGCGTCGAAACCACTCCATACAAGTTGTATTAGATGGAGCATGCTCAACGTAAATCTCCACAAGCAAACGATAAGTTTGCGCTGCAATTTTTTTTGCAATAAAATAGTGTAATAGCACTTCCCGCAAATGATGTTTACTTGGAGGTAAAAGCACTTGTTGCTAATATTTCAACCAAAGGTCACCTAGTGCGTTTGACAGCTGACATAAAGTGCTATCGAACACAAGTATTGTCATTTATTAGTACACGTAAGCAATACTAAAAACAACATCTGTTGGGGAAGGGCGGAGTCATATTCACACACCCAATGTTAGTGTGTCCAATTTATTGTATTCGTAATAAATTATTATTTGATGTAGCACAACATAACACAACTCAATCACAATGCGTTAGTATTTTTGTAGCAGCATAAGCATTTTCAGATGCGTCTGCAAATTCATGTAATTCGTATTTGAGATTTTTGTTTGTAACCAGCGCAGAATATGTAAATTTCGAAAACTTAGCAGACTGAGCTATCTCTTTCTATCGTTACGCAAATTCGTTGTAAATTCGGACATCTCACTGGTAGGTTTTTGTCCAAAGTTGCAGCACGATTTTGCAATAGGTAACATGTGAAATGAGTCCTGGAGGATTAAAAAGAAATTTTGAATCGTGTTTTTATTTTTATAATGAGTAATGAAGATTTCGGTTCGGGAAGTTCAGGTTATTGGCAACCTAATAATCAGAATAGGGATTGTTCGAGTTCTTTATCTCAAAATGAAGTGAAATCCTCAATTGTATTACACTAATGCGCAAAACGAGGATTTTGTGCATGCAAGTTCAATTGTACGATTCGAATAGCAAATTGGGATGATTTTCTTCCAACTTCGTATATAAGGGGTTTTTGGGGATGCTCTTTCAGAATCTGGCATTTGTTTTGCATAAAAGCTTCAAAAACCCTATTATTTTATTGGGGGTTTTCAAAAAAGTGCTAATTTTTTTTGAGTAATTTTTCTTCTCAAAGTCGATTATCTTGTCTTTGCTGCTATTGAATGATCAAATAACAACCAGAAATCGCGGTCCGAATGTCTAAACTTTCTCAAACCATGGTTTTGAAAGTTTTTTTTTTTTGCTTTGGTTTTTGAAATAAATAATAATGTAATAAAAAACCTTGGATTTTTTTATTCGAAAAGGATAAACTTTACCAAAAAAATGTAGAACAAAAAATACTTAAAATTAGCCAAAGAAAACGTGTGAATTTTTTCAGAATTTTCTCGACTATTTTTGGTTTTTTGGATTTGGCCTATGTTTGAAAAATCCAAAAATGACTCGAAAAATTCTGAGAAAAATTCATAAGCACTTTTTGTCATAAAAACTTTATTCGTATAATTGATGCTTTTTGAGTAAAAATATCACCATATTTCACCATAAAAAAAAATTTGGTGATATTTTTACTCAAAAAGAATTAATTATACGAATAAATTTTATATGACAAAAAGTACTTATAATTAGCCAAACAACACGTGTGAATTTTTTCGGATTTTTTCGGGAAATTTTTGGATTTTTCAAAAATTGGGCAAATACAAAAAAACAAAAATAGCCGAAAAAATTTACATGTATTCCTTGGCTCATTTGAAGCATTTTCTGTTCTATAATTTTTGGCAACCAAAGCAAAAAAAACGATCAAAACTATGGTTTGAGAAAGCTTAGACATTCGGAACGCGATTTCTGGTTGTTATTTGATCATTCAATAGCAGCAAAGACAAGATAATCGTATTTGAGAAGAAAAATGAACAAAAAAAATGAGCACTTTTTTGAAAAAAACCCAAAACAATAGGGTTTTTGAAGCTTTTATGCAAAACAAATGCCATATTCTGAAAGAGCATCCCCAAAAACCCCTTATATACAAATTTGGAAGAAAATCGCCCCAATTTGCTATTCGAATCGTACAATTGAACTTGCGTGCACAAAATCCTCGTTTTGCGCATTAAGGGGGTATCCCACTCTAGAGGCCCTTGAATTGAACGTTTTTTTTCAAGGAGTTGAACAAGAAAATACAAAACATTTAGAGTTAAACATAATAATCCTCTTATTATATGTATGGTCTTTAATGAATATTTTGAGAAAAAAAATTTTTTTTTTATTGAGTGGGTCAGGGCAGGCCTGCTAGTGGGATTCATACCTTAGGAACGGTGTGCACGATTACAGCCAAACAAATAATCTGAAAATTATGAGATTGCACATTAGTACTCTTTATATATTTGGCTATGGCATAAGTGTGGCACATTTTGAAAAAAAAAATTTTATTAATTTTTTTAATTTTTTCTACTATAATTTTTATATATTATTTTAGTTGATTTTTTACTGTTAAAATATGGGATACAAGCTATGTAAATGTAAAAATGCCTGATTTGCTCCACTTAGGTCATAGAGACAAAGCTAACACAGCTTGTACCAAAATCTGAAATTTTTCGGATGAATGGTTTTCTCAGAATGCTGCACACCATTCATCAAGACGCTGTTTTGAGAAAAACGGCATTTAAGTTAAAGTTAAGAGTGGTGCGCTCTCCAGCTGCGGACAGAATCGCCTGTAGCGGCGCGAGCTTTTCAAATTTCGCGGCAAGAGATAGCTTAAATGATTCAGGAAAGAACACAGAATTTTTCAAAACTAAAAAAAAAAAAATGCATTTTTTGAACGTTCTAGAGTGGGATACCCCCTTAATGGGTTAATCTACATCTTCGAAGATCACAGGCCCGTGCTAGAACATGTTGTTGTACCAACTGTGAGGGGACAAAACGTGACATTGATCATGGCTATAAACAATGGAGGTGTTTTCCATCAAAAGTAATCGCTAATACCACCGTAAATGCCCCTTTATTCTTATGGGAGCTGTTGTTGTACGCCCGATTAAGGAATAACTGAACACAATATTATCAGTGTAATTGCGCAAAGTATAAACGAACATGATTGCTCCAATTATTATATGATGGCGCAAATCCCACATGCAGCAGATCGTCAATGTCTTCACTTGTAAGGATAACGTTTACATGAATATTTTGTTGTATCTTTAAATTATTTCAAAAATTTGTCATTTAGTTTTCCGAGGTTTAATTTTATTTGGAAATACATAGTTTGATTTAATTTGAAAATGTTTTCATTATATCTGAAAATCGTTTCATTTGATTTGAAATTGGTTTCATTTAATTTGAAAATGGTTTCATTTTGCCTGAAAATGGTTTCATTAAATCTGAAAATGGTTTTATTTAATCTGAAAATAGTTTCATTTTATCTGAAAATGGTTTCAATTAATCCGAAAATGCTATATCTTATTTTTTCTCTATACAAATTTTGGTACTCTATCTATCCCCTTAGGGATGGATTTAAAAATTATGTAAAATAAGCATTGAATTTTGAACTACTGGCTAATTTTCATTTTTATAGATTCAGCGGCTGCGACTCGCCGGTGATGAATTAGTCGTGACATTTTTCTATATATTTCGATTCTACTTGTTTTCAATTTTTTCGCTCGCGCTGTATTCTTTTACTTTGTTTTACTTTTCTATTTAGGGCTTGTCAAAAAGATATAAAACATTATTGCACAACGTAAAAAGAAACGTCTTTATTTTTCTTTCGACAAGAAGACATTTAATTGTAAATGCACTTGCTTTAATGTAAGCAAACTATTTAAAAGACTTGAAAGTAAAAATAAAGTAAATATGCAATTTTCTTTTCAGCCACATCATCACTTTTACCATACCTGACAATTCACATGCAGTCTATAGGATTAACAGTAGAAGAAATAGCCATTATTTACTTGGCATTGCCTTTCACTACTTTTCTAAGTCCACCAATCACAGGTAAGTCTCAGATGTTTGAATTATAAGAAACTGCATCTCAAAAATTAGAAAATGATATATTTTATACCCGTCTTTTACGAAAGCATTACGATGATATTTGATCTTTTCCACTAATAGGCGTCAGTTTATTTTATAGTGGCTAATTGCCTTATTGTTTCCACAAATAAAGACGTGTATATTGGGATTTTATTCCACATTGCAGCTCACGCAGAAGTACCTACTGCTCTAAGCCAAAAATAAATAGGCTTTGGAAATATACGACTTGATTATTTGTTGCTTCTGGATTTTTTCGAACAAACTGTGTTCCTGAGATAAGAAAATTCAACGTTTGAGAAAGATGTTAACTGCACCATTTGCAAGTGTAGACTTTTATAAATAAAACTATTTATTTGAAGTAGAACTTCGACGGCTGATAATGTAATCTACTGAAGCGAACAGGAAGACAAAAGAGATGCTGATTACACTTATAGTGAAAACTATTCAATTAAATATAATTATTTCAATAAAGTTACTTAATACTAGAGGTTAGGAAAAAAAAAAAATAAGCAGAGCAAAGAACAAATTGTACACAAATTACGTCGCGTTACTGTAAGCCACGACATGGCATGACATGATATTGTTGTATTTGAAGAATTTACTAAGGTTAAACGAATTCTGCATAGTATTTAATTAGGTAATTTGCATTTAATTATAAACCACATAGAATTTGAATATCATTCAGTGAAAATATATAAGACATACATAAATACTTATTCTTAAGGGGTAATTCTACTTTGTGTGCACGAAATCAAGGGTCATTGTTGGAGATTGTTTTTATGAAAATTATTTAATATAATGTAATTCGGTTTTGTGTGCATGTCAATATACACTCCGCGACACATGATTGTAGTCAGCCTCAAACACACATGTATTTTAAGTAATGATGAATTCTAAAAAAATTCATACCCCTTTTCACATAGAACTAGAAAGTGCTAATTACGTTTTGGAATTATCCCATGCATCTGATGCGTTCATTTTTTAAATTATTTTTTACCTGAAAAAGGCAGTGTCCCTTCTTGTTGATATCGAGATTCTTTGCCAGAAATATCATCAAATATCAACCCATACTCTTGTCTATAGAATTAATTGGAAAAGAGAAGAAAAGGATAGAAAGATGAGTTTCTCACTCGCTCCTGCAGGAGCTCACGGAAACCAAAAGAGGTTTAAACCAGAGCCGGGCAAAGTTCCCCTCCAAGGGAGCCGTATATCTTCCTAAATTTTGAGTCGCTCCATAAGCCCCATGAGTGCGAATGAGCAAGAAATTCAACTCATATTCTTGTCTATGGAACGGAAGGGACTTTGGGATTGGAAAGGAAAAGAAATAGGTAGAAAGATGAGTTTCTCACTTGCACTTGCAGGAGCAATGAGGAGCTCTTAGAATCGACCTTGGGAGATCTCGGGCGAAAAAAGAGCCGAGTTTGCCAGGCTCTCTTTTATATGGACATGTAATAGTGAAAGGTAAAAAAATGGGCAATTTTCTAAAAATAAGAAACAGGTGCATTAATTACATGAATTTCGGGGAAAATTTGTCGAAATCGAGAATTTCAAGAAATTGCAAAACACTTTTTTTCTGTTTCTCAAGTGAGTGGAATTAGGTAGACAAATTTTGAAATTTTTGGAAAGGACATTGGGATAGTAGTTTTTTGGTGATGATGCTGCGTTGAGTAGATCAAAAGTTAAAAATAAAATAATAATGTGCAAACCATACAAATTTCAAACGGTTCAAATTGCCCTCCTGCGATACAATTTTCTGTTTGCCTAGGGGAGATATTTCACCCCACTTATTTTGGCAAGCGCTATACAAAACACCCTGTATTATTGTCTCAAGCATCTGTGAAATAAATAATGATTTCTCTCTGACAAACCGTCTCCCTCTTGCTCTATAACGGTTATGGGTGAAATCGCCAATCCAAATTACTTTTGGAAAGTCCAACGAATACAGGGTGTTCAGAGGTGGGAGGGGAATATTGCAGGAGGTGAAAGGTCAGACCGAGACAAGCAAAAAATCGTATGGGTGGGGGAGGGGGGGGGGGGGCGCATCTCGCACCGTTCGGCAGTTACAGGGTGATTCGTAAATCAGGATTTTGCCTTGTATGGGAACCGCTCTTGTATTTTTATCTTTTTTTCTACGCATCGCAGCGGCCCCAAACCGATCTCAAAAACTTACTATTTCGAAGTCCTTTCCAAAACGGTCAAGACCACCCCCTATCCCAACCCCTTGGCCATAATTCCCCCGGGAAGTTGAAAAAATGAACTTTTATTTCACGATATTTCACCTTTCGCCCCACTTTTCTCCCAAATTCATGTTATTAACATACCTACTTTTTATTTTTTTTAAGTTGCCAATCTAATTACCTTTCCAAAAAGGTGCAACATGCCCAGGTAGGAAAAGGATACGAAAATTTATTTACAAAAATCCTTTTACAGAATATCATGATAATTCGAATTTTTAAGAAATTGTACTTAAGGTAGCTAAAAAATACATTTTGTTCGCTTAAAAACTAATTACAATTAAAACTTATGTCCTACAAAAGCTGTTCAAAATGTTCACCGCCAGTTTCAATGCATGCAAGTAGCCTTCGTCTTATTTCGCGTTTGAGGTCTATGGTAGCCAGTCTCCCCCGTATTTTCGTGGCTGCGTCCCAATCCTGGTGACTAATTCTTCTCTGGTGTTGATTGGTCTTGAGTAAACTTCATCTTTCATCATTCCCCATAAGAAAAAGTGGGGTAAGGTCCGGTGACCTAGCAGGCCAAGGAATCGGTCCACCTCGTCCAATCCAGCGCTCTGGGTAATGTTCATTTAACCTTGCCCTAACAATGTTCCCAGAATGCGCATGTGCTGTAAATACATTGCGCTTCTGGAGGCCAGGGAGATGTCCTCCAACAGATCCGGAAGGGTATTCTCCAAAAAGTCCGAATATAGCTGACTATTCAGCACTTGGGGCAAGATGAAGGGTCCTATCAACTGGTTGCCGATGATGCCAGCCTAGACATTGACACTAAATCTTTGCTGGAAGGACCGATACCTTGTCCTATGTGGGTTCACATCTGACCAGGTGTGGAGGTTGTGGAAGTTTGTGATACCATCCCGGGTGAATTGCGATTCATCCGTCCACAGAATTCGGTCTAGAAAGCTTATGTTTTCGATGTCAGGCTCGAGCAGCCAAGTGCAGAATTGCAATCGTCTTTCGGAATCTCCTTGCTGTAGTGCTTGGACCGGGATATGGTGGTATGGATGTAGTCCCTCTCGGTTCACAACGGTCCAAACTCTCCCTGAAGACAATCCTAACCGTCGTGCGACCTGCCTGATGCTTATTTCAGGGCTGTTCCTGACGATGTTGAGGATTTGTTGGTCGGTGTCCGCTGAATCGGCCGATGTTCCTGATCGCGTTTCTGCTCTGGGGGCGGTTACACTTCCGGTTTCTTTTAACCTTCTAAAAGTCCTTGAAAATACCCTTCTGTCGGGTACACGCCGATTCGGGAATCTCCTTTGGTATTCTCGTACATCCTCACTATCATTTCCTTCTACTAAACCGTACACGTAAATTATATCGGCATATTCTTCAACACTGAATTCTGCCATTTTATGTTAATTTTTTCTATTAAACACCCGTTCTTATCGCTTGCTTCTTCAATTGTGGTCAATATCCTTTCAAACTTACCCATTTTTATCCCATAATTCATATGAGGTATTAGAAATGGAGCGTCAGGATACTTAGGAGTCAATACTGGATATAATAAACTAATAACGCTATTTAACGAGATTACATTTATTATTTTATTACTGTTTTGCTGAAATAATAAAAATGTATTATATTTCCGAACTTGCTGTCATAAAAATTATTTACTTAACGACTTTTTCCATTATGGTGCAATAAAGTAAACCTGTGAAGATGTTTTAATTTCAGGACTTTTGCAATCTCTTTCTACCTGGGCATGTTGCACCTTTTTGGAAAGGTAATTAGATAGGCAATTTAAAAAAAATAAAAAGTAGGTATGTTAATAACATGAATTTCGGAGAAAAGTGGGGCGAAAACTGAAAAATCGTGAAATAAAAGTTAATTTTTTCAATTTCCAGGGGGGTTTGTGGCCAAGGGGTTGGGGATAGAGGGGTGGTGTTGATCTTTTTGGAAAGGGCTTGGAAATAGTAATTTTTTGAGATCGGCTTGGGGCGGCTGCGATGCGTAGAAAAAAAGATAAAAATACAAGAGCGGTTCCCATATAAGGCAAAATCCTGATTTACGAATCACCCTGTAACTGCCGAACGGTGCGAAATGCGCCCCCCCTCCCCACCCATACGATTTTTGACTTGTCTCGGTCTGACCTTTCACCTCCTGCAGTATTTCCCTCCCACCTCTGAACACCCTGTATATTAATTGTTTATTGCTTTACTGTTTCTGCATTTGATATCACAATACAAACTTAATTGGTAAGTGTTCAGACTTAAAACGACCTAATCTGCTGGGTCCGATTTGTAGGGATCCTACAAATTGGGTCGTGTATAACGCGGTTGGCCCGATATTTTGTTGATCTCTCTAGCTAAGCTAGGGTGATTGGGTGAGGCAACTATCTAACCGCCCGACTCCCTACTCCAATTCCCTACAAATTGGGTCGTGTTACAATTGGGCAGATTTCTCGTGAGTTGTGGGCCATTGCAGGTGCAGGGACGAAAATGTTTGGTACACACACAATTTTTCACCCAACAGATCGGGCTCTGCAGATTGGTCAGCAATAGTTGCCTTTACCAGTTTTTTTCTTAAATATAAAAATATTTTTTGTATGAGAAGCACAGAATTAGTTAATACGAAAAACATTTAATTAATTAATTAAAATTAATTTAATTAATAATGAAAATTGAAACGTGTAAAAACCATATTCAATTTTTGTTTTGTTAATAACTAAGTAAAGTATAGTATAGTTCCTTAGTAGGTCTACCGAAACCAAGGAAGATAAGCAGATGACTTAAGCTAAAATCATTCATTATTTCATTTCAGGATTTTTGGTTGACAAATTCGGAAAGTACAAGCCAGTAGTAGTACTGAGTCTCTTACTAAACGCACTGTTCCATCACTCTCTACTTTTTATACCTCAACAAGAAATCCCGGGTACAGTTCCTTCGGCCTACGTTATGAAGCATCCACAAACTGGGAACATTGAGGTCAACTAACTCCACTATCTGCCTACGAAAAATCCCATTGAAGATTTTTATAATTTATAGGTTTGGTGGTCACCCTGCCCTAGTCGGGAGTGCCCTGAAGAAGACGAGATCTATGTTATAGTAGATCGATGCCTTGATCACTGCCTCCTGTTGGAGCAGAATCCAAAAATTGAGATTGTTCCTCCGCCAACTGATGCTCCTCTTCGGGAAGAGCCAGATATTGGGGAAATAGATGATCTTGGATTTCACGTAAGTAATAAGAAGCACAAAGAGACCGGGACGAGTAGAGGCAAGGCGCATGATGTACTTAGTTCCACGACACCATTTCCACTGATATTTGCTAATAGTAAGGCTGAGTCTCATAGATATGCGTAAGATCTCATTTAGCTATGTTGCAGAGACAGGAAATGGTACATACGATGAGAACACTGATAGTTGGGTGCTGGCCGATAGTGAGGATGCTGCGTTTTTCTATCTTGACATGCATCCCGATCTTGCAGATCCTATCGAACAGCTAGGGATTGAGATTGAACCGGACGATAATGAGACTGTGACGGATTTCAAGCAGAGATTTGGTGAGAAGTTGCTCTGGAGCTCGGGTATTAATGTAACAGCATTAGAGGAAGAGGATCTTCGATGTGGTGGCTTAGTCACAAAGTCAAATATGTCCAGAAAATACAATGAGAGACTTTCCGAGCTGGCAGTTGATTGTATGGTGCAGAAATGCAGATTTAGAAAAAATGGTCCGGAAATTTGCCCGCCTGACTATAAAGAGAGTGATGATACAATTTTCTGGATTTACTTTTTATTGAGGTAATTTCCCCATTTTTATGTTAAGTGATATTGTGTCATGACAATTAACATTCAATAGAAATCATTCTACATGACTCGATACTGTAAATAAAGATATGGTGCTTTTTAGTAATATGTCTAAAATAAATCTGCGGAATCCCCACTTATGCATCCATTTTATTCAAAATATTAAGTAATATACAAAACACACCGAAATTCAAATATCATAAACGCGATATAGCAGAGATTTTTACATTTTACAGAAAAATATGCTTTTTTTTAAATACAGCATATTGTCATGACAGTATTTCATAAGATGTATTCATCCACATTTATTACAAAAGCCACTTACATTATACATTCCACATCATATTAAAAAATGTCACTTCTGCGAGAAGATTCACTCACAAATACTGTTATGAGTCCTGTACAGGATGTAGTAAGAAACCAATAAAGACTCTTCGAGAAGTAAGCACCGTGAGTCACCACTTCGAATGGCATGTCTAATCCATTTTTAAGTATCAAATATATAAATGATCACATACTTTTTCACGTAAAGTGATGACGCTTTCCGTTTGACAGTTTCAACTTATCCGTATTATCCAAAGATGTTTAAATTGAATAAAAAGTTCTTATTATCTATAATATCTCCTTGAAATTTATACTAAGTAGTCTCTATTCAAAGGGGAGTAACATAGGAATTCGCATAAAACCGATTGTTTTCAGGGAAGCGTAGCAAGGCAGATAAATAGATAGATAGAATTTAGATAGAAGCTAGATAGAAGCTAGATAAAAGCTAGATAGATAGCAGATAGATCGAAACACAGAAAGATAGAAGATAGATAGATAAATAGAAGACAGACAGAAGATAGATAGACAGATAGATATATAGATAGAAGATAGATAGATAAACAGACAGAAGATAGATAGGACGTAGACAGATAGATGTAGATAGCTAGATGGATAGGTAGATATATAGATAGATAGGAGATAGATATAGATAGATAGAAGATAGATAGATAGATAGCAGATAGATCGAAAGACAGAAAGATAGAAGATAGATAGAAAGATAGATAAATAGAAGACAGACAGAAGGTAGATAGACAGATAGATATATAGATAGAAGATAGATAGATAAACAGACAGAAGATAGATAGGAGGTAGATAGGTAGATAGATAGAGAGATGGATAGGTAGATAGATAGATAGATAGAAGATAGATATAGATAGATAGAAGATAGATAGATAGATAGAAGATAGATAGATAGAAGATAGATAGAAAGACAGAAAGATAGATAGATAGATGCCGTTTAGTTACGGAAATGATTCTATGACCTCAATAACTGAAAATCTATTTACGTTTAGATTAATGGTAATGAAATATTTTATTTATACATTCTCGCATAAAACCGATTGTTTTCGGTGAGCCGTAGCAACGCGCGCAGGGTACGGCTAGTTTGTATTATATATGGATAACTCAGGATAATTATACTGCTTTATTTATACATGAATTTCATGGTTGGAACATAGTTATGCTCCGGAAATAATCAGGTTAAAATTTCTCATTAACCCTCTTTTATGTGAAATGAAATGATGAAAATTATACCAGTCTACACAAATTTTGTCCCGAACAAATGCTCCGAAAAACGAAAATATTCCATCAAATCATGTTTATAGGAAATATAAGTTAACATTTTTAAAATTTGTTAAACAAAAATGGGAGCTCGAAACGTAATTTAAAACAAGTACTAAATCTTTAACAATAGCTATACAACATCAGTTATTTGTAAATGTTATAAAAATGTGTTAAGGGAACAAGTTTTTTTTTGAACATAGGATGGTATTCTCAGAAAAATATTACCGTCTAAAGAATTCTTGAAAAATGTTATAAATAACTGATATTTTGTACATATGTACTAGGGTGCTTTTTTTCGCGACTATTTTTTTTTTTTCAGTCCCACCCCCAAATTTTGTGGCAAATACCTAAACAAAAATTCCCTGAAAATTGGAGTCCTTAATATTAATATTAAGTACTAGACCAAGGCGTATAAAGATTTCCCATATGAAATACATGTAGACTTTGATTATTTTTCTTCGAAACTCTACAGCTCAGAGGCATTTTATGGTATAATCTTGGTCAATGGTAGGATTTCTTCAGAATTGAATGCTCTATAAAAGTGTCTATTGCAGTGTAACCCTAACTCCCACCAGCGAGGTAGTACGGGTCACTAACCCCAATTTTTCCATGAAATCTTCGCTTTTTACCCCTATCTCGTAAACAACAAGAGGTACAGAAAAAGTGAATATGACAAACTTAAGGTTTCATATGAATTATATGTCGAACGACTCCTGTTATTTTTTTTTAAATCTTACAAATGGTCAATATTTTTTTTTTTTTCACTTTTAAACACTTCTCAAAAATATGATGAGTATTTTCATTTTCTGATTCTTAACCTACGGAAAAAAATTCTACGAACAAAATTTAGTCGTCTTTCCAGATCAAGAAAAAAGCATGACAAATTCAAACCAGTGTGATTTTTTCGAAAGAAAATCTACTGATAAAATTGTTAGTTTATCAGCTGCTGCTGGCTCTAGCAGTTTAGTAGTACTAATAGTCTATATTTCGTAAAAAAGTTTTACCAAATTATTTAGAAAAAGTCTCATTTTAAATGCAGAGTTAGTAAATATAAGGGAAGTGACGTAGATATAACAACAAATATTAAACAAAAGTATATTTTTTCAAATATATACAGGGTGTCCCATAAATACCAGGTCAGAGTGACATGGGAGATAGGTTAGCCTTAGATGTGTCGAATAAAACAAACATGACCTTAGTAAAAGTTTCTTAGTTTTCGAGATATTGTCACTTTTTTAATTTTCTTTAAAATCTCTACTTTTAGTTAGAATTTCAACCACAATTGCTAAAAATAACTTCAAGTTGTCTACTTTTTTATTTGTCACGTATCTTGAATAGTTGTTTCAGGCGTTAAAGGTAAAATTTTGCCGAAATTTAGTGTACCCTCCAAGAAAAATAACTCATTTGTGTTACCTTTTAACTCTGTCAAAATTGTAACTTTAACTTTGACTATCAGTCGTGGAAAAAAAATGTACTAAAAGAAACTGGCAAATTATCTTAAAAACTACTCAATTTAATGCAGATTCGGAAATGGTATGATACTTGGGGAATTATTTTACAAAAAACTTAGAAATTGCTATTTTTATCATTAAGGGTTATGCTAAAGCCGGACTCTATTCTGAAAAATAAATCACTATTATTGCGCAATCAATAGTAAAAAAAAGGCCACATTGCATTTTAATTAGCTGCCGGCCTTTGTCTTTTGTGGCTGTGGACCTGTTATCAGGTAAACATGAATAGGACAGCTGCGACCCTTTGCTATTCCGCTTTTTCATTCTTTCTTTTGGGGTATTGTGATATTGATAAAAAAAAAAAAAAAAAAAAACTGTTGAATTTGTTTATTATTACAGTAAATGTTCAAACTGTCTGCCTCCAACACGAATGCACAATCGACATCATTTAATAAAGCAGTTTTTTAACCTTCTCAAACTAATCTGAGATATTTGTCGAGCCGCTGCGGTGACTCTGTCACGTAGTTCCCTTTCCGTGTGTATTGGTTGGGCATGCACTTTGTCTTTGAGACATCCCCAATAAAAGAAATCAAGGGGATTAAGGTCGGGGGATCGTGGTGGCCATAAGATCGGTCCCAATCGCCCAATCCACCTTCTTGGGAATCTCCTGTCAAGGTATGCTCGAACGTCTCGTGCATGTTTACCTGATAACAGGTCCACAGCCACAAAAGACAAAGGCCGGCAGCTAATTAAAATGCAATGTGGCCTTTTTTTTACTATTGATTGCGCAATAATAGTGATTTATTTTTCAGAATAGAGTCCGGCTTTAGCATAACCCTTAATGATAAAAATAGCAATTTCTAAGTTTTTTGTAAAATAATTCCCCAAGTATCATACCATTTCCGAATCTGCATTAAATTGAGTAGTTTTTAAGATAATTTGCCAGTTTCTTTTAGTACATTTTTTTTCCACGACTGATAGTCAAAGTTAAAGTTACAATTTTGACAGAGTTAAAAGGTAACACAAATGAGTTATTTTTCTTGGAAGGTTCACTAAAATTCGGCAAAATTTTACCTTTAACGCCTGAAACAACTATTCAAGACACGTGACAAATAAAAAAGTAGACAACTTGAAGTTATTTTTAGCAATTGTGGTTGAAATTCTAACTAAAAGTAGAGATTTTAAAGAAAATTAAAAAAGTGACAATATCTCGAAAACTAAGAAACTTTTACTAAGGTCATGTGTGTTTTATTCGACACATCTAAGGCTAACCTATCTCCCATGTCACTCTGACCTGGTATTTATGGGACACGCTGTATATTGGAATTGTTAATGTATTTTTGGTTTAATTTCTTTCTTCGGAGGTATAATGCGCATTTTATCCTTCAATATCCCTAAGTAAAACACTACCCTGGGCCAAAATTATCCTGAGGAATATGTGCAATCATATACGATTGCAGCTTTTTTTTAGTAATTAAACCCTTCCCATTTCTTTTCTCCTTCTAATCACAGACTCTGATATCAGGTTTGTTTATATCGTGTCGATACAAAATCAAAATGATAATGCAATGGTGATTTATTTAAAAAGGCAATAGTTCGATGGCATATACTAAAGCATTTATTATAGCATTCAGAAGGAATTTGATGCTTGACATGTGACTTCAAATTATACAAGTTGTTAAATTTACTCGGAAGTGGTAACAAAGTGCCAGACTCGTTCGTCTAGTATAAGTTATAGCTGAAAAAAAATTTTAAATTTTTTATTAGAGTGGGGTTGACCAGAAAGCTATTTTGCATTTTTTTTTCTAGAGTTTAATAAGTCTTTACTAATTCTTGTTAGGACTTATAAGAAATAACAGTATTTGTGAATGCAACCCCTTGGACAGACAAGATATGTAACATTTTCTCTACACTCCGAATATATATGGGATAATCCATGTCAAGTGGATCAGAGCTGTGGCCAAAATTGTAGGTGCCCAAAAAAATCAACCGAGGGCTCATTTTAAAGCTTATGACGTCTACTTTCGAATGCCGTGTGCGCCTTTGAAAAATCAAATATGGCGGTTTCAATATGGCGACCGGAAGTGGAATGAAAATTAAAAATTTTTGGAAAAAAGCTTATAGAAAAAAAAATTTGCAAGCGACAAGACCGTATTTCGACTCAAATTGTAGCAAATGAACAGCTCTTTAAGGCTGGTGCAGTTGGATAAGAAAATTCAAGATGGCGGATCCAATATGGCTGTGCAAAATCCCACTTTATGGCCGAATTTTTCAAATCCAGCCATTTCGCACCAAATCTTGTATACGGGGGTTTTTGGGGTCGCTGACCACGAATATAAGATTATATTTGAAAAATTCAAAATGGCGGATCCAAAATGGCGGACGGTTGTTTTCGAAAATCAACCGATTTGCACCAAATTATGTAAACAAGGGTTTTTGGGGTCGCTGACCACAAATATGAGATTATATTTGAAAAATTCAAAATGGCGGATCCGCCATCTTAGTTTTTTTCGAAAATCAACCGATTCGCACCAAATCAGGTATACGGGGGTTTTTGGGGTCGCTGATCACGAATATAAAGTCAGATTTGCAAAATACATTATGAGAATATAATATGGCTAAAAGGTTTTCTGAAAGTCGTTCGATTGGAATTAACCGTCCACCATATTGGATCTGCTATTTTGAATTTCGCAAATCTGATTTTATATTCGTGATCAGCGGCCCCAAAAACCCCCGTATACCTGATTTGGTGCGAATCGGTTAATTTTCGAAAAAAACTAAGATGGCGGATCCGCCATTTTGAATTTTTCAAATATAATCTCATATTTGTGGTCAGCGACCCCAAAAACCTTTGTTTACATAATTTGGTGCAAATCGGTTGATTTTCGAAAACAACCGTCCGCCATTTTGGATCCGCCATTTTGAATTTTTCAAATATAATCTTATATTCGTGGTCAGCGACCCCAAAAACCCCCGTATACAAGATTTGGTGCGAAATGGCTGGATTTGAAAAATTCGGCCATAAAGTGGGATTTTGCACAGCCATATTGGATCCGCCATCTTGAATTTTCTTATCCAACTGCACCAGCCTTAAAGAGCTGTTCATTTGCTACAATTTGTGTCGAAATACGGTCTTGTCGCTTGCAAATTTTTTTTTCTATAAGCTTTTTTCCAAAAATTTTTAATTTTCATTCCACTTCCGGTCGCCATATTGAAACCGCCATATTTGATTTTTCAAAGGCGCACACGGCATTCGAAAGTAGACGTCATAAGCTTTAAAATGAGCCCTCGGTTGATTTTTTTGGGCACCTACAATTTTGGCCACAGCTCTGATCCACTTGACATGGATTATCCCATATGTATTTACATATTTACTTTCTCCTAATAGATTTTTAGCTACCACTATGTTATCTGCTGGTGTTACCATAATGGATCCTATCGCCCTAACAATGATTGAAAAGTACGGCGGAGATTTTGGAAGAGAACGACTTTTCTCAAGCATTGGAATGGCTATCTTCTCGCCAATCACTGGTATTTTGATTGACTACACGTCTAGAGGATTGGGCTACACGGACTATTCAGCCGCCTTCTACACCTACGACATTCTTCTAATCATCTCCACAATTTCGGTGTTTCTAATGCCTCTAGGAGAGAAACTTCCCGCTGATAATGTCTTTCGTGATCTGTGGAATCTACTGAAGATGCCGCACGTCATAATCTTCATTTTGTTCTTATTCGTTCTGGGCAACTTCTGGGGATTTATTGAAAGTTTCTTGTTCCTCTATCTAAAAGAACTGGGCGCACCCAACTACCTCTTAGGTTGTATTTATTTATTTATTTTGAAGAATTTTATTTATTTTTTTCCGGATTTTTAAGGTATCACCATTACTGTTGGTACTGTGAGTAGCATACCATTTTTATACGGCGCTGAGAAGATAACAAGGATATTTGGACACGTAAATTTGATCGTCATAGCATTCTTCTCTCATGCTGGTCGTCTTGTGGGCTATTCATTCATTGAGTGAGTAAACCTTAATTTTTTGTGGTAAATTACTATAAGCAACTGTATTATTTTTCTTTTTTACAGAAACGCATGGTGGTGCTTCCCCTTCGAAGCTATGGAAGCTCTCTCTTGCCATCTTATGTGGGTCGCTGCAGCTACGTACTGTTCTATTTTAGCACCAAAGAATTTACTTGCAACTCTCATTGGAGTTCTTGGAATGGCTCATTTCAGTTTAGGTATGCTTAAAAAAAAATTTTCGGGTTTCGTTCTGGAACACAACACTTGTTTCCAGGGTTTCAAAAATATAGTGTAATCGGTTGACTCAGACATGCTTGTTAAAGACAGACAACAATTTACTGGTTTCGTAAAGATCTCACGTTTTTTACAATTTTTGCAACGGAATTAAAAAAAAAGCCATGCCTATTTAAAGAAAGACAATATTCTTTTCCAGGAAGAGGTAGTGGATCTTTTACCGGAGGTCTGCTTATCGGCCACGTAGGTACCCGAGATGCTTTTCGTTACATGGGTCTCTTAGCTGTGGTCGGCGGTATCTCATATGGTATCCTTCACCTAATTTGGCTAAGAAAATTTGACCATCAAGCTGACGACCGGGACGACGATGCTGAAAATGGTGAAACAGATAAGTTAACAGAACCAACAAAGAAAGACGTCGGCACCACAATGTCCCAAGAACGTCTCAGTCTTATGATCAAATACAATCAAATTGGAAGCCTTACATCGCTGCCTAGGGGTTCTAGAGTAAGGCAAACATTTGACTCTGGCAAATATTTAGAACCATCTTCAGCCAGTTTCTCGTCATTTCATAAAACGTAATTATTAACCAAAAATTTTCCATATTCTAGGTCGACATTCATGATCATTTGTCACATCGGAGAAGCAGTTATAATATTGAATCAGTTAAGGTGAATAAAGGAGGCGGGGGTAGTGCATCCAAGGTGGACCTCCTTAAGTCGGCGCTTGAAATAAATCACAAATCATCAAATAACTCAGTGCTTAGCAAGACTGATAACAAAACTTCAAATCAGTCGCTGGGGAGGAACAGGGCAGATAGTGCGCCAAAACTGAGTCATCCAAACATGAAGAACATCTCGCAACCAGCCCTGGAAGCTGTTGTCTTAGAAGTAAGTAAACTGATAATGCCACTGTGCTGTGTTTACCTTCATGATCTTTTAATGATCGATTTTTGGAAACAGGGTGTTGAGTCCACTTTCCATCCCACAGCTAAAATAAGGAAATACCCAAGCGGACTGCTATTTACGAAGCCCGCTCTGGAGTTTTCAGTCTTACCTAATTCGATTATTTCGGTAATTAGGACTATTTCTCATGGATTTTTTGCATGCGTTTAAGCACATTGCGTTCTGTTCAGATAAATAAATTAGGGTAATTTGGGTATGCACGAGAACGCAATTAATCTTTGCATGAATGCTCAATCATAGTTTTTTATTTAATATTTGTATGTAAACCTACATAACATATGTCACATTTCGAATTAAAGCAAATTCACACGTCCCTTTTTAGGGTTGCGTATCTGGGAAACATTATAATTTCGTCATGTCCATCCGTCGGGGAAAAATAGCGCTAGCTGATTTTGATAAAATTTAAATTTATAAAAAAAATGATTATAAGTACATATACAAAGTCGTGTGCAGTGTCCATCTTTGACTGTAGTCTGTGCTAGTGTTTATTTGTTTTCATTGTTAATATGAAAAGTTTCTTCAATGAAGGATTGGAAAATTATTATGGGTACTATATAAGACGTGGGGGGCCTCAATAGCTCGGTTGGTAACGCGACGTGCTGACTGCGAGCCAGCAGGGCGCTAGAGGCTGTGGGTTAGATTCTCACGAGAAGCCCTGGTCACAAAAAAGTGGCATCACAATGGGTCTGTAATAATGGCCTAAGTGCGTCTACGGACAGCCACTGCAATCTACATCTACATATAAGACGTGGCTTTGGGAAAAATGCGGTACAATAAACATATAGTAATTAACTAACTTATGAATTTCCAGAACTCACTTGATCCTTCTTATAATAAAAGCTCATAAATCATCATAAGCGCAAAATATTGGTGCACTGGGTGTCTTTGATTATGATTACGCTTGTCTAATTGCCAAACATGTGCAAATTCACATACGTATACGCTCGCATCCTTGTATATGGATTACGGATGTAAGTACACGATTAAAAACTTTTAACATTATTATGAGAATTTTTAATTTTAGGTAAGTTTAAACGGTCCCAAGTCGAAAATTCGAGATTTTTGGGACTTTTTACCATTGAAACTGGAAATTGGATCAGGATGACTCAAAGAACATATTCTTACAGTTTTACTACAACGACCGAAACCCATTTTGCTATCAAAAACTGCGGGGTACTTTTGCAGAACAAATTCAAATTAAGTAATCGGCAGTTTTTGTCGTTGATCTATAGTTTGTTTAGTTGGTTTATTCTATCAGGATCTTGCGAATAATGTTGACGAACCAAATGCTACAAAATTTTAAATTTTCTCAAAGTAGTTATTCGGGTATGAAATTGCTAGTCCTATATCATTTTTAAAAATGAGTCAAATGCTTGAAATATGTATGTGTGACATGCTTGTATTAAGTAATATTCTATAAACGGCCACATAACGCGAAGCGGAGGAATCTGCGTTGCACTGATTCAATTCTATTGGTAATTGTTGGCTGGGAGGGTGACGAAACTTGACAAACGTATTCAAGTAGGGGTCTAACAAAGCAGATGTAAAGAACTTTAGTGACATAAGGGTTGGAGAATTCCTTAGACCACCGTTTAATAAAGTCCAAGGCTGAATTGGCTTTGTTTATAATGTGATCGATGTGAGAACGGAAATTGAGTTCACTATCACAGATGATGCCCAGATCACGGCGGGAGCAGACAGATTGAATTGGTTCACCAGATAGAAAATAAGTCCGAGGAGTGGTGGGGAGACGCTTGCAGGAATAAGGGATAGATTGGCTTTTGGAGATGTTCAGGTCTAGGAAGTTTTTTAGGCACCAGGTAGAAAAGTTGTTTAAGTCGACTTGAAGGAGTGCCGAGTCAGATGGGTTGGAGATTCGTTTGGAGATTTTCATATCATCTGCATAAATTAATATACGAGTGTTTGACTCAACATCATTTATGGATAATATGAAGATTAATGGACCCAGGTGACTGCCCTGGGGGACGCCGGAGAGGGATGTAAAGGGTTTGGAAACCGCTGAGTCAAATCGAAACATGTATTGCCGATTATCGAGGTAGGATTTAATCCAAGAAATAAAACGAGGATGAAAGGATACTGAGCTTAAGAACAATAATTTCATGAGAGATTTTGTTGAAAGCTTTACTGAAGTCGGTGGCAATAACGTCAACTTCATCACCACTTTCCATAGCTTGCAGCGTTTGTGACACAAAAACTATCAGGTTGGTAGTTGTGGATCTGCCTTTAAGAAAACCGTGTAGTACAGGGGAAAGAAGGGGCTTATAATGGAAATACATGGCGTGGGAGACAAGGCTTTCGAAAAGTTTGGGAATGCAGGAAAGTTTGGATTTGGGACGGTAATTTGAAACATCGTTTTCACAACTTGTGGATTGGGACAATATATGAAATTTTCCAAGAACAGGGAAATACACCTTAAGAAAGAGAAAACGAGAAGAGGGTTGAAAGGGGTAGGGTCAAGTAGGCAGAGCATTTTTTTAAGACAATGGCAGGAATTCCATCGGGGCCAGGTTTATAATCGTCGGAGAGAGCGCTGATTTTGGCGGCGACAAGAGAAGGATTGATGTCAATGGAGGTGAGGGAGGTTTGAGGACTGCTTTGCATGTAGCGAAAATACATGAGATCAGGATCGGGAGCTTGATCGCTGAAGGATTGACTGAAGAAATCAGCGAAAAGATTGACGATTGTAGCAGGGTCGGATGAAGAGGAGTCACCAAGTTTAAGGGTCGAAGGGTATCCATTGGATTTAAGTTGATAAAGTTGTAGAATTGCTTAGGGTCGGAGATGAGTTTAAAGGTACGGACACACCAAAAGCGAAGCGAGCGAAGCGAACAATTTAAAAAATTTGGGTGCCGTACAAATCAATTGAAGTGTCCGAATAGAACGCGACATGAGCGAAGCGTCTACTGCGACAGAATGTTCCCAAATTTTAAATTATTCGCGCCGCTTCGCTTTTGGTGTGTCCGTACCTTAAATTGCATGTGGTCAAGATATTCATTGTAGAGAGATTCACAACGTTTGGAAAAGAGGGCAGATACGGCAAGATAAAAGCAGTAGTCTGGGTCGGATCTAGAATCATTCTTTCTCATTCTTCATCAGAACAAGCCCCACCTTGTGTTTGTGAAGAGCAAGTTTGTATAGGTTCCAAGGGGACACATTGGGACAGGCAATTAAATAGGGCTGTGTAGAAAATGCCAACATAGTTTTTGATGGATAATTGAGGATTGTTTAGGGATGAGGAGAGGTTTGAATTGGAGGGAATTTAATTTCGAGAAGTTCGTTTTATAGAAATTGAAGTGGAAACGGGGTTCAGAGTAGACGTTAGTGCGAGAAGAATCATCAAATAAGGTAAGAGAAAGAGGAGGGTGATGATGATCAAGGGTGGAAAGAAGGTGGTTATTTTCACTAACAAAAGAATTAATAGGGTTAGATGGAAATATCAGGTCAAGCTGACGATCTAGGTTATTGTTGATACCACTGATTTGGCAAAGACCCGAGTCGGAGAGATGATCAACAATCAGCAGTTTAGTTGCAGATGTAGCATTAGTTGCGATGTAAAATGAATCATCATCAGCGAGAGACCACTGCGGGCAGGGGAGATTGAAATCACCAAGGACTGTGATATCATCACACGGGTCGAGGAGAGCAGACAGGGCGTCGATTACATCAGTAGCAAGTTTGTAGGCTTCAAGCGATTGCGTAGGGCGGATATAGCAACATGAAACGGTTGACGGTTGAGTACAATTTTGACAGACACATATTCGAACAAGGGAGTTTCAGAGGTGGTGATTTGAGTAGCATTGTAACGGTTGTGAACAGCGAGGAGAACGCCGCGACCGAATGGGCCAGTAGAATCTAAATGGCCATCGACACGAAATACAATGAAGTCATGTGGGAATAGTTCATAGTTGTTGAAGTCGGGAGTTAAGTTTGCTTTAGTTAGGGCGAAAATATTAAAGGGAGCGACTGGGACTTTAAGAAGACGTCATGAGTTTTAGTACGGAGTCCTCTGACATTCTGCTTATAAAGGGACTGCAAATTAGTCGAATGGTTGATATTTTTATTCTGTGTGGAGGATTGGGGATCAGTGGAGGAAATAGACAGGTGGCTAGGAACGAAAGAAATTTTTAGAGTCATTGCGAGCTTTTTGGAGGTGGGAAATACGCTTAGAGCTAACATAAGAAGCATAGGAGGAGAGGTCCTCAGAAACTTCCTGAGAGGGAATATTGAAAGCATCATGGTATTTAAAGAATAATTGACGCAGGATCAGTGGGGAGACCTTCTTGATGGATAGAAGTAATCACATAGGTCTTAGTTTTCCCTTCAAAACAGATATTACTGGCTTTATTATGAAGAAAGGCTAATTAAAGGCGCACATTGTTGTAAATTTGATGATCACGAAGACGCGATAATAAATAACGGCTATCACGATATTCGGCTGATTGCATTGTCAGCTTAACAACAGGGGGAAGAGGGAAGAAGAGGGTCAATAAATTCTGGTTTATCAGTGGACGAAGATGAAGGTGAGGTGGAAACAGGATCGTAAAGAGCAGAGGAGGTAGGGTCAGGGAAGACCGGTAAAGACGCTGAGGATACGGTGTTAGGAGCGACGGTAGAAGTGGAAGTTGTTGGGTTAGAGGCGTGGGGACAAGTGGTTGTAGGGCGGGGTAATGCGGGGGACGGGGTGGTCGATTAAGGCTTTGAGGGGATTTGATGATCAGGTTCGGGAGGTGCATTAGTTCTAGCGGGAACTGTCAGCGGGGGCAGCGGGGTTTAGGATGTGAGAGCGTATGTAATTGGGGTACTTTATGGGGGTAGTTTGCTTAAAATCAGGAAACAGGCCCATCTTTAAAGACCAGTTGGATTTATTGGAAGTAGGAAAAAGTGGTGATGCACGGTGGGAGTTATGACTAGGTTTTGATGTTTTTTTTTTTTTTTTTTTTTTTTTTTTTGGGGGGGGGGGGGGTTGGAATTAGTTTTAATTTTACTTTTTTTGTTTTAGGGTTAGGGGCATTTTTAATGTTACTCTCAATTTGGTTAGTGTTAGACTCAGAGTACGACCTTACACTGCGGTTAGGCTTATTACTAATGATAGTATTATTAAGAGGTACACTATGCTTAAACTTTACTGTTTTAGTTAATGCAGCATTCCATGGAGAGATCCGTATATTCCCGTAGTTCAGGACGCGGCTAGGGGAGCTGTCAAAAAGCCATGAATATCTGTTGGAATACTGATCCGAAAGCTTGAATTTTGTCTGGAGGAGAGTGGAATTTTTTGACAGTCAATTATGCTGAAGGCGAAGTGGTTGCTGAAAAAATGCCGGACCCAGTTTTCATCGGCGTGGTAAGGCGCGCCATTCATGTGTTGAGAAAAACAGTCCTTCAAGGTAGATGAGTTGCAGCAACTAAGCCTCGATAGCCTCTGAGTCTTGTCCGCTTTAGTCCAGGTGGTGCCAAACATTTTCAGTGAGGGAGGAGGTGGGGAGTCAAAGTCACAGGTCTGGACATAAGTTGAGCGAGTTGATAGCAGTATGAGTCGGTAATAATTGAGCAGCCGGCGCTGACGTAGGGCGAGGCGGGCGTAATTTAGTCCGGGAGATAGGTGGTACTGCAGAAGACTCTAGATCCAATGCTGAGGTAGGAAGGAGTGGGTTGGATTCCATCCGAGTGGCCGAAACGTCAAGTAGCTCGGAGTGAAGAGATGTGTCCGTTAGATTGCGAGGTATTGGGGACCGTCTGTTTGAAATCTCGGAAAAGGACTTCAAGTCATCGAAAACGTCGATGAAAGCTCGACGAACGTTGGAGAGCTCAGTTGCAGGAGAGTAGATGCTGCTCGTTGCTACAATAATCGGAGAATGTTCTTGCATCCTTGATTATGGGAGCAGGGGAGTGATGCGCAAGGGTTTGGTCGCAAGTCGCTAAAGAGTTTATTGATAAGTTCGCCGAATTGCGAGTGAAGGGAACTATCAAGGGTCGTCAGAGACTTCTCCAGGTTCACTAGTTTTAATTTATTGAAATGCGCCAGAGACTCGACCATCGAGGTGAGGTAATCTATTCCCTTTGAGAAGCGTTCGTTGTTGAGTTGATCAATGGACTTTTTCTGTAAAGCAGCTTGCTGATGCAGGGTAGAATTAATAAAGTCATTATTGCATTTAATTGTGCGAAGCACGTCTGCAAGCAAAATTTCCCTGCATTCCGCGCAGTAATAAACAAAGACGTTTTTAATGTCTTTAAGGTATATCAGAGCTTGTTTGTTTATACCAATACAGGCCGCGTGAAATGATTTATTGCATAGTCCGCTGCAGGTCACCCATTCGGAACCCGGTACTAGGGTAGTAATCGCGCAAGTGGCACTAGCACAGCAATTTTCCATTATGTCAACAAAAACACCAACAAGAAGTAGCACAATTGAGCAATATATTAAATCAGCAGCACTAGCAAAGCCGGCAAAATGAATAATGAATAACACACGCAGATGAGGCAAAAAGAAAGTGATACAACTTAAAAGAACAACAAAACGAATATAAACAAACTTAATGAAATGTTCAATGGGAGGTGGGACCGAATGCGACTGCACTAAGTGACTGCAAGAACTGAACTGAGCATATTGAGCATATATATGAAAAATCACAGCATAATTCATATGAACTTAACTATTTTTCGGTGCGATTTAATTCATTTAGGCTAAAAATTCTATTCTAAATTTTATCAATTAAAGAATTATAAGAGGTTAATTACAACTCATAGCACCTTAAGAAAGTTATATTTTTTTAAGGAGAATTGACTTTTTTCAACAGCAATTTTCTTATATTTTAACATTCATGAGCGTGTTCCATTATTGCTCTTCATTGATTACTTCTTGTACGAAGGTCAAGATACAAACTATCATTTGAGCCACGGTACAAGCCTCTATACAAAAAATGTTTTTGTTAATATACAAAATATGACTTTTTTACTTTTTAGCCTATTTATTAAACCCTGCGTGATGTGTAATAGTTGATTGTTCGTATTTGGCACTTCAAAAAATACGGAAAAAAAAAAATAAAAACTAAAAAAAAAAATACTTATCATCCAAATGCACCTGTGCACGAAGCATACAGCATGTTGTATGCTCAGTGACCTGTGTTAATAATATAAGTAATTTTATACAGAAAAGGTTTTGAAAAATAACACAAAAACCGTTCGATATTTCCGAGAAAAATTACAGGAAACTACACCAACATGCGAACTTATATTGGGTGTGTGAATATGACTCCGCCTTTTCCCAACAGATGTCCTTTTTAGCATTGCTTACGTGTACAGTCAAGTCTCCTAAAACGCGGTGTTTTTATAGCGCGATTCCCATATAACGCGGTGTGAAAAATGTGACAAGTTCTCCTATAACGCGGTCTACTTTATAACGCGTTTTTAATACAAGAGCATTCCAACAACTCAAATGGCTTAAAAAGTTTATCTATGGCAACAATTCGACGTGTTCAATTTTTGTATGTTTTGTAGTTAACATTTGTGGTGTATTCCCCTGTTTGTCAATTCTAGTATTCATTAAACCAAAATTTAAATATATAAAAATTTACACATTCATTGTCATTTCTAACTATTATAAAATTGTATTTATTAATTAACTAATTTATATTAATTCTGAGTCTTTTATAACGCGGTTTCCCTAGAACGCGGCGGTGATTTCCATATAACGCAGTATAGATTATTCTGATTTATCTTATTTCTATGTTTTTCAAAACGCGATATCCATAGAACGCATATCCTGATTTGAATTAATTCAAAGTCTCTCATAGCACGGTTTCCATATAACGCGGTACGAATTAATCGCGTTATTTGGTTGAAATATTAGTAACAAGTGCTTTTACCTCCTTCAAAATGTCGGTTTTCGTTCCAAGTAAACATAATTTGCGGGAAGTGCTATTACACTATTTTATTGCAAAGAAAAGTGCAGCGGAAACTTATCGTTTGCTTGTGGAGATTTACGGTGAGCATGCTCCATCTAATACAACTTGTAAGGAATGGTTTCGACGATTTCAAAATAATGATTTTGGGACTGAGGACAAAGAAAATGGGAAACCACAAAAAAAAATTTGAAGATGCTGAATTGGAAGCATTATTGACAGACGATTCTTGCCAAACTCAATCGGATTTGGCTGCAGCATTAAATGTTGAACGATCAACTGTTGCGAAGCGTTTAAAAGTAATGAGAATGGTTCAAGAAGTTTGTAACTGGGTTCCATATGAATTGAAAGAAAAAGATATCGGATGTCGAAAAACAATTTGTGAAATGCTACTTCAAAGGCAGCAAAGAAAAGAAGTTTTGCATCGAATAATCACAGGACATAAAAAATGGATATATTATGAGAATCCTAAACGTAAAATAACTTGGATGAAAGCAGATGTACCCGGCCCATCACAGCCAAAGAGAATTATTCACTGTGACAAGGTTATGCTCTGTATTTGGTGGGCTCAGCGAGGTGTTGTTTCTTATGAGTTGCTCGAACTCTCTCAAACTATTAATGCAGAAGTTTATCGACGACAATTAATGCGTTTGAAGGGAGCCATAGAAGAAAAACGACCAAAATGGGTGAATAGGCACAGTAAATTAATTCTTCAACAGGATAATGCCAAACCGCATACCGCACAAGTCGTGAAAAGATATTTAGCTGGACAGAACTGGAAAGTGCTACTCCACCTGCCATATTCGCCAGACATAGCTCCTTCGGATTATCACTTATTCCGAACAATGCAGTCAGATCTTACGGGAGAACGGTTCACTTCATACGAAAGTATCAAAATTTGGATTGATAATTGGTTCAGCTCAAAATGCCAGGATTTCTTCATGCAAGAATTACGTAAATTACCTGAAAGATGAGCGAAGGTTGTAGCTGCCGATGGAGTATACTTTGAATAAACTTCTCTTTAATTTTCTAAAAAATCAGATGTGTTTTATTTCAACAAAAAAGGGCGGAGTCATATTCACACACCCAATTGTACTCACAGCTAGTTCAAAAATCTTAAAGTTTTGTCATCAATGACAGTTACGAAAATGTTTGTTAATAATTCTTTGTGGATTTTAATAATGATTTTAAGCTGGTAATGTTGAAAATGTCATAGGTGTCGGATGGTGTCACTCTACCCTATTATATACGATTGATTTGGCATTGTCAAAACTGAAAAAAAGTATCTAAACAAAATGAAACGGTTAAAGGAAAAAAATAGTTTTCTAATTTTTTTTAATTAAAAAGTGAAACATTGCATTGGCATTGCACGCAAATAGATTAAGCTAAGAATTTTGTTTAAAATCTTCTTTCTTTCACAGGACGATGAACGTCGAGAATCAATTCCGGAAGAGGCGGAGCCAAATAATAGTTCAGCAGAGGTCGCAACGAGTAAACTTAGTAATGAAAATATAGCTAACTCACCTAGGATAAAAGACTCACAAAATCATAATGAAGGAGGTACATGATAGTTCTTGCAAAATAATGCTCGCCCTTTAAACGTTACGCCACCGCATTGATTATGATGAATTAACTTTTCCTATTTGTAAAGAAAAAAAAAAAACTCATAGCACAAGCTGGAAATTTCATTTGTCTATGTTATATACCTACTTTTAATTTTGAGGATCTTAACTGGATGCTTTTGTAAAATAATCAATCAAGTTTGTTGCTATTTTTATTAAGACAAAACTTTAATAAATTAAGAAGTTTAAATATTTTTCATGGTCAAGTTTTGTTAAGACGTCGTCGTATCAATAAAAATGAAACACTTCTACAAAATAAATATTTTAACAAAAGGCATTGTCTATGTTAGTATATACAATTACAATTTCCTGCATAGAAATATGTACCCATATTCCAATTTAACCTCAAAGTCTTCTGGACGATATTTAAGTTCCGTAACTGATATTTATATTTTAAACCGGTTCGAGAGTTTTTCTTATTCTAGGTGGGAGTGAGTTAAGGATCAAGGTATATCTTCATCTGCCTTGAGATATCCTCGAAAATCAATATTTCCGGATGTAATAATATAAATCAAGTAATTTGTAGTAAGTATTAACAATAATTTGGTTTGAAAAAAAGAGTATATCGTGGTAAAGAAACAAGAACATTTTTCCAACAGATTTTTTCTCCCAAAAAATAATTTCACTGGTTGGTCTCTGCAGTACCTACATGTAAATTTGCGATAAACAACAATGTATGAGGATAACATTCAGAGAATGGGGATTTGAGATGCAATTAATAGATTGTCGTTGAAGTATCGAAGTATAATAAAATTGTTTCCCTCCTTTTTTTTATTTTTTAGTTAAAATGGTCACGCTAACATCGACCAATGCCCTGTTTCTCCTTCACGATCAAAACATATCGCTCACCGGCTGTACTAATGGCACTGTGGCGGCATCGTCGCACTACTATCGATTTCGTCACTTTGATTTTACTTGCTTCAGCGAAATATTGTTGTGTTGAAAATACTGTGGAAATGGAAAATCGGAAATTAATTAAAAAGAATTACAACCAAAAATAAAAGTTTTTTATCAATTAAAAAGAAAGTGGAATAATAGGAATTTTTTATAGTTTCATGTCCTCTCCACTTCAACACAATGACAAAAAAAAAAGTAAATTAAAATTATCAAGAAAGCGAACTAAAAAGATAAAAACAAGATTAAATACAAAAACAGAAAAATGAAAAATGAACTTAATGTTTTTTCCCTTCGGCTTGAAATAATCCTGGCTCTCATCCATGAGGGTGCTATTGAAAGGTGAAAGAAATTGTCGTGGACTCTGTAAAATTCATGCAATCCAATGTACATGTAGTTGGAGATATCAGAAATGTTTGTTCAACTTTTTATACTGAAAAAAATATTTATAATTGATTCAACAATTCAGGCTTCTTAATTCAGCTGGTACAAGTGTTCTGTTTTAAACAAATAGTTCCCAGTTCATCTACACCTGTGTTCAAAAAAATAGTAGTGCAAGTGCTCTTGTCTGAAGACACTGCTATTCATTGCTTATGAACTAAAATGTTTTTAATTGTTCATCAGATTCTTAAACACCTGATGTTGTGTTTTGTGCAAAAGTTGTCTTTGTTTTGTACATGAGAATTTGTAGAACAGCAAACTTGCCGCATTGGTGCACTACTATTTTTTTGAACACAGGTGTAACTGTATTAATGTCAAATTTACTAGAGAATAATATTTATAAGGAGAATGCATGTCAATTGTACTAGAATACTTTACATTAATACTTAACCCATTCGAGACCAGACATTTTTTTTAAAAAACCCTCCCCAGGAGCCAAGCACATTGTGTTATTTACACTAATTATGTTTTATCAAAGAAAGTATAACATAAAGAATTTGCATGCCAAACAAAAAATTTAGTGTGACAATTTTTGGCTGGGGTCGCTACATAAGTACCCCAAAGAGAGAACTCAGAATTCAGAATATAGTGATCCGACCCCATAGAACCCCAGTCGTGTGTTACGAAGCTATTTGCTTGCTTTTCAGCTATTCGAGTTCTTGGCAGCAGTCGTATTATCGCAGTCCGCAGAATCACAGTGCTCAGCTCAGCACAACTTCATTTTCCCCTTATGCCTACTCTTTAATGAGTAAGCCAACCACGGCTCAACCAACCAAAGTGCTGGTACTTTTTCCTTCTCATTGTAAAATAAATCTCCCGTCTCACTTGTGTTTTGGTCGGCATGCTCTAGCTTTTCGTTCGTATTGGTTAACTCATTTGAATTGCCTGATGAAATTCAGCCGATTTTTAGTACTGGTTTTGAGCCTAGATATATATTTAATACCTGAAATCCGTCAAATCTTAAGAAAAAGTGAGGTTAAAGTGTTTAAAAAATTGGCGCCAAAAGTGAAGAAGCATTTTTAAGTGGAAATGGTATTTATTTGGAGTGTTCATAAATTACAAAATATAAATTCCTTCCTGTTCCATTTCACTCCCGATTAAAACAAGCAGAACGTTTTACATCTCACGTCTACATTGATAAAGATGTGTACGAACGCATTTTGTCAGCCAACTGATAAGTGGTTGGTTTGTAGTTGGCTTGCTCATTGGAGAGTAGCAAAACCCCCGGGAATACATAGAAACACAAGCCGTGAAGTAGAAAATGCATACGTAGTGATGTAGTCCGAGAATTGCCGTGCAATAACATTGCTTCTTATGGCGGATGATCCAAAGTAAGCCACTCCACTCGCCTGAACTGCTAAACTATAACTTTTACGCGAAAATGATGTTCTACTAACTATAACTATGGAGGAATACCTTTCTAGTGATCTGAAAAACTTTATAGTGGCAAGAACAAAATATTAGAGTTTTTTGCACTTAAGAACAACTCTAACCATTTCCCCGATGAAAACAGCAGCGGCAGGCCGACTTGACAGCACGACTTTCCGTGGTAATTTGTTCGATGGGCAGTAAGAGTAACTTTTGAGCTCAAATATCTTTAATATTTTTTTCTTACCCCTATAATGATTTTGGTACCATAAGAACGGTATTCCTCCCCAGTTACAGTCAGTAACTTTTTCGTAAAAACGATAGTTTAGCAGATTCGCCCTCTGGAGAGGAATGAATGGGCTCTACCGCCATAAGAAGCAATGTTATTTCTGTGCAATAATTATCGGACTACATAACCCTATACATGTGGTAGTGAGCAGATCTACTTCATGGTTTGTTATATAGTTTCCCGGGGGTTTTGAGAGTAGGCATTAGGGTCTAACGTCTTTTTGGCTCGGAAATGCTTTGCACACGCGGTGTGCAATCGGTCTCGAATGGGTTAAACAGAGTCATTTCAATTTAATTCTGACTCCACGTGCAATTCTAAAGGCCGAGATATAATGTACGCCACACGTTTTTGTGGCGCGTGGAATATCGTGAAATATCGCGCTGCAATATACAATGAGAGCGACGCTACAGCTGGAATGAAAGAATTGGACTGATTGATTGATTGAACCGTCATCTGAAAAATGAGACCATGAGCACAGGCTCAAATTTCATGGAGCAAATCATGCACAGTTATGTTTAAGCTGACGCAAATTAAAAGTAATTAAACTTTCGCGAACCGATTTCTTTTATACCACGCTCAATTTTAAGTTTTTCCATAAAAATGATCCTCGCGGTGCACTCAGCTGGGAACTATATAAAAGTCATTGTTCCTGCCTTCGTTTTACCTTCATATTTCTTATATATACCAACCAAAGCTAAAAGTTGTATCACAAAATGCCGTAGCCATCTGTTGGGTATCGTAAAACTACTCTAACAGCTGATTCCGTCCCTAGAACCAAACTAAAAAAGAAACATGGAAACGAATCATCGCGCTTCAAAAGTTAAAATTCCGCCAAACTTTGTGGCGCTACAAAGTATCAGCGCGTTCACTGTATCAAGCTGATTGCATTTTCCCGTATTCAAACTCATTTTGTAGCGCCACAAAAACGTGTGGCGTACATTGTATCTCGGCCTTAAGGTATTCTTCATAACTTAACATGGTCAACGTTTGTTTCAACAAGCGCGTAAGGTCCTTGCTATTAGATGCCTGCTCGAAAGTTAGTTTAACACTTGAAAAACGGTTGCTTAAAATGTTTAACCCTAAAATTAGTTAGTTTAACACTTGAACAACCTTTGCCTAAAATGTTAAACCCTAAAATAACTTTTTTAAAGTGATAATTTAGTTATTTTCGTTGTTTTCCTGTTACTTGCAAAAAATTAAGTGCACAGATATGAGAACCAATAAAGTCACAATGCTAGAAAAAATCAAGTATCATATAAATTAAGATAAATAAGTTAATGAGTGTGAAACTCATGAATTTAAATAGGTTGATCTTACTAGTGTTAACAATAGGTCTCGTTGCCTGAACTAATTCCGTAATATCGTCTGAACTACATATGTGGTTGAAATAACAAGATTATTTTAGAATTTGTAAATAAATTTCTCTAATCATGCTTACCAGCAAATTTTTTCAAGTGAAAATCATAAGCAAAAATAGTTAAATGAATCACTAAATTAGAGACTGGAACAAGATACATATTTTTTTGGGTGTACTAATTCAATTTATTTATTTGTTACCTGACTGCGAAGCATGTATGCCTCCATATTATTTAAAGCTAAAAGTAGCATTATATTACAATTACTCATTGGGCCAAGTCACTGACATAGAGGAACTGGACTGCTAACCGCCGTCTGAAAAACGAGACCATTTTTAGCGCAAGTTCAAACCACATGGCGCAAATCATGCCATTAAAAATTCCCTAAAATACCGCACAATTATGTTTAAAATGAAGCAAATAAAAAATAATTAAGCTGTCATGAACCGATTTCTTTTATATCACGCTTAATTTTAAGTTTTTTAACAAAAAGCTGCGGTCTTAAGAAAGACAAAGATAGCTATACAAATTATTTTTCTGCCTTTGTCTAACCTTCACATTTCTCGTTTATACCAACCCAAGCTAAAAATTGTATCACAAAATGAAGTAGCCATCTGTTGGACATCGTTAAACTATTCTAACAGCTGATTGCAACGGAAAATGATGAGTTGGCGGGCAACTTGTAAAGGCTGTCGTGGGTAAAAGTGATGTGCAAAAAGCTTGTGTTTACTTTTATTTATCTATTGGGAGTATCAAAAAGATGTATCACACGAGAAGATACTAGAAAAAACCAAAAGAAGTGCACATACATGGCGCCACCTTCATTTGGCTATTGGCCATTTTTTTTTGTAAATTTGTCTGCCTGCGGGCTTAAGAAAGAGCGAGATAGTTAGAATTCGGTCAAAATTTGGTCTTACTTTTGATGTGAGTTTTTGTACGGGATCAGCAGTCCAGTTCTTATATGTCAGTGGGCCAAGTGAATAAAAATCAAGTATTTACTGAATCTAAATGGTTTCAGTAAAAACTTGTACACGAAGAAGAAGAACTGTCAACTGCTCGGTTGTGTTTCTGATCGGCTTAATTTGTATTATTAATTTATCTAGGTATATTATTTTGTTCGTCGCTGTTTTTTTATATTTATATGCTGTATTTTTATAGCATTTTATGTTTGTAATCGATTGCTGCTTGTAATTCTTGCTTCTTTTCGTGTCTGAACTTCAGTTGGAGATCTCCGCTGGGGGCCCTTGCTGGATTGACGTCTGGTATGAAGATGCTTAGTGCTTTTTCATATTTTATATACGGATGCAATTTTTGAAGTAAAACTTCTTTACGCACGCTTGACTTTGGGGAGTAAGCTGGTGAATGCATGACGAGAGCGTTAGAAAAAGTGTGATCGGACCAGACGAACGCGGCGTTTGGTGCAGTGGTGAACAGTTGGGCTTGGGATTCAGAGGTCACGGGTTCGAATCCCAGCGTGGGGATGCTTTTGAAGTAAAACTTCTTTAGGTACGCTTGACTTGGGGAGTAAGCTGGTGAATGCGTGACGAGAGCGTTAGGAAAAGTGTGATCCGGCCGAGGCGAACGGAAGTTGAGAGGGAGCACATTCCTAAAGCGGCGTTTGGTGCAGTGGTGAACAGTTGGACTTGGGATTCAGAGGTCATGGGTTCGAATCCCAGCGTGGGGATGCTTTTTGAAGTAAAACTTCTTTACGCACGCTTGACTTTGGGGAGTAAGCTGGTGACTGCATGACGAGAGCGTTAGGAAAAGTGTGATCGGGCGAGGCGAACGGAAGTTGAGAGGGAACACATTCCCAAAGCGGCGTTTAGTGCAGTGGTGAACAGTTGGGCTTGGGATTCAGAGATCATGGGTTCGAATCCCAGCGTAAAGGAAAAGTATGATCGGGCCGAGGCGAACGGAAGTAGATATAAGTTAGTGAAGATAGAAATAGAAGAGAGTTACGTTTCGTATATTAGAAGGAAGAGAGAGAGGTGCGAGCACTAATTTGTCAATGAAAACAGATAATAAATTTAAATATTTGTAGAAAATGAATATATTGTTACAGAATTTGCCTTCGCTTATACTTCACACTTGAAGTTGCGATCGGGCAGATATAGGGATTAGCTTTCGATCCCTCCTTTGTGAGTGTCTATGGCAGAGAAGCCAAGCGCCATAC
The DNA here is from genome assembly GCA_949715965.1 of Dysmachus trigonus. Taxonomy (NCBI): domain Eukaryota; kingdom Metazoa; phylum Arthropoda; class Insecta; order Diptera; family Asilidae; genus Dysmachus; species Dysmachus trigonus. The sequence continues at coordinate 48,777,030 of OX454321.1, forward strand.
TGAAGAGATCAGCTTGGCTTCTCGGATCGAAACACTCATCGATTTTTTTTGGCTCGTCTACTTCGGTGGACGAGTAATATTCTTAATAAAAATGTCCCTACGTCCGTCCGTCAGTCCGTTCGTCGGCAAATTCGCCAAAGTATAGCGAAGGCAGATGGTGTAGTTTTGCCGGCCAGCCGCTCGGCGGGCAAAATTGTAACAATATGTATAGGTATATATTATACATGTATACATATATAAACATATATATATACATATAGATGGAGCTAAAGAAGTTTTACTTCAGTCGTGTGGTCTAAAGCACACTCGTATTTTTTTTTTCTCAATGGTAAATTCAATAGTATATGCCTCAGCCGAAGCGTTGGGTTCCACCAATCTTAATTTATTGTTTTCTTGGAATCCTGCGGGTTATCTGCGTTCCCGCCTATTCTCATCATATAATTTGAGTATCGACACGATCCCTTTCACAGCGAGGACCATATAATTGATCAGGTGCCTGTGTCGTCCGGATTTTGTCGCGGCTGTCCGGCGCTTGTCAACATTTTGAGGATTATTTCTTTCGGTAAACACTTTTCAGCCTGTTTTGCTTCGATATGGATTCCTGCAAAGTTTGCTCTGAACGAATTGCTGATGAGAAAGTTATGTGCCTCCGTGCATCTTGCTTGAAACGCACCACCAAGGTTAGCTCTGATGTATACATAACGTGCGATGACTGTGCACCAACATTAGCTGCGTTTTTTTCAATCGGATCAGGATTTGGATCAATCTCTTAACATTGACATACAACAACAACTCGTGATCCACACTTTCATTCGGATTAGAATCAATGACCCGCAAGAAGTGGTTACAAACAATTGTACGAGAAGTGCTAGTGTCGGATGAATAGTTTGAAAATTTCTAACAGAGTCGCTGCTGTAGTTTTTCTTTTCTGAAATGATGGCAGCAATGAAATTTGTAGTCGATTGGTTCTGAGTAGACAAAGAAAAAGTAATTTATAGTAACAAAATAAATGAAATCGTTTTTCTGATTATGGGATTTAATAAAAAACAAAACTTTGAAAGCCATTTTTGAATTTTCTTTGACGAAAGCTGTCGTCTAATCCCCAATTCTTATTAGATTAGCAAAAACAGAAATTCCAGATCCTCAAACCCAAAATCGTTATCCCAGTGATTAACCTGAATCGTTTTTTTTTTCATTTCATACTGATCCAGAACCAGATCAAGATGAAAAAAATGCAGCTATTAAACCTTTTCTGGTTTTGAGATTTATTAATGCTTTTGCTGAACAATCTTTAATCGCCAGCAAAGTAAACTCTATTTCAGCTAATTTTTCTGGCCTTTAACTTTTCATCATCTCATTTCAAGACAAAATCGAAAAATTGCTGGATGCAACAACGCTTATTAACACTAATACTTCATTGATTCTTTCTGTGTTTCACTCTGTCTCTAGTAGCAAACGTAACTCGTTGATTCTTCGAAATCCTGTTTTGACATCGTCTGTTTGACCAAAACATGAGTTTGCGGAGGAATCGAGGACGCCGAGCTCTTCAACTCTGACTACATCGTTTTTCGACGCGATCGCTACTCTTCTCTTGATGCCCCAGTGGGTGGTGGAGTCTTGTGTGCAGTACAACGAGACATATCCTGCGATCTGGTGGACACCTCTCATCTTCCTCGTCCAAAACTCCTGTGTGTGATACTGCGTCTCGCGCATAAAAACGTATTCATCCTCAATTATATATATTTATATTCCTCCGAATCCGGCTGAAGTTTGCTGAACAGTTTGCTACATTCATCGACGAGCTTTCATGCGATATAAATATTTCTGATGAAATTCTTCTGTTTGGGGAATTCAACCTGCCCTCTATTGACTGGAACTGCTCGGAGGATGCTATCATGCTGCCCAGGGCCGTAGTCAGTGGGGGGGTCAGGGATTAGAACACCCCCGAAATTTTGAAACTTAACTAAAAATTTACATGATTTTGTAAGAACAGAACAAGGGTTGAACAGTCACATGGGTAAAACTTCCGCTGTGCTTTTTTCTTTGACAATGATGAAATATGTTAAAGACATGTTGTATCTTATTTATTTTAATGAAAATATGTGCAACTGTTCGATATATTCAGTTGCATTCAGTTGAGTTGAGGTTTATTTACATTTTTAAGTTTGTAATATTTAATTCTATAGAAGTATATTCTTACATATACAAAAGGTAATAATTGTAAATTTTTCCTTTTTTTACATACAATATAAAAATTAGTATAATTTCTATATCGATGTAACTTTTTAATGACGATGTGATGTTTTTCTCATACCACAAAGGTATAATACTTTTATAATTATAAGGGGGTACTCATTTTATTCCTAGTAAAATGACTAACTATATCAAGACTTCACAAACCTTTTTCTTACAAAGGTAGGTAGCATTTACCTTTTTTTAAAAAAAAAAACGCTATGTCCTACAAAAAAATTGATGTATGAAAAAATTGCGCTCGGAATGAAAAAATAGAAGACTTCAGATACCTCTTCGCAAAATTTATTAACAAAGGTAACAAAATAATAGGTCCTCTCCACTAAGCAATAAATGTTGGCGCCTTTACTCAATTTGAGTAGTGGAATGCGTTCAACAAACACCTTTAAGACTTATTGATTTACTCAGATTGTAACTGATAACTGAAGAAGTTCAAACATATTTTTTTAAATATTTCTTACTCTTTCTTTCGCTGCGAAAAGTTGAAAACTAGATTTTGTTTTGTGAAATTGTTTGTTTTTTAAGTTTGTGAGATATTTTTTCAAAATACATATTAAATGTTTTTATTTAGTAGTTTTTTAAGGGACACCACTAGTGTGATATTTTGCATAATTCGACAGTCTATACCTTTAAAAATAACATACTAAAATTTCAAATGCATATCTCAAATAATTTTTGAGTTACAGCCATCAGAAGAGTAGCCGCTGATCGTATCGAGGTACTGAGAAATGTATGAATTAAACTTTAAACGCATTTTTTTTTTCGAAACTACTTTTTTTCAAATTTGCTGCAGTTGTAACTCGAAGAAAAATCATCCGATCCATTTGTTTCTTATATACGTGTTTCTCCATGGCATAAATCTCCAGTTTTCCAGATCGAATAAAAAATGTAATTTTGGCAGGCCAAAAATCATCAAATATTCGCGCGAAATTTGAATTTTTGTTTTAAACTCCGCCATTTTTTTAAATTTCATTTTTTTCGATCGAGGTTCATACCACGGGAAATACACGGAAAAAATTTTTGGTTTTTTTGATTTCACACACTGTGAAGGTTGCTATAACTGCAGCAGTGGGGGCACTTTTTTTTGGAGCATTGGAAAATTTCGGATAACTCGCAGAATTTTCAATTTTTTGGTTCGTTTATCATATATTTACTATATATCCACAAATATGTCCTTAAAATATTAAAATATTTCATGCAGTAGTTGTCTTTAAAAAATCCCCAAAAATCACCCCTCACGGTATCACTAATAATAGATAGTAGTATAGATATTTATAAAAATATTTAATTAACCTCCTGCGGCCCACGGTCCTACCAGTAGTACTAATTCTTTATAGTAATTCAGACCCAGACCTCATAAGTGCGATGTACTCATTACAACCCAAGGGCCTACTTGTAGGCCTTAATATAAAACGTCAGATTTCCGATTCAAATTAAAGTGTTGGGTCTGAATGATTATAAAATATTAGTACTACTGGTAGGTTTTTGGGCTGTAATGACTAGTTCACTAGTTAGTGGTCTGGGCCGCAGGAGGTTAAATATATATTGAAGATGTAAAAATTAAACTTTATTTTAAATTAATATTTTAACGCTATTTAAAAAATTGTCAAATTTAAAAAAATTTAAATTACCACCCCCCTCCCCACTCCCTCTTCCACTTTTTATGAGATGATGCTTTATGATGCTGATTTCTTCAAAGCAGCTTTTAGTGATAACACCTGTGATATTAGCTTTAATGATTTTAATCATTTGACGAAGTTTCCGCCGACTACTCTTACACCTAAGGACCTTATTTTCGATAAATGCATAGTTCTTGAACATATTGCTAAGATGACTGACTGACTTTTTCCATTGGCTCTGATGGAATTCCAGCATGTTGTTGAAGCAATGTGACACTGTAATTGCTTATATCCTGTGTTATTTGTATAACCTCTCTATCTGTTCGGGTGTATTTCCCACCATTTCACCATGGAAGATATCTGTAATTACTGCTTTATTTTATGTCTATAATTATAATTACTTGGTTCATGAGGTGCTTTATTTTTATTGTAATCTTTGCTTATATCTTTTCAGTATGGGTTCATAAAAGGTAAATCGACTACGACAAATTTCCTTGAGTTTTCTAACTACTGTTTATCTGCCATTGAATCTGGCAAGCAAGTCGATTGCATTTTTACAGACTACAGTAAGGCCTTCGACAGGATTAATCATAAAATTCTTGTTCATTAATCGGCTGTTTTTGGTTTCCCTAATTTATTCGTTAATTGGATCTCTTGGTATTTATCCGATTGTACTCAACGTGTCCTCTTTGGTGACTTTTTCTCGGACGTGTTGCACAACACATCTGGTGTCCCACAGGGTTGTCATCTTGTTCCACTATTATTTATTATTTACATTAACGATATCTCTCTAATACTAGCCCACTCTAAGATTCTATGTTATGCTAACGACGCGTAAATTTTTCGTACAATATTTAGTGTACGTGACTGTCATCTTTGAAACTCTGACTTAGATACATTCCATAAATGGTGTAATATTTAATCAACTTCCCTTAAACGTTTCTAAATGTACTTGCATGTCTTCTTCACGTAAAAAGTATCCGTTGCATTAAAACTTTACGTTAAGTGGACGCTCCCTTATTAGATTTGACAAAACAAGAGATTTCGGTTTATTTATTTATTTTATTTATTTATTTAGGATTGATCAACAACTGACTACTACAATAATTAGATAAATAAAACCTTAAAGAAGCTGATTTTTTAAATTGCGCTTATTTAAATTAAAATCAATGACATCGTATTTGCCGAGAAACATGGAAAAAGTCGTAGCTCCTAAAAGAGCGAGGAGGTACAGAAATATTGAACGATGAAAGCAACAGTGGAAGCGCGGAGGGATTGTCCCAATGTAAGCCACGAAGTGCAAAACGTACAAAATTACACTGGACGGCTTCGATGCGGTTAATATGAACTGCATGGAAAGAAGACCAAACCGGGCTAGCGTATTCCAATATAGGGCGGGCAAAAGTGCAAAAAAGGAGTTTCGTTATAGTGGGATCGTGAAACTCCTTAGACCACCTCTTAACAAAACCCAAAGCGGAGTTACCCTTGGCAATAATAGCGTCATAGTGATAATTGAAAAATAAGCGGGAATTAAATAATACACCCAAATTCTTGGTTTTGTCAAGTCGAGATAAGGATGAACTGTCCAGAATATAACAGAAGTTAAGATGTGACCGTTTACGAAAAAAAGACATTACGGTACATCTACTTATATTTAAGGGTAAACAGTTAATAGAGCACAAATAATAAAAAGTGTCTAAGTCAGAATTTAAAAGTTCGCATTCGTTTGCGTTTGATACAGTACGGAAAATTTTGGCGTCATCTGCATAGCAAAGAATGTGTGAATTATTTAATAATAAAAAGACATCATTAATATAAACAATGAAAAGCAGTGGTCCGAGGTGACTACCCTGACGGACGCTTGATGTGTTATTTATTTCATTAGAAAGAGCGTTGCGAAAACTAACACGTTGTGTACGGCCTAATAGCTAAGATGAAATCCAATTAATAAAAGAAGAGGGAAATCCTAAAAGAGATAATTTAAAAATGAGAATTTTATGATTAATTCCGTCGAAGACCTTACTAAAATCTGTATAAATGCAATCAACCTGCTGTCCGTTTTCCAGGGCAGACGTGCAAAAGTTAGAAAAATCTAATAAGTTAGTCGTAGTGGATTTCCCTTTAATGCCATCAGGACCACGCGAGAATGAGTCTGGTAGATTAGAAATAAAATCAGAAATCGATTCCTCGTCAAGTAATAAGTTCTTAGGCTGAAAAGAAGTCGGCGAAAGCTTCATCAGTAAAATTACTATAACTAATATCACAGTTGGGATCACAGAAAGCGGTTTTAAAAAAGTCACCAAAGAGATTGGCAGTTTCAAGGGGATCAGTAGTATATATATCCCCGTATCTCAACGAGGAAGGAACACTTGCGCTTAGAGTTGACGAAATGCCAGTACTTCTTTGGCTTGCTACGCAATGCGGACCTCATTCTCTGCAGATAGGAACCGTACGAATCTTCTACAGCAGAAACATACAGAGAACGGATATTGCAGAATTCAGCATAGTCAGCATCACGCCGCGAGGAACAAAACCTTTTCCATGCTTTGTTTCTGGCATTTTTTAGGTGTTTCACAGAACTATTATTAACCCAGGGTGCATAATTAGAGTTACACCTAGAAAGCTAAATAGGGACAAATTTAGCACAGCAGCTATAGGTAATTTCATAGAAAATATTAACAGCCTCGTCAATGTCACGTTTGTTGAGCACGACAGACCAATCATAACTAGCAAGCCAATCATTTATATTGGTAAAATCAGCCTTTTTAAAGTTGTAACATAAATTTTCAACATTAGAGCTATAAACAGAGGAAGTAATATCGAGCGTCATAATAGTCTGTAAGACCGGGTGATGATTGGTTTCGGGAACAAGCGGAGCCAAGCAATGCTTTACGAGGGTTCCGTCAGGATCCGAAGAGAACACCAGATACAAAAACTTGCCAGAGGAATTCCGAATATTGCTAAAAATGTAGTCAATGAAGCTACTTGCAGGTTGAAAAGCCGATGATATGAACGGAAACAGCCCATCGTTGTCATCACATTGCTCCCAGGAAACAGTGCGAAGATTGAAGTCACCAAAAAGCAGCAATTGATCAGAGGGGTGTAGTTTAGACATAATATCCTCGATACATAACGCCACGGCCATATAGATCTCCAAAGAAGAATTTGGAGGAATTTAGCAGGTGACAATGTATACGGTGCTGCAGGGAAGTCTCAAAGCCACGCAAATAAGCTCCAAATCGTCAGAGTTCAAGAAGTCAATCAGCACACAAGGAATATCACGGGAACAGCACAAAGTACCCCTCCACCCACAGGTGCATCGTCAGAACAGTTGCGATCACGATCATCCTGCCACACAGCCAAGTTTCAGTCAAGCAGGCCACGTCGAAACATGAGTTGGTGCAACTATTAGAAAATGTATTCGGCTTAGATCGAAGACCGGTTACGTTGGCATAGTATAATGAGACTTCCCTAATACGTTTTTTGCAGGAGAAGCCGAGGAACCTAATGGGCCATTCCACACGTGTATTCTCGCAGCGTATTCAAACCGATTTTATAGGGGAGAAGTAAGCGACGCGAGGAGAAATCTCTACAAAAGCGCTGAACTTTGGAGAGTAAATGTGCATCACAAATCGAATCTATTTATCGTGTTGTCACGATCTAACACAACGAAACGAGCAGGCGGGTTGTTTTGATTGATTGATTTGATGGATTTTTAAATAATACGGCACACACACATTGTTAATTCTTATTCGTACAACAATGTGCATCAGCAGCAGGAATACCCGTGTGGAAAAGCTGACTCTCCACTGTGTGTTGTCAAAACGGTTTGAATACTGCTGCGAGAATACACGTGTGGAATAGCCCAATGGGCATATAATCTAAACCGTAAGTATTAGGATTTAAAAATCTATTACAGTTGTTACTCGTGGTGCAGAGGAAAGTGAGAATGATTTTAAATTGCAGATAAATTTTCGTCACACATTAGCGAGTTGAAATCAGGAACAGCGAATTTGCAAAATGGAATACCAAAATGCCGCAATTACTTCTTTGGCCGCAGCTGCTGGTAACTGTTTGATTTTAGCAGCTGTCATCGAAAAAGAAAAGGAGGACTAATGTTCAAGCACGAAACGAACTTGCTGGGTCAAGGAATGGCGAAAATCTCGGAAGCGATACGGGAATTCCCAAGATTTGATGCGTGAGCTCCAACAGTGTACTGGGGATTATACAAATTTCCTCAGAATGAATGAAATTTGCTTCAACAAAATATTATCTTCAATTATAAAAGATATTACAAAACGGAATACTGTAATGAGGGAAGCTATTCTTCCGGCAGAAAAATTAGCCATAACTTTGAGCAACTGGCGGACATTTTATGACACTGGATTTCGACTCAAAGTTATGTAAATCATTCCTAGCAGAATCTATCGTCCATGTATGCGATGACATTTATAAAAATATGAAGGCAGAATTTTTAAAGGTGAATATGAAAACAATTGTTACTTTAAAATAACATTTTATACATTCTCAGAATTACTAAAAATTGCTTCTATAGATAAATCTAATAAATCAGTTGAGGATTGCACATTTTCATTCAAATAATGTTATTCCGCCATGTTGTTTAAATTTTGTACGTTTAAAATTTTAACCCCACAATGACTTTATTGAATTTTCCTCAACTGACGAGCATGCTGGTAATTGCTGATAGTAGTGTAGACGATTCGGAATCCTCCCTATACTTCTGATATATTTGCCTTGTACCGAATGCTGACACAGAATTAAAATATTGCTTGGTGCGGAGCGGATCTCTTGGAGTTGCATGCGCTTGGCCAAGCGGAGTTTGTACAGGCGCAACGATGTTGTTCTTGGTGCACAATTTTTTTTTCCTTTAATTGCTTCGCTGACTAGTTTCAGTATGTCCATTTTGACATTATTAAAAGTGTCGTCCAACTTTATGTTTCTCATTTCCGAACATAGGTATCGGCAAAATTCTTCTTCCCTTCCTAATTTCTGTTATCGCCATTGTTTCGCAAAATCTCTGGCTATTTCTAGAGCAGCAATGGCTTCTTTCTGAAGACTTTCAGATGTCTTAGCCTCCTTTTTCTGAAAAATTGTAACAAAAATACATTAATTGTGGTATTTATATATATAAAAACCGTTATTAGAAATTCAAAATATATCTAACTATTGTGGAAACTGATTATATATATATAAAACATGAGAAGTCCAATTGATGAAAATATATTAAATTTGAATTATTTTTTACAGTTCGCCACGGAAAAGGAAGAGTGGATTAAAATTGCAGATGATTTTGAAATGAAGTCGAAATTCCCTTTATGCATTGGTGCTTTAAATGGGAAGCATATAGCTTTCACGCCTTCTAAAAAGAATGCTCCATCTCTTGCATTGTGTTATTAGCACTTGCTGATTCCTTTGGAAAATTTGTTTTTACTGACGTCGGATGTAATGGAACAATCAGTGATGGTGGTGTCTTGCAACGTTCAGATCTAATGGACATCATTTGGCAAGCAAACACATATCTTCCCGGCAGAAAATATATTGCAAATGGCAGATTACTGCCACATGTATTTGTTGCAGACAACGCATTCCAATTGCTGGAAAATATAATGACACCATATCCATTCACTGCAACAGAAAAATGGAAACAAACCTACAATCACCGGTTAAGTAGCTCTAGACAGACAATAGAACGTGCAATTGGGATATTATCAAAGAGATTTCAAGTTTTACAAGAACAATTAAATTCAATGAAAAAAAAAGTATAAACAATTGTGCAGTGTTGCTGTGTCCTGCATAACTTTTTAATTACCAATAGTAGCTGGTATACCGATAATAGAACGAAATAATAATAATAAAAATAAACGAAAATAGTATATTACAAGAAGTAGGAACTAGCAACAATAATAATAGTGCGCCTTCAATTAATAAATATTCCAAGGCAAGCGAAGTAGTGTGAAGAACTTGGGTGGAATATTTCAATAATGAAGGGAAGTTATAATGCAGCGTACATATTTGTTATTTTGAATTTAAAAAATGATATATAATTTTGATTTACTATTATTATTATTTACAACTGGAGTCGTCTTTTCCTTTGCCTCAGCTGCTATCTCTACTTAATTTGTGTTTCACTCTGGAAGTAAAAAGAAATTTATATTATAAATGTTGAAAATATAAAAAATGTTATAGTATTTACTACCAAGATGTAGAGATGTAGAGTATCTAGAGTACATATTACCAAAGGTATTTCAATATTTGATGCACTTGGTACCGCATCATTATAATGAGCTAGGAACATGAGCTAGGAACATAAACTAATTGTAGCACAATAGTTTTGGGTCATAAACATCATCCGCTCCGGCACCGCTTCGCTTTGAACTAGACACCTTCATTCCTTATTTCGATAACTGACTTTGCAATGTTCTTAGTTTTTTTTATGCACTTAACAGTTATATTCGGGCCGTAAGCCTTTAAGGTCATTTTGCAAATAGCAGTACTTTTCACAACACTTTATTTTATTTGTAAAATGCGGGTGCTTTGGATCGTATATACATGGGCAGGGCACTGCTGCAAAAAATCAATTAAAAATTTCGATTGAACCTTATCCCAATTATTATTATTATTTTAAAAAACGCACACAAAACAATTAATAAATAACTGCCAGTATTATTTCAAAACGAGCACAAATCAGTTAATAAATAATAGCCGTTATTATTTAAAAAACGCACTCTGTACTAGTAAATGCTAGCTATAGCTGTGATGGCTATAATCTTAATTTGTTTATTTTATTTTACAGAGAAGGTCTCCTCATTTTTTTATTTATTGTATTTTAATTGTTAAATTCAGGCCAATATCTCTTTTAAAAAAAATTAAAACTGAACTTATTTTATTTTTTTAGTCAATGCCTACTTTTAATCCAAAATATAAATTTATTTTTTAATCTCACAAAGCTAACTTGATTTTTTAATTTTTTTTATTAAAACACCTCTCCCCACATTATCCTCCTCCTAGTTAACCGCGTTAATGTTAAAATTGTCGATTGGCCGATTTGCGGCTGGCGAAAAATAAATTAATTGTCATTTTGCTATTGTTGCTTGATGCTCTTGTTGAGGTTGATACGTTGTTGTAATGTTGGTTGTTGATTGAAGCGTTGTTGTTGTCGATTGTTGTTTTTAGCTGGGCTGATTTGCAGCCGAAGAAATTAGTTGCAGATTGTTGATTTTAGCTGGGCTGATTTGCAGCCGGAGAAGTTAGTTGCGGGAGAGAAGGTTGTGTGGTGTTCTTTGGAAGGTTGGCAGGAATGTCTGCTGCATGATTTACTGCACAGTTCTTGGATTAATACCGACCATTCATTGAGTGATCCGTAGTCTGTTGGGAGAGAGAAAAAAAAAATGAAAATTTTTTTTATGAAAGATTGCTGCTGATTTGATCGTCGTGTGAAGTGCTTAATCCAACTTCTGGAGAGTAAATCTCCCTTTTCCAACATATATATATGTACGTGTGGTTAGCTGTCTGCATTATGAGCTTTTCCCGGATCCTATAGGCCTTTTCCTTTTGTGTTGTTAGTTTGGCTTTTTCGGAATTTTTTGAAGGAAAGTAATTGCTACTCGGTTAATGCTAAACATGTCAGTAAAAATTGAATTAACCAGTAAACTATAATACTGAATTTAATTTTTTAAATTCCCCTCACGGGAGTCGTAATTAAAATTAACAATGACGAGTCTACGCGACGAACATTGGCAAATGTTCCAATTACAAATTTTACGAAAAAATTGAAGCGAGACGATGAATGAAACGTCTTCTTACTAAACTTTGTAGTTTTTGCTTTAAATGGTAATTTCGTATTTTATACGACGAGTATGCACCACAACCGCACTGAATCATTATTATTGACATTATTCAGCATATAGGGGTATAGCTTGGCCGTTAGTCGTCAGGTACACAGGGGGATTAACATGTAATATAGTGGTTGCGTGCCGTATCCCTGTGCATTAGGGTGGAGCGATAAAAAAAAAAAATATTTTTCATTTTGAATAGCACTAGAATGTTGCATTATATTCACAGCAACATAGAAAAAATAATAAAAAAAATATTGACATCTATTTTTAGCCCTCTACCGCCACTTGAAAATTTTAAAAAAATATAAAATCGAGCTATTTATAAAACATTATTATATTAAGAAATACACACTTTTTTATTTTATTTTTAATTTTTACGACCCAAAATGACACTAAGTTTTCAGACGAAATGACAATTTACAGATAATTGTGATACAATGGTATATATTATGACGTTTAAGTGTAGAGAATAAACAAAACTCGCCGGTATATTTGAAAGTTGAGTTGTTTACTTTCGATGTATTATTTTAATTTCTACTTACACTTCACTCCTTAATATGAACAAAATGTTTATATTAACTAAGTTGAGAACGTAGTGACCAGTGGCGTGGGGTGGAAAAGGGCTGAAAAAGATCTTTCCGTGGAGCAACTGTAATGGGAAGAGTTAAAAATATACAACACAAGTTTAAAATTTGAGGAAAAGTATCTTTTAAAATGCCACATTTAATATGCGAGTAAAGCGCGAGAATATCAAATTGCCGTAATGAAGAAGTGGTATATAAAACGTTCAATTCATTTTTTAAAGCAGAAAACTGGAAAATTCCCGGGAAAACTGTAATCAAAAATGATATCTTTTCGTTAGGACTTGATTGAGCAAAATAATCATATTTTGATTTATTAAGTAAATCTAAAAATTTTAGTTGACTAAAGGAACTATACCGAGTTTTAATCTGAGAAATGACATTGTCATCCGAATAGCCGAACCTAACGAAAAAAGCCGAGAAGCCGGATTCTATCGTGTTATCGAGAGGTAATAAAGTAGCACCACACCACACTCATAAGTCACAATCCGTTGAGCACCAAGGCAAAAAGAGACACAAGTTAACAATTTTTTTATTAAAATATAATAAACAAAACCACAACACCCCTCCCTTCCGAGAAGACGACTTCTGCCGTGTTCTTGTGAAATAAGGGAGCATTCACTCCTACAATTCACAGCCCCTTCAGTATCAAAGAGATTTACAGTCAGCTGAATATTGTTTATGAAAAAAATTAATAACCAAACCCACCGCAACCAACCCCACTCACCCGAGAAGCCACTTTCTACCGTGTTATAGGGATAATATAAGAGCACCACTACACTCACACCCGTTCATAGAGAAGACACGAATAAGCTGACATTCTAACAAATAAACAACCACCCGCCGAAGTGACCCGAGTTTCAACTTATGCAAAACGAAAACAACCGAGAAGCCGGTTTCTATCGTGTTATTTGCTTATAGGATTTGCTTTTAGTGAGCAAAGGATATCACACACGATTTCTTTGTTACTCGTGGAGAAAACTGTGGGCTTGAGTAAGCCGTAAAATGACCGGCTTACAGAAGCAGCGAGCGAGCGCTTCATACCCGATGCAACCCCTTGATAGAACCTGCTACGGTGCGAGGGAAGGTTCCATCGTAGTGCAACAACAGATTATGGTTGTTTTTGGTGGTCACACTTGTTTTGCCATGTTTTCTTTATGAGATGAATTTTGGGAGCGCTTTCCAGGAATTTTACAGGCATAGAACAAGTTTTAAATTTACGGGAATAGGATGAGTTCCCAAAAGGGAAGCCGGTAGAAATCGTGTTATATGGACCCCACGCCACTGGTAGTGACTTAAATCTCCTCTTTGTTTAGTTGATTACTGTTACTCGTAGGATCAAGTTCATTTGTTTAAGTTCAAGTTTTAGTTGTGAGTTTAAAATTGTCACGATATAATGTCGAAAATAGTTACGCGAAACGAAACAGACTGTCCCATTTTAGGATCACCGTGTTTGATTAATAAATCAGTACTACCAACAACAGCCGACACATTGAAGCACATTATTTTTGTGAGAAATGAAGAAAAAATAAAAAGCAATGGCAAACAACCTCCTATCTCAAAAGTATTGGATGCAGTTGCAATTGATCTCCTAGAAGTGTGGACTACAGCCTCATTACCAACTGTAACTATACAACGTGTTAAACAAATGTTAAAATGTAAGTACGATATGTACTTACATTTTTTACGCTATCCAAAATCTAAGCAAACCAAAAATTTTGCATCGAAGTTACAGGAATGGAGAGAAAAATGTTTCACAGAATTATTTGATATTTGTAGCTGCAAATGCAATGATTTTAATACCTGTGGTTGTCCTCGGGGAAAAAAAGTACCTGCACTTGAAAGGCATTTTCTATATGATCAAAGAAATAAGAGAAAAATGGCGATTGGTAGTCTAGACCGCACAGAAACGAAAAAGCTTGAAAAAAAATTTGCAAGGAAGCTGAAGTCCGATTTATCAATGACAAGGCAAGAGAAAAATATTAAAAAGACAACTCCCTCTTCTTCTGTGCGTATTGAAAGCCGTTGCACTCCTAAGTTAATTGAACCTCAGCCCAGTACTTCTAAAACTTTAGATTCTATTGCGTCGGTGCTACCGCTACAGAATCAGAGAAACAAACTGTCTCTGCCTTCCTTAGCCACAGTTTGTGACCGTTATGGCATCTCTGATCGGTCGGCAGCAGCAGTCGCAAGTGCAGTATTGCAAGACGTTGGCCTGATTACTTCGGAAAATGCAGAAAAAGTCATAGATCGTAGCAAAGTACGAAGAGCTAGAAAACGAGTGCGTAATGAAATCCAGACTCAACCTTATCCCTCTGAAATTAGTGGCATCTACTTTGACGGAAGAAAGGACAAGACACTTGTCTTTCAAAAGCGAGGACAACGTTTACATAAAACGATTGTTATTAAAGAACACATTTCTTTAGTAATGGAGCCAGGATCGCTATATTTAGGCCATCTAACTACGTTTTGTGGTACAGGAAAAGCTGTAGCGGAATCAATACATTCTTTTTTTACTAAGAACGACCTAGATTTGAGCAAATTATTAGTTATTGGATGCGACGGAACTGCTACAAACACTGGCTGGAAAAGTGGAGTAATTCGTTTTATGAAATTGAAATTAGGCAGACCACTACAATGGTTCATTTGTCAATTACATGCGAACGAACTACCCCTTCGGCATTTATTTACTAAATTAGATGGAGCAACCAGCGGACCTCTACTTTATTCAGGTCCAATAGGAAAGGCGTTAGAAGGCTGTACTGATCTCCCTGTTACTGAATTTTCTGCTATCTCATCAAATATGCCTGTTTTACCGAAAAAAACTGAAAACAGCTTGAGTACAGATCAAAAATATTTATACCAACTATGTCAAGCAGTAAGTAGCGGATCGTGTTCTCAAGATTTGGCTAACAAAAATCCAGGAAAAATGGCTCATTCACGATGGTTAACAACTGCTAATAGAATCTTCAGACTATATGTAGCCACACCCAACCCATCACCTCAATTAATTAAACTAACAGAATATATTTTGAAAGTTTATGCACCCGTTTGGTTCTTTATAAAGAAAGAGAGTTCGTTTAAACAAGGCCCAACTCACGTCTACAAATTAATTGAATTCTCTAGAGGTTTGAGCTGTGACGTAAAAAAAATCATCGATCCAGTTATACAAAGAAATTCATTCATTGCACATCCTGAAAACCTTTTATTGGCAATGCTATACGATAGCCGGCCACATATAAGAGAATTGGGATTAAGGCGAATAATCGCAACTAGAAAAAAATCGGGGATTGGCCTAAGAGTATTCAAAGTTCCGAAGTTAAACTTTGAGGCCACTGACTATACCGATATGATTGTATGGAGTGAGTCACAAGTTACGTCTCCTCCAATATTAAAGGATGTCAGTGACAAAGACTTGGAAGACCTGCTGTCATTAAACTCCCAGGTGCTGATGGAATTGCCGGATTATCCTTGTCACACACAAGCAGTAGAGCGATGTGTAAAGATGGTCACAGAGGCATCGATTACTGTAGCTGGTGAAAAAGCCAGAGATGGATTTATTCGTTCTAAAATTAAATCGCGTGCAATTATGCCCTATTTTGAAACAAAAAAGAATTTTAAAGTATCCCAATAATTTACGAAATTTTTACCTTTGTTTTGCAACTTTTTTATATTTTTTATGTCTCATTTTTCTAAATAAAGATTTTAATTAAGTATTTTTTTAGTATTTTAGTTACCCGTATGCTACAATAAAATTGTATTTATTATATTATAATTGTATTGTAACAATTTCTTCATATTTTTGACATATTACTAATTAAATCAAATTATTGCAACTTTGGGTTTAGGTAGAGGGCTAAAAAAAATATAAAAAAAAATAAACAAAAATACATTTACGTATAATTTAGCAAAACGCAACTTTATGCATGTATTCGAAATAGATTCGATGACTTTTTTTTTTCTCCATACATTGACGCTCCACCCTACTGTGCATGTGCCGCAACTGTGTGCACTGACGCAAGTGCGACCATATCCTCCACGAGGGGGCGGCTGGAAGCAGACTCCCAGTAAGGTCATGTCTCTGCTCCCCCCTAATCCAGGGTGTAACGCGATCCGGGCCCATTGGGTCGTTTGCAGCCAGGGGGTTACATCGAGCTGTATTCGTACGGAGCCTTCCTGATACCTATCCACCTCAGGTCGTAGCCTGGACTTCCCATGTAAGGGGCGCTGCATGGGTGACTTCTTTTTCCCTTATTTCTAGCTTAGACTACGAGTAGTGCCTAGTTGCAAAAGTGGTCGTAAGAATCATTATTGTTTTCATTAACTCTACACCTGTGTCGGATAAAACCGAGACTAAACCCGAAATCAAAACATCTCTTGCGTCTGCTCGAACAGAGCAGCGCACGGCTGTCAAGGCCAAGGCACTCGCGAAGGAAGCCAAACGCCCATCGACGTCAGCGGGCACCACCCGCTCAAATGTAAGCACCGGTGCTGCCAATTCTAAGGTTTGAGGTCACAGACTGCGGAATCCGGTCCTAAGCCAGGTTGCAGGACATCCAGGTCAATTTCTAATCATCCCTCGCGGCGCGATAACCCCTCTGCGGCTACCGAGAAAAGCGAGTGGCCTTCAGGGTAATCGAAGCCTTATCTTATTAAAACTTTAGCTATTACTTTTCAATAGCTGAGAGATCATCACTGCCCCAACATATCGCTCTACGGACATGTAAGGTGATAGCTAAAATTTTGATTTGCACAGGGTTGTTTAATTCAATTATTTGAAAAATAGTAGTGTACTTGGCCACCGATAATCGTGGGGCGTTTGGGGTCTCCGCCCCCAAAATTTTGCATGTAAATAAAAAAAAACGCCCCGGCGCACAGTGGGCCCAGTAGGTTCAAAACCACCCACAAGTCGTAATTTTTAACGGAACTTGAAAATTCTTATTTGAGGATACTCGTAATGAGGAAGCGAAGAGACTCTCGAAGCCCTTTTTGCCAAAAATTGCTTGGGTGATTTTAAAACTTCGAAATACTTCACTTTGATCTCGAAAATTCAGCATATTGAAAGTACAATATTACGATCCAAGAATTTAAGGGGACCTTTACTTTCAAAATCGAAAAAAAAATCAATTTTTTTTTTTTTTTCATAAAAGTGCTTCTTAACATCACACAAACACTCTCCTAAAACCGTTTCAAGGAATTCGTAAAAGAAAAAAAAGTTATACCTAAATTCGTCACGATACCTCTACGCATTTTATATGCAAAAATTATATAGCATAAACTTTGAACGCGTTTTTCTCGAAATCACATTTTTGAAAATGGCCGCATCTGTATCTCAAAAACTATTCAACCGATTTTAACAAACCAAACGCCATTCGATTCGTTATCAAATATACTAGTAACTAAACGTAAAAAGTCGTCGAACTTTTGAAAATAATGCTTGACCGATTGTTTTAATTTGGTGAGTAATCGAATGTTTTACCGGTTTAGTGAAACCAGAATCTACGGTTAAAGTGGGAAATTGACGAATTAATTTTTGAATGTTTTCATTTAAAGTAGGTTTAATTAAAACTGATAATGCAGTGGGTGGTCCTCTGAAAATATTACCATTTGATGTTAATTTAGTTAAAGGGTCAATTAAAATTCTTTTCGATAAATCAACAATTAATTTATAATGAAATAAAAAATCTGCGCCTAAAATGGGTTTCTCCACATCAGTTAATAAAAATTTCCATTGAAAATTTCTTCGTAAACCGAGATCCAGTGTAAGAATTTTTTTTCCATAAGTATTTATTATTGAGGTATTTGCTGCAGATAATTTTAGGTAGTAATTTCGAAGTTGGTGGAGGGGGATTTACAGAAATATCTGCTCCAGTATCAATTAAATAATATGGATTTCAAGATTTATCGGAAATATGTAGGCGACTGTTGTATTCGCATTTATCATCTGTCGCCATAGATGATATGCGAATTATTTTTTTGATGAATCTAAAATATTATTGAAAGTGCAGGAGGAATGCATTTGCTTGCATTATTTTTGAATTTAGAGTGATACCAGCACCAATCTGGGTTATCACGAGTTTGAGAATTATTTTTTTGATCAAGTCGATTTGGTGAATGACTTGCTGAATACCTAGATGAGTGACGAGAAGAATTACTTATTGAACGGTTTCGATTTTTTAAAGATTTTATTTCTAGGGACATTTCTTGAACTTGTTTAGTTAGACGTAGAATTTGTGATGTAAGATCTGCTAATGTGTTATTGTCCGTGTGAAAGGATGAACAAGCGAAAATTGAGGGCTTATTATTCATTTCAAAAATCTTGTCTGCACAATTTGCTAATTCTGTAAGCGGGCCTGAATTGCAAGACAAGATTGTCCTCATGTTATCTGGCAGCCTTTGCATCCAGAGCGATTTGAAAATATCATCACTTAAATTTCCATTTAATAAATTACGCATTTCTCGAAGAAATTGTGATGGAGATCTGTCGCTTTAACAATATCTCCGAGAAGTCTATTCAGTTTGGAAGTTTCACTTGCAGAAAGACGAGATATTAATGCGTCTTTCAGTTGTGTGTACAGATGGCTCGGATCCGAGTTTTCTAAAATGTCACTCAATATTGAAACCAAACTCTCATCCAACGCGGATAGAACGTGATTGAATTTAGAAATTTCTGTAGAAATCCTGGCGAGTTCGAACTGTGCTTCTAGTCGTTGGAACCAGAATTTCGGCGCGTTTCTCCAAAAAGAAGGTGCACTAACAGAAAAGGTAGAGATTAAAGGTGTTAAGGTGGATGTTGTCAAATTCCGTGGCGATGGCAGCGGATTATTACACGAATTTTCTAAACTTAGATTTCCGGAAATCACGGAGACTACCGAGTCACCACTTAAATTATTCATTTTTAGGACAAGAGAGGACGCGAACAAGTGCAATAAAGAACGGATTACAAAATTACTACACAAAATATTAACTAATAATAATAAAAAATGTGAAATAATTTTACTTTTTGTTTGTTGACTGATGATGTGAAAACGTTGATGTCGTTGTAGAATTGATTGCGGTTGTAGAAGTGGTTATTGAATTGATTGAGGTTTTTTTGAGGTTGCTGTAGAATTGATTGTGGTTATTGAAGCTGTTGCTGTTATTGAGGCTTCCTCGAAATAACGTAAATAGGGTTAGCCGACCACGTTAGGAGCTTCACCCTAATTCCTGAAGCCTTCACTTTTCTTATTTCGGCTATCGGTTTTACTTGTCGTCGAAATTAATATTGTTGTTATCTCCACCAGAAGTACTTGCTGAAGATGTTCCTGTCGGGGTCACCAGTTGTGGAAGATTGTAGAAGTTTTTAGCGTTTACTTCTATAATTCTTTCTAGATTGAAAGAAAGATTTATTATTTTTTCAATTCTTATTTTTATTTTTATTTTTTTGTTTAAGAAAATAATTTAAATATAATTCTTTTATTGTTTTATTTATTTAAATATTTTTAAAGAAAATCTTTTTTTTTTTTTTAACACTCTTGTTCTATTGGATGACATGGAAGAACTAAAAAATGTATATCAAAGCAGAACAAACTAATACAAAAAGCTACTACAAATTCAATCACTAGAATCACATAAAAAATAATTTGCTACAGTATATTCAAATACAAAGTAATTGCCTATCTCTATGGTAACTAAGGCCATACAAATCAACACTACTTCTACTTTCAAAATACAATAAAATTTAACTTCTACGTAAGATACTACTTCTACATACTTCTACTTCTACATATAAATGCCATCCTTTATCACATATCATCAATCTACATGTACACAAAAATAATTCACAGTGCTCAAAAACGAACTGAGACTGTTGTATTGACGATTAATCTGAGACCATCACCACATCAGACAATTTTAGTTGAGACAACCACCACAACTCATTGGAATATAAACGTCAGAATCAGATCCAATGTATTAAAACTGTAATTTAAATTTTTTTTATTATTTATCATAAAAATTGATGTATTTTTCAAAAGTCTGTTCACCATGATGGTGAACAGTTGTTACCAGTTTCGTAATCAGCGACCTCAAAAACTTTTATTTATAGTTCTTTTTATAAAAATTGATGTATTTTTCAAGAATTCGTCCACCATGTTGGACCCGCCATTTTGAATTTGTTAAATCTAACATCAGATTCGTAATCAGCGACCTCAAAAACTTTTATTTATAGTTCTTTTTATAAAAATGTATGTATTTTTCAAAAATTCGTCCGCCATGTTGGACCCGCCATTTTGAATTTTTTAAATCTGACATCAGATTCGTAATCAGCGACTCCAAAAACCTCTTAATACTGGTTTTCACGAAAAAAACTGATGCCTGAAAGAATATACATCATGTGTTATTGCTAGGGGTAGTTTACCCCCTTGAGAAGCTTTTTTCAGGAAAACGCAAAAACAGGTCAATTTTGTTTTTCAAAATCGTATGTAAAAAAATATTTGTCAATGATTTTTAACTAAAACTGTTATTTTTGTGACGCAAAAATATAATTTATTCTGAAACCCCCGGGAACCGGATTACTTACAAAAGGTTAGTATATTTACGAGACATCATTTCTATTTTGTTTTATTCGAAAAAATTCATTAGAACTTGAGATATTTAAGAAAAACTGTTTTTGGGGGTACATTTTAGGGGTGGTTTTCACCCCCTAAACTTGCGTATCCGCTGATAAAAAAAAAAATATGTGTCTCTTATTTTTCGATGCTCTACAACATATTTCAATTTCATCAAAATCGGTGAGACACACCTGAGAACGTTTCCTTGTGAGTCACTTGATGAGGTATGCTGGTTACCTACTACAAACGAGTCCAAAATTACTCTTGAAAGATAACTACTTACAATTTACAGATATGTATTATTATCGAGCTCCCTACAAGGAATGTATTTGCATTTTACAATACTGTAATTTTTACTTTAATCTTATCGATTTTGTTTGAATATATGTACATATAACTAGCTTTATAAAATTTAGGCAGTTTTATACTATCGTATTGGTCCTGCATCAGCTCGTGATTTTCGTTATTAATTAGTGAAAAGGGTGAAGAGTAATAATCCTCAAGACTTGTATTTGAATTATCATGCATTGCTTTATTAATTAAGTAGTTGTCTAGTCCCGGTAGACTTTTTAAGAACCTCACACTGAGAGAAAAAAATACTAAAATAAAGTAATTATTACAAAAATCCGAGTAATTCCCACGACAACAAAAATTTTGTAATAACTACAAAATGATTTTTGTTAATTCATTTTGTAAT
This sequence comes from Dysmachus trigonus, assembly GCA_949715965.1. Lineage (NCBI taxonomy): Eukaryota > Metazoa > Arthropoda > Insecta > Diptera > Asilidae > Dysmachus > Dysmachus trigonus. The sequence continues at coordinate 48,798,624 of OX454321.1, forward strand.
TCCAGTAGTGTTTAGTAATATTGTTTTGTAATTTCAACTGTGAAGTTTTGTAATTTCAAGTATACACTTTTGTAATTTCAAGTATACACTTTTGCAATTTTAAGTATATACTTCTGTAATTTGCAGCGTATCGTTTTGTAATTCCAAGTATATTTTCTGGTAATTTCAAACGTAGCCTCGAGTAATACCAAGCACAATGTTTTGTAATTCCAAACATATCTTTTGCGATTCTTATTATAGTTTTATTGTAATGCCTAGTACTCACATATTTGTTTCTAGTTTTCCTTTTGTATTTAAAACAAGCTAATTCTGCAGTCATTACAATTCTTTCTACTTTGATACTGGCACTACCTGTAATATCTTTCTGTAATTTAATATTCATATACCTATATACATGTGTATAAGAGACGAACAAACCAAATTCTAATGTTCCTTCGTCTCTTTGAGGTGTATATATGCATGATAAAGAATTTACAGAAAGGGTTTACTAAACATAGCAGTGTGCCAATATCAAAACAGAAAGAATTGTAATGACTACAGAACTAGCTTGCTTTAAATATAAAAGGAAAACTAGAAACAAATATGTGAATACTAGGTAAAAAGTAAAAAAAAAAGTAAAATAGTATTATATGTTGTTCCAAGTGCAAAAGGATTCAATATATAATAAAATAATAACAAGACATTTGCAAACCTCATGTGAACTCCTGTATGCTGCAAAAATTAAATTATAAATTTACTATATTTATTGCAAATAATAATGCTATAGCATAATAAAAATAACAAAACAATATCTAGTTAAAAATAATGTTGCCAAAAAAGTGACGTACGAGTGAAGTCTGGGGAACATAAGCCAAGCTTAAAATGAAAGTCATTTGTTTTTTAATACATATATACATATTTATTCAAATATAATTTAAATATTTCATTTTTATTTTACATGGTTTTGCATATTTTATGTATGTAATCAAAGCAAATAATCTTGCGATATAAAAGAAATATAATATTTTTAACTTTTATTAAAAGCTGTGTTTTTTTGATGATCTCATCTGGATCTCGAATTTTGCCTTAGATTGAATTTTGTAAATTATAATTTGCAAAAAGTCCATCAAATTGCAATCATTTGCGAAATCTGATCCGGATGAGATCATCAAAAAAACACAACTAATCTAGAGACCAACGCAGAGTAACATATGTATTCATATTAGGCAGTACGTTAATAGCGTTCGGCACCGGCGCAAGCAAGTTGTCATATGAAATAAATAATGGCATATCAGTAGATATCACTTCATAAGCAGAAAAATGTTCATCAAAATTTAGTGTTTCTAACAACAAACAAGAAAATATTACATAATTATTGTTGTATAAAAATATCTCATCAACAACAGCAAAGGAAGGTAAAAAAGTTATCTCGGACAAGCCTGTAGTCAGGACAGCTGATTTTTTAAATTCAATGCCATTGACTTTTACCCAAGGAACAGAACATGTTTGTTCCGTAAAAGTAAACGGGATAGACACGGAATTACCATCATATAAACCAAATTTATTTTGAAGAGCCTTCAACTTTTCAAGCAAAAGAAGTTTTTTTTTACCATGCTGGACACTTTCGATATTTTTATTATTTAAAAAAAAATCGTTTAATTGGAGTTGGTTTTTAATTGCTATTGTTTTGCAAATATTGACTCTACTTGCAGAACATCGTGCAATTTTTTTGGGAACGCTATGTTTGGCCTCGAATCTCATAGTCCAAACTCGAGCAATAGGACCAAATTTTTTTAACATTGTTGGATAGTGAATTAGAAAGTGAAATTTGGGCTTTAAAGGCTCTCTACTTAATTTACGATATAGCTCGTTAAATTCAGAAATTAAACTAATTAGCTGTTCACATGTATCAGCATATACCCGGTGCGACAACAATCTATCCAATATTGTTCTTAGCAAGATATATAATTTCCAAACTTCATTCTCTCTTGGGACATAATACCCAATAAGCAGGCATTCTTAATTTTAAAGTAGATCCCTCAAACATTAGTGAAGTTGTTGGCTTGGAACTAGTATCCGGACCAAAATCAAAAGCTGCAATATGCTGTTGTATGGTATTTATGCTAATTAATTTCATCTGCTTTACATAGTATGAAATGATGAAAGAAATTACATATTTACAACAACCTTCAGCCATGTCATTCAGCAAATCTACAGCAACATTGTTAAATAAATTGAAGCCTTCAAGAGCAGACCAAATACACTTTTCTTTAATGCCACTTCTAAATACATCATCTAGTGCTAACATACTTTCATAATTGAAGCCTCTGGTGGAAGAAGGTGTTAACTCACTTTTTCAGAAAAAAATTTCTTTCCCTTTCAAACTATTTTCCGTGGCGCTAAATTTCATTTTGTAATATAAAAATATCATCATGTGATTTTTATATGGGTAAAGCAACGTTTTACTCCAAGCAAAATGATGGGTTCTTGAATTAGTTTATTGCAAGAAGGTTTTAACTCATTAAACTATGCAGTTGGTAAAAAGTGAGTTAACACCTTCTTCCACCAGAGGCTTCAATTGAATTCATTTCTTAATAAAGTAGTGTCTTCAATACACATTGTCTGAATTTGTTCTCGATTTGCAAGGCAGATTCTACAAGGACGGTTAGCTGAAAAACTTTCAACAAAACCCAGCATTGAATTGAGACCCAAATTATCTCCAGTTATAGCACCCACACGAAACTTAATTACACCGTTAAACGCATCATTATTAATGACTATACCAGTTTTATATAAGTAGTTCAATTCTTGAATAACTTTGTGAAAAATTATGTTGTTTCCAAACTTTATCCTATCTGAGGAATGAAATAGGGCTAATATGAGAATATGGTTTAATTGGGAAATATAGTTAGGAGGTAAACATGGACAAGAAACGTAAATGCCTCCTAACTTATGAATACCAGCATGGCTTCCTAGCGGATTGCCAATTTCAAAATCATCATAATATAATAAAAGTGGTAATAGCAGCTCATTACTTTCTTTATGTTGGAAAGATATATCTGACCATACAGAACCCTCAATAAAGTTGCGAATAGCACTAGATTTTGAGCAAAGCAAAGAATCTCTATATGCTAAAGTATCGCTTAGAACACCTGACACGGAAAAAAATTTTTGTAAAACTAAATGCAATGGTATAACTTGCATGGTGCAATCTGTAGGCATATAAGTAAGCCCTGCTCGTATTCTTTTCTGTTCCATATGTTGGCCTACAACTACCTGCTTTGGAGGAATATACGTGCCCAATTTAGCAAAATATTGTAACCGTTTGTGTTCAGTCTGAAATTCACTTGCTTTGTTTTTCAGGATGGGTAGGATTTGATTAAGTTGTGATGACACAGTCGCATAACGCGCTGTTCGGTCTAATAATTGCAATGCACACTCTAAGTAACTAGTTAAATATGTTTGCATAGATTCGATAACAACTTGCACATTTGATCGAGGGATCAAGGGGTTGGCGTAAAGAGAAGATACGAATAAGGCAGTATGCTCACTAAGGCTGATTTGACGAACACAGTTATCAGAACTTCCTGTTGGTATGCTATTAATTTTTTCATGTACGGGACTGGAAGATTCTGATAGTAATTGAATTGTTGGAACACTTGAATGACATTTATATAAATGTTTTCTAAAAGAAGCGGTACTACTGAAATGCCTAAAACATCTTTCCTCTCCGCATTCAAATGACATATTATTTTTGCTTGCTAAACAGAAATTTCTGGCATGACTTGATATTTCATTAACTGTGGGGAATTTACGCTTACACTTAAAACAAGTAAACATTTTGATTATTTATGCTGTGTGGAAAACCTAAACTTACTTTAACAAGTCAATACCTAAATCAACTAAAAGACTATTGATGGTAACTAATTCCTTATCATGAATTGTTTTTATGCCATAAAGAGCACGTTGAACTACCATCCACACTACAAATGCTTCGTCTTGATAGCGAGCACCGGTGGCATGGATGATTTTAAAACAAACGTCAATCGCAGAGGATAGTGTATTAAATCTATAGTACGTATCTGCGACGAATACGTAGCAATGAGATATATTCGCAATATTCGCACCGACGAAAATTACAGAAGGTTGCAAAGTTTTACCGAATTTTTGTAGTTTTCTCTTACGACTCTCAATGGTGCTCTCAAGCTCACAGTCTGACGAAATTTGAGTCACAAAGGCATCCCTCACTTCTGACTTAGATGGTTTCCACGCAACCTTCCGCTTCTCCTTTAAGGGCACGCTAGATGTTAAATATGGCAGTAATAGAAGAGCTGCGTTATTAAACACTTCAGTTGAATCTGAGTCTGAAAAGGATAACATTATGATGAATATAATATAATATATAATAGAAAATGTTAGATTTACCATTGGCCGCAAGAATATACTCTTCTACTCTTTGTTTGAAATCCTTATCCCGCACGCTCGTACTCTTTTTCTTGGCTAGTTCTAAGATTTTGTCTCGAAGAGGAACAATATTATTAAAAAAGGTGTCAATCTTGTCCTCATACAACACTTTAAAATCATTTAAAAGCAGGTGATAACCAGCTGGACGTTTTAAAACAGGATACTCAGAAAAATATTCCTGCACGCTTCCGCGTCCCGAATAATTTCCACGCAGTCGGTATGCAGCAGTAGCGTTCCACTTTTCTTCGACTAGATGCCACGGCTCGACAGAATTACGAAGCCAGTTGAGTTTCTCAGATATTGCTTCATCAGAATCTACAATTTTGAATAATATGAAGTAAACTTTACAACTGAAGTTATAAAGAAATTTATATAAAATAAGGCTATAATTGATTTTTTAGAACATACATATGTAGTAGTACTCTTACCTTCGTTTTCAAGTGTAAATATAGCAGGTGAAACGGAATGTAATGACGAGGGTCTTGATGAGGTCCTTGAAGAAGAACGGGAACGACGTTCTATAATTCCTCTATCGCGTAATACGCGTCGCCTATTGTAAAGAAAGCGCAGAAGCTTCCCTGAAGCGTTACGCGCTATGTCCCTTACATTAGCAGAAATATAGGGAGTATAATAGAGAGCAGGAGATTCCTTAGGAAAAATTTCTTGAATTTCTAAAGACCAATCAAGTAATTGGCTATTCTGCAATTGCTTCATAGGATCTTTCTCAAGAAGTGGGAGGATCAAAAGTCGAACTAGGATGTTCCTCTGCGTATCATCTAATTTACCTTCAATTTGTCCCTTCGACAAAATTGATTTTCCATCCAGTGAAGAACGTAATGTCCTCAAAACCTAAAATATATAAATAATAAAAACTAATTAAAAAAATAAAATGAAAATGAAAAAACTTTTCTTACATATCCACGACTTATGGAGTCATCTTGCACGACATTTGTGATATTCTCTGCTTGAGATGATCTTAGCTCATGCGATGAATGAATATGCTTTTCTAAATCTGATGTTGATGAATGCTCGACAGGTACTGGCGTTATAGAAAGATGAGATGAGATTGATGGTATTGAAGACTCAGACGGATTACCTTCAAACACGACTTCCTCTCCTAATAGCGCAGTGAGCGATGTGTCAAGCACATTCTCAAGTAAACTGTATGACGCAGATGGCTACATAACCGTAACAGACGTAAAGTGTTTTTAATAGTTACCCAAAGTAAGTCTCTAAATTTTTGAAAAAGTGCATCGAATTCCAATAATTTTTATTCACACAAAAATTTAAAATTTGAATTTTATGAATATTTTCTAATTTTATAGCGTTATTTTTCATATGAAGAATTAATTTGACTTATGAGGAAATATTAGAAGTTATATTGACAATCTATATTGAATCTAAATACCAAATTGATATAACATTGATTTCATTTGACGAAGAAATTTATTTGGCGGTTGAGAAATACCCCCTTAATTATATTCAGTTAAGGGGGTAGTCCAGTGAAAACGACTGTTTTTTCAACGATTTTTTTTTCATATTAGAAGTCAATTTGTATTCAAAAATTTTTTGACATATGATAGTACAACTATTAAAATACACAAATAAATTTTTTTTTTTTGTTTTCGATGAGTCATCTCGACAAAATGGCCGCTCCAAAAAAAAAAAAATTTTGTTGGCGGACGTCGAATCTCTGCAACGGTTCATTTGAAACAAAAAATTCAAACGAGGTTTTAATCTGTAGAACATTGGCTATCGTCGGAACTAGAATTATTAATTTTCAATCAAAAATAACAAAATGGCAGCATTTCGAATTTTTCGGGTGTTTTTCGGGTGCTTAATTTGTTTATAACTTTGTAAATAAAAAATGGATTTTAATAATTCTAGTTCCGACGATAGACACACAATCAAGAAATATATAGCTAAATTTTTAGATCAATCGGAGCAAAAGACTCTGAGATCTGACGTCCGCCGAGTCAAAACATGCTGTTTTCAGAAAAACGCGTTTAAAGTTTTTTATGCGGGAAAAAGCTAAAAAAATTAATTTTACCTTAGTCAGCGATGCCTGCTCCATACATAACGCGATGCCTCCTAAATACATAACTAACCTTAAATATAAAGCAGAAGGACCTAGACCGTTATAAACCGAAAAAAAATGGGCGAAGCAAACAGAAATACAAGAGTCCTCCTTGCTCCGAAACACGCCAGGGGACCTTCGAGCGCTCGGCTTACACGTCTCTCGAAAACTCTCTGTATCTTTAAAACTATTCAATATTTTGCTTAGATATTTTAAGGGAGTATTTTCTAGGTGTAGTAGAGTAGATTTAAGCAAAAAACAAAAAAAACGAAAATTTTTTTTTTTTCACTGGACTACCCCCTTAAGTTATGAAAGTTGCATGCTATTTATAAAAAATTTTAAATCTCTGCTGTGCGTTATTCATGATAAATTTGAAATAAAAAAAAAGTAATAAATGAGAAAAAACGCAACTTTTAAATTTTTAGCCAAAAAGTTAAAAAAAAATTGAACACACCTCTTTAGAACCACTTGGCTCTTGGGGTTTTAAATATGTAATTTCCTGTTTCCAATTTTGTAGGTTAATCTTGAACCTAGCCCTATCTCCAGGTATGGGAATTAGTTGCGCAATTTCATCGTTTTCTAGCAAGCGTAACGTTCCAGCATCTACTCTGCCATCTTAAACATACGGGGAAAATACATTCAACCAAAAATTCGGATTTAAAAAGGCTTAACTAACAATACCTACAATTCACCGATTTTGATTAAATTTTTGAGGGGCCTTCCGCATGCTACAAAACGGAAGAATCTGAACGAATTTTGCCACGGCCGGCTCTAGTTTCCGAAATATTCAACTTTTAATCCCACATTTTGTTTACCTACTAACTGATATTTTCCTTTTACAAAAAGCTCAAAAACTATATATTTTCCTTTTACTTAATGCCTAGTAAACTAAACTAGAGCCGGCCGTGGCAAAATTTTTGGCAAAAATTTAATCAAAATCAGTGAATTGTAGGTAATCTTCACTTGTTCCCTTTAAGAAAATATTAAAATTTGGAACAATCAAAAAAGAGGTATTTACACGTATCTTCGCCCTTAAGCCGACACAGCCACGAAATTCACTGAATAGAAAGAAAATATTAAAATTTACCTTTGAACGCTTTCACATATTCCCCTAACCCTCAGTTCACCAACAAATCTGATGTCAATTCATCCATTTCACACTACTTTTTAATTCTCACAAACAATTCTCAATTGCACAAACTTATAAAAACTACGATTAAACTTACTCACGTTCAACTCCAAGCCTGCTACTCTGTATTTTTTAATTTCACAACACTAGAAATATCACTCACAACCGTGCCTGACAGATCCCTTCAGGGCCCCTCCAGGGCCGCGCAAAGTGTGATGGAATTACAAAACGTTTTGTCAGTATTAGTGTTCCATTTGTAAATGGCGTATTTGCATTGTAGGAATTACAAAACGTTTTGTCGGTTTTAGTGTTCCATTTGCAAATGACGTATTTGCATTGTAGGAATTACAAAACGTTTTGTCGGTTAGTGTTCCACTTGTAAATGGCGTATTTGCATTGTAGGAATTACAAAACGTTTTGTCGGTTTTAGTGTTCCATTTGTAAATGACGTATTTGCATTGTAGGAATTGCAAAACGTCTTGTCGGTTAGTGTTCCATTTGTAAATGATGTATTTGCATTGTAGAAATTACAAAACGTCTTGTCGGTATTACTGTTCCATTTTTAAATGACGTATTTGCATTGTAGGAATTACAAAAAGATTTGTAAATATTAAAGGTATATAGTAAATATTGTTATTTTTTGTAATTTCCGTAAATTACTAAAACTGAATACTTGTGATTACTTCCTGAAATTACAAATTACTATTATTAATTACAAACTGACACTAAATACTACAAAAGTTTTGTTGAAATGACTAAAAACAACAATTACAAACAGCTTTTGTAATTATGGCAAATAAATTTTTCTCAGTGCAGGCTTAAGTTCAACATACATATATCTCATTAGTGGAATGACTGGCTTTTTTGAATAAGTTGACGCTTTTGCATATATGTATTTATTTGAATACTTTTTGGTTCTAATTTGATAATGCCTACCAATACACATTCTTAAAATTTTCCGCTCGAATATTTCAAATTGCAATGCTGCCGTGGGTGTTATGGAGAACCAGTTTACAAAACCGTAAGCAATGGTAGGTCGAATTATCTGCCTATATATAAGCAGCTTACCGAGTTCCACTCTCCCACCATTACTCACCAAAGGCTGTGTATTAAGTTCTAATACAAAGAGCTTCCTATTTACCATTTGACATTTCTATTATAAAAAGAAACATATCTTGTGTTTTTTGTGTTATTGAATCACATATCTCAATAGAGGTTATAAACTGATTGATCTTATCGAACAGGGTCTGAATTGGCACCCCGAATATATCCATAGATAAATTCATAAAATCCTGCAATTTGTTTTTGGGTGAACATGGCACTGATTTAAAACTGCTTCCCAATATGGGGAAACCACTAGTCGCATCCCTGTCAATGCCGAGAACTGCATCCCTATAACTAACTCCCTTCCCGGCTTCCAGTCCCTTCACTTTCCTGCTATTTTCTGCTCTTGTTGCTAACCCCTCCATACGTACACCCTCCTATTTCTAATTTTTCCCTTAGCTTAATGTAGGTAGGACAACCCTTATAATTTCATGGATGTCCCAATTCGCCATAGTTCACACATGTCCTAATTACTTCATGATTGTCTTTCAATGGGCAGTCTCTAGTATGGTGTTTTTGCGCACATCTTCTGCAGAATGTTGGCTTGCTGCAATTCAATGCCAAATGACCAAATTCCTGGCACCTAAAGCACTGAACAGGGCCGCTGTTTCTTACCTTTTCCCAAGAAACTCGTTGTTGCAAGATGGACTTAGTATTCAATACCTCTGAAATATCCTCACCAGGTTTAAACTGCACCAAAAACATGTCCAGACCTACTTATTTTAATGGGGTCAATACAAGGAAAGATATGTTTAAATTCTCCCATAACATCATCAGCAGTATAGGATTCGTGAAAACCCTTAAGCGACACACTAATAGGTCTTTCTTCAGGCGCCGAGTACGTGTAACTAGAAACGTTATTATTCTCTAGAACCTTCATAAAGTCATTCCTTTCGGATAAACTGTTTAAGTAAATTTTACTTATACCCGACTTGTAATTTACTATTTTTGGTGGTATACCTTTGGCTCTTAAAAAGTCCGTAATTTTATTCAAATTGCAATATCTTACAATTACTGGAGGAATCCTCACATTCCCTGATTTCATTTTATGCCCTTCACCCTTTCCTAATAAATTTTCTCTTGCCTGATTTCTACCTTCGTAAAATTTATTCTTACTCCTAACAGAACTATTATTAACAAAAAAATTATTTATATCTAAATTGCAGCTCTCACCGTCCAGATGTTGAAACCTGTTGATTCTCTTGGGCTCTTCTCTTTCCTCTGTCCTCGGGATACGGTTCCAATATTCCTTTGTTCTTCTCTTACTTCCCGTTATCCTCGTCCAGCCCGCGTCCTCATCGTCTAGCAGCATATTCGACCAGCTATATCCTCCCGTGCCTTCCACGCCCTGCCGCTTGCCATCGTGCGAAGAATTCGTTTTAACCTCACTTCCATTTATTGAAGAAGTGCTCACTGGAACTCTCACGTCCTCAGTCAGTGCTGCGGATGTTGATGCAGTGCCTCTAACGGGTTTAATAATTATACCGTTAGCCACTGCTTTGGCTCTCATCGTCCCCAGAAACTCCGTCACTTCTTCCTCCATTCTAGATCCTTCGTCTGAGTCAGGCTCCTTCTCGTTAATGTAGTCACGCTTGAGTCATAATTTTCTTTTTTTTGCACATTCGATTCTGTCTCTAATTGCTTATTTCTTAATTTTGATGGGGCTCACTCCATGGCCATTCTTGTCTCCGGGGCCGGGTGTGAAACTGTACTCACCCTTGGCCCCAACAATAACTTCTTGAGACACTTTGTTTCTTAGTTTTTTCCGGTAGCAAATTACGGAATAGGGTGCCTTTGCACCAGTTTAAAAATAAAATCAAACTCTACAGATGGAAATTTTACTTTTGTTGGAAATGGCCGCCACAATTACTAGGCACGGACACAGGTCTTGCCACTACGGCGGTTCGAGCCGAACTCCGAATATAAACGTCAAATCTCCACAACTGTATTCGTTTTTGATTGCTTGCAAGGAGCTGTTAACTTTCCTGAATTACTGGCCTTTTTGAATATTTCTGTTCCAAAACGTTGAGGCATAGGGATTTTTTTTTTTTTTTTTTAAATCGCAATGAGACATACAATGTCTATTAATTACAAATGTAAAATACAAAAAGAAAGCAAGTACATAAGTAAAGAAGAATATAATAAATTAATAACAAAAAAACATTACCCTAAGTTTTAAAGAAATTCGTAAGCCGATTCTTCAATTGCGAAGTAGATAAATTAAAGTCTATAATGTCACGATGCAAATTAAATAATCTTGAAATGAGTGTAATTGGTTCATGTAAACCATAGTTGGTTCGATGGTGGGGTACATGAAGAAGACTGCAACATCTGAGGCCGGGACGAGGAACAGATATACTCAACAGAGATAATAATTGCGGACTATCACATTCACCAGACAAAACTTTAAATCCAAAGACAATTATGGAAACCGTACGCCTATCATGCAATGTCGCCATTGAAATCAGTTTTAAGCGATCTCTATATGGGGGTAGGAATAGGGGATTAACCCAAGGAAGACCCCCAAGGGCGAATCGTAGAAATCGCTTTTGAACAGCCTCAATTCGATCGGAATGAAACTTATAAGATGGTGACCAAACCGGACTAGCATATTCTAATACAGGTACAACAAACGTAATGAATAAAAGTTTTGTAACGTACGGATCATTGAATTCCTTAGACCATCTCTTGATGAAGCCCAACAATGAATTTGCCTTATTAATAATAATATTAATGTGATCGTCAAAAGTAAAATTAGGGTTGAATGTAACACCCAGATCTTTCGCTGAGTTAAGTCGACATAATTCACTTCCATCCAATGAGTAGCCAAAGTTAATAGAATTATGTTTTCTTGAAAAAGACATAAGAGTGCATTTACTCACATTTAAAGGCAAGAAATTCGAAGAGCACCATTCAAAAAATTTAGTTAAGTCTTCGCTAAGCAGCAGGCAGTCATTTGACTCATTAATAATTCTATAAATTTTAGCATCGTCAGCATAAAGAAGAATCTTCGAGTGGGAAAGAACAGAACTCACGTCATTAATAAATAAAATAAAAAGGAGAGGACCCAAATGACTTCCCTGTGGAACCCCCGAAGTATTGTGAATAGGTGAAGACAATACATTACGAAACGGTACAATTTGCTGTCGATTGGTCAGATAGGTCGATAACCAATTTAAAAAGACTGGGGGAAACCCAAAACCTCTCATCTTGAAAATCAATACTTTGTGGTTGATTCTATCAAAAGCCTTACTAAAGTCTGTATAAATACAGTCAACCTGTCTACCACTTTCAATAGCACTAATACAATAAGACGAGAAAGTTAAAAGGTTAGACACCGTTGATCTTCCCTTCACGAAACCATGTTGGTCTTCATTAATTATGGATCTACAATGGAAGTACAAAATATCACAGACGATAGCCTCAAATAGTTTACCTAATGCTGAAAGCTTAGCAATTGGTCTATAATTAGAAATATGATCCTTGCGGCCTTTTTTATGCAAAGGAATAATATAGGAAAATTTCCAACAATCAGGAAAGACACCGGAAGACATTGATAAATTAAATAAATAACAGATAACATTAACCAGAGCTAAACTACAAGATCTTAAAACTATTGAAGGTATTCCGTCAGGTCCACAGGTGAACTTTGAAGGAAGTTCGTTCAAATATTGTAAGACAGTGTCTTGGTCAAAGTAAAGGTCCTTAGTTTCTAGAGTTGTGGATGGAAGTGTAGTCAAGTTATGAGAGTTAGACATATCACAGTTATCGGTGGTAAAAGCAGTACTAAAAAATCGATGGAAAAAATTACAGATGGTCAAAGGATCGTTACTGGTTTCTCCATTGTAACAAAAAGAGGCAGGATAGCCGTCGGAACTTCTTAGAGAGTTAATGAAACTCCAAAATCGTTTTGGCTCATTTTTAATGGAGTGCTTTAAATCAGACAAGTAGGATAAATAGGCAGCCTCAGACCTTGCAACGAACTCTTCATGCAATGCACAAAAATGGCTAAAATCATAGTTACTTCTTGTAATAGAGTATTTTTTCCAAGCCTTAGTCTTAGAGTTTTTTAAGCTAATTAATTCAGAATCGAACCATGGGAAACGAGTATCAGAAATCTTATTAAAAGTAATAGGTATACATGAAGCAAATACAGATGACATAATTATGTAAAACTTAGAAATAGCGATGTTTATGTCATTCTCAGACACGACAGAAGACCAATCGCATACAGACAGAAAATCATTCAACTTTGAAAAATCGGCTTTCCGGAAATTAAATGACATGTAAGAAGAGCATTCAGTAATGGTCTCACATTGCGAAATACAAAATTCTATTAGAATAGCCGGATGAAACATGATTCTCTTACGAGTGGCGTAGAACATCTAGAAACAGCAGTGCAGCAAGCATTCGTCGAGAACACCAGGTCGAGGGATCTGCCAGACTCACACCGTACCGGATTCACCTGATAAAGATTGCAGCCCTGCAAACAATCTAAGAACAGCAGATCGCGTTGTCGGTATGCCAACACACTAGAAGGCGAAAGAAACTCATCCGATTCATCATAGTTCCAGTGAAGAGACGGAAGATTGAAATCGCCGACAACCATTAGATCATCAGGAGGCAACAATAAATCAGACACAAACTCAACAGCATCGCAAAAAGCATCGTACACTTCGCTCGGAGAGTTCGGAGGGATGTATACGTTCATGATGAAAAGCCTTTTTCTTTGGAAATTCAGAGATATGCAGAGGAGCTCAAGGGTTCCTGCATTAGGAATCTCCACTAATGTTGATTGGATGCGATTACGCACGGCACAAATTACTCCGCCCCCAACAGGAGCACCAACCAAAGACAGGTGACGATCACGACGATACAGCTGAAACTCAGACGAGAAGAGTTCCGCATCCAATATATCCGAAGACAGCCAGGTTTCCGTCAGGCATATAACATCAAAGCAGGAATTAGAGGTAGATAAATAAAAGTGACGCAGCTTGGATCGCAACCCTGTTACATTAGCGTAGTGGATACACAGTGACGAAGTCCGTTTTTTTGATTTTTTGATGACTGGCGATACTTCTGTTTCGGAATAAATTCTTTAACAACAAGGTTGTCAGGCCAAAATGCACTATTTAAAACCATCGGGAAGTGCTCTTGCGGAATAAATATCTTAAAGGAAGACACAAACGGAACAACACCAGCACGCGCCTTCGAGAAAAGCTTCTTGCAAGATATTAAATTCCGTGGAATTGATGAGTTTGAACACACGTAGTTTAGTACATCATCCACCTTGGTCTCAGGCTCAAGACGAGAAACAAAAAGAGTTTTAGGAACAGTAGCAGCCCTAAGCAGAACTGAGGCAGTACTCGTATGTACTCTTTGTATAAAAAGTCATCGGACTAATTATGGCTTGAATGAGCCCATATCGCCTTTGTCTCGCTCCTTTAACGACCATTATTCTATTCGAGATTTTAACTTAAATAGGTTGTAACTGAAAAGTCTGCTCCGTTAGATTATTTTACATTATTTATTGCTGTTATTTTAATTATATTATTATAATATATTATTATAATCGTCTTTATGTTTCATTTTGCTGCGTTCCATTGAGTCTGGCAAAGTACTCGCAAGTACTTGCGAGTAGATGTTCAATGGAACGCAACTTTAAACTAGTCTAAGTAAGTCTAGCAATTTTCTCAACTTCAAACTGTGACATTTCAGTTCACAGATTTGATATATTTGGATTTTATTCTTTCATGTGGGTTTATTATTTTTGGCAGTGAAAATGGTAAAAAGTAATTTAACATTTTATGTATTTTTAGTTATTTAGTGGTTCTTATAGGAGGCGTATAAGAAGCAGATTAAAAACTGGTCGTACCATGAGGGAAAGGCCCTAATTTCAGTTTACGAAAATAGGAAGGAGGAATATTTTCAGACCAGAAAAAAGAAACATTTCTGGGAAGCAATCCTTACAGATTTGGAGGGAATGAATGTTTTGGTAAAACAATAAAAGTGAATTACAAATATATTATAAATGAAAAGAAGCAATCTGCAGCACCTTTAAATTGTTTGTAACTTCTCAGGTTTCTCCCACTACGGCGGAGCAGGTTGAGATGAAATGGAGAGCACTGTAGGTATCGTGCGTATAAAGGTGCCAAAGACCGAGGTACAGGGACGAATGCGACGAAATTTGTTTTTATAGAGGAAATAGACAAAATCTTGCATGTCCATTACCAATGTCACATGATTCAGTGTTGGACATCACACCAAGGATATAAAGAAAAAATACTACGAAGAAAAAATATCGGAAAAGGGAAAGAAGAGAGAGTTTATGGAGTACTATCTGGAGAAAAAAGAAAAGGCAAGAAAAGAGAGACATTTGGGAATTGTAAAACTGTTACAAAAAAGCCAACATTAATGATGGTTTTAAATTAAACATTTACATCTGTTTTAAATAATATTTTATTTAATTAAGCAAATTCTGTCCGGTTTCATTTTTTGTTACATTTTTTTTAAATATTTTTACCAATTGGCCCGTCTGCAACAGCTCTATTTAACCGAAAGTGTTCTTTAAACTTTACGTCGGAATACTTCTCAATAGTGTCCAAATAGTTCTCCACCCTTGCTTTTTTTGTTAATAGCTCCTCTTCAGATCCAGATTCAGATGAAGACGAAGAAGTAAACAGAATACTTTCATCGGTGCTATCACTGCTATCGCCAGGGTATCGGATCTAAAAACAGGTTACTTGAATGCAGATTTAATAAGAAATCATTTAAGATACTCACCATAAATATATCCATATTGTTTTTCCCCTATTGCTTTTCAAAATATTTTTAATTTTCAAAATTAAAATCAGTAAATGTCATTCTCATTGAAACATAACCATAAATAACTTTAATCCATCTAAGTATGAGGCAATAGAAAATATGAAAACCTCCTAGCGGGAAAAAATCGCGTAACTACTTGTGAAATTTTTGCTCAACTACATCCAGCCAAGAGAATGTGTAGTTCATGACAGTCGCACGTACTTGCGAGTACTTTGCCAGGTCCAATGAAACGCAGCAATTGTTTCCTAGTAATCAGTATTTTGATGAAGCTGTGATAAATAAATAAATAAGACATCTGTCAAAAAACTATGTAATTACGTTGAACTGATATCATAGAACGTATTCACCGCCATTAGTGCCAATTTTGCATCGAGTTTGATCCTGTCATACAAAGTTGAAATTTTAGGTCACCCGCAAATGTTGTTTTCTTTTATTCGTTAATATTGTCAACAGTTTTTATTTTAGTTTAAAACTCATACAATGGGTGCGGGTAATATGTATGGAACCGGGTTCCAAATTGCCCGCAATGCATTTAACATCACTTTTTTTCCTGGTTCCAGTAATGCCTCAAACTCAATTGCCGCCAAGCCAAAGCCGAAAAAATTGGAGCAGGAATAGTAAGGTAGGGTCGCCAAATATCGTCCCCTTTTTGTAAAACAAATCTAAAAAAATAAAAAAAAATACTACAGTAATAAATGAAACGTCAAACACTAGGTTCAATACTCCTTTATTCATAAAAATAATCAAAAACCCGTTAACATAGTCAGAAAAAATTATAAAATAGCTTTAACAAAAATACTCAAATTGTGAAAATATATTTTTGGGCTCCTAATATCGTCCCGGGGACGATATTTAGATCACGTGAACTGGAGTTGTACTTACTCCTTTTCTATTATATAAAATTGAACCTAACTATCATATTAATATCTAATCAGTCCTTTCTTAATTATTTTAATCATTTTTTCGGCATCTAAAAAATAAAAAATAAAAACATTCTAAAGTTACATGTTACGATATAAGGTTCACGTAAGGGGACGATATTAGGAAATTTCTATTTATTTTGTCGCATCCATTTAAGCAAAAAACGTGTCATAAACCTGAAAATTTTACTTAATCGATTAACATCTGAGATATTAATAGTTAGTTTGACAAAAAAATTTTATCAATAAGTCTGGTATCTCAATATTTTGTGGAACTCGAGAATATTTCAATGAAAAACTCACCTTGAACATTTTTTTTGATTTTCGAATTTCTGTCGATACGAATGTCGTGACGCACTCACTTCTACACAATAGCCGATTGATGCAACTAGCTGTCAGTTCGGGTCACTGATAATAGATGGCGGTTTTTAAAAGAGTAGATATTGAAGGGGACGAAATTAGGGTAGGGGACGATGTTTGGCGACTCTACCTTATGATTGAAGTTGTAAAAGCAGTAACAGAAAAGAAAATGGGTTTAAAAAAAGGCGGTTAAACATTATAGTGTCCCAAAAACTACTCTGCAAAGATTTGTGCATAGTGACCAGCCTCCCGATGAGGTTGTAAATACGAGGAAGAAGACCTGTCCTGCCATCTTGAGAAATGCCTTGTGTCATACCTTCTCGTTATGGAAAGTAAATTCTATGGCTTCACTCGTCAGGATGTTCATAAAATGGCCTATAAGTTGGCTGTGAAAAATAACAGCCAACTCTTCTAGAACTCCTCCGAACAGCCAAGAATCTATCTCTTCAGATTCTGAAGCATCTGTTTCTTCAGGTGACACTGTAGTGTCAGAAAGCGCAGGCCCAGTCCACAAACTAAGATGACACTTGTTGCATTTTTTGCTCTGAAAATTACTCCAACGATCAACGGGGTGAAACTTGGATTCTGTGCCAATCATGTGGGTTGTGGACACATATTGAATGCTCAGGATGCGAATCAGAATATTATATTTGTGATTTTTGTAAGTAAATTTGTTCCATACTTCTAACTTGGAACCCGGGTTCCATAATACCAGCACCAAAACTCCAAACACATTTTTTTCATTTCTTCAATAAAGGAAATTATTTCCTACAATGGGTGGTTTTATTTTGTTAATTCGTTCCTAATATAAAAGTTAATAAGTTTTTAAGTACTATATAAATCCACTTTTCGAGAGGATTAGTCAAATAGTTTTGTTAAAATACTCAAAAAACAAACAAAGTAGGTTTCCAAATTACCACCCCTTCCTCTATCACAAAGCAAATGAGTAGCCCATATGCAAAACACGCTACATGCTTTATAAAAAGTTTTGAGTTATTCAAAGAAAACGTGTAAAAGTTCTCACAGATATGTTAGAGTGTGCATTTTTCTCGCCTTATTTCAAAAGAGTTTCAGTTCTTTTTGCGGCACAAAATATTGTTTTTCAGATGGCAGAAGACATAAGGATAATATTTCCACCATTAACTGAATATTGACTTTTCTTGCATATAGCGGGTTTTGCATATGGGCTACTCAAATAATATCAGCGCATTCATAAAGGCACTTCCTGCCAAATAATCATCATTTTTCAGATGTTAGCAATCAAAATTAAATTACAGGAAGTTTGCCTCTTACATTTGATTTTAATAGGAATTTTTATATACACTGTCTATCGCGTGAAACTTACCTCCTTCTTTTCATAGCAGGTTCTATAAAGCAAATTTTTTCTGCCAGAAAAAAAATGATTGACTTTATTAGATGGTGCAGTCGCTCCACTTCTGGCTTCTTTTAACATTTTTTCTTTATGTTGGGCAAACCTCCGCTTTAATAAACCAAATTGCTGTTGAGCTTCTTGGCCTTTAAATGCATTTAGTGTTTATTATTATTAAATGCATTAAAAGAAAGTAGGATTACACAAACCAGTACAGCTAGCATATTGCCCAATGTCGTCCCATATTTTGTAGTTCTTATCCGCCCTGCTGTGATTTGCGTTAGATTTATCCCAAAGGGACGGATAACCTTCAATATGCTCCAACTTTTCTTGAAGATATTCTGAAATGAATTTACATTTTATGTATAAAAATGTTTATAATTTTCGTCCTTTTTTACTCACCACTCCATATAAATGCCATTTTCACTTACCACCTTCCTTCTCTTTTGGCGGCAATTTTAACACTTAACCTCAATTATTTCTTAAGATTTGACATTTTGCCGGTACTGAATATGTAGCTAGGCTCAGAACCATTACTAGAAATCGGCTGAATTTCATGTGGCTATTCAAATAGTTTAACCAATCTAAACGAAAAGCTAGACCATGCCAACCAAAACACGAGCGAGACGGGAATTTGATTTTGCAATGGGAAGGAAAAGGTAGCAGCAAATTGTTTGGTTGGTTCGTGGTTGTTTGCCTATTGCAGAGTGGGCACTAGAACACACGCTCCCTGGGGCAGCCGCCCATGATCTACTCCAGGAAGGAGGTGTACGAGGTGGTGGAAACCCTTATAAAGGCGTGCAACAAGGCAACGCGGACTTCGTGCCCTATCAGGAGACCTAGAGGGAAACCTAAACCTCCATGGTGGTCAACGTAGATGATGGACGCAAGAAAAGAGTTTCGCAAGCTGTTCAACAAGGCTAAGAGTACTGATGACTGGTCATCATATAAGGATAGCCTTAGGGACTTCAAAATATTAGTAAGGACAGCTAGACGCGCTTCCTGGGAGAACTTTTGTAGTAGGGTGGAGGAAGCATCAGAGACTAGCCGTCTACGCAAGGTCCTCTCGACGTCTCCGATCTCCCCTAGTCTCCTAATGAAAGATAACGGGGAATGGACCTCTTCGTGTTTGGAAACAGTGGAGCTGCTGACCGAAACTCACTTTGCTGGTTGCTTTTCAGAGCAAACTAATGAGTCGGCAGTCGCTACCATCCCCAATGAACTCGCCCAGAAAATCCTTAGTAGGAGCAAATTGGAATGGGCTATAAATAGTTTCATGCCGTTTAAATCCCTAAGCTTGGACGACATTATACCAGCTCAGCTTCAGGAAGCTGCGGAGGTAATTATCCTATGGTTGTTGACCATTTATAAGGCCTGCCTCAACTTAGTCTATATCCCCAAGGCCTGGACTAAAATCAAGGTTTTGTTTATTCCCAAGGAGGAGGGGTGGGGGGGAGGGGTGGAAGGTCTCGCACTGCAGGTCGAAAACTTCAGACCTATTAGTCTTTCTTTCTTTCTTTCTTTCTTTACATAAGAGGGTATGTTAATCCAGCAAGATTATCACCCTCGCAGCAGCACGTCAACGGTAAATCCACTGAAACGGCCCTACATACCCTTGTTGATCGTATTGAGAGGACCATGTTGTACAAGGAGTACACACTTGCGGCCTTCTTGGACATTGAGGGAGCGTTCAACAACGTCAGATCAGAGGCGATTGCGAGAGCCATGGGGGGTCTGAATCTGGACGAATCGATTATTGGGCTGATAAATTAGATGCTATGTGGCAGGGTTATCAGCTCAATTCTCGTGGCATCTTCCATTAAAAGACATGTGTGCAGGGGAACCCCCCAAGGAGGGGTCCTGTCGCCGCTTCTGTGGAACCTGACCCTAAACGAACTCCTCCTAGATCTCGACCGCTCGGGTTGCTGTGTCGTTGTATATGCGGACCACATTGTTATTACAGTATCAGGCAAATACATAATATGCTGTCGACGGTGTTACAGCAAGGTCTAACTAAGCTCACCTTATGGAGTGTCATGAGTGGCTTGAGCATTAGCCCGAGCAAAACGGAGTTGGTTTTATTTTCTAGGAAATATAAGATTCCCTCCTTTAATACACCACTCCCGGGCGGAGTGAGGCTGGAACTCTTGAACGAGGTTAGATATCTTGGTCTCGTTATAGACAGGTGGCTTAATTGGAAAGCCAACATTGCTGAGAGAGTACGTAAGGCTACTATAGCCTTGTATTCTTGCAAAAATGCGATTGGCAAAAGATGGGGCCTAGAACCACGCATTGTCCACTGGCTCTTCATGACCGATCCTGGTATACGGTGTGCTATTGTGGTGGTCCGCCCTAGAGAGCGCATGCCGTCGGAATGCGTTGCAGAGGGTCCAACGAATGGCTTCTGTCCTGATTACGGATGCGCTCAGGACAATTCCCACCAAAGTCTTGAATGCCATCCTCCATCTCCTACTAAAGAAACCTAGAGATTTATTTTTGTCTTTATAAAATTATTTTACATATTGAAATACGGCGTGGACCTTAACCCTTTCAGACACAATGTCCAATATATTGGACAAAAGTTGTCACTGATTTTAAAGCTATTTAACGTAGACACCAATATTAAATCTGCAATGGTTGGCAACTCTGTTAATAAAGTAGCTTTTAAACTTTACAAAAATAAGTTTTGTACCGAACTCTGACCATTTCACATGGTTCAGTGCCTTTTTTGTGAAATTATATTGTGCGGCAGTAAACAAGTGGTCCTTAGTGCTCATATAAAGGTTGTTTTTTTTTTTTAAGATCGAGTTTTAACAAAAATCGGTAAGTACTCTTTAACTATTTTTTAAACAATTTATGCAGAAAAGTGTAAAAAAATACGTTTTGATTGGCCGCCACGCGCAAAAAAAAGGCATGTCCCATATATGGGACATCACCTGGTGGCCAGGTGAGGCATCCTACCTTAATTGTTTTTGCATATTCGTGTTTATTAGTGTCATATTTGTGTATAAGCAAAAATTCAGATTTTTATCTCAAACGCCTGATTTTTGTGTCTGAAAGGGTTAAGAGTAACTGATATTCCAGAACTTAAATAACTCTTTTTAAAATTCTCAATGCTGATATCAAAAGATGGTTTCAATTCAACTGAAAAACAATCATCTACAACTTTTTCAAAGGACATTTACAACCTTTAAGCATCCAAGCGGACAAATACTTCCAAGATAATCTATTTTCTTAAGTAACGTATTACAACCACTTCCATTAAATCCGCTATTACGGTGAGTTACTTGCCTGATCACATTACAATATTTAAGCCATTCTAAAGTACATTCCTCAAAATCTTACTACGTACCACAGTATTTACTACTCCTAATAGTAGAGGAGGAATGATGTATAATATTTTAGTATCCCGAGTATCAGAGAATATAAGCGGCTTTGTATAATTTTTATGATTTTTAGTATCATTCATTACCTGACTAGAATTTTGGAGGGGTAGAGATAGGGTCCCTATGAAGCTAGCCATACTGCCTCGTGTGGGACCCATGAGGCTGCCGTATAAGGCGGACGAAGGGTATATAACGCCTTGCCTCATTCGCGCATCATTATGAATGTCGCATGTGGTCCTCGTGGGGCATAATAATTGCTACCCGTTTTAAAAATTTTTCATGAAAATTGGTGCATAGGGGTTTTGCGGAATGCTGATTTCAAATCCGCATTCCAAATTTAGAAATTCAAGATGGCGGATTCAATATGGCGACCAAGATTTCTCGATTTCAACGGATTTTAATGAAAATTAGTACAATGATTATCTTGAGGTCACTGATTTTTAATGTTATCAAAATTTACGAACCCAAGATGGCGAATCCAATATGGCTACCAATAATTCTCGATTTCAACGGATTTTAATGAAAATTTGTACAATGATTATTCTGAGGCCACTTATTTCGAATTATATGTATTAAGATTTGGGAATTCAAGATGGCGGATCCATAAAGGAGTTTTCGGGTTGAAACAAATTCTAGAATATAACAAACTAGCACATTTGAGAAGTATGAGCCTTGGTGTATATTTGATGTTTGCCTAATCGAACTCCCGTAAGGCAAATGGTGGGATTGCTTATTTCATTGTAAGGTTATAAATGCATTAGGTTTGTCTCATAAGATCCTTGTGAGAAACTCATAAGGTAAACCTCACTTCAGTATCTCTGATTTTATTTTGTGAGGTCCTCATGAGGAATCTACGGGGAAATCCCTCTATCGGCATACCCCCACTTGTCACATGAGGATCTCATGAGGAATACACGGGGAAATCCCTCTATCGGCATACCCCTCACCAGCCACATGAGGCTCACACGCTTCATGAGGCATGCCCTCTATAAATTCTAGTCGGGTATAGCCTGACACCATGCTTCGTAATTATCCAAAGTATTTCCAATTGTGCGGTATTCATCCAAATTTTGAAGTTGATTTTTATTTACAAAATACCACGTACAAAGATGACAACTTGAGTGCGACATAATTCCCAGTAAAATATTCGCTAAGGCTGCTAAGGTTGTTGCTCCCACTTTGGTGCCTAATGGCGGTTCGCCACACACTTCTCAGTCCACATTGCGACCTGCGAGACGCCCTCGCTGTATATTCGTCTCCCGCATCGACCCAGAGACTACGGAGGATGAATTGTTGCGACATGTCTCCTCACATACTGGCGCTCCGCGAGAATTGTTGGCCTGTAGAAAGCTCAATAACCCTCAAACTCGCTTGTTTACTGCCTCCTTCAGGCTTTTGGTGCCGGAAGATCTATTCAGCACTGTGCTTTCCGCTGATATCTGGTCTGCTGACTCTATTGTCAGGGAATTCATTCCTAAAGGAGGTTCCGGAGCTCGCTTATCGACAAAAAACTCATCAAGGAAATCTCTATCCACTATGCCAACGTAAGCGGCTTACGATCTAAGACGACTCGGCTTTTCACCAGTTCGACGAATTCAGGATTCGACGTAGTCTGTCTGACCGAAACTTGGCTATGTGGAAGAATAGCAAGTGAGGAACTTTTCGGCCCCGAGTTTCTGGTTTTTCGCTGCTACCGCCATCTCTCCGCTCCTGATGCCCCTGTTGGAGGTGGGGTGCTCTGCGCTGTTCGCCGGAGCTTACCTTGTATTCTCGTCGATGGCATAGATTCCGGAGACTTGGAGCTTATCTGCGTCGCTCTCAGGCTTCATCATAAATCGGTATATATCGCTACCGCCTATATACCCCCTGGTTCTTCCACCGAGACTTTTGAGCCTTTGGCGTCCTGGACTGACGAGCTTGTTTCTTCTTTGCTACCAGAGGATGAGTTAATTCTTCTTGGGAATTTCAACTTGCCTTCGGTCTCCTGGATACAGTCTTCAGAGGATTATGATTTACTGCCCTCCTTTACGGCTTCGCCGCATCATGCCACCTCTTTTATTGATAGCATTGCGTCTTCCGGTCTGTCGCAATCTTGCGACGTACCCAGTGCGTCCGGCAAATTCCTTGACCTGGTTTTCTCGTCTGACCCGGATGGCACTCTTGTAAGGCGCTGCTTGGCTCCATTACTCTCCGAGACTGGACATCACCCGGCCCTTCACATCGTTCTTTTCTTCGAGCCCTCGGCTTCATCTCTTTCTTCTTCCACTGGTTCTAATGATTTTTGTTATAACTTTAAAAAAGCTGACTATGTATAACACTCTAAATGACTGGCTTTCTGCTTGTGACTGGTCCGGTGTTCTAGGCGAGCGCGACATCGATAAGGCCGTTGAAAAGTTTTATGATATTGTTACAGAATTTGCCTTCGCTTATACTTCACACTTGAAGTTGCGATCGGGCAGATATAGGGATTAGCTTTCGATCCCTCCTTTGTGAGTGTCTATGGCAGAGAAGCCAAGCGCCATACTGATGAGATCAGCTTGGCTTCTCGGATCGAAACACTCATCGATCTTTTTGGGCTTGTCTACTTCGGTGGACGAGTAATATTCTTAAAAAAATGTCCCTAAGTCCGTCTATCTGTCCGTTCGTTGGCAAATTCGCCAAATTATAGCGAAGGCAGATGGTGTAATTTTGCCGGCCAGCCGCTCGGCGGGCAAAATTGTAACAATATTATTTTTCTTTGTTTTATGAATTGTGTTCCATTGTGCTCTTCTAAACGTAATTCAAGTTGCCAACCTTGGTTCAATAGCTCTTTAAAGCACCTTAAGAACAAAAAAAGTAAAGCTTGGAGGAGGTTTTGCGCCTCAAGGAGCGATGCTGATTATATTACCTTCTGCGACTTGCGTAGCCAGTTTATCTCGGGCCTGAATGAGGCGTATAACGACTATATTTCTAGAATGAAATCAACTCTACGAAATGAGCCTACAAAGTTCGTGAAATTCGTTAATTCAAAACGCAAATCTGATGGGTATCCCTCGGTTTTAAAATTTGACGATACCTACAGTGTTGATCCACTTGAAACTGCCAATCTCTTTGGGGACTTTATTAAAACCGCATTCTGTGATAGCACCTGTGATATCTGCACTAACAATTTCACCCATCTGACAAAGCTTACGCTGACCACCCTGCAGACTAAGGACCTTATTTTTGACAAAGAATCCGTCTGGAATTATATATCTACGATGACTGATGGATTTTCGAATGTTCCTGATGGTATCCCTGTATATTTTTTAAACGCTGTTGTTCGTCTCTTGTCACTGTTTTATGTTATTTATTTAATTTATTTTTATTAAGTGGGGTTTTTCCTAAACAGTGGAAGCTCTCTACCATAATTCCCTTGCATAAGACGGGCAATCGGTGCGATATTACTAATTACACTGTTGTACACCGAGTTTTACCTAAGGTCGAGACTAAGCAGAATGGATTCATTGTATTGAAATATGACATTTCGCCAAGTTTCATGCAAATTCATAAAAAAATTAAAAAGTTATTAATGTTTAAAGTTTTAAAAGAGACGAAAAAAATATTGTCAAATTTACTTGGTTTTTGGTATACGAGTTGAGAATAATTAATTAAAACTGTTTACATTGTCAACAATTTTTTATAATAATTAATTATATAAGTTTTTTACACGAAAATTTTTCGAAAAATGAAAAGAAAAGTTATAAATCGGCTCATTAAGCAGAATGTTTGTCGAACAAACAATTTTTTTATGCACATCATACATTTCTATGATCAGCTAGAAATTCTGCATACACTCATAAAAAAAAAATCTAATTTTCAATATTAACAATTTTTTGTTAATAACTTTTTAATTTTTTTATAGAATTGTTAAATATTTCGGATTATGAATCCTGTTGATGTCCTTCACAAACGCTATAAAGGGTTTGCTTAGGTAACATTTAAAAGTCGATTCTGTACCAGTGGCGTAGCGTGCCATCTCGGCGCCCGGGGCGGGAGACCCATTTTGCCGCCCCCATTCTATAGGTGCTTAATTAAAATTAAATTTCACAGGCAATGAGGTATCTAGTTAAAAATCAAATATACAAATCAGAATATGATTTTTATTACAAAAATCAAAAATAAAAATCAGAATATGATTTTTATTTTTAAAATCTAAAATGAAAATCAGAAAATGTTTTTTTATTATTAAAATCTAAAATAAAAATCCAGAGGTGTCCGGCATGATCAATGTTTAGTAATGCGTGCATTGCTATCACATTCAACAGTAGCGCTCTCATTGCCGTAAAATATTTAGCTTAGCGGGTGTTGTTTATACGTCCGATGGCGCAGTTTAAAAAAAATGTCAAAGCAATTTCAAAGAACTTTCGGAGATTTAAGATTTTAAACAAACGAACATTTACATTTACATATATTTTAAAAACAAAAGCCTTTTGTTATTTTTATTTCTGATTTTCAAAATAAAAATCATTTTCTGATTTTAAAAATAAAAATCGCATTCTGATTGTTAGTTTTGATTTTAAAAATAAAAATTATTTCCTGATTTTTATTTTTGATTTTAAAAATAAAAATCATATTCTGGTTTTTATTCTTGATTTTAAAAGTCTTTCTTTCCCAGGGAGAAATTAATAAATGTGGTTCCTAATTTTTTGACGGGTACGGCAGAAGCCTGGTACTGGGTTCACCGCGGAAAATTTCCAAATTCATCTTGGATGGAATTTAAGTCCGCCTTAATAGGTAGGTTTGGAAGTTATGTTTCAGAGAGAGAAATTCGGCGAGCGATAGAATCTCGTAAACAGGGCCCAAAAGAGTCTTTTAACAACTTTCTATTGGAAGTTGAACGTCTTAACGGTCGCCTCAGCCGTCCTTTTTTGGAGAATGAACTTTTAGAAATTCTGCGTGACAATATGGACCCGGCCTTGCAAAGTGCTATGATAATGATGCAATTTCGAACGACCGAAGAATTACGTCTCGCTAGCCAAAGGCTAGAAAAACTTTGGAACCTATCTGGACACGACCCCAGACAGATTACAGCTTCGACTAGGTCTAAAATTCAACCCTTAGTTCACGCCATAGAGCCAGATGCTCTATCTAATTTTTCCTCTGGGGATTCTACACCCGAAATTTGCGCTCTAGACAAGAAAATATCTCAGAGCAAGACCGATAATCAATTTCTGATTTGTTGGAACTGTCGCGATATCGGGCACCGCTATCACGATTGTACAAAAGGGTACCTAGGGGTATTCTGCTACGGTTGCGGTCGCCCCGGCTTCCTCAAACCGAACTGCCCTTCATGTCTTGGCTTACCGGGAAACCAAAAGCCGAGCGCGACAAACCCTGGGGCGGCGCGTTCGGTTTTAAATCCGTCGCGCCCCAAGGTTACTTCGGAGGAAGCTGCGACGAATACCAAACCCAGTCTGCACCGCTAAATAATCCTGTCGTTCAGGAAACACCAGTACTCGGGGTGTCAAATCTCTCGGATATGTCAGCAGTTTCACAGACTATGAATTTTACTGGCACACAGACCACTCAAACTCCTTCCCCAAATTTAGCGAAACCTTTGAGGTATAGATCTCAACCCGCTTCACCGGCGACATTTTGCCGCCCCCGCGGGCTGCCGCCCGGGGCGGGCCGCCCCCTCCGCCCCACCCACGCTACGCCACTGTTCTGTACAACAGTGTTATCGACCGATTGCTAAACTCTGCTGCATTCCTAAAATCTTTGAGGCTCTGGTTTGCGAAATCTTATACTTCCACTGCAAACCTTTTCTGAGTTCTTTTCAATATGGATTTATGAAAGGTAAATCTACTACCACCAACCTTTTGGAATTTACTAATTTCTGTATATCCGCAATTGAGTCTGGGCTGCAAGTTGATTGCATTTTCACAGATTTTAGTAAGCTTTCGACGGAATTAATCACAATGTTCTTGTTTACAAACTCTCTGTTCTTGTTTTCCCTGTTTTTGTCAATTGGATTTGTTCATATTTGTCTGACCGCACGCAGCGAGTTAGTTTTCGCGAAGCTTTATCTACGGAAATATGTAACACTTCCGGTGTTGCACAGGGAAGCCATCTCGGGCCTCTTCTTTTCATCATTTACATTAATGACGTTTCTCTGATTTTGAATAACTAGGCTACGCCTTGCCGCATGCAAACTGAACTTATATTTAAGTTGCTTGGTAGAAGCAACTTTGAAACTATTGAGCGTTGCGTGAATTCCTTTTGCATAATTACTCATTTACTCAAATATAACACATAAATAAAAATCATTGAAATCGGAGGTGCACTCCTTATGAGTAAAAGTTCAATCTGGCTTTTTATATAGAAAAATTGAAATTTATCATATTCAAATTTATGTAGGGGAATGTCTACGGTTGTGGGCACGGTTTTGATTTTGGGTTTTAACTTTTGATCGAGTAGATATTATGCAAACATATGCATACCATGGAAAGCTAGAGCCCTTAGCTAACTTTTTGCTGAAGTAATTGTATTGATTCCGTCACCCAGAAAAAGGTTATCACCAATTTTGTGAAGTAGTCATTTTTGGCCAGAAAAAATATTGTACCCGGTTGTGGGCACACTTGAAAAATCCGCTAAAAATGGGAAAATATTAAGAAAAACACCATGAATACAGAAAATAACAAAACTTATTCATTTTATAAGGGTTCAGTGGACAAAACAATAAAAACAGAAATGAAATTTTTCTAATTTTATTCGTCATCTTCTTCGTCCTCCAAATCAGAAGTGCAATGCTTGCAAGTGAAATAACTTGCATGCATATTGGCACACTTCAAATGCACCGGACGATCGCACTTGTTGCATTCGATTGAGTTGGCTCTTGTTAGGCATGATGGCAGGTGCTCCAAACAGATGATACAGAAGTCAACATCGTCATCAGATGGTGGAGACTCCTTTTTTTTAGCGCACTTGGGCAGCGGCTTGGCAGGTGGAGTTGCCTTGCTTTTTCCAGGCTTCTTCTGGAAGGACACAGATGCTTGCTTAGCTGCCTTCTCCTGCAAAGCAGCAATACTTTGCGGAGAAGTAAGCACGGTACTTTGAAGCGGCTTCCGACCACGATTCGATTGCTTCGTTGATGTAGATGCTTGAAGGGGTCCAATTTCGTCTAAAAGGGATGAGCACCTCACTGGAGACGCCTCGTTGTGGAAGGTTTTGGTGTGGTGAGCGCTTCCTCCTCACGTGCAACATCCGGCCCCAGCAAGACGACTCGGCGCTGCTCCTCTTCATCAACGCGAGCCTCATCGGCAGCTTCTATTGCACTCTGCTCGACCGCTTGTACAAAGTCAACGTCGGAGAAGATGTCTGGGTCGTATGGACAAATTCCGGTAGCTCTAAAGCCGCATTTAATGATTTTGGGTGTCAAAGCCAGATCAAGAGTCTTACAGAGAAGCCCAGAAATATGACGGTTTTCTAATACCTAAATAAACGTGAAAAAAATTAGATAAAAATTCAAAAGAAGTTGCTTAAGACAACAATGTTTAACGATTGAAAGTCCTACCTTGTTGGCATTGTTTTTCTGCCATGCAGAACACTGTGACTTGTAGTAAGTCTTCACCCGTCCGAACACAGAGACATCTAGCGGCTGCATTTTGTGACTGCAATGCGGTGGGAAAGAAAGGATATGCACTCTATTAGCAGTGGCCATATCGATGGCTTCAACTGATAGATGCGAAGCATGGTTATCGATAAGCAGCAGCACAGGTTTATCTAACGAAGGTTTTGCAAAATTGATAAAATGGCGCATATATCGTACAAACTCTGGCTGGCACATCCAGCCAGAATCATTAGCATAACCAGCAGTCCCAGATGAAACATTATCCAAGAAGCAGGTCTGCATTTTCTTTCTCGGGAAGAGAAAGACTGGTGGTAGGCTGTTGCCTGCAGCGTTCACGGTCAAGGCCATTGTCACCATCGTACCTCTTTCGGCCGTTTCCATCTTTCCGACATGTCGCGCCCCCTTCAAGGCGATCACCTTGCCTACTTTTGACGGGACCGTTGAAAAACCGCTCTCATCCATATTGTAAATACTTGTTGCTTCAAAATGATGCTCATCCATCAGCCGTCCAAAATTTCCAAAAAACAAATCAACATTGGTTTTGCAAAAGGCTCTTGCACGGTAGATGGATGTTTGCTCGGGTGTGCGTAAAACGAGTTCACGGTGTCGGCGCATGAAGTTGTAATACCAAATACGCCCAGCTTTCTCGTCCTTATTCCAAATAGCTGGGTAGTGGGTAGTCAACCGCGAGTTTCTTGGCGAGTTGATATGCTACTTCGCACAGCTCATTTATGCTGATGCCGTAATAATGGTTGGCGCACTTCAAAATATATTGAACAAGTTCCTTTTCCTGAGCTGGGGTGAAAACCTATTGAAAAATTATGATTAATATTCATTTGTTAAAAAAGTCATCGAAAAGTAAGCAAAATTAGCGCAAAACGACGTTGTGCTTCCTGTGAAAGAGGTAACAACGAACATACTATATTTGATGGAGTACGTTGATTGCATTCACGGAAAAATTCCAACAATACACCATCTTCCACGGATGAAAAGTCGTTAAATTTGGCTTCCACTTTCTTCAGGTAGCGCTGCAAACTGCTGCGAGGAAGTCCATATTCTCGGGCAGTCGATTTTATGGGTTTCTTATTCACTAAGCAATCCTTACTAGCTTTAACCAGCGCATTAAAATCTATTTCTTTCGGATCGGTTAACTTTCGCGACATGGCTAAAAATGCGTAAAAATGCATAAAAACACGAATAAAATATGTTGTGTTGGCATAAACGACGATATTTGAAAATTTGTAAGTCAAACACACCCTTTATATGAAAAAACCAGGGTGCCCACAACCGGTTACATGAAGGTGCCCACAACCGGGAATGGGAGCCATTTTTATAATGACAGAAAAAACAATTTTCGATCCACGTTTCGGCTGTATTCGGTATTGCATCACAAAATATAATGAATATACTGCATGAATATGCATCACACTTACCTTTTTGAATGAGATCACTTCGATTTATCGCACACTGAAAATATTCACAAATCACTTTTGTATTGCTTTTTTTCGGATTTTTACCTTCTTTTACTTTGACGTACTAAGCAAATGCGTCTATTCGCTTCGGTGTTAGCACACATTGCGTACTGTCAAAATACAAGTTTCACAGTACTCAAATCCACCATATTTGCTTTCTGTTAAACAATATGCTGGGGTGCCCATAACCGGAGACATTCCCCTATATGTAAAAATTGTCAGTTAGATCAGTATTTTAGCATATAAATTATTCTACACTAGACAAGTTATACCTTGTGGCACCACGCACCACGGAGCCAGTGGTATGAAACGCATACTTTATGTAACATCGTGTTAATTCTCGAAAAATTATAAGAACATATTTGGGACAATAAAACAGTAATAAATTTATTTATATAATTTATGTTTATTCTTTACTATTTAGTCATTTAATAACATCGCGTTTTCTTTTGTTAAAATACCAAAGTATACAATATACCTAAGTAGTACAGCTTAGATTAATCAACGAACGTAGAACAAATGTGTCAGTCGAAACGATAAGTCACAAAAAAAAAAACCTAATTTTGGCTCTTACAAACAACTGATGATGCGAGCATTAAGGACGTGCGGACGCACATCCACCTATATATCTAGCCTTAAAATTATCATAGCTTTACATGAACGCGATAGATTTGTTATGCATGGAGGGAATAAATTTCGACCGGTTTGCACTTGCAGGATGTGCTTAACTGGCAAAATATAAAGGTCTCCTGTCGAAATGCAAATCATATATAGTACATATATGTATATATTCTAAAACCGCCCGAGTAATTCTGAACAAAAACAAGGTTAGAAAAAACTATTTTTCCGCAAGCGAGACCTGTCCAAAGTTAACTTATTACGCAAAATGCCCTAATAAAATGCTAATAAAAAAGGGATTAAATACGGTTAGCCTTTGAGGAAGCTAGTTGATCGATTGAATGGATTGATTGTGCGTTGCGAATAATTGGGAAATGGATTCACTCCAGGGATAAGAGTTAGCATCGCACAAAGTAAAGTATAACATACTCGTACATATGTATATGAACATATTTCGTATGAACGTGTGGACTGAGTGGCACTTAAATTATGGGTGATATCTATGTTTCTATGATAAATTAAAGTCATAAAATAGCGCTGTTTTGTTTTTTGATTATCTTCTATAGTAATTGAATTTTTTCAGTTTGCTTTTTCTGTGTTTTTCCTAGAAATTGTAACTACACTACGTAATCCTTTATATAATGCTTTAGAAGTTTACTCTTCATTGAGGCTGATCTCTGGAAATTCACTTACACAAATTTAATTTAAACTTACATTTATTTAGCCAAACCACAAGTTCTTTTCATAGATAATTAATAAACATGTAGAATTTTTCTTAAGAGTGTAAGGATGACCTCATGTTGCGTGTATGCCGTTGTTACAATGGCCTTTAAATACAGTATCTACAGGTTGCTTTCTATGCTAGTTGGTGTTATCTGGCCCGTCTCAACTAAATGCCCCGATTACCAGGCATTTAGGGCACATGATCCCGATCATTTAGGAGGTCTGGTAACCTTTAAGGTGTTATTTTGATTCAACTCCCATATAGAGAAATTAATGGCTTCGAATTTGATATGAAAAGGGTAATTCGGTAATTGAAAAATTATTAACTTGCATTCGGCCCTCATATAAATTGATTAGAAATTTACATTCACCTAAGTTGGAATTTCGAGGGTGGGGAGGCTCGATTGAACTGCCAGAGAAACTTGATCGATCCGCTTTGCGCAGATAAATCTCCACGATCTACCATCTCTTGTAGATTTTTTGTAGTAGTATAAGTTATTAGCAACTGATTTTTTAATATTTAGCTGCCTTTGTGCTAATTGGCTTATCTCACCCTTCACACAAGGTACTTTAACGTGCGCATTCATGCGTCTCCGATAGGGAACACTAGGCGAGAATTTTTTTTTATTAAAAGTGTTATATGTATAATTTTATCGTATCTTTCATAATTTTAACAGAAACCTTTTCAACATATATAATTACTAATTTTTTTCTTGGTTTGTTTATTAGTGCTATGTTGTCAAACGTTCTTTCAACTTTCAGTGTAAAGACGCTGTGATTCTTTTATCTTATTTATTCTTTGAAAAAAATTGGAAGTAGTAATTTGTGGTTTCTACTAATGAACAGAACTATACAAAACTTTCAGTAATAAAAAAGCCAAATAGACTTCTGTACCAACTACACTTTATTCCTAGAAAATACTTATATTTTATAATATACACTTCGTTTATTTTGCTTATGCCAAAATTTGGTTTCTTTTAAAACATAAATATATTTTTATACTTAAAATTAAAATTATTAAATTTTTCCAAAGATCAGCTCATAAGTATCTATAAAATTTGTGATGGTGTAATACAATATATTTTTGGCAGAAAATTAATGTTAATCATTTATAATTTACGGATATTTTATAGGAAGCTGCATGCGTCTTATTCAGTATATAATCAAAAAATTCAGATTTATGTAATATATCATCTGAATAATTCCAAAAAATATATTAATGTATAATAAAATATGAGACAACTGTTTTTAATTTGTGTTAGTTTTTGTGATTTAATGATTTAATTGGAATTGTGGGGTTTTGTCAATTAAGGGGCTGGAAGCGGTTCTTGCTGCCTCTAAGTCAGAGCCGATCAAACTCGGCTCTTTGGTTCCCGAGAGCTCCCAAGGTCGATTCTAGGAGCTCCTCATTGCTCCTGCAGGTGCGAGTGAGAAACTCATCTTTCTATCCTATTCTTCTACTGTCCAATTCCAAAGTCCCCTCCATTCCATAGATAAGAATTTAGGTTGATGTTTCTTGCTCATTCGCACTCATGGGGCTTATGGAGCGACCTTGGGTCCCTTGGAGGGGATTTTTGTCCGGCTCTGCTCTAAATCAAAGCCGGGCAAACTCCGCTCTTTTGGCTCCCAAGATCTCCCAAGGTCGATTCCTCTCAGCTCTATTGCTCCTGCCGCCGCCGGTGCGAGTGAGAAGCTCATATTTCTATCCTTTTCTTCTCCATCCCAATCCAAAGTCCCCTCCATTCCATAGAGAAGAATGTGGGCAGATAGTGGTTTCATTCGCACTCATGGGACTTATGGAGTGACCTGAAATTTAGGCAGATATACGGCTCCCTTGGAGGGGAACTTTGTCCAGCAGAACTTTGTCTGACTTAGAGCAGAGCCAGGCAAGCTCGGCTCTTTGGTTCCCGAGAGCCCCCAAGGTCACTTTTAGGACCTCCTCATTGCACCTGTAGCTGCGAGTGAGAAACTCATCTTTCTATCCATTTCTTCTCCCTTCCCATTCTCAAGTTCCCTCCATTCCACGACAAGATTATGGGTTGATATGTCTTGCTTATTCGCACTCATGGGGCTTATAGAGCGACCCGAAATTTAGGCAGGTATACGGCTCCCTTGGAGGGAACTTTACCCGGATCTGCTCTAAGTTGAGAACCGATGTGGAGGTTGAGTTTTATGAAACGGATGAGTGGATGACCGGTATACTTTTCAGGGGAATTTATTTTGAAGCTAATGTGGTCGCTGGAATCTCGCGTTTCCTACATTTGGGACGTATGACGTTTTTTTTTTTTTCTTTCTTTCACCACTGATTTGACGGAATTGTAATTGAGCTTATTTGTCCCTCGGTCATGTTGGCTCTTATATAAAATAGAACTAGTACTGGATGGAAGCCATTTTAATGAGGCAAATGCAGTTTTATGTTCTTCTACCTTCTATTTAACTGGCTCAGTGATTTTAACTTAATACCTAAATTTTTGTATTGCATATTGGAGGAAGACAACTTCTCTAATTAAACCCCGTTTGCCACATTTATGCATATTTCTTTTAAATTTAACATCTC
Organism: Dysmachus trigonus; assembly: GCA_949715965.1. Classification (NCBI taxonomy): domain Eukaryota; kingdom Metazoa; phylum Arthropoda; class Insecta; order Diptera; family Asilidae; genus Dysmachus; species Dysmachus trigonus. Next base: position 48,833,198 of record OX454321.1, read on the forward strand.
GTTCGCTTAGTAAGTTTTGAAATTATTAGCGCTAATATGGTATATTTAAACGAAACGACTTTAATCCAGGTACAAAATTCGTTTACCAATACAGAATTTCCAATTGCATATTAGTATTGATTCAAATACCTCAATAAGCAATAAGTTGGCTGTAATATTTTCATTTTTTCTTCACAAACAAATTTGACATTTTTTATTTTCTTTTAATTTTTTTATTTTAGGTAGTTTTATGTTTATTAATATGGTTTCTAAATCGGAAAATTATAAGCTTAGTTTCAATTAATAAATCAATCAAACGGAGTATATGGTATGCTCTAATGAGAAACATTTTCGGTGATATTGCGGATTCGCATAAAGTTGTTTACCATCTCTCTTATTTCACTTATCCCAGCTAACACTCAAACAGCAACATACAATTCATCTTGAGGCAAGACAGTAAAGGAATATTCAATAATTATAGGTTTTTTAAAAGGACTACATTTATTTAGAACCTGTTCTATTCCTTTTGGTGGTGGCGGAAAACGATTTAATAACAAAATTAAAATAATAAGACTAGATGTATGTATGTGAATTAACGCTTGAATTGGCTAAACTTTTCAAACCATTTGCATATTCGATTACTAAATTTACTTAACTTTTTACACAATAACAATTTTCTAGAATATTGCAACATTAAATATGGTAAAGTTTTAAAATGAGTAGTATTTCAAATACACATTTTTCATAAAGTGCAGTTTTCGCACTTTAGCACTGAATATTTTAAATTTTGAAGTATTTTCGCGTATTTACGCGGACAAAGTTGATAGCACTTTCCTTTTTACAAACACTTAGTACAACCTTTCATTTAAACATTTTTAGGGTTGTTGAGTCCGTTTCTTGGGTTAATTTTTACATCCGGGTTGAAGGGCCTGAAATTGAGGTGGCAGATTTTCCTTAATTATAACAAATGACGGTATAAATATACTAGAATCGGTTCAAATATTTCATAAAGCGCTTAACTAAGTCCTGGGGTCGTTTTTTAAATAGGGTTGAAGAGTTGAGGAAAAGAGAGTTTTCTCTAAACTATAGGTAATTAAAAGATGCATATCGTTTCGTACATTTTCGAGAACGCAAAGCTCAATTCTGGAATTATTTTTTACCTAGGGTCTGAAGGGATGAAGATAGAATTGGTTTTTTTTTTTTTGAACTAATTACCACTAATAGCAAAATGCATATCGTCTCTTGCATTTTTGATAGGGTTATTTTTTACATAGGGGTCATAGTTTATCCTAAATTACAGTAACAAGATGCGGTCATTCTGATTATTTTCTATAGTTTAGAGAATACTAACCCTCTCTACCTTTACCCCTTCAATCCCTAGGAACAAAGTTCTCTCAGAAATGAGCTTCGGGTCCTGAAAAATGTAAGAAACATATGCATCTTGCTATTAGTTGTAATTTAGAAACAACTACCCCCTCTATCCTCACCTCTTCAGCCCTTAGATAATAAGTAATTCCAGAAATAAGCTATGCGAAAAAGTTTGGAAGACCACGACAGCCTTTTACTCCTGCAGAAATTCGATTGACAAGAAATGGAGCCTTGAGCCACGCATTGTTCAATGGCTCTTCGTGATTGTGATCAGACCGATCCTGATCTACAGAGTTCTAGAGCACTGGAAAAGGCATGCCACCATATTCTGATCACTGGTGCCCTCAGGACGACTCCCACTAAAGTCTTGAATGTCATCCTACATCTCCTGCCAATGGAACTCTTCGGCAAGAAAACTGCAGCCTCCACAGCAGCCAGGCTTAACTCGATAAATCCATGGACACGAGTGGATTACGGAAATTCCAAAATCCTTAAAAATCATGCTCCTAGGTTAGATTATATTGTCCCGAAACCCTGTTTCGATAATAAATTCGAATCTCTCGTGCCGACAAGCCAGAGTAAGGGGAGCACCTCCTTAGTCATATAGACTCGGTGCAGATATACACCGATGGATCAAAGTTGGAAGGCACGACTGGTGGTGGAATCTACTCCGAACACCTGGGCATCGAAAAATCATTTCGATTGCCAGGTGTTGTAGCAGAGTGTGTCAAAATTAACATAATATGGGTACCGGGACATAGTGACGTGACAGGCAATAAGAGGAGGATATTATCCGGGACATTGGGGAACCGATCGCATATAGGAAAAAGGAGATTTTGCGCATGCATCACAATGGGCCATTACGTTGGCCTAAGTGTGTTGGCTCTTTGTGCTTTGTGTTCTCGAAAATGTACGAAACGCTATGAATCTTGTAATTAGCTATAGTTTAGAGAAAACTACCGCTTCTATCTTGATCCCTTCAACCCAAATAAAAAATAACCCCAAAAATGGATGCGGCATCCTGAAAAACTTAAAAATTGTTTTTTTCTTATAACTGTGTGTGCAAATAGGGAGCTGCAATTATTCAATCTCTCGTTTTTGTGATTTTAGACCACTGTGCGTCGAAATGCACTTATATTTCTCTAAGCTATTTGTGACTTCACAATCTTTCGGATGCAAAACTACATCGGTCTTTTAATTTCAAATTGTCTGTCACAATGTGAGAAGTCATACATGGCTTTTACAAACGTAAAACTTTAAATTAGGAGACGTAAAATGAAATTGAAATTCAATAATACACTCTCATGGGAATTCTTTTACATACTGGTATAATTATACAATTAACGGGTTAAACGAATTTAACACAAAATTGTAATTTTACATCAACCACCTAATTAAATTGCATTCGAAAAAACAAATTGACAACATTGATCATTACAAACAATTTTCATTATGTAGGTTAAGTAAAATCTAATTTATCGCGCACGCTTTTCTTGTATAACATATAATAATATGCAGAAGAGTTAAAAGTGGATTAAATCACCGCAAAGGAAGGATAATCATAAATTGCGAACCGATTTCCTAATAAAATACGTTGGGCTAAGAGATCCTTAGGAGGTTTTAGAGGGCACATTATTAAAATTTCAATCAGAGGATTTGTTTTAATTAAATAACTTTTTGTTCTTAAGCAGTTGGCGAGTTTATTTATAGTTGAAAAGAATATTACTCCGTCAGCCTAAATATAGATATACTTAGGAGCGGTTGTTTTTGCAAAACACAAAAGAAATATTTTAAGCTATTAGGTTTAAAGGGTATTTGACTAGGTGGTGGTGGAATTTTTGGTTAACCGGAACACACAAATTATGGTGTCACTAAATTTCGATTTTGCTTCGAAACTTCTACTGCAAATTAAATAGTAGCTATCACTAAATCTGAGAGAATATTTTGACTACTATTATTACCATTGGTTGCAAAAAACCTACTTTAATTTGGTTTAAAGATTTTCATTAAAACTTTAGATGGAGACAACTAATATCGGAAGATACTTATCTAAAATTAATGCTTTAAAGGCAGGTATGATAATAACTTATTTCGTGTATAAATATTTGGAAATATCTCTTATTGTACAAAATACTTTCTTTCAATTATCTTTACATTCGTTGTGATTTCGGCAATAAATTAAAATTATAATTAAATTAAACTTGAAAAAATTGCATGCGCTTCCATGAATTTATCCTAAATGAAATGTACAGAACATTATAAAGGATTTTTTTACGTACGAAACTTGTCTAACTTTTTAAGTCTTTTGTAACATTAACGTCACAATAACGAATTTTAAAAATTGTTTTGAAAACACATATAAGTCCAAATCAACAACTAGAAGATCCTCGCCAAGTAACGGAATTTTCATATAGCTAGTCACACTCAGCTTACTTTAGTAACATTACAAAAAATTCATTTAAACTAGTATGAAACGTAATAGTTCATATTGGCACAAGTTAATTTGTTATTATTACATTACGCTTTATTACGTTACATTACTCCTCGTCTATTAAAATTAGCGGCTGAGCCCGTCGACGTCGACGTGGAGGTCACGTTTCGCAGTATGAGTCTGTACACTTAGCACCTATTTAACGCTGGAGCCAGGGGCTGGAAGAGGTGAGCACGTTGGCTCCCTCACAACGAAGGTGTCTGCTTTCTACAATTTTACAATTAGAAGTACTAAAATAGTCTCAAATTGATTTACAATGTTTTTCGAGTGATTTCACTAATTTATTAGCTGCTGGTTCACGAGAAGGCGACTGTTAAGCCTCTTCTAAGCCAGCCCCTGCAAGCTTTCATCGAAGAACCAAAAGCGCAAACAATAGCTCAGCTTAAGAAGCTTATCCTAATAGGCCCCCCGGCCTCTCCTACTGGATTAGGGGCGAATGCTGTGAGTCACTGAAGTCAACGGTGTAGTACATGTCGTTTTCGAGGTTCATTGCCAGGTGCCTCTGGAAAGGCCTCTCGTGCACCTGATGGGGATGCTGGTGGTGGAATGTTGATCCTCCGATATGGTGGTTGTGGCATTGATTAGCTCCAGTGCCGGGCAAATGACCTTTATTAGGTTTTGCCCCCATAATGCTCCCACCGCCACCTCCGCCACCGCTACCACCACCACCACCGCCTTTGCCACTCAGCCAGTGCCTATGAGATTTTGGTGATTTGATTCGCTTACCAAATCCGAAGATGGGGATGAGTTGGTGGTGCCTGGTCGAGAACCTTCGATATGTTTGATGGACCTTGCAGTGGCATATTGTTACCTAAAAAGAAAAATTTCGTACTTGATTATTGATTTCATTTTGAGAAAACAATGCGCCACACCAAGCCACTGTCAGGCTGTGATGCCAAGAATAGGGTGAACCTCTTGGGGAACAGGAGCCCTGGCGAATCAGGAAATTAATTTGTGGGTTTTAATTATGTTCTTGGTGTACATAATCCGTTTAATTGCCTTTTGATATGTATAAGGGATAGCCTCTTCAAGATCTTTCGGGGATTTGGAGTATTAAAGCTGGAGTTTTGATAATTTTACTGCCATCGGTAAATAGGTAAACTTTTCTTAGATTGCACGCCCACACTATTCGTTGGCAATATAATCGCTCGTTAGGCGTTCCTTGCCGATTGCTCTAACTCTTCGAATAACTCTACACATCGGAACAGTAAAACATTTTTAGAATATTTCAACACAAAAAAATGGGAAAATTTTAAATTGTTCTATATTAAAAATACATATTTACCCAAAAATATGCGAAGACATCAGATTTTGTGGATAATGCTGCAGACAACAAGCTTTGAGGATACATAAGACACTTAAAATTCATAACAGAGATTAAAATTAAATACCGATGAATTTTAAATCACAATTCTTAGATCAAATTTGTTTATATCTTTATATTTGCAAACTATTTTACAACATTAAGTAAATTCTATGAGTTATGTACATGAACCCAGTTTATCGAGCTCCAGCGAGTACAAGAGAATATAGATGTTTACATTTAAAGCTTGTAATTAGTCTACAGAGTGTTGTGTTATGGTTGACATTAAGATTTATAATTTCATTTTCTAAATGATATATCAAGATCATTTTTTTTAAAAAGTATCCTAAGATTTGCTCTCAATGGCTTATTTCTTAATATTTTAGGCTAAACATTTAATTGAATATTCTTGAAATTATGCTTTATTATGTAAACAATTTTTAAATAAATACAATTTACCATATGCTCAGGAAAAATTATCAAAAATATGCTTAAAATGAAGCGAATTAATCCTTCAACGTTTATGTAAAAGAGTCCATCTAAATATATTTTTAAAAACAGGCAGAACGATATCGGAATAAGTTTCTTTAATTTATACACTACCAGACTCTGCCAAACTCTGTCAAAGGCTTGTTGTACGTACATCTAAGAATACAACTGAGCAGTATATTTTCGTTTCCAGGGTATAGCTTATTTCGTTGACAATACGATGGCATTTTTTTGGCGTTGCACATTTCCTTCGGAAACCAAACTGATAATCAAGGATGATGTGGTATTTTCCCAGGACAGGTAGAGTACCCCATCCTCTCCGACTGTAACTACTACCCCATCCTCTCCGACTGTAACTACTGGCTCCTCTGTTACTGCCCCCTCCATTTCCAATAAGCGTAACCCTACTTCAGCTCCCTCCGATCCCACTCTCACGGACCGCACCCCCTCACCCGCCACCGCCTCGGCCTCTCCCCCCTCAACCTCTCCTCCTCCCGTTGCCGACAAACCTTCCTTTATTGACCCTCTTCTTCCCCCGGTTGTTAAACTAACTAGGCTATCGGCCGAATCTCCTGATGGCCGCTACTTACTTTCTCGCCTTCGTGAACGCAGGATATATGATAACGTACGACTCTACCTTGCCTACCTTCATGACAAAGCGGATCACATCTGCATTGACGGCAAAACTCGTACTAACGTCATTGTCTCATTACACCAAGAGGGTCTCCCGACCGACCCCACTGTCCTGAGACAACTTTTCCTTAAGTTCCACGCAGCATTCGACGTCCCACCCGAACAAATTTCTGACGATCTGACCGCCTACGCCTCTTACCTCAGTTCCAAACGCATTTCCCATCTACAGAAATGTCGCATGGACTCGAAAAATTATTTTTGCTCCTAACCCCCCCACCCTCTCCTCCCCTCCTCTGCCCATCCCCACCAAATCTTTTACCTGCTGCTCGATTTACTACCAGAATGTCAGAGGGCTTCGCTCCAAAACCCAAAACGTTTTTCTAAAATCCCTATCCCTCCCCTACGACATCTTCGCCCTCTCGGAAACGAACCTAACCTCCGGAATCAACAACTATGAACTATTCTCATCCGACTTCAGTGTTTTTCGCACCGATGGATGCGCAACTAATTCCGGTTCCTCTGGTCGCGGCGTCCTTATTGCTGTTCACAACCGTCTCAGCTCCACCTTGATCAATTCCTCTAACTCATCTTCCTTTGAATGGGTATGCGTTAAAATCTCTCTTGATCGCCGCTCCCTCTTCATCTTGTGCTGCTACATTCGCCCTGCTCAGCCTCTCCAAGCCTACTCACACGCAACTGAAGCACTCGATGCTGTGTCGGCTCTCGCCCATCCCCTCGACGACATTATTGTCTTGGGTGATTTTAACCTCCCTCATCTCATCTGGTCCCTCTCCGACGATGACTCCTCCTATTTCGCTACTAACGTGTCCTCTTCAACCGAGTCTCTAATTATCGACCACTTCTCCGATTCTGGCCTCTACCAAATGAGTGGCGTCAAAAACCACCTTGGCAGACAGCTTGACCTTATCTTCTCTACTAATCCGCTGGACTCAGTTGTTACTGAAAGTCGCCACCTTCTTTCTACTCTTGATTTACATCACCCCCCCCTCTTTCTATCTTTTTCCTATGAACCGTCTATCCCTCTTACTATCTCCGAAACCCGCTATCACTACAATTTTCGTAAAGCCGACTTTGTGAAACTTAACCTCCTTTTAAGTCACTCCAGCATCCTAACATCCCTAGAAGATTTGCAACTACCTATTAATAACTGCGTCTCCCTATTCTATACCGAACTCTTCAACTGTATGTCAAAATGTGTACCCTTTGAGCCCGTTATAAACCGCTCCTCATCACCACCCTGGTACGATAAAGAGCTCCGCTCCCTGCGTAACAAAAGGAACAAACTTTGGCATTCCTTCCTCCTGTCTAAGTCCAACACTGACTACTCTTCCTACTCAGCCATTTCCTCACTCTTTTCCGAACGTTGTGAATCCCTTTACAAAGACTACCTGACTTCTATGCAATCCAAACTTATTTCCGATCCTAAGCAATTCTATAAGTTCATTAATGTTAAGCGCAAATCTAACGGCTACCCCTCTATCCTTAAACTCGGCGACTCATCCTCGTCCAACCCTACAGAAATTGCCGATTTGTTTGCCGAATTTTTTAGTCAATCCTTCTGCGATCCTGTCTCCGACCCTGACCCTAACTACTTCTCCGCCCTAGAAAACTGTGCTCAAACCTCCTTCGTCTCCATAAACATTGACCCTTCTTTAGTTGCTTCTAAGATCAGTGCGCTCGTCGACGATACTGACCCCGGTCCTGACGGCATTCCTGCTATTGTCCTCAAGAAATGCTTTGCCCATCTAATTCAACCTCTTACCCACCTCTTCCAACTTTCCCTTTCTGAGGGTACTTTTCCTGATCACTGGAAGGACTCTTATATTACCCCTATCCATAAAAAGGGTTGTAAAAGCGATATCTCAAATTACCGTCCGATCGCTAAACTTTCATGCATCCCTAAACTCTTCGAAAGCCTCATCTATGACTCCTTGTCGTTCCACTGCAAGTCCATCCTATCTCCATCTCAACACGGATTTATCAAAGGTAGATCTACTACGACCAACTTATCTACCTTTGTGTCTCGCACCCTTCTTTCTGTCGAGAACGGGAACGAAGTTGACGTCGTAGCTACTGATTTTAGCAAAGCCTTCGACAAAATCTCTCACAAAATCATCATTCTAAAATTAAACTATATTGGCCTCCCTCCCCGACTCATTTCTTGGATCAGTTCCTACCTCGATAATCGCCACTATAGCGTCCGTTTCGCCTCTTCGATTTCCAAACCCTTCTTATCCCGGTCCGGTGTCCCCCAGGGCAGTCATCTCGGCCCTTTACTTTTCATATTGTCCATCAACGATGTCGTGAACGTTATCAATCACTCTGACATCCTAATCTATGCTGACGATATGAAAATCTTCAAACAAATTTCCGACACATCCGATTCATCGCTACTCCAAAACGACCTAGACAATTTTCGTACCTGGTGCTCAAAAAACTTTCTCGATCTAAATATATCCAAATGCCAAGCGATTACCTTCTCCCGTAAGCGCACCTCTACTCCTCCCAGATCCTACACCCTCTCTGGAGAACCCATCCCATCTGTTACCTCCCTCTGTGATCTTGGTGTCATATGCGATAGTGAACTCAACTTCCGTTCCCACATAGATCACGTTATTAGCAGGGCCAATTCTACTCTTGGCTTTGTCAAACGATGGTCTAAGGAGTTCTCCGATCCTTACGTTACCAAATCGCTCTTCATTTTCTTCGTCAGACCCCTCCTTGAGTATGCCTGTCAGGTTTGGTCTCCCTCGCAATCCTCTACCATTAACAGAATTGAATCAGTCCAGCGTAGATTCATTCGTTTTGCCCTACGCAACCTCCCGTGGACTGATCACCTGAACCTCCCTCCGTATGAAGACCGCCTAAAACTAATTGACCTTCAACCTCTCTCCTTCCGTCGTGATATCGCTGATATCGTCTTCGTCCACCAAGTCCTAGCTGGTCTCATCGATTGCCCCGACCTCCTACATAGCATATCCCTCAACACTAACCCCCGCAATGTTAGATCTTTCCCCACCTTTCGTCTTGCGACCCACCGTACCAATTATGGCCACTTCGAACCCTTCACTAGAATGCTACGAAAGGTCAACAACTCTACTGCCTTCGATTTCCACCTCGAGAAATCCTCCCTTAAGCGCGCCCTATCCCAGCCTGTTCCACGCCCCCTTTGACTAATCAATTTAGGTTAAGGTTAATGTTATTCTAGTCGTAGTTTAAGTAAATTTCTGTAGCTTGTATTAAGCGAAACAATAAATAAATAAATAAATAAGTAGTTCTTGAAACATATTCGAGAAGCTTCTTGGTCTGCAGGAGGTGACGACGCACTATGATATATTTGGACGAATTTTTTTCCATTTTTCAATTACACAGCCACACAGCATGCGATATATGGTTTTCGATGTATTTTCGCGCACTGAGCACGAATCTGGAGTCAGAATTGAGCCATCACATCACAGTTAATTCCTAACCTCAAAAGACAGTTAAAAAATAGCAAAAATTAGGATAAATGTACAAGGAAAAATACAGGAATGTCTTTTTTTTATATCCAGATGTGTATTTTTATATAAAAGAACTGCGTGAATCCAAATCCACCGTCAGAGTTGAGGTGGCACGTCATGTTTTTTTTTTCCTAACCTCAAAAAACGAGGTCAGAAATATCGATTTCCGAAAGTCAACCGATTTACGCTAAATTCGGTGTGTGAGGGTTTTAGGGGTCACTGATCACGAATCTGAAGTCAGAGTTGCAAAATTCAAGACGGCGGACCCAATATGGCGGACAAGATTTTAGAAAATCAACCGATCTACACCAAATTTGGTAAGTAGATCGGTTGATTTTCGAAAATCTTGTCCGCCATCTTGATTTTTGCAACTCTGACTTCAGATTCGTGATCAGTGACCCCTAAAACCCCCACACACCGAATTTGGCGTAAATCGGTTGACTTTTGGAAATCGGTATTTCTGACCCGGTTTTTTGAGGTTAGGAAAAAAACATGACGCGTGGCGCAACTCTGAGGGTGGATTTGGATTCATGGGGTTCTTTTACATAAAAATACACATCTGGATATGAAAAAAAGACATTCCTGTATTTTTCCTTGTACATTTATCCGGATTTTTACTATTTTTTACCGGTTTTTTGAGGTTAGGAATTAACTGTGATGTGATGGCTCAATTCTGACTCCAGATTCGTGCTCAGTGCTCGAAAATACATCGAAAACCATATATCGCATGTAAAGTACAGACCAATTTTCTTTTTTTGTGTGGCTGTGTAATCTTTGGTAACACAGGAGTTAGAAGGTGAAATCTTGGAAAACGTTTGTGTTGTAAAAAAAAAAACTATTAGAGATATCAATTTGAAATTTTGCATGCATCTTTATTAATGAAAAAAATATATAATGGCATAGTTGATATATCAAAAAAATCGGTTAAAAAAACTTTAAACGCGATTTACTCAAAACGTGTTTTTTTGGTGCGCGGTACATCGTAGAGGAAAAACTAATGAAGCGATTTAGCTAAAAAAATTTTTGCATAGTTATATATCAATTTTACACAGACTGAACCTAAATTGAGCCATAAAAATTGAAATTTGGTTATTTGGGAGCACTTTTTTCATCGAAAAAACGTCCAAAATCGAGCATGCTATTTTCCAACACTTGTCAAGTCGCGAAAATTTAATATTTATGGCTCAATTTAGGTTCAGTCTGTGTGTTTTTAGCTAAACTAATAAAATTTCATCGTTAAATTGATTGCAGATCACCTGGACGACCTGGGCAATGTACCGCGCAAACGACTCTGGCCGTCAGCGCGCGCTACATCAATCATAAACCGAAGCCGCCATTTTGTTTTTTTTTTTTAATCAACTATGCCATTATATATTTTTTTCATTAATAAAGATGCATGCAAAATTTCAAATTGATATCTCTAATAGTTTTTTTTTTTACAACACTTTTAAAAAGATACTGCTTTTTACCCGTTTAACAGTAGAATAACCCCTTAAAGCGCACGAGGATTCGCGCTGGCTAGCAGCAGTTGTTCTCGAGACCATGTTCGTCGAGGGTGTGGTAGCTTTCCGGAATTTTGATGAACAAGAGAACATAGCTGAATGTCAGCAACCAAATCCTTAACTTCCATGAGGGTGTTAGTCATCTTGTTAATGGCAGTACTGGATAGTGGCACATCAGGAGTTAATTTCTCGGTGTACGTAGAAAGTACGCTCAGGCGCTCTAGCGTAGAGTAAACTTGCATCGAAGAAAATTGATGCCGAGTTACAGAATGAGCCGAGGAGTCAAATTTTTTCGCGGATTCTTATGCCTACTCTCCAATGAGCAAGCCAACCACAACCCAACCAAAAAAAGTGTTGCTACCTTTTCCTTCTCATTGTAAAACAAATCTCCCGTCTCACTTGTGTTTTGGTGGCCATGCTCAGTACCGGCCTTAGGGGGGGGCAAGCTCGGGCGGCGCCCGAGGGCGCCGGTCGATTTGGGGCGCCAAATGAATCAGGAACATATTAAAATTTCTCAGAACAATAAGTTTGTAGAACTGCAAAATTGAGTAATATAAATAAATATATGTAAGACGAAGGCAAGGGAGACAAACATGCGTTTTGAAGCATTTTTTTTTTTACTTCCCGAGGTGTTTTTGTGTTCCCCCCAAGGAAAGTGGCAATTTTATGTTTAAGTATCGAAAAAACAAAACCCCCACGAACAATATCTGAAGTTTAATTGAATTATTCCAAGTTTTCGTGGCAAAGATTCGTAATTCAATGAAAAAGTAATTGGAATGCTATACAATATTTAAATGCATATAAAGATTATTTCAGGAAATCCAAAATACGTTTCGAAAATCATGAAGCCTTAAGATTCTCAGAGATACATTACTCGGATATAGTAAATTTTATTCTCAGATGAAGCATTGAAGATTCTATAATACATGAATCAACATTTTCTACTTACACTCTTTATTCTTCCTAATTTTTGACTTTTTGCTTTTATTATTGCACATTTAACTAGTATTTCAAAGAAAATTGTACGGAAGGTATATTCACCCATAGGCTAACCTAACCTAACCTAACCATATTCACCCATCAAATTTAATTTTCTTTATCCTGTTCTGTCCAATGTCACATCCAGTATTAAATATAGTTTTCAGTTTATATATGAAATTCAATAGTAGATTACGCAACGTTGGGAGTATAAAAAAAAATTTACAAAAAAAATATAAACCGACTTCGAAACTTGGCCTGTATGTACAAATTTAAACTAAAAAGTTAAAAATAATATTTTTTATTACTTTAAAGAAAAGAGCATTCAAGGATAATATACAAAATTATTGATATTTAAATATTTACAATAACTAATCAGTCAGTTTCTTAATTGGTGTAGGCAAGGCAAGTTTTAAACCTAGAGAATTTGGGTTTTTAAACTTGCCTTGGCTGGCACCGACTCCAAAAAGTAACTGATTAGATATTGTAAATATTTAAGTACGAGTATTAATAGTTTTGTATATTATGCTTGAATGCTCTTCTCTTTAAAGTAATAAAAAATATTATTTTTAACTTTTTAGTTTAAATTTGTACATACAGGCAAAGTTTTGAAGTCGTTTTTTATTTTTTTGTAAATTTTGTTTTATTTTTCAATTTTTAGCTGACGGAAAGTGGTTGAAATTCAATAAAAGGGATTCATCCCCTAAGTTTCCACCTTTAGAAGAGGGATATTTTCATCAAATTTAAACGGGACAACCCTCGAGACACGATTCAAGAGGAATCGCACAGGGTGGTAAAATGGCAGAGCAGGCTGAACCCCTGCAACTGCCCGTGATTGACCCACATGGGGGGGGTTTTAAGGTGTTAATGTACCCCCCTCTGGCCTATGCCCCAACCACCCTTTGACCTCTCTCCTTGGCCCATAAAAATTAATGGGGAGGTCCCTCGAATTGAATCACAACCCTGGCTGAAAGATTAAGTGGGAGAGGGAACCAAGAAAAAAAATAATTTTAGTGTAACATACCTGGGATCATGTTAAATTTCATTTTATACAAAATAAATCGACATTAAGTACAAAAGAAAAATAAAAAAAAACGTTGGGCGCCTTGCTGCTGCTGCTTATGTGATGTGGTGCTGTCCTGGCTGCGGTCGCTCGCTGGCACGAGGTTGTTACTGAAGAGATGAACGCGTTGTCTCTGATGTCACACCCTGCCTGTTCAATGGCCCCGTTGTGGTGTGAGTTGGTCAGTACCATATGACGGTGGTCGGTATTTCAGTTCGAGATACCGCTTCAGAAATCTCCAAGAGAGTTGAGCATTTCGGAGTAAGTCCCAAAATTGGCTTTAAATGCGGCCCACGTAATTTAATGTTAATTCTCAAAAAAAATTTCAGATAGTCTAATTTTTATTATTTTATTTTAACACTTTCAGGGTTCCTTAGGAAAATTTAGCGTCTAATGGTAGGTTATATAAAAAAAATTGATTTAACTGCATTTCAGATAGTCTAATTTTAATTATTTTATTTTTACACTTTCAGGAATCTTTAGGAAGATTTAGAGTCTAATGGTAAGTTATAAAACAATTGGTTTTAACTGCATTTCAGATAGTCTAATTTTAATTATTTTATTTTAACACTTTCAGGATCTTTAGGAAGATTTAGAGTCTAATGGTAAGTTATAAAACGATTGGTTTTAACTGCATTTCAGATAGTCTAATTTTAATTATTTTATTTTAACACTTTCAGGATAATTTAGGGCGATCCGGTATCTACAGAGTTCCTTAGGTAACTTGGGCATCCGTATTAAAGGAGATATAACCGTATTAAAGAAGATATAACTTTCATTTTCAGCGCGCAACAGTATTAAGGCAAATATAACTGTAAGTATCAAAAAAAAACTGTACTTCGCATGGTGAACAAATACAATTGTTAATTTTCTCAACTTTCATTTTCAGCGCTCAACAGTATTAAGGCAAATATAACTGTAAGTATCAAAAAACTGTACTTCCATGGTGAACAAATAAAATTTTAAATAATTCTTTTAATTTTCACTTTCAGCGCTCAACAGTATTAAGGCAAATATAACCGTATTAAAGAAGATATAACTGTAAGTATAAAAAAACTGTACTTCACATGGTGAACAAATAAAATTTTTAATTTTCTCAACTTTCATTTTCAGCGCGCACCAGGATTAAAGCAAATATAATTCACATGGTGAACAAATAAAATTTTAAATAATTCTTTTAATTTTCACTTTCAGCGCTCAACAGTATTAAGGCGAATATAAATTTTCAGCGCGCACCAGGATTAAAGCAAATATAACTGTAAGTATCAAAAAACTGTACTTCACATCGTGAACAAATAAAATTTTTAATTTTCTCAATTTTCACTTTCAGCGCGCACCAGGATTAAAGCAAATATCACAAAGGTGGATATCAAGGTAAGTATCAAAAAAAAATGTACTTTGCATTTTGAACAACTAAACTTTTAATGTCCTCAACTTTCATTTTCAGCGCGCACTTCGACCGATCGGTATGAATGCCCAAGAAGAACTCCCCATTCCACGTACTTCAGCTCACACCCATCGCGAATCGTGTCTCTCCGCCACTCACCCATACCGATGCACCGACCCGATCGTCTCCTCACCGCTGTCCTTCCACGGCCACGGTCCCGCCTCACGCTCATCGTGGCCACCCAGATGTTCGACTCCGTGAGCTTTCTTTCCATCGAGCCTTGCTCGGTCCCAAAAAAAATTTTACATGCGACCGAGAATTAGACACCCCAGACGAGTTCGGTCGCAGTTTTTGCCTTCTTCATTTACCGCTCCTTGAGTCTCGGGCGATGAAACTTTTGGTAATTTTTCTGCCTGGGCGGCGGCAAAATCTCGGCACTCGAGGCTCAAGGAGCGGAATCCCGAACGGGGATTGACAGTGCCGCCGTTTAAATTTTTTGATGATGATAAGGGGCAACCTAAAGCCGGAGACCATGGGCGTCGGTGAGGAATAAAATTTTGTAGGGCAAGTTTTGGGTTTTTGTTTTAAGGGGGCCTGACCACAACAAAATATTCTATTTAATAAAAAAAGAATTATTAAAATCGGATCACAATCGGCGAAGATATCGCGTAACACACACAAAAAAAGAAAAAGAAGAACAAAATAAAGTAAGTTTTTTAACACCCGAGTAACATTTACGATTTTTCCGTTCGAAGCCTACGCAAAGTGGAAATTTGTTTTGAGGGGTGGTTACAAAGTTGACACTTTGCAGATTTGGGATTGCAGAAAAATTAATTTTTTCTTATCAACATTTCTTATCTTTGTTTTCTATGCTGGCTGATAATATTTTATTTTAACGATGGAAAACAAGACCTCTACGAAGAAACATATACCTTCTGGTTATGAATACAGAAAAAGAAAAGCATCAGAACCAACTATTCAAAATGAAGTTAGATCTGAATCGCCTAAACCAATTTCGGATGGAAATAAGTTGAACATAGATGAGGACGAGCCCAACAATCAAGATGCGGTAGATGACGGAACTTGTGAAAATATTGAAGAATTATCTAAAAGTTTTTCGGATTATGCTTTATGGCCAGTTCATCGTACCAAAAAAATCGTACTTTTTTTTCCACTTGGGGAAACATTTTTAAAGCTATTATTTAACTTGACCATGTTGCCCGTCCGCCTGTGCATTTTTTGTGTAATTCAAAATTAGAAATCGAAGTTTAACTATGTTTGGAGAAAGCCCAAGCCTTAAAATTGTACACACTGCTAAATTTTTGATGACACTACAAGTTAAAAGAAATTTTGAACCTGCGATAATTGTTTAACTTTTTATTGCGCTACTTATAAAAGCGTGTTTTTTTTTGTTTTTTAAGCCATAATTTTTATATTTGTCTTTAAAAGGGGCGCCGAGGAAAAGTTTGCCCGACTAAACGCAAAAGCCTAAGGCCGGCACTGGCCATGCTCTAGCTTTTCGTTCGTATTGGGTAAACCATTTCAATTGCCACATGAAATTCAGCCGATTTCTATTAGTGGTTCTTCATTTCGTTGAAAAGTGTCCGAGAAATTAATTTTTTCATTAAAATTAATTAAAATATTTCAACATCCGTAAAAACAATAAAAATTTAAATTTTGCAAAATTCTTTGGGGCTATGTTTAGTATTGGTATAGGCATTCATTTGATCTATGTTTCATAAAAATCGATGGCATAGTAGTTTTTGGCGGTCAGGGCATGTATAACCACGAATTTGCTTGTTACTATTACGAGAATTACGTTTCATGCAATCAGGGTTCAAACGGTTGCCGCAGATACTATTCTGTCAACTCCATGTCGGTATCCAAGCTGCAAGATGGGTAAACATTGGACATGACATTATAGATGGAGACGGTTTGAGTCTCGAATAGAAGATAACAAAAGAGTGGCTGTTGCTAACATCACTTAGATGTCGCTAGAGTTAGAACGATGATAGTTAGTTTGTCAAATGGTGGGCGTCAGAGCGAAAAATAAACAGATGAATCGAAATTCAAATGCAAACCTGACGACATAGTTCAGAACAAGGCATTACACTTGTCAATGTAATTTAATTAAAACAATCGCCCGCTGTTGTTCTGCAGTGCGAGTCGTGCCGGACACTCCGGAGGCTGTTATTAAAATGTACTTCGAATTGCAGGGCTGCATTATTTCCGAAAATTATAGTCGCCCAGTGACCAATTTGAGAAGTTTTAATCATCGGATTGTGCACGGGTCGGTTTCCATACTGTCTTTGAAGGGATTAATAGTGCTTTAAGTGACACTTACGGTGTCAGATTATGGGATAAATTTACACCGACCAAACCAATTTGGCCGTAATACCATAAGGTGAAATGAGGGCACACTCCGGCGTTCCTTGGGTTGCGACTTAATAAGACTGAAATTTAAGGTGAAGTGCACATGAAATTATGTTGTCGGAAAGAGGTAGATGTGGAACATGGATGGTTGTAAAATCCCAAAGTTATTGAAATAAATTTTGAACGAGATGGAGTCATAAAACTATTTTCGTGATGATGTTACCTTTCGAACCCGCATGGTTTAGAGAGGGTATTTTGGGAGTAAGGAAATAAATTTATTGAAGGTTATTGTAGAGATTCCCTTCTCCAATGTTAAAAGTTACTCAGCAAAGAATTTGGTATTTCCACCATCTTTTATTTTAATTTAGGTTCTTTATATATATTATATATTTTTTCATTAATAAAGATGCATGCAAAATTTCAAATTGATATCTCTAATAGTTTTTTTTTTACAACACTTTTAAAAAGATACTGCTTCTTACCCGTTTAACAGTAGAATAACCCCTTAATAAAAATTAAAACAACCTGTCAATCGATTCTCAGGAAACAGGGTTATAAGGTAGGTACCTGCAGACCCATGCTAGAGGGAATATTGGTAATGCTTGGAAGTAGTCATATTAGGCATTCTTAGGGCAATCCCTTGTTACATTTCCTACTGGGTAGTGTCCTTCCACACACATATTACCAATTTTGACATTGAACTGGAATTCGCAATAATAAAAATAAACGCTTCACGAAGCCTCCTGTACCTTCGATTATAGCGTAGACAACCACCACAGTATCTTATATCCTCGCATAATCAAAAGGTATTCGATACAGAAACTTGAGTCAAGAGAACTATCCCTTTATTTGGGTACAAGGTTAGCCATTAGATATATTTTATAACTAGCACTTCTTGACAAAGTTCCATTAAGGGGGTATTCTAGTGTAGAAATTCGAAAAAATCGAAAATTTGTTTGTTTCATATTTATAAAGTTTAAACATTCAAGAATATGCCTTAAAAGGGATTTTATTAATAATTATTTACCGAGTTATAGCGATTTTGGTGAAGTGACTAAACTGGTCCGACCGGAATGAATTGAACAATAGACGGTAGGCGCAGCCCGAGTACCTACGCATAAATTCCCCCATGAAACTTCTTTTGTATTTTATACCTATATATTGAAGATTTTGAACGGGAGGAAGGTCCCTTGTATGGAGCAGGGATCGCCGATTAAAAATATTTAAGTATACTGTACGATTGTATGAGCGCAACTGCTTGAAACTTTACTCTAAACTTTAAACGCGTTTTTCTCAAAACTACTTTTTTCAAGTTGGCCGTAAGGATATCTCGAGATCTACTACACCGATTTACTTGAAATTTGGTGTAAACGTTCTTTATATATCTCTCTATCATAACAACCTCAAAACAGTTGAAAATTTTGATTTTTAATATTTTTAAAAAATTTAAAACTGTTGAAAAAATCGTAAAAAAATTTTTTTTTTTCAACCGGCCGCCATTTTGTGAAAAAAAAACTTTTTTTTACTTTTTTGAGGTTGATTCCATAGCGACAACATTACTAATTAAGAATCCGTTGGATTTTTTTGTTTCAGGTGACTAGAACGGTTGTTGGGATCCCCCACTCTGCCAGCCGATAAATTCTGGAATTTGTGGTTTTTTTTTTTGCATTTAATTTTTATATATTCTTAAAATATCAATAAGCAAATAAGAAAAAAATGGATACAAAAAATATTTTTTGTTCTTTTTTTACGAAACTTGAATAAACAACCGAAATTCGTGCCTCTACACTAGAATACCCCCTTAACTTATTACGTGCGGATTTCGTAGTAATATACTTAGAATTCTAAGTACACTTCAATAAAAATACAGGCTTTTGGAATCCGAACGGCATCATAAATACTATGTAGTACATATTTTATTTATTTAGTATGTTAACTTCAAAATTATAAATGCAATTTCTGAATTATGTGTTAAAATCCAACTTTTATGGACGTTGCTGTATGTGTGTAGTAGGAAGTGATTTACAAACACATATAATACTCATTAAGCAAATTATTTTCATATTCCGTGTGAACAGGAACTTTCGGAACTAGAAATCCAAAAATTTAAGAGAACACAAGTTTATAATTTTGAAGAGTTACTATATATTAATTTATACCAAAATTATAATTTGTTGGTCTTCTGACATGATAACTCTTTGAAAAATACGTATATATTCTCTCCATCCAATGTAAGCACTTTATCGAAGGACGAACTTCATATATGTATTTATATACATATTTAAATTAATAAAGTCAAAATGTAAAAAAATCTTTAAAAAATCGACATTTTGTCCATTTTTAACTTTCTAAATAAATTTTCAATTTCAAGGTCTCGAAAATGCTGATCAATATCAGAAAGTAAATTGGAAGATACTTAGTCTTTCGAAAATAAAAAATATTCCCTACAGGGATTTCTTCTATATATATGTATATGACATATTTTCCAAGGTTACATATATACGTCAACAATAAGCGGTTGCATTTTGCAAAAGGACACGTTAGCTCTTTCCAGCTCAAGAGGTCTCATTAAATCTTAAATACTTTATGATGAAAACAAAAATGTTTTCAGGAATAATGGTATATACGGAGGCTGTTTTCTGCCTGAAGGCACCTGCCTGGTAACGACGAGGAAAAGCATAGAAAATTATGGGGCCCAAATTGAATATTGCAGCCTTACCTTATATTGTAATTCTATTTTAGCATCATGTTAGCATTATCTTGCACGTGGCAGCAACTTTGTGTATATTCGCCTACCAGAATCTTAGTGTATTTGTGAAAAGCTACGATTAAGCAGCGATGTTTTTCCTTTGAATATATAAATGTCCCCGACTACGGAGCGGGACTTTACTAATTGAATTTTGGGGTTTTGTAGGGTTTTGTCGTGCCATGGTTAATGGAAGTTTGAGACAAAAGCGGAAAAAATTGCTTTTCTCGGTTTCATGTCATTAAGTCGCATATTTCTGTTTTGGGGTCTGTTCAACGAGATGGCACTTTTGAATAGCTCTTCTCTCTTCCTCGTCGGGTCTATTCCCATTTCGAGGAGTGCCCTAATTTATTTCATGTTTTATTCACGAACAAAAATATAATATATTCGCCAGCTAGGAAAGGAAACATGCATTAATCATGATTTATTTTGTCACAAAACTTATTTGCTCCTCGCGGGAGCTACTAAGGATCTTATCAGCCTCTTTAAATTTCACTAATTCGTTTAAGTGAGGATTTTCAGTCTTGCCTTAATAGCTCAAAAAATCAGAAATTTTTATTCAAACCCCGAACTACGTAAAATTAACGTAAATTTTTTTTTTATTACAACTTCCGCTCGTAGGACTGGACAAACATACCGCTAAATTTGTAGGACAAGGTTGTCATTTAATTTAAAATACATTCATTAAGCGATACCAAAAAATTCAGGTGGTTAGTGGTCAGTTTGGACTACTCTTCATTTCGACATGTTGAGGGTGGGGGACTACCGCCGTCAAACCATCAGTTTTGTAGGACAAACGTTTTGTCGTGTTTGTTATCACATTATCTCTAGATTCAACTATAAAAATAACTGTTAGTATTAAAATTTTTACATTCACCAGATCGACATGTTTGATGCCTCCGCAATTTGTTAGCTACCACTTTCGAGAATTTTCGCAGATAGAAAAGTTGGGCGTCTCGGCGAAAGGAAGCTGCTCACGAAAATTTAGCCTGTTAGTAATCAACACAAAAAAAGGGCGATGGACTGCGGACTATACCCTCAAAAATACATTTTAGGGCTACGGGTAGTAACTAGCCAACCCACCTTTACCCGGCAGCATACAGGACTGGTTGAGCTCGTGTATTTGTTTAATTCTGCGTGTGTTGGATCGAGAAGAATCGCAAAATTAATTTCGTAGTTCCAGTTGAAATTAGTTTGCTTAGCGATGTGCTTCATGGAAATAAAACAGAATTAATTTTTCGTGCGAATGTTATGGGTGCGGGAGAGATTCATTATGTGCGCCGAACAAGCCCGTATACCGTCAATATTCACCGAGGCCGCTGGCGCTCTCGCGCACGCTGTGTGTCTAACGAATGCTCAGTTTATGTGCCATTACCAGAAGCAACTGAATCCATCCCACCTGTCTTGCTGAGAATAGCGGCATCCTACCCTGCCCCGAACCCTGAGAAATGGATCCAGCCCGAATTCGTCTGCACGCACATTAATCCCATCAAAATTGGAGATATGTATTCAAGACTTTCCTTTCTGAAATGTTGATGGCAGCTCTGTGCCCTCATTGGAGCCTGCACTGCTCTCGGGCCCCTCATTTGCATACTAATGCTATGCATCAACACGAACGTCAGCTCGAGTGCTGGGCGTGCGAGCGAAGTTTATTTGCAAGTGAAACTCATATCTAATAAGGAGCTATTGATGTGCTTAATAATTTATCATGTGCCACGGGTTGGTTAACGAGGTCAAACGAGAGCGCAATGGCAGATTTTCACATTTCACTATCGCGTGTAGGGTGATCCACTTTTAAATAAAGTAGGAGTTGTGCAGAATCCCTCATGAAATATTTTCAATTCTCTGTAATTTTTGATCTTTTGAGTCCGGCGGCATCTAAGATTGTTTATAATTTGTCATTTCTGTCTGTTGTAAAAGGTCCTAGCTTCTTATATTTAAAAAATGTATTTCGATAATATTTTCTGACGTGATGTTTTTCATACAGCGACTCTCTAAACTTTAAACGCATTTTTCTCGAAATGACATTTCTTGAGACTGCCCATAGATAATCTCCGGATCTACATTGGTGCGTTTTGTTTATTTAGGTTGCTTCTATTGTAATTTACCACAATTTAGCCCAAAAATGAAAAAAGATAAATTTTGGCAAGAGAAAAAGATGAAAAAAACCTCAATTTATTCACATTTTTTTCAAACTTTTGTAATTTTTTTTTTTTGCACTTCTCGATTAAATATGGTAAATTACAAGGTAAGGAACCTTTCTTTTTAAAATCCCGTTTGAATTTTTTGTTTCAGACCTCTCAATCTTGAGATTATCTGTGGGCAATGGGATTAGCATATTTTCGAGTTGGGGTTCAGCGCCCTCTATACAAATTTCTAAATAGAAAGTTAAATATTTTTCAATCTACCAGGATCAAACTTATTGAAAAAAAAATTTGGTTGTTATATCGAAAAAAGGGGCTGAGAAAAAAATTATGAAAAAATGTAATTTTTTTGCTCTCTAAACGGTAGTAGTACCTTGAAACAATTTAAATTTAGAGCCCAAGTAAATCGTTTGAAAGGCATTCTATTACTTTTGTATTACTTTTCATTATTTGAATTTTTGAAGTAAAACTTCTTTACGCACGCTTGACTCTGGGGAGTAAGCTGGTGAATGCATGACGAGAGCGTTAGAAAAAGTGTGATCGGGCAAAGCGAACGCGGCGTTTGGTGCAATGGTGAACAGTTGGGCTTGGGATTCAGAGGTCACGGGTTCGAATCCCAGCGTGGGGATGCTTTTGAAGTAAAACTTCTTTACGAACGCTTGACTTGGGGAGTAAGCTGGTGAATGCGTAACGAGAGCGTTAGGAAAAGTATGATCGGGCCGAGGCGAACGGAAGTAGATATAAGTTAGTGAAGATAGATAGAAGATAAGAGAGTTACGTTTCTTCTATTACTGTAGAAGCAAGAGAGAGAGGTGCGAGCACTAATTTATCAATGAAAACCGATAATAAATTTAAATATTTGTAGAAAATGAACATATGTATATTATATACATGTATATATTATACATATATACATATATAAACATATATATATATACATATAGATGGAGCTAAAGAAGTTTTACTTCAGTCGTGTGGTCTAAAGCACTCTCGTATTTTTTTGTTGTTGTTTTAATTGTTTTGGTTAACACTAAATTTTTATTTCGTTTCGGATATGGTTAAGCCAATAGTCAAATCTCTTAATTTCATAAAGATCATATACGAACCGGATCATACACGAACCCTATTTGACCGCATCAACTTTAAAAATCTATAGCTTCAACATACTACAGATTTATTTATTTAATTTAGTTTAGTGCAAGCCATTTATTTATTTATCAAAGCTTCATCAAATACTGATTACTACAAAAAGATTTTATATCATCAAGAAAAGTAAAAGAAAAGTTCAGAGTATCACGAAATTTTACACGCTGCGTATGATTAGGCAAATACAAATAAATCCAATCAACGAAAATAGATGGGAAACCGAAAAGAGAAAACTTGTGGATGAGTGTCTTGTGATTAATCCTTTCGAAGGCCTTGCTGAAATCGGTAAAAACACAATCAACTTTCACTGCAAGCTTTTTTAGAAAATAAGAATAAGTTTTTAAGTTTTTAAGTTTTTTTCCAATATTTTTATTATATTTTTATGTGCATGCTATAATTTTTGAAATTTTTCAAATCCATATTTAACCTAAATTCATAAAATGTGTACTCAGACTGTTTACTAATTAGTTATTAAAAATAGATGCCTAAACCAGACATCTTATCTCCAAAATTCTCTAATACGATAGTGTAATTAAAAAACATTATGATTAAATAAATGCAACAATACTCGGTCTACCGAATATTTACATTTCGGATCCCAGACAAAACACCGCCGGGCGGCGGAGTAATTAGCAAACGAACTATGGGAAAAGAACACGAGCCAAAGACGAAACTCCTTCCTGCGTGTCGTGTTCGACCAGAAATATCCCTAAGAGCATTTTCTTTAGCAAAATAAATTAATATTTCAGCAATTTTGTTTACAATTAAAATCGGCTCAGAGGATTCCGTCGGAGCACCCAAAAATTTCCAACCAGCTAGAAAATGAAATTCTCAGAATCGATGGCAATAAAAGTTGAACATTCCGCGCAAACAAAAACTTTTGATTACTTCGCACAAAATTTGCATAAAGTATCACTAGAATTTTTTTACACGTTCATTTCGGCTGTCCCCCACGTCTCCCTTTTTCGACGAAGCACAGACTGTAATTTAAGCCCGCTCACCAAAGGGAAATCTCTGAACCCCTTCTGATGGTGGGAGTTTGATTTTTTAGAGAAATCTCCCCATTTAGAGCAGCTCAGTCGGAAGTTATCTGCCGACAAGAAAAAAGGACGAAAATGAGATGAAAACTTTTCACTCTTCCAAATTTCAGAGGATCCTCGGAGTAATTTCCTTCCATCAGCTCATTGCGAGTTTAACTTGCCGTCACGCTTATCCAAGCGTTAATTTCCTGAGTCAACACAAAATCTCTTCGACATGCAATTAAAAACCTTTTTACGAACTTTTAACTTTTTCGCATTTTGCGAAACCGAAGTTTTTTTATTGCCGGCACACCTTGATCTGTGCTAGGCGGACCAAAACTTCGCCGGAGAAGGGCTGGGTCCGTTGGGTGCGCAGGTGAGGATCTGAGACACGGACCAGTGTGTCCCGCTAAGAGGCTGGATTACGAGGGGAAAATCACCTTTTGGCAATTAGTCAACGTTAACGTCTTGCTACAATATTTTTACTATTTTTCAATTAAAGTTTTTAATGACTCAACAGCTAGTGATTATACTGGTGCGGATTAAAATAGCCCTCGCTTTCTCCTCCTGCGGTAATATACCCCTTTAGTATGATACCAGAACCAGGACCAGAAACCAGGATCAATTTGTCTCTGCTGGACCCTGCTGATAGAACCAAGATTTACCCTCCGCGTAATGGTGTACAAATATTACCAATAAAATTAATGTCACTGGCATTTGGGAAAATCTCTCCATTTATAATTTTTAATGGTTTCATTTACAGGCCGGGCATGATTTCTGGGGGCTGGGCGCTTGAATGGGGTTTAATTGTGGTTCAATGGGAGGAGGCCAGGAAAGCAATTTTCTGCATCGCAGAATAAAATGTTTACTTCCCGTAATTATTCACATGGAAAAACCAAACAGGACGCAGATTATAGAGGGATTACTCAATGCTGTAACGCTCAAGGAATTTAAGCGAGAGAGTGGTTGGTTAAATGAAAACGAAAGAAGCGCCAATAGCAGGGGTTTTTTTTTTTTTTTTTTTTTCTTTTGGACAATTCATCAAAGATCCTTACAACTTGCCTTGCAGACGTGACATGTGTCGTTTAAGCTATTTTATTTTCTGCATACAGTTGAGTTCTAATATTGGCACAGAGTTCTTTGTGATTGGTAAAATGTTACTAGTGCAATTTCCTTTATTTAAAATTTACTTTCTTGCACTTATTACGCATATCGTCGTTGCGCGTGCAATACCGCGAAAGAGCAGTTTGTAAATACCGCGTAACAGCAAAAGGCGCAAAATTGAAATATTGCGCCTACGCATTCTTAACATAGTTTCGCTCTATATAAAAAACCTCATTTTTGACATAAAAAAAATCAATTCTATATTAAAATGTCATTTCAAACCCGCGTACCTGCGAATTGTAAACTACTTTTTCTGTAATTTGTTGTAACAAAACCGCGTAAGTGACTTTAAACAGAATCTAAGCAAGTTATTAAAGTGATTTTATACGGAATCTAAGCAAGTTATTAGTAAGCTAACGTTATTTTCCTATAAAATAGGTCGCAAAGAAGTAGCCTTAGAATTCAGTCCATAAAATATAGTTAATTGGCTAAGATATTAAGTTTTTTCTTCCTCCTGTAAAATCGTGAAAACGCAGATACGCGGTATTTACAAACTGCTCTTTCGCGGTATTGCACGCGCAACGACGATATATACACTAGGGTGCTTTCTTTCGCTACTATTTTTTTTTTAGTCCCACCTCGAAATTTTGTGGAAAATACTTAAACAAAAATTGCCTGAAAATTGGAGCCCTTAATATTAATATTAAATGCTCGACCAAGGCGTATAAAGATTTCCCATATAAAATACACGTAAACTTTGATTAATTTTCTTCAAAGCTCTACAGCTCAGCGGCATTTTATTGTATAATATTGGTTAATGATAGGGTTTCTTCAGAATTTAATGCTCCATAAGTGTCTATTGCGGCGAAACCCTAACTCCCACCAGCGAGATAGTACGGGTCACTAACAGAATTTTTTCATGAAATTCTCGTTTTTTTGCCCCTATCTTGTGAATAACAAAAGCTACAGAAAAAATGTAAATGGCAAACTTGTAGGAAATTCAATTTTCTCTAAAAAGTTCTAGAACATCAAATCGGTAACATCGATATTTCTTGAGATATTGGGCTTTGAAGTTGAGGTAGTGCGCAATTTTCATGAATTATTGAGCTAAATTGTAGAAACACTAGTGAAAGGGATATAAGTTTATGAATTAAAATGTCGTGGCTGATTCTATCAAATACTTTATTAAAATCTGTAAAACTGCAATCAACTTGTTTACCAGCTTCCACAGTAGAAACACAGAAGTGTGAAAATTCCAGAAGGTTAGTCGTTGTTGACCTGCCCTTTACAAAGCCGTGCTAAAAAGAACTTTAGAATGGTTTACAATGGCAACAGAGTATATTGTATACAGGGTGTTCAGAGGTGGGAGGTCAATGCTGCAGGGGGTGAAAGGTCAGACCGAGACAAGCAAAAAATCGTATGTTTGGGGGGGGGGGGGGGGGGGGGGGGGGGGCATCTCGCACCGTTTGGCAGTTACAGGGTGATTCGTAAATCAGGATTTTGCCTTATATGGGAACCGCTCTTGTATTTTTATCTTTTTTTTTACGCATCGCAGCGGCCCCAAACTGATTTCAAAAAATCACTATTTAGAAGCCCTTTCCAAAAAAGTTGTTTACACCACCCCCTATCCCCAACCCCTTTTATTTCACGATTTTTCACCTTTCGCCCCACTTTTCTCCGAAATTCATGTTATTAACATACCTCCTTTTTATTTTTTTAAGTTGCCTATCTAATTACCTTTCCAAAGAGGTGCAACATGCCCAGGTAGGAAAAGGATACGAAAATTTATTTACAAAAATCCTTTTACAGAATATCATGACAATTCGAATTTTTTAAGAAATTATACTTAAGTTAACTAAAAAATACATATTGTTCGCTTAAAAACTAATTACAATTAAAACGTTTGTCCTTTAAAAGCTGTTAAAAATGTTCTCCGCCAGTTTCGATGCATGCAAGTAGCCTTGGTCTTATTTCACGTTTCAGGTCTATGGTAGCCAGTCTCTCCCATATTTTCGTGGCTGCAGTCACAATCCTCGTAACTAATTCTTCTCTGGTGTTGATTCGTCTTGAGTAAACTTCATCTTTCATCATTCCCCATAAGAAAAAGTCCAGTGGAGTAAGGTTCGGTGACCTAGCAGGCCAAGGAATCGGTCCACCTCGTCCAATCCAGCGCTCTGGGTAATTTTCATTTAACTTTGCCCTAACAATGTTCCCAGTATGCGCAGGTGCTCCGTCGAGCTGTAAATAAATTGCGCTTCTGGTGGCCAGGGGGATGTCCTCCAACAGATCCGGAAGGGTATTCTCCAAAAAGTCCGAGTATAGCTGACTATTCAGCACTTGGGGCAAGATGAAGGGTCCTATCAACTGGTTGCCGATGATGCCAGCCCAGACATTGACACTAAATCTTTGCTGGAAGGACCGACACCTGGTCCTATGTGGGTTCACATCTGACCTGGTGTGGAGGTTGTGGAAGTTTGTGATGCCATCCCGGGTGAATTGCGATTCATCCGTCCACAGAATTCGGTCTAGAAACCTTCTGTTTTCGATGTCAGACTCGAACAGCCAAGTGCAAATTGCAATCGTCTTTCGGAATCTCCTTCCTCTAGTGCTTGCACCGGGATATGGTGGTATGGATGTAGTCCCTCTCGGTTCACAACGGTCCAAACTCTCCCTGAAGACAATCCTGACCTTCGTGCGACCTGCCTGATGCTTATTACAGGGCTGTTCCTGACGATGTTGACGATTTGTTGGTCGGGGTCCGCTGAATCGGTCGATTTTCCTGATCGCGTTTCTGCTCTGGTGGTGGTTACACTTCCGGTTTCTTTTAACCTCCTGAAAGTCCTTGAAAATACGCTTCTGCCGGGTACACGCCAATTCGGGAATCTCCTTTGGTATTGTCGTACGGCCTCACTATCATTTCCTTCTACTAAACCGTACATGTAAATTATATCGGCAGACTCTTCAACACTGCATTCTGCCATTTTATCTTAATTTTTTCTATTAAACACCC
Source organism: Dysmachus trigonus (assembly GCA_949715965.1). Taxonomy (NCBI): domain Eukaryota; kingdom Metazoa; phylum Arthropoda; class Insecta; order Diptera; family Asilidae; genus Dysmachus; species Dysmachus trigonus. The sequence goes on from OX454321.1 coordinate 48,861,454, forward strand.
GGTTTTATCGCTTGCTTCTTCAACTGTGGTCATTGTCCTTTCAAACTTACCCATTTTTATACCATAATTCATAGGAGGTATTAGAAACGGAGCGTCAGGATACTTAAGAGTCAATACTGGATATAATAAACTAATAACGCTATTTAACGAGATTACATTTATTATTTTATTACTATTTTGCTGAAATAATAAAAATGTATTACCTCTGTTTCCTAAACAAACATTTCCGAACTGGCTGTCATAAAAATTGTTTACTTAACGACTTTTTCCATTATGGTGCAATAAAGTAATTAGGTACCTGTGAGGATGTTTTAATTTCAGGACTTTTGCAACCCTTTTCTACCTAGGTATGTTGCACCTTTTTGGAAAGGTAATTAGATAGGCAACTTAAAAAATATAAAAAGTGGGTATGTTAATAACATGAATTTCGGAGAAAAGTGGGGCGAAAAGTGAAAAATCGTGAAATAAAAGTTTAAAAGTTTGGGGTCGCTGCGATGCGTAGAAAAAAAGATAAAAATACAAGAGCGGTTCCCATATAAGGCAAAATCCTGATTTACGAATCACCCTGTAACTGCCAAACGGTGCGAGATGCCCCCCCCCCCCCCACCCATAAGAATTTTTTGCTTGTCTCGGTCTGACCTTTCACCCCCTGCAGTATTGACCTCCCACCTCTGAACACCCTGTATAACAGCCTCGAAGGTTTTGGCAATAGAGCACAGTTTAGCAACTGGTCTGTAGTTAGAAATGTTGTTTCTATTACCTCTTTTATGCAAGCGGAAGATAAAAGAATATACCCATAATTCTGGGAAAACATCAGTGAAGATTGACAAATTAAATACATAACATACAACACTAACAAGAAAACTGGAATACTTCTTTTAAAGGGAAGCGGGAATACCGTCGGGACCACAAGGAAAATTATCAGCCAAGTTAATGAAGTGATGGATGACTGCGTCGTGGTCTAGTAAAAGAGCTTTCATTTCCACCGATGTCGCCGGGAAAATCGTCAAAGTATTAAAATTATTATTATTATTATTGAATAGCCAAGTACAGAAATAATACAATTTCCAGTTACACCAAGCAACTCAGCGTGAATATAATTATAATTATAAATTAAGAGTTTAGTTTAACAAGGACAGTATGTTTGAAGCTAGCTAAAGAGCAGCTTAGAGGACCAAATTGAAATTTGTCATGGTTACGTTGAGGGAAAGTTATAATATACAGCGAGTAAAGCTCTAGGTGGTGAGAAGACATCATTACTTCTGTTTCCATGCACAGGAACACGCACATTTAGATTGTTCACTAATATAGTATTTAGATACTTGTGATAAATATAATATAAGGTGCACTCGTCGATGCACAGTCTCCTATCAACAAGAGGAGATAGTTTAAGTAAGGATAGTCTCTCAGGATAAGGAACATATGGTTTATCGAATTTTCTTAAGACACTGCGGGAAAATTTCCTCTGCACAGATTCGATTTTATCAATTTTAATCTGATGATGCGGAGATCAAACAGGCGAGCAATATTCAAGAATGCTTCGCACAAGGGTCAAAAATAGCAGTCTCGCCGTAGTCAGATTTTGGAGATAGGTTGAGGTACGTAGAATAAAGCCAGCAAGTTTATACGATTTCTTGGAGATATCGTGGATGTGAGCATCGAAAGTCAGCTTATTATCAAAAGTGACCCCAAGATCCTTAAACTCAGTAACCTCCTGCAATGTCACCGAGCCTAGGTGATATGAACTCACCGTAGGAGACTTTTTAAAAGTATAAGTCATCTTAAAACACTTGTCAACATTTAACGACAAGCGGTTGAGAGCAGGACCGGATTTACCTATGGGCACTTAGGGCACTGGCCCACGGGCCCCCACCAACTTGGGGCCCCCACCAACTGTAATCTTAAATATTTTAGAAGAGTTTAAAAAAAAATAATTGTATGAAAGCTGAACGGCTAAAAAACTTTTCAACATTTTTATTGAAGATATTTTTATTGAACTTGACTTAACATGTTTACCTATAAAAAATAATCGATAATAAACGATAAAGCCTTAGAAATGTTTATGCACTTTAAGTGTATATCAAAAATTTTAATCAAAGTAAATTAAAATAATTGACAATGTACTTATTTTTTAAACTACAGTCAAGTCTCCTATAACGCGGTGTTTTTATAGCGCGGTTCCCATATAACGCGGTGTGAAAAGTACGACAAGTTCTCCTATAACGCGGTCTCTTTATAACGCGTTTTTGATACAAGAACATTCCAACAACTCAAATGGCTTGAAAAATTTATCTATGGCAACACTTATTCGATATGTTAAATTTTTGTATGTACATAGTTAATATTTGTGGTGTATTACCCTGTTTGTCAATTCTAGTTAATAGGGAATTTCCCTAAAAATGAGCTAAAAATAAAGCATTGCCCTCTTTTAATTTATTCTAAGATTGTCTTTAAATGTGTTAAATGTGTTCTGAGATTCCATATAACGCGGTACGAATCATTTAATTTGCATTAATTCTGAGTTTCTTATAACGCGGTTTCCATAGAACGCGATTGCGGTTTCCATATAACACGGTATAGATTATTTTGATTTATCTTATTTTTATGTTTCTCAAAACGCGGTTTCCATAGAACGCATATCCTGATTTGAATTTATTTGAAGTCTCTCATAGCGCGGTTTCCATATAACGCGGTACGAATCAATCGCGTTATAGGAGACTTGACTGTATTATAAATCATACTCTGTTATGAAAGTACCATTGTAGCTTCATAATTATAAAATTACGAGTAAAATTAATACTTCCTTTCTTGATGTATATTCTTTAAAAAAGTCTAATTTCCTATAAGTCAGTGTAACTGCTTTGAATTCTTGAAAATTGATGAGTTCAAAGATTCTGCGAAAACTTCAAAAATTCGCAGCGATTCGCGGAAAGTCTAATACCTTTAAAACAGGTCTTGCAGTCGACATTCATTAGTTTTTCTTCATTAGCTCGAGGGCTTTTGAACAGTGCAGTTATTTTCCAAGTCTAATTTTTCCTCGGCTATAATTGTATTTTTAAAGACTGTAAGTATTTCTACAATAAACATTAAATATATTATGATAACAAATAGAGGTAATTTTTTTAGTATAAGCAAATATGTAATAAACATTTCAGTTTTGCTGCAATCAAAGTTGTTTGTAAAAGTAAAAATATCCAAAAGAATTTTAAATAGGACAATGGATCGACAAACTGATCGGCATAAAACTAAAAGAACTTATGTGTCAGGTTTTGAAAAGCGTGCAGTAGCAGCTAAAAAACAAAAAAAAGTAGAAGAGCTTTTAACTCATACTCATCGCATGACTGATTTTTTCACTACTCAGAGTGATCCATCAGAGCCGTCTATTAGCAACAATACATCTTAAACTGATATTCAAAATGAATATTTGGAAACGGTTTCAGAAGTTACACATGTAATAGATAATAATTCTATTATACAAAATAGTAAACCGACTACTCCTCCACGTATTGGACAGTGTAATTCCGAAATTCACGCTTCAACTTCTCCAACCCAAGAGCAAACTACATCTGAGGTAAGAAAATTATTTTTCAAGTGCCTCCTAGGAATAATTATGTTCTTCCTGCAAAAATATTTATCTCTCCGTTTTTACGAAAATATTATACAGGAAATTTACTAATTATTACATTAGAACAAAAAATAAATAATAACAATTCGAATTTAAAGTAAAAATTGTTTAAAAAAATTGAGTATAAATTATATGAATAAATAAACTTGTTTTTATCAAACATAACACCAATTACTTTGTATTTCTATGTAAAAAATTAAGCATGTATTTGACTTTTTGTTATAAAGGGTGTCTCATTAAGAACTTGAAATTTGCTTCAAAAAAAGCAAGAAAAGGCTTAATTTAGAAATTTATAATTTTTATTCTAATATAATTGATGTATTTGTGAATGTAAAATATTCGGCAATTTAATTTACTTTTATATTATTTTGTATTTGAATTTATATATACAATTTATTTTAATATCATGTGTTATATTATATCAATAAATAAAAAAAAAATGTTGCCAATTTTGAATTCCTTAAGTAGGAGCCCACCATCTAAGTGCTAAAATAAGAAGCCATGCATTCATACTGAATATTTAAAACTGTGTGCAATATGACTTTTTTAATTTATAAAATATATTTCAAGTATGTAACTTTTTGAAGGTGTTAAAGATATTTTGAATAAATTAAAATAAATTTAGGCGCCGGCCGCGCGAAATTTTTTAGGGCCCCCACCATTTTGTGCCCATAGGCCCCCACACATCCAAATCCGGCACTGGTTGAGAGTGCACCAGTCTTCAATAGCGAGTAAGTCGCGCTGAAGGATATCACAGTAGACATAACATTCAATCACTCTAAATATCTTGAGATCATCAGCATATAAAAGGGAACTAGACATAATATTCGTAATCAAGTCATTAATAAATAACAGAAAAAGGAGAGAACCAGGAATAGAACCCTGGGGAACATCGGAAACCGGGACAAACTAAAATGACGAACAGCCAGCAAACACAACATGCATTTTACGGTCACGCAAATAAGATGAGAGCCAACTCAAAAGGGATCCAGATAAGCCATATTGTTCGATTTTATACAGAAGAGTAGAATGGCATACATGATCAAAGGCCTTACTGAAGTCGGTATAAATTGTGTCTACCTGCTTATGATGTTCAAGTGATTGAGCAATAAACTTATGGAACTCAAGTAGGTTGCTGGTAGTAGATTTCCTCTTAGTGAAGCCATGTTGGTTAGGGGATATCAATGGGTGAAGAGCAACAGATAATCTATTATGAACCAGTCTTTCAAAAAGTTTACTGAAACAGCTGAGGAGACAAATAGGACGGTAGTTCTTGACATCAGATTTGTCATCTCTTTTATACACTGGAACAACATTAACCTTCTTCCAACTATCAGGAAAAGTTAAATTAAATCTAATAGCACAGGTTTCATCAATAAAAGTAGTCTTGAAGAAATCGCCAAAGAGATTGACAATAGTCAGAGGATCGCCACCCTCAGAATCTCCAAACCTCAACAGTGAAGGGTAGCCGTCTCTTCAAGGCTTAGAATTTCCAAATCTCCAGAACTGCTTAGGCTCGGTTGATAGAATGCTCTGCATATTCTCGATATATTCAAAATATTGCGTTTTAAATGCTTGAACTATAATAGCTGCGTTTTTTTCAACTGGATCTGGTTATGCATCAGTATCAAATGAAAAAAACGATTCAGGTTAATCACCGGGATAACGATTTTGGGTTTGAGGAGCTGGAATTCCTGTTTTTGCTAATCTAATAAGAATTGGGGATTAGACGACAGCTTTCGTCAAAGAAAATTCAAAAATGGCCTTCAAAGTTTTGTTTTTTATTAAATCCCATAATCAGAAAAACGATTTGATTTATTTTGTTACTATAAATAACTTTTTCTTTGTGTGCTCAGAATCAATCGTCTACAAATGTCATTGCTGCCATCATTTCAGAAAAGAAAAACTACAGCAGCAACTCTGTTAGAAATTTCCAAACTATTCATCCGACCAGGGACCGTAAATAACTGTTATTTTTATATTTTTGATGTAAAAAATCAAGTAGTAAGAGTTGTTTGATTTGCATAAAACTTATACATGATACCCAACATGACGAGTACTTTACGATGACATGGTCACTTTTAAATTTTATACTTTTATTATAAAAGTCAAACTTAATAATTATTATAGATTTCAATTTCTTTTAATCAAAAATACTAGTTAGAATTAATTGAAAAAGTTTTAGGTCATTAAAGACACTTATTTTTGTTCTTTATTTTCTCAAGCTGTTCAAAACTTTTATGGAAAGACTTTTATTTTTTAAATCAAAAATAACTATTAAAAAAGACTTTTATTTTTTTTCTGTCTTGTATAAAAGTCTTTTTAAGATTTTTATTTTTTCAGTTTTTTATAAAAGTCTTTGAAGACTTTTATTTTTAAAATATGAAAATAAAAGTCTTTTGCAGAAGATAAGTAAAATAATCATTACGATTAGAAAATAACACTATCAAAAAAATCATAACATTGTACTTAATTGTTCAAATTAAGTACAATATTATGATTGCTTTTATGGTGTGACTCCCTAATCAGTTATTTTTAATTTAAAAAATAAAAGTCCATTGTAAATCATAATTTTTAACAAAGAAAAATAAAAATCGTTCATAACAATTTGAAAAGATTTAAACTAATAGTAGGCGAAGATTGTAGTTAAAAATAACTTAAAATATTTTTGGTGAAATATAATTGGTTCATTTTGTCTTAAATAATATAAGTTTCAAAGTAATAATTAATTTTAGATTTTTTATATATAACTTATAACAGTTACGATCCCTGCATCCGACACTAGCATTTCTCGTAGAATTTTTTGTAACCACTTCTTGCGGATCATTGATTCTGATCCGAATGAAAGTGTGGATCACGAGTTGTTGTTGTATGTCAATGTTAAGAGATTGATCCAAATCCTGATCCGATTGAAAAAAACGCAGCTATTGATCACGTAAGTTGGAATTTCCACAAAATCTCTCTCGCTCTTCGATACACAAACTAGTTTCCAAGCTTTAGCTTTTAGGTTTCTGAGGTGTATTAAAAAATTATTGAGCCAAGGTAGACTTGCCGAAGTCTTACTCTACCTAGCCATAGGAGCACATAACGAAAGACAAGCACACAAATTCTTGTGAAATGCATTCACGGCAAGATCGATATACATTATTCCAGTTGCAATTAGCTAATAAACTATTCCAGTTAGAGTAAGTTTTCTTAAAATTATAACAATAATTATCACCAGTAGCTGTAGTTGGCCTCGCTCGCTGGGTCGAAAGAAAACACAACATGAAGAGTCGAATGGTGAGATGACTCGGGAAGCAATGGAGTCAAACAACGTCTTACCAGGAATTTGTCGAACTCACTGAATACATTTGAATACTGCGTAAGATCGGATGAAACAAGGTTGTCGATAAAAGAAGTCCAATGAAGTCGAGCAGATACATAACTAGGTAAAAGCCTGTTGTCATTTGAAGTCATCCAGTTAATAGTCGGTAAATTGAAATCGCCGAATAGTAACACCTCGTCGAACTGACGTTTGAAAGCTTGTCCGTAATAACAGCAAGGCTACTATAGATCTTAATTCAGGAACTTGGTGTAATATATTGTACGCGGTTAAAATTAATATGGACCGATGTTCTAGTTTTGAAACTACACCAAGAAACTCCAGGTCGTCTGGATTTGCCAAATCAACAAAAGCGCACGGAATATCACGGCCGACAGCGCACAAAACGCCCCCTCCCACCACCGGAAGCATCAAAGCGGAATAAAAAGAATATGGCAAATCTTATTCAATATTCAGAGACATGCGGTAGTAGGTAGAAGAAATAGGTAGTTTCTGATGGCTGATAGATTTTGACCCAATGAATGCATACGAACATTTTGATCGAAATCAATTAAAAAATATCCGAGTTAATTTTTCCTTACCCATAAAAGCCGCGCTTAGAAAAAGTGGAGTTACCCACCATCGGCTCAATTTGCAAACTCTTATCCTATTCTTCTCCGCTTCACCAATCATCTCAATTTTGGGATGCCGATTCGATCAATGCACAAACCAAGTTTGACCGAAATCAATATAGAAATGCGGCTATTTTTTATAAATGGGTACAGCCCCTCACCTCCTTGATCAATCATCACCATTTTAATATACAACATCGATCGACTCGACGGATATATAGCCCAAGTGTGATCGATAGCGATTAAGAATTTATTGACGATCGATTGATCAACTTCAATTTGCGAACTCAGCCGAGATATTGGCTTTACAAATGTATAAGCAAAGCTTGGTGAAAATCAATTGAGAAATACGGTTACTGTTGTTTCACAAGATTTGTAATATCTCATGCATATTATGTCTAACATATAACATAAATTTTGGCATCATTCATTTTTGGAAGTCGCGTCATGAGTTTCTATTGCAAAGAACCTTCTTTTTACAAAAACTACCCAATAACATATTTTACAAACTTCAAGACTGCAGTTAATTTGTCTAGGGAAGTAAGAAGAATCGGTAGATACATATATGAGTCCATATGGAAAGTTGGGTATTTAGAAATACGACATAGACTTTTAACTGATCTTGCTAGCAAGCAAATTCAAGATCAAAACTGATCAGAATTTTGCTTCATAGAAACTCATTCCTGTTTAATATTACTTTCATTATAAATAGCTATTAATTCCATATTAAGGGGTTATATACAATTAGGATTTTCAGAAAATCGATGTTTTTTAAAGAATATACATATATTTAAGTACACCCACAGAAAATTTCATGTTAATCCGGTGAATATTCTCGAAGTTACACGCATATTTGTAATGATTTTTTTTTACAATGTGAAAACTTGAAACTTAAAGCGCGTTTTTCTCAAAACTGTGTTTTTAAAGTCGGTGAGAAAGATTTCTCTGAAACGGCTGAACTGATCAATATAAAATTTTAACACAAGCTTTTAAAGTATATTTTTTAGTAATAATTCGAGGGTTTTTTCTCACCGATAAATTATTTTCCATTTTATAAACAATTTTAGGCCAACATTTTTATTAAAAATCGATTTTTGTTTTATGGAGAAGCCGCAATTTTGTCAAAAATTCTTATTTTGCTTATTTCTTCGATTAATTACAAGAAAAAACAATATATTAACGAAATATTTTTTTTTTTTTTAATTTTGGATGATCCAGTCCAGAGATATCGTGCTCACCGCAAGACGCCTTTTTTTTTAGTTGCTCCCAGAGATCAGCTGTAGCGCTTTTCAAATAATTATTTTTACAAATAAAAAACATTAAAATACTCTCAAGAGTTACCATAATATGTGTAAAATTTTTTACATTAATAACTTAAAAGGTCATCTCAAGAAAAATTCTGGAAAAGTCTTTGGGCCTCCTGACTCTATATAACCCCTTAAGTAAATATAGTAAGTTCCCTTAAAACCTTTTCAGTAATATAAACCGTCGTATAACATAAATTGTTACACCTTTTTGACTTACTGTAGTCGTAATTTAAGCCACCGCTCCATACATAACTTATTTATGAATTATTCGTATACTTATAAGAACTGAATAAGAACGTTATCACATGTAATAATAGAACTGAAAGTGTTCACAAATAGAATATCCAATTGGATTTAGAGAGGATTGTTTACTCCATCTTTTTATGAGAAACATTCTGAAAGCTCAAATAAAGTGCTGGTCTGGCTTATTGACTTCCAGGAAGTAAATCGTTCACATATATTTAATATTTCTTTGAAACTAAATAAATAGGGTTTTATATATTATCTTGAGACAATGAAAAAGGCAAAAATGTAAAGGCTTCGAGGGAGTCAAATAATGGTTGGTTGAAAGGTAAATTCAGAAATTTAAATGGGAACCTCCACCTTTGACCCCGAAAATGGAAAGGCGGGGAATTTGACAACCAAATATGCTCTTGACCTCAAGGTCAAGGCCAAAGGTTAATTTCATCAATTCCTTTTTGCAATGGTAATCCATATTTTAAACCGCGGCAATGAAGAGGGGAGTAAATTTAATTTTTGACCTTCACTTCAAGCTTCGACCTTGATCTTGGAAAGAGCGAGGAATTTGACGACCAAATGTGGCCATGACATCAGGGTCAAGGTCATTTCATCAATTTATTTTTGCAATGGTACAATAACGCATATTTTAAACCACGGCAATGAAGAGGGCAACAAATTTAACTTTTGACCTTCACTTCGTGCTGTGACCTTGACCTTAAAGTCAATTTAGGTTCAATGTCAAAGATTCTTTCCAACGGGAACCCACATTTTCTACCACTGGAATGGATAAGGAGGCAAAATTTACTTTTTTCCACGACCTTGTACTTTGACCTTTAAAAGCACAAGATAGGTTTAACAAAAAATCAAAACAGTTTTTCTGTCCTCTTGAAATTGTTAACAGAGCTTTACACGTCTAAGAAATCGTTCCTGTTTCCCGAAAGATCCGAAGAAGAGCTCCTAGCTAGTGTGTATATACGAAGTTTTATTAAACTCATTAAAATTTATTTTAAAATAAGAAAAAGAAAGGAACTACTTACCACGACAGCAACGATGAAAATCGCCGCAGCTAATGTTCCAGCAGCAATATAAGCATTGTGGAGCTCAATGGGGCTTTTGGATATTGTGGAAACAAATGTTTTGTCGCTGAATGCACCAGCACTGGTGTCGTCTACCATGAATTCACTCGAGCTGACCACGGTCTCCACTACAAATTCATCTGTAAAACAAATAGAGCACCGAAAAGGATATTAATAATAAAACTTTTTTGTGGGGCACTCGTTCAAAATGTCCATCAGTTTTTGGGGTCGTTCATGACCATTCGGGTTCCGTGTACTTTGTCATTGTCAGATATTCCTGAGGTGATACGGCCTGCATAGCAAAGTACGACGGCACAGGGCCACCCGGTATGGGGACTTCATCCCAAGGGATAATTTATATGTACCGTTATGGGTACTTGTCGGGATGCAAGGACTCATGTAAAAATGTTGAAAAGTTAATAAAGCCATAAAAGAGTTTCTGAGCTTTCAGCTGAAAGGAAAATGTGGCAAAGATGGGATCTGCCTGCCTCATCTGAGACACATAAATAATCGAAATTTATGTAAATCCATTTCCGAAAACTCTAGCTTGCTCTCGGGGTCGGCATGCAACCGTTTTTACAGTGCTCACTGAGTTTTATTACCGAAATTATCATTTATGGCGCTACCACTTCAAATCCTACCCGCTCGGTAGGGTGAAATGGGGTATTCCTCCGCCTTTTATGTGGCCCAAATGTGCATGGAGTGTGATGTATTCTGGCACAATAAAATTTAATTTTCTGATAATTGTGTTTCCATTTGCAGATCCTAAAGAGGAGGATTTGTTTTAATTTGAATTACACCCGCAATAAGGCTGAAATTTAATACTTCATGTTTACCTACCTGGGTTCTAATGAAAAAATAATTGAGCCAATCTGCTTTGGAAAGGCGTAGAATATCGTTTCTCCTGGGACCATAGTTTGTATGTGGCCCGGCTAAATTATTCGGAAAATTTTATTACAGCTATTTATGCAATTTTATTGCTGCTACATTAGCTGTTCTAAAATGTTCTAAGTTATGCTCTCATTTATTTATAACTACAGCACATGACGGTAACACCTTTTTTTATCAAACCGTACTCGTACTTGTTTTTTAGTCGATCTATCTTACAAGATCAGTATATAAGGTGCATCGAAAAGTTCCGATAATATCAGTTCAAGTTCCAATACGTATGCATGTGTTCATTTGAGACATATATGCTCTTCTAAATTAACTGAAGCGAAAGTGTCTCATCTCATTATTGAGTGAGACGCGATCGTGTAAATATGGTTACCGATGAAGTTCATTTACGACACTACTTTGTACGAATTCCAACACAGAAGAAATGCTACAGAAGAGTGCTAAAATTTAGTGAAACTTTTTGGTAGAGATGCAATTTTGGATAAAACGTGAAGGAGATGGTTCAAAAAATTTAAAGCAGTTGATTTCGACTTTAATGATAAGCCACATCCCGGGTTCCCATCTTTGATCGATGATGATATTGTCAATATAACGATAGAGCAGGATCCTTCTTCGAGAACATCAGAGATTGCGGAAAAGCTTAACTCATTGTCAGCTCAACAAACCATTTCGGACCATATTCGAAAAAAGGGATTGGTCTATAAATATTCCAGGTTTCTCATATGTAAGTGAGAAAAATTTGCATGATCGAGTCGTCATATGCATATTTCTGCTTGCTTGGAATAAAAATGTTTGCACCGGATGATAATTAGTGATGAAAAGTGGATTACCTACGATAAGATCGTAAGGAAAAAAGCATACTGTGAGCCCGGACCAACTGCCACCTCCACCTCTAAACCGAGCTTGAGCCTGAATAAGAGAATGGTAGGACGTCGAAGGACCAATACATTACGTGCTTTGAAATCTAACCAAAAGCTCACTTCGGAGAGATATTGTCAGCAAATGGTTGATTAAACAAAGCACTCAAAGAAAAGAGACCAGCGATGTAGGAAGCACATCATTCTGCATAATGATAATGCCAGATCACATGCTGCTTTGGAGACTCATCAGAAAATTGCTGGGAAAAAAATTGTTGCATCCACCATACTCTCCAGACCTAGCACCCTCTGATTATAACCTGCAAGTATCTCTGAAGACTTCTTTAAACAAAAAAAAAAAAAAAAAATTCAAAACTGAAGCAGTTGTCAGCCAAACACTACTTGAGTTCTTCGACTCAAAAGACAAGGCATTTTTCAAAAATGGTATATACAAATTACTACCACGCTGGCAAGAGGTTATAAGTATATATATAACGACGGAAATTATATTGTACAATATATATTATCAAATGTATAAAATATTTACTATTTTCTTTAACTTCACAAAAGGACAGTACTTTCCGGTAGATCTAATATTTAAAGTAATATTAGGTTGGTAAGAAAGCCTTGCGACACTTTTTTTTTCAATTAAACTATTTTTTCTAATAAAGAAGTTCGAGAATATTCGAGAGTAGTAAATGCAAGACTGGTCTAGAACCTTTCATGCTGCAGGGTATATAAGCGAGTCAGTTGTTCCGCGCAGACAGTATGAACAAAAATGGATCAAAGTACACTTCGAGCGATCGCTTATTACGAGTTCTTGCAAAGGCATTCTGCTAGAACCGCAGCCGCTAATTTGTGTAGTGTGTTCAAGGCTAACGTAGTTCATCATTCAACGGTATACAGTTGGTATCAGCATTTCCGTTCTAGTGATATATCTTTTGAAGACGAGCCTAGGTCTGGCAGGAAATCAACTGTCGAGGATGAAGAACTGCGAGCACTTATAAAAGCAAAGCCTAATACGTCGTCACGAGAATTACCCAACAAACTCGGATGTAGCCATCCCACGATTCTTCAACATTTACAGGAGCTGGGATATAGGAAAGTTGTTTCGTCTTGGATACCGCACGATCTCAACGAATCAAACAAAGCGACTCGCATGTCCATTTGTCTTTCACTCCTATATCGTCTGCACAGAAAGGATTTCCTTCAAGAAATAGTCACTGGATATGAAAGCTTGATGCTCTATATTAACCACACACGCAAGCGACAGTGGCTACTGAAAGGGGAGAAACCAGAACCGACCCCTAAACTGCCCCGTGCAATGAAAAAAGTTTTACTCTATTATTGGTGGGACTCTGAGGGCATGCTCTATTACGAGCTTCTGCGATCCACAATAAAGGCAGAGACTTACTCTGCACAACTGCAAAAGCTGACTCAAATAATTAAACAAAAAAGGCGTAAACGTCTCTAAGTTCGGCTTCTCCACGACAATGTTCGACCCCACGTAACTAAGATGACACAAGAATCTATTTCGCAGCTAGAGTGGGAAGTTCTACCATACCCACTGTATTCACCAGACTTGGGACCTACCGACTGCCCTCTGTTTCGAGCTTTGAAACATATTTACATGATAATAAACTTTATGATCTCGCGGATCTCAAAAATACACTGGACAACTTTTTTAATTCACGACCAAAAGAATTCTGGATTACGGGAGTGCAAAGTCTACCAGAACCTATATTACATTACTGTATAATCTTTTATTATTAAATTCTTTTTTACTTGTGTTGTGTCTCGCAAGACTTTCGTACCACCCCAATATTAAATAAAAGAAAAAAAGCGGACAAAAGACTGACTGTGTACAGGTTACCTGATATCTATGTAGTTATAAAGCATAAAGTTCATCAAAATTGAATTCCTTTTTTCTTAACTTTGAATGCACATAGGAATTTTGTTTTTAAATATTTATTTTATTTTCTTGTACAGAAAAAGTGAATATGACAAACTTGTGGGAAATTCAATTTCCTACAAAAAAGTTGTCAACACCAAACCGCTAACATCGATATTTCTTGAGATATTGGGCTTTGAAGTTGAGGTAGTGTGGAATTTTCATGGATTATTGAGCTTAATTGTAGAAACACTACCTCAACTTCATGGCCCAATATCTCAAGAAATATCGATGTTAGCGATTTGGTGTTCAGAACTTTTTTGTAGGAAATTGAATTTCCTACAAATTTCTCATATTTACTGTTTCTGTACCTCTTGTTATTTACGAGATAGGGGTAAAAAGCGAGAATATCATGGAAAAATTGGGGTTAGTGACCCGTACTACCTCGCTGGTGGAAGTTAGGGTTACACCGCAATGGACACTTTTGTAGAGCATTCAATTCTGAAGAAACCCTACCATTGACAAAGATTATACCATAAAATGCCTCTGAGCTGTAGAGTTTTGAAGAAAAATAATCAAAGTTTACGTGTATTTTATATGGGAAATCTTTATACGCCTTGGTCTAGTACTTAATATTAATATTAAGGGCTCCAATTTTCAGGGAATTTTTGTTTAGGTATTTGCCACAAAATTTCGAGGTGGGACTGAAAAAAAAAAATAGTCACGAAAAAAAAGCACCCTAATATGTAAATTTATATGTATCCAACAAACATATCTATTATGTATTATATGTTATTGTAGCAACCTCTAAAAGACGAACAAATGTAAGAGTAACAATATGCCTCCGATTTGTTCTTCATTTTATATTGTCAATAAAAAAATATTTCTTAGGAATTTCATCGACAGTTAATGCGAACATTACTACGAAAAAAATTGCACTGTGGTCTGAAAAAAAGTACTTATCGCTCTCAAAATTTTGTAAATTAAATAATGATAAATAAAATATTTAAATGTTTAAATACATCTTAAATCCTGTTGTTGTCATACAGGGTGATCCAAAAGTATGGAAACGCCTAAATAACTTTCGAGGAATGCATTTTGGAGAAAAAAGTTGTAGACAAATGTTTTAGGAATTTTCCCTGGCTATTCAATGGTGGCCGTAGATTTGACTTTGACCATGGCCTTGAAGGTGATTTCAAGGTCAAGTCTATCTTTTTAAATGGGAATTCAAATTTTTGACCACGGAAATGGAAAGAGCGGAAAATTTTTGGTCCGACTATGATTTTAACCATAACCTCGAAGGTCATATCAGGGTCGAGATGGCTCTTTAAAGAGGAACCTGCATTGTTACTGTGGATTTGGAAAGAGCAGAAGATGCCCAAATGTGACCTTGACCACAACCTTAACCTTGACCTGGAAGGTCATATCAAGGTCAAGGTGGTTTTTTGAAGGGGAAACCATATTTTTGGCTACGGGAATGGAAAGAGCGGACAATTTTACGTTCCCCTTTAAAGAACCATCTTGACGTTGACATGACCTTCGAGGTCATGGTCAAGGTCATGGTAAAGATCAAGGTTGTCGTTGTGGTCAAGGTCACATTCGGAGACAAGACTCCTGCTCTTTCCAAATCCGCAGCAACAATACAGGTTTCCCTTTAAAGAACCATCTTGAATTGATATGAACTTCGAGGTCATGGTGAAGGTCATATTCGGACCTAAAATTTTCCGCTCTTTCCACTTCCGTGATCAAAAATATAGGTTCCCATTTAAAAAAATAGATTTGACCTTGAAATCACCTTCAAGCCCATGGTCAAGGTCAAATCTACAATCAACAGTAAAACGGTAGCCTTCACGAATAATTGTGTTGCAGTTGAAGTTCAGACTATCAACAACTGTCCCACTAGATTGGATGATAACTCAATACCATCTCTTCTTGACCTTTTCCTAGTAAGCAGTTCTACCGATGCTTTGTTTTGTAACCAAATATCTACAGGTTTCAGTGATCATGAAATGATCGAAATAAGCGTAACCTGGTTGTCTGGGCTATAAGAAAAGCCAATAAAGAATACTATGCTTCTCAGTTTCAATCCAATATCCCTACTGCGAAATTGTGGCGCAAGATTCGTATAAAGGGGATTTGTAAGGGAAGCACAGTGGAGTGCTCGATTGATCCTAAGGATAATTATTTTACATTGATATTCTCACATAGCACTGACAATGTTTTTTTTAAGTTTAAGTTCAATAGAGGCAGGGAGGTATTAAATGTTATTGGACACATTAAATCGAATTCGGTGGGTCTTGATGAGGACAGTCCGAAATTTCTTTCCTTAATTATATCCCACTGCCTTTATGCACTTGTTAATATTATTAACGCCTGTATAATATCGTGTTATTTTCCTGATATATGGAAAATAGCGAAAGTTATACCAGTTCCAAAATCAAGAAATGCTACACAACCTCAAGACTATCGTCCGATCTGTATTCTCTCATATGTCACTAAAATTTTTGAAAAACTATTATCCAATTAAATTACTGCTAATGTTTCAAAATATAACTTATTCACTCCGTATCAATCTGGGTATGAAAAGAGACATAATTGTACAACTGCGCTGCTTAATATATATTAACTAATGACACTCGGTTGCACTAGATGACAATAAAATGGCTATTTTAACATTTATCGACTTTTCTAAAGCATTTGACTCCGTAGATGCGGTTTTGTTGTGTAAAAAAGCTGTAAAATTAATTTCTAATTATCTGGCCTGTCGTCATCAAGTTGTGTTTTCTAAAAATTTATGTTCATATCTTGGTGATGTTTCTAGTGGTGTCCCACAGGGCTCATTATTGGGTCCGTTGTTGTTCTCACTATTTTTGAATGACCTGGCATTGTGCTTTAAGTACTGTAATTTTCATATGTATGCCGACGATATACAATTATATCCGTCATCCCATAAAAGTGCAATAAGTGAATTGGTAACAAAATCACTCAGTAAGTAAATGGGCTATATCAAATAAGCTCGCTCTTAACCTTAAAAATAATACGATAATACGTTTTGTTTTTGGCCTTCATAAGTATGATTATGTGTTCTTCTTGCAGTCGTCAATTTCTTGGTATGTCGTTTAAATGTTATGTTAAATATATAATACCGATTTTCTCAACAAAATGATTTGGACCCGTGAACCAAAATACTTGACAACCAATATTAAATTCTTGACGTCATCTTGTGTGACTAATCTGCTTGTACCAGAGAGCAATTGAATACAAAGCGAACGAATTGTTTCTTCGTTCTCACTACTAAGATTTGGAATGCGTTTCCTGAGGCACTTAAGAGAGCAGGCAGTCATGGTAGTTTTAGGAGGATGCTCCTTGAGCATTTGAATGGCACTGACACATAGGAAGTTTTAATTTTTATCTTTATCTGTTTTTCTTTTATTATTTATTTATATTATTTCGAGAAAAAGAATTCAGAATTTTCGAACGCTCGCAAAAATTTCAATTTCGCATCAACAAAATTTCAAAAAATCTTCTCCATTTGGATTTTTTGAAAAATGGCATGAAAATGATATCTAAAAAACTATTTTTGCCTTACAACGCCGCCTAGAGTTATAGATCTAAAAATAAGTATCTTTCATTATGCACTACACCATGGTCCAACTGGAATTTCAATAGAGCCAAAGGCACTTTTAAACATCTTATCCCTTTGTCGATTTTTTGGGTGAATCCTTAATTATGAAGGCCAGTGTATGTATGTAAAACAAAGCTCGAAGAGAACAAAATACTGAATCTAGCGATTACCGGTACTACAGAAAATTCTAAAAAAAAAAAAAAAATATGATATCATTAAAGCGTAATGAGTTAATTTCATTACTTCAAAATTTTGAACAGCATCACAGTATGAATGAGAGATCAAGCGGGCACCGGTTTGAAGAAGTGTCAATAAAAGGAAAGTTTTACTGGCAGAATTGAATGTGGCCCTTCAGCCAGCCATCTGTTGGTGTAAGTTTTGCGCTCCGGGCATGATCTCGGTGGAAGATTTTAGCACCAATAAAGTGTCGCAACACGGTAAACCTTTCAAAACTGTCCTGACTAATAAAAATTTATTTGGGGGTAGTCTACACTCCTGAAAAAAAAAAAGGTTCGCACTCATTAAAAATAACGACCTAATTGCTTCGTTGGCGTGAGGACAGGTAAAATGCGATATAAAGGTAATAAAAGTGGTGGAATATATTCTTAATATGTGCATTACCATAGATCATTTCAATTAGAGTATTGAAAGGGTTAAAAAGTGTTAAGATAGCTGAAGCGAGTTAAGTGCAGCGAATTGAAACGGCGAGACAACGAAGAATGTCTGTTGAAATAAAATCAAAAATTCTAACGTTCAAAGGTTTATTGTGGTTAAATAGACAAACAGCATCTGAAATAGGATTCAGTGAATGTGCTGGGTGTAAATTTTTGAAAAATTATGGTAAATCTGGAAGTTGTGAGAAGCAAGGCTCTGGGCCGAAAAAAAAGATTACGCCTCGGCAGGACTACTTATTGAAGCAGTTAACCATGAGAAATCGATTTGCTTCTTCCGCAACTTTACGGGCACAACTTGAGGAAGCAACAGGGCTAGAAATATCCGATCGCCTTGTACGGTATCAACTAAAAGTTATGGAACTTGTATCCCGTCGACCAGCGAAAAAGAAGTTACTACCGGCAAGAATGAAGCGCAAACGCTACGAATGGACTCAAGAAAGAAGAACTTAGACGGATTCCGATTGGGGAAAAGTCATATTCTCCGACGAGTCCAAATTAAACTTGATTGGGTCAGATGGAGCTGCAAGAGTTCACCGTCGAAAAGGTGAACGTTATAGCGATGAATGCATCATATCAACCGCAAAACATTCACCCTTCATAATGGTTTGGTGATGCATTACTTCGATTGGTGTTGGTCCGTTAATAATCCTGGAGAGGTCTGTGAACGCAAAGAAGTAGAAAAAGATAATATTGCATAATGCTGTTCCTGCTCTAGAGGAGCTGAGTGAAATAATCCTGTTTTTCAAAACGACTTAGCTCCTTTCCATCGAGCTAGATCTGTGAGTATTTACGAAAAGATCATATAAAACTTCATTCTCTAATTCATTATTGGTGTCTTTTCTATCGTAGATTGAAGTCTACAAAGAGGAATTGGGAATAAATTCGTTGTCTTGCACTGCAAACAGCCCGGATCTCAATCCCATAGAGAATGTTTGGGCTACTTTCGGACAAAGAGATGCCCAAAACAGACTTCAATCATTGGCTGATCTCAAAAAAATTGTCGAGGAGAATTGGTACAATGATAGTACCTTAGAATATGAGAAAACATTGTACTCATCAATGAACAGTAGGGTTGACGAGGTAATAAGAAATAAAAGTGGTGCATCCTATATCGCTATTAAAAGCAATAAAATGTTACAGAAAAAAAAAATATGTTTTATTACTTTTCAGAGGACTCGTATAAGGATATAATTTAGTCACCTATAATACCAAAACACCGAAATTTTCATGAAATTTCTTTAATTTTGGAACATATTCAGTTCACAACTATTAACGAAAAATTGCAAAATATCTCTTTAATGCTTTCATATGTTGAAGTGTTCTCTAAAAGCCCTTACAGATAAATTATATTACTTGTTACCAGTGGCGTGGGGTCCATATAACACGATTCCTACCGGCTTCCCTTTTGGGAACTCATCCTATTCCCGTAAATTTAAAACTTGTTCTATGCCAGTAAAATTCCTGGAAAGCGCTCCCAAAATTCACCTCGTAAAGAAAACACGGCAAAACAAGTGTTACAACCAAAAACAACCATAATCTGTTGTTGCACTACGATGGAACCTTCCCTCGCACCGTAGCAGGTTCTATCAAGGGGTTGCATCGGGTATGAAGCGCTCGCTCGCTGCTTCTGTAAGCCGGTCATTTTACGGCTTACTCAAGCCCACACTTTTCTCCACGAGTAACAAAGAAATCGTGTGTGATATCCTTTGCTCACTAAAAGCAAATCCTATAAGAAAATAACACGATAGAAACCGGCTTCTCGGCTGTTTTAGAAAATAACACGATAGAAACCGGCTTCTCGGCTGTTTTTGTTTTGCACAAGTTGAAACTCGGGTCACTTCGGCGGGTGGTTGTTTATTTCTTAGAGTGTCAGCTGATTCGTGTCTTCTCTATGATCGGGTGTGAGTGTAGTGGTGCTCTCTTATAACACGGTAGAAAGCGGCTTCTCGGGTGAGTGGGGTTGGTTGGGGTGGGTTTGGTTTTCATAAACAATATTCAGCTGACTGTAAATCTCTTTGATACTGAAGGGGCTGTGAATTGTAGGAGTGCATGCTCCCTTATTTCACAAGAACACGGCAGAAGTCGTCTTCTCGGAAGGGAGGGGTGTTGTGGTTTTGTTTATTATATTTTAATAAAAAAATTTTTAACTTGTGTCTCTTTTTGCCTTGGTGCTCAACGGATTGTGACTTATGAGTGTGGTGTGGTGCTATTTTATTACCTCTCGATAACACGATAGAATCCGGCTTCTAGGGTTTTTTCGTTAGATTCGGCTATTCGGATGACGATTATTTATTTGTTTCAATTTGTCAGTTGAAGGATTTGTCCCGTCTATCGTGCATGTTTGATTTGAAGTGAAGTGTAATTGTACTTGAATATATAGAATTTAATTGTGAAAACCTGGTGAGAATTTTGTAAGGTCTAGGTGGTCTGTTATAGGACATTTTAGTAGCTTTTTATTTATATCTTGTTCTCAGTCTTTAATTTTTGTTGGAAATGGCGTTACTTAGTGTTGAATGCTGCTTAACGGATTTTTTATTAGAACAGGCAAATGAATTTAATAGATTATCTTTTCAGCAAAAAAGCAGAGTTATCGAATTAGGTCGCGCTAAACCGTCGATGAAAATAGATTACAAGCGTAAGGGCGGGTTTTTCAAACATTTTAATAAGTCGATTTATGAAAAATCATACTTATTTAAGAAATTCTCAAACCGAAGAAAGGCTCTCAAATTTAGCACTCTTATCGATAGAGAAACACCTTCTTTTACAAATTAGAAATCAGTCTAATTTTTACAATGATGTTTTGGCCGAATTTATAAAAAAAAATCGTAGATTAGTTTTGGAGTATAAGTAAGATTAATTATATTTCATATCAATTTTTCACAGTTTTTGTTAACCGCTTTAGTTTGATTGCACGATACACGCGACTAACGGGTTTTTTTCAAAGCCACTTATAGTATTCTTGAAGTTCATTGTATATATGTCCATATTTATTCATAATATTCATATAGCACTTAACTTCCAATGACTTTAAGTATGATAGAAGTGGCCGACTAAATTCGACAAGAATACACGCAGTCACTGTTGAACACATTTTGTAATATCTGACTTCATTTGGTAAGTTTTTTTCCGCTATTAAGTTTCTGATTTTTGCACCGGCTTACCTTCTCAAAAATTTCACCCCACGCCACTGCTTGTTACTATATTTACTAAATGTGCTAGAACCAACTTTTGATATTTTATACTGCAGAAAAAGAAATAAACTGCAAAGTAGCGATTTTCCGGTACTGCGAACTTTTTTTTTCTCCAAGAGTGTACATCCACCTAACTACCTATTACCACTGCAAAAACAGCCATGATCGGGGGAACACGGGAAGAGTGGCTAAAGTAATTTATTTACCTTCGCACATTTTGCCGGTATAGCCAGGACGACAAGCACAGTAGAACGAGTCCTCGCTGGTCCAGCAGGTACCTCCATTTGCGCATGGATTAACGTTGCATAGCTGAAAAGAATAAATCATAACATTAGTTCGTTTAAGAAGGGGAATCGCCCGGGGCGAAGGGTTAGCCGTCGGCAACGTTATAAATTAATTAATGCAGCGGTGGCACATGTTTAGTTAGTGATTCGAGTCCAAAGCCCACAGACTCATTTCGCAAGGCAAAAAATGTAGCTCTGAATGAGTCACTACTTTCCGCGGTAATAATTTTATCCTTTTCGTGATTCCTTTCCCAAGGAGCTGTTTACCTGAGAGGCCTGAATAATACGGTTGAAAACCAATACCTATGGTGTCATACCGGTTAATTCCGATGAATGTGTTGCCCGATCCAAATCTCCAAATAAAAATTATAATGCTATTATCTACTTGCAAAAAGCTTAGTTTTAAGTGTATAACTGGGGAATTGCGTTCGAAGCTCTTGATCAGCACTTAAAACTCGCTCTACTGACTAACAATAATCCCACATGAAGTCAAAATATGTCGGTTGCTTCAACTTTTTCCCGCTGCTGTTGAATTAATTTTATGTTATTAAAATAAACGGGCTGGTGCCAAAGTTGCAATTTCAGAATATTCCATGTGCCTCCAATGCAATGGCCCTAATATATTCGCGGGAACTCAACTGTTATGTAGTTAATTCGTATTAAACTATGACACATAGAAATCAAACATAAACTTAAGGAACAAAGGCCTCGGTAACAAATAATGTGTGATGCAAGTTCAAGTTCACACCTAAAAGCGAGAAGCCTTTGCAACGCAAGCTCAAGACAATAAACAAAAGGTCTAGGACGCGCTGAACAATCAGTGAAAAAAGTAAGAAAAATGGATGGACCTCAATATAAAGAGTTTTTACTTGATTTTACTGTAACTTATTCTCTGAAAAATTATTAATTTTAACATTCACAAATATTTTCCAGTTTTTAACAATTCACTTAAAATTCCTGCACCACAAGGAAGTATACAAGTGGATTCTTAAAACCAACAAGGGTCATTCAATCCCACTAATTCACCTCCTTATCTCCTAATCCAATTTTAATTCGTCGAAAAGTCCACACAAAAATCCAAGAAAGCCCAAAGGAAAATGCCGAGTCGATGTCCAATTCCAAATTCTAAATACCCAATGCGTATTATACTTATCCAAAATAAAAAAATCGAAGAGAATGAAATTTTAAGTCCGCGCTGACTTATATAGCTAGGTTCTTTACAACTTCCAAATGGTCAGTACATAAATGATGATCCTGCCATCGCAGCACATCTACTGGAAACCCATTTCCCAAGCTGTGAAATCACTGAGAGTAATGAGCAATATATTCCAAGTGATTCTGACTGGAATACCGCAAACTCAGTGATCCATCGAGATCTTCTCAGATGGGCGATATTTTCGTTTCAGCCATTCAAAAGCCTTGGCAGAGACGGAATCTCTCCTCATCATGCTACAAGAAGCGATACTTCTAATTTTAGACCCCTGAACCAGGATACTAAAATTAATCTTGGCTTTCGGCTACGTTCCAAAGAGCTGGAGAATAGCCAAGGTGATTTTCATTCCGAAACCTGGCAAGGCAAGTTACAATTTAGCGAAGTCTTTTCGCCCTATTACACTAACAAGCTTTCTAATGAAGACATTGGAAAAGTTGCTGGACGAGTTCATCAGAAACATTTGAAGGAGTCCCCGCTGCATGTAGAACAACATGCATATCAAAAGGGGAAATCCACGGACTCCGCCCTTCATCACACTGTAGCATTCATAGAAAAGGGTATAAATGCAAAAAACTTCGCCCTCGGGATCTTTATCGATATCGAGGGCGCTTTTGATAACACCAGCTTCAACTCCATGGCATTGGCTATGCAGAAGCATAAAATAAATCAAACTATAATAAGGTGGATAAACAGTATGCTGCAAGGCAGAATTATATCGACTAAGATTGGTAACCACGACCCACGAGGCCATACGTAGGGCCGGTAGGGGCTGCCCACTACTATGGTGCATGGTTGTTGATGACCTCATAAATACACTGAACTGCAGAGGCTTCTTTGGAATCGCCTATGCAGACGATATTGTGATATTATCAAGAGGTAACTATCTAAACACAATCTGTGACATTGAACAACAAGCTCTCCTGCTAACGGAAAAATGGTGTAAGGACAGACATCTGCCTGTCAACGCGGATAAAACCTCCGCAATAATTTTCACCAAAAGGCGTAAGCTTGAAGGTATTAAATCTCTTCGCATTTTCGGCAAAGAGATTAAGTTTACCAAGGGTGTGAAATATTTAGGGATCACGCTCGACGACAAACTAAACTGGAAATTGCACTTGGAAAACAAAGTACAAAACGCCACTTCAGCTTTCTGGCAGTGCAGAAGAGCTTTCGGTTCCACCTGGGGATTAAGTCCAAAATGTCTTCACTGGATCTACACAGCAGTAATAAGAGCCAGTCTTTGCTACGGCGCGGTAGTCTGGTGGCGTAAGACAAATTTAGGCACATTCGGAAAACTTTTAGCTAAAATCCAAAGAATGGCCTGCCTTGCAATCACGGGAGCTATGAGAACCACTCCAACTGCCACCATGGAGCTGGCATTATCTCTCGTTCCGCTTGATATCTTCGCAGAGAAAGAAGCTATGAAAACTACCTACCGTCTGAAGTTAAACAACTTGTGGCAAATTAATACTCAGCAGGTAGGGCATCTAAAAATCTGGGAAAAGATGATTAACTTGGACAAAACTGTTCTCATGATCTCAGATCACACAACTCCTCAAATCTGTCCAAGCAGGAGTTATGTAGTACACTTCCCTTCTAGAACAGAATGGGAAGAAAATTATCTCTGGAACAATACATCAGAGAGTAGCTCCGTGTGGTTTACGGATGGCTCTCTGGCGGGTGGACACGCCGGTGTTGGAGTGTATGGACAAACGGAGAGCCTGTACATCTCCCTACCAGTTGGCAGTTTTTCCACTATTTTCCAGATAGAAATTCTAGGCATAAACACATGTGCCACTACAATACGAGAGATGAACATCAGTGGGAAGAACATATTTATCTTCTCTGATAGTTAAGCAGTTTTAAAGGCTCTAGATTCGGATGTGATATCCTCGAAACTATTAGGTGAATGCAGAAAATCGCTTGAATCAATCGCCGAAATAAACAAGGTGGCGATCATATGGGTCCCTGGTCACAGAAACATCGAGGGTAACGATATTGCTGACTCATTGGCCAGGAAGGGCTCCAATACCCCATTGACAGGCCCCGAGCCATGTGCAGGCCTAGCAACATCCTTTATTACACACATCTTCGATGAGTGGGCCCTAAACGAGCACAATGAACGATGGTATGCTAGGGTGGACTGCAGGCAGTCTAAGACTATTTTGAAAAAAGCCGATCAAGGCTTAACTAAATGGTTGGTGAGCTGCAATAGAAGAAGCATCAGCTTGGCAATCAGTGTCATTACGGGACACTGCAAGCAACAAACATCTTCACACTTTGCGGTTTGTTGACTCGCCATTTTGTAAATGCGAGCTGGTGGAGGAAACCATGGACCACTTCCTGAGATCCTGCCCCCTCTACTTCAGAGCGAGAGCCGATACACTCGGAGCACTTATACAGGGTCCGCCATCTAACGTTTTTTTTTCAACTAGTGCTTATTTCGTGGATGGCAACACTTAGCTCATGTCTGATTTGACAGATAATTAGTTTTATCCTTCCGCTGAACGAATATGGTTGTGTATACGCTTGAACAACGCTGGGAAATATTGCGACATTACTTTGAAAATCATGGTAATGTTGCAGAATGTGTGCGAAAATTGCGTACGGATTTTGGAAGAAAAGAAGCACCGTCAGCTCCATATGTTCGTTACCTTGTGAAAAAAGTGAAAGAAACTGGCATCTTCATCGATAAACCAACGCGTGAAAAGCCAAAAACAGTGCGTACACCCGAGAATATTGCTGCTGTGTCCGAAAGTGTGCGTGAAACGCCATCAACATCAGTTCACCGTCGTTCTCAACAATTGGACATTTCGCAGACATCATTGAGACGAATTTTGCGTAAAGACCTTGGTATGACGCCGTACAAAGTCCAATTGGTTCAGGAGTTGAAGCCAACTGACCATCCAATGCGTTTTCGCTTCGCTAAGTGGGCCTGCGATCGACTTGCAGAAGATGCGGATTTTGCCAAAAAAATCATCTTTTCAGATGAAGCTCATTTCGATCTTGGCGGGTATGTAAACAAGCAGAATTGTCGCATTTGGGGCACAGAAAACCCGCACGCATTCATTCAAAAGCCGATGCACCCAAAACGAGTCACTGTTTGGTGCGGATTTTGGTCCAGAGGCATAATTGGGCCATTTTTCTTCGAAAATGAGCAAGGAGTGGCCGTTACAGGCAATGGCGATCGTTATCGGGCCATGTTGAACGAATTTTTGTTCACAGAAATTGAAGAGCAGGATATTGGCAACATTTGGTTTCAACAGAACGGCGCTACGTGCCACACAGCCGACGCTACACTTGATGTTTTGCGCCCTGTTTTTGAAAATCGCATTATCAGCCGCAGAGCTGATGTCGTTTGGCCACCTCGGAGCTGCGATTTGACACCGTTAGACTATTATTTGTGGGGTGCCGTCAAAGATAAGTGTTACGCCGACAAGCCAGAGACAATTGACGCTTTAGAGGACAATATTCGTGAAGCCATTGGTGAAATACAGCTGCACACAATCGATAATGTACTTAAAAATTGGACCGATCGTGTAGGCTACTGCATGGCCAGCCGAGGCAGCCATTTGAATGAAATTATTTTCCATCATTAACCGGAAGGATTGTGATTTGAAATAAAAAAAGAAATTTGAAAAAATATTCAGTAGTTTTTTTTTTTATAGCATTTTCAAAAAAAAAAGTTATTTGGCGGACCCTGTAGTAGCCACGTCAGAGCTACACAATCTTACGTTATCCAAAATAATGAGCTTTGTTAGACGAACCAAACGACTAACGGCTCTTGAAGGGTAACAAGATTAAATCAGATGGCGTTCTTCTCCTGAGGTATGTACAATGGACCACATGGTCTAAGTGCTGGGTATCATCGCCCGCCTCCTGAAATCTACATCTACATCTATATAGCGCAACTTTCCCGTAAATATATGTCCTGCCAGCTAGGCTATTTTTTAATGTTTAAGTGGAAACTAAATTCTGTTTGTTCCACATGTTGGCTGGGTTCTCATATTAAATATATTAAAAATATTTCATATAAATGAGGCATTCTTTGTGAACGGACCACCCCTGCTGTCCAAAAATGGTGAGCTCCATTTAAGGTCTCCCAAGGCTCAAAAGAAAGTTTTTGGTTTCTACTTTCGAATGCACACTGGCTTTCGAAGAATCCGCCCATACGGAGCCCAATATGGCGGCTAAAACCACATGACCTCCATTACTTTTACTACTTATGAGGCTATAAAATGGGTCGCATCATTCCGATTGAGGTCTACAAAGGCCCAAATGAAAGCTTTTGACTTCTGCTTTCAAAAGCTGTATCGCAAATTTTTTTTTGGATTGCTTAAAATCCAATATGGCCGCTAAAACCACTTGATCTTTGTAATTTTACCACTTAAAAGAGTACAAAATAGCTCGCAGCATTCCGATTGAGGTCTACAATGGCTTAAATGAAAGCTATTTTTGCAATTCCTTTTTCTTTGAATGGGGTATTTCTCGAAGGTGGTCCCATAAACTCAAATTACTGTGGGTTTATAAAATTGCTTTGGCTGCACCTATTCTAAAAATGGTTGATTTGATAAATATTTAAGTAACAATAATTTTGTAAATTGTCCTTCAATGCTCTTTTCTTTAAAGTAATAAAACATATTATTTTTAACTTTTTAGTTCCAGTTTTTTAGTATTTAGTTTGTACATACAGGCAAAGTTATGAAGTCGGTTTTTATTTTCTATTTTTTTATGTTTTCTTTAAACTTTGCAATTTTCAGGGAAGGGAAGTAAGAAGTTTGTTAACATTTTTAATACCTCCTCTCCCTCTCCCCTTCCCCCATCTATCCTGCCCACCCTTCGATTTTCACTTTTTCAATAATCATTAACAACAGATCAAAAAATTATTCAAATTGTTAAAGATAAAAAACTATGCTTAGTTATGTAGATATATTGTTGTTCAGGATGACGAATAGCATAATATACTAAAATTTCAAGCTCATCGGAGCTGGGTACCCTCAGCGACACAATTACCTGGAGTAATTTACTAACTAAACTGGTTGTAACGGGCGAGAGGATTTAATAAGCACTTTACCCAAATGTCAAATGCGGAACCTATATTAGTATATAAAAATGAACCCCAGTTTCCGTTGGTCACGCCATAACTTGAAAACGACTTTACCGATTTCATTAATTTTTCTTGTTTAAGTTTTCTAATACTTTGTAGAAGGTTCTTGCGGAAGTTAAGACAATTGCGCAGAAAATTTGATAATTTCAGAAAACTTAAAGACTATTTTAACTTCGCGAATTTGACAGTTCGCGCGTTCTCGATTTGAACGGATTTTAATGAAAACTAGTCTATTAATATTAGGGTGTTTTTTTTTTCGTGACTATTTTGTTTTTCAGTCCCACCTCGAAGTTTTGTGGCAAATACCTAAACAAAAATTCCCTGAAAATTGGAGCCCTTAATATTAATATTAACCCTTATGTGAGTGACGAGGTACCCGGGTACCTTTTGCATTTTCAATTAAAAAAAAAAATATGTTTTACGCATTATAGATAGCTGTGGCTTCGTGAGAGCTCTTGACTTTTTGTAAACCATATTTTTTTTATGTTTTGACCACGTCAGCCCATTCACACTATGTTGAGGAGGCTTAAAAATTTTTTGCACCCATGATAGAGTGATAAGGTACCCGGGTACCTCTTTATTTTTTGTATGACATTGCAAAAAATGAAATAATAAATATTTATCAAAATGTTTTATTTAGTTTATATAAAAAAAAAATGCAATTTTTTTATTTATACAGAATTAGAAAAACTCTCAGAGCAGCTGTTACATGTTAGACGAGTTACTGAATGTTCATCACAAACTGGTTTTCCGCAGTTAGTGCAAGCTTTTCGTGTTTTTCTTTGCTTGCGTTTGAGTTCTCTGCATATGAAGCAGCTTCCAACAATTGCAATACGGCCTGTAGAATCCCGTCTAGTCTGATTTGTAGAAGTTATGGATCCAGAAGGAATCGAATGTAGTTCTTGGCCAAGCACATCCTGCATTGCAGATCTAACATGTAGTTTTGAAATCACTATGGAATTTTTGGATCTTTGTTCTATATTTTCACGGCACAATTGTAGACTTAAGGATTTCAAAAACTTTCTGCGTTTGTCACTTGAGACGAATTGTGGATTATTCTCCATGTAAATTACATACGCTGCCAAAGCTGCAATATCAATGATATTGTAAAAAAGTGCTAAAGGCCACCGATTCGTCCTGCGTTTTACGGTATATTCTCCTAATAGCTTATCCATAGTATCCACTCCACTTTTGGTTTTATTATAATATAAAATTATTTCTGGCTTAGCAGTTTCCTTATTACTTTCAATAACTGATGACATGTGCATCGATGACAACATTATTACTGCTTTATTCTTTTTAGGAACGTAAGAGCACACACTTGCTACTTTACTAAAGGCAAAGTTCGAAGTATAAATCGCCCTGTTCTTGTGTGCTTGCATGTTTGTAGGAAGAAACCGTTTATTTTTTCTCACCGTTCCAACTAGTGTCATGTTCCACAAATTCAAGGAATGAGCCAGTTGAAGAGACGTAAAAAAGTTATCTGTTGTTACATTCAGTCCAGAATTTTTGTATTTAGATACGAGATCTAATACAGTGCATTCTCCGACATTTGTTTGACGACTACCATCACTTGGTTTTCCAGTATATATTTGTCCATTTAGGGGGTAGGAATTATTTGCATCACAAGCCCAGAATATTTTTATGCCATATTTTTCAGGTTTCGATGGCATGTACTGAGTAAAGCGAGTCCGCCCACGGTACCCATATAGCTGTTCGTCAACGGTAATACATTCGCGTGGCTTGTAATTTTTATTCAGATTTGAAATGAACATTGTCCAAATATCTCGAATAGCGGCTGCTTTATCAACTGACAAACGCTCAGGACGTGTAACATCATTATCAAACCTTATGAAGCGTAACAACAATTTGAATCTATCATGGGACATTGCAGCTCGAAATAGTGGTAAGTGATCAGGTTTCCACAATTCAGTCAAATGCTCTCTATTAGATCTATGTACTCCACTACAAATTAGAATGCCAAAAAATGCATTCAATTCTTGTTCTGTAAATGGTTTGAATGTTTTTTCTTTCGGTCGCTTGCTGATATCAGGGTAATTTTCCATCAGTTTATTATTGTATGCTTCAGTAATCTTAGTCCCTTTTCGATTAGTTTCCCGCAAAATTATGTCGCACATTTCATTGGACAAGATATTTTTGAATATTTCCATTGGATTGTAAAGTTTAGTGAAAGATGCAGCTCCGCCCCGTTGTCGAATGATGTTTCGACGATTAGTTTGTGTACTTGGAAATGGATTAAGCTGCCACTGAGTTCCATCTTTTGCAATCATAACGTTTTCAGATAATTCCCCTTCAAAGCTATCATCTGAATCGTAATAGTCACTCTCGATTTCGACTTCGGCTTCTGGCTCAACATCAGAAACTTCCGATCTGCTCTCGTCAACCAAAGGAATATAATCGTTTTCATTATCAGAAGCAACAAAATCATCTTCATCACTAGAAGACTCTGCTAGCATCGCCGCTAATTCTGTCGAATTATATCGCCTAACGCGTGGTTTTTGTTTAGAAGTACTCGCTCCAATATTCATAATGAAATAATTATAAACTAACAACTGAATTCGTAGAAGAAAAACAAACGTATACGGTCAAGTGTCAAGAACAAGCACGATGCGTGGAATGAGTGTTTCTTGTGCACCGATAACCGCGTACCCCACTCAATCCCTCGCCTACTTTGTTTGCCCGCTTAGCTTCATTCAAATAATAATAATCAAAGTAAGTGTAATGTAAAAACAGAACTTGACTGTTTACATTACGTATAAAATGTATGAAGGTACCCGGGTACTTCGTCACTCTGATGAAGTTTTTTTTTTGTCACTTACATAAGGGTTAAGTACTAGACCAAGGCGTATAAAGATTTCCCATATAAAATACACGTAAACTTTGATTCTTTTTCTTCAAAACTCTACAGCTCAGAGGTATTTTATAGTATAATCTTGGTCAATGGTAGGATTTCTTCAGAACTGAATGCTCTACAAAAGTTTCCATTACGGTGTAACCCTAACTCCCACCAACGAGGTAGTATGGGTCACTAACCCCAATTTTTCCATGAAATTCTCGCTTTTTGCCCCTATCTCGTAAACAACAAGAGGTACAGAAAAAGTGAATATGACAAACTTGTAGCAAATTCAATTTCCTACAAAAAAGTTCTGAACACCAAATTGCTAACATCGATATTTCTTGAGATATTGGGCTTTGAAGTTGAGGTAGCGTTTATACAATTTAGCTCAATAATCCATGAAACTTCCACACTACCTTACCACAAAATTTCGAGGTGGGATTGAAAAAAAAAAAAAGTCACGAAAAAAAAGCACCCTAATATATATATAATATATCGAAACTGTTTAGGAATGTGCAATTCAATAAAAGCAAACATGACAGCGTACGACTGCTATTACCAATTCATTGAATAGATCGCAATCGCAATGCATCGAACACAGCAATCATTTCATCGCGGACACTCTACCGATTTATACGTACGAACAATTACGGAAAAACATTCATAGGTTATCGCATTAAAACCGGCTGCCGCGGCAAGCATATCAATCATTTCTAACTCAATTTATTTTGGCGAAATTGATTTGGGATTTTGGCTACCGTACAAATACAAACGTCCATTTAAATTAAAGAGGCAAACCAAATTGAAGCATATTTTGCACTTGCGTGAATTATGTACATCCAGTAGTCCACTTTTCGCGTTCGGCAAGGATAATTGTTGCCGTAAATGTATTTATCGGCGTAGTTATGTGCACTTGGGAATAATTTGTACTCATTAAATTTAGAAGCCCAAAGATTACCGGTCCTTTGTACTGCCCGATTAAGTGCAATAGATGGGCTTGGAATTTTGTTTCATAATATCTATTGCGGCGGGCGAAACGATCCATTAATTATTTACAATGACAGCATTCTTTAGATATTAGGTGAAATTATTTGAGGTCTTACCGTTCTGGGCACTTGATTGCAGTCCGGTCCATTACGTCCGCCCGGGCATTCACAAGTGAAGTCGTCCCCATGGTCAATACACCGATGTCCTTCCGGGCACGGGCCATTTGCACAGAAGTCCACCTAAGAAAGTAGAGAGACCGTTTTATATAGGTTTTATATATTATCTCATTAGAGCCGGAAGACTCCGGCATTTAATCCCACCTTGATGTGACACTGGTTTCCCGTGTAGCCCTTCGTACATTTACATTCGTAGCTGCCGATCTGATCAATACATTCGCCCCCGTTCAGGCAGGGGTTCGATTCACATTCATTGTACTCAAAGTTGCAAAGCTCCCCGGCGAATCCTATTAAGTAAAACCGTAGAAGTATAAAATGATAAGGCCTAATATGTAGGTACGAATACGTCGGAGGATCAGCGGAATACATTAAAACAAATTGCAGCGCTCTTGCCGGGCCCACCGCTGAGTGTTTCCCTATCGGGGTACTGGTGTAAGAAGGGATTTGGGGCGATTGCTAAACACTTTAAAGGATTTGTTATCGGCACGGCCAAACTAAACGTCCTGGGAATAATCGGGCGGAAGATATTTTCCGACTTATTTACAATACAATGTAAGTTGGTGCGATTGCTAAGGCATTGGAGGTACGACGATAATTTGGATGTTCTCAGGTTTCGAAAATAATTTTATGGGTGGAAATGATAAGCGAAAAACCAACAGTCAGCACTTAGCCTTAGAAGTTTGCCTAAAATAGGTCTATGATTTTAATAAATTCTATATCTTTGGAATTCTGGGACCAAGATATATAGTACAATTTTAGATCATGGAATTCCCACTTATATAGTATATTTTCTATCCAATCGTTTTTTTATTTATTTGTGATTTAATAAAAAGAGACGTATGTATTTACATGTTCAAAATACATATGTATGTTATATGTGGGGAAAGAATAGCATTTGCTTGCAATTCCGTTTTTTGCGAAGACAATTTCTTTTATTATGAGATAACTGCAATAATGTTCGATAGTCTATACCTTTAAAAATAACATACTAAAATTTCAAGTACCTACATATCTTAAATAGTTTTTGAGTTGCAACCATCTGAAGAGCAGTCGTTCATTATATTGAGGTACTGAGAAATGTATAAACTTTAAACATTTTTGTTTGGAAACTACTTTTTCGCGCGAAATTTGATTTTTTTTTTTAAACTCTGCCATTTTTTTAAATTTAAATTTTGTTTTTCGATCGAGGTTTATGGCACGGGAAATAACTTCTAGTTTAATAAACTTTTATTTTTTATTTCACTCACTGTGAAGTTCGCTATAACTGCAGCAGTGGGCACTTTTTTTTTGGAGTCTTGGGAAATTGCGAATAACTCGCTGAATTTTCAATTTTTTGGTCCAACAATTTTATCATGTATTTACTAAATATCCATAAATATATCCTTAAAATATTAAGACATTCCATGCAGTAGTGGTCTTTAAAAGAAATTCCCAAAAATCATCTTTTTTTCAGGCGTTTTTCTCAAAACTACATTTTTTAATCCGGTAGACATGATTTCTAAAAAACTAATAAATCCAATCTTGCTGAAATTTTCCACACTTCTTCTTCTATATAGTATTGACTTGTACTTGAACGAAGGATTTTTAATTTCGTTCATTACAAGTCGTTTTACTAGTAGAAAATTATCAAAATATAAAAAAATGTTCGCAGAAATTTCAATTTTTTGTTAAAAAACATTGTCAAAAATTCAAATATAATTTTTTTCAAATGCTTTGTCCAAGTACAAGCCATATGCATCTACTAATAGAAACAAAATTTGTTTTTTGATTTCAGATAAGCCTATCTCGAAATATTCTGCTTACGGTCAAAAATCATCGATGTCTTTAATAAAATTCTCTACAGTTTTTGGGTTATTTTCTAAGCAGTGATCTTAAATGTAGCCCCATAAAAAGAAATCATATTGAGTGAGATCTGACGAGTTAGGTTGCTATTCTATTTCTTTTCCCCTAGCAAAGCGTGGGTACCCTAGGCCAATAATTCGATCGCCATAATATTTATTGATAGCTTCAAATACTTCTTGTGTGCAATGAGGTGCTGCTCCGTCTTGAATAAAATATTAACGAGATCTCTATTTTTCGCATGACGAAAGGATTTGCTCTCTAACATCCCTTTGTACGTCTCTACGGCGATGCAAAATTAAAAAAATGCAGGTAGATGCCCTTCATGCAGATCGTATATTTTTAAAAAAAAGGTTTGTATTAAATAGATTTTTTTTTTTTATAATAAAATTGACATGAGTTGAAAATGACGACTTTCCGTTATTAAGAAGTATTTACATTTTCCCGATCTCTCAGTTTGTTTAACAATAGTGATGCGTTAGTTTTCACACATCCCTATTGGATACCATGTATACATATATAGTGGCGAGCAAAAGTGATACAATGTTTCAAACTTTTTTACGTTTTTGGTTGTTTCAAAAAGATAAAACAAATTTATTGAAATTTGTATGGGCTATTTTATAACCTTATTTATGTTGATACAAATCATGGCTGCCAAATTCTGATAACCCCAACGAAATATTGAAAATATTACACGAAAAGTGCTGTTGCTGCATTGCACCAGTTTTGCACTTCTCGGAAATTAACGGTAACTCAAAAAATCTTCGCGATAGTGCTTAGAATTTGGGCATTTTTTGTCATTCCTGTTAGAGTTTCCATCAAGGCAAGAGGACGTGAAAAGGTTTTGATAGGTATACCTTGATATTAAGATAAGTTTTATCGCTATGAGAGCTATAACTGAAGAAATTAAAAATAGAATCTTATTTTTGCTAAAAGAAGGAAAATCAGTACGTCAAATTGCCAAAGAATGTTCCGTTAGTCATCCCACGGTAATTCGGATTCGAAAATCTTCCAGAATTGAGCAATCAAGCTCCAAAGGTGGAAGACCACGAAAGTTGTCAGAAAGATAGTGTAGAGAAATTGGTCGAATTTTGACTTCTAAAACCGCAAAATCACAGAAAGAAGCTGCGGCTATGGTAAAAGCAGAAGCTAGCGAGTGGACTGTACGACAGTCGTTGGTGAAAATTGGAATAAAGAAACAGAGGAAGATTAAGAAACCTGCTCTTTAAAAAAAAAACATTTCAGCGCGAAAATTCACAAAGAGTGGACAAATGAAGACTGGAAAAAAGCAATTTAAATATTTAAGCATTTATTTGACATAATTGTTCTTTTTTCCTAGGTTATTTGGACCGACGAGAGCAAATTTTGTCGTTTTGAGCAGGTGGGCACAAATGGTTCTGGAGCAAAGAAAGTACTGCGCTACAAGCAGGAAAAATATAATACAACAAACTATGAAGTTCGGGGGCGGTTCAATTATGTTATGGGGGTGTTTAACAAAAAAACGGTGTTGGACCACTAGTTAAGATCGACGGATTAATGACCAAGGAAACGTATCTGGTTTTTTTGCGACAAAATTTACCTACTGCCATTGAAAAAAGTGGACTTTCGGTCAGACGGACAATACTTCAAGACGACGATGATCCAAAACACACCGCTAAAGTAGTTAAAGCTTGGCTTGAAAAGCAAAAATTTCAAGTTTTAAAGTGGCCAGCACAAAGTCCCGACATGAACCCCATTGAACAGGTATGTGGTTACATTAAGACACATTTAACCAATTATGCTGAACCCTCCGCTAGCATAAACGAATTGTGAGAGAGAGTCAAAGAGGAGTGGGATAGTATTCCACAATAATTTGTCAATAATCTCTACAATGCCATGCCAGCAAGGATAGTTGAATTGAGAACAAATAAGGGATTGTGGATAAAATATTAAAAAAAATTAAAACATGCAAAACTGGTACCAAGGAGTCACAATGCTTGTTGCTCTATATTTCCTTTTACATTGGAATTGTCTGAGTTTGATAATATTAATTTATATTCATATAGATTAGGGAATAAAATATATCACATAACTTTCAATAATTTCTTTTACTTTCTTCGCAACAACCGAAAACGTTAAAAAATCTGAAACATTATACCACTTTTGCCCGCCACTGTACTTCATAATAAAACTAGCTTATACGGGTATGCAAAATTCTGCGCTTTTTGCATTAAAAGCACAACACAAATGTGAAACCATTGGGGGCTTTGGAAAATTTAGGATTATTTTTTATTTTACTTTTAGACTAAAATCTTCCCAACTTAAAATTGTGTGGAGGCAAAATAGAATTTTTCAGTTTATAGCGTTTGTAAAATGTGAGAAAATCAAAACTTTGAAATTTTTATATTAAATTTGTAAGAATATGTCGAGTGTAAAAATGATTTTTTGATACAGGTTTTGTTAACATCTCTTGTGTTAACAAGGCACAAAGAAGCCACTTTGATCAATTATTATAGATAGTATTAAACATGCGTTTAGACGGTTAGGTAACCGTGCAGAACTCAAATTTAATTGAAAAAATGTAGTACGTGGTTTGACTAACCCTTCCCCCATAATTGTGTAATAATTTATTGCTGCATGTGACACATTCCCTAATTAAAAATGCCTCCCATATCAAAGAACTAAATACCGAAAATTATTAATGACATTCCCTACGTACCTGCATCAATTTATGGATTAAATTTATGTTTAATAGATATTTACTTTTCTGTTTAGTGGTAATTCTGTTATGGAAATAATTAAGTTTTGGAAATTTTTAGTTTATGAAGTCGCCACTATTTGTTATTTAAATGTTAAATATATCGGGATAAAAGAGCACATTACCTGGGTGTATGAATTAAGAAATAAAAGCAAAAGATATGTATTGCATGATTAAGTAAATAATGAATGATTTTATCCACTATATGGAAGAGTTTTTGTAACATTTTTTTATTTTAATTCATATGGATATTATTCTAGTTGTTTTCCTTCCTTTAGTTTCTTCAGCCAGTTTTCTCTAACGCAACATCTCTTCCTTTTTTATTTTTGTTCGATTTCTCTTCCCTAAAAAAAAATTATAATAATAATATTAGACACAAAAATAAATAAATACCCGTCATGAACGATATACAAATTGGCGTAGAAATATCGTCAACGAAATAAGACAACAAAGAACACCAACAATGTTAACTTTGTCCATAGATTCACTTGAATATTTAAATAGGTTACCAGATTTTTCAGGCGATCCTAGAGAATTGCAAAATTTCATTGGTTTAGTAGATAAGGTAAATCCCTTGTTAGCTAGATACGATGAATTTGCATAAACTATTTTTTTAAATATAATAAAGTCAAAATTTCGTGGCAAAGCTAGAGAAGTCATAGAAATTAATAATCACGTTACAGCATGTGGACATGAAAAATTTATTAAATAACGACTTTGGAGATAGATTAAACGTAGAAGAACTATTTGATCTATTAAGAGGAATTACATTCAAGACCAATAGTAATGATTTATACAATGAAATCAAAATCATACTTAGGAGACAGCAAAATAAGAGTAGGAGACGACCACGATTCACTAGAGAGTATCCGCGAACATTAATTCAGCCCTACTACAGGGTAACAAATGGAAAGTTGCCTAAACTAATAATTCATAATTTTAAAAAATCGACAAAATTCGGTCAGGGTATAGCTATCTACATAAATATTAATAATAATATTAAAAATATTATTAATAAATGCGGTCATACGATAAAAGCAAATCATTTTTTGTTAATTCTTACCTTCTCAAAATGTTTTGGATGGCTACATTTTTACTTCCACACTTGGTATGAAGGCCGTCTATATGCTTCAGTATAGTTTTTACCTCTAGAATAAAAGCATTCGATTTTTCTCCGTTTGTAAGGATACTCATTTTAAAGTACACGTATTTCTCTTTATGACATCTCAACAGAAAATGACAACACTTTAGTATATAACTACGGGGTCCCAACGTTCTGCGACATATTAGAGAGGAAAAGACATAGGTATACTTTAGGCAACTTTCCATTTGTCACCCAGTAGTTTATAAAAATAAACTGCCAGAGCTATTGAAATCAGTTCTCTACTGCAGCAACCCGACTTCATTATTTATTTATTTATTTATTTCGCTTAATACAAGCTACAAAAACAAACAATAAACTTAAAACTACAGAACATAAACTACGGAACTTAAACTAAAGCTAAAACAAGAAGGAAGAAAAAGGGGGTAAAGACGGTGTAGAAGGGTTTACAATGAAGGTGGGTGGGGTGAGTAGAGGGCACGTTTGAGGGAAACTTTATCTAGATGGAAGTCGAAGACAGCCGTATTGTTTGCCTTACGAAGCATTCTGGTGAAGGGCTCAAAATGACCATAATTGGTCCGATGACTTTCGAGGCGGAAGGTTGGAAAAGATCTGATATTTCTAGGGTTGGTGTTGAGGGAAATACTGTGTAGGAACTCAGGACAATCAATTGATCCCATTAGGACTTGATGGGCGAAGGTAATATCAGCGACATCACGACGGAGGGCAAGGGGCTGAAGGTCAATCAACTTTAGACGGTTTTCGTAGGGGGGAAGGTTGAGGTCATCTACCCAAGGAAGGTCACGTAACGCGAAGCGGATGAATCGGCGCTGAACCGATTCAATCCTGTTGATGAACGTAGATTGGGAGGGTGACCAAACCTGAGAGGCATATTCCAGTAGCGGCCTAACGAAAAAGATGTAGAGAGATTTTGTTACGTAGGGGTTAGAGAATTCCTTAGACCAACGCTTAACAAAGCCAAGAGCTGAATTGGCTCTGCTTATAATATGGTCAATGTGGGACCGGAAGTTGAGCTCGCTATCGCAGATGACACCCAAATCGTGAAGGGAGCTAACAGATGGAATAGGTTCGCCGAAGAGTGCATAGGATCTAGGGGAGAAGGAGGTACGTTTACGGGAGAAGGTGATCGATTGGCATTTGGATACGTTGAGCTCTAGAAAGTTGTTGGAGCACCATGTGGTAAAATTATCCAAGTCATTTTGAAGGAGTGTAGAGTCAGATACATTGGTAATTTGTTTAAAGATTTTCATGTCGTCGGCATAAATTAAGATTTCGGAGTGGTTAATAACATTCACTACATCATTTATAGACAGTATGAAAATTAATGGGCCAAGGTGACTGCCCTGTGGGACGCCGGAACGGGATATGAAGGGGTTAGAAATTGCAGAGTCAAAACGAACCATGTATTGGCGGTCAGTAAGATAGGAATTAGTCCACGAAATAAATCTTGGAGGGAAACCGAGGTAATGTAGTTTAAGACTGATGATATGATGAGAAATTTTGTCGAAAGCTTTGCTAAAATCGGTGGCAATAACATCAACATCAGCGCCGTTTTCCATCGCTTGCAAAGTACGAGAAACAAAGACAGCTAAGTTAGTAGTCGTGGACTTGCCTTTTAGGAAACCATGTTGAACTGAGGACAAGATGGATTTACAGTGGAATGACATGGAGTCATAGATGATGCTTTCGAAGAGTTTAGGGATGCAAGATAATTTAGCTATTGGGCGGTAATTAGTTATATCACTTTTACAACCTTTTTTGTGAATTGGGGTTATAAAAGAGTCTTTCCAAAGAATGGGAAAGATACCCTCAGAAAGAGATTGAAGGAAAAGATCGGTAAGTGGCTGAATTAAGGAGACGGCACATTTCTTTAATACAATGGCAGGAATCCCATCAGGGCCAGGGTCATAGTCATCCTTGAGGGCACTTATTTTGGACGCAACGAGAGAAGGATCGATATCAATGGAGACAAGGGAGGTTTGAGGGGAGCTTTGCATGTAGGAGAAATAATTAGGGTCAGGAACGGAGTTGATGTCGCTGAAAGATTGACTGAAGTAGTCAGCGAAGAGGTTGGCAATGACTGTAGGGTTGGAAGAGGAAGAGTCGTTGAGTTTGAGGACTGAAGGATACCCGTTGGACTTTCTTTTTACATTAATGAAATTATAGAATTGTTTGGGGTCCGAGACTAGCTTGGCCTGCATAGAATCGAGATAGTCTTTGTAGAGGGATTCACAGCGCAAAGAGAAGCGAGAGGAGATGGTGAGATAAGAAGAGTAATCAGAGTTGGACCTAGAAACGAGGTAGGAATGCCATAATTTGTTTCTTTTATTACGTAGGGAGCGGAGATCTTTATCGTACCATGGTGGGGATGAGGAGCGTTTTTTTAATGGTTCAAAGGGGACGCATTGGGCTAGGCAAGTAAATAGTACACTGTAAAGGAGAGTGACCCTATTGTTTATGGGAAGCTGGGAATCACTCAAAGTTGAGAGGGTGTTAGAGCTATTTAGGAGGTGGTTTAGCTTAATGAAGTCCGCTTTATGAAAGTTGTAGTGGAACGTAG
This sequence comes from Dysmachus trigonus, assembly GCA_949715965.1. NCBI lineage: Eukaryota > Metazoa > Arthropoda > Insecta > Diptera > Asilidae > Dysmachus > Dysmachus trigonus. The sequence goes on from OX454321.1 coordinate 48,901,656, forward strand.
GCTGAGAGTTAGTATGATTGCTGGGAGAATTAAGGAAGAAAGTAAGAAAGAGCGGCGGATGGTGTAGGTCAAGAGTAGAAAGAAGGTGGTTACTTTCAATAACGGATGAATCTAAAGGGTTCGAAGAGAAGATTAGATCAAGCTGCCTACCGAGGTGGTTTTTCACGCCACTGATTTGGCATAAACCGGAATCAGAGAGGTGGTCAATAAAAAGAGATTCAGTTGCAGATGAAACATTAGAAGGGGAATAGAAAGTGTCATCATCGGAGAGAGACCATACAAGCTTGGGAAGGTTGAAATCACCCAGAACTAAGATGTCGTCAAGGGGATTAGCAAGAGTAGATAAGGCATCGATTGCGTCAATTACATGCTTGTAAGCTTCAAGAGGTTGCGCGGGACGAATGTAGCAGCATAGAACGAAAAGAGCGCGGCGGTTAAGGGATATTTTGACCGAGACTGATTCGAATAGAGTGGAACTAGAGGAAATGGTTTGAGAAGAACCAAAACGATTGTGCACCGCGAGAAGAACGCCGCGACCAGATGGACCAGAATCATTTAAACCACCGTCGGCGCGGAAGACAGAGAAATCAGACGAGAATAATTCGTTATTATTGATACCGGGGATTAAGTTCGTTTCTGTAAGAGCAAAGATATCATAAGGAAGAGACTGAGACTGAAGAAAGACATGCTGGGTTTTAGAGCGAAGACCTCTAACATTTTGGTAGTAAACACTGATGCAACTTAACGAGTGATTATTGTAGGGCAAAGGAGAGGATGGGCCGGGGAAGGGGTTGAAAGGTCTGTTAGGAACAAAAGTAGTTTTTCGAGTCAGTACGCGATTTTTGAAGATGGGAGATTCGCTTAGAATGGACGTAAGAAGCAAAAGCTGAAAGGTCTTCGGAAACTTTCTCGGGAGGAACATTAAAAGCAGCATGGTATTTTAGGTAGAGCTGACGCAGCACCGTAGGGTCTGTCGGAAGGCCTTCTTGATGTATGGAGGTCATCAAATAAGTTTTGGTTTTCCCGTCAATACAGATGTAATCAGCCTTATCATGAAGGTAAGCCAGATAAAGACGAACATTTTCATAAATCCTATGTTCACGTAGACGGGAAAGCAGATAACGGCTGTCTCGAGAATCGGCAGATTGCATGGTCAGTTTAACAACCGGAGGAAGAAGAGGATCTATGAAGGAAGGTTTGTTGGAAATTACAGGAGAGGAAGGTGAGGAGGGAGTGATAAGAGAGGGACCAGGGGAAGGATGCTGATCAGCAGCAGGAGGAACAGTTGAAGCAGGGACAGACGAGTTTAAGACTTGTGAGGAACTAGGAGGAGGGAGTATGTCAGCGGCAGGAGGAACAGTTGAAGCGGGGACAGATGGGTTTAAGACATGCGAGCGAATGAAGTTGGGGTATTTTATAGGGGTCGCTAGATTGAAATTAGGAAATAGGCCCGGTTTAAGCTGCCAGTTGGGAGTATTAGAAATGGGCGTGGGAGAAGTAGCGCGGTCTCGGTGACTTTGGGGCTTGATACTGGCCTTGCTTGTTGAGAGTGGTTGAGAGGGAGTTTTACTTTTGGTAACGGGCCGGGGGGAGGGGGGATTGGAGTTTGAAGAACGGTAAGAGGAAGACTTCGATTTTGTGATAGGGTTAGGTTTAGATATGCTAACATTAAACTTTACTGATTTGGCAACAAATTTCGTTATGCGGATATTACCAATTTTGATGATACTGCTAGACGGGTTACAGAAGAGCCAGGCGTATTTTGTGGGGATGTGAACCAGGAAGCTTGCAGAGTTTTTGTTAGATGAAATTTTTCTACACTGCGACGGGATGAAGACGAAGCGCTGTCTGAAGAAGTTCATCAACCAGGTTTGATCGGCGTTACGAGGCGCACCTCTTAGGAGAAACGGCTGAGACTCGTCTGGAGCGGGTTCATTCCTTTTATTTAACTTAGAGAGCCGCTGACTCCATTCCTCTTTGGTCCAGGTGGTGCCAAACATTGCCAGAGTGGGGACTGAAGGCGAGTCGAGATTGGTAACTGCAGGCGGACAAGCAGGCGATTCCTCGGGGGCAATATTAGCCGGGGCTTTTGGGGACGGTTGAACGACGACGGCACGTTGGCGAGGAGCATTCAGATTATCCGATGAATCCGGGACAGTACTAGAGAGAGGCAAGGCAGCGAGACAAGGGGCGGGGACGGAGGCCATGTCCGAAGGAGGGGAAACTCTCAAGCAGTTATGGCTCCCAGTCGAAACACGTGCGGACAGGGAACCAAAGTCAGCCGAAATCGAGTTAAGAAGCTTGGAGTTAGCTGCAACTGTTGTTGAAAAGCAACCAAGCTTGCTCGACACTTGTTTAATGCTGCTGTGTAGTTCCTCTACCCTCGGCAGAATAGACGATGGTAAGTCGGAGACCGCGAACGCAGATTGCATGTCTTCCAGAGAGCTCGACGCAACCGATAATTTGGAAGAAATCGCGTGGGATTTTTCCAAAAGCATGCCTGTATTGGACTCCGCGGACGACGCAACAAGTAGCAGCCTATCAATCTTTCCATTAATCGCAGCAAGATCATCTGATATAGATTCTAGTCCGGCCCAGTTAGAAAGAGTTGACTGAATTTTACCGGCAAGGAGAGATTGTTCTTTACTCAAGGAATCAGCGATGGTGGCCAGGGTTCTCAAGATATGACATGGCTTAATATCTGAACACTCGGAGCAGGTCGATAAAGTTGGAGCAGCTTGGGAACGGGCGCTGCGCTTCAGACATGTAACATGGAAATATTTGTTACAGATGCCATCGCACTCAATCAGTTCACCGGTAAACAAGCCGTTGCAGACCTTGCAGGTGTTCATCGTGAGTACACTCAACGAGGTGACGACACAACCAAAACACAAGAATGGGGACGTTGGGTGCAAGTGACACAGTTGATATGGAACCCGCGAACACAGCAAAGTAACGACACTGAGGCGGCGACGCAAAAGTGCGAAAAATTGCTTGCACTTGCACTTGGGTACGCGACTTGTTAAAAATGCGTCCGATCGCTTTGGCTGCTCGATTGCAACTATGATTAGAATAGGCCATGAATATTTTGCACAAAGCAGGTTAAGCATTCTATAAAAACCCCTTCAGATCTCACGATAGAGAATGAAGAAATCCCACTTCAGATAAGGGATTTTTAAGTACAAATCCTTAAAATAGTAAACAACCACAGCATGACGTATACAATAGCGATAACCGCAATACGAGACAACAATATCAAAACAGTAACCATAACTCGAATAAAAATAATAATAATCATTATACTCCATACGCCAGTGATAACTCTCGTGATTTCAGACAATATAATAATATTGGGTTGGCACGAAAGTATTGAGACACTCTAGAAAACTCTACTCATGTTGTTTTTCTAATCAATTGTTTTCGACCATATTCTAGTATGTTATAGAACATTTTAGGTGCTTCAGTCCTAGGGGTATATAAAAGCGCACGCATGATTAATTCAGTCAGTTTGAAGAAAAATGGATGAGCAACAAGTTCGAACTCTATACCGTCCTTTACGAGTATTTCTTAGGCCATAGTGCGCGAGCTGCGGCAGACAACATCAACACTCCATTTGGCTCAGATACTACAAGTCACGCAATAGTGTCTCGTTGGTTCAAACGCTTCAGTACAGGAGACCGAAGCCTCAAAAGTCAGCCTCGCTCGGGACGACCACCAGCTTTCGACAATGATGATTTGCGTCGTGAACTGCAACAGAAGCCGGATGCAAGCACTCGTGAATTAGCGACAAAAACACTGCAGCCATCACGCTATAGAACATCACCTGCACGAGCTCGGATATAGGAGAGTTTTATCCCGATGTATACCTCATGCCCTCACAGACGCCATTCGTGCTGCTCGGGTCGCCGTCTGCCAATCACTACTACTGCGACCGCGCCGGAAGGAGTTTTTGGAGGATTTGGTCACAGGGGACGAGTTGTTGGTTCTCTACGAAAACAATACGCGCCGTGCCTTCTGGCTGCCACGAAAGGAAGACCCACCAACTCAACCAAAGCAATATCAAAACCGCGGCGAAAAAGTTCAATTGTGCTGCTTTTGGGATTCTCAGAGCATGCTGTTTTATGAATTATTACATAATGAAACAGTTAATTCTAACACATATGCGGCGCAGCTCGATAAACTAGCCACAGCTATCAAAGAATTTATTCAATTCAATTCAATTTATTCCAAGTTCAAAACATTCATATCGTCGTTGCGCGTGCAATACCGCGAAAGAGCAGTTTGTAAATACCGCGTAACAGCAAAAGGCGCAAAATTGAAATATTGCGCCTACGCATTCTTAACATAGTTTCGCTCCTTATAGATCTCACAGAATTTAAATTAGCCTATAAAAAACCTCATTTTTGACATAAAAAAATTCAATTCTATATTAAAATTGATTTCAAACCCGCGTATCTGCTAATTCTAAACTACTTTTTCTGTAATTTGTTGTAACAAAACCGCGTAAGTGACTTTAAACAGAATCTAAGCAAGTTATTAAAGTGATTTTATATGGAATCTAAGCAAGTTATTAGTAAACTAACGTTATTTTCTTATAAAATAGGTCGCAAAGAAGTAGCCTTAGAGTTCAGTCCATAAAATATAGTTAAATGGCTAAGATATTTAATTTTTTCTTCCTCCTGTAAAATCGTGAAAACGCAGATACGCGGTATTTACACACTGCTCTTTCGCGGTATTGCACGCGCAACGACGATATGTATATACAATATAAAAATTCATTTTAGTGCTAGAAGATATAAACTTCATTCATCTATAATTAAAATGACGTAGCCAGCACAGCGGAAAATAAATGTGTATAGTTAATATATATTTTGGGAAAAATAATTTCTAAAACCCATTGAATTCATAATACTAACCTAATACTACTTACTAACCTTACTAACCTAATACTACTTACACTAAATCTTACAGCTAACTATTGACAAGTTGTCTAATTAATGGGTTATCTGATATTTCACAGCCTTCGAAAAACTTAGTAGCTAAGTTATTAATTCTATCATTAATTAAATCTATGTCGGCTAACCTATGTAGTTCTGAGGTGGAGAAATGCCAAGGCTGGTTAAAAATCATTTTTAAAATTTTATTTTGAACGATCTGTAATTTGTTCAGATGAGTACGAGCACACTGAAACCAAAGTGGAGCACCATAAAGCATTATAGCTCGAAATATAACTTTGAACATTATTAGCTTATTTTCAATACTTAGGGAGGAATGTCTATTAATAAATGGATACAAAGTTTTGATTAGTAAGCCAGTTTTATTAACAGTCGACATTATATGTTTAGCAAAAGTTAGTTTCTTGTCAAGGATAATTCCTAGATACTTAACTTGATCACTCCAAGTGACCACATGCCCATTTAGTATTAAGTTAGTGATGGGTAGAAAGCGGGGACTTCTCCTGCGGGTAAAAAATATAGCTTGGAATTTATTTGTATTAATTTTTATTTTCCATTTATGAAAATAATTAGCAAGAATGTCAAGCCCAATACGTAGATTTGTACAGATGTGAGTATGATTTTCATGAGAACTGTATATGGCTGTGTCATCTGCATAAATGGAAGACGAACAGTTAGGTATGGTAGGAAAATCGGCTGTATAAATATTGTAAAGAACTGGTCCTAAAACCGAACCTTGAGGTACACCTGCAGTGTTTTGACGAGGTAATGAAGGTACTGAACCTAGATGCACCCTGAAAGTTCTTTCGTTCAGAAAATCACGGGTTAATCCTATAAGCCTTGCAGGGAACTTGAATTTAATCATCTTATGTATAAGAGCATCATGCCATACCGAGTCAAATGCAGCTTGGATATCAAGAAGAACAAGACCAGTAGAGTTCTTTTGTGCAAAGTTATTTTTAACATGCTGACAGATTCTAAGCACTGGATGAGTCGTATTATGGCTGTAATGAAGTGATGAGGGTAAGCACAAAACAAGACAGGTTACTTAATAATACTTTATTAATAACACTAACTTCTAAGTACATGTGACTCGTACAATGGTTGTCCTCAGACTGACTTGTATAGAGATCTGACAAAACGGTTCTAACTTAACTGTGATTCTACTGTGATATTCAGACTGTGATAATTAGTTCATGTATCTACTGTAACATCTTCCTTTTTTTTTTTTTTTTGTTTTTTTTTAATTTTACAAAAATTAAATTCAACAATTTCAAAGAAAGTACAATTTGTAAATATTCTAAATTCTACAAATTCAAAGAAAGTACACTTTATAAATATTCTAAATTTTACAATTTCAAAGAAAGTACACTTTATAAATATTCTAAATTTTGCCAAATACTTCAACATACAACCTTACCTTAAGATCAAGTGTCATTTGATGTCGAGGTACTTGGGTATCTTTGAGGTGGTATTATTTTTCTGCCATATCTTGTAGTAGTTACTTTTTGTGTTATATTTGTATTGTCAGGAGAAGTATCATTTTCGATTTCAATTTCTTTGTTTGTTATTGTATTGTCCGGAGAACTATCATTTTCTATTTCAGTTTCTTTATTTATCCCCTTATTAGGAGTTTGTAATATATGCTGTCTGTTCCTACGATACGTATTCCCATCAGAATCGTCTTGAATATTATAAGAACGAGGCTCAGGGCATTTATTAATTATAGTACCTGGAACCCAAACAGAAGTTGGATTCTTTTTATAATAAATTTTATCGCCTTTTTTTAGTGGCTTTAATGGTTTAGCATTGTGATTGTAATATTTTTTCATTCTTTCTTGCTTGGAATTGAAGTAATTGATAATGCGCTGACTTTCAATTAATTTTGGCTTTAAATTTTCGAGATGTGTTGGCAGGTTAGTCCTCAATTTACGCGACATTAATAGTTCAGCTGGAGATGGTATACCAGATTTGGGCGTAGATCTATAGTGCAGAAGACCTATATAGGGGTCAGTTTTTGTGTCAATACACTTTCTCAAAATTTGTTTTATAGTGCCAATTGACCTTTCGGCCATGCCATTTGACCGGGGAGTATAAGGGCTAGACGTTTTGTGCTCAATATCCCAGTTCCTTGTAAATTTTAAAAATTCATTTGAATTAAAAGGCGGACCATTGTCAGTTATCATAATTACTGGGATACCATGACGTGCAAAAATTGATTTTAAATGGGTGACTACAACGTTGGCTGAATATCCAGAAGACAGTAAGGCAATTTCGACAAATGAGGAATAGTAGTCTACTACTAATAAATATGTTTGCTTACGAAATTCAAAAAGGTCGACACCGACTTTAAACCAAGGGATGGTTTCAACTTTATGTTGAAGAAGTGGTTCTTTTGTATTATTTGACCTGTATTTGATGCAACTTTCACAGCTTGATACTAGGTTCTCAATATCGTTATTTATATTTGGCCAAAATACTGCTGTTTTTGCTAAGCTTTTGCATCTTTCTATACCCATATGCCCTTCATGTATACGACTCAATATTTCACGACGCATGACTGTTGGTACCACAAGTCTTTCAGATTTAAATATTAAATCTTCTACAACTGTAATTTCATCCCGTATCTTAAAGTAGGGTCGGATTTCTGTATCAACTTCTTTTTGTGACGTTGGCCATCCTTTATAGAAATACTGTTTTAATTTTGTTAAGATAGGATCATTATTTGTAGCATTACGAATATTTTCTAACTTGAGAGGAGTTATAGACAGAGAGGAAATTAAAGTATTGCAGCACAACGTAGTTTCTTCGTCAAGTTCTGGTAAACTGAAATTAGATAAGGCTGCACGAGAAAGGGTATCTGCAACGAACATCTTTTTACCTGGTCTATAAGTTACTATTAGATCGTAAGCTGCAAGTTTTAACATAATTCTCTGAAGTAGAGATGGGACTTTATATAATGGCTTGGAAAATATTGGGACTAATGGCTTATGATCGGTTTCAACAGTTACATTCCGCCCATATATGTATTGGTGAAATTTATGACAACCGAAAGAATAGCAAAAAGTTCTTTTTGTATCTGAGCGTACCTTTGCTGTGTTTCGGTTAAGCTTGCTGAAGCATAGGCGATAGGCTTACCCTCTTGTAAGATCACAGCTCCTACAGCATTCTTAGAAGCATCTGTACTAAGTGTCACATGTTTATTAAAATCAAAATATGCTAAAGTTGGAGCTCTAGTTAAGAGGTTTTTTAAATTATTAAATTCAGATTCATGATGTTCGTTCCAATGCCAAATTACATTTTTTTTTAGCAGTTCTCTTAAATGACTGGTTTCAGCGGACAAATTTTTTATATATGACCCTAGATAATTCACCATTCCGAGATATCTTTGTAAATCTGACTGACTGATTGGACGTGGCATTTTATTTATGGCTTCAATTTTTGCCGGATCAGGGCGAACCCCTTGACTACTAAAAATGTGACCTATATAAGAGATTTCTGATACATTAAATTTAGATTTTGATCGATTAAATTTTAGACCGACCTCTCTCGCTCTTTCCAAGACCTTTACTAGAGTGGAGTCATGCTCCTCTTTGTTTCTTGCATAAATCAAAAAGTCGTCAATATATATCACTAAGTTGGGAATATCATTAAATAAATTTACCAAAGTAGCATGGAAAATTTCTGGCGCCACTTTAATGCCAAAAGGGAGTCTGAGAAATCTATATTTGCCGAACGGCGTTATGAATGTACATAACTTTGAAGAATATTCATCGAGAGGTATTGCCCAAAATCCCGATGTCGCATCAAGCGATGTAAAAATGTTTGCATGACTTAACCTGGCCACCACATCATCGACTTTCGGAAATTGAAAATGAGAACGAATTAATACCTTATTAAGATTCCGAGGATCTAGACAAATACGTAAATCACCCGATCGTTTTTTTACTAGAACAATAGGACTCACCCATTTGGTTGATTCATCCGTTTTTTTGATAATGTTTAACGATTCCAGACGTTTAAGTTCAAGTTTTAAGGGCTCTATTAAACTAAATGGGACTCTTCTAGGAGGTACAATAACAGGAACTGCATTTGTTTTGACTTCGAAATGACACTTCATCTTAAGTTGGCCAATACCTGTGAATACATCATTAAAATTTTGTAAAATTTTATTTTCCAACTTCGCTAATTTTATAGATACATTTTTGTTTACCTCATTACACTTAGAAATTAATTCCATTTCAATGCAAGATGATAGTCCTAGCACTGCTTGACAGTTGAAATCAACGACATGAAATTTAAGACTAAACTGTTTACCTTGATAATGACTATTAAGAATACATTGGCCTTTGACTTTAATTGGTTCTCCTGTAAAAGTCATAATTTTTGTAGATGTTCGGCTGACATTGGATTCATCGAGGTTGAGGCGACGGAACTCGGAGATGCTGATAATGTTGGTTTGAGCGCCCGTATCAATTTGACAGTCCAAAGCACGTTCGTTTACCCAAATGGTGATCCACCATGTCTTGTCACTGCTGCCTGAAGACAAAGTTCCCAGGAACAACGAATTATCAATTGTTTCGTCAATTGCATCGACATTCTTGACAAATATTTTCGTTCTGCACATTGCAGCAAAATGATTTTTCTTTTTACATTTGTGGCAAGTTACACCGTTAGCTGGACACCGGTACTTATGTACTTGGCCACAATTTCTGCAACTGTTTGTCTGCTGCTGTTGAGATTTTTGTGATGCATCTTGCGGCGACGACGAAGATTTTTGTGACGTCATTCTTCTCTGCGGCTGCCGATAAGACTTCGACGCAACTCCTGGTGACTTTACATGATACTGATTGTGGTGTTTAACTGCACCAATAACTGCACTCTCTGCCGATGAGCTTGCTTGGATCTGCTTTGCCCGATCCTTTGATAGAGCTAAATTTCTAGCTATTTCTATGGCTTTGTCCAGCGTAATATCTCCTTCACTAAGAAGTCTTTCTTTTATATTAATATATTGCTGATGTAGTCCACACACTAATATATCTCGGATTAATTTTTCACGAATGTCTCCAAATTCACAGTTCAAACTTAGATTTTTTAGTTCCGTTATGTAGTCATCAATTGTTTCTGTTGCTTTCTGAGTACGAGTAAAAAATTTATGTCTCTCGACGGCAATATTTACTTTAGGCATAAAATAATCTTCAAATTTTTTTATGAGCGAATCATATGTGACCGTATCAACATTTTCATTAAATGAATTAAACACGTGTAGAGCACCTGGTCCCATACAATGTAGAAGAACCGCAACTTTTTTATCGTTGGTATATGTTTCCACACCAGTAGCACGAGCATATATTTTAAATTGTGTATGCCACTCTTTCCACGCAACTGGAAGATTGCTCGACTCCAGATTAATCGGCGACATTAAAAATTGTGGATTACTGACCGCCATGTTCGAATGTTCACTTTCCTCCTTTTTAGGCACTACTGATATTTTTGAGGTTTCCACCATTAGTTAAAGACACACCTGGCACCATGTAATGAAGTGATGAGGGTAAGCACAAAACAAGACAGGTTACTTAATAATACTTTATTAATAACACTAACTTCTAAGTACATGTGACTCGTACAATGGTTGTCCTCAGACTGACTTGTATAGAGATCTGACAAAACGGTTCTAACTTAACTGTGATTCTACTGTGATATTCAGACTGTGATAATTAGTTCATGTATCTACTGTAACAATGGCCAAATCGAAAGCCAAACTGCTGATTTGGTAAAAGATTCGCATCCTCTACATGGTCTATAATTCCCCTTTTGATAACTTTTTCTAGTATTTTTGCTAAATTACTTAGAAGACTTATAGGACGGTAGCTACTGGGATCACTAGGTAACTTGCCAGCCTTCAATATAGGGATTACTTTAGCTTCCTTCCACGCTATAGGGAAGTATTGAAGCTTTAGGCAAGAGTTCACAATGAAGGTGAGGTAAACAATTCCACCGCGAGGAAGAGCTTTCAAACAGATATTGGGAATACCATCAATTCCGCATGATTTTCTTGTTTTCGAACATTTTATGATATTTTTAATTTCTTTGGGGCGGACCATATATTGAGTATCAATCTGCGTATTTGGCGGTTCCAATTGTCTCAAGGATGCTTCAACCTGCTGAACAGTATCAGCGTCGCTCAGATTGGCGGATATGGTCGAATTACCAGCAAATATTTCGGAAAAAAGTTCAGCCTTTTCACTGCAAGTGATATATTTTTTATTTTGATGCCTGAGTACTGGAATTGGCTTACGTTTGTTTTTAATGATTTTAGTTATATTCCAGAATGGTTTCGAACATTTATCCAGGCCTAGTAAAAGTGAACTCCATTTTTTATTTCTGTGTTCAAGAACTAATTTTTTGATATGATAATTAAGCTCAACTAGCTCCTTCTTATAACAAGGTAACCTGTAGCGCAACCAATTCCTTCGCATCGTATTTCGGCTAGCTATTATATCTAATATGTGCCTTGGAAGTTTTTCTTGAGTTGTGTTTAGAGGAAAACTAGGGCTGGATTCTAGAATGCTGGAGTTTATAGCATCTGTAAAAATACTGATCATATTATCCACCTGTGATTTGCGTTGAATGGCCGGAAGTGATAAGGTAGATACATTTAGTTTATTTTTTATGAGCCTTTGGTAGCGAATCCAATTAGTAAATTTCAAATTAGGGCTCTTAATTTTGTTTAGGACTGGGTCTTTATAAAGTTTAAGAAAAACAGGAAGATGATCCGAGGAGAGATCGTTCACCACATACGGTTCTGAAAGTAAATCCGGGCAGTTTGTCAAGTAAAGGTCGAGAACAGAAGGGTTAGCTCTAGCTTGACTAGGAACATAGGTAGGGTCAGGTGGATATAACAAATTAAAGGGGCAATTAGAGTTTAATTCATTTAAAATGTTACCCCAGCAGTTAGCTCGTAAGCAACCCCAAGCTTGGTGTCTGCAGTTGAAGTCCCCACCGATAATAAATTTGTTCTGCAGGCGAGTTAATTTTCTGATATCAGACCTAAACAGGCTTTTGATTACTCGCTGTCTAGACGTGCCACCGGGAAAATACGCACAAATGACGCTTATTGAGGTGTTTCCTTTAATTGATATCTCTGCACCTATGGTTTCAATAACTTTCGTCCGTGTCTGAAGTATGGAATTAACTTTAAGATGCTTGTTTATAATAAGACCGACTCCTCCACCTCTGGAACCTTCTCTATCTACTCTGAAACAGAAGTAATTCTGGTTTGATAAAGCTATATTAGAGTTTAAACCAGTTTCAGTAACCATAGCTATATCTATTTTATTATGTTGCATAAAATTAAAAAATTCAAGGGTTTTGGCTCGAATACCTCTAGCATTCCAAGTGATTATTTTAATATAATTATTTTCCATAGCCAAGGTATTTTAATGCTAATCCAGTAATTATATGAAATTGTTCAAATTTATCTTTGCATAGCCTTAGTTTATTAACTAATTCCGCTGTAATCATTTGGATTTCATTTAAGGTGAATAAGTTAGAATTGTTACCGTCAGTGTTTATTGTATCTATCTTAGGACTATTATCAAACCTAAAAGTAGACCAAGGGGAGTAGCCGGTGGTATGTTGATTGTTGTTCCTCGCGTTCAGTGGACCACCTACTTTAGCTAAGTTAGGGTTATCGCGGAATCGTTGTGTAGACCATGCGTTGGTATTTGTCACAGGTTGGGATCCTCTGGACAGCGGTGGAAAATCTTCTTGGCGCGGGGTGTAGCCTCGATTTGTAGAATTCTTCGGTTTATTTGAAATTAATTTTTCACGGAATTCGATGTAGCTCCTACGACTTGGGCAGTTTGGGTCTGTCGACTTATGATCACCATGACAATTTGCACATTTTACAATTCCTGGCGACTCGCAATTAGCAGTGGCATGGTAACCCGAACAGTGAGCACAGAAGGTAGTAATATGGCAGTGCTTAGAACCGTGCCCATACATTTGGCAGTTATAGCACTGTGTAATTTGTTTTGGAAGTCTTCTGCGAAACTCCCATCTGACAACTGTGCTGTTGATAACACTATGTTTATCACGTAGTTCCTTTAGTGTAATCGACAACGCTCGCCCGCCAACAACTGCAGGGCTTAGGCTGGGAGACGGTACCTCATCCACCATATTCCCCAGACATTGCCCCTTCAGACTATCATTTATTCAGAGCCATGAAAAATGATTTGCGTGATAAACGCTTTAACACTTTTAATGAAGTTGAAACCTACGTAGCCACCTTCTTCAACTCACGGTCCGCTGAGTTCTTGGCAACATGCATCCAATTCTTGCCTACACGTTGGCAAGAAGTCATAGATGCTCACGGCGAGTATTTGATTGACTAAATGTATAGTAAAATAAAATTGTTAGAATTTAAAATGTAAAAACAAACTGTCTCATTTCTTTCGTGCCAACCCGATATAATGGACAGCAAAATTATAGGCAAAGAAACTGCTTAAGATTTGGTCACTTCTCTGGTCTGATACCCTTTGAGCTGTGTAGATCGCATTAGAAATAAAGGCACAGTAAAGTTGAGTCGGTGTTTTATACGATTTCCTTAATACTAAATTACATTCACTATGGTAAAAATTGCCATTGCTCAATTTGACTGATTATGCCGAACAAATTTTGCTGGGACTGTAAACATGGTTTAAAAAATGTTCCACCTAGTCTAGATTTTAGATATTTTATTGCAAAAGGAGCTTTTTGATTTTACTATAGTAAAAAAATGTACTGCTATTTTAATTAATATTTCGAAAAACATGTTTTTTCCTTTCAGATTGAAACATAATAGGAATTTTCATGAGATTTCCACAAATTTAACAATAGTAGCAATTTCTCGACAATTATGAAATTTTCACTCAGGTCAAATTTAATTATTCTGATCTTATGAGTGGTTCCGACAGTATTCGCGAGGTTATCATCGATATTCAGGATACCTGGTATATGTATTCATTATTTATTAGTTATCTATTTTGATGTAATTATTCCATGCGTTTCGGTGGGACTTAAATAAATGTGCTTTGTTTGCTGTATACCTAAGTTTATGCTTCAGTGAAGTGCGACACCGCACAAAAAACACTTTTTACATGCAACGTAATGTTGGGAAAATGTTCTGTAATTAAGTACAACTTATGGTCGATGGAGATTGTGAAAACTTTATCTGATCCGGAAAGCCCGAGTTTGTCGAGAAGCTGAGTATAATAAGTAAAACCAACTCAGCACAAAGCAACAATTGAAGCCTCTGGTGGAAGAAGGTGTTAACTCACTTTTTACCAACTGCATAGTTTAATGAGTTAACACCTCCTTGCAATAAACTAATTCAAGAACCCATCATTTTGCTTGGAGTTAAACGTTGTTTTACCCATATAAGAATCACATGATGATATTTTTATATTACAAAATGAAATTTAGCGCCACGGAAAATAGTTTGAAAGGGAAAGAAATTTTTTTCTGAAAAAGTGAGTTAACACCTTCTTCCACCAGAGGCTTCAATTGTGCCAAATAGCCCGCAGCGACTGATGTTTGAAGACAAAACACTTTCTGGCCAGAGTTGCTCGTAAGAGGTCTAGAGGTGCACCTTAACTTGATGTTAAAACAAATCACCTCACATGTTGCAAAGTTGCCAGCAAATAAACAATATATTTAGATAAATGACCTTCCATTTGTGGCACGTACAAGGGTTATGAGGTTCTGGCGCCGTGTGACGTTGCGAAAGAACCTTCGCTTTGAAAATTAATTTCTCCAGTACAGTCGCCAGCCTGTATGGAGCAAACAAGACGTGAAGATAGCAACAGTAATTAACTAGCTTTCAGTAGAACGTCTCAATCCGTACTGCAGTTATGGGCCTGATGCGACCCTATTAGGATTAACTTGGAAAATTGAATGGATCTAATCGAAATGCAGCTGATGGGGTGTTTGCGGCAAAAGCGATGTCTCTTAGTTTAATTTCCCATTTAAAAGCCAAGCTTCGTTGTGTTCGTTTTAAGGAAGTAAAACTTTCGATTTAATTACTTTTAAGGAGCTGAAGAACTATTTAGAGTTCCGATGTAGAAAGCACAGAGCGAGCTCGGCAAACAACTTTTTTTTACAAAAAAATTACGAAATCCTCTGAAACTGGGGGAAGTTGAAAAACAATTATCTACCCACCTGGCTGGCAGAAACACCTGAATCCGTCTTCCTGGTCCACACAGATGCCGTGCACACACGGTGATGATTCACATTCATTCAAATTATGTTGACATAGCGGTCCTGTGTAACCTGGAGTACAGTAACATCTGGTTTTCCATCAAATAATTGCATAGAACCGCAATGACGGTGGCGGCATCAAAATTGGCGCAAAAATCGATAGGTGTTCGAGTGATCCGGGGTATGGGTGAAAATAAACCATAATTGAATTGAATAGATATCGAGGGAGAATTTCATTACGTGCCTACCTGAAATGTGTGGAGTTTCCGACGCAGGAGCCTCCGTTCATGCAATCAGCGGGATTACATGGGTCCGATTCGTACTGGCAGTTTTTCCCCGTATATCCTGCAGCAAAATATGGAGTTATCATTATTTAAATATATGCGACATAATCATTTATTGCACGTTCTCAGTGAAAAATATTATTTCGCAACATTTTATGGCCTTGCTCTTTGCAGTGTATATTGAGGAATAATGGCCTATAGCGCAGTTTCAAATAAAATGAATGCGTTATTGTGAGCATCTGAACGTACTGAAAATCTGCTTCACTTTTAACAGATGTCGTGTTAATATGCAATCATTTCCATCCTCTGCTGGCATTTTTTATTGCCCTTACCACTTTAAACTGTCGTCTTGGTTTTTGGAAATCTTAATTTTAATAATGTTGGACCTCCAATTGATATTTGGCCATATTCGTTATCAGTATCCCCAAAAACCGTAGCGGCTAACTTGTCACTGGGATTATTACCGGCTTTGGTGTTAAAGGGATACATATCCTCTAAACCGTTAAGCTTTGTGGTTCAGAAAAGAATAATTAATAATTCAACCGTCCACACTCATCCTTGTAGAAACTAAGGGCAACATTTTGAAAACCAATACTTTTATTTAGTGGAGATATTTATTTAATTTTTGGTAGATGGAGACATTCATTATTTAACGAACTGTTGACGTAGTATTCATCAGTGCTCTATTATACTTCGTCATGGAAGCTCTCTAAACATAATAATTTTTTTTTAAATTTTGAGAAATTAATATAAGGAGTGATCACGAAAGTTCTGCACACTTTTTAAATAGTCGCTAAATATAAACCAAATAATAAATTTTTTTTAAATGTTTTTATTAATTAACGGTTAATTTAAATAACTATTTATTTTAAAATTTTTATTTTTTTCCGATAAAAACGGACCTTGCATTTCACTGACCTCATCCAATTTTACAAATTGGTTTTTGAAATATTTAGACTTGCCTTTTGCCACAAAAAGTTCAAATTTTTGGATGTTTTGTCTTCCTTTCCCTGTTTTCTAAGATTTCTCTTGACAATTGACAAATATCTCTCTATTGATCTTAGTTCAGAAGTATTTGGATGATTTATAGATTTTTCTACGAAATTTACACCATTTGTCCTAAACTAATTAACAGTGATTATACTGTAATGAGCAGGCAAGATCGGGGCAAAATATGTCATTTTCCCTATGCAGCTTTAATAATGACTCTTTTTAAAAGCTTTTATTTAACTTGCAATGTATGTATGTATGTATGTTCGGGTGGAATCTTGCTACTCAATTTTGAAGCAGATATCTTCAACCGATTGAGCTGAAATTTTGTATACGCGTTTAGTTTGGATCACAATACACGATAAGCTGTGTGACGTCATTCTAAGTCCAATATGGCGGACCATCCAAGATAGCGGAATATTTATTTTTAATGCATTTCTACAATATGGGTATCAAATGAAAGGGCTTGTTGAGAGTAACTCGAAAAATAATGTGACGTCATTCTAAATCCAATATGGCGGAGCATCCAATATGGCAGAATAGTTATTTTTTATGCACTTCTACAATATGGGTATCAAATGAAAGGGCTTGTTGAGAGTAACTCGAAAAATAATGTGATGCCATTCTAAATCCAATATGGCGGATCATCCAAGATGGCGGAATAGTTATTTGTTATGCACTTCTGCAATATGGGTATCAAATGAAAGGGCTTGCCGAGAATAATTAGAAAAATATTCTGACATCACTCTTAATACAATATGGCGGACTTTTGAAGTTTTTTATGCTTTCCTATAGTATGGGTGTCAAATGAAAGGGTTCGCTGAGAATAAAAATGCAGGTTAAGAATAAGATGGTGATTATAAGCTCCGTTGCTCTAATCCACCTGAAATTTGGTATAGAGACCTCGATTATTCTTGAGGTAGAATTTTTGAGCCTGTAACATCGGTTGATTAACTTTGACTTGTGTGATTTGGCGAGATGGGCGTCATCAGCATTGATCTGCAACCTGTCTAGGAGAAGGACAACTCCAAAATCAAACCCGGAACTGTGTTTCGTCAGGCACAAGTAAGCTCCAAGCTGAAATAAGTGGCGCATTCTTCCAAACACCCAAGTCAAGGTAAGTAGACATATCATGTATAGTTTCAATGCCTTTATGAAATTTATGTTATTGAAGAGCTAGACTGTTCGAAATTAACCGGCAAACGACCTTGCAACAATGATGCGTTGAATGAGATGAACAGACTCAGAAACCTAGCCAGCGATAACTAAAAAGTAAAAAATAAATTAAAAGCAAAAAAACCTTTTTTAAAAAAAGCTTTTATTTAAATGCTCAAAAAGAAGAAAATAAAATGTTCCTTTAAAATTTTAACTATCAACTTATAGCCTCATTATACACAATTTACATGATCATAAAAACTTGTCGCGCGATTTACTTGTGTAAATAAACTAGTACCTATTTAATTGAGTAACTTAATCTGCTAAGTTTATTTTTTTTTTTAAATTTCAGTTTAATTAAATACTTATAGGTACTTACGCAAACCTCGCGACAAGCTTTTATGATCATATAAATTGTGTATAATGAGGCTATAAGTTGATAGTTAAAATTTTAAAGGAAAATTTTATTTTCTTCTTTTTAGAGAATTTAAATAAAGGCTTTTTTTAAAAAGGTTTGTTTGCTTTTAATTTTTTTAAGCTTTCTTTCACATATACGAATATTTCTGTATTAATTGTCCCCTCAGTAAAAAATGCAGCGGTTCTAAGCCCACACTGTCAACTGGCTTGCCATACTAACATTTTTTTTTTCCCAAATTTTTTAAAAAACTGAGGGCCTGGTAGAGTTTTGGTGTAATATTTCATACAAGAAGCACACTATTTTTCCTGCACACAATTTTTTATAAAGTAGTCTGCACCTTTTGCTACATGACGAATGGATACACTTTTGTTTTTCAAAAATAAGTCATTACTTTCTTCTCTAATTGGTCATCTTTTCGACCACTTGGTCTCCCACTCTGAGATTTATCTTTTATTGCATACTCAGTATTACGTTTATCTATAACACATTTAACCGTCCATCTGCTACAATTCGCAACCTTTGTAGTGGCCAAATATAAAAATTTGTTGTTATGCACAAAAACTTACATAATTTTTCTGCGCACCTCGTCACGTTTTGACATTTTGAAAAAAAAATAAACTGATTAAGACCAAACGAATGACATCTAGATAAATAAGAAGAGTAACTGTAGCTACTGTACAGCCTGTGACATAAACGCGTTGAAGAAACTATACAATATATCAAACTTTATATGATGCAACACTTTTGTGACCACGCCTTATTTAAAACAATTATTGTTTAAACCAAATAAAAAAAAAAAAAAAAAAATGCACATTTTAGAATCCCTGAACTCTATTAATTACCCCTATCTTTCAAAGTTTCCAAAATAAATGCGCTATAATACAACTACCGATTGTGTGCATTAATTCACTCAAATACATTATAGGTGAGGTCCTTTAAAATTCTGCCCAACACTCAGTCATTGATGTCCGGTTATCTCGAGAAGAGTAAGAGATAGGAAATATAACTGAAAGCTTTTTTTTTTTAATCTAGAATTTTATTAATATATGTTACAATAAAATTAAGTGAAATAACACAGGGCTACAGATTTTATATGTTTTTTGGTGTCGAAAAACTATTGTTTTATTTTTATAGAACTTTTACCGTAGATTACAAATTTGCAAACGAAAATGTTCAATTAGCTCCCATTTTCGAGAAAAATAGAGTTAAAAAATGCAAAAGATCGTATTTCAGCCATTTTGATCATTAAAAAATAACGGATTTTCATAGAATGTCGTAATAAAATGAATGAAAGCAAATAAATGAAAGCCTAAATCCTAATCTAAAGATATGAAAAAGCACTAGTCTTTAACCCTTTAACTGTTTATGTCGAGTACACTCGTCAGAGCGAAGTGAAAATTTTTCGCACAATATCGAGTATACTTGTCGTGAAGATAAAAAAAAATACCATTCGTATTATTTTAAACGAATCAACTGTAATTTTTTTCCCTGAAAAAGGGCAAATAAAGATCTTTTAAAAAATGTACATTTTAGAATATTCGTTAGTCGGGCTACCTTAATTATTTTAATTCACAATAGCTTGTATTAAGCTGAAATAACAAATTCTGGGGAAGTCTGGGGAAGTACCGTTACTAAACGATCTTTCCAAATAAAGAAGCACTACGTATGCATTTATCAGTTGATTGTGCGATGCACTAGTTGAAAGAACGAAAGTTATAAGAGTCTTGTGGATTTTATTGGCAGGAAAAGTAATAGTAAGTACTTTTATTCCTTTGAAGAATAAAATTGTGAAATACATAACTTTAATTATCCCTACCAGATGAATTATTATGATAGTGATGGAAATATGTGTTTGAACACAAAAAAACGAAAAACAATGATAATTTTGTCGTCTCCTGATGAGAGCAGTGATGAAGAAGCAAGTAGCAGTAATGAAGGTGCAGGAAGCAGTGAGGAAGATGCAGAAAGCAGTGATCAGGTTGAAGACGATAGGGATGAATTTCAAGAGAGCAGTGATGAAGATGGAGAATACAATGTATCAGAAAAAGAAAATAAAAGTAATTCAAACTCAAAAACATAATTTTCTAAAACGGTCAGTGTCCTAACAAAAAAACTATTCAACCGATTTCTTTGAAATTTATATATGTTCTTCTACCATTAATAGTTATCGTCCGTACCAGAATTGTTTATTTTCGAAAATATATTCTTATTTTTTTTAAACGATTTTTAACAAAAAAAAACAAGATTTTCGTAACTTTTTTTTCTACAGTCCGCCATTTTTTTGTTTTTCAATGAAATTGATTAATTCTGGTAGGGACGATAGCGACAGACCTACTGAACAATAATCCATTCGATTTTTTTATTTGAGACAACATGAACAGCCGCTATCACACTGACCAGTGACCTGCTTTTTTTTTTTTTGGTGTCTAATTTAAAAAATATATATAAAAAATGTTATATAAGAAAAAAAAATGTTTTTATACAGTTTAAGATACACATAAAAACATATAAAAAAATTCAAGTGATTGAATTTTATTGTCTTATAAAAAAAATTCCCTAAAAAGAAAGAAAAAGAAAAATTTATGCGTTTACATGAGAATAACCCCTTAAGGTGCAAATCTTCATTTGACCTACGGTACAAGTTCCTCTCACGATCATTTATTTTCTAGTGATTCTCAAAAATACCTGAAATACGGTGCACTTTTTAACTCTAATTCGTAATCTACGAGAAAAATCTTACAGCAATGATTTGTCAATTGGGCACCTAAATTGGTGTTGACCAGTGTAATGATTGAACGTTCAGTTGAAATTTTGGAATGTTGAGTATGCTTTGCATAAATATGAATGATGTATATAGTCGGGGTGCCAGAGGTTTTCATTTCGTTGTTGGACGGAATTTGATGAAAAATGGCAGAAAGGGAAGGTCATTGCCCGTACAGTGACCCATTAAAAAAGTTAGAATGAGCGATGTCGGGAAGGTACTTTGTTATTGCAAAATAACTTTGATAACCCGTTATTTTTCAGTTTTCTTGGAATAACTCGAAAACGAAGCATTTCAGCGAAAAATATTAAATACAAAAGTTGTTCAGCTGATGATTTTACGTAGGAATACGGTTTTTTGATTAATTAAAAAATTGTTTTTCCGACCGAAAACCAGCAGAAAAGTAACAAAAATGCAAAAACAATAAGCATTAAAAAATAAAGGAAAAAAACGATTTCCATCGTTGATATTTGGGTTATTGATAGGTATTGGTATTGTTAACCAAATGCACCCGGTCCGGTTTTTCAAAAACAATATGGCGACCTATTGCAACATTGTTAAGTTAAAACTTTGGAACGCTGTAAATTCTGCATGAACAAATGGATCTTGATGAAACAGATTGGAATCGGTAGGTATTAACGGCATCTTTGAGTGTGCCAAATTTCAAAATTTTTCAACAATTAATTTTTTTGTTATTAACCAAAAACCATTTGCTGTGCTTCGTAATTTCGTCAATTTACAACATTACAACAATAACAAAATGCATTTGATTACTCTTAACATCCTACAGTGGTGACTAAAAACGCGAAAATAGCGAGTTTTGATGATTTGATGCATTTTGTTGCAAAGCTTAATGTTGTAAATTGACGAAATTACGAATACACATTGGTTAATAACAAAAAAAGTAATTGTTGAAAAATTTTGAAATTTGGCACACTCAAAGATGCCGTTAATACCTACCGATTCCAATTTGTTTCATCAAGATCCGTTTGTTCATGCAGAATTTACAGCGTTCCAAAGTTTTAACTTAACAATGTTGCAATAGGTCGCCATATTGTTTTTGAAAAACCGGACCGGGTGCATTTGGTTAACAATACCAATACCTATCAATAACCCAAATATCAACGATGGAAATCGTTTTTTTCCTTTATTTTTTAATGCTTATTGTTTTTGCATTTTTGTTACTTTTCTGCTGGTTTTCGGTCGGAAAAACAATTTTTTAATTAATCAAAAAACCGTATTCCTACGTAAAATCATCAGCTGAACAACTTTTGTATTTAATATTTTTCGCTGAAACGCTTCGTTTTCGAGTTATTCCAAGAAAACTGAAAAATAACGGGTTATCAAAGTTATTTTGCAATAACAAAGTACCTTCCCGACATCGCTCATTCTAACTTTTTTAAAGGGTCACTGTACGGGCAATGACCTTCCCTTTCTGCCATTTTTCATCAAATTCCGTCCAACAACGAAATAACCCATTTTTTGAACCTCTGGCACCCCGACTAATACTAATGTATAAAATCTCACCTAAAAACTTTTAAATTCCGATAGCTTGAAGGCGGTGATACTTAGCTGATATGCCTTGGAAAATATTTATATAACATTTTGAACCAGGAACTTCAAACTCTGTAGGAGTATATGGAATCTTATGGACAACATAATACTTTTCTTTCTAAATCGATTTCATCAAACTTTGTTTATACATACATATACGTATATTAATGGGGTCAGTTCGTATATGGGGAATTGATGAAGGAGTGGTGTTTAAAGGTTCCACTTATATACGATTAAAATACTCTCCAATAGTTTAAAAGGTTTCTCAATTGTCTCTTAAGCTCCAAGAAAACTATTACGTTATGTACTATTTTTCTTTGATTTCGATTTAATTTAGTTTTTCTATACCTTCCTTGTGTCTGTAAATGTTTTGTTCCTTCCTCAAAAGAACGAAATATACCTAGTTCTTTCCGTGTATAGACTTTTTCCCATTAAAAGAACACATTTTTGGGTTAAAATTAAATTAAATATTAGTTTTTTCGCTTTGAAATTAAGTAAGCACAGGAAGGAGAAATTATTGTCAGTAGTAATTGTCATATATGTTGCCATTGTTCTTAAAGTGATTCACAAAAATATGTGCCAATGAAAGTTTAAAATGCCTCCTCATTTAAACTGATGCACGATTAGAAATATTATCTCTGGTAACTTCGACCTTCAATTTTAAATTAAAATGATACACTTATATGGTTGCTCTTTATATTCTTGGCATAAAAATAAATTTGAAATTATTTTTAAACAGTGTTACTGGCAAAGAAGTCTGGAAATTCAGTAAAAGTTAGTACCTCAAAAATCTTTTCCGGCACATAAGGTCGGGTGCTCAAGCGTGTCCAATTTCTCACTTTTATCCCATGCATTTTTCACGCCACGGCTAAGCATTGTGCCAGTATTTATTGCAGGGAAAATACTTTCAAAATATAAAGCATTGCTCGTAAATTGAATGCGAATACGAATTGGCGAATCGGATAAAAATTCAAATTTTGATGAAAACAAACGGCACGGTAAGAGGACTATCTGTTGGCTGGTGCCCAAAATCCTCGGAAAACATGACCATGGTAGAGTGGCAAGCAATGGAAATACGACGGGGAGCGCAGCACAGCTCCGGAAAAAACGAACGAAAATTTCATCTCGTAAGAAAACCCCATTTTTCTGACTGCCAAGATGCCGCCGTGCCGCCACTATTTCCTAGCGATATTAAATTTCCGGGCGAAAGTTTGCTCTGTCGAACGTGCGGGCACAACCGGGCACCGAAGGGTTATTATATTAATAATATAAAGAGGCGCCGCTGCCGTTGCGTCCGGTTCTTAAAATTTGGATGGTCCAGATACAGAATCCAGACGGCAGGAGGACTGTGAGCTTGAAATTTTAAAGGTAAATAGGTACTCACTGGAATCGAGTATTGATTTTGCCACTGTAGCAGACAGCATTTCCAATGAGATGCAGCTCCATATCCTTTTGCGACCTTTTGCCGAAAGCAAATAAAACTGGAGGCAAATCTATGGAGCATAAAAGCAGCATCAAGTGTGTCGGTAAACTGGCGAAGAGGAGCAACTCGATGGAGATTTCTTTTGCGTTGTAACTGTGTGGGGCGATAAGTGGTATTCTTGCTATACATATGTGGTGTTCTTCCAAATCGATCAATTTCGAAACTGCATGGAACAACTAACTACATAGAAAAATTAGGATGCCGATGAGTTTCCAGAGAAACCTGTTTTTGATAGGATTACATAAACTTATTAATAACTTAACATTTTACCAACTGTAAATCTATTAATAGATTTAAAACATTATTTAAGAGATACTTAGAGCAGAAAATGCATTTGGTGCGAGAGAATTTCTCTTAAGCATAATTGCGGTCGGTAATGTGTTAAGTCTACTATAAACAATATTCTTGAACTACTGAATAGCTGGCATGGCTGTTGTATATTTTAGTCAAAATTAGAGACAAAAAAGCGAATTCAATACAACCACAGGTATGTGTTTACTTTATCTTTACATTAGCTGAGTTACCTCTTTCACCGGGGGCATCGTAAATAACAATTAATTAAACCCTTCTAAAATACGTTAGTCTAGTATATCGTAGAAGTTGTTTCAAACAATTCAATATTAAGCCGTCTTATAGCAGATTCAAAATAATAACATATGTTATACACCATATAGATATAGTATATTCAAAATCACAGCTCCGATTCCTTTTGTACTAATTTACATTTCCTTTATAACGCTCCGTAGCACTCCACAGCGTTTAACCTTTAAAATGTGCTATTGCGCAATATAAGTGTAACATTATTACACATGTATTTATAAATTACAATTAATATTTATTCTTTTTCGTTTTAGACAAAAGGAAATAGTTGGTTTTTGAACATTTTAACAGATTTTTGTGTAAAATATTCTCGATACATCGATTTGATATTGTTCGAAGAGAGTTTTATTCTTATTATAATAATAACACAGGTCAACATTTTATCTAGGCTTGTGCACGGGAATCGAAGATGTTATCCTAGGGTTTTTGGGGTCGCTGATTACGATGAGCGGTTCGGTTAGGCTCCATCACGTCAAGTTCAAGGTCATTTGAAGGTCAAACGGTCAAAATACCTTCCAAAAATCTGAAAAAATTCACGGACATGTTTTTGAGGTCGCTGAATCCGAATCAGAATGCGGTGTTTATTTTTACTTTGCATGCATCCTCGAGGTCATTCAAGGTCATTTGAAGGGGATTTGAGAAAAATACTAAGTACCATCCAAAAAATCTAAAAAAAATTCATACGTATGTTTTCGAGGACCCTGAATCTGAGGTCAGTCGACCTCATTTCAAGGTCATTTGAAGGTCAAACGGTCAAAAATCCTTCTAAAAATCTGAACAAATTCATAGACATGTTTTTGAGGTCGCTGAATCCGAATCCAGAATCTCAATCTGCGAAATGTTCAATTGTGCCACAGAACTAGAATACCTGCCTTGAGATGACCTTGAATGACCTCGAGGATGCATGCAAAGTAAAAATGAACACCGAATTCGGATGCAGCGACATCAAAAACACGTTCATGAATTTTTTCAGATTTTTGGAAGGTTTTTCGACCGTTTGACCTTCAAATGACTTTGAAATGAAGTCGACTGACCTCAGATTCAGATTCAGGGTCGTCGAAAACATACGTATGAATTTTTTCAGATTTTTCGGATGGTACTTAGCATTTTTGTCTCAAAATCCCCTCAAATGACTTTGAATGACCTCAAGAATGCATTCAAAGTAAAAATAAACACCGGATTCGGATTCAGCGACCTCAAAAACATGTCCATGAATTTTTTCAGTTTTTTGGAAGGTTTTTTGACAGTTTGACCTTCAAATGACCTTGAACTTGACGTGATGAAGCCTAATCAGCGACGCCAAAAACCCTAGGATATCATCTTCGATTCCCGTGCACAAGCCTAGATAAAATGTTGACCTGTGTAATCGATATGTTTTTTTTTTTTTTTTTTTTAATTCGTAAATTCTACAATCACTCGAACTCACTCAGACTGTTCGAATTAATTCATACACGGAAATTTTCGGGCGCTTCTTTTCGAATGAGTTTTATTTGGCATGTTTCTGAATTTCGATTTTATTCAGGTTTTTCTTCACCAAATTTGAATGTATTGAACTTTTTGTCAGCAGTTTGTAGAACACAGTTTTCAAATTATATGAAAATTGGAATAAAACGAACATTTGAAAATTGTAGAAAATAAGCATTATAGATCAGAAAGTTTATTTTGAAGTCGAATCATAGAATTTGTCGGCTATGCAAAATTATGGCAAAAATGACTAGATGTTTGGTTTACAAATACGAGATTGTAAAAACAATTTTAAAACAATTCGAACGTGTTTTTATAATGACATATAGAAAGCTAAATTGTTCCCCAATGTGTTTACACTTCCCATTTTCTGTGGATGGTACTTCGACCATTCCCAAACCAGTCGAACAGTTAACAGATAAATTTATAATTTCATGGGAAAAAATAATCATGCGCGAATTTCAGGGAAACATCTAAATGTGAAAACATTCGAAAATGCGAAATTTCTGTGTACTTTATTTGAAAGGTTTAAAGAATTATCTGCAAGTTAGGGAGAATAAATTCGTTACTAAGATGAATTATGACGAACAAGAAAATATAAAGTTGTTGGGAAACTTCATATAAGTAGATAATACCGAGAGACTATAAACAGAACAATATTCGTAAACCCACATATGTACGTGGCCATTGTATGATTGCCTAGTTAAAGTATTTTAGTTTTGTTTGAAGAAAAGTAAGTCCACCGAGGGAAGGAAATTCGTGTTAAATATACCAATTAATCTTCATCATCATGAAAGTGTTTGAAAGTTCTTCAATTTATAAAATTCTTTACTGGGCTACATACATATGTCGAGTACACATTTTAAGTTGTGTATTGGCCGGAGCATTATTTTGGCCTACCATAGTATGTTTTTTTTTATGTAATGTGTGAAAAGTTTGGCATACTACTTTATTTCCCAGAAATTCGTATTCTGTATTGACAGAAGCATTATTTTGGCCCACCAAAGTATGTTCTTCTTCTTTTGTAATGTGTAAAAAGTTTGGCATATCTGATTTATTCCCCAGAAATTAGAAAGACTGCCGAAGAAATAAAAGTCAGTTAAATTGCGTTTTTATCCGCGCAAAAGGAAATTTTATTTCTTGAAGCGTGCCGCACCTCCAGAGAGTTTTTGTTTGCAATTAAAAATTTGTGGAAAACCAATAAATATCTTCCGGGGATTTAGACGACCTAAGAAAATTGCAAAGCACTGCGGTATGGAACTTTTGTTTCTGCTCCTGAGGGTGGAAGTCTTAGAGTTACTGAGTTGGATGCGAAGTATTCTTCCTCAGTAATAGCTCGGAATTTTTGTTTATTGCTCGCTAGCATAGCAGCGAAAATGTCTGAGCTACCATTTTTCTTTTCTGTCTTTTGTTATCTTACGTCCCCGGGACGTATCCACCGATAGTGTCTGGCTATAGACGCTGTTATCGTCTTCTAAAGGTTTTATAATGTGATTTACAAGCAGAAAAGAGCAGTTTAAGTAGATTTAAATAAGTTATGAAGCATTTTCCCGACACTGAAGAAGTTATAAATTCAGTCGTATTGAAGGTTTTGTAGACGGGGTGGAATAAACGTAAATCTTCATTGAACTACTGCTTTGTAACCGCTTTTATTCGAGGAATTAACTTTATTGGCTGTACTGAGCCATGATGGAACTGATTGCGTTTGTTCGCTCGTTAGGGTTGAATCTAATGCTTTATTGTTTGGATTTTATTGTGCACTTAACGCAGCAAAAAGTGCTACACTTTGACGATTCTTAGAATATGCAATTTCTGTTGTATTTTTCTTTTTCGTGCTATAATGTTGACTTATAAACTACCATTATTTCACAAAGAAGAGTTTACGCTATGCAAAGTGTCAAAATAAAATTTATGAAAACGAAAGTAAACATTTGTAATAAAATCTAATAGATGCTCGCAACACTTGGTTTATGTGTATTTAGTTTGAATAACTTATAAAGGGAATTTTAAAACAAGATTATTGTAATATATTTTCCCTCAAACAATATTATAGAGTGCGCAAGTGTGTTAAGAAATGTACTATGAACGACTGAGTATAAAATATTACACGAAATGATTATGATTGCAGACTTTGTAATATATTTATTGTATAAAAACAGATATTGGGCTTTGAAGTTGAGGTAGTGTGGAAGATAGAATGGATTATTGAACTAAATTGTAGAAACACTACCTCAACTTCAAAGCCCAATATCTCAAGAACTATCGATGTTAGCGATTTGGTGTTTCTGAACTTTTTTGTAGGAAATTGAGTTTCCTACAAGTTTGTCATGTACATTTTTTCTGTAGCTCTATTGACGAGATAGGGGCAAAAAAATGAGAATTTCATGATAAAATTGGGTTTAGTGACCCGTACTATCTCTCTGGTGGTAGTTAGGATTACACCGCACTGGACACTTTTGTATGGCACTCAATTCTGAAGAAATCCCATCATTGACTAAGATTATACCATAAAATGCCTCTGAGCTGTAGAGTTTTGAACAAAAAAAATCAAAGTTGACGTGTATTTTATACGGGAAATCTTTATACGCCTTGGTCGAGCACTTAATATTAATATTAAGGTCTCCAATTTTCAGGGAATTTTTCTTTAGATTGGAACCAAAATGACTGATAGATATCTGCTGCTTTGATAACGCAAAGCATCGTAGATAAAATATCGCCTATTTCTCAGTTGAGAGTATTCTCCCATGAACATTTTTTGTTTTCATTGTATATGGTGTCAAATATGTTATCCATAATTATAAATTTTGGTTTAGTAATTTTTTTTGATAAGCAATGTTATTGGCAAAAAAAATAATTTCTTTTTAAATGTGAACTTTAAATTCGCTTAAAAAAGTGACATTTTTTTATTTTATTTTATTTCATAGTGAGTAAGGTGAAAGCTATATTCATATGTGTATTATACGAATTTATTTTATTTTTTTATTTTAGAGAATCCTGCCATGAGTTGTAATGGCGCCCGTCTATCACTATTTTTAAAGGGAACTCTTGGATTTTGGATTTGTATAACACAAAATGTATACTAGAAAGATGTATAAATGAATCTCCAAAAGTGTTTTTTGATATTACTTATAGTTTTTATAATAAACAAAAAACAAACGAATAATGTTTTATTTAAGAATTTTGAAGGGAGAATACTCGTAATGGGACGAACGTCAATTTTGAGCATTTTCCAATGTCGATTCACGAAAATCGAATCTCTCTTATAGCCTCAGTCAATCGTTCATTGTTGGAAAAGCACTCAAATCGGTTAATGAAGCCGCAAATAGATTCAGAGTTCAGATAAGTCTACTTGTAACAGTGCTATAAAAGTACAAAAGGATGCTGTGGATGTTCTCTCCCTACAATTTTGGGAGGAGAGTGGGGCGAACTTCGCAGGAACTCATCCGTGAAATAGCAAACAGCTACCGTGGAGATAGCGCAGCTCTACGCAACTTCCTTGAACTAATTGAGCCTAATTACGGTTAACCAACCAAGAGCTCCTGAAGAAAGTCATTTCAGATAAAATAGCTCGGAGTTGCAATCCTTGAAAATTTTCTTAGATGATATCAAAGCAGAAACAGGAAGAGCTATTTCACTTCCGCGAGTTTACCCAAGGCAAGAAAAACTTATTAACTGCTTTCCCATAAAAGGCTACTCTGCTGGCACACAATAGTTGCCTCTTCATAACTTGCGCAGTATTTCGGCCGGCAGTAGCGAAGTTATTGGACAAAATAATTAATCCGACTTACCATAAGGACATAAGCACTGGTAAGCATGCCCTTCGTGTCCTTGAGACAGATCCACACATATTCCGTTGTTTGTGCAAGGGCTCGGGGAGCACGCATCGATTTCCTCACAATGGGGTCCCGCAAATCCGCTGCAGCACTGGCACTCGTATCCTTCCATCGAGGCATTCGAGAAACAGACTCCTTTGCCGGAACAATCAGTGTTTTCTCCGCAATTGTCTGACTTGACGGTGACTTTAAGGCGAACGCACTGGGAGCCCCACAGTTCCGAGACAACTATAAAAGAAAACGAGAAGGTTGAGAAAGAAATTGAGCGAGATTACCTGCAGAGGTTCACTCACCAATTAGCAAGTTGATACCCTCGGTGAGATCCTTATCGTAGAGTGTAACGAGCTTCCTTCCATCAACCACAAGAGGTGTAATATCCAGGAGCACCCCCTCGGTGACATCGCAGTGCTCGTGGCCGGGCCTTGTTACTTGATAAACCCTGGTAGATGCCTTGTGGGAGCTTTTTGGTGTCCGGGGTAGTCGAATAGGATTATGCCGTAGCGCGTTCAGTGAAGCACAGTTATTAGTCATCCCAGTGAGTTAACGTTATCAGTCCGCCAAAAGTGTCATGAAAATACAAGAAATGGCACGAAATTTAGATTGACAGATATTCGATGGTGTCGGGGATGCAGGAGCGGAGAAGGCGCTGTCTCAACCTCCGCTGGGCACCCTACGGGGTATACTGCAGGCACTTTCGCCCTAACTTGATGTGAATGTCCATGAAAAATCCCGAAGGATATGGAAAACTTCTTACATTTCTTGGATTGTTTAGGATATTTCAGATAATTCTGGCTTGAGCTTTTTCCGATTCTAATGGCATTGCCTGATAGGGATTTCAACGCGAGGCTGAGGAGGCTGCGGCAACATTAGGGATCAGAATAAAAAATTTACGAATTTCGTGGATATGCTCGGGATAGCAGAGGAAGCAATCTCTCCCTTATCTGGAGGGCTTATGCTAATAGGGACTGTTTACGGTGTTGAAGAGCGATTGTGCGAATAGCTGTACTCACTTGTTACTTTGATCGATTGCCACATCTGCTGGCGTCAGGAGCGCGTCGTTTATTTCCACTAGTAAGACGTCTCCAGACTGAATCTCCGCCTGGCCCTTCCAGGAGACTATCATTGGAAGACAATCCTCAACGGCCTTGCAGTTCTCGGGGACCTGTAAAACGTCAAAGAATTATGTGATGAACGCAATGATATAACAACTATGGAAGCATACTTAAATTAGAACTGGCAGAAGAAAAACTTATAAATTTAGAGCTTTAATCGTAAACTCCTCATACCATTCCTACTACCAAAATTCAGTACGTTGCTAAGCTTAGTTTCACATTACTGCCACAATTATGTATTAAGGATCTTTATTTGTTTCAAAAAAACCACTTCCTGCATTATACAATAAAAGTGCTTATTTATACATATTCTATTTTGAGTGAACATAGTTATTTATACACATAAAATAAATAAATAAAATAAATACTAAGAGCAATGTTTGCCTTTGTAGAGTTTTTCGTATACAATTAAATTAGAAATGTAATATATTTTCTAGAAAAATATATTGAAATTATATCCCATAGTCTAAGAGCTATTTTAGGAGTCTGATAAAGGCTGAAATTTTATAGTACGTAGTAGTAATAGCAGTTTTTATTTTACCTGAAGAGGATATGGCATACCTGGCTGAGTAGTTCATAGTTCACACCTTACGTGACATGATCATTGTCTACAACGTAGCCAGTGCGATGTGGCAGTCAACAAATTCGCTGACATACACTAACTAGTGATTTTGCGACGATAAAATATAGAAATTGTTTGAGAAACTAGTTATTTTATGACGGTGCAATATAGAAATTGGTTAGAAAACTAGTGATTCTGAGACGGTGAGCTATAGAAATTGTTTGAGGAACTAGTGATTCTGTGACGTGATCCTGTGACTGAGTTATAGAAATTATATATGAAACGAGTGAATCTATGACAAATTGTAAAAAAAATAGAAATAAAGTGAAATTGTGATTCAATCATGTTTTTTTTTTTTTTTTTTTTGTATTTTGCGAGCAGCAGAGGAAACGAGCAACGGAGATGCAAGAGGAACTCATCGCGATGATGAAGGAGCAGAATGGACGAAAAACGCGTGAGTACATTAACACGTTCACGCCAGCGCGAACCACCGGTGGTCCGCACTAGATTGTCTCATCGGGCGGCGCGTACCACCGGTGGTCCGCACTAGACTGCCTCATCGGGCGGTACGTACCACAGGTGGCTCACATCAGCTTTGCGTAACACATAATAAATAAAACTATTATGTCTTAATAAACGTATAGTAAAAGGAAACTGCACTTTTGAAGCTTTGCTAAACATCATTTTGTGCAAGGCGCCGCCAGATAAAGCAAAATGCGATTATAACTAGCGCCCGATGAAGTGAAATACAAAAAACTGCGCTGGCGTCAACGTGTTAAAAAGAGAGAAAGCTTTTCTAATAACATAAGGAGGGAATTTAAAAGCACGCACGGGCAATTAGAGAGTTATGCCCAAGGAGAAATATTTCACGCAGAATTTTTATAGACAAATGCGTGAGGTCTACGAAAAACAATAGCGTACATATAAGAGTTCTCAGTAGAACTAAATACGGAACTAGAGAAAATAGTAGGCGATCCAAAAGCAGAAAAAGATACTGAGCAGTTACAACTAGAAGAAAAACAACAGGAACAAATAACTAAAACCCAGGAACAAATAAAAAAACAGGCTGAAATGCCAGACTTCTTTCTTGGGAATTGCGGCTTACATGAAGATATTATGATACACGCCACGACCGACACGATGCAGCACATATATTTTCGAGAAAATACCTACGAAATTTTAGAGGAAGCATACAGAAGAGTAATAATAACACTGGTCCACAAAATTTAATATTTAATTTTTCCAACAACAAGTCATATATCATTTCTATATGATTTTTCAATAGATTACGAATATGTAAACAAAAATATTCTATCACGTCAACTTTTTGAAAAAAATAGGGTTGAAAAATACAAAATATCGTATTTCGGCCATTGTCAGTGGCGTAACTATAGGGTGGCAGTGTTGGCAAAATGCCACGGGTCCCCGACCCAAGAGGCCGCGATTTCAGAAATAACCTAACATTTTAACAAAATTTTGTACCTAAGTACTTAAAAATTATAATTTTTTTAAGTACTTAAAATCAATCAATGTGGGGCACAACTAAAGACCATATACCAGTGGCGTGGGGTGAAATTTTTGAGAAGGTAAGCCGGTGCAAAAATCAGAAACTTAATAGCGAAAAAAAACTTACCAAATGAAGTCAGATATTACAAAATGTGTTCAACAGTGACTGCGTGTATTCTTGTCGAATTTAGTCGGCCACTTCTATCATACTTAAAGTCATTGGAAGTTAAGTGCTATATGAATATTATGAATAAATATGCACATACAATGAACTTCAAGAATAATATAAGTGGCTTTGAAAAAAAACCGTTATAGTCGCGTGTATCGTGCAATCAAACTAAAGCAGTTAACAAAAACTGTGAAAAGTTGATATGAAATACAGTAGAATCCGGATATAACGACCCTCAAGGGACCGGCAACATTTAGTCGTACTAACCGGACGTCGCACAAAACGAACGAACACCGAAAAATGAATTTAAGCTTGTTTTATGTATTAATATTACCGTAATTATGAAATAATAATATATAGTACATAGTTAGATTAACTTATATTTGAATAAATCAAATTCATATTAAAATAAACAAAAAATAACTTTAATGGAATTTAAACATTGCACACTGCATTCTATGCATGTAAATTCATATGATTTACTGACGTAGAAAGTCTGTAATTTTTGTTTGTTTTTGACTGATTTTTGTTCGATAGTAAGAATTACGTACAGCATTGTGAATACCAAACTTTTTATTACATTATCGTCAAAGTTAGATTGAACAAACACATTGAGCGCTTCTGCAGCCTTCAGAGCCTCAGACGCGCTGGAAGTCGAATTAGTCTCCTCCGGTTCGGAACTCATTTTAGCGCACTTAATGAGTCCTTGACCTTGGCATATCAGATGAAAAACACTGGCTGATTTACACGCGCTAATCAGCATACGTACGTAGGAGAGGGGAGAAAGCCGGGACGCGGGGCGGTGAGGTATTGCTTGTGCGTAGGTATTGAAAACAACACTGCGCGTCGTTCTAAGCGGACGATTTCTTGTCAAAATAGGTCGCTATAAGCGGTTGGTCGCTTAAACCGGAGTCGTACTAAACGGACATGTTTTCATAGTAAGTCTATATGAAACCTAACTTGAGTTTGCATTTTCGTCACTATAACCGGTTGGTCGTTATAAACGAAGTCGTTATATCCGGACTCTACTGTATAATTAATCTTACTTATACTCCAAAACTAATCTACGATTTTTTTTTATAAATTCGGCCAAAACATCATTGTAAAAATTAGACTGATTTCTAATTTGTAAAAGAAGGTGTTTTTCTATCGATAAGAGTGCTAAATTTGAGAGCCTTTCTTCGGTTTGAGAATTTCTTAAATAAGTATGATTTTTCATAAATCGACTTATTAAAATGTTTGAAAAACCCGTCCTTACGTTTGTAATCTATTTTCATCGACGGTTTAGCGTGACCTAATTCGATAACTCTGCTTTTTTGCTGAAAAGATAATCTATTAAATTCATTTGCCTGTTCTAATAAAAAATCCGTTAAGCAGCATTCAACACTAAGTAACGCCATTTCCAACAAAAATTAAAGACTGAGAACAAGATATAAATAAAAAGCTACTAAAATGTCCTATAACAGACCACCTAGACCTTACAAAATTCTCACCAGCTTTTCACAATTAAATTCTATATATTAAAGTACAATTACACTTCACTTTAAATCAAACATGCACGACAAATCCTTCAACTGACAAATTGAAACAAATAAATAATCGAGAAGCCGGATTCTATCGTGTTATCGAGAGGTAATAAAGTAGCACCACACCACACTCATAAGTCACAATCCGTTGAGCACCAAGGCAAAAAGAGACACAAGTTAACAATTTTTTTATTAAAATATAATAAACAAAACCACAACACCCCTCCCTTCCGAGAAGATGACTTCTGCCGTGTTCTTGTGAAATAAGGGAGCATTCACTCCTACAATTCACAGCCCCTTCAGTATCAAAGAAATTTACAGTCAGCTGAATATTGTTTATGAAAAAAAAATTAATAACCAAACCCACCCCAACCAACCCCACTCACCCGAGAAGCCGCTTTCTACCGTGTTATAAGAGAGCACCACTACACTCACACCCGTTCATAGAGAAGACACGAATCAGCTGACATTCTAACAAATAAACAACCACCCGCCGAAGTGACCCGAGTTTCAACTTGTGCAAAACAAAAACAACCGAGAAGCCGGTTTCTATTCTATCGTGTTATTTTCTTATATGATTTGCTTTTAGTGAGCAAAGGATATCACACACGATTTCTTTGTTACTCGTGGAGAAAAGTGTGGGCTTGAGTAAGCCGTAAGATGACCGGCTTACAGAAGCAGCGAGCGAGCGCTTCATACCCGATGCAACCCCTTGATAGAACCTGCTACGGTGCGAGGGAAGGTTCCATCGTAGTGCAACAACAGATTATGGTTGTTTTTGGTTGTAACACTTGTTTTGCCGTGTTTTCTTTACGAGGTGAATTTTGGGAGCGCTTTCCAGGAATTTTACAGGCATAGAACAAGTTTTAAATTTACGGGAATAGGATGAGTTCCCAAAAGGGAAGCCGGTAGGAATCGTGTTATATGGACCCCACGCCACTGCCATATACAAATTCAAACTAATCATTAAAATTTCAACACATTCAAAACAAAAAAATGTCGATTTTCAGAACGCATCCATTGCTTCATTTTGTGTCGCGGTACATTGGTGACGTGGGCGAGCTAGTGACATTCGGGGAATTCCTTCATAATGTTAACCAAATAGGCTAGGAACCGGTGTCACTGAAAGTCCCGTCATCGCGGATTTGAAAAATTTATATGTAAATCGATAGTTAACAATTATACAAATAAAATCAACTTGGTACGCGTTGACTTAGTAAGCCGAAAATATATTAAATAAAATTTTTTATTATGAAAAAGCAAAAATGTATTTTACTGTTATCGCGGATTTTGATGAATTTTAGTGCATTCGATAGGAAATTTTGCGATTCCGAAAATTTTGCTGAAAAACTTCATTTGGCTGGAAGGGTATAACCAAAGAGACTATAACAATGGGAAGAGATTGCAGCTAGAACAGAGAAATGGCAGTATGAAAAATTTTAAGCTGGATCCGTCTCGGATCCAGCATAAAACAGAATGCTCTCCGCAAAGTTCGCTTGTTACGTCCCACCTTTGCCTCCCTCTTGTGTTCAGAAGCTCTTGTACGAACTCATCGCATCTTTTGTGTTCCGACAGTCAGTGGCGTGCGCAGGATTTTCTTATTATGAGTACCAACAATAAAAATGCCGCCTTTTGCACTTGCCCTTATATGTACAAATATGTGGCGAATACAAGGGAGAGGTCCCACGAGTGAAGACTCCCTCCTGTAGAAAAGCTATAAACCCTAAATGATTGGGGGAAAGTAAACTTTACGCGTGGTACACCGGATGCAGATAGGCAGTAAACTCTAAATGCTCTTTTTCCACTTAAACTATGACAGAGAAATGGAAAAGGGCAAGTGCAAAAGGCGGAATTTTTATTGTTGGCACTCATAATAAGAAAATCCTGCGCACGCCACTGACTGTCGGAACACAAAAAATGCGATGAGTTCGTACAAGAGCGCCTGAACACAAGAGGGAGGCAAAGAGGGGACGTAACAAGCGAACTTTGCGCAGAGCATTCTGTTTTATGCTGGATCCGAGACGGATCCAGCTTAAAATTTTTCATACTGCCATTTCTCTGTTCTAGCTGCAATCTCTTCCCATTGTAATAGTCTCTTTGGTATAACGTACCTATTTGAACGGTGTGATAGGGGGTAAAGAAATTTTTCTCTTAAATTACGAAATTTCCTATTGAATGCACTAAAATTCATGAAAAACCGCGGTAAAGTAAAACATTTTTGCCTTTTAATAATAATAAATTTTATTAAAATATTTTCAGCTTACTAAATCAACGCGTACCATTAACTATCGATTTACATATAAATTTTTCAAATCCGCGTGACGGTACTTTCAGTGTCATCAGGTGACGGACTAAAAAAATTACTTTTATATAGGGTTGCCATAGTGTAGGCCGTAGGGGAATCCTTTATTTATATTTTTTATTTACGGAGGCCTCTATTGCGCATTCTTTGTTTGATTGTTATGACAGTTGGTCATCTGTATCTTTGATTTTTCATAATTTTTGTTTTATTGAACCTGCAAATGGATGTAAAATAAAGTTAATTGTGAAAGTTAGATATCAACACGTCTAGTTCTAGAAAATATTTAAGTGGGAGCGAAAAACGAAAGAGAAAGGCGGAGACTGAAGAAAAAAATAAAAAGTTACCTAAAATTAGTCAGTATTTTAAGAATGATGACTTCATTGATGAAAACGCGAGTAAACAGTGCTCCGAAAGTGAAGAATTGGATCTAACTAAAAGTAACAGCAGAGCACTTGCAACACAAGACACTAGTGTATATCCAGATCCAAAACAACCACAAGGTTATAGCAAAAATAAAAGTGAATCATATTTTAGTGTGAACAATATTGCATCTTCATCATATGTTACTGATTAGGATAATTTTAAAGAACTAACTGAACAAGTGAAACGGTTCGTGATCGAAAACGGACATTGTAAATCTAAGGGCCCTTTCTTAAAAGATAGTGACAATAGATCTTTCCTAGAAAAACATTACTATATTGTTTCCAAATCTGGCGTGAAACTTGAACGTACATGGCTATCCTATTCTTTAATACTTCAGAAGGCGTACTGTGAACCATTCGCAAATCGGGCATCTAAAAAAATACAAAATGTTTGGATAGAAGGCTATGACGACTGGAAACATGTTGTAGACGACATAAAAAGACACGAGGCATTGAAAATTCACCTGGATTCTTGTCTTACGTATCAACAGTGGCGGCTACATGGAACACTAGATGAAGAGCAAGAGTCTATGATCAAGAAAGAGAAATCTTTTTGGCGCCAAGTACTTTCTAGACTCCTTGATGTTACTCTGACACTTTCAACGTGTAATTTAGCCTTTCGTGGCCACAGAGAAAAAGTAGATAGCAATGATCCAAGTTCCCGAGGAAACTTGTTGAGTATTGTTGAGTTATTAGGAAAATACGATCCGATTTTACAAGAATTGTTAAGTAAACCAAAGGGCCAGGTAAAATACTTAAGTCCAAAAATACAAAATGAGCTAATTTCTGTTCTAGTTCTAAAAATAGAAAATGCACTCATTAATGAAATAAACGCCGCACAATTTTACTCTATCATATTCGATACAACTCAAGATATTTTAAAAACTGATCAAATGTGTGAACTTTACCGTTATTGTATGATCGAGAAAGATGATAATGGAATCCCAAAGGCGCTCGTCATTAAAGAGTCGTTTTTAGGATTTCATGAAATTAAGGATCAAACTGCCTTAGCAATGTCCAACCAAATTATTAAATCCATAAATGACAAAAATATTCCTCTAAATAAGTGTCGAGGACAAGGATATGATGGTGCTAACACAATGAAAGGCACTTATGGTGTAAGTGGGAACGAGTTTGTATGCATTGAAAAGAAAAATTGACCTTATATAGTATCTGTTTAAAACCGGTTCAGTCCAGTAGACAGTAGGTACACTGCTTTCGGGTTTGAGAATGGTTTTAAGCAAAAATTGGTTTGGCTACAATGGAGACGGAAAATCTCCATATTACTTAGAAAAAATTGTCCAATTAACAAAATGTCTTTAGAAATTTATATTATGGTGGCGGTACTGAGGCAACGAAGTAGCTCGGTAATTTTTGAATTTGTGAATCCATTTTTTAAAATATTTAGTAGGCCTTGAAAAGTGAGATTCCGGATAAAGAGTCAATCCTGGCCATATTTTACAAGAAAAAATTTCGGAACGTTGTAAATAATAAATTAAATAAATTGTGAACCTTGAAAAGAAATTAAATAACAAGTAGAAGGAGAAACAGAATATAGTTCATCTTCGACAGAATTATAAATAACATTTCATTAAAAGTTTGGAGCAATTTCAGCGAAATGTCTTAGCCATAAGCAACAATACAATATTTAGAAATACTGAAAGCCGAGCAAAATCTCAATTTGTTATTTTCTCAGAAAAGAAAAATCTGAAGTCACCTTCCCAACAGCAGCAAAAAATATCCCATTGAAAAAACAAACTCACAAAGGCTGCTAACGACTTTAAATTGAAACGGCCTGTCTTCGGTCATAATTTGGAGCCGGTAACCTGCTCGACGGCTTATCGCACTAGAAGCAGAGCTAGAGGGGCGATTGTTTCTAAAAGGTGAAATGAATCCTTAATTTCCAGGACAATCTCTCCAGCGACAGGATGAATAATGGACACATCCAGGTCGCTGATATTTTTTGTGTTATTATGGAGTAAGGGTGGCAAGAGGGCAATAGCAGGTTTCTTCCCGACCAGTCACTCAACAGACACGATATCTCTGGAGGCCGGGCGACTATCCTTTTCGCCAAGCTCGCTAATTAAGTGATGCAGTTATAAAATTCCTATAAAACTTAGGGTCTTACCGTGACAGGAAGGGGCAGTTCATGGGTCTCATTTCCTCGCCAAAGATGGGAGTCCTGGGGTAAATTCTGGATGTCGCATTCCAGCGAGTTGATTTTCTCTTGGAGTCGTGTTAACAGCCGTGGCCTAGAGAAAGGTTTTCTGCTTCGAGAATGCTGCTGGTCAGGAAAATCGGGCGCAGAAGGACGTGAATTTGCTGTCGCTCCGTCGTATTCTGCCTTTGCATTCCCAATCCCAGTCGTCCTCGGCGGGTTGACAGGGAGCGTTGTTTGCTCTAGCGTTGACATCCGAGACACATTTGCATTTCCCGGATTGTTTGTTCCCTCCTCAGCCAACTCTCCCGGAGTTTCCTTCGCCTTTGTGGTGGACTCGTTCGTTACTTCATAAGCAGTGAAGATGGCGAGTGTTGGAGGCGTCAGCGGTATGGGGCGTGGTGTTTTTGCAACGACCGGAGGGCTCGAGGTCCCGGCGGAAGCTCGGATGCTTTTTGTCGTGGATTTGGGGAGAGGTTTGGTTTTCTTTAATGGCCGTGGGGTGGTATACGCGGTCGTGCTGACATTGCCCTCGTTAGACACCATTTTTGCGTCAGGCCAAGTCTTCGAAACGAGTGTACTTCGTTCATCTCCATTGTCTGTTCGCTGCTTTCCAGGTGATGTCCCGTTATCGCGGATGATGTAACTATTCACAGAGTTGTTCGGCCTCGCGGTTGTCAAGGGCTGTGGCAGAGTTGCTATCCTTCCGTCGCCAGCTCCTAGGATGTCCGCGGTTAACTTTTTGTGGAGCATCTCATTGTACAACTCTTTGCTGTTGTAAAACTTTGTTGTAGAGAACTCTGGTCGGTCGTTGCGCTGGTCCTGCATGGTAAAAATAATTTAGTGTGACTTATGCAGAATTGTGGACATACATAACTTATATAAAGGCCATTTTAACAGCATGCACATACAAAGTTCATACATTTTATACAATTCGGCTTTTTTCTCTTATCAAATTTCATAAAAATTTCTTTATTCAAGGTGTTCCGTAAGTAAGCTTTCATTTAGGTTTAAAATTATTATACTAAAAAAATAATATAGATATATTAAGAAACTTGTCATTGTGTATCAAACTACCTCTGGCATTGTTTTGAACGAGCTTTAAAATTATTGCTCATCTTGGCATATCGTTTCCGTGATGTATTTGCCAATTTGAGCATAGAAATCATTTTGTTTTACTTGCTAAGTTTTTGTTATTTGTAAAAGTTAATATTTAAAAATACATGAATGTAAATTTTTTATGAGCTTTTCGTAAAACCACCAAAAACGACCAGCAGAGTTTGACAAGTAGTCTAACCCTTGTAGATTGTTGTGGCTGTCCGAAGACACACTTAGGCCATTCCAGGCCCATTGTGATACCACTTTTTTTTTGTGACCAGGGCTTCTCGTGGGAATCGAACCCACAACCTTTAGCGTCCTGCTGGCTCGCAGTAAACACGTCGCCTTACCAACCGGGATATTGAGGCCTAACCCTTATATAATTAAATATGTAAAAACGTTTTGTTCATTCATCATTTGAAGACTCCGTAGCTGGCACCATCTCTTGTTCCGCTTGGTATTATCGCGGAAAAAGAAGCTATGAGAACCACCTATCGGCTGCAGGTAAAGGATTTGTGCAAGTTGTGGCACTCAAAAACAGGACAACACGACAAGCGCAGACAGAAATGTTCTTATGATCTTAGATCACTTAACTCTTCAAATCTGACCAAGTAAGAATTAATTAAGAGTACACTTTCCATAAAGAACAGAATAGGAAAACAGTCATCTCAGGAATATATCTTCAGAGAATAGTTCCGTTGGATTCGTAAGCGTCGTAAGCGTCGGAGTGTGCATACACACGGGAGACCTCAACATCTGCCAGCAGGTACATTCACCACTATACTCCAAGAAGAAAGAACCCCGCACAAAATGTATGGGAATTGAACACCGGTCAATTTGTATGAAACTTCGTATTTTGATAGCCCTTGTTATGCTGATCAAAAGTCTCAATGGGCACAAAGCCCGAAAACCCCCCCAACACCCCCAAAACCGCCCCTAAAGGTCAGGGGCTGTATTTGATAGATTTTATTGGTGAATTGCCTTACCGAAATATTTTACTACTGTAGTCAAACCTACGGACTCCATACAGTAACTAGGTCATTCCCAAAACAGTCAAACTCCCCCCACCCTCCCCCTCTCTCT
This sequence comes from Dysmachus trigonus, assembly GCA_949715965.1. Lineage (NCBI taxonomy): Eukaryota > Metazoa > Arthropoda > Insecta > Diptera > Asilidae > Dysmachus > Dysmachus trigonus. The sequence continues at coordinate 48,943,330 of OX454321.1, forward strand.
ACACCTCATAGCTCGACATGCGACTTTTCCCCGTTTACCGGCTGTGAGAACGTTTCATCGTGAATTCCATACCACAGCCACCTAAACGATCACTACTCAATACCGTTCGACCCCTCAAAAAATGAACCTCTCACCCTAACACTAACCCTGGGGGGTGAAACAACCCCACTCCGTGCCAAACCTGCCATATGAATTATTCCTGCTTACGGGTTCCCAAACTGGGTGACCGTGATTTGCATTCCACAGCCACCTAAGCGTTCACTATTCAATATCCTTCGGCAGATTTTGGTACGAAGTGGGGTTAGTTCACCCCCAACCCCGGGGTTGCTATTGGAGTGGAGGGTTCAATTGTCGGGAGTCGAAGGTTGAGTAGTGATCGTTTAGATGGCTGTGGGATGGAATTCACGATCAAACGGTTTCACAACCCGTAGGCAGTGAAAAGTCATATGGCAGGTTTTACGGGCTGTGGCGAGGGTTGGGGTGTATGTTGGGGGTGGGGGTTCGAAATATATTGAATAGTGAACGCTTAAGTGGCTCTGGAATGCAAATCACGGTCACCCAGTTTGAGAACCCGTAAGCAGGAATAATTCATATGGCAGGTTTGGAACGGAGTGGGGTTGTTTCAGCCCTCAGGGTTAGTGTTGGGTTTGGAAGGTTCATTTGGCGGGGGTCGAAAGGTGTTTGAGTAGTGATCGTTTAGGTGGCTGTGGTATTGGAATTCACGATGAAACGTTCTCACAGCCGGTAAACGGGGAATAGTCGCATGTCCAGAAATGAGGGGAGGGGAGGGGGGGGGGGAGTTTGACTGTTTTGGGAATGACCTAGTTACTGTATGGAGTCCGTAGGTTTGACTACAGTAGTAAAATATTTCGGTAAGGCAATTCACCAATAAAATCTATCAAATACAGCCCCTGACCTTTAGGGGCGGTTTTTGGGGAGTTGGGGGGGTTTTCGGGCTTCGTGCCCATTGAGGCTTTTGATCAGCATAACAAGGGCTATCACAATACGAAGTTTCATACAAATTGACCGGTGTTCAATTCCCATACATTTTGTGCGGGGTTCTTTTAGCCATTAACATACTATATGTGCCACCGCAATACGAGAGATGAACATTCGAGAAAAGAATATATACTACATATCTTATCGGACAATCAAGCTGATCTAAAAGCACTCGAGTATCCTTGAAATTTTGAGGCTAATGCAGAAATTTGCTATATCTAATCGCCGCAGCCAATAAGGTAGCTATCATGTGGGTTTCAGCTCATAGCAATATCGATGGCAATGAAATCGCCAATTCATGTATTCGTATGACAGGCCCAGAGCCTTACGCAGTTCTGGCATCTCTCCAGAGATCGGCTAAAATATTTTTTTCGTCAATATTTTCGATGACAATAACCAATACCATAAAAATTACAATTTTAGTAGATAAATTTCCAATTTTTAATTAATTTGGTAATAAGCCAAAACATATTTTCCATTATCTAAGCAATTGGTAATTCAGCGGTAAGAAATTAGGGATACTTAACTAGTCGGTAATTTGCTGTGAGAAATTTCTGAGTACTCTAGCAATCGGTAATGCATGGGCCAGAAATTCAAGAATACTCAACTAGTCAGCAATTTTCTCTAAGAAATATCTGATTACTCTAGCAATCGGGAATCCATTGGCCAGAAATTCGAGCATACTCAATTAGTCGGTAATTTTCTGAACCACATTTTTTATTACTCTAGTTTTCGATAATTTATTGACTAGAAATTTGAAAATACCCATTTTCGTTTTATGTATGATATGTTAGGAATCCCGTATCGCATTAGTCATGTGATATGTGACATAACTGTATGTTATGTTTGACAAAGCACATATAACAAATCACATATAACATGTTTGCACATACAGTTATGTTATTTGTAATATTTGATGAGACGCATAACATATGTTACATATAATGAATATGCGGGGAACGCACATAACATTTTCCATATGACATGTCATGTCACATGCAATGAATATGAGATTTGTAACTAAACGACAAATCACATATTACGTTGAAGCACATACCACATGTTCCCTATGGCTACGACATATGACGAAGAGTGTAAGTTGTATGTTGTATACAATATATATATTATACAACATACACGTACACATCAAATATCACATGTGACAACGGCACATGACAACTGACGCACAACAGATAACGTGACACTATATCTGACATGACATGAGACACGTCACATGTCATGACATATTACATGACATGAGACATAACATATGACATGGCATATGACATGACATGAGACTTGACATATGACATGACATAACATGAGACATGACATATGACAGGACATGACATATAAAATGACATATGGCATGACATGAACCCGAGGCATGACATGACATGACATATGACATGACATATGACGTGAGATATGACATCACACATGACATGACATGACATATGACATGACATATGACGTGAGATATGACATCACACATGACATGACATGACATATGACATGACATGACATATGATATGACATATGACATGTCTCATGTCATGTCACATATAGTGTCACGTCATCTGTTGTGCGTCAGTTGTCATGTGCCGTTGTCACATGTGATATTTGATGTGTACGTGTATGTTGTATAATATATATATTGTATACAACATACAACTTACACTCTTCGTCATATGTCGTAGCCATAGGGAACATGTGGTATGTGCTTCAACGTAATATGTGATACGATCACACGAAAATGGGTATTTTCAAATTTCTAGTCAATAAATTACCGAAAACTAGACTAATAAAAAATGTGGTTCAGAAAATTACCGACTAATTGAGTATTCTCGAATTTCTGGCCAATGGATTCCCGATTGCTAGAGTAATCAAATATTTCTTACAGAAAATTGCTGACTAGTTGAGTATTCTAAAATTTCTGGCCCATGAATTACCGATTGCTAGAGTAATCAGAAATATCTCACAGAAAACTACCGACTAGTTGAGTATTCTTGAATTCTCGACTTTCTGGGCCATGGATTACCGATTGCTTGAATAATCACAATGTTTGGAGGGAAAATTATCGGTATTTGGGTATTCATAAATGTTTGCTGGACCAATTACTGATTACACTGGTCGGCACCAATTTTGGCGTACAATAAGTGTTATATCATTTTTTTAGGAATTTTTCGTAGATTACGAATTCGCAAACGAAAATGTCCTATCACGTCACGTTTTTGAAAAAAAATAGGTTTGAAAAGTACAAAAGACCGTATTTTGGCCATTTTTGCAAATTAATTAAAAAAAAAACGAATTCTTGTAGGAGCTTGTAAAGTAGCTCAAATAAAAGCATGAACCTTTACTTCTTATATTAAAAAACGGGAGGCTATAATACTTTTCGTAATATTCCGTGGAATTCACTTTCCTCCATAAGCCGCTTACTTCATACAATAGATAAATGAATGAAGATCACTGCTTGCGCACGCTCATGAAAATCTTATTCCCGAAGACGCTTTATAAGTGCTATAGATTAGTGCTACTTTATATATATCGATAAGGATTCACGCTCTCTTTTGAGTCATGTTACGAGCTTTTTCCACGTTCCGTTATTTTGTAATGAATTTTTAACAATGGCCGAAATACGATATTTTGTATTTTTCAACCATATTTTTTTCAAAAAATTTGACGTGATAGAATATTTTTGTTTACATATTCGTAATCTACGGAAAAAACCTATCAAAATGATATATGACTTGTTGTTGGAAAAATTAAATATTAAATTTTGTCGACCAGTGTTATTTGTGCAATGGAAAATTCTAGAACGATGATTATTAATTTTTGAATAATTGATAATTTCAATGTTGGAATTAGAAATTGTTTACAAATTGAAAAATCGAAAGAGAAATATTATTTTTTTACCAATCTCTGCATCTCTCTTTACAACTCACATTTCCGATGAGTGGCTTCTTGTATAGCATTCTATAGCAAATATCATGCACATAAAAATTCGTATTCGTGGTAGACTACTTATACTATTATGGTGATGCAAAGGATCTTACGTTATAGTAAAATATCTTACCGTATGTGTCGCATCCCGTTTAGTTGTGTCCGTATTGAATTTAGTGTTTGCAAAATCAATGCGTCCAATACCAGCCCCATACCTCCCAAATTTTGAGTTTGGCGGAAAATCGAAACTTTTTTTCACTCGTTTGTCGATGAAGTGGATTTTGTGGTTGACAGTGACCGGCTTAGGGGTGGACTGTTTCAGCTCATCAAGCCGGAATTTTTTCTCAATCTCAGTAATGACACCGTCCTGCTGTTGAAGTCGACCTGTAAAATCGGTTATCTTCTCAGACTCCTTAGTACCGCGCTGACTGTTATCGTCTATTAGTTCAATTTCAATTTTCGACGTCGGGATGTTATTTTCGTCTTCGAATAGTCCATTAAGAGAGTTGGGTAGGGAATTCTTGTCATCATCGCTGAAGTAGTTTTCTCTGTCCTTGAGTAGCTTTTCATTTGATTCCTTAATCACTGGACCAAAGTCTTCTATCTTGGAGGGGTACAGGTCAATAATGTTGATTTTCCCCTCGTTTGATTGGAATCTTGGCTGATTCTGGAGAGGTAATGGATTGAAACCTACTCCGTTGAATTCATCGGTAATAATTTCGGCCAGTTTGATACGGTACAAACCATTTTTCAATTTCTTTTCAACCTGAATGTCGTTAATCAGGGGCTCTTGGGTGCCATCCACAGCTCCATTCGAAGCTGCGCTAGAAATTATCACTGTTCCGCTCGGGAAGATTGATGATGAAGCTGGCGGTCTTTCGTCAGAACTTTCCTGTTCGCTTTCCACTTGACTAAAAACATTTTCAGGTTTTTCATTAAAATCAGAGACCGTCGTTGGTTCAGTCGGTGCTACTGTTGTATCACCGTCATTTTCCTCCATCATCGTGCCCACTTCGGTTGTAGAGAACCTTTCTATGCTGTCTGGAGTAGACAAATGATGCAATGGATATTTATCGAATTTTATCGATTCCTCGTCACTTTTCGTATTTTCGGCTTGTCCCGATGAGTTTATTGGCTTTCCCGTGGGTTTGGTCACTTCCACTGTGAATGATTTTATTCCAAAGCTGACTGCCACATCTCCAATGGGTTCGTCGTCAATATTTGTTTGAGTACTGGGAAGCACCGTGCTCTCAGCTACTATTAAGGGCAGTAAGAGCACAAGGTACAGGCCTGTTTGTGATAACATCTTAACTGACTAAATTTTATGCAAAAAATCGCTTTATTCTGAATGATCCTATTTACATAGATTAGCGGATTTCGTTTTAGCCCTGTTTCGGCTCATGACCAGAATTCATCGACTTGAAGTACTAGACCCCGTCAAGTGCACCAAAATGAAGTTTTTAATATGGTGAATATTGTAGATTTCTGTGAGGATCCTGAAAAAAATAAAGAAAAATTTGTAATTTTTCGAAAATTATTAAAAAGTATTGGAATCTAACACAAATGCTTCTTAACTAGTCAAACTGACCTAAATGGTTAATAAGTGCATAGATATACGTGTTTTTTTCGGTCTACTTTCATTTACCATAATTTCAGCGAAATCGAAGAGGGACACTTCGCGCCCCTTCCTTGTAAGTGAGATCTTTCACATCATTCATTTTGGCATATGCTATGTAAAACACCCTGTATAGCTGGTATATGCTATACTATACTACACAGGGTGTCCCGATTCAATGTAGGAAACTCTATACCAGTCGATTCCTTGGAGTGTCTTTATGAACGTTTGCTCTGAGACCTGCCTTTTAAAATGCTTTCTTCTCCCTCAAAATCGCCACTGAAGGTGTTTTAGCGGTTGAATCTCTTAAGTCCCTACAAATCCTTGTAAGGACATTGCAGGACATCGAGCAAAGACTCATTCAAAAGACAAAGAGAGCATCTTTCCAACGATACCCCCTTGGTTAAAATATGTCCAAGCATGTAAAACACAGAGGGTCCATAACAAAAAACCAGTAATCCTTTCCTTTGATGAAAACGAGATAAAGCCGCAATATTTTTATGAAAATTTCGATAAATTTTGATCTTGCACCCTCTGACTGTTACATGTCATCCTAAAGACTTATAAGAGCAAACCACTAAAAAACCTTCAGCGGTGACTTTGATGGGAAAGGAGTGGGAACGGGGGGCCGGTGGGGGGGGGGGTGGTGGCTCAGACCAAACGTTGATAAGGACATCAAAGCAACAGATTGGTATAGTGTTTCCTACGTTGAATCGGGACATGCTGTATATATCTAGATTATTTAACACTGACATCTAATATATTTAGGAGCGTGCAAATTTCGTTAAATAAATTGCCGACACTGGAGAGTAAAACTCTTGAATTTCAATTTGGGGGAGAAATCACCTTTCAATGTTGGACATAATTCTTTTGATCACATTCCCTTAGCATCCATAAGAACCACATATTATTATGTAGTAAACACTATAAATTGATGAATATTAATCAGTCCTGGATCTAGTATCCTTCAAGTTTCTTATGAGTCTAAATCCGATTAAAGTGCGCTTGTTATGCGATGTACCTTAATAGGCCCATTGAGACTAAAGTGTGCATAATTCAGGAAGAACTCAACTCCACTTTTCGGTAATGAGAATAATTAACAAAACTTTTCCAGAACTGATTTACAACTTCAATAATTTAAATACACAAATGCGGTTCCGCATCCCTAGCTAATGTATTCAAAGTTTCTTCATTATATTTCCGGATTTAATATAACGCCCACCCGTGCCGCCCCAAACCTTCGGCGGCCCACCTTTAGCGGAAAATCATATATCCTCTGTTCATAGGTTTTCCGTAACCTTTTATACACTTCCCCTGTACGTGAATATATAAGTAGATGAAAAGCATCGGTTGTGTGTACAGCTGAAACCCACTAACTGCGAGCGTTTTCAGGAGTTTCCCGGCGCTCGTGGATGGGATTGGACTATTAAAAAGCACCGAGATGAACAATGCCGCACCTTCTCCCCTTTGGTGGCTCGCTGTCTTAAGAAAATGGGAACCACGAAATGAAAAGATTTCCTTTTTGCGTCATTAAGTCTTGCCAGTTCGTTCAATTGTGTCCTTGCCTGCAGGCAGATCGGAGGAGTTGGCGAAGAGTAGAAGCGGCGATTTAACCACCCGGGTCTGGGAAGGAAGACGTGTACTCGTAATTAAAGCCATAAATTATTTTAATGTATGGTTTCTTCAGTACTCGCGATACATAAATGCTAGCACTCGGGGAACTGCGACCGATTTTACGAGTTCCATCAAGTCAGAAGTACTTGAGCCAAAAAGTTAGACTGGTCTGGATCTCAACTGCACCACCGGTCAAAGGAGGTCATCTTTAAAAACGATTCAGCGTATTTTTTTCTGGCTCTGTAGAACCAAGGAGCATCCATTAGGTTGATAAAAAAGTTTTGTGGCAAAATTTTTTTTATTATGTTTTGACGCAATATGACATGGAGCGATTTCAAAAATATTCTGGAATGTTTTCTACTCTTCCGCGTGACAGGGTGGGCATGCGTTCCAGTGAACAGAAATGTCTTCGATCACGCAGGAGTAACTTCGGGCGATCATGCTCTACGAGAGGCAGCGTGGTACGAACGCAAGCATAACTGTTGAAAATATACAGAATGCATTCAGCGAGAACGTCGTTACTCATCGAAGAGTCCAGCGTTGGTCCAATCGTTTTAAATCTGGAGACGCAAGTCTTGAAGGTAAGGAATGTTCTGGGCGACCCTCGACCATCGAATATGACGCATTACTCCGCTGCATCAAAGCGAATCCTGAGGCAAGTACGCACGAGCTAGCAAGAGAACTTGGCTGCAGCAAACCATCAGTAGTAAACCACTTACACAACTTGGGATATAGGAAAGTTCTAGCTCGATGGATACCTCACCGTCTCACCGACGACAATAAGAATCGCCGCGTGACCATCTGCAGTAGGAGAGACTTACTTCGTCATCATCGCAAGGAGTTTTTCGAGGATCTTGTGACGGGGGATGAAAACTGGATCTTTTATGATAACAGCACGCGTCTAGCATATTGGATTCCTATCGGAGAAAAGCTGCCACAGCAACCGAAGTCTGATCCCCACTCACGAAAGATTTTGTTGTGCTATTTCTGGGACGCAAAGGGAATGCTCTTCGACAATTTTCTCCCTACAGACAAGACGATCTCCTCTACACGATACATCGAGAATCTCCAGGAATTAGCAAAATCTATAAGAGGAAAACGGCCAAAACGCACGACTGTTCACCTTCTCCACGATAACGCGAGACCGCATGTCGCAAAAGAAACCCACAAAACCCACAAAATCACTGAGCTTCACTGGAATACCGTTCCTCAGCCACCGTAGTCTCCCGTCATCGTGCCTTCTGACTATCATTTGTTCAGACATTTGAAGTCATATTTGAGAAATAAATTTTTCGAAAAAGTCGACGATCTCACGAAAGATGTGTCCAATTTCTTCGAGTCACAGCCGCGGAAGTTTTGGGTAAAAGGAATTAGCAACTTGCCTGCTAAATGGTAGAGTGTTATAGAATTAGATGGGGAATATATTGTTGATTAGAAATGTTTTGTATAAGATATATCAATAAATAAATTCTACTAAAATTAATACGACAAAACTTTTTTATCAACCTAATATAAAAAGAGGGGACACTCGTGACATTTTTTCTTATCTTTTTTCGACCTTGGTACCGTTACAGGAACGAAGTGGAATTTTTTGCTAGAAAGAGGTAGTAATAAAGAAGGCATATGTGAGAAAAAGACAAAAATTTGGGCGAAAAGGGGAACACTCCTGCAGGGTGCACCTCACAAAAATTTTTTATCACAAAACTTTTCTATGAGCACATTACACGCTGCCTTTTCCACAGCCACACACCAAACAAGTTATATTATGCTTACACATCATTTATCTAAAGCTCATTTTATTCTATTTATTTAATTGTTTCTAAAAACTCACTTTTTTACTCAAAATCTTTTAAGTTTGTTCACATTTCCGAACAAATCAAGACCACCCGGTACTTTTCACAATGCGAGCGGAGCACACAATACATTTAAAACCAGGGCGCCTTTAAAAACGCACAATGAAAAAATGTAAACAATCTCGTGCGTATTCATGCTCGGTGTGTGCTACCTGCCTCTTCTCCCTTCTCCAATTCGTTATTTCCCTATAACTTAACATTGCGAGGGGAGCTAAAATTGAGAGACCGATACCAGTGCATCAAACCAGGGCGCCTTTAAAAAAGCGTTCATAAAAAAAGCATCAGTTTATAGCTTACGCTGTAAAAGCTGTCTGTGAGCATTTTTTGGTGACTATTTCTCTCTCTATACTTCTTATAGGAATTTACAGAAGTAGTAGTCCTGAGCTGCTTTATTTAATGGGAAATTTTGTTGGGTGTATTTTGGAGAGCCTGCATATGGGTTGGAATTTTGAGAGAGTATTAAAGTGTCCCTTCTTGTTGATATCAATATTCTTTGGTAGAACCCGTTTGAATGCTTCCCCATCGATTTTCATGCGAAATTTATTTTCTGCGCTATAAGGACGGAATCAATAAGTTTGGAGACGGAAATTGATGGAGACAAGGAATAAATTCTCGAAGTATAGCTTTTTTCGGTGAATATAAAAAGTGCCGCTACGACTAATAGCGATTCATACTAGCGAAAAAAGTCTTTCGAAATTAAATTGTACTGAAGATACGAAATTGAATCGATTTAAGACTTTATTGGTCTTAGATGGGAATTGAATGGGCTGCAAGGAAACAAATTACCTGATATAATGACCCACACTTCATTGTTATATTTAATTAAATCGGAATTCTGTTACTCACGGGGCTGTGCACGTAATGAAAGCTTTTGTAAGATAAATTGTTGTGTGGTTAAGGCTAGGTAGTAAGTTGTGCCCTATTGCGCTTTACGAGTACATCGTATTTCATCGTCTTATGGAAATTACAGTTTACAAAATTAGGCAATCAATAGCCGTCTTTATTTGATGGATACTACATTATAGTAGAGTCCATTTCACCTGCCTCCGTAACTAGGGCTGCCCCAAGGTACTAGGGCACCCGGGGAAAAAAAGTTTCGACGTCCTCCTCAACCCTACACGACTCTTGATGAACATGATATCAATATTACTTTGTTGTTTATTTAGTTTTAAATTTTCCTCTCGAAACTGAAAAAGGCTGTAGTATAAGTTTGAAAAAAAAGAGCAATAATGTTATTGCAGTAAAATTATAATCAAAAATACGTCAAAGATGAATTGTTCTCTTGTTACAGGTCACAGTTAAAATTAATTCATATCTATCATATTATATACATAGATGTACGATAATCAACTGATGATTTACTATTCATGTTATTATTAAATTACAGCTTACAATTAATACTGAATAAATATAATAATGACTGAATACACAAATAAAATTTACAGCTGAATCAGAATCGAAATAATCATACAGGGTGTCCAATAGGAAATTGCGAAAACTAATGGGTCACAATTTTTTTAACAAATGGAGAGATCGGTAAAATGTAAATACTTTTTAATAAAGGAAAGTCGTCATTTTTATTTCATGTCCATTTTATTATAAAAAAAATTAAATCTATTTAATACAAACCATTAATTTAAAAATATAGTGAAAAATTATCCTTTATTAAAAAGTATTTACATTTTACCGATCACTCCATTTGTTAAAAAATTGTGACCCATTAGTTTTCGCAATTTCTTATTGGACACCCTGTAATAGATGGATGTATATAATTCCGATATATAGCGCATTTAAGTTTTATTACTATTTTCAAAGATGCCGGATAAGATGGTGAAATCTGCCCCAGTAGTATCGCTACGTTGTGTGGTGCTTTCGATAGGTTTTGTCAAAAAATGCCTCCATGCTAATTTTTAGCCTTCTAGGTCTACATTTTCCGGTAAAATCGGTAAAATCAAATTTTTTCGAAAAAAGACAAATTCGTACGGTTGCAGTTTTCATCCAAAATCTATATTTGGCCAAGTTTTAAACCATTGTCTTTTTTATATTGTTTCCCGTTCTTTCGAATGTCGCAATCAGAATATCAAATTTCAGAGTGCGGTCAATGCGATAAATCAATACAGCCGTTTTTGTTTTGCACTTGTGCGATTTATTTAAGATATACATAACCTCAAATTCAAGGGCGCAATACTTACCCATAAAACTATGTACAAATATTCCAGGACCAGGAGTTTCAATTGCAAATATGATTACAGGATCGATTTTTACGTCTTAAAAATCGAAAAAAAACTAATTTTTTTTCGGTATTTTAACCATTTACTTGATATAAAATTAAAGAGCGCAATGGTCACCCATATTGCCACAAACGCTCCAGAACTTATTTTTAAACGAAAACATTCTTTCTGTATCGATTATTACGTCTCGAAACTAAAAAAAAAACTAATACAAATCCGTATATGAATGCAACAAAAATACTAATCACAATGAAAGCGCGTACTCTCTACTTTTAATCAAATATTTTACAGTGCCGTATAAAACTAAATCATAGGAAAACTTTTAAGCATTTGAAAAAAAGCAGGGTCTGTCACAAGAGTACTTCGAACTTGAAAATTATAAAAAGATAAGAGTGCGCCATCTCGTAGGAATTATAGTCTATATCTATGTATCCCTACTTTCAAATTCGAAGTTTCACTCTAACTGAAGAAACGACTGGAATGAACTTGAACCATACCAAAACCGTACCAGACCAAGCATAATGCACCGTCTTATGCCATATCTGCCATAGGATGTAGGGGCAATACCTTCATTACTTTTATATGTATTTTTAATTGTTCCATTCGCTATTATTGCAATTTAATATGCGAAAAATACCGCATATCACATTTAGTAGTTAACAAGTGAATAAGAAACATATTAATTGCGCAAATTAATTTATCTGATTCTTAACAATAGCAAAATAATCGAATCGGAATATCGATAATTGTAATGTGCTCGCGAATAGCGAATATATGTCTATAGGTATGTTTGTTTGTTTAGGTCAAATCTTGAAACTGAATTTTTACCCGTTTCCTCCCAACCGATTTTGTTCAAATTTTGCAATATCCAATACTTAATATTTTATTATTTTCAAAATAACCGCCGCCACAAGATGTTAATCTGGATATTAAATGAAGGGCTTGAAGAGTGGAAATCAATAAAATGAGTGACATCACACTAAATTCAATATGGCCGCCGCGCTAAGATGGTGGACAAAATTTTCTTATCTACCATCATGATATGGGTATCAAATGAAAGGGTTTGCTGAGAAAAATACGAAAAAATAAACGGACGTCACTCTGAATTCAATATGGCTGACGCCCGAGGATGGCGGACAAATTTTCTTATCAACCATCATGATATGAGTATCAAATAAAATGGTTTGCTGAGAAAAATACGAAAAATAAAATGACGTCACTCCTAATTCAATATGACTGACGCCCGAAGATGGCGGACAAATTTTCTTATCTACCATCATGATATGGGCATCAAATAAAAGGGTATTTTGAGAAAAATACGAAAAATAAAATGACATCACTCTGAATTCAATATGGCGGACGCCCCAAGACGCCCAACTGACACACCATTCGTACGTATAGACTTCGGTTAAAACGGTGTTCACATTATTCAACCCAAGTCTGTGCAATTTCCGGCAAAATATAATCACCGTACCGCTAAATAAAGGATGTTGCCAATTTTATTATGCTGGGCTTGCACAATAAACGAAATGCAGGATAGTACTGTCGACCATGCCGTTGTCTATTTAAGCTCTTCGCTGCTGACCAAGCATACGTGGCCTTAAGTAGAGTCAAATCGCTAGAAGGTCTCCTTATTGAAGAACTAGACTGTGCTAAAGTAACAGGCAAACGACCATGCAACAATGACACATTAAATGAAATGAACAGACTAAGAAACATGCCCAGCGAAAATTGAAAAATAAATTAATATTGGGTGTGTGAATATGACTCCGCCCTTTCCCAACAGACCTCGTTTTAAGGGGGTATCCCCCGAATTGGATGGGGTCTAATCGAGAGGGGTTTAGCACAATAGATCTTTTAGGTCGCGTTTGCTATCGAGAGGTACCTAGAGTAACTTAACGACCCGCTGGAAATAATAATAATAATAATAATAATAATAATAATAATAATAATAATAATAATAAGGGGGTATCCCACTCTAGAACGTTCAAAAAATGCATTTTTTTTTTGTTTTGAAAAATTTTGTTTCTGAATCGTTTAAGCTATCTCTTGCCGTGAAATTTGAAAAGCTCGCGCCGCTACAGGCGATACCGTGCGCAGCTGCGCGCTCTCCACCACTCTTAACTTTAACTTAAATGCCGTTTTTCTCAAAACACCGTCTTGATGAATGGTGTGCAGCATTCTGAGAAAACCATTCATCCGAAAAATTTCAGATTTTGGTACAAGCTGTGTTAGCTTTGTCTCTATGACCTAAGTGGAGCAAATCAGGCATTTTTACATTTACATAGCTTGTATCCCATGTTTTAACAGTAAAAAATCAACTAAAACATAAAACTTATAGTAGGAAAAATTAAAAAAATGAATAAAATTTTTTTTTTCAAAATGTGCCACACTCATGCCATAGCCACATATATAAAGAGTACTAATGTGCAATCTCATAATTTTCAGATTATTTGTTTGGCTGGTATCGTGCACACCTTTCCTAAGGTATGAGTCCCAGTAGCAGGCCTGCCCTGACCCAACCACTCAATAAAAAAATTTTTCTTTTTTCTCAAAATATTCATTAAAGATCATATAATAAGAGGATTATTATGTTTAACTCTAAATGTTTTGTATTTACTTGTTCAACTCCCTGAAAAAAAAGTTCCATTCAAGGGGCTCTAGAGTGGGATACCCCCTTAAGTATTGCTTACGTGTACTAATAAATGGAAACACTTGTGTTCGATAGTACTTTATGTCAGCTGTCAAACGCACTACGTGACATTTGGTTGAAATATTAGCAACAAGTGCTTTTACCTCCTTGAAAATGTCGGTTTTCGTTCCAAGTAAACATTATTTGCGGGAAGTGATATTACACTATATTATTGCAAAGAAAAGTGCAGCGGAGATTTACATTGAGCATGCACCATCTAAAAGAACTTGTAAGGAATGGTTTCGACGATTTGAAAATAAAGATTTTGGCACTGAGGACAAAGAACATGGAAAACCACCAGAGGAAATGAAAAACTTATACAATTTTTAAAATTAGCGACATCAAAAACTTATATAATGACTATCCACATGCTCTATATTTGTAAAGAAAAATCTTTTTGTTGTAATGGCGGCTATATTAGATCCGCCATTTTGTAAAAATCGGCGACATCAAAAACATGTATAATGACTATCCACATGAACCAAATTTCCGAAGAAAAACCTTTTTGCTGTAATAGCGGCCATATCAGATCCGCCATTTTGTAAAATGAAAAACTGATAGGATTTTTGAAATCAAAGACATCAAAAACATAAGTAATGACTATCCGCATGCACTATATTTGCAAAGAAAAAACTTCTTGTTGTAATGGCGGCCATATTGGATCCGCCATTTTGTAAAATAAAAAACTGATACGATTTTTTAAATCAGCGACCTCAAAAACATAAGTAATGACTATCCGCACTATATTTGCAAAGAAAAAAGTTCTTGTTGTAATGGCAGCCATATTGGATCCGCCATTTTGTAAAATGAAAAACTGATACGATTTTTGAAATCAGCGACCTCAAAAACATAAGTAATGGCTATCCGCATGCAATATATTTGCAAAGAAAATATTTTTCGTTGTAATGGCGGCATCTTGAAAATATTTGTTACTGAAATTTGTATGTACTCTGTTATTTTTGTATATTCCAAAGATATAGTATGAGTAACTTTAGAATTTCATTTCTAAGAATAAATTAATACTAAGTTTATGAAAAACTGGACAGTCGATGCTTCAATTTAGGGCATCTTTGGGCGGCCATATTTAATTTTTGGTGAATATTTTTTTCAAATCTGACCTCAGATTCGGAAAGAGCAGTTTCCCTAATAATATTTAGTTGGTCTTAGGCTTTTTATAGACGAAAAACCAATCGACTGTGAAATGTCCGCTTAGTTGTTAATGGGTTAAGATACTTTCACTACATTTTCTTGCGGTAAGAAAATTACTTTCCTATGATAGGAAAATAATTTTCTTATCATTTTCCTACGATAGGAAAATCAATTTTCGCAGCCGTAAGGTGATGACTTGCTTAATACTAGTTTAATTATGTTGTTTTTTTATTGTGTTTGTGTATGTAGTTTTAGTCTAAGCTTAGTTTAAGTTTTGTAGCTTGTATTAAGCGAAGTAAATATATAAATAAATAAATCTGTAATTAATTTATTTCATTGATATTTCATTTATTGTTTCTGAAATTCTCGTTTTTATTTTTTAGAACTGTCGCAACATACTACCTTAAGTGCGTTGCAGTTGATGGCGAGAACTTGGATGGGGCAATGCCTATTTTGGTGAATAAACTTGCCTTTTTCATTTTCTAAAAAAATGCCTGAAACTTTTTGATCAAGGTTGTATTTTGTATTATTTGGATACTATCTGCTTTGAGGAACATCGCAGATGATATAAGAAGGTATGTTTAAGCAATGGTGCATTTTTGGAAATAGTACGTTCTCAGAAGTCAAGAAAGAAATTTAGTCAAGGTAATTAAAAATTTAGATTTTCCCTATGGCATATAGCAAAGATATGATAAAGTAGCAATTAGTGATACAGCTGTTTTTGCCAAGTACACAATGTATCTACAAATTTAATTTTCTGACAAGATTTAGCTCAGAATATAATTGTACGTGTATGTTTATCTCTTTTCTTCTTTTTCCTCGCTAGTTCAAGCAGAGCTATTCAAGTGTTCATTGTTGCTTTCATTAACAAAACATTTCAAAAGCCGAAATATACCGTTAAAGTAAATAATGTCGCTACAATCGCTTCCCTAAGAAGGTATTTTCTACTCTGGTTGCTCCGAAAAGCTTATATAGCTGCTTAGTTATGTAAGTCATTGCTTGAAAGCAAAACCAAGCCATCTTGTTAGCGGCGGGGCTCTTATTTCTGCCGCCAATTAATCAGAAGTTTGCAATCCCCAACATTGAGCAATATTGTTTGCGAAGGAGCAAAAATCGTCCAAAATCTCATAAGTAATCTCCTGCTCCTTTGCCCAGCAGTGTGATATTTTTCGTCGTGAAGCTCCCACTAGAGGCTTTCACATATGTCTAATTATGTGAGCCCCGTGCTCTGAGCGCCTCACCATTCATTAATAATGTTTCAGATTTTCTTTTGCCGCAAATGGAAGTATGTAATTACGGGATGTATATGAGTACATTAAAAAGTAATTCATGATACTCTTAAAGAGGAAACATGATGCTCCTTACAAGGTACATTGTGAGGGTACTTGCCACGGCCTTCGTTTTTTATAGTTAATTGGAGGATTTTTTTTCCGTCGTCTCCGAGTAAGCACCCGGGCTTAAGAAAACGTTCACCCAGAAGATAGCATAAAGATTCAAAAAGAGGAAAATTGCGTTTTGGCTTGCTATGTAAGCCTTTGCATATTTATGAGAGGGGAATTTGCGGCACTCTCCACGTGTTGACTTGGTTTCTGCGTTGGTTTTCGCCTTTAATGACTAGAATTTGCATGTTTGCTCGAGTATCCCGCAATTTATTTACTTGAGTAGTATGTGGAAGATTGGGGTCTAATGATGTTCAACTATTCATAGGTGGATAATAAATACGAAGTAATCAGAAACTTTGGTAATTAGCATGTTAGTTGGGAAAATAAACAGGAGGTGAAATTTCTTCATCGTATAAGTTCCCGAACGGAGATTTCAACTGTTGACCGGAGAGTAACTACACTTCTTTAAAGTAGTTAAGTTTACACATAGCAGTTGTAGATTTTTTGAATTAAATACTCCTTTGAATATATTAGTTTTACAATAGAGTTAAGGGTTATTTTAATAATAAAGTTGCAATAGTTTATCGTTTGTTAGGTATTTAATAGACTCATAAAAGTCAGACATATGAAATTCTGGTATATACAATATAGCAAAACCATTTTTCTCGCCGTTGCATCAAATTATTAAGATTAATATAAATGAATACATATAATATTTCAAAAATTTAATGTAGTTAGGCATCTCGCACCGTTTGGCAGTTACTGGGTAATTCGTAAATCAGGATTTTGCCTTATATGGGAACCCCTCTTGTATTTTTATCTTTTTTCCTACGCAGCGCAGCGGCCCCAAACTGATTTCAAAAAATCACTATTTGGAAGCCCTTTCCAAAAAAGTTTACACGACCCCCCTATCCCCAACCCTTTGGCCACAATCCCCCCTCCAAGTTGAAAAAATTAACTTTTATTTCACGATTTTTCACCTTTCGCCCCACTTTTCTCCGAAATTCATGTTATTAACATACCTACTTTTTATTTTTTTAAGTTGCCTATATAATTACCTTTCCAAAAAGGTGCAACATGCCCAGGTAGAAAAGGGTTGCAAAAGTCCTGAAATTAAAACATTCTCACAGGTACCTAATTACTTTATTGCACCATAATGGAAAAAATCGTTAAGTAAACAATTTTTATGACAGCAAGTTCGGAAATGTTTGTTTAGGAAACAGAGGTAATACATTTTTATTATTTCAGCAAAACAGTAATCAAATAATAAATGTAATCTCGTTAAATAGCGTTATTAGTTTATTATATCCAGTATTGACTCTTAAGTATCCTGACGCTCCGTTTCTAATACCTCCTACGAATTATGGTATAAAAATGGGTAAGTTTGAAAGGACATTGACCACAGTTGAAGAAGAAAGCGATAAAACCGGGTGTTTAATAGAAAAAATTAAGATAAAATAGCAGAATGCAGTGTTGAAGAGTCTGCCGATATAATTTACGTGTACGGTTTAGTAGACGGAAATGATAGTGAGGCCGTACGAGAATACCAAAGGAGATTTCCGAATCGGCGTGTACCCGACAGAAGGGTATTTTCAAGGACTTTCAGAAGGTTAAAAGAAACCGGAAGGAAAATCGGCCGATTCAGAGGACCCTGACCAACAAATCCTCAACATCGTCAGGAACAGCCCTGTAATAAGCATCAGGCAGGTCGCACGAAGGTCAGGATTGTCTTCAGGGAGAGTTTGGACCGTTGTGAACCGAGAGGGACTACATCCATACCACCATATCCCGGTCCAAGCACTACAGGAAGGAGATTCCGAAAGACGATTGCAATTTGCACTTGGCTGTTCGAGTCTGACATCGAAAACAGAAGGTTTCTAGACCGAATTCTTTGGACGGATGAATCCCAATTCACTCGTGATGGCATCACAAACTTCCACAACCTCCACACCTGGTCAGATGTGAACCCACATAGGACCAGGTGTCGGTCCTTCCAGCAAAGATTTAGTGTCAATGTCTGGACTGGCATCATCGGCAACCAGTTGATAGGACCCTTCATCTTGCCCCAAGTGCTGAATAGTCAGCTATACTCGGACTTTTTGGAGAATACCCTTCCGGATCTGTTGGAGGACATCCCCCTAGCCACCAGAAGCGCAATTTATTTACAGCTCGACGGAGCACCTGCGCATACTGGGAACATTGTTAGGGCAAGGTTGAATGAACATTACCCAAAGCGCTGGATTGGACGAGGTGGACCGATTCCTTGACCTGCTAGGTCACTGGACCTTACTCCACTGGACTTTTTCTTATGGGGAATGATGAAAGATGAAGTTTACTCAAGACCAATCAACACCAGAGAAGAATTAGTTACCAGGATTGGGGCTGCAGCCACGAAAATAGAAGAGACACTGGCTACCATAGACCTCAAACGTGAAATAAAACGAAGGCTTTAATTGTAATTAGTTTTTAAGCGAACAAAATGTATTTTTTAGTAAACTTAAGTATAATTTCCTAAAAATTCGAATTATCATGATATTCTGTAAAAGGAATTTTGTAAATAAATTTTCGTATCCTTTTCCTACCTGGGCATGTTGCACCTTTTTGGCAAGGTAATTAGATAGGCAACTTAAAAAAAATAAAAGGGAGGTATGTTAATAACATGAATTTCAGAGAAAAGTGGGGCGAAAGGTGAAAAATCGTGAAATAAAAGTTAATTTTTTCAATTTGCAGGGGGGATTGTGGCCAAGGGGTTGGGGATAGGGGGGTGGTGTAAACTTTTTTGGAAAGGGCTTCCAAATAGTGATTTTTTGAAATAAGTTTGGGGCCGCTGCGATGCGTAGAAAAAAAGATAAAGATACAAGAGCGGTTCCCATATAAGGCAAAATCCTGATTTACGAATCACCCTGTAACTGCCAAACGGTGCGAGATGCCCCCCTCCCCACTCATACGATTTTTTGCTTGTCTCGGTCTGACCTTTCACCCCTTGCAGTATTGACCTCCCACCTCTGAACACCCTGTATATTACTTTTGCTAAAGTTTTAATAGACAAATAGCGAAGGAAGGTCTGATCGTAATTGCTGTATATGTCGATAATTTTAAAGTTTAATTTATTGGAGAATGAGAATTCATTTTGTTGTGTACCCGGCCTTAGGCCAGAAATCTGTCAAGTTGGCACACTTGACCGCACCACGAACGGAACATCGGGGCCACACGTTGGATTGTGAGCCCTCTTGCGATCCAGCCATCATCGGGGAAACATCGGCGAGATCCACATTCTAAGAACCCAAACTCATAACTTGTATACATAAAACACATAAATATTGTTATAATATACGGTGAAATACATACATTGCTGAAAACATAACACTGGCGACGAGGATCTTACTTTCGGAACACGCGGCAAGTTGATTCAGGGCAAAACACAGATAATAAGGCTCGCTGTAAGTTTAAAGTTTCCCACAAGTGCATGCCTAGTACTCTCCTACAGGATGGAAGAAGCTTTAAGAGCATTGACAGAGGTTTTAGAAAGACTCAGAGCAGCGCCTCAACCAGTTACGCAAATAACGGCTGCGGACCGCACCGCGGACTACACCTGCAACCTATTGATGAGGCAAATGAAACATTCGATTCGTATTTGAACAGGGTTCAAAATTACCTAGAATTTCGTAACCTCAACACGCAATCTGAAGGAGGCAGCGCAGAAGACGACAAGAAATGTGTACAGTTACTTTTAAACTGCCTCGGTCCCAAGCTACATCATACGCTGACAAGCTTGACAGCACCCGAGCAGCCGAAATCTAAAACATTTGCAGAATTAACGTCGCCTTTACGTTCTCATATTTGCCCCAAACCCAGTACGGTCGCAGAGCAGCACAAATTTTCGCTTCGGATCCAGCACGAAGGTGAGAGCATTTCAAATTTCCAGACCGAGTTAAAACGGCTAACAACGAACTGCAATTTCGTGTGCGCAAGCTGTAGTAAGTCAACCATTCCCACGCATCTACGGTCACAGTTCATCAGAGGAGTTCGAGACGGTGACATTCGAGAAAGGTTACTGCAGCAGGAGGATACGAAATCATTCGAAGAGATTGTCAAACTCGCATTATCCATCGAGGCATCGAAACAGGAAAGTCGAGCATTCAACAATCCACACCCACAGGTTAGTTACATCAGCAAACTCAGGAGACCTAAAGCAGACGTCACACACAAAAAGAAAAGTACAACTAGTAAACCTCAAAAGCTCCAAGAGATACGGGGAAAGTGTTACAAGTGCGGGAAGTCCGACCACAAAGCAAATAAGTGCAGGGAAAAGAAATTAAAATGTTCAAATTGTCATAAGGACGGTCATGTGCAAAGTGTGTGTCTCAGGCAAGTGTTTGCTGAACAGAAAATTTTAGAGAACACGGACACGGACGATGGTAGTCAGGACGGCCGTGGGGGCGGTGAAGATCTCGAAACGTACTACATTAACAACGTTGAATGTGGACGATCCAGCCTTACTGACAAATTCTTACTGTCACTATGCATTAACAATGTTACATGTCAAATGGAACTTGACACCGGTGCAGCCGTTTCTACAATCTCGGGAAAAAAATTCAAACAGTTATGGCCTGGGAAGAAACTGGATCCAACATGTGTAAAACTAAAAACTTACACTGGTGAAATCATTCACCCACTACGCGTAAGTACGGTTCACGTCTCTTTTGGAAAAAAATCTTTCACGGGAAGATTGTTCGTACTCAACGGATCCGTGGATCCGATACTTGGCCGAGAGTGGATACGGAAGCTTGACATTACGCTACAAATCAACAAGCTACAAGAAAGTAAAGATATTTCCGAATCTGAATGTAAGCTACAAATTTCAAATTTAATTTCAAAATTTCAAAATGTTTTCGAAAATACTATTGGCAAGATTCCCAATTTAAGGTGCTCATTTACGTTACAACCGGACAAAGCACAACCTATTTTTATTCGTCCTAGAACAGTACCCTACGCTTTACGGGAAAAAATTGAGGAAAAGCTAAATCGACTGGAGGCTGCTGGAATTATTGAGAAAACAATGCATTCTTCATGGGGGACTCCCATTGTTCCCGTCGTTAAGAAAAATGGGCAGTTACGATTGTGTGCCGACTACAAGGCGACTATCAACAGCAAGATCGTTGATGACAACTATCCGATCCCTCGAGTCGATGATATTTTTGCCAAAATGAGCGGTGGAAAATATTTCTGTACGTTAGATATCCATCAGGCTTACTTACACATGGAAGTCGACGAGGAAAGCTCTATTCTCCAAGCAATCAGCACCCACCAAGGTACCTACGCAGTAAAACGTCTAATGTTTGGAGTTAAAATAGCCCCAAATCGGTGGCAGCGATTTATGGACTCCATTCTTCAAGATCTTCGGGGCGTCTCATGTTTTTTTGATGACATTACAGTCCAGGGTGAGTCATACATGCAATTAATTTCAAATCTCGAATCGCTGTTAATACGGTTACGCGAAAATAACCTACATGTAAACACAGAAAAATGTCAATTTCTGCTCTCGTCCATTACATATCTGGGCCACGTAATTGATGCGGATGGCATTCGGCCGATGCCGAAGAAAGTAAAAGCAATTACAGAAAGTCCGCATCCGACGAACCTGACCGAGTTGCGCGGGTTCCTCGGACTGGCAAATTACTACCAAAAATTCCTGCCAAACTTATCCAGCAAGCTCACTCCATTAAACAAATTACTTCAAAAAAATGAGCCGTTTATATGGACATCTAGTTGCGAGAAAGCTTTCGTAAATTTAAAAGCCGAAATTACTAGCACGAAAACCCTGACCAAATTTGACCCAGGGTTGCCTTTAATTCTAGCCACCGACGCTTCACCAACAGGCCTAGGAGCAGTGATTTCACACATAATGCCAGACGGAATCGAGCGCCCGATCGCCTTTGCATCAAGAGCGTTAACGAAAGCTGAAAAAAATTATTCTCAGCTCGATAGGGAGGCAACCGCAATTTATTGGGCCCTTAACAAGTTTTTTCAATATTGCTACGGCCGAAAATTTCAAATCATTACGGACAACAAGCCGCTGACGGCCATTTTCAACCCGAGCAAGGCTTTGCCGGCAACATCAGCATCAAGGTTGTTGCACTACGCCAACTTTTTGTCCGGGTTTAACTATACAATCATATATAAAAATACAAAATTACATGCTAACGCTGATTATCTCTCTAGAGCCGCTCTACCAGCCGAGATTGATGACAATTACAGGGATATTGACACTATCTTTAAATTTGAGCAATGTGTAAACCTACCGGTTACCCGAGACGAGATAAAGAAGGAAACTGTTAACGATCCTGAGTGCAGGAAATACTTATTCGCTCTTCAGGAAGGAAAAAAACTACCGAGGGGCGAAAGAAGCTGTGATTTTTCCTTGGAGGACGGATGCGTGTTTTTTGGAATACGAGTCATGATCCCGAGGTCATTGCAAAGCCGCATCTTGGAGGAACTACATGTAGCACATACGGGCATAGTGCGCATGAAAAGTCTGGCGAGGAGCTATGTCTGGTGGAATGGCATCTGCAAGGATATTGAACAAATGGCTAGTACTTGCCTACCATGTGCCCGATACAAAAACAACCCACCGAAAATTCATAGACACCCTTGGGAGTTTCCACAACAACCCTGGCACAGGCTGCATATTGATTATGCAGGGCCATTCATGGAAACTTTTTTCCTCGTGGTAGTAGATGCCTATACAAAATGGGTTGAAGCAATACCGACAAAAACGATAAGCACAAATAAGACAATTCAGATCTTACGAGAGCTATTTGCAAGGTTCGGACTCCCCTTCACATTGGTGTCCGACAACGGAACGCAATTCAAATCGGAGGAATTTGCAGCGTTTACGAAATCGAATGGTATTATTCATAGATTTTGCGCACCTTACCACCCAGCAAGTAACGGGCAAGCCGAACGGTCTGTACAAACAATCAAGCAAGGACTACGAACCATGATGCACGAGCCGGGCGACTTAAACATGAAATTATGCAGATTTCTAATGCAGTACAGGAAGGTACCAAACACCACAACAGGACGCAGCCCTGCCGAACTAATGCTCAGAAGGCCGATAAGAACGAGGATTGACTTAGTCAAGCAACAACTCAGTAGCGAGCTGAACGAAACCTTAAATCCTATTTCGAATAAACCCGTTCCTGAATTCGACATCGGCGACCGCGTTCAGGCGCGTTTCTACAGTAGCAAGGACTGCAAATGGAAGTTCGGGATTATCAGTGCGAGGAAGGGAAATCTTCATTACGAGGTCATGATTGAAGGGAAACCAGTTATACGTCACATCGAGCAAATCCGGCGTTCAAATTGTCTGGCAGAAAGCGAAAGACCTTATGAAAACTCGCATTCAAACACATTACAACCTGACCAGACGATTACAAAACGTGACCGACCGTCGACGAATGTACCAACGCCTCAAAATCTTTCTGTTCCAGCTGACCAAGAGACCACGTCTGGAAAGGAGGGCGAAAGTCGAGCAACAATTCCGAATACCTCGCAGCCGGAGAACAACGACACTGAAAGGAGTCCAGCATTGGATGCTAAACCATCAAGCGAACTTCAGCTACGTCGATCAACCAGAATTAGGAAGCAACCCGATAGATACCAGGCTTCAATTTTCAACGTAGGGAGAGATGTTGTGTACCCGGCCTTAGGCCAGAAATCTGTCAAGTTGGCACACTTGACCGCACCACGAACGGAACATCGGGGCCACACGTTGGATTGTGAGCCCTCTTGCGATCCAGCCATCATCGGGGAAACATCGGCGAGATCCACATTCTAAGAACCCAAACCCATAACTTGTATACATAAAACACATAAATATTGTTATAATATACGGTGAAATACATACATTGCTGAAAACATAACACATTTTTAATAAGAATACAGTTGACAATGGTCCAACTTTATTCATATAAAGCTTTTGTCAGAAGATTAGAGTATTTTGGTATTAACCTGAAACTTTGATTGAATAGAATAGTTTGTTTGTGGGTACGGAAATTGACATTTAAATATAAAAAGATCGTCTTATTACCTCCAACAAGTTTGGATGAAATAAATAATAAGATAAATAAAATCTTCCCTATGATAATAGAATCTACATCTCTACCTCCAACAAGTTTGGATGAAATAAATAATAAGATAAATAAAATCTTACCTATGATAATAGTTTGAACAAGAAAAATCTTTTTACCTTTGAATATTTCCCTTTAAAATAATGTGGCTTCTATTTCAATTAACCTAGAATCCCTTTGAGAAATTAGTTAATTTGTTACTGGATTAAATCTAATTGCTAAGCCTCTTCTATTAGGAGATATGTAGACAGAGGCACTTCCCAAGGTGGAGCTCTGTCACTGCTCCTATCGAACTTGGCTCTGAACGGTCTACTCCTGGAACTCGGCAGCTCGGGATGCAAAATGGTGGCCTATGCGGACCACCTTGCCATTTTGATCTGAGGCAAGGGCAAGGTTGAGACTCTCTGATCAGGCGAAGTATCTTGGTCTCATTATAGGCAAGAAGTTATACTGAAAGCCAACATCTTAGAAATGATGCGCAAGGCCACAACGGCCATGTATTGCTGCAAGAATGCATTTGGCAAAAAATGGGGCCTAGAACCACGCATTGTATACTGGCTCTTCGTGACTGTAATTAGACCTACTCTAGTCTACGGAGTGCTGGTTTGATGACCTGCTCTGCTAAAGGTCTGCCATCATAATGCCCTGGGGAAAGTTCAAAGAATGGCTTCTCTGCTGAACACAGGCGCCCTTAGAACAACTCCCACTAAGGTCCTAAATACTATTCTTCACCTCATACCAGTGGAACTCTTCGGCAAGCAATCAGCAGCCTCTGCCGCTAAACTAAATTCGGTAATCCAAAATCCTTAGTACAGGCGCACCCAAACTGGACTATATTATACCTTAGGCCTTCTTCGATGTTAAATTCAACTCTCTGTTTCCGAAGAGACAGGAGTGGAGGGAGGGTCTCTTTCAATGAACAAATTCGGTTTAGATTTTTACCGCTGACTCGAAGATGTAGGGCAGGGGGGAGGGGCGGAGCATACTCCGAATACCTAGGCCTAGAAACCTCATTTCGCTTACCAAACCACTGCTGTGTTCTTTGGGCAGCGGTTATGGCGAAAATACTTGTGCGGTCAATAGGCAAATCTGGCCAACCCTCGGCAGTAATAAATCGAGAAACCTGATTTCGCTCAGGAGGAAGGCGATTAGCAACGTCATAGCAGTGATCGCAGGGAACTGCCTTATAGGCAAGCAGGCCAGTTCGTTAGGCGTACCGTCCATTGACTTCTGTTGGAGTTGCCAAAATGAGGATGAGGAAGAAAATGTCCACCACCTCCTCTGTCAATGCTCGGCTCTTGCATTTATTTATTTATTTCGCTTAATGCAAGCTACAATAAATAAGTAGTCTAAAATTAAAAACTACTACTAAGTTCTAAAAGAGATTTAAAAGGAAAAAAAGAAGAAAGAAAAACGGCGCGTAGAAATGCTTTTATAGTAAGGGTGGGTTGGGTGAGTAAAGAGGCCGTTGTATTGTTTGCTTTCCGAAGCATTCTGGTGAAGGGTTCAAAATGACCATAATTATTCCGATGGTTTTCGAAGCGGAAGGTGGGGAAAGACCTGACGTTACGAGGGTTAGTGTTCAGGGAAATACTGTGTAGGAACTCAGGACAGTCAATTGAACCAGTTAGGACTTGATGGGTGAAGATATATCAGCAACATCACGATGGAGGGCGAGAGGCTGGAGATTAAACAACTCTAAACGACTTTCGTAGGGAGGAAGGTTGAGGTCGTTTACCCAAAGAAGGTCACGTAGCGCAAAGTTGATGAATCTGCGCTGAACTGATTCAATCCTGTTGATGAACGTAGATTGGGTGGTCACCCTCCCAACCTGTCAGGCATACTCCAGTAGCGGTCTAACGAAAAAGATGTAGAGTGATTTTGTGACGTAGGGGTTGAAGAATTTATAGACCCACGTTTAACAAAGCCAAGAGCCGATTTGGCTCTGCTTATGATATAGTCGATGTGGAACCGGAGGTTGAGCTCCCTATCGCAGATGATACCCACATCCGGAAGGGAACAGATACAGTGCTGTGCAAAACATTTGCAACTAAAATCATAGTTTATTACAGATCATTATAAAATTTCCTAAACCACTGATACCAAAAAAAGTTTTACAGTGAATTATTCTTTATTATGTCTAGTTTCCAGATACAACAATAGCAGAATGTAATATCCCATAATAAGGGAGCAATATCCATTTTTGTATTCAACATAACAATTTTGCCTGTGCAAAACATTTGCAACTTTATATATCAACAAATACTTTTCTCGGAATAAATGAGAATTGGCAGTACTTTGTTAGTTAACTGTTATTTTCTATTCCATATATAGTAAATAAAAAATAATAATAATAATTTTCTATTCCGATCCAACTACTGCAGGGTATATAATCCAGTCTGTCGGTGAGGTCCATGCGAGTGTACATATTATTAAAATATTTTTTTTTCCTTTAAACGCAATTAAGCTAAAAGTTCGTAAAATGGGAGTAATTAATTTTGCAACGAAATAAAAAACCGAATAAAGTATCTAAATCCACCATATCCAGATTTATAAGCAGTTTTAAAAAGACTGGGAGTATTGAAAATATTCATAAAGGGTGGTAGACCAAGGAAAACGACAAAGGCTGAGGATCGTAGAATTTAAATTTTAAGTAAATCTCGGTCTTTCCTCAGTTCAAGGTACTTAGGTAAAAAACGAATAAAACCTTGATGTGGATCCTTCGACAGTAAGAAGAGGAGCCATAGAAATCGATCTTAAGACCTACAGGCCAGCGAAAAAGCCACTACTTTCCGAAAAAAATGGCTGAGCTCGACTTGTCTTTGCTCAAAGTCATTTAGAATGGCCCCTAGAAAAAAGGAGAACTGTCCTTTTTTTCGGATGAGTGTTTAACTTTAAGTTTAACTTAGTGGGGCTAGATGGAGGGCAAAAAGTAGGACGACCGACGAACAAACGACTAAATCCGCGATAAACTGTGGTAACTGTGAAGCATGGAAGTGGTAATACAATGGTCTGGGGGTGTTTACCAGCTCAGGGCGTGGCGTATAATGAAAGCGGAGGACTAAAAAACATTATGGAAAATGTTATGCTCCCTTACGCAGAGGAAGTAATACCCCTACGCTGGCGCTTTGAACAGGACAATGATCCCAAGCACACCTCTAGACTTCTTCAGGCTTGGTTTTCGCAGCAAAACATTGAAGTTTTGAAATGGCTCCCACAGTCCGCAGATCTCAACCCCATAGAAAAGCTATAGCAACTGGCTAAGAAGAATATGAGGGGTCAATTTTACAACAATCGTGACGAACTCTTTAATGGTATAAAAAAGGCTTGGAATGATATAACTTCTTTACATATTGAGTTGCTATTTAATTCTATGCCAAGAAGATGCGTAGCAGTTATTGTAAATAAAGGCTATTCAACCAAATATTAATGATAATATATATTTAAAGTCGCCAACATTGTTAATGTCAAGGAGTTGCAAATGTTTTGCACAGTCAGTTTTGTATCTGAGTATGAAAAAACGTATATTTCTCCTTTTTTATTGAATAGTTACCTTTAGTTTTTTAATATTCTTAAATTAGATATAATAAAGAATAAAATACTGTATTAGCTTTTTTGTTTTTAAGAATTTAAGGTTTGTTGTAGTAAGACATAGAAAATTGGGGTTTTAGTTGCAAATGTTTTGCACAGCACTGTACATAGATGGTAGAGTTGTAAAAGTAACGAAAAAATAGCGTACCCGTATGTATTCGTTACTATAACAATTAGTACTTGTTACTATCGTATCGTTACGTTACTCGTTACTTCTGATACCTCATAACATGCCATGTTATGTTAGAGCAATGAATCAAGACGTATTGCGTACGCATACAGTATGACGTCGCGGCGTCGTCGCAACATTCGTAATTTGTAGAAAACATACTTATACATTACATACCAAGCTGCGTAAGGTGCATTTTTTCAGTTTTCCGTATTTTGAACCAGACTTGTGTTTACGTTATTGTAAATTTAGTTTGATTTAATAGGTAAAGTGTAGACCTACAAGTAAACTGTTGACGAAATCATACATGCGTAAAACATACGATCAGCAAATGTTTCAATATACGCATCAACGGTACTTGCGTGAACTGAAATAGTGTAGATGCCCATACTACGAAAAATGCGAGTAACGAAATGTATTCGTGTGTAACGTTTCGTTACTCGTTACTAGATGGCGCACCCGTTACTCAGTACCGAATACATACATTCTGCTACAGCTTTAATAGATGGTATGTGTTGGCCAGAGAGTGGATAGGATCCAGGAGAGATGGAAGTACGTTTGCAAGAGAAGGTGATCGACTAGCATTAAGATACGTTAAGCTCTAGAAAGTTGTTCGAGCACCAGGTAGAAAAATTGTTCAGGTCGTTTTGAAGGAGTGTACAGTCAAATGTGTTAGTAATTTATTTGAATATTTTCATGTCGTCGGCACAAATTAAGATTTTGGAATAGATGACAATCTTCACGACATCATTTATGGACAGTACGAAAATTAATGGACCGAGGTGACTGCCCCGTGGGACGCCGGAACACGATATGAAGGGAAAAAAATGACGGCGTCAAAACGAACCATTTAGGGGTAGGAATTAGTCCACGAACTGGCTTGGAGTGAAACCGAGGTAATGTAGTTTAAGAGTGATGATATGATGAGAGATTTTGTCGAAAGCTTTGCTGAAAGTGGTGGCAATAACATCAACATCAGCACCATTATCCGTCACTTGCAGAGTACGTGAAGCAAAGATAGTCAATTTAGTAGTCGTGGACATGCCTTTTAGGAAACCGCGTTGAACTGAAGACAAAATGGACTTACAGTAGAATGACATGGAGTCGTAGATAATCCTTTCGAAGAGTTTAGGGATGCAAGATAATTTAGCTATTGGACGGTAATTAGCTACATCACTTTTGCAATCTTTTTTATGGATTGGGATGATATAAGAGTCTTTTCAAAGACTGGGAAAGATGCCCTCATAAAGATAAAGTAGGAAAAGGTATGTAAGTGGTTGAATTAAGTAGGCAGCAAATTTCTTTAAGACAATAGCGGGTACCCATCAGGGCCAGGACCCTAGCCATTGTTAAGGGCGCTTATTTTGGCAGCAATGAGAGAAGGATCGATATCAATTTAGACTAGGGTGGTTTAAGGAGAGCTTTGCATGTAGGAGAAATACTTAAGATCGGGGACGAAGTCGATGTCGCTGAAAGATTGACTGAAGTAGTCTGCAAAGAGTTCAGCAATTACTGTAAGATTAGAAGAGGATGAGTTGTTGAGTTTAAGGGCTGCAGGGTAGCCTTTGGATTTTCTTTCGATGAAATTATAGAGTTGTTTTGGCTAGGAGATTAGTTTTGCCTACATGCTATCGATAAAGTCTTTGTAGAGAGATTCACAACGCACTGAGAAGCGGGAAAAGATAGTAAGATATGAAGAGTAGTCAGCGTTGGACCTAGAAGTGAGATAGGAATGCCGTGATTTGTTTTTTTCTATTACGTTAAGGAGGGTGACTTTATTGTTTATAGGTAGTTGGGAATCGCTTAAGGTTGAGAAGATGTTAGAGTTACTTAAGAGGAAGTTGAGCTTATTGAAGTCCGCTTTACGAAAGTTGTAATGAAAATTAGGATTAGAGATAGTATGATTGCTGGAAGAACCAAGGAAGAAAGTAAGAAAGAGTGGCGGATAATGTAGGTCAAGTGAGTAAAGAAGGTGGTTGCTTTCAGAGACAGCCGAATCTATTGGGTTTGAAGAAGAAATTAAATCAAACTGCCTACCAAGGTGGTTTTCCACGCCACTGATTTGGCATAAACCAGAATCAGAGGGATGGTCAATAATAAGAGATTAAGTAGCGGATGAGACATTAATAAGTGAATAGAAGGTGTTGTCATCGGAGAGAGACCATAGTAGCCTGGGAAGGTTGGCAGGAGCACATAAGGCGTCGATTGCATCAATTACATGCTTACAAGCTTAAGAGCCTGTGCGGGACGAATCCGAGCGAATGAAGTTAGGATACTTTATAGGAGTAACTATCTTGAAATTGGGAAACAAGCCCGGTTTTAGATGCCAGTTGGGAGTATTAGAAGTAGGTGCGGGAGGAGTAGCAAGGTCTCGATGACTTCTGGGCTTGTTACTGACCGGACTTAATGAGAGTGACTGAGAGGGAGCTATAATCTTGGTATCGGGTAAGGCGAGGGGGGTAGGCACTAGTTCACTAGGAGTACGTTTAGAGTGGTTAGGGCTAACGCTGCGGTGAGAATTACTTTTATTCTTAGGGTTAGGCTTAGTTACGCTGACATTAAACTTAACAAATTTCGTGATGCGGATGTTACCAACTTTAAGGATACTATTAGATGAGTTGAGGAAGAGCCAGGCGTACTTAGCAGGGATGTGAACCAGGAAGCTTGTAGATTGTTTATTGGAAGCCATTTTTTGCAGTGCGATGGGATGAAAGCGAAGCGCTGTCTGAAAAAGCTCTGCAACCAGGTTTGATCCGCGTGTCGAGGTGCATCTCTAAGAACAAACGAATGAGAGTCCTCCGGAGTGGGTGCATTCTTTTTATTCAATTTTGAAAGCTGTTGATTCCAATTGTCTTTGGTCCAGGTAATTCCAAAAATGTTTATGTTTGGGACTTAGAGGGAAACTAGATCGATGACAGTGGGAGGCAGAGCAGGAACCGCGGCAGCGAGAACTGTAGCCATATCCGAGGGAGAAGGAGAAGGTGGTGAAACTCTCCATGACAATCTGATCCAGTGTCAGATGAATTCGAGCTCAGAAGCGTTAAGTTAGCTGTCACTATCGCTGAAAAGCAACCAAGCTTGCTCGATACTTTTTTCAAGCTATGATGGAAATCCTTTACCTTTGGCAGAATAGACGATGGTACATCGGAGACTGTGAATGTATAGTGCAGATCTTCCAGTGGGAAATAATTCGCAGGCATCTGGCATCACAAAGGCGTCATTGCATCAAGGACTCGAAATGGTTCTGCGGTTAGAAATAGGGATTGCCACCACACGGGGCCATTTACTGGCCTAAGTGTGCCTGTAAGCCGCCACTACTACCTAAACTAACCTATTGCATTAAATACTTTTAAGAATTTAAGTTCTGGCAGAAATCTTCCAAAACCTATAAAAAATTTGGATGCTTTTAAACAGACTTCATTTACTCACATTAACGGCTTAGTGGTACTCAGGATTTTCGGAAAATCGATTTATTTATTATTTGAAAATTTCAAGTAAATCCAATGAGTAGTTTTGGAAATATCCTACAATTACTGAAGGGCTCTCCGCCCTCGATGACACGTAGCTGATGGCAGCCGCAAATCGAATGTGAAATTTCAAATGAAATTTTCTCGAAACTATGTTTACAAAGTCGGTGACCACTGTAATTCAAAAACAACTTAACGGAATTGAATGAAATTTAAACAACTTATAGAAAACATAAAAAACTAGGGCCTGATCGAAGGATGTTTTTTGGATTAAAATTTATATTCTTTATGAACAACAAACTAGTGCTTTTTTCCTTAAAAATCTCCGAGTAAATTATCAGACGCCGCCATTTTGCTTATATTAAAAAAAAATTTTTTTTTTTTTGATCAGGCTAGATTATCTGTTGAAATCGAGACATTATGGTCTCCTTATTGGACCCTCCATCTTTTATTTACAAATTTTAATAATATTCGAAATTAGTGGCATCAGAATAATCATTATACCAATTTTCATTAAAATCCGTCCAAATCGAGACATTTTGGTCGTCGTGTTGGATCCGCCATCTTGAATTTGGAAATTTTGATAACATTCAAATTAGTGGCCTCAGAATAATTATAGTACTAATTTCCATTAAAATCCGTTGAAATTGAGAAATTGTTGGTAACTGTCGTGGATTTGGAAATCTCGATAATATTCTAAATTAGTTACCTCAGAATAACCATTGTACTAATTTTCATTAAAATCCCTTGTAATTGAGACATTTTAATCGCCAACATGGCCGCCATCTTGGATTTGTAAATTTTGATAATATTCAAAATCAGTGACCCAAAAACAATCATTGTACTAATTTTCATTAAAAACCGTTGGAATTGAGACATCTCGGTTTCCATATTGGGTCCGCCATCTTGGATTTGTACATTTTGGTAATATTCAAAATCAGTGACCTCAAAACAATCATTGTACTAAATTTCATTAAAATCCGTTGAAATCGAGAAATCTTGGTCGCCATATTGGGTACGCTATCTTGGATTTGTAAATTTTGATAATATTCAGAATTGGTGCTCTCAAAATTATCAGTGTACTTATTTTCATTAAAATCCATTGAAATCTAGAAATCTTGGTCGCCATATCGGGTCCGCCATCTTGGATTTGTAAATTTTGATAATATTCAAAATCAGTGACCTCAAAACAATAAATGTACTAATTTTCATTCAAATCCATTGAAATCGAGAACGCGCGAACTGTCAAACTCGCAAAGTTAAAATAGTCGTTAAGTTTTCTGAAATTATCCAATTTTCTGCGTAATTTTCTTAACTTTTCTTTCCGTAAGAAACTTCTACAAAGTATTAGAAAACTTTAAAAAAAAAATGAATGTAATCGGTAAAGTCGTTCTCAAGTTATGGCGTGACCAACGGAAACAGGGGTTCATTTATATATACAGGGTGTTCAGAGGTGGGAGGTCAATACTGAAGGGGGTGAAAGGTCAGACCGAGACAAGCAAAAAATCGTATGGGTGGGGGGGGGCATCTCTCACCGTTTGGCAGTTACAGGGTGATTCGTAAATCAGGATTTTGCCTTATATGGGAACCGCTCTTGTATTTTTATCTTTTTTTCTAAGCATCGCAGCGGCCCCAAATGATTGCAAAAAATCACTATTTGGAAGCCCTTTCCAAAAAAGTTTACACCACCCCCCTAACCCCAACCCCTTGGCCACAATCCCCCCTGGAAGTTGAAAAAATTAACTTTTATTTCACGATTTTTCACCTCTCGCCCCACTTTTCTCCGAAATTCATGTTATTAACATACCTACTTTTTATTTTTTTTAAGTTGCCTATCTAATTACCTTTCCAAAAAGGTGCAACATGCCCAGGTAGAAAAGGGTTGCAAAAGTCCTGAAATTAAAACATCCTCACAGGTGTGAGGTTACTTTATTGCACCATAATGAAAAAAGTCGTTAAGTAAACAATTTTTATGACAGCAATTTCGGAAATGTTTGTTTAGGAAACAGAGGTAGTACATTTTTATTATTTCAGCAAAACAGTAATAAAATAATAAATGTAATCTCGTTAAATAGCGTTATTAGTTTATTATATCTAGTATTGACTCTTAAGTATCCTGACGCTCCGTTTCTAATACCTCCTATGAATTATGGTATAAAAATGGGTAAGTTTGAAAGGACATTGACCACAGTTGAAGAAGCAAGCGATAAAACCGGGTGTTTAATAGACAAAATTAAGATAAAATGGCAGAAAGCAGTGTTGAAGAGTCTGCCGATATAATTTACGTGTACGGTTCAGTAGAAGGAAATGATAGTGAGGCCGTACGACAATACCAAAGGAGATTCCCGAATCGACGTGTACCCAACAGAAGGGTATTTTCAAGGACTTTCAGAAGGTTAAAAGAAACCGGAAGTGTAACCGCCTCCAGAGCAGAAACGCGATCAGGGACATCGGCCGATTCAGCGGACACCGACCAACGAATCCTCAACATCGTCAGGAACAACCCTGAAATAAGCATCAGACAGGTCGCACGAAGGTCAGGATTGTCTTCAGGGAGAGTTTGGACCGTTGTGAACCGAGAGGGACTACATCCATACCACCATATCCCGGTCCAAGCACTACAGGAAGGAGGTTCCGAAAGACGATTGCAATTTGCACTTGGCTGTTTGAGTCTGACATCGAAAACAGAAGGTTTCTAGACCGAATTCTGTGGACGGATGAATCGCAATTCACCCGGGATGGCATCACAAACTTCCACAACCTCCACACCTTGTCAGATGTGAACCCACATAGGACCAGGTGTCGGTCCTTCCAGATTTAGTGTCAATGTCTGGGCTGGCATCATCGGCAACCAGTTGATAGGACCCTTCATCTTGCCCCAAGTGCTGAATAGTCAGCTATACTCGGACATTTTGGAGAATACCCTTCCGGATCTGTTGAAGGACATCCCCCTGGCCACCAGAAGCGCAATTTATTTACAGCTCGACGGAGCAACTGCGCATACTGGGAACATTGTTAGGGCAAGGTTGAATGAACATTAGCCAGAGCGCTGGATTGGACGAGGTGGACCGATTCCTTGGCCTGCTAGGTCACCGAACCTTACTCCACTGGACTTTTTCTTATGGGGAATGATGAAAGATGAAGTTTACTCAAGACTAATCAACACTAGAGAAGAATTAGTTACCAGGATTGGGACTGCAGCCACGAAAATATGGGAGAGACTGGCTACCATAGACCTGAAACGTGAAATAAGACCAAGGCTACTTGCATGCATCGAAACTGGCGGAGAACATTTTGAACAGCTTTTAAAGGACAAACGTTTTAATTGTAATTAGTTTTTAAGCGAACAATATGTATTTTTTAGTTAACTTAAGTATAATTTCCTAAAAATTCGAATTGTCATGATATTCTGTAAAAGGATTTTTGTACATAAATTTTCGTATCCTTTTCCTACCTGGGCATGTTGCACCTCTTTGGAAAGGTAATTAGATAGGCAACTTAAAAAAAATAAAAAGTAGCTATGTTAATAACATGAATTTCGGAGAAAAGTGGGGCGAAAGGTGAAAAATCGTGAAATAAAAGTTAATTTTTTCAACTTCCAGGGGGGATTGTGGCCAAGGGGTTGGGGATAGGGGGGTGGTGTAAACTTTTTTGGAAAGGGCTTCCAAATAGTGATTTTTTGATATCAGTTTGGGGCCGCTGCGATGCGTAGAAAAAAAGATAAAAATACAAGAGCGGTTCCCATATAAGGAAAAATCCTGATTTACGAATCACCCTGTAACTGCCAAACGGTGCGAGATGCCCCCCCCCCCCCCACCCATACGATTTTTTGCTTGTCTCGGTCTGACCTTTCACCCCCTTCAGTATTGACCTCCCACCTCTGAACACCCTGTATATAGATTAAACTACTGTAAAAAAAAAATTATTTAAAATTCTAATGTTTTCGCGCCGTTGTCTACCCCTAACCCCTTAATAGGACGATCGTTTGGAACTGATAATAGATACTGGCAGAATATCCTTAAAGAGAATTCAAAGGGCCCTTTTATTACTTTTTGATGTGGAAAACATTCACCGGGTCGTTCCGAGCTGGTCTTAATTCAATGAAACACGAACAAAAATAGCCGGGAATGAGCTGAACCCGATGAAAATGTGTAATATACCTGAGCGGAAGTAATGCACACATTTTCACAGGGGTTGATATTACTACACAATGTCCCACGCTAAAAGGTTTCCTAATCCTTTGAAATTCCGGACTTTTGTATCTCTGAACATTTCTTACATGGGGAGCAAATATCCCGGGGAAGGACCTCCTTATATCTACATACCTTAAGTATACGCCTCGTTTCCAGAATTAGTTTTCTTAGCACGAATGCTGTATGCCTTCACATATCTAGGGCATATTCTTTCAGAGAAGAGGATATTTCAGGACTGCAGGATAGCACAGAGGAGGATGGCAAAAATCCGGGTCAGTTGTTGTGACACGAATGAATGTTAACAAGTGCCTTCCTACTTTTCGGGACTTCTGCTTGTTTTATTGTGTGATTTCTGCCCTTTTCAGCTCCTTTTAATTTTTCAATCTTATAGGGAGTAAGATAAAATTCATTTTAGGCGCGTTTCTTGATTTTAAAGATTAAGACACATCAAATTATTAAACCGAAGAGTAGCAATTAATTCATTTTGCATCTTAGCCCCTCATAGAGAATACAAACATGTAATTAGCTGATTTTTAGATATATTTAAATTTCTCACAAATTCAGTTTTTCGCAGAAAGTTTTTTGTTGAATAAAGGGAATCCGATCTCTTAGTATCTCACATAATGAATTCCTCCTACTGAAAGCCTCATTTTCGCATGAAAATGACATAAAAACCACAGAAGAACATAAGACGTAGTTTTGCCAATTAAATCGGATCTATTTGCAATTAATACCTTTTGTTGTGGGTAAAATTAAATGAAAGGATTGTAGTAAAAATTTATATTATGCTTTAAATACCTCTTTTCACTTTTTAAAATTGTTATATAGTGACTAAAAACGTATTTCCGGAAATAAGCATTGAGCCGCTTGACTGGGAAGTTTCCAATGAAATGCATTTATAAAAATTTTCAGGAATTTGATTTAAAAGTGCTAGATACAATCAACAATAAATACAATTTTTAGAATTTGCAGTACTTTGAAAGCACCTATTTGAACTAATACGAAAGAAATAGACAGAAATGTACCCAAAAGAGTTACTTATATCGAAACTCTTCTCCGGTAAGTTTCTTCAAAAGTGCCAACCATTTGAGACAACAATCCATTAGTCTATTATTATATAATATGTCAGTGGTTAGTGTAGTTAAATCAAGGGATCGTATCTAGTGAATCGCTCTTTGCGGGAAATTTTAATTGTATTGAATAAGTTGCGAGAACCTCTTCTTTGAAGAGCGGAACATTTTACGTTCCCCTTTGAAGAACCATCTTGACCTTGATATGACCTTCGAGGTCATAGTCATGCTCATAGTCTTTCCATTTCCGTGGCCAAAAATATGGTTCCCCTTCAAAAAACCACCTTGACCTTGATATAACCTTCGAGGTCATTGCCAAGGTCATGGTCAAGGTTGTGGTCAAGATCACATTTGGACGCAAAACTTCCACTCTTTGCAAATCCGCAGTAAAAATGCAGGTTCCTCTTTAAAGAACCATCTTGACCTTGATATGACCTTTGAGGTCATGGTGAAGGTCATAGTCGGACGTAAAATGTTCCGCTCTTACCATTTCCGTGGTCAAAAATATGGGTACCCATTTAAAAAAAATCAACTTGACCTTGAAATGACCTTCAAGGCCATGGTCAAGGTTTAAGGTCACTATTGAATAGCCAGGGAAAATTCCTAAAAGTTTTATTTTATATTTTTTTCTCCAAAATGCATTTCTCGAAAGTTATTTTGCCTTTTCCATACTTTTGGATCACTCTGTATTAATAACCATTTTATGAAGTGAAAAATATTAAACGATTCGCGCGAAATTCTCCAAGGACATAATAAAAAGTGTTAGAAAAACTTCTGTAATTTTTCACGGAGGGAAGTTGCGAAAGTTTCTGTTTGTGCGAGATTGCTCTACCCTGGCAGTAATAATAAATCAAATATCTGAATATCTGAACTGACACAGCTGCTGTTGTCCAAATTTGGGAATTATTCTGTTCTCAGTGTCATCAAGAACTTTAGGAAGTCATGTTGATGTTGAAGGGGAAGTGATTGCTCAGAAGACCTCATAAACCTCTGAGCTAAAATTTTAACTAATTTAAAATGTTTGTCAATCATTTTCATTAGGGGAAACTGTTGATTTTAGAATCTGCATTTTATTTTTAAGATATAAGTTTGCAGCAAATACATATTCCAATAATATAAAAGTTGAAGAATAACCCTGTTGCATTTACAAATGAATAGCAAAACAAGGATAAGGTTGACAGCAAATTAATGGTTGTTTTTAAATTATAACCTAGAAATTCAATCAGATGGTATAACCCTTTACATCCGAAGGTACACGAAAATGCGGGTAACACTTACTATCGTGCGACTTGTAAATTACGCAGGCCTAACTATCGTGAGGGCAGCTTTTCAGAAAATGGCAAAATGCAGGATTTCCTTTTATTATTTTTCTTATTTTCCGTAGTCACCTAGATAATTTCTCAGTTAATTGGTTTTTGGGAAATTCTCAACCTTTTTCTCTCGGGTGTAAAGGGTTAATGAAGCCGGTTTCAAGCTGAATAAATCAATTGGAGAATTTACTTCAAATCGAGTCTTTGATATGTGAAAAAAAAAATATTATTATCTGAAAAATAGTTGGTTTTTTATTCGTGGTTTGAATAAAGGAGCAAATAATTGTTATTTCGAAGAATTTTTATTAAGTAAGATTAATTATTTTCAATAATAGGACACATTTAAATCTTTCAAAACAACGGGGTAAAAGAGAAAAAATTTCAAACCAAAAACAAGATAAATTTGCTGCCATGTCAAAACGAAAATTTGGCATTCATATCTTAGAATTCAGAATGTGTGCAGCCAAAGACCTAATTTCTTTCCGTTCCCCATGACTTTAATAAAACGTAAGTTCATATTTTTTGAAGATTTTCCTATGATAATTATCGATTCAATAAAAATTGTTTATAAATCCTAATCATTCTTGACCCCGGTGCCTAATCATTCTTGACCCCGGATGAGTCGTAATTCAGACACTTTTTCAAATTATTAATAATAAAATATACGTTGATATGTTAATCAAATAAGGGCTATAGGGAAAAAAAAGAAATACAAAAGCAAAAATGTAGATAAGGAATCGATGTAAGTTCATACATATATTTCCCGACTTATGCCGTTAATTCGTTCCAAAGCAACGAGACGAAAGTCGAAACGACATATGGGATGTCGAGGTATCAAGTCCACAACAATTTCTTATGTACGAGTACACTCAAAATAACAGCTTTCTATATTTTCCAAATTAAGCTCATCAAATAGTCGGGTTATACTCCAACAAACAAAAAAGAGAATTATTATGAAGTCAGAAATTATTGAATACGTCTTAGAAAAATGATGGAAGTACGAAACAAAACCGACTTAAGTCAAAACATGGAGTCGCAATGTGTCACATTCGTACATACATCAAATCTTGGACTTGGTGTATGTACGAATATTTATCATTATAAATTAAGGCAAAAGGAAACTCCTAATTTAATAAATTAATAGCATCAAAAATTGGTATAAAATATAATTACAGTAGGGGTATTCACTATTTGTTGTAGTTGTTACTGTATCGTTGTAAAAAGTGTAAAGCAATCGAGAAGTATACAAATAAGGATGAAAATATAATATGTTACATTCGGTATAAACTTAAATTCTTGAATACCGTTAATAAGTTGTTATTTGGTCGTTGTAATTTGGGCTTGTGGGTAAAGTAATATTTACTTTATAATTCTAAATTTTAAATATTTTTGACTTGTTAAACAATATCGTTTGTATGTAGTTAGTTGCAGAGTAAACTTCGATAGATCTGACAAGAAAACTTTCTCAGGTGTGTCTCACCGATTTTGATGAAATTGAAATCTATATACATACTTATATAAAAGAAAGTCGTGTGAGTTACACTATTTATAACTCAAGAACGGCTGAACCGATTTGGCTGAAAATTGGTGGGGAGGTAGCTTAGAACCAGGAACCAGGCTATAGGATACTTTGTAGGGTTTCAAAATGGCGGATCCAAGATGGCGGCTGAAAATTTTAAATTTGAAGCGATTTTCATGAAAAAATTGGTATATAGGTGTTTAAAAATGCAGTTTTGTGGGATAGATTGCTAGAACAAAAAAATAATTTGTTTGATTTCACTATAATTTATTCTAGAGTAA
Source organism: Dysmachus trigonus (assembly GCA_949715965.1). NCBI lineage: Eukaryota > Metazoa > Arthropoda > Insecta > Diptera > Asilidae > Dysmachus > Dysmachus trigonus. Next base: position 48,983,540 of record OX454321.1, read on the forward strand.
ACTATTTCACAAATTCAACTATTCTAAACTAATTAAATAATTCTAAATTTCCTACACCAGAAGGTAGCATACAGAAGGAACATTCAACCTAACGGTCATAAATTCCTTCCCGTTCACTACCTTATCTTCTAAGCCCGTTCAAATTCCTTAAAAAATCCGCTGATAAATGTCGCTGTTGGTCGCTGTCCAGAATCTCGAGTTGTAAGGCCGAACTCAGCTCGCGCAGCTCCTTTTATGGGCAGTTTTTCCAGTAGTTGTTAAGGCTGCCACCCACTCATAAATTGTGGAACGTAGTTTTTATGTGCGTTCCACATTCTTCAACTTATTTTAAACTTAGCTACAAAATTCCGCAGCAATTTTCTCTTTATTTACTGCAGCAAGTCATAATTTAACTTTAATTCATTTATATACTTCGCCTCATTCATTAATTTTGTTAATTTCGACACTGCAAGTGTCGGAAAATTTCAAAATTCATAAATTCCATGAGGCAGTACCGACTTGTGGAACTTGGAAATTTTCCAGTAATTTTTCCCTCTTTATTTTTATTTCTATCTCTTTCATTTGTGAAAATAGGGTTATGTTGAATTAACACTATTATTAACAAATAATTCACGCCTTATTTTCATTTAAATGAATTCAGCGCATTTGTTTAACCCTGTTCAGCATTCATTTGTCCTGCTGTTCATGTGGGTTGCCATAAAAAATGGCCGCGCCCGTTTGACAGTTCGCGATTCGATTTTAAGTGTAGTACACCTCGGCGCCGCGGATTTACAGGGAAATGGTAAGTTTTACTTAATTTAGAGCATTTTATTTATCTAATTTCAGTTTTATTTTTAATGCTCATCTTATTTTCAGCGTATTTTGCATCTAAGGCTCCTGCCTTGGGGAGTTCGGGGCTCCTTAATTGTGTTTGTTAGTTTTTGTGTACTTTTTGTATTTCAATTTATTTGTACTTCATTTATCATTTTAGGTCACCCGGATCGGGTATTTATCACCTGCATGGCAAAGCAGGTGATTTATATTAAACTCCTTCGAGGGATCCTCTACTGGGCACTCAACATGGGAATTCAACAGGTGCCCCAACGAGGGAATTCTATTAGAGGAGCCCCCCAACGAGGGAATTCAACTAGGGGCGCTCCCCAACGAGGGAATTCAACAAGAGGCGCCTCCCCAACGAGGGAATTCAACTGGAGGCGCCAACGAGGGACCTCATTTCAAATAGTGTCGGTGATCTTTTGTTTCTTTATTTATTATTTATTTAAATTCATAGTGTTTAACTTTTCGTTCGCTAAACATTCTCCCCCCCGTTGAACCCGTTGTTCAACAGACTTCATTAGTCTTTTAAGTCCACGCTTGTGGTGATGGTGGAATATAAGTTTTCCATCCACTTTCACTTTTAGACTCACTTGATATCGGTCGGGGAGATTTACAACGAAGTCTTTTTTAAATTTTCGAATTTTTTCAAAGTCAAGCCTCTTTAATACTTTCTTCGGTATATAAATATGTTCTCCTTCCCGTGTTATAAAACGCTGAACATCGTTTTCCAACCGCATTTTGACTTCAGCTACGGTTGAAGACGGTCGCAGAATGTCGAGCTGAGTTTCATTGGCCCCATTTATATTAATTGGCATAGCGATTCTCGATGGCTGCATAAACGATTTCAGACGGGAGCTTGTAGACGGTAACAGCGCAGATGTTGACTCATGGTTGTGGGTAGAAGTCTTCGAACCCGTCGGTTTAGTAGCTTCACTCATCCTGGGCTGTCCATCCGTTTGTTGCACATCGTCTGGTCCATCAACGAAGGGGAAGTAACGATAGTCCTCAGATAAATCTAAGATGTCGTCTTCAAAGGCTTGCATCTGTGGAAAAGGTATATTTAGTTCAGGTGAAGAAAACGTTATGGACAACACGACATGACACGACGTCACATTACACCCACAAAATTAGTTTACAGGCAATAAACATAATTTTGTAACTGGTCTGGTTAATGTAGTGCGATCTTTCAGGCGTATTTTCACTACACGTACTAGACCATCTTTGCCTGGATGAACTTCCTCAACCTTTCCTAAGGGCCAAACAGAGGGTGGTGCATTTTCGTCCTTGATGAGTACGATTTCATTGACTTTAATGTTGTCTTGTACTTTACGCCATTTCACTCGTTGTTGAAGTCTGTGTAGATATTCAGACTTCCATTTTTTCCAAAAGCCTTGTGTTAGGCGTTGTACATATTGCCACCGCTGTGATGGTAGTACATCTGATTTATCAGGCTCTGGTAGCGTATTTAAAGGCTGACCAATTAAAAAATGTGCTGGAGTTAACACCTCCAGATCCTCAACATTATTCTCGATCGGGCATAAAGGCCGGGAGTTAAGGCAAGCCTCAATCTGTGCTAGTACAGTGGACAGTTCTTCATATGTACATGAGGAGTTTAGTAGTGTCCTACGCAGATGAAATTTTACTGCTTTAACCCCAGCTTCCCATAGACCTCCATGGTGTGGAGACGCAGGAGGATTGAAGTGCCAAGAAATGCCCTTTAAGGCCAGACTTTGACCTATTTCATCGGATTGGGCTTGAATCGCTTCTCTCAATTCTTTTTCAAGCAAATTTCGTCCTCCTACAAAGTTAGTCCCACAATCCGAATAGATATCGGTGCACAGCCCTCGCCTAGAGATAAACCTTTTTATAGCTGCGATGAAAGCTGGCGTAGATAAATCGGAAGCTGCCTCTAGGTGTATGGCTTTAGTGGCCATGCATACAAATATGCACACATATCCTTTGTATTTCCTTGACGTTTTATGTGGGGCCGTTTTGATTAGTACTGGCCCTGCATAATCTAGCCCAACATGCGTAAATGGCCTCGAAATATTCACTCGAGCTGCTGGAAGGTCACCCATTAGTTGACTTTTAGTCTGCTTCCGATAGCGAATGCATACCACACATTGTTTTATTTGCTTCGAGATTAAGCGCTTTGCGTTGACTATCCAGTATGCATTTCGGCTCGCATTTAATGTTAATGTTGGGCCACTATGGAGGTTATCTAAATGTATTTTATCAACAATAAGCCTAGTAACGTGGTGGTCAGTAGGGAGTATTACTGGATGTCGTCTAGCGTACTCCATTAAGGCCTTATTAAGCCTACCTCCCACACGCAGCAATTGATCATTTTCGAGGATGGGATTCAAACTTAAAAGTTTACTTTTTGTTTCTAAAGGCTTATTGGCTTTTAGTTGATTATATTCATTTGAGAATGCTTCCTTCTGTACTTGTCTTAAAATTACATTCTCAGCGTTTTTTAGCTCCATAGTGGTAAGCCAAGCAGTTTGCGGAATATGCATTCCTCTAAGGCGATTATAAAATCGCAATATTCTCGCTGTTACTCGTATGAGTCGACTAAAAGACGAGAATCGTAAAAAATATTCATTTTCTCTCGGCATAGTGCATGTATGAGCACTTATTGGCCTTGCTTCTAATTCCGTTTGGACTGATACTGGACAAGATTTAGGCCACGTTTCTGGTGGTTGTTGCAGCCACTGTGGTCCATTCCACCATAATTTATTTATTTTAACTTCTTGAGGAGTACATCCTCGCGAAGCCAAGTCTGACGGATTATCTTTGGAACTGACGTGATTCCAGCAATTTGCAGGTACCGCGTTTTGAATTTCAGCTACACGATTTGCCACATAAGTTTTCCACTTTGTGGGACGTGCCTGAATCCACTGGAGTGTGATCATTGAATCCGTGTATGCTAAAATTGTCGGATTTTGCAAGTGCATGTCCTCTATAGTCTGCTTCATTAGACGCGCAAGTAGTACCGCTCCATTGAGTTCTAGGCGTGGCAAAGTCACTGGTTTGATTGGAGCTACCTTAGTTTTACTTGTTAGTAGTACTGATGTTATGTCTCCGTTCAAACTTTCAGTGTGCATATACACCGCAGCCGCAAATGCTTTAATTGAAGCATCACTAAAACCTATAATATGAAAGCTTTTAGCTTGCGATGTCCAGCCTGTCCATCTCGGAATTTTAATATTTTGGATTTCATGAATGCTGGCTTCAAATTCTTCCCATTGTTGCAATATCAATTCAGGGAGCTTATCGTCCCAATTTACACCTGTCACCCATAATAATTGTAGTAACAATTTTCCCTTAATTATTACAGGTGCCACCCATCCAAGTGGATCGTACAAAGAGGCTATTGTAGCTAAAATTGTCCGCTTAGTTTTCTGACCCTTTTTTATAGCGGGAAGAGCGAGAGAAAATTTATCAGAGCTTGGTTGCCAGTTTATGCCGACGGTCTTTATAATATCATGCTCTGATATGTTTAGAGTGTCCTTGAGTTCTCTCTGGTTATCAGGGAGATCCTTAATGACATGCAGATTGTTGCTAGCCCACTTCCTTAAATTGAAACCTCCTAATTTTAGCAATTGTATCAATTCATCCCGTAGATTTCTTGCATCGTTGATTGTATCTGCCCCGGTCAGTACGTCGTCAACATAGAAGGATGTATACACTGCCTGTGCTGCTAATGGCCATTGTGCTTCGTATTCCTTTGCTAGTTGCATTAAGGTTTTTACTGCCAGGTATGGGGCTGAAGAAGTTCCAAAGGTAACTGTCTTCAATTGGTAGTCTCTCAAACTTTCGCTTTTTGTATCATACCATAGGATGCGTTGATACGTTCGATGTTCGGGATGTACCATTATCATGCGGTACATTTTCTCGATGTCCGCATTGATGGCAATTTTATATTTTCGCCATTTTAGGAGCGTAGCGAAAAGTTTGGGCTGCAACGTAGGACCTGCAAGTAATTGTTCATTTAAGGATCTCCCATTACTGCTTACTGCAGAAGCATCAAACACCACTCTAAGTTTAGTGGTGGTACTGTCCTTCATTACAGCATGGTGGGGAATGTAATAGTTAGGTTCATCTGGGTTTGGAATATTTATTTCTTCCATATGCCCCAACTCTAAATATTCATTCAGGCACTTGAAATATTCGTCCTTGAAATTATTATTATTTTTTAGTTTCTTTTCCAAGGCATAAAACCGTCGCATTGCTAAGTGCCTCGATTCCCCTAGTTCCGGATTATTATTAGCAAAGGGAAGTTTGACCTGATATCTCCCGTCAGGTAATCTAGATATGGAGTTTTGATAAATCTCCTCGCACTTCTGGTCCTCTGGAGAGAGCAGTGCTTTCTTAGGAATTTCTTCCACCTCCCAAAATTGCCTAAGCTGCTTATCAATCCTCGATTCGATTTCCGTAGTTATTCCAAAAGATGCAGTTTGGTTGATGAAAGTATTTTCGATTTTACCCATTATAATCCAACCAAATTTGGTGTTAATGGCAATTGGCTCATTTATACTCCCCTTTTTGATGCCTTCTTCCACTATTGTGGCATACACATCGGACCCCAACAAAATATCGATTGGTCCAGGTCTCCAGTATCGGCCAAATTTAAATTCGATAAATGAGACCACTCTTTGTGAGGTATTACATTAGGGGGTAAGAGTCCAGTAATTTGCCTTAATACTAATAATTCCGTAGTTAGAATGGGTTCACTTTTATGTGAATAAAGTCTCATTCTAACTTGCTTAGTGGCATGAGCCGTATGACTTGTATTAAGTCCCTTTACCAACACTGAAGTAGTGTAACCCTTTAATTGCAGTTTCTTGCAGGCATCTTCGGTTACAAACGATGTTTGGGACCCCGGATCCAAAAGGCATCTCAAGGGCATTAACGTTCCAAAACGATCGGCTACTTTGACTACTACAGTTGATAGGAGTGCATTATGAGTATCAGTAGATAGGAAACTTTTGGTATGATCAGTAGATTCCTTTGAATGCTGATCTTTTGATTCAGTTTCCTGATTTCCAACGACATTGCATATAATTGCATTCAATGCAGTTTTCTGATTAGGCTCAGCATTCTTGCTTGAATGTAATTGAGCCCTTGTTTCAGGTATAACTTCCTGAGAATGCAGCAATGTGTGATGGCCTTGTTGGCATATAGAACAATTCCGTTTGCAATTGGATTGAGCATGCTTACTCGAGAAACATTTTAAGCATCGTTTGGAATTCTTAATGAGGCGTATTCGTTCTGATATTTTTGAATTCAAAAACGTAGTACATTTTCCAACGTAATGCTTGTTATTACATGCAGGACATCTGGCATTAGTCGCTACATGATACGATTCTGTAACGTTTTTTGACCTCTTTCCTACTACAGCATTTTTTGTGGTAGTGCTTGAGTTAGTAGAACGCGACACAGCTTCCAAAATTTGATAACGCGTTAGCAGGAATTGTTTCAATACCGCAAGTCTTGGAGGTGTTTCAGTACCCTTCAATTCTTCTTCCCAGCGTTTGACTAATTGGATAGGAAATTTTTGAACTAATAAATAAATAATAATTGTATCCCACGAATATACAGATTCTCCTAATTGGGTCAACTGCTCTAAACAACCTTCCGTCGTGTCCAGCATTGTCTTTAAAGCGTCACTATTTTCGGAATGCATTTTCGGTTGATCTATTAATCTTTTTAATTGGCAATTTACCAGAAGTCGTTTGTTTTCATACCGTTCACATACTTTTGTCCAGGCTGGATTATAATTTGCGTCGGTTATTGGGATATTCTTAATTAAATTTGCCGCTTCTCCTGTTAAACACTCTCGCAAATAGTGTAACTTGCGGAACGGTTGGAGTTGATTGTTGTTGTGAATGATTGACACGATATAATCTTGAAACGATCTCCACTCATTATAGTCTCCGTTAAATTTCGGAACATTTATTTTTGGAAGTTGAGTTTCAGACCGTCCAGCATGAATAATTGTTGGAATCATCTGCGCATCAGAGCATTTTTCTGTGGGCATTTTGTCTACTAATTTGCTTACATACTGCAAATATTTAATTTGTATTTCTGAATGCCGGTTATTTATAATGTATTCCTCGTCACAAGGCTGCTTAGCCTGGGCTATGAGCTCTTGTATCTGATTATCTCTGGCATCAAAGGCATCCCAATATTTTGTTAATAAATCGCGTGTCGTTTTCAACATAGCGGTATTCGGTTGGTCGCCAATAACGGTATCAATATCCGCAAACATTAATTCCAATTTTCGTGCAGCAACGTTTTGCAGAATTATTAAAGAATCTAATTTTGGAGGCATTTTATATTAATTATTGTACGGAAATAGCAAATTTACAAAAACCGATTACAATAATTTCGAATATTATTTCTAAATAATTTCTCTTGAAAAAATTACAGTGATCAAACAACTATCCGGCTGCTCGAAGGACCAAAAAATGTTTAAAAATGCAGTTTTGTGGGATAGATTGCTAGAACAAAAAAATAATTTGTTTGATTTCACTATAATTTATTCTAGAGTAAACTATTTCACAAATTCAACTATTCTAAACTAATTAAATAATTCTAAATTTCCTACACCAGAAGGTAGCAGAACATTCAAACTAACGGTCATAAATTCCTTCCCGTTCACTACCTTATCTTCTAAGCCCGTTCAAATTCCTTAAAAAATCCGCTGATAAATGTCGCTGTTGGTCGCTGTCCAGAATCTCGAGTTGTAAGGCCGAACTCAGCTCGCGCAGCTCCTTTTATGGGCAGTTTTTCCAGTAGTTGTTAAGGCTGCCACCCACTCATAAATTGTGGAACGTAGTTTTTATGTGCGTTCCACATTCTTCAACTTATTTTAAACTTAGCTGCAAAATTCCGCAGCAATTTTCTCTTTATTTACTGCAGCAAGTCATAATTTAACTTTAATTCATTTATATACTTCGCCTCATTCATTAATTTTGTTAATTTCGACACTGCAAGTATCGGAAAATTTCAAAATTCATAAATTCCATGAGGCAGTACCGACTTGTGGAACTTGGAAATTTTCCAGTAATTTTTCCCTCTTTATTTTTATTTCTATCTCTTTCATTTGTGAAAATAGGGTTATGTTGAATTAACACTATTATTAACAAATAATTCACGCCTTATTTTCATTTAAATGAATTCAGCGCATTTGTTTAACCCTGTTCAGCATTCATTTGTCCTGCTGTTCATGTGGGTTGCCATAAAAAATGGCCGCGCCCGTTTGACAGTTCGCGATTCGATTTTAAGTGTAGTGCACCTCGGCGCCGCGGATTTACAGGGAAATGGTAAGTTTTACTTAATTTAGAGCATTTTATTTATCTAATTTCAGTTTTATTTTTAATGCTCATCTTATTTTCAGCGTATTTTGCATCTAAGGCTCTCCTGCCTTGGGGAGTTCGGGGCTCCTTAATTGTGTTTGTTAGTTTTTGTTTACTTTTTGTATTTCAATTTATTTGTACTTCATTTATCATTTTAGGTCACCCGGATCGGGTATTTATCACCTGCATGGCAAAGCAGGTGATTTATATTAAACTCCTTCGAGGGATCCTCTACTGGGCACTCAACATGGGAATTCAACAGGTGCCCCAACGAGGGAATTCTATTAGAGGAGCCCCCCAACGAGGGAATTCAACTAGGGGCGCTCCCCAACGAGGGAATTCAACAAGAGGCGCCTCCCCAACGAGGGAATTCAACTGGAGGCGCCAACGAGGGACCTCATTTCAAATAGTGTCGGTGATCTTTTGTTTCTTTATTTATTATTTATTTAAATTCATAGTGTTTAACTTTTCGTTCGCTAAACATAGGGGTTTTGCGGGATGGGGATTTCAAATCCGCTGTCCAAATTTAGAAATTCAAGATGGCGGATCCAATATGGCGACCAAGATTTCCTGATTTCAATTGATTTTAATGAAAATTAGTACAATGAATGTTTTGAGGTCACTGATTGTGAATATTATCAAAATTTAGAAATCCAAGATGGCAGATCCAAAATGGCGACCATATTACTCGATTTCAAGGGATTTTAATGAAAATTAGTACAATGATTATTTTGAGGTCACTGATTTTGAATATTATCAAAATTTACAAATCCAAGATGGCGGGCGGACCCAATATGGTGACCAAGATTTCTCGATTTCAACGGATTTTAATGAAAATTGGTACAATGATTATTCCGAGGTCACTAATTTTGAATATTAGCAAAATTTCCAAATCCAACATGGTGGATCCAACATGGCGATCAGAATGTCTCGATTTCAACGGATTTTAATGAAAATTAGTACAATGATTATTCCGGAGCCACTAATTTAGAATATTATCAAAATTTCCATATCCAACATGGCGACCAAAATTTCTCGATTTCAACGGATTGTAATAGAAATTAGTACAGTGATTATTCTGAGACCACTAATTTTGTATATTATATTATTAAAATTTCTAAATGCAAGATGGCGGACCCAGCATGTCGTCCAGAATGTCTCGATTTCGACGGATTTTAATGAAAATGGTACAATGATTATCCGGAATCTACAAATTTTGAATATTATCAAAATTTGTAAATCCAAGATGGCGGGTCCAATATGAGACCAAATTTCTTGATTTCAACTGATTTTACTGAAAATTAGTACAATGATTATTCTGAGGCCACTAATTTCGAATATTAGCCAAATTTCCAAACTCAAGATGGCGGATGCAACATTTCTCGATTTCAACGGATTTGAATGAAAATTGGTACAATGATTATAATTATTTTAAGGCCACTAATTTTGAATATTATTAAGATTTGGAATTTCGAGATAGCGGATCCATAAAGGGGTTTTCGGGTTGAAACAATTTCTAGGATATAACAAACTAGAACATTTGAGAAGTGTTTAATTAGTAAGTATTTACCCAACGCCGGGTGAAACCGGGTAACCCAGCTAGTATGTTATAAAATATCAAAAAATAAGAGACACCTATTTTTTCTTATTTGCGGATACGCACATTTAGGGAGTGAAAACCATCCCTAAAATGTACCCCCAAAAACAGTTCTTCCTAAATATTTTAGGTTCTAATGAATTTTTTCGAATGAAACAAATTGGAAATGATGTCTCATAAATATACTAACCTTTTGTACGTAATCCGGTTTCCGGGGGTGGGAACCCTTATTTTTTATTGCAGAAAAACGATTTTTTTTTTAAATTTTTGCGTCACAAAAATAACAGTTTCAGTTAAAAATCATTGAAAAATATTTTTTTACATACGATTTTGAAAAATAAAATTGACCTGTTTTTGCGATTTCGTACAAAAAGCTCCTCGGGAGGGTAAACAACACCTAGCGCTAATACGTAAATGATGTATATTCTTTCGGACATTGGTTTTTTCGTGAAAACCAGTATTAAGGTGTTTTTGGAGTCGCTGATTACAAATCTGATATTAAATTTACAAAATGCAAAATGGCGGATCCAACATGGCGGACAAACTTTTGAAAAATACACCAATTTTTATAAAAAAAAAAAAGTAATGTGCGTATCCGCAGAAAAAAGAAACGTGTCTCTTATTTTTCGATACTCTATAACATATTTCAATTTCAAATCGGTGAGACTCACCTGAGAACATTTCCTTGTGAGTCGAGTCGCCGACAGTTGGGATGTGTTTTCGGTGTTGATTAGACTGCTAGATTTTTTTTTTGCTTATATTTTACCATTTTGTCACAATGTCTGACAACAGCTGTTCTAAATGTGCCCGTACTCGAAGGGAACGAAAATCGTCTACAACGGACAGTGGGGCACTCATTGCACAGGTGCGCGCTACTAGTGACCCTTCTGTCCGCGAGGCAACGACATTGGATAGAGAATTGTGTACGGATCCAACAGCATCATCTGGAGGTGCTGCAACGACTGGCGACAAATGGATCACCGTCTCTTGTCGATTAAAAAGCAAGGGTTATCGGAGTTGCTTCTTCTACTGATGGGATCTTGATGGTCGATACTTCTTTTGAGAGCATTGTAAAATTTGTTAGCTCAAAAGCCAACATAAGTGAGTCTACAGTGAGAGAAATTCTCATAAGCGCTCCCCCTATGGCTAAAGTATCTAATAGGAGAAAATTAAACTTTAATTCTATTGCAGCATATATTTATAATTTCATATATTAACGTTATTGCTTATGAGCTGTAGTAATTTTTAAAATATCTTGTAGTATTTATTTTATTTAACAACCACTTGATTTCACAAGCGAAATTGTTATAAGCGCCTAATATAATACATGAAAATAAAATAAAAATAAGAACTAATACTCATACTTCGTATACTTGCCGTCTTTGTTGATAAATTGATACATTCGATCCGGTATTAAATTTACTAGTGTTTTCAAAAGATTGATATCGAGGCTCACCTAACCCAAGACTATTTTATTTAATTTTTTAGGACTCTAATATTAGGAAATTGGCGACGGTTCTGATAAAAATGTTTAACAATAATACCCCATAATTTTTCTATGGGGTTAAGGACGGGGCTACAGGCTGGCCATTCTAGTAAAGGAATTTCCTTGCTGTGAAACCATTCCCGAGAATAACGAGCGACATGAATCGTCGCATTGGAATGTAAAATGCTGACCTTCATCGACATCTTCTAAAGAAGATATGTATCAAAACCTCTTCTAACATTTCCGTGTAAGTAACTGAGTTGGTTTTCGTTGTAATAAAACATAACTTTAGTTTCCCGTTTGAACAAAAAACTACCCACACTACTACACTTCCAACTTGAAAATTTCGGGTAAATTTTACTGAGTGGTCCTTTCTTAGATCATGCCAGAATGATGCACAATCATCGGGCCCATCTAAATTAAATTTTTCCTCGTCTGAAAATATAACTGTTTCCCATTCCCTTTTCCAATGCATATGGGCTTTGGAAAATTACAGACGAGCTTCCTTATGATGATCCTTTAATAATAGTTTCTTGTAAATAAGGTGTGGAGAGCTTCTCAAAATTTGTTGGATACGTCGTTTAGTAACTGGCAAGTCTAACTTTGAAACTATTTGAGCAACGCTCAGTCGATTACCAGATGCTCCCAGGAGAATTTGAGTTGTCTGTCTGCGAGTAAGTTTGGTATTTCTTCTTCTTGGTACATATTTTCCGTAATTGTCGCGTTATTTCCAAAAATTACGGATTACGCATTCCGAAAGACCAATTTCTGTAGCTATAGCCTTCTAAGCTGCCCCCTGCTTTGTGAATATTTTAATTTTAATTTTTTCTTCGATAAGCGGTTGTCCTCTTGGCAGTTTGAAATATGGTCACTAAATGCAGAAGTAATAAATTTATTTATTAGCGAGAATACAAAGAAACATAAAATTGTGTTTACCGTTATCAAACTACTTTTTTTCCTAATAATTCTGATAACTATTTGAGAGGCACTTATAACAATTTCGTATCTTAAAACTCAACCAAAAAAGAATTATCAATTATAACTTTGAATGGCTAACACACAGGCGAGATAAACTGCGTACAAATGATTTATAATTTAACGAACGCAGCACAGTGTGCATCTTCTGAATAATGTTAATATACATTTTATGAAAAATTTTAAGGGCGCTTATGGGAATTTCGCTCATTGTAGTGTTTTTTATAGTCTTACTAAAAAGGTGCTGACTTCTCGGAACTGAAATTGATCACTTTCAAACTGGGTGTTCCTAGACATGTCTTCTCTAAGCTCTACTCAGCTGATTTCTGACCGTCAGGCATTCACATTCATAAATTTACATTTACTCCAAAAAACGTAAAGAGCGAGCCTGCTACAATTCATACGTGATGACAAAGCCAAATTCAAGTATCTCAATTTATTACCAAAATATTCATGGACTACGTACGAAGTTGGACGAATTCTATGTACCTAGCTATGTTGGCTAATTGCTATGATATTATTGTTTAAATTGAGACTTGGCTAGATGATGGCATATTCTCATCGAAATTGTTTGATTCTAGAAACTACACTATATACAGATATGATCGATGTTCCATTTTGATAGGCTTTTAGATGCAGGTTTAGTAGGGGAAGTGGGACCAAAGCGAGCACCAGCCTAAAGCGAGCACTACTTTCAAAATCCACACTTTTAAACTCAACGCGGGTTTGCGTCGCATTGGCCTTACCCCCCGTCCCGCGTCAGTCCGCGGAAGTAGTGGTTCCCATATCCGACAAATAGTACGGCGCGGCGCGTTCAGTTAAAACTAAGAATTTTGACAGTTTTATATGAAAGAAGAAAGATTTGCAGACGTTGTTTTGTCTAACAGTGAGTAAACTATGGTATTATCAAGATGTGCTTTGTATATTGTGTTTATCTTACTTTAATTTAATCATATTTGCATGCAAACATTGAAGTAAATTTTAGGTTAGATCTAATCAGAACGTGGGCACATCGCAAAAGGAAAAGCGAGCAGGGCAATCGACCATGCCCGCTATTATAGAATAGAATGTAGTATATTACATCTTCTTAAAATTGATATTGTGTTATTAAATAAACTGTTTTTAAATGGTAAATAAATATAAAAAAAAGTCACAACATGTATCTTGGAGTGAAGATACTATAAAAAAGGCAATACAGGAGGTGACAAAATTAAAAAAAGCGATAAAATCTACGCCCACAAAATATGGTATCCCATGGGTCACTTTGCAGCGACATCTCAAAACAGGTTACATATAATAATAAATTTACTATCTAATAGCAAAAGTAGTTTTTCTTGCCTTCTTATGAATACACATTTTTCTCTCACTTAACTTTACGGTGCCCGCTTTGGGCTCCCTTCTCCTATAGATAAATCGAGTTTTTAATACTTTCAATAAGCTTTTAAACCTTGTATTTGTAAGTAACAACTTAGATTCATCAGTTTCGGAAGCTTTCAGTCCGCTATTGGTTCTCATCACTAAGCTATTGTGGTAGACTTCTTATTTCATAATTATACTAAGATTAATCAGAATATCCATTCATTTAAATATGATTTTTTGCATGCATGTAATGATCTAAGAAATTATTTAGGGAATATAGAATGGAATGATGTTTTTTTTTGTATTTTAACTTACATGAAGCCTACAATAAGTTTCTTGTACTTGCTTATGAGGGACTATCTCTTTTTGTTCCCAAAAAGCTGAATCATGCGAAAATAGTCGGTCCGCCGTAGTTTAACAAGTCTGTTTTGAAACTAAGCAACGCAAAAAACAAGGCATATAAGTTTTGGAAATCGAAAGCGAGTGAAGATAATTTTGAATACTTTAAGAGGCTACGGAAAGAGTACGACAAATTTCGTTACAGTAAATATACAGGGTGTTTGGCAGAAGGACCAACAAAATTTATTGGTGGGTTGGTGGGTTCATTTCTAATTTTATATGGATAAATAAAATATTTAAAATAAATAAATAGTTGCTTACGATCACCGCTTTGTTTTGTACGTAAATTGGTTTCGTAATCAGCAATTGATAACAAAATTGTTAGGACCTTGCAGTGAATCCTAAATTTTTACCGCTTTAATGAATGGCTTTATTTTACATGTGGCAAATCGTTGGAACGGGCGTAAACCAAGGAACTTTTTAAATAAACTGGAACAAGTCGTATATCAGTAACCGGATCACATATGACTTAGGTCTCATCGTTAAAATATTAGAAATGAACCCACCAACAAATTTTGTCGGTCCTTCTGCCAAACACCCTGTATAATTTCTATCGAAGACAATATATCAGAAAATTCTCGATTCTTTTGGATTTATTTAAAAAATAAACGAAATAATTCGGGTTTTCCGAGTGCTATGTCATTCAATAGTAGGAAATCTTAATAATAATAATAATATTTATTTATTTTGAGCACGGTAAAACCAATTTATGTCGTTGTTGGTTTGGAAATAAAACCACCTTTAACGTTTTACCAAAATTTTATTTTTTCACCGTATCGCGGTTTCGGAAACTACAGCGTTTCCATCCTCAGCGGTTGTTTTTACCAAACTAAAATTATTCAAGACGGTACAAAGATAATTGCTTTTAAAAAAACGGGACTCAACTACAAATAAATACATATCCACCTACATATGCTAAACCAAATTAAATAAATTTGATAAGATAAGAGCTCTTCTATTATTCATTAATGCATTCGCGAATTTACTCATGTATAATGATTCATAAGCATCCAGGCGGTTTTGATCCCTCATAGGCTTAAGAAGTGAGAGTTATTTTTGTTGAGACTGTGGTCAGGGTTCTCCAAAAAGTGGGCCGCAACAGCTGATTTGTCTGGTTCGTTGTGTTTGATGTACGACAGATGATCGCTCCATCTTTTGTTAACTGCTCTTCTACTCTGACCTACGTACATAGCTGAGCGGACAGGAGTTACACTTAATCTCATATATTCCGCTTTGGTCGAGTTTGTCCATGTGATCTTTGCTGTTGCATAGGAGACTTCCAAGCTTGCATGTCGTAGAATTAACCATTTGGCAATCTATCCTCTTTAGCACTCTTCCAAACTGGTTTGAGATCTCTGGGAAATAAGTTATCTTTACTCTTTTGTCGGCTGATTTTTCGAAGGGAGTCAGAGTAGTTATATCTCACAGTAGTGCTTTTCTCTGATGTTTTCTAATTATATTTTCAATCACTTGGATGTTAAAGCCGTTCTTTTATCCAATACCAAGGATTGTTTGTTTTTCTCTTTCGAACCTATCAGCTGTTAGAGGAATATTGCACAGTCGGTGTGCCATGCAGTGGAAAGCAGCTGTTTTCTGTGGGAGTGGGTGGAATGAGTCAGCTGTGATGAAGCGCTGGGTGTTTGTTTTTTTTCGGTGGATATCGAATTCGAGATTATCTTCCTTCCGGATGATTTTAACGTCTAGAAAGGCCAGTTCGTTGTTGCGTTCTTCTTCCTTTGTGAAGTTTATCGAGGGGAATAAATTGTTTATATGTTGGAGAATGGTGTTTATATTTTCTCGGCTGGTTATGGCGAATATGTCATTCACATTTTTGGGAACCAGGCTTCGTCTTTTATTGCTTTCTCAAGGCGTCCCATGAAGATTTCTGATGCTAAGAAAGGAGCCAGTGCATTTCTCATTGCCGTTCCCTCTTTTTGATAGTAGTTTTTCCCTCTGAATTGTAGAAAACTATTTTCCATGCAATATTTTGACAAGGACAGGTACATTAAGCGCCTTTCTTCAGAAATGTCCTGTTCTTTTAGCCATTCCTCTAAGTAGGAGAAAGTTGTGGCCATGGGCACATTGGGGAACAGTGCTGTAACGTCGAAAGATAGCATGATCTCGTTCTGGATAATTTTGTAATCCTTTATTTTAGCTACGAAGTCAATTGTGTTTTTTATTGTCAGCTGGAAAGATGTTGTTAGCATCGAAAATTCTTTTACTAGCCATTTTGCGATCTTTTCTGTGGGGGCATTTATATTTGAGACGATCGGCCGCATTGTATTGCCTGGTTTATGAATTTTCGGTAGTCCATAGAGGCGCGAGATAACAGGGTTAGACACCAAAAGCTTAATGTTTTGCTGTATGCCGAGATCGTCCTTAAATTTGTTTAAAATACTAGATGTTGATCGCGTCAGCTTGCTAAGGGGATTCTTCACCTCTTTATAAATGTCGTCTTCTAGAACAGTGGTCATTCGTTGTTCGTACTCTATTTTATCCAAAATTATAATGTTATTTCCTTTGTCAGCTTTGAAATAAATAACGTCTTTGGCTTGTAGTTGCTTTACGGTCTGATATAGTTTCATAGTGTTTGATGTATTTTTATTTTTTCTGCTTTCTGATGATCTTGAGATGTTTGTGGGAGTCGATTCATTGCCGTCACTATGTCAACTATGATGTCTTCTTTTGGGGGTGTCTTTGGGGGTAAAGCATATTTTAGGCCTTTGTTAAGTAGACTTAACTCATCTGATGAAAAAACGGTCGAGGAGAAATTCTTAACTAGGCCTTCTACGGTTTCTGTGTCTGGTTCGGTGTAGTTAGTCTGAGGATTTCTTTTTTCGCTCGTCAGGTTTTTACATTTTTTTCCAAAGGGTCTTGTATTTTTTGTCGCTATGGAATTTTACTTTTGAATGTACAATCCGGCCCAATTTTTCCCATTCAGAAGTGTGCATGTCTTTCGTCAGTTTTAAATATAACGTGTAGGTACATTTTTCTAACTCGTCAAGTTTTTTATAGTGGTTTCTTAGTTCCATGTTTAGCCATACTTTTTTTGCTTCTTTTATTACTTTATCGGTTCTCGAATTTTTAATATTTTGTGTAATAAAATTTGGATACACTTTTTCTTTTTTACACCATTTGAGGAAACAAATATCCGCTTTAATTAAGTCAAACTTTTAGTTTGGTATAATTTCTTTGCTCATTTTGCTTGGCAGCCATAGTTACATTTATTTATTTTGAGCACGGTAAAACTAATTTATGTCGTTGTTGGTTTGGAAATAAAACCACCTTTAACGTTTTACCAAAATTTTATTTTTTCACCGTATCGCGGTTTCGGAAACTACAGCGTTTCCATCGTCAGCGGTTGTTTTTACCAAACTAAATAATAATAATATTTATTCATAAATCATTTAGTATTACAACATTTATAATTCATTTAATTTCATTTAATTTGTTTCCTATTAAGACTAGATGTGCTACCCAGACAGACTGCTCTGGTATAAGAGCACACAATTTAAGTTTGTAGCAGTCAAGTTTGACACTACTTATTGGTCTAGTTCAATATAAATTCTCTCATCAATCCTATAAATTCATTAATAGATTTGGCTTTGCGGATAGTCAGTAGCAGACTATTGTAGTAGCGTATTGCTGATGAAATAGGGTCATCTCTGAGTCTGGTTTGTCCTTGGCCACCGTACTCTGCGGTTCATGATTGCTCCTCTTGTTTCGTGTCCATGTATACTACTGGTAGGGATGAGTTTTATGGTAGACTTCACTCTCAGTTTTGTGATATTAAATATAGTTTTCGCTCTCTCCATCAAGATCATTTGCTGAACTTTCAGTTTTCCTGTCATTTTGTAGAGATGGTCCGTGGGAGTGTAGAAGTTCAAGTTGTACATATGTAGCTCTAATAGCCTTACTTAGCGTTCGTGATATTATTTGTATATTTCTCTGTGTTGTTTTACTCCATATAATCATTCCGTAGGCCACAGTAGGAATGATGAAGGCATTATAGATTTTGTTTTTTATTTCGGTACTTAGGCTTTTTGCTCTTCTCAGGAATCCTGTAATGGGCGCAGCTTGTTTCCGTATTGCTTCAATCTGATTGGTCCATGTAAGTTTTTCGTCTATGGTTAAACCTAAGTATCTGGCTGTTTTTGTACGCTGAATTTCTACATTATTAATTTTCAGTTCTAAAAATCATGTACTTGGTCTTCTGTGTATTGATTGAAAGATGGTTTCCTATTAGCCATTTTTCGTATTTGTCCAGGTCCTCATTAATTTTGTTTTGGAGTTCTGCCTTTGTCTTTCCAAAGTAAATGCATATATAACATATTTTCCGAAAAGTTGTGCATTGTTCATGTTGTGTATATAGAGTAAGTATAATATAGGTCCAAGAATTGAGCCCTGAGGTACTCCCATCTGTAAAAAATTTGCGTCCTGACAGATAGCTATTTAGCAGTGGCGTGGGGTCCATATAACACGATTCCTACCGGCTTCCCTTTTGGGAACTCATCCTATTCCCGTAAATTTAAAACTTGTTCTATGCCTGTAAAATTCCTGGAAAGCGCTCCCAAAATTCATCTCGTAAAGAAAACATGGCAAAACAAGTGTTACAACAAAAAACAACCATAATCTGTTGTTGCACTACGATGGAACCTTCCCTCGCACCGTAGCAGGTTCTATCAAGGGGTTGCATCGGGTATGAAGTGCTCGCTCGCTGCTTCTGTAAGCCGGTCATTTTACGGCTTACTCAAGCCCACACTTTTCTCCACGAGTAACAAAGAAATCGTGTGTGATATCCTTTGCTCACTAAAGGCAAATCCTATAAGAAAATAACACGATAGAAACCGGCTTCTCGGCTGTTTTTGTTTTGCAGAAGTTGAAATTCGGGTCACTTCGGCGGGTGGTTGTTTATTTCTTAGAATGTCAGCTGATTCGTGTCTTCTCTATGAACGGGTGTGAGTGTAGTGGTGCTCTATAACACCGTAGAAAGCGGCTTCTCGGGTGAGTGGGGTTGGTTGGGGTGGGTTTGGTTATTAAATCTCTTTGATACTGAAGGGGCTGTGAATTGTAGGAGTGAATGCTCCCTTATTTCACAAGAAGGGAGGGGTGTTGTGGTTTTGTTTATTATATTTTAATAAAAAAATTGTTAACTTGTGTCTCTTTTTGCCTTGGTGCTCAACGGATTGTGACTTATGAGTGTGGTGTGGTGCTATTTTATTACCTCTCGATAACACGATAGAATCCGGCTTCTCGTCATTTCTCAGATTAAAACTCGGTATAGTTCCTTTAGTCAACTAAAATTTTTAGATTTACTTAATAAATCAAAATATGATTATTTTGCTCAATCAAGTCCTAACGAAAAGATATCATTTTAATTACAGTTTTCCCGGGAATTTTCCAGTTTTCTGCTTTAAAAAATGAATTGAACATTTTATATACCACTTCTTCATTACGGCAATTTGATATTCTCGCGCTTTACTCGCATATTAAATGTGGCATTTTAAAAGATACTTTTCCTCAAATTTTAAACTTGTGTTGTATATTTTTAAATCTTCCCATTACAGTTGCTTCCGCGGAAAGATCTTTTTCAGCCCTTAAGAGAATACATACTTATTTAAGAAATTCTCAAACCGAAGAAAGGCTCTCAAATTTAGCACTCTTATCGATAGAAAAACACCTTCTTTTACAAATTAGAAATCAGTCGAATTTTTACAATGATGTTTTGGCCGAATTTATAAAAAAAAATCGTAGATTAGTTTTTGAGTATAAGTAAGATTAATTATATTTCATATCAACTTTTCACAGTTTTTGTTAACCGCTTTAGTTTGATTGCACGATACACGCGACTATAACGGTTTTTTTCAAAGCCACTTATATTATTCTTGAAGTTCATTGTATATATGTCCATATTTATTCATAATATTCATATAGCACTTAACTTCCAATGACTTTAAGTATGATAGAAGTGGCCGACTAAATTCGACAAGAATACACGCAGTCACTGTTGAACACATTTTGTAATATCTGACTTCATTTGGTGAGTTTTTTTTCGCTATTAAGCTTCTGATTTTTGCACCGGCTTACCTTCTCAAAAATTTCACCCCACGCCACTGCTATTTAGGAACCTCAATGCGATGCCTCTTATACCCATTTCTTCCAAGATGTCAAGGAGAACTTTGTGATCTACTGTATCGAAAGCTTTTTTAAGATCTACAAGAACTGCTACTGCGTACTTGTTTTCATCCAGCGCCGTATTTATATAATGCATTGCGTCGATTATTGCAACTGTTGTGTTGCTTCCCGCTTGGAATCCATACTGGCATTGGTCAAAACCTCCATTCTTCGATATGAACTTCTGTAGTCGGTTACAGTAGACTTTTTCAGATATTTTGCTCAGTGAGCTCAGTATGGCTATTGGTCTATAGTTTCCTGGATCTCGCTTGTCACCGGCCTTGAAGACTGGGATAATAATTGCAGGTTTTAGAATCTCCGGAAAGGTCCCCTCGCTCATATAGTCATTGATAATATTAGAAAGTGGTTCTGCAATGGCGTCTTTAATTACTTTGAGCATATCCGTCGAAATTTTGTCCCATTCTGGTGAAGTATTTGATTTGAACTGTTTTATTATTGTGATAACTTCTTGTTTATCTGTCGGAGTTAGAAACATTATGTGAGTATTTTTCGCTGAATTGCATATTGAGGAGTTATTGCAGCTTCTTTGTTGATGCTGAGTACTTAGCTTCTTTCCTATATTTGCAAAGTAGCTATTTAGTTCATCGGCTATTTCTTTCTCTTCGGTAGTAATTTCGTTTTCTGTGATCAGGTTATCATTGTTTTCTTGGTCAGTTCCTTGCATACAATTTTTTATTGCTCTCCAAAATTTCGCGGGATTTTTTGTGGCTTGCTCAAATTTTTTATTGTAATATCTTCTTTTGGCCTCTTTGATAAGCCCGTTCACTTTATTTCTCTCCCTAACATATTCTTGTTTCAAGGCCACATTATCAGGATTATTTTTTGCCTTATTGTAGAGTCGTCTTTTTTTCTTCGTAGCAGATATTATTTCCTCATTAATCCAGCTATCGTTTCTTTTGCGGAGAGTTTTTATCGTAGTCGATGATTCTCTCGCTGCAGTAATGATATTAATTAAGTCTTCCAGTATTGGCTGTGTTAAAAGTCTCTTTCCACACTCCTTTTAAACATTATTTTATTCATCGACTTAAGAGTTCTAGTTTTGATTTCTGCTTTTCGTTTACCGTAGTGTGTCAGTGTTAAAAGCATTGTTTTATGATCAAGGTCCGGCCAGTCTTCTAATTTTAATTCGTACATATCTGGTTTAATCGTCATGTTCGTCACAATGTGGTCAATGAGCGTAGAACTGCGTTCATTAATCCTTGTAGCATCTTGGGTATTTAGGATTTTGCAGTTATTCATTGTTAGTATATCCGTATATTGCTTTTGTTCATCATTATTTAGTATGTTAATGTTTGTGTCTGCTAAAGTTGTTATACCCGCATGAGTTGCATATAATTCGTCAACGTATTCCATGAAGTCATCGAGTGGATCCGAACGAGATTTGTAGAATGTTCCAATTTTAATACCAGTTTCCCCATTAATACCCAGGATGATTGTGTTGTATACTGGATCTGCTTTTATTACTTTATGTACAATATGATCTCTTACGTAAATTGCTGTGCCTCCACCCCTTCTCTCATCGCGACAGTTATGCACTGCTTTAAATCCACTTATGTTGAAAAATTTCATTTCACCTACGTACAGCCAGGTTTCGCAAAATACCAGGATATCTACTTTCGGGTTGTGTTTAACAAAGATTTCAATTTCATCCTTTTCATTTCGCATGCTTCTCAAATTTGCGTAAAAAAATAACAGTTTTTTTGAATCCACATAAATTATTTTTCTCTTTTACTTTTTTCTAAACCTGAGTTACGAGTATTTTTCGGTAGGAAGATTCTCTAAAAATAGTTAATTTTCTGTTGAGCAACCCTAACTTGACGATTGTATACCGGACATTCCCAACTGTTGGCTTTATGGCAGCCCTCAGAAGTTATGTGTTTACTTCGATGACAGTTTATGCAGCTGATTTTATTAGATTTGCAAGTTTTCGCGGTATGATCACCTCCACATTTAACGCATATATCTGTTTCGCTGTTACATTTAGCTGATGAGTGATTGTATCCCTAATATTTGTAGCATCGCATTATGTTAAAATCTTCTTTAACATAGTGGCTACGCCACCCTATGTTTACTGACTTGTTCACGAGCTTTGAATAAAGTGCTCCAGTAATCTCAAAGAAGACTGTCCATCTTTTTGTGTTTTTGTTTTGCCGCGAGTGCACAACCTTTAATTCATCGCTTTGGTCTATGCCATGATTAAGTTCTATGAGTCCTGTTAGCAGGTCCTGCGTTGAATATTTCTGTTCTAGATTGTGGATGACAAGTCTTGACATTTTTTCTTTTGTTTTTACAATAGTATAGCCTTCGTTGAGTTTGGCTGTCATTTCTTGGAACAGTTTCTCGTTATTTTGCTGGGTGTTTGTTTTTATGAGAACTCCTCCATTCTGTAGCTTCTTCGTAGCTGCAATAGGGGTTTTAAGTTCTTTCGGTTTTACTTCTGCTTTAATTTTATTTAGTGTCATATCTGCGTTTTGCTTTTGTTTGGGTGTAATGATGATCATCCCTCTATTAAAAACTTTCTCCGTTGCAGCGGTTGTAACGGTCGGATTACTTTTGAAGACCGTTGCATATTAAATGTTTTCTTGTTTCGTATTTTCAGCTGCCGGCTTGTAAACACTCTTAATTAAAGCATTCCATATTTTATCCACTTTGCACGTCCACATTGTAATGTCTTCCAATTCTTTAATCTGTGTATATTGCGACTCTGTAATTCCTACACAATTTATGTGAAACCACTGACCGCATAAACCTTCACACTGAATTGCCGAGTCACTATTTTCCACTTTTTTCTTGCATTTTTTGCACCTTGCATAAGTCACACCACCTTCATCTCCTGCCATCTTGAGCAATCCTTCCTTGCACGCTTCATTAAAAGGACAAGACAACCGACTTTTAATTTTAATTTAAAATATTTTAATAAGACTTTCTTCAAGATCTGTTGGAGAAAGAACATATTTATCGAGGTGACGTGAATCTGTGCTGAAGCATTCCAGAAACTCTCTATGCAGCCTGCAGATAAAATGTCTCCTAGTTCTAAAAATTCATTCCTGCTACAAAATATCTCGAAGAAAATCTTATAAATATTGCAAACGACAAATCGGGTTTCTTGAAAATTGGGTTTTTTAATTTTGTATGTATTGGTTTATATTGGTAATGTAAACTTGACTGTTGCAAGTCCTACAGACCTTCCAGAAGGGGATGAACCAAGGAAAAATACAACTGATTGCAAAATACCTCTGGAAAATCCCTGCATGGAATAAATTCTTGTCGCCATATAGTTTGTAGTTCATATTCAAAATCAGTTGTACGGTTCTCACACTAATCACAGAGATAATGACCCCGTTGAAGACAAAAAATGTTATGTGATTACGCCCATAAAAAACGAAGAAAAGATGTCAAAATTCGTCAGCATAGCAATCGTATATATATGGCACAACATTAATAGAAAGAATTGATGGAATCGATCGCAAAGAGCTGCCCTAAGGTTCGGTAAATAAACCAGATATAGGAGTAGGTTATATATGTTAATATGCTTCCTATATTAATAATAATAAAAAATATCTAAAAAAACAATGCTTGGAAATTCGAATTTATTTCTTTTTATTTTCAAAAAACGTAAAGATTTTTACAGAAGAGAATCCAGTGGCCAACTGGAAATAAAAAAATATTTTTCTGGTTGCTTCACTTTTCCCAAGCCTACTTTTACATTAAAAAAAAATAATCAAAATTTCAATAATTCTTCAGCCTACTATGTCGCCACATTACTTCCCCCCCCAGTGAACGAAAGAGAGCGAGATATTTACCAATACCAATATATAGTTACGTAGAACTATATTAATATTTTAATTTTTTAAATTCCTGTAATTCATTAAGATTGTATTTTATATTTTTTATATTTTTATTTAATTATTTCCATTTTAATATTTTTAATTAAATTTACTATTTTACTGTTTTAACTTCTGGATTTGTTCAAAATTGTTAGCAGACTGGCTTTTATTTTTTTCTTCAAGGCAAAGCCAACTTTTTAATTTAAAAAAAAAAAAAAAAACAACGCCTGCTGATTTTAATTACGACTCTATTGATGCGCCACCACATCACCCTCCTCCCAGTGTAACGAGACACAAAAAAGAAATGTTGAAAGAATGAATTATTGGTGGCTGTTTGTTGATTGCTATATGATGCTACTAGCTCGATGGGCTAAGAATGGAAGTTATTGCTGAGGTGAGCACGATGGGCCGTGGATAGTGTTGGCTCGATGGGCCATTGTACAGAAGAATATTGCTTTGACTCGATAGGCCAAGTGGGTGGTGCTGGTGGTGACGGTAGTGGTGCTGAAGCTGAAGGCTCGATGGGCTTTGTTGAAGATACTAGTGCTGAAGCTGAAGGCTCGATGGGCCTTGGTGAAGGTACTGGTTTTTGTTTAATGTGCCACGGGGGAGGTGATGGTGGTTATTTGTTCCTTACTGGCGGTAACGGAGAAGTTATCAGGAATTTCTCTCTATCGGTGGAAGCATATTCCCTGTTGACAGCCTGGTCCATAAGCCAGACCTGAATGGCTGTCAACCTGGAAGAGTTGCGAGTCTGCATATTACGTCGGGTGTTGCTATCGGGTTGTTGTCGGAGGCTGCTGTTGGATCACGTCGGGGTCACCAATTTATATAGTAAATTAACTATATATAATTCTAATAAATTTATTTAATTTTTTTATTTATGATTTCAAATTTACTTTTTATCTTTTTAAATAATTTTATCTGACTGACTTTATTTTTAAACAAAACAAAACAGTCTACTTTTCTTAAAAAAAATTAAAATTCCACGATTGCTTGATGAGACAGCTCCCACACAGATAAAATGTGGTTAATCAACTCGGTAATTATAGCTGATTAAAAAAGTTTCTTAACACCTGTACGTATACAGTCATTTTGTTAAGCATTTTTAATCCTTTTTCGCATAAAAATGTATAAAAGGTTTCAATAACTTTGCTCAAACCATATTTTTAAACAAAAATCGCAAAAAAAAATGTTTTGTTTTTCACGCTGAAACCGCGGGTTTGCCGATTTAACTCCAGTTATCGTTTAAAACTACAATACTACAATCGCAAGAATGAAACCACAGTGGTTAGATAACAAGTCGCGAATTCGCGACTATGTAAATAACAAAGAAAGGTCTTTAGAATTTTAACAAGCCAAGCTATAGACAAATTGATTCTAAAATGAACAAACAAAAAATCTAAAAAAAAAAATGCTAGAAAATAATTGCTTGGATTAAAATGAAAAGAGATTGAATTCTTAAATCCGACTTTTACTTGTTTATATGTTTTGCTGACTTTTGGAGAGCAAAATCAATTTTTACCCGAACCCTCTTCGATGACTTCGAAAGTTTAACTTATATTGCACACAGAAAAATATTCACTTTTCCTTTCTTTATCTTCATCATCGTTATGAAGAGATGGATGTATGGTAAAAGTTAGTAAAAAGGAATAATTTGCGAATCTCTTTATAAAAATAATGACTGAAAATATTGCAAAATAATGTTTTCGACGCCAGCTATTGTCACGACCCATTCTGAATAGGTCGTAGGATTTATGTATGTGCCTTTGATTTCAAACGGCTAACATGGACGGTGACTAATCTTTGGAAAAAAAATGCTTACATATTAAATTGACAAGTGTAGAGTTTTTCATATGGAATGGACTGAAATATAATTGCAAAAAACTTAAGTGATTAGATAAATTATAACTCCGCAAAGCGTTAATGATTGCAAATCTAAAATCTTTGAGAATTTCATTTTAATCGCTATCGATAGCGTAATTTCTGAAAACGACTAGATTCGGTTAATTTGGCTAATTAATTATGGGACGATATGCCTAGTCATTCTGTTAATCGTTAAGTTTATCGTATAATGCGCTTCAAAAAGATAATCGATTTATTATTTTTGAAATCGATTTCTTGGCACTTTAGGTACATATTGTAAGATATGTTTCGTTGAATCGATAAAATGATTCATAGGAGAATTTTATTTTTGCGTTTCCTGTAAAATTCTGCGAAAGTGCCCAAGTTGCTGAATAAGTGAATCTTAAGGTAAAAGAAATTCATGAATGAGTCCCTCGAATGAATTGGAACATCGAAGAAAGAATTTACAAAATGAATGAGAATGGCCGTAGGACAATAACTGATTGATACTTTATCAGAAGCCAAAAGACTATTTCTGGTATAAAGCGCCTTTGGTAACAAATGCACCCTATCGAAATTTATTGATTTATTCTAATCCTTAAGACCAATTTGCGACATTCAGGAAAAAGAATTACCAAAAACAAGCGCAGCAATTTATCAACTAGATAAATGCGAACATGTTTGGGCCCAGGAGTCTTCCACATGAATTGAGTTATTGGTCGAAATAAAATGTTTCAGTGAGAATTTATTGATTCGGATTTGCGCCGCTCATGGTTCTGCTCGGGGAACTATAAGTCTTATACGCCCTAGGGGAAGCCTCAAATTACTGTCAATAAATTTGTCATAGGAAATGACCTTAATAAAAAGAACAAACAGAGAGCAATTAAAAGTAAACTGCTCCAAATGTGCTTCCTTTCCTTGCGTATGTGCCAAAAAAAGGGGGAAAACAGGAAAACTTCGACCAAATGGTGCAGAAATGGCAGCCAAGCATGACTGGGAGGAATGTTAATAAAAAGGTTACATCTAGAGTAGAACATGAGTTATAGCATTTCTCTTGGAGCCATTACTCTGCTGGCTTTTATTATTCTTATGAAGTGCTGTAAGTATGGCTATAAATTTCACGTGCGGCTGCATATTTGTTTGCAATGCAATCTCCTTTACTGTTGATAAATTTTGGTTTGTGGACGGTAGGTTGTTGATATGAATTTTGTTTCGGATGAAATATTTCGTACATTCAACTTAATTGCTGGGCTGAAAGCGTGCTTAATTATATTAGGTTGTAACATAATAACCTGATAATTTTTTCGGAAACGTTCTGGAAATTTTTTACAACTTCAAGAAAGTTCTGTGACTATGAGTATAAATACCCGTGAGCGCGCTCAGTTCATCAGTGCAATAATCGACAGCGCAGCGAGTAGCATTATGGGAAAATTCGATTTGAAAAAACGAGACATCCGCGTCCTTCTACTTTACGAGTTCCTTTTGAAGCACAAAATATATGTTAATGTATGGGAGAAAATGCAGTCTCTTGTCATACAGCAGTAGATTGGTTTCGACGTTTTTCGAATGGCGACCGCAACCTTGAAGATAAACCTCACGAAGGGCGGCCGGTTGAGGTTGATGTCGACCGACTAGCACAGCTCATCGAGGAAGATCCAAGGAGGACTACTCGTCAATTTGAAGAAGAACTCGGATGCTCCCATACTACTATCGCTCGACATTTTAAAGTGATGGGTAAAGTGTGCAAGCACAGTCAATGGGTACCCCACGAATTGACGGATGGTCAACGGATGATGCGAGTGGCGGTTTGTACGAAATTACTCACTTCACATCGTACTTTTGCTTGGCTTCGTAATTTGGTTACCGGGGATGAGAAGTGGATGCTTTATATGAACCATAACAATAAGCGACAATGGTTTAGCGCGGGTCAATGAGGATTACCGACAGTTAAATGTAAAATTACTATACACAAGGTTATGTTGAGTGTTTGGTGGCCTGTGCACGGCATTATCTACTGGGTAGGGTACTATTACCACAAGGAACGACTATAAATAGTGAACACTACTGTAATATGCTGGATAAGGTAGCCGTGAATCTTAAAGGAGAACAAGGCTATGTATACCTTCTCCACGACAGCGCCCGCCCTAATACCGCTTCGATGACTACCACTTGTTCCGATCGTTGCAGGCTCACATTAGCGGAAAATCTTTTGATGACCGAGAAGCATTGGAACACTGGTTGTCGGAATTTTTTAATTCTCGTGGGCCCAAGTTTTACGAAAATGGAATAATGTCGCTTCCCTAACGTTGGCAGAAGATCATTGATAATGATGGACTATATGTTCAATAAAATGTTAAGTTAAATTGTACAAAAATATCAAAATAAAATTTCTTAAAAAAATTATCATATTATTATGTTACAACCTAATATATATGTAATTAAAAATTTGCACATTATGTCAACTTCGTTACGTAATCCATGCAAAACGCTCGCGGTAATATTTTCTCTTACTCAGTTTAATACCTTGACATTTCTCTCCTGTGTAGTACAATTAAATTGTTAAAATTTCAAAGGAGCACCTCCGATATATTGATGAGCCATCAAGGCCACTCGCTTCGACAATATTATTAAAATGTAATTACAGAAACTTTATTATGCAAACTGGTTGCCGGTGCCCTCACGGTACTTGTATAATATTCAATCCTCTACAGATTTTCTATGGGAACAGATTGTGGTCTCCCTACGGATTTTGATGAAGAGTAGTAAAAACGTTCATTTGTGGTCAAAAGTGATGAATATGTAAAAAATATTTGTCGGCCACTTGTACTTCCCGAAATATTTAACTTTAAAACTCAAAGCACTTAAATTAAAGATGTTTCCACCTGCACTAAATTAACCATCCATAACACCAACTTTTGAATTTGTCTGTCAGTCTGTCTGCCTGTGCACTTATCCCGCAAAAACTACTGGATTAAAGAAATTTGGAAAAGGTATATCTTATATATTTTATCTCCATAGGGTTCCAAAATAGCAGAACCTAAAAGACAATCAAAAACGTTAAACGTTAAGAGATTGAGACGCAAACTAGTTCCTCGTATGCTTTTATGAACGCTGATTACGAGTCTGTTACGTAAATTTGGAAATTAAAGATGGCGGGTCCCAAAATGGCGAAATTTTTCTAAATTCACAGGGTTTTAAAGAAAATTAGCAAAAAGGGGATTCTGTTTTGGATTCTGCTATCAAAATTTGGAACTTCGAAATAGCAGATCCAATATGGTGGCAACAATTGAAATGGATTTTAATGAATATCGAGATATTGATTTGAAATCTACTTTGTTTGGTTGTTTATGCTTACTACTGTTCTACGAGATCATATTACTTAAACAAAAATGGGTTTTCTAATTCCTTGCCTGCATTTTGATACATCAAATTAACAATGTGGAGCTGAATGCTTTTATTAATTTTGATTAATATTGTAGTATTCCTACTATTTTCTTGATTGTTTACAATTTTTGTTTAATATTTTGTCCATCTCGCGTTATAATATTTTTCATAACCTATGTAAATCTTTGGGCATACTTGCAACATAACACAAAGCATACAAAATATATGGGATTAAGCTCGAGAGAGGTTGACCATGGAAGAGTTGGAATATTTTTGGATGAGAGGACATTTTTCCCGAAGTTGGCTATGTGACATGATGTATTATCCTACATAAAAGGACCAAAATCTTACCCAATTATAACACCCCATGAAAGTGGATATGTGTTTTACGCAGAACGGGTGGATATTTTGGCTTTGTTACATGCGAATGAGGCGCGAAAATTCCGTTAACGCCTGTAGAGTACTTTCATGCCGAAAAAAATTCGGAAGAATAATAAAAATATTGTTCCCAAGTAATTAAATTTTAAGGTTGCCAGACTGACAAATCTCCGGTCGCGGCGACGCTTCAACGATTGTTTCGAAAAAACAAAACAACAGAGATTCTTTACATAAATAGTGAACCTTGACGTTTCTCGAATGTGTGTAGATCAAATTGAATTGTTACTATTACACTTTTGTAAATATTTGACGGTGGGAATGTTTTATTTTTTTATTATACATATATTTATATATATTATAAAATTATTGACCACATCTAAAAATATTTAATTGCATTATTTCAATTTACACTCGAACACAGAACCACCTGGCACTTATGATTAAATTTGCTTTAGCTTAGGTAATAGCCGATTTTCCCCGACTTTACAATATATTTATTAAACAGCTCGGAAGCAAACATAATACTGCAGAAGTAATACGAAGTAAAAAAAGTGAAAAATTAACATTAATGCACTTTTAAAGTTAGTTCCGGACTTGACTGTTTATTGTTATAATATGCATATACATATATGCAGTTCCTATTGGTTTAAATTAAGGACTGGTTGAAATAATACCAATTTGTGTAATTGTTTTATTAAAATCGTTTGGCTTTATTTAAGTTAAAAGTTCTTTACTTCTTGGAAATTAAAAAAAGATTCCCTTGAATTGAAAAAGGCTTTGAATAAATTGAAGATATTGTATTTCATATTTTAATTATATATATATGCTTTGTTTTTCAAATTTAAGGTAACAAATCTCGAAGAACCTAAGTTTTTTTTTTTTAAATTCTTTACACTTGAACGTTTTCTGCTGCTTAAAATCGCAACGCTACCGAAAGTTTAATTGTAGTGTAGTGGAATCATTATTCTGCGGTATGTTAAGGGGACTTTTACTTTCTATATTGGAAAAAAAGACAATTTTTAAATATTTAAAGTAAAAAAAAAATTATATTTAAGGTTATAATTTTTTTTATACATTATTAAGAAGGTTTTCAAAATGCAAATTGCTGACAATGGTCACATGAGCATCCTGCAGCGCATCCCTGACTTAAGGATCTGTTATATAACAGACTACATGACCAGGGAACTGAGCTGGTTCACAGATGGCTCAAAAACGGAACATGGTGCTAGTGCTGGTGTTTATGGACCCAACACCAAGGTCTCGATAGCAATGAGCAAATGGCCCAGCGTTTTCCAGGCTGAAATCCATGCCATTGAAGCCTGCGCCCTTCTCAACATTAACAAGAGACTTAAAGGTACCAATATCACTATCTTCTCCGATAGCCAAGCGGCCCTCAAGGCACTCTCGTCATGGCGTTTCTCGTCTAGACTTGTTAAAGAATGTTTTGATACCCTTCAACACTTAGCGACTTCCAACAGGGTTACGCTCTGCTGGGTACCGGGACACTCCGGCGTTGAGGGAAATGAGGTTGCTGATGAACTTGCCAGGGAAGGTTCATCTTCTCGATTCAAGGGTCCTGAGCCCTTCTGCAGCATTGGCTGGTCTTCGTCCAAAGCTGTGATAGAAGAATGGGTCAGGAATCTACAGCACATACACTGGGATAACTTCCCTGGGATCCGGCAAGCTAAAGAGCTCGTCAGACCCTATACCTACACTGAAATCAATGCTTTGAGTAAAGCGGATCTCAGACTGTTGGTAGGTTACCTAACTGGCCACCATGGGCTAAGATACCACCTATATAAAATAGGTCTGTCATATGAGACGGATTGTAATCTGTGTCTTGAAGACGACGAAACTACATCACACATTTTGTGTGCTTGTCCGGCTTTAGCATGGTTAAGAAGAAAGATCTTCGGTCAGGAGTTCCTGGACTCGGCTGAAGCTCGTTCATCTTCTGTAAAAGACCTTCTGGCGTTCCTTAGGGTAGCAGATCGTCTTTTACTGTAAAGGGGCTTCGGCACAAAAGACCGTCTGGTCGCAGTGCCCACCATGGGGGTCACCTTTAACAACAATAATAATAATAAGGTTTTGAGGTATACAAAAAAAATTTTTGGCACTTTTAGTTGTTTTTCACCACTGCAGAGGGGGTTTTCCAAAGATGCATTTTAATTTGGGAGACACTTTTCTGCCTTCCTGTAACAAATTTTTTTTTAAATTCCAACACGGGATTCAATTCGTAAGACTTAAAACTAATAAATAAATCTTTAAAAAGTTATGGCCTTTATACGCGATTTTATAAAAAGTTCGAAAAAACGCCTGTTTTGGGGGTGAATTTACCCCTGTACTAAAAAGGTGGGGTGGTTTTTTTTTAACTTTTTAGAGGTTTATTTAGTAGTCGTCTATATAAAGTATCAAAAAAAAATTTGGTTTACTGAGTTTGGTTTAGTAGATTTTGAGAAAAACGACTCCCAGTTTTGAAAAATGTGATTTCGAGAAAAACGCGTTTAAAGTAGTTTTACTGTAATTTTATTGAATAAAATGGTCATATTATGGTTATAAATACAGCTATAACTTCGTTTCTATTTCGAATTTCTTAATAAAATTTTAGGACAGTAATTCTATGATACTAAGGAATGTTTTTACGTAAAAACCGATTTTTTGAAAATTTAGAAAGTAAAAGTCTCCTTAACACAGCAAAGACTGGAATAAAAGTGGCAGGTAAATTCCTAGAAGCGATATCGTAATCGGAATATGCTATTGTCGTGAGCTCCAACTAATTATCAGCATCACCATTCATAAAATTCATATTCAATAAACTTTTGGACATCAGATGTTAGAAATAATTTAAATAATCTAAATTCTACGTAAAAGTTAAGAGCTCTTAACCTCTTAGTCAAACTAAAATAAAAACCTCAAGTCCAACAAAGTTTTATCTAAATATATATACATACATACCTACTATATTAGCACGTAGTAACAAAACAAATTAAAACTTTTATATATATGTATAATATAATTTTCAAGTACTTTGAGAGAAAGACTGTTGAAATTTATCTTAAACGATCTGCTATAAGATTAAGAATTTTCATATGTAATTTTATTCTCGTAAGCTCTTGAATATTTACTTCTTTAATTTTGTTATTAATGCATATAAATCCGCTAAAGGGCATCATGTTTTGACGTACGGCGAAAAGAATCCGTTGTCAATTTACATCAAGAAGCATATATAGTATGCTAATCAGGGTCGTAAGGATTCCTGTTCAAATCCTTTTTCCTCGCTGTTTAGGCAAAATCGCAAATTTTACCTTCGCCCAACACAGCGAGGTGGTGGGAAGTGGAGCCATTCCTGTCAGTCGTATAGCTCCGCACGTTTGTACACTTTAGCAGGAAATCAGGCAATATTCCTGTGGGGAAATTAACCCTTATCAAAAATGAATGCTGGTGCTCTGTCAAAAGTATCTGAACAAAGGTTTTCGTGAGCTTCCTCCGCATGTCGCGTCTAAAGTCGTCAAAAATACGAGAACAATAAAAGAGCATACAAAAATCGGTAAAGCTCTCTCAGTAATGCGATGAGACCGACTTTTTTCCGTAAAAGTAATTTTCTCCACCGTTGCCTGACATGAAAGGCATATATAAAAAATTCCATCGGCTTTTAGGGGTATCTGAGCAGGACAATAATTACCAACAATCCAGGCATGCAGTTACAGTTCTTGCTCTGTGGAAGACATATGCACAGCATTGAAATCCCATTAGAAATGTTTGTAATCAAAATTTTTGTCATGCCTCGCCTTGCTAGAGAAGAAACTCACGGCTCTGTTCCCGAACATTTATATCTCGAGAGCTCTTTCTTCAACTACATCAAAGCAATAAGAGGATCCGATAAGACATAACGGATGCCCCTGCCCCCCGTATCGGCTTTCTCCCAATCGTTCAATGGCCCAATAATATTTTACTTTCAGCCGAACTTACCAGACGAAATCGTCGGGTTTTCCCTATCCAACAGACCCCCGCAGCCGTCGCCTTCAACTCCGGTCTATATCTGTGTACTCCTTTTCGTGTTCTTAATCCAATGGAGCTATTATTGTGTTTGTATCGAAGACCCACTATTTACGTAACACACAGCACTGCACTTGCGAATTCTTAAAAGCAATTTTAAGGACTCAGACACTTACAAATCAACGGAATTCAAAGATCTAGCTCCACAGGATGCTAATCGAACGTCACGAGGTTCACACTGCACACTAATTTGAACTGGGGTTTATTACACCGAAGCCACCTGAAGAAGGTCGAAAATAATGACACGAGGGTTCTAACCCGAACGATTTACTCTCGAGAACTGACTGTGGAAGAAATGCGGTCGTATGACACAACTCTTGCAGTCCTATCTGAAGCTCATCTGTAGAACGTTCTGAGGAAAACATCCTCAGAGATACAGCTTTTCAGTTGAAGGACAAACTTGGGGAGAAGTCAGTTCATAGTGCGCAGGTTTCGTTATTCCTGGCATGCAAAGAAGGCCACCGAAGGCTCCAACCAGATTCTAGCTGTGGTCCAGATACCCGTCGAGCTGCACAGAGAAATTTATTTACATTTAAGGAGCCAGCACCCCGCTGAAGACAGCCCACTTGTGTCCAATGGGTATTAGCAACTTTTAAAATTTTTAATTTAGTCGTCCACGAGGTCTGCTGCTGAAACGCTCAAATATTTGCTCAGTCTGATTCTTAAGCAGCGGTGTAACAGTGCGCAAGAAGCACTTTAATTTGAAAAGTGAAAAACAGACCATCAACAGCAAAATTCGGAAATTAAAATCGAAGGATAAGACGACGGACAGGCAGGAGAAAACGGAAAAACACGCGAAGGTTTATTTGTTCCGAAGTTTTTTTTTTTTTCTCAAATTTTCTGACAACGTGCTTGATAGCACTCTTCTGGTGCTGTAAGGACACAATGGAAGGGACTACAAGATCGTCGGAGTTGCTAAGATATTTCACACTTGGTTGAGACTGTCTTAATTCTTAATGCGTATATATTGTCTTTTTACCCAAATAAACACCAACTCTAACATAGGCGAATTGCGGCATCGTTCGCTTTCATACTTATTTTCTGACAGTAATTTAATGAAGCAGTATCCTTCCTATATTTTTTGTTCAGATAAAAACGAATGGAGAAAAAATAGTTATACTTTTTTACAGCAACTAATAACTTTTACATTACAGCATAAGTTAATTGTTTGTTTTCTAACAATACGACATACCGTTAACGAGCAAAAAACTATTTAGATAAAAAACTTTCATGCAAGAAATGGGAAATTATTCTCTATGATCTCTATACTGGGAAAATTTTCCAGGCCAAAGAGCTTCTCAGATCCTACGCCTACACTGAAATCACCTCTTTAACGCATTAACGGCGAAGCGGACAATTTCACAGTCGAACAAAAATTAAAAATGGCCACCAAAAGATGCCTAAACTTGAAGCATCGACTGCACAATTTTTCATAAACTTACAAGGAAACGTTCTCATGTGTGTCTCATCGATTTTGATGAAATTGAAATATGTTATAGAGTATCGAAAAATAAGAGATACGTATTTTTAGGGTTCCGTAGCCAATTGGCAAAAAACGGAACCCTTATGGATTCGTCATGTCTGTCTGTCTGTCCGTCCGTATGTCACAGCCACTTTTTTCCGAAACTATAAGAATTATACTGTTGAAACTTGGTAAGTAGATATATTCTGTGAACCGCATTAAGATTTTCACACAAAAATAGAAAAAAAAACAATAAATTTTGGGGGTTCCCCATACTTAGAACTGAAACTCAAAAAATTTTTTTCATCAAACCCATACGTGTGGGGTATCTATGGATAGGTCTTCAAAAATGATATTGAGGTTTCTAATATCATTTTTTTCTAAACTGAATAGTTTGCGCGAGAGACATTTCCAAAGTGGTAAAATGTGTGTAACTGTAACTTCTAAAATAAGAGAATGATAAAACTAAAAAAAATATATGATATACATTACCATGCAAACTTCCACCGAAAATTGGTTTGAACGAGATCTAGTGCGTAGTTTTTTTTTAATACGTCATAAATCGTAAACCGCAATTTACCTTTCATTCAATCAAGTCAAATATAAAAATAAAAATAAAAAACATTTAATTTCATAAACATAACCGTGAACCATTATTTTCTAATAATAACAAGAACTTTTATATTATGTTACTTGCTGCTACGGAACCCTTCATGGGCGAGTCCGACTCGCACTTGGCCGTTTTTTTTTATCTGCGGATACGCACATTTAGAGGATACTTTTATTTATTTTTTTTTTTTTTTTTTTAATAAAAATTGGTGTATTTTTCAAAAGCTTGTTCGCCATGTTAGAACCGCCATTTGGAATTTTTTAAATTTAACATTAGATTCGTAATCAGCGACTCCAAAAACCCCTGAATACTTGTTTTCACGAAAACACTGATGTCTGAAAGAATATATGTACGTCATTTAAGTATTAGTGCTAGTGGTTGTTTACCCCCTTTAGGAGCTTTTTTTACGAAAACGCAAAAACAGGTAAACTTTATTTTTCAAAATCGTATGTAAAAAAATATTTTTCAATGATTTGTAACTAAAACTGTTATTTTTGTAACGCAAAAATATAAAAAAAATTGTTTTTCTGCAATAAAAAATAAGGGTTGCTACCCCCGGGAACCGGATTACTTACAAAAAGTTAGTATATTTATGTGACATCATTTCCATTTTGCTTCATTCGAAAACATTCATTAGAACTTGAACTTTAGGAAAGACTGTTTTTGAGAGTCTCAGAATGTTTCCTTGTTAGTATTAATTTATTCTTAGAAATCACTTTTTAAAGTTATTCATACTGAATCTTTTGAATGTATAACAATAACATGTTAGTAACAAATATTTTCAAGATAGCGGATCCAATATGGCCGCCATTACAACAAACAATTTTTCTGTGCAAATTCAGAGCATGCAAGTAGTTATTACTTATCGCTAATTTGAAATTTCATATCAGATTTTCATTTTACAAAAAGCGGATCCAATATGACAAAAAGTTTGCTCTTTGCAAATATATTGCATGCGAATAGTCATTATATATGTTTTTGAGGTCGCTGATTTCAAAAATCGTATCAGGTTTTTTTTTTTTCCAAATGGTGGATCCAATAAGGCCACTGTAATAATAAAATACTCAATTGCTTTCAAATTTCATGAGTTTTTAAAATTTTGCTGTTAGGGTTTGCCATATATAATGTTGCCCGCCTCTCACTATGCGGAGGTGAACAGAATGTACTATAGTTTTCCTAATTCTTTTTTAGTTTTCAGTTCTATTATAAAGTTTTATTTCTACAAATTGAGTGCCGTATTTTCAAGGCTTTATAAAATTTAATATTTCCTGTTTATCGGCGCATATGTTTTTTTTTTTTTTTTACTAAACTACAATAAAGTAGTGTTGTTTTGTTCAGTCGGTTTTTCTTTTTATAAATTACTTTCTAAGTAAACACTTTACGATGCTTTTGAATCAAAGTGTTCATAAAATGTTTTTGGGTTTCTGTCATGTGGTCACTTCTTATAGTCACGAAATTCACGGATTCGGCTGTAAACTGTTCGGTTTAAACTTGAATTGAATTTCGAATAACCAGAAAGTTTTGTTCAGTGTGGATAACTGCAGACAATTCCATTAGGCTATAATTTCCTAATATCGCATGAAATGAAACTAATGATGGCAGCAGGAAAGATTTTATCTGGTGGTTTATCAAATTAAATAAGTTCACGAAAGTGTGGTGGGTAATTTTGCTTTGTCCTCCTGCTGAGCTAGGAATAAAACACTTCTCATTAGGAATAGGCTTTGTAACAAATCGTGACGGAATATAATTTTTATTGGAACCTATATATATGAGATTTTTTAATATCTCTTCGCTTTCCGTTTTAAATTTGGAATATGGACGCGAAGAGTTCTTCATCCTAAAAAATAGGTGTCGGCGAGATCTGTAAGTTGATATTCTGAATTTTGTGCATTGCCGTAAATGGGTTCGTTATATTCGCTAAGGGTTTGCTCATAATTATCTGAGTTATCAGCTTGCTGCTGGGCTTGTTGGTAGGCTACTATCATCAACTTGTTCTTAGGGTAACCAGTTTGGAATTTGTTCTTATAGTAATTGAAAATTTGGAACTTTGGTATTTATATGATAATTCCTTTGCAATTTTGTCTATGAGTTACCGTGTTAACTGGTGGCTTCATTCCGACATATTTTGGAGTCTGGAGTTTGATTCGATCCTTACTTCCATGCACGAAATTTTGTTTAGCATTAGAGATAAATGAGAATAGAAACGCCGATAAAAGTCTTGAATGGACGACTTGCCTTGGATTAAGGCCGTTAACTGGTACTCTAAAGTACCCAGAACACTTTTATCCGCATAATGAATGGTTAAGCAACGCCAAATCGTTTTCCAATCGTATTGGGGTATGATAAGATTCGAGTGCTATGTCAGCGCTGCCTATAATTTCCTTTCTGATGACGCTAAGAATACCATAATACTTAGGAGTACCTTTAATAGGTTCATAGATCTGCAAAATTCTTTCAATGCTTTTTTTCCATGAAGAGAACTCACCAGGGTTACCTGAAAATTCCCTGAGACAATGGACAACGTCCGGTATTTTGTCGAGATCGGATAAATTGTTACGATACGTAGCATCAATAATTTGATTGGAAGCTAACGCTAATTCGGCATTGGGATTTAAGTATGCTTGCACTAAGTTTTTAGTTTGGGAGCTTAAAACTTGAAGAGCTTGCGATGTGGTTGGTTGAGGAAGTGGTTCATTTGTATTTAATACGGGTGGTTTAATTATATTATTGGGATTCGCCATTTTCTCTTCGAATTTTGTTTTTGAATAGAGGAATTTAATTTATTTTATTTTGTGAGTAAAAAAGAAGAAAATGTATTTAAATATATCGTTTAGGAGAAAAAATTATTTAAAATTTAATTTTAGGAAATGAATTATTTAGAATATATTTTGTTTTAACGCAAGTTTGTTTAATTTTTATTTGTATCTGCTTTTTAAAAAAAAAATTGCTAGCTTTGCATTTTTGCTGTGCTTGTTCTTAGGAATTGAAAGGTAGTTTCTTCTCTTTATAAAATTTAAGGGCAATCTGAATTGTAAGAACTTTTAAATTGATTTAAACATTAATTTTCCTAAGAGCCGCCGTTCACAATAATTTATTTTCACTTTTTGTAAACTTATTCCGTTGCTGATGTATTTTCTTGTGTATCTTTTATAGCGAAGGGTTCGCTAAACTTTTATTCACAAGGTAGATAAGAATTTTTTTTTTCCTCTTCTTTTATTTTATTGTAAAAACTATACAACTCAATCTAATTTAATTCCGATTTATTTTATGTATTTTCCTTGTATTACAATTCCTTTCTTTTACTTAAAACAACACGCTTTTATTTAATTTACTTTAATTTCTATTGATATTATTATATACTTTTGTCACACAAAAATTAATCTGGAAATTCTTACGTTTAATACAATTTACCACAACTCTTAATATTTATTCGTGTATTATGACAGAAGCCCAACGTCTTATAACTAATACATTAAAGTAGCTAATAAGGCTCATTTTTGGCTCTCCTCAGAGCTGAAAAAAAATGTGTTTATAAGTTTGTTTTGACCTTGTTTTTAAATAGTTAAGGTTATATATTTTTCTAAACACATATATACTTATTTTATTTAGGAAATGTCGATAAGCACCAAAAATAATATTACTAATATGGGTCAAAATTGATTTTTCGCCATTCTTACCATCTTTCCTGAGATACCTTATTTTTGTTTGTTTTATATTTATTTTACATATAATAATCTTTCATTTATACGCTATCAAATAAAAAATGTGCACTTGATATCTAAAAAAGAAATCCTACTCTCTCTATAGTTTATACAAGTTAACGAATATCTAAAAAAAGAAGGAACACTCGTGACATTTTAGAACTTGGTACCATCAGAGTAACGAAGTAGAAAATTTTGCTAAAAATAAGTAGTAATAAAGAAGACATTCATGAGAAAAACACAATATGAGAGGAAAATTGGAATGCATGTCACAAAAATGCTTTATTACAACATTTTTCTGTAAGCGCATGATACATTGCCTTTTCCACACCCACACACCAAACAGGTCATATGATGGTTAATATAAAACAAATCAAATGATTTAAAATCGATTTTTTTTTTAAATTCTAGACGGTACTATTACCTTAAAGGAAACACAGTATGTTAGACAGGAGTTGAAGTAAATAAATGGCAAGAGTAATTTTATAAAACGAGGAGAAATGTTATCAGCATCCACGGCTTCAGATTTGATGGATCCAATATTACACCACGAAATCCATGGCTCTCGTGTTCCGAGTCACTGAGAGAACCGTATTAAGATCATGCAGAGTTGTAGCAAAGAATATCGATAATAACAAGAAGGGACACTCTCAGCACGCTCTCAAAGTCCCAACTCATGTGGAATTCTCGAAAATACACCCAGCAAAATTTGCTAGTAGATAAAGCAGGTCAGGTGCGCTACCTCAGTAAATTCTTATAAGAAATGTAGAGATAAAAATAGTCACCAAAAAATTATCACAGACAGCATTTACAGCGTAAGCAATAAAATGACGCATTTTCTCAAAATGGGTTTTTAAAGGCGCCCTGGAATGATTTGCATTGGTTTCGGCCACTCAATTCTGCCTCCAATCAATGCTAAGGTATAGGAAAATGCGAAATCGAAGAAAGGGAAGAGGCTGGTATCACACATCGAGCAATACGGACAAGATTGTTTAAATTTTTTCATTCTGCATTTTTAAAGGCGCCCTGGATCGGAATTTCTTTGTAATAATTTATTCATTTTTATAAAACAAAAATTATAAAAAAATACTTCGTCGGAGCCTTAAACAGTCAGAGAGATTTCAACAAAACACCCATTAACATTTAGACAGATATCCTTTCCACGTGATCTACCGTTCACTTTTCCCGCTTCATGTCATATTCCAGGAGACGATTTGTTTACATTTTCCCACAATTTTCGAAATCACATGATTCCTTGCAATTGAAAAATATTTACGTGTATTCAAACACAGGTAAAGGAGACTCCAATCAAGTAATTAGGATAGTGAGTCTTAAGATCGAGTTGGACGCGAACAGGACAGTTCAATAAAGTGAATTAGAACAGAAAAATTAATGTTTTATTATTTTTCTTTAACTAAAAAGTTAATTCGAATAACTGGAAACTCGTAAGTCAGTCGAGGTGGAATGAATTGCTTTTACAGTGGGATCGGTTTTTAGGTGTCAAAGCAATTTTTGTTTGAGTCACTAAAATCGTGATTTAAAAATGCTTTTTTGTTAGTTTTCTTTATCAGAATTGTAATTTTATTAACTTTTATTATAAGTTGAAGTGCTGGTGAATTAAAAACAGTCAAAACTGTAAGAAATATTCAAAAATTGATAAAATGCGAATTCAAACGGATTCGGGCGCCCTGGATCGGATGTCCTTGCAGGACCGATTCAAAACAACAATGCACTTGAAAGTAGAGTTGGAAGCATTAAAAAACGTAAGCATGTCAGTGAGAATCGGACACAAGAAAAAATGGAAGCATCATGTCAACAATCGAAACACCGGACGCAGACTGAACTTACAGTTTGGGGCTGTGTTAATTACCTCGGATAAGGAAGGTTGGTGTTTGTAAGCAATAGGATAAATAGTTTGATCTCTAAGAGTACTCTAGAAGAAGACTTGCTGCCATATA
Source organism: Dysmachus trigonus (assembly GCA_949715965.1). Classification (NCBI taxonomy): domain Eukaryota; kingdom Metazoa; phylum Arthropoda; class Insecta; order Diptera; family Asilidae; genus Dysmachus; species Dysmachus trigonus. The sequence goes on from OX454321.1 coordinate 49,024,952, forward strand.
TTCAGGATACGTTTTCCGAAAACGACGAATTTTTTTTCAGCAGGGCAACGCTCTTTGCCATAAAGCTGCATATAAAATTACAACATCAAAAGCTTATATGACATTTTTATCAGTCGTAAAATTGAAATTGAATCATAAACTAATAAATGAATAACGGTTTCGATGTGCTAAAATGTATATAGATAAAACTCAAGTTGTAGAAAATTTTTTTTAAAATTGATTTTGAATCCATTATAGCGAATCTCAAACGCGGGATTACACGATAAGATTTATAACTGCCAAAATAAGTACAAGCATGTTTTTAAAAATGATCCACTAATTAGGTAGTTAACTAGTTCCTAGTACGAAAGTTCTTGAATCAGGCTAACCTATCTGTCTGTGGTTTAAAAAGTAACATATGAGTAGCTTTAGTCTTTTCTTAGTTGTACAATATGCTTGTATCATTACAATTTTAATATATTCTCTGGTAATGGTAATAATGAAATTTTATAATTGAACGAGTAGTGAAGTAATACAGTAATAATAGCGGCTGTTTTGCTCACTGTTTTGCAAAAAATGCCTCTATTCGCCTCCCTTTTCCTATCTATAACGGCATTTTATATAAGATATCAAAGGAAATACGCAACGAAGAGTTAAAAAATGGCTTTCAAGCAGTCTCCTCTTAAACTTTATTATACAGGGTGATCCAAAAGTATGGAAACGGCTAAATAATTTTCGAGGAATGCATTTTGGAGAAAGAAGTTGTAGACAAAAGTTTTAGGAATTTTTCCTGGCTATTCAATGTGTGACATTAGATTTGACCTTGACCATGACCGTGAAGGTCATTTCAAGGTCAAGTTGACTTTTTTAAATTGGAACCCTTATTTTTGACCACGGAAATGGAAAGAGCGGAAAATTATACGTCCAACTATGACCTTCACCATGACCTCGAAGGTCATATCAAGGTCAAAATGGCTCTTTAAAGAGGAACCTGCATTGTTACTGCGGATTTGCAAAGAGGGGATCACCCTGTATATTGGTCCATTATGAAAAAATTCTATAGAATGCTGATGTTTGATTTGCAAGTTTGCTTCGATATTTTGAAAGAAATTCCAAAATCGGCGAGTATTTATCTATAGCATCTGCTCATCATTGTGACCTATCCAAACATATTCGACAAATGACCAGAACAAATATGAATAACTTGATAACAAGCAGTTTGGATTGCAAATTAGAAAGAAGGATAAAACAAATTGGGAGTATGACTTATTTCGTGCCCTGAAGCAAGACCATCCTTTGAAATAATTATTAATTTTCTAGAAATATTTCTGCCTCTAAGCCGTACGACAAACGGCACTCATCGAAATTCTCTTGCAGAAGAGATTCACAAGATATAAATGACAGGAAAAAACCAATGCAGATAACAGTGGAGTTGAAGGGTGTCTTTAAACAAAGCAAATAAACAAGGAAGTTTCATCATTATGTGGTAAACATAAGCATATATGGTATGCCCCAGCAGTAATCCAATTTCAGTCGCATGGTTTAAGCCGTTTCAATCACCACTCCGAATTTATGTCAATATTTATTTCCTGTATATCAATAACTGCTCAGACTTCTATGTCGTTTCTAGCTACAACGAGAAGGGAGTTTCCACGCACACTGAAATGAACCTCATTTTTATGGAGCTCGCATTGCCAGGGCATACTAGCTGGAAAGGGATTGATTGGACCAATTTATTTTAACAAAGCAATTCACCGAATATCCGTGCAATACCCCGTCCACCTATGTGAGCTCCACATCCGAATTCGAGAATCCGGTATGGTTAGGCTGTATTAATGTGTTCGCTTAGGGACGGAATCAATACCCGTTTCCGTCAATATCTCATCATTATGGGAACCTCACAAGCCAATTTATTTGTGGTGGACGCATCTAGGTGACAAGGGATTAAAATGAACCAGGAAGAAGTGCTGCTACCGATCTATTTGTGATGTTTGCATAATTTCAACTGAGGATTTTTTTGCAATTTTTTGATGTGGTGCTTATAGATTTTGGGTTCCTCACTCTGCTCAGTGTTATAGCTCGCTTCTCACTATAAAAGGGACAATAGTTTCTGTCAAGAATAAAAGAAAATATCTAAGATGAATGTACACAGGAAGCATATTACAAACTGAGCTCCACAAAGATGCAATACAGAAGTCTGTTATGTAGGGATCGTCAAACTCGGGACCACTACTTGGTAAAGCCTAAAATGACATTGGTCTTATGAATTTATAGTTGGCTATTTAACCACACACCCAAATCTTTAATCTTGCCCAATCGGGACAATAAACATTTACGTATGGTATGTTGTAGTCAAAGTTGATAGATACACATTTTCCTGAGAAAGACAGTAACCTACATTTATTTACGTTGATTTTTAATGAGTTTTAGGGCACAATGTATAAAAGATGTTTAACTTAGAATTTAAAAGCTTGCAGTCAGTTATAGAAAATAAAATCCGAAAAATCTTGGCATTGTCAGTATAGCATAAAATATTTGAGTGTTTTAAGCACACAGACACGTAAATTAAAAACAAAAGCGGTGCAATGTGACTTCTCCAAGGTACACAAGAGGTATTAAATATTTCTTTGACTAGGGAACCACAAAAAGAGATGAGTGCGACTTGACAGATAAGAACTAGCCGAATTGACAAACAAACTTTAAAACCCGAAAGCAGTAAGTTTATAATGCAATTAAGTTGTTTGCTGGCTTCCAGGGTCAAAATATATAAATGCGAGAACTCTAGAAGATTGTTGATCTGTACACTGTAAATAAGAATTTCGAAAATTTTGGCAACAGAGCCCAGTTTTGCAACTTCTCTTTAATTAGGGATGAAAATGTCGTTCCTGATGCCTTTTCTATGCAAATATATTATAATCATTTATTGAATAGGTATTACAGGTAATAGTTGTGTTCTTTTGTGTACTTGTTCCAGAATAGCCCATACATTTTTTGTTCTGCCCGTGTTCTGCAAGCTGAATGGGACAAAGGGTTTCGCCGGATAACTATGATGAGTCGGCCTCCAAATGGGAATTTATATTGAAATTTATGTTTTAATATCCACTTGATGTACAAACACAATTTATGCAAGGCAAAGTTAACCACCAGCAATAACTGAGAGAAGTTCTACGGTAATTCACACTAGCAACACCGAACGCCATCTTCCTCGAGTTTTACCGACATGTAACGGAGATTATTCTGCTTGGTGATCATTTCGAGATTTATTCGTATGACTGGTTCATAGCAATGTACAGTTGCTAGCAGTTCAGTATTTGAAAGTCTGTTTTTCTGGAGAAACAGAGCGGCTATTACAGCATGTTCCAATAACAGATGCAGACTACGAACCGGCCTGAATCAAGTTAAAGTCACGCTACGAAAATAAAAGAATTTTAGCAAACTTGCAACTCACATTACTAGTAAATCAGCCTAAACTAATTATCGAAAATAGCAAAACAATCAAATCTCTATTAGATACGACAGAGGAATGCTTGCAGCGATTAAAGGTGCATATAGATGTTTCGTCACGGGACACGTTGCTGATTCACTTACTAGCACAAAAATTGCCGTTGGTAACCCTGAAGCTTAGGGAGGAAGAACTTGGCGTCAGAATTTAAAAGTTTTAGAAACTAAATTTAGGGTGTTAGAATCTTTAGATGAAACTGTAGGTCCAAAGAAACAAAGTACAAAAACACATCATGTAATGAATAACACTTAATCCCCAGCTTGTGGAAGGGGACATTACATATGTTGGTACATGTCTAAAATTTTTCCGCTAGCTATAAAAACGATAACAACGAAAGATAACTCCAAATGCTTTGAAGCTAAACAAAACATGGATCGGTTTAATAATGACAATTAAAGAGATTGTAAGGATGACCAAGTAGCTGGGTAATCCAAGGGGAACTATGGATGTTCCAACAACGATGGCACTCGGAGTTTCATTTCAACGGAGAATTCATAATTCTCTGCTAGCCACAGCTATATTGACAGCAAGAAACAATGAAGGAAAAGAGATCATGCTGCGATGCTTGGTTAACCCAGGATCACAGATATCCTTTATCACGGAACACGCTTGTCAGCGTCTTAATCTGTAGGCAAAGCCTACTCGAATAGATGTAACAGGATTGAATTGCAGTACAGCAACTAGATCCGATGGTGTAATTAATCTGAAACTGACCTTATGTTGTCGCGATTAATGATTATGCAAGTTTAAGGGTGGAAATGCTGGTATTGTAATACATCAGATTACGGATTTATTACCTACATCACCAATTGAAATGGACCAATGGGATCATTTTAAGGGAATTAAGTTGACAGACTTCGATTACTGGAAGCCGGGTTCTGTGGATATACTTCTTGGGGCAAAGGCATATGCTAATATGTTGTTAAAGGGAACAAAAACAGCATAGGTGTTTGTTAGTTCTTCTAGCGGACTTGGCGTCTCAAACTAAATTTTTTAATTTCCCCCCTGCTCTCCCGGGGATACCACAAGCCGCCACTGATTAAAATGTTGAAAAACTTCATTCGTTGATTCAATGTCGAAAAGTCGAACTAAAATTATTGGAATTGTTATAAAAAATAGGCGATTTAGATGATAAATGTTGAAGCATAATGGCAAATGAATAACATTTTTATTGATTTCTTTTGCATACGGTCATACCTTCTAAACTCCTGCTTAAAAGGGAGATTTGTATCAATTACCGATTTTTTTTTAAACAGATGCAGCAATTTTGTTTACAAACAAACAAAAAAACAAACCTAGAAAATCGTGAAATTTATACTTTGTAGCCAGACACCAATTATATTTTCTTATATCAATTTTGGAAAAGTGCTTCAAGTGTGCTTGAAGTAAAACAGTCCATCAATCACTATACTTAAATTAAAACGGCAAGATTTTGTCAAGTTACTTTCAACTTGTTAGTATCCTTTCAACATTGGTATGTTTAACCTTTTGCGGTCGTATTATTTATAACATTATTACTTGAACAAACAATAATACGTTATATTATACTAGGTTGTAACATAATAATCTGATAATTTTTTCGGAAACGTTCTGGAAATTTTTTACAACTTCGAGAAAGTTCTGTGACTATGAGTATAAATACCCGGGAGCGCGCTCAGTTCATCAGTGCAATAGTCGACAGCGCAGCGAGTAGCATTATGGAGAAATTTGATTTGAAAAGACGACACATCCGCGTCCTTCTACCTTATGAGTTCCGTTTGAAGCATACAGCTAAGAAGGCGGCACAAAATATATGTCAATGTATGGGAAAAAATGCGGTCTCTTATCATACAGCAGTAGATTGGTTTCGACGTTTCTCGTATGGCGACTACATACAACCTTGAAGATAAACCTCACGGAGGGCGGCCGGTTGAGGTTGATGTCGACCAACTAGCGCAGCTCATCGAGGAAGATCCAAGGAGGACTACTCGTCAACTTGAAAAATAACTCGGATGCTCCCATACTACTATCGTTCGACATTTTAAAGTGATGGGTAAAGTGTGCAAGCACAGTCAATGGGTACCCCACGAATTGACGGATGGTCAACGGATGATGCGAGTGGCGGTTTGTACGAAATTACCCACTTCACATCGTACTTTTGCTTGGCTTCGTAATTTGGTTACCGGGGATGAGAAGTGGATGCTTTATATGAACCATAACAATAAGCGACAATGGTTTAGCGCGGGTCAGTGAGGATTACCGACAGTTAAATGTAAAATTACTATACACAAGGTTATGTTGAGTGTTTAGTGGCATGTGCACGGCATTATCTACTGGGTAGGGTACTATTACCACAAGGAACGACTATAAATAGTGAACGCTACTGTAATATGCTGGATAAGGTAGCCGTGAATCTTAAAGGAGAACAAGGCTATGTATACCTTCTCCACGACAATGCCCGCCCTAACACCGCTTCGATGACATGTAAAAAAATTATGAAGCTAGGCTGGATTTCCTTAGCCCAACCTGCATATTCGCCCGATATGTCTCCTTCTGACTACCACTTGTTCCGATCATTGCAAGCTCACATTAGCGGAAAATCTTTTGATGACCGAGATGCATTGGAACAGTGGTTGTCGGAATTTTTTAACTCTCGTGAGCCCAAGTTTTATGAGAATGGAATAATGTCGCTTCCCCAACGTTGGCAGGAGATCATTGATAATGAGGAACTATATGTTCAATAAAATGTTAAGCTAAATTGTACAAAAATTTCAAAATTAAATTTCTTAAAAAATTATCAGATTATTATGTTACAACATAATACATATTATACAGGAAAAACAAACTTTATCAATTGCACAGCATTGAAATACATAAATATTATTTCGACTTCTATTTACCTCCGAAGCTTGTTGACTTACAATTACTATATATAAGATCAGTATGATTCTTTGCTGTGGTGGCTGAGAGCAGACATACGACTGCAAAGGGTTAATAACGATATATTTTGTAGATGTTCTTTTTACGAATCCTGTCAAAGCATAAAATTTCAGCAATAATACGTTTCTTAAGAATATGCGGAAGTATGCCTTTAGAACATGTAACGCTTCTTGCAACAGAAGTGTCATGATCCGCAGTGTTGCAATCTTCCCAATAAGGATGCAATAGTGCAATATATGCATATTATGTGCATGCATCGGAGATTTACTCTAAAATAAAATTACTGAAAAGGGGACACTCTCTGAACAGCCAGAATAAACCTGAAAAGAGGACTTATTACGTAATCTAACTGGAAGTGGGCTATGAAATTGCACAAATTTAAGGAGTCAGCAATGCATAAGAATTTCAGTACACGAGGGAGGAAGGTCGGAACTTATGGGCAAATTGCCAGGACAATATAGGAGAAGTCTAAATTGAGCTTCTTTAAATTTTTTTCCTCCCTCATTATTCTTTTTGCCGCTCCTGCTACTCTTCTGGCCTGAACTTAAAACTCCTTTCCCATGAAGAGATAAAATCGATTAGGTATCTTGTCTGCCCAGCAGGTACAGCTGCATTATAAAGTTTTTCGCAGACACCCGTTGTAGGACTTTTCGAGTTTTTCGCCAGAATATGAACCTACCATTATCTTATTTTTATTACCGAACGGATACATTTGCGAAATTCTTGAAAATGTACTGCCCAACAGTTTTGAACGCTGAGCATGCCCCGCGCCTTACATTACGGCATAATTCGTACATATGTGGGTACATACCTCAGGTAAAAGTGAAATACGAGATCTTGCTTATAATGTACAATTTATTATAGGCGGCAACTCAACTCTACGGTGGTTGTAAACTAAAATAGACTCACACATAGCCGGACACTGATTAGTACTAAAATTCTATTCTATTGTTATAGTGCAGTGGAATTTGAAAACTGTACAAGCTACTTCAAAGCAAAATGCTATTTTCCATTTCTACAAAATGATGATTGATGCAAATACAATTTATTTATTATATTATAGTTTAACCAAGCGATTGCCGCACTATATTTTATGAACTCAAACTCCTCATTGACTGATTCGACTACTTACATAAATTACTTTTTTGGTGCAATCTGTCTGGCTAGACAAAGAACTTTCCCCAAGATTCATTGCAAAGCCTTTAAGCATCGTGGGCCAAAGAAAGAAAATAAGTCCTTTTCCAGACTAAGTGAATTTTTTATTATAAGATCTTTTACAAAAAATTATCTTCCTTTTTGTAACGAGAAAATGCTAAGCTAAGATTTAATGATTGCGGCTTACAAAGGGAAAAATATCTCATTGTATTACGATGGATTTTCAAAGAGATGTTGAGATTGCTACAACGTATAACAGAAGAGTAACTATGTATTTCAACAATCGAAACATAGTGATATTTAAAATTCAATTTTTATATATTATATATTTAGATATCCCTAAATTTATTCTGGAAAACGTTTCATATGACGGAGTTATCGAATTATCCCAATTACGATTTTAGGAGGAAACTTACTACAGAGACATTACTGACCGTCTTCAATTTCTTTTCTTTTTTTGCTCTCAAACGCCTTTAAAACATTAGTCCAGCACTTAGGCGTTATTTCTTTTTTTTTTTTTTTTTTAGTTACAGCAAATGTGTTTCTATACAAATTCTTTGAAACGGAATACTGTATGGTAATTCGTAAAATTGGTGCAGGCGTTTTTGTGAATTGTTTTTGAGAAGAGAGAAAGAACAAATGTTTTTTTTTAAAAAAATGTTGTAATTTAACTATTTCTGCTCTCAGCCACTAAAACTTTCTTACTGTTCCATCGTATGTCTGCTCTCCCTCTCAGCTACCATAGCAAAGAAACATACTGATCTTACATTATATTAAGTCGACAAGCTTTGGAGCTTCTTATAGATATCTAAATAATATTATATTTTACAAATTGTGTTTAAGCGTAATTCGGACTGTGAAATTTTTATTTGATAATTCTTCTGTCAATTCCCTATTGTTTACATGTTTTAAATAAAATTCTTTTTTCTGAACTACCTTTTCATCTTGGATTTTAGTAACAGAATTTAGCAAAATTATTTTATCGTGTATCTTCACTTCGAAATTCTCAGAAATGTTATCTTTTAATTCTATTTTTAAGCGATTTAAAAAAAAAAGAAGGAGGTTCTCAATTCGACAATCTTTTTTTTTTGGGATATTAAGCGATATATTCGCCAACTGTGAAATGATTTTAATGATTCTTTTTTTATTGAATAGGTATTGGGTTGGTGCATATGAAATGCCGGATTTTCTTTTACATGCAAACGTTTCACTCCCTGTTTTCGTTATGCGTTTGTTTTTGGCACTGCAATTTAGCTCAATAATCCATGAAAATTCCACACTACTTCAAAGCCCAATATCTCAAGAAATATCGATATCAGCTATTTGGTGTTCAGAACTTTTTTACAGGAAATTTAATTTCCTATAAGTTTGTTTTACTCATTATTTCTATAGCTCTTGTTATTTACGAGATAGGGGCAAAAAGCCAAAATTTTATGGAAAATTTGGGTTTAGGGGCCGGTACTACCTCGCTGGTGGGAGTTAGGGTTACACTGCAATGGACACTTTTATAGAGCATTCAATTCTGAAGAAACCCTACCATTGACCAAGATTATATCACAAAATGCCTCTGAGCTGTAGAGTTTTGAAGAAAAATAATCAAAGTTTACGTGTATTTTATATGGGAAATTTTTATACGCCTTGGTCTAGTACTTAATATTAATATTAACCTCTTCGGTACGGCGTTCACCAGCCGTGAAAATTATCACACAGCCGACACTCACTCTCCACATGATATTTTGTGGAAATTGTACCAATTCATTTTATTTAAGGGGGGATATACATTTAGAATGACCAAAAAATTCAATTTTTTTTTTTTTTTTGCATAAAAAGTTAGTAAATTTGTCGTAGAATACGCTCCTGAAACCCTTTTTTCGAAATTCGAACTCCAAGTGTTTTTTTTTTCATCGTTCCCGGGATTGCTGATTAATATGTAAGTACATTTTTCGATAATTAAAACTTTCAACGCGTTTTTCTCAAAACAGCATTTTCGGAGTTTATGCCGGTAATAACTCGAAAACTAATTATCCGATTGAGCTGAAACTTATAGGATTTCTTTATAACAGTATTACCTTCTATATGAATTAAAAATTATTGTAATATTTTATTATTAAATATGGAAAAATGTGATAAAATGGCGGAAAAAATGTTGATTTTTTCGAAAAAGTTACGCCAAAAGTGCAAATTTTTTTTTTCACTTTTTTTTCAATTCATCTACTAACTGTGAATGTAATTAATGTAAATTTTTTTGATTTTTTGATTTCTGATCAAAATTGCGACCAGGAGAGCCGGCACAAGCAAAATACAACGACTTTTTCAACACCATCTAACGGCCGCCATTTTGTTGAAAAAATTAAAAAAAATATTTTTGTATACTACATGGATACACTTATAATTGTAACAAAGTTTCGATTGATTTGAATAAAAACTTCACCTTGAAAAAAAAATTTCAAAAATGAGTTTTTTTTCTCGTTCTAAATGTATATCCCCCCTTAAGGGGGTAGTCCAGTGAAAACGACTGTTTTTTCAACGATTTTTTTTTCATATTAGAAGTAAATTTTTATTAAAAAACTTTTTGACATATCATAGTACAACTATTAAAATACACAAAAAAAATTTTTTTTTTCTGTTTTCGATGAGTCATCCCGACAAAATGGCCGCTCCAAAAAAAAATTTTTTTTGTTGGCGGACGTCGAATCTCTGCAACGGTTCATTTGAAACAAAAAATTCAAACGAGGTTTTAATCTGTAGAACATTGGCTATCGTCGGAACTAGAATTATTAATTGTCAATAAAAAATAACAAAATGGCGGCATTTCGAATTTTTTCGGGTGTTTTTCGGGTGCTTAATTTGTTTATAACTTTGTAAATAAACAATGGATTTTAATAATTCTAGTTCCGACGATAGATACACAAGCAAGAAATATACAGCTAAATTTTTAGATCAATCGGAGCAAAAGACTCTGAGATCTGACGTCCGCCGAGTCAAAACATGCTGTTTTCAGAAAAACGCGTTTAAAGTTTTTTATGCGGAAAAAAGCTAAAAAAATTAATTTTACCTTAGTCAACGATGCCTGCTCCATACATAACGCGATGCCTCCTCCATACATAACTAACCTTAAATACAAAGCAGAAGGACCTAGACCGTTATAAACCGAAAAAAAATGGGCGGAGCAAACAGAAATACAAGAGCCCTCCTTGCTCCGAAACACGCCAGGGGACCTTCGAGCGCTCGGATTACACGTCTCTCGAAAACTCTCTGTATCTTTAAAACTATTCAATATTTTGCTTAGATATTTTAAGAGAGTATTTTCTAGGTGTAGTAGAGTAAATTTAAGCAAAAAACAAAAAAACGAAAAATTTTTTTTTTTTCACTGGACTACCCCCTTAAATGAATTACAAGTGTGCTATAATCATTTGTCCTGGATCTTGACAAAGGGTAAGGATACGTAGTCAGCAGAACCTACCCATTAAAACTGCGCAGCAGATAAACTGAATGTCGACTATAGTCGCCGCTCGTACCGAAGTGTTTAAGGTCTCCAATTTTCAGGGAATTTTTGTTTAGGTATTTGACACAAAATTTCGAGGTGGGACTGAAAAAAAAACTAGTCGCAAAAAAAAAAACAGTCTAATATATATCTAATATAAAGCAATATTTCGTGAACTACGTATGCTGATAGAAATAATTTTTTTTTTTTTTTTTTAATAATGGGATGTTTTTTTGTTTTGTAATGGACTATTTTTAAGTGATTTCTTTATACAGGGTGTCCCAAAAAATAGTTTCAAGTGGAAGCCGGGAGGTAGATGACTTTAAGGCCTATCTGAATTACCAATATTTATGTTCAAAGTTTTTTGATAGTTTCGGAGAGTTAATGTTTTTTCAATAAAAAAAAAAAAAACAATTGAAGTGTCAGTTTTCTATGTCACTAAAAAAAAATTATCGTAAGACTGGATGTTAGTTAAAAATTAAGACATTAACTCCGAAACTACCAAAAGTCTCTGAATATAATATAAATATTGGTGTTTCGGATAAGCCTTGAAGTTCTCTATCTCCCTGCTTCTACTTAATACCATTTCCTGGCACACTCTGTGTATTATTTATAGACTGTAAAAAAGGCTGTTAAATAATAGATCTAAAAATAAAATTATTTTTACATTATTTAGACCAGTCAGTTTGCTCTGCTTCCTGTCTAAGGTGTTTGAGAAGCTGCTATATTGGCAAATTCAAGAATATATATTAGGAAGCCAGATGCTCACCGAGTGGCAATCAGGTTTTCGACCAAAAAATAGCTGCGAAAGTGCCCTACTGAAAGTGACAAGTGATATTCGCTCGTCACTGGATAGGAAAGAAGTCACCATCCTAACGCTTCTTGACTTTTCAAAAGCCTTCGAAACTGTCAGACATTCCATACTGTTAAACAAATTAGCCTCTCGCTTTGGCTTTTCAATGGCTGCGATCCGTCTGGTACAACATTTTCTTAGCAATAGATCCCAAAGGGTTACTTTAGGTAAGACTGCGTTTCGTGCATAAATAGTGACCTGGAGAGGATATACAGCTGGTCAGTTGATAACAGACTCAACTTAAATGCGGGGAAATCGCAGTGCATTGCTTTCTGCAGAGGATTAGCTGATTTCTCTGCATTACCTCCAGTTATGATCAAAAATGTGGTCATTCCTTACGAGTTGAAGGTGCGTAACCTGGGAGTTATACTAAACACCGAAATGAAGTGCTGCGATCATGTCAACCGCCAAGTAGCAATTGTTTATGCTACTCTCCGCCGTCTCTAGCTTTCTGCCAGCATTCTCCTCCAAGGTCTGCGTCGACATTTGATCAAATCGCTTGTAATGCCTCATTTCACAAACGGTTGCCTTGTGTTCGCCAGATTAGATTCTTGTTGCTTAAGAAAATTAAATGTCGCCTTTAATGTACGCTGTAGAAATACCTTAAACGTACAGCCATGTTGCTCTTTTACAATCTGGTTACATCTGCGCAACCGCCATACCTGAGCCGCATGATCGAGCCCTTAAACTCGCCGAGAGGTCGCAAGTTTCGGATCCCTAAATACAGGACATTTGTAATGGAAGGCTCTTACGTCGTCCAGGCAGTTCGCCTTTGGAGCACACTTCCAAATGAATTTCAGACGGCGGGCTCCTTCGGCGCACTCCGGAGACGACTGGAACGGGTTGAATTATAAACTTTGTGATAAATGTTTTTCTCGGTTTCTGACCTGCGGCTGCGAGCACTGACTTACTCTTCTTTACTTTTATGTTTATATTCATTATTTTTTTTTTCATTTTTGATTAATATTTTATTTTATTTTTATGTTTTTTTGGTTTTATTTTATTTTTGAATTATTATTATCATTAGTACTTTTTAACCTAAGTAAAGGAACTGTTGAAAGATTGTTATCTTGTAGTATCCTAAAACCAATAAATGAATGAGTGAATGAATGAATGTCAAAAATTTTTTGCTTTTTTTTTTAATGCATAACGTAGATGATTTATTATATAAAAAATTCAAAGCTAAAAAAGTTAAATTTTCAGTTTATTTTGAAACTAAACCCGAGACCTACAGTGCTGTGCAAAACATTTGCAACTAAAATCATAGTTTCTTACAGATCATTATAACATTTCCTAAACCACTGATACCAAAAAAAAAGTCTTACAGTGCATTATTCTTTATTATGTCTAGTTTCCAGATGTAACAATAGCAGAATGTAATATCCCATAATATCCATATAGCAATGTCCATTTTTTTATTCAACGTAACGATTTAGCCTGTGCAAAACATTTGCAACTTTATATATCAACAAATACGGAATAAATGAGAATTGGCAGTACTTTGTTAGTTAACTGTTATTTTTTATTCCATATATAGTTAATAAAAAATAATAATAATAATTTTCTATTTCGATCCAACTACTGCAGGGCGTATAATCCAGTCTGTCGGTCAGGTCCATGCGCGGAAGTGTATTAATATATTAAAATATTTTTTTTCCTTTAAACGCAATTAAACTAAAAGTTTTTAAAATGGGGGAAATCAATTTTACAACGAAATAAAAAACCGAATAATATTTGTTCACACAGATGGTATAACCTAAAAAGACATTAGTGAAAAATATAAAATAGCTAAATCTAACATATCCATAATTATAAGCAGTTTTAGAAAGACTGGGAGTATTGAAAATATTCATAAAGGGTGGTAGACCAAGGAAAACGACAAAGGCTGAGGATCGTAGAATTTAAATTTTAATTAAATCTCGGCCTTTCGAATAAAACCTGGATGTGGATCCTTCGACAGTAAGAACACGAGCCATAGAAACCGATCTTAAGAGCTACAGGCCATCGAAAAATCCACTACTTTCCGAAGAAAATGGCTGAGCTCGACATGTCTTTGCTCGAAGTCATTTAGAAAAATGGAGAACTGTCCTGAGTGTTTAAGTTTAACTTAGTGGGGCTAGATGGAGGACAAAAAGTAGGACGACCGATGAACAAACGACTAAATCCGCGATAAACTATGGTAACTATGAAGCATGGAAGTGGTAATACAATGATCTGGGGGTGTTTATCAGCTCAGGGAGTGGGACCTCTTTATGAAATACCACGGATAATGAAAGCAGAGGACTACAAAAACATTATGGAAAATGTTATGCTCCCTTACGCAGAGGAAGAAATGCCCCTGCGCTGACGCTTCGAACAGGACAATGATCCCAAGCACACCTTTAGACTTCTTTAGGCTTGGTTTTCGCAGCAAAACATTGAAGTTTTGAAATGGCTCGCACAGTCCCCAGATCTCAACCCCATAGAAAAGCTATGGCAACTGGTTAAGAAGTATATGAGGGGTCAATTTTACAACAACCGTGACGAAGTCCTTAATGGTATAAAAAAGGCTTGGAATGATATAACTTCTTTACATAATGAGTCGCTATTTAATTCTATGCCAAGAAGATGTGCATTCGTTATTGTAAATAAAGGCTATTCAACCAAATATTAATGATAATATATATTTAAAGTCGCCAACATTGTTAATGTCAAAGAATTGCAAATGTTTTGCACAGTCAGTTTTGTATCTTAGTATGAAAAAACGAATATTTCTCCTTTTTTATTGAATAGTTACCTTTATTTTTTTAATATTCTTAAATTAGATATAATAAAGAATAAAATACTGTATTAGCTTTTTTTGTTTTTAAGAATTTAAGGTTTGTTGTAGTAAGACATAGAAAATTGGGGTTTTAGTTGCAAATGTTTTGCACAGCACTGTAACTTCTTTGCATATTGAGTTCCTATTTAATTCTATGCCAAGAAGATGTGCAGTGCAGCAGTTATTGTAAATAAAGGCTATTCAACCAAATATTAATGATAATATATATTTAACACTAGATTTACCAAGACCAGTCAAATTGACTGGTGCTCAATTTATTCTGCGAATTGATTAAATTTTGTAAAGTAATCTCCTAAAAGTTATACCAAAGCTTATTAAGATTTAAAATTACGTCACATCAACAACTTTTTTCCATTTATAGTTACTAATTTAAATGTGAAAAGATATCACTTTAAAGGTACTGAAAATTATAAAAATTACAAGCTTTCGCGCTGGTAAATCTAGTGTTAAAGTCGCCAACATTGTTAATGTCAAGGAGTTGCAAATGTTTTGCACAGTCAGTTTTGTATCTTAGTAAGAAAAAACGAATATTTCTCCTTTTTTATTGAATAGTTACCTTAAGTTTTTTAATATTCTTAAATTAGATATAATAAAGAATCAAATACTATACTAGCTTTTTTGTTTTTAAGAATTTAAGGTTTGTTGTAGTAAGACATAGAAAATTGGGGTTTTAGTTGCAAATGTTTTGCAAAGCACTGTACCTTGAGATGATTAATTTAAAAGCAAACACTATTCTTTTGCTTACGTTGTCGGTACTCTTTGTTACTCATTTTGGAGGTGAAACCATGCCCTCCGGATTTGCTCACTTCAGAGCTTAAAACGAGGCTTCCCTTATTACTAATTTTGGAGGTGAAACCATTCGCTCGGGTTGTGCTCACAAAAAAGGCCTCTCCTGTTACTCTTGCGTTAGCAAAAGAGGAACACTCCTCTCCGTAGGACATGCCTATGTAAAAAGCCAATACGAGCACTCAATAGGGGAAGAGGGCCCAAAGCGGGCACCGTAAGGTTCAGTGAGAGAAAAATGTGAATTAATAAGAAGGCAAGAAAAACTACTGTTGCTATTAGATAGTAAATTTATTGTTGTTTAATAGTCAATTTTTAAATTTTTCATATGTCTAAAAATTATGCAACAGGAACCCAAATAAGAAATCCTTTCAAATGCTCGCTTTGCCCAGGGAGGTGGCCTAAAGCGGACATAGGTATAAGGGCAAAATGGGTACGCAGTGAGTAAAGCGACCATATTTGTTATCATATTTGTGAGAAAAATTATCAAATATTAGAGAGAGAGAACTCTGGGTGGCTTGTTAGATGAAGTTTGTACTCCTGTTTCGTCCATGTTATAGAGACGAGTAGCATCAATGCCATGCTTTTGCATTTGTTCTGCTAATAGATCGAAAAATCTATAGACTTCAGGCTTATTAAAGCCCCTTGCTCTTGCAATGGAAGTTGGCTCAGGTTTTCTGTGCGCCACGTCAGGATATCTTGTAATAGAGCCTTTGTACCAATCATTACCGACAATTCCATTTCTGAATGGATGAGTGATGCGATTTTTCTCAGCATATTGAAAAACACGCTGAAGAAATTCTTCTATCGACAGTCCGTAAAACACACTGTCCATTTCAAGAACATAGTTTAATAGTTCTAGTTTTTATTCTTCGCTAAAAACTGTGGTGAACCTTCCTAAATTTTGTTGTTGCACGCTGCTGTGGCCCGTGGGATACGATATTTTGTGGCCGTAGGTTTTTACGCTTTTTTTAACTTTGTCACCTCCTATTTTATCTTTTTCATAGTATCTTCACTCCAAGAAACTTGTTCTGACTTTCTTTTATATTACCATCTAAAAACAGTTTAATTAATAACACAATATCAATTTTAAGAAGATGTAATATACTACATTCTATTTGTTCGAGGCTACACTACGTTAAGCATAAAATCATTATTCTCCTGTTGCTAAAGTTTAATGTTTTATAAACCTATTCATTTCTATTCATTTTGTAAGCCACTGCATCAATAACTGATCAATAGATAGGCTATTCATTTTTAATATTAACTTCTGTAGTTGTAAAGCAAAACTGTAAACTAGATTTGATTTCGCTTAAAATTCGTTCACTTCTCCTGTACTCTTTGAACTGTGAAGATCTCGTTAGAATAAAGGCACAAGTAAAGTAAATTCGGTGTTATAATTTCCCTCTTACTAAATCCAAAACACTGTTCTATAATAGCGGGCATGGTCGATTGCCCTGCTCGCTTTGCCTTTTGCGGTGTGCCCACGTTCTGATTAGATCTAACCTAAAATTAACTTCAATGTTTGCATGCAAATATGATGATGATATGAATTAAAGTAAGATAAACACAATATACTAAGCACATTTTGATAATACCATAGTTTACTCACTGTTAGTGAAAACAACGTCTGCAAGTCTTTCTTCTTTCACATAAAAATGACAAAATTCTTATTTTTAACTGAGCGCCGTACTGTTTGTCGGATATGGGAATCACTACTTCCGCGGACTGTGGCGGGGCGTTACCCCCCGCCCCGCCAATGGGACGCGAACCCGCGTTGAGTTTAAAAGTGTGGACTTTGAAAGGAGTGCTCGCTTTAGACTGGTGCTCGCTTTGGGCCCCCTTCCCCTACATCCCAAAAGAGCGCTCCTTCATTAGTCGTAGGATAATCCCATTTCCTACTGGGTCTGCTCTCTGTTCTGCCGTGTCCAAGGACCACAGGCAATGTATCGAAGAGTGCTGTCACAGTAACATTTAAAAATTGTATAGTCGGCTCTTGTATGGCGTGTGACATCAACTTGTTTAGCTATCTATGCCTCAACTTAAATAGAGATTGTTCTCAACCATCACATACTACCGAAGGATTTTCCACAGCTATAACTGAGGTAAAAAAACTACAGGAAAATTTAATTTGATTATACTTGCATCATTAGCGCGCTCATCAACTCATATTTATCTGGGAATGGTACAACACTGGCCCGCCTTTAATGAAATTCACCATGGAATACATTCCCCGAGAGACTGGCGGACTCTAATTAAGGCCCTTGCTGGTAGAATAAGGTAATTAAGTATAAACAAATCCTTTAGCAGTCCTAGGTAGCGACATAAAACCAAACATTTCCTCCAGTTCTAGGGAAAACCCTGTGAAAAGTGGAAATTTTTTGCTTCCTATATTTTTCCATCCAGGAAGTAGATAAAAAAAAAATTACCAAACACAGTCCATTGGGCTTTGCCTGGGCGAAGAGAGCACCAGTTTATTTATGGCCCCTAACTATATTCCTTTACATTCCAGCGCTCTTTGCACTTTTACATCCGGTTTCACGTACATTTTTGTGATTCTAGGCTAATTGCTAAACAAATATTACCCCTGAAAGCTTCATTCATTTGACGACTGGCTCACATTTTTTAACAATACCTGAACAAGAATATCCCGAACAACGGGGAGCAGACCCAGACGGCAGCTATGGTAGAGATGCAGAATCCGAGAACACCGGAAACCCTTCCCTTATTCCCTTATTTCCACTAGGAGGATACATACCTGGATGGACGGGATAGGCTACTGGGAGGTGCTGAATAAATTCAATGTTGTTAGTTTGCTCGAGTAATGGGTTTTCAGATGAATAGTTTAAAGGTTTGGATCCGGGCGGGCACAGATTTATACCACCGCAGGGAGTTTGCTATTTATTTGAAATTTGTCAGCAGCAGTAAGCACTTCAAAGAGCTGACGTAGATACGCAGCCTGTTGTGACTGCAAGAGAAAAAGGTTGAGAGCTTATAAATAGTGCGAAGATGCTTTAGTACACTAAAAATGTAATTTTACCCTGCAAAGTTTCTACAATGACTTTATCGACGGGGATATATGGAGGGATGTTAGCAAAACTTAACTTTGACTTTTTTTTTTGGTACAAACCCTGAGCTTTAACGCCGTTTTGGAAAAATAAGATAAAACTTGTTCTTCACATATACGAAGGGAGGTCAAAAAGTCCGCGGAACGACAGGGAAGGATAATGAAATGAAACACTAAACTATTTTTCCTTTTCAATGTATTCTCCCTTAACCCTAGTACATTTATTAGATCTGTCAAATAACTTATTAATATTGTCGAAACAAAAGATTTGTCTTGGGCATCAAAATAGGCCGAAATTGCCGATTTCACTTCATCATCGTCGCCAAATTTTTTTCCACGCAGTTCTTTCTTCATTTTTGGAAACAAATAATAGTCGCTTGGGGCCAGGTCTGCGCTGTTGGGTGGGTGGCGCAAATCCGCAGCGGTGAATGGCAGCCGTCGCAACATGGCTTGTGTGCACGGGCGCATTGTCGTGTAAAAAGAGCACGCCTTTTGTAAGCTTTCCTTGTCTTTTTTCTTTAATAGCTTCTTTTAATTGATCTAGTAAAGAAGCGTAGTATTCTCCCGTTATGGAAACACCATGTTCCTTATAATCAATCAAAAGGATACCTTCTGTATCCCAAAAGATCGTCGCCATGATCTTTCCGGCCGATTGAGACACCTTATACTTCTTAGGAGGGGGTATGCCTTTTTTATGCCACTGCATCGACTCTTGCTTTGACTCAGGTTCATAATGGTGAACCCAAGTTTCATCGCCAGTTATAATTCGGGCCATAACTTTCTCCCTTTGCGCTCCGAAGTGGTCCCAAAACTCGCGACAACTTTCGACGCTCTCGCGTTTTTGATGGGCAGAAAGCATTCTCGGAACACATCTTGCACATACTTTAGTCATGCCAAGGTGTTGATGTAGGATGTTTAATATGGTTGTTTGTGACACTCCAACTAATGCTGCAAGCTGTTTTTTCTTTAGCCGGGCATCTTCCAATACAAGTTTTTCAACTTTTTCGATTATTTCTGGTGTGGTAGCCTCAATCGGCCTTCCAGGTGAGGGGTCGTCTTCAATGGAGTACCTCCCTTGTTTGAAAAGGCCGTGCCATTTATAATTCATGGTTTTTCCAGGAGCGGAGTCCCCATGAACAGCTGACATCTCTTGAAAAATGGTTTGAGGTGTCTTTCCTTGTTTGGTGAGAAACTTAATGACGGCGCGATATTCAATTTTCTCCATACTGGCTAGTTTCTTCCCGATTGACTTGTTTACTCCTTGATAACTCAAAAGCAAATTACCCGATTAGGCTGAAACTTCGCATATATACTAACAATGAGTCACTCAATTAGCGCCTACCTGGATGAGTAAACTCACCCTCGCCAACTCCGCCATTCCGCGAACTTTTGGACCTCCCCTCGTGTCTTGCTTTTCTAAATACTTGTTTGCATTTATTTCATTTTTAATAGGTTGTACACAAAAGTAGAAATTTATAAAAGCAAGGTAGCGTAGGAATCCAACTATGATTTTCATATGTATTACAATACAATTAAAAAGTACAAGAATTGGCCCTGCAAAGCGCCGAAAAGGTACAAAATTGGTGCAAATAGTAATACCCTCAACTCTTTTTTTAAACGGTATGCTTTTACATAATTTTGAAATAGCACGGTCAAAGAAGAAAACCATCTCACTTTTTATACACGGTTTATTTAATCTAACGCTATTTTAAAACCATTTTTTCGAATTGTTCGTGGTTGATGGCTGTGCTGAAAAACTTGCAAGTACTTCGCACTTCAGTTCCCCTTCAGGCCGCCTTTTCTTACTCAGCCACAAAGCAGGCAAACAGGGCTTATCGAACTGATTGTACAGTCACCGAAGTAATCAGTTTTTATTGTCACGCATTTGTCTCCCACTCACCCACTTTGATTGATCAGTATGTCTCTTTGCAAAATTTGCGACAACCTGATCACTGATAACGAGGTTTCTTGTGACAGCGCTTGCAACAACGTCTTTCACGCTACTTGCCTAAAACAGCTCTCTACCAGACGGGCTAAATCCTCGGCTTTCACTTGTGAGGAATGTTCGGCTATAAAGCCTTGTCATGTTCTGAGATTGATTATGAACATGACTAATTCTATCTCTAGCGATCAATCCTTTTTGGCCGAAAAAGTGAACAACACCCTCCAGGCGAATGCACACATAATATCCGAAGATCTTGGCGTCCTTAATATAAAATTAAATAGGCTCTTTGGTAGAATAGAATAGGCAGAATTGTGCACAAGCATCTCTGAATTGTGCACAAGCATCTCCTAGTACCCTTGATGAATTGCACTCGATAACTACTAATTTAGTGCCAACCTGTGGTGCTGATAATACGATGGTTGCGTAATTGAAGACATTAAATATCACGTGCGGAAAGTTTATAGTAATGTGAATTCATGCTCTTCTGAGTTTTCAAAGAGCACTGATTTGCTCCGTTTTCAAAGAGCACTGATTTACTCAGCCGATAAAACCCCAGTCACGGCTGTTCCTCCTTCTTCCTCCTCAAATGATCCAGTTTCTAACGAGAAGAAATCCGGTCTTCGACAAAAGCGACCTAATAATCGCTCACTTAAAAAGAATTCAGTTAGTAAAGATATTGGAGACATCAGTTCCTCTAATACCGCTTCCCCATTAGCTTCTGGTTCACAAAATTCTGTACCTACGCCTGCTTCTGACAAGGAGAAGGCACCTACTCGTCATCATCGATTTCGCTCAAATTTTTAGCACATGTAAAGGCGTGTGTCCACTTGCAAGTAACTTCTGCGAGTAGTTCTGCAAGTACTTGCTGAAGGAGTTTTAACTAACAGGAAAACTTTTGCAAGTTTACTTCTTCAAGTAACTTCTGCAAGTTCATTTCTGGGACTTGCTGCAAGTGCTTCCAGAAGTGTTTCCACTGAGTTGTTTATTGATGCGCCAGTGGACATTTTTTAGAAAAATGTCGTGCGTAAAAGTCAGAGCAGCTGCTGTCGTTGCTGCATTATTAATAAAGAAAATGATTGATGCAAATAAAATTGTGAAAAAAAGAAGAATTTGGGTGAGAAAGTGGATCCAGAGGCGTGTGGATTTAAGCTTTCAAGAGACACTATTGAACGAATTAAGACTAGAGGATCCAACTCAGTTGAAAAATTTTTTGAGAATGTCATATACAACTTTTGAACACCTCCTGTCTATGGTAGAAGCAAAAATTCGAAAGCTGGATACAAAAATGAGGTTGTCAATCTCACCAAGAGACAGACTTTTAGTTACACTTCGTTTTTTGGCCACAGGTATGATAAATAAAAAACATACTTTAGAAAGTAAGGAACGTATATATTTGAATGTCTATAAACACTTTTTCAGGAGATTCTTTTCATTCACTTATGTATCTCTTCCGAATTCCTGTATGTACGATATCAAAGATTGTTGTTGAGTGTTGTGAGGCTCTGTTTGAGTGTCTGAAAGGCGAATATTTGAAGGTGAGTACTTTTATAATTCGCAGAACTTTAAATTTTACTTTCATAAACAGAAAGTGTAAAACACTTACCTGAAGGCTGATATATCTGGGCGGTAGCGGGAATCACAACCACTTCTTGTGTTGTATTCTGAATGGGGGGCATGGGTGAAGACATATTAGAAAAAGAATCTTCGGATACCCATATTGATGATCCCGTATTAGAAACGCTTTGTGGATTTTCATCTTGTTCGCTTACTTGGAGGATTGCGCGCTGAATCAGTCTTTTAAGTTTTTTTTTACTGGAGTCATGCTGCAATGATCGTAGTTCAGAGGCTACGTAGTCTCCAAAAATTTGGTATTCGTCAGCGGGTCTCTGCATGACTTGAAGAGCATTCTGAAGAATAGTATCAGTGGGGTTACTTCCTTCATTAGTTTTTTTTTCTCTGCCTGAAGTTTTAACAGCTTTCGTGGCATAATTAGTTTCCTTCAAAGAAGTTGCTTCACCGGACTCATTTCCACCCTTTTCGTGCTCATCGTTTGATTCCTTGAATAAATTCTACATTAATATGTAATACATACAAAATAATACACTTTTTAAATTTATCTTGTGTTTTCCTATACTTTTAGGTGCCATCAACAAAAGAAGATTGGATACAAATTGCTAATGGTTTCAAAAATAGATGGGATTTCCCAAATTGTATTGCAGCTATGGATGGGAAACATGTGGTTATACAAGCTCCAAAGAAAGAGGGTAGCGTATACTTCAATTATAAAGGCACACATAGTATTGTGCTCTTAGCATTGGTTGGACCTGACTATAAAGTTATATACTTTGATATAGGCAGTAATGGTAGAATCTCTGACGGAGGAGTTTTTAACAATTGTAAATTATCAGAATGCCTTGAGCGTAATACTTTAAACTTACCGCCTCCTCGACCTTTACCGAGCAGAACTAAACCTATGCCATTTGTTATTGTTGCAGATGATGCATTTGCTCTTAAAAAATATATTATGAAGCCATATCCCTTTAGAGGTCAACCAATGCCAAATCGTGTTTTTAATTACAGGCTCTCTAGAGCAAGAAATGTTTCTGAAAATTTTTTTGGGCTTATAACCACCCGTTTTCGAGTTCTTCGAAAGCCAATATGGCAATTTGCGCTCTACACAACTTTTTAATGACAAAGTCGAGTAACGCTTCTCATTATGCGCCACCTGGTACATTTGATTCTCCAGATTTAAGCATTCAAGGAGAGTGGCGCAAAGAAGGAATACCGGGAAAAAAT
Source organism: Dysmachus trigonus (assembly GCA_949715965.1). NCBI lineage: Eukaryota > Metazoa > Arthropoda > Insecta > Diptera > Asilidae > Dysmachus > Dysmachus trigonus. The sequence continues at coordinate 49,048,256 of OX454321.1, forward strand.
GTAATGCCATTGGAATCCCTAAACATGCATAATCATGCACAAGTAGCCAAAGATGTGCGTAACGAATTAACAGATTACTTTGTTTCAGCAGACGGGGAAGTAGAGTGGCAATAAAATCGTATTTAAATTGATTATTTTATATAAATTTCTATATGTATATATAAATTTTGAAAATGTGAAAAACAATAAATAGAATTTAAATGATAAGTATATATTGTCAGATATAGATGGTAAGACAGGGTTTCCCTACTGTGTTTTAGTTTACTTCCTGATCTGTAGAATACTAGGCGTAGAGTAGTGTCCGACATGTTATCTGTCAGTAGTGTCGTGCATGTTAAAAGTAGTGCAAGAATAGTATTAGGCCGAAATAAATAGGGTGAGTTGTATTCTTTAATAGTAGCTTATTTTGTTATTGCTTTATTTGCTTTAAGTTATTGCTTGTAGGCTATGGCTGGTAAAGCCATCTTCAAATAGCATTGGTTGGGGCCGTTCAGGGGTCCGAAGCGTGAGTCCGGCGTCTGTGTGGGTCACGGCTGGACAGGCGATTCATGGGAGAGTCACGGTGGTGTTAGTCTGCACCATGCCTGTGTGGTTACCCAGAGCAACCGAATAATATTTACCCGCTACGAATGCTTGTATACGTAGATAGTAGTTGTGACTGCACACTCACTGAGCTCGTCATGCTCATACCATGCCCTTCTTTCTCTTTACAGAAAGAGATGCACAGACACGGTGAAATTGAAGAAGGCTACTAAGTTTTTTATAATTTTCTTTAAATAAAAAAACAATTGAAGTTTAAGTGGTTGTCTTTCTTGTTTCAATTTAATTCACTTATTAATATTACTTACTAAATTATCCTCCGTTTCCTTAGATGAATAAGAGCAGTACATAAATTTCAAAGCATCGAAGAACTCCCACTTACTTTTATACACTTCATCTGAACTTTGCCCGCTTTTCCGTTTTTTGGCTTTATTTAATTCTTGAGAAAACTGTGTGCGTAAATTGTGTATTTTCTTTTTTATTTCTTCCTCCGTCGTATTAAACTCACCAGCAATATTTTCTATTATATGTTGTTTTTTTACCCTATTTTTAAAGTCTGCACTTTTCGTATCCCACAATTCAGGAAAACACTCCACTTTTTCTATTAGTAGTTTTGTTTTTTCACTTGACCAAATAAATTTCTCTCTTTTCGCGGCCATTTTTCACTCACGAATAATATGACACAATAATAAAACCTTCTGCAAGTTCCTAAAAAACTTCCAGTCATCAGCAACTTCGGCAAGTTGTTGCAGCAAGTCGGCGAAAAGTGTTTCCACGTTTTTCTTTCAACTTGCAGGAGTCACTTCCGCAAGTCAGGAAAACTTCTGCAAGTCCACTTGCAGTGAGTGTTTCCACGAAAAAAAAAATTGTTGAAGCAGCTTCTGCAAGTGACTTCTGCAATTTTACTTGCAAGTGGTCACACGCCTTAAGGCTTGGCTAGAAATGAAAGTACCCGAAGTAGGAACTCCAGATGGCCAAGCGTTTTCAAAATAATAGTATACACAAATTTTCGCGCGGCTCTAAATCCCATTCATTGTAGCACTTTCCCAAAACGGCGGCTGGTGTAGTGGTTAACGCTTGAGCGTGCGGAGGCTTTTTTTCCGGATCTTTCCAAATTTTTATAAGATTTGGGTCCGCAATTAAGCGAAGTGATAAATTTTTTATTTTTTTTTATTTATACGCAAAAGGCATAGATAAGGAAAAACATTGGTATTGCGGACTTTTCAGCAAAGGATTGTAATTAAAGCGCATACCAAAAGACTGTACATTAAAATTCAAACTTTTATAATTTTTCATGATGATGATTTACATTTGGCGGGGTGATATTCATTACAGAAGCAGGGGAAACAGTAATTATTTCTACATTTAATACAGGTTATAAACGCCGGGTTTTTACAATCACAACGTTGTTTCAACGTCTCCAATATTAAACGATTCCATTTATATACCTACCAGCCTCAATCAGGTAGATCTGGCATATCCCTAATTGCCAAAATAGCTTAGAAGCATTACCTACCAACACAGATAAATAATACAGATGCCCAGTCGGATAGGCAAGAAAAATCTAAAGTTACCGTGTTGCGCAGCACTTGGTCGAGATCCGCAACACCAAAGCAGTGAGAAGCTTTTAGAAAAAGGGGAATTAAGGAACGGTGGGGAAAGCGGAGCTAAGCAAATAAAGGCAAATAAGAAAGCAGGATAAGTATTCCACTGCTCTCTAGGCAAGCAAACGAAAATTTACACAACATTCATACATACATATACATAGCTATTCTACAGCGCCGACGAATTACACATGCGCATATCGATACACATGCTGCTTTGCTTATCCACTTGAACTTGCGGTATGGATATCGAAACTATGTGCGCATACAAATAAGAGCTCACTTGACGGATTGTAAATATAGAGCACAGCCACATAAAACAGGTGCCCAACCGAGCAGGCAAAAAAATCGAAATTAAATCATTCTTCGAATTGGTCTTCTAGGAAGTTGATTTGGAAATACATATTTTTGGATTTTTGTACTTGAAAAGAATTTTATACGGTTTTTATTCTCGGCTATTGATTTGGTTTTCGATTGGTCTCCTGATTTGCGATTGTCCTTTATTAACTCGAAAAATGAATATCACGACTTATTTTTACGACTCTGGCTTGTTTCTGGTAGAACGATATTGGATTTATATTTTTTTTTTTCCAAATATTTATTCTGTTTAATGTGTTCAGAGTTTGGAATATTAAGTGCTCTATTGTCAGCTATCAGGCAACTGCAAAAGCGTCCTGAGAGGCGATTTTTTAATGTTTCAAAGCATAATCCCGACAAATTTGAATGCGAAACTAGAAAATCAACTAAAAACTTAAATATATATTAACTTAGAGTAAACAAAAACTTCATAGAAAAACTTAAACGTAATATTAATTAAAAAAAAAAAAATTCAAAACTCAATTCCGTTCTCTGTGCTACCCTTTTTTTTCGATGTACCACCATGTGTTTGTCTGTCCGTTTGTTCCTCATTGTTCTTTATTGCTCGTGTGCTCAGCTTTTTTTTTTCTTTTTATGGTCTCCGGTAAGGGGCTAAACGATCCCGGTGCACTATCATGCGTTTATTTTTCTCGGCCTTTATCCGGTAGACGACATCGGTTAGCGCTTTTTCGATTTCGTACAAGCCGACCCAGTCAAGCTATAATTTTGGACATCGGCCTTTCCGTCGCTTAGGACGGTACAACATGACCGTATCGCCGGTTTGGAAGGGTGGTGCTGGCGCTGATAGGTCGTACCGATCCTTCATCCTCCGACTTTTGTCCGCCAGTCTTGTGCTAGTATATTCGTACACCTTTCTTAACCGCGTCGTCAGGTTCTCTTCGTATTCGGAGGTTCCATGTTGGCTACCTGGAGGCTCCCCGGTGTACAGCTGAACAGGCAGTCTCAATTCGCGTCCAAAATTCAGCATTGCAGGTGTTAAGGCGGTCGTGTCATGAACGGCGGCGCGATACGCGAGTAGGAGGAATGGAAGGTGCTCATTCCAGTCTCTCTGATGTTCAGCGACATAATTCGACAGATAATCTAGGAGAGTGCGGTTAAATCTCTCGACCAATCCATGCGACTGCGGATGCAGGGCGGTTGTCCGGTTTTTATCAACACGAAATTTCCGCATGATCGCTTGGAAGACAGCCGACTCAAAATTCCTCCCCTGGTCGGAGTGTAACTGCCGTGGTAGTCCGAATCGGCTGAATACATGCTCTATGAGAGCGTCGGCTACGCGTTCCGCTGTCTGGTCCTGGATCGGTATTGCCTGAAGCCATTTCGTGAAGTAGTCTCCAACAACAAGGACGTACAGCACCACCGCAGCGATTCCGTCCACGAGCAGAGTACATGAGGCTGCCTACACTGCCGAGACGGATTTAAACGCGTCACCACTAACCTTCCGGGCCAGGTTTAGTGGGAGTAGAGCGCCCCATCATACGTGTTAACTCGGCGAAGGACATCGGCAATCTGCAAGTGGACGGCGAATTAATCGGCGTGCCTTGCAAATTTATTCTGGACACAGGAGCCAGCCAGTCGATAAAGTATCCTCGACTGTTACGGCAGAGCGGCAAAAATATAAAAATGCGACGGACAAACGCGATCATTCAGAGCGTAACAGGGGAAGAGACGGAAGTTTTGGGAATCGTGGAAGTTCCAATAAAAATCGAGCACTTCGCGGCGCAACACTCGTTTCATATTGTGGTGATCCATGACGAGTGTATATTAGGATTGGACTTCTTCCTAAAATATATGTGCAAACTCGATTTTTGCGACGGCTTCTTGCGAATCGGCAGCACCCATATAAAACTTTAAGCGTCTTCAGCGGCGGACATATTGGCGAGGACTTGCGCGGAAGTTATAATACCCCCCAAAGCGGACGCTCTGATTAGGCTAAATTGTCTCAGCCAGGGTTGGAGGTGCGCGGCTGGGTGACCGGATACGCGACGGAACAGGATAGCACAGATGAGTTTTCGCGACCGGAGAAAATGCTGACACTTGATAACTTGTTTATTTTATTTTTGGTTTTCCGGAGGGCTGGATGAATTTTGATTACAAGGCACACGGTAATTACAGCAAAATGGGCTCCTTAATTCCGGGGCAGGCTGGATCACACTCGACGTAATTAACTCGAACAACACTTCTTTCGCGCCGTTCACGGATTTCTTTCACGTTTCGCCGGAACAGTTTGTTACTTTTCTCGCACTTCGCAGAAATTTATTTTTAACTTGTTTTTTTTTTTTTCAGAATTTTCGCGGCACTTCCTTTTGATCAGGACTACTTCGAATCGGAACTTCTTCTTCTTCTCAGCGCGGGGAAAAAAAATGCTGACTCAGCCTCCGGCTCAGGTGTATTAGGGCAGTCCCTTGGACTTGTCCCAAAGCTAAGGGTATGTTCCCATACATGTACTAAAAAGTTAATCCGGATTAATTGTGTTGTGTGAACCGAATTTAAAAGAATTATTTGGTGTGAAAGGTTTTGTTGAAATCAGTGGCAACAACATCGACCTCGTAGCCGTTTCCAAGTACAGATAATGTTCTGGAGACGAAGTCGGCAAGTTTAGTCGTAGTTGATACCCTTAAGGAAGCCGTGTTGGGAAGGAGAGAAAATGGATTTGCAATGAAAGAATATGGAGTCACAAATAACCCTTTCGAAAATTTTAGGTATGTAAGACAATTTAGCGATGGGTTGGTAGTTAGACACATCATTTTTGTTTCCCTTTTTGTGAATGAATGGGGATGATAAATGGGTCCTTCCATCGAGAAGGACAAACGCCCTGGGAGATTGATAACTGAAAGAGGGAGGTAAGAGTTTATGTTAAGTGCTGTGCGCATTTTTTCAGTATGTTGGCGGGAATGCCGTTGAGGCCGGGGCTGAAATTATCGTCAAGTGCGCTAATATATGAAGCCATCAGTGTGGAGCTGATGTTACTGGAGATCATGGAACTATGAAGGCGAAATTTCATGAAGTGAAAGTAGTTAAAATCGGGTTCAGAGGAGTGTTAGCAAAAGGATTGGCTAAAATAGTTGGCGAAGAGATTAGCGATTAGTCTAAGATCACCTGAAAACACATCTCTTTGAGGATCGAAGAATAGCCATCAGATTTTTTTTTTTAATATTAATGAATTTGTAAAAGTATTGATTTTTAAGATTTTTAGCGAGAGCAGTTTCTTACATCGCGATTGAGTCTTATTTTACACCTTTAGACTCGGATTTACAACCGCAGGAAAAATTGTTTCCGAGGTTTCTGATGCAAGTTGGACTTGAATGCAGTTTGAACATGTATCCGAACCCACTGGTAAAATGTAGAGAAATTCAGCTAGAGGAAATGAGAGAGGTTGGAAGTTTCCAAACTTCACTGGAAACATAGATGCTGAACATGTGACTATGAAATTTAAAAAAAGTGGAGCAAAACGTTTCTGCTACTTGAGAAGTTTCCCATTGTTCTACTTGCGGTTATTCAGATTGATATTTGTTTACGACATCATGTTTCTATTTTTCACGAAGTTTACGAAAATTTACAATTTGCGTGTTTGAATACGAAATACGACGTTTACAATACTTTAAAAGTGCAAAATCGTATGAGATTACCGCAGACAGTATTAAACAATAAAATATTATATTATTTTTAGAGTCATGAAATTCGTTTCTGATTACCGGATAGATAAAAGAAAGACTTTTCTTCCCATTTAAAAAAAAAATAAAATTATATAAACTAATCCAGATATTTAAAAATATATGTATATATTTCTTAATTAATAGGAATTTTATTTGTTCCAGACTGCAAGATCAAAAATTAAAAGAGAGAAACGAAGATCTTGGTGGTACCACATTGGTTGCATTACCTTTATTGACCCCGACTTCCCCCGTGAGGGGTGAAAAAGGGGGTGAATTTTAAAAAATCGAAGTTTCTTGTTTTTGTTTGTGTTTTTTTGCATATCTATTTCACCGCCTTTTTCAACCCTCACGAGAGGATAATTTTCCAACCACTTTTCAATCTAAGCATAAATCAGCAAGCTCGCATCAAAAGAAGTATGAATAAAAATTGTTTCCCAAAAAACCACCCCCATTTGTACATCATCCCTGGTTTAGTGGTGAAAGAGGGTTTTATGCTTATTGTAAAACTTTGTTTCAAAATAAAATTAAATGGTGTAAGAACCAATTGCGAGCTTGAACAAATTCTTTTATACGTAAAAGCTTTTTTTCTACCCTCATATAGGAGTGTATTCCGCTTTCTGAGGGGTTGTCATATCATTTTTGACGTTCTTAGGTCTGAAATAGCCATATAATCGATAAAAATATATTCAAAAAACTTTTATTAATTTTTCAGAAAAATACCCTTTTTTACCCCTTACTATTAGCACAATAGGTCGCGTTTGCTATCGAGAGGTACCTAGAGTAACTTAACGACCCGCTATAAATAATACCCCTTACTAGGGGTTGGTAGTTCAACCATATTGCATTATAAGTGAAGATTGTTTATTTTATATCAAAATAAGTAAGAACATGCCGTTATTGAGCTGTGTGGAAAATATTTTCTTACGTTTGTCCAACGATATTTTAATTAAACGGTAATTCTTCATTTCACACCCCATTTTTACCTAAAAGGTAGCGTTATTTTTACTCTAACTAGCCGAAAAGGTGTTTTCCTTCGAGTGTCCCAAATGAGTCACTTCGACGTTAATGGTTTAAACAAAATAAAATAATTCAAATATATTGTGTCTTAATAATTAATTTATAGTTGGGAGGTTGAGTTAATCTTCCACTAGTTCGTGAATACCTACCCCCATTGTTCTAACAGATTGCGACACTTTAAGGCATATGTATTTAAACCTGTAAAAGAAAAGCGCTGTAATAAAATTGAAAAGGCAATAAAGAATATCGTTTTCTACAAGCAGTCGAAAAGCAAAAAATACTTGGGAGTTATGGCATGCGTGAAACACTTCTGTTATTAATTTCTTTCAAGAGCCCCAGCACAGCGAGGAAAAAAATTTCGTAATTAAATTTTCTTCTGCAAAAGTCGTCTGAGAAAAGCTCTGGGCACACATTGAGGAATTTCAATTTCAGCCTTTTACCAACCAAAATAAAAAAGTAAAATTCTTCAAAATCGTGTGGGGAGCGGTTTCGTGGCTTTTTAGGATCTAGCGCTTCACAAAGAAAAGGTTTTAACTCCGGGTGTCCCTAGCAAATTGCTCTCAGCGGAGGGCAACATTTTCGGATTATAAAAAAGCACACCAAAATGTTTACGAGAGGACCAGATAACGTTCTGAGCAAAACAAAAGGGAATCAGAAGGCAAAACACGAAACAAAACGTTCACATAATTAACACAGAGCAGAGCCCAACCCGGGAGGATTATGGTTTCTGCTAGGAGTGATAAACACTGGAGCAGTAGGCAAGGTAAGGAGTTACGGAGATTATAAGCACGGCCGTGGGCCAGGTCGGGGTTTGGGTGCATTTACCTTTCAAGATATAGTAACTGGAATAAATGGCTCAAAGGTTCCCACAGGAGCCGTAAACTCTTTCAGCTTTATAAACCACTTATCCTGATTAAATCCAGAGCTTGCTATGCCCAACATAAGGCTGCCCCTGTCTGCCCTGAAAAACTCTTCCAGTGCAGAAAAATTTGTTTCTCCAGTTTTGTAGGCTGGTAAATTAGACCGAACGGAAATTAGTCAAAATTTGCTCGGATTTATGTTAAGCACCAGATTTTGCTTCAACTCCCGCCCAAGAATCCGAGGGCTTGGGTTGACCGAAATCTGAGTTCAGTGATATTTTTTCTGTAAAATTTTCGTTTGTCGAAATTGATGGCTGCCAGCAGCAGTTAGTCGCAGTAAAATGTGGCAGAAACACTTTATAGGTACACTGAACAGCAATAATAATAAATAACGCCGAAAATGCCTCCGCTTAAACTTTATTCAAACGGGTAATTTGGCGTGATGTATTGGATCGTTGTAACTCAATAGTTTCTTTTCACCTATAATATAGGGTTTTGTGTCTGCCTCAGGCAAACCAAACCATGCTAATGCCATCCATATTCGAAATAAAATTTGGATATGTTCTTGTAAACACATAATAGCATTACGAACATTGAAGGTTCCAAGGAATACTAATTCGATATCTTACGTAACTCAATATCATTTTGCAAAAACGTGTTCAATAAAATTTCCATTTCTCAAAACCCGAAACTTAGATAATGTATACATATCTCAGAAGCTCAAAGCACTATGATCAGTTAACCTACGTCCAAGCGCGGAAAAGAGTTAAATTAAATTAATTATAATTAAAAGTTAAGTTAAATAAATAAAACGTTTGAAGGAACTACTGAAATTATTTTTGGTTTTTACTGAAAATGTATCAAATATTTCAGCATCCAACTTTGTAGATCCTAGACAGATAAGCTATTAAGATGAGCTGCAATATTTTCACAGAAGCAATTCCCATAGTTTTTTTTTTCTATTTTCTGAGAGCCTTATGAAAGGGAGAATACCTTTACATCACAAGATTTATCAACTTTTCATACTTCGCAACAGTTGTTGTTTACCTCATTCTTTAAAGAAAATAATCTGTTCTTGTACAAATCATTTATTTAAGTAGTTTCCATCACATTATAATTGAATTGCAATATTCAATTTGTTTTGTTAAGCTTAAGAAGCAAAGTAATAGTTAAATAGGAAGATTTACTTACCATAAATACGTATTGATTAGTGTCTTTGAATATTTAACATTAATGTAATAAAATTAAAATAAAAAATAAATAAAAATTTTAAAAAAGGGATTTACAGTCAACACCTTTCCTACTTTATTTCGTCTTTCGAATGTTTGTAAAAATAATATCGTAGAAGGCTCCTACAAATATAATAAATTGGCTTAGTTATGTGTTTTCCAAAAGACATTAACTCGAGGGCGGTCAACATTTTGTCCATCTTATTTCGCCCTTCGAATATTTTTTTTGAGTGTGTAAGAATAATACCGATAATATGTTATATATCAGGGAAGGCCATAGTGCGGCTCGCGTAAGCAAGAGGTACGGTTCTTATGTTAATAAAATATATGTATGAAAAATGCAAAATAAAACTACTCAGTGTCCAAAATTAATTATTTTATTTAACTTCTTGTTACTTAAGAAACTTAATAATGTTATTCAAAAACATAAAAAAATACAATAATTTTACTGATTCTATGAAACAATTTTTAAAGAAAATCTGTGGCTAAACTTTAAAAAATTGAACTGATTTTTCAGTTCCTCAATAGCTCTTTCAGATATTCCTTTCTGAAATGTGGCTTCCAAAGGCAGAGCACCTAGCTACTCCTGTTATATACACCCATGGACAAATAATTAGAAACAGTTTGATCAGCACTGCTTTGTGCACTCTCCTTCTTTCTCCTTAGTTTCAAATCTAACGGTATGATACCAGCGAAAACCTAACGACCACGTGCTACTTAAAAACCGCACTTTTAGTAGTAGTTCGTGCCCACCGAACATCCTGTGGTGATATCATTTACCGTGAATGCTATTTTACGTGGACAACTAATTAGAAACAGTATTCCTTTTTCCATCTTATTAAACAAAAATTTATTTCTCTGAATAATTGGTATTAGTTTAGTTTAAGTTACATTAAATATTCATGTTAAGACACTATTTTTGTCAATACATTGTTTATAAGCATGGGCAAAAAAAAAAAATTGTAACGCTTCCATGCACATGGAAGTAGTGCATCTTTGGTAAGCAAAAATGTCTTATTGCCAAATTGCAAACCAATTGATATGCTCTTTAAAACTTGTTTGTGGAGCAGTAAAGCATTCCCAAGTACACGGAACAATGGAAAATGTTCTAAGATCCCGGAAAATGTTTGAGCTAACAGATCGAAAAATCATCAGAGAAACGAAAAAGGACACTAGAAAGAATTCTACTGACATCTACCGCAACATTTTCGGTGATAACGTAACGGCAGTTTCAGCGAGAACCGTTAGAATGTGTTTGGCTGAGGCTGGGTTGCACGGCAGAGTTTCACGGAAGAATCCATTAGTGTCTGCAAGCAACCGAAAAAAAGGATTGAATTTTGACAAGCCTCATTTGGCCTGGACAACAAACCAATGAAAATATGTTTTAGGGAGCGACGAAATAAAATTTAATAGAACGGGTCCAGACGGTAGAAGGTCTGTTCGTCGACATAAAGCCGCTGCATTTGATTATAGGTACTACTCTTGTTGTAAAGTATGGCGGATGATCGATCTACGTGTGGGGCTGCTTCTTCTGGTATGGAATTGATCCCATTCATAGCATAGAAGGCGCCCTGATGAAGGACAAGTACGTCGACATACTTGAAAACGTAATGTTGTCATGTGCTGAGGGAAATTTGCCTATGATCTAGACATTCCAACAGGACAACGATCCTAAGCACACAGCAAAGCATACCAACAACTCTTTTCAAGCCAACTTTATTAGTGTGTTGGAGTGGCCTGCATCAAATGCACACCTCAATCCTATTGAATACCTGTGGGGCGACGTACAGAAATCAGTTTTTTCAAAAAACTTCAAAAATGTTGACGAACTTTTTACTGTAATTAAATTAGCATGGGAAAATATACCTGTGAAGAGATGTAGCCGACTTATACTTTCAATAAAGAAGAGGTGCGAAGAAATAATATTACAAACAGGTTTTCCTACGAAATATTGGAAAAAAACCAATTTTTATTCCATCCAAAACGAGTGTTTCTAATTAGTTATCCGGTGAAATTTATGTATTGGAAATATTATGGCATTGTATATGTATTCAAAATGCTTAAAAATAACAATTGAAATTTAACTATAAGTTTTAATACATTGTAAGTCAGAGAATTTTAATTTAGCTCCTTTTTGTACATATGAAACAAGAACATTGAGAATTTCCAACTCAATTCAACATCATATATGTGTTTCTAATTAGTTGTCCATGGGTGTATATATGTAATAAAAATGTTCGGAGAGAAAAATAAAATGGGAAAAATTATTGATCTCTCTCAAGCTAGTTTTCTGGAAAGAACTTGGACTAAAGCAATTTATGGAAAATTTTTGGAGGTTTCAATGATATTATTTTAAGGGCAGACATTGAAAAAACTTTGAAGGGCGAAATAAAATGCGAAAGGTATTATCTTTTAAATAATATCTATATGCAGGGTGTCCAAAACCACCCGTCCACCTCTTTTAAATCGACAAAAAACTTTTTTTTCGCCAAGACAATTGCCCCATTGAAGTAAATTGGCTTCGCAATATCGATTGGCGCTATTTTCAGTTTCCGATCTCGACCGGAAGTACGTTATTTAGACCGGAAGTATCTTTTCTTAAATTGAATGGTACATTTTGGCCTCGAATTCGGATTCCACGATGAAAAATACACAACTTTTATTTGAAATATTTCTCAAAAAAGTAACGTCTTCGCCCTCTTAATGACCTTTGGAGTTATTCAAACCGGAAGTAGATCTTTAAATTGTGTGAGCACTCGGTATATACACACGGTCTTTAAAAACCGGTTCAGTAATAATGATAGAAAGTTAAAGTTTTGCCTAGTGGTGTAGTAACCTATTAATGGTGAAGACAAGTCGCGATGACACCTCCAGTGACCTTATTAGGGAAAGAATAAAACAACCAAGAACAGGTAATAATTCACCTCCCTCCATGGCTACCACCTCCAACAGATTTAATCTCCTCTCTAACCATGAGGATGACGACAGAAGCATCACTCCACACGAACAACCTAAGATCCAGAAAATAAAGATTTCCCCCATAATCTTCACTGATTTGGATAGAGACACTATCAAAGCCATACTCAACGCATTAAAAATATCAGAGTATAATAGTTACAGTAAAAAGTATTATATAACATAAAATATCCCTAATACCGTTTTAACCCGACACTTCCAACTTGAACTTTTATTCCCACATTCCCATAAAATTCGTTTAATAATTTCCGTTCCCATTAATACATTACTACAAAATCCGCAACCGAGTAAATTCGCTAGACCTAGCGTCAGTGACGGATTAACCCTTAATCTAATTAAGCAATCAGGCATCACGTCTGGGGGCACCAGAAGAAGCACAAAAAAAATCCGTCCTTAGGGCATCACGTCTCACTCTCACGTCACCAAAAACCACACCAAAAAAAGTTCCTAGGACTAATTTGAAAATTCGCGCGTTTTAAGTTGACATAAGGTTTGTTCGTTGGGTTGAAAACCTGTGGCACCCCAGGGCGGCCTGAGAACTGTCAAAAAACACGGGGCATCCCAGTGCTTTTCACTCCAGCGAACAGCTTATTAAAAAGGAGAACTGTTGTTTGGTCGCAACTCAGCTACAACAACAATTATTAATTCAACAATACTTTCTGTTTATTTTTAATTAGTAAAACGACCTTGGCACTACTAATTTCTATCATCACTATACTGGATGTTGTACTAGAATACCTCTTCTATGAATCCTTTTGTGACTCTGCCTCTTTTCCTGTTTGACCGTGACACAATAAACATGCAATTTTGTATAAAGAGGAATTTTTCGTTTCTAGAACCCTACAGTTCACTCCTACATAAATTATTGGTCCTTCCTTCGTACCGGATCGCTTTAATCGGAAATAATAGTTGAAAAATAACTAAATCGAACTCAAACGTGTTGTGGACTTAAAAAAAAAAACGGGAAATTCGAGTGCCGTTAAGGGACAAGTAATTCTGATCATCTATAACACAATTCTCACTCGTTCGCAATTGATGAGGAATTGCTAAGTATCTGTTGTGAATTTTCCTTAAAACTGACTGATCCAAAATCATCATTAGTTGAATACAAGACATCGAAGCCAATTCTTTCAGAGTTAGTGAAAAAGCGAGGTACTCTGCAAGGCTGTATTACTAAGATCCAGAACCTCATCACTACGAGTGGAGCGGAATTAACGAAATTTGAATTGGAAACACGTTTGGGGCTCCTGGAATCTTATTTCGGTCAGGTAATTTCAGTTCAAAGTGAAATTGTAAATCTTGATCCATCGGAGGAACATACGGCCAAAAGAGATGCGTTAGAGGAGTCCTATTGCCTCACAAAATCTAAAATGTTAGCGTTTATTGCTCGAGCTAATGTCTCAACCGCTAGACGAGGCATTGATTCCCAGACATCGTTTTCGGTTCCGTCGACGCGATCATTAAAATTACCCAAATTAAAATTACCACATTTCTCGGATAAATATACTGAATGGTTAGATTTTTTCAGTGCCTTTAAGACTTTGGTGGACAATGACAGTGAGGCCACGGCAATAGAAAAATTTGTGGACCTCAAATCATGCCTCGGCGAAGTTCCGCTGAAAGTAATTCAGTCATTAGAAATTACTAGTGAAAATTATGTAGAAGCACTAAATCTGTTAAAAACCCCCTTTGATAAAAAAAACATAATTTTTCAAGCGCATGTAAAAGAACTTTTTGAAATTTCTCGTATGTTCAAGTGCTCGGGCAAACAGTTAAGAGACTCTATCGATGGTGTAAATCGATTTTGAAACCCAAGCTAAATGGCAAAAAATTAATTCGAAATGTAATATGCCGGACTGGGAAAAATTTAAAGAATATTTAATAAATCAGTGCACCATCCTTGACAATCGTGATCTGAGAGAAAAACCTTCTTCATCGAATTCGGAGTCGAAAGGTGAACATCGGTCAGGAACTGTTAAACGGCAATCGTTAGTAACCTCTTCCGTAAGGGGTAAAACTTGCCCCTGTTGTAATAATCGTGAACATACCACCAGCCAATGCTCTCGGTTTTTGAAAATGACACCTCTCGATCGTTATTACGAAGCCAAACGCCTCTCGCTTTGCCTCATTTGCCTGCAGCCAGGCCATCCAGTAAAGTCCTGTTCGAAAATGAGGTGTGGTTCTTGCAATGGACTACACCATGCACTATTGCATCGTGATACCAATGGTGGTAGTAGTAACTCGGCAGATCATAGTTCGAATTCAATTCCGCCTGTGGTACACGATCGGAATTCTTCGTCTGAACAAGGCGCCAAAAAAGATAGTAACGCGACATCACCTATAGGCAGTTCAATGGTCTCCACTCAATCGTCGAGTTTTGCAATTGAGGAAAGCAGTTTCGATTCAATTAATCATGTAATTCTAGCCACCGCTATCATTTACATTAAAGATTTTGCAGGCGGTTTTCTACCTTGTAGAGCTCTCTTGGATTCTGCTAGCCAAGTTAATTTCATTTCGGAACGGCTCGCTCATAAATTAAGGCTAAATAAAGAAAAAGTAAGTGGAGAAGTTAGCGGAATAGGTGACATTAGCACACAAGTCGGTTACAAGATCGTCACTACGATAAAATCTGGATGCAGCAATTTTTCATCGCAATTAGAATTTTGGGTTCTACGTATGATCACCGACTCGCAACCTAAGGCCAAGATTGATTTAATCAATTTTAAAATCCCAGGAGGTTTGTCGTTGGCAGATCCTTATTTTCATAAGCCGCAACCTGTCGATGTTTTGTTGGGTGCGGAAATATTTTTCCAATTGTTGTTATCGGGAAAAATTTGTCTCGGAGAAAATTTACCTGTTCTTCAAGAAACTTCGTTGGGCTGGATAGTGTCAGGCAGGATGGTGGAACAAATCGTTCGTTGTTCAGCATTGTGTACTTCGTTTAACATGATCGAACATCCTCGCAGTGAAGAGCTTGAGCTGTCAACATTGCTTGAGCGTTTCTGGGTTATTGAAAGTAGTGGTAATAGTTCACCACACCAAACCAAGGAACAGGAGCAAAGTGAAACACACTTTCTTCAAAATGTTTCACGAACTTCGTCTGGACGCATTAAGGTAAAGCTTCGCTTTCGTCAAGATCCTTCGGTTTTGGGGAATAGTGAATCGTCTGCAAGACGAAGATTTCTCAGTTTAGAAAAAAGATTACAAGCTTCAGAAAATTTAAGAATCCAATATTCGGAGTTCATGACTGAATATCATCGTCTAGGCCATATGGAGGAAACTGATAAATCAATCTTGTGTCGTTCGAATTATTTTTTGCCACATCACTGTGTGTTAAGGCCTGAAAGTTCATCAACGAAATTAAGAGTCGTTTTCGACGCTTCTGCGCGATCAGAGACCAACCTCTCTCTAAATAACTTGCTAATGGTCGGCCCTCCTGTTCAACCTGAATTATTCGACATCATTATACGCTGTCGCCTTCATAAATATGCGATCACTGCAGACATATCTAAAATGTACAGACAGATAATGGTAATGGAAGACGACTACGATTATCAGTGCATCTATTGGCGAAATAATCCTCAAGAACCGTTAAAAATCTTTCACCTTAAAACGGTTACATATGGTACTTCTGCAGCGCCGTATCTTGCCACGAGAAGTCTTAATTACTTGGCCGATGTTGAGAAGGCTAATTATCCACTCGGTGCTCGAACAATCAAAAATGATTTTTATGTGGATGACATGTTGACGGGTGCCGATTCTGAAGAAGAAGCTCTTAATATTATCAAGGAAGTGAACACGATTCTTTCAAAGGGCTGTTTCGAATTGCGGAAGTGGTGTGCTAATGATGAAAAACTACTAAAAGGCATTCCGGAAGCTGAAAGAGAGAAAATATTACAACTCAACAATAAGGACATTGTCAAGGCGTTAGGCATCGCATGGACACCTGCTAGCGATGAATTTCACTTTTTATTTCCAGAGGCTAATAAAAATTCGTCAACGCTCACAAAACGCGAAATTTTGTCTAGGATAGCTCGAATTTTCGATCCTTTGGGTTTGGTTAATCCAATCACACTTCGTGCAAAGATTTTTATGCAGAAGCTGTGGATATTAAGGCTCGATTGGGACGAGCCCCTACCCACTGACTTGCAATTTAAGTTTGAAGCTTTTTATAACCAGCTTTGTTGCATTAATCGTATAAAATTCCCTCGTTTCGTTCTAAGTTCGGAAAGTGGCTATACACAGCTTCATGGATTTTCGGATGCATCCAATAGAGCCTACGGGTGCTGTGTTTATGTCAGGACAATTTCATCGAATGGACACATAAACGTTAATTTGTTATGCGCCAAATCACGCGTTGCGCCCATCAAAAGCCTGTCGTTACCAAAGTTGGAGCTCTGTGGGGCATATCTCCTAGCCCAGCTAATGAGTCGCATATCACATAACATCGCAAGTTATATAAAAGAGGTCTATTGTTGGACAGACTCGAAGATTGTTCTCGATTGGCTCGCTTCGCATGCTTCAAGGTGGACTACATTTGTTGCTAACAGGGTGGCAACAATCCAAGAGCTACTTCCTAATGCATCATGGAGACATGTTCCATCCGCTCAGAATCCAGCCGATCTCGTTTCCCGTGGTGTTGCACCACAAGAGCTGGAAGCTTCATCTCTGTGGTTTAACGGTCCTCAAATGTTGCAGGAATTAGAGTCGAATTGGTCCCTAACGAATCTTCTATACAACTCTGATCCTTTAGAGCAAAGGAAGACAGCATCGTGCTTAGTAGCACCCTCATGTGTAACCATTGAGGATCTTGTACGAGAGTGTAAATTTGCAAATTCGTATCGGAAAAACCAAAGGACTTTTGCCTACATGCTTCGTTTCACTCATAACTGTAAGACCGTCAAATCGGATAGAACAACTGGACAACTTACCGTTGATGAATTGGAGGAGGCGCTGCGAACAGTGCTATGGATCATGCAAAGGATTGAATTTGGAGAAGAATATCGTCAACTTGAGGAGGGTGTAGTGAGTCCAAAGAGCTGTATCAAATCGCTTAATCCTTTCCTCGATACTAGCTCGAATAAAAGGCTAATTAGAGTCGGTGGACGACTGCAGAATGCAGACCTTCCCTTCGCCACAAAGCATCCATTCCTCCTTCCCAAGAAGCATCCTTTCGTTCCCGCACTTATTAATTATTTACATCTCACACATTTTCACGCAGGTCCGCAAGCTTTAGTGGCCATAATCAGGCAAAGGTTTTGGCTGGTCAATGCGAGAGACGTCGTACGCAAGGTCCTTCGCAGATGCATCCCCTGTATACGATCTCGACCTATCGTCAAGCACCAAATAATGGGAAACCTACCAGTATATCGAGTGGAGCCTACTCGCCCCTTCATCGTTTCTGGCGTGGACTTCTGTGGCCCTATTTGGATCCATCATAAAATTCGAGGAAAACGCCCGCAGAAGGCCTACATCGCTCTTTTCTCTTCAGCACTAAGGCTGTGCATTTGGAAGTCGTTTCCGACTTATCGCCGGATGCATTTATTGCTGCCTTAAAGCGATTCATCGCTCGAAGGGGTCGCTGTCGCTTCATTTATTGCGACAATGCGACAAATTTTGTTGGAGCTAAGCGTCAACTCGAAGATCTTCACTCCGCATTCAATGAGCAACAGTTTCAGGAATCCATAGTCAACTCCTGTGCTGCAGATGGCATCACTTTCAAAATGATCCCTCCACGAACGCCCCACTTTGGTGGGCTTTGGGAGGCTGGCATAAAGTCTGCGAAAAAACATCTCTACAAAACCATAAATAGCACGTCTCTAACCTTTGAAGAGTTGACAACCGTCACTGCGCAAATTGAGGCGATATTAAATTCACGGCCTCTCACCCCTCTTTCCAGAGTCCCTTCAGATCTGGACGCCTTAACCGCGGGACATTTTCTGGTTGGAGAGCCACTCTCCGCAATCGTGGAGCCAGACGTAACAGCATTAAATATTTCTCGGTTATCAAGGTGGCAACGAATATCAGCTCTAAATCAGCATTTTTGGAATCGGTGGTCCACTGAGTATTTAACACAGCTCCAGCAACGCTTAAAATGGTCATCGAATGCACCTAACATCGCATCCAATTCGCTTGTTCTCGTCAGCGACAGTCAACTTCCGCCCCAAAAATGGTTATTGGGGAGAGTCCTGGAAGCAATCAAGGGTGATGGCAAGGTTCGCGTTGTTACCATCCAAACAAAAAATGGCGTTATCAAGAGAGGTATTCAGAAGGCCATTCCGATTCCTATAGAAGAAACTGATTCCAATTGAAAGCAAGCTTTCAAGGTGGGCGGCATGTTTGGTCGCAACTCAGCTAGAACAACAATTATTAATTCAACAATACTTTCTGTTTATTTTTAATTTGTAAAACAACCTTGGCACTACTAATTTCTATCATCACTATACTGGATGTTGTACTAGAATACCTCTTCTATGAATCTTTTTGTGACTCTGCCTCTTTTCCTGTTTGACCGTGACACAATAAACACGCAATTTTGTATTAAGAGGAATTTTTCGTTTCTGGAACCCTACAGTTTACTCCTACAACTGTCATCTGGCCTTTTACACAAAAATTATAAAATAAAACCACTACTTTTTCATAATGTTCACATCGAAATGATAAAATTAAGTTCTTGTGCCCGCAACAAGAGTTAATTCCACTTTAAATACCGTATCTGTTAACAATTAAACTGATAACCGTCATTAACCCTGAGTTTTTATCTGGGGTAAAACCAGGGTGCACCAGGGTGCCCCAGGTTTCTCAAAAAACACAGAACAGGCATTTGATGTTTAAAAACCAGTGCAGCTAGGGCGTACTGGGGTGCCACAGGATTGCCAACGAACAAACCTATACAGTCCGACCTAGAGTCATAACCTCACTCCCGCTTGCCCACTAGCTGCCCGCTAGTGCATTCGGCAATTCGAATGCACCGGAATTGCGATCAGCCAATCACAAAAAAATCACAAATTGCTCAGCGGAACGTTCTTTTTCAAAATTAAAAATATTAAAAAATGAAAAAAGGACAAAAATGATACAAGAAAGACTCGATAATTTATCGATATTATCACTAGGTTTACGGACGTTTCTTGTATACCTATTTCTACGAACATCCGTCAAATTGACGGGTAAAGGAAACGAGGTATTTTCTTCAAAAAAACCGAGTAATTTAATTTAAAAACAACTTCAGTATAATATATAAGTCAATTAGATTTGTTAATATTCTATAAATAAATACAAACCTTTACATTTTATATATTTATTCAGTGCATTTTTTGCAGATATATTCTATTGTTTGTACACATTTTCCACAAACGTTCTTCTTACACCTAATACATGTATTATTACATCTATTTTTGTTGCAATAGCCGATTTGGCATGACTTGCGTATTTGCGCACTGCTGGTTGATGGAAGATTTATCCTTGATTCAGTGTTTTTGTTTTCGTCAATAAGTTCCCCAGCCAATTGAAAGATGAAGTTTTTTCTAGATATTTTTGAACCGGTGCATTCTTTGTATAATATCCACGAATTTATAAGTGCTAAATCTAAAATATTATAAAAAACCTGAAGAGGCCACCGTAAAGACCCTGCTTTTACACTGTATTTGCGCGCCATTTGTGCGACTATATCTACTCCAAATGTTATAAAATCAAGGTAAGAGCCTTAGAATAATGCTAGTGTAACGTAGGCTTAAGGTTAGGAAGAGGCTCAGTGCACAACCGAGACCTGTCATTTTGGGGGCATTGTGAACTATGACAGTCAGTACTGTCAGGTCCGGGGTGTGGTTCCAGGGTTCGCTGTAGTACAGGAAATGGTGAGGATAATTTTTTGTAATAATTGTAATAGTGAATTAGGAGAGTTTGTGGTGGCTCCAGGTTGAAGGGGGACTGGTGGACCGGGTGATCGGCCCTCCCTGTGTTTCGCATGTTCGTGCATGTTTGGAGTAGCAATGGCGCCGGGGTCCCTGGCTGTTCGTTCGCCTCGGGATACGGGTGGCATGCGTGTCACCACCACCAAGCCGTGTGTGCGCTGGCAGAGTGTGAGTTCACTCGGGGTCAAGGCGTGTGTGCGCTAACGCCTGAGTGTGTGTTCACTCAGGGCAGTGTGACGTGTTGCCATCTCTCGTCCTTCCTTGAAATGTATGCGTGATGCGCGTTATGGGGTGCTAGTGCGTGAGGGAGTAGGCTAAGTTAGGGGTCTCTCCTCACTGAGTATGGTGAATACTGACCCTCTCTTTCTTTTTTTTATAGGAGAGGCAGAGACGGAGGACCGCGGCAGGCCCAGACAGCCATAAATACATGTGGAAGATGAATAAAGATTTTTGAACGTACATTTGTTTCATTAGCTTGTCTGTTTTCCGAAATAGACGTTAAAAACCTCAGAAGTGGCCAGCCGTGCGTCGTCCCTCTCTGTTTCTCGACAAAAGTATGCGGGACATTTCCGCGAACCGACACAAAGAAATAAGCAGTTTCGATCAGTTTGGTTTTGTTGCAAAGCGAGTCGCTTCGGTTTGGGTTTCATAAGTAATTTCGGATTTGTTTTAATAGTTTTGCGAGTAGATTATAATGGTGGTACCCAACAATTGGCTCGTTGAATCAATTCAACCCATTATGGTGCAATCGAGAGAAGACATCACAGTTCCTGAAGAAGATTCGGGTATGTCTGCAAGTGCTTCCACCGATATGTCAGTGAATTCTACTCTGTCCAATATGGCGGACTTGATGAAAATGTTGGCAACAAACGTGCAAGCTATGAGTGCTGTAAATCACCAGAGGAGAGCAGGTTCAGATGCAATTCCTCCCTTTTATCCAGACGATAAATGTACCAACATGCAACGGTGGTTAGCCAAAATTGAGGAGCTGAAAGTAATTTACCACTGGGATGACGTCACGACAACATATTACACAACAAGCCAGCTTAAGGGCTACGCCCTGACGTGGTACAAAAGTCTGCCAAGCATAAAATTTTCTTGGAACGAGTGGAAGGAAAAACTTCTTAAAGCATTCCCGGTAGAACGCGATTACGCAAAACTACTCGAAGAAATGATTAAAAGAAGAAAACAGGAAAGCGAACCTATCCTTGAATATTATTATGACAAATTATCCATGCTAAACGCATGTGAAATTTATGGAAGAAAGGCCGTGTCGTGTATAATGTCAGGAATTCCGGATTCAAGTATTCAGGCTTCAGCGAAAGTAGGCGATTATGAGGACACCGATAAATTATTACGATTTCTGAAGACTTTGAGTGATGATCAACGTGGTGAGCAAACAGGAAAATACTTCAAAAGACCCCGATATAAATTCAGCCAACGTCAACAAAAACTTCCCAGTGCATCATTGATGAAAACAGGACATTTTATTAACACACGAAAATGCTACAATTGTGGAGACCGTGGACATCTGTCATTTTCCTGCCCTAAAAGAAACAGCATCTCTAATTCCAGCGAGCGAAGCAGATCCTCCAGTGGAAACGTCAGGCAGGTTATGTTAACCAAAGGAAGTAAAAACACAAGTAAGAAATACTTTATGAACATAAAATTAAATGACGCTGTAGTCCCAGCTTTTATTGATTTGGGGTCTAATTGTAATATTATCACTGATAATACCCTAGATAAAATAAAAAGTAAATTAGATGTAGGACACAAAATAATAAAGGGCTATGGAGGGGGAACGTTGTTAACATTAGGAGTAATAAGAAATGTTCGAGTCCAAATCGATCAGGCTTCAGCTCTCTGCGATTTTGACGTAGTAAGAAGTGACCAACAAGATATTCCTATTATAATTGGGCAACCATTCACAGAAAAACAACACATACGAATATACAAAGATGATAAGTTACTACGCGTTTATGAGCAATTTGATTCAATCTTACCTCAAACTGTAATCGATCTACCACCAGTTTCAATACCAATATGGGTA
The DNA here is from genome assembly GCA_949715965.1 of Dysmachus trigonus. Classification (NCBI taxonomy): domain Eukaryota; kingdom Metazoa; phylum Arthropoda; class Insecta; order Diptera; family Asilidae; genus Dysmachus; species Dysmachus trigonus. The sequence goes on from OX454321.1 coordinate 49,070,476, forward strand.
AGTGAGGCAGTGGTCATTCCCGCAAAACACACCGCCAATATTGTTTGTAGAACTGAATACCAGGGTGATATCTACATTGATTCTAGTATACGATTAAAAGAAAATTCAGAATACTGCATTCCAAGATGCGTAATTAAAAACGGTGATGATCAAGAATGTATTCTACCTGTAATTAATACCTCAAATAGGGATCTTGTTATTAAACCTAAATATCCTGTAGCTAGAGGACAATTGTGTAAGGCAGAAAACAATGATCCTGTAATTGTCCTAAAGATTGATTCGCTAGACGAATTACCCCCTTTTGAATCAAAAATATTCAATATCGGTTCAACATTGACAGTAAAAGAGAAAGAACGGCTTGTTTCCCTATTAAACAAAAATCGTCATTGTTTTTCAACCACTATGGAGGATATTGGATGTACTTCAACCACTGAACTTGAAATTGAACTCCTTGATGAAAAACCAATTACCTACCGACCCTATCGGATGAGTATGGACCAAAAACATAAGGTCAAATCCATCGTTGATAATCTTCTTCAAAATAAAATTATTAGGGAGTCCGTTTCTCCATTCGCATCACCAGTACTACTCGTTAAGAAAAAGAATGGTGAAGAGCGACTGTGTATAGACTACCGAAAGTTAAACTCTAAAATCAAACAAGATCGGTTTCCTCTTCCTAGAATGGATGATCAACTAGATCAATTACAAGGCTACAAATACTTCACAACTCTAGATATGGCATCAGGCTATTACCAGATTCCTGTCAAGGAAGAGTCGAGAGCCAAAACTTCGTTTATAACCCCCGATGGTCAGTACGAATTTAATCGTATGCCATTCGGTATTAGTACAGCACCCGGAGTTTTCCAAAGAATGATCAACAAAATACTTGATCCACTTAGAAATACTATCGCTATGGCATATTTAGATGACATTTTGATCCCTTCAGTTGATTTCAACGAAGGACTGCACCGTCTTCAACAAGTTCTTACAATTATAAGCAACGCCAATTTAACGCTCAATCCCAGTAAATGCAATTTCTTTAAAACCAAAATCTCTTATTTGGGTTTTGAAATATCAAAGAATGGAATACAACCTGGAACGTCAAAAATTAAGAGTGTGTCGCAATTCCCAGTTCCGAAGAATGTGCACAATATTCGTCAATTTACTGGATTAACTGGATTTTTTCGGCATTTCATAAAGGACTATGCCACGCTGGTCAAACCTCTTACAAAACTAACTAAGAAAGGTTCGAAGTGGTGTTGGGATGCGGAACAGATACAAGCCTTCGAACTCCTAAAACAATTACTAATAAAGAAACCGGTACTAGCAATTTACAATCCTAATGCACCAACTGAAGTACATACAGACGCAAGCCAGATTGGTTTGGCTGGAATTCTTCTTCAGCAACAAGATGAGGGAAAGTTGAAACCAGTTGCCTATTACAGTCGACAAACTACTGATGCCGAACAGAAATACCACTCATATGAATTGGAGTGCCTGGCTGTAGTGGAGTCCCTCAGGAAATTTAGAACATATCTTTTAGATTTGGATTTTGATGTCGTCACAGATTGTAGCGCGATAAAAGCGGCGGCGAGTAAGCGAGATTTAGTACCACGAATTGCACGTTGGTGGCTTTCGTTGCAGGAGTTTCGTTTCACCGTTAAGCATCGACCAGGAGGAAAAATGCGACATGTAGATGCAATTAGTAGAAATCCTGTCAGTAATTTCCCACCTGAAGAAGCCGAATATGCAGTACTACGAATTGAGCAGGCAGACTGGGTGCTCGCTGGACAACTTAGTGATGAAAAGATTAAATTGATCCACAAAATACTACAGGAAAAACCAACTACGGATTTCGAACACTCCATCCATAAGGAGTATTGTCTGGAGCAGCAGCGAGTTTATAGGAAAACAAGCACAGGTAAACAATGGGTTGTTCCAAATGCGATGCGAAGACAAGTTGTGCAGGCTTGCCATGATGATTTTGGACATTTCGGCGTGGAAAAAACATTAAATAAATTAAGCGAGACTTATTGGTTCCCAAAAATGCGCGAGTACGTCGGTCGTTATATAAGTACATGCATCCCGTGCATGTTCCATAAAAAGCCAAGAGGTAGACAAGAGGGTTCACTTCACCCAATTGAAAAAGTAAGTGTCCCTTTCCACACAATCCACATGGACCATCTAGGACCATTTAAAAAGAGTTCAAGTGGCAAACAATATATCATTGTAGCCGTCGAATCCTTCACAAAATTTACAATAATAAGGGCTGTAAAGGATACTAAAACAATGCCTGTGATTAAATTCTTCGACGACATAATTGAGTATTTCGGAGTTCCGAATCGTATAATTACGGATCAAGGCACATGTTACACATCTCATATTTTCCGAAACTATTGCAATGATAAAGGAGTTAAACATATTATGAATGCAGTAGCTACTCCGAGAGCCAACGGACAAGTTGAAAGATATAATTCGACAATTTTATCCGCATTGGCGACGTCAACGGAAAATGATCAACATTGGGACAAAAAGGTTCAACAGGTACAGTTTTCTATTAACAATACCATTCATAGCGTCACCAAGAAGACGCCCAGCGAACTTCTTTTCGGGTATAGGCCGAGAGCACCCGCTGATGCTCAACTGACAATGGAAGTCCAAGTGAGTCAGCCCTGTCTTGAAGATGTATTACGAACTAGAAAGGAAGTTGCAACTAGAATAGAAAAAAACCAGGAGGCATCAAAGTTACGATATGACAAGCGAAGAATTCCTGCAAAACAATACAAGGTTGGAGATCTTGTTGTTGTCAAGAAGGCCATAGTTTCTGATGGTCAAAGTAGAAAACTAGCACCACCGTACAAAGGACCATACCAAGTTAAGAAGACTCTACCAAATGACCGGTATGTTATAACAGAATTAACAGGAGCTTTACGAAGTAAAAGAAGGGCCTTAGAGAGCGTGGAGGCTGCTGACCATCTGAAGCGATTTGTTATGCCAGGAACCACGGACACCGATTCAGAAAACGAGGGACCTGAAAGAGTTGATTCTGATTATGAAATCGAGGACGATTTAAGCGTCAGGACGGCCGAGTTGTTATAAAATCAAGGTAAGAGCCTTAGAATAATGCTAGTGTAACGTAGGCTTAAGGTTAGGAAGAGGCTCAGTGCACAACCGAGACCTGTCATTTTGGGGGCATTGTGAACTATGACAGTCAGTACTGTCAGTTCCGTGGTGTGGTTCCAGGGTTCGCTGTAGTACAGGAAATGGTGAGGATAATTTTTTGTAATAATTGTAATAGTGAATTAGGAGAGTTTGTGGTGGCTCCAGGTTGAAGGGGGACTGGTGGACCGGGTGATCGGCCCTCCCTGTGTTTCGCATGTTCGTGCATGTTTGGGGTAGCAATGGCGCCGGGGTCCCTGGCTGTTCGTTCGCCTCGGGATACGGGTGGCATGCGTGTCACCACCACCAAGCCGTGTGTGCGCTGGCAGAGTGTGAGTTCACTCGGGGTCAAGGCGTGTGTGCGCTAACGCCTGAGTGTGTGTTCACTCAGGGCAGTGTGACGTGTTGCCATCTCTCGTCCTTCCTTGAAATGTATGCGTGATGCGCGTTATGGGGTGCTAGTGCGTGAGGGAGTAGGCTAAGTTAGGGGTCTCTCCTCACTGAGTATGGTGAATACTCACCCTCTCTTTCTTTTTTTTATAGGAGAGGCAGAGACGGAGGACCGCGGCAGGCCCAGACAGCCATAAATACATGTGGAAGATGAATAAAGATTTTTGAACGTACATTTGTTTCATTAGCTTGTCTGTTTTCCGAAATAGACGTTAAAACAAACTTGGTCTTGTTGTAAAATTCAATTGTTTCCGGGACACGTTGGTAATTGTCATTAAGTTTTGCAAATCTATGTTTTGTACTTAGTAGCAATACTTTTACTTTTGGCTTACTTTGGTAAATAGTGAGTATGCAATTGTTTGATTTATAATGCAGTGAGGAAAGCAGGGGCATTTTATCCTTTCGGTCTTTTGCTGGTTTCGGTAACTCTTTTTTGTTTGCTCGGATGGTCCCAACTAAAGATGTATTTTCTGTAAATAATTTATTTGCAAGTGGTATACTGGTGAAGAAATTATCTGTAGTTATGTTTCTTCCTTTGCGTTGTTGTTTTAACATCGGTTGCCAACCAAAATTTTATACCAAATTTTTGAGGCTTATTTGGCATATATTGCGTAAAACGGCAGCGAGCTTTCGTAGGAAACAACTGTTCGTCAATTGAAATATTTTCATAAGGCTTATAGCAGGCTTGACTATTGTCGATAAATTTATTCCATGTGTCGGATATTAGGGCAAACTTATCAGTACGTAAGCGCTGAGATCGTTGTGTCTTATTGTCAAAACGTATTGTGGCATGAAATTGTTGTATGAAAAGAATTGAAATTAATTTTATTGATAAAGGAATAAAAGAATTATTTATATTTTATTTCGTAATTTATTTATATTTATTATATGTTGTTTCCACCAGTTACATAGAATGACCCTCTCGAATAAAAAAAAAAATTAAAATTTTATTAAAAGCTCTTCATTTCCGAAGCCTACTTTTTAAATTTTTTTTTTTTTTAAATATCAAGTTTTTCTACTTTTCTACAACTTCACCGCCTACTTGCCACAATACTCCCCCACCAGTAAACGTTAGTGCGCGATACTAAAAATATACCAAAGAAAGTTATGTAAATTCGAAGTACATATAAGTTTCTCTTGGTAGCCATAGTATCATAAAACGTTTTTTTTAGGAGTGGGGTGTAGTACTAGTGAATTAATTATTTAAAAATGAATGAATGGTTACAATTGTGGTTGTTGTTGCTGTTGAATTGTTGTTGGGATAGTTGTTGGGATAGTTGTTTGATGACTGCTTCTGTGCCACATTAAATTATGGTAATAGTTAAAACACTTGTCTGATATTAATCTACGCTGATTCTATTGTATGTTGGGTGGAAATTGTTACAGCATTTGTAGATGAAATTGTATTTGAACTTAAAGATTAAGGGTCATGACAAACTGTTGTTGAAAAGTTTCTTAAAATGGGAGTTGGAAATTGTTACAGCATTTGTAGATGAAATTGTACTTGAACTTGAAGATTAAGGGTCATGACAAACCGTTGTTGAAAAATTTCTTAAAATGGGAAGATCTGAACTTGATGACGGAATCATATGAAAATCGGCTGCGGTTGAAGCTTGAAAACTTTTAGATTACGATGAGTTCTTAGTTATTGTTGTTCCTGGTCGTGTGGACGTCGGCCTTGGAGAAATAAAACGCCCATTTTTTAGTATAAATCTTCCTCCCTCCGTCCAAATGTATTGTGGATGGGCCTGGATTTTTAGCCAATCCTGAATGGCTTGTGATTTAGTTATTTTTTTTCTTAGCTTTTCCATCGTCGGGGTCACCAATTGTAGCAAGAAATTGTTGTATGAAAAGAATTGAAATTAATTAATTTATAAAAGAATAAAAGAATTATTTATATTTTATTTCGTAATAGATTTATTTATATTTTTTTATGTGTTGATTCCACCAGTTACATAGAATGACTCTCTCGAATAAAAAAAAAAATTAAAATATTATTAAAAGCTCTTCATTTCCGAAGCCTACTTTTTAAATTTTTTTTTTTTTAAATATCAAGTTTTTCTACTTTTCTACAACTTCACCGCCTACTTGCCACAGTATGAATCTAAGAATCTCCATGAATTTATCTCTGGGCATTGCTTGTGAAAAGAAAGTTGGGCCCCATTTCTTGGACCATAAATAGGAAGCTTTCAATGATCTTGCTTCGTATGCTCCCCGTGCGCACAAAATTGCAATGAAGGCATACAATTCTGCAATGGAAATTGTCCAATTCCTTTTCAAGACTCGCTGTGCTTCCGTTTCTGTACAAGTTGTTATATGTTGGATCATGCTTTTATCGATTATCAATTGAAATGCACTATTTACGTGATCTAACATAATATTTTTTTTTGCATAACCAGTAGGTCCAGCGACGTCTCTGAATATGATGTGGGCCGGTCGTCTGCCACTTGATCCGCCTATTTGCAATTTTTTTCCAGATGGTACCGTCAACCGCAACTTCTGTGTCACTTGCATGTTGGGATGTTTCGGGTATGTTCGTCTCCGTCTCGGATTCAGAATCAGAAAGAATACGCATTCTCTTCCTGCGAAGACCTACATTTGGCAAATTTTCTTCTTCACTATCTGAAGATTCCTCAATCTCTGGACTGGGAATATAAACTTCCTCTTCACTTTCAATTTCGTTCTCTTCGGTGCTTGTACCAGAACAATCTTCACTTATGCTGACTATTTTTTCTAGCACCTTATGATATCTTCTTGAATTATTCATGATGGCTAAAGAAGGGTGATTCGTCAGAACAAACTAAATCTAATAGGGGTAACGGTTAATTCGTGCGATGGCGTAACTTGTTTTATATTCCAGTGATTCACCTTTCCAAATATGTGTTGGAAAGCTACTGTCATATAGTTTCAGAATCAGTATGTGTCATTTAGCTGAAGCGTAAACAACAATACTTTTTTTTACTCTGAAAATGTCGAATTTTGTGCCGAATAAAGTGTTTTTGCGGGGAGTACTTTCTCATTACTTCAATATGAAGAAAAAGGCTGCCGAAAGTCATCGTATTTTGGTGGAAGTGTATGGTGTGCATGCTCTAGCTGAGCGTACGTGCCAGAAGTGGTTTGCACGGTTTAAAAGTGGCAATTTTGACTTGGAGGACGATGAACGGCCCGGACAGCCAAAAAAGTTTGAAGACCACGAATTGGAGACACTGCTCGACCAAGATCCATCCCAAACGCAAGAAGAACTTGCAAAATCACTTGGCGTCGCTCAACAAACCATTTCCGATCGTCTAAAAGCAATGGGAATGATCCGGAAGGTAGGCCATTGGGTGCCGTATGAATTGAAGCCAAGAGACGTCGAACGCCGATTTTTCGCGTGTGAACAACTGCTTCAACGGCACAAAAGAAAAAGTTTTTTGCATCGAATTGTCACTGGCGATGAAAAGTGGGTCCATTACGATAATCCAAAACGTCGGGCAACGTATGGATACCCCGGCCATGCATCATCATCGACGGCCGTTCAGAATATTCATGGCCTGAAGGTTATGCTGTGTATTTGGTGGGACCAGCTGGGTGTGATCTATTATGAGCTGTTGCAACCGAATGAAACGATCACAGGGGAAGTCTACCGACGACAATTGATGCGTTTAAGCCGAGCACTGCGCGAAAAACGGCCGGAATATGACCAAAGGCACAGCAAGGTAATTTTGCAACAGGACAATACAATGCTCGGCCATATGTTGCACAGGTCGTCAAAACCTACCTTGAAACGCTCAAATGGGATGTCCTACCCTACCCGCCGTATAGTCCAGACCTTGCGCCATCCGATTACTATCTCTTCCGATCAATGCAACATGGCCTGGCTGACCAGCACTTCTCCAATTATGAAGAAGTCAAAAATTGGATCGATTCGTGGATAGCGGAGAAGCCGGCCGAATTTTTCAGAAAGGGTATTCGTGAATTGCCAGAAAAATGGGAAAAGGTTATAGCTAGCGATGGACAATACTTTGAATATTAAATTTGTAACCATTTTTTCACAATAAAGCTTCAATTCAAAAAAACCCGCACGAATTAACCGGTACCCCTTTTATAAAAATATTACTAATACTCACAAAAAACTAATATTTCTTTTTAAACATCTCAATAACATTTGTAACTTTCAAAAACGCAACAACTGTAACTTTTCTAAAAAGGCTTTCACTTCGATTGCAACTCAGCGACTGCGACAATGCAATTTAGTGCAATCCCGGATGTATGGCATAGTTACATATGTGAGAGTAGTCCCAACAATATAACGCTCCAAACAATACTTATCATAAGTGCGAAGGAAGCATTTTTATGACCGAGGTCGTTAGCAGGTCTTCATATTTTCATATTTGTACCTGAACCTTTTTGTGAGCGATCATGATGATCATGCAGGCAGGAATAAAAAAGAGACCGAGTTTGGGGATTTCCCTAAAAATCACAAATTTCCATGCAGGGAAAACCCCGAAATTATCAGGAATTTCTTTTACTTACACTTGTATTGATATTGGGTTCGGCGCCATCGAAAGATATCTTCGTTGGCTTATGATTTTATTTTAGAAATGGTAAAAAATTTAAGAGTAGTCATTCAATATCTACTTCTAAATTTATTACCAGAGATATAATTTCATGAAAAAATCCCATTTATTATGAATAAGTATGAAATTAGCTTACCCGTCAATTTGACGGATATCCGGAGAAATAGGTATACATCATTCAGAATTTCGAAATTACAAAGCTGAAAAAAAACAGCTTTGAGTATATATGCATTTCATTCCATACATAAAAGTCAGCATAAATTAAAAAAAAAAAATTGTAATATTTTTTTGTAATTTTGCACATAAAGTCAGAAATCCGTCAAATTGACGGGTCCCGTAAACCTAGTGTTATACATAGAGTACGATATGTTAAAAACGTTAGACGTTAATACTATCTTGCGTGAATTCAATGCCCGAGAAAGCTGCAAGGCGCATTTCAATAAATAAATAAATTATATGCTTTGGTTTTTATTGTTGTCGCACCTACTCCACTTCTAAGGTACGTTACATCTCATCATCTTATTTTACAAAAAACTGATGTTTTTAGGCGGCAAATGTTGTCGCAGATTTTCTAGAAATGCACCCAGCCTCAGGTTGCGACAACATTTGCAGTCTACCCGGGTAGACTGCAAATGTTGTTGCAGGTTTTCTAGAAATGCACCCAGCCTCAGGCTGCGACAACATTTGCAGTCTACCCGGGTAGACTGCAAATGTTGTTGCAGATTTTCTAGAAATGCACCCAGCCTCAGGCTGCGACAACATTTGCAGTCTACCCGGGTAGACTGCAAATGTTGTCGCAGATTTTCTAGAAATGTACCCAGCCTCAGGCTTTCAGCCTCAGGTTTTCTAGAAATGCACCCAGCTTCAGGCTGCGACAATATCTGCAGTCTACCCGGGTAGACTGCAACGACAATATTTGCAGTCTACCCGGGTAGACTGCAAATGTTGTCGCAGGTTTTCTAGAAATGCACCCAGCCTCAGGCTGCGACGACATTTGCAGTCTACCCGGGTAGACTGCAAATGTTGTCGCAGGTTTTCTAGACATGCACCCAGCCTCAGGCTGCGACAACATTTGCAGGCTACCCGGGTAGACTGCAAATGTTGTCGCCGATTTTCTAGAAATGCACCCAGCCTCAGGCTGCGACAACATTTGCAGTCTACCCGGGTAGACTGCAAATGTTGTCGCAGATTTTCTAGAAATGCACCCAGCCTCAGGCTGCTCCCTCTTGTGTTCAGCCGGTCTTGTGCGAGTCATCGCATCTTTTGTGTTCCGACAGTTGATTCACTTGCTGCTGTTTTCTACAAGCGGACTTTGCGCAGAGCATTCTGTTTTATGCTGTATCCGAAAGGAATCCAGCTTAAAATTGTTCATACTGCCATTTCTCTGTTCTAGCTGCAATCTCTCCCCATTGTTAGAGTCTCTTTGCTTAAACTACATTAAAAAGATGGATACAATAATCTGAAGGGTTTAGTAGTAACTGGCTATTGGTCGTGCTGTTATAATTTCTAAAAACTAATAAACTTGCTTTCAGGGTTCTAACAAAGCATATATTTTTTTTGAAAATTTTGTTTTGCAGTTTCGACACTTTACTTTACCGACTTTATAAATGACAAAGCCTGAAAAATGTCTCCTAGAAGCCAAATCTATGGACTGATTAATTGTTTCAATTTCCGCATCTTCGGGATCTAAAATTTCTATAGGTACGTCGTCATTTACAGGAAAACTTTACGGAAGTTGATGTCTCATTGTGACTTTGGGTTGACAGTGAAACGAAGTCTAATGATGTGTAAGAATTACACAATTTCGATATTTGCAACGCCTTATGCCAATCAACACCTAAAAATTTCATCTTTATCATCCTGACAATTAGGCCGTGTTGAAGGACCTATGATGCGTACAGACGTTATTTTACCCATAATAAAATTTTATTCATAAACCGATGGATCCAAATGATTTCCGCACATTGACAGTATTACAGCAAATCGATTTTCAATTGTATCTTCATTTAACCGATTAACCTGCCCGTTTTTCTTATGGGAGAAAAAATGTTTTGAGCACACGAAAAATTTGCCATGCAGTGTAGTTTGTGATGTCGTCTGGCGTGTTATGAAAAAAAAAATGTCCAATCCCCAAATAACTGTCTAAACAGAGGCGTATGATCGAATAAATAAAAATTTTCAAATAATTTTGATCAAATTACTATTTTGGGAGTTTCTGGGGTCGTTGGACAAGAATCTGATATCAGTTTTCAAATTCAAGACGGGCGGATCCAAGATGGCAGACAGTATTTGTTTTTGACCAATTTTTACAAAATTCTGTATATGGGGGTTTTGGAGTGGCTGATAACGATTTCGAAGCCAGATTTCAAATTTAAGATGGCCGATTAGAAGATGGCGGACGTTTTTTTTTTTTATTATCGTTGGATTTATAAATTCGGTACTAAGGAGTTTTTGGGATTGCTAAACACTAATCTGAGGTCAGATTTCAAATTCAAAATGACGCATCCAGTATTTCAAGATGGTGGATCCAATATTGCGAATGGGGACTGCAAAAACTACTTGGTTCACTGAAGTTTGGTACATGGGGTTTTTCGGATTGCTGAACCCGAAATCGAGATCAGATTTTATAAATCTGCAAGTTTGCAAGTTTGCCTATTAGCTCTTGAGTTAGTTGCAGTAGTTGTGCAGCTGTGAATAATTCATTTTTATTCTCTCGATTTGGCTGATGAGAATCTCCCACTAATACATCTTTATAGCTAGTGCGGTTGCCATAGCTTCTTGCTGGGTTTATTCAAAACCCCCGGGAAACTATATAACAAGCCATGAAGTAGACCTGCTCACTACCACACCTATAGGGTCATGTAGTCCGATGATTGCACCGAAATAACATTGCTTCTTATGGCGGTAGAGCCCATTCATTCCCCTCGAGAGGGCGAATCTGCTAAACTATCGCTTTTACGAAAAAGTGATGTTCTACTGACTGTAACTGAGGAGGAATACCGTTCTTATGGTACCATTGTATCATTATAGGGTAAGTACAAAATATTAAAGATATTTGAGCTCAAAAGTTACTCTTACTGTCAATCGATCAAATTACTACGGAAAGTCGTGCTGTCAAGTCGACCTGCCGCTGCTGTTTTGTTCGAGGAAATGGTTAGAGTTGTGTTTAAGTGCAAACAATTCTAGTATTTTGTTGTTGTCACTATAAAGTTTTTTAGATCACTAGAAAGGTATTCCTCTATAGTTATAGTTATTAGAATATCATTTTCGCGTAAAAGTTATTGTTTAGCAGTTCAGGCGAGTGGAGCGGCATACTTCGGATCATTTATTGCACATTCATCAATGATCTGATTACTACAATTTTTAATTAAATAAGGAATAGATAGATCAACCGCAACGAAGCTGATTTTTTATCCAATCTCTCGTACAATTAAAGTCAATATGGACGTACCTACAGTTAAAAGCGCGCGACATTGACGTAATAGGCACAGATTTGCCATAATTCGTACGGTGGAAGCAATAAGAAGCAATGTTATTTCGCGGGGATTCTCGTACTACATCACTACATATGCATTTTCTACTTCACGGCTTGTGTTTATACAAATGATTCCCGGGGGTTTTGGCAATTTTTTGTGTTTCACTTAATGGGTTTCCAAAAATCATAAAACATTGAGTTTTCACAATTTTTAAAAGTTTATTTAAAAAATGGAACTCTGAACAAATTTCTGTTACTAAGAGTTGTGTACACGACGACCGATGGGAGACAAGTGTTTTCCAAAAATTTACTTTGAGTTAACTCCGCGACAAGCGAGACGACCAAATCACACGGCAGAAAATCTTTTACGCGACGAAATATTCTGACGCTATCAAAAAGTACTAACTTAGGCGATAAGAATTCTTGAAATGAAAAATTAAATAGAATTTCTTGGCCTAATAATCTCATAATAGTATAGATAGCTTTTTTAGGTTCAAAAAAGATGTTAATTCTCAGTTCTATAGATTTTTTAGTAGTTAATGAGCCATTGGAGTGTAAAAAGTTTTTATTTAGACCCCTTTAAGAATAAAAAGTATTAATATAGGTCTATTTAAGTATGTTTAGTATCTAAACCATAGGTAAAGTTCAACTCGGGATATATATGAATTTGGAGACCTATTATTCAACAACAACCGACAAAAAATATGTTTTTTTCCTTCTTCTTTTTATATTCTTGATTTTACAAACAAATATTTTCGTTTCGAAGCTGTCGTTAAAATTATTTCTCCAGTTGACATCCTTTTCCACTGATATCATGTTTGGCACTGCCTTAACAATTTAAACGACTTTCGCTTTATATGCGGTTGTTTGACGTCACTTACATACATATAATGCTAATATGCCTAGTTTTTTTTTTTCTTAAAATTGATTATCACTCATGGAAATTTTGTGCTATTTATAGAAAATTTCAAATCTTTGTTATGGGTTAAGCATGAATAGTAATGGCATGATAATGACCACGATAGCAACAGCCAAACCAGCTTAGCCATGACTTACAAGAAGGTTTCGTTGCAGTTGATACTGTCGCTGGGGTAGACTGCAAATGTTGTCGCAGCCTGAGGCTGGGTGCATTTCTAGAAAACCTGAGGCTGAAAGCCTGAGGCTGGGTACATTTCTAGAAAATCTGCGACAACATTTGCAGTCTACTCCGGTAGACTGCAAATGTTGTCGCAGCCTGAGGCTGGGTGCATTTCTAGAAAACCTGCGACAACATTTGCAGTCTACCCGGGAAGACTGCAAATGTTGTCGCAGCCTGAGGCTGGGTGCATTTCTAGAAAATCTGAGACAACATTTGCAGTCTACTCGGGTAGACTGCAAATGTTGTCGCAGCCTGAGGCTGGGTGCATTTCTAGAAAATCGGCGACAACATTTGCAGTCTACCCGGGTAGCCTGCAAATGTTGTCGCAGCCTGAGGCTGGTAGCATGTCTAGAAAACCTGCGACAACATTTGCAGTCAACTTTTACCGGAGACTTAAGATTTGCTATCTCCAGAGACTTTTCCCTGGAGAGGCCACTCGCCAGAGCCTTCTTAAGGTACTAGTTCCCTGTAGAATAGCAAAAAATCGACTTTTAAACTTTATTTTTTTTCTCAGCTCCTTTATTATAAATTTAACTGGATCTTTTTTTATTTGAATATATAAGTCTTGAGGTTAACAAAAAAAATAGTTTTTTCTTTTTTTAGTACTTTAGTATATATATAGGGGGCTCTCAAAAAGGAGCAGTGCAAAAAAAGAGGGTTCCATGGCGGACACTCAATCTCAGAAACGACAAGTCCGAAACAAACAAAAAAAAAAAGCATATTAAAAAGGAAGATATTTTATGAGGCAATTCACCACAATTAGTAAAAACATTGGTAAAAAAAAAAAAATGGCGGATATTTGAAAAACTAAATTGAAAAAATCGCAGTTTTTTTCGCTTTGTTCGTTTTGGAAATATGTTTCTTATCAACTTTTTCGGAATTTTCTAGTGAATTGCCCTAGAATAGACCTTAACAAATAAAACGCTATACAGTTTATTCAAATCGGTTCAGCCAATCAGGAGATTGACTGTCCGCCGTTTCGAAAAATGTAGTTTCGAGAAAAACGCGTTTAAAGTTTTTTTACGATATATTTATGTGTGTATAATCAAAAATGCGCGCGCACTAAAACTGCTGTAGCTCCTCGATTTTTTCGAATTTCTTTATAAAAATTTAGCAGATGATTTCTGAAGGTATAAGGAACCATAAAATGTAAAAATAAAAAATTCCATTTGGGGGAAAATTTTGAGGGAACTAGTACCTTAAATCTCTTCCTCTCCGCATTGGTGAGCCTGACAAAACCGGAACCAGCATCAAGCTTCATCCGACTCACCTCTGCGCCAACAGCCGTGAGTCCGGACTGTTCCGAACACAGGCTTACACAATCCGGCACCTCGTGGCAGTCGGAGTCTGTATCCGAGGACATTTCCTCAGACACAGCACTACGTCTTTCGCCCCTTGGCACCGACAGTGCTGGCAATGTTGGGGCACAGCTGCTCTCCAACTTTTCAGAAGAAGGTTCTTCTGTAGAGTGCCGAATGGCTCCACTACAGGAGGTGGATTCTTATAGCCCAAAGGCTACATCCTTAAGGGCGCCACTAAGGATGAAGCAGTAGTAGGGGGAAGCGGCAGAAAACCAGATGGAAAGGGACCAGTGTCTGTGGACCTACCCTCTTCCGGGGTTGCTGCAACCGGCGCTAGAGGTGGTGTCTTGCCAGCTAGGGGGTCAGAGGATGTTGTCTCCACTGCTAAACCCTCAACTAGTCAAGCCATTGGGCAGGCTAAAGCTGCGACTATTAAGTCGGCCCCTAGGATGACGACCACTGGGTCGTCTCAAGGCAATGTCGCCCCAGCTGGAGGGTCAGTGGATATTGGTTCCACTGCTGGACCCTCAACTAGTCGAGTCACAGGACAGGCTACAGCTGCGACTGCCAAGTCGGCCCCCATGAAGAAGACGATGACCACTGGGCCGTCTTCGGCCAATGCTAAGAAAAAACTGCAAAGGCCAAAGGTGGAAAAACTTCGTAAACCCCTTCAGAGTGGCAGTACCAAGGGACCTCGACGAGCTAAGACGGCTGCGCTCGTCAAGAAGTCTCTCTCCAAAGAGGAGCAATGAGCACCAGGCGAACCTGCACCATGCCAAAGGGGCATCGGCCACGCTGTGCAGAACCTTCGCCGAGAAACAAATAACCCTTGCGATCATCCAGGAGCCCTGGGTTATTAGTGGCCAAGTCCGAAGACTCAACATCGACTCATGTAAGTTGATCTACGACCGCGGGGTAGAAGTACCACGTGCGGCACTTCTGATAGACAAAAGTGTCAATCATCTCCCCATTTCTAATTGTAGCGGCGCTGGTGGAGATCCCCACGCTGGGTGGAGTACAGGAAGTTGTCCTGGCATCTGCCTACTTCCCAGGAGATAGGACAGATATTCCACCAGAAGAAGTCCAGGAACTCGTCGAGTACTGTCGACGATCTAACCGACAGTTCCTCATCGGTTGCGACGCAAACGCGCACCACACGGTGTGGGGTAGCAGCGACGTAAATGAAAGGGGTGAGTACCTTGTGAACTATCTATCTAGTAAGAATATAGATATAGTTAATAGAGGGTGCAAACCAACTTTTATCACTGCGGTCAGAGAAGAGGTGTTAGACCTCACTCTTGCCAGCAGGATCCTGTCCGAGTTCATAGTGAACTGGCGAATATCAGATGAAGCGTCACTGTCGGATCATCAGCACATTAGATTCGACATTCCAGGGCGCTCTGAACTCACTTCAAAATCCTTTAATCCAAGAAAAACAGATTGGAGTGCCTACAGAGCCATGGTGAGCTCAAAGGCAGACATGCTGGTGACCACTATCAGCTCAACCAGTGAACTGGAAGTGGCTGCAAACCAGCCTAATGAAGTAATAATATCCTCCTACCATGATAGCAATGTTGCAGTTCCAGCCAAAGTGGTACGCAAGGTGCCCTGGTGGAACGAACAGCTTTCGGACATGCGTAGGCATGTGAGGAGGTTATTCAATAAGGCCAAACGCACTAAGCAATGGGACGAATACAGATCTGCTCTCACTGACTACAATAAAGAATTGAGACGCTCGAAACGCGAATCCTGGAGAAGGCACTGTGAAGGTATAGAATCATTACCGGAAGCAGTCCGTCTTCAAAAGGTACTAGCTAAGGACGTCTCCAATGGAGTTGGACTCTTGAAGAGACAGGATGGCACCTTCACTGACAAGGAAACGTTCTCAGGTGTGTCTCACCGATTTTGATGAAATTGAAATATGTTGTAGAGCATCGGACAAAATCGTCAGCGACTCCAAAAACCCCTAAATACTGGTTTTCACGAAAAAAAATGATGTCTGAAAGTATTGGCTGGCACCGATTCCAAAAAGTAACTGATTAGATATTGTAAATATTTAAGTACGAGTATCAATAGTTTTGTATATTTTCCTTGAATGCTCTTTTCTTTAAAGTAATAAAAAATATTATTTTTAACTTTTTAGTTTAAATTTGTACATACAGGCAAAGTTTTCAAGTCGTTTTTTATTTTTTTGTAAATTTTGTTTTATTTTTCAATTTTTAGCTGACGGAAAGTGGTTGAAATTCAATAAAAGGGATTCATCCCCTAAGTTTCCACGTTTAGAAGAGGGATATTTTCATCAAATTTAAACGGGACCACCCTCGAGAAATATTCTATTTAATAAAAAAATAATTATTAAAATCGGATCACAATCGGCGAAGATATCGCATAACATACACAAAAAAAGAAAAAGAAGAACAAACTAAAGTCGAGTTGAGAACCTCCTCCTTTTTTTGCAGTCGGTTAAAAATAAAGAATGCCCAACTATTTGATCTAAGGCCTTCTTTTTTAACACCCGAGTAACATTTACGATTTTTCCGTTCGAAGTCAACGCAAAGTGGACATTAGTTGTGAGTGGTGCTAATATTTTATTTTAACGATGTAAAACGAGACCTCTACGAAGAAACATAAACCATCTGGTTATGAATACAGAAAAAGAAAAGCATCAGAACCAACTATTAAAAATGAAGTTAGATCTGAATCGCCTAAACCAATTTCGGATGGAAATAAGTTGAACATAGATGAGGACGAGCCCAGCAATCAAGATGCGGTAGATGACGGAACTTGTGAAAGTATAGAAGAATTATCTAAACGTTTTTCGGATTATGCTTTATGGCCAGTTCATCGTACCAAAAAAATCGTACTTTTTTTTTTCCACTTGGAGTAAAATTTTTAAAGCTATTATTTAACTTGAACATGTTGTCCATCCGCCTGTGCATTTTTTGTGTAATTCAAAATTAGAAATCGAAGTTTAACAATGTTCGGAGTAAGCCCAAACCTTGAAATTGTTCACATTGTTAAATTTTTGATGACACAACAAGTTAAAAGAAATTTTGAACTTCCGATAATTGTTTAAGTTTTTATTGCGCTACTTATAAAAGCGTGTTTTTTTGTTTTTTAAGCCATAATTTTTATATTTGTCATTAAAAGGGGCGCCGAGGAAAAGTTTGCCCGACTAAACGCAAAAGCCTAAGGCCGGCACTGGAACGGCGTATTCATTAAGAAGACATTAGGCTATTAATTTGATCATCATTAGCTCAGATCAGACATATGCTGTATTACACAGAAATAAATAGCCAACATCATTAAAATATTTTTGCTCTTGCCAGCTGAGCAAACATTTTCAATGCAAAATTTGTCTTATTGTTCACGCTCTGTGCTTGCAGCTATTTTTAAATTACTGAGTTTTAACTAAATTCGAATTCAGTGGAGGAATAAACCATTATTAGCGTACTGTAATTAACTGCATCATATACCTTTGCTATTCTATTAATCTATAAATTAATTACATCATCTTTCCCCATTTTCTCAAACTTTTTAATAAGTTTTAAATTATTAATAGCACCCTCTACAAAAGATATTATAGTGTAGGTATATATAATTTTTCAAAGTAGGTAATAAACATTTTAAATCGAACATAAGAAACTGAATTTTAAAAAAATTATATATCACAACATTTAAGTGAACGTTCCTAAAGTTAATAAAGTCAACAAAATATTCTGTTATTATGAAATAGTCTGAAATGTACTATAATCATTAATCTCTCAAAAACACTGCTCAAAAGCTCTTCGCAAGAGGATTCCGAAAATACAATAATAAAAATAAAATCAATATGGTCACAGAGTATAATTTCACTCATCAAGGACATTATAATTGTAGGTTTAACAAGTTATACCTTTTACAAAATTGCATTTCCGATTAACAACTAAGTATAAATAACATATGCACACAGCCAAGTGCAGAATTAAGAAAGTATCATTTCACTTTGTTTTTAAGTTAATCATTTATTTTTATGTCGGGGACTGGATATTCTAATTGAGAGTTGAAATAACCCAAAAGATAAGCGCTAAAAATGGGTCTAATCTGGAATATTTTTGAAAATTCTAAATTTAAGACACTTTTGTGCTTCAATGAAAAGCACGTGATTGGCAAAATACTTGCCGGTTTTGAAGGAAAAATTACCCTCAGCCCTAGTACAGCTACTCTCTAAGGATATGAAATCATCATTGACAATTCTGAATATGAAATATTTTTGCTTTTTGAGTGAGGAAAAACAATGGCTCTCTTGATATTTTACGACCATTAATTTTATATATATATGATACATTTTTTTATGTCTTTTCCTTAGTTCGCTGTGAAATGTGCAAAAATAGGCGAAAACATCTTTTTTGCGGTATCTCTTTAGGATATAAAGGAATAAAACATATTCTTTCATCAGTTTATGGAATTAGGAAAAGAAAAGAAAAGAAATACGAACTAAAGATAATATTATTAATAATTTTAATGTTTGTTCCGAATTTTGCACAAAATTCGGACTTAAGTGTGGAAAATAAATAAATTATATGTATATAAATTAATTTTCAGAGCAGTTTTACTGTATGCGCTGACTGTGCTAAAAGACATTGTAATAAACTTCAAATTGCATTCTTAAAATTCTTAAAATCTTAAAGATAATGACTCGATTAATTATCTCCTCATTAGTAAAATTCTAATCACGGAATTTTCGATACTCATTGTATATTGTGTTCATAAATCCGTATTCTATTCTACTCTATTCTAAAATTTGCATAAAAAGGTCAAGGTCATTTTATTAAATAGAACAAACTCGTGTACATTAAGAAAACATTAAGAGAGATACTGCATTATACAGATAAGTATATACAGAGTATATGTAACTAACTAAACGTTTATTCGAAAATTTGTCACATCTTTCAAGGTCTGTGCTCTATGCCCTAATTTTTAAACAACAGTTTTCTAAAGCTAGCATTTAAGCTCATTTACGTATGATACCTTTTATAAAAGATTAATTAGGTGTAATTTTTCCAAGAGGTGAGTGATTAAAATTGAAAGTTTTGAAAACCCAATTTTTATAGAAATCTATTATAAAATGTTAGTGGATGTACTTAATGTTAGGTCAAAGTCAATAAAAAATTCAAAGTTTTAAAATATTTGATTCTGAATTCATCACTGAATTTTTAAAAACATTGTGTGAAGTTCTTGACTGAAAGTAAAGTCTAGTCTTAATAAGTTACACTTTTTAAGTAATTTCATTTCCAATTTCGGATTATTTTTTACCAACTAAAATAAACAAGAGGAGTTTTCAATTGCAATGCTAAATAAGCAGGATTTTGCTTTAACATTAAGGGGGTATTCTCATGTGACCACTTCGAAAAATCGATTTTTTTTTTCATATTTCGATAGTAAAACCTATCGAAAATATGCTGTGAAAAATTCAGACCGAAATTCCAAGTATTAAATAAGTTACAACTCATAGTCGCCGACACGCCGTAAGCGACTTGTTTTGCTCTTGAAACTTTAAACGCATTTTTCTCGAAACATCATTTTCTAAATCGGTCAGTGTCCTAACAAAAAACTATTCAACCGATTGGTTTGAAATTTATATATGTTTTTATACACATTAATGGTTATCGTCCGTATCAGAATTGTTTATTTTCGAAAATATTTTCTTATTTTTTTTAAACGATTTTTAACAAAAAAAAAACCAAGATTTTCGTAATTTTTTTTTCTACAGTCCGCCATTTTTTGTTTTTCAATAAAATTGATTAATTCTGGTAGGGACGATAGCGACAGACCTACTGAATAATAATTCATTCGATTCTTTTATTTGAGACAACATAAACAGCCGCTATCACACTGACCAGTGACCTGCTTTTTTTTTTTTTTGGTGTCTAATTTAATTAAAAAAAAAATATATATAAAAAATGTAAAATAAGAAAAAAAAAATGTTTTTATACAGTTTAAGATATACATAAAAACATATAAGAAAATTAAAGTGATTGAATTTTATTGTCTTATAAAAAAAAATTCCCTAAAAAGAGGTAAAATTTATGCGTTTACATGAGCATAACCCCGTTAATCATTTATCCCAATGGCTGGATATTCTCTTCGATATCAGCATATATTAAAAATTGTCCAATATAGGGTTCCACTTCAGTATCATCATTCATTGTTAGTCTGAATTTGTATTTTCCTCTCGGGAATACGGCTGAGAATGGAAAATATCTCTGGACATATTTGATTTTTCGGATAATCAAATAATTCTAAAAGTGGATGAATTTTTTTAAATAAGCATATATCTTTAATATATCTGGCATTTAGTTCCGCTTACCTCATAAGGACAAGTCGTGTTAAAATTAGAAGTGTCTTTCAGAAGTTGAGAGCCAATTTTCAAAAGTGGGCTCCGTCTTCTCCCAGCCATAAACTCACACCAGTACTCAGTTATGTTCGTTACAAAAGGTCGATATCCGTTGTAAAGTTTAAAAGCTTCAAATCGGATCTGTGAAATTACTTCGATTATTTTAATTAAACAATGAAATATGCACGAAACATACACTAAAATTCCTCAAAGGTTCTAACAAAGCCATATATGAATTTAATTCAGAAACTCCTCGGCTGATCGCTTTCACCACACATGACGAGTTCGTGACACGCTTCGGATTGCCATGAAACGTGCATCTTGTAAGTTTCATAGTATTAATTGTATGTTTTATAATTGTATTAAGTAGCATCTAATGAAAATAAAAATAAGAAATTTGGAATTAAATAAAACTAAACTTTCTTACATCACTCTGAGGTAGTAGAAAAAAGAAGACCAAATACGAAGCGAGGAAAATTCTCAAACCGACCATTTTAACTTCTTTCTGAATTGTGTTTGCAAAATTATTGTTAGCTTTGAATTTATATAAAATTGGCTATGTGTTTTTAATGTGTTATTAATATAAATATTCAGTCATTGAGCGCCAAAATGCTCATTAAGAAGACATTAAGTTATTAAGGAAAAGTTTGGATTATTAGAGAAATTAAAATGCCGTAATCAAGCGCAATAACATTACTAATCATCTGAAGGGGTTACGTTAAATAGTTGAAATAAATTACTTTCATAAATTTCGTAAAAAAAAAACCGAAAAATTGAGATTTCTTTTGGAATTCAAAACCCACGTAACCGCTTAACTCTTTGACGAACAAATGCGTTTTTTAAAGGCTACTACTTCTTTTTAAAGGCTTCTAATTATATATAAGGCCCTATTCTGAGAATCATGCTTATTCTATGTAACTAGCCAACACACTATTTTAGTTATTGTCGCATAAAGTCTAACATCAAAATTAATCCCAAGGAATTTTGGAGTGTCGTCTTGACTCTTGTCCACGAAACAGGTCACGATTCAGCTACTATTTCTAACCTCTTTGCTAAACATTTTAGGAATGTGTACAATGATAAGAGATTTCAATTATTTTAACTACTTGACTTGTCTTTCGACGCAATCAATCTCCTGTTTCAGACTCTTGAATACATGAACAAAATAGACGAAGATTTCTCGGGTTCTCCTAATAACGTCCCTGGTGTTGTCGTTCGTAAATGTAGTGTTCCAATTGTTCAGTCTATTACTTTTCTGTTTAACTTACCTCTACGTTGTTCTGTCTACCCTAATATTAAACTTA
This sequence comes from Dysmachus trigonus, assembly GCA_949715965.1. Taxonomy (NCBI): domain Eukaryota; kingdom Metazoa; phylum Arthropoda; class Insecta; order Diptera; family Asilidae; genus Dysmachus; species Dysmachus trigonus. The sequence goes on from OX454321.1 coordinate 49,092,238, forward strand.
AACATTAAACTTTGTTTATGTAATCCTTATATTTAAAAAGGGTAGAAGGAACATAATCGACAATTATAGACCGATTGCTAGATTTTCGAGTCTATTGTCTATAACTACTTAACCTTTTATTGTAGCCCTATTTTATCTACTAAACAACACGGCTTTGTTAAGGCAAAGTCAACGGTCACTAATCTGGTCGAGTTCTCTAAATTCTGTTTAAATGAACTGGAAAAGCATAAACAACTGTGTATATACGGATTTCAGTAAGACATTTGACAAGTTTTCCCATGATGTGATAATTTTTAAACTGTCTTGTCTTGGTTTCTTCAAAGATCTTGTTAGCATACACCTAAGATAAAAAATCTTGCACTATGCCCTTCGCCTTTTGCCATGGGTTTGCTATAATCTTCCTCCGTATGAAAACAGGTTGTTGGTTTTACGTTTGACGTCGCTTTCTAAACGTAGGGAGGTTGCTCTTCTGAGCATCGTAGATATTAATTCACACCCCCAAACGACAAGATGAGGAACCTTCTTATATTTTACCTACCAAACCGATATCGGCCATGCTTAAATATTATAATGAGTACCTACTTTAATTGTTTAGATTTTAAATCGAATGTGTATCAATGAATTAATACTGTGTAGTTTTGGTGTTGTTATTATCATATACTTTCTTATTTACTTATTTGTATTTTACTTAAAATTCTTTATATTTTTCCTTAGTGTCAGATGGTCGATCAATTGTATCTGTTGATATGTGAATAAATAAATAAATACATGACACTTTCAGCAAAGATGTACTTTTTTATGTACTACATGAGGATATTTTTTGTTTTTCAAAAGCGCTGGGGGCACTTTTCACCTCCTTAACTGGCTAGACCCTTTGAGTTTATTATTAAGCCTAAATAATTAGAAAATAAATTACAGAAGAGAAGACATAAGAAAAAAAAAATAATTCTGTTAATATAATAAAAATAAAAGAGTAATTTAAAAGTAAAATTATTAATTCTTAGCATAGCAGTTAGGCGAAACAGAATATTTAGGATTTCAGTAGGTTGAGCAGGGTCTAAAAGGGAAGAGACACATCAAGATGTGTCTGATTGGTAGGGAATGGCCAGTCCATGTTTATAAAACAAAAGCACCAACAATGATGAAAAGGTATGCGATTTACACCTACTTAACAACATTTACATGTGCAGTCTTGAATGTAGCTCTATCATCCGCCATTTCTAGTGCGTCAAGTTAAGCGCCTAGCTCGTATTAGGAATCCCGTAACATAAATATTAAATAAGGCAAGGAGGAGAGTAAAAAATTTTATTTGATAGCACATGATATCCTTAACGAACTTCTAGCTATCTTCCTCCTGGCTTGTAATGTTTGGAGACCAAGAACATCCTCTCTCCAATTAAGCCTACGAACAGCAAATCTAATGAATGATTTTTGAACTAATTCGCATTATTTGAATTGAATAATATGGATTCCATATCACTATCACGTATTGTACTCCAAATGAAAACGCACTAGTGATATGTACATACAAAGATAAAAACATAATGGTTTCAACATTAAGTATTTCACGAAATATAATCTTTCTTCCGCGCCTTATAAATAACTGTCAACTTTTCTACAATATGGATTTAATAAAAAAAATATAGAAATTTGCCTATACGGACGTAGATTGCCAAAAATATAGGCTGGTAGAAATATATTTTATACCTTATACCTGAAAAAGTACAATATTCAAATCACATAGGTCACATTTAAGTTCAAAGATATTCTTAAAATCGAAAGATATATTTTCATATCAAACATGTCGTAATATGGGACAAATAGGTGAAATTTTATGATTAACACAAGTCTAGTGCATAATTTTGGTATTAGTTGTGAAAAATATGGGGCTTTTAAAGGATAAACCACATTAGGAGGTCAAATTATAAGTTTTTTGGGATTTTTTTTTACAGGGAAGAATTCAACTGAATTTTTTAAACTCCGAGGATGTGTTATTAATTTTATCGTGTACATATCATTAAATTTATTAATTAAATCGTTTCAACCAGAAATCGCTGATTTATTGCCAGTTCTCCACAGCAGGTCTTCACCCGATTTTTTACCTTGTGTGCATCATAGGGGTCGTGATTTTGATCGGAAATCATAAACAAAATTTGTGTACCTTATTTACATGTTTCTGCGGTCAAAAAATCTTAGAATTGAATGTTTTATGGCTATTTAAGGAAGAAGGTACTAATTTTCACCTTTTTCTGTAGCTGTACCGCAACAAAAAACTTTAAACAATGACATCATCTCAATTGTTAGTTCATATTCTTGGTAATTCAATAAGGTAAACGTACAAAAAATTGTTAAAACGATCGGTGAATTAGTTTTGGAGGAATCATGCATACAAATTGAAAAAATTTCGTTTTGAGAAAAACGTGTAAAGAATACGTATTTCGTTCTAAAACTGTGAGAACATATGTATTTTTCATGTGCTTTGCTGACAACTTATGAAATAAAACCGAACCGATTTTTTGAACTATCTAATGTTGTTTCCCCTTTAAGTGACCCGCGACCAATGTTGGCGTTATCTCCTAAAACTTTTGACCAAATGTGCAAGGTTTTCATCATACGGTATGTGATTAAATTTTATGGCGAAAGTATTCGTGAATTGGTTGGGGATTTTTGCCATCAACATTTTATTCCGCGCTAAAATAGAATGTAGTTTCTACCTAAATCCTTTGTGGTTTTGGTTCATGTGTGTACCAACAGCTATGAATGATATGTTCAGAAAATAAATACAACTAATTAATCAGAAATTAATTCTTTTATTTACTAATACAGTAATAGTGTTATACACTTTCTACAGGGTGTCCAATAGGAATTTGCGAAAGCTAATTAGTCACTATTTTTTAACAAATGGAGGGATCGGTAAAAGGTAAATATTTTTTAATAAAGGAAAGTCGTCATTTTCATTTCATGTCCATTTTATTATAAAAAAATTAAACCTATTCAATACAAACCATTAATTTAAAAATATAGTGAAAAACGTGAATTATTAATAATATATATTTTTGAAATGTGAACCATCTACATAAAAGCATTTCTTTGAATCTTCTGTCGCCGAAGAGAAGTACAAAGGGATGTTAGAGACCAAATTCTTTCTCATGCGAAAAAGAGGAGCCGCGTTAAATCTTTTTTTTTTATTCAAGACGGAGCAGCACCTCATCGCACACAAGAAGTATCATCAATAAATTTTATGGCGATCGAGTTATTGGCCTAGGGTACCCACGCTTTGCTAGGGGAAAAGGAATAGAATAGCCACCTTACTCGGCAGATCTTACTTAACCCATTAAGTCCCAAATGTCAGCTTTTTCGCCGCTGCGTTCGGCCGCTATATTTTTAGTGAAAATAGTGTCTGAAAAATATGTGACACGCTAATTCCGACGCAAAATTTAATGATCTTTCAGAATCTGACCTCAAAATTTGCAACAAATGTGTGGTTCAAAAGTTGTAAACTAATTTATGCAAAAAAACGTGATTTTGAAAAAAAAAATTTCTGGTTTTTCCAATTTTCCACAAGGAAATCATTTGAAATTTCATTGTTTTCGTGCAAATATCGTGGTCTCGACTCCCAAAGTATAAGCTCCCGTTGTTTAAATGAAGGATTTTAATGTTTAAGCACACAAAATGGCGGTCGGGACACGGAAAGATGAGAAAAAGCTTTCGGAATTTTTTACTCGAAAACAAAGGGTTTTAGAGAAAAATTTTATTGAACAAAAAGTGCTTAGAATTGATTGAGAAACCCGTGTGAATTTTTTCAGAATTTTTCAAGCAATTTTTGGATTTTTGGATTTGATCATTTTTTGAAAAATCCAAAAATCTCATCAAAAATTCTGAAAAAATTCACACGTGTTCCACAATCAATTCTAAGCACTTTTTGTTCTATAATATTTTTCTCTAAAACCCTTCGTTCTCAAGCGAAAAATTCCGAAAGTCAAATTTTCTAACTTATTTTATAATTCAAATGATTTCCTTGTGGAAAATTGGAAAAACCAGAAATTTTTTTTTTCAAAATCACGTTTTTTTGCATAAATTAGTTTACAACTTTTGAACCACACATTTGTTGCAAATTTTGAGGTCAGATTCTGAAAGATCATTAAATTTTGCGTCGGAATTAGTGTGTCACATATTTTTCAGACACTATTTTCACTAAAAATATAGCGGCCGAACGCAGCGGCGAACAAGCTGACATTTGGGACTTAATGGGTTAATGAGATTTCTTTTTATGGGGCTACATTAAAGATCTCTGCTATGAAAATAACCAAAAAACAGTTGAGGATTTTATTAAAGACATTGGGAAGCTCGTTAATGGCATTTCAAATGAAACGTTAGAACATGTTTTTAATAGTTTTAGAAAGCATATTGATATTTGTGGCAAATTAGATGATTAAAATATCGAAAATATGTATCATTAGTAACTAACGTTCTTCACTACTTTTTTAAATTAATTGTTTTGTATTAAATAGATTTAATTTTTTTATAATAAAATGGACATGAAATAAAAATGACGACTTTCCTTTATTAAAAAGTATTTGCATTTTACCGATCTCTCCATTTGTTAAAAAATAGTGACACATTAGTTTTCGCAATTTCCTATTGGACAACCTGTAATATGATAACATGTTAACAGTGATGATTCATTGACGAAAAAGTCGGCCTTCAATTTGCAATGTTCTTCATTAAGCTCTACAAGATATTTATTTTATTAATGCTACAATGTTGAGATTCTTATGAAATAGCTTTAGAGTTTCAAATGCATGTGAGGAGTTTTTCATTGATGATGTTTTAGAACAGTTTTAATGATGAAATCAAATGTTGATTATCTCTCTATTGGAAATTAAGAGTGTGACTCATAGTTCAGTATTCGAACTATTTTATTTGCATGACAAAAAATCGAGTTTGTTAATAATAAAATACTGTGGATTTATCGAAAACTATAGGAAGCACCTAGAATCATTGCTTTTCCTGTGAAACTTTATTAACTAGTACCTTTTTTCATTTTTCTGTAGTAGCTTAAAATTTCGAAGATAAGAAGGGAAACATGTTTTCGACTCATATTTTCAAGAATATCTCTAGAACTACTATATCTTAAGGAAAATGTGGAAATAAAGTTTAAGAATCTTTATCACTAATCCACTCAAATGACACCTTGCTTATTGACTAAAAGCAAATTCCCTCCAGAATTTTTCGAATTTCGTAAAAAAGCACTGACTCCCAGTTCATTATAAAGAATGGCGTATTCATTAAGATGACATTAAGCTATTAATTTGATCATAATTAGCTCAGATCAGACAGATGTTATATTACACTGAAACGGATTTGGCTTTCATTAAAATATGTTTACTCTTGCCAGCCAGGCAAAAATTTTCAATGCAAAATTTGTCTTATTGTTCACGCTCTGTGCTTACACCTATTTTTAAATTACTGAGCGTTAACTAAATTCGAAGTCAGTGGAGCAAGTAAGCATTAGACAGGGCTGCAAATTTTATATTTATTTCTTCGGCCGAATAAGTATTGTTTCATTTTTATAGGATTTTTCCATAGATTACGAATTTGCATTTTGCAGGGGCTGTAACAATACATTACATGACACATGACTTGAAACGATGAATGATTGCGCTCGGGCAATGCCAGGTAAGTAAGCAAATCTTTAATATTTTGTGCTCGTCCGGATAATGATACCGGTACCACAAGAACGGTATGCCTCTCCAGTTACAATTAGTAGAACCTCACATTTCTGTAGAAGCGATAGTTTAACAGATTCGCGCTGTGGATTACATTGAATAGGGTATACTGCCATACGAAGCAATATTATTTTGCGGCAATGATCGGTCAACATCACTCTGTCACTTTCTGTCACTGTGTTGCTATATAGTATCCCGGAAGTTTCATTTTATCGATTAAATATTTTCAAGAAACTTCAAGACATGTCCATATTTCTTAAAAACTATGTATGTAACTAGGTACCATCGTTCATAAAAGAAATTCCAGTCAGCAGAAAAACGTGCCAATTAAAAGGAACGACGATGCTGAGTCAGCATAGTAGCCCGCGGTGATTTACCTGAGCTGTCTTTACGCAAGCACTACAGTTTCACTTTCCAAGCCAAAATCAATTACCGGCCGCTATGCGAATTTTATCAGTCCTGCCTTGTTGGGACAAACTTTTGCCGGAGGCATTCTTTTCGGTCCCAAACCAAGAGCTCAGGCCTTCTTAATCTAATTGCAGAAATTCACTAAAATCTTTCCCCGGCACGATTTCTGATCCCACCAACTAATATAATTAAAATAGCAGAGCGACGCGATTACAAGAAGTGTGGATGCCTTCCAAGTGTTTGCTCTAGTGTTTATGAGTGTTTACCAGATTCCAACGGAGTTGCTCCCGTAAATTACGGAGAATTTGGGTACCCTATAGCAGGAGGGGCGTTATTGATCGAAAACTTTGAAGCCCTTCAAATTTACATTAAAGTTGAAGCACTAAAGTGCCGGTTTAATGGAATTATATTCCAATGATAGTGCGTAGACTTCCTAGTTGCTCATGCGAAAATCCCTCGGAGCCTCGATGTACGGGGCGACTTCTTTGAGTGGAGAGGTACATGCATTAGATTCAATGGAGAATCCTTCATCTATAAAATTGATTACATGTAGAAGTCAATGAAATCTTAGACCACTGGAGTAGATATGGCGGGAGCACTGGTTTTGGGACAGTACAAATTTTTTCAGATTCTGAGACGTTTCATATATGAGTATAATATGATACATAATTTAATTCACAAGGAGCTTTTAATTTATTTACTTGAAATGATTGATTAGTTGCGAATTGTCCACTGAGATGACAATGAGACGCAACGGCAAATTTTTCATACCTGGGACTATAGCTGCAGAAATGCATATCACGAATTCTAAAGAGCGAAGAAATTCTTAAGTTCATCTAAAATATTATATGTAGTATATAAAAATAATATAATATAATAATAATAAAAACGACTACCCACTCTGTACAATGATAATTGTTATTCAATAGAAGAATTTGAAGGTAGCAGCACAAAATCGCTACAATTTGAAATTGTAATCAGTGACCTTATTCATTTGCTTAATGAAGCCAATTTAGTTTCCATACGAGACCAAGAGCGTTAAAACGTGCATACGTATTAGAATTATGAAATGTGTTTACGTGAAATGAAACTAATGCTGCTTAAGGTACTAGTACCTATTAGGAGCTAAAAAAAAAACATTTTCAATATGTTTTTTTTACACTTTATTTATCAGATAAGGTAATCAAACTTTTTCTATAATATCAAGGAACTCTTGTATTATACAAAAAATTTATTATTCATTATCCCAATCATGACAGTTAATCTCTGGAACGGCAAGTCTGAAACAAAAAAAATCAAAATGGGTTTTAAAAAGGAAGACGTCTTACACAAGAATCGACCAGAAAATTTGAAAAATTAAAAAAAAAAAAAATGGCGGACGATTAAAAAAAAGTTCAAAAATCGACCTTTTTTTCGATATTTTTTTGACGCTAAGATTTTTTTTTCAATTTTTTAATCAAATTGTGGTCGGTTCTTGTAAAGGAAGCTTAAACAAATAAAATGCTTCAAGATTTATTTAAATCGAGCGAGTAGATTCGGAAGTTGAAAAAAAGTGATTTCGAGAAAAACCCGTTTAAAGTTTATTTAGAACATAGAACAGCCCAGAGCTCACTAAAGTTGATGTATCTCGTTTTCGGTTTCGAATTTTCATATAATATTTTAGGGAGTTATTTTTGAAGGTCTAACGAATCGAAATCCGTGAAAAAAATTGATTTTTTCAAAATTCTAATAAGTACTAGTACCTTAACACTTAGCCGACCGCACGCGCTACAGTGAATTGTTCGATTTCCTCCGCACTTTTTTCATAACGCGAATGATACTCACTATTTGAAATAAAAGGAGTCTGAAAACTATTTAATATATATATATATATATATTTACGCTAACAATTTCGTTTAACGATTTCACATATTGTTTATAAAAAACATAAAAGCCGTGCACCAACTTACTTTAAAATGGGGAGATCTCCCCGATCAATCGGCTAAGTGTCAAGAAAATTGAAAACAACAAAGCGGTTTTGCTCGGATATTTTTCTGACAAAATCACAAAAAAAAAAAACTTATAAGAGCAATGCATTGCTTCATATCCACGAAAAACTAAAATCATGTGAAATGTTTACAGGGAGAAAATCGACTTATCTACTTGATGTATTTTGGTCGAATTTGAAAAAGTGCACAATTGTAGTAAGTAAGTACGTTACAGTGAGGCATACGTTTGTAAAAACACATGTTATATTCACGAAAAACAAAACTAGACTGAAGTTGATTTTTCGGTTATTGCGTTTTATTGGTCTTTCTACCCTAATAAAAACATGCCCTTTATTAATAATATTTCACTAATAAATACGAGTATTAGTCTGAAACTGCTAAATTATTACAGTACTTCTAATTTTTATGAAACGCTATACTTCTAATAATTTACAAGTTAATAGTGAATTCACTTATAATTATTAGATAAATAGTTTTATGAATAAAAACACTATAGGAATGTTCAAAATTTTTACTCCATCATATTACAACAGAAAATATTATTATGGTGGTTGCATTAATTCCCGCTGTTCACATATAGATGTGGGTAGCAATTTTTCCACTGAATTATAATTACTGTGACGTGTACATTTTTGAAGCTTGAAGGTGTCTTAATAATATCCAGTTGACTGTCGACATTTTTATATTCATTAAGTTATATTTAATATACAGTGAAAAATGGATCGCGATAAGTTGTTTTTCCAATGTGGACTTCTGCATTATTTCGATTTGAAAAAGTGCGGCTGAAGCTCATCGATTACTCGCGGAAACTTATTGGGAATCTGCTCCATTCGAAACAGTATTCAGAGATTGGTTTAGCCGGTTTAAAAGATGTGATTGTGATGTTTATAACAACGAGCGGCCAGGCCAACCAAAAAATTTTGAAGATGAGGAATTAAAAGCGTTATTGGACAATAAACCCACCCAATCGCTTAGAGAATTACCCAAACACCTTGGAGTCGATCAACTGTATCGCGACGTTTGCATGCAATTAGAAAGATACAAAAAGAAGGAAAATGGCTGCCACATCGATTGACCGACAGTGCTATTGCGAATCGGCTAAACATCTGCATTTGATTACTTGCAAAGCAAAGAAAGAAGAGTTTTTTATGGCGTATTGTGACCGGAGATGAAAAATGGATCTATTTTGAGAATCCACAACGAAAGAAATCATGGCTTGATCCTGGCCAACCGACAACATCGACTCCAAAACGGAACATCCACGCTAATAAGACAATGCTCTGCATTTTGTGAGATATGGAAGGAGTTGTCTATTAGGAGTTGTTAAAGCCGAATGAAACAATCACCGCTGAGTGTTTTTGAACAACAGTTGGAGAATTTGTACACAAAAATTTGATGAAAAACAGACCATTAATTGCATCGAATCGACGAAAAATGATTCTTCTTCATGATAACGCTCGGCCTCATGTTACTTTGAAGGTGAAACAAAAACTGATGGAGTTTGAATGGCAAACCCTCCCTCACCCAGCGTATTCTCCAGACCTGGATCCATCAGACTATCATCTGTTGCGGTCGATGCAGCATGATTTAGAAGACAGGCATTTAAAAAATTATGAAGAAGTCCAAAAATGGATTGCTGATTGAATAGCCTCAAAGGATAGAGCTTTCTTTCGCCGTGGATTTCAATTGTTGCCAGAAAATTGGGAGAAGGTTGTAGCTGCCGAAGGCGCATATTTTGATTAAAATCATTACTATGCTATTTACCCACAGAATCGATAGTTCATGATGTGCTGATTAAAACTCTCCATAGCACCCAGATCCAGAAACTCGATTTATAAGTTCATTTCAAGGTCAAACCGAGATGAAATGGTTATAAAAATCTGGAAAAATCGTGTATATGTTTTTAGGGTCGCTGAATCCGAGTGCCATATCTCCTTAATCCTACAAGGTCACTTAGAGGTCATAGGCGCATACGTACGCGCGCATACACATGCACTCCCCTACGCACAACACACGTGTGTACATACACGCCCTCACGGGCACACACGCATATACACAAAAACACGCATACTCACACACACACTAAGGGATCAGCCATACATCACGTACGGTTTATTGTATAATTGCCCGACCGTTTTTTTCCATTGGTTTTGTGTGGGGTCCTTTAGAGAACTAATGGTGCATCATTCAGAATCGTCATCTGAACCTCTGGTCACCAAGTTCTTCTTGAATATGGTGTGAGAAGACATCCATCCTCGTTTATTTTGAATTTGCAAACGAAACAACGAAAACTTAACTTCGGGATATTTTCAAGGTCATTCTGAAAATACGAAAAACATGTATGAGTGTTATAAACTTTCGCAAACAAATTATAATGTTTCATAAAGCCTAACAGTTGCTCTTCCATAATAATATAACATGTGATCGGAATAATATGGAATAATAAACTAAACCTCAAGTGCAATTTGTCATAGTCATATTTTGTTACTAAAAACAAAGCTGATCTATTCTCATGGATCTCACGATTAAATTAACACAATAATGAAAAACAAACAAATTTATGTTATCTTACCTCGAGATTCATTTGAAAAGGATAGCAACACAAAATCACCACTAACGTGCAGAAATACAGGGCATTGATCGAGCGAACTGAGACGAATGAAACTTTTAATTTGCGAATAACGTGTATTAATTGACAAGTTAACAATTTGTATATCACATTAGTTTATATACGTTCGGCATTTGTACTTTGTAATGAGATCAACACAGTAACTTCTCGATTTGAACCAATAATTTACAAGTAGGAACATAAAACTCAACATTATCTGCTAATTTAACCAAATACCTAATCATCATGTTCTTCTTTTAATAAACATTTGCTTATATAATGTTCTCATTTGTAATATATCAACAGTGTACCCTGTTTACCTTATTTTAAATAAAACTTTACAAGTTAGAACGTTACACTCAACATTTTACATCAATTCTAGATACGTAAATGATTTTTCAGTCTGAAATAAGATTTTGCATATCTTTGTAACGTGATGTGACATATTTCTAGCTTACGAGCTACTGTTTCTAATTTTCGGCCGTCTTTTATAACAGCTTTAGCGGCTTTTTGAAGTAATTCCTGGGAAGTAGTACCCTTTTTCGTTTTCCTTTTGTAGACTCTCATCCTAAAAACAATATAAATAGTATTTATAATTATATGGGTTAAGTTGTGCCCTAAACGCCGCGGCACAATGAACCCCCGGCCATGGGCACTTTTGACCCCATTGGTAACATAATAACCTATACTTCGATTTTTAATAAAAAACATGTTGAACGCTGCGTTATTTTACACTGTCATTACGATTCACTAATAAATTGTCAACATTTTAATAAAACACTTAAAACAGTAGCTTAAAAAATGTAAGAAATGGACCAAGAAATATTAACACCAAAATATTAACTTACGTGGCACCGGCACAGCACGTGGCTACTAGCTATTCAGACCACAGCGCTGACGCAACTGTGGAGGAGATGGCAGCGCTTTTAAAAAATAAATTTTGAAGTAGGCGTTCTTTAAAAAAATAACATTTGAAGTAGTCGTATTTTAAAAATAAATCAGTTCGAATATCTTTTCAATAAATAAGAAATATAAAATAAAGTTTGGTGTAAAAAAAATATTATTTAAAATAAAATAAATAATAGAATGAAATAAATAATACTTAATGGAAATAAAAAATGTATAAAAAATAAAATATTGTGCAAAGAACCCACTATACAACTAAAATAGCCGTCGACTGTGCGCGTGGCCGGCGTGGGTAAAGCATTTCCGCCCTCTCCTACAATGATTATTGTGAGGTCACTAATTTTGAATATTATTTAGATTTGGAGATTCAAGATGGCGGATCCGTACAGGGGTTTTCAGCTAGAAACAATTTCTAGGTTATAACAAACTAGAACATTTGAGAAGTGTTTAATTAGTAAGTATTTACCCAAAGCCGGGTGAAATCTGGTAACCCATTTAGATGTAAATAAAAAAGTAGTACATTTCCTGATAATTAATTTTGATTGTTGGCTTGAGTCGTGAAAGTAAAGTTCTTTTAATGATGTTGATTGTTGGAAAAATGTTGGTGGAATTGAATGATTATAATACTGGTATACTACTCCTATGCAAAATAGTTCGTCCACTGAGTTCAAAACTAGAGCACTTAATTTTAATGATATGTTAAACTCTAGTGGAGAATAAGGTCTTGGGGAATTTGTGAGCATTATATTAATTTTTCGAAATCGCATCATTAAGTTATCTGCAATAGGTAATAATAGGTTTCTTGTCTGAAAGCATGTCTTTACCTGAGAAGCTGAGACCATTATTATGCGTCGTCTCATGTAAATTGAACTAAAGAATATATAATAATCATGTTGTCCTTTTTTTGCTTGCACTTAGCTGAGTTCACCTCACTTACGAAGACTTATCAAAATCAACTATTAATACAGGTCTTAAAAAGTTCTTAAAGTTATCTACACACTTGCCGGTACGGACGTCAGGACACACGACGACCATCGACGCGACACCAGCTAATGGAAGTTTTATTCCAATTATTTAGGTGACTTGAAGTAGTCTACGAGATTCCTTTGGATTTGCGCGATTCTGGAAAAAGCACATGCCTGAAAATAGAAGTTCCATCAGAGCTTAGAAAATAGTAGGAAAAACCTTCAATATTGTAAATGGGTCACGCCCTTGCGCCAAAAACAGAGCAAAACAATATCTCATTGCAGGGATCGAATCCTTTTTCGGAGAAGGTCACTTCCACATCACCGATTTACAGCCGAACGAACGAATTATATCCCGTATCCTTCCTAGATATCCTTGGCGACGTTCCTGACAGAAAAAAATAAATGTCTATTCATTAATTTCCATCAAAGCGCGCTCCATTAATTTATGTAAGAAATTTTGAAATCCCTGCTTTCATGCCCTCAGACCGCAAAATACAATAAATCAGCAGCAGCGCGTCACTCGGCACCTTTTCAAGGATATCAATGAAAACGAGACAGTCGTTATTGGGGCAATTAAACTTATTGTGGTTACAAAGTCTCCGAGGGTTAATTATGTCGTTTCCATCTAATTAAAATAATTTGGCGTCTTTATAGGTTCTTTGTTGCGACGTTGTCGCTCGCTTAGGTGATTTGAGCGTGGTTATTTCACCTGGCTGCCTTAGCGCTCGTAACAGAAAGCCATGGTTTATTTTAACGAGCTTCCGCTTCAATAGTAAGGTACTTCACGTTCGCATTAATTCCAGGTGTGCAGACATTGCACTCCGTCTTCTGTATTGCTCCTCTTGTGCTATTGCGACAGGTTGGTCCTTTTTCGATTGAAAATTTGATTTCGGGAACGTGAAAAGTCTCCGCAGAGATGAGGTCTGCTCAGTTACTGAGCATCACGAAGCTGGCTCTGTCGTGTATGCACTTCCTATCAAAGAAGCATTTTTCCGCTGCACCCGGCCAAGTAGTGGAAAATCTCAGGTAAGTATGCGTACGTAACGTGCACATCTAGTAAACAAAATTAAATTCCCAATCATGTGCATTCTATGAAAGTGACTTTATCATTCCTTTCTGAGAGAGACTCGGAGGGAGCAAAAAAAGCAAGATCGACTGTAATTTTATATTAAAATTCATACACCTGTCGCAGTGTATCAACACATCCCCGAGTAGTATGCTCTAGGTGGAACAGGTGGAACAGGTGGTCATACCGCCCCACACTGCTCTGTTATAAAGTTGCTGCATGCCAGCTATGATAAAATTATGCGCGGAGGCATTTCATATTCGTCAACTTGCGAATAACAAGGAAAGTCGTCCTGTTTACATTCGAGCCAATGTCGCTCCAAGACACGCTCTGGATCCATAAAATGCTGATTAGATTCAGCCACGTTTTGTTTTGCTCCCCCGGATGTGTTGCTTGTTACCAGGGGCATTGATGATGAGAAGTCCTATCGAAGGAATGCACAACCTGAGCATAACCTTTGCATGTTCCCAGTCTGCTACCATTTTTACTCCTGCTACCGAACAGCAGATCGGCCTTCGAGTCCTTTATGTAGTGTGGCACTGAGATGGTTTGTCCAACTTTGATTCATGTGTCACATTATACATTTTGGATTATGTTTTTACCATTTTAATGGACATTTACCAAGTTCTCCTCTGGAATTCATTCGGGTTTTTCATTACGCGCATACATATGGTTACAATCCAATTCCAATTATTCAAAAGCCTGACTAAGGGGTATGCTGCTCAGTACTAAAAACAAACTTTGGAATAACACGGAAGAGAGCCTATGAGGTTTTGGATTCTATTGAATTCACCTGGCAGTATACTGTTTTTACCACTTGTAGAATAAAATAAGTGTATCAGCTTGCGCGTCTGTTACCTCCTATTCTAACTCTGGTATGGTGAAACAAAATAATATACAAACTGGAAGGGAAGGTAATGGTTTTAACACTAGATTTACCACGACCAGTCAAATTGACTGGTACTCAATTTATTCTCTGAATTGATTAAATTTTGTAAAGTTATCTCCTAACAGTTATGCCAAAGCTTATTATGGTTCAAAATTACGACATATCAAAGAGTTTTTTCCCATTTATAGTTACTAATTTAAATGTAAAAACATAACACTTTAAAGGTACCGAAAATTATAAAAATTACAGGTTTTTGCGCTGGTAAATCTAGTGTTAATATTGCAAATGTTTTGGAAATAAAACGTAAGGCTATGGCATTGAGAAGACAATAAGACAACAATATGAGGGAACGTTGTCACATTAAATTATATAGAATGGTAGGGGAAAAGCGGCAAATTGCAGTTATGGAACTCGAATACGAAACGTTTTTTAGCTAAGACAATATTTTACACATAAAACTCCATTTGAAATTGTGTCTTCGCTAGAACAACGTTTCGTTTTCGAGTTCCATAGTTCCTGTGGTTTTAACTCCCCGTAAAGTAAATAGCGCCCATCGTACATAGAATAAAGGGTTTACTATATATATCATTGACATTTGATTGTGAGATTTAACCTTGATAGAATACAGGCATAGTCCAATTAGGATCCACCACTGAGTGTACTATTAAATAATATAAATATAAAAACTAAATCCTGAATACAGAAGAAGAAAATTCAAGTAATTTATTTTAAAAAGTTTACATAACTAAAAATATAATATACTACCATGCAGTGCCGGCCTTAGGCTTTTGCGTTTATTAGGGCAAACTTTTCCTCGGCGCCCCTTTTAAATACAAAGTATCCAAAAAAGTTTAATATTATAACAATTTAAAAATTATGGCTTAAAAAACTAAAAAACACGCTTTTATAAGTAGCGCAATAAAGAGTTAAACAATTACCGCAGATTCAAAATTTCTTTTAAATTGTAGTGTCATCAAAAATTTAGCATTGTGAAAAATTTTAAGATTTTGGCTTTACCTGAACATAGTTAAACTTCGATTTCTAATTTTGAATTACATAAAAAATGCACAGGCGGACGGACAACACGGTCAAGTTAAATAAAAGCTTTAAAAATACCCCCAAGTTTAAAAAAAGTACGATTTTTTTCTACGATGAACTGGCCATAAAGAACAATCCGAAAAATGTTTAGATAATTCTTCGATATTTTCATAAGTTCCGTCATCTACCGCATCTTCATTGTTGGGCTCGTCCTCATCTATGTTCAACTTATTTCCATCCGAAATTGGTTTGGGTGATTCAAATCTAACTTCATTTTGAATAGTTGGTTCTGATGATTTTCTTTTTCTGTATTCATAACCAGACGGTTTATGTTTCTTCGTAGAGGTCTCGTTTTCCATCGTTAAAATAAAATATTATCAGCCAGCATAGAAAACAAAGATAACAAATGTTGATAAGAAAAAATTAATTTTTCTGCAATCCCAAATCTGCAAAGTGTCAACTTTGTAACCACCACTCAAAACAAATTTCCACTTTGCGTAGGCTTCGAACGGAAAAATCGTAAATGTTACTCGGGTGTTAAAAAAGAAGGCCTTACATCAAATAGTTGGGCATTCTTTAGTTTTAACCGACTGCAAAAAAAGGAGGAGGTTCTCAACTCGACTTTATTTTTTTCTTCTTTTTCTTTTTTTGTGTATGTTACGCGATATCTTCGCCGATTGTGACCCGATTCTAATAATTCTTTTTTTATTAAATAGAATATTTCTCGAGGGTGGTTCCATTTAAATGTGAAGAAAATATCCCTCTTCTAAAGGTGCAAACTTAGGGGATGAATCCCTTTTATTGAATTTCAACCACTTCCCGTCAGCTAAAAATTGAAAAATAAAACAAAATTTACAAAAAAAATAAAAAACGATTTCAGAACTTTGCCTGTATGTACAAATTTAAACTAAAAAGTTAAAAATATTTTTTATTACTTTAAAGAAAAGAGCATTCAAGGAAAATATACAAAACTATTGATACTCGTACTTAAATATTTACAATATCTAATCAGTTACTTATAAACCCAAATTGCTGTAGGTTTAAAACTTGCCTTGCCTGCACCCAATTAAAAAAATAACTGATTAGTTATTGTAAATATTTAAATATCAATAATTTTGTATATAATCCTTGACTGATCTTTTCTTTAAAGTAATTAAAAATATTATTTTTAACTTTTTAGTTTAAATTTGTACATACAGGCAAAGTTTTGAAGTCGCTTTTTATTTTTTTTTTGTAAATTTTTTTTTTATACTCCCCACGTTACGTAATCTACTATTGAATTTCATATATAAACTGAAAACTACATTTAATACTGGATGTGACACTGTACAGAACAAGCTAAAGAAAACTAAATTTGATGGGTGAATATATGTACCTTCCATCAAATTTTCTTTGAAATACTTGTTAAATGTGCAATAATAAAAGCAAAAAGCCAAAAATTAGGAAGAATAAAGAGTGCAAGAAGAAAATGTTGATTCATGTATTATAGAATCTTCAATGTTTCATCTGGTAATAAAATTTACTATATCCGAGTAATGTATCTCTGAAAATCAGTAGCTTAAAGCTTCGTGATTTTCAAAACATATTTTGGAATTCCTGAAATAATCCTTATATGCATTTAAATATTGTATAGCATTCCAGTTGCTTTTTCATTGAATTACGAATCTTGGAATAATAATCAATTACACTAGTAAATACTTCAAACGCAGTTTGATATTATGATGATATCTGCAGTTTCGAAATGAACTATTGGAAAAACAGAAAAAATCAATTTCGTATTTACGTTTCATAAATTATGTATTTCAATAACATTTACAGGTAAATTAGAATAACTTTAATACTAACATAAATGTATAATAATCAGTTTTTATATCTTGCTTTTCTCTCAAAAACTGAATGCATAAAAGCTACAACGTCCAAAAATGAAATCGTTCATTTTATGTAAAATATTTGACGATCAAATGTGTTTTTAAAAATAATGATTTGCAAATATTATTTAAAAATTTTATGGAACTCTTAGGAAAGCCCCGAACACTCGTGACGTCCTCAGGTTACGAGTGACAGCTGCAGTCTGCAAATATATACAATATGTCTAAGGCGCCCATCGCGAATTCCTAAGAAAAAATTTATACGAAAATACACAAAAAAATGGAAAACGCCTCTTACCAAAACCCCCTGGAATACATATAAACACAAGCCGCGAAGTAGAAAATGTACATGTAGTGATGTAGTCCGTGAATCGGTGCGAAATTACATTGCTGCCTATGGCGGAAATTTTAACGCAAATATCTTTAACATTGCGCATCTCGCACCGTTTGGCAGTTACAGGGTGATTCGTAAATCAGGATTTTGCCTTATATGGGAACCGCTCTTGTATTTTTATCTTTTTTTCTGCGCATCGCAGCGGCTCCAAACTGATTTCAAGGAAAGCCCTTTCTAAAAAAGTTTACACCACCCCCCTATCCCCAACCCCTTGGCCACAATCCCCCCTGGAAGTTGGAAAAATTAACTTTTATTTCACGATTTTTCACCTTTCGCCCCACTTTTCTCTGAAATTCATGTTATTAACATACCTAGTTTTTATTTTTTTTAAGTTGCCTATCTAATTACCTTGCCAAAAAGGTGCAACATGCCCAGGTAGGAAAAGGATACGAAAATTTATTTACAAAAATCCTTTTACAGAATATCATGATAATTCGAATTTTTAGGAAATTATACTTAAGTTTACTAAAAAATACATTTTGTTCGCTTAAAAACTAATTACAATTAAAACGTTTGTCCTTTAAAAGCTGTTCAAAATGTTCTCCGCTAGTTTCGATGCATGCAAGTAGCCTTCGTTTTACTTCACGTTTGAGGTCTATGGTAGCCAGTCTCTCCCGTATTTTCGTGGCTGCAGTCACAATCCTGGTAACTAATTCTTCTCTGGTGTTGATTGGTCTTGAGTAAACTTCATCTTTCATCATTCCCCATAAGAAAAAGTCCAGTGGCGTAAGGTCCGGTGACCTTTGGCCTGCTAAAAAATCGGTCCACCTCGTCTAATCCAGCGCTCTGGGTAATGTTCATTCAACCTTGTCCTAACAATGTTCCCAGTATGCGCAGGTGCTCCGTCGATCTGTAAATAAATTGCGCTTCTGGTGGCCAGGGGGATGTCCTCCAACAAATCCGGAAGGGTATTCTCCAAAAAGTCCGAGTATAGCTGACTATTCAGCACTTGGGGCAAGATGAAGGGTCCTATCAACTGGTTGCCGATGATGCCAGCCCAGACATTGACACTAAATATTTGCTGGAAGGACCGACACCTGGTCCTATGTGGGTTCACATCTGACCAGGTGTGGAGGTTGTGGAAGTTTGTGATGCCATCCCGGGTAAATTGCGATTCATCCGTCCACAGAATTCGGTCTATAAACCTTTTGTTTTCGATGTCAGACTCGAACAGCCAAGTGCAAATTGCAATCGTCTTTCGGGATATCCTTCCTGTAGTGCTTGGACCGGGATATGGTGGTATGGATGTAGTCCCTCTCGGTTCACAACGGTCCAAACTCTCCCTGAAGACAATCCTAACCTTCGTGCGACCTGCCTGATGCTTATTTCATGGCTGTTCCTGACGATGTTGAGGATTTGTTGGTCGGGGTCCGCTGAATCGGCCGATTTTCCTGCTCGCGTTTCTGCTCTGGGGGCGGTTACACTTCCGGTTTCTTTTAACTTTCCGAAAGTCCTTGAAAATACCCTTCTGTTGGGTACACGCCGATTCGGGAATCTCTTTTGGTATTCTCGTACGGCCTCATTATCATTTCCTTCTACTAAACCGTACACGTAAATTATATCGGCATACTCGTCAACACTGAATTCTGCCATTTTATCTTAATGTTTTCTATTAAACACCCGTTCTTATCGCTTGCTTCTTCAACTGTGCTCAATGTCCTTTCAAACTTACCCATTTTTATACCATAATTCATAGGAGGTATTAGAAACGGAGCGTCAGGATACTTAAGAGTCAATACTGGATATAATAAACTAATAACGCTATTTAACGAGATTACATTTATTATTTTATTACTGTTTTGCTGAAATAATAAAAATGTATTACCTCTGTTTCCTAAAAAAACATTTCCGAACTTGCTGTCATAAAAATTGTGTACTTAACGACTTTTTCCATTATGGTGCAATAAAGTAATTAGGTACCTGTGAGAATGTTTTAATTTCAGGACTCTTGCAACCCTTTTCTGCCTGGGCATGTTGCACCTTTTTGGAAAGGTAATTAGGTAGGCAACTTAAAAAAAATAAAAAGTAGGTATGTTAATAACATGAATTTCGGAGAAAAGTGGGGCGAAAGGTGAAAAATCGTGAAATAAAAGTTAATTTTTTCAACTTGCAGGGGGGATTGTGGCCAAGGCGTTGGGGACAGGGGGGTGGTGTAGACTTTTTTGGAAAGAGCTTCCAAATAGTGATTTTTTGAAATCAGTTTGGGGCCGCTGCGATGCGTAGAAAAAAAGATAAAAATACAAGAGCGGTTCCCATATAAGGCAAAATCCTGATTCACGAATCACCCTGTAACTGCCAAACGGTGCGAGATGCCCCCTCCCCCCCCCCCCCCACCCATACGATTTTTTGCTTGTCTCGGTCTGACCTTTCACCCCCTGCAGTATTGACCTCCCACCACTGAACACCCTGTATAAGAATGGTGAATGCATAGTGCAAACATCTAAAAGCTAAAAAAAAATAAAGGTATAAATATGAAAAACGACAGAAATCAATATACTGAATGGGGAGGAAAAGAGGGAAATAGGATTGTAACAAAACGATGAAATCAAAATGAAAAAGGTATAACAAAAATTAAAATCAAAAAATAAAAGAAGAGCGAAACTAAAAAGGAAATGTTCTCAGGTGTGTCTCACCGATTTTGACGAAATTTAAATATGTTATAGAGTATCGAAAAATAAGAGACACTTATTTTTTTTATCTGAGGATACACACATTTAGGGGGTGAAAACCACCCCTAAAGTTTACCCCCAAAAACAGTTTTTTTTAAATATTTCAAGTTCTAACGAATTTTTTCGAATGAAAGAAAATGGAGATGATGTTTCATAAATATACTAACCTTTTGTAAGTAATCGGGTTCCCGGGGGTGGCAACTCTTATTATTATAGAATAAATTACTTTTTTAAGTGTCGTGTACACGTAAATTATATCGGCATACTCTTCAACACTGAATTCTGCCATTTTATCTTAATTTTTTCTATTAAACGCCCGTTCTTATAGCTTGCCGCGAATCGGCCGATGTTCCTAACCGCGTTTCTGCTCCCTAACCGTACGGTTTAGTAGACGGAAATGATAGTGAGGCCGTACGAGAATACCAAAGGAGATTCCCGAATCCGCGTGTACCCAACAGAAGAGTATTTTCAAGGACTTTCAGAAGGTTAAAAGAAACCGGAAGTGTAATGTCTGGGCTGGTATCATCGGCAACCAGTTGATAATACCCTTCATCTTGCCCCAAGTGCTGAATAGTCAGCCATATTCGGCCTTTTTGGAGAATACTCTTCCGGATCTGTTGGAGGACATCCCCCTGGCCACCAGAAGCGCAATGTATTTACAGCACGACGGAGCACCTGCGCATACTGGGAACATTGTTAGGGCAAGGTTGAATGAACATTACCCAAAGCGCTGGATTGGACGAGGTGGACCGATTCCTTGACCTGCTAGGTCACTGGACCTTACTCCACTGGACTTTTTCTTATGGGGAATGATGAAAGATGAAGTTTATTCAAGACCAATCAACACCAAAGAAGAATTAGTTACCAAGATTGGGACTGCAGCCACGAAAATACGGGAGAGACTGGCTACCATAAACCTCAAACGCGAAATAAGACGAAGGCTACTTGCATGCATCGGAATTAGCGGAGAACATTTTGAACAGCTTTTGTAGGACATAAGTTTTAATTGTAATTAGTTTTTAAGCGAAAAAAATGTATTTTTTAGTTAACTTAAGTATAATGTTACAGAATTTGCCTTCGCTTATACTTCACAATTGAAGTTGCGATCGGGCAGATATAGGGATTAGCTTTCGATCCCTCCTTTGTGAGTGTCTATGGCAGAGAAGCCAAGCGCCATACTGAAGAGATCAGCTTGGCTTCTCGGATCGAAACACTCATCGATTTTTTTGGCTCGTCTACTTCGGTGGACGAGTAATATTCTTAATAAAAATGTCCCTACGTCCGTCCGTCAGTCCGTTCGTCGGCAAATTCGCCAAGGTATAGCGAAGGCAGATGGTGTAATTTTGCCGGCCAGCCGCTCGGCGGGCAAAATTGTAACACTGGTGCCAGGTGTGGGGTTCTCGGAGCCCTCCTAACCGGGGGCAACCCCACAATCCCTCTAGCGTCCAGGGCGTCAATGACGGCGATCGTGCAGCCATCTTCGGCAGCCGATCGTTGATGCAGCCGCGGTTCTCCTCTGCCACAACGGCCGCGTTTTTTACTGCCGCAGTGACATTGTGGCAGTTGTATTGCGTACCTGCGCCTCCCGCGCTCTTGTCCTCTGCCACAATGGCCGCGTTTTTCACTGCCGCAGTGACGTTGTGGCTGTTGTATTTCGCGCGCGTATCGCGGCTGCAGCCATGCCGTCGCTGCATTCATCGTAGCATTGGCCATGGCGTCCTGAATGCCGCATGAAGTTGCTCGGATGGAACTTCGAGCTTCTGACGGGGGAGTACTGTTACAGAATTTGCCTTCGCTTATACTTCACACTTGAAGTTGCGATCGGGCAGATATAGGGATTAGCTTTCGATCCCTCCTTTGTGAGTGTCTATGGCAGAGAAGCCAAGCGCCATACTGATGAGATCAGCTTGGCTTCTCGTATCGAAACACTCATCGATCTTTTTGGGCTCGTCTACTTCGGTGGACGAGTAGTATTCTTAACAAAAATGTCCCTACGTCCGTCCGTCAGTCCGTTCGTCGGCAAATTCGCCAAGGTATAGCGAAGGCAGATGGTGTAATTTTGCCGGCCAGCCGCTCGGCGGGCAAAATTGTAACAATAATTTCTTAAAAATTCGGGATTTGGGCCAAGGGGTTGGGGACAGGGGGTGATGTTGACCATTTTGAAAAGGGATTCGAAATAGTAATTTTTTGAGATCGGTTTGGGGCCGCTGCGGTGCCTAGAAAAAAAAATAAAAGTACAAGAGCGGTTCTCATATAAGGCAAAATCCTGATTTACGAATCACCCTGTAACTGCCGAACGGTGCGAGATGCCCCCCCCCCCCCCCTCCCTCATACGATTTTTTGCTTGTCTCGGTCTGACCTTTCACCTCCTGCAACATTTCCCTTCCACCTCTGAACACCCTGTATATAATTGAATAAAAAGATGGATTAAATTAACTTATTAATTAGATTAAATTAACTAATTAATGGATAAAATTAACTAATTAATTAGAAGGAACCACTTGAAGAATTCTCCATTTGGACATTTTTTCAACGAGCTTTATGTTAAACATTTTTACAATTATATACGACAATACTTTAACTTTTCTATATGATACTTTCAACCTTCCTTATTTATAATAAATTTAATAAAACTAAAACAGTAAAAATTTGCAATTGTTTGCAATAATAATATCATTTTTTTTTTTTTTTTTTTTAAGTGAAAAATCACCTTGTGCATATTGAGCACTTTAGAAAAAACACGAAAAAATCATGAGAATCAAAAATTCGGAAATGAGCGAGAAAAAGGTATTTCAATAATAAAACTATTGTGGTCGCTGATTTCGAATTTTGTATCAACATTTTCGAATCCAATTTCAAAGATTAATTGCTTATAAAAAGTAGTCATATGTCCTCACCCTTGAGATAATTCTTAGTTTGACACAACTGCTCTCCCTTCCCGTTCCATAATGCTTTTCTTTATTAATGTTTAGCTCTGCCAGTATGATTGACGTCTTTCGGCAGGACATTCAAGTACGTGATCCCGAATCCTGGGCAAGACGCTTCACGTACTGAAGCTCTCAAATGGGAAATTGATGGCTCATTTAAATTCAGGTCAACTGCTCAATTTGTACCAGAGCTTCAACCGGCTTAGATCAAACTTTCGCTTGAACAATTGTCTGTAGAGTCTTTGAGCTTGTGGCTTTAGGAAGAAAATGAGGAATCTGGCCCTCGACCAGGACCAGGAGTGCCGATTTTTTGTCGATTCGGGCCTGCTAGAGAAATCCTTGGAAATTTGTTTTGCTGGCTGAAAGGGATTCCTGTTGCGTACGTGTCGTTCCAAGGTTATAATGGTTCGACCAATGATGTGGAAAAATTTTATATGGCACCTTTCAACACGAGTGAACGGAGCGGGCCTTGATGGCATATTTATCTACTGCTTTTTCTCTTTTTTTTTTTCTTTTTTTGAGGAGAGATGTAACCGGTGATTTTTCAACAATCCTTGAAACCTGCACTGAACTTTCTACGATATTTTTGCAAGGCTTTCTTGCAACTACTTATATCACATAAGTGGCAACCATTCTGCGAAAGGCTTCATAAAGAGACAATCCATTTCTGGGAGGGAGATCAGTTTTAATTTTTTTATTTAACAAAGACGAATTTATAGAGTTATATTTGACTTTCGTAAGAGGCATAGCACACTCTAAATCTACCGCAGTTGCAGTGCAGCTTATGCTGGTAGTTTATTTCTGGGTTAAAATTTAGCCCGAGTCTAAGTAATTTAACAATAGGGGGTGAGTCAAAGCTGCGTATAAACATCTTGAAATGGCTGCGATAAACGCTCAGCATTGCAGAGCCTATTCGAACTTTGTGTAAAGATTTCTGAGCCTTACCGTGGTTGGAGGACCTATCTCTCACATTTTAATGAGAAACATAATTACTTCTAAAAAATCGAAGAGAAATAATTATGTGATATGCCTGCTCTCTTGGTTGTGATTGATACTGTAGCTGGTGATTGATTAATTAATGACGTAATGCCTTCCAATTGATATGTTAAGGTCCTACATGCAGTTATGTCTCTAAACGCTTAAATATCCTTATGTTGAATGACGGACTCGAGTAGTCTCTTAGAGAAGTTTATAATATTTTTACAATGCCATGTTGCAGGAAGATAAAAAATAATATTGTATTGCGCATAAAATTGTAATATACAGGGTGTCCAATAGGAAATTGCGAAAACTAATGGGTCACAATTTTTTAACAAATGGAGAGATCGGTAAAATGTAAATACTTTTTTATAAAGGAAAGTCGTCATTTTTATTTCATGTCCATTTTATTATAAAAAAATTACACCTACTTAATACAAACCATTAATTTAAAAATATAGTGAAAAACGTGAATTATTAATAATATATATTTTTGAAATGTGAACCATCTACATAAAAGGTATCTACCTGCATTTTTTTGAATCTTCTGTCGCCGGAGAGAAGTACAAAGTGATGTTAGAGGTCAAATCCTTTCTCATGCGAAAAAGAGGAGCCGCGTTAAATCTTTTTTTTTATTCAAGACGGAGCAGCACCTCATCGCACACAAGAAGTATCATCAATAAATTTTATGGCGATCGAGTTATTGGCCTAGGGTACCCACGCTTTACTAGGGGAAAAGGAATAGAATAGCCACCTTACTCGTCAGATCTCACTTAATGTGATTTCTTTTTATGGGGCTACATTAAAGATCTCTGCTACGAAAATAACCAAAAAACAGTTGAGGATTTTATTAAAGAAATTGGGAAGGTCGTCAATGGCATTTCAAATGAAACGTTAGAACACGTTTTTAATAGTTTTAGAAAGCATATGGATATTTGTGGTAAATTAGATGGTTAAAATATCGAAAATATATATCATTAGTAACTAACGTTCTTCAAAACTTTTTTAAATTAATTGTTTTGTATTAAATAGATTTAAGTTTTTTATAATAAAATGGACATGAAATAAAAATGACGACTTTCCTTTATTAAAAAGTATTTACATTTTACCGATCTCTCCATTTGTTAAAAAATTGTGACCCATTATTTTTCGCAATTTCCTATTGGACTCCCTGTATATATACAGGGTGTCCCAAAAAAGACTGTCAAGCGGTGGTCCAGAGATAGAACACCCCCTGGGGCACCCGAATAACCCCCATGTATGTTCTGCGATTTTTCGTAGTTTACGAGTTATGAATTTTTTTTTAATTTTTCACTTATTTTCGAGTTGCAAGACAATTATCGTCACACTGAAGTGAATAATTGATATAAATTCTCAATTCTTTTTTCATTATTTAGCTAAATATTGTGGCATTCCAGCATAAAGATAATCTGCCTCGAAACCTATACCATTACGGCATAAAATAAAATAGTTTTTACATAACAGGAAAAATATAACCAGTACCAATACTTTCAAGGGCATTTTAAAAAAAAAAGTCACATAGCTTTCTTAATCCAAAAGTATTTTAAAAACTTCTCCATTTCATCAGCTATTTACCCTGTAGATTTTATTGAGCTATCTCTGTAGCATCATACTTAAAAATCGAAATCAAGTGTATCAAGTCTAAAAACTTTTCGACGAAATGGAATTTTTAATATGCACAATTACCATTCGTGGAGTCTCGAAAATTCTCACCTCGCACGCCCATCAAACTTCCAAGAACAGTTCAGTGTCAATCTATGGTCTGGGGTAATCAATGGAGAACTGATTGGCCCTTTTCAAATACCAGACCGCTTGAATGGTGAGTCATACTTACATTTTTTGACCGAAGAGCTCAATCGGCTTTTAGAAGATGTCGATCTGGAGACTCTTGGGCATATGGTATTACAAAACGATGGCGCGCCATGTCATTATGCGCGTGCTGTTCTAGCCTATTTAAACAGAAATTTTAGAGATAGGTGGATTGGTCGAAGCGGGCCAATTGCGTGGCCCCCAAGATCGCCTGACTTGAACCCCATTGACTTTTTTGTATGGGGTTACTACAAAGAGCTGGTATACTCACAAAAATTACAAAGCTTGGAACAATTAAAAATAAAATTAACCGGTGCAGAAAGGACGATAAAAAGCAACATAACTGCGTTCAGACGTCTACAAGCCAATTTTTTTCGCCGATGTCGCATATGTATTAAACAAGGAGATCGTCATTTTGAAAATTTCTTGTAAATGCTATGATAAATAAAATTATTTTAAACAGATTTTACGTGGTTTTATTTATAAGTAAAATTTTAAATATTAAACTTAAAGCAAAATTAAGGTGATATGCCATAGTATCTCTATGTACCTATATCATCTTACCTATACATATTTTGCTTTATAAATTTTGCGCATTCAATTAGTAGCTATTGAAATGGGAAAGTTTTCACCATCTCTCTATAGTTCATACAAAATTTACATTAGTTGTCTCTTTTTTACTCTTGCAAGGTCTTTTGTCCAACCAAATCCAACTGAGGTAGCCGTGCCTCGGTCGCATGACGCATTCATTGTTTTAGCGAAAAATGAGTTCTTTTGTCATGTTCTAATTATTACAAACTCAATAATGAAATTTTTTGTAAAAAAAATCAAATTTTGAACGAATTCAAATTCTTTGGTTTTTAGACTTGATACACTTGATTTCGATTTTTAAGTATGATGCCACAGAGATAGCTCAATAAAATCTACAGGGTAAATAGTTGATGAAATGGAGAAGTTTTTAAAATACTTTTGGATTAAGAAAGCTATGTGACTTTTATTTTAAATGCCCTTGAAAGTATTGGTACTGGTTATCTTTTTCCTGTTATGTAAAAACTATTTTATTTTATGCCGTAATGGTATGGGGTTTGAGGCAGATTATCTTTATGCTGGAATGCCACAATATTTAGCTAAATAATGAAAAAAGAATTAAGAATTTATATCAATTATTCACTTCTGTGTGACGATAATTGTCTTGCAACTCGAAAATAAGTGAAAAATTAAAAAAAAAATTCATAACTCGTAAACTACGAAAAATCGCAGAACATACATGGGGGTTATTCGGGCGCCCCAGGGGGTGTTCTATCTCTGGACCACTGCTTGACAGTCTTTTTTGGGACACCCTGTATAAAAAATTTGTGGTTTCTATTACATATCGTGCATTGCAAAATAATATTGTTTGCATGGATTTGCACAATGTTTATAGAAATTAAAGTAGTAGAATAGTAATGTAAACATTTTTGTCGAAATATTGATTGATTAAACCCAGTGTGAAAGTTTAAGTTGAAGTATGTGTCGGATTTTTACGGGTTTTTTTTTTTACTCATTTAACAATATCTGGGCTTCGTTTTATATCAAAATCGAATTGGTCCTGACAATAAACATCTTACAATACCGTCTTCCGTTACTCCAAATGAGGCAGAATTATACACCACAAATACTCTTTATCTTCGATAAATCGAATAACATATTATCTTTAATTTGTCTATTTCAATGATTAACTTAAGATATTTAATTTCCAACCGAAAAGATACCACATTTTAAAATTTTAGAGTTAAGGGGGTAGTACACTTCTTAAGGCCTTTTTTTAAAGATTTTTTTTTTTTTATAGTTAACTTTATTTTGATCTTGCAAGCTTTTTATATATGATACAACTAACATTCAAGAATATAAAATTTTTTTTTTTTTTTTCTTCATAGGGCCCTAATATGGCTGCCTGAAGGTGACCCCTTTTTAATCTGGCCGACATGATATCTCGACTCTGGAACGTCTGAAACAAACAGTTCAAAGTGCATATTAAAATATAGATCAGTCGCTATCGCTCGAACTAGGATAAAAAATTTTGGTAAAAAAAGAAGAAAATGGCGGACTTTTTAATTTTTCTGTCATTTTTTTTTCCAAAAACTTGCTTAAAAAAAGGATTAAACATTAACCGATTTTCAAAATCCTAGTTCGGGCGAGAACTACACATGTATAGATTATCCCATAAAAATTTGAGCCCGATCAGACCAATAGTTTTTTCAAAATCATGTCGGCCAGGTCAAAAAACGTGGTTTCGAGAAAAACGCGTTTAAAGTTGTTATTCGATAATTTTAAGGTGCGATAAGCGTAAGGCACCGCTACAATTGTGTCTATAACTTTTTTTATATATCGAATTTCTCAAAACGGTTTTGGGAGAACATTTCTATGATATATTAGAGCACATTTATGAAATAAAAAAAAAATCCATTTTTTCAGAAAAAAGAAGTGTACTAGGGTAATTTCGCCTGTTCGCGTCCATCGCCCAATTCGCGTCCATTTTACGGAAAAATCCTCGAAAATAAGTAAACTAACGCACCAATCAAACGAAAAGTCATTACCGCTAATACCTTAATGTATAAGAGGCACGCACACATGGCCAAAAGGTCCTTGCGCCAAACCAATCCCGTTTAGAAAAAATAGTTAGTCCCGGCTGTTCATCAAGGCGCGGGATGTTTAGATAAAAATTAGTGTGCAGCGGCGCGTTCGATAGTCAGTTTTTTATTGTTTTATGTGAATTTTAGGATACCTAGCTGTTTCTAGACTTTTATAATGAAAAAAGGAATAACATTAATTATGAATTTGCTTATCTTTTTTATATTTAACGAATAAAATAAGGTGGACGCGAATTACTACATCGAATTTACAAAACTTTCACTTTGCGTCCGCAATGGACGCAAACTATACCTAGAGAGGATAATAATAACCCAAATTGCGTCCACTATTTTCGTTAAATACAATTGACTTGCTAGTAAAAATAATTTAAAATGTATTGATTACACAGCCACACAAAAAAGAAAAGTGGTCTGTACTTTACATGCGATATATGGTTTTCGATGTATTTTTGCGCGCTGAACACGAATCTGGAGTCAGAATTGAGCCATCACATCACAGTTAATTCCTAACCTCAAAAAACAGGTAAAAAGTATTAAAAATCCGGATAAATGTACAAGGAAAAATACAGGAATTTCGTTTTTTCATATCCAGATGTGTATTTTTATGTAAAAGAACCCCGTGAATCCAAATCCACCGTCAGAGTTGAGGTGGCACGTCATGTTTTTTTCCTAACCTCAAAAAATTAGGTCATAAATATCAATTTCCAAAAGTCAGCCGATTTACGCTGAATTCGGTGTGTGGGGGTTTTAGGGGTCGCTGATCACGAATCTGAAGTTTAATTGGCAGAATTAAAGATGGCGGATCCAATATGGCGGACGAAATTTTCGAAACCAACCGACCTGCGCCAAATTTAGCATGTGGGTGTTTCTGGATTCGCTGATCACGAATCTGAAGGGAAACTTGCGGAATTCCATATCCAACATGGCGGAAGAGATTTTCAACAGTCGAGTGATCTACGCCAAATTTGATATGTGGGGGTTTTAGAAGTCGCAGATGACGAATATGATATTGATTTATGGTCACAAAGTCTACTTTAAGGTCGTTCATTTGAGGAAATATGTCTTTCTACGCTTTTTCTTCTAGTAGGCATTGCCACCATAAATAACTTCATCAGATTCATGATCAGCGACTCCAAAGACCTCCAAATTCCAAATTTGGCGTAGATCTGTTGGTTTCGAAAATTTTGTCAGCGATATTGGATCCGCCATCTTTAATTCCGCAAACTAAACTTCAGATTCATGATCAGCGATCCCAAAAACACTCACATACCAAATTTTGTGTAGATCGGTTGATTTTTGAAAATCTTGTCCGCCATATTGGGTCCGCCATCTTGAATTTTGCAACTCTAACTTCAGATTCGTGATCAGCGACCCCTAAAACCCCCACACACCGAAATTAGCGTAAATTAGTTGACTTTTGGAAATCGATATTTCTGACCCGGTTTTTTGAGTTTAGGAAAAAAACACGACCTCAACTCTGACGGTGGATTTGGATTCACGGAGTTCTTTTACATAAAAATACACATCTGGATATGAAAAAAAGAAATTCCTGTATTTTTCTTTGTACATTTATCCGGATTTTTGCTATTTTTTACCTGTTTTTTGACCAACAATTCTTCTAGTTGTATGATTAGACAAAATTGTTGTATTGTTTTGTTGCTTTAGTATAGCCAATGCTGATCTTTAGCAATAATAATATACCTTGTGATTTGAGGGTAAAATTAACAGAACTGATTACTGTTTATTCTTAAAGGTGCAATCATTATTTACCTACTACTTACCTAATTTTAAGTTCAATCAATGTTGAGAAGAATTATTTTTATTTTTTAAAGTGATGTTTTTAATGATAATAATGTTGATTTTTAATATTTATATTCTTAAATAAAGAAATTGTTACAATACAATCTTTCTTAACAAATTCTTAAAAATATCACCCCTATATTCCTTTTCTAAGCTGGTGGACGCTAAATGGTCCACGGGTGGACGCAATTTGGATTCTGTGGACGCAAAGTGGGTAAAACGCCTAATTCTGAAGTTTAGCTATTTAAAAAAAAAACGCAAGATGTTTCGAACAAAACTGAAAGTTAATCTTAAAATAGACTATATAATGAACACATTACATAAATTTTGCATAGAAATTAGTGCTGGGATATTTTTATTATCGCCTTCAAACTTGCCAACTGCACTAAATGGACGCGAACAGGCGAAATTACCCTACCCCCTTAAATATCCTGGATGTACATGCAATCGATAAAAAATTGTTACTTATTTAAAACTTTTGACATCAAATAACGAACGTTTCTTCAACGTTCCATCCATGAGGACATTCACAACTGGAGGCCGAAAACTAGTAGCCTTTAAATTACTTGGTTAAACTCCAAGTACGAATGTTTTGCATAGAGGAGGCAGTCTTGAGCTTATAAAAAATTCATCAAAAAATATCTTTTTTTGCGTATCTATTACACATAGCTTTTTCTTCATTACTTGTATTTGTGATATACATACATTGATGATTAAATCATCAAATAAATAGAATAATACAAAAATAATGGTGGAGTAGAGGATGCTGTACATTCGCCGCGATGGACATAAACTCGGAAATGAGTTTATCACAAATTACAAAGTCAGTGGTTTTCTTGTTAGTTGATATACATCACATAAGCTACCATGTAGCATAGTCGAAAAATTAAAAAACTGTTTAGAAAAAATTGCAGCACCATAAAAATAATTTTTTGCTATACCCCCTCTGATCATAAGATTGAAAATGTTATTAATTAGATTTGTTTAACTTAACCAGCCAATTACTTAGTTTTCGAGATAGTTGATACAAGATTGTGAAAAAAGTATGTAGTTTCCAAAAAAAAACCAAAAGAAAAATCAGCGTATTATAAACAGAGATTTTGGTTGTCTTTAAATTGCTACAATGCAAATAATGTTAACTTTTTCGAATCAATGATGACTCAAATTATTCTTAAAAATGAAAGCTGCATTTATAATAAAGCAAGGATTATTTTTTAAAAACATAAAGGTTGTGATTCCCTTAATAAATAAATGTCCTTTTATCCTATTCATGTCGTTCCTGAGTTCATTATAGATCTACTTAAACTGAGGTGCACTATACAACCGAGGTCACTGATTTAAACAGGGGGTCATTCATTCGAATTTCAGTTCACGTTCTCGACGAAATGAGGAAAATATAATATATATATATAATAATTTGTTGAGCCCAAAGGAGGCGGAGGCTTTTATTTAAACTTTTTGCAGCGGTTTGGCTGGTTTAAAACAAAATAAAGGAAACGAGCTTTCCGGCATCATTACGAATTTATGTCTTACTTTATTCGTGCATATATACTGACATACCTGATTTTTGTGACAAGGGGATGAAAAGGAATCCTGATAGCATTCGATGTTCCAGTCATGCCAACCGTCAACCGCTCATCCACAGCGTGCGATGGAATAGCTTAACATTTTATAGCACAACATTTTGCTGATGAGCCCCGGCAAAAGAAATTTAATCAGTTCACAACCTTTTTTCGGCGGGGATAAAAGGTTGTATGATAAGGATTTTTTTAGGTTATCCTGAGCACGAAAACTGCGGAGGTTTTTATTGAGTTATAGAGCCGTCAGCAAGGTTGAAAAGTATGCCTATAACTGCTTCCAAGGCACCCAAACGAAAGATTTTTTAAGGCTCTGCATTGCGGTACAGGTCTGCAGCGAGTTGGTTCACACCTTATAACAGTCATAAGGTATCAGAAATGTTTGTTTTCCGCAAAATCGCAACTTCATAATAACTCCGTAATTCATCACAATATAGTTTTTATTACCCTAGCGTTTCGATAATGAAATTATTGTGACGTGCAATTATTAGTATCACTCAGGTGTGAATGTGTTACTGATTGAGAAGCTGTGATTATTTTTATCATGTTTAATTTAATTTAATGATTCTGACTGTAGTTAATCAATAAAATATAGCATATATTTGTTGTATTCGACCAATTGGAACTGTTCCCGACAGCAAAATCGGGTGAGGTACTGACTGAATTGAATTCTATAGGTTTGACGCATTGACAATATCCTCAGTATGTAAGAGGTGACATTAATTTAATTTGTGCATGGTTGTAGATGTAGATTTTTGTGGCTTTCCGAAGACACACTTAGGCCATTATAGGCCCATTGTGATACCACTTTTTTTTGTGACCAGGGTTTTCGTGGGAATCGAACCCACAACCTCTAGCACTCTGCTGGCTTGCAGTCATATCGCGTTACCAACCGGGCTATTGAGGCCCCTTGTGCATGGTTAGTTTGGGGGGTATACATATATTGCGATTGATAATGTATAATATTAAAGTTAGAAAACTGGAGTACAATATGGCTATTTTCATCGAAATTAACGATCTCCCTAAAGGATTTAAAATATACATATGTAAAGTACTTTTATATAGATAGAATGAAACGAAATAAAATATGAAGTACTTTGACAGTTTTATCAAGTGAACGAATATGTTGAAATACACAAAACTGAAGATTACTGGCGACAAAGTCTTGGACGCGTCTAACTATATACATATAGTTTGCGCTAACTGCATGTTAGCACTTAGCATGTTTATTCTCTCCGCTAAAACTTCATAAGCAATAAGAGATACTTGAAAGCTCCTAGAACTTCTCTTACGGGCCTTTGTATTTTGATAAAAATTTCTTATGCACTATAACTATGTTTCTTACCATTACTAGATTACCTGATTTGTACTTAAGAGGGGCCTTATATAGTTGTCAAAGTAAATTTCGATTGTCTTCTGATGATGGACAATGTCTCTCCTAGCCTTCCTTCTAATTGATTCCTAATATCTCTCCTCCTTAGTCAGAATGTAATTTCCCAAATATTCCTGTACGTTGTTGTTAATATTGCCCTTTTGTGGAACACCAAACAATAAGATATTTGGGGTAGTATTTGTACTATTATTTACTATAATATTGATTGTAAATTCGATTTTATTTAGATGTTTTGTCCACTCGCCTCGTTCTCACTTGCTTTAGAAATCATCAGGGTTAGTAACCTGTTAACTCTTTCTGCATGCCCATTTCATTTAATAACTATAGGTGAAGGAATACAAACGAAGACACTGAATAACTTCTTTACTTTTTATGATTCTAACAGGGTATAATTTGACAAATTTATTGAAACTACCTACTATTAGAAAAGTATATTTTTTAGTGTTTCTAGATGAAAAAGGGGAAGACCCACAGTTCTCAACATGAGGAGTGTCGCAGGATTTCGGTCTTCCCCATTAGTGGTGAAAAATGTTTGCATTTGAGAAAAGGACCCCGCACAATTCGTATGGAAAATGGCTTTCGGCCAAATTAGCTGAAATTTTGCACAGAGGTAGCTTTCAGCTCACTGATGAAAAGTCTCAATGGGCGCAACCCCCAAAAATCAAACCCCGACCCCCCACGCCCCCCCGAAGTCTCAATATATACCAAAATCACATTATGATGAAAATCAGTTCAAAACAGATGTATTCATTTGAAACTTCGCACAATGGTAGCTTTCAGCATGCTGGTCAAAAGTCTCAAAGGGCGTAACCCTCAAAAATCAAACCCTCACCCCCCACGCCCCCCCCCCCCCCAAGTCTCAATATATACCCCAAATCACATTATGATGAAAATCAGTGCAAGAGAGATGTATTTATTTGAAACTTCGCAAAGTGGTAGCTTTCAGCATGCTGGTCAAAAGTCTCAACGGGCGCAACCCCCAAAAATCAAACCCTCACCCCCCACGCCCCCCCCCCCCCCCACAAGTCTCAATATATACCCCAAATCACATTATGATGAAAATCAGTGCAAGAGAGATGTATTTATTTGAAACTTCGCAAAGTGGTAGCTTTCAGCGTGCTGGTCAAAAGTCTCAATGAGTGCAACCCCTTATATCCAACCAAATCCAACCAACCCAGTCGCAAAATATACAGGGTGATCCAAAAGTATGGAAACGGCTAAATAACTTTCGAGGAATGCATTTTGGAGAAAAAAGTTGTAGGCAAAAGTTTTAGGAATTTTCCCCAGCTATTCAATGATGACCTTATATTTGACCTTGACCGTGGCCTTGAAGGTCATTTCAAGGTCTAGTTGACTTTTTCAAATTGGAACCCTTATTTTTGACCACGGAAATGGAAAGAGCGGACAATTTTACGTCCAATTATGACCTTGACCATGACATTGAAGGTCATATCAAGGTCAAAATGGCTCTTTAAAGAGGAACCTGCATTGATACTGCGGAATTGCAAAGAGTGGAAGTTTTGCGTCCAAATGTGACCTTGACCACAACCTTGACCTTTAACATGACCTTGTCAATGACCTTGAGGGTTATATCAAGGTCAAGGTGGTTTTTTGAAGAGGAAACCATGTTTTTGACCACGGAAATGGTTCTTTCCATTTCCGTGGTTAAAAACATGGATTCCCCTTCAAAAAACCACCTTGACCTTGATATAACCTTCAAGGTCATTGCCAAGGTCATGTTAAAGGTCAAGGTTGTGGTCAAGGTCACATTTGGACGCAAAACTTCCACTCTTTGCAATTCCGCAGTATCAATGCAGGTTCCTCTTTAAAGAGCCATTTTGACCTTGATATGACCTTCAATGTCATGGTCAAGGTCATAATTGGACGTAAAATTGTCCGCTCTTTCCATTTCCGTGGTCAAAAATAAGGGTTCCAATTTGAAAAAGTCAACTAGACCTTGAAATGACCTTCAAGGCCACGGTCAAGGTCAAATATAAGGTCATCATTGAATAGCTGGGGAAAATTCCTAAAACTTTTGCCTACAACTTTTTTCTCCAAAATGCATTCCTCGAAAGTTATTTAGCCGTTTCCATACTTTTGGATCACCCTGTATATTTTGCGACTGGGTTGGTTGGATTTGGTTGGATATAAGGGGTTGCACTCATTGAGACTTTTGACCAGCACGCTGAAAGCTACCACTTTGCGAAGTTTCAAATAAATACATCTCTCTTGCACTGATTTTCATCATAATGTGATTTGGGGTATATATTGAGACTTGGGGGGGGGGGGGGGTGAGAGTTTGATTTTTGGGGGTTTTTTGACCAGCATGCTGAAAGCTACCACTTTGCGAAGTTTCAAATAAATACATCTCTCTTGCACTGATTTTCATCATAATGTGATTTGGGGTATATATTGAGACTTGGGGGGGGCGTGGGGGTGCGGGCTTGATTTTTGGGGGTTACGCCCTTTGAGACTTTTGACCAGCA
This sequence comes from Dysmachus trigonus, assembly GCA_949715965.1. Lineage (NCBI taxonomy): Eukaryota > Metazoa > Arthropoda > Insecta > Diptera > Asilidae > Dysmachus > Dysmachus trigonus. The sequence continues at coordinate 49,128,390 of OX454321.1, forward strand.
TGCTGAAAGCTACCACTGTGCGAAGTTTCAAATGAATACATCTGTTTTGAACTGATTTTCATCATAATGTGATTTTGGTATATATTGAGACTTCGGGGGGGCGTGGGGGATCGGGGTTTGATTTTTGGGGGTTGCGCCCATTGAGACTTTTCATCAGTGAGCTGAAAGCTACCTCTGTGCAAAATTTCAGCTAATTTGGCCGAAAGCCATTTTCCATACGAATTGTGCGGGGTCCTTTCTTATGTAGTCATTTTTTTTTATAACTATTTTCTTTTTTCTTTCCACGTGGCATAATAGAGTGTGATGCGTTTGAAAAATATTTTTTTCAATCTGTTATGGAACAGAGAATAATATTGTCCCATTTGTATTTTGATAAACAAGTCCATTAACCCTCGCATACCAACGACTTTGCTTCTTTTCCAGCATTGGTATTATTCCCTTAATTACCGGATCAACATATTGCGCTGAGGCTAGCTGAAAGCGTGTTGCATTCTATGCTCAACATTGTAATCGTAATCTTGAAGTTCTTGGTTTAGTATTTGGTATTTGCTTATTTAACATAAAAGAAATCGACTTACAGTCCATAATAATTTTGAACTTTATCCCTAATAAGTATATTCTTAAACGTCTTAGAGCACATATACATATAATATGTTTCAAATTTAAAAGGGTATTATTTGCATTTTTGCGCTGTCGTCGGTTTTGAAAAAAAAAAAAAAAAAAAAAAATTGGATGTGATATAATAACTTGGACTTCCGGAAATACGAACTTAATCCTAAGAAGGAGAGTCTTTTATGTTTTTCGGTTTACGAAACTTTTAAACAATTCGTACATTTCCAATATAAGGCCCTATACCCTTTGCACTTATTTCGTAAACTAAATATATTATCTTTTCGTGCATAAGCATAAAGTATTTGTCATGCAGATGTTCATTTATTTTGTTTATATTTTAGTACAATTTTTATAACCTCTTGCAAGCCCACAAAGCTTGACTAGGAGGCCATCCACAACCAGAGACCAAAGAAATGGCAACAGTACCCCGCCTTGCGGGCATCCTCTGACTGCCCTAATGGACACAAAGGTGTTGCCCAGCATGGATGAGATTTCTCGCTCTCTTAGCATATCATCCATCCATGCGATTGTATTTGAGTCTATACCCCTGCGCACAAGAGCCCTGCATATAGAATCATATCCTGTGTTATCGAAAGCACCCTCTATATCCAGGAAAGCACACGGAGCTATTTCCTTGGCCTGAAGGGATTTCTCGACCCTACTGACTAAACTATGTAAAGCAACCTCTGTTGATTTACCTTTAGTGTAAGCAACCTGTGATCTATGAGCGGTGTTGATTGCTCCAGTTTGCACCTTATATGAAGGTCCAACAATCTTTCCATTGTTTTCAGCAGGAAAGATGTTAAGCTGATTGGTCTATAAGATTTAGGCAGCTCAAGGGGCCTATTGCCCTGTTTTGGAATAAATACAACCACAACCTTCCTCCATGAGCGTGGTATGTATCCCCAAATATAGCTGGCTCTAAACAGATAAACCAAAGGATCAAGGATCGTATCCAGAGAGTTCTGAAGTAATGCCGGAAAGATCCCGTCACATCCTGGGGCTTTAAACGGTTGAAAAGAGGCCACTGCCTATTTAACCTTGTCCTTGTCAAAGATGACACCGGACTTGCTACACGCTCTGCGGCTTGTTCTATCGCTAGGATTAGAGTCTGCAGGCTGAAGCGAATTTACCCCTAGAATTGATCCGGGAAAGTGTACTTGTAGTAGGTACTCAAGTGTTTCCCTTTGCGACTCAGTGAAGGTGCCATCCTGCCTCTTCAAGAGTCCAACTCCATTGGAGACGTCCTTAGCTAGTACCTTTTGAAGACGGGCTGCTTCCGGTAATGATTCTATACCTTCACAGTGCCTTCTCCAGGACTCGCGTTTCGAGCGTCTCAATTATTTATTGTAGTCAGTGAGAGCAGATCTGTATTCATCCCACTGCTTAGTGCGTTTGGCTCTATTGAATAACCTCCTCACATGCCTAGGCATGTCCGATAGCTGTTCGTTCCACCAGGGCACCTTGCGTACCACTTTGGCTGGAACTGCAACATTGCTATCATGGTAGGAGGATATTATTACTCCATTAAGCTGGTTTGCAGCCACTTCCAGTTCACTAGTTGAGCTGGTAGTGGTCACCAGCATGTCTGCCTTTGAGCTCACCATAGCTCTGAAGGCATTCCAAACTGTTTACCTTGGAATAAATGATTTTGAAATGAGTTCAGAGCGCTCTGGAATGTCGAATCTAATGTGTTGATGATCCGACAGCGACGCTTCATCTGATACTCGCCAGTTCACTATGAACTCGGACAGGATCCTGCTGTCAAAAGTGAGGTCTAACACTTCTTTTCTGACCGCAGTGATAAAAGTTGGTTTGTACCCTCTATTAACTATATCTATATTCCTACTAGATAGATAGTTCAAAAGGTACTCACCCCTTTCATTTACGTCGCTGCTACCCCACACCATGTGGTGCGCGTTTGCTTCGCAACCGATGAGGAAGTGTCGGTTTGATCGTCGACAGTACTCGACGAGTTCCCGGATTTCTTCTGGTGGAATATCAACATTAGGGTGCTTTTTTTTTCGCAACAATTTTTTTTTTTCAATCCCACCTCGAAATTTTGTGGCTAATACCTAAACATACATTCCCTGAAAATTGGAGCCCAAAAAGTAATATTTAGTACTAGACCAAGCCGCATAAAGATTTCCCATATAAAATACACGTGAACTTTGATTATTTTTCTTCAAATCTCTACAACTCAGAGGCTTTTTATGGCACAATCTTGGGCAATGGAAGGGTTTCTTCAGAATTGAATACTCTACAAAAGTGTCCATTGCGATGTAACCCTAACTCCCACCAGCGAGGTAGTAGGGGTCATTGACCCAATTTTTCCACGAAATTCTCGCTTTTTGCCCCTATCTCGTAAACAACAAGAGCTACAGAAAAAGTGAATATGACAAACTTGTAGCAAATTCAATTTCCTACTAAAAAGTTTTGAACACCAAATCGCTATCGATAGGGGCAAAAAGCGAGAATTTCGTGGAAAAATTGGGGTCAATGACCCGTACTACCTCGCTGGTGGGAGTTAAGGTTACGCCGCAATGGACACTTTTGTAGAGTATTCAATTCTGAAGAAACCCTACCATTGACCAAGATTATACCATAAAATGCCTCCGAGCTGTAGAGTTTTGAAGAAAAATAATCAAAGTTTACGTGTATTTTATATGGGAAATCTTTATGCGGCTTGGTCTAGTACTAAATATTATTTTTTTGGGCTCCAATTTTCAGGGAATGTATGTTTAGGTATTAGCCACAAAATTTCGAGGTGGGACTGAAAAAAAAAAAATAGTCGCGAAAAAAAAGCACCCTAATCTACATATAATACATTTGGTGCGAGAGAATTTCTCTTGAGCAAAATTGCGGTTGGTAATGTGTTAAAGATTGGAAAATTGAATTGATAGTTGAATCTCTGTAAGCGAGAAAACTACTTATATGAGTGAGATTGGGTCATTGCACGAGTGTATTCTTGGAGCAGTATTCAAACCGGCTTAACGCCCGGTCGAGAGTCAGCGTTTCCACACACGTATTATTACTATATGATTCACATTACTATACGAATAAAGGCTAAGAATGCGTGTGTACATCCAAAACCCTCCGGGAAACTATACAGGATGTTCAGAGGTGGGAGGGAAATATTGCAGGAGGTTAAAGGTCAGACCGAGACAGGCAAAAAATCGTATGGGTGGGGGGGGGGGGGGGGGGGGTGCATCTCGCACCGTTCGGCAGTTACAGGGTGATTCGTAAATCAGGATTTTGCCTTATATGGGAACCGCTCTTGTATTTTTATCTTTTTTTCTACGCATCACAGCGACCCCAAACCGATCTCAAAAAATTACTATTTCGAAGCCCTTTCCAACACGGTCACCCCCCTACCCCCACCCCTTGGCCCCAATCCCCATTGGAAGTTGAAAAAAAAAATTTTATTTCACGATTTTTCGCCTTTCGCCTCACTTTTCTCCGAAATTCATGTTATTAACATACCTACTTTGTATTTTTTTTAAGTTGCCTATCTAATTACCTTTCCAAAAAGGTGCAACGTGCCCAGGTAGGAAAAGGATACGAAAATTTATTTACAAAAATCCTTTTACAGAATACAGGATTTTGAACTATGAAGAATTCGATTGTCAAGCTCAAAAAAAAAAAAAATATATATATATATATATTAGGGTGTCCCTTATTTTTCAACTTGATTATTTTTCGACGCATAGGGCCTACTTTTTTTCGTATTGGTGTAAAACACTGGCACAGCAAATTTCGTTTCATTTGGTACACTACAACCCGTGCCGACTTGCATCCGAAGACATTTGTACAGGTTTCTATGGAGTACTAAGCGCGCGAGCGGCATGCCTTCCCTTTGTGGTCATTCAAATGCAATAAGTCGCTATAACAACACGGTTTTGTAATTTGAATAAAATGACCATTCAATTACGAAGTGCTAGAAAAAGGATATACTTAGTCAGGGAGGCAAACCACCAAATAACAGGCTCAAAACTCGACAAGTTCTTGCGGTGTTGTTTTTTATCATTCCTAATGTAAAACTGAATGTTAGGGAAAGTGCCAATTTAGTAATTCGCAAAACGAAATAGAAAGTACTCCTTTCTATTCAGATGAGGAAACTTTGCTGGAGTCACCAACCACTGCTCTACTGCGTAAATCGTAAGGGAAAAGACGGAAAAAGGATTTTATTTCAGCAAAACTAGTAGCGGCCTTAGACAGATGCTAGCTGAGTATTAGGGACTCCGTCTTTATTCTTCAGGCCACCGTGGAAGCGCTAGGTCTCAGCATAAACGAATATCACATTAATAAGTCGTCCATTCAAAGAGTTCAATCACAAATACGAAAGCAAAGGGCAGAGTCGAAAAAACACATTCTCATTATCATGTTCCTGATGTAGTCACTGTTCATTGGGATGGGAAATTGCTTCCTGGGTTAGACGTCAGGAGTTCTAAAGAAGAGCGGTTACCGGTGTTGATTTCATTCGATGATAAAGAACAATTGAATCGGTCATTTCAAAAACCTCATAAGTCACTCAATTAGAATTTTTCAGGAATCAATAAAAACTGTTTCATACACAAACAAATGAGTTTTAAAGGACTTTTTTATGCTTAATTTAGTATTTGAGTAGTAAAAACTTAAAATAGCGAATAACCTTCACAGTTTATGAATAGAAATAATGAAAAAAATCTGAAAAACTTTTCTTCAATTATGTTGTTTTAGCAAGAAATGGGGTTAGTGGTATATAATTTAACCAAATAATAGTAGTAATCATATTTTTTTATTGATTATTATTGAAAATTACACTTAAAAATGCTCTTATTAACATTTTTACATGTATTAATTTGTCATGTTTTAATATCTTTAAGGTACATAGTCATATTCTCCATCATTCTCATCTGGATTATCTTCAACATTTGCAGTTGGCCAGCTAAAATGTTGTTATAAAATGGCATATGCTCTTCCAGAATGTTATCCTGAACTTGTTTTAAATCGTCTATTTTTTTTTATTGATGGGCACTTTTAAATCATAGGCTTTGGCTGATGGAATAATAAGAATGAATGTTTAATCAATCCATCAATATATTCCTCGGCTATGATAGTTCCTTTTCGATCTGAATCATACTGAAAACTCATGTATGTCGAAGGTGCGAATGACTTTTTCTGGTCCTTTGGGACTTTTTTCCATAAGATTCAGTTGACAAACATGTTTTTTTGTACAAATTTGGCCACCATTTCTTAAATTCCAAAACATCTTCAGTTTTTAGCTGTATGACTGTAAATGTTGAGCCGGAGTTCGAAACCAAATCAATGTATTCTCCTGGGACGTAGATACGATCATGCTTTCGAACACTTTTTTTTATGACTCCAAAATCACGATCATTTGGTAAAAACGAATGACCAAGTATGGGAAAATACTGATGAATTTTTCAAACCTTTTAGAATCAGTCAAAGCCAACATAAATCTCAACAATATATTAATGACGATTGTTGTCAAATTTGAAGATTGGAATATTGTTGAACCAATCAGAACAAAGCAAATTGAAAACGTGAAACTCAGTCATAAACTACTCCCTCCATCTAGTAGTGCATGCAAAAACCTCTTAAGTCACTGACTAATGTTGTTTATGCAATGAACGTCTTTCACGCAGTATTATTGGAGGAGGAAGGAATGTATCGACTTACGTGGTTTTTACCCAGAATACGCATCTCCCTTTAAGGAACCATTTTCAGCAAAAAAAGCATGTTGGAAAAAAATGTGACTTAAGAGGTTTTTGAAATGACCGATTCAATTTCTTTCTGTCCCAAAACTAGAGAGTTCTTCCGGTAAAGATCAAGCAGAGGCAGTTTTTAATGTGTTTCATGATTGCAACCTCGATGATCAGGTGCAAATAATGTGCTGTGACACTACAGCCTCTAATATTGGTCATTTTAGTGGAGCTTGCGTATTGATAGAACAAAAGCTTGTGTTAAAAAATCTGTTTCAAGCGAAAATACCTCAAGTTACTAAAAGCCCTGATATTTCACTTTTCAAACAATTCAGAGAGAACATTGATTGTACAAACATTCAAACTTGCTCCGAATTTGTAAAACAACATATCAGTGACGCAGACATCGATCAATTAGTAGCATTAGAATAATAAAATATTTTGAACTAGCATCATATCTACAAGAAGTGAATTTCGCTTATTATGAAAAACTTTAGGGGCTCGTCGGCACGGGTTGTAATCATCGTAGACAAATATTATTTCGCATGTGACTAGACTATAGTAGTTGTAAAAAAATTAGGGGGTATGCGCTAGCAAATACGAAAAAAATTTTTTTTTGTCATATAAGGGACACCCTAATATATATGAAGGAATTCCGAGGTCTATATATACTTGCTCAGAATGACCCCAAAAATGAGATATTTCGAGGTAAAGGTCATCGGCGACGTGTACCGTTTTTGGAACAATTACCGAACTATTATTTTGAAAATACATATAACCATAAAAATTTATTTAAATGTATGAAATCTCTTAAAATGTAAAATTTTTGATCGCTATATTAAGCTAACCATCTTGTATCTCCAAATTTGCTAAAATGAGCTACCCCAAGTGTTAATTTTCGTGGCATTTTGGCCGCCATAGTGTGACCGCAATCTGGAATTTGATAGAACGGGAGGAATAAGAAGTAGGGTAAGTTTTAAATAGAGCTTATTGTTTGAGCTACACATGAGGAAAAGTCTTATCATAATCTCCCTAATGGTTTTCATGTGATTTCCGAACAAACAGAAGAATGGCGTGAATAACATTCCTTAGATATTAAGTTAAAATAAATACGTATACTCACGACCCTTGAACAATTTTATAAGGTGCATAGATATTTCATAAATTTTTAATATTTCAAATCTGATATATTTAGCTTACAAAAATATAACATTTTCTAAACACCTTTGTCAACAACTGTCAAAGAATGTGTTTCTTTAGAAAACCGTAAATCATTCTCTCCCACCAACCAACTAAGATATGGGATATAAATAGAAAACAGGAAGAGATTTAGAACCGAATGCATAATGGTCCGGCTATTTGCGAGTGGTTATCTATTTCTGCTATTTCCAGGAGATTTAAAAAGCATCCCCTAGGAATTCATGAGAATTTGAAATGATTTCCACCCACATCAGTTAGAGAGCACCTACAGTTGCCCGTTCTAAGAATTTTTTACGAAGGTGCGTCAAGAGTCTATAAAAAGACGAGTAAATGAAGAAACTTTCCAATAAGTCCAAAGTATAGGGTAGCATACATATACTTGAGCTGCTAACAAGATTGCTTGTTTGACAAATAATATATTTTTCCGCCCGTGCATTCGTACTGAGCGACACACCCTACAGCACAGATTGTGGCGTACCGTTCTGTACAGAAAAAGCAACGTTTAACCATCAGCAGAGCCGAAGGGTCGAAATGTACATTATTTCCGCTTGAAAAGGCAAAGTTAAAATACCCGAGGGGTAATTGAATTACTGACGAAAGTTCCGTTTGTAAGGATGCCGGTTATTCCTTATGCGGGCTGCTTTTTACGAATTTATGCCACACACCCCAAACCAACCCCAAGTCAACATGCTCCAAAAAGTCAGGCGGAGATAGAATTTAAGCCAAATGTTTTAAAAATACTTGAAACCTTCAGCAGCTCAGGAGCGAACGTTTGTCGCAAAGCTCAATAGCATAGGATTTTCTGAGCTATAATCTGCAATTCGGGTGATACCCTAACTACCTCTAAATTTATTCTAATTTCATAAATACACTAAATAGTAATTGCAAGAGTTACACATTTCGAGGTGAAGATTTATGAACTGTCCCATTGGGCTGCGAGCCGGGAGCCCTAATTACTGTGAAGAAGATAAGTTTGGTATTATAGTATTCTCGAAGGTATAGAGATTCTGAAAGCTAAATAGAGAGATCATAGCAGCAGATGTGAAGACCCTCCACGTGTGGAGTGCGTTTTCCTGTCTATTCGTGTGTGCAAAAGGGTACAGCAACGGAAGTTGCTCCATCCCACTCCACAGATTGTAGGCTGCTCCTCGGCCTGGATCTGTATAATCATAAAAGCGAATCTACCCTCGACATATACTGCTCAAATAGCTTGCACGCTTAATTGGATCGATAAACATTATTACATGCAGCGCATCTCTCTACATGTGAGCCTCCGACCTAGCTGCCCCTATTGGGATAGATGCAGGCGGCGGTGAGTGATACCTGGTTGTAAGAACATTTTTTAAGTTCATTATAAATTCTGCACAAACGCGCATTATGGAGCGAAACGGCAGCAGTTAAAGAGGTTAAAACCTGCAGAGCTAAGTGCTTTTAGTAATGCTCAGAACACTACAGTTTTTTTAATTTTCCAAGTAATCCATAAAACTCAGTTCTCTGCCCTTTCACAGAATGCAGAGTCCCGTTACAGTCCCACAACCAATGTGTGCATGATCCACTTTCATAATTTAATATTCTTTCGTAATAATGCAGAAATGAGGTCTGCCAGGGTCCCATCTTTGTTCTACTTCCATAGAGGTGGAGCTTTTCCAAAAGTCAAAGGACAGGCGCTCCTGTCATCCGTCGCGTATCCATTTTGTAATGCAGATGAGCAGGAGGCGTCTACTGTTAGTTTCGCCTACTCATCACTTGCCATAGATACTTTAATAGATCAGATGCCTGGTAGCGTTTGCCAGCGACACTTCAAGGGCGACTGCAGTTAATACCGTAGTTGCTCTAAGTTGCCTGCCTTTGTCCACCCAGGTCTGAATCAAAGTACTCGTTTAGTGCTCCAAGAAACTGTAAACATCGGATGTGGGCTATCAAGCAGAAATGTGAGAGATTGACGAAATTGTGTTTTACACATTGACATAAATAGCCCATGCCCACTCAAGCTATTTTTAGTTAATTTCTAGAGGAGTAGGATCAAAAAATGTTCGAGGAAATCTACCACACATTCAATTCTTAAGCTTCGGCAAGAACTTCCGCGAGCGACCACGAACGAGTCGTTCCTAAATTGATATTGATGTTGCCTGGTGCGTAGGTTTAATTGAAAATGTTTGGAGTGGAAACTGTAAACGTTTTACTTCTTCCCCTCTCTGAACAATTTTCGGACAATTAAGTCTCACAATGAACAATTTAAATTTTAATCCATCAAAGAGGTCAACATTTTGAAAGGAACAATTCCATAATCACTATCAGGCGTCATTGAACTTTTTGTCCTTTGAGGTATATATCTTCTAAAGGAATTTTCGTAAGAATCTCTTAAACCTCTATTTGTGTATTCCAAACCTTTCAACAATCTCGTTATTTTTGGAGGTCTTAGGTATAAATATTACATACCTACCAAAAAGAATGCCTTATGATTGGATATTTTCATTTTAATGTGCATTTAATTTGTGAAAAGGTGAAAAGTTAAAAGGCATTGTGGACAGATTAAATTATTCAAAAGTCAAAAAGTTTGAACTCGAACATTTTTAGGCTGACTTTTTTGATGAAATGCGTTTCAAAAACTATGGTAGAAACAGGCTTTGTTTTCTTTTTTTGTAATTTTACGCACCATGATGTATCTAAGTATAAAGAAAGCATCAAACATTTAGAACAAGAAAAATAATAAAAGACAAGCGAGAATATATTGATGTAGATTGTAGGATGTAGGATAAATGTCCCACATTTAGACCATGTGGTCAATTGTATCGGGTTGGCACGAAAGAAATGAGACAGTTTGTTTTTAAAAGCTTTTATTTAACTTGCAATGTATGTGTGTATGTTTGTTAAGGTGGAATCTTGCTACTCAATTTTGAAGCAGATATCTCCAACCGATTGAGCTGAAATTTTGTATACACGTTTAGTTTGGATGACAATACACGATAAGCTGTGTGACGTCATTCTAAATCCAATATGGCGGACAGTCCAAGATGACGGAATAGTTATTTTTAATGCATTTCTACAATATGGGTATCAAATGAAAGGGCTTGCGGAGAATAATTAGAAAAATATTCTGACATCACTCTTAATCCAATATGGCGGACTTTTGAAGTTTTTTATGCTTTCCTATAGTATGGGTATTAAATGAAAGGGTTCGCTGAGAATAAGAATGCTGGAAAAACTGACAACTTAGATCTAAATAATATTATCAATCAGATATAAACAAGACAGGAGGGCTACCTAAGGAGCTTGAAATATTTGTTGGGGCCAAGGTGATTTCCGTTACAATGTAGATGTGTCCAAAGGTCTAGTGAATGGTGCCATTGGACATATTAGAGAAATTATATGGCCCTGCTTCCGAAGAGCACAAATGTATGACACTGATATACCATCCGTCCGTATAGACTTCGGTAAAGACGGTGTTCACCTCATTCAGCCCAAGTCTGTGCAATTTCCAGCAAAATATAGTCACGGAACCGCAGAACGAAGAATGCTGCCAATTGTATTATGCTGGGCTTGCACAGTACACAAAATGCAGGTTAGTACTGTCGACCACGCCGTTGTTTACTTAGGCTCGAAGCTCTTTGCTGCTGGCCAAGCATACGTGGCCTTAAGTAGGGTAAAATCATTAGAAGGTCTCCTTATTGAAGAGCTAGACTGTTTGAAATTAACCGGCAAACTACCTTGCAACAATGATGCGTTGAATGAGATGAACATACTCAGAAACCTAGCCAGCGATAACTAAAAAGTAAAAAATAAATTAAAAGCAAAAAAACCTTTTTAAAAAAAAGCTTTTATTTAAATGCTCTAAAAAGAAGAAAATAAAATCTTCCTTTAAAATTTTAACTATCAACTTATAGCCTCATTATACACAATTTATATGATCATAAAAGCTTGTCGCGAGGTTTGCGTAAGTACCTATAAGTATTTAATTAAACTGAAATTTTAAAAAAATTAAAATTAGCTGATTAAGTTACTCAATTAAATACATAGGTACTAGTTTATTTACACAAGTAAATCGCGCGACAAGCTTTTATGATCATAGAAATTGTGTATAATGAGGCTATAAGTTGATAGTTAAAATTTTAAAGGAAGATTTGATTTTCTTCTTTTTAGAGCATTTAAATAAAAGCTTTTTTTAAAAAAGGTTTTTTTGCTTTTAATTTATTACATTTTAAATTCTAACATTTTTATTTTACTATACATTTAGTCAATCAAATACTCGCCGTGAGCATCTATGACTTCTTGCCAACGTATAGGCAAGGACTGGATGCCTGTTGCCCATAACTCAGCGGGCCGTGAATTGAAGACGGTGGCTACGTAGGTTTCAACTTCATTAAAAGTGTTAAAGCGTTTATCACGCAAATCATTTTTCATGGCTCTGAATAAATGATAGTCTGAAGGGGCAATGTCTGGGGAATATGGTGGATGAGGTACCGTCTCCCAGCCTAAGCCCTGCAGTTGTTGGCGGGTGGTGGATGCAGTGTGCGGGCGAGCGTTGTCATGAAGTAAAGTGGCATTGGATCTTCTTCGTCTTTTTTCTTTGATAGCTGTGGCTAGTTTATCGAGCTGCGCCGCATATGTGTTAGCATTAACTGTTTCATTATGTAATAATTCATAAAACAGCATGCCCTGAGAATCCCAAAAGCAGCACAATAGAACTTTTTCGCCGCGGTTTTGATATTGTTTTGGTTGAGTTGGTGGGTCTTCCTTTCGTGGCATCCAGAAGGCATGGCGTTTATTGTTTTCGTAGAGAACCCACGACTCGTCCCCTGTGACCAAATCCTCCAAAAACTCCTTCCGGCGCGGTCGAAGTAGTAGCGATTGGCAGACGGCGACCCGAGCAGCACGATTGGCATCTGTAAGGGCATGAGGTGTCCATCGGGATAAAACTCTCGTATATCCGAGCTCATGCAGGTGATGTTCTATAGCGTGATGGCTGCAGTGGAGTTTTGTCGCTAATTCACGAGTGCTTGCATCCGGCTTCTGTTGCAGTTCATGGCGCAAATCATCATTGGCGAAAGCTGGTGGTCGTCCCGAGCGAGGCTGACTTTCGAGGCTTCGGTCTCCTGTACTAAACCGTTTGAACCAACGAGACACTGTTGCGTGACTTGTAGTATCTGAGCCAATGCAGTGTTGATGTTGTCTGCCGCAGCTCGCGCACTATGGCCTAACAAATACTCGTAAAGGTATAGAGTTCGAACTTGTCACTCATCCATTTTTCTTCAAACTTATTAATCGTGCGTGCGCTTTTATATACCCCTAGGACCGAAGCACCTAGAATGTTCTATAACATACTAGAATATGGTCGAAAACAATTGATTAGAAAAACAACATGAGTAGAGTTTTCTAGAGTGTCTCATTACTTTCGTGCCAACCCAATACATATCTGGTTGATTGGTTTCGGTGGTCGCTGGGGCTAGTCTGGTCCCACTTGTTTGATAAAAAGTTTGCATTGTTTGCAGTCTTGTCTTGCATTCCTTTGTTATACTCATTTTGAGCCCACTCTTTAAAAGTTCGAGAAGTAGAGGAAAAAGCTACCCACGTAAAGTTCTGCATCTATCATCGGGGTGCTTGATCTCTTCCTGGCAAGAGAATCCGCTGTCTCATTACCAGTGATATTGTTGCGACCTAAGCCCCATGAATTTTCTCCCAAATTTTTTTAGCACATATCATTTCAGCGAGCCTGATCAAGACTTATACTCTCTAACTACTCCTGTTTGAAAACTTTTTTTAACTGCAATGAAAGTTACGCTGCAAAGTGAAAATATTGGAAAACTACAAACAAAAGCGCAAAAACTGGAAATGTAATCTGTTTAGCAATACCATAAATAGAGAGTGAATTTACATAAAGGTAATCGCAGAAATGACTGAACCGGTTTGAATAATTCTATAATCGTTCTTTCCTCTCCGGCGTATGTCCCTATAGTAACCTTTCAACCTTCTCGTCTTATTGTATTAACCCATTAACGCCGAGGTGATCAGAATTTTTACTAACTTTTCAACGTGTTTATTTATTATGTTATCGGACCAAAAAAATAATGCAATACCTCTATTCCTACGCGAAATTTGATGCCCTTTCAGAATCTGAGCTCAAAATTTCGATTAGACACCGAGAAAAAAAAATATGGTCGATTGAAACGTGAAAAACGTGAAAATTTTCAAAAAAAAATTGTTTTCGCATCTTTTTTCACAATGATACCGCAAAGGTATCAACTTTTTACTATGATCAGAGGTGATCATGGCACTCGAACATTAAGAGGAATTTTTTTCAGAAAATTTCATCGACGCGTTTTTTCAAAATGGCGGCGAGAATGAAAAAATTTTATAAAAATCTTAATCTATCGTTTTCTTAAAAACTATAAACTTTAGAAAACAATTTCTGAGAACAACAATGTCTTAAAATTAGTCAAAGAATACTCTCAAATTTTTCCAGAATTTTTGGAGACAATTTTTGATTTTCGAAAATTTCAAAAAATCCAATTTTTCAAAAATACCTGAACAAATTTTTGAAAAAATTTGAGAGTGTTCCTTGACTAATTTTAAGACTTTTTTGTTCTTAAAAATTTTTTCGTAAAGTCTATAGGTTTAAATAAATAAAATTAATGTGTGGCGTCTCTCGAGATCTGAACGCCAAATATTTATTTTATTTATTTAAACCTATAGACTTTACGAAAAAATTTTTAAGAACAAAAAAGTCTTAAAATTAGTCAAGGAACACTCTCAAATTTTTTCAAAAATTATTCAGGTATTTTTAAAAAATTGGATTTTTTGAAATTTTTGAAAATCAAAAATTGCCTCCAAAAATTCTGGAAAAATTTGAGAGTGTTCTTTGACTAATTCTAAGACATTTTTGTTCTTAGAAATTTTTTTCTAAAGTTTATAGTTTTTAAGAAAACGATAGATTAAGATTTTTATAAACATTTTTCATTCTCGCCGCCATTTTGAAAAAAACGCGTCGATGAAATTTTCTGAAAAAAATTCCTCTTAATGTTCGAGTGCCATGATCACCTCTGATCATAGTAAAAAGTTGATACCTTGGCGGTATCATTGTGAGAAAAATGCGAAAACAATTTTTTTTCGAAAATTTTCACGTTTTTCACGTTTCAGTCGACCATATTTTTTTTTCTCGGTGTCTAATCGAAATTTTGAGCTCAGATTCTGAAAGAACATGAAATTTCGCGTAGGGATAGAGGTATTGCATTATTTTTTTGGTCCGATAATATAATAAATAAACACGTTGAAAAGTTAGTAAAAATTCTGATCACCTCGGCGTTAATGGGTTAATGTTATTGAAGATGGTGCACAGGTTGATTGTATTTATACTGACACTTGTAAACAAAAGCAATATCTGAAAACATTGAGATGAATTTCTCGCAATAACTTTACTTCTAACCATGCTTATCCAACATTTTCTAGCGGAAAAATTAATAAAATCTCACTTCGCGACCCTTGTTTACAAAAATATTACAGCCAAGCCTCTGCCAAAATTAAAGTGGCAAAAATGTTTGGCTACGCTTACATTTATATGATTTCCTATAGGATGTCGCCTTATTTAGTTCTATCCTCAAAACGTACACCAGAATAAAAGTGTGTTAAATATTTCAAGAATTCCCTATATTCTGCAATGTGTATAATTATTAGCAATTTAAGCATATTGACAACGTGCTACTATAACTAGTAACATCGGAGAAAAGATAACAAATGTGCTTAGTCAGAAATTTAACGAGTTATACTACATATGCAGTGCACTGAGTATCGATTCTTTACACAATATTGCTGTGTTGCTGGCAAATATGTATATTACTTTCCATCAGAGCACTTTGAATTAAAGTTTTGTTCGCATCCCTAGAATTGAAAAAAACATACAGTGTGCGCAATTTCTATAAGCGCAGCCAGTTTTATTCATGTTTAAAGAAAACTACTTTTTATTTTTCAAAACCGATTATATTGCATAAATTCCCCATTGGTAAATATTAATTAAATAATATAAAACATTCATTAAAGTAAGTAATTACTTTATAATAAAAATAAATATAATTAAGAGTCTCTTTTGTCTGCGCAATTTCTATAAACTCACTTTATATTATAGTCTTTATTTTAAAAGCTTAACGAAAAGAAAATTTTTTTATATTTTCTAAGTATTGTGTTTTACCTCCTTTGTTAGTTATAACTTGAAAAAATCTGTTAGACATCGAATTTATTAACTTTTTAAACAAATGTTCATCGATATCATTCCAGCATTTCAAAATATCGGCTTTCAGTTGAGATAACGAAGAAAATTGTCCACCATTTGCGTAAACTCTTCGTGCCATGATTGCCCAAATGTTTTCCATTGGATTTAAATCCGGACTACGTGATGGGCACTCCATTACAGGAATATTTCTTTTACTAAGCCATCGTCTTGTTTCGGCAGAAGAATGCACAGCGGCGTTATTCTGTTGAAAAATTAAATCTTTTTCCATATTGTCTTTTAAATATGGAATAAGAGATTCCTCCAGCAGGTCTGTATATATGGCAGAGTTCATTCGGGTGGGAACAAAGCGTAAAAATAACTTTCCTTGATAAGAAAAGGCACCCCATAACATTAAACTACCAACACCAAAATTACTACTTAGACGAGGCGAATCGGGCTTCCTTAAATCATGACAATAAGTACTCAATCCATCTGGGCTATCTAAATTAAATTGTTTTCCGTAAGAAAAAATATCGTTTTGCCACTTTTCGTCCCAGTTCATGTGGCTTCTAGCAAAATCTACGCGCGCATATTTATGATGCTGTTGCAGTTGGACAGATTTGACCGGTTTCTTATATTTAATATAAGTAATGTTCTTCAAAATTTGTTGGACTTCTCTTCCTTTAATTGGGAGTTGTAATTCCGCTATAATTTGAGCTGCACTTACCTTTTTTTTCATAACTTCTTCTCTTATGTTCCCAATATTTTTTTTGGAAACTTTGGTGCTCCCTCTTGGATGATCCCATAATCCATTACGATTGCCCTTTTTAATAAAATTTCGCACCACACATTCTGAACGTCTAATTCTCCTTGCAATTTTTTTTATACCAAGGCCAGTTTCCCTAAACGCACGGATTCTGACACGATCGTCGTTGTCAAGGACCTTTCCACGGGGCATTACAATAAATCTTAAGAAATAACAGCAATTATACAGAATTAAGCTATAGTTGGAAAATAAAAATGAAACTCACATGAATTGTTTCCTAAAAAGTTGCAAAATTACTTTGCGTTTAACTAGTAATACTACAAAAAGAAAATGCGTTTATAGAAACTGCGCACTCTAAGATCAATTGTGAAAGATTGATCTATTGCATTCACTTATTGCCTGATATTTGGAATTGTTTAATTGCTTTTATGAATAGTTATAAACTTTAAAAATTGTCCTGTAAAGAAATTTTGTTACTATATCGTTTTATTTCAATGAATTGTGCATTTCACTTGAAAATCAGACGTGCGCTTATAGAAATTGCGCGCACTGTACTTGTTTAAAAAATTTTTGTGAAAAGATTATTATATTTATTGAAATAATTTCTTTTGGCCATTAACGTTTGCGGACTTAAATCGGCACAAAATTAATTTTCACTTGAACCATCCTGCACCGTTCGAAATTTTACTCCGTTATAAAATTTAGTTTTGTCAGAGCGTTCTCTATTGACCTTATCACTTCTGCGTAGAATTTGGTTCTTAACTGAAGCGAAATGCAAGTAAACGAAGAAGCACGTCGAAAACTTATATATTCTTACTGCGATTTGCATCCATCAGCCACTAAATCGGATATTGTACAGTACTTCCAAGATGTTGGTTTTCCACGAAAAACGGTTTATAGTATTCTGAAAAGACGGGAAGACAGTATTTCATGTAAAAGACAAAAAACGATACGGTCTGATAATACTTTTTCGCGAAGTGAAGAGAGCTGAAGAGACTTACGGTAGGAAAAGTGGCTAAAAGTTATCGGAGTTTAGGGCGGAGATTCAATTGTGACCCCAAAATAGTTAAGAAAGAGTTGCTTTCTATGAATATAACACGTAAGGCGAGAAAAAAGTGTCCTAAAGTTTCTGAGAGGCAACAGGTGTTACAGAAACAAAGAGTGAAATTGTTGGCAAAAAATATTCTCTTCGCAAAAAGTAAAGTTAAAGTTGTTATGGATGATGAGTCATATTTCACTCTTGATGGTAACGAGTGGCAAGGTCATTATTACTACGATACTCCTGAATCAGTTGCTGCTGATCACGTAAAAATTTCTTCTACAACAAAGTTCCCAGAAAAGATTTTGGTATGGTTGGCCATCAGCTCTGAAGGAATGTCATGTCCGAAGTTTTTTTCTTCAAATTTGATATGTGTCTTCCAGAAGTGAAGAATTTCATCAAAAAATATCACAGAACGGATGAGGTGATTTTTTGGCCAGATCTGGCATCTGCGCACTACGCTAAAAAGTCCGTTGAAAAAATGCGTCAACTCAGCATTCCTTTCGTAACGATGTGATCCTTCCCCCAAATGTACCACAGCTTCGGCCAATAGAAGACTTGTGGGGCAATTTAAAGAGGAAGGTTTACGCAAATGGTTATCAGGCCAAAACAAAAAAAATCTTGAAAACAGGATCAGGAGCCTTCTTAAAAGTTTGGACATGAACATTTTCACCAAGCCTATGAAAGAACTTCCCCTAAAAATTAGAAAAGCAAACAGGCTCGGTGTAGATCATTTTATTCATTAGTTTGCTAAGTTTTTCAAGAGCTCCTATCAAATAAATATTAATTTTGTTGCTTAAAACAAGTTAATGGCTGTTTTAATTTTGTGCCGATTTAAATCCCCAAACGTTATTATACATATGTATATTATATCAAGAATATGGAAAAAAAATGTTATCACTTTTAGTTCTTCTTGACCGTTTTTCAATTCTAAAAGACAAAGAGAAAAGAGAAAATTAAACCAAGTAATGCAGAAACTAGTGAATTCGTTATAGAAAGAAGAAAGCCCCTATCGTATTTTAAAAAAAGTTTCAAAAATTCTATTTTTGGACACACAGTTTACATTATAAATAATCGATTGGGCAAATCCAGATACACGTGATTTTTATATTTTTGAAAATATATTCCACTCCATTTCCATAAAAGAAATTCTGTCAGAAAAAAACATTTGTGTTATTTAAATGTCTAGTATTTACAGAAAGGGAATATCCCCTTGACTGAATATTAAGGGGTCTTTCTACCTTTTTTACAGAAGGAATCAAGATATCGTTTTAAAATTTTGCAGGTATATTTACTCGCACTTTAAGAATATAAAAATATTTTTTTTTGGATTTTTACATTTGTTTGTTTGTTCACACGAATTTAAAAAAAAAAAAAATTACGTTTGACATGATTTCGGCCGTCTGAAACATTTGAAAAACAAAACAAAAAAGTGGCAAATTATTAAGTTTTAAAGTCGCTATAACCCGGACCTAAAGGAAGTTTTTTTATAAAAAAAAATAACGATATGGCGGCTGTTACAAAAAAAAGAAAAAACTAATTTTTAGGTCGGAAAATTCGTTACTTATCTTTTTGATTTAGGTCCGGACTATAGCTATAAATGTGTACAATAACTTATCAATCAGAT
Source organism: Dysmachus trigonus (assembly GCA_949715965.1). NCBI lineage: Eukaryota > Metazoa > Arthropoda > Insecta > Diptera > Asilidae > Dysmachus > Dysmachus trigonus. The sequence goes on from OX454321.1 coordinate 49,147,539, forward strand.
CAATCGATTAATGGGGTAAATACAATTACACGGGCAAAAATTACGTATTAGAAAACATTTTTTTTTCACAAAGAAGGTTTAATGCAATCATTATAAAACTTTGTACACTTGTTAAGGTATAAATGAGGAATGTAAAAAAAAAAAAAACTTTTTTTAATTTTTGAAAACAAAATGGCGGCTGTACGTTGGCGTGAAATTGACCTACAAAAAAAACTACAACCACTCTGGACGTCGTGTTATTGATCTGTAACAGCCCATACAAAAAATTCGGCTTAAATATACATGTTGTTTGTCGGTAAACCTCAAAAATTAAAAAAAAAATAATTCTGGGTTTGGTAGAAGTTTTTGTAAAAAATCGATAATTTTCACTATTTTTTCAGCCATTTTTGCATTAATAATTCAATTTTGCAACAAAAAATTCCAAAACAATTAGGCTCACAGATAAGCCTAAGGTATAAAGAAGAAACCCTAAAAATTTCATCTAAATTGGACAAGTAGTTTTCGAGTAATCGTGGTTGCAAATTTTAAAAATGTTGTTTTGAGAAAAACGCGTTTAAAGTTTTGAAAACCTGCTATGCGCTGAAAAAGCGTTCTCGAAAAATGAAGAAAAAATATATAAGGAGTTCGCTTTTCGACCTGAAACTTTTTGGAGCGTATTCTACGGGAAATTTTTGTAGGAAATTGGCAACACCGTGTGTTAGAATATACGAAAACTCTTTATGGCATTACTTATTGTTACTTGTATATTTTTGACTTTCTTCTGGAATAAACCCTTGAATTGAGCAGACGTGTTTCTCTCTACACAACGAACCCCTACAAAGGTTATGGGCCCAGGACACGTGCCGAAAAGAAAGTTAAGTTAATTTTATATCTTCTAAGTGGTGAAAAGATCCGCTAAAATGAACAGCAACCCATTAACTAGCATCGAAAGATTGAGTGGCTCCAATTATTACACGTGGGCGCTGCAAATGAAGAGTGTATTAATTCAGCTGGACTATTGGAGCTATGTCAGTGGGAAAATTGTGTGTCCAGAAGCTAACGACGAATCTAAAAGTCTCCAGCAGCTTCAAGAATTCCAAAACTGGGAGGAAAAAGATGCAAAAGCTCTGGCAGCGATAAATCTTGGGGTAAAGCCAACCGAGTTGATACACATTAAGTACTGTAAAACGTCGAAAGCGGCGTGGGACAAATTATACAGCATATACAACCCGCAAGGGCCAGCAAGGAAAGTTTCGCTACTAAAACAGTTAATACGTTTTAAATTTCAGAAAGAGCGGAAGATCTCCGATCAAATTCTACCAACTTGTGGATGACCTACGCGAGATTCAATTTTCAATTCCGGATGAGCTGTTATCGGTACTTTTATTAAGTAGTCTACCTGAAAATTTTGATAGTTTTGTTGTAGCTGTCGAAAGTCACGACGATCTTCCAGCGTTGGATAAGCTTAAAGTTAGGATTCTCCAAGAACACAAGCGCATGGAGGAAAAGGGAGAAACCGGATTATTGTCAACTGAAAGAGTGCTTGCAGTGAATCATAAAGCTGCCCATCGTCGTAAAGATTTAAAATGTTTTAAATGTGGTAAGCCAGGCCACTTCGCTGCACAATGTGGCAAAAATCCCAAGAAAATTTCTTCAACCAATACCAAACTAACGGGTGCATTCAGTGCGGTTAATGTGACCAGTAACTTCCTAAATGAAGTAGAATGGTACATGGATAGTGGTGCGACAGCGCATATGTGTAGAAATAAAGCTGCGTTCACAGAACTCACTGACAATTTTAAGCAGAAAGTTACTATCGCAAATGGAGAAGTAGTTGAAGCGCGTGGCTCAGGAGTAGTGGAACTCGAGACAAGTTTTGCAAACATAAAACTTAAAAATGTACTACTTGTACCAGAGATGAAGGCAAACTTCTTATCAGTGTCGAAAATTATTGAAACCGGATATGTAGTACATTTCGGAAAGGATAACGCTACCGTAGAGCAAACTAATGGTGAGAAATTGCTTGAGGCTGAACGGCGAGATGGCTTGTTTGTTGCTCGTATCGTAAAACCGGCCATAGAAAAGGTTTTCAATGTTGAAAGTGTGAGCAAAAGATCTGATCGTTGGCACCGAAAGTACGGTCACCTTTGCTCACGGAGCCTGATGCAACTTCAAAGTGATGAAATGGTATCGGGCATTGACTATAAGAATCCCTCTGATGCTTCGAAATGTGAAATATGCGTTAAAAGTAAAATGACTGCAAAGCCTTTCAAAAGCTATTCGGGACGTTCATCGGACGGTCTACTTGATCTTGTTCATTCAGACGTATGTGGCCCCATGCGCACAAGGTCTTATGGTGGAGCTTATTATTTTCTAACATTTATAGATGACTTTTATAGGAAAGCATTCGTCTATTTCTTGAAAAGAAAAGATGAAGTATTCGAGACGTTTAAGCGATTTCGGGCTATGGTTGAGACGCAGACGGGGCGTAAAATAAAATGCATCAGATCTGACAACGGTAAGGAGTACATAAACAAAGCTTTCTCAACATATTTGTCAGAAAATGGTATCAGGAGGCAATTGACAGTACCTTACACACCTCAACAGAACGGCGTGGCGGAAAGGCTAAACCGCACGTTACTTGATATGGCTCGATGTTTACTCATGGACAGTGGAATGCCTGAGGCATTGTGGGCAGAAGCGATAAATACCGCTGCATATTTAAGGAACAGATCACCTTCAAAGCCTCTCAAGGATAAGACACCACAAGAAGTATGGAGCGGCAGAAAGCCGAGTGTGAAACATCTCCGAGTTTTTGGATGTACAGCAATTGTCTTAAAGAAAGGTGAAAAGAGTTCTAAATTTGCAGCTCGTGGTGATAAACTAATACTAGTCGGATACTCGGAGGAAAGCAAGGCCTATAGGATCTTTGATATGAATCGTAGGACAACGATAGTAAGTAGAGATGTCGAATTCTTTGAAGAAAATGAGAACAATAGCAGTCAGCATCATGAGAACGATTTCTACAGTATTGAATTTATACAACCCGCATCCCAAGAAAAGAAAGACGATGCTTTGGTAGACAATAAAGATATTGAAGCCTTGGATTCTGAAAGTGATAATAGCAGCGAAAATGATTTTCAGACTCCACGGAAAGAATCGAGTAGTGAAGAAAATGTTGAAAACGACAACGAAAATTATAGCGAAAGAGATAGTTCCTCACCACTCAGAGACACAGAAAACATAAAGAAGCGAGGTAAAGGTGGCCCCAAAATAATAAGGACAGGAAAACCTGGACGTCCGAAGAAGGATTTTCAAACTAAGGACTCTGTAAATCTTGCTAGCCTGAACCAGAGTTACAATATTCCGAAAACATATGCTGAGGCAATATCTCATCCGGAGACAGAGAGTTGGAAACAGGCGATGGACGTAGAATACCAAACGATCATGGAGAACCAGACATGGTCACTAGAGGACCTTCCTCAAGGTCAACGAGCGATCGGGTGTAAGTGGGTCTTCACCATCAAAAGAGACACTTCAGGAAGAATCGTCAAACACAAGGCAAGACTTGTTGCTCAGGGTTTCGCTCAGCAGTACGGGATTGATTATTTCGGAACTTCTTCTCCAGTCGTGAAAACGACTTCAGTCCGTTTTATTTTGGCTTTAGCTGTAGCAAGGCAACTCCTGGTTCATCATGTGGACATTACTTCGGCATTTTTGCATGGAGAACTAAAAGAAACAGTTTACATGAAGCAGCCAGAAGGTTTTGAGGATCCTGAGAAAAGTGGTAAGGTTTGTAAATTGAGAAAATCTATTTATGGTTTGAAACAGGCCGGCAAGGTATGGTACGAAAAGTTGAACGAAATATTAATAATAATAATAATAATAATAACAATTTATTTGCATAGTACATAAGAAAAACATTGTTCTTTAGCGTACATTTGTATGTGGGGTAGTATTGATATTATAGTTTAAAACAAATGAAAGAATAAAATTATACTTATTAACAAAATTGGAAATTAAAAATTTAAAAATTAATAATGAATTTGCAAAGTAATAAGAACGAAATAAAAAAATAAAAAATAAAAATTACAAACAACAAAAGGTTGAAAAGAAATGAGTGCCAGACATGCTCTATGAGTTTTTTATTTGTCTTCTTTAATCAGTGAGGTGCTCTGTTAGTCGGCTCCTAAAAGTGTGTGGGTTTCGCGCTCCCTTGACAGTATCCGGTAAGGCATTCCACAACCTGATTGCACGAATAAAGAATGTCCGTTCACTGCTTAAACAGTTATAACGCGGTATTAAGAGTTGAGAGGTACGACCAGTTGACAGAAAGCTAATGCAGGACTTCAAGTAATTTGGAGACCTACCCCAGACAATCTTATGTAAGTAGGTTAGGGTATGAAAGTCTAAATAAGATTTAAATGAGAAGCCTAAAAACTTCTGCACATACACCGAAACATGGTCAAATTTACGTAGCGCAAACACATACCTCACTATTGAATTTACCGTCAATGCCAGTCGTCTCAAAGATTTGCTATCAAGTCCACCAAAAACAGGAATACTAGAAGTGATATGCGGCAGAAGAAGAGCTTTCGCTAGTTTTATGCGAATATTAATTGGTGTAAAATGGGCAGAGTGCCACAGTGAGCGAAGCCCATTGTATATTCTATAAGAAATTTGGCTTACGTGGTCATTCCATGAAAGAACCTCATTAAAAGTGACGCCCAAGTTCCTAACGCGACTCACATAAGGGATAGGTTCTCCATTTAAAAATATTTTTGGAAACGAGCTTTTATCCATGATCCTCTTAAATATAACTATGGATTGGGATTTATTCGGATTGAGAATCAGATTATTTGTCAGAGCCCAATCAGAGATTGATCGCAAGTCGTCGTTCATCTTTGTAACAAGTTCGTCGAGATTATTTTTAGGACAGGACAAGTACAACTGGACGTCATCTGCATACATATGAAATTTACAGAAATTGATAGATTCACTCAAATCATTCACAAATAACAAAAACAACAACGGGCCCAGCAAAGAGCCCTGGGGAAAGCCACTAGTGACATTAGCAAAATTTGAAAATTTGTTGTCGGAATATACGGTCTGGCACCGTTTTGTCAAATAATTAAAAATCAATGAAGTTGAGGTTCTATCAAATCCAAATTGGTAATACAGTTTACTGCAAATCTTAAAATGGTCTACAGAGTCAAATGCTTTAGAGAAGTCAAGTAGAGTTAAAACAGTCAGGTGATTTTTGTCAAGTCCAACACGAATATTTTCAATTACGTCCAACAAGGCGGAAGTACAGCTATGTCCTTTTTTATAACCAGATTGAAATGCGATAAGCATGTTGGAACTGGAAATATATTCATTAATCTGAGACGATAACAGCTTTTCAAATACCTTAGACAGACAGGATAGAATGCTAATCGGTCTAAAATTCTTGGGATCATTCTTCTGTTTATTTTTTAAGACAGGAATAATCTTGGCCACCTTCCAGAGTTTGGGAATAGTTGAGGTCATCAAGCAACAATTAAAAATATTAGTTAATGCTGGAATGCAGTGGCCAACAATTATTTTGATAAATTTTAGATTAACATTATCTAGTCCAATAGCATTCGACTTGATACATGAAACAGCGTCAATAACCTCATCGTGCCTAACATTCCGGAAACTAAATGCAGATGAGTTGCTTTCCAGAAACGTATTATCAATATTGGTTGATGGGCCTGGTAAAAATACGGATGCAAAGTATGAGTTCAACACATTTGGCTCAACTAAGCATGGCTCATCAGCCTTATTATGCATTCCAGCCTTACGTATGTTATTCCAAAGCTGTCTCGGTGGTAAGTTAGTTTGGAACTTAGCTCTGTAGTAACTCATCTTGGCCCCTCTCACTGCGCTATTCACCTGATTTCTCACTATTTTATACAATTCCCAAATCCTCTCATCAGTGTACCTCCTATATAGTGCGTGCAGCTTATCGCGATGAATTATGAGTTTCCTAATGGACTCAGACCACCATGGACAATTGCGTTGGTCTACTCGACGCTTCCTGATCGGAACATGTGAATCGTACAATTCCATTACGAAATTATTGAAAGTATTTACTTTATCATCAATATCAGTGATTGAAAAAATTATTGGCCAATCTAGAGATGCTGCATGAGCATGTAAATTTTCGTAGTTAATATTTTTAAAGTCTCCGTATGTATAACTAAAAGAATTGTCCGTATGTTTAAGATCAATGTCCAACGTTACGTAGATAAGGTCATGATCACTTATACCCGGCAAGGATAATTGATTAAAGAATAGGACTTTGTCAATGTCACCCACAATAAACAAGTCTAACAAGGAGACCTTACGTGGTCGTCATGACCGATTTCGCTCAAATTTATAGCACATGTAGGGCTTGGCAACAAATGAAAGTACCCGAAGTGGGAACTCCAGATGGCCGCGCGTTTACAAAATAATAGTATACAAAAATTTTCACGCGGCTCTAAATCCCATTCATTGTAGCACATTCGCAAGGCGGCGGCTGGTGCAGTGGTGAGTACCTCAGCTTGGGATTCAGAGGTCATGGGTTCGAATCCCAGCGTGGGGATGCTATTTTTCGGATTTTTCCCAATTTTTATAAGATTCGAGCCCGCAATCAAGTGAAGTGATAAAGTTTTTATTTTTTTTATTTATTTATACGAAAAAGGCATAAATAAGGAAAAAAATTGGGATTGCGGACTTTTCAGCAAAGGATTGTAATTAAAGCTAATACCAAAAAACTGTACATTCAAATTCATACTTTTATTCTTTTTCATGATGAATTACATTTGGCGGGGTGATATTCATTATAACAACAGGGGAAACAGTAATTATTTCTGCATTTAGCACAGGTTATAAACGCTGCATTTTTACAATCATAACGTTGTTACAACGTCTCCATAGAAAAACTTCATAAAAAAATACCAAAGTGCTCTCATCTCATCGAGCAAGAAGAATAAATCACATCCCGAGAAGACTGTAAGTAAGGCTATAAGTACATTCGATCGTTCATCACCAACTATCCGCTCCAATATAGGCTGAAGAGATTTTATGAATGTGAATCAAGTTTGCTTTTGTATGGAGACGTTGAAGCAACGTTGCAATTGTAAAAATGCTGCTTTTATAATCTGCGCTAAATGCAGAAATAATTATTGTTTTCCCTGTTTTTATAATGATTATCACCCCGCCATGCAATGCAATTCATTATGAAAAAGAATAAAAGTATAAATTTGAATGTACAGTCTTTTGGTATTAGTTTTAATTACAATCCTTTGCTGAAAAGTCCGCAATCCCAATTTTTTTCCTTATTTATTCGTTTTGCGTATAAATAAATAAAAAAAATAAAAAATTAATCACTTCACTTGATTGCGGGCTCGAATCTTATAAAAATTGGCAAAATTCCGAAAAATAGCATCCCCACGCTGGGATTCGAACCCATGACCTCTGAATCCCAAGCTGAGGTACTCACCACTGCACCAGCCGCCACTTTGCGAATGTGCTACAATGAATGGGATTTAGAGCCGCGTGAAAATTTTTGTATACTATTATTTTGTAAACGCGCGGCCATCTGGAGCTCCCACTTCGGGTACTTTCATTTGTTGCCAAGCCCTACATGTGCTATAAATTTGAGCGAAATCGGTGATGACGACCACGTAAGGTCTCCTTGTAAGAGGGATGCGGATGTAGAACTATAATGGGTAGGCAACATATTATTGACAATCTGCAGACCAACAGAAAGAAAAAGATTACAAAAATCACTAGCTTTATTGTTACGATTTAATAAATTAACATTGAAGTCCCCACTTACAACACAATACGGATAGAGACAGGAGGACTCATTCAAAAATTCAAACAGTTCCTTACAAAAATCAGCATTGGGCGGACTGTAAACAGTGCCAACGAGGCATTTAACATTCGCTCCCAACACCTCAATAAATAAATATTCTGTGGACAGATCACCGGACATAGAAACAACACGAGCCTTAATATCCCTCTTAATATAAATGGCAACACCACCACCGCGACGACTAACACGATGATGTCTGAATAAATTATATCCAGGTATAGTGATGATTGCATCAGGGACAGAACTTCGCAACCATGTCTCGGTAATACAGATTATGTCAACATCAGATCTCCGCAACATATTACGCACCTCATCAATCTTCGGCAAAAGGCTTCTGGAATTAAAGTGAATGATTCTCATGCCCTGGGCTCTATTTTTGAAAACTTTTAACATTAGGTCGGTTGAAGAAAATGCATCACCGGAAAATTGGAAAACCATATTAGTCAAGAGCACGCGAAGGCGAGAAAAAGCCACCACACACCCACAGAGCCACCCGAAGAGCCAAACCAACGTAGAAAATTAATGAGAGCAGAAACATCATAGAGCACGCTATTTACAAGTTTAAGGTACATCATACAAAACAATTTTAAAAGAATCTGGAGAGTATATATAATAAAATAATTATTTCAAAAGTAAAGAAAAATAAAAAAGCTAAGCAAAATTAAAGCTATATATGGAAGGTTCTAAAAGTAGAGATGATAAACAAATTATTTTAGAAGTCAAGAAAAATAAAAAACTAAGCAAGATATACATGCAAGAATCTAAACGTAGAGATGATAAGCAGTTACATATTTCCTGACCCACCACAGAATTGTCGCAAATTATCAAGGGCAGTGATGCACACAGCTTCCTCAGCATCGTTTGGCTTAACAAATACCTGACCTCTACGAACGAACACGGATGACAGCAGCGATGCGCTCCAAAGTCGAAGAGCTTTTCGGTGAATTTGGGCATCGCTCGGAGTAAATTGTCGCAAGCTCTCCAGGGCAGTAATGCACACAGCATCCTCGCTTCCAGTTGCCTTAACAAATACCTGGCCACTGCGTACAAACACTGATGACAGCACAGATGCACTCCGAAGTTGAAGAGCCTCTCGATGAATTTGTGCATCATGCGGAGTGAGACTTTCGCCGATAAATATTTTTCCTTCACGATCGGTCGAATTTGGGTAAAGATCACCAACTGTGAGCGATTTATGGACCTTCAAATAGGCATATAGCTTGATGAGGAGATAATTCTTGTCCTGCCTGCTATTCATTTTAATAATAATGATCGGAGGATTTTTGGATTTCCGTTCATTTGAATTCGAGTTCTTTTTATTTCTCACTCTGAAAATTCGTTTCAAACTGACGGACTCGCAGTTAAGAGTCTTACACAGATTATTAAATGCAATGTTCAGGTCTTCGTTTTTGACCACCGGAACACCAGACCAAATCAAGTCTTTAGAAATGGTCTCTCTTTGCAAACTAAGGATGGTTGCCGACATTGCAGACATACTTTGCTCAAGCGATTTGATCTTGCACTCGAACTCATCCACAGTGGCCGATTTAACCGAAAATTCAGTTTCTAATTTTTTAAGTCGGTTACTGATATCGGCTTTAAAATTATCAATTTTGTCCTCAAGAGAACGTAGCACACTCATGATGTCCGATAGGGATGGCTGAGTGGCATCTGGTTTGGCACTAGTCGCGGGGGAGCTAAGCTTACTTCGCGTACGCACACTCATATTTAAATTCAAATTAAGAGAAGACACTCGGTTTCTTAAGGGAATTTTCCAACACTGAGTAGTAACGGTCACTAGTGCACTGGTTGAACAGTTTGAATAATTTCGCAAAACAAAAATTAAATTAGATCAAATCGGCAAACAAATGAATAATCCAAATAAATAATGTCAGCACAAAAACCAGTAACTCGTAACTCCACTCTAAGCGCAACTAGAGGCCACAAAACAGGCAATGTATCACAAAATAACGACAAAACTGGGCAGGAACAGTCAGCACGTCTAACTCGAACAGCACATCTCTCTCATCTTCTTGTGAAAAATTGGATTTCGAAGATGTCAAGCAGACAACTGTCTCTATACTTTGAGTAGGAACGAGGAGTTGATCATTCTAGCGACTTATGTTGACGACATCATCATCACCTGCGCAAGTGACGAGAATATGAGCTACGTTAAAGGGGAAATAGGAAAAGAGTTGAAGATGGAAGACCGTAGAGCTGTGGAAAACTATTTGGGCGTAAAAATCCATCGCAACTCTGATAGAGGTTCTATATCTTTGTGCCAGGAAAGATTTTTAAATGATATGTTGCAATTGTAAAAATGCTGCTTTTATAATCTGCGCTAAATGCAGAAATAATTATTGTTTTCCCTGTTTTTATAATGATTATCACCCCGCCATGCAATGCAATTCATTATGAAAAAGAATAAAAGTATAAATTTGAATGTACAGTCTTTTGGTATTAGTTTTAATTACAATCCTTTGCTGAAAAGTCCGCAATCCCAATTTTTTTCCTTATTTATTCGTTTTGCGTATAAATAAATAAAAAAAATAAAAAATTAATCACTTCACTTGATTGCGGGCTCGAATCTTATAAAAATTGGCAAAATTCCGAAAAATAGCATCCCCACGCTGGGATTCGAACCCATGACCTCTGAATCCCAAGCTGAGGTACTCACCACTGCACCAGCCGCCACTTTGCGAATGTGCTACAATGAATGGGATTTAGAGCCGCGTGAAAATTTTTGTATACTATTATTTTGTAAACGCGCGGCCATCTGGAGCTCCCACTTCGGGTACTTTCATTTGTTGCCAAGCCCTACATGTGCTATAAATTTGAGCGAAATCGGTGATGACGACCACGTAAGGTCTCCTTGTAAGAGGGATGCGGATGTAGAACTATAATGGGTAGGCAACATATTATTGACAATCTGCAGACCAACAGAAAGAAAAAGATTACAAAAATCACTAGCTTTATTGTTACGATTTAATAAATTAACATTGAAGTCTCCACTTACAACACAATACGGATAGAGACAGGAGGACTCATTCAAAAATTCAAACAGTTCCTTACAAAAATCAGCATTGGGCGGACTGTAAACAGTGCCAACGAGGCATTTAACATTCGCTCCCAACACCTCAATAAATAAATATTCTGTGGACAGATCACCGGACATAGAAACAACACGAGCCTTAATATCCCTCTTAATATAAATGGCAACACCACCACCGCGACGACTAACACGATGATGTCTGAATAAATTATATCCAGGTATAGTGATGATTGCATCAGGGACAGAACTTCGCAACCATGTCTCGGTAATACAGATTATGTCAACATCAGATCTCCGCAACATATTACGCACCTCATCAATCTTCGGCAAAAGGCTTCTGGAATTAAAGTGAATGATTCTCATGCCCTGGGCTCTATTTTTGAAAACTTTTAACATTAGGTCGGTTGAAGAAAATGCATCACCGGAAAATTGGAAAACCATATTAGTCAAGAGCACGCGAAGGCGAGAAAAAGCCACCACACACCCACAGAGCCACCCGAAGAGCCAAACCAACGTAGAAAATTAATGAGAGCAGAAACATCATAGAGCACGCTATTTACAAGTTTAAGGTACATCATACAAAACAATTTTAAAAGAATCTGGAGAGTATATATAATAAAATAATTATTTCAAAAGTAAAGAAAAATAAAAAAGCTAAGCAAAATTAAAGCTATATATGGAAGGTTCTAAAAGTAGAGATGATAAACAAATTATTTTAGAAGTCAAGAAAAATAAAAAACTAAGCAAGATATACATGCAAGAATCTAAACGTAGAGATGATAAGCAGTTACATATTTCCTGACCCACCACAGAATTGTCGCAAATTATCAAGGGCAGTGATGCACACAGCTTCCTCAGCATCGTTTGGCTTAACAAATACCTGACCTCTACGAACGAACACGGATGACAGCAGCGATGCGCTCCAAAGTCGAAGAGCTTTTCGGTGAATTTGGGCATCGCTCGGAGTAAATTGTCGCAAGCTCTCCAGGGCAGTAATGCACACAGCATCCTCGCTTCCAGTTGCCTTAACAAATACCTGGCCACTGCGTACAAACACTGATGACAGCACAGATGCACTCCGAAGTTGAAGAGCCTCTCGATGAATTTGTGCATCATGCGGAGTGAGACTTTCGCCGATAAATATTTTTCCTTCACGATCGGTCGAATTTGGGTAAAGATCACCAACTGTGAGCGATTTATGGACCTTCAAATAGGCATATAGCTTGATGAGGAGATAATTCTTGTCCTGCCTGCTATTCATTTTAATAATAATGATCGGAGGATTTTTGGATTTCCGTTCATTTGAATTCGAGTTCTTTTTATTTCTCACTCTGAAAATTCGTTTCAAACTGACGGACTCGCAGTTAAGAGTCTTACACAGATTATTAAATGCAATGTTCAGGTCTTCGTTTTTGACCACCGGAACACCAGACCAAATCAAGTCTTTAGAAATGGTCTCTCTTTGCAAACTAAGGATGGTTGCCGACATTGCAGACATACTTTGCTCAAGCGATTTGATCTTGCACTCGAACTCATCCACAGTGGCCGATTTAACCGAAAATTCAGTTTCTAATTTTTTAAGTCGGTTACTGATATCGGCTTTAAAATTATCAATTTTGTCCTCAAGAGAACGTAGCACACTCATGATGTCCGATAGGGATGGCTGAGTGGCATCTGGTTTGGCACTAGTCGCGGGGGAGCTAAGCTTACTTCGCGTACGCACACTCATATTTAAATTCAAATTAAGAGAAGACACTCGGTTTCTTAAGGGAATTTTCCAACACTGAGTAGTAACGGTCACTAGTGCACTGGTTGAACAGTTTGAATAATTTCGCAAAACAAAAATTAAATTAGATCAAATCGGCAAACAAATGAATAATCCAAATAAATAATGTCAGCACAAAAACCAGTAACTCGTAACTCCACTCTAAGCGCAACTAGAGGCCACAAAACAGGCAATGTATCACAAAATAACGACAAAACTGGGCAGGAACAGTCAGCACGTCTAACTCGAACAGCACATCTCTCTCATCTTCTTGTGAAAAATTGGATTTCGAAGATGTCAAGCAGACAACTGTCTCTATACTTTGAGTAGGAACGAGGAGTTGATCATTCTAGCGACTTATGTTGACGACATCATCATCACCTGCGCAAGTGACGAGAATATGAGCTACGTTAAAGGGGAAATAGGAAAAGAGTTGAAGATGGAAGACCGTAGAGCTGTGGAAAACTATTTGGGCGTAAAAATCCATCGCAACTCTGATAGAGGTTCTATATCTTTGTGCCAGGAAAGATTTTTAAATGATATGTTGCAATTGTAAAAATGCTGCTTTTATAATCTGCGCTAAATGCAGAAATAATTATTGTTTTCCCTGTTTTTATAATGATTATCACCCCGCCATGCAATGCAATTCATTATGAAAAAGAATAAAAGTATAAATTTGAATGTACAGTCTTTTGGTATTAGTTTTAATTACAATCCTTTGCTGAAAAGTCCGCAATCCCAATTTTTTTCCTTATTTATTCGTTTTGCGTATAAATAAATAAAAAAAATAAAAAATTAATCACTTCACTTGATTGCGGGCTCGAATCTTATAAAAATTGGCAAAATTCCGAAAAATAGCATCCCCACGCTGGGATTCGAACCCATGACCTCTGAATCCCAAGCTGAGGTACTCACCACTGCACCAGCCGCCACTTTGCGAATGTGCTACAATGAATGGGATTTAGAGCCGCGTGAAAATTTTTGTATACTATTATTTTGTAAACGCGCGGCCATCTGGAGCTCCCACTTCGGGTACTTTCATTTGTTGCCAAGCCCTACATGTGCTATAAATTTGAGCGAAATCGGTGATGACGACCACGTAAGGTCTCCTTGTAAGAGGGATGCGGATGTAGAACTATAATGGGTAGGCAACATATTATTGACAATCTGCAGACCAACAGAAAGAAAAAGATTACAAAAATCACTAGCTTTATTGTTACGATTTAATAAATTAACATTGAAGTCTCCACTTACAACACAATACGGATAGAGACAGGAGGACTCATTCAAAAATTCAAACAGTTCCTTACAAAAATCAGCATTGGGCGGACTGTAAACAGTGCCAACGAGGCATTTAACATTCGCTCCCAACACCTCAATAAATAAATATTCTGTGGACAGATCACCGGACATAGAAACAACACGAGCCTTAATATCCCTCTTAATATAAATGGCAACACCACCACCGCGACGACTAACACGATGATGTCTGAATAAATTATATCCAGGTATAGTGATGATTGCATCAGGGACAGAACTTCGCAACCATGTCTCGGTAATACAGATTATGTCAACATCAGATCTCCGCAACATATTACGCACCTCATCAATCTTCGGCAAAAGGCTTCTGGAATTAAAGTGAATGATTCTCATGCCCTGGGCTCTATTTTTGAAAACTTTTAACATTAGGTCGGTTGAAGAAAATGCATCACCGGAAAATTGGAAAACCATATTAGTCAAGAGCACGCGAAGGCGAGAAAAAGCCACCACACACCCACAGAGCCACCCGAAGAGCCAAACCAACGTAGAAAATTAATGAGAGCAGAAACATCATAGAGCACGCTATTTACAAGTTTAAGGTACATCATACAAAACAATTTTAAAAGAATCTGGAGAGTATATATAATAAAATAATTATTTCAAAAGTAAAGAAAAATAAAAAAGCTAAGCAAAATTAAAGCTATATATGGAAGGTTCTAAAAGTAGAGATGATAAACAAATTATTTTAGAAGTCAAGAAAAATAAAAAACTAAGCAAGATATACATGCAAGAATCTAAACGTAGAGATGATAAGCAGTTACATATTTCCTGACCCACCACAGAATTGTCGCAAATTATCAAGGGCAGTGATGCACACAGCTTCCTCAGCATCGTTTGGCTTAACAAATACCTGACCTCTACGAACGAACACGGATGACAGCAGCGATGCGCTCCAAAGTCGAAGAGCTTTTCGGTGAATTTGGGCATCGCTCGGAGTAAATTGTCGCAAGCTCTCCAGGGCAGTAATGCACACAGCATCCTCGCTTCCAGTTGCCTTAACAAATACCTGGCCACTGCGTACAAACACTGATGACAGCACAGATGCACTCCGAAGTTGAAGAGCCTCTCGATGAATTTGTGCATCATGCGGAGTGAGACTTTCGCCGATAAATATTTTTCCTTCACGATCGGTCGAATTTGGGTAAAGATCACCAACTGTGAGCGATTTATGGACCTTCAAATAGGCATATAGCTTGATGAGGAGATAATTCTTGTCCTGCCTGCTATTCATTTTAATAATAATGATCGGAGGATTTTTGGATTTCCGTTCATTTGAATTCGAGTTCTTTTTATTTCTCACTCTGAAAATTCGTTTCAAACTGACGGACTCGCAGTTAAGAGTCTTACACAGATTATTAAATGCAATGTTCAGGTCTTCGTTTTTGACCACCGGAACACCAGACCAAATCAAGTCTTTAGAAATGGTCTCTCTTTGCAAACTAAGGATGGTTGCCGACATTGCAGACATACTTTGCTCAAGCGATTTGATCTTGCACTCGAACTCATCCACAGTGGCCGATTTAACCGAAAATTCAGTTTCTAATTTTTTAAGTCGGTTACTGATATCGGCTTTAAAATTATCAATTTTGTCCTCAAGAGAACGTAGCACACTCATGATGTCCGATAGGGATGGCTGAGTGGCATCTGGTTTGGCACTAGTCGCGGGGGAGCTAAGCTTACTTCGCGTACGCACACTCATATTTAAATTCAAATTAAGAGAAGACACTCGGTTTCTTAAGGGAATTTTCCAACACTGAGTAGTAACGGTCACTAGTGCACTGGTTGAACAGTTTGAATAATTTCGCAAAACAAAAATTAAATTAGATCAAATCGGCAAACAAATGAATAATCCAAATAAATAATGTCAGCACAAAAACCAGTAACTCGTAACTCCACTCTAAGCGCAACTAGAGGCCACAAAACAGGCAATGTATCACAAAATAACGACAAAACTGGGCAGGAACAGTCAGCACGTCTAACTCGAACAGCACATCTCTCTCATCTTCTTGTGAAAAATTGGATTTCGAAGATGTCAAGCAGACAACTGTCTCTATACTTTGAGTAGGAACGAGGAGTTGATCATTCTAGCGACTTATGTTGACGACATCATCATCACCTGCGCAAGTGACGAGAATATGAGCTACGTTAAAGGGGAAATAGGAAAAGAGTTGAAGATGGAAGACCGTAGAGCTGTGGAAAACTATTTGGGCGTAAAAATCCATCGCAACTCTGATAGAGGTTCTATATCTTTGTGCCAGGAAAGATTTTTAAATGATATGTTGCAATTGTAAAAATGCTGCTTTTATAATCTGCGCTAAATGCAGAAATAATTATTGTTTTCCCTGTTTTTATAATGATTATCACCCCGCCATGCAATGCAATTCATTATGAAAAAGAATAAAAGTATAAATTTGAATGTACAGTCTTTTGGTATTAGTTTTAATTACAATCCTTTGCTGAAAAGTCCGCAATCCCAATTTTTTTCCTTATTTATTCGTTTTGCGTATAAATAAATAAAAAAAATAAAAAATTAATCACTTCACTTGATTGCGGGCTCGAATCTTATAAAAATTGGCAAAATTCCGAAAAATAGCATCCCCACGCTGGGATTCGAACCCATGACCTCTGAATCCCAAGCTGAGGTACTCACCACTGCACCAGCCGCCACTTTGCGAATGTGCTACAATGAATGGGATTTAGAGCCGCGTGAAAATTTTTGTATACTATTATTTTGTAAACGCGCGGCCATCTGGAGCTCCCACTTCGGGTACTTTCATTTGTTGCCAAGCCCTACATGTGCTATAAATTTGAGCGAAATCGGTGATGACGACCACGTAAGGTCTCCTTGTAAGAGGGATGCGGATGTAGAACTATAATGGGTAGGCAACATATTATTGACAATCTGCAGACCAACAGAAAGAAAAAGATTACAAAAATCACTAGCTTTATTGTTACGATTTAATAAATTAACATTGAAGTCTCCACTTACAACACAATACGGATAGAGACAGGAGGACTCATTCAAAAATTCAAACAGTTCCTTACAAAAATCAGCATTGGGCGGACTGTAAACAGTGCCAACGAGGCATTTAACATTCGCTCCCAACACCTCAATAAATAAATATTCTGTGGACAGATCACCGGACATAGAAACAACACGAGCCTTAATATCCCTCTTAATATAAATGGCAACACCACCACCGCGACGACTAACACGATGATGTCTGAATAAATTATATCCAGGTATAGTGATGATTGCATCAGGGACAGAACTTCGCAACCATGTCTCGGTAATACAGATTATGTCAACATCAGATCTCCGCAACATATTACGCACCTCATCAATCTTCGGCAAAAGGCTTCTGGAATTAAAGTGAATGATTCTCATGCCCTGGGCTCTATTTTTGAAAACTTTTAACATTAGGTCGGTTGAAGAAAATGCATCACCGGAAAATTGGAAAACCATATTAGTCAAGAGCACGCGAAGGCGAGAAAAAGCCACCACACACCCACAGAGCCACCCGAAGAGCCAAACCAACGTAGAAAATTAATGAGAGCAGAAACATCATAGAGCACGCTATTTACAAGTTTAAGGTACATCATACAAAACAATTTTAAAAGAATCTGGAGAGTATATATAATAAAATAATTATTTCAAAAGTAAAGAAAAATAAAAAAGCTAAGCAAAATTAAAGCTATATATGGAAGGTTCTAAAAGTAGAGATGATAAACAAATTATTTTAGAAGTCAAGAAAAATAAAAAACTAAGCAAGATATACATGCAAGAATCTAAACGTAGAGATGATAAGCAGTTACATATTTCCTGACCCACCACAGAATTGTCGCAAATTATCAAGGGCAGTGATGCACACAGCTTCCTCAGCATCGTTTGGCTTAACAAATACCTGACCTCTACGAACGAACACGGATGACAGCAGCGATGCGCTCCAAAGTCGAAGAGCTTTTCGGTGAATTTGGGCATCGCTCGGAGTAAATTGTCGCAAGCTCTCCAGGGCAGTAATGCACACAGCATCCTCGCTTCCAGTTGCCTTAACAAATACCTGGCCACTGCGTACAAACACTGATGACAGCACAGATGCACTCCGAAGTTGAAGAGCCTCTCGATGAATTTGTGCATCATGCGGAGTGAGACTTTCGCCGATAAATATTTTTCCTTCACGATCGGTCGAATTTGGGTAAAGATCACCAACTGTGAGCGATTTATGGACCTTCAAATAGGCATATAGCTTGATGAGGAGATAATTCTTGTCCTGCCTGCTATTCATTTTAATAATAATGATCGGAGGATTTTTGGATTTCCGTTCATTTGAATTCGAGTTCTTTTTATTTCTCACTCTGAAAATTCGTTTCAAACTGACGGACTCGCAGTTAAGAGTCTTACACAGATTATTAAATGCAATGTTCAGGTCTTCGTTTTTGACCACCGGAACACCAGACCAAATCAAGTCTTTAGAAATGGTCTCTCTTTGCAAACTAAGGATGGTTGCCGACATTGCAGACATACTTTGCTCAAGCGATTTGATCTTGCACTCGAACTCATCCACAGTGGCCGATTTAACCGAAAATTCAGTTTCTAATTTTTTAAGTCGGTTACTGATATCGGCTTTAAAATTATCAATTTTGTCCTCAAGAGAACGTAGCACACTCATGATGTCCGATAGGGATGGCTGAGTGGCATCTGGTTTGGCACTAGTCGCGGGGGAGCTAAGCTTACTTCGCGTACGCACACTCATATTTAAATTCAAATTAAGAGAAGACACTCGGTTTCTTAAGGGAATTTTCCAACACTGAGTAGTAACGGTCACTAGTGCACTGGTTGAACAGTTTGAATAATTTCGCAAAACAAAAATTAAATTAGATCAAATCGGCAAACAAATGAATAATCCAAATAAATAATGTCAGCACAAAAACCAGTAACTCGTAACTCCACTCTAAGCGCAACTAGAGGCCACAAAACAGGCAATGTATCACAAAATAACGACAAAACTGGGCAGGAACAGTCAGCACGCCTAACTCGAACAGCACATCTCTCTCATCTTCTTGTGAAAAATTGGATTTCGAAGATGTCAAGCAGACAACTGTCTCTATACTTTGAGTAGGAACGAGGAGTTGATCATTCTAGCGACTTATGTTGACGACATCATCATCACCTGCGCAAGTGACGAGAATATGAGCTACGTTAAAGGGGAAATAGGAAAAGAGTTGAAGATGGAAGACCGTAGAGCTGTGGAAAACTATTTGGGCGTAAAAATCCATCGCAACTCTGATAGAGGTTCTATATCTTTGTGCCAGGAAAGATTTTTAAATGATATATTGCAGGATTTTGGGATGACTGACTGTCGACCGACAAAAACCCCACTAGACCCTGGGACTAAATTTACCCGATGTAACAAAGGAAGTTGTGTTATGGCCAATCAGCAACTATATCGGTCCCTAATAGGATCGCTGAATTACTTAGCAATTTGGACTAGACCGGACATTGCTTGCGTTACAAGCAAACTTGCCCAATTCTGTAGCCATCCTCATATTGAACACTGGAATGCAGCCAAAAATGTGCTTCGGTATCTCAAGGCAACATCCAGGCTTCAAATAAAGTATCAAAAAGGAACCTTGAATTTATCATGCTATGTCGATGCAGACTGGGGAAGTGAATCGATCGACAGGAAATCTTACTCAGGATATGCACTACGCCTTGGAAGTGGTTTGGTGTCATGGTCATCAAGGTAGCAAAACACCGTGGCGCTCAGCTCAACTGAGGCTGAGTATGCAGAAATCATTTTTCTTCGAAATTTAGCAGAAGAACTTAGTGTGACGGAGATAACCACTGTGAGTACAACTATTTTTAACGACAACCAAAGTGCTCAATACGCGATCAAAAACGAAAATGTAAGCGCAAAAATCAAACATGTGGACATTAAAATTCATTTTGTCAGAGACTTAGTTAGGAAGGGACTTGTTAATATCGAATATTTAGAAAGTAAACAAATGATCGCGGACGTGCTAATTAAATTGCTACCATTTAATAAGCATAAATTTTGTATCGAAGGTTTAGGCCTAAAGGAAAACTAGATTTGAATTTAAATTTGTAAACATTCTTCTACACACTGTGTTGAGGGAGGCTATGTAGGAAATTGGCAACACCGTGTGTTAGAATATACGAAAACTCTTTATGGCATTACTTATTGTTACTTGTATATTTTTGACTTTCTTCTGGAATAAACCCTTGAATTGAGCAGACGTGTTTCTCTCTACACAACGAACCCCTACACTTTTTAGAGGAACAAAAAAAAAATCGATTTTTTTGACCTTCTAATCGTATTTACCCCCTTAAGTTGTTTTTCTTAAATAATATCAACCAGGTCAAAAACCACGGTTTCGAGAAAATCGTGTTTTAGAGGGATATTTTTATTAGAATTTCTAGATATTTCAAAGATATTTGCTTTAAAATGTAGAAAAAAGACTAATACCCTTGATACACGGGCGCGACTGAATGAAGATCCAGCAGGGATTATCATCGGCTGTACCGTGTATCACTGTGGATTAAGTTTGAATCTTCATTCATAACTGAATTCGAAGGCTACTCGATGAAGTTCCAAAAACTTAATTCAGAGCGGATGAAAATGGAAGTCCTGGAAAAATCAGCTGATTTCCAGTGTCAATTATTCAAAAACATGAATTCACCCCGCTCTTTGCACTTTGAACTGTCAAAACGAAATATCATCGACTCCTATGCCCGTGTGTCTTGCATTGAATGAATTAAAATTCGAGTGAATTTTCATTCATAGGCTCTTCATTCAGCCGTGTCCGTGTATTTTGGGTATAACGCGGTATATAAACACGAGGCAGATGTGGGGGCATGGGAAGCTGGCGAAGCGTCAAAAATGCTGTCTCGAGGTATACTTACACTAATTAATTTCAAACTTAAATTATTAAATTGTTATTATTGAAAACAGATTTTTAATACATAGTTTTTACTTTTAAAATAAGTAAAAAACAAAAAAAATCGTAGCCGAAGAAGTACTTCTAAAGAAAATTACAAGTTCCAAAATTACAAAATCCGTCTTTACCATACCATGCGGTTTTTAAGTTGTGTATATTATTGTTCATGTGAATTGAAATTGAGGGAAACAGTTCTTTTGTCTAGGTTTTATTTCTGGTCGGTTAGAATTTCCCGTCCTTATGTTCCCACTTGACACGTCTTGGGTTGCAAATGAAATTTTAAGTTGAACATGAAGCTAAAACAATTTTATTAAATCAGCATACCTCCGAATGCAGAAGAAACTGTCACTAAATGAATCTAGCAGGTTTGCATTATCAGGATTTTCTCTTTTCTCGATTTTAATATACGAAGGAACTTTGCATAACACTTGCAGAACAGAACTAGAAAAGGGATCAAAATTGGGTTAGTCGGTAGCGGTCCATAGTTCGAAAATCTATTCCTAGACATAAGCTAAGTGTAATTAATCTCCATTCACCTCCGCAATAAAATAAGCCTCTACATGGACAGCTTCTACTGTCGGTTCGGAAAGCAAATATTGGTACAAATATAAAAGCGAATGGCCAGTAAATACGTAACGTAGCCGTTCTAATCAAATATGCAACTAAGCACTATGGGAATCGGCCTGAATGGCCAACCCTTGTCTTTCTTTATCCCCCTTATCCTCAGAGACATACATAGATTGAATGGACAGATTCAGCTCCAGGCACCATCGCTCGAGAATTCGATTCAGAGCATGTCTTGCTTGATAAAATTTCCCATTCGAAATATTGTGAAATGTGAGTCGATAATGCCCTTTGTGGGGAAACCAGCTGCCGCAGAGAATATCTGATATATCAACAATCAAAGTTCTTTAAAGGACACACGGACTGGCATGTATTCTTCAAGGCGATATCGAGAGGTGGCGGTTGTGACCATGCTTGTTCCGACAGTCTGTAATTGGAACACCTAAATATGGCTCATGAATATTTTTCGTTAACAAATTTCCAGGAATTCGGTTCTATTATTATACACTGCGGAGCATAACTATAAACGCAGTCAAAAAATGCTTGTTTTTGCTATTTGTTTTGTCAAATCCCGCTGTTACTTATTTATTTTGAAAGATTAGAGAAAAAGAGTACTACACACAAACATTTACCAAAAAGTAATCATTAAAAGTACCGCTAGTTGCAATTTGCTCTGAATTAGGCGGAGCATAACTATAAACGCATCCAAATGATTTTAAAAAAATTAAATAAAAAATAATTCAATTCATTCAACCAAATTTTTCTTCCCACATTCCCCCATTACTTATTTATATCCAAAAAAAAAAATAATGAAAATCTCGAAAAACAGCAATTTTTTAATTGGAAAAAAGTACGGAAAACAGAAAAAATAATGCGCCACTTCGGTTTAAGATTAAAGTATAAATAATCTTGTTTTTTGTGTTTATTTTCCGTGTCTTTTCTCTGTAGCTAAAAACTTCTACAATGTAACGTTTGTTTACCGATGACACACACACAAATCACAAAAATAATTTCGTAGCCCAGCCCCTTGGGCTTATATACTACCATAAATCAGGTGTGTTCAAAACAAAAGGTGACTTTTTAAATTACGCGAGCTACGTACATTCGATTTTCTTTGTTGTGTTTTTGTTATGTTAATATAGTAAACATGTTCCCAACATATTTTGCATTTTGCCAGATGTTTATATATATTTAGATTTTGCAAAATAATAGTATACAAAAATTTTCACGCGGTTCTAAATCCCATTCATTGTAACCTTTCCCAAAGGGGCGGCTGGTGTAGTGGTTAACACTTGAGCTTGGGATTCCAATGGTCATGGGTTCGAATCTCTGCGTGGGGAGGCTTTTCTTTTTATAAGATTCGGGTCCGCAATTAAGCGAAGTGAAAATTTTTTTATTTTTTTTATTTATTTATACGCAAAAGGCATAGATAAAAAAAAATTGGCAGTCATAGGGACTGCCGATAGAAGTGAAAACTTAGAACTTTTAATATTAAAAGTAGTATTTTTGGTATGGCCGGCCTCGCCGGCTTCGCCTGACCGACGCTCGGGCTTCGCCCTCATCATAACAGGAGATAGTACACATGGGGGGCTTTTATACAGAATTTCAATGGAGAAAATCGGTTATTATTTAGAGGAGTTCTGAGCTAGAATGCAGAAAAGTAATTTTTCTAGAGATTGGCACCATAAGAAATCATTTGAGGGGAAAAGGGTGAACGGAGAAAATAAATATAAATATGCAGAGATGTCACCGGTGGGGGGCTTTCATAAGAAATTTAAATGAAGAAAATCGGTTATGGTTTGGAGGAATTGTGAGCCAGAATGTAGAAACATAATTTTTTAGAGATGGCCAATGGGAAATCATTGCAGGAGAAAGAGGTGAACGAAAAAAATAAATATAAATACACGAAGATAGCACCCAAGGGGGGCTTGCATACAAAATTTAAATGGGGAAAATCGGTTATTATTTAGAGGAGTTCTGAGCTAGAATGCAGAAAAGTAATTTTTCTAGAGATTTGGACCTTAAGAAATTATTTGAGGGGAAAGGGGTGAACAGAGAAAATAAATATAAATATACAAAGATGGCAGCCGTGGGGGGCTTTCATACGAAATTTCAATGAAGAAGATCGGTTATTATTCAGAGGAGTTGTGAGCCAGAATGTAGAAACATAATTTTTTAGAGATGGCCACTTTAAGAAATCATTCGGGGGGAAAGGGGTGAACGGAAAAAATAAATATAAATACACGAAGATGGCACCCAAGGGGGCCTTGCATACAAAATTTAAATGGAGAAAATCGGTTATTATTTCGAGGAGTTCTGAGCCAGAATGCAGAAAAGTAATTTTTCTAGAGATTTGAACCTTTAGAAATTATTTGAGGGGAAAGGGGTGAACGGGGAAAATAAATGTAAATATTCTGAGATGGCAGCCGCGGGGGGCTTTCATATGAAATTTAAATGAAGAAAATCGGTTAAGATTTGGACGAGTTGTGAGCAAAATTAACCTTTCTAGAGATAGCCTAATTTAGAAGCGGTTTGCGGGGAAAGGGGTGAAGGGAAAAGATAAGTGTTAGTATGCAGAGATGGCGCCGACGGGGGGCTTTCATACAAAATTAGAATGAAGAAAATTGGTCATCATCTGGAGGAGTTCTGAGCCAGAATGTGGAAAGGTACCTTTTCTGGAGATGTCCTCCTTCTGAAGCGATTTGCGGGGAAAGGGGTGAAGGGAAAATGTAAGTGTTAATATGCGGAGATGGCAATGATTATGAGCTATCATCCAAAATTTGCTACAGATGCTATAAGCATGTCGGTGACACGAACGCACGAGATTTCACCCATCGTCTCACGCGCACAGTACACGGCCGCTGCGCATGCGCCAGTCATGAGCATGTCGGTGACGCGAACCCATAACATTTTCCCCTACCAAAAACTGCCCAACGCCGCTAAAGTTTTCACTTCAAAAATTGGGATTGTGGACTTTTCAGCAAAGGATTGTAATTAAAGCGCATATCAAAAGACTTTGTACGTTAAAGTTGAAACCTGTGATATTAGCTTTAACGATTTTAATACTTTGACGACTTTCCCGGCGACATCGCTGGAAATGAAAGATCTTTTACTAGATGACGAAGCAGTTATGCAGCACTTGATTAGCTTGGCTGATAATTCTTCATGTGGTCCTGACGGTATTCCCGCGTCTCTTTTAAAGAAGTGTTCCAGTTCTCTTGTTAGTGTTTTAACTCATTTATTTAATTTGTCCATCTCCACTGCTGTCTTCCCAGAATTGTGGCAATGTTCCTTTATAATTCCTATGCATAAAAAAGATAATAGAAACGACATTTCCAATTACAGACCAGTTGCTAAATTGTGCTCTGTTGCCAAAATTTTCGAGGCTTTCATATACAATGTCCTCTGTTTCCATTGTTTTTAAGATCTTTTCAGCATGGTTTTATAAAAGGTATGTATGTAGGTCAACTACGACTAACATTCTGGAATTTTCGCATTTCTGTGTTTCTGTACTGGAAGCTGGTAAACAGATTAACTGCATTTTTACAGATTTTAATAAGGCATTTGACAGAATCAACCACGACATTTTAATCCATAAACTTACAGCCCTTGGGTTTCCACATTTGTTTGTTAATTGGGTTTGCTCATATTTGTCAGGACGCATTCAACGGGTATCGTTCCGGGGATCCCTGTCCAATGAAATATTTAATACTTCTGGAGTTCCTCAGGGAAGTCACCTTGGACCACTATTGTTCATCATTTTCGTAAATGACTTGTGTGTGTGCTTAAAACATTCTAAAATTCTATGCTATGATGACGACGCCAAGATTTTTCGTGTTGTATCTTCTGTGAATGGCTGCGAACTTTTAAATTCTGACCTAGATACCTTTTATACATGGTGCTCTATAAACCATCTTCCTCTTTACGTAAACAAGTGTACGTCGCTGTCATTCTCACGAAAAAGAGTATCCATTCATTTCGACTATAACATAAAAAACTCTATATTGGCCCGACTGAACAAGACCAAAGACTTGGGTGTGTGGTTAAATACACGGTAAAAAATGTTGGACTAAATACCAATATTTTCTGGATTGTATATAAGTCCACACCAAAAAAGTATTAGATTTTAATATTTTGAGAGGATTAAAATGAAACTGTAATATTGGCATGTATTAAAATAAAATCTTTTCAGTATTAAATTAATTTTAATACTAGAACATTAAAAATCAGTACTTGTTATATTAAAAGATAATATTATCTATACTTTACTTCTAATCTACTATGGTTTGAAAAAGTTAATACTAATTTTTGTTTTAATACAAAAATATTGAATTGTAATCTTTTATTGAGGTATAAATAAATCCCATTTTCCATTAAAACTAATACTTATTGTATTAAAAGTTAATATTAACGATACTTTATCTTCAATGCAACATGGTTTTAATAATTTAAAACTTATAAAGTAAAACGGTTAGTTTTAAATTATTAAAACCATGTTGCATTGAAGATAAAGTATCGTTAATATTAACTTATCTCTTTTTCAATGGATTATCCATTGAAAAAGAGATGTGTTTTTTTTTTTTTTTTGGGATTTGAGGGAATATTTATGTTTTATGATATTTTTTTTTCCCCAAAAAAGATGTATTAATTTTCTTTTCATAGAAAAAATAAGGAAATGTTCAAACACAAACTAATTTATTTTATTTTATTCAAATTATATATATAGTTGTTGCGGGTTGGTGCCTCGAGGCCCGGCTAAACACCTCGTTCGGCGGTGTGCGGCAGCGAGAGCTGGTAGGGCTAGCATATGCGGTAGCGTGGGGGGGTTTTGCCGAAATTACCGCTTTGAGCCGCCGGAGCGGACCACCAACAACACGAAAAATCTCTCGCGACGGAAAAACATTCAAACAGAAGCGTACAGGGGCGGAATAGGCCAGAGCAGGCTGAACCCCTGCAACTGCCCGTGATTGACCCTCATGGGGGGCTACGGTGTCAATGACCCCCTATGGCCGATGCCCCAACCACCCTTTGACCTTACCCCTTGGCCCAAAAGAAATAATGGGGAGGTCCCTTCAACGAAACTTCAACCGCGGACCTTAGCTGAAATGTAGGTGGGGAGAGGGAACCAAGAAAATAATTTTTATAGTAACATACCTTGATTTCTATTAAATTATCAGTTTACAAAAAGGATCACAATTGAAGGGGGAAAACAGAAAAAACAAAACAACGTTGGGCGCCTTGCTGCTGCTGGTGTACCTGGATGTCCTTGCTGCGATGATACTGCTGACGCAGGATTGGTGATGACGATGAGAAGACTGCTGCTGACGTTGACGTCACACCCAGCCTGTTAACTGGCCCCGACGTGGTGTGCGTTGGTGAATATCAGGTGAAAAAAAAATTTAGTTCTCCAAATTGTTTAAACTTTAGTTCATGTTCAATTTTATTTACTTTCAGCGCTCGCTCAGGGTTATTTTTCTTTTTTATAGGTAAATATGACAAAATTAATTATAGCGTTTGTCCAATTTTAATCAACTCGAGCTATCTTCTCTTTTTTTTTTTTTTTCAGCGTCCACAGAAGAAAATTTACTCATCGGTAAGTATAACATAAACTAATTTTTTAGTGGCTCTAATTTTAATCAGAAATTGCTAATATTAAATTTTTCTTTCTAGTGTTCTTAAAAAAAAATTCACATAACGGTAAGTATTAGGAATCGCAAACTTTAAAATGTCTTTATAATTTAATGGTACAAAAATTATTTTTAATTAGCAGTTTATAGGACTCTCAGTCATAGTAAGTATGATAATGATTTTATTTAATTTTTCACATTTTATAATTGAATTTTGGTTTATTTTATTTTTAGGATTCACTCCACAATGTCACATAACGGTAAGTATCGGCAATCGGCAAAATTTAAAAAGTCTGTATAATTTGATTGTATAAAAATAATTTTTTTTTTTTTTTTGTTCACAGTTTATACGCATCTCAGTCAAAATAAGTACAGGAATGATTTTTTTAAGTTTTCACATTTCATAAATTAATTTTGGTGTATTTTACTTTTAGGATTCACACCACCATGTCACATAACGGTAAGTATCGGGGATCGCAATATTTAAAAGGTTTTTATAATATAATTGTACAAAAATTATTTTTAATTCACAGTTTATACGCATCTCAGTCAAAATAAGTACAAGAATGATTTTTTAAGTTTTCACATTTCATAAATTAATTTTGGTGTATTTTACTTTTAGGATTCACACCACCATGTCACATAACGGTAAGTATTAGGAATCGCAAGATTTAAAAGGTCTTTATAAGTTAATTGTACAAAAATTATTTTAAATTAGCAGTTTATAGGACTCTCCGTCATAGTAAGTACGATAATGATTTTATTTAATTTTTCACATTTTATAATTGAATTTTGGCTTATTTTATTTTTAGGATTCACTCCACAATGTAACATAACGGTAAGTATCGGCAATCAGCAAAAATATAAAAAGGTTTTTACAAATGAATTGTATAAAAATTATTTTTAATTCACAGTTTATACGCATCTCAGTCAAAATAAGTACAAGAATGATTTTTTTTAGTTTTCACATTTCATAAATTAATTTTGGTGTATTTTACTTTTAGGATTCACACCACCATGTCACATAACGGTAAGTATCGGGGATTGCAAAATTTAAAACCAGATAATTTAACCATTTATTTTCATCTTTTCAAGGTTCACGGAGACGTACGGAACAGCGGGTGATGCACTCTGCGTTTTCGGTGTCCCCCCGGAAAAAATTGGGCATTCCGCGGAAAGAAAGAAGAAAAAAAAATTTCCGCATTCCGACTAATTATTAACTTTTTATTCGTTTTTTAAAATCCCGAAGCCCGTAGCCCCCGACTACCCACTCCGACTCGCAATTCTCAACCGTTCACTCCGACTCTCAATTCAAAACTAACTCTCGTCATCCACCCGAGCTCACACAGTCCACGTTTTGGGAGACCGGTGCCGCTCACCCACACTGCTGCGCGGACAGCCAATCGTGCTCTCCCAGCAGCTGTCCGAGCTAGCGGCAACGGCCTCGCCGCCGCCGACCGTGGCCCCTAAAACTCAACCGAACGAGCTGATGTGTCGCGCCTTGCTCGGTCCAAGAATTTTTTTATATGCGACCGAAAAGTAGAAGCATCAACCGCGTTCGGTCACAGTTTTTTGCTTCTTCATTTACCGTTCCCTGAGTTTCGGGCGACGAATTTTGGTGAATTTTCTGTCTGAACAGCGACCAAAATTCGGCGCTCGAAACCCAAGGAGCGGAGTCCCGAACGGGGATCGCCAGCGCCGCCGTTTAAATTTGGGTACGGCTGAGGGCAACCCGACCATAGGCGTAGGAAAACAAGATTTTTATTTGGTATGTACAAATATCAGGATGTGGAGTCCCTGACCACAACATAGTACAAAAAATAATGTAATACGTAATAGAAACTATCGATTGACGATGAAAGATGCGTTACCGACGCGGCATGCCAACGTGACACATTGTGGCATAAAAACCTTAAAATTCAATCTGCTTGGCTTGAAGTATTACCTTTTAATTTAATTTTAATCCAATTAATATTAAAAATTATTTCAAAAAGATTACAAAGTATTTTAACATTGGATTACTTTTCAATACAAAAATTATTGCATTTTTGAGTAATATTCGATGAATATTTACTTTTAATTCGAAGTGGATTGAAAAATGGCTGTAATACAAGCAAAAGATTAAATTTTACTCCAAAATTTTTAACCGTGTAGTCACTTTACATTTTTAACCGTGTAGTCACATACATTTTTACTTTACATTTGTTGATGCAATATCTAATAAGGCTAACGGCATCTTAGGCTTTATTAAGAGGTGGTCCAAGGAATTCGACGATCACTATATAACACGACTTTTGTATTGCACAAAGGTGTGAGATCCATTTTAGAATACGCTTGTTGTGTTTGGTCACCTTACTACATAACTCATATTAATCGTATAGAGGCCGTACAACGACGATTTATTCGGTTTGTTCTTCGTGGGCTTCCTTGGGAGGACCCTTTTCATTTACCTCCTTATCTACATCGCCTCAGGCTCATTAATCTCGACTCTTTAGATTCTCGGCGCAACATCTCCAAAACTGTGTTCGTTATGGAGTGCCTCCAAGGCAACATCGACTCCTCGAGGTTGCTGTCTTCTTTTAATGTATCGGTACCCTCTCGCTCTTTGAGAACTAGACATTTTTTAAACACCCCCCAACACCGCACTAATTATTGATACAATGAGCCTATCACATCGATGTCTCGTTGTTTCAATAGTAAGTTTGATAGTTTCGATTTTAACTTATCGAAAATTAGTGTTAATAACAGACTTTTGTAATTCGATTACTACACGATTTTGTCTTTTCTCTTCAATTTACTTTTTCTTTTTTCTTGTAAGTAATCAGTCATTGATGAAATTGAATAAATAAATAAATAAATAAATAAATAAAAAGTTCAAACTTTATTATTTTTCATGATGATGATTTACATTTTTCGGGGTGATATTCATTATAAAAGTAGGGGAAACAGTAATTATTTCTGCATCTAACACGGGTTATAAACGCCGCATTTTTACAATTACAACGTTGTTTCAACGTCTCCATACAAAACCAAACTTGATTTACATTCATAAAAACTTCTCACTCATCGCAAAGTTTAGCAGCGAACCATGCGTTACGTAACATGTCACCGAATATTGGAGCGGATAGTTGGTGATAAACGATCGAATGTACTTTTATACAGTCATCTCGGGATGTGATTTCTTGTTCTTGCTCGATGAGATAAGAGCACTTTTGTATTTTTTTATGAAGTTTTTGTCAAACTTATCCAAAAGTCATTTAGCTTGCTTATTGAGCATTAAATTGTTTTTTTTTTTTTTTTTTTTTGAAGTAAAACTTCTTTACGCACGCTTGACTTTGGGGAGTAAGCTGGTGATTGCATGACGAGAGCGTTACAAAAAGTGCGATCGGGCAAGGCGAACGCGGCGTTTGGTGCAGTGGTGAACAGTTGGGCTTGGGATTCAGAGGTCACGGGTTCGAATCCCAGCGTGGGGATGCTTTTGAAGTAAAGCAGCGTTTGGTGCAGTGGTGAACAGTTGGACTTGGGATTCAGAGGTCATGGGTTCGAATCGCAGCGTGGGGATGCTTTTGAAGTAAAACTTCTTTACGCACGCTTGACTTTGGGGAGTAAGCTGGTAAATGCATGACGAGAGCGTTAGGAAAAGTGTGATCGGGCCGAGGCGAACGGAAGTAGATATAAGTTAGTGAAGATAGAAAGATAAGAGAGTTACGTTTCGTATATTACTGTAGAAGCAAGAGAGAGAGGGCGAGCACTAATTTATCAATGAAAACCGATAATAAATTTAAATATTTGTAGAAAATGAATATATGTATATTATATCAATGTATATATTATACATATATACATATATAAACATATATATATACATATAGATGGAGCTAAAGAAGTTTTACTTCAGTCGTGTGGTATAAAGCACACTCGTATTTTTTTAATTCAATACGTCAATTGATCGATGAGGTATCTGACTTTTTATGGAAAAGGGTGCTTTTGGTTTTGATCATCAATATCTCAGCAACTAATGACCGTATATACAAAAATTAAAGTTTGTTTGTTTGTTTGGTGCTCAATCACGCTTACATCGATATTCTTCATTTTTTTTCCGAAGGCATTAGGTATATATTCCAACTTAACATAAAGGCCAATTTTTGTCGGTTTCAAAATGGCGAATCCAAGATGGCGGCTAACATTTTTAAATTGGCAGGGATATTCATGAAAATCTATACTTAGTAATATGGTAATTAACATTTCTCGATTTCAACGGATTTTAATGAAAATTAGTACAATGATTATTCTGAGGGCACTAATTTCGATTCTACTTTCATAATTTGTAAATTCAAGGTGGTGGACCTAATATGGCGACCAAATTACCTCAAATTCAAGGGATTCTTATATAAAATACCAAAAACATTTTGACGGCACTAATTTCGAATCTTTTACGAACAAATGTTTTCCAAATTTAAGAGATTCTTATGAAAATGAGTATAAAGGGAATTGTGAAGCTACGTATTTCGAATCTACTACCAAAATTTGTAAACACGTCCAACATGGCGGAATTTCATGATTGCAATGAATTCCTCTGAAAATTTGTGTAAAAGTAATTTCTTGGACGCTGATGCGAATTTACTTTTAAAATTTCGAAATTCAAAAAGGTCAACGTAATTTGGTAACTACAATTTCTCAAATGCGAGTCCTGTTTGCTTAAATCAGTTCAATAAATTAAATGGAAATCGGCCATGAAAGATAAGTCAAACTCAGTACAGTTTGATCTTTCAGATCTTGAAGTCAGGTATGATCATGTCTGGTGCATGTATAATCCCACATACGATTTACCGTAAGTGTGAAAACATTTTATGTTAAACTAGATTGCGCATTACAAGTCTTGGAAGAAACCTCATCGAAGCTAGAATTTTAACAGGATCGGCCAAGTGAAAGAAATTTTCATTCCTCGAGTCCTAATCATACCCAGAGATTTACCTTTTCAATTCAAACGCCTACAATTTCCCTTGGAGTTAGCGTTCACAATGTCAATTAACAAATCCCAAGGTCAAACTTTGAAAGTAAAAGGTATACATTTAGAGACCCCATGCTTCTCATATGGGCAGCTGTACGTTGCTTTCACACGAGTGTCCAATGGCCGAAATCTTCACGTACAAGAAGCAAAAACGTATAACGTTGTTTATAAAAATGTACTGCGATGATTTTGCAAAATCGCTTTCTTTACAATTATATCTTAAATCAGTTGGAGCACTGCTTATAAGACAAAGAAAAATCTAGGTTAAGAATTCAGAAAAATGCAGGATAGTGAAAAATTTTTTTTTCGCCGTTCGAAGCGGGTACCTCAGCTAGTTTTATATAAAAACTAAGGAAAGTAAATGTTAGTTAGTCGAATTTACCACCCTGCCAATTAATCTGAAACAAATTCAAGCGTCTACCACATTTATTCATGTCACCATAAAACAACTTTTCGTCGAAGTGAGAGTTGCAGAACAAAAATTGCAGCTCCGAAACTATCAAAATTCTCATAGCATATGTACAAGGGTGTGTCTCAGATAAGCCTTGAGGTCCTATAGTTCCCTATTGCCGATATTGCACTATTTCTTTATGCCCTCTGACAGGTGTTAACACTGGTTTCTCCAAATTTCCCATTAAGAAAACTCTTGGAAGGCGTGTACTGATATTAAAAAAATCTGCTGTGTTTCCTAGGATCGCAAGAAGTCACTCATTCATGCAGGCCAAAAGTCGCTTATGTTTGCAGAACTGCTACCCGTCTACAAAGGCAGTAAATGCTTAATTTACTCTGTAAAGTCATTTCACACTCATATAAGGATGGGTATAGTGAAATATTTATAAAATGAGTGCTTGATGGACAACGGCACTTGTGCGGACTTTATGTGTACTTTGTGCCGGACAGGAGCCCTTTCAAAGTGCTGGGGATTATCCCGAGCCGAACAGGGCTTGGGAGGTAAATGAATTTTTGGATCATTTAACAAGATTAGGGCGGATAGTTTTATTACGAAAAGATGAGACGCCTCCTATCAATCCCTCATAAATGTGCTCGTTGCTTGTGATACAGAAAATGTGCTGGCTGAGCTGGGCCACACGTATTCGATTTTCAAACAAACTGCTAATTTCGAAGGCGAAGGACCAAATGATAAAATATGAAATTTTCTTTACCATGCGAATTTCGGCACGCATAATCAAATGACGAATAATCCTGAAAAGTTGGCTGCTGGACCCTCCCCAACCCGGAGTGAGCACTTAGACCCAATTCATCACAATCAGAGGGCAAATCTGTTGCTGAGAGAAATTAGTTGCTGCCGGCTTTTCAGAAAAGTTTATTAACCACATCAATCAAGGTAAAAGGCCGGCCCGTGTGCACGTATTTTTCGTCTGGGGGCTAAAATAATGTTTTAGGATCAAGGTCCGTCGTCTCATCAAGGCGGAATTCATGATAGTATCTCTCTAGTTTTGGCCCTCCTTGTCTTCGTTCATTCCTAAGGAAAGTACTTCTCAAATTTTACTAAATAAAATTTTCGAATAGGTATAATTTTTAAAATTTATCATTTCCTACCATGTCTAAAAAAATCTACCATGGCTAAATGGTTCGTTGTCCTTAAACATGAATGTAAGTTTTTTTATCCGAAATTCGATTATTTTCATTTTTATAACCTTCGCAAACTTCGCGGAAAGACGAAATTTTTTGACCTTCCATCAATAATACACATGAGTTTAATTAATTAATTTTACCATTAATAATTATTAATATCGATTTTTAATATGTTGTTCAATATTATAAAAGTAATAATTAATAAAATACAATTAAACAAAAAAGTTAGGAAAAAACACATATTTATGCTTAAAGTAACTAGGCTCAGTATCGGTTTTAGCACTACTGACACTCCAGGTAAAATAATCGTAGCAACACGAAATTCTTCAAAAAGGTAAAACATGATGGTAAAATCGAACGGCAAACGTTACACTTTATATTATTTTGTGTTTCTTTTAGTTATTAACAAAACCAAGCAGGTAATGCCTTTCAAATCATCCAAATTAACGAGAAGTAATTTTTCGGCATATCGACTTTTAAAGCATAGCATCAGTAAGTGAGCTATGTTTGTGATATGATTGGGTGGGTATCAGTGGCGTGGGATGAAATTTTTGAGAAGGTAAACCGGTGCAAAAATCAGAAACTTAATAGCGAAAAAAAACTTACCAAATGAAGTCAGATATTACAAAATGTGTTCAACCGTGACTGCGTGTATTCTTGTCAAATTTAGTCGGCCACTTCTATCATACTTAAAGTCATTGGAAGTTAAGTGGTACATGAATATTATGAATAAATATGGACATATATACAATGAACTTCAAGAATAATATAAGTGGCTTTGAAAAAAACCGTTATAGTCGCGTGTATCATGCAATCAAACTAAAGCGGTTAACAAAAACTGTGAAAAGTTGATATGAAATATAATTAATCTTACTTATACTCCAAAACTAATCTACGATTTTTTTTTATAAATTCGGCCAAAACATCATTGTAAAAATTAGACTGATTTGTAATTTGTAAAAGAAGGTGTTTTTCTATCGATAAGAGTGCTAAATTTGAGAGCCTTTCTTCGGTTTGAGAATTTCTTAAATAAGTATGTATTCTCTTAAGGGCTGAAAAAGATCTTTCCGCGGAAGCAACTGTAATGGGAAGAGTTAACAATATACAACACAAGTTTAAAATTTGAGGAAAAGTATCTTTTAAAATGTCACATTTAATATGCGAGTAAAGCGCGAGAATATCAAATTGCCATAATGAAGAAGTGGTATATAAAACGTTCAATTCATTTTTTAAAGCAGAAAACTGGAAAATTCCCGGGAAAACTGTAATTAAAAATGATATCTTTTCGTTAGGACTCGATTGAGCAAAATAATCATATTTTGATTTATTAAGTAAATCTAAAAATTTTAGTTGACTAAAGGAACTATACCGAGTTTTAATCTGAGAAATGACATTGTCATCCGAATAGCCGAACCTAACGAAAAAACCCGAGAAGCCGGATTCTATCGTGTTATCGAGAGGTAATAAAATAGCACCACACCACACTCATAAGTCACAATCCGTTGAGCACCAAGGCAAAAAGAGACACAAGTTAACAATTTTTTTATTAAAATATAATAAACAAAACCACAACACCCCTCCCTCCCGAGAAGACGACTTCTGCCGTGTTCTTGTGAAATAAGGTAGCATTCACTCCTACAATTCACAGCCCCTTCAGTATCAAAGAGATTTAATAACCAAACCCACCCCAACCAACCCCACTCACCCGAGAAGCCGCTTTCTACCGTGTTATAGGGATAATAAGAGAGCACCAATACACTCACACCCGTTCATAGAGAAGACACGAATCAGCTGACATTCTTACAAATAAACAACCACCCGCCGAAGTGACCCGAGTTTCAACGAAACGAAAACAACCGAGAAGCCGGTTTCTATCGTGTTATTTGCTTATAGGATTTGCTTTTAGTGAGCAAAGGATATCACACACGATTTCTTTGTTACTCGTGGAGAAAAGTGTGGGCTTGAGTAAGCCGTAAAATGACCGGCTTACAGAAGCAGCGAGCGAGCGCTTCATACCCGATGCAACCCCTTGATAGAACCTGCTACGGTGCGAGGGAAGGTTCCATCGTAGTGTAACAACAGATTATGGTTATTTTTGGTTGTAACACTTGTTTTGCCATGTTTTCTTTACGAGATGAATTTTGGGAGCGCTTTCCAGGAATTTTACAAGCATAGAACAATTTTTAAATTTACGGGAATAGGATGAGTTCCCAAAAGGGAAGCCGGTAGGAATCGTGTTATATGGACCCCACGCCACTGGTGGGTATAGATAAATTTCTGAAGTTTTGAAAAACTAAATTCTTTTTTAGCTTATGTTACAGGAAGAGTTACCGAAATGCAATCCCTACATTTAGTAATTATGCTTAGTAAAGTTTCAAACACAAATTTGAGTCAAATTGTCATTTGGAAGAAACTTATTGAGACTTCTGACCTCCTCACACAATAAACGGCTCTCATCAAAGAAAATACGGCGCCTTTACAAATTTGGCGCCTCTTACGATGGGCCGACCGAGCTACCATTACGCTGGCACTGACTTGACTAAGGTTCTTTTGCGAACCAAAATTAATAAAACATTAAGGGGGTATTCTAGTGCAGAGGCACGAATGTCGGCCGTTTTTTCAAGTTTCGTAACCAAAAATTCCAGAAGTTATCGGCTGGCAGAGTGGGGGATCCAAAAAAAGGGGGTGTGACGGCGGTCAAAATTACAACCGATCTAGTCAACTGAAACAAAAAAATCATTCGGAATCAAATCGGATTCTTAATTAGTAATGTTGTCGCTATGGAATCAACCTCAAAAAAGTAAAAAAAAGTTTTTTTTTTCACAAAATGGCGGCCGGTTGAAAAAAAAATTTGTTTTTTGCGATTTTTTCACCAGTTTTAAATTTTTTTAAAATATTAAATATCAAAATTTTTTTGAGGTTGTTATTAATTATTATTATTTTAAAAATCTCTTTGAAAGCATATTCTTGAATGTTTAAACTTTATAAATATGAAAAAAAAAAATTTTCGATTTTTTCGAAGTTCTGCACTAGAATACCCCCTTAAATCTGCAAACGTAATGTTTTACTAAAATATTTTCCCTATTAAAAACTATCAAGCAAGTCAGCAACGTTTTTATGAACTGGTAAAGCTGCGCAGAAGTCTTGTTGCTGATATGAATAGCAATTCATTGCTTGTCTGGACCTCGTCCGGGGAGACTTTCATGAAAGCAAGCTTTAGTCGATCCACTGAGATTTCTCTTGAAGTTCTATTGAAACCCACGGTAAAAAATTTTTTTTTTCCAGAATGGCGAAACGACTTTCATATGATTGATCCAATGGTTTCCTGACGCTATCCACTCGAACGCGAACGTGTGAACATGAAAACAACGTCTTGTAGTGATGAGATATAGGCTAGGAACGTACTTTGTGAATAGCGTGCCTGAGATATTCCAAAAAATATCTTGGGTCTTGAAATGGTTCGTCTTCCATAAAATATCCTCCTGGAATCCTTTGCGTTGTTCCGTATGTAAACTCGGCTGGTGAGATGCCTATGTCATCTTTTAGCACTTAATTGCAGCTTTAAAAGTGTTGCGGTGTCCAGCTTATACCCTTCCTCCGGTGGTTTGCGAGCTGGTAGGCTAGCTTTGCGGTAGTGTGTGGGGGATTTGCCTCAGACCGTACTTAGCCACCGGATCGTACCACCGACAACAAGAAAATCTCTCACGACGGTACCGGAAAGGCAAGGTAAAGGGAAATAACGGGTGCGGGAGGAACCCCTGTCCCTGCCCGTGATTAGCTCTCAGAGGGGGATCCTAGATCGGGCTGAATCCCCTACCAGGCCTAGCCCCAACCTCCCAAATGATCTCCCACTGGCCATTGACTTTAGGGGGGTCCCTATAGCATATTCGCGAAGACGTGGCTGAAAAGAAGTCGGAGGGGACCTTAGGGAATCAAAACGAACAGATCACGTAATCTCTAGCATATCCAGTTTTATTTCATTAATTTCCTCCCCTTCTTCCTTCCTTCTTCTCTTGTTTTCTTACTTTCAAATATTAATTTTAAGAGAAAAACATATCTTGGTGCATTTTCCTTTCGATTCTATGTTTAAGTGTTGAAAGGAAAATATGTTATATTAACAAACCTCTATTGGAATCCTAGAATGGAACTATGGCGAGAAATTATTATTATTACCTGTTATAATTTTCTCTTTATTATGTGAACGTGAACTAAAGCTTAGACGCTAACAAAGGGATTTTATTATTAATTCTATATGGTTTGTTATTAATGTAAACGACTTATTTGAGGTTACATAAAGCATAAAGTTAAAATGGGCAATATAAATTGACTTAACATATCTGATTACGCTTATAATAAAAAAAATTTGTTTTGTTTTTTGTTTTTTGCTTACGTTTACGGGATTTATATTGAACCTGGCGCCGCCTTCGACGCTTGGAGCTGCTGAATCGTTGGAGTGGCCGCTGCTGCTGATATTGCTGCTGAGGCTGCTGCTGCTAGTACCGCTTCCAAACGTTCTTTTTTTTACACTTTTATTTAGTTTTACTGTTATTAATTTGTTCTCCTATTCTTAATTAGTTTAAATTGTTGGTTCACTTTTAATTAGGTTTGACCGCACTTAGATTTAGATATATTTTTTTGTTTTGTTTTTTCTTTTTTGCGTTCATTTAAGGGGGTAACCCACTGTTGAAGCCCAAAAAATGGAACTTTTTTTAAAAAATCGATAAAAAAAAACTATCAGAGATATCATTTTGATTTTTTCCATACTTCTTTATTGAGAACGAAAGTTTACATTTTGATTATAAAAAAAAATTGTTTAACGAAATGGCGGCCGTTAAGAAGTAGCGCGTGCAGTTCAAAAAAAAATGCAAATTGCACCTCGTAAAATGCTGGCCAAAGTATGCGTCTGTAAACATCTGCCAAAGAAAAATCCTTCAATATTTGTTATAAAGGATTTTTATTATTAATTCTGTGTAATAATGTTTTACAAAACAATTTTGTTTCTTTATTTTTTTTTTTTTTTTTTTTTGCAGGAGCAACAATATGGAGAAAAAATGATTTTAATTCATATACAGTGCCGGAAAAAAGTATTCGCGGATGGCGGATAAAAGAAATGAATTCAATTTTGTTGAAAATATATTAGCGAAAACAGTTAAATGCTTTGCTGAAATTATTCCTTTTCATTATATCTTTTGAAATGTAAGCACAATTTTTGAGAATATGTTCTGTATAAGCTACGGAAAATAGAAGTATCTATTGACGCCTAATTATCCCCGGAAATAAGTAGTCGCGGTTGCCTGAATGTATGCAACAAAATCATAGTACAAGGAGTTCTAATTACATTTTTCTGGAAATAACATTCTAACGATATCCAGAAGATACTAAAGACGTCAGTAAATACAGTGCAGTGAAGTATTCGGGTGGATTTTGGAAAAAGTTAGTAATAATATTTTCTTTATTTAAAAAATGGGTCGTAAAGGTTCAGAAACAACACCTGAGGAAAGAAAAATAGTTATAAACTTGAGAAAACAAGGGAAAACGTTTGTTGATATATCCAGGGTTCTAAACAGGAGTGAATCTACAGTGCGGAGTATTTGCAAACGACATGAATCCACGGAGGATTACAAAAGTAAATGTCGCAGTGGCCGCCCTCGAGTATTAAGTCAACGTGAATGTCGGAAAATCGTAAGTACTGTTTCAAGAAACCCAACAACAACTTCCACAGAAATTGCGGCTAGTATCAGGCAAACTTGTGGTAAGGAAGTTAGTGCCCAGTACGCAATGTGCTGAAAAGTGCAGGTTATAATGCGAGGGTTGCCAGAAAAAAACCTTTAATATCAAAAGCAAATCAAAAGAAGAGACTAGCCTTTGCAAAGGAGTATTGCAGTAAAGATGTCACATTCTGGGATACAGTACTGTTCTCAGATGAAAGTAAATTCAATTTATTTCATTCCGATGGAAGGCGTTTAGTATGGAGGAAACCAAACACTGAATTGCATCGAAAACACCTCAGGTTATGATGTACGTTTGTGGATCGCGTATAATATTCCGCATAAGCTTTATACACCCCCGCAATCCCCAGACCTTAACCCCATCGAGCACCTCTGGGATGACTTAGAAAAAAGGATTCGCATGCATAACATCACAAATATAATGCAACTTAAAGAAATTTTAAAGATGGAATGGGAAAAGACTTCATCTGATTACACAAAAAAATTGGTTCATTCCATGCCCAATCGCCTGAAGGAAGTTATTAAGGCAAAAGGTCTTCATACTGCATATTAAATAAAATACAATTTTCAAATTTAAGTTCCGCGAATACTTTTTTCCATGCAATAGTTTCTTGAAGTTATTGTTAATTTTTTTTCCGTTAGATATAAATGTTGTTTTGTAGATTTTATTGTTTATTTAATATCTGTGTGAACTTAGAAATAAATTTCGTAAAACACATTAAGTTGTTTTGAATAACACAAGGAACAAAAACTTCATACTTTATATTTATATCTAATCCGCGAATACTTTTTTCCGTCACTGTATATATTCAGAAACAAAAGCACATCAAATGATAGTAATCAGGAAATCGCATTAAAAGAGAGTTGTTTTGAGAACAAATAATTGTGAAATAAAACATATGTGAAGTAATTTAAAATGATTTCTGTACTCCATAGATACACAAAATATTAATTAATATTTATTGTTTCCCTAATGGGAATAAAATTAACGGAGCACAAGGAGATTTATTGCATAGCTGGGAAGTAACCCGAGTGGATAAAGTCTATTATTCGAAGAGGATGAGCCAGTTGAATCCTAATGAGTAACTGCCAACACACCTTCTTGAAAATAAATCCTCCTCCGACGAGATCGCATTATTCCGAGAAGCATAGTTACAAAATTTAATACTTGCGGTGGAATTCCTCCCGAAATGTTTTTGTTGTACCCTTGTCAACCCAAGAGCGCTTTTGGCTTCTTAAACGACACAGTTTCCAGGGAACCAGAAGAGAGAACTAGGATTTTTTCAGGGGTTGACTGTATAGTTCTATTTAATGACATATCTGCTAATACGAGTTTTCAAGAACTACAATTTGCACAATCCCCTTTTGTTGACATAAGATATATGTATGTGCATTCTGGCAGTGGTGCGGTTGAGATAAGAAGATATTTACTATTTGGAGCACATTAATTTTCTTATTCTTATTATTATAGCTTCTTGTAGAATGGTATTTACAGGACAAACTCAAAGACGTGCTGGTTTCTGCTCCATAAGAACAAGAAAAGAATTTTGACTGAGACTGGAGTTTTGCCTAATATTACAGAACATTAACTGTCAATCAATCATTTCGAATATGACAGACTAGAATTGTATGTCTTTTATGAGCAAAAAAGAAAAATTCGCTCTGATTTTGGAAACATTTTTTATGTGTGAGTAGGTATGTCAGTCCTGCGTCTCTACCCCTCTCCTTGTCGAGCTGTGCTGTTGCTACTCCGGTAGAATTGATGAAAACAATTTCCTCTTTAAATTCATAATATTTTACGAATGATTTATTTGCATCGGTACATCTTGTCATTTTTTCGACGTTTAATTGACTATGCTATACACATTTGTTCGATACCAATGCAGGAAAGAATCTTAATAGTATATCTGTATTTTTTTTTTATATGATTGATTTTTAGCAGATTTGGTACAGAACTACAGAGTTTAGTATTTATTCAATATGCATTTGTAGGTAAGCATGTCTATA
This sequence comes from Dysmachus trigonus, assembly GCA_949715965.1. Taxonomy (NCBI): domain Eukaryota; kingdom Metazoa; phylum Arthropoda; class Insecta; order Diptera; family Asilidae; genus Dysmachus; species Dysmachus trigonus. Next base: position 49,189,037 of record OX454321.1, read on the forward strand.
CAACGCAGAATTTTCGGGACATTTTTGGATTTTTCAAAAATTGGCCAAATCCAAAAAACCAAAAATAGTCCGAAAAATTCTGAAAAAATTTACATGTTTTCCTTGGCTTATTATAAGCACTTTTTGTGATATACATTTTTTTTTTGTAAAGTTGATCCTTTTCGTGTAAAAAAATCGCGAAGTTTGTTATTACATTGCTGTACAAAATAGCCATTTTGCAAAACCAAAGCAAAAAAAAAAAAAATCAAAACTATGGTGTGAGAGAGTACAGACATTCGGACTGCGATTTCTGGTGGTTATATGATCATTCAATAGCAGCAACGACAAGATAATCGACTTTGAGACGAAAAATGACAAAAAAAAAATCGGCACGTTTTTGAAAAAACCCAAAAAATAATAAAGTTTTTGAAGTTTTTATGCAAAACAAATGCCAGATTCTGACAGAGCACCCCCAAAAACCCCTTATATACGAATTTGGAGGAAATTCGCCCAATTTGTTATTCGAATCGTGCAATTGAACTTGCGTGCACAAAATCCTCGTTTTGCGCATTAATGGGTTAATATGTAAATATTCTACGATTTATATAAAATTACTGTGGATAGGGTCGCTGATTTCAAATTCGGTTTCCGATTCCCAAAATTGAAGATGTTCCAATTTTGAAAATCTAAAATGATGGAGCAGAAATAGCGACCTCCATATGCTTAATATTTTATTTAAATTATGTTGATCGTTAGTCTAATTTTAATGCCCAATTTGTAAAATTACGAATTTAAGAAAAATTAAAACAAAAACTCTAAGAAAAGAGAACTGCCACTAAAAAATTATTAAATAATTTTAATTAAAAAACCTCTGTTAGGTACTACTTTCGATACTGAATCTTACGATTTAACCAGATGTTCAGATTCGGCGCGAAAACCAACTGATATTAATTCAATGCTCAGTAATGACGATAATCAGTTGATCTTGATTTTTTAGTATTGGATTAATATCAATCAACTTTTTTCAAAACTTTTGGCTTAATTGATAAAGTTTCCTTTCTGTGCAGTTTACTGTATAATAAAAAAACGCTTTTATACAAAAAAATCGTATTTGTTCAAACAAAAAAAACACACAAACCCTAATGAGCAAGTCTGGCTCGCACAATCAGAGTTCCGTAATACACTTTTTTCAGCAACTATGAGACTGAAAAAAAGCGGCAGTTTTCTTTTTATCTGTGACTCAATACATACTTACCCTAATAATACCGAAATTTTAGCTTTAGAAATCTAAAAGATCAGTAGAGGTAGAACACTTTTTTTCGGACAACATTTTGGGCTACGTCTTTATAATTTGGAATCCTTAAAAGTAACCCTTTCAAACGATACCCCATACGATACAAAAAGAATGCACTTCATTAAAAATTAAAAAAAAAAAAGGTGATTTCATAATCTCTGGCTATCGAAATATGTGCGCGTCACAAAGATCAAATATTCTACGAAATTTCAAATTCCTACGTTACGTCGTTCTCAAGAAAAACGTCTGCGACAGACAGACGGACGAACGCAAGGTTGATGTTATAACGGAAACCGTTATATAGAATACTAGCTATGTTAGCCGGCGTTGCGTAAAAACTTATTTATTAAACACTTTTCAAATGCTCTAACTTTGTATATGCTAGAAATTATTTAAACCTGAAAACCTCTTTTAGCTAATTTTCTTTGAGATCCTTTGAATTATTGTAGAATATATATTGAATCCGCTACATTTAATTACCAAATTCTGAAAAAAGACTTAAAAGCTACTTTGAACTGATTTTCGAGAGACTCGCAAAAATGGCGCTGAGAACTTCTTTGTATTAATTATCATGAAATCTCCTACAATTCTGAAATCTTGGTCACTACGTTGAATTTGTTATATTGTATTTCGAAATTCCAATAGCAAATCCGAAATAAGCGACCAGGAACCCCATGAATAGTAATTTTATACCGCCATATTGGATTCGTCACCTAGAATCTCAAAATATTTAGATTCGAAATTAGTGATCCCTAAATCCGGTTTGTTTGTTTCCAATTTCAAAAACTGTGGACACCATTTCGGGTCCGCCATCTTGGATTTAGAAATTTTGATAATATGCAAAATTAGTGCGCTGAAAACAATCATTCTTCTAATTTTCATTAAAATCCGTTGAAATCGAGAAATGTTGGCCGCCATATTGGATTCGCCATCTTGGATTCGAAAATGTTGATAGTATCCAACATTAGTGGCCTCAAAATAATCATTATACTAAACTTCATTAAAATCCGTGGAAATCGATAAATGTTGGCCGCTATATTGGATCCGCATTCTTTGACTCGCAAATTTTGATAATATTCATCCCTAGTGACCTCAAAATAATCATTGTACCAATTTTCATTAAAATCCGATGAAATCAAGAGGTTATGGCCGCCATATTGTTTCCGCCGTCTGAGATTCCCAAATTTCGATAACATTCAAAATTAGTGTCCTCAGAATAATCATTGTGCCAGTTTTCATTAAAACCCGTTAAAATCGAGAAATTATGGCTGCCATATTACATCCATCATCTTGGCTATACAGATTTTGATAATATTCGAAATTAGTGGCCTCACAACAACAATTGAACTAATTTTAATTAAAATCCATTGAAATCGAGAAAAGGTCGCCATCTTAGATTTTTGAGTTTTGAAAATATTCAAAATTAGTGGCCTCAAAGTAACCATTGTACCAATTTTCATTAAAATCCGATGAAATCGAGAAATGGTCGTCGCCATTTTGAATTTGCGAAGTTTGATAATATTCAAAAGTAGTGGCCTCAAGATAATCGTTGTAACAATTTTCATTAAAAACCGTTGAAGTCGAGAAATTTCATGAAACCGAATAAAAATTAGCCTATATGTTAAGTTGGAATATGTACTACCTTCGCACAAAAAATGAAAAACATCGATGCAAGCGTTTAGAAGTGATTGAGCAACAAACAGACTTTCATTTTTATATATACTATATATACATACTGATATTGTTTTCAAATCCTATATATCCAATATCGATATTTTTTTTAAAATCAAATCCCTACTGTCAATAGCAACCATTTTGAGAGAATGAAACTTTATGTACGAACTTGTTTTCAATAAATTCTTATGCTCAAACTTATTGTTTTGTTCCGAAAGTATTGTAAGGTGTCGCTTTTGACTGTAGTTTTGTCAATTGCATATTAACGAACATATCCAAGTGGTTCCGAAAAAATAAAATAAAAAGCTAGGATTGGAAGACATGTGTCGTGTAGTGAATTTACGGGGAGCTTAAAACACGTCTGTCCGTTCGGTAGCACTTTATTCAATTGATTCTTAAACCTACTTACAAATGAATCTTAACTTAATTGACGTACATATAAAAGTTTACCTGTTACTTAATTACTTGACCAATATTGCACCTGCGAGGTGCACTCGTTTAATCATGCTGGCTTAGCGATTACAGCATGACCCAAATATCGAACGAGTGCACCGGCATATGGCTTAAGATAATTAAGTAATAAGTCGTATCATTACATACCGTCCTTTTGTTTTTTTTTAAACTCTTTCGAATAATATGGTAGAAAAAGTTATTAATTAATATTAACAATGTTACATGTGTCTTATATATCCGATTATATTAAACTTTCATTTAGTTCAGCTGTTTACAAATTGTACACAATTGCTATCGGTTTGCATTTGTAGACCGAGTTGTTCACGCCTAGGTATCACTATGGGGTTGAAATTGTCGTATTTCTCCTGTCCTCTAATTGCTGTTCGTTAATCGGATTTTCTGAGGGTTCTCGACACTTTCTTATAAATTTAATTGTTGAAACTAATGCGAGCGTCGTCAATGCAAGGCAGCTTAGGATGATAGATATGTTGAATTTCTTATGTAACTTATTGTTATCTTTGTTTTCCTCTATCTGAAATAATTGGTATTCTATGTTGTCTGTTGCTTTAAGATTAGAAATAAGTGGTTCATGTAAAACTGTAGGATCTAAACTTTGTAAAGGTTGAATGGGTTTATAGGGTTATGTGTGGAGGTTCTCAGTATATTTGCTGATATCGGGATGCTTAATCTCTTTAAGTTGTAATGCTTTTAGCTTATGGCGAGCAATGGTTTTTAAACTGATAATATAATTATTGATTTTAAAGAGGCAATTCCTTAATAATTTTAAAATACCTAAATGACGTAGGGATATAGAAAATTCACCAGCCGGAAATTGACAGTAAAGGTGTGAAGGTTCATTTAACCAAAATAGCCATGAATTCTTGTGAATCATTGGAACGATGCCGTTGTTAAATTTTTGAATGACTCGATGATGACATCCCATTTTTTCATTTTCTACTGGACGTTGGAAGAGATTTAATGCACAACTAAAACGATTTTCAGGTAAAATTGGAATGGGATTATTAATATAACAAGTGTACAAGGTTTCATTGTACTGCTGACATTGGGACTGGAATCTTAATTTACTTAGTTCAAAATTCTTATAGGAGTGAGTAGTGTTGAATAAATAGTCTGGGATGTTGGTTAGAAAAGAGTGGGTGTGATTATTTAATTTTATGGGCAGTAAATATATTTTATTAACATCATATTTTGTCTTTTCTTGCATTCGAATTATAATTTTAATTAACATTCGATTTTCTACGCATCTCGAGTAAACTTTTGCCATTGATTGGATCAGATACAAATCATGATTAAGCATTTTATCACTAATAATGACCGTTTTTAAGAGTTGAGACAATTCTTGCGCTGCCTGTGATCATAAGAAGGCTCAATTCCCTTCGGTGCACAGACTCTAATATGAACAAATTTTTGGTTAAATCTTCTTTTGCAGCTCATTAATCATAAATTAAACTATTTCATTCACTTGTCCTAAAATACGAACTTCTCTAAGTTCCTCTGTTGTATTATTAATTACGGTGGAAAAAGAATCAGAAAGCTGATTAACTTTGCTTCTTAAAATATTTTGTTGGTATGTCAAATTTAAAAAGGATTATTCAAGTATATTGGTGTGAGTTTTAACTAAAGTTAGTTGTTGCTTTGCTATGTTCAAGAATTTGTCAGTGCTTTCAGTGAGTTCTTCTAATTTATTATATATTTGTTCGCAGTCCTCGTGATCCATTGTACCGAAAACAAAGGGTATGGCAGGTTAAGTATTGAGAATGTGCCCCCAGAGCCAAATGTAATGAATATCATATTGTTAAGTACGTCGATCATTTGCATTTAAACAGATTATAAATGTTTTGTAGACAGTTATAAGTGAATGAAAAATCTATCGTATGCTTACGTTTTTTAACACTGTACAGGCACAGTCTGTATAAAGTGTCTAGAATAAAAATACACTTGGATCTGCATACTTTGAATTTGATTTGAGTACTTAACTGCAAACCAGACTCTTACGGGGTTAGCAGAGTGGATGGAGAATAACATTTTCTTATTATGTATTATTATTATTAAACATATCATTTAAAAATTTAATGTGTCGTTTCACAAATAGGGACCTGAGCAACAAAAATTTTTTTTAAAAATATGTTGCAGGTATCCGATTTCAATGAAACTTGTAACAGTAGAATCTACAAACTAAGTGCTATTTTTCAGATTTTTTTGAAAGTGGTCACTCTGTTAGAACTTACTAACAATAGCCAAGAAAATAATATTTCTGTTAAAAAATTTATTTATTTTTAGCAAATTAATTCAGAATGATATACGTAATAGTTGTCATAATATTGTCTGAAGTTTGGCTTTGGAATCACATTCCTAGTTCCATTAGTTTAAGAGAACGAAAAGTTTAAAAAATTTGCTGTTATCAGGTAATTTTTCGAGGTCACTCAATGACAATAAGAGATTGGCAGTCAAAAACTACATAAATAATAATGCAAATGAGCAACGTACTTAACAATATGATATTCATTACATTTGGCTCTGGGGGCACATTCTCAATACTTAACCTGCCATACCCTTTGCTATTAAACAGCGATATTCAACGTAGCGTCCAGTATTCCCGATTTATCACGGATTCTCCAATGTTTTCGAAAAGTATCCCGGTGTGGTTCAGACAATGTAATTCCAGCGGCACCGCTCCTGCTTGCTGCATGATGGCAACTGATACTATACTATACTATGATAACACACACCGCCACATCCTGCGACATTTTTTTTTCCTATTTTTAATTATTTATTTATTTTGTTCTTTATAACGCTTTTTTATAATGTTTCAAATCGTTATTTTGTGTACGACGTTTCTTATTTCCTACTTTTATTGTAGTGTTAACAGGGCTATTAATTTCTACTACTTTGAAGGGCCCCAACCAGTGTCGACTTAACTTTTTTTTCCTAGTCTCGTATCAATACTTCATCACCTACTTGAAAGTTTACCGAGCTAGTATTCTGATCGTAACAACGCTTATTGTGATGTTTACTTTTAATGAAATTTTAGCTAGCTATCCTATGAACTTTTTGGAGTTTATTTCTTAAGCAGAAAGAGTAATTAATTCTCTTCATTATAAATTGGTACTGGATTTGGGGTCTTTGCAGTAAATCCGAAAAGCAATCGTTTGGCGATAGTTTTGTCGCGCTATGCACACACTATTATTCCGAACAAACATTGTGCTCCTAAGATACTCGTCCCACCTATAGGGTTCTTCTTCTACGAATTTTCGAAGATAATCTATGTGAACGCTCAAGTGATCCATTGGATTGGGGATGATAAGGAGTTGTCTCTGTTTTTTAATTTTCAAGAATTTATATACCTCACGAAACATTTCTGATGTAAAATGCGTCCCTTGATCAGTAACAAGTATTTTAGGTATACGATATCTGCTAATTATTTCTTCGAAAAACTCTTTTGCAACAGCTTGTGTTTCCATGTTTGGTATAGCGACTATGTCAACAAATCTAGTTAAGTCATCTTCAAACATTAGAATGTACTTATTACCCGTCGTGGTTTCAGGTAGAGGCCCAACAATATCAATATACAGGGTGTCCCATAGGAATGTGTGAAAAAAGGAGCCGCGTTAAATATTTTTTTTTATTCAAGACGGAGCAGCACCTCATCGCACACAAGAAGTATCATCAATAAATTTTATGGCGATCGAGTTATTGTCCTAAGGTACCCACGCTTTGCTAGGGGAAAAGGAATAGAATAGCCACATTACTCGTCAGATCTCATTCGATTTGATTTCTTTATAGGGGGGTACATTAAAGATCTCTGCTATGAAAATAACCCTAAAACAGTTGAGGATTTTATTAAAGACATTGGGAAGGTCGTCAATGACATTTCAAATGAAACGTTAGAACATTTTTTTAATAGTTTTAGAAAGCATATGGATATTTGTGGCAAATTAGATGGTTAAAATTTTTAAAAAATATATATCATTAGTAACTAACGTTCTTCACTACTTTTTTAAATTAATTGTTTTGTATTAAATAGATTTAATTTTTTTATAATAAAATGGACACGAAATAAAAATGACGACTGTCCTTTATGAAAAAGTATTTACATTTTACCGATCTCTCCATTTGTTAAAAAATAGTGGCTCATAAGTTTTCACACATTCCTATGGGACACCCTGTATGTTTTATCAAACGGTTTATATGGTGTGTCTGTTATTACCGTGTACATTTTATGGTCCCTGCCTCTTTTATTCTTCTGGCAATATTTGCAACATTGATTGTGCTTTTGGTTATCTTTTATCATTCCTGGCCATTTAAAGTGTCTTCTAATTTTTTTGTATATTTTAAAAATTCCTTCGTGTCCTAGGGGCAAATCATGATAATCTCTCAAAATTGTGTTGATCTCGTTAGGATCTGGGAGGATTTCTACTTCACCTGAATTAGATGGAACGTCTGTAATTGAGTCATTATCGTCTTGTATTGTTAAAGTTTCACCTGATATACTTTGATCTGCTAAGTTTTCTTCCAATTTCTCACTTTTTCCAACGGTAATCTGCTCAATGCATCTGCGTTGGTATTGTTAGTGTCTTTTTTATATTCTATATTAAAATTATAGCCTGATAACTTGAACCAGAAACGTGACATTCTATTATTGTAATCTTTTATATGGGTGGCACCTTTTAACGGTTTGTGGTGAGTATATACGGTAAAGTCATGACCATATAAATAACACATAAAATTCTGAACAGCCCAAACTATTGCGAGTATGTAGTTCCTTTTCGATTGTAGAGTATCGCTTTTCGGTGTCACTCAACATACGACTAGCATAAGCAATTGGCTTATATTCTCCGGGTTTACCTTGGGAAAGAACGGCTCCTAATGCTTCGTTGCTAGCGCGTAACCGCGAAACTTACATTATAAAGTCGTCAAATATACCTTCACGATTTCATTTCTGGTTTGATGTTTTCATGTAGTTTTTTGGGTTTCTAAAACGGCCCACAAACTCAAGGCCCCAGGAGCCTTTGAAAATCAGACAATTTAAGCAGTTACAGATGCTTTCCAGATGAATATATTGTTCACCATATCTAGTGGAAATATAGGTAAGATCAACTAATGCACATGCCCATTTAAGAACGAGAAAGTATATTTCCTGGAATATTCTATAGAACATTTTCAATAGAAGTCAGCTTTGGAAAAATACAGTGTTACCCATCTTTTATTCATCAAAGCTTCACCAACCACTGATTACTACAAAAAAAAAATATTTTATATAAACAAAAAATTATCTACTATCGGCGTAAGGTGAGAGAGAATCAGGGTTGGCTCAGGGAAGCCCACGTAAAGCAAAGCGTATGAATCTTCACTGAACGGGTTCAACGCGATTGATGTGCACCGTGTAAAAAGGTGACCAAACGAGGCTAGCATACTCTAGAATGGGCCGAATAAAAGTGCAATAAAGCAATCTCGTAATATACGGATGGTCAAATTATTTGGACCATCTCTTAATGAAGCCCAAAGTAGCATTAGCTTTGGCAGCAATGGCGTTAATGTGGTCTTCGAAGGACATGCGAGAGTTGAGTATGACACTTAAATCCCTGATTGTGTCAACTTGGGTGAGGGCGCATCCATTTATGGAGTAAGTAAAGTGAAGGGGAATCTTTTTACGGGTAAGCATAGCAGAGGATTTTAGTATTTTTTAAAATCAGAGATACATCATTACTGATTACACAATCGACTTGCATTCCAGCTTCAATAGAGGAAGTGCAAAAGCTAGTAAACTCTAACAGATTAGTGGTCGTGGATTTACCTTTCATGAAGTCGTGCTGAATTGATTGCAAAAAAGGTTTGCAATGGAATGACAACACATTGCAAACCATGGCTTCGAAGATCTTCGCGATGCAAGAAAGATTAGCAACAGGGTGGTAATTAGAAATATCGCACCTATTGCCTTTTTTGTGAAAGGAGATAATAACTTAACACCTTTAGACCCATCTGACAGGTAATTTTAACCAAGAAAATCGTCTGGAAATTTTTATTTATTTTGTATTCAAAATAGTGTAAATTAAGATAAACTCAGATGCCAGACTTGTGGTAGTACATTGTTTTTAATTATAAATTGGCAACTTGGAAAAAATAGTCGGTATTTTTGCAACCGCGCTGACCCTGCCAGAAGTGGATTTTCTTACTTCAATTACATTAAATATTATGTATAAAAAGTTTTAGCTTTGTGGCTGTACCTTGGACGACCAGCTCTTAGACTATTATATTTGTGCAGTGCAAAGCTGGCGACCATAAATCAAATCGTCCACTACGCCCGAAGGTTCAGAGCGTCAATTGGAAAATTCAGAAAGCTCACACGTGCCCAGTCAGAGCAGTTGGGGTTGGGTTAATGAATTTTTGACTAAAACTACAATTAGTGAATTTTGATCCATGGCTGAAATTATGTTTTTTTCGAATTCAAAGGCTGAAAGGCGTTTATTAATTTGCACACTTGTGGGGGTCTGCAGGTGGAGAAATCGATAGTATTTAAATTTAATTCTCAGTTGAGGCAGATATGTCAGTCCAAGTGTTATACCATAAATTTCTTAGCACATGTACTTTGATCTTTATGATATTAAGCACTTAACAAAAGGAGCTGGGGCGCAAAAAGGGGATAAATGAGGACTTGCATTGTTACATCCACTTCGATTGGAAGAGCTGTCAGAACTCACTACCCACTTCAACCCTTTTTATTTGCAGGATAAAATATATCCTGTAAACGAATTACGGGGGGAGATCTACGAGCATCACTTAACCTGCTTTTGGTAGCAATAAATTGAAACTTTTTTACTCTGCCTCTTCTTTACAGCGCAATAATGCCGCAATTTTCTCGAAAACATTTCTTGTACTGCAGCCATTCAAAGTGTCCCATAAATTACTCGAACTTAGTGCTGCGAACGCTTAATCAGGGTTGAATATTTGGATTACGGTTCGCTTATGTATAAGCAAACTAAGATCCAGTGAAGGTAGGAATTCCCGTTTAAAGTATTTCGAAAAATGAGCTCCAATACAAATAGCATGTCGTCGCTCTGACAAATTCCATTTTTTCCGAAACAAATATTTGAAGGGTTCGATGGGATCCTCTGCAGACCCATTGACTCCTTCGAGGAGATAAGCTAGTTTACATAAACTCCCATATTTGCGCAGCCATAGCGATGTATGGCTGTAAATTAGGTCGAACTGACTATGCTGCTACTGTTCTTTGACACAAATTCATTCAATCTCTGTACGCTCCACTGCGAAAGCGAAATAAAATGTTCGGTTAAAATCTTTTAGGGAAGCTTGCCTTATCAGCGAGAGTAAATCAATATGTTCTCGCAATTGTCTCCAAGGCAGCAAAACTTCTTTGGGATTGATACGAAGCACATTGAATTTATGGAACTTCTGTCGATATATATATATATAATTTATGGCACATAAATGGCGATAATTCAGGGAAGACAAATGTGCAACTTTGAATTAGTCAAAAATTCACTGCGCTTTAGTCAAAAATGCACTGTGCTTTATTTCAAGCTACCTCTGGTCAAGCTTGTATGAGATGTTGAACTCAACACTCTACACAAGTCTAAATTAAAATTGGCTGATTCTTTGGCTTTTGCAAACAACCTATTTAGTTTTACTAAAATTTAATTTCTGCCATCTGCCATTTTTCTTCTATGAAGTTTATTAAAATTTTGCGCTGTTAAAATCGCTAATTTTTTTCTGTAAGACTTTGTCATGCATCATTTTTATGTACTACTAGCTGGGTTACCCGGTTTCACCCGGCGTTGGGTAAATACTTACTAATTAACCACTTCTCAAATGTTCTAGTTCGTTATATCCTAGAAATTGTTTCAACCCGAAAACCCCTTTATGGATCCGCTATCTTGAATTTCCAAATCTTAATAATATTAAAAATTAGTGGCCTTAAAATAATTATTGTACCAATTTTCATTCAAATCCGTTGAAATCGAGAAATTTTGGTCGCCATATTGGATCCGCCACATTGAGTTTGGAAATTTTACAACTTTTGATAATATTCGGAACTTGTATCCTCAGAATAATCATTGTACTAATTTTCAGTAAAAACCGTTAAATCAAGAAATTTGGTCTCATATTGGACCCGTCATCTTGGATTTACAAATTTTGATAATATTCGAAATTTGTAGCTTCAGAATAATCATTGTACCAATTTTCATTAAAATCCCTCGAAATCGAGACATTCTGGACGCCATGTTGGGTCCGCCATCTTGCATTTAGAAATTTTTATAATATACAAAATTAGTTGTCTCAGAATAATCACTGTACTAATTTCCATTACAATCCGTTAAAATCGAGAAATTTTGGTCGCCATGTTGGATATGGAAATTTTGATAATATTCGAAATTAGTGGCTCCGGAATAATCATTGTACTAATTTTAATTAAAATCCGTTGAAATCGAGACACTCGGTTGCCATATTGGATCCGCCATCTTGGATTTACAACTTTTGATAATATTTGGAACTTGTATCCTCAGAATAATCATTGTACCAATTTTCATTAAAATCCGTTGAGATCAAGACATTGTGGTCGCCATGTTGGATCCGCCATATTGGATTTGGAAATTTTGCTAATATTCAAAATTACTGGTCTCAGAATAATCATTGTACCAATTCTCATTAAAATCCGTTGAAATCGAAAAATCTTGGTCACCATATTGGGTCCGCCATCTTGGATTTGTAAATTTTGATAACATTCAAAAGCAGTGACCTCAATATAATCACTGTACTAATTTTCATTAAAATCCGTTGAAATCGAAAAATATTGGTCGCCATATTGGGTCCGCCATCTTTGATTTGTAAATTTTGATAACATTCAAAAGCAGTGACCTCAATATAATCATTGTACTAATTTTCATTAAAATCGGTTGAAATCGAGAACTATGGTCGCCATTTTGGATCCGCCATCGTGGATTTCTAAATTTTGATAATATTCAAAATCAGTCGCTTCAAAACAATCATTATACTAATTTTCATTAAAATCCGTTGAAATCAGGAAATCTTGGTCGCCATATTGGATCCGCCATCTTGAATTTCTAAATTTGGACAGCGGATTTGAAATCCCCATCCCGCAAAACCCCTATGTACCAATTTTCATAAAAATCGCTTCAAATTTAAAATTTCTGCCGCCATCTTGGATCCGCCATTTTGAAATCCTACGTATTATCCGAAAATAAATTAGCCTATATGTTAAGTCGGAATATGTACTACCTTCGGACAAAAAATGAAAAATATCGATGCAGGCGTTTAGGCGTGATTGAGCAACAAACAAACAAACAAACAAACGAACTTTCATTTTTATATACATAGTCGTGCCATAAGTTCTGTCCCAAAGGAAAAATCAAAAAAAGCTCATATAAGAAAAAAATAATTAAATTTTATTTATTATGTTTAGTAATATACTTATTCTAATTTACAGTAATGCAGACGATTATTCGAAATGCCCACCCTTTGCAGCTACACATTTTTTTAAACGTTTCGGCCATTCATCAATCGCAGTACGCAAGACATCTAGTGATATTTCCTTCGCTGCTTTCATCAAACTTGCTTTTAATGACTCAATGTTTCGATGTTGAATAGAGCAGGCCTTCTCCTCTAAAATATTCCATAAGCGGTAGTCCAAAGGATTTAGGTCTGGACTACCAGAAGGCCAATCTTCAGCAGAAATGAAGTCAGGAACATTCAATTTTAACCAGATTTGCGTTGTCTTGGCTTTATGAGCTGGTGCTGAGTCTTACTGAAACACCCAATGCTGACCATGGTATATCGTTGTGTTGAGCGGCTTCACCATCTTCTCCAGGATGTCACTTTGATAGTTCTTTGCCTTCGTTTTCACGCCTTGCTCACAAAAATGCAGCTCCGTAGCACCGTAATAGCCAACTCCCCACCAAACCATGACTGGGGCGGGATGATGGCCACGCTCTACCTTGGGTATCTTCTCAGCCGCTTCCTTAGAGCTATGCGCGTACACTCTGTCATTCTGTCGGTTAAACTTCTCTTCAATAGTAAAAAGTTTTTCGTCTGAAAAAAGTATTTGTTGGTATTTTTTCCCGCGTACTTCTTCAAGAGACTTTTAGATCGCATCTCTCGTATCGCACGAAGCTTGTCCGTAAGCCGCTGCCCTGTTGACCGTCGATAAGCACTAAGCTTAAGGTCTTCCTTGATAATACGAGACATCGTCCTTTTGGGTATTTTCATCTCCCGTGCTATCACCTTTTGTTTTCGGAGCGGATTTCTCAGTATGCGGTGACGCACCGCTTCTACTGCTGCTGGTGTACGAGACGTACGAGGCCTCCCGCTCCTGGACCTGTCATCGACAGAGGAAGTCTCACGGTATCGTTTGATAGTACGATGCACAAATTTTATTGTAATTTGTAGTGGCTGAAGAAGCTCAAATATCTCCTTTGCTGACTTGTTGCACTTAAATAGTGCAATAACGGCGATCCTGTTCTCTTTAATGCCCCACTCCATGTTGCTCGTTCGAAATCCAATGACAAAATGATATTTTTTTAACAAAGCGGGAAGTATTTAAGCTAATTCGCGACAGGTAATCGAGATGCGTCGTGACCCTTTTAGTGGAGGGGAGGGAGACAGAACTTATGGCACGACTATGTATATATAGGGAATAGGGATATACCGGGTGAGTCATTTAACTTGAGACAACCTAATAACTTTTTAGGATCACATAATATTGAAAAAAGTTTAATATGAAAGTTGTAGGGTATCAAAAATGGCGTTTGGTGATGATCTTAAAAATGACCTTGACCTTGACATTCAAGGTCATATGAAGGTCAACTTTAAAATTTCAAATGGGATGACCTCCTATTGACCCCGGAATTGAAAAGAGCGGAAAATTTTACGTTCAGATATGACCTTGACCCAATGGTCAAGGTCAAATTTCAAGGTCATTTCACGGTAATTTATCTTCCTGTACAATAGCGAGAAGCGATGGCGTTTTTTGAAATACATTTTAAACAAAAGTTTTTGATGTGGAGATATCTGACCGCGACCTTGAAAATTACCTTGACCTTGACCTTGACCTTCAAAGTTATTTGAAGGTTAAACTCAAAAATTCTATTGGTAATCCCTATTATTGACGCCAGAACGAAAAAAGCTTTCGACCGAACATGCGAAAAAGTATTTAACTACATTTTGCATTACCCAGGAACAACAACGTGGACGAAGTAGTTTTCTGTTCCCTTTGGGGTGCTTGATTTAGGTGAGTCCCCTCGCCTCTCACCGTCGGGGTTCTTCATTTAGATGAGTCCCCTCGCCTCTCACCGTCGGAGTGCTTGATTTAGGTGAATCCCTTCGCCTCTCACCGTCGGGGTGCTTGATTTAGGTGAGTCCCCCCGCCTCTGACCGTCGGGGTGCTTGATTTAGGTGAGTCCCCTTGCCTCTCACCTAAATCAAGCACCCCAAAGGGAACAGAAAACTACCACGTCCACGTCGTTGTTCCTGGGTAATGCAAAATGTAGTTAAATACTTTATCGCATGTTCGGTCGAAAGCTTTTTTCGTTCTGGCGTCAAAAATAGGGGTTACAATAGAATTTTTGAGTTTAACCTTCAAATAACTTTGAAGATCAAGGTCAAGGTAATTTTCAAGGTCGTGATTAGATACCTCTCTTCACATCAAAAACTTTTGTTTAAAATGTATTACAAAAAACGTCATCGCTTCTCGCTATTGTACATGAAAATAAATTACCGTGAAATGACTTTGAAATTTGACCTTGACCATTGGGTCAGAGTTATATCTGAACGTAAAATTTTCCGCTCTTTTCAATTCCGGAGTCAATAGGGGGTCATCCCATTTGAAATTTTAAAGTTGACCTTCATATGACCTTGAATGTCAAGGTCAAGGTCATTTTTAAGATCATCACCAAACGCCATTTTTGATACCCTACAACTTTCATATTAAACTTTTTTCAATATTATGTGATCCTAAAAAGTTATTAGGTTGTCTCAAGTTAAATGACTCACCCGGTATATAGGGATTTAATTGAACTTGTTTTTATTTATCAATAAAGTCTAAAAAACTCAAGCCTTACTATGCATTTCATTTATATTTATTTTAATTAGTTAAACTTGCTATTTATCAACTTTCAAAAATTGTCTGACAAGGAGACCGCCAAGATTGTCCGCCTCCAATTTCAATGATTTTTATATATGTTGTTATATTTGAGTAAGTGAGTAATTGCCCAAAAGGAATTCACGCAACGGTCAATAGTTTCAAAGTTGCTTCTACCAAGCAACTTAAATATAAGTTCAGTTTGCATACGGTTGTCAAGGCGGCGCGTAGCCTAGTGGGCAGTGTGACGTGGCTCACTCGTTGCCCGTCTACGGGTTCGATTCCTGCTAGGTTGGTTGGTTGGTTTTTTTTTTTTTTTTTTTTTATTATACCTACAAGTTACAAATAATGTAATTAATTTTTCCTAGTAATATAACCAGAAAAAAATATAAAAAAACCGTTAATAATTTTTGAGTAAATTAAAATAACATATACTTTTTTTTATAAAAGTGAATAATTTTTTAAATTTCATTAAAATAAAAATTATTAATTGATTAATTAATAATTTGCTACTTGTCTTTGCTTCAAAATTTTTCTGTTATTATAGAAAGAAAACAATATCAATGAAAACGTTGATAATTTGTTTGTAAATTAAATTAACATGCACTTCATTCATAAAATTGATGAATACATTTTCTAATTTCATTAAAAGAAAAAGAAAATAAACGCATAAAATAATGAAAAACAATTTACGCTAGCAGGAATCGAACCCTGACCATCTACGTGCGAGTCATGTCACACTGCCCACTAGGCTACGCACCGCCTTGACAACCGCATGCAAACTGAACTTATATTTAAGTTGCTTGGTAGAAGCAACTTTGAAACTATTGACCGTTGCGTGAATTCCTTTTGGGTAATTACTCACTTACACAAATATAACAACATATATGTATAAAAATCAATGAAATCAGAGGCGGACAATCTTGGCGGTTTCCTTGTAAGTATCGCAAGAGTTTTGGCTCTGTTATCCTTATTTTTTTTTTTTTAGTCGAACCATCAGCTTAGCATCTTAGTCAAAACCTGGTAAAATAACAAACAGAATTAATAGGCAGCATTATTAATCGTTTGTCTGTAACAATACACCTGATATACCGAAACGATATCACCAAGTATGGCTGAGTGACTCAGCACAGAACAGCAGTAAAGGCCGAGATACAATGTACGCGACACGTTATTGTGGCGCTACGAAATGAGTTTGAATACGGGAAAATGCAATCAGCTTGATACAATGAACGCGCTGATACTTTGTAGCGCCACAAAATTTGGTGGAACTTAAAAGGCCGAGATACAATGTACGCCACACGTTTTTGTGGCGCTACAAAATGAGTTTGAATACAGGAAAATGCAATCAGCTTGATACAATGAACGCGCTGATACTTTGTAGCGCCACAAAGTTTGGTGGAACTTTAACTTTTGAAGCGTGATGATTCGTTTCCATGTTTCTTTTTCAGTTTGGTTCTAGGGACGGAATCAGCTGTTAGAGTAGTTTTACGATGCCCAACAGATGGCTACGGCATTTTGCGATACAACTTTTAGCTTTGGTTGGCATATATGAGAAACATGAGGGTAAAATGAAGGCAGGAACAAAAATGAATCGGATCAATCACATCACTAACAGCTCGTCGAGCACCTAAACGAAAATGAACTGAAATGTTCCATCAGAAAGATTTCACAACGAAATGATGTCATCCCTACTGCATGAAAACACAAGCATCTTCCTTTTTCACTCGCAGAGTGCACAATCGGTTGGTTGGTTGGTTGGTTTAGGTGGCGATTCCAACGTCGATTCTCGTCGGAATCCAATTAGCGCTACAAAGGCGCCATTTTGATACCACAACAATCTAACTATGATCAGGTTATTAAAGTGTTTGGGGTGGTTTAGTGGACAGGGAAACTTCGCCTTGGGCTAAAGCAAAACCCCCGGGAATACATATAAACACAAGCCGTGAAGTAGAAAATGCATACGTAGTGATGTAGTCCGAGAATCGCCGTGAAATAACATTGCTTCTTATGGCGGATGATCCAAAGTATTCCACTCCACTCGCCTGAACTGCTAAACTATAACTTTTACGCGAAAATGATGTTCTACTAACTATAACTATGGAGGAATACCTTTCTAGTGATCTAAAAAACTTTATAGTGACAAGAACAAAATATTAGAGTTTTTTGCACTTAAACACAACTCTACCCATTTCCTCGAACAAAGCAGCAGCGGCAGGTCGACTTGACAGCACGACTTTCCGTGGTAATTTGTTCGATGGGCAGTAAGAGTAACTTTTGAGCTCAAATATCTTTAATATTTTGTTCTTACCCCTATAATGATTTTGGTACCATAAGAACGGTATTCCTCCCCAGTTACAGTCAGTAGAACATCACTTTTTCGTAAAAGCGATAGTTTAGCAGATTCGCCCTCTGGAGAGAAATGAATGGGCTCTACCGCCATAAGAAGCAATGTTATTTCGGTGCAATCATCGGACTACATGACCCTATAGGTGTGGTAGTGAGCAGGTCTACTTCACGGCTTGTATTTATTATTCCCGGGGGTTTTGGCTAAAGCCATTCTGTGGCATTGAGATAGTGAACAATGTCACTAACCCGCTTTTTGGACATCTCCCTGAGATCATCAATAAAATAATCACCCATTGCGCGATGTCTGGCCACAGCAAGGGCCGGACATTTGCACAGAAAATGGACAGGCGTCTCCTTCTCATTTGGGTCTTCGCAACTGCGGCAGTAAGGGTTGAAGGGGATCCCTAGCTTAGCTGCGTGCTCATCTATGGGCCAGTGACCAGTGTAAACCGCCACAACTCTGGCCATGTTCTCACGGGTCAGATTTAGAAGCTCTTGCGTTTTCTTCCTGTCGTAGGAGGGCCATGTCATTCTAGAAATAGCGCAAGTGCGAAGATTTTTCCAATTTTTGTTGGCAATGTGCACAATCGGAATAAAGCTTTAAAATCTTCCTAACTAGCCTTTTAAGATATTGGAAGGAAGATCTTCAAATTTGCTTCTGAGGAAGATTCAGAATTTTTTCCCGCTGGATTCTTGTTGATATCGATATTCTTTGCAATCGTGCTACACACGACCCAATTTGTTGTGAATTAGAGCGGGGAGTCGGGCGGTTGTGTAGTTGATTCATCCAACCGCCCTAGCTAGAGAATGCAATAAAAATATCGGCTCAACCATGGTATACACGACCCAATCTGCAGGGCCACTACAAATCGGGCCCTGCCGACTTTAAAGTGCTTAATTTATATCTCATGCCCCTTGCAAAACGATTAATTAAAACATTTTGTAAGAACTTATTCCGAAATAGAAACTGTCCACAAAAATTTACGTTCCAATCCAACTTTCAACCACTATATATACTTAGTAAAACGGCGTGCCATACACCACTCAGACTGAGTTTATATCAATTTCGCAGTGTTGTCAACATAAAAATTGTAAATACGTTATAGTGCGCTGATTCTACTTTAAGAATAGGTTGTCTAACTGCCCAAAGAAGTTTAAAGAATCCTGGGATTTTAATGCCTCACAAATACCGCCCATAATAAGGACTTCTTTGTTTTCCAACTGGGAGGTCGTAGAACCAACTCAACTAGCTTTTGCATTCACCAGTGAGGTTGCAAATGCCTACTTTATCTACCGTTTTACTTATTCGCAGTGTTACCATATTTCTAATATGTATTTGAATCTTTATCCTTGAATGAGAATTCTAATTCGATAATTTTTATTCTTGAATGAGAATTTTAATTTATGAATTTTTGTTCCTGCATTAAAACTACGACGTACATAATTTTAATCCAAGAATTTTATTTTATTAATCTTAATTCAAAAATCAAAATTATGTACAAGAATAAAAATTCATTAGTTAAAATTATGTACATAATTTTAATTCAAGAAAAAAATTCACGAATTAAAATTATGTACATAATTTCAAATTCAAGAATAAAGAATCACGAATTAAAATTCCCGTGAATAAAAATTATCAAATTAAAATATAATTGACTGAATTTCAATTTTACTTTCGGGCAACACAAATTTTTAATTTAATATTTTATTATGCATGATTTTAAATTATTTAGTTGAAATAGTTTAATTAATTTCAAGTCTTTCAAAGCATAATTTCAACTTTTTTTAAGGGTGTGGGGAAATGCTTTCGGACACCTACGGTGCATAAAGCATTTCCCCACTCCCTTAAAAAAAAAAAAAAAAAAAAAAAGTTGAAATTATGCTTTGAAAGACTTGAAATTAATTAAACTATTTCAATAAACATTTAGTTGTTATTTCATCACAGCACAATTATAATCCTACAATAAAATATTGCAACCTACCAAAATATAAATCAACTGAATTATTATTTTGTCATGAAATAAAGCAATATGCTGCAACCATGTCAATGAATAATGAAATAAATAAATGAAATGTCTATACAATAATAATAATTCAAGGTTTCTCCTATCTTCTCGTATATAATTGGAATTAATTTTATCATAGTCATAATTTTAATTAATTTTTATTTGTTAAGACATAATAAAAATGTTACAAAATGAATTCTTTGTTTTATTTAAGGGGACCTTTACTTTCAAAATCGGGAAAAAACACACTTTTTAAAAGTTTTTTTTTGAAAAGACTATTATATTTATGATCCTGAAACCTTTTGTACATTATTGGTAAGATTATGAATAATATAAAAAGAATTTTTAAATGCAACTTTAGTTTATTTTAATGCCTGCAGATGGCGTCAACCAAAAGGCACTTTTAAAACGGCCCCATTTCTCCAGGACTTTCTGTAACAGATAGATTAAAAATTTTTAGTGGATTGTTTTCATAAGACACAAAACTAGTACCTAAACCTAAAAAACCTTTTATTTTTAATGAATATATCATTTTGTACACATTTTTCTAAAAAAGTTACAAAATGACTATAAGTTAGGGGTAAACTAACCTCCGCATAAAAAAGTGGGGGGGGGGGGGTAAAATAATATTTTTAAAGGTTTAGTTTCTAGTATATTTGATAACGAATCGAATGGCGTTTGGTTTGTTAAAATCGGTTGAATAGTTTTTGAGATACAGATGCGGCCATTTTCAAAAATGTGATTTCGAGAAAAACGCGTTCAAAGTTTTTGCTATATAATTTTTGCATATAAAATGCGTAGAAGTAGCGTTACAAATATAGCTATAACTTTTTTTCTTTTACGAATTTCTTAAAACCGTTTTAGGAGAAGGTTTATGTAATGTTAAGAAGCATTTTTATGAAAAAAAAAAATATTGATTTTTTTCCGATTTTGAAAGTAAAGGTCCCCTTAAAAAAAATTATTTATTTTAAT
This sequence comes from Dysmachus trigonus, assembly GCA_949715965.1. Lineage (NCBI taxonomy): Eukaryota > Metazoa > Arthropoda > Insecta > Diptera > Asilidae > Dysmachus > Dysmachus trigonus. The sequence goes on from OX454321.1 coordinate 49,209,897, forward strand.
TTTTCCACAACAGAATACTCGCTATTAAATAACAAAACGTGCTTTCTATATAAGCCCCCGAAAAAATTAAGTGCAAAGTAAAAAATTAGTGCAAAATCGAAAAGTAGAAGCGTTTTGAACGAAAAATATGGCTTTATTGGTAACTAGCTGAATTACCTGGTTTCCTCCGGTGCTGCGTAAATATTTATTAATGAAACACATGAATTTTCAAATTAAGATATTTTATGCGAAATCAGTGTCCCCAATATACCTTTTGTTCTAATTTTAATTATGATACAATCAGTTAACTGTAACAAATTTTGGACGCCATTTTAGATCCGCCATCTTGAATTTCCAAATATTGATAATAGAATCGAAATAAGTGGTTCGAAAATGTTTTTAAAATCAAAACCCGTCGCTATTTAGAAAGTCCGTGAGTATTTTCGAAATCAGCATCATAAAAAACCCGTAGATACCAATTTCCATGACAATTACTTGAATTTTAAAATTCCCGCCGCCATTTTTAAACTCTACAATTTATCCGAATACAAAGTAGCCTATATATTGAGCTGGAATATGTGCTACCTTTGGACAAAAAATTAAAAATATCGATGCAAGGGCTTAGAAGTAATTGAGCAACAAACAAACGGAATTTCCTTTTTATCTATACATACATAGGACAGGGATTCTAAATCAGCGATGAAAAAATTACTTTACTCATTAAAATCCATTGAAATTGAGAAATTTTGATCGCGATGGATCCGCCATCTTGAATTTAAAAATTATAATATTCAAAATCAGCGTGTTGAAGCCACTGATTACATTATACTAATTTCCATAAAATCCCTTTAAATAGAGAAATTTGGTGGCCATTTTGTATCTGCAATCTTGGATTTACAAATTTTAGAAGTATATTCGAAATTAGTGACCTTAAACTCCTGTGTTCTAATTCTCATAAGAATCAGTTGAATTTCAAAAATTTTAGTCGCCATATTGGATCTACCATCTTGGGTTCAAATATTTTGATAATATTCCAAATTAGTTGCCTCAAAACAATTATTGTACTAATTTTCATTAAAATCGTCATTTTGGATACGCCATATTTTATTTCTTAATGTTTATAGTGCTGATGAAATGCTGACTTCATTCCCCAAAACCCCGAAATACCAATTTTAATGAAAATCTTTAAAAACAATCCGGGAAAAAGTTAACCTATAAGTTAAGTTGGAATATGTACTGCCTTTAGACAAAAAATGAAAAATATTGAAGCAAGGTTTATGCCTCAGCTGCAAACATAGGAAGTTTCATTTTTATATACTATATACATATGTATATAAAGGGATTTTTCGTAGTTTTAATATTTGGAAATAAATAAATAAACTAGAATTAACTAGAAGTATGCAAAAGTTAGATAATAGATATCAAAATATTGTCGGTTGAATAGTTGAATAGTGTTTCTCTGTATTAATGAGAAAAAACATTTCCGAGGAAAATGTGTTTAAAGTTTTCTGAGCGATCGCCCCGTGTATGTAGTAAACCTGCACAAACAAATTGTTTTTGAAATCCCCCAAATTTTCTCTTTCGGTATAAGATACTTAGACATTTAAAGTGAAAAACAAAAAGTTTTTTGGGCCCATAAATGGTTTTTTCTTTTTCTTTCTTCCCTTGAACTAAAATTGTCATGGCGGTTAATACTATAGACAATAAAAGACAAAATCTCAAAATATACTATATATATTCGAAAGCTTCCGTGACATTAACATATTACAGCTAGTCATTAGTAACGATATACAATAAGACATATCAAGCGGTGAATACTTCTTGACAGACACTTAAAAAAATTTAGATGTATCTAACATGGTTACTGCTTCTAAAAAGCTAGAACTTAAAGATAAGAACTGAATAAAATTAAAAAAAAAAAAAAAACAGGGAACGAAAGGTATGTTCCTCCAGTTCACCGTTCACCAACTGGCATGGTTGACACAGTACTGTGTGGTGTAGTTGGTCTTGACCCAGCCAACGAGTGCGTAGTTGAAGCATTTAAAGACTGCATAGCGCCCATCTGTAAAGTATTGCTAGTACACATAAACAATTATTATAACTAAATACAAACCCTTAGGTGCGCCAAATCTTCCAATTTAGTTAAATCGGATAACTCGAGGTACAACGAATAGACGAGAACCCATCCGTAAACAGATGCTACTATTATTAGAATCCAACAAAGTACCATTAGTATGTTGTAGGCGAAAATCAAGTCATTGACAATCGAGAAGAACAGGAATGCGAATAATCGGAATGCTGTAAATGCGGCGAATGTCCACAGCCATGGAACGACTTTCCTCTCATACTCCTTTAAAACAGAGAGGGGAATTTAAAATTTTGAGTATCTTAAAGGTACTGCGTAAGACTAGGTATGAAAGTGTTTTGAGTTACTTGCTGAAATGTTTCTTCTACCTTAGAAAGTCTTCTATTTTTCCCACTGTGATTATGCTAGGAATGCATGCAGTTAGTAACATTCGATCTTATATAGTACGACTTGTGTTAAAAGGGCAAAAACTATTTGAAAACAGTCACAATCTTAGCGACGAAAATAAAATCGACCTACCACCAAAAGAAAGGAAGAGTGGAGGCAGTGGGAACTGAATTATGTATACTGAAATTTTTGAAACCCTTGTTGTTGGGCAGAAATGAAAAGAGAGATAGAAAAGGTGAAAGCTGCTCCAGGGGGATGATGCTCTTTGAACTACTCACTTTGCGCAGGGCGACAATCAACAGTATACTCGTCACGAGAATGACAAGGGCTCCAATCAGTGAGAACAGCGCAAAGACGACCAACGCATTTCGCACTGAAGTGAAGTTATTAAATTAAATTTATGCAATTTGAATAATTTACCGTGAATATTTCCGACGTAAACAAATTCGTACGAGATGATGTAGTACCCGTAATGGGTGGAGCCGGGAGCTGCCATCGCCAGGCAATAAATATCAAAGGCGGAGTGCGCTATTGTGAAAAGGGCGACAAACTAAAGATTCAAAAAGTTAGCTAATCTGTGAGCTACTTGAAAAGGTTAAAAACATACGAGTGAGAAGAAGCCCGTGAGCAAGGCGCCCTTCTGAATATCCATGTACTGGTTGTTGTGCAGCATGGGCTTCTGGTACCACGGGATCCGCACAGACCGGAGAGACCGTGATTTCACTGAGTGGAGATTCGTCGATGATCTTTCAGGGAGAGGAAATATAACGAAATACATCAAACGTAAAGAAGAAAAACATTTCCTACCTTCCAGTGACGTGTGAATACACCGATGGTGTGGACCTGTAGGTCGAGGGAGTCTTTCTTCCGTAATTCATTTTGGCTCTGATTGCTAAAGCACTTTAATGCACTGAATTAAGTTTCCAATGGCAAGATTGACTCTTTTATTGATAATTGACGCAAATTACTTCTGGTCAGCTTGTTTTGGGCGTCACCCAATACGCGAAATAGTGGCAATTCTCGTTAAGCACTTTCTTGTCCCTGTTAAGTAGTTCTTCATCACTACATGCAACTGGCACTCTATTATTTTCAATGTACGGAAAAGTTATAGATAATTTGGAACCAAAACAAAGAAATAAAAATTCCACTAGACGCTCCACCCGCCGACTTTTCATTTGATTACCATCTGTCACAAAGAGCTGAAAGCTGTCAGCAGTAACTACGGTAACGTAACACGCAACCTGGAGGTAAACTTCAAGTTATTTTCATCTAGAGTGGAAGTAAATTTCACTCAGTTGGCCGAAAAGAAAACGTTGTTTAAGTTTAGATTATTCTTTATGAAGATATAGTTGTGAATTAGCCAATTAAATATGTAAAGTGCTTAATTGTTACAATTTTTTGCAAAAAAATTCTACCATGGAACTTTTTAAATTTACTGAAACAGAATTCCTACTAGATGGCGCTTATAGTACCTGCGCAAAGTAGGAAGCGCAGTTAACGAAGATGTTGGATATGATCAAAGAAAATAAAAACATAAAGAACTTGCACCCAGTACAAGTCCGTGCTTGACGAAATTCTGGCTGTAATGTAATGTAATGTAAGTCGTATGTGGTCGGCGTAAGGGGGTTCTTGAAGGGAAAATGAGCTTGTGCTGAGCTGAGCACTGATTCTGCGGACTGCGATAGTGCGATTGCTGAAAAACGCTTGGAAAATGCACAGACTGAATAAAAATGCATTGGAGCCACTGACATATAAGAACTGGACTGCTGATCCCGTACAAAAACTCACATCAAAAGTAGGACCAAATTTTGACCGAATTCTAACTATCTCGCTCTTTCTTAAGCTCGCAGGCAGACAAATTTACAAAAAAAAATGGCCAATAGCCAAATGAAGGTGGCGCCATGTATGTGCACTTCTTTTGGTTTTTTCTAGTATCTTCGCGTGTGATACATCTTTTTGATATTCCCAATAGATAAATAAAAGTAAACACAAGCTTTTTGCACATCACTTTTACCCACGACAGCCTTTACAAGTTGCCCGCCAACTCATTATTCTCCGTTGCAATCAGCTGTTAGAATAGTTTAACGATGTCCAACAGATGGCTACTTCATTTTGTGATACAACTTTTAGCTTGGGTTGGTATAAACGAGAAATGTGAAGGTTAGACAAAGGCAGAAAAATAATTTGTATAGCTATCTTTGTCTTTCTTAAGACCGCAGCTGATTGCCGCGAGGAACATTTTTGTGAAAAAACTGAAAATTAAGCGTGATATAAAAGAAATCGGTTCATGACAGCTTAATTATTTTTTATTTGCTTCATTTTAAACATAATTGTGCGGTATTTTAGGGAATTTTTAATAGCATGATATGCGCCATGTGGTTTGAGCTTGCGCTAAAAATGGTCTCGTTTTTCAGACGGCGGTTAGCAGTCCAGTTCCTCTATGTCAGTGATTGGAGCGAATCGAAGGGTGAAGCGACGAGGGAGCTATTTGTGTTCTAGACTGCTATGAACCCCTTGCCGCACACATACCATTCACGTTCTGCGAATGCTCAGTCCCAGTCACTGACATGAAAGAACTGGACTGCTAACCGTCGTCTGAAAAATGAGACCATTTTTAGCACAGGCTCAATCCTCATGGAGCAAATCATGCTATTAAAAATGCCCTAAAATACCGTACAATTATGTTTAAACTAACGCAAATTAAAAATAATTGAGCTTTCACAAACCGATTTCTCTCATATCATGCTCAATTTTAAGTTTTTTCATAAAAATGTTCCTCGCTGCAATCAGCTGGGGACTTAAGAAAAACAAAGATAGCTATACAAATTATTTTTCTGCCTTTGTCTAACCTTCACATTTCTCGTTTATACCAACCCAAGCTAAAAGTTGTATCACAAAATGAAGTAGCCATCTGTTGGACATCGTTAAACTATTCTAACAGCTGATTGCAACGGAAAATGATGAGTTGGCGGGCAACTTGTAAAGGCTGTCGTGGGTAAAAGTGATGTGCAAAAAGCTTGTGTTTACTTTTATTTATCTATTGGGAGTATCAAAAAGATATATCACACGCGAAGATACTAGAAAAAACCGAAAGAAGTGCACATACGTGGCGCCACCTTCATTTGGCTATTGGGCTTTTTATTTGTAAATTTGTCTGCCTGCGGGCTTAAGAAAGAGCGAGATAGTTAGAATTCGGTCAAAATTTGGTCTTACTTTTGATGTGAGTTTTTGTACGGGATCAGCAGTCCAGTTCTTATATGTCAGTGACTGACGCAAATTAAAAATAATTCAATTTTCACGAACCGATTTCTTTTATATCACCCTCAATTTTAAGTATTTTCACTGCAATCAGCTGGGGACTTATGAATAACAGAGATAGATATAAAAGTAATTTATTTATTTCTTTATTTAATTCGCTTAATACAAGCCACAAAACTTAAACTAAGCTTAGAATAAAACTAAAGCTAAACTAAAACTACAACTGATATAAACATTCTAGAAATAGGTTCAAAGTGTCCGTAGTTGGTGCGGTGACTGTTTAGACGAAAGAGTGGAAAGGATCGTACGTTGCGAGGATTGGTGTTGATGGATATGTTATGCAAAATTTCAGGACAGTTAGGACCTGATGGATAAAGATTATATCGGCGAGGTCACGGCGCATTGCTAAAGGTTGGAGGTCAATCAGTTTCAAACGGTCCTCATAAGGAGGAAGATTAAGGTTATCAACCCAGGGAAGGCCACGTAACGCGAAGCGGAGGAATCTGCGTTGCACTGATTCGATTCTATTGATAATTGTTGGCTGGGAGGGTGACCAAACTTGGCAAGCGTATTCAAGTAGGGGCCTGACAAAGCAAATATAAAAAGCTTTAGTGACATAGGGGTTAGAGAATTCCTTCGACCAGCGTTTAATAAAGCCCAAAGCTGAGTTGGCTTTGCTTATGATGTGATCGATGTGAGAACGGAAATTGAGTTCACTATCACAGATGATGCCCAGATCACGGAGGGAGCTGACTGATGGAATGGGTTCGCCAGAAAGAAAATAGGTCCTAGGAGTGACGGGGAGACGCTTGCGGGAATAAGTGATAGATTGGCACTTGGAGATATTCAGGTCAAGGAAGATTCTCTCTGGAACCATCAACGAGTGCGGACGCAGCAATCAGAAGTTCTAAGGAACAATCACCTTGGCTTTCATCAGTATCATCACTAGGTAGTGAGTACAGTTTATTAAACTAATAAATTGTTATAACCAGTGTAACACAACTAAGTGCAGTGCGATAATCAAGTTAAGAGTGAATAATTTCACACACCACGTGTGATCGTGTTCGAAGCCCTTTGGGTTTAAGTACATTTTGAACAAGTTGATCAAACTGTTCTTATTTTCGCTCTCTCCTTTGTTGGAGGCCCCATTTGGGAGCCCCATTTAATGTATTCTGCCCCATCAGAAATAATTCAGCTTCCCTGAAGGTGCTATTATAAGCGCATTTTTCATTACCCATCAAGCCTATAACGGCATTGAAGGCGTGTCTCTAGCCGTAACGGTAAACTAGCATAGCGGTACCCAGTGTCTAAGGGATCCATTTGGAACTCACAAAGCGTGTGAATGCGCAGCAGAGGCAACAAACAGGATTGATCAATAATTTCAAATTTTGGCCCTATATTCCTCACCACCTAGATGGTGAGCAGTGTGGTCTAACTATTTAATTTAATTCAGGGGAACTCTACTGAGTGCAAGTGCGGGAACCAAATCAGAGCGCTGAAATCACACACAGCGTGAGCACGTGGCTGCCGCCCGAGCGGCGTAAATTCAATTAGTACAATCTGCGTTTAATTTTCATTTCTTTTTCGTAGGAGGCCCCTCCTAGGAGTCTTACTCAGCGAGATCTGCCTCGGCAATATAAATTCAACTTCTTTTGCATAGGTGCTTTCATAAGCACATTTCAGACTTCCCAGCAAGTCCCTAACGGTTTTCGACGGCGTGCTCTTAAACCGAACGGTAAATCTTCCTAACGGATCACAGTGGCTAATACATTGGCGAGGCAAGTGGTAGCATGAAGTCAGCATCCTGTATTAGGTTACTAACCATTCAGTGGCTGATTATTGCTATTATTCACCGTGGATCCTGGCATCCCTAGCCAGGGAAATCGAGCCCCTCACTGGGGAGGACACACCACATCGACACGGACATAATCTACGCAGAGCCCAAGCGGCACATCTCACCGACATAGCCCTTAACAACGGACTTGTACTTCATCAGGTAGATACAACGAGCCATAACACCTGGATCATACATCTCTTCAATAGCGAAAAGTTAGTCTATACCTAGCCAGCTTAATTATTGTAAGTATAAAACCAAAGAATGACTATTATATTTTCTTAATTTTTCTCAACAATAGCTTCAAATCTTACTGTCTTAGCTGTAATAGCTCAGAATTATAACCGTACAGAATCTAACTAACGGCAGTTAATTATTGGTTTTAAATTTTAAAACTTAACTAACAGTGTCGTAGCTGTAATAGCTCAGTATCATAACCTCTCAGAAACTATACCTAACAACTCATGGTTTTGAATAAATATATATTCTCATGGTTATCTAGCCAGCATATACATATTAGTGTCAGTCAAAGTATGATTCACCACTGATTCATTATTTTCTACAACTTCTTTCTTTCTGACCTTAACGCTAACTTAATACACGCAAAGGACACTTCAGCCTCTATTCATTGGGCAACAATTCCTCGGACAATTTACTTAAAATATATGATTTACAGGACTCTACATATTACAGGCATTCACCTTTGTGAATATTTGATAGTGATTCCAAACTGGATATTTCAGTAAATCAACACAAACAAGCACATCAGTGACAATTTTAGTGAGTTACATTATTTGTGCTACTATTTTGTATAACCACTAATGGTAAAACATCATATCGCGCAACGCAGAAACAATTTAAGCATAACCAATGCATATTAATCAGTGCCTGAACACTATTAACTATTTTGACTAAATCAATAGACTAAGTGCTTTTAAGCGTAACACAAGCATATCAGCGTCACACATAGTGAGATTCAACCTTGAATTATCAATTTCTCCTATTATTTCAACTGGATTGTTTAATAATTTCAATTTTGGCCCTATATTCCTCATCACTTAGTTGGTGAGCAGTGTGGTCTAACTATCAAATTTAAATTCAGGGGAACTCTACTGAGCGCAAGTGCGGGAACCAAATTAGTGTGCTGAAATCACATACATTGTGAGCACGAGGCAGCCGCCCGAGCGGCTTAAATTCAATTAGTGCAAACTGCGATTAATTTTCATTCCTTTTTCGTAGGAGGCCATTTCTCAGGAGACTTACTCAGCGAGAACTGCCGCGGCAGTTTAAATTCAGCTTCGGCTGCATAGGTGCTTTCATAAGCACATTTCAGATTTCCCATCAAGTCCTTAACGGTTTTGACGGCGTGACTCTGGAACACAGTGGTTGATACATTGGCGAGTGGCTGATTATTGCTATTATTCACCGGGGATCCAGGCATCCCTAGCCAGGGAAATCGAGCCCCACACTGGGGAGGACACATTGCACCGACACGGATATAATCTACGCAGAACCCAAGCTGTACTTCTCACCGACATCGCCCTTAACAACGGACTTGGACCGTATCAGCTCATCAGTGTGGAACTTACACCTTAAAGGACAATTGACTCTACATATTACATGCATTCACCTTTGTGAATATTTGATCGTGATTCTAAACTAGATATTTCGGGATATCAAACAAATTTTTATATAACGAATATGGCAACGTTAATACCGCGCAACGCAGAAACAATTTAAGCATAACCAATGCATATTAAACAGTGTCTGAACTCTAGTTATTATTTTGACTAAACTGACTAAATTAATAGACTAAGTGCTTCTAAGTGTAGCATAAACATATCAGCGTCATACAAAGGGCAATTCAATCTTAACTCATCTGGACTTTAATTATCTCATGCATTCACTTTTATGTATATGTGAGTGAGCTTCTAAACTGGACACCACGCTAAACCACCGAAGCAAACAACAGTGAAAAAAATCTTAATGAGTGACATTTTCTCGTAACTTTTTCGTAATTGCATCTCTCGCCACTAATGTTAAAAACAATTTAAAATAATAAAGCGCTCTCAAGCCAATTTTTTACTAGCGAAATTGGCAACGACCATATCGCGCAACGCAGAAATAATATGTATAAGCATATCTATGCATATTAGCCAATGTCTGAACTCTATCAATTAGATTACTGAATCAACTGACTAAGTAGTGAGTTACATTATTGTGCTACTCTTTTGTATTTACAACATTAACCATCAATGGTAAAAACTTTTAAATAATAAAGGGCTATAAGCAAATTTCTTCTATAACGAATATGGCAACGATCATATCGCGCAACGCAGAAACAATTTAAGCATAACCAATGCATATTAAACAGTGCCTGAACACTATTAATTATCTTGACTAAATCAATAGACTAAGTGCTTCTAAGTGTAGCATAAGCATATCATAATCATACAAAGTGAGATTCACCCTTGAATTACCCATATCTTTCATTAATTCTTCCTCTTGTCTACTACACCTGCCTAATCCAATCATTGATTGAGCCGTATTATCTGGCGTCCTAACTATTATAAATCACTAGTATACGCGTAAATTGAGCCATCATGCCGAACAATGCAGCAGGGAAAGCTGCGAAAAACAAAAATAAAAGGAAAAACAACAGTCAGAGCTCTTCCCCTAACCATCAATCTCTAAGGGAGGATAACCTAAATTCTCCACCCAGTGAGTCGGTAAGACGCACCAGCGACCCAATCCCACGAGTACACTATCCACCAGCTTTTCAACAACAACAAGAAACCAATGAACAGGCAAGTGACACCTTTAGTTTCAGTCACTACCCGGAAGATTTCCCATTTGCAGAGGATAGAATATTTCAAGCAGTTGAAATACCCACAGCTCAAGAAGAAGAGGTACTCACACAGGAGAAAGTTTCATCGTACAGTCATTCAACCCCAGGGGTTCAGCAGCCAAACAAACGAAGAAAAGCACCATCCTCAGCAACATTTTCCAAACGTCATGCTAGCTTTAATAGCAATGCACAAGCAACAACCAGTCTCTTCGCTCCACTCATCGTGGAACTTGCCACCGACCTGAGAAGTGAAATTAACAACTCATCATCAGACCGTCACATTGTTCAACAATCAACTGATTCTACCACGTTATCCTTCAACTCTAAGAAACAACAGTCGAGAGTCAGTCAACCTACAAAGCCATTAAATCATCCGACAGCACTCAAGCATACACAACAGTCATCACAAGCTTCCTCTTCAGCATCAACTAACCATAAAGATAAGTACCCAAACATTGACATTAATAAGTTAGCCAGACATAAATTTTGCCCACCTATATTTGTAAAATATACTAACACTAAAAAGATTATACATTGTATTCAAGCTCTTTCTACTAGCAACAACTCCTTTAAAATTGTAAACCTACAAAACAGTTCTAAAATATTTATAGAGGACCCTGAAGTCCACGCCAGATTTCTCGAATTAATGCGTAAAGCCAATTTAGAAGGTCATACCTTCACGCCACCTCACTTTAAACCGGCTAATATACTGCTAAAGGGTATACATCACAGTTATGAACTAGAAGCGATTTCATTAGCTATAACCGACCTGACTCCTCATATACACCCACCTAAAATTTCTCACTTTAGTACCCCCAGATCCAGACAAACTGATAAACCCCTCAACATTTTCATCGTACATTTTAATAGCGTCTCAGACTTGAATGATGCCATCAAATTAAATTCAATCTTGCACCAAAAAATAACATGGGAAAAAATCAAAAACCACGGACCTACACAATGTAAAAATTGTCAACGTTATGGGCACATAGCTGTAAATTGTACTTATAATTACTCATGCGTAAAATGCGATCAAAGTCATGGCCCTGGTGAATGCCCACGTAAAACTTCTGATACATCCACGGTCTACTGTGTGAACTGCAAAAAATATGGACACCCAGCCAATTAGTTCGGTTGCTCCTACCGTAAAGAAATCATCGACAAAGCTAATAAAAACAAAATGGCCAGGGAACAAAATAAAAAAGCAATACAAAACGTAGTCACAAACACAATTATAAATCTTGACGTTTCACATATTTTCCCTTCTTTGAAAACAAATCCACACCCGTCGTACGCTAACGTAATCACTGAAGAAGCTCAGACCCAGCCAGCAATCTCGTCAGCTAAAAGCACAGCCGATGAAATTTTCAAATATGCTGAAGCAAGATTTGGACTCAACATCCTGGACTTACTTGCCAAAATACATGCTTTTATACCCAAATTTCGATCGACCAATGATCATGTAACCAAGGACCTCTTGTTAATCAATTTTCTATTAAACTTATATCAGGATGGGAAGTGACCTGAACATAATAGCACTCAACATCAATAGTCTCAGATCCAGTTTCAAAAAGAATGTTGTCAAAGACTTGCTAGACGATCTAGATCCTAACATTTAGCTACTTAACGAAACACATCTACCTCAAACCTCCAAATTATACTTTGCTAACTATCGATCAATCAGGAACGACGAAGGTCAAGGAGTTGCTATACTTAGCAAAAAAAGTTACACTCAAAATCTAGAAGTCAATGCACTGCTTGAAAGCACACACCTTCCGTCAATTATAACTTGTGCCACCAATATCAGCTGCCTGAATGAGAGTAACCAACCAATATCACTAGTCATCATAGCGGTCTATGTTCCCACGAACACATCACAATTGGAAATCTTTAAATTTCTTGATTTTATCAACAAACTGCACAGCAGTCATGACTACATCATTGTCGGAGGAGATTACAATGCCAGATCACCTTTATGGGGAGACACGATGACTAACCACAATGGAAGAGCAATAGCAACTTGGTACAACAAAAACCCCATCAATAATCTACAGATCCTAGGACCTAACATGCCTACTTATCCACTCAGTGGATCTTACTTAGACTTTTTCATAATAACAGATGCCCTTCTAAATAACCCCAACCAAAATATTTCTTGTAACGCGTTGACATGCGATTCAGACCACCTTGCGATTTCACTAAAACTCATTTTACCAGGTACTAGTATACAGCTCAGAGCGCCAGAAAAATTCATATCCTACCTTAACACCGACTGGACAGACTACCAAATCAGGTTAAACTATTTGGCAGACCAAGTCCTTCCAGCAGCTGACAGGAATCTCACCATATCAGAAATTGATTCTTCAATATCAATAGTCACTGATCTCATTTGGAAAACCGCTCAACTTGCTGGTAAAACCATTAGCAATAACAGAGACAAAATTCATCTTTACCCACCGGACATTCTTAAACTCATGAACATAAAGAGAAGATGGCAAAGGGCTTTAACGCACCTCTACAAAAGATCACTTAACCCAAACTATAGACTTTATAAAGAACTTAAGACACAGATTGGACTACTAAATAAAATCATCGGAGAACGCATCAGGATTCATAATAACAAATTCTTCCAAGCGAGACTAAGCAAAAGAACGCCAGGACCCAACGCTTTTAAAGAAATCAATAAAATAATTGGTCGTAAAAAACCTTTTCCCCATAAAATCACATCTGAAGGCATCACACTAATTGAAACCAAGGATAAACTCAAAGCTTTCGACAATTACTATAGAAAGTCTATAAACATCACACACCTAATCCCACCTCTGAATTCACACGGATAGTCAACAACCAGAGTACGCTCCTATTAAACAGGGAACTAGGAAACACATCACCAACTCTTCAACCATTATACATATTCTCATCGTCTAACACAGCGCTCAACGAGCATGAACACGCCGAACTTACTACTTCCCAGGAGGTAATTGACATACTACAGAAAGTGAACAACAAAAAATCTGCTGGTCCAGACAACATCTCTAATTTCATACTTAGGAAATCACCCATAAGAATCATTCAAGGACTCGTCATCATCATCAACAACTGTATCAACATGGGCTACTTCCCGCTTGAATGGAAAAAAAGGCATACTAATACCTCTCCAAAAAAGCTCCAACAACACCAAAATTAACAACTTTAGACCCATCATCTTACTCTCCAATCCGGGCAAATTGCTAGAAAGAATCATTGGGATAAGACTGGACTTTCATACCGATACAGACAACATCATCTCTGAACTTCAATTTGGATTCAGAAAGCATCACTCCACGACACATGCATTATTAAAATTTCAAGACATAGTTATCTCAGGACTCAGAGAGAAGAAGTGCACAGTCGCATGCTCTTTGGACTTAGAAAAAGCATTTGATTCTGTATGGATCGAAGGACTCATATACAAAATTAACCATCTCAAATATCCTAATTATATTATACGAATCATCGCTTCCTTCTTGACAAACAGACACATTCTTATCTCTCTCAATAACAATTTCTCCAACTTTATCTCAATTCAAAGAGGAGTCCCTCAAGGATCAGTACTAGGACCAAAACTCTATAATATTTACCTCTCAGACTTTCAACATAACCTTTGGTTACACCCAGATAACCAATCAGAAGCCATCCACTTCGCGGATGACACCATCATTTATTCCACCAACGACAGACCTATTACGGCAATGGCTAATGTGGTTAAACACATAGATCTATCTAGAAAGTTTTACAGTACTTGGGGTCTTAGGATCAACGAGAACAAAACCAAAGTGATTTGCTTTCGCAATGCTTATAACAAAGGTAAAAGAAACACTCCCAGCGAAAGCCGTAAACTGCAACTTAATCTACAAGGCAGTGTAATTCATACAAGTACCAGCATTAAATATCTAGGAATTCACTTACACCATCTGCTAAAATCGAATCATCATGCGAATCAAGCCCTACAGAAGGCAACGAAAGCCAAACAAGCATTGGCACCATTATTGAGATTTAACAATGATCTATCAGTAAAATCAAAACTACTCATTTACAAACAACTCATTCGTCCGATACTCACATATGCGTTCCCCTGCTGGGCTACCATATCTCCAACTATAATGAAAAGACTGCTCATCTTTGAAAGAAAGATACTAAGGATATGCACCAACAAAGGATTTAGAATAGAATCTAAAAAATATGTTACAAACAATGAAGTCTACACAACAGCAGATATAGAACCTTTGGATTGCTTCCTGACAAGACTATTGCGAAGCGAACTGGGAAAAATGAGCCACCATCCTAATAAGACCCTCAGAGAGATTCATGATCGCAACATCGCAACATCCATCAGAGACAACTATTATCTATCACCGTTCAATTTTCTCCATCCTCACTCCTTCACCGAACTATATTGCGCTCCAATGCAAAATATCCCTCAATTCTACGTAAAAGTTAATAAACTAAATCACAGAGGCTAAATATTATCTATCATCTATGAAATTCCCCTATCCCAATTCATCCACTGAGCTTTACCGCGCTTCATTCTTAAATATCCCACAATCCTGAGCAATAGCTAATTAATTAAAACCAAAGAACGTATAACATAAATAACTCGCACTAGGAACAAACAAGCTGAGCTGAAAATTTTGTTCTAGGGTTCTGCCAGCAGAACCCTACAGTCGCCTACATTTCATTTCTCGCGGCAGCTCAGAGCATCGTTTCGTTTGGCACGAACTTTTGCCCATGTGCCTTGCCTTTGGCTGTTACCGCTGCGTGAGTGGCTGATGTTTGTCGGAATTATTTCTCTTTTAGATTTCGATGAAAAACTGCTCGTGGGATGTTGGATGCTAATTTGATTTATATAAACATTTAAATATTTTACTTATTTCGTTAAGATACATACCGAATTTATATATACATACTTACTCTAAAATACTGAATACAATTTTTGCTTAAGAAGTTTCTGTTTATTTTTTAATAAAATACTGAAATTATTCTGTGAAAGATTGATTATTTTTGTTTATTTTTTGCTATCTTATATGCTAAAATGAGTCAAAAATCAGGTTTAAAATCTAGATTATTGGAGACTGAATATGCTGACCGTATGATAGAAGACATTTTTGGGTCTGAAAAGTTTGGAATTGAGCTTCTTTCTATGAGATATTTTGTAGGTTACGTAGTATTTAAAGTGCTTTTAAAAATAAAATGTGAAAGTTGTGAAGAAATAGTACGGAAAAAAGACGAAGTTTTAACTTGTCCTTCAGAGATAGGTATTCATATTTGCAAAAAATTATAATCCATCAATTTCAGATTTTGGTAATCTTTATGCTCCATCAAATGAATTTTTTATTGTGTGCAAAATACACATAACTGTCTTTGAGAAAATTTTTAAAAATACGTCAGAAATAGCAAGACTTCGACACAAGATTGGTTTAATAATAATAATAATAATAGATTTATATGACGCACTTCTCAGCATGCTGCTGGAAACACTCACCTAATTCTATACCTCCCTGGCGTTAGAATTTAGGCTCTGTGGATTCTTTCCTAAAATGCCTATATCACATCAAATTTAAAAAAAAGTTGATATATCACAAAACCGCTCAGACAGCTGGGCACTGGTATTAGAGCAGTTTGAATTGAACATATAATGGTTTCCGCAAAAAATTATTTTTATATGAAAAAATTAACTAAACCTACTTATTATTACAACCTAAGCATAAAATATTAATATATAACCTATACATACAATAGTATGAATAAAATTGCACCATATATTTATTTGATACTTAGTCCTTTTCTGACATAATCCATTATGGCTCTTGTGAATTTGCTTAAATCTCCTATCCTTTTTCATGGGCCGTAAAAAAAACTGAAAAGAAGGCAAACAGAAAACTAAATATTTTAACAAGTTAAAAATATCGCAGCAAGTGATATGCTTTGATTAAGGAGACCCTCTCTTTGAGAATTAAAAAAAAAACACACTTGTTCAAAGTTTTCTTGTGAAAAGACTATTATATTTATTCAAATAATTTCTTCTGGACATTATCAACATTATGTAAAAAAAAATTTATCACTTTTAGTTGTTCTTGACAGCTGTAGCTGTCTTCCAAAAAACATCTTTTAATCGGTGGGATACTTTTCGGACTTCCTGTAACGGTCTAAGTAAAAATTTAAACGGGATTCTATTTATAAAGCTTAAAACTAGACGATAGACCTGAAAAAAATGTAATTCTTTGTATTTGCATTTGCATATTTCTACAAAAAAAACGCCACATTTTTGGGTCCATCTACCTCTGTATAAAAAAACATAACCAACTTCTTTAGGTCTATTGTCTAGTATTAAGCCTATAGAATAGAATCCCTTTTGGATTTTTACTTAAATTGTTACAAGAAGTCCGCAAAGTGTCCCATCGATTAAAAAGTGCCTTTTGGAAGTAGACGCCATCTACAGCGGTCAAGAAGAAATAAAAGTGCTTACCATTTTTTACATTCTTCATCTAATATATAATAATGTTCAAAAGAAATTATTTCAATAAATATAATAGCCTTTTCACACAAAAAAAGTTTAAACAAGTGTATGGTTTTTTCCAATTCTAAAAGATAAGGCCCCTTAAATAAGCATTTTAATTATAACTAATTATTTAACGAAAACAATGAAGACATATTTTTTGTGTTATTATACAGGGTGACCGGAAATTCGACGTTTTCCTTTTAAGGGGAGAAACTATGGCTCATTTGCAATAAAAAAGGTCTAATAAACTAGGGGTCAAAAATGAACGGTTTTGGAGTTACAGCCATTTTAATTTTATTTGGACTTTTTTCGACTTTCGAAGAAAATAAATAAATAAAAAATTAAACTTTATTTTTTAATGTCATTTTTTTACTTTATTTGAAAGCTAGTGAATTAAAAGTTTATTCAAAATTATTACATCGTACAAGTCACCCTTAACTTTTGAGAAGCAAGCCTCAACTTAATGTCACTTTGTAAAAAAATGTAGCCTTTTACTATTTTATGAACCATTACTGTAAAAAAAATGTATGGAAGTTCGCGGAAAAATTATTTTAACTACTTCCTTGTATCTAAGGGTGTCTAAGGGAATCAGGAAGCACGCAACGCCGACAAAGCGATGCTGGTAGACCTACAGTTTACCTAGCTGAGGACGAGGAGGTAATCTTGCAGTGTTTTCATGAAGATCCTGCTACAGCCACTAGGATTGTGGCCAGACGTCTTGGGATCAGCCAATGGAAGGTGTGGTTTACAATGCATACGGCTCAAATGCATCAGTATCATTACACACCAGTCCACGCCGTGGAGGAAGGAGACCCGGTAAGAAGAATGGAATTTTGCCGGTTCATCATCAATGCCGACATGGAGGATGAAAACTTCTTGTCTAAAATACTGTGGACCGATGAGTCAAAGTTCGACCGTGACTGATTCCGTGGCCAGCGAGGTGCCCGAATCTAACACCTTGCGACTATTATTTATGGGGGCACATGAAAGACTTAGTCTACACAACCCCCATAAATTCCGAAGGAGAACTAAGGGAAAGGATTTTAAACGTTGCTGAACAAATAAAATCAACTCTATCATCAAGAATAACAAAAACGGAGCTAAGAAGGAGACTTAGAGCATGCGTCAGACGGAGAGGATCACAGTTTGAGCAAGATCTGTAAATTTAAATTTTACTGATATGCAGTGGCGGACTAAGCCCGTTAGAGGCCCGGGGCGGCAAAGCGGAATGAGGCCCCCCAGCTTTAAAAAAAATGTAGTTTTACAAGCTTTTTATTCAGTTCACATTTGTATGTATAAATAAGTGTTTATGTTTATTTCGTTAAAATCTGGCAAGTGAAATTTAAATTCGAATTAAATTATTTAGGCTAAATAAATATAAATACCTACAATATTAATGGATATGGGTGAGGAAAATAAAATACGAATCGATCGACAAAAAAAAAATTTGATAAAATAAATCAAAGATAGTTTTTTTATTTTTTGTAGCGTATTATATGTGTTTTCTCTGCCTTCAATTTACTGAACTCCTCAATAACTTCTGTGAAATCGATTTCTTTGGAAATTTTTCTTTCTATTGAAAGCACGGCTAGATTAACCAGTCGCTCTTGATCCATTGTAGATCGAAGATAATTTTTAATTAGTTTAAGTTTCGAAAAACTTCTCTCGCATGATGCAACCGAGATGCAAATGGTCAAGAAGTATTGAAGTATAAGCGATATACAGGGTAACGATTCACTGAAGTCCCATTTTATTATAAATTGAAGGATTTCTTGGGCTCTCCATTTGGCAGCAACGTCCATACTCGTATCGGTGGCTTTTACATGCCTGCGGTATCTTTTTATTTCTTTGGAAACTTGCTCCTTTTCAAATTCATCATACATTTGTATCAGATTTTCAACTGCTACAGCCAGAGCGTCAACTGAAGCTTCTAGCATAAACTTTGATTAATTTTTTCGGCAACGCCACTTTTCTTCTCTTCAGAATTCGAAAGGTATTTGGATAAAGATCCAGCAAGCGATTTTGCCTCTTCAGTCTTCGTTTTTTTAGCTTCCTTTTCTGAGAGCCAGACGGTTGAATCCTTTTCACTAAAAATAATGAGATAAATAAGAAACTTTTATAAAAGATAGCTAAATTAAGCCTCATTATTGATTTGACGATATAGATATACAAATGTAAAGAGACTTTGCCATGTTGAGTCTCAAGATGAGAAAAAGTACATACCTACGTCCCTAATAAACGTGCACTACAAATAAAATAAGGACCACTCGCGAAATGCAAGAACTGAAGCAATGTACTCGTAGGTGCATATTGACTAGAAACTACGGATTATAATTTCTAGGCTAAATTATACGAAGAATTACTTACTTTTTTCAAATACTCGAAAATGCACTAACTCAACTCTGAACTCATTTACTTTTATATCGCAACAAAAATCAAAAACACTATTACACTTTTTAATGAAATTACTTTGAACGGATAAGATCGCGTTTATTACTCTACAATTTGAAAAAAGGCTTATCCGTTCGCGAAAATATCAGTACACATTACTTAACTATTAAATATCAATGTACTGAAATTTAATATATTTTAAATGAGGCCAATGTTTATTTTTCGACGTAAATATAATGTAGTGAATGTCAATGTAGGCGTACAAGAGTGAATTTATTTGCACTTCATTCATTCAGGAATTTCTGGGGAAGTACCCGCTACAAAGACGGGAGTTTCCCCAGCGTATTGGACGCGTTCAGCAAAGTTAAAAGAATATTAGTACCGCGTAAAAAGTCTAGATGGCTGTAGTGTTTTGATCTTGATGAAATTATGTAGATAGGGGAGAGTCGCCAGTCATGGGCCACCTAAGGTTAAATGCATTTAAAATTATTGTAAACGTTTCGTTTACATAATTAATAGCGCAATATTAAAATTTGGATGATAATTTACCTTTGTGGAAAGTTTAAGGCAAGTCTGACTTTCTTTTATAATAAAAAATAACGTTTGAAAAAAACGTGCAAGTGGCCCAATTTAGGTGACGAGTCGCCTAATGTGGGCCACCTATTGAATAGCACGTAAGATATCTGAAAAACGCGAAAATGGTTCGGCATATTGTTTAAAACACCGTTAGTTATTATATTTAATGAAACAATGAATTGACGTTAATTAATTCGTTGATCAGAAATATATTTGAAATTTAAATTCTCAATAAAGAGTTCATCATCATAAATTAAGTATTTACTCAATGACATGTAACATTTTATAATCTAAAATAATAACAATAGGCTTAATATACTAAATTTACTAAATATCTCATGTACACTTACCGTTTTAATGAAAAAAACATTTTTCCTTCAGATAGTGTTGCTTTGTTTACATCGCGTGAGTGACCCGTATTAGGCGCCCTTTCGAATTGCACAGTGGCCCAAATTAGGGGAAATGACATTTTTCCAGATTGTTTAAATTAATTAGTATTGTTATAGTTTCTAAATTGCAAATACACTATATACTATATAAACATATTATACACTTCGCATCAGAACAAATTTTAGATTCATTAGATGTATCAATTTGTTTTTATCGACGAGCAAAAATGTCAGATTTTTAAGTCGGCAGATACATTTTTACGAGATTGTTGTAACATTATTAATAATTAATAAGTAATTAGTATTTCTTTCATTATTTTGTTCTACATTCATTTTCAATCAAATTTTGACATTAATTAATTTTCAAAAACTCGCTAAAATTGAAAAAAATTGGTGGCGCGAAATAGGAGCCGGCCCAAATTAGGCAACTCTCCCCTACTAAGCACATTTTTAAAGTCTTGTTTAGGATTTGATCAGGGGAACGCGAAGGCATTTGGGGGCCCCCCAAGACCGAAGGCCCGGGGCGGGCCGCCCCTTCCGCCCCCTGTTAGTCCGCCACTGCTGATATGATTCAAAGCAATAAAGAGTTCTAGTAAGTTTTAAGATGTTTTTTGTTTCAAAATTCACCTAGATTAAATTAAATTAAATAAATGAATTAAATCTTAGCCAAAACGGAAAAATCCCAATTCCGCGATCATTATTACTATCTACATAAAATGCCCTTATCTAGTTAAGATTTGTATCTCATTAGATAGCTAATAAGACAAGGAAGTAATAAAAATATTTTTTACGCTAACATCCATACATTTTTTTTACAAAAATGGTTTACGAGTAAGGTAAAAACTACGTATTTTTACAAAGTGACATTAAGTTTAGGCTTGCTTCTTAAAAGTTTAGGGTAATTTGTACGAAGTAATAATTTTAAATAAATTGCTAGTTCACTAGCTTTCAACTGAAGTAAAAAAACATACATAAAATTTTTATTTTATTTTTTTATTCATTAATTTTCTTCGAAAGTCGGAAAAAGTCCAAATAAAATTAAAATGGCTGTTACTCCAAAACCGTTCATTTTTGAACCCTAGTTTATTAGACCTTTTTTATTGCAAATGATCCATAGTTTCTCCCTTTAAAAGGAAAACGTCGAATTTCCGGTCACCCTGTATATATTGATTTTTCAATTAGAACATTTGTTGATTCCGAAAGACCAGCGTAAACAAAAATATTTAGAAAATATTCCGCATTGCTCGCTTTTTGTTAATTTTCAATATCAATTTATATATTTTTATTTACTTCCAAATTTCTAACTTTGAAGGGTTTTCTAAGGAACATTAAATATTTAATAAAAATCAATTGTTTTAAGAAGTATTATTGACTAGGTTTGAGTTCTTTTTAGGAATATTTAAAATTTGCTGTTTACAGATTTACAGAACAAATTTAAAAATAATATTCCACACCAACTCCTAATGTTTTCTAACTACCCTAACACATCCTAGTTTAATTATTTTATATAAAGCATTTGAATTTCCCATCACAATCAATAATTCTTTCTAAGCTTATCTCAGCCCCTAATTTCTTTTCCAAAAATCCAATCATACCATCAGGCAGAGAATTGCAGCACAACACAGTGCGGCGGCTCGAGAAGCAATTCGCTTGCGCTACCTACATGCCCACACGAACGGTGGTCTACAAAATTTTCTTCGATTCTGTGCTGATGTTTCGCTCGCTTGCCCCTCATGTTTTCCCTTCGCATCCAGACGAGCTGAGAATATTTCGACTAGGTTGTGAGCCCGATAAGAGTTCTTTATGTTATATGTTCTTTGTTAAAACCCTGAGGCTAATATATTTTCATAATTTTCATAATTTTATAATAAAGCCATACAAGCTGTTTCTATAATCATTACCATGACTACTGACATTGATTAGTGAAACTGATTACACTAAGCCAGAGGATTAGGCTTTTAGCTCTTATTTATTCCGTAGTATATAAGTTTTTAACTAGTTCTAAGGTAGTATTAGGTCCACAGTTACACAGACACATACACATATAAGCGCGAATATGTAAATATAATATAAAAGTCATTTAAGCCATAGTCAACGGTTAGGTCACCGAACGACAGCCATTTGTAGATAGGTCTCGCTGTAACAAAACCCCCGGGAATAATAAATACAAGCCGTGAAGTAGACCTGTTCACTACCACATGTATAGGGTCATGTAGTCCGATGATTGCACCGAAATAACATTGCTTCTTATGGCGGTAGAGCTCATTCATTCCGCTCCAGAGGGCGAATCTGCTAAACTATCGCTTTTACGAAAAAGTGATGTTCTACTAACTGTAACTGGGGAGGAATACCGTTCTTATGGTACCAAAATCATTATAGGGGTAAGAACAAAATATTAAAGATATTTGAGCTCAAAAGTTACTCTTACTGCCCATCGAACAAATTACCACGGAAAGTCGTGCTGTCAAGTCGACCTGCCGCTGCTGTTTTGTTCGAGGAAATGGTTAGAGTTGTGTTTAAGTGCAAAAAACTCTAATATTTTGTTCTTGTCACTATAAAGTTTTTTAGATCACTAGAAAGGTATTCCTCCATAGTTATAGTTAGTAGAACATCATTTTCGCGTAAAAGTTATAGTTTAGCAGTTCAGGCGAGTTGAGTAGCATACTTTGGATCATCCGCCATAAGAAGCAATGTTATTTCACGGCGATTCTCGGACTACATCACTACGTATGCATTTTCTACTTCACGGCTTGTGTTTATATGTATTCCCGGGGGTTTTGGCTGTAACAAAACCCCCGGGAATACATATAAACAGAAGCCGTGAAGTAGAAAATGCATACGTAGTGATGTAGTCCGAGAATCGCCGTGAAATAACATTGCTTCTTATGGCGGATGATCCAAAGTATGCCACTCAACTCGCCTGAACTGCTAAACTATAACTTTTACGCGAAAATGATGTTCTACTAACTATAACTATGGAGGAATACCTTTCTAGTGATCTAAAAAACTTTATAGTGACAAGAACAAAATATTAGAGTTTTTTGCACTTAAACACAAGTCTAACCATTTCCTCGAACAAAACAGCAGCGGCAGGTCGACTTGACAGCACGACTTTCCGTGGTAATTTGTTCGATGGGCAGTAAGAGTAACTTTTGAGCTCAAATATCTTTAATATTTTGTTCTTACCCTATAAAGATTTTGGTTCCATAAGAACGGTATTCCTCCCCAGTTACAGTCAGTAGAACATCACTTTTTCGTAAAAGCGATAGTTTAGCAGATTCGCCCTCTGGAGCGGAATGAATGAGCTCTACCGCCATAAGAAGCAATGTTATTTCGGTGCAATCATCGGACTACATGACCCTATAGGTGTGGTAGTGAACAGGTCTACTTCACGGCTTGTATTTATTATTCCCGGGGGTTTTGGCTGTAACCATCTCCCTAGTTTTTCATTGTAGTAGGTTAAGCAATCATTGTCAAGTAGTTGCTATTTTCATTAAAAAATAATGGTTTTTTTGCAATTATGTAAATGAGTTGTGATTTTGTGACGAACAACTTTCTCATTTACATAATTGCAAAAAAACCATTATTTTTTAATGAAAATAGCAAAAAAACACTTTTTTGATACTTTAGCGCCACCTACTTTTTGTATTTCAAGTCGGATGACGTCACTTCAATGACATAAAATGTAGTTAACAACGTCCTCTACATTTTTTGTTAAATAAACTTTTCACCAAAACCCATAGATTCCGAGAAAAACGCATTTCAAAATTTTTTTGGATTTTCTCAAAAACAGGGGGAGGGGGGACTTCGGGAATTTGACATTAACTTCATTATATGCCCCCCTAACGATTCATCAAGTCAAATTTCGGTATGTCATTTTTCGGAGACACCCTATTTTTTCGTTACAGATTGACTGTACTATAAGTCATCTTGAAGGAATGTCGAGACGCCAGAGAGGGATGTAAAGGGTTTAGAGACCGCTGAGTCAAATCGAACCATGTATTGCCGATCATCGAGGTACGATTTGATCCAGGAGATAAAACGAGGATGAAAACCAAGGATACTAAGCTTTAAAACAATGATTTGATGAGAGATTTTGTCGAAAGCTTTACTAAAGTCGGTGGCAATAACGTCAACTTCGTCACCACTTTCCATAGCTTGCAGCGTAATTGTTCCGGCCTTCGTCTAATCTTCATATTTCTCATATACACGGTATGAATTAAGTACCGGGACGGCAGAGTAACTGGAAAAATAGGCATCACAGAGACAAATGACTTGGAAAAAAGTTGTAGGATTTCTCCCTAGCAATTAAACGGTGACCTTAGATTTGACCCTGACCTCGTTCTTCAAGGGGAACGTTTAAGTATTACGTAACGCAATTTGGGGGGGGGGGTCTTGTAAAACGTTACGGTACGTTACAGGGGCGGGAGGGGATATTGGAACAACAGAAAAACGGTACAGAAAAACGTTACGATGCGTTACATGGGGAGGACTGAGGGTCTAAAATCTACAAAAAATGCGTTACGTAATACTTGAACGCTCCCAAGGTCATTTAAAGCTCAAGTAGATTTTTTTAAATTGTAAACCCTATTTTTGATCTCGGAAACTAAAAGAGCAGGAAATTTTACGTTCAAGTATGACCTTAACTGCCTGAGAAATTCGACTTCTAAAGGTCATATCAAAGAAAGATCAAAGTACGGTAACTGCAGATTAACTCGTCAGGAGTGGGTTTTCAGCAAAAATGTTCCAAACAGAAGTTGTAGGATTATTCTCTGGCTATCTGACGGTGACCTTAGGTTTGACCTTGGCTTTGACCTAAGTTTGTTTCAAGGTCAAATCCGTGGCGATGTTGCGAGGATTCTTGGATCATTTCCCGCGAGTTTTACTGTAAACTGAGCAACTCGCCATAAATGGCTACTCTGGGTCGTTTCTCTTGGCAAATTCCGAGCATCGGTCAAACTAATTTCCACTCCACTGAGGGTCTCCGTTTCTTCCTGTGGTGGGGCCATAATGGAATAGCTCTTGAAAATTTTTTTACGCCACCAAGGTTCCCTTTGGCGTAAAATCCAAGACCATTCCTCCTGGGGGTCTGAAACACTGAAAACCCTCAGCAGAACACGCGAATTTAAGGAAACTGACACTGATTTGCTTTCACTACTAATTTTTATATTCTCAGAAAACAAATATACCGCAAATTTTTTTATTTTTACAACTCTTTAACTAATTTAACGTTCCTTTGATCGCACTCGGTTAGCTTAAATATTTAAATTTAACTAAACTGCTTTGCACTTTTCTTCAACTTCCCTGTTGATCGATCAAGATTGATATATTTAATAAAAATTACTCCATCCCACCAAAAAATCCGGTTTTCCTGGCCTTTTTTAAAGGGGTTGAATTTGCGCGCTTCGATTGGATGATCATGTTTCCAGTCAATTTCCCCTGATCGGAAATCGAGAGCCGTTTCAATTAGTCGGATAAATGGCACGTGTTATTTGGCTGGCTTGATCACCTGGTTGCACTTTGCACCTTTGGGGTCCATGGAAATTTATATTGTTGACTGCGGGGCGCGTGCACTTGAGCCAAAAATGCTTGGATTTACAAAGTGTATTTTCGATTGCCCAAGCGGGTATTTTGAGGCATCCCCGTGGAGATGGAGATGTGATTTATGGAATACATATGTGCTGAGCGCATGTGCCACGGGATGCTGGGAATGAATCGGATTAAGTGCGCTACATTACTTGGGATTTTTTTTACTTAACCACTTCACGCTTTGTCTTGGCCAAAAAAGTGTACGTTTGGTTTTTTGTTAGTCTTTCATGCATAGATAAACTTAATTCTATTTGTTCAAATATTTCTTATGTATTAACTTCCTCAGGAGACGAACTTCCAAAATTCGAAAGAAAATCATTGGTTTCTTTAATGTAGTTATTTTCGTACATTAAAGAAACCAATAACTCCCCTTACGAATTCTGAAAATTCGTCCCTGAAGACGTTAAAAGTAGAAGGGGTGAAGATAGAGGGGTAGTTTTCCTAATTTCTTAGTAACAAGGTGCAATCTTTCTGATTATCAGCTATAGTTTAAAGAAAACTACTCCTTTTATCCCTTCAAGAGCCACCTAAAAAGTAATCCCAGAAATGAGCTCAGGGTCCTCGAAAATGCCCTATACATCTTATTATTAGCTGTAATTTAGAAAAAACTACAACCTTTATTTTCACCCTTTCAATCCCTAGGTAAAAAGTTATTCCAGAAATGAGCTTTGTGTTCTCGAGAACGTAACAAACGATATGCACCTTGTTATTTTTGATAACAGGGAGAAAACTACCGTCTCTATCTTCACCCCTAAACCCCAACATAAAAAGTAATTACAGAAATGAGCTTTGTGTTCTGGAATAATGAACGAAGTGATATAGATATTGCTACTAGATGTAGTTTAGAGACAAAATACCCCTTCGATTTTCACCACTTCAACCGCTAGGCAAAAAGTAATTCCAAAAATAAGCAGTTATGTCACATATCACATGACCAATGCGATACACGAAAATGGGTATTTTCAAATTTCTAGTCAATAAATTACCGAAAACTAGAGTAATCAAAAATGTGTGTCAGAAAATGACCAACTAGTTGAGTATTCTCGAGTATTCCCATTTAGAATTTTGATAAAAAATTCGCAGTTTGAAACTTGAAAACTCCAAGCTACACACCATTGCTCCCAGCCCCACTTTCTACTATATACACTTTCAAATCCGTCGCCACTTCTAAAATCATATCCATTTCATTGTACGTAACTTCTTATCGATTCCCTGTTTTCCTGCCATTGTGAGTCAGTATACGAATTTCACTTTAAAAAATCGTTTTGCCTTCTATTTTAACAAAAAGGGAAAATGTTTTTAGGTATTGTTCTTAAATTGTGCTATTTTGTGCCACATTGAAAAATCAATTTCTACCAATAAAAAAATATTTGTCACATGTATAGAATGTTTGTATTACAAATTAGCGAATCTTGAACCCGACTTATGTGAAAAATTTTTAGTAAAAATTACAGGAAAAAATATCCGTCAAGGCTAAGGAAAATGTCAGGTTGAGAAAAATCGGTACGGTGATTGGAACTATTTGCAGTGATTTTTCTCAATTTGACCTTGAAATGACTTTGAATGCGATCTCATATGGACAAATAGACTTCGGATTCGGAATCAGCGATCCCAAAAACCTACATGTACGGTGATTGATACTATTTGCAATGATTTGGACTAATTCGACATTGCATTGACCTTGAACGCGATATGATACTGACTAACAGACCTCGGATTTGGAATTACAAAAATCAAAGTTAGTTCTGGTCGCCAACTTTTCTTTTTGTGCCTGTGTTATCTTGGATGGATGGCTTCGCTAAAAGGTACTTAGATGATCAAAGTAACTTAAGAGATAATTGTAAAGCAAGCCATTTTGCAATCTTCCAGGTAACTTAAGAGATAATTGTAAAGCAAGCGATTTTGCAATCTTCCAGGTAACTTAAGAGATAATTGTAAAGCAAGCGATTTTGCAAAATCATCGCAGTACATTTTTATAAACAACGTTATACGTTTTCCCTCCTGGTGCTAGAACGTGAAGATTTCGGCCATTGGACACTCGTGAGTAAGCAACGTACGGCTACCCATGTGAAAAGCAAAGCGTCTTCTAAATGTAAACCGGCTACTTTCAAAATTTGTCCCTGGAATTTGTTAATTGACATTGTGAACGCTAACTCCAAGGGAAACTCTAGTCGTTTGAATTGAAAAGGTAAATCTGTGGGTATGATTAGAAATCGAGGAATGAAAATTTCTTTCACTTGGCCGATCCTGTTAAAATTCTAGTTCCGATGAAGTTTCTTCCAAGACTTGTAATGCGTAATCTAGTTTAACATAAAAGGTTTTCACACTTACGGTAAATCGTATGTGGGCTTATACCTGCACCAGACATGATCATTCCTGCCTTCAAGATCTGAAAGCTGAAACTGTACTGAATTGTCTTTTATGACCGGATATAAAAATTTATATTTTTCGAGTGTCTTGAATTTGAGGAATTGTATTTACCAAATTACATTTACTTTTTTGAATTTCGATGTTTTAATAGTAAATTCGCATCAGCGACCAAGAAATTACTTTTACACACATTTTTAGAGGAATTCGTTGCAATTATGAAATTTCGCCTTGTTAGATTAGAAATGAACGATCACAAAATTCACTTTGTACTAATTTTCATAAAAAATTTGCCTTCTACAATTTACAAATTTTGCTAGTATATTCGAAGTAAATAGCCTCACAATTCCCTTTATACTAATGTTCATAAGAATCCCTCAAAGTTGGTTGCCATATTCGATTCGCCCTCATGAATTTTAAAATTTTCGTAATAGATTCGAAATTAGTGCCGCCAAAATGTTATTGGTATTTCCCATAAGAATCCCTAGAATTTGGGACAATCTGGTCGCCATTTGGGACAATCTGGTCGCCATAGATTAGGTCCACCATCTTGAATTTGCAATTTATGAAAGTAGATTCGACATTAGTGGCCACAGAATAATCATTGTACTAATTTTCATTCAAATCCGTTGAAATCGACAAATTTTGGTCACCCTATTGGATTTGGAAATTTTCATAATATTCGAAATTACTGGCCTCAGAATAATCATTGTACTAATTTTAAATAAAATCTTTCGGAATCGAGAAATGGCGACCAGAACCATCTTGGATTTGGAGATAATATTCGAAATTAGTGGCCTCAGAATAATCATTGTAATTGGGGCAGATTCATACAAGGGGCACCTACATACACTGAGTGTATCTGAAGTTAGGCGCGGACCAAAAGAATGAAGTTAGTGTGTGTGCGTAGTTCTTATGTATGTGTACTGACTAGTGAAGTTTGAAAGCAATCGCTGCGGAAAGCGCATGTGTGCAACACGGAACGTGTTTTTGTCTCGCATAAGTAATTTCATAACCTTAATTTGGGCGTATTTTGTGACTAGTTATTGTTATTTAGATTAGTCACTGCTATCTAATATTAATCATAATATCATTGAGTTTATGATTTTATCTGTAAATTATCCTACATGAGGACAGTTTTTTTTTTACATATTTCTTTATCAATTAACATGCGATGGGGTACATTCATACACAAGTACAAGGGGCACATTCATACTATATAAATGTGCCCTTGCACTTTTGTTTTTTCGCAATTTAATGATACCTATCATTTTTTGTTACATAGAACGATAATGGTTAGAAATTATAAGAAGAAGGGGACGGGGAGTGTGGAGGTTAATGAAGAGGAATCAGTTGATTTATCAGACATAGTGATGATACTACTAGATCCTATGTTAGCTATCACAGCCAGAACAGCCAATTTATTACTTTAATATTGATCTCTCTTTTTTTAATGTGCATTAATGTTAGTTTTCGTAAGGATTTATCTTCATGTTAACTAAATTTTAAGGTTATTGTGATAATTAATAACTTATAAGTGTTACACTATTAGGTAAATAGAAGGAAATTAAATATTTTATGAAATATTCGAGTCCAAGTTTAGGGAAAAATAGTCTAATAAAAAGGCATATGTTTGTTTAGGATGTTGCGTTGCAGATCTTTTGGGCTCGTCGGGTTGGGCCTCTGGGATGAGACAAAGGGTAATAAACCATGTCTGAACATGTGCGCCACTGTCTTATCTCTCGGGTTCCTGCGAGCCGCGGAAGGGTTGCACCGCAATAAAATTAGAAATTGGTTCAGGTATAGGCAAGGAGCTGAAACAGCTCATTTGTGAGTTGTTTGGCCACAAGGCAAGTAGTGGAAGTATTTTAAAAGAAATTGAGATTAAGTGAAAGAAAAGGATTTGTAGCGGAAAAACGTTTGATATAATCGGTGAGTAGGTTTTTAGTTAAATCATTAGAATTAGAAAATAGATTATTTAGATAATTGGATAGGTTAGATAAAGTGTGAGTGTTGAGTGAAAGATGTTCTGTGTGTGGTTCACCAGAAGGCATGTGTTGCCTGCCCGTAAGGACTGGTGAAGGGTGAAGGCCGGAGTGTGTCTCCAAGAGGCGGAACCCGTCATATATGGGATGTGTTCCCATGGTGTGAATGTGGGGCTTGTGTAGCCCACCGGACTGTACGCGGTCCGGGGATATGGAGGATGTATTGCTCCAGTGATTGAGAGGTGGACCGCCTCTGTGTGAAAAGCCTTAAGTAGGCCCACTCACTGAGTTTTGTACTCAAAAAGTGTTTTTGTTTCTTTTTAGGACGAGCGCCAGCCACAGCTACAGCTTCACCTCCTCCGTCGAGATACTAAAAAATGTTCTGTTCAGAAAATTAAAATAAATTTTATATTACAATTTTGAACGCCCGTGTTTTTTATTAAATTAAATAATAATTCAGAAGTGGGATCTGAACGAAGATCTGAATGATCTGAATGAAGATCTGAAAGAAAATAAAGGTCGGAGGAGAGGTTGAATTCTGTGGCTGGAACGGCTCTACTAGAGAAAAAAAAAAATATATATATATAAATCTTGGTAAAAAGTTAGTAATCCAATCAATGAAAATTTGAATGCAGCGATATTTGTTTTATATGGGCGTTTTATTTTTATTGAATAAAAGGAATTGAAGAAGATGGCAACAAGCGGTTGGGAAGTAGTAGTGGTCAAAAAACGACGTAAAGATAGGTGCAGTAATTGTAGTAGCAGTAATACTACTAGCGAGATTACATCTATCGAGTCGAGCGAGAAGGATACTACAGAACGATCAGGAGGCTCAGCTCATTTAGCTGCGTTAGCTCCAACCCCCATAATGCAGTTTCAACGAAACGCTGGTGCGGATATAGGTTTACGTTCGCTAGGTGAAAATATACCCGAGTTTAATCCGGAAGATAAAAACCAAGACATTTTTAAGTGGTTGGCAAAAATTGAAGAGTTTCGTGTGATTTACGGTTGGGACGAGAAAACTACCATGTTTTATGCCACATCAAAATTCAAGGGGCTAGCACTTAAATGGTACCAAAGTTTATCTTCGATTTCGTTTTCGTGGGAAGAGTGGAAGCGGAAATTAGCTGAGGCATTTCCGAAAAGACTTAACTACGCGAAGCAATTAGGCGAAATGATAAGACGTGTAAAGAAACGAGAAGAAAGTATGTTGCAATATTATTATGATAAACTGGCCTTGTTAAATAAGTGCGACATATATGGGGAAAAAGCGGTTTCCTGTATTATTGATGGAATTCTGGACGAGAATATCCAAAGTTCTGCTAAAGTTGCTGACTTCACACAACCGGATCAGTTACTGAGATACCTCTGCACCCTGAACGAAGACAATCGTCCAGCAAGGCAACTCAACAGGCAGCCTAGGCCTAATTATAATTATAAACCAACGAGGTCCACCGACGAACATCGAAAGAAACCCGAAGGAAGGAGGTGCTATGGTTGCGGAAGCAGGAACCATATAATATATGATTGTCCGACGAAAAAGAAATACGTCAACAAACCGGGAAATCAACAACAGACGGATAAACAGCCTAAACAAGTTTTGGTTGTTGAAAATAAGGAGAATAAAGGTAACAAATATTTCATGACTGCCTTTCTAAATGGAATATTAGTAGACGTATTTGTTGACTTCGGTGCGTGTTGCAATGTTTTAAGAATGCAAACATTACAAAAACTTAATATAAACCATAATAATCATAAGGAGATAATAAAAGGTTTTGGAGGGGGTGTAGTAGAATCGTTAGGAATAGTAAAGGATGTTAAAGTCGAGTTAGGTACAGCCACGGCGATAACTGATTTTATGGTGGTACCGAACTATTTATTGAAAGTCCCCGCGATTATTGGACAGCCTTTAACCGAACAAGACCATATAATAATATATAAAGATTCAGATCATCTGCATGTAACGGAAATAGGTTTAACCGAGTTACCATATGTTGAAGAATCATCGACAAGTAAGATAAAATTTTGGCCGTCAGTTATTCATGTAATTCCACCTAAACATTCAGCTAATATAAGTTGCAAGACTGGGAAATGTGGAGAATTTTATCTAGAATCAAGCATACGTATGAAGGAAAATGCAGAATACTGTTTGTTACGCTCAATAGTAAGAACCAACGATAAGGGAGAGTGTATAATACCAATAGTTAATTGCTCAAATAAAGAAATAATAATTAAACCTAAACAGGTAATAGCGAGAGGAGAAGAATGCGAAGAGGACATAACTGAAATAAGGACAATTAGAGAGGGCGGTAGTAAGATTAATCTTGAAGAATTAAATATAGGAAAATGTTTAACTGAAGAACAAAAATTGGATCTCCTGAATTTACTTCGACGGTATGAAGACCGTTTTACCTTCTCTCTAGGAGATTTAGGTTGTACTTCAGCAGCACAACTAGAAATTTACTTAGTTAGCGACAAAGTAATTTATTACAAGCCTTATAGAATGAATACGGCGACAAGAGAAAAGGTTAAAGAAATAGTAGATGACCTGCTAAAACATGACATAGTCAGAGAATCCAATTCACCCTTCTCTTCTCCGATCCTCTTGGTGAAAAAGAAGAACGGAGATAATCGGCTCTGTATAGATTACAGAATGTTAAACGGGATAATTAAACGGGACAGATTTCCACTTCCCCGTATCGACGACCAACTAGATCAGTTACGAGGATTCAGCTATTTCACAACTCTAGATATGGCGTCGGGTTATTATCAAATACCAGTTGCTGAAAATTCAAAATATAAAACAGCATTTGTCACCCCAGACGGACAATATGAATTTAATAGAATGCCGTTTGGTATCGCTACAGCTCCTAGTGTATTCCAACGAATGATCAACAAAGTGCTAGGAACTTTAAGGGGCACGATAGCAGTAGCTTACTTAGATGATATTTTAATCCCTTCAAAGGACGTTGACCAAGGCATGAATCGTTTAGCAGTTATATTACGAACATTGAGGGAACACGACTTGACGTTGAATCCGAAAAAATGTCACTTTTTCATGTCTTCTATTTTCTATTTTGGATTTGAAATAAATGAAAACGGAATGACACCAGGACTAGAAAAAACTAAAAGTATTAAAGAATTTCCTACACCAACAACGGTACATCAGGTGCGACAATTTTTAGGGCTGACCGGATTTTTCCGGCAATTTATAAGAGATTACTCATTAATTG
This sequence comes from Dysmachus trigonus, assembly GCA_949715965.1. Taxonomy (NCBI): domain Eukaryota; kingdom Metazoa; phylum Arthropoda; class Insecta; order Diptera; family Asilidae; genus Dysmachus; species Dysmachus trigonus. Next base: position 49,243,357 of record OX454321.1, read on the forward strand.
CCCAGCCTCTGACCAACTTAACGAGGAAAAATCAAAAATGGATATGGGAATCAAAAGAGCAGGAAACTTTCGATAACTTAAAAGCTAAGTTGATTAGGCGACCCGTCTTGGCAATATACAATCCAAATGTAGAAACGGAAGTCCACACCGATGCGAGTAAATTGGGAATTGGAGGAATATTAATGCAGAACTTTGAAGACAAATTACACCCAGTTGCATATTATAGCAGGAACACTACAAAGGCAGAACAGAATTATCATTCGTACGAACTTGAAACGCTGGCAGTAGTAGAAACATTAAAGAAGTTCCGAGTATATCTACTGGATATAGAATTCAAAGTAGTAACTGCAACGCTTTGAAAATGGCTTCAAAGAAAAGGGACCTGATACCAAGAATTGCTCGATGGTGGTTAATGCTACAGGAGTTCACCTTCACGGTGGAATACAGACCAGGAAATAAAATGGGACATGTTGATGCGCTGAGCAGAAACCCTATAGAGGGAGATACACAAGTTCTAAGGATAGAAATGGCTGATTGGGTCCTAGCTAGCCAACTAAATGACGAAAAAGTAATGCTCATACATGAAATTCTAAATAAGAAACCGGAAAGTGATTATGAAAAGAGAGTGCATAAGGAGTATAAATTAGAAGATGAGCGAATATACAAAATAACGGATAAAGGCTTGAGGTGGCTTGTGCCGAGGAATATGAGAGGAGAGATAATTCGCGCTTGTCATGATGAGTTCGGACACTTTGCTCTAGAAAAAACATTGAAGAAAATATCCGAAAATTATTGGTTTCCGGATATGCGGAAATATATTCAGCGGTACATAGATAACTGCATAGCCTGCCTGTACCACAAGCAGCCTAGAGGAAAGCAAGAGGGCTACCTCCATCCAATCGATGAGGGAACAAGACCATTCCACACCATACATATGGATCATTTGGGACCCTTTGTGAAAAGCTCATCTGGAAAGAAACACTTAATCGTAGCCGTAGAGTCATTCACAAAATACACCATGCTTTACCCAGTCAAAAGCACAAATACGCAGCCCGTCATTAAGTTTATAGATCAGATAATTAATCAATTTGGGGTACCACAGAGAATTATAACTGATCGAGGGACTTGCTATACATCTAAGATGTTTGAATCCTATTGTAAGAGGAGAGGAATAAAACACATATTAACAGCTGTCGCGACACCTAGAGCGAACGGACAAGTCGAAAGATTTAATTCAACTGTCTTGACAGCTCTGGCTACTACGGCCAGAGAAGATAACAAGTGGGACAGGGAACTTAATAAAGTTCAATTCGCAATAAATAACACTGAGCACAGTATTACAAAGAAGACACCGAGCGAATTACTGTTTGGTTTTAGACCAACAGCACCAGCAGATGCCCAACTTACTAATATTATAAATAAGGAACAGAACGTATCCGAGGATATCCAAGAAGAGCGAACAAAAGTTGCTATTAGAGTAGAAGAAAATCAGGAAAAGCAAAAGAAACGTTTTGATAAACGAAGAAAGAGTAAAAGAAATTTTAATGAGGGTGATTTAGTTTTAATTAAACGAGGCGCGACGTCAGAAGGTCAAAGTAGAAAGCTGCTACCTAAATACAAAGGACCATTTAGGGTGATAAAGACGTTGCCGAATGATCGTTATGTCATAGGGGAACTACTGGGATCAATACGATCTACTCGATCGAAATTCAAAAGTGTTGAAGCGGTAGATAATCTAAAGAGGTGGATGTCTACAAGAGGAAATTCGGACTCGGAGACTGGAGGAGACATAGCATGAACGAGGACGTTCATAAAGTCAGGATGGTCGAACTGTTACACTATTAGGTAAATAGAAGGAAATTAAATATTTTATGAAATATTTGAGTCCAAGTTTAGGGAAAAATAGTCTAATAAAAAGGCATATGTTTGTTTAGGATGTTGCGTTGCAGATCTTTTGGGCTCGTCGGGTTGGGCCTCTGGGATGAGACAAAGGGTAATAAACCATGTCTGAACATGTGCGCCACTGTCTTATCTCTCGGGTTCCTGCGAGCCGCGGAAGGGTTGCACCGCAATAAAATTAGAAATTGGTTCAGGTATAGGCAAGGAGCTGAAACAGCTCATTTGTGAGTTGTTTGGCCACAAGGCAAGTAGTGGAAGTATTTTAAAAGAAATTGAGATTAAGTGAAAGAAAAGGATTTGTAGCGGAAAAACGTTTGATATAATCGGTGAGTAGGTTTTTAGTTAAATCATTAGAATTAGAAAATAGATTATTTAGATAATTGGATAGTGTTTCGACGTACCTTAGTCGAACATTAAAATATTATTCCAAAAGGGCATCTGGATCTATTGCACAAAATATAGAAAATCTATAGCTTGACCTCTTATAGTCGAAGCAAAGGATTTGACAAAGGAATCTCAAATTAAAGACTAATTGTTATAGTTTAACGTAATTCTTTATTTTTCGGAAAGATTTTACTCTATAAATTCTACTACAAATTATACAATTACTTAGGATATATATATTGCAGCCAAATCCTTAGTTATAATTTGCTCTCTACGGTTCGACGTGTATATCGAGAACTTGGAGACAAATTTATTTGGTAATATCCCAAATAAATTGTTTCGTATATCAATGCGAGAAAATATTTTAGCTGGTGATTTTCCCAAGCCAAATATTTTTCCGTGCATTAAAATAGACAAGTAAAATTTTTATTATTCAAAACTTAGGAGTTAGACTTGGAAAAAAATTCAGTTGGTAATATCCCTAAACTGAAGTTTTTTCTAAGTTTTTAAAATACAAAATAGAAATTAGAATTCAACGATATTGCAATAATTGGAAAGATTTCAGTTGGTGATGTCCCAAACTGAAATCTTTCTAAATATAAAATTCAAATTAACTCAAAAAAAAAAGAAAATAAAGTTTTAGTCCCCAACGTGTTATATTAATTTAAAATGTATTAAGTCCATAAAAAAAAAACCGGACTTAGAATAATTTCAATTGGTGAACTCCCAAATTGAAATTCCTCTAAGTATAATGTTACGAAAGTTTGACTCTAATAAGTCCAAAAGAAAACGCAGACTTAGTATAATTTTAGCTGGTAAACTCCCAAACTAAAATTCTTCTAAGTATAATGTTAACGAAGGTTTGACTCTAATAAGTCCAAGGAAAAACGTGAACTTAGAATTATTTTAGCTGGTAAACTCCCAAACTAAAATTCTTCTAAGTGTAACGGAAGCGTGGTAAGTTCCCAACGCCTTTGGTACAAAATCCCTACGCGGACTTAGAATAATTTCAATTGGTAAACTCCCAAACTGAAATTATTCTAAGTATAGTGAAAGCGTGGTAAAATCCCAACGCCTTTGGTAAAAAAAATCCTTGGTGGTCGCCCTAAGGTGGAATAGCTCCGGTGATTACCCAAAAACTATTGACTGTCCGAAGCAAAATTCCGCCTTATATAGGCACCAGTGACCGTTAGGTCAGTTTAAATGCTATAAGCTACTCCCTGCGTTACATTCGGCAAGTGTACGCACGTACAAAGTTATCACTTCGACTTAAGTAATCTACTCCTTGCGTTTTACGTAGATGTACGCATGTACAAGGTTGCCGTGATCTGCTCCTTACGATACGTTTGTCAACGAACGCACGTGCAAAGTTGTTGCGAAGCAGATCGTATGGGAGAAATGCAAATTGAACGCAACCTTCTCCGTACGTTCTCTGCATTTATAAACAAATGCATGTCAATATGACAAATGTCATTTATATTTCTTAGTGCGCGACAATTTTGTTTAATGTTTAGAGGAATTAAACATCCTCCGCCCCCATTGGTGCACAATCAAGATAATACTATTATGCTTGATATTTTACAATATGAAATAAGCTATATTTTAATACGAGCAAATAAAATTCCCTTTCTTTTTTTTATATTTAACTTATATTCTATATATGTATAATAACTATGCTGCCTCCCTGTAGCCTTGCCACACCAACTTATTGCGGCGCAGCATTAACCGCACCCTGCGTCCTTGTCCTAGGAAGACCGTATACCGTTTCCGCTTCCCTGCCCGGACTTGCTGAAAGGGGATGCCTTGCATTTGGGCGAAGGTGATTTTGAATGGTTGGCCTTCCACTGTCCTCAGCTCATAGGTCCTTTCCGCCAGACCGCTGGGACCATCGAGTACCGCTTCAGGAGCCTGTGACCGTTTTGGGGGAGTGTTTAAGGCTGGCATGTCTGGCAGTTTTGAAGACTTCGGTGGGGTTTCTGGTATTCTCCTTGGGGGTTCCGGAAAAAGCGCCGCCCTTTCCGGAGTTATCAGCACCTCCTCGTAGACGAACTCTTCATATGGCGGTGTTCGTGGTGGAGACCGCATGTTCCATCCCTGAACGTCGTCTTCGGATAAATTCAATTGCAGAATATCTTCCATTTTATTAAATCTATTTAATGAAAACATTGTTTTATTGTCTTTCTCTGGTTTGACAAAGAACGATCACATAGACAGCACGAACATTTATGTTATTGATGTTAAGGTTAAATAGGTAGTGGACAAATTTTACGTATTGGTCTTTTATAGGTGCCTGAGTTAGTTCGTACTGTAACAACTCTGACTATCTCATCGTTGCCGGGATGTAATTCATCTACAATTCCCAACGGCCATTTAGAAGGAGGTGTTGTCTCGTCTTTAATTAACCCATTAATGCCTGAATAACAAAAAATTGTACGGCAACTTCGAGGCGCTAACTTTTATCGAAGGGGTGGTCAATTCTCATCGAGACCAACTTTTTTAGACGTATTTTGAGTCGCCCGACACGATCCAACCAAAAAAAAAAGTGAAAAAAAATTATTATTATTATTTTTTTGCAATATTACGTAAATAAATACCTTTTTCACGTCATTTTTTTCGAAAAAACGACAGATTTAGTGGGGAAAAAGCAACTTTTTACTGCAATAAAATGCATAAAACGTGTTATTAGTACTTAAACTTCAAAAATATGCAGGCATTTTTTTCGTTAAAAATATTAGGCTGCATAAAAATTGCAACAATGTAACGCATATTTGCATTACTTTCGATTACTTTTTTTATCTCACTATGTTCGACTATTCCCAAAAATGTATATACACTAATTTTAAGGGTCACTGATTACGAATTTACTATCAGATTTTCGTAATTCAATATTTTTTGCCAAAATTTTCAATTTTTTCGAAAAAAAATTGGGTATTCGGAGTTTTTGGGGTCACTGATTACTGATTAAATAACTGCATATTTTTGAAGTTTAAGTACTAATAACACGTTTTATGCATTTTATTGCAGTAAAAAGTTGCTTTTTCCCCACTAAATCTGTCGTTTTTTCGAAAAAAGTTACGTGAAAAAGGTATTTATTTACGTAATATTGCAAAAAAACAATAATAATAATTTGTTTTCACTTTTTTTTTGGTTGGATCGTGTCGGGCGACTTAAAATACGTCTAGAAAAGTTGGTCTCGATGAGAATTGACCACCCCTTCGATAAAAGTTAGCGCCTCGAAGTTGCCGTACAATTTGTTGTTATTCAGGCATTAATGGGTTAAGACAACTTGACCAATCCTTAAGTTCGGGGTCTGAATCAACCACTTCTGTCGGCTTTGTAGTTGAGATATATATTCTGTTGACCATTTCTTCCAAAATTGTTGCCTTAAACGTTGTATATATCGCCAGTTATTGGTGTACGATATGTTGTTTAATGTTGTGTTTGATTCCGGTGGAGCAAGTAATGATGTGCCAGTTAGAAAGTGAGCCGGTGTAAGTACATCTAAGTTCGATGCGTCGGCAGATATAGCACATAATGGTCGAGAGTTGAGACAAGCCTCTATCTGAATTAACAGCGTATTAAGTTCCTCGAAGGTAAGATTGTTGCCGGATACTGTTCTCTTCAGGTGATACTTTACACTTTTAACACCTGCTTCCCAAAGACCGCCAAAGTGTGGTGCGGAAGGAGGTATAAAGTGCCATCTAGTGTGCTCCATTTGCATGTTGATTTGTGTTACACCATTTTCTATTGCTTTAGCCACTTCCTGCTGTAGTATTTTGTCTGCTTTTACAAAATTTGTTCCATTATCGGAATAAATATTTGCACATAAACCTCTTCTACCAGTAAACCGTCTATATGCTGCTATGAACGCTTCGGCAGTAAGATCTGAAACAACTTCTAAATGCACAGCCTTAACTGCCATGCAAATAAATATGCAGAAGTAGCCCTTGTAGGTTTTTGAACCTCTGTGTTTAGACATCCTCAACTCTATAGGCCCAGCAAAATCAACCCCTGTATTTTCAAATGGGCGTGTTTGATTTACCCTTGCTGGAGGTAATTCTCCCATTATTTGAGACAATTGTTGATTTCTCAACTTCACGCATTTGATACATTTTAGTATCCTTGACTTGACCGCTGTTAAGCCGTTTATAACCCAGAAGTAATTACGTATAGTGCTTAGTGTAAGCTGTGCTCCTCCGTGTAGGGTTTCTAAGTGATACTTATCAATGATCAAGTCAGTTATATGGTGTTTCCTCGGAAGAATCATGGGATGTTTCGCATCATGATTTAGTTGCGAATGTTGTAACCTTCCTCCTACTCTGATAGTGCCGTCTTCAGCAATAAATGGATTGAGTTTAAGTAGGTTACTGTTTTTATTCAGTTTTCCTGTCTTTAATTGTCTATATTCCTCAGGAAATACTTCTTGTTGTATTGATCGTATTATGGCTGATTTAGCCTGTTTGATCTCTTGGATGGTAAGGAATCCAACCCGTTGGTTTCGTCTATTTTTGGCATTATGCACAAATCGCATACAATAAGCTACAATACGTATTAGTTTAGAAAAAGATGAATACCTTTCAAAGAGCGTGAAGCTTTCACTTATTTGTGTATTCAGTGTAAGATCACTGTTTGGCTTTAGCTCTAAATTAGTTTGTAGCTCTATCTTATTGTTGTTTGGCCATTTTTCTGAGTCGTAATGAAGCCATGTAGGACCATTCCACCAAACTGAATTTTTTAATAATTGTGAAGGCATGATACCTCTGGATGCCAGGTCTGCAGGATTTTCCTTAGTTGATGTGTAGTTCCAAGAGTTATTTTCCGAATTTTCATGAATTTCTACGACTCTGTTGGCTACAAATGTGCGCCATTTATTCGGATGACCCTTCAACCAAGCAAGAACTATTTTTGAGTCTGTCCACGAGAAACTTGGAACATGGTCAAGTTGCATGTTTTTTCTGATTTGTTTCATGAATTTACTCAATAAAACTGCACCACATAGTTCCAAGCGAGGCATAGACATTGGTTTAATAGGAGCCACCTTCGTTTTGGCAGATAATAGACTTACGGAAATCCTTCCGCTGCTATCTATTACTCGAATGTAGATGGCTGCGGCATATGCTTGTTGAGATGCGTCGCAAAATCCATGTAGTTGGCATTCCCGTTGTGTTTTGTCTGTTTGGATCCAACGTGGAATTTTTAAGCTTATCAAGCTGTGAAGTTCTTGTTTAAAATTTTCCCATTGATTATATATTTCGCTAGGTGCTACTTCATCCCAGCCACATCCAGAAATCCACAGTTTTTGTATTTGAATTTTTGCTAGAATGACACTTGGTGAAATCCACCCTAATGGATCATATAGCTTTGAGACTTCTGATAGAATTTTCCTTTTTGTAGTTGCAACCTTGTTGAATTCTTCTACCTTGATTGCGTATGTAAAATGATCACTAACTGGGTGCCAGTAAATTCCTAATGCCTTAATTTGATTTTCTTCTTCAAATGTTAAAGGTAATTGCATTTCACGGTGTTCTGGTGGGATTGTATCTAACAATTCTGAGTGGTTAGCTGCCCACTTTCTCAAATTAAATCCACCTCGACTGAGTAAAGTTATTAACTCCCCTTGCAATGATTTAGCTTCAGTTAGTGTATCAGCACCTGTAAGTAAGTCATCTACGTAGAAGTCATGTATAATTGCTTGGGCTCCATTAGGATATACATCGATTTCATCTCGCGCAAGTTGTTGCAATGTCTTAATTGCCAAATATGGAGCTGATGTTGTGCCGAATGTCACCGTATTCATGGATAGGCTCTTGTTTATTGCTTCTCCAAAAAATTGTTTGGTATTTCCTATCCACTGGGTCAATTTGTATCATCCGATACATTTTTTCTATATCGGCTGTCATGGCAAACTTGTATTTTCGCCATTTTAATAATGTTGCGCATAATTTTGGTTGAAGCGTAGGCCCAGTCATCATTTGTTCATTTAAACTCATACCGTTTGACGTTTTCATCGATGCGTCAAAGACAACTCTTAATTTGGTTGTCGTGCTTTCCTTGAAGACGGCATGATGAGGCATATAGTAACGTTTAGTATGGTTTGATTTGTCAGCTATGGTCATGTGCTTCAATTCAATATATTCGTTGATGCACTTTGTGTATTCCTTTTGAAGATCCGGCTGTTTTGAAAATTTCTTTTCCAGTTGGAAAAATCGCATCAGAGCTTGTTGCTTAGATTCTGCTAGGCATGGAGGATCCTTGTTAAAGGGTAACCTCACCTGATATTTGCCATCAGGTAGACGAGTGTGTGTCATCTTATAATGCCTTTCACAGCTTTCTTCCTCGTTAGTGAGTTTCCGTTCTTCTGTGATCTCTTCGCATTCCCATTTACGAATTTGTTCGTTTAGTACTTGAATGCTAGGCTGGTCATCCAATGATAATGCTGAAAATGTATTTTCTGGTTTTCCAGGATTATTTGATATTTCGCCAAATATAATCCATCCTAGTTGGGTGTTTTGAGCAACTGGGCCCTCCTTCCTTCCTTTCCGGAGACCATCCAGCAATATTTTTGAAAAAACATTTGCTCCTAAAAGCAAGTCTATTTTTCCAGCTTGCATGAAATTAGGGTCAGCCAATTGAAGACCTTGGATATGTGACCAATCTATTTGGTTTGTATGTTTGGGAGGAAACACGTTTGTGATTTTCCTAAGAACGTATGCGTTTATAGGAATCGTGGTAGTTTGATCGATATGAGATCTTAAATGTAATGAAACTTCCTTAGTGGCGGAAGCTACTTTCGTGGAGCTCAAACCAGTTATTTGTAATGATGTGGGCTTCCCTTTTAGTTGTAAAATCTGACAGATTTCCTCAGAAATAAAGGAGCTTTGTGATCCCAAGTCGATGAGAGCACGAAGAGGAGTTGAAATTCCGTAGTTGTTTTCTACGCTTACGATGGCAGTTGCCAATAAAGACTGTGTTGTATTTTTGTTATAATGACAGTTTGTTCTCTCTGTCTGGTTCTGTAAATGTTTTTCAGATCCCGTATTAGAACTAGGCTCATTTGTATTTTTGAATTTAATTTTTTCATCATGTAGTAAAGTATGATGGCGTTGATTGCATTTGTAGCAATTGTTTTTACTAACGCATGCTTGCTTGCTATGCGGACTTAAACAGTTAAAGCAGAGGTTCTTTTTCTGAACATAACTTTGTTTTTCACCGAAAGTCTTTTGTTTAAACTCATCACATTTGTATAGCGGGTGTGCTCCGTTGCACATGTAGCATGTCCGTAGTGTTTTGCATGTTTTCTTCCCATGACGTTGAAAGCAATGAAAACAGATACTGTATTTTGATAGTAAATTTCGCCTATCGTTTATCCTTTTCTGCAAAAACTTGCTACATTGCTGTATTGAATGATTTCCCTTACAAAGAGGACATTCATTTGTGTTGTTAATGTGATAATTCGTTGTGTTTTTCTGGAGTGTTTGAACCGTTTTTGTTGTTTTTGCTTCAGACATGGCTTCTAATGTCCGATATCTGGCTTCCAGAAAAGTATAGAAATCATCTAGAGCTGGTATATCAGTAGTTTCTGATATCCTTTGTTCCCAAAGTTTTCGTGTTTCTTCGGGCAGTTTTTGTATAGTTATAAAAATGATGATTGCATTCCAATGCGTAACATCGATTTTAAGGGCCTCCAGTTCATGGAGTTGTTCCTTTGTGGTGTCTAAAATACCTTTGATTGCTTTTTCGGTTTCATGCTTTATGACTGGTTGGTTAACCAGTTGTTTTAAATGTGAAAAGACTTGCACCCTTTGATTGCTGTATCTTTTCACTAATGTTTCCCGAGCTGACTGGTAGTTCGTTCCTACCATATCGAACTGTTTCAGGAATCTCTCTGCCTCCCCAGTGAGACAGGACTTTAAATAGTGCAATTTTTGTATTTGGCTAATACGCTGATCTGAATGTATGAGCGATACGAAAATATCGTGAAATGCTCTCCAGTTAGCGTATTCACCATTGAACTTTGGAAGATCTATTCGGGGAAGTTTCACCTCAGCCCGTTGTGTAGATTGTGTATTTTGAACAATCGAATTTGATTTCTCCATGTCGTTCAATTTGTCTTGTAATTCGCCAAGAAATTCGAAGTATGTGCCTTCGAATGTTTCATAAATAGCACTGCTTAAGTATTTAGACACCAATTTCTCGTTTTTATCTTCGCCTGCGCATATCTCTAGATGATTTTCTTCAAATTGCGACTACCATTTTTCAATTTGGTTAATTCTACCATCCACATAGCCTTTCGTTATTTTTACACTATCCGTTTTTCCATAATTTTTCCGCGCTTGTTCAAGTAAACCCTTTAAGGTTGATTGACTCCGAATCGTTGATTTCATTTTGAATTATTCGGAATATACAGAAATGAACAATAATTGTTAGTTGGACTTGTTAATTTTGAACCGTATCGAACGTTACTATAACTAAATTTGATAGTTTGGCTGCAATTCTATCCGGCTCGAAGGACCAAATGTTTCGACGTACCTTAGTCGAACATTAAAATATTATTCCAAAAGGGCATCTGGATCTATTGCACAAAATATAGAAAATCTATAGCTTGACCTCTTATAGTCGAAGCAAAGGATTTGACAAAGGAATCTCAAATTAAAGACTAATTGTTATAGTTTAACGTAATTCTTTATTTTTCGGAAAGATTTTACCCTATAAATTCTACTACAAATTATACAATTACTTAGGATATATATATTGCAGCCAAATCCTTAGTTATAATTTGCTCTCTACGGTTCGACGTGTATATCGAGAACTTGGAGACAAATTTATTTGGTAATATCCCAAATAAATTGTTTCGTATATCAATGCGAGAAAATATTTTAGCTGGTGATTTTCCCAAGCCAAATATTTTTCCGTGCATTAAAATAGACAAGTAAAATTTTTATTATTCAAAACTTAGGAGTTAGACTTGGAAAAAAATTCAGTTGGTAATATCCCTAAACTGAAGTTTTTTCTAAGTTTTTAAAATACAAAATAGAAATTAGAATTCAACGATATTGCAATAATTGGAAAGATTTCAGTTGGTGATGTCCCAAACTGAAATCTTTCTAAATATAAAATTCAAATTAACTCCAAAAAAAAAGAAAATAAAGTTTTAGTCCCCAACGTGTTATATTAATTTAAAATGTATTAAGTCCATAAAAAAAAAAACCGGACTTAGAATAATTTCAATTGGTGAACTCCCAAATTGAAATTCCTCTAAGTATAATGTTACGAAAGTTTGACTCTAATAAGTCCAAAAGAAAACGCAGACTTAGTATAATTTTAGCTGGTAAACTCCCAAACTAAAATTCTTCTAAGTATAATGTTAACGAAGGTTTGACTCTAATAAGTCCAAGGAAAAACGTGAACTTAGAATTATTTTAGCTGGTAAACTCCCAAACTAAAATTCTTCTAAGTGTAACGGAAGCGTGGTAAGTTCCCAACGCCTTTGGTACAAAATCCCTACGCGGACTTAGAATAATTTCAATTGGTAAACTCCCAAACTGAAATTATTCTAAGTATAGTGAAAGCGTGGTAAAATCCCAACGCCTTTGGTAAAAAAAATCCTTGGTGGTCGCCCTAAGGTGGAATAGCTCCGGTGATTACCCAAAAACTATTGACTGTCCGAAGCAAAATTCCGCCTTATATAGGCACCAGTGACCGTTAGGTCAGTTTAACTGCTATAAGCTACTCCCTGCGTTACATTCGGCAAGTGTACGCACGTACAAAGTTATCACTTCGACTTAAGTAATCTACTCCTTGCGTTTTACGTAGATGTACGCATGTACAAGGTTGCCGTGATCTGCTCCTTACGATACGTTTGTCAACGAACGCATGTGCAAAGTTGTTGCGAAGCAGATCGTATGGGAGAAATGCAAATTGAACGCAACCTTCTCCGTACGTTCTCTGCATTTATAAACAAATGCATGTCAATATGACAAATGTCATTTATATTTCTTAGTGCGCGGTGCGGACAATTTTGTTTAATGTTTAGAGGAATTAAACAGATAGGTTAGATAAAGTGTGAGTGTTGAGTGAAAGATGTTCTGTGTGTGGTTCACCAGAAGGCATGTGTTGCCTGCCCGTAAGGACTGGTGAAGGGTGAAGGCCGGAGTGTGTCTCCAAGAGGCGGAACCCGTCATATATGGGATGTGTTCCCATGGTGTGAATGTGGGGCTTGTGTAGCCCACCGGACTGTACGCGGTCCGGGGATATGGAGGATGTGTTGCTCCAGTGATTGAGAGGTGGACCGCCTCTGTGTGAAAAGCCTTAAGTAGGCCCACTCACTGAGTTTTGTACTCAAAAAGTGTTTTTGTTTCTTTTTAGGACGAGCGCCAGCCACAGCTACAGCTTCACCTCCTCCGTCGAGATACTAAAAAATGTTCTGTTCAGAAAATTAAAATAAATTTTATATTACAATTTTGAACGCCCGTGTTTTTTATTAAATTAAATAATATAAGCAATAATTTCCTACATTTTGTAATATGAACTATTTAAGCTGTATATGACTGATTATATTTAATAACGTTAATTTAACTACAACTTATATGCCTTTGGTACATAACCATATATGTAACCCAAAGGCTGTTAAATCACAATTTGTTCACTAGTCGTTAGTCATGTAAATTTCATGAAAATTTTATTTTTTGCTAGCTAACTCGATGTCAAAAAGGTCACGAACAGATTTATGATTTTTATTATTTGTTTGTTATTTAAAAGAATTATTTTGGTTTTTTACTGGACAAGTATGTTAAGAAACAATATTTATGACGAATAAATAGTGATTTTTCATCCTTCTTTTATTTTTTTTTACCTCTTCATGTATGAATGTGCCCCACTAATGGGGTACATTCATACATTTTCCTTTTTTTTTCAAAGCATTATGGAAATTCGCGCGCGTGATTTTTCAGTAATATTATGCTTCTACTACAGTATAAAATAGTTAAACTATGAATTTGTCATAAATTGAAAGACCTATATGTAATACAGAGCATTCTACAAAGCGAAATATAAAAACTGTATGAAGCTGTGTTACTCTCCCATAGTAATTTTCATTAAAATCCATTGAAATCTAGACATTTTAGTTGCCACATTGGATCCGCTATCTTGTATATTTCTAAATCCCCCAAAATCCCTAAGTACCGATGGTCATGAAAATCGCTTCAAATTTAATAATTTCGCCGCCATAATGGATCCGCCTATATGTTAAATTGCAATATGTACTACCTTCGGAGAAAAATGAAGAATATCGATGCAAGCGTCGATTTTCGATTTGTACAGAGATTCGGAAAAAAAAATTGGTCTGGGAACCCCTTTATATTCATTATTTATTGGGTTGGTAAGAAAATAATGAAACACCTTGAGATGCTATTGAATTTCTCAATTATTTATTAAACTTTAAATGTTTATTCAACAATATAGTCACCATTAGTATCTACTAATTGCACCCATTTCTGTGGCAGTGATTTAATGCCATCCGCCCCGAACTGTGGAGGCTGAGACTGAAAGAATTTGTTCCTCTAACTGACAATGAGTAACGGAAGCGATATTGAACTCGTAGAAGTATAATGCACATGTCATCCATCATCAATGATAAAGTACTGCAATGCGCTTATACACCCTTCTTCTTATTCCTTCGAGAATGTTCTTCAACATGCTGGAGTAATTACTCTTGAACAAATTATTTTGGAAGGAATAGATAAGTTTAGTAGTGTTTCAATATTTTCTTACCAACCTAATATTATTGATTTTCAAAATTTTGATGCAAACATAGCAGATTCGAAATCAGAGATCAAAGCAAAGCAAAGTATCTTTTGTACTAATTTTGTTTAAAATCTCTTAAGCTTTAGGAATTTTGCCTGTCGAATTTCCAAGTTTTGACAGCAGATTCGAAATAAGTTCCCCCGGAATCCCGTTTTTGCAAATTGGTCTCCATATTGGATGTGAATTGAATTTTCAAATTTGAATATTTGATTTGAAAACAGTGGCCTCAATATACCCACTGAACTTATTTTAATTAAAATACCTTTGTGAGTAACTTTGGTCCCTACATTGGATCCGCCATCCTAAATTTCCAAATTTTGATAGTGTATTCGAATCCAGTTACACCCAGCGACAATGAAATGTTCGAGTCATCGAAAAATCCAAATATGTGGGAAAACCCGTCATTTATGGCTCTCCCTAAGTAGAAAAAGGTCATTAATTGCTACCTGGGTGTAGTACAAATACTTTAATTACAGTTAGCGTTGTCCTCACTAGTCTTCATTGTCTCAAGGTGTAAAGACATACATTAATCTTGTAAAAGTTGTTTCAAAATGCCTCGTACGAAGAAATTGTCGGTTCAAGAAAAAGCGAAAATACTTACTCTAAAGGAACAAAAACTTAATAATTGTGATATAGCCAGACGGGTAGGATGTTCTGAGACTACAGTGCGAAACGTTATAAAAAAATTTAGTGGAAGTGAGAATTTAGAGAGGAAAAAAGGGAGCGGAGCGGTTAAAAAAACGAAACCAGCAGATGAACGGGTTTTAAAGTTCCTAAGTTTGCAAAACCGATTCGCATCAGCATCACAGCTTAGAGAGCAACTTCAGCAATCAACAGGAGTACAAATTTCGACCAGGACAACACAGAGAAGGCTAAACGACTTGGGACTTCAAGCTCGGAAACCAGCCAAAAAACCACTTTTGACGAAACGCATGAGGGAAAAAAGACTACAGTGGGCCAAAGAACATCGAAATTGGACTTCAAATGACTGGGAGAGGGTCATATTATCTGACGAATCGAAGTTCAACCTTATTGGACCTAATGGACGGCAGACAATAAGGCGAAGAAAAGGAGAACGATATAGCGACGCATGCATTGCATCAACAGTGAAACATTCTCCTTATGTGATGATATGGGGGGCTATTACGTCGAGGGGTGTTGGACGACTACTTATTGTCGAAGGGATGGTTAATGCTGTGGCATACAAAAAAATACTTGATAACGGCGTAATACCCACATTTGAAGAATTGTCTGCAGAAATCCCAAATCCTGCGTTTCAAGACGATTCCGCCCCATGTCACAGAGCCCATTCTGTAAGTACTGGAGCTTTCAATAGCCGTATGAGTCATATTTCTAGTTAATACAATTATTCTTTTATTTTAGATCACAGCTTACAAGGAACAACTTGGACTAGTTTCACTGGAATGGCCTGGAAACAGTCCAGACCTGAACCCCATAGAAAATCTATGGTCGTTTATGGGGAAGAAAATACAAGAGTCCAGGCCTTCTACACTACAGCAGCTAAAGGCAGCAGTAGAGGACATCTGGTATAACAATATTGACGCTGACTACATTAAAAAATTGTACGAGTCCATGCCTCGGCGAGTTCAAAACGTCATTAAGGCCAAAGGAGGCAGCACTAGTTATTAAGTTAATATTTTTAAGTAACGTTATATCAAATGACAATAAAAACTATATGATAAATAAGAAAACATGTCCTCTTACTTAAATTAACAAGAATTTTTTTCAAAAGATTCATAAAAAATAAAAAATAAATAAATAAGATTGATGACACTTTATAAGTGAACATTACGTTTTTTGTACTTTTCCTTTAGGTCGAATTACAACACTTATTTCGGAATGGAGAAAGTTCAAATGTACAAATAATTAACAATAAACCTTTAGAGAACAGATACTTTCAACTTCCAAAAAATTCAGTTCGAATTTGAGGAAGAAAAACTCATCAAACTTAAAAAAATAATTTTTTTCGCAACTCGAACATTTCATTGTCGCTGGGTGTACCTCAATACTTAATTAAAATCCATTGAATTCGAAAATTCGTTATTGCCATACCGAATCGGCCATTTTGAATTTCGAAATCAGCATCCCCAAAAACTTCTTGATACCAGTATTCATTCCTTTAAAGCTTAAGGTTTTCATCTTGGGTCCGCCATTTTTAAATATACAAAAAAAAACCTTCGAGGTCGTGTTTGTAGCAAATTATCTCAGCTAAAAATAAGTATAATATGTTTTTTTTTTCGAGAAGTTCACCGTATTAAAATACTATTTTCGCGACCTTTGACCTCGTGGGTGTGCAAATTGATGAAGAATTCTCACACATTATTAAAAACTCCAATAGTAAGATGTACGCAAAAATTTAACCTGTTACAAATTTTGAACTTCCAATATTTTTATGACTATTTTTTCCCGGACTATACTAGACTAGTGTTATTTCTACTTTCAAAAAGTAATTGAATTTTTAAGATAAAAGATGCTTTTACGTAATTTCTGATCAATTTTTACATTAATTTATTTTAATCTCATAATTTATTATCATCCCTGTGTAGTCTGACCTCCTCAAACAGAATCTCTTTTTACTTATTTTAGAAACACACAACTGTAGTATGTCAATTCTCCGAAGATTTATATTGACTGCCCAAACAGCGAGTAGGATCCGCATAAATCTTTGCCAGAAGTTAGTTGTTCACATTTCTGAGTAAATCTCTTTCTCATGCGAAGATTCAGTAAGGCACAACCATCTTGGCTTATATAGAAAGTGTATTGAAAGTGGGACAGAAAATATTCGCCTCAAAGTTGCCCGGCCCGGATGCAGCTTTTTTTTCCAACGCGAGCTCGTACATTTTCAGCAGTGTGAATTATCTGGACAGCTCCGTAATTAATTACGTTGTACATGTCAGTGTTAGAGGTGGTGTATTCGGACATGTACCAATGTTGCCCGTGTTCAAGAATTTCTCCCGGTAAGTACTCTACGACAGCGCGTCCGTTATGCTTCTGTATACATTGATAAAATGCATTCGTCCCAAGACTAAAGCGGGATAACATGGTGAAATTTGCCCCAGCGGAATCGCTACGGCTATATCCTATCCCAAATGTGGCATAAGACATAGGGGACGGTGCATTATGCTTGGTCTGGTAGGGTTTTGGTATGGTTCAAGTTCACCCCGGTCATTTCTTCTGTTCAAATTGAAACGTATCGGGTTGGCACGAAAGAAATGAGACAGTTTGTTTTTACATTTTGAATTCTAAATTTTTATTTTACTATACATTTAGTCAATCAAATACTCGCCGTGAGCATCTATGACTTCTTGCCAACGTATGGGCCATTCCACACGTGTATTCTCGCAGCGTATTCAAACCGATTTTATAGGGGAGAAGTAAGCGACGCGAGGAGAAATCTCTACAAAAGCGCTGAACTTTGGAGAGTAAATGTGCATCACAAATCGAATCTATTTATCGTGTTATCACGAACTAACACAACGAGACGAGCAGGCGGGTTGTTTTGATTGATTGATTTGATGGATTTTTAAATAATACGGCACACACACATTGTTAATTCTTATTCGTACAGCAATGTGCATCAGCAGCAGGAATACCCGTGTGGAAACACTGACTCTCCAGTGTGTGTTGTCAAAACGGTTTGAATACTGCTGCGAGAATACACGTGTGGAATGGCCCTATAAGCAAGGACTGTATGCCTGTTGCCCAGAACTCAGCGGGCCGTGAGTTGAAGAATGTGGCTACGTAGGTTTCAACTTAATTAAAAGTGTTAAAGCGTTTATCACGCAAATCATTTTTCATGGCTCTGAATAAATAATAGTCTGAAGAGGCAATGTCTGGGGAATATGGTGGATGAGGTACCGTCTCCCAGCCTAAGCCCTGCAGTTGTTGGCGGGTGGTGGATGCAGTGTGCGGGCGAGCGTTGTCATGAATTAAAATGACATTGGCTCTTCTTCGTCTTTTTTTCTTTGATAGCTGTGGCTAGTTTATCGAGCTGCGCCGCATATGTGTTAGCATTAACTGTTTCATTATGTAATAATTCATAAAACAGCATGCCCTGAGAATCCCAAAAGCAGCACAATAGAACTTTTTCGCCGCGGTTTTGATATTGCTTTGGTTGAGTTGGTGGGTCTTCCTTTCGTGGCAGCCAGAAGGCACGCGCGTGTTGTTTTCGTAGAGAACCCACGACTCGTCCGCTGTGACCAAATCCTCCAAAAACTCCTTCCGGCGCGGTCGAAGTAGTAGCGATTGGCAGACGACGACCCGAGCAGAACGAATGGCGTCCATCGGGATAAAACTCTCCTATATCCGAGCTCGTGTGTTCAGATGTTCTATACCGTGATGGCTGCAGTGGAGTTTTGTCGCTAATTCACGAGTGCTTGCATCCGGCTTCTGTTGCAGTTCACGGCGCAAATGATCATTGTCGAAAGCTGGTGGTCGTCCCGAGCGAGGCTGACTTTCGAGGCTTCGGTCTCCTGTACTGAAGCGTTTGAACCAACGAGACTTGTAGTATCTGAGCCAAATGCAGTGTTGATGTTGTCTGCCGCAGCTCGCGCACTATGGCCTAACAAATACTCGTAAAGGTATAGAGCTCGAACTTGTCGCTCATCCATTTTTCTTCAAACTGACTGAATTAATCGTGCGTGCGCTTTTATATACCCCTAGGACTGAAGCACCTAGAATGTTCTATAACATACTAGAATATGGTCGAAAACAATTCATTAGAAAAACAACATGAGTAGAGTTTTCTAGAGTGTCTCATTACTTTCGTGCCAACCCAATATATATCCGGATATAGACTATAATTCCTACGAGATGGCGCACTGAATTAATGAAGATGCACCTCACTTTTATCTTTGTTTAATTTTCAAGTTCGAAGTACTTCTGTGAAAGTCCCTGCTTCTTTTCAAATGCTTAAAAGTTTTTCTCTCATTTAGTTTGATATACCACTGTAAAATATTTGATTAAAAATAGTTCTTTCATTGTGATTAGTATTTTCGTTATTCATATACAGATTTTTTTTAGACAGTTTTTTAAGTTTTTGGACGTAATAATCGATACTAAAAAAATGTTTTCACTTAAAAATAAGTCCTAGAGTGCTTGTGGTCATATGGGTGAGCATTGCGCGTTTTAATTTTGAGGTTATATATCAAGTAAATGGTTAAAATACCGACAAAATTAGTTCTTTTTAGATTTTTAAGATATAAAAATCGATCCCACAATCATGTTTTCAACTTAAAATGAGTCCTGGAATATTTTTGGTTTTATGGGTAAGTCTTGCGCCCTTGATTTTTGAGGTTATACCTTAGATAAATGGCAAAAATTAAAAAAAAAAAAAACGTTTTTTTTCGATTTTACGGAATGACACACCTTGATATGCGATATTCTGATTGCGTCATTCGAAAGAACGGACAAATATTTAAGAAAACAATGGTTTTAAACTTGGCCAAAAATAGGGTTCAAACCTAAAAGTAATTTGAAAAATTAAAATGGCTCTCTTGGCCCGCAATTTTAAAGGTAAAAATCTGCAAAAATGTGTGTGTTTTTTAACATAAAAGTAAAGCTCTGTGAAATTCTTCAGAATTTTGGATTAAAAATTGCGGCCGTACGAATGTTTTTTTTTGAAAAAATGGGACTTAACCGATTTTACCGGAAATTGTAGAATTAGAGGGCTAAAAATTGGCATGGAGGCAACTTTTGACACAACCTATCGAAAGCGCCACCCGCCGTAGCAGTTCCTCTGGGGGCAGATTACACCATCTTATCCCGTTATAGCCTTTATAAAATGATTTTGTTGTTTTGGCTGAGCAGCAACTTGACGCCATTGTCAAGGTAGCATCGGCATCTAATCTTGGATTATAAGCTGTAGGAGCGCATTCACTCTTTAATTGTCCTTACAGCGCAAATCTTGAAACACTTCTCAAAGAACACTCAGCTCAGCTCTCAGATTGAAGACACTAGAAAGACAGTTGTAATTAATTCTTTCACTTCGCCCTTTTCCTGCTGCTGAAGTAAAATGAGGAGAAAACGAATTTGTTTTCAATTCTAGTGAGTTTTCGTAGCTCGAATTATGGGGAAAGTATTCCCGAACGCACAGGTTCATATCCCTCTAATAGGTAGCCCAAGAGTCCAATCGAAACTCTATAAAGAGGAAATTTACTGCTCTGTAATAAAATCCCGGTCCCTCGGGCAACTTTTGCAGACAAACGCCGCACTTAACTAAATGTCGCATTAACTTGAACGAGAAAAAAGGGTGCTTTCTTTTCCCATTTTCTGACGTGAGAGGCTACTGATGAATATTTTGATTTTTCCTAATTGAAAAACTTGGAAACGAACGGATATCTTTCTGCGTAATTATGTAGATGCTGCTCTTCAGACGAGCCATCCATACTAAAACATTTTAGGAACATTAGTTTTTCCTATTTAAGGAAATTCTAAAGATAGATGGCACTGGCGAAATAATTTTCTTACTAAACGATTGTCTTGCCCCGATACGTGCGTTTCTTTCAATAAATTAAAAAAAAAAATTAATTCTGCGCTGCAGACATTTCACTTCAGCTCGGTTTAGATGAATGTACTTATATGTAGCCTATTTTGCTGAAAAAAGAACAAACTAGACAAAAATAAATCGTTATACTATATAATACACTATAAAATATAAAAATATGGATATAAAATCGAAAATCTATTTGTATGTTACTTAATCACAGCTAAACGCTTTATATCGATATGCTTCAATTTCTGCCCGAAGATACTACACAGTTCAACTTAAAATATAAACTACTTTTTCTTCAGACACAATAAACAATGTGGTATATTCAATATGTCGACCGAAATTGTTCAAATTTATATTTTTATAATTTTAATATTTTGGGGCCCTTGATCTGAAATGTTCCAAAGGTCAAAGTTCTCCTACGTAAATTTGAAAAACGGACCATTAAATATGGTGAACCGACAATGGATTCCTATAAAAGAGCCTCCTGGTACTTCCATAGGCCTAGTCCCTCAACCTCCGTGGAGAAATTCTGATGTTACCATATGATAATGCACCTCAAGCAGAATCAACGTCGCAAGAGGTCCCTCTATTTCTTATAGATTTCGAGCTATAGGATTAAATAGGTCTAATAAACAAGATTATCTTTCTCGAGTTTGGAAAGAGATCCAATAATGCGAACTTAATTGAGAGTCAAAAGCTGCAAAAAAAAAATCTTTGTTCCAAGTCTCGACCATCGCAGCATCAATTTATTTTTTAAATCACAAGACTTTCAAAATGCCATAAAATCGTATCTTGTTCATGTCATGCTTCACCGTAAACATACATAAATATATTGTTAGGTATTTGCTATGCATATACTTTCGAATGTATGGAGGAACATGGAATAAAATCGAATCAAAAGTCGAGGGTCATCCCTGATGGATGATTGACACATTTAAAATGATTTATCATACATTGAATGGTTTTGCTTGATATTGTCATATCAATGGATTGAAGCCTACTTTTCAAACCAGATGCAATGTTGGAAATGGCTTATTATATACATTCATATTCATCATGAAATCGGTCAGAATTGTTTGGGGACTGAACCCATGCAAGTGCCGGGGAGCTCTTTGCATAAATGTATACCTTATGCAAGGTAGATCATACTAAGTCTTTGGTTAAGATCACAGACTTCTCCCTAAGGTACAAACATTGTCTTGGAAAGAGCGGGGCTGGAAGTGCCGAGGGTATATTATATATACTGCCAAAATGTCAAATATGTACTAAGAAAAAATTGAGGTTACCTGTTAGAAAAAATTTGCCGCCAAAAGTGAAGAAGCATTTTTAAGTGGAAATGGTATTTATTTGGAGTGTTCATAAGTTCCGAAATATAAATTTCTTCCTGTTCCATTTCACTCCCGAACACACAGCTAATCTGAAGCGTGGGGGAGTGGTGTCATTATAACCTACGAAAATCTGCCATCTACATTAGATTCGTATCATATTCCTCTCCAACCTGTATATTTTTATGAATCTGCTAATGTCCTAAATCCAAATACGGATAATTATGATCACAATATCAATAAAGCAAATCTTCCATAGGTTTTAATTTCCTGTTATCAAATAAACGTAATGTCAAGTTTGATGAAAGTTATAACAACAACCACGACCTTTTCAAGCAGCTGTGTTATGACTATCTTTAGAAAGTTAGGGAGAAAATTTTCGATAATCTGCTTGCTTTTTATAAGTTCATAAACGCTAAGAGGATGGCTGATGGCTAAATATGTGTATGAATTTTGAAGGCTTTACTAATTCAACTAAATAAAAAAAAAAGTAGGACTCTTCTCTCGATTTCCCACCAGATTTAAACAAAAGTTGGTAATTATTTACTTTAAGGTCTAAATTCCCGATGACCTTGACTTTGGGATATGTTGTAGGAGTCATCGACTTGAGGCAAATGAAGAAGGTTGGAGGGTGCGGTTGTGATTGTGGGAAGGGGGGTAAGAAAACACTCTAAAGTGAAAAACTAATTTGTCAACCAAAAAGTAATTTGTTTACACTATGGTATGCGATTTCAAAACATTTTTAAGTGGCATTGCTAGGAAGTTGAGCTTTCAAAAATATGTTTTACTCCTGTTGTTTATGTACTATTTGCCCTAAACTGCCCTATGGTGTGCAATTTCAAAACATTTTTAGAAGGAATCGCTAGGAAGTTGAGCTTTCAAAAATGCATTTCACTCCTGTAGTTTATCTAGGGGAGACCGGGGTAAGATGGGATACTTAAGAGAAAAAACGTCATAATATGAAAATCAAACTGTTTACTAAAAATCTCTTACAACAAAAGCAACACTTACAGTTTTAATTAACATAATTATAATCTTTTATGGCGCTAAATCACATATTTTTTTGGCAATTAGGAATTAAATGACACATGTCAAATATCCCGTCTTGCCCCATGATCGAGGCAAAGTGGGAAACGCTATGGGGCATAATGAGTACACGTTTTAATCTGGTTGGCAACGTTCACATATATGTGCCTCTTCATTGTCATCGTCTACACCTGCGCAGGAATTATGCGCTCAGCCATGGCACACTCTACAAATAACCCAACCTTCAGTGGACTGTGAATATAAGTACCTACAATATATGCAAGGACAATCATTGTCAACGTCTCCAGATGAACTAGTAACCGTGTCACTTTCCTTTTTCGTCTTTTGTTTTTGCGTATGTAGGTTGCTACTTAAGTTTTGAGATATGGCAACACCAGTATGAATATGTCAAATCAGACATTGTCATCGTAGAGTTTGTCATTGATGATTTTCTATGACTTTCGACGTGGATTAAACTAACAACAGTATGCCAATCAACTCGCTGCGAATTTTGGTGACGAAGCACCATCTCGAACCACCGTGTTTCGCTGGTTTTCTGAATTCAATCGTGGTCGCACTTCCTTACAGGATAAATTTCGTCCGAAATCGGCTGTTGTACCAGAAAAAATCGATGCTTTGCGTGAACTGATATTGCAAGATCGTCATGTTACATACCGTGAGATTCAGGCATGCTTGGGCATTAGTGCCACTCGCATACATTCAATATTGCATGAACGTTTGGTCGTCAAAAAGATTTGTTCGCTTTAGATCTCGCTTAATTTGACAATCGCTCAAAAAAAGGCTCGTGTCGAAAATTCGAAAATTGGTTTAAACGCATGCAAAAGTGTATTGATCTTCAAGGAGAATGTTGTGAAAAACAATAAAGCCACTTTGGATTGTAAATATTTGTTTTTATTTGTATATCTCAAAACTTAAGTAGCAACCTACATATGGGGCAAAACGGAATACTATCCTATTATGCCCCCACTTTTTTGCCCCAACAGACACATCTAAACCTACAAAATTATTCTGCGAAAATGCAATCTAAATTCGTAAATTTTACACAACTACAACAAGTGTATGGAAAAGAAAAGTCCTACTGAAAGTGATGGCTTCCTTGTGGAAACGGTGAATAAACTCTTTCGATGTCAACATATGGATAATTGTTTAGGAAATTTAGAATTGGCGATTTCAATATCGAAGATAAGTAGCGTGCGAGTCAACCGAAAAAAGTCTGAAGAGAATGTACACAAGAGAATTGTACATAATATTGGATGAAAATCCAACACAAGAACAACTTACAATAGCATTAAATGTCCGTCGAAAAGCTGTAGGTAAAGCTTTACGAGCCATGGGAGTGAGTCAGAAAGAAAGAAAGAAGTATTGAAAAACGTTTGATACTTGTGAAAACTTACTTAAAAACAAAGGTGGACTTTTTACTTCGCAGTGTGACTGGCACTTAAAAGTGAATCTATTTTGATAATCCTACACGTAAAAAATTATATGGAATAAGAGGCGAACCACTACCATCAGCTTCAACATCGACATCATTCAAACTATAAAAGTTATGTAATGTGTTTGGTGGGATTAGAAGGATATATTGTTTTATGAGCTGCTAAGACTTGGCGAAACTATTACCGCCAATCGCTATGAGCTAATCATACCAAGCAGAATTGGTCAGATAAAAAAAACATTTTTGAAAAAAATAGAATCTTCTCCAAAAAAGCATTAAATAATTTTACTTAAAATTATTTTTTACTGTTTTCCTTATTGAATCATACGATTTTACCAGATATTTGAAATCGGCCCGAAAAATTGACATGAACCGAATAAATACAATCAGTTTGGCTTGATTCTTAAAATTCTTACGGAAATCGGTTAAAAAACAAAAATATATTAAAAATAGCTGATGTATCAAACAGCCCTCATATAATGTACTAAACAAAACTTTTATCAAAATTAGACTTGTATTTAATTTGAAAGTTCAGGAAAGTTGCAAAGTTTATCGATAAAATCAACAACAGATTCAGGGAAACAGATGAGGTATACATATACATACATTACATATGTGACACGTAGTCTATCCAGATTTAATACAAATTTCATCAGTAATGACAGTCCTTCGAAACGTACTTCATTACCACGTTAGCAACAACTCAGACCCAGCAGAAAAAGCATAATTCCCTCAAAGTTTTTTTCAGCCGCCCCTTCCTATTTCGCATATATGCCATATTGTATGTATACAGTCCGAATCTCGATTACATTCGACAAAGTGAAAAGAAACTTCCTTTCCCCTGGCGGCCCTTTGATTTTCTGTTTCATTTTCGAAATTTGTTTTTATGCAAAATCTGAGCAGCGCCAGGGAACGCTTTATTTGCCAAGATAAAATTGCCATCTCGCTTGCCCTGGGAGCTCAGGAAATTGATCTTATTTCGTACACATCGTTTGTGAGTCTCATATGTAAAAGCGAAGCCCTAGGAGCCCTCGTACGGGCCACGATATTGTTTGCAAGAGAAATTCATATTTTTCAATTCTACAGACATTATATGGAGGGAATGATTTATCTGGTCTAGAAGGAAAAATAAACAACACAAAATTTATAATGTGATTTTGTCCGATTGAGTGTGCTTAAAGATTCACTCATTTTTTTTCTTTAAAAAGTAGAGGACGATGAGGTCATGTAAGATAAGTGAGGATTCTTTTATGTTTTAGAATTTAAAGAGTATTTGAAATGTTGAGAACGAACACTTTTGCGCAGCAAAGAAGTAACAAAGGGAAAATTACTTTTGCCCGTCCATAGAAGATTATGACAATCTTCCAAGGATAGGTCTGCCTCTACTTTTTGATATTGATTTGGCTCAATTTGTCATATTTACAGAGTAAGAGTTCCAGCTCCGATCTAACATGTACATTTGTATGCTTTTTTTATTATTTACATTTGTTTAAATTGAATTTAAAGCACATGACAAAAATATATTTAATGTGTCCGATTAAGGGGTTATATACAGTCAGGAGGCCCAAAAAAGTAGATTTTTCAAGAATTTTTCTTGAGATGATCTTTTAAGTTATTAATGTAAAATTCTGTACACATATAACGGTAACTCTTGGGTGTATTTTAATGATTTTTATTTGTAAAAATAATTATTTTAAAAGCTGCTACAGGTGATCTCCGGAAGCCACTCTAAAAAAAGGCGTTTTGCGGTGTGCACGATATCTCTAGACTGGATCATCCAAAATGGAAAAACCAAAAATATTTCGTTAGTATATTGTTTTATCTCGTAATTAATCGAAGGAATGCGCAAAATAAGAATTTTTGACAAAATGGCGGCTTCTTAAAAAAAAAAATCGATTTTTAACAACAATTTTCGCTCTAAATTGTTTATAAAATGGAAAATATTTATCGGTGAGCAAAAAGCTTCGATTAATTACTAAAAAATATACTTAAGAAGCTTATGTTAAAATTTGAAACTGATCCGTTCAGCCGTTTCCGAGAAATCTTGCTCACCGACTATAAGAACACAGTTTTGAGAAAAACGCGTTTAAAGTTTCAAAAGCATTTTACATTTCATACAAAAACTCGAACACGTCATTACAAATATGCGTGTAACTTCGAGAATATTCACCGGATTGACATGAAATTTTCTGTGGCTCTACTTTAATATATGTACATTACAAAAATAAAATAATAAAAAAATCGATTTTCTAAAAATCCTGACTGTATATAACCCCTTAAAGCATTAGTGATGGATAAAATGAAGGGTCACGAGCCAGACGTGACTAACCCACCGAAATCATCTTTTTGATAATTTAACTCCAAAGTTTAAAGCTTATAATTAAATGGTGCAGTAGAATTTAACAATTTTAACACTCTATATTTTAAGGAATGGAGTAAATTATTATAATTTTAAAATTAATTATTTAATCCAGTTGTTCTTTGAAGAGAAAAACAACTACAAAGTACTGTAGTCACCTTTGCCGCAACAGAAAATAAACAAAACTTAATGCGTTAGGAGGCTTAGTCATTTCTGTTAAATATGAATGAGAGGAAATGAAGAAAACACATTTCAGTGTCATATTGATTTTTATTTTCTTATAATATCAATAATGAAAATAAGATAAAACAAGTAAATTCCGATGAAAAAAAAAAAAACGAAAGAATAGTTTTAATACTAAAATAAAGAGATTAACAGTCCAAGATAAAAACATAGTTTAATTATAAAAACAAAATATATTATTCTTCATCTTCCACTGCGTAGGGATTGTCATCTGCATCTTCAGATTGCTTCAGGTTGTTGTAGAAGCAGTGGTATACTGGAGGAATGTACTTTAGTAAGTCTTGAAGATCTTTGATTTTTTCTTTAGACAGTTTCCGTTCATCAGGATACAGCAACGGAGTCGATAAGTTTCCAAAGCTTTGGGGCATTCCTCTTGAATTCTGCTTAGCTAAATCGACACTAATGAAAGGTTGTTCCTCGTCAAAAGATTGCTTAAATTTAAAAATTCTAGGATTGTCTTTTTCTAGTTTAATCCAACGTATTTTTAGCCATTGAACTTTCTCCCCTGTGGTGCTTACTTTTCTATTTACGATATTTTTTTGCAGAAGTTTTGTGCTTTTAAAATCTTGAGTCTGCATTTCTGTAACAACAAATTTCGGTTCTCTTTTCTTTGAATTTTTAATCAGATCAATCCATTGACTCGGAGTATATAAATCAGGATGCCGACGTTTTTCCTTTTCAATAACAGCAAAATCCTGGTCACAGCTCGAAAAACTGTGACCAGGAATGAAAAATGTTTGCTCAATAACTTTTAAATTTGGTATGTTTTGCAGGATATACGAGAGGAACAAAGTTATTTTAATATTTCTGTTCTGCCCTCCACAACTGTCGCTGTATAAAACAAGATGAGTTATTGTCGAATCAATGAAAGTTTTAATATGTTTATAAAGGCAAGAACCAATTTCTTGAGCTCCTCTGGAAGCTTGATTTTTACTCCAAACATACATGTATCCAGTTCGGCTAATTTCATCATGAATTCCCAGATTGAATGTCCACAGTTGCCTTTTGTAATATTGTCGTAGAATGTACACGAAATACTAACTGTACTGAGATACTAACTGTACTGAGCGCTGAGCTCACTCGATAATGTTTCTTTCGTCTCAGTCTTCCTGTACATCTCGAGTAATAAAGTCCTACAATTTTTCATACCTAAGTCTTTTTGATATCCCAGCTTCCTATTTAAATACTGCCCACAACAGGTTATGGGCCCAGAGTTGTTGTAGAAATACCGCATCAAATAGACTGAATTAGTGATCATCCGGTGGATTTGTGAGGAATCGGGAAATCTGTGATTAGGTCGTCGCCTTTCACGTGGTCACAATGCCGAAAGAGATCCAGTTTGAAAAATTGAAGGGCAGAGAAAATTACAACGAGTGGAGGCGTTCCATGTTGGCATTCTTGCGGACTAAAAAATTAGCAAAATGCATCGCTGAAGAAGGCACCGAGACGGATAATGATAAACTCGAGGAAGCCATGGGCTGGCTGGTCCTGGCGACGGAGAGCAATGTGATGAATCATTTCAGTGATTCGAGTAAGCCGTTAGACGTTTGGAAGCTGCTCCAAAAATCGTTCAGTGAATCCGGAATTGACAGAGAAGTTTCCGCGCTTATGGATTTAACCGGAGTCAAACTGGCTGATTGCCCGTCAATGGACGATTATGCCTACTCTCCAATGAGGAAGCCAACCACGACCCAACCAAAAAAAGTGCTGCTACCTATTCCTTCTCATTGTAAAATAAATTTCCCGTCTCGCTCGTGTTTTGGTGGACATGCTCTAGCTTTTCGTTCGTATTAGTTAAGAGATTTGAATTCCCACATGAAATTCAGCCGATTTCTAGTAGTGGTTCTGAGCCTAGCTACATATTTAGTACTACTAAAATGTCAAATCTTAAGAAAAAATTGAGGTTTAGCGTTAAAAAAAAATTGCCGCCAAAAGTGAAGAAGCATTTTTAAGTGGAAATGGTATTTATTTGGAGTGTTAAGTAAAAAAGGATGAAATTTATAAACATCCTTATTCATAAATTACGAAATATAAATTTCTTCTTGTTCCATTTCACTCCCGATTAAAACAAGCAGAACGTTTTACATCTCACATCTACATTGATAAAGATGTGTACGAATGCATTTTGTCAGCCAGCTGATAAGCGGTTGGTTTGTGGTTGGCTTGCTCATTGGAGAGTAGGCATTACATTGGACGAACGCTGGAGGCTTGGAAGAGATGTACAGCTGCGAAAGTTATCATCGCCGATCGAGTTGTTGCCCTGTTGCTGCTAGGCAAACTCGGCCCAGAGTACCAACCGTTCATCATGGGTTTGACTGCAAGTGGTGCAGAAATTACGACTGAGAATGTAAAATCTTCATTGCTTAATCTCGTGCCGACAAGTGTAGTGAAGTCCGAAACCGCATTTGCGAGTACGCATAACAAAAGGAGGGCTCCAAATAAAAACAAAGTGAGATGTTTTGGCTGTAACAAAATTGGGCATTATAAACGAAAGTGTCCCAGTGTAAATAAGCAAGAGGAAGACAATACAATCTCGACCGCAAAATTCGCGAATGCATTTAGCGCGATGAGTGCGACAAAAACCGGCGATTGGTTTATCGATAGCGGGGCCTCGCGGCATATGACACCGCGCGAAGATATCTTGATGGATTTTCGTAAAGTATCGCACCCCGACATATCGGTAGCGAACAATGAACAGTTGAGAGTCATCGGCAGTGGCACCGCGCACATAAATATTGATGGCGTGGACATTTCAGTGCGTAACGTTTTGTGCGTTCCTGGGTTAGGCGCAAATCTCCTATCAGTTAGCGAGATGATCAACAATAAAAACACTGTTAAATTCGACGCGAGTGGTTGCTCGGTTTTCAACGCAAATAACGATTTGCTTGTGAAGGCGAAGGCGCATGGCGGCGTCTACAAGATCGAAGCGAAGCAGATACGGTGTATATTGGCCACACACGGAGATATCATTAGTTGGCACCGGCGATTGGGCCATCTAGGATACGGCGGCATGTGCAAACTTAAATCTGCAAGTAATGGGCTGGAATTCCGCGGTACGAAAGCATCGTTGGACGGCTGCGTCAGCTGCGCCAAGGGCAAGTCGGCTCGTAAAGCTTTCGACACAACGAACGCTCAAATCAAATCATCTGGTGTTCTTGATTTGTTGCACATGGACGTGTGCGGACCCATGGAGACCAAATCTCTTGGTGGGGCAAAATATTTTGCGACAATAATTGACGATTTTTCCCGGAAAGTATTTGTATCTTTCCTTACAGAAAAATGCGCTGTTGTTGATGTGCTCCGGACATTCAAGACGATGGCAGAAAATCAGACTCATCGGAAAATCAAGCGTATACGAACCGATAATGGAACGGAGTTCGTAAATACGGCCATGACGAAGATCTGCGAAACATCCGGAATAGTCCATGAGACAACCGTTCCGTACACTCCCGAACACAATGGTGTTGCAGAGCGCATGAATCGGACAATCGTTGAGCGTGCAAAATGTATGCTGGCGGACGCGGAACTCGGTAAGGAGTTTTGGGCGGAGGCGGTCCACCACGCAGCGTATCTGGTGAATCGTTCCGTGAACCGGACTGTGGGCAAGACACCGGAAGAAGTATGGTCAGGACAGCGACCAGACTTGCACAATCTGGAAATTTTTGGGAATCGCGTAATGGTTCACGTGCCTAAAGCACAGCGACGTAAATGGGATGTAAAAGCCGTGGAGATGATTTTCGTTGGATACGCAGATACTCAGAAGGGCCTACGCTGTTTCGACCCGACAAAGAGGAAGGTGATCATCAGCCGCGATGTAGACTTTCTTGAACCTCAAGCGGCAAAAATCAATCCGATTGTCAATATCGACCCGTTTAGCGATGACGAAGATGACCAAAGTTCGGCTTCAGTTGGGGCAAGTGAGACGGATGACAACGACGGACCAGTCGCGGGCGAGGCACCCGACACGACCGTCGATGACGTTATTAGCGATCCGGATTTTGTGCCACCAAGTTTAGTGGCTGTGCCAGCACCAAACACCGAACCACGCAGGGCGGACCGAATACGTCGTGCAGTAGATCGATTTGACCCATCATCTTATTTGGCTTGTGATCGTGAACCAGAAGATCCGCAAACTCTCGAGGCAGCCTTGGAGAGCCATAACTCGACCGAATGGAAGCACGCGATGGCTAGCGAACTGAAATCCCTACACGAAAATGAAACGTGGGATCTCGTCGACCTACCAGCAGGCAGGCAAGCGATAAAAACAAAGTGGGTCTTCAAAACTAAGAGAGCGGATGATGGTACCATAATACGTCACAAGGCGCGCCTGGTGGCTAAAGGATGCGCACAAAATTATGGAATGGACTATACAGAGACGTATTCACCTGTCGTCCGGTACACATCCATTCGATTGCTGATTGCATTGGCTGCACAACGGGGCCTAAATATAGACCAAATGGATGCGATAACCGCGTACCTGCAAGGTAACCTAGACGAGGACATCTATACACAACAACCTGACGGGTTTGAGGACGGTAGCGGCCGCGTGTGCAAATTGAAGAAAGCGATGTATGGGTTAAAGCAGAGCGGCAGACAGTGGAACAAGTGTCTGGACGACGCACTGAAATCTTTTGGGCTTGCTAAATCAAAATTGGACCCGTGCGTCTACTATACGAAAGACATCGAATTGATAATCGCTATCTACGTGGACGATTTCCTAATTTTTTGGAAAAGCGTACAGGTACGTGACAACTTAATCAAGAAACTTACGAATAAATTCCATATGAAGTACATGGGACGTGCAAAGACATGCATCGGCTTGACAATTCGATATGAGGACGATGGGATTTCCATAGAACAGTCGGCATATGCGAAGGAAATTCTCGATCGCTTTGGAATGGCTGAATGCAGGGCAGTATCGACACCAACCGATGTGGCGCAGAAGTTATCAGCGAGAACAATCAACGGAGACGACATTTTAATCGACGTGCCATATCAAGAGGCAGTCGGATGTTTGTTGTACCTCGTCCAGGGAAGCCGTCCAGATTTGGCGTACGCCGTCGGTGATGTTAGTCGATTCAATACCAAGCATGGTACACAGCATTGGACAGCAGTTAAGCGAATCTTGCGCTACCTTCGCGGCACATCCCACTATCGAATTAAATATCACTTCTCGAAAGAAGCAATCAACGGCTACGTAGATGCGGACTGGGCATCGGATGTGGACAGTCGACGCTCATGTACTGGATGGGTGTTCAAGTTGGCAGGTGGAGCCGTATCCTGGAGCTGCAAGAGGCAAAAGACAGTGGCACTTTCATCGTCAGAAGCCGAGTATATGGCTATGACGTCGGCGGCTCAAGAGGCGTCTTGGCTAGCCCAGTTCTTAAGCCAGTTCGAAACTGTCGGCGGCGTGCAACTACAAGGAGACAATCAGGGTGCATTGGACATCGCGAAGGAAGAGGCATATCGCCCGAACACTAAACACATTAGTATCCGATTCCATTATGTACGCGATAAGGTTTTGGATGGAACGATCCGCTTAAAGTACGTGTCTACTGATGCTAACATAGCAGATTGTTTAACAAAGGCTGTAAGCGCAAGCAAGTTATCGTTTTGTATTTCTGGTATGGGCATGGTCTTTGCTCCATCATAAAATCATACAATAACTTACGATTATCATGATGTAGCAAGTTGGGGTGTCGTAGAATGTACACGAAATACTAACTGTACTGAGATACTAACTGTACTGAGCGCTGAGCTCACTCGATAATGTTTCTTTCGTCTCAGTCTTCCTGTACATCTCGAGTAATAAAGTCCTACAATTTTTCATACCTAAGTCTTTTTGATATCCCAGCTTCCTATTTAAATACTGCCCACAACAAATATGCAATTCCTGTAGAAAGACATGGTGTAGGTAGAGTTTTTTGAAGGTCAAAAACGAGGACCCTTCTATTTTCGCATTCGTTCGCTTTTGCAGTATCCTTTCGTTTAGCTTGTCTCGCCTCATCGGCTTCCTTCTGATGAATTTCTCGTAATTTCAAAGTTTCAACTTTTTCAGCCCCTTCTTCAAGAAATTTAATTTTAATATCAAACGCATCGCATTTTTCACAGGTATCGCTTCGTGGTTTATAGAAACTTAAGTTGAATTCTTCGTTGAAGATTTTTCTGAACGTAGTTAGGCCAAATTTTTCAGTAGGAAAACGAGCTGAATAAAGGCGGTACATTTCACTGAGCGTTAAGTTTGGAGCTAAGTATTTCCTTTCTTGCTTATCACTCCTGCTGTAATGTGAATTATAGGAAGGAAATTCTTTAATAAAATCACATATATTTTCATAAACATTTGTCTTAGTTTTATTGTAAGGCTCGTGTCTTCCTCGTTTATCTGCTATAGGGCCGCCATTTTTCTTTTTTCTTTTTAATATTAAATCAATTCTTCCATCGCTAATCTGCAATGTTTCTCTAAAAAATTTCTTACAAAGAGTAATATCGGAACCATCAGCAAATGAAGGCAACCTATATATTCTAGATGAAGTTCTTCTAGAATTTTGAGTAGAGGTGTATTTTCTCTTTTTATCAACCACATCGACATGAGTCATCGCGAAGGCTTCTTGTGAATTCCAGTTACCAGAATAAAACGTTTTGAAAATTTTTTCTTTCCTTTCAGTTCTAACGCTCTTATTACAATCAGCTCTACAGCCACAACGGTCGTTTGAAAAACTTTTTTTTGGAACGATCTTTCCAGAAGTGCTTACGTAGATCTCTCCAGCGTCCCGTTTTCGCTTTCGGACGACTTTTTTTTGTTTATCAATCTCCTTTCTTCGTTTTCTGCCTTTTTTAATTTTTTCTGAACTTTCATCTTCTTCTGAAATAACAAAGAATTGCGTAGTACAGATTGTTTTTATTTAAAGTTAGTAAATCCTAGAAGACTTTAAAGAATTTTTATTATAAGCTCACCATTATTATCAAATATATCAAGAACAAATTCTGGGTCAGCATCACTATTGTTAGATGAAAATTCACTTCCCGGAACACTATTCATACTTCTTTGATAATACAATAATTGGACTGAAAGTACCGAAAGATATCAAATGCAGTTCACAACTGAGATGCAAATGTAAGTAAGTGGATTAGTCACGTTTGGCGTAACAGTGAAAACGAAATTCTGTTCTCGACTAACCTTGAGGGGAATTTGTTGAAGCAAAAAGCTTATAGAATACCTATTTTTACATGGTTGTATTTCTTATTTTAACGTTTTAAAAAGTATAAACAAAACGTTTGCCTAAATATTATAGATCCCCTTTCCTTACTGAGAACTTTTTATAGTTTCGCGTTCGATAATATTGACCAGTCTTACTTTCTGGAGGCAAAAATGCAAACAGCACTGTTGAAGTTTTCTACTGTTGACTAGTAGAAAGCTTATTTCGGATTGGATAACAAGTAAAGTCTTTATTACATCTTTATACACAGAAATTGCAGAACATACACTATACAGTATTTATTTACAATATAGTAAAAGAATGCGTATATTTCAACATGAACGCGTGTATTTCAACATCCTCTCCAATTGAACAAGAGCAAAAGTCTTCTTCATAGTGAAATAAAGGCATTACGCAGAAGCTCCTTTTCCACCTTGTTAATATTTCTTCTTGATTCGAGTTGTAATGTACGAAGACAAAACTGGTGAACTTCAAGATTTTGACAGCAACTAAAACTAAGAGTAGGAAGATCAGAGGCGGATTTACTCTCTTATGGTTTAAGGACTACAAATCATTTGCTCCTCGCCCTAATTTTCTATTCGAATCGTACAATTGAACTTGCATGCACAAAATTCTCGTTTTGTGCATTAATGAGTTAACTACATGTATGTCGCCGTTTATTCATCTAGCCACCTAGTTATTCCTTTCCTGGGCGTAGCTCGCATGAAAGGCCTCTTAGGTCGCAGTGCGCACTCGCATGGGTCGCCCACTCCCTAAAAAAAAAAATAAAAAAAAAAATAGATTGTATACCTTCTAAAACGAGTTATAAAATGCTTTAACATAAGTGAATTCGGAAACGAATTTTAATAATAAGATTTGATAATAATTTTGAGGATTTTAATAATAAGATTTGATAATAATCTTGAGTATTTAAAAAGCGATTTGCTAAATGATTTTTTCTTCAATAAATAAATAGAAGAATGTAAAAAAAAATGTCAGCGAAAATTTCAAATGTTACCTCTTACAAAATTAATTTAAGCGTCAAAAAAAGATACGTTACAATTTAATTTACATTATCTTCTTGAGTTTACATTTTGTTAATCAATTTCAAAATTTATTTGAATTAGTTTAGCAAAACAAACTGACGAGAATGAAGACCCGAAAGAGCAGGTATTTGACGGGATAAGTCTACAAAATAGCAAAATATCCATGGTAATCGACTCCGGCGACACCCATGATCGGCTTGAAGTCAATTCGTCCTAAAATTATGAATTAATCTTGGCTGGAAACTGAAAAAAAAAAATTATAACGTTGGAGTTAAATTCCGATGCAATTACGTATATCCTTTGAAATTTCAGAACTGCCAAACTTTTAACACATTCATCCTTGCTGATTGCTACTTGAGAATTCCTAGCAGCGTCACTGTCAAAGGAGGCTTCCACTTGAACTATCAATTAATCAAATTCATTAGCTCAGGCCGGAGTAACTTTGATCAAATATTCCTTTATCCCAGTCCGTCCCCACCCGAATGAGATAGTGGGCTGTCTGGCGGCTAAGGATTGAGATGGCTGAGCGGCTCTAATGGGTTGGCTGTGATTAAGTTACACCGAAGTTGTCCTCGACAAGTCTTGAAAGATTCTGTGGATACGGATTAAATAAGACAAATAGCTCCAGTTTGTTTGTGATTTGTTGGTCTTTAATGTCCTTGCTACTCTCAGCGAGGTTTCATTATTTTCGGCTTAAACTCCCGGAGCCGAGAGCCGGGCGTGGAGCTCGCCTCGACCCCAAAAGGCAAGTCATGGATATTACCTCGGTCCTGGTCACTGGCCGCTTGGTTTGATTAATTACGGCTCCGAACCGTGCAGGCCGATTAGGGTAAATCGCTTCAAGGAGCTGCCGTGCTATACTGTTGGCTCCTAGAGTTCCGAGTGGGCAGACTATTCAATTGATTAATTGACTGTCATTGCTAGAGAAGCCTGATGCACTTCCGAATGTTCCGATTTCGGGTTTTAATTAGCAGCAGGCGTATCCCCCAAAATGCGGCTACTCCGGGGCCATCACATCCCCGCAGGTCATCAAGGCATCCCCCAAGTCCACATACGAGTGCAATGCTGAAGCTGCATCTGTGCGGAAAACCCACCCAACATTGATTTCCAATTTAATAATCCGCCTGATTTTATTTATAAACGAGACGAGCGTACTGGACTTTATATTGTATCAGGCAAACAGACTCCTCCTCCGGTACTAGAATAAGTCTGTTAATTGGACCCCAACTGGAATTAAGGGGGTAGTCCAGTGAAAACGACTGTTTTTCAACGATTTTTTTTTCATATTAGAAGTAAATTTTTATTAAACAACTTTTTGACATATGATAGTACAACTATTAAAATACACAAAAAAAATTTTTTTTTTTGTTTTCGATGAGTCATCCCGACAAAATGGCCGCTCCAAAAAAAAATTTTTTTTGTTGGCGGACGTCGAATCTCTGCAACGGTTCATTTGAAACAAAAAATTCAAATGAGGTTTTAATCTGTAGAACATTGGCTATCGTCGGAACTAGAATTATTAATTTTCAATAAAAAATAACAAAATGGCGGCATTTCGAATTTTTCGGGTGTTTTTCGGGTGCTTAATTTGTTTATAACTTTGTAAATAAACAATTGATTTTAATAATTCTAGTTCCGACGATAGATACACAATCAAGAAATATACAGCTAAATTTTTAGATCAATCGGAGCAAAAGACTCTGAGATCTGACGTCCGCCGAGTCAAAACATGCTGTTTTGAGAAAAACGCGTTTAAAGTTTTTTATGCGGAAAAAAGCTAAAAAAATTAATTTTACCTTAGTCAGCGATGCCTGCTCCATACATAACGCGATGCCTCCTCCATACATAACTAACCTTAAATACAAAGCAGAAGGACCTAGACCGTTATAAACCGAAAAAAAATGGGCGAACCAAACAGAAATACAAGAGTCCTCCTTGCTCCGAAACACGCCAGGGGACCTTCGAGCGCTCGGATTCACGTCTCTCGAAAACTCTCTGTATCTTTAAAACTATTCAATATTTTGCTTAGATATTTTAAGGGAGTATTTTCTAGGTGTAGAAGAGTAGATTTGAGCAAAAAAACAAAAAACGAAAAAAAATTTTTTTTTCACTGGACTACCCCCTTAACTGCAGCATTCCGATCCCAGGACCATTCCTGATTTTTATATAGTAGTGATAAAACATACCGAAACAAATCGAATTTCAATGGCTGAAGTTCTGAAACTTTGGGGGGGAGGGGGAGGGGTCAAAAGTAAAAAGTGGAAGAGGGGTCTAGTTTTCGACTTTTCGCAGCAAACATATCAATAATTGTTTCTGTTTCTAGGTCGATGTCTCGAAATCAATTTTTTTGTAGGATATAGTCCTTTTTTGTATGAGATAAATATCACTGATTATTTTTTTAAAGTTACATCGATATAGAAATTATACAAATTTTTATATTGAATGTCAAAAAAGAAAAAATTTTCAATTGATATCTTTTGTATATATAAAAATATAATTTTATATAATTAAATATTAAAAAATTAAAAATGTAAATAAAACTGAACTCAACTCAATGCAACTGAATATGTCGAACAGTTATATTTATGTCGAACAGACATATTTTCATAAAAATATATTAATTAACTTTATTAAATTAGAAATTGGAATAAAAAATGATGATGTCTTAACATATTTCGCCATTATCAAAGAAAAAACAAGAGCGGAAATTTTACCCATCTGACTGTTCAACCCTTTTATGCTCCATGCATGCTTTTCTGTTCTTAAAAAATCATGTAAATTTTTAGTTAAGTTTCAAAATTTGTGGTGGGCAGGGGGGGGGGGGTTCTAACCCCCGCTGGCTACGGCCTTGAATTATTTTAACAAATTCAGTGTTAAGTCTTCTTATAGCAGATCCGAAATAAACGAGCAGAAATTTTTCGAATAGGAATTAATTCATCTCGAATTGTGCTGCTCAGCTCCAGGCTGTACATATAAAAGTTGACAAGGAGAGTACCAAACTTGGGAATCACAGATTCGTTGATTTTTATATATGTTGTAGAGTAGTCTCCCCTCAATAACTGGGTAAAATGGTAAGACGCACTTCGCTTTCATTTTCGAGAAAAATGAGTTTAAAGTTCAAATCCACTCGACTCATTTTTTTCCAAATTTATTTTTATTAAATAATTTGTTATTTTAATCAATAAATAATTCAAATGGTGAAGTTATTTAATATTAAATTTATTATATATCTGATATGTTTATATATTTTTTTGTCAATTTTAATCGATTTTTGTTTTTAATGAGCTACAATTGTTAATATAAAATAATAAATCAAAACAAGTTAATAATAATTACTATAAGATTAAAAATCATGGAAAAAAGACGCATATTTTCAATGAAATTAATATTAATTAAAAAATTGTAATATGGTACACTAATATACATTTTACACATTATAAAGTATTATATATAAACATTCATAATAACAGTCTTGAAATTTTAATTATTCACTCTCTATATCAGATTCATTTTCACATACACATTCATCCGTATGATATTTATCATAAAAACATTGAAAACACAAAGTTTTGTCACGTGCTGCACATTTGATAAAGCTTATATTATTACGATTGCATAGTTTCTTTAAAACGGTCGTGAAAAAACGTGAGTGAATTTGAACTTTAAACTCATTTTTCTCGAAAATGAAAGCCAAGTGCTTATATAAAAATCAACGGAATCTGTGATTCCCAAGTTTGGTACTCTCCTTGTGAGATTTACTCCTGAACAAAACTAAATTAGCTGATGGTGGCTTTCTCCTCATTTGTCGACGTAACGGATGTGGTAGTAATCGAGAGGCCAGCTGTGTCTAAAGACGAATCCCGATAAAATGAGACCTTAGTGCTCAACGTTCTACGGTGATCTCCTAGATAAAGACGATGAGAACTATGAAGACGAGGACGTACTACTGAGTTAGGATGTACGAGCTGTGATGAGTCCAACTATCTCACGAACGCACCCCAAAACGGACAACACGCGCAAAAACAAAAATGGCAACATAAGCGGGCCACCTTGTCCAATAGACGTGTTAAAGAAAACTCTTTTGGATTTAATAAATAACCATTTTTGTGTACCATGCCATATTCATTTTGATTACTTAGTTCTCCTCTCTTTACATTTATAGCTTGTGAACCAGTTAGGACTAGGGTTGCCAAAAAATTTAAAGAAAAATATAGGAGATTTTCATTTTGAGTGCAAAAAAATATAGTAGAAATATAATAAATATAGTATTTTATTTATTTTTTCAAAAAAGTGTATTTTTTCGATCCAGTTGCGACTTTTATTATTCTATTGTTAAAAATACTTCAAAAGTTTCTTTACAATTATACTTCAAGTTAGTATTTATTAATAGTTCATTTTTTATTAAATTAATGGACGACCTATTTCGATCATCTCGCCATTTGGCATTCATGAAGGAAAAAATTCTTTCTTCGGAACTATCCTCAATGCTCTTTTTTAGTCTGGTGGCTATGGAAAATAACTGAGCACTCTTAATATGAAATATTAATTAGAGCGGATTCTGACTGCGATTCTAAAATGTTATATATTCATATATTTGATTAAACATAATCTTATTCGCATGATCTTTATAGGACTAAGAAACGGGAATTTTTTAAAAATGTATCGCTCTTCAGCAAAAATATAGTAGATTTGGCTACTATATATTTTTCGAACAGTATATAGTATCTTGGCCAAAAATATAGTAGAATACTATATAATATAGTATATTTGGCAACCCTAGTTAGGACATGCTACTTTATATAAGGAGTGAGGGAAAAGTATGGAAATTCCTGAATAACTCCTCAGGAAAGCATTTTTGAGGAAAGAGTTAAATTCAGGATTTTTCTCTGGCTTCTTGGCGATGACCTTGGATTTGACTTTTACCGCGGATTTTGAAGAAGCGAAAGATTCTACGTTCCAATATGACCTTGACCACGACCTTGAGATCATGGTCATAGTAATTTCAAGATCAGTGCCGTTTCCTGATGTGTACACCCATTTTTACACTGGGAAGTTAATACGCGGCAAATTTTACGTTCAAATCATGACCTTGACAATGACCTCGATGCGAAGGCCAGGGTCAGCTCAAGGTTAATTCCGTTTCTGGAAAAATACCCCCACTTTTATACCGGAAAGTTAATATGCGGAGTATTACTTTCAAATCAAGCCCTTGACGATGAGATTTTAACGTGAGTCTCTTAGCCTCTTACGCTCCGGGGTTAGGGGACTCACGGTAAAAAAGGCACTCAAAGGCGTAAAATTCAAAGCTTGACCAATTTCCGGCATCCACTAAAAAACTGAATTAATCTTGAACTGACCTCGACCCTTGACCTTAAGGTCATGATTTGAATATAATTTTGTCGCATATTAACTTTCCGGTGTAAAAGTTGGGCTATCTATCAAGAGACTGAATTTACCTTGAACTGACCTTGATCTCTACCTCGAGGTCACGGCCAAGGTCATATTCGGACGTAAATTTTTCGCTCTTTCCAAATCCGTGTTATAAAAATAGTTCTTCCCATCTAAAAAAAGTCTGACTTTGATAGGACCTTCAAGGTCATGGAAAGCATTCCCAAAAATACGTTTCTACGAGTTATTCATCACCCTGTATACGTATGTGTATATGAAAGATAGATAAGATCAGTCCGAAGTTCCAACCGTCTGCTGAGAAAATGAAAGGAAAACAGCGACCGCGAAATAAAAATATGACAAGAAGCACCATACTACTTAAACGAGAGTTACCCTGACCTCCATTACGGGACCACTTTAGCTACAATGTCCCTTTCATTATTCCGCTGCAGCGGCGAGCCGACTCCGACTGCTCCCGGACCTTTGAATGGAATTACTTCTGTAATCCCTCAATTCCAAAAGTTGGTCATTCCCTGCTAGAGCTCTGCAGGACTCTTGATTTCGAAAGGTTTAGTAAGCATTAAATCACGAAGCAAATCCACCTCTCAGCGCAGAGACAGTTAGCGGACGAGAACAAATAAAAAAAACAATTGCTCCTTTTGTTTTCCAACCTTCCCGGAGAACAAATCTCTAACATAAAACTCCCAAGAAATTTTTTGCTGATTGCGGCGGGCTATAAAATACTGAAAACATCTACAATGTATCTTTTGCTCAAAGTACAAGAGCAGTCGAGTAATCAGAGCTTTTTAGCCGCAGACGTTAACGCTCTGGCACAGCAATCATTGAAATTCGATTCTGGATTGGGGACTTACATAAACGCTCAATTAGTGCGACAGAAAGTCGTCAATTACAAATTTGTTCATCTAAATGATCTTACAAAGGGCCGTAGTAGCTCCTCCTACGTCACACATCCTTAAATCCAATTAAATTTCGAATAGCACGATTCGTTAGTGCGATCGCAAATTTGATGAGATGTCCTTTGATGGCGCCATATGCCCTTGGTCGCACTGTCTATTGAGCAGGAAACGATTCCCTTTGAGCACACGAAAGACCTCCGACTCTTAAGTACTCCAGGGGCATGTGCCAGATGTTGGTCGGGGCGAACTACCAGAAATTCTCCCGCTGAATAGAACTAAAGCCGTCTATTTTGCTCCTAACTAAGTAGCACATTTTGCTGCAAATCTTTGATGACTGGGATTTTTCCACAATAGAGCATAAGGGCGCTTTGTGTTTTTTTAAATTCTACAGGGCGCCTGTGTAGTTGTTCTTTGAACTTTTGTTGGCAATTCGTGTACAGTGGCAACAGAAATAGCCTACTGTTTATAAGTTATATCTCATGATTTGAACTATGGAGAGATTACCTATAAGTGTTTGTTAATTTGAGGTGTAGATCTTTTGAAGAGCATATTGTATAAATACCTGAAACGCGTTTAATATTTAGGATTACGAAGAGATAACCCACTCAAAGCAATAGCTTAGTTTCGAGCTGTGTAGATTATAAAGCTTTTAAATTATTATATCTCTGTCGCATTTAGAAGGTAGGTACCCAGTACAGTAAAGTAGTACATAAAAGTAAATAAAATCATACAATTATGTAACCATTGGCATTACTTCTCCTTGTGGGTCTGAAAAGGCACTTTTTATTTTAACTTTCACCATGTTCTCTAACGTTGAGCTCAAAAGATAACCTAGCATATGTACTTCTTAAGAAATTTCAAATCACCAACCAAGCAAATTTGAAATCACCTACCCCAAAATAATGTCAGAAACCATGAAACCAAAGCAGTTCCCTATAACCTCATAGCATGATTACATAGAATCCGTAACGATCGAGTTAAGCTCTTTCTAAAAAGTGCACCATGTCACCCTTAATATCTTAAAAAGTATCTGGAAAGCTTATGCCGCCATTCATGGCTCAGTGCACATTTCTCATACAGTACGATAACCAAATTTCTTCAATTATCCCGCGTTCTTGAGCAGTATAGCGATTCATGTCTTATTGACGTGTATTTTGTATCTGTTAACTTCACAAATGTCAAACAGAACTGACATTTACCGCCATTTGCAAAAATTATAGCATCTTCCGATAGGGTGATGATCTTTGCGTCACCTTGTAGTAGGCGATCCGAATTCAGGAACAGAGAAATATCAAGAAGGAGAAGAAGATACTGTGCAGTTACAACTGGAAAAAAAAACAACAGGAACAAATAATTAAAACCCAGGAACAAATAAAAAAAATGCCAGACTTCGTTTTTGGGAATTGCGAAGAAAAGCTCAGCACGGAAGAACAAAATATGCGAATTTGGAAGCAAATGATTCGCACATGTAACTGTAAGTAGGCAATAGCAAATATTCCGCGAGCGCAAAACGAAAAAGCAACTACTGATTATCAAGTTAAGATCAAAGAAATTTCAGAATTGTGGAATAATATTAACGGCTTACACGAAGAAATTTTGATACACGCCACAGCCGATGATATGGATCACACGTATTTTCGAGAAAATACTTACGAAATTTTAGAGGAAGCAGAGAACAGAAGAGTAATGATTTGTTTAGTTTACATAAGTCAATGGATAGTGTTACACATTCATCAAAAAATGAATACTCCCAAAAGGCATACGAAATAAAACTTTCTAGAATTAGTATACCAATTTTTGATGGAGCCTATAAAAACTGGACTTCATTTCGCAATATATACATATGTAAAAGGTGGCTGTTATATGGGATTCACGATCAACCGTTCTCAAAACCGGTGAACGGGGAAAAGACGCATGTCGAGCTATGAGGTACGGCTCTTTTGGGAATGGCAGAACTAAGCCTAGTTACTGTGTAGGGACTGTAGGTTTGACTACAGTAGTAAAATATTTCGGTAAGGCAATTCACCAATAATCTGTCAAATTCAACCCCCTAACCTTTAAGGGTGGTTTTGAGGGAGTTAGGGGTTTTTCGGGCTTCATGCCCATTAGGACTTTTGATCAGCATAATAAGGGCTATCAAAATGCGAAGTTTCATACAAATTGACCGGTGTTCAATTCCCAATTCCCAATTTGCAACAATAACAAACTTTGCATTAATTGTGTGGCAACAGTTAGTGGACAAGGAAATGCTCTAGCTTGCGAAATAGCTATAAGCAGACGAGACAATCTTGGTAGACCTGCTCTTGAAATGACCCCAGAAACTCGGGTATGTAACATGTGTATGCTGTATAGCAGTTATTCGTCAAGAAATACATATTTTACAAAAAGATACTCAGTGTATGAGATTGAATGTACTTACCCAAACATCGTCCAATACTTGTCTGATATGTAATCGTGCTAATGATATCCACCGATTATCATACGTAAATAATCCTGAGATAGAAAATGAAGATGAGCCTATTTTAGGTTATTACTGTACCTGCAAAGCAGGCGCAAGAACATTAGGAACATGCTCCCACTTAACATCTACTTTGTGGTATTTGGGTTACGCAAATATTAATATCCTTCGCTCAGAGTTTTGCGATCGGTACTAGATGCTAA
The DNA here is from genome assembly GCA_949715965.1 of Dysmachus trigonus. Classification (NCBI taxonomy): domain Eukaryota; kingdom Metazoa; phylum Arthropoda; class Insecta; order Diptera; family Asilidae; genus Dysmachus; species Dysmachus trigonus. The sequence goes on from OX454321.1 coordinate 49,287,570, forward strand.
GGAACAAGATGGTTTTAATATCGAGATATGAGATGCTGCAGTTCAAAATAATTATTAGATATATTAATAAAAACAAGAATAGTGATAATGACAACAATCACGAAGCCCACACACACACACACACACATGGGGTCTAATTCCTGTTACGTCCTCGTCGTTGATCCCGGGTAACGCCAAGTGCAGGATTCATGTAAAATAAGCTATAATAACAAAACTCACACACACACATATATATATATATATATATATATATATATATATATATATATATAAAATATATATATTAATATGTGAGTTGCATATATCGACGGTGCCAGTGAAGACCCGGCGTTATGTTACACATGTTTTAATTAAATGGTAAAATGACGTCAGGAAATAGTCTTCACTGGCACCATCGATATGTTGGCAACATGCTGCTGTCAGTGTATTTCATCCCTTAATAAATCAAAAACTGTCCATTTTTGAGTTTCAAGCCCATTGAGACTTTTAATCAGTATGCTGAAAACTACCTTTTCACAAAGTTTGAGCAAATTTGGCTGAAAGTTTTTTTCCATAAGGTTTGTGCGGAGTCCTTTGGTTTTATATTCTCAATGCGAAGAACTCATTCAAAACAGCTCATTGAGCAGGATGCATATGAACTAATTTGCATACGTCTCAACGCATTGCACTATTTCGCGATTTTTGTCTTACTAAATAAATTCAATTAAATTTTACAAGAGCCCGCCGGATTTATTCAAATTGCTATCGCGAGCTTCCCTTTTAACGCCGGCGCCCGTTTAGCATTAAGAACATCAACCATCTAATAATATTTTTGACGAAATCTCGGCTACATAACTAGAGGGAAATTTCAACAACGTCTCGGCGGAGACGATTCTCCTTTATTATGATTCCCTTCGTAACGAGGATCCTGTATACGGTTGCTGCGTTCGTCGTGCTACGCTCGACGAAACAAATTTAATTTCTCTTTATGAGCTAAATAAACTCACTTTCAGTCCGAGATCTTCCCACACTAAAACACCAAGTTTGGGTCTCCTTGTGGATCTCTGTTTCTGGCAACAAAATGTAATGCAGGCAGACATAAGAGATATGCTGAACGAAGGGCAGAGTTTTCATTTGAAGATGGTGAAGAAAAATAACAATTTGGTAGGCTACAGCATATTTACCGTAGTGAGCTCCCCGCATAGCATGTTCCTAAGCGTGCCTGTAAACAAGTTGGGCTGGTAAATGAAGTTAGTTTTAAAAAAGAATCCTCCTATCTGCCATACCTTCATCTCCATAATTGAAGTGAATTCCAGTTTTCTTTTGCCGAACATACTGCTAAGACTGGAAGGGGGATGCATAGTAATTTTTGTGTGCGCTTGAAGTAGATAACCACAGCTTTTTCGCGAGGAAAGACAAAAGTCTGCTAGATTTTCTAATTAAAAGCTTCGTAAGCATTAGCCCGCTAAAGTTATTCGCTTGTGGGAAATGCCCACACAAAATGTAATGTCCCACTTTCCCAATTTATCAACTTTCCCCTTGCTGGAAAATGTAGTTAACTAGAACAACTGGAGAAGTATCAAGTTGGTGACACAGACGCAATTTCTCTAAATAGTAAAACAGCTTTCGCTTTTAGGTGGCTGCACTTTATACAAAAAGCAAGTGCACAATGCACATTCAACCTTCTCCAAAAAGGTTCTAGCCGTGTAAGCATGACGAATGTGCCCCCAAAAGAAACCTATATTGTTGAAAACTCCATCATGTAGCACAGGTGACTAGTAGTCATTATAAATATAGTAATTTTGTATTTCGAAATTGCCGCGTTCTTGAGATATATAAAAAATATTGTCCGAGGCCGATTTTTTTTCAAACTCGTATATTTAATAAAATACTGATGATGAGAAAGTAAACGTACAAGGAAACATTTTAGAGTTTATTACAGTATTTTTTGAATATTTAATGCGTTATAGTCCGGGAGCCCGCCCACATACGATCGGAATTATTAATATAGCGGAGACCGGGGATAGTTGACCATAGGGGTAGGTTGACTAATTGTGAAAAACTCGACTAGTTCAAAAGTGTTGCATCATCCAACTAGGCGTGAGAAACCGTTACCTCCTCCCTTTCAGTCGTCTCGAATGCGGCATCGCGTACGCACGTAGTTCGGGAGAAGGAGCATAATATTGAAAAAGAATACACTTAAGTAATTTTTTTCCTTGTTATATTATTTGTAATGACGCCTATATACTTGTTATTGTTCATTTGCAAATAATTTAAAATAAAAGTTTGATTGTTAATCTTTATGTTACATATCATTCTTTTTAATTTCGCTGCAGTTTTGAGGTTATGACACGAGTGTAAAAATTGCAAAGTGATACGGGGCTGGTTGACTACCTAGTCCCATACAAAATGTGTAAATGGCAATCTATTGTTTGTTTAATGTAAATATTGCACCTCTGATTTAGAAGACTGGTTTCATAATCTGATCTCATAAATGATGTATCTATTCCTTTAAATCATATAATTATAATAATCAAGACTGTTACCAAATAATTAAAATTAACAAAATTGTCATAGAATTGATAATTATTTGTTTGAATGAAGAAAATGTTATTTCAATTACTTCTTGTTATTTTAATTTTATATATCCGTTGTAGGGTAACTTACTCCCAGTGACTAGTCAACCTACCCCATGTCTGGGGTAGGTTGACTCAAATTTCATATTCCACCAGATCATGCTTGTACTCTATATTATAACTGATTGCGAGACTTTTGTCATTTGTTTTTATAGCTTAATAGTGTACCTATCAAATTTATTGGTTTTTACAATAATATACACTAAAACAAAAAACATATAAGCATCTAAACTAAAATTTGGTCAACCATCCCCGGTCTCTCCTACTCTTCTTACTTCTTGGGTGGCTTAATTATGGGTAGTCTACCACAGTTTTTATCTGCGAAAATTCTCGTAAACGGTTTTTTCGCTTTCCCGAGGTTCCGAAACACGTCGATTTCCCGTTGTATTTGTATTTATACAAATTGTAGGCGTTAGACAATTGAACGAAACGCGCGAAAAAAAAATTGTCAGACAAAAAGACAAAAATTTTGGTTTGTAAGGGGTTGTCCACCACCCTGAACATGTCGATTTGAATTCTAAAAATTTATTGATAACCAGTTGATCTTTTCAGAATGGTTTGATAATAATATTTAAAAGGCCCTGATGACATCCTCGGACAAAATAGATTTTCCAATTTTCCAGTAAGACACATTGAAGTCGACGGTTTCGTGAGAAAAAAAATCTTTATTGATATTTGTCGGACAAAGAAAATACAAGAAAGAAACAGTTTATTACCTGACCTGTCATCAACTTTTCGGACAAAAATATCGGTTTATATGCATAGTCGGATAAAAAATATATATTTTGGGTTTGCGCGATAGCGAAGGGGTAAAGTGCCCCCTCTCCGATTTATATTTTTTTTATCCTCAGGACTAACACAAGTAACAATTTGGCCAAGTTTCATTCCTTAATAAATAAAACCCCAAGGGGTGAGAATTCATTTTAAAAATTTCGAAAAAAATTAATATCTTTTGAACGCGTTGAATGATTTAGATGGGATCTTGAAATTTTATAGATGGCACTGAGGCTTATCACAACAAAAATCAGTGAAACTGAAAACAGGATATAACCTAAAAAACAATTTTTTGAATTTTGGTACAATTACCAGAATTTTTTGTGATGCGCCTCAGTGACATTTATGTATAACATGTCACTATCAGTCTTGTTACTCTAGTTCAGTTTTTGTGTTTGTAATAAAGTTGAGATAAATTTTTTTCAGTTAAGTTTTGTATTTTTAATAAAATTGAGATCAATGGCGCAGTCGGTAGGATATCTAGTGAACTTATTCCAGTATAAGGAAGTGAAGAAACGAACATTCCGCTAAAAGGAATTTAACTAAAAATAATACATTCCGTTAAAGGAAAGTGAATATATCCGAAAGGAGTACTTGTCGCACGTACACACGGGTAATTTCAATTATTTAACTCCGCGAATCGAACAAAATAACAACAAATCACGCGGAAACTAAAAAAAAAAACTGTAACTCAAACTAAATAAAATAACAATAAATCACACAAATACTTAACGGTAACAAACTGAACGCGATCGACCAAAAAAAAAAAATCAAATACATAACTGCTGATCTTATTAAATATTTTATTATTTATATAATTTACTAACCTTCAACGGTACCGCCGAAGATTAACACGCATTTACTGAACATGGTGTTTCCCTTCTTATCTAAGTACGATGAGTTACGTCAAAAAATATTTTTCATCACACGTGCGGGGTAACTACTAGGTTACCGTACGCATTTCCATGCAGTAACTCACCAATTGTCCACGAAGCTGTAATTTGGGCGGTACCTAGCCGATTGGCAAATTATGGCAAATAACACAGTCATCGTGGGCAATCGGTTAGTTACCGCCCGGAAACGCGTGCAGTAACCTAGTAGTTATCCCGCACTTGTGATGAAAAATAGTATACTCGCTTTGCTTGTGCGTCTAACACTGCCATCATGGGCAATCGGCTATTTACCGCCCTTGTTACTTAATGTACTATTTCGATATAATTAAAGTAGATTAATAGGAAAAGCTCGTGATGCAATGGTGATAAATAATTCACTTCCGTCTTGGAAGGAAGTAGAAACAATGTTTTCTCCATAATTTCGGTGACAGACTCAGTGTTGATCAACTTTATGATGAACAGACATTTCTAACTTTTAAAATGAATTATTTCGATTTCTACAACGAAGTAAAAGCAATGTTATATAGATTAAACAATAAGTCTAAAACAAAAAGCAATCTAGAGACAGAAATTAAAAATAATAATAAAATGGCGCTTCGGATTTTTGTTAACAAAATTTCTGACCCCATGAAAGGAATTTTATGCGGCAGGAACCCAGACGATTTAGCTATGTATATTTTACACGAAACAGGGTACGAATTTACACAAAAATAAAAAACGGATCGGAAACAGGTCAAGTATTTTTAATACAAAAGACCATACGAATTAAGGAATGGTCAACCTAATATTAGAGTCAAATTATGGTCAAAAGTATGATCAAAACAATCGAAATATTGGGTTGGCGGGAAAGTTCTGTCGTATTTTACTACCTTCAGATAATTTTACCTGTCAGGTCAAAACAAGCAGGTAGAATGCGTCGTGTTGGGTCTTATTATTTAGCGTATCGATCGTGGAATATAAAAGGACTACTTTCAATATCTCTCATCAGTTAGTTGCGAAGTACAGGGTGAATAAGGTGGTGGATAAAGTGCATTTAAGACATTGCAATTTGTATGAGTTCCAGAAAAGAAGCAACGCATCAGTTGCATGTAAAAACTTATGTGACTCGTTGGGAAGTGAGGTTGTAAATATTCGGACCTGCCAAAGATGGTTTGATAAATTTCGTTCAGGAGATTTCAGTACCAAAGAAGATCGTCGACCTGGTCGGCCATCCAAGGTCGATAATGACTTTCTGCGGTCCATGTTGGAGAGCAACCCACATCTAACCTCTAGAGCAGGGGTGTAAAACTCGCGGCCCGCAACGAACATTTTTGCGGCCCAGCCAATACATAGACACACAATAATATACAGGGTGTTCAGAGGGGAGGGAATTATTTCAGGAGTTGAAAAGTCAGACCGAGACAAGCCAAAAATCGTATGGGTGGTGGAGGGGGGGGGGGGGGATATTTCGCACCGTTCGGCAGTTACAGGGTCATTCGTAAATCAGGATGTTGCTTTATATGGGAACCGCTCTTGTATTTTTATCTTTTTTTCTACGCATCGCAGCGGCCCCAAACCGATCTCAAAAAATTACTATTTCGAACTCCTTTCCAAAACGGTCACACTGCCCCCCTATCCCCAACTCTCTGGAAGTTGAAAAAATTAATTTTTACAATTCACGTTATTAACATCCCTACTATTTTTTTAAGGTTACCTATCTAATTACCTTTCCAAAAAGGTGCAACATGGCCAGCCCAGGTAGAAAAAGGATACGACAATTTATTTACAAAAATCCTTTTACAGAATATCATGACAATTCGAATTTTTAAGAAATTATACTTAAGTTAACTAAAAAATACATTTTGCTCGCTTAAAAACTAATTACAATTAAAACTTATGTCCTACAAAAGCTGCATGATGCATGCAAGTAGCCTTCGTCTTATTTCGCGTTTGAGGTCTATGGTAGCCAGTCTCTCCCATATTTTCGTGGCTGCAGTCCCAATCCTGGTAACTAATTCTTCTCTGTTGTCGATTGTTCTTGAGTAAACTTCATCTTTCATCATTCCTCATAAGAAAAAGTCCAGTGGAGTAAGGTCCGGTGACCTAGCAGGCCAAGGAATCGGTCCACCTCGTCCAATCCAGAGCTCTGGGTAATGTTCATTCAACCTTGCCCTAACAATGTTCCCAGTATGCGCAGGTGCTCCGTCGTGCTGTAAATACATTGCGCTTCTGGTAGCCAGGGGGCTGTCCTCCAACAGATCCGGAAGAGTATTCTCAAAAAAGTCCGAATTTAGCTGACTATTCAGCACTTATTTATTTATTTATTCAATTTCATCAATGAATCACTAAATCTTTGCTGGAAGGACCGACACCTTGTGCTATGTGGGTTTACATTTGACCAGGTGTGGAGGTTGTGGAAGTTTGTGATACCATCCCAGGTGTATTGCGATTCATCCGTCCACAGAATTCGGTCTAGAAACCTTCTGTTTTCGATGTCAGACTCGAACAGCCAAGTGCAGAATTGCAATCGTCTTTCGGAATGTCCTTCCTGTAGTGCTTGGACCGGGATATGGTGGTATGGATGTAGTCCCTCTCGGTCCAAACTCTCCCTGAAGACAATCCTAACCGTCATGCGACCTGCCTGATGCTTATTTCAGATCTGTTCCTGACGATGTTGAGCATTTGTTAGTCGGTGTCCGCTGAATCGACCGATGTTCCTGATCGCGTTTCTGCTCTGGGGGCGGTTACACTTCCGGTTTCTCTTAACCTTCTTAAAGTCCTTGTAAATACTCTTCTGTCGGGTACACGCCGATTCGGGGATCTCCTTTGGTATTCTCGTACGGCCTCACTATCATTTCCGTCTACTAAACCGTACACGTAAATTATATCGGCATACTCTTCAACACTGAATTCTGCCATTTTATCTTAATTTTTTCTATTAAACATCCGTTCTTATCGCTTGCTTCTTCAACTGTGGTCAATTCCTGATCATTTTTTGATAGGCACAGCCCTATTGTCTCCTCCAGAATCAGAAACAAGTAATCAAAGATCCTCTTTAACTGACAGATGGAAACACATTCAACAATTACGCCAGAGTTCCTGGAAGAGATGGAGCAACGAATATCTTTTCGAATTGCAAAAACGACAAAAGTGGAATTCGTTAGGACCGAACTTGGAAATAGGGTAAAATTGTAATTTTGGAAGATGAGGAATTGCCACCCCAGAGATGAAGGGTGGGTCGAGTCGAAAAGGTTCATCCCGGCAATGATGGAAAAATTCGAGTAGTTACTATAGCAACGGAATTTACCAAAACACAAAGGCCAATTAACAAAATAATTCCTTTATTGACAGAACCAGGTAAAATGCAGGACATTCTGGATGTGACTTTTGATGATGCGATGCAAACTCCACCTCAGACGCCACCACGAGAAGTCAGCCAGATGCAATTGCCGCCTACGCCAGGTAAAAACATCGACTGGAGAAAGATAAGCTCGATGAAGACTGGTCGGGCCAGGAAGACCATTCCCAGTATCAATCTGGTAGCGTTTTGCCCAGTGCGACAACCGACGCGACCTCAAATTTGGGCAGGAAACAAACCGGTTGGTAGCAAACCGTCAGTTTCCGCTAGCGCCTCAAATTCCGTCCCGACTGGTGTGCAGGTATCTCAACATATGTTATAGAACATTCTAGGTGCTTCAGTCCTAGGGGTATATAAAAGCGCACGCACGATTAATTCAGTCAGTTTGAAGAAAAATGGATGAGCGACAAGTTCGAACTCTATACCTTTACGAGTATTTGTTAGGCCATAGTGCGCGAGCTGCGGCAGACAACATCAACACTGCATTTGGCTCAAATACTACAAGTCACGCAACAGTGTCTCGTTGGTTCACACGCTTCAGTACAGGAGATCGAAGCCTCGAAAGTCAGCCTCGCTCGGGACGACCACCAGCTTTCGACAATGATGATTTGCGCCGTGAACTGCAACAGAAGCCGGATGCAAGTACTCGTGAATTAGCGACAAAACTCCACTGCAGCCAACACGCTATAGAACATCACCTGCACGAGCTCGTATATACACTGCGGAGCATAACTATAAACGCAGTCAAAAAATGCTTGTTTTTGCTATTTGTTTTGTCAAATCCTGCTATTGTTTATTGATTTTGAAAGATTAGAGGGAAAGAGTACCACACACAAAAATTTACCAAAAAGTAATCATTAAAAGTACCGTTAGTTGAAATTTGTTCTTAATTAGGCGGAGCATAACTATAAACGCAGTGAGTATATTATCAGTTCTTTGTGTTATTGACCGTTGATATCAAACAAAAAGTGTACCAAAAAATTAAATTAATTTTGCTTCTTAAATTGTTGTTACTTATTTTTTTAAATATCACGCGGAACAGTGGTTAGTGATATGGAAGCAGGCAAAGTTCTTGCATTTTTTGAAGATGGCTTGAGAAAGCGTGCCATTGCTAAAAAGCTCGGTCGGTCTGATGCTGCTATTCGGAACGTTTTAGAAGCTCCTGAAAATTATGGAAAAAACCGAACAGGAGGTCCGAAAAGCAGTTATCAGACAGAAACAGGCAATACGTTATTCAAAATGCAAGCAACAGTTTGAAGACCGCTTCAGACATCGTTAAGGATTGTGGTCTGAACGTCTCCTAATGGACAATTCATAGAGTTTTAAGAAGTTCCAACCATATTGTGCATCAGAATCGGCACCGCGACTTTTACCGCGTCACAAATCAGCAAGGCTGGAATTCGCGCGAACAAATATACAGACCAACAACCAAGCATTTTACCTTGGTTTGGTTTGTTTTCGATACATTTTTGGAACTTTTTTTTTTTTAAAGATAATTCTTTCTGATGAGAAAAAATTTAACCTGGATGTACCAGATGGTTTCAGTGAGTATTGGCGCGATTTGCGGAAGAATGCTGAGTTATTGTCAAAATGCGATTTCGGTGGAGGCAGTATTATGATCTGGGGAGCATTTTGTGCTGATGGAATGGTGGGATGGGTACTAGGATAAATTCTTCCGAGTGTATCGATGTACTGCAAATGAATTTATTACCATTTACGCGGCGCCAAGGCACAGATTTCTGGATTTTCCAAGAGGACAACGCCAGAATTCATGTGAGCGATGCCACTAATTCGTGGTTTATGGACAATAACGTTCAAGTAATGGCATGGCCCGCTTGCTCCCCAGACCCAAACCCCATTGAGAATATTTGGGGACTCCTAACAAAGCATATTTATAAGGACAACAAACAGTACAACACTGTCGTTGAGATAAAAACTGCGATCATTCAAGCATGGTACAATATTGACAATAGAACCATAACAAATTTATTAAAAGTATGCCAAACAGACTCTTTGAAGTTATTAGCAATAAAGGTTGTCATACACATTATTGAAATTACATCTTCGTTTATTTTTTATTCAATTTTTTTTAAATTATATGCATGCGTTTATAGTTATGCTCCGCCTAATTCAGAGCAAATTTCAAATAACAGTACTTTTAATGATTACTTTTTGGTGAATTTTTGTGTGCAGTACTCTTTCCCTCTAATCTTTCAAAATCAATAAACAATAGCAGGATTTGACAAAACAAATAGCAAAAACAAGCATTTTTTGACTGCGTTTATAGTTATGCTCCGCAGTGTAGGAGAGTTTTATCCCGATGAACACCTCATGCCCTCACAGACGCCACTCGTGTTGCTCGGGTCGCCGTCTGCCAATCGCTACTACTTCGACCGCGCCGGAAGGAGTTTTTGGAGGATTTGGTCACAGGGGACGAGTCGTGGATTCTCTACGAAATCAATACGCGCCGTGCCTTCTGGTTGCCACGAAAGGAAGATCCACCAACTCAACCAAAGCAATATCAAAACCGCGGCGAAAAAGTTCTATTGTGCTGCTTTTGGGATTCTCAGGGCATGCTGTTTTATGAATTATTACATAATGACACAGTTAATGCTAACACATATGCGGCGCAGCTCGATAAACTAGCCACAGCTATCAAAGAAAAAAGACGAAGAAGAGCCAATGTCATTTTACTTCATGACAACGCTCGCCCGCACACTGCATCCACCACCCGCCAACAACTGCAGGGCTTAGGCTGGGAGACGGTACCTCATTCGTCAGATATTGCCCCTTCAGGCTATCATTTATTCAGAGCCATGAAAAATTATTTGCGTGATAAACGCTTTAACACTTTTAATGAAGTGCATTGGCAGTCATTACGTTGACTAGTCTTCGGTGGCCTTGGGCCACTGAGTGTCCTTCAAGATACATAAACTTGATTATTTGATGCTGCGAAAATACATCGATAGAGTTACCTTCTTAATTTGGTATTTTTAAACATAGAGTAGTATTAAAAAAATATATATTATATATACACTAGCCTGAATTTTTATTTTTATTAATTGTTTTCTAGATTTCGCTAGATTTCTATCCTCAAAATCGCCTATTCAGCTAAATATTAACGGGTATGACAATAAAACTGCTGCGATTGTTGTGCACTTTATTTACTTATGCGGCTTACATTTCAGTTCCACACAATTTTGGATCGCACGACACTTTGTCGTCACCACTGATTTACGATAGCCGTTATGAGCGATAAGCGCCAGTGTAAAAAGTTGGCAATTTGAGAGCCGGTTATGCTCGCTAATTTGCCCCATATGCCGGCAACGACGTACTTCCACCAGGAGAATTGGAAGAACATTTCATTGAATAAATGTTGCCTTATTTGCGCGCTTTAACCACATTTGGGCGGTATGCCTCAACACTTCAAATCACTCGGTGTATAGTTTGGCGCACGGAAAGGAATTTGTGTCTGAGCTTCAATATAAATTTATCTGCCGCACCTCGCGTCACAGTACTTTCACCGAATTTGATTTCTCCTCTGTTATATTGTGTATTTTGGTCGATGGTCGTACATGCCAAAACGACTGCATAAATTTACTTAAATTTCATATGCCGCTGGTAGAAAATGTGAAAATTTAGGTAAAATATGGTCGCACTGTTCATTTGAGGAAACTTGTCTCATGAAAATAAATTAGGGCTGGAATTTATTTATTCCCCTTCTGGGAAACATTTTCGGGCAATGAGTTCCAAACGAAGAGTAGTCAGCTGCAGACTATAAAACAAGCCCCACCCTCGTTTGTCAATACCAATATATCCCACTCCCGGCTGCTGAGAAGTTTGGAGTTTAGATTAGAAGTAGTGCCTAATTAGCGTTATCTCAAAGGTCGTTAGGTTGTCTGACGAAGGTTCCTTTGCCCAATTAGGTCTCCGATTTTTCCTTCCTCTATTAACGGACCAAAAGAATTTCATTGAGGTATTGAGCAGAATCTAAGAACGCAGAGGGAAAGTTCAGATCAAGCGATTGTACCATCCTTAAAAAGATTGATAACAAAAAAATCAGTTAATTTCCGGTCTCCTCCCCTTCAGGCTGGATAAATATCTTTTGAGTTTCTAAACTAAAGTGAGGACAAGATAATTCATCCCTGGGGAGCTTTAGCTCGATTTTCTGTATCCGATTTTCACCACAGTGCACATTTCCCAGTATTAGGCGGATGCAAACTTTATTACCTGTTGGAAATCTGCTTGTGCTTGAAAGTCAAAGTAGATATTTTTGAATTTGGGGAATCAAAGGATTGAAAATTCTAAAGGCAAGGTCCTTGGGGTTCCTCATTCCTCACCCTGTTTGTAATCTCAATATATAGTATGTCATGAGCTCCTTAGGGCTTTGAAATCTCAGAGAAAGTGCTGCGATTGCATTTCATTTTTGATCACTATTATAATGAAGCTTTTGGTGAAGTTCGGTTAGATGAACTCTATGACTGTTCCCTATAAGTACAGAATTAGCCACTAAATTACAAAGAAAAAATATATTTTGTGTGTGTGCGTGATCTGTTTTATTGTCATTTTCTGAATGCTGGGCTTTGTGAGGGGTGTTCGCAATGTTGCTTAGTTTTTTATGTAATGCGGTAGATTTATTCATCAGTGTTCGTTAACGCCAGCGTAATTTTTTTCGTTTTCAGCAGTGTTGTCGCAATTTATTTATTTTTTGCTCGTGTGTGTGTAGTTTAAGAATGGGTGGTGCCACCTACCAATGAAATTTTGAGAAATTTTTTTCGCGTGCAGAACGTTTTCAGTGACTGAGTGGATGGGCTCGTTTTCCAAAATGTTACCCTTATTTCATACAAGGGTGAATCTGGACGGTTATATATTTTTAAGGAGAATTGTCGCTTTGTTTCTTTCGTAACTTATTAGTCTTAACGGTGTAGAGGATGTCTACACGGTTAACAATTTTGGAGTAAAATTTAATATTTTACTTGTATTACAGTCATCCAAAATATATGAAGAGTACAGGGAAAGAACGATCAAAGTCATTTGAGGAGTTTTAGAAGAAAAATCAAATTTTAAGTAAGAAGACTTATAATTATTGTCAAAAGTACTATGTAAATGTAGTTTTAGCTTAAAAACATTGCTTACATATTTGCAACACTATTTAACAATATTTATTAAAAATATATATATTTATAGTTATATTATTTTAAATTATCTTCATTAAGTCAGAGATACAAATTATATTAATGATCAGAGTCAAGACTAAAAAAGTTGAAAAGGATCAAAGTCTTCTAATTACACAGGTCAACAAAATTAAACTCTTTTTTTGAGTCTGAGTTATGAATGCTATTTTCTTGTTGCTTGTGTCCAAAGGGAAGGTAAAAGTGCCACTGTTTTGTTAAAACTTTGCTTTTGTGAAGGAAAAATTGTCATTCGTTGGGATTGTTTTAACCTCAATTACAACTAAATGCGTTCTGCGATATTTCTGATTTTTTGCCAAAAAGTACGTTATATTAGAGGAAACAGTATAGGTAATTTTTTGTATTGGGTTCCAAAGTAGTGAATCAAATATGGCGTCCGAACACTTGCAATTTTATGGGATTTTTTATCAAAATGAATCAAAGAGGTCTTAGGGTCTCTGATACTAAGTCTCTTATCAAAATATATATTAAAGTTGGCGGCTCTAATATAGCAACCGAAAATTTAAAAAATGTCTGCCTCCAAAAGATTTACAAGGAAATGAAAACAACAATGTAATTAATTACAACATGCTGTCCTGTGTGGAAGGTTAGTATAATAATTCTTGGCATTTTTTGAACAAAACTGTTTTAAAAGTTGTAAATCAGTATACAGAGCTTTTTTAACTGGTATTGGCTCGCTGTAAGATATTTCCGGTTCATCAGTTTCCTGAATCCGTCTTTTTGCACGTTTGTCGACAATCACATGACTCATGGTCCATTATATGACTGGCGGATATTAACAGTTTGGCAGTTTACATTTTTTTTAATGCATAGTTCAGAAATGGGCCTAGTTGCAAATGGACTTTGTTTTCTGTAAAGAGTACCCAAAAAAGAAGTCCACTGAAGAAACATTTCTTGTTTTGCCTCAATGACATGGAAAGGACAAGGCTTTACACGTGCTTCCTTAAAAATTCTGACCCAGTCTTCTGGAAGTTCTACGTGTGATTTTTGGTTAATAAGACCAAAATCTTTGTCACATTCTAGATAGCTGTGTCCCCGAACAGGAAATGTCATAATTACTTCATCAAAGCGGTCCTTCATATGAACCATGTAATGTAAATAACGAAACATTGTAAAGTTTTTATTTTGTCCAGCACACGAATCACAAAACACAGAAAGTTTGCGGGACTCTGCTGGTAAAATGTTCCAAATGAAATAGTTCAACATGGACACAACATCATCGACACCTTTGTGAGCTACTGTTTGTGGATAACAAAAAAATATTGACTGTCCACTTGAAAGAATATGTATATTGAAACTGTATATTGAAATCTGTCTGCGGTAATATACATCATTTGTTGTAATATTTGGCACTGGTAGATTTTTTGCAAAGTCTATTGTTATACCTTCATAGCTCAAATCTCCCCTGGCTCTATTCTTACTTTGTCTTTTTCTGTTATAAAATGTTGCCGCTTTTAATTTATGTAGGAAGTTTCTTTTTCCTAATAACTCTTTTTGTTTTGAGAGAACTTTTTTCTTTTCTTCATTTCGTTCTTCGTTAATTTTATCAGTCATACACTTCTGTTCAACTAAAAATTTATCACACTCGCTGCATGTGTCTGTACGGGGGTATCCAAATGAAATGTTAAAGTTGCAGTTAAAGTAATTTCTGTAATATTCATAAGAAACTGGATGGTTAGGATATTTTTCACAATACATTTGATATAACTTTTTAATATTCAATTCTTCTGGCAAGAATGTTTTGGTTGTCTTTGACAAACTATAGTGAGCTTTTCGGCCACGCAGACTAGCAATGTGGTCATGGACTGCCTGTTTAGTTTCTGAAGATTTTCTTTTGCGTCTTGTTGTATGCTTTCCTCGACCATCACTCTTAACTACACCAAAAGTTAGCAGTTGTTTTTTGATCGTTTCACACCGTCTATTTGTTATTCCATGTAGGGATAAAAAGGCTTTGTAACAAACTTGAACATCAACTTTGGTATCAGCATTTTCTTGTTGTACTTTAATCCGGTATCTGTATGCTGCATCCCTTAATTGCGCTTCATTTTCAGGTCGTCGAGGTCGCCTTTTCAATACAGGAAGTACTGTGATTAAGCCTGCTAAATACTCATTTTGTTCGTTTCTATCCTTCATAGAATTAAAGTTATTCAAAATGTTTTTCTGGTCTATTTCCGATATTAAGTTGAAACAATCAAAACGTTTACAATTACACGGGTCACCTTGTGTATAGCAGTGATTTCGTAGATAACGCGTCACATCACTTACTCGACCACACTTTCTGCGTTTTTTGGTGTTATTATTATTTTGTGCAACATCGTAGGTCGTAGAGTCACTTTCAGACATGATGAATAAGTCAGTTATTTAAGTAATATTTACTCCTTCTTTATTACAAACGAACCTTAAAATCAAACGACTAAACTGACAAGTGACAACACTGACTGATATTTACATTTACGTTCGAAAACTTGCGAAAAATGATCAAAGTCTGTGACTTTGATCTTTTTTAACTTTTACGGTGTGGACTTTGATCAAACATAACTTTTTTGCCAAAAAATGACAGCTCATTTTTAGGGGTTTAGAAGATTGTTAGCCTTTTTTATGATTCGGACCAGATAAGTTTGGCGTCTAAGGAACTAGATGACGGTACTAACTCAAAACATGGTTTTAGGGTGACTTTGATCATTCTTTTCCTGGACTCTTCATATGTTAAAAGACTCTGTAATCTTTTTGGAGTAATTTTCAATATTAATTGGATTAAAATTAGATTAAAAGGTAATACTTCAATCCAAGCAAATTAGATTTTAAGTTTTTTATGCCACAATGTGCCACGTTGTCCATGCCGTGTCGGTAACGCATTTCATTCATAGTCAGGATGCAGTGCGTGTGGAAAGTGAAATTTGTGCGGGCAAAGTTTGGCGACAGACGCATATTCGTTCCTATTAGGAAGGTGACCGATGGGGATCGTATATCAAGTGAAGATATATTGTACACCACTGCTTTGGGCCAGTGTGTGCGCGGGTCTTGCAAACCCTGTTGTTCAGCTAACAGACCTAAGCCCAGTCCCGACCCGACGCGACGCGTGTCGTGGTTCGTTTGGTGTATGGTCTGGTTGTGGTTTGTATGGTCGCATTGTTCGATCGTACTTCGCGTGCTGATTTCTAAGGTAGGTGCGGGTAATAAGGCCTGTCGACTAATAAAGCCTAAGTGTAGATTACTACTTTTTATGTATTATTAGTTTTATTGATAACTTGTTAATTACATTTAGTTTTACGTTTAGGTATTATTAGTTTTATTGATAACTTGTTAATTACATTTAATTTAAATTAATTTAATTTTTCACGTGTTTTACAATCAAAGAATATTACCTGACTGGTTATATTTTTCAAATTTTCTTTGTTTTAATATCTCACAGCCTACTTCGATTTTTATTTCTCAAAAATTCAAAAAAAAAACTTTTTTCATTTAAAATCAAGGCCTACTTATTAAACAATTCTAAATTCAAAAATTCTAAAAATCAAAAGTTGAGTTTCCACCACATCACCCCGCCGCCAATTAATTTTGGGATAGGAGTTACTTTTGAAATTATTGTGTTTTGAACTTTCATTGACACTGGGCAATGACTAAAATTCTGTGTATGACGAACATGCTCTGGCTGTTCCTTAAAGTGGTTTGAACTATATAATGTTAAATTGTTAACGTTCTCCGTCGATGGATGAGAGCTGATATCCTTTACTTGAATTTCCGAATTTGAAACTGCAAAATATGGTTTTAAACGATTTATCGGAATATTTGTATCTTTTCCATTAATATTAATTGTGTAAAATGCCGAATGTCTAGAAATTATCGGAAATGGACCTTCATAATAATTTTGAAAAGCACTTCTAGAAGAATCATTTCGAATGAAAACATGAGAACAAGTATTTAACTCTTTAAATTTGAAAAATTTATTTTTAGAGTGATCGGTGGAACGAGATGGTTGCATGTTCCTGAATAAATTTTTTAAATGATTTACGAAAGTATTTTGTGGAATATCTTGAGAATTTTGTTCAAGAAAATCTCCCGGCAGTCTTAAGGACTGACCATAAAGTAATTCAGCAGATGTAGCTTTAAAATCTTCTCTGAATGATGTTCTGAGACCGAGAAGAACAGATGGTAATACTTTTGTCCAAGAATCGTTTTCATAAATTTTGAGTGCTGTTTTTAGTGTTCTATGCCATCGTTCGATAAAACCGTTAGACTGTGGATGGTAAGGAGTTGTACGATTATGTTTGAAACCTAAAAGTTTAGATAATTCCTTAAAAAGATTTGATTCAAATTGTCTTCCTTGATCTGTTACGATAAATTTTGGTACACCGTAACGAGAAATCCATTCACGGAAGAGAGCTTCTGCGCAAGTCTCAGCTGAAATGTTGGCTATAGGAATTGCCTCAGGCCATCGCGTAAAACGGTCGATTACAGTGAGACAAAACCTGAAACCTTGAGAAGGCGGGAGAGGTCCAATGATATCCATGTGAATGGTTTCAAATTTGCTTGAAGTAATAGGAAAAGAACCAAAAGGTATTTTAACATGACGAGTGATTTTATTCTTCTGACATGCTAAACAACTACGGGTCCAGTTATTAAAATCTTTATTCATAGAAGGCCAAAAATATTTTGAAACTATCATTTTATTTGTAGCCCTGATGCTAGGATGTGCTAAATTGTGAATAGAATTAAAAATATTTAATCGAAAAGATTCTGGAATATACGGTCTAATAATTGAGTTTGAATGTTCGCAGAGAATTTGTTTATCGCTTCCTATAACAGGGAATTTGGAAAATTTTAATGATGAATTTTCCAAAAATTGTGCTAACTGAGTATCAGTTTCTTGTGCAATAGCTATAGCTTCAAAATCTATAGATGACGGTAGATGAATTTCTTCTACTCGCGATAAAGTATCTGCGACAATGTTATCTTTACCAGCAATGTGTTGAATATCTGTAGTAAATTGTCCAATGAAATCCAAATGGCGAAATTATCTAGGTGAGGCTTTTTCTGGATTTTGTTTGAAGGCAAAAATTAAAGGTTTGTGATCTGTGAAAAGCGTAAAATTTCTTCCTTCTAAATGATATCGAAAATATTTAATGCTTTTGTAAGCGGTTAGTAATTCACGATCACGAGCGCTGTATTTTTGCTGAGCTGAATTTAATTTAATTGAGAAAAAACCAAGAGGTTGCCAAGAATTATTAATTTGTTGATTCAGAGCTGCACCTACGGCTGTATCTGAAGCGTCAACAAATAAAGCTAATTTAGCATGATTGTTAGGAAAAGCTAAAAGTGTAGTTTGAGTTAATTGAGATTTTATGTTTTCAAAAGCGTTGATCGCTTCAGTTGTCCAATTAATTTTTTTGGAACCTTCTTTTTTACTTCAAGAAAGATATTTATTTAAAATTAACTGATGTTGAGCTGCATGACGTAGAAATCTACGATAAAAATTTACCATACCTAAGAAACGCCTTAACTCTTTAACATTTGTAGGTTGAGAAAATTTTGAAATAGCTTCTACTTTCTCAGGAGTTGGCATGATACCATCTGAATTAATAAGATGACCGAGAAATTTTACTTGTGGTTTCATAAAGTTACATTTCTCGATGTTGATAATTAATCCATGATCTTGAAAACGTTGAAAAATTTGCTTTAAATGGTCTAAATGTTCTTCTTCTGATTTAGACGCTACTAAAATATCATCTAAATAAACAAAACAGAAATGAAGATCTTGGAGCACAGAGTGGATAAACCGTTGAAAAGTTTGTGCTGCATTGCAAAGACCAAACGTCATCCTAGTAAATTCGAAAAGACCAAAAGGAGTGCATATTGCAGTTTTTGGAATATCTTCGGGTTCGACTGGAATTTGATGATAAGCTTTTGTTAAATCTATAGTTGAAAATATTTTACAATTTTGTAATTGAAATGTGAAATCATGAATTAAAGGGATCGGATAACGATCTGGAATTGTAATAGAATTTAAACGCCTATAATCACCACAAGGTCTCCGTTCAGCATTTTTCTTTGGAACCATATGTAACGGTGAAGACCAACAACTGTTAGAAGGTCTGCAAATGCCTTGGTTTAACATAAATTCAAATTCCTTTTTTGCTATTAAAAGTTTTTCAGGAGAAAGACGACGTACTTTTGAAAATAGTGGTTGAACAATTGTTTTAATTGATATGTAACTGGATGTTTAACTGGTTTAGTAAAACCAGAATCTATAGTTAAAGTTGGAAATTCACGAATTAATTTTTGTATCTCATCATTTAAAGATGTATTGATTAATACTGATAAAGCAGTAGATGGTCCTCTGTAAATATTACCATTTGAAGTTAGTTTAGTTAAGGGGTCAATTAAAATTCTTTTTGACAAATCAATAATTAATTTGTAGTGAAATAAGAAATCTGCACCTAAAATAGGTTTCTCCACATCTGCTAATAAAAATTCCCATTGAAAATTTCTTCGTAAGCCGAGATCCAATGAAAGAATTTTCTTTCCATAAGTATTAATAACTGATGAGTTAGCTGCAGATAATTTCAAAGAAGTTGGTAATAATTTTGAATTTAGTGGAGGAGGAATTACAGAAATATCTGCTCCAGTATCAATTAAATAATAACGATTTGAAGATCTATCGAAAATATGTAAGCGACTATTGTATTCGCTTTTATCATCCGTCGCCATAGATGAAATGCAAATTAATTTTTTGAAGAATCTAAAATTTTATTAAAGGTACAAGGAGGAATACATTTAGTTGCATTATTTTTATATTTTGCATAATACCAGCACCAATCTGGATGAGATTGAGAAGAATTTTGTCGAAATCTATTTGGTGAACGACTTGTCGAATACCTGGAAGAATGTCGAGAAGAATTACTATTAGATCTACTTTGATGTTTTAAAGATTTAATTTCTAAAGACATTTCTTGTACTTGTTTAGTTAAACGTAAAATTTGTGAAGTAAGTTCTGTCAAAGTATTGTTATCTGAATGAATAGATGAACATGAGAAAACTGATGGTTTATTGTTCATTTCAAAAATTTTGTCAGCACAATTTGCTAATTCAGAAAGAGGACCTGAATTGCAAGACAAGATCGATCGCATATTATCTGGCAGTCTTTGCATCCAAAGGGTTTTTAACACATCATCACTCAAATTTCCGTTCGATAAATTTCGCATTTCCCGAAGAAATTGTGATGGCGATCTGTCTCCCATGACAATATCTCCGAGAAGTTGATTCAATTTAGTAGTTTCACTAGCCGAAAGACGAGATATTAAAGCATCTTTAAGGGGAGGTTCTCATCTAGAACGTCAAAAAGTAGGTAAAGTTCGTGATTTTTTTGAAGGCAAATGACAAGACATAGGGAAATGATATTTGGCATTATCTTTTATTGTATATTTATCTGTACGAAAAAATTTTTTTATTAAAAAAAAAAACAAAATGGCGCCCGTTATTCAACTTCTCCGGAGGCATGTTTTTCGAAAATGGCCCAGCTGCGTACAATTGAGGGGTCGCAGATTGGTCTGAAATCAAATAATGATGTGTAATGTAAATGCGATGCAATCGGCCTGAGACCAACGCACTCGAGTTGTTTGGCACACCGCCGAAAACGCGCGCCAAGCAAAATAACATGCTTGCACCGATTAAGTTACGAAAAAGTACTTAACGCGGTGAGTGAAAAACTTAAGTGCAAACGCGATATGGGTCAACCCGAGCGGTGCACTTGAAGCGGGCCAGGTCAGTTGCATCATATAAAATTGATGATTTATGTTAACCATTAAGTAAGTATTGGAAATATGTGTGACCCTTAGGTAAGTGAACAATTTGTATAAATAGGCTAAGAATTTTTGAATAAAGGGGGATTGTTATACCGACAGCAAGACTGTACACTTGGTGTGAGCTCCAAAAAGCGGCACCTATTAACTATCCCGAGGAGTTCTGCTCTTTAGCTTGCTCCTCAAGGAGTTCTGCCTTTCGGCTGGCTCCGAATCCTTTCTTTCAGGCCCACGCAAATACTATTTGGCTGGTAAACGTCTTACATTCCGGGACTGCCCTCTGGGAACCATCACATGGCGACCGTGACTCTTTAGGAGATCAACCTGAAACCAGCAGCGCATTTATAGGCGTATGGCAAGCAAGGCCATAGATAAAAAATTCAACAAGCTGTGCAGGCTAGCGCAGAAAAATCTACCGGAACAGTGCACCAGCGAACTTTCCTTATACCCTGGAGGACGTCTACTGGAACCATATGTACCCAAGCCAGTAACCACAGTCGCAGAAGCCACAGAAATACCTGAATACATCGCGGGGCCGAAGAAAATTACTATAGAAGAGTACCGAAGGAGGACATCAAAAACAACAATAGAAACAACGAAAGCAGACCAGAAGGCTCGCAAACCAACACGAGGAGGTCAGAGAGCTCGACTAAGTAAGGACGTACACAAGTACCAGGAACTCCTGAAATTAGCAGGAAATCTGCAAGAGAAGATTAAATACCAAACCCTTCTAGCGATAGCTAAGAGAGAATTAAACAGGCTAAAGAAGGGAAAGAAAATTTAAAACCGGCATGTTTAACTAATTAGTTTCTGTCATATTCTTACAGTTATATATATTATTATCATAATTGTACTATTATTGTAATCGTAATTATCATAATTATACTACTATTGAAAAAATATATATAGATGTATAACATATAGAATAAATAATTGAATTAAATATGAAAAACCAAGTGTAAGCAATATGGGTGGAACGAGTTCAAAACAGTCGGACAATAACGGAGAAATAGTGAATAATCTCGTTATTGAGGATACAATTAGCGTTGAAAACAAAGAGATCCTCATCTTGCTTTTCATTTTAGTAGTCGTGAAAATAATTCAAGTAGTATATACGCTTTATAAGGATCACAAAAGAAGTCTGAAAAAGAAATATTTGCGGTCACCAACGGTATTAAAAGTATAATTATCAAAATGCGAGATTTCATCATAATAATGATCGTGGTGGTCAGCGTGACAGCAATAGGATTTTTACCAGTAAAATTTGGACTTGATAAAGTGTTAGAATACGTTAAAAATCATCCATTGCGGTTAAGTCAATAGCGTACACTAATTCGGATGGAAGAACTAAATATAATTAAAACAGAATTACAGAAAATTCAAATCAATTTTAATAAGAGCAGAAATCGGCCGTATACGGACAGAACATTACAAGAGAAAGAGCAAATAGTTAAAGACCTCTACGAAAAGGCTAAAAGATATATTAGTGTAACAGCTAGTGCGGAAACTATACTCCTACTAAAATCTATATTCCTGCAAATCAAGGAACTTGTTTACAACATATTGGCGATAATAGAAAATCAGAGACAATCAAACAAAATGGCATTTGATATAAGAACAGCAACCGCACTCGTCCAACAGTACGACGGAAATGAAGAAAATACTGAAGCATTCGTCGAGTCAATAGAATTGCTAAACGAACTTACGCCAGAGGAACATAAAAGTGTAATGATTAAGTTCATTAAAACGCGAATTACAGGAAAGGCTAAGCAAGCGATTACCGCCGAAACAAACACCGTATCCCTGATCAAGGATAAAATTTTGAAGAAATTTTCAGCGAAAATTTCCTCAGATGCTGTGCTGGCACAACTAAAGTCCTGCCAACAAGGGAACAGGAAGCTGGCGGATTTCTCTGCTCAAATTGAGAACTTGTCAAGGCAGCTCACTAGAGCATTTATTTCAGAAAAAATAGCGACGGGTGAAGCAGCAGAGAAATTGGCCGAAAAATTCTCGATTCAAACATTCGCGAATAATGTATCAAATAGAGAAACTTCACTGATACTAAAGGCTGGCAACCTTACCTCATTGGCTGAAGTAACAGCAAAGGCAGTGGCCGTAGACAAATCTCAGCCAAATAATATACTGCACTATAATAGCAGACAATCACGAAGATTTACAAATCAGAACGGACCACGTTACAAAGAAGGATTTGACAGGAATAGAGGACGGTGGTCAAGACATCCAGATCAAAGATTTGATAATAACAGATGGCGAAATAGACAAAGTTACGGAAACCAAAATAATTATCGCAATAATACGGGTAACACGCAAGCCCATGGACAGCAACAAAATAACAGAAGTCAACAAAACAATAGAAATATTCGTTACTTTGCATCGGGGGAACAGCAAACCCCCCAGCCACAAGAAGAAACACAACGGTTGGGGGAGGATGCGCACCTAAATTAAAAATTTATACTTTCAATATAACAGTTACAAATTTTGTTAAAGCGTATGCAGATATGTGTAGTTCAGTATGCACATTCATTGTCGACACCGGGGCCGACATATCAATTTTTAAGCGAGGAAAAATAAGCAATGACCAGCTTTATTATCCCAAAAATACCTGCATGATTCAAGGTATCACTGAAGATGCTAAACAATCGATAGGGGCAACATATACCACTCTTACCTTCAACGATCAGTTTTCAATCGAGCACTTATTCCAAATTGTTGACGATAGTCTAGCCATAGAGGCAGACGCTATTTTAGGACTGGATTTCCTAACCAAACTCAAAGCTTCTATTGATTACGACACTTGGACGCTTACACTAAATGCGCCCGGCAAATCAGTAGAAGTACCCATACTGAGTGGCCCAGCACCAAATTCTATCGTGCTACCACCGCGATGTGAAATAGTACGAAAAATGTACCCAATAAAATCAGACACTGATAACATTGTCGTGAATAGCCAGGAAGTTGAGCCAGGCATTTTCGTCGGAGGAACAATTACCTCCGCAAAGAATCCCTTAGTTAGAATATTAAACACGACAAACGAAACAATTACACTTCGAGAGCCCAAACTCTCAGTACAACCACTTGCTGATTTTCACATATTCAAAAATCAGCATAAAATTAGATCAGCGCAGGTAATTGCAAAAATCGACCTTAATTCAGTTCCGGATTACGCAAAACCACAGTTTGAGAAATTGTGTCAAGAATACGAAGACATTTTTGCACTTGATAACGAAGCGCTTACTACTAATAATTTTTATGAGCAACAAATTGAATTGTCAGACCAAGTACCTGTGTATACTAAAAATTACAGAATACCAGAAGTGCATAAAACGGAAATTAACAGCCAAGTAGAAAAAATGTGTAAAGATAATATTATCGAAAATTCAGTTTCACCATTTAACTCTCCTATATTACTAGTACCTAAAAAGTCCACTACTCAAAACAAAAGGTGGCGTTTAGTAGTTGATTTCAGGAATCTAAATAAAAAGGTACTCGCTGATAAATTCCCATTACCGCGAATAGAAGAAATTTTAGATCAGATGGGCCGTGCAAAATATTTTTCAACTCTTGACCTTATGTCTGGATTCCATCAAATACCACTAGAGAAATCTTCCAGAAAATATACAGCCTTCTCAACAAACCAAGGCCATTACCAATTTACCCGCCTGCCATTCGGACTCAATATTAGCCCGAACAGCTTTCAGCGAATGATGACAATCGCTATGGCAGGCCTGATACCAGAAATCGCATTTCTATACATCGATGTTCATCGGATGTTCACAGGCACACCATCTCAAAAACTTATCGGCTGTATTCAAAAGATTACGAGAACGAAATCTCAAACTTAACCCAGAAAAATGCAAATTTTTTCAAACCGAAGTAACTTATCTTGGTCATACTATTTCCGCAAAAGGGGTTAGCCCTGACAATTCAAAATTTGAAGCAATTAAAAATTATCCGGTACCTAAAAACGCTGATGAGGTCAGGCGTTTTGTAGCATTTTGCAATTACTATCGTCGTTTTGTACCTAATTTCGCAGATACTGCACTCCCTTTGAACAAATTACTCCGTAAAAATATAAAATTCGAATGGTCGAAACCTCAACAAAAGGCCTTCGAGACGTTAAAAGCATCACTTATGTCACCCGCAATTCTTAAACACCCGGATTTCAAAAAACAATTTATTATTTCCACCGACGCGTCCAACACCGCGTGCGGTGCAGTTTTAGCGCAGAATTTCGATGGGCAAGAGCTACCCATCGCATACGCAAGTAAAACATTTACACAAGGAGAACGCAATAAATCAACGATAGAGAAAGAACTAACAGCCATTCATTGGGCTATCACCTATTTTAAACCATATATTTATGGCCGAAAATTTATAGTCCGATCAGATCATCGCCCGTTGGTATCAAAACTAACGCGCATGAGACTGGATCTAGAAGAATTTGATTTTGAAATCCAGTACATTAAAGGCAAAGAAAACTCTGGACCCGACGCATTATCCAGAATTAAAATTGACGTAAACGACCTAAAAGAAATCAGAATCTTGCAAGTAAAGACGCGTGCAATGACGAGAAACCAGACACTAACAGAAAATGAAAAGTTACAAGCCACATCCGAAATATCGCAGCCTGATCAACTGCGTGTCACGGAGACATTGGTACCATCTGAAGTAACGAAATTACCTGAATTAGAAATCGACGTCGAAGAAAACATAATCGAGCTCAAAATGAAATTAAAGAATAAAATATTATATAAGCGGTTCGAAGCATTAAAAGATACCCAATCAGTAGAACTTGCACTAGAGCAAGCACTCGAAAAATTGGATGATTATTGTGATAACGAATTTCAGGCCAAGAACCTGAAACTCTCTGCAGGGAGTCGAATTTTCAATTTCATAAATATAGCCGCATTTAAAAACCTAGGTAACAAAATATTAAAGAGAGTAAATATTACATTATATAAGCCGCAAATCGTCATCAAAGATTCTGCAAAGATACAACAAATATTACATAATTTTCACCAAATTCCCACAGGAGGACACTTGGGACAAGCAAGAATGTACAAAAAACTAAAGGAAATATACGTGTGGGAAAATATGAAAAATCAATAGCTAAATACGTTAGCAATTGCGAACTGTGTTTAAGGAACAAACATCAGAAGCACAACAAGGAGCCAATGGTTATAACAACTACACCTACCAAGGTTTTTGACATAGTGTCAATAGACACAGTAGGACCGTTTACAAAATCTCAAAATGATAACAGGTATGCCGTCACCATTCAGTGTGATTTAAGCAAATACATCACAATTATACCTATAAGAGACAAAGAAGCAAATACAGTTGCTAAAGCAGTAGTTGATGGATTCATATTAATATATGGACCAATGAGTAAAATCAAATCCGACCTGGGAACGGAATATAAGAACCAGATTTTCTCGGAGATCTGCAAAATGTTAAAAATTGAACAACTTTTCGCTACTGCGGCGCATCCAGAAACAATCGGAGCGCTTGAGAGAAATCATAAATGCCTCAATGAATACCTAAGATCATTTGTAAACGAGAATAAAGATGATTGGGACAGTTGGATACCCTATTACACTTTTTGTTATAACACTACTCCTAACACGACACACGGTTATACTCCATTCGAGCTTGTTTTTGGTAAAAGAGTCTATCTGCCTTCAGAATTGACTGTTGACCATCCAGATCCGATATACAATCATGAACTATACAGCAAAGAACTGAAATATAGACTTCAACAGACGATACATAAAGCAAGACAGCACCTTGAATTATCGAAGCAAAGTAGAAAAATCGCAACTGACGCGGACAGTAAACCCTTATTGCTAAAAATTGGTGACAAGGTACTAATTACCGCCCAGAATAGGAAAAAGTTAGACCCATTATACAATGGACCATATTTAGTTAAAGCCTTAGATAACGTAAACTGCACCTTAGAGGATAAGAATAAAAACATAACTACTACAGTACATAAAAATAGATTAAGGAAGGTAGAAAATTAAGAAGCATTAGTTAAGTAGACGCTAAATACTCTAAGTTATGTTAACAATGAAATAAAACTAAACTATAAAGAATAAAGATATATGTTGTTATAAGTCAGGTCACACATAAGTAATAACATAATATGACAATCATATAACCAATTAATTTAAGGAAGTTAGAGTATAATAATTCAAAAAAAAAAAAAAAAAAAATTTTGGGAAATTTTTTTTTTTCTCCGTAAAGGGAAAGGTGTAATGTAAATGCGATGCAATCGGCCTGAGACCAACGCACTCGAGTTGTTTGGCACACCGCCGCAAAATAACATGCTTGCACCGATTAAGTTACGAAAAAGTACTTAACGCGGTGAGTGAAAAACTTAAGTGCAAACGCGATATGGGTCAACCCGAGCGGTGCACTTGAAGCGGGCCAGGTCAGTTGCATCACATAAAATTGATGATTTATGTTAACCATTAAGTAAGTATTGGAAATATGTGTGACCCTTAGGTAAGTGAACAATTTGTATAAATAGGCTAAGAATTTTTGAATAAAGGGGGATTGTTATACCGACAGCAAGACTGTACACTTGGTGTGAGCTCCAAAAAGCGGCACCTATTAACTATCCCGAGGAGTTCTGCTCTTTAGCTTGCTCCTCAAGGAGTTCTGCCTTTCGGCTGGCTCCGAATCCTTTCTTTCAGGCCCACGCAAATACTATTTGGCTGGTAAACGTCTTACATTCCGGGACTGCCCTCTGGGAACCATCACAGATGACATTATTATAAACTAGAATGTCTCAGAAAGAGCGGACGACTTTCAAAAAAAATGTAAAATTGACGGAATGGCGCGATTTTGAAATTTTAAGGCCGTTTTCGGCCGTTTTTTTTCATAGTTTATCACTTACAAAAAGGAGATAATGTTACAATTTTCAAAATGTGCTCCGCTCTTTCTATGAAGAAAATTGTTTACTTTAATATGCACGGAACTAGAAGTTGATCGGTTGAACCGTTTTTGAGTTATCTTGTACGCAAATTTGAAAAATCTTGAAAATCAAAGTTCCGAGATAATCGTGATTGAACGGCACGGCACAGGCTGAGCGCCCCACTACGATCATGACACCGCCACAATCAATGGGCTGTAGAATCCGTTCTAGTGCTCGGATCAACTAAATATTTTAAAGCAACATTCTAGACATATTAAACTTTAATAATATGAAATAAAAAAAAAATCGAAAATTTCAAGATTCTAGATGAGAACCTCCCCTTAAGCTGCGTATACGGATGCCTTGGGTCTGGATTTTCTAACACGTCAGTTAATATTGAAACCAAGCTCTCATCCAACACGGAGAGAACATGGTTAAATTTGGAAATTTCTGTTATAATTCTGGCAAGTTCAAATTGCGCCTCAAGTCGCTGAAACCAAAATTTCGGAGCATTTCTCCAAAAAGAGGGTGTACAAATAGAAAAAGCAGAAATGGAAGGTGATATAGCGGATGTTGTCATGTTACGTGGTGATGCTTGAGGGTTATTAAACGAACTTTCACAACTTGAATTATCGGAAACGGAGACTACCGAGTCACCACTTATGTTCATATTAAATTCGAAAGAGAACGCGAACGATTAAATAAGGGATGGCTTACAATATTTTTTTTAAATAAAATATGAACTACTAATAATAAGACTTAACTTTTGTTGATTGCTGTTGGAATAGCTGTTGTTGATTGATGTTGAAAATAATCTTGAAAAGATTAAAGATATCCCGACTTGCTGTTGTCGGGATTGCTGTTGTTGTCTAGGTTGTTGCTGTAAAGTGCGTGGCAGCCACAGAAATTATCAAAATCCCGAACGTATTTCCTCGTCAAGGATTGAATTTCAAGTTGCTGTTGTCGGGGTGCTGATGTTGACTGCAGTGATACTGCTGTTGACGTTGGGATATCATTGTTGTTCTTCGTCGGGGTCACCAGTGTAGAAGCTGAAACCCTTGGAGATATAAAACTAGCGTTCCTGAAGAGGAAGTAGGAACTTTGTAGATATAAAGGAATCGCTTCTGAAAAGAATTAAGAAATCGCTTCTGAAAAGAATAAACAAATCGCTTCTGAAAAGACTCTCTTCTTTCTTCTTATTTCTTTTAGTTTAGAAAGGAATTTGCTAATTCTTGATTTGTATTTTTTATTCCTTTTTATTTCTTTAAATAATAATTAGATAATATTCTATAAATTTTTTATGTCTATATTTAATGAATTCTTGTGACAGACTGAACTATTTTACTACAAAACAAAATATTTTTAAAATCAAAAGCTACTACAACTACACTTACTTACCAGATTTATACAGGGTGGGGCAAAAGGTATGAACCGGTTGTGGTGGTGGGGGGAAGAGGGGCGGGGCCTCGTAGCGGGAGTGGGGGGGTCTAGTTTTTAGTAGCAACCATGCCTTGGACGGGAGAGCATCGCGGGTTTGCTGTGAGGACGTTTTTTGAAAATGGCCGTTCTGTTATCGCCACGCAGACGGCCTTCCGACTGCACTTCAATATCCCTGTTGGGGTAATGCAATTAGACGTTGGGCTAGGATATTGGAAAACACTGGTTCAACAGCAACTCCTTCGGCAATTGGAAGACCCAGAACGGTAAGAACCTCTGAAAATGTCATCCTGGTAAGAAATGCTATTGAACTGTTGAAAACTTCAGAATTCGCCTTCAAGAGTATATCGCTGCTGACGGCCACCATCTTTCTGATATCATCTTTAAAACTTAATGTAAAAAAACTAGATTCTGTACTGAATTAAACAATATAAACATAATTTCTGCAAGTTGAGTTGTTTTTGTTTTACATCCCTTTAAAACCCTTTCATACCTTTTGCCCCACCCTGTATAAAACAAATTTACTACAGTTACAATTGTCAAGTAATTTTCAATTTCTATGATAACAAATTCACACTACATTAACAATACAAATTTCCATACTTTATTTTTATCCGAAATCAAATACAAAACCCGAATTGAATTAAAACTTTTAACATTCACCTCATTATCGAAGATCATCACCACATGTCAATTAAAGCTTTTCTCACGTTGAGACTATTTAATGTGTTTAAACTTGTACAACCACCACACTAAGTAACAATAATATAATTATGATCGATGTCGCTCAAGGTCATAATCGCTGGTAGCTAACACTCATCGATGGCACCTGAAACTTTTTGCGAAGCTTTAGCTCGCTCGCTGCCACTAGTGCGGTGTCTTTCATTGTGAGGGGCGGTTGCGCAGCACGAATAATAGGAAATCGTCCGAATCAATCGTAAGTATTTTTTGTAATATTACACTTATATATATAATTTTACACTATAATTTTCTATTATTTCATGCTTCTACGACCTTTGATGTTTGAATAATATATCATGATTCGAATAATGTTCTTTTTAGTTTTTCTTTACGCACGTTACCAGCGGTTATTAAGGCCTACCAAATTTGACCATAGGCCTTATTATCCTCATTTTTTTGTATCAAAATTTTACTGTTTTACAGTTTATGTTATATCTTTTTCAAAATGTTAGGAATGTAATGGAAGTAATTACAACTGTTTACTTATTTATTTATTCTTATTTTTATTGAATACAACCACGATGCCCCCCAAACGAGCATTGTGGTCTGAAAATGACTTGGTGTCGGCTGTCCAGGCAGTTCAAATAGGAATGCTGAGCACCTGTAAAGCTGAAGGTATGAAGTTCCCAGAAGAACCATTAGAAATCAGCTCCAGACTGGTAGTTTGAAAAAAAAAAAACACTAGGTCGAAAATCCTTACTCAGTGACGACCAGGAAGTTGATTTTGTTAGCAGAATTATGAGGTGCCTGTGACACCACGGATTCTCCGACGCTTGGTCTATACATTTTGTGAGCTTAATAACATCAAGCACAACTTCAATCAACATGCTAGAGTTGCTGGTAAAGAATGGTTTAAGCCGCTTATGAAAAGCCATCCGGAAATATCTAGAAGGAAAGTTTCGTTTATGAACCCGGCCAGGGCACAAAAGTTTAATAAATTTATCCTTGATGATCACTCCAAAAGACTGAATGAAGTTTATAATAATCTAGATTTGAAAAGTAATCCTGAAAGGATTTATAATATAGATGAGAAAGGTTGCTGTTTAACAATTCACCACCAGCAGACAAAAAAGGTGAAAGAGTGCATTTACAAAGAAAGCAAAAATGGGGGATAACACGAAATGTGTAAATGCACTTGGTAGCGCTATACCACCAATGATCATATTTAAAGTTATACGTTTGAAGCCAGAATTGACAACTTTCCACCGGAATCATTGGTAGAAAAATGTACAAAGGGTTATATGACTAATGAACTTTTCAAAGAATTTTTGAAGCACCTAGCCAGGTACAAAGGTGCAGGAAAGTGGCTTTTAATATTTGATGGAGCAGCTTGTCACTTATATCCAGGATGATACAGATAATTTTGAGTGTCCTGATGGTTATTAAACAAAGAAATTTGTTGTTATTTTTAAGACTTTAAGCATGATTAATGTGTATATATTATACCTACCTTATAATATTTGTTGAACACAAACGAGAACTGAGGAGCAAAAAGCAAAAGAGTGAAAAGTGGATATTAACCCTTTGCCTTAAAACAACGTGTGGGAGATGTGATCCTACTTCTGTGTCTAAAATGGGGATCTCATATCAGACACGTGATGACTGCTTCTGGTCACCACGCATCAGAAAAGCTTTCATCAAAAGTGGCACACACAATCGTCGTTCGATTCATAAGGCAAGGGGTTAATAAGCAAATTATAACTTGTCTATGCGTAATTGAAACATTTTTGGAGAAATTTTTTTTTCAATTAAATTTAGGAGAAAAATCTGAAGAGATTAATTCCGTTAAGCCGGCACTTCAGAATTTGATTTGCAATGTGGTAAATAGCTTTTATAATGAGGTCCTAGAAAATTTTGTCAAAAAAAGTCGTATATTTATATCACATATTAATAAATACTCTACATAACTGCTTAAAATTGTTTAGCAAAGAAATAAAAATTAATAAATAAATACAGCAAATTCAGGGAAAAAACTAAAAATATATATAACAAAAACAAAACAAATCAAATCATGTCCTTGTCGTGGTCCTGGAGAAAACTGAGAATATATTTAAACAATAAATGAATGTTGAACGCCCTGCTGAAAATACCACGACACTTCGCTGTAAGTATTATAATAAAGTTTTTCTCTGAAATATATACCATTCGTATTTATAAAGTAAATCACGTTTAAGGAACCACTCTCCCTAAAATTCTATTCTATACTAAACAGAAGATGAACTTAAAGATGCCGAGAAAACCTTGAAATATTTTGTCGCAATAAAACGAGAATCTCAAAGATGTCCATTTATCTCTACCCTAATCACTGATAGCCGCATTTATCGACACTCGAAAACCGTATTGGAAGTTTCTGTTGTTTATAGTCTTCTCTGCGTTGAATTACTTATGCCCGCATTGCGGACCAATCTAATTTCCGGAATGGTCAAATGAGCAATGAAATTTTTATGTATGTATTATTTGTGCTCATTTATCAAGAAGATATTAGTGTGCTACCGTTTTTGCTTTACTAATCCTTGTTCATGGCAATTTCCTGATTCGATTTCAATCCTGCCTTTAAGGAAGTTTCATCGTTTATGGGAAGCAGAAGAAATTGGATATGCCTACCGCAATGTTTTTTGATTTCTGGGACTACAGTTTATAGAGCTTCCCTAAAGAATCAGTTTCTCAGTATTCTTCTACATGGACTGAAACAATAATTGGTAAACATTTCCAACCCAAATTAAATTGAACTAAATTGATAATTTTCCTTAAAGACCATCCCATTAGTGGTAATTTGGGTTTGCCTTGTTCATTCCCATAAGCTATGCGGTACAAACCTTCCCTCGAATAAAGTCTTATGATATAACCAACGAGCATATTTAATTACTTTTAATATATAATGATAGCTTTATTTCATATACACAGAGATGTGTCATTTTTGTATGTCCAAAAATCGTGTAAAAAAAAATTTCACACTACACGTACTAGATTAACTTGAAACTTGTCATGCACAATATGTTTCTCATGATAATAGGTTTTTATACTTCTAATAACAAGATTTTTTGATTCGATTCAAATTTGATATTGGGGTGTTCAAGGTCATGGATTATAAATTGTTGGTCAAATTTTAGATATTTAAGATTGCGGTGCCGATGGTGAAAATTAATTTGATTTGTCTATATCTCAGAAATTTGTTATTGTAACATGCCTGAAATAGGTAAATTTTTATTTGTAAACGTCTTTGGGGAGCACCTCTCGGATAACAATAATGAACCTCAGATTAGAATGAATCCGTAAAATCTTACAGTGAGACGTAAGACAAGTAACTTTTCACTATGGACTATCGGGCGAATTTTTTTTTCACCCTCCAATCTTCAGCAAATCGACGAAGAACCTTAAGAAAAGTGAAGAATTTCGGTGGGAGTACTTATTTCATGAGCAACACGTTCCATCGTAAACTTAAGGTTGCGTTGGTTTTATTAACAATAGAATCGATATCCTCAAAAGCGAAACGTGAGTTTAGACTAACACTCAAATTTTTCACATTGTCAAGTTTTGAGATTGACTCACCATTAATGGAATATTCAAAAATTAAATGGTGTTTTTTGAAAGAAAAATCGTCTAAGTCAGAATTTAAGTTACCATAGTCAAGATCGTCAGATATTATGCGAAAGATCTTTGCGTCGTCAGCATAGCACAGCATTTTGGATTGGGTAGGAATAAAGGATGTAGATAATAAACAACAATTGGCCAAGATTACTACCCTATTGTACGCCAAATGTAATGCAAGTAAGATTAAAGAGGACTCCACGCAAACTAACAGGTTGGGCACGACCCAATAAGATAAGATAAGAGACAACCCACTTAACAAAAGTGGGAGGAAAACCAAGGATTAACCTCTTGTAGACGAGGATATTGTGATTATTTCTATCAAACGTCCAAATTAAACTTTTTCTCATCACTAAAAATTACAGCTTGCCATTCCTTGGACCAAGTCATATGCTTACGTGCAAAGTTCATTCTCTCTTGAACATGTTGACTCTTTAATGAGGGCTTCCTCTTGATTTTTTCCTTTGTAAATGGTCACATGAATTTATTATATTTTGCACTATCCGTAGGCTTGTGGAAACTCCAACATTGTTCTTTATTTCCCTGGAAAATAGACACACGTTTGACGCTTCACGTGAGATGGCTCTTTGTTCTCGCTTAGTTATTGCTCTCTTCGTCCTAACAACACGATTTTTACCATAGTTTTCGGATTTTTCAAGTAATTATTCACTACTTTCGCACTTCTTCCTAATTCCTGAGCAATTTTCCTGTTCGACAATCCTCTTTCTTTTAAAACTTTTATTTGACATATTTCTGAGTCCTTTAATGATTTTCCTTTTCCCATTTTCAACAAAATTAAAAAACGCACTTTCTTTTAAATACCACGCGCTTAAAATGTTCCAATAAGCTAAAAAATACACAACCTACCTCACCAGATGTTAACACAAATTTGATGATGCTAATCAAGTTGCGCACGTAATTCTCCCCATGAATAACAAAAAACAAAAGTTTTACCGTTAGGTAAATGAAATCTCATTTGTGGTGTAGTGCAAAGATGCGCATTGTTGCGAGATTATAACAAACAATTTTAAAATTCTCTCCATCATTATGAAGTAATTGTAATAAATAGGGGTGAAGCTAATCATGGGTAGTAACAAGTGTTCTAGGTGCGTGTCGAAGAAATACTTTCGACTAAATTAAGGATATATTCAAAGCCTACAAAACCATTGGGTGTAAGTGTACATTGCTGAGCCGAAGTATTTTTTCCTCTCCCAATTAATTACAACACTCAGTCCCATTTACGGAATCTGTTATTTGTCGTTAGATTAGCCTCTAATGGTACCTTAAAGATTTATATGGGATTGTCTAATACAGTGCTGGGATTTCACTGTGGGGGCCCTCAATTCCAGCTAGCTGAAAATTGTGTGCTGCCTACACGTGGGTGAAACATTCCTAAACAACGTACAGTTGGCCGTAAAAGTTGGCGGATGTATTTTTAAATCCAACAAATAAATTTATATGACACTTGTAACGTTCTTAAACATTGAACACAATCAGGTACAAGCTTTATAGATTTCTAGTTGTTCGGATGACGAAACAAATTCGCACATAATTTTTATTCGATCCAGGGAATATCGAACTACGTGGTAGGAGCTGTAGCAGCTGTATGTTTTTGAAGTGGTAGAAAATTACTTGTATAAGGAGACATTTATCGATTGAAGGGAACTTACACATTTTTGTTGTATGTATTTAGAGCTTTGTTTGGAGTTGATGCAAGTACTGTAATATTGCGTGCTCTTAGTTTGATTGCACCGCAGTCACAAGGTTAAAATTAATGGCGAGATCGATATAAATATATATCTTTATTTATCTTTATCTACATTAGACTTGAGAGCAAGCATGTGTATCTGGAATAATTTAAAATAGTTAAATAAGCCACTGCCTGAAAAGAAGGTGATTTTTAGGAATTTTTTTAAAGACAACTATTGCATGGAATGTTTTAATAAGGATATATTTGTGGATATATGGTAAATACATGATACAATTTTTGGACCAAAACATTGAAAATTCAGCGAGTTATTCGCAATTTCCCAAGGCTCAAAAAAAAAAAGTCCCCCCACTGATGCAGTGATAGCCACCTTCACAGTCCGCTACCGGAACCGAAGCAAAAATTCTTGTACCACAGACCAGGGGAATTTTTCTTACAATGTGACTTCAATTGGCATTGGGGTTTTAAGTATTATATATTATTTATAATATTGAAATAAATAAAATAAACAATTTTCAAAACTGATGCATATTTTTTGTTTTATAGCCCTACAAACAATAAAACAAAAAGGGAAAAATTAGTGCAGCACATTGTCATAAACTGATAAACACATCGCATATTTACGTCGCCGGGCCCAAATAAAACAAGTGATACGACGCATATATGCGGCGCTGGTAGCGAACGTGTTAAGCAAAATTGCGGTCGGTGATGTGTTAATATAATTATATTGTGAAAATAAATTGAAGTGCAACAAAATGATTACAGATGTGGCCAAAAAATGAATTTGCATCATTTTTCTCGATTTGGGCAACTGTCTTGTGGTAAGACGGCACTCATGGCTGTATCGGAAGCGTCAATAGTTAATTCGAAAACTTTATTAAAATCAGGATAAGAAAGAATTGTGTCCTGTGAAACTAGCATGTTTTACAATTTTTTAAATGCTTCCAGGGCCTAAGATCTCAGAACCATAATTTTTTTTTTGGGTATTCGGTTTTAGAAAATCTTCCCTCTTCTTCCCTTAGCAAACTAGTTAATGGTTTTGCAATATGCGCATAATTTCTTATGAACCGCCTGTAGTAGCCGGAAAGGCTAAGTTGTTTTAAGGTTAGCGGTACAGCAAAATTCATGATCGCTTCGACTTTGCTTAGATTTGTTCTTATTCCATCGAACGAGACAATGAAACCAAGGAATTTAACTTCTCGTTTGAAGAAGTTGTATTTGTCTACCTACACCTGCATGTTGGCATCACTGAGAATTTGGAATATTTCAGAAATATGTTTAAGATGTGTTTCATCCTCGCTAAAGATGAAAATATCATCAATATAAACATAACACGATTTCCCTGTGTCTGCGGAGTATGACATCAAGCGCACGTTGGAAAATTAAAGGCGCGTTTTTCAGACCGAAAGGGAATCGCATGAACCCAAATTTTCCGTTATTTACGGAGAAGACAGTTTTATCATGTCAGATACCTTCAGAGGTATTTGATGGAATCCCCTGCGGAGGTCAAGAACAGTGAGGAATGTACTTTTTCCAAACTGCTCGGGAACTTCGTTGATGTGCGGTATTGGATAGCTATCGTGACAGTATTCAAACTTTCGATATTCTATCACCGCCGTCCTAAAATTTTTATTTTCTTGCGAATCATTCTCGTTGGATACAACCCACACTGGTGAGTTGTAGCTGGATCTAGATGGGCGGATGATCATCTCTTAAAAGCTTGCCAATTTGGGTTTCTCTTTCGTCTCGGAGGGATGCAGGGTGGGATAAGATTTCGATTAAACCGGTGTGTCGGAATTGGTGCCGATTTCACGTACGACCTTATTGGTATAGGTGAGTCTTTCGTCGGGCTCGGAAAAGAAGGTTACAAATTTTTCTGTTATTTTACCCCTTTTCTCTACTGGTCTGTCACCTGATCAAGTTTCGCAATTAACGGAGAGGGACTTTAATTGTTTGATTTTAATCCATTAATGCGCAAAACGAGGATTTTGTGCACGCAAGTTCAATTGTACGATTCGAATAGCAAATTCGGGCAAATTTCCTCCAAATTCGTATATAAGGGGTTTTTGGGGGTGCTCTTTCAGAATCTGGCATTTGTTTTGCATAAAAACTTCAAAAACCCTATTATTTTTTGGGTTTTTTCAAAAAAGTGCTGATTTTTTTTGGTCATTTTTCGTCTCAAAGTCGATTATCTTGTCGTTGCTGCTATTGAATGATCATATAACCACCAGAAATCGCGGTCCGAATGTCTGCACTTTCTCAAACCATGGTTTTGAATTTTTGTTTTTGTTTTGGTTTTTGCAAAATGGCCATTTTGTACAGCAATGTAATAAAAAACTTCTCGTTTTTTTTACACGAAAAGGATCAACTTTACAAAAAAAATTTGATATGACAAAAAGTGCTTATAATTAGCCAAGGAAAATATGTAAATTTTTTCAGAATTTTTTGTACTTTTTTTGGTTTCTTTGGATTTAGCCAATTTGTGAAAAATCAAAAAATGTCGTTGCCAAGGATTCCATGAAACTATTTCAGCGTGATTTATTGTTTCGCTTAATACAAGCTACAGAAATTTACTTAAACTACGACTAGAATAAGATTAACCTAAATTAATTAGTCAAAGGGGGCGTGGATCAGGCTGGGATAGGGCGCGCTTAAGGGAGGATTTGTCGAGGTGGAAATCGAAGGCAGTAGAGTTGTTGACCTTCCGTAGCATTCTAGTGAAGAGTTCGAAGTGGCCATAATTAGTACGGAGGGTCGCAAGACGAAAGGTGGGGAAAGATCTAACATTGCGGGGGTTAGTGTTGAGGGATATG
The DNA here is from genome assembly GCA_949715965.1 of Dysmachus trigonus. Lineage (NCBI taxonomy): Eukaryota > Metazoa > Arthropoda > Insecta > Diptera > Asilidae > Dysmachus > Dysmachus trigonus. The sequence continues at coordinate 49,325,407 of OX454321.1, forward strand.
CTATGTAGGAGATCGGGGCAATCGATGAGACCAGCTAGGACTTGGTGGACGAAGACGATATCAGCGATATCACGACGGAAGGAGAGAGGTTGAAGGTCGATTAGTTTTAGGCGGTCTTCATACGGAGGGAGGTTGAGGTGATCTGTCCACGGGAGGTTGCGCAGGGCAAAACGAATGAATCTACGCTGGACTGATTCAATTCTGTTAATGGTCAAGGATTGCGAGGGAGACCAAACCTGACAGGCATACTCAAGGAGTGGTCTGACGAAGAAAATGAAGAGCGATTTGGTAACGTAAGCGTCGGAGAACTCCTTAGACCATCGTTTGACAAAGCCAAGAGTAGAATTGGCCCTGCTAATAGCGTGATCTATGTGGGAACGGAAGTTGAGTTCACTATCGCATATGACACCAAGATCACAGAGGGAGGTAACAGATGGGATGGGTTCTCCAGAGAGGGTGTAGGATCTGGGAGGAGTAGAGGTCCGCTTACGGAAGAAGGTGATCGCTTGGCATTTGGATATGTTTAGATCGAGAAAGTTTTTTGAGCACCAGGTACGAAAATTGTCTAGGTCGTTTTGGAGTAGCGATGAATCGGATGTGTCGGAAATTTGTTTTAAGATTTTCATATCGTCAGCATAGATTAAGATGTCAGAGTGATTGATAACGTTCACGACATCGTTGATGGACAATATGAAAAGTAAAGGGCCGAGATGACTGCCCTGGTGGACACCGGAACGGGATAAGAAGGGTTTGGAAATCGAAGAGGCGAAACGGACGCTATAGTGGCGATTATCGAGGTAGGAACTGATCCAAGAAATGAGTCGGGGAGAGAGGCCAATATATTTTAATTTTAAAATGATGATTTTGTGAGAGATTTTGTCGAAGGCTTTGCTAAAATCAGTAGCTACGACGTCAACTTCGTTCCCGTTTTCGACAGAAAGAAGGGTGCGAGACACAAAGGTAGACAAGTTGGTCGTAGCAGATCTACCTTTGATAAACCCGTGTTGAGATGGAGATAGGATGGACTTGCAGTGGAGCGACAAGGAGTCATAGATGAGGTTTTCGAAGAGTTTAGGGATGCATGAAAGTTTAGCGATCGGACGGTAATTTGAAATATCGCTTTTATAACCCTTTTTATGGATAGGGGTAATATAAGAGTCCTTCCAGTGATCAGGAAAAGTACCCTCAGAAAGGGAAAGTTGGAAGAGGTGGGTAAGAGGTTGAATTAGATGGGCAAAGCATTTCTTGAGGAGAATAGCAGGAATGCCGTCGGGACCGGGGTCAGTATCGTCGACGAGCGCACTGATCTTAGAAGCAACTAGAGAAGGGTCAATGTTTATGGAGACGAAGGAGGTTTGAGCACAGTTTTCTAAGGCGGAGAAGTAGTTAAGGACAGGGTCGGAGACAAGATCGCAGAAGGATTGACTAAAAAATTCGGCAAACAAATCATGCTTAACATAAATGAACGTATAGAATTGCTTGGGATCGGAAATAAGTTGGGATTGCATAGAAGTCAGGTAGTCTTTGTAAAGGGATTCACAACGTTCGTGAGGAAATGGCTGAGTAGGAAGAGTAGTCAGTGTTGGACTTAGACAGGAGGAAGGAATGCCAAAGTTTTTTCCTTTTGGTACGCAGGGAGCGGAGCTCTTTATCGTACCAGGGTGGTGATGAGGAGCGGTTTATAACGGGCTGAAAGGGTACACATTTTGACATACAGTTGAAAAGTTCGGTATAGAATAGGGAGACGCAGTTATTAATAGTAGTTGCAAATCTTCTAGGGATGTTAGGATGCTGGAGTGACTTAAAAGGAGGTTAAGTTTCGCAAAATCGGCTTTACGAAAATTGTAGTGATAGCGGGTTTCGGAGATAGTAAGAGGGGTAGACGGTTCATAGGAAAAAGATATAAAGAGGGGGAGGGGGGGGGGGGTGATGTAAATCAAGAGTAGAAAGAAGGTGGCGACTTTAAGTAACAACTGAGTCCAGCGGATTAGTAGAGAAGATAAGGTCAAGCTGTCTGCCAAGGTGGTTTTTGACGCCACTCATTTGGTAGAGACCAAAATCGGAGAAGTGGTCGATAATAAGAGTTGAAGAGGACACGTTAGTAGCGAAATAGGAGGAGTCATCGTCGGAGAGGGACCAGATGAGATGAGGGAGGTTAAAAGAAGAAGAAGAAATAATTTAATCGGACATTCTTATTGCCAAAAAGATTTACAAAAGTATGATGATTAATTTTTATATCACCGGCAATTGATTTTACGTAAAAACAGGAATTATTGGGAAAGGGATAGTCGACGAGTTCGGTTTGAATATAATTTTTGCTCGATCCAGTGTCTATTAAAAAATTTAGAAATTTACTACTCCTGATTATGGATACGGATCCTCGAGGGAATTTTGGATTCGGTGCCGCGACGTGCTCCAACCAGGTGGCTGAGCCATGTGGACACAAATTTTGTTAGCGCACCCAGTTGTATTTTAATCAGCTAAGTACCCTTTTGCCTTTTTTTCTTTTAAAAATCTGGATATCACTTGACGATACGGATAAAGATAATGATAAGAGCTTTTCACGTGACTCGATCACCTTACCAGTCTAGGCTGAAGCTTAGAATTTTGTTGAATTCATATTTTCTTCCTAAATAATTTATTTTTTGATCAGAAATAAATTTTAATTTATAAGTTTTAAGCCGGCATTGTTCAATCAGACTTGAACCCTGCTCAACATTCTAAACGTTTCTCAGTATACCTTAAACCGAGTGGCGCCCTATAAATTTTATTTCAGAAGCGATCGGCTTAGGTTGAAATAAAATGTACCCGGATTTTTTCCGGTGCTGGAGGGGCACCCTCGTACGCACAATTCGTGCGTAACAATCCGTTATACCTCCTCCTTCTTGTTTTCGACCACCCGAATTTCTGCGTTTGGATTAAGTATCAACACTAGAACCACCACAAGCCATTAAATTGACGGGTACTCAATTCCTTTCTTGAATTAATTATATTTTTCAAAGTTATCTCTTATGATTTATGACAAAGCTTATCAAGGTTAAAAATAACAACATATTTAGAAATCATCGTCATTCATAATTATGAATTCAAAGTTGAAAGCATATTACATTAAAGGTGCAGAAAATTATTAAAATTACAAACTTCCTGCCTCGATTGTTAAATATTGTATTAATAACACTCGTTACTAGGATGACTAATTCTGTGGTAAGGTGGTTATAATTCGAATGTTGATTTTCAGGATCAGAGCTAGCCTTTCTTTAGAATTTATAATATTCTTATTTTGCGATAACTTAGCTATTATACGGTTAAAAATTTTCTTAAATACTAATTACTTTGATATTAATACTTATATCAGATTAACGGGGAAGTTCTGTCGTATTTTAAAGAAAATATTTCTATCAGTTTTAATAACGTGTATTCACATTTTAATCAATTATATAATGTCCATTATTTGCAACCACTCGTTGCCGTCCTTCAGGCAACTTGTCGATTCCCCTAGTGTAGAAGTTTTTATCCTTAGGCCCAAAATATTCAGCAATTAATTTGGAGACAGCTTCGGAAAAAGTCAATTTTTTTTCCCATCAGATAATTCTGAAGCGATCGGAATAGATAGTAATCCGATGAACCAATGTCAGGTGAATATGATGGGTGACTAAGAACTTCCCATCCAAGCTCATTCAACTTTTGTTGCGTCTCCATTGCAGTATGTGGTTTTGCATTATCCTGATGGAACACAATTCCTTTTCTGTTCCCTAATACTGGCCGCTTTTCCTTGATGATGTGGTGCATTCAATTTATCAAGCTGGTTTTCAACAGATGTTAGTATTGATGGTTTGCCCCTGTTTAAGTAGCTCGTAGTACACTGAACCTCTTCTATCCCATCACAAACAGAGCATTACCTTCCATGGATGAAGATCTGGTTTTCCATTAATTGTGATGGGTGTTCCAGGTTTGCAGTCAACTTTTTTTCTCTTTATATTCTCGCTTAACGAGGTTGTCCAAAAACGGCTCCAAATTGTGTCTTATACGGAGAGATGAACAGATTCTCACACGATCTGATAAATTTCTTTGAGTCACATTGTGCAGAACCCAAATACTCTGCTTCAAGACAAAACCAAGATTTTTTATGTGTTCCTGAGCAGTCGAATGGTGGATGCCTAATTTCTTTGCAATTAGATGTGGGTTGCTCTCCAACATGGACCGCAGAATATCATTATCGACCTTGGATAGCCGACCAGGTCGACGATCTTCTTTGAGACTGAAATCACCTGAACGAAATTTGGCAAACCATATTTGGCAGGTCCAAAAATTTACAACTTCACTTCCAAACGTGTCACATAAGTTTTTGCAAGTAAGCGATGCGTTGCTTCCTGTCTGGAACTCATACAAAATGCAATGGCTTAAATGCACTTTATGCACTACCATCTTATTCACCCTCTACTTAGCAACTTACTGATGAGGGATATTGAAAGTTGTACTTTTATATCCCACGAGTGGTACCTACGCTAAATAATAAGATCCCACACGACGCATACTACATGCTTGTTTTGAAATGAAATATAAAACTACCTGGAGGTAGTAAAATACGATAGAAGTTTCCCGCCAACCTAATATAATCAAAATATTTTCCTAAGGTCATGATCAAGATCAAGGTTCTGGCCAAGGTCACTTTCGGACGCAAGAAGAGAGGTCGTACGTCAAAGTTATAGTCGGGCTCCTGCACATATCCTCAATTTGAACTTAATACCGAGTTTTTATATAATTTTATTTCGCGTTTACGCATCTGCCGTGTTGCGCATTAAAAACTCTGTTAGCTGTGATATTATTCTGTGATAATTTGGGATATTAACTATAAACTGTGATATTGCTCATTTGCAACTCAGTGCTGTGATCTATGTCTTAACTTAAATCGTTTATTATTTTTGCCCTGACTGTGACTGTGATCTTTATTTATTCTATCTATTTATTTATATTGTGTGTGACGTGCCAGCTGTTATCATATTTGCGATCAACTGTGGTAAATATATATTAAACATTTGTGACTCTGCCCTTGGCCTTGACATTTAATTATTCCAGGCAGTGACTCTGTGTGCAATTAGGTTAGATTATTTCGCGCCTTTTTGTTCTTATCTGTAAGTACGGCAAAGACTTTTACCCCGTATTTCGTGGACGTAAACCTCTCTAAAACTTTCATATTGTTATACACTGATTAAGCTCGCTCCTCACTACAATGGGCTCTTGCAAGTATTGCAGCGGCAAGATCGCTGGAGAGCTGACCGAGTGCGACGGAGTTTGCAAGGGCTTTTTCCATGCCTCCTGCCTGAAACGCTGCACCAGGCTTAATAATGCCTCTTCGCTTTCAACTTGTCCGGACTGCCTAGATATAAAGCCTTACCAAATTTTAAAATTTATGCAGATAATTGCTGACTCCTTATCAGCTGAACAAAGTTTGTTCGCTAATAAGCTCCATCAAGTTTCATCAAGTTGTACTTACATGCAAGCTATGTCCGAGGATATGTTTGCACTTAATGAAAAACTTGATAGAATATTAAGCTCTATGAGTGCCATAGAATCCAACTCTACTGCACTCTTGGAAAAGACGCATGAGCTTACTACTAAGGTGTCTCTTATGTCCAGCGCTACTGATGATCTGCATGCTGCATTATCGGAAGTCGATCTCCCGGCCTCTGTTATGCCTGTGGTGGAGGATATTCGCAGGAGTGTTAAGCAGGTTAAAAATGATTTAGGATCATGGAATGCGTCTGTTTCGGCGAACACCGAATTGATGCTCTCACTCGCGGCGAATATAGATTCCCTCTCGGCACGTTATTCGAGTCTGGGATCTGTGTGTGGCGAGGACTTGTATTCGCCACCTCTGGATGAGGCTCAGGCTTTGGCTGCCCCTCTTTCTTCTGTGTCGGCACCCTTAGATGCTCCTCAACCTCCAGTTACTGCCTCTCAGGGTGATGGTCCACGCGACGTAGTTAAAGTACATAATGTTGTCCGTCGCTCCAGAAAGCGAAAAAACCGCCGCGCCAGTATGGAACGGGTTCCCACTGCCGTTCAATCGGATGTCACTGGGAACGATTCTAATCACTGTCCTTCATCTTTACCGGAATCTGCATCTACTTCTGGAGCCCCGTCGCATACCATTGTTTCAACTTTAAGACCTGCAAGGCGTCCAAGATGCATTTTCATTTCACGCGTTCACCCAGAGACTACGGAGGATGAGATTCTCCAACATATTTCATTGCGCACCGGTTCACCTGTAACGGCCTTCGCATGCAGAAAGCTCAATAGTCCTCGCAACAGTAACGGCCGCTCTTTTTCTGCTTCTTTCAAAGTTTTTGCGCCAGAGGATATATTCGAAGCAGTTGTCTCCCCTGATTTATGGCCTACCAACGCCATTGCTAGGGAATTTATTCCCAAAGGCCATCCTAGACCCTCTTTGCTACCAAAAAACGCATCTGCGACGTCTCGTTGTATTACGCCAATGTAACTGGGCTACGCTCTAAAACATCCCGGCTTTTTACAAATTCAACGAACTCTGGCTTCGACGTGGTCTGCTTGACCGAAACCTGGTTGTGCGGGAAGTTTGCCGACGCAGAGTTGTTTGGATCGGAATTCATAGTCTTTCGCCGTGACCGCCATCTCTCTGCTTCTGACGCCCCTGTGGGGGGAGGAGTTTTATGCGCCGTTCACCGTGACTTGCCTTGCATGCTGGTTGACTTCCTGGATTCTGGAGATCTGGAACTGATCTGTGTGGCTGTTCAACTTCGACAGAGGAGAGTTTACATCGTTACCGTGTATTTACCTCCTGCCTCTACTCTTGAGACGTTTGAATCCTTGGCATCTTACATTGAGAGACTGAACTCTGTTTTATTGCCGTCTGATGAGCTGGTGCTTCTTGGCGACTTTAACTTGCCTACTATTAGCTGGCAATCCAACTCAGAAGACGCCGTGCTGCAGCCCGTATTTTGTTCTTCGCCTCAGTTTGTCATTTCTTTTATCGACAACATCGTCACGGCCGGACTGTCCCAATCTTGTGGTATATGTAACGAATCCGGCAAGTTTCTTGATTTGGTTTTTTCTTCAGACCCGGATGGGACTCTTGTGAAGCGCTGCCTGGCTCCACTGGTTCCCGAGACTGGACATCATCCTGCCCTGCACTTGCTTCTTTCTTTTGATCCTGTGATACCATATACACCGAAACTTCAAACTATAAACTATTGTTATGACCTTAAGAAGGCTGACTTTGTTCAAATTAACGATTGGCTTTCTGCTTACGACTGGTCTGGTGTATTGGAAGAGTGAGACATTGACAAAGCCGTAGAAAACTTTTATAATGGTATTTTTCTTTGTTTTGAGCATTGTGTTCCTCTTGTTCCTTCTAAGCGATCTACCTCATTACAACCGTGGGTAAATGATACTTTGAGAAGCCTTAAAAATCAAAAAAGTAAAGCATGGAAGAGATTTTGTTGCTCAAGGAACGATGCTGACTATGCTTCCTATTATAAATTACGTACCCAATACATTTTGTATAAAAATGATTGTTATAATGACTATCTGGTCAGAATGCAGTCGACCCTTCGTAGCGAACCTAAGCAGTTCTGGAAGTTTGTGAATTCAAAACGTAAGACTGATGGGTATCCTTCGGCTATGAAATTTGGTGACACTCATTGTGCTCATTCTTCGGACATAGCCAACTGCTTTGGGGATTTCTTCAGGGCTGCTTTCTGTGATAAAAACTGTGATATCAATCCTGACGACTTTTCCCACCTGACGAAGCTTGCGCCGACCTCCTTACAGACTAAGGATCTAATACTTGACGAGGAATCCATTTCTAATTATATTTTTACTTTGGCTGACAACTTCTCGAACGGTCCAGATGGTATTTCTACTGTATTTTTCAAACGGTGCTGCTTACCTGTCGTTTCTGTTTTGTGTTATTTATTTAATTTATCCTTGCGTAGTGGTACTTTTCCTAAACAGTGGAAAACATCAGTTATTATTCCTCTCCATAAGAAAGGTAATAAGTGCGACATTTCTAATTACCGCCCTATCGCTAATTTACCCGCTATCGCAAAAATATTCGAAGCGATTGTTTGCAATGTCTTATATTTTCATTGCAAACCTTTTCTCCGCTCCTTCCAACACGGTTTTGTAAAAGGTAAATCTACTACAACTAATTTAATTGAGTTTACTAATTATTGCACTACCGCCATTGAAGCCGGAATGCAAGTCGATTGCATTTTTACGGACTTTAGTAAAGCATTTGACAAAATTAATCACAGTGTCTTGATCTACAAGTTATCTGTTCTTGGTTTTCCCACTGTTTTTGTGAATTGGATCAACTCGTACCTGTCTGATCGGACGCAGCGAGTTAAATTTCGCGAAGCTTTTTCTGACGAAATAAAAAACACTTCCGGTGTCCCTCAGGGCAGCCATCTGGGACCCTTGCTCTTCATTATTTACATCAACGATGTATCTCTGATATTAAATAACTCAAGGATCTTGTGCTATGCTGACGACGCCAAAATCTTGCGACGTGTATCTAACGAAATGGACTCTGAACTTTTAAATTTTGACTTAGACATCTTTTATAAATGGTGTTCTATCAATTGTCTCTATCTCAATATTAGTAAGTGTACTTCTATGTCATTTTCTCGTAAGAGGGTTCTCCTGAACTTTACTTACTCCTTGGACGGTCATCCTCTTACACGAGTTGATAAGACCAAGGATTTGGGAGTGGTTTTTAACTCACGTATGTCCTTTGAAGACCACACTGACTCTATAGTAGCCAAAGCTAGTGCTACCTTGGGGTTTGTAAAAAGATGGTGCAAGGAATTTGACGATCCGCACGTTACTGTTTTGTACATTTGTTCGCCCAAAACTGGAGTACGCCTGCCCTGTTTGGTTGCCTTTTTATACGACCCATATTTCTCGTATTGAGGCTGTTCAGCGGAGATTTTTGCACTTTGCTCTCCGTGGTCTCCACTGGGCTAATCCCAATTCACTACCGCCTTATACCGATAGGCTTAGGCTCTTATCACTCCAGTCTCTCGAGGAAAGACGAAACATCTCCAGAACTGTCTTTGTATTTGACTGCATTCAGGGTACGATTAACTCTCCGGAGCTTTTAAATATTCTAAAAATATCAGTCCCTTCTCGTTGCTTGAGGAATCATGATTTCCTTTTTGTTCCTTACCACAACACAAATTATGGTTTGAATGAGCCGACTTCGTCGATGTCGCGCCTCTTTAATTTACATTATCATAATATTGATTTTAGCTTGACTAAAGGTCAGTTAAAATGTCAGCTTTCTTAAGGTCTGCTTAAATATGTAGTAATCAGTGTATTTTGATGAATCTTCAATAATAAATAACCTTCTCGTCTGCTCGTACTATTTAGGGCACTGAGTCTAGGATCGATTACTCGCACTTCTTAAAGGCAATGAATCGACGGGTACTTCTTGAGGGCACTGGTTACTGCTAAATTCACCAGTTAAAATTTCTTTAAAAATTCTTAAAAAATTAATTTAACACTTCTTGAGGGCACTGGTTGAGATTAACCCATTAATGCGCAAAACGAGGATTTTGTGCACGCAAGTTCAATTGTACGATTCGAATAGAAAATTGGGGCGAATTTCCTCCAAATTCGTATATAAGGGGTTTTTGGGGGTGCTTTTTCAGAATCTGGCATTTGTTTTGCATAAAAACTTCAAAAACCCTATTGTTTTTTGGATTTTTTCAAAAAAGTGCCGATTTTTTTGGGTCATTTTTCGTCTCAACGTCGATTATCTTGTCGTTGCTGCTATTGAATGATCATATAACCACCAGAAATCGCGGTCCGAATGTCTACACTTTCTCAAATCATGGTTTTGAATTTTTTTTTTCGCTTTGGTTTTTGCAAAATTGCCATTTTGTACAGCAATGTAATAAAAACCTTCGCGATTTTTTTTCACGAAAAGGATCAACTTTACAAAAAAATTTATATGACAAAAAGTGCTTATAATTAGCAAAGGAAAACATGTAATGTGGGAATTTTTTCAGAATTTTTCGGGACATTTTTGGATTTTTCAAAAATTGGCCAAATCCAAAAAACCAAAAATAGTCCAAAAAAATCCTGAAAAAATTTACATGTTTTCCTTGGCTAATTATAAGCACTTTTTGTAAAGTTGATCCTTTTCGTGTAAAAAAATCGTGAAGAAAATGGCCATTTTGCAAAAACCAAAGCGAAAAAAAAAATTCAAAACTATGGTTTGAGAAAGTGTAGACATTCGTACCACGATTTCTAGTAGTTATATGATCATTCAATAGCAGCAACGATAAGATAATCGACTTTGAGACGAAAAATGACCAACAAAAATCGGCACTTTTTTGAAGAAACCCAAAAAATAATAGGGTTTTTGAAGTTTTTATGCAAAACAAATGCCAGATTCTGAAAAAGCACCCCCAAAAACCCCTTATATACGAATTTGGAGGAAATTGGCCCTAATTTTCTATTCGAATCGTACAATTGAACTTGCGTGCACAAAATCCTCGTTTTGCGCATTAATGGGTTAATTTCACCGAGTCGAAACACTGGCACTTCTTGAGGGCGCGGGAGTTGATATTTACCACGATCAAGTAGTGACCCAGGGCACTGGGTGCTTTCTGCTAAAAAATAGCGCATCATGGACCCTGCTCGGGCGCCAATTAAAACAACTTTTATAAATTTTTTTGATAAAAATAAATCTTTATTTCGGCGTTCTTGCCTAGTATAAAATCCGACTGAGAACTAAGAACAATTCTAACTTAATCTACGGCTAAGTAACTAATTTTCGCAGATGTGCCGTCTGCGCCATTGCCCAGTATAGCTCGAACAGGTATCGCGCGTGTACTTGTGGGACTGCACTGTGAGAAACTCATGTTAGCAATTTGTATGGGGTTAAATGGACTGGAGCGTAGGAAGTCATGTGGAGATGGATGTGACTTATGATAATTTACTTGAATGATGTTAACTTATAGCACAAATTCCTAGCTATAAACTGACAAATTTTACCCTGTCTTCAGCTAGTGTTATGACTGAATGTGCTCTCGAAAAGTAAGCACCTCATGACTACGCTGCATGCTCCGCTCTAGTTTGATATGAGGACCCACATGAGACACACTCGAAGAGTTTTAAACAACTCCGCCATAAAAGAATTACTCAACCATTTCAGGAAACAGCGGACTTTTAGAATGGAGAGGTAGAGCCGCGGTGCCGGAACATACCCCCAGCTAATAATGCTCTAGCACTCACTATTTGCAAAAGTTCTGCGTCGCTTCTGGATGACGGGTAAAATTTCAGGATGCCTAAAGATGCGACGTAAGGGTTATTTCGGAGTGCAAAATTATTTTTGAAACTATTTATTCAGGTGAAGTCCTGGTGCTCAGATAACGTGAAAATCGTCTGAAATCCAGCCGAAGCTGTCTTTCGCCGGATTTAATATATTCAGAAAGTTTCACTGCATCTGGCGTGCCTTTTGCATCTGTTCTCAAACAAACAATTTTATCTCGAGCACACAGAGCAGCAGCAACAACAGCCGCCCGAGTACCGAGACAGAACGGACTACACTGTTAATAAATTTCTATTAAATCCATTCTGCGAGATTATCTCTAGTCGGCGCAAAATTTCCTAGAGATTCGTAATTTAGGTAGGAAGCCTTTTAGCTCACAATGCCCGTCCTATGTGAATTATGGCTCGCATCCTGCGTACTCGAGCACGGCTGCAATTAGAGCGGTCAAAAAGGGACTTAAAAATTGGAAGGTGGCCGGGCCGGCGCACAGTGGGCCCAGCGGGACTTTTCCGTCTCATAAATCTGTAACTATTTTGTTTGTTGACATATCTGTATGAAATTTTTTACATATAATATTGAGAATATAGGCTTCCTAACTGTAGTGCCAAATATAAATAATTGTTTTTTTTTGATTTAAAAATAAATATTTGAAAAAGCAGTTCCACTTTGTCCTACTAAAACCTAAGCTTATATTATGTGTATTTTTTAATTAACCATTACAACTTTAAGATTGCTATGTTTAACAATTATAAATTCAATATTACAGTTCTCGAGTACACAGAACTCATAAAAATAAGTATGTGAAAACTTAACCTTATTTTAAACTTATCGGTGTATAACTCCCTTTTAACAACAAAATTCGTTAAAAATAATATTGTAATAAAATTAACGGTTAAAAATAGAACCCTGACAAAAACTTTAAAATTTTTAAATAAAAAAATATAGGGTTTTATTCACTTTATAAAGTTTGTTAAAAATTTTAAATGTTAGCGCTGTTTGCCGATGCCGAGATTTATATTGCATTTTATGGCTAATTTTATCTAGAATAAGGAGCAGTAAAAAAAACTTGCGGATTTTTTGCGCTTTTTTTTTTAGAATTAAAAATTGTAGAAATGACGATTTTCTTAGTATTTCCTTGACATTTTCTCGCTAATTACATTGGATTTCATTTAAAATTAGCAATATACTATCAGTAAGCATTCAACAAACGGATTCCCTGAAAAAAAATAAAAAATAAAATAAAATATAATCATAAATAATAAAAAAATAAAATTTAAAAAAAAATTTAAAAAAAATTTAAAAAAATTAAAAAAAAATTAAAATAATAATTGGAGGTAATTTAGCAGAAAGAACAAAATAAAAAAATATTTCTTATTAATAATATAATTTGTTTTGTAATTTTTTTTTTTTTAATTAATAAATTAATTTTTTTTCTTATTTATTTTAATTATCTTTTTATTGGATAAATTCGTTGAATGTTTACTGATAATATATTGCTGATTTCGAATGAAATCCAATGAAATTAGCGAGGAAATGTCAAGGAAATACTAAGAAAAACGCCATTTCTACAATTTTTAATTCTAAAAAAAAAAGCGCAAAAAATCCGCAAGTTTTTTTTACTCCTCCTTATTCTAGATAAAATTAACCATAAAATGCAATATAAATCTCGGCATCGGCAAACAGCGCTAACATTTAAAATTATTAACAAACTTTATAAAGTGAATAAAACCCTATATTTTTTATTTAAAAATTTTAAAGTTTTTGTCAGGGTTCTATTTTTAACCGTTAATTTTATTACAATATTATTTTTAACGAATTTTGTTGTTAAAAGGGAGTTATACACCGATAAGTTTAAAATAAGGTTAAGTTTTCACATACTTATTTTTATGAGTTCTGTGTACTCGAGAACTGTAATATTGAGTTTGTAATTGTTAAACATAGCAATCTTAAAGTTGTAATGGTTAATTAAAAAATACACATAATATAAGCTTAGGTTTTAGTAGGACAAAGTGGAACTGCTTTTTCAAATATTTATTTTTAAATCAAAAAAAAACAATTATTTATATTTGACACTACAGTTAGGAAGCCCATATTCTCAATATTATATGTAAAAAATTTCATACAGATATGTCAACAAACAAAATAGTTACAGATTTATGAGACGGAAAAGTCCCGCTGGGCCCACTGTGCGGCGACCGGTAATGCTTTGGGGTGATTTCATTCATCCTAAATTTAATTGGCCTAAACTTTAGAGACTTATCGTCACCTTCAGGAAACAGATAGAATACACTGTCTGTCATTATACTCAAGAGAGGTCGACGATGACACCGCCCCTCTTTTTAGTGTCAACTATTTTTCCCACTTTTAACTTCTTGTATTGTTTGAGTGCCCAATGAAATTCTTCCTCTTCAAAAGATCATTGTGAAGAAAGCGGTAAAGAGTGTCAAAGGATAAAAGATGACGGCCGGAACTTGCATAACATTTTTATTACCCTATTTCACCTTTGTCCGGTTTTCCCTTTTGCTAGAGTTTCCAGCTCGATTCGGATAATATTTAAACATTGGATACACTTGTCAAGCGAAGTAAGTGTGCGAGGTAAAATGAAATTTTAACGACGCCACTGGTGTGGGATCTCTGCCCAATGAATATATGAGGATTGCATCCATGCGAAATGCTTAGGAATTTATTACAGACAGTCCAGCTACTGGCAAATGAATTTCAAAGTCAATTCAATTACAGAAATTGACATAAAAACAGTGCAATGACTAGTCATGGACAAGTGAATACATAAACATAATGGCGAATAAATCCTCATGGGATATATATATTAAAATGCTTAATACATTCATGTAACGTGAAGGAATGATCGCCATAAATGTAACTCTTAACAATTTTTCACATAATATGTTTTTGCACAAACTCACCTACGGTTGAGAAAAAATCGCCATCTTGAATCATTTGAGAGTGTTGCCAGGTACTAAAAACTTACGGTTGCGTTCCTAAATATCGTTCGATACGTTCAGAAATCGAATATTCTTAAGGTGAGGGAATGGTTTTATTTGGCGGGACATATTTAAAATCGAATTATCGTTTTTATAACTTCGTTGTTGTAAGATGAAAGTTTTTATAGACAATAACAAACATCTTTCTAATATATTAGCATAATTTTATTATTAAGAATATTGATATATTTGAGATGAATAGGCATTTTAGTAATGTTTTTGAACTAAGGGACAAGGTGAGGGAATAACTTTCACGGTAAAAAAGTAGCCATATCTTTTTTTTTTCTTCAGAGGTAATACGTTTTCTTTTTAAACAATAGTGGTATAGACAGCGTGCAAAGAAATAAAAAAAAGACTTATGTAGTTAATGCATATGACTCGGGTCTAATGACTCGAGAATCAAATTCCGAAATTTGATGAGAAATACCCATTCCTAGTATGTCGTCGTCACTGTTTTGGGACTAGCGCATTTATACATTTTTTTTAAACTTAATCGCGTTTTATTTATGAATTTATTTTATTTATTATTACGAAAAAAGACAGACTTAATTCAATTACAATCTAGTTTTGAGTGTAATCTAAAGTATTAATATAAATATAAAGCTAAATTCTAAATTCAGGACAAAAAAATCCAATTAGTTTATTTTAAAAAGTATAATAATGGGGACCTCGAATTCCTTTCGGGATGAGACCGGCGAAAGCTTTGAGGCGCAAAATACAAGGGCAGAGGACTTACCGATTCTCGAAAATAAATAAAGTCCTAGTTGGCACACAAACTCTTTATTGTCCCTTTTTTTTTGTCTTATAAAGCAAAAACACGTCTGATCTGACGACTCGCACAACTTAGAATGCCTTCTGGAAATATGACGGACTGGAAGCATGACAATCTCGTCTAAATGGCAGAAAGCGCTGGAGAGCTCGGATCATAATTGAGAGGTCCGCTCGTAATGATAACTAAAAATACAATCTACCACCATGCAATACAGCTGAACAAAAACAAAGGATGAATAATGAATACATAGTAACGAAATCTAAAAGCTAAAGAGAAAAAAGAAAGGCAAAAATATGGAAAAAGAGATATCAATATACTACATGTGGGGCAAAAAAGCGAATCATGATGGTACCAACTACATGAAATCAAAGTGAAAAAGAAGTGTAACTCGAATTAAATCAAAAATAAAAGTAGAGCGTAAAACAAAAAAGAAATAGAAATAGAAATTATAAAGATATAAGTAAACACGATTTTTGTGAAAAAAGCGAACATAACCTCTGTAGTTCCAATATTTATTCAAAATCATTATCATATTCTGAAAGTTCATGAAATTTTACATCACTATTGACCAATTCAAAAATTTTGTGTGAAGGTTTCAGTAGAATTTATGGCGGCTGAACAAATTTATGAATATGCGTCCGTTTGGGCCTTAAGGGGGTATCCAACCCTAGAACGTTCAAAAAATGCTTTTTTTTTTTAGTTTTGAAAAATTCTGTGTTCTTGAATCATTTAAGGGGGCAGTACACTTCTATTTTTTGAAAAAATCGATTTTTCAAAAACATCAAATTTGTATACTGTATACCTCCAAAAGTGGTTTACAATATGTTAAGTCGATTGAAAAGGCCGAAAAATATATATATATCGCGATACAATAGATGGTGTCCAGAGGCGAATTGAATAAAAAAAAAACTTTAAACGCGTTTTTCTCGAAACTATGTTTTTTGACCTAGTTGGCAATTTTTTGAAAAAAACTACTGGTCCGATTGGGCTCAAATTTTGCGGACTTATTCCATATATGTTTGCTTATGGTGTGAACCATTATTATTAATATTTTACTAAAAAAAATTAAAAATTAACGTTAAAAAATTAAAACTCCCGCCATTTTGTTGTTTTTTTGCCAAAATACTTCATCGTGGTTCACACGATAGCAGCTGACTTATATTTTTATATGTGCTTGGAATTTTTTGTTTCAGACGTTCCAGAGCTGAGATTTCTTACCAACCAGTTTGAAAAAGGTATTCATTAAAGATCATATAATAAGAGGATTATTATGTTTAACTCTAAATGTTTTGTATTTTCTTGTTCACCTCCCTGAAAAAAATGTTCAATTCAAGGGCCTCTAGAGTGGGATACCCCATTAACGGGTTAATAAGACCACTCATTGTACTGCAAGGCTTAATAACTAAATTTATGCGGACTGTTTGTAGAATAAACTGCTAGATCTACGAGAGAGACGTCTCTGGATAATCGAAGGGCAATGTTTTACAAACAGGGTGGATCCTCAGCGCATACTGCTAGCATTGTGACGAAAATATTTAATGAAAATTGCCCTCAACGCTCAATTGTACCAGGTGGACCGATTCCTTGGCTCGCTAGATCTGCAGACCTTACTCCATTGGACTTTTTCGTGTGGGAAACAATGAAGGATCAAGTTAATTCAACGCCTGTTAGCACTAGATAGAAATTAATTAACCGAATTGAGACTGCAGCAACGATAATACGGCTGAGGCTGGCTACAATGCAGCTTAAACAGGGAATTAGAAGGAGGTTATTGGCATCTATCGAAAGTGGCGCATGACATTTCGAATAGTTTTTTTAATGTATTACCATTAATTATAATAAGTTTATAATTAAATAAAAAGCATTTTGGGGTTAATTTGAGCTTAATATCTTTCTTTTCTGACAGACCCGGCGCCATTACTTACGGCCATATTTTGCGAAAACTAGCGATAGTTGCGCCCTCTGGGCTCATGGACCTTTCCCGCCATTCCTCCTCATGCCTAAATCTCGATTAAAATTAGCTTTTAATTTAAGAATATTATTAGATAGGAACAAAATTAGCTTGGCAAATGACGTTGAAATACGAAAAAAGAAGTCCGGGTCTGTGGGACCCGCGCGACCACTCGCGTTAGTCATTTTTTTTAAAGCCACCAACCCTCTTTGACCTCTTCAGGGACGAATTTCCAGAACTCGTAAGGGGAGCTATTGGTTTCTGTAATGTACGAAAATAACTACATTAAAGAAACCAATGATTTTCTTTCGAATTTTGGAAGTTACGTCCTGAAGAAGTTAATGCATAAGAAATAATTGAACAAATAGAATTTAGTTTATCTTTGCAGAAAAACCAACGTACACATATGTGGCCAAGGGCTTGAAGAGGTAAAAGATACTAAAAATAGAAAATAATGTTTTTCAGTCAGTAAAATTATCGCAGTTTGGGCTTTCTGCAAGACCAAAATTAATTTCTCTCGTCACTAGTCCTAACAAGGCGTAACGGATCGGAGTCAATTTTTCTGTAATAATTTTCAAGACCAAATAAACGTTAATTAATAATTAATTAATTAAAAAAAAACACAATAATTTTTAAATATATTTCTCAAAATTCATATCGCTCCGTATTTCTGAACTCTGCAAAACATTATCGCCATCCGCTGTAAAAAGCCAGTTGTATAGCTTATATTTTCCACTCGGCAGCAATCTGAAGGGTAATCCTTCTGGGTCTATGGAAAACCCTTTCAATTGATAAAAACCCTATAAATACCAAAAAAAACTTCGGTTTGCAAGTCGTTAGTTAGAACAAAATTGAATCGCTTACCTTATAGGCGGGACATAAAGGCATGAATGTGCTTTGTCGCAATTTCTTGTACATAACCTTCAAAACAGACAACTTTCCCGCATTTTTCAATAGTTTACAAAATTCAAAATGAGGAAATTTTGCCATAAGTTGGCTCTTTCCAGCAACTTCCGTCCATAGCTCCGCTTTCAAGAAAAGTGTCCCCCTTATACTATCTTTTAGAGTAACATTTACATCCACAGATATTCCGTTAACAATGTCTACAATAATATCCACTTCTTCAAGCTGGCTCACCACTTCCACAGAATTAATAGTCAACTTTGAGTCAAACTGGAGATTATAGGTTTCTTTTAGAAATGTTCCAGAACAATCTGAAAGAAAATTATACGAACCCTCAAGCAATGCAATGGCTCACCAAAGAAAGAAACTGATAAAAATAAAATAGACCACTTCATTATCGTCGACTATGAATTATTTCACTAGTTGAATGTATGAAATGCCCAACGGCTTTGAAATTCTGTCCCACTCCAAGTGAAATGTTTTGAGTTAATGAGCTCAAAAGTCTTTTCCGTGAGTATTTGCTCCAGTAAGCAACTAATTGCTTCATGTACGAAAATTGAAAAACACAACAATTTTATTTTTGATGAGGCAAATTCAGAGTCGTTTGCTTAGAATGTACAATTTAATTGTGCCATTTGGCACGTGTATCCAATTTAATCTCGTAAGAGATACTCAGCGCACTAACGACTTTTTTTTTTATAATCAATCGTCAATTTAGGAATTGTATTTCGAGTATATTTATTATGACTATCTCCTCAGCAAATTATTTTATTCAGTATTAAAAATCATCAGGACACTTATACAAAAAAATTAGAAGAGAAAGCCGGGTAAATACGTATGTTTACAATTCTTAAATTTATGAATTATTTGGGAATTATTACAGGGAGAAATTTGTAATCACAGATTAAGAGTAAGAGTTTCATAAGTTATGAATTTCAATATTTCTTCGACCATTCATGTATTATGCACAATATTCACAAATAATAGTATTTTCTTCATAATTAATGCATAACAATATATTTTTTTCATATGTCATCAATATATTTTGTAATTGTAATAATATATCCCACCAAAAACATACTATACATGTAAAAAAACAGACCAAATACTCGTCAGGACTATGTGTTTTGTTATATCAAGAAAAATAACTGAAATGTCGAAATTATGACAAGTTGCTTGCCTAAATATAATAATAACAACAAATTCTAAAAACGCTCAGCTCGCGAGATATAACATATTGAAAATGTTAGCTTAACCCCGTGTGTGTTCCCAAGTTCAGTACGGAAGTGTATAGTCGCAGGGTTAATAATAATAATAATATACATATAAAATTGAACTGAAGGATATTAAACCACAATTAATTAATTAAGCACAAAGCTAAATTCGGTATTTCTTATTAAGTTTTTCATTTTATGATAAATAACTAGCTGGGTTACCCGGTTTCACCCGGCGCGGCGTTGGGTTAATACTTACTAATTAAACACTTCTCAAATATTCTAGTTTGTTATATCCTAGAAATTGTTTCAACCCAAAAACGCCTTTATGGATCCGCCATCTTGAATTTCCAAACTTTAATAATATTCAAAATTAGTGACCTTAAAACAATCATTGTAACAATTTTAATTAAAACCCGTTGAAATCAAGAAATTTTGGGCGCCATATTGGATCCGCCATCTTGAATTTGGAAATTTTGCTAATATTCGTAATTTATTTATTTATTTTATTTATTTATTTATCTGAAAAATACGGTACACAAGATCAAGGATCTTATACTAGTACACTAATATATGCGGAAAGGTAGAAGTTCAACTAAGAGGAAGACTAAAAATACAGCACTAATATTGGCCAAATATTGCTAGATTAATCCAGACGTATTACTAACATATTAATATTACTATAGAATACTAAGAAGGAAGTATGATTGCTGATGATCAGATTATTATCGTTCGCAAAAAAAATCAAATTATATTCTCTAAGCATCTCTTGAAGGCAACCAGTGAGGTGGCAAAGTGGGCAGAAGCAGGGAGAGAATTCCACAGCTGGACAAAGAAAGAGCCCTGAAAAACGGAGTACGAAAACCGCGGAACAAGTACTTTATGATATCTGGCTGTGTTCAGAAACTGGACGTGCTCAAGAAGATAAGATGGTTGACGAGTACGTAAAAGTTTGTAAAAAAAAGATAAGCGACCTACGTTGCAGATAGGAACTAATAGATTCTCCTAAGATACAGTTTTTATAAGCAGAGACATGGTCCCTCCTACGCACCGAAAATATGAAACGCACGCAGTCATTGAATGCTACATTAATTCTGTTAATGCAACAGGCATCGGGCTTTGGATATATTAGACTACCATAAGTGAACAAAGGGATGATTAGGCTCCTGACTAATTTTAACCGAATGTGTGTGGGGAGTATTGAGGCTGAAAGCCATAGTCGACGGAGGCTTGCATAAATTTTTCTGGTGACTTCAGTGACGTAACAACAACATTTCATACTAGAGCTAAGTTTAATACCAAGACTTGTAACATTATCAGAGTAGGGAATGGTTATTCCATTAACCCTCACAGGGGGTAGATCTAGCGAAACAGGATTTGTGCGATAGAAAGCTATGCTTTGTGACTTGTTAGGGTTGAGAAGAAGACCGGTTTCTTTAGACCAATGCGATATTCGGCCCAAATCAAGATTGAGTCGTTCCACGCAATCTTCTTGGAGAGAGATTGGTCGACTTATATACAGGGTGACCGGAAATTCGACGTTTTCCTTTTAAGGGGAGAAACTATGGCTCATTTGCAATAAAAAAGGTCTAATAAACTAGGGGTAAAAAAGGAACGGTTTTGGAGTTATAGCCATTTTAATTTTATTTGGACTTTTTCCGACTTTCGACGAAAATTAATGAATAAAAAAATAAAATAAAAATTTTATGTATGTTTTTTTACTTCAGTTGAAAGCTAGTGAAATAGCAATTTATTTAAAATTATTACTTCGTACAAATTACCCTAAACTTTTGAGAAGCAAGCCTCAACTTAATGTCACTTTGTAAAAAAATGTAGCCTCTTACTATTTTATGAACTATTACTGTAAAAAAAATGTGTGGAAGTTCGCGGAAAAATTATTTTAACTACTTCCTTGTATCATTAGCAATTCAACACGTTACAAAAATCTGAGAAATTTGGGCGCATTTTACAAAAATAACATAATAAACTGTAGACCAAAAAGTGCACTTCTGGGAACCGGCTACCTAAAAATAATAATAACGCAGGTAGTTAACCCTCACAGGGCCGTTTGGGTATTGGGATCCTTAGTTAGTCGTCAGGACTAACAAAACTTGATTGTTTTTGTTTATCAGTTCAGTTCGATCAGTTAGTTGTCAATCCTCTACGTGCACGGACGTTGTTACTCCTAACTAAAGTTACACTGTTTGTTTCTCAATGGCTCAATTCGGACCTGAAGAATATGCGGATATTCTGTTCGTGTATGGTTTCCGCAACGGTGATCGAGCTGCAGCACGAAGGGAATACCGGCGTCGTTTCCCAAATTGCCGTGTTCCACACGTGACCGAGTTTGAAAACACATATCGGCGTCTAAGGGAATCAGGAAGCACGCAACGACGACAAAGTGATGCTGGTAGACCTCCAGTTTACCCAGCTGAGGACGAGGAGGAAATCTTGCAGTGTTTTCATGAAGATCCTACTACATCTACTAGGATTGTGGCCAGACGTCTTGGGATCAGCCAATGGTGTGGTTTACAATGCATACGGCTCAAATGCATCCGTATCATTACACACCAGTCCACGCCGTGGAGGAAGGAGACCCGCTAAGAAGAATGGAATTTTGCCGGTTCATCATCAATGCCGACATGGAGGATAAAAACTTCTTGTCTAAAATACTGTGGACCGATGAGTCAAAGTTCGACCGTGATGGAATCAGGAATTATCATAATATCCACTTCTGGGCCCCAAAGGGCCAGAACCCGAGGCAGAAGAAAGTAAGGGCACATCAGAGAAGATTTTCTATCAATGTCTGGATGAGCCTAATTGACAGGTACTTTATTGGACCTTTCTTTTTTCCACAGAATTTAAATGGGATAACATACGCTGAATTTCTGAGGGAAGAAATGGCGGTGCTGCTTGACGATGTGCCCATAGCAACCAGAATACGCATGATTTACCAGCACGACGGCTGCCCAGCCCACTATTTTCGGCAAGTGCGTGAGCGGTTGGACAATAACTACCCAGAGAGGTGGATTGGCCGAGGTGGGCCGATTCCGTGGCCAGTGAGGTGCTCGGATCTAACACCTTGCGACTATTATTTATGGTGGCACATGAAAGACTTAGTCTACACAACCCCCATAAATTCCGAAGGAGAACTATGGGAAAAGATTTTAAACGCTGCTGAACAAATAAAATCAACTCTATCATCAAGAATAACAAAAACGGAGCTAAGAAGGAGACTTAGAGCATGCGTCAGACGGAGAGGATCACAGTTTGAGCAAGATCTGTAAATTTAAATTTTACTGATATGATTCAAAGCACTAAAGAGTGCTAGTAAGTTTTAAGATGTTTTTTGTTTCAAAATTCACCTAGATTAAATTAAATTAAATAAATGAATTAAATCTTAGCCAAAACGGAAAAATCCCAATTCCGCGATCATTATTATTATCTACATAAAATGCCTTTAACTAGTTAAGATTTGTATCTCGTTAGACAGCTAATAAGACAAGGAAGTAATAAAAATATTTTTTACGCTAACGTCCATACATTTTTTTTACAGAAATGGTTTACGAGTAAGGTAAAAACTACGTATTTTTACAAAGTGACATTAAGTTTAGGCTTGCTTCTTAAAAGTTTAGGGTAATTTGTAGGAAGTAATAATTTTAAATAAATTGCTAGTTCACTAGCTTTCAACTGAAGTAAAAAAACATACATAAAATTTTTATTTTATTTTTTTATTCATTAATTTTCTTCGAAAGTCGGAAAAAGTCCAAATAAAATTAAAATGGCTATAACTCCAAAACCGTTCATTTTTGACCCCTAGTTTATATGACCTTTTTTATTGCAAATGAGCCTTAGTTTCTCCCTTTAAAAGGAAAACGTCGAATTTCCGGTCACCCTGTATAGCTGTACATCATCAGCATACAGATGTATTTTGCAGTCCTGAATAACACCGACTATGTCATTAGCAAATAGCATAAAAAGAAGAGGTCCCAGTATCGATCCCTGCAGGACTCCGCAAGAGAGAGTCTTGACACTAGACAGCGATTTGCCAACACGCACCTGTTGTGTTCGGTTACACAAGAAAGATTTTTAACTTCAATGAGAGGCTGCTAAATTTAAAGTATACTGCTAATTTATTTAGCAAGGGAGCGTGGTTGATGCAATCGAAGGCCTTGGAGAAATCAAGCAGACTCAAAATAGCAAGCTCATCTCTGTCCATGGCAGCCCTAATATCCGTTGTAACCTTTATCAGTGCGGTTTCACAGCTGTGAAATGCCCTGAAACCCGACTGCCAGTTTGAGATTAAGTTAAGAGATGATACAAAGGTCATTATCTGAGTGTACATTAATTTTTCCAGGGCTTTAGAGAGGAAACAAAGGATACTGATTGGGCGAAAATCCGAGACTTCTACTGATGTAGGCTTTTTTGCTATGGGGATAACAACCGCATTCTTCCACGAGCAAGGAAAAGTGGAAAATGTATTTGTATTTGTATTTATTATCCAGTATAAAATTACATAGTTTGATACGAAGATCCAACCACGAACCCACAGAGGTAAACACAGTTACCTGTTCGTGGGACTGGCGCTTACATTTCTAAACTTAAAACTAAAACTAAAACTAATGACAATTTCTGTTTTTACTAAACTTATTTGCACTTTTTTAACTGTGCGCTTCCTAAGTTCTTTTTATTCTCATGTTTTTATTTAAGATCGATTAATCTGTACATTAATATATATTGTCAATAATCCATTTTTTAAGTATTTTTTTTCTCTTTGCAGTTTTGTTTATGGTTTTTAGTTCTGTTGGTAGTTTGTTAAATAATAATATGGCATTTATAAGGCTTCTTTTAATACTAATTGTTTTGTTTCTAATTGGAATTTGCAAGCTTTTGTTTCTTGTAATGCTATTAGATTCAGTATATTTTTTAGTCAAAGTTTCATAGTGATATAAAATTGATTCTAAAGCATATTTTTGTTCAATGTTACATGGTCTATTTTCGGTTATAAATTTATTCTTATCGATAATTTTTAATATTTTATTTTGTAAATTCTGCAATAATATTTTTTGACTCATATATGCCCCACCCCAAGCAATAATACCATAACTTAATATACTGTGAAATAGTGAATAATAAATAATCATAAGCGTTTTTCTCTGCATTATTTTAGATAGTTTATAAAAAATAAATACTAAGTATTTGGTTTTTTGTATTATTTTTTGGACATGTAAGTCCCATCTTAATCTATAATCAAAATGCAGACCTAAATATTTACAATTTTCTACTCTTTTTATTTCCTTATTTTTTATGGTTAATTTAATATTTGCAGGTACACTGTTGCAATAATTACCAAAAGTAATGTAAACAGTCTTATCAATATTTAAAGTTAATTTATTTAAAGCAAGCCAATCAGAGATTTCATGAAGTTGATATGTTGCTTTCTCCTCTATTTTTTCCCAACTTTTTTCAATAGTTACAACTGCAGTATCATCCGCAAAAGATAAGATTTCCCCCTCAGGCAAGCTCTCAAGTAAATCATTAACATATAAGATAAAAAGGAGTGGTCCAAGGATTGTACCTTGTGGTACACCCATGTTCACCACCTCATATTCACTATATGCCCCATTTACTCTGACTTTTTGTATCCTATTTTTGAGATAGTTTGAAATAAGTATTTGTGCAATACCTCGAATGCCATATCTATGTAGTTTTTCAAGAAGGATGTTATGGTCCACGGTATCAAAAGCTTTTGCAAGATCCAGGAAAGTCATGGCTATTGGATTGCTCTTATCTAGTTCATTTAAAATTTTGTCTACAATATATGAAAGTGCATCCTTAGTACCTTTTTTTTTAGAAAACCGTATTGCTTGTTAGATAATATGCCGCAATGGTTGATAAAGTTTAATAATCTATTGTGAAGAATTTTTTCCATTATTTTTGCTATATTTGAAATTAAAGAGATCGGTCTATAGTTGGAAGGTTTATATTTTTCTTTGGACTTATGTATCGGTATAACTTCAGCCATCTTTAATTCTTCAGGCCAAATACCTGTTGTGAAACATTTGTTAATAATATGAGCAAGTGGCTCAGCCAAAAAGTCAGATAGGGTTTTTAAGATTTTCGTATTTATTCCATCAATTCCACCTTTTATATTTTTAAATTTATTTATTATTGTTGAAATTTCAGAAAAATTAGTCGGTTGCAAAAAAATTGTTTTTGGATTCATTGGTGGAAGTTTATGTTCTCTGTTAGATGGTTTATTTATTTTAGAGCCTAATTCTTTGCCAATACTACAAAAGTATTGATTCATTTTATTAGCTATATTTGGGGTTCTGATATCTTAACTTTATTTTCATCAATTATATATTTGATATTTTCATTTTTTGTTTTGTTTTTGCCCAATTTAGAATTAATAATATCATATAATCGTCTTGGATTATTTGAGTTCTTTTCAATTTCTTCATGTTCATATCTGTATTTGGCTTGCTTAATTAAATTATCCAAGTCTTTAACAAAAACTTTATACTCTTTTTTAGTTTCATCATTTTCTACGTTATTTTGCCATTTTTTATATAACATTTCTTTTTTTTTACTCATGTCTATTATTTCTTTAGAAATCCATGGGCTTCTAGGAGTTTTTTTCTTTTGTTTTTTTGATATAGACTTAGATTTAGTAATGCATGCATCGATAAATTTTATAACCTTTTTTATAGCTTCATTTGGGTCGTTAAATAATAGAATTGACAGCCAATCAATTTTTGTAGCTTCTTTCTTTAACTGAGAATAATTAATTGCATTTGGAGTATGTGTACTTATTTTTTTACAGTCTATTTTTTGAATTTCAAGAAGTAAAGGATAGTGATCATTAAAAGTATTTTCTAGTTTGATGGCTTTTATATCGAGGGAGTTAATTTTGCTATAAAAATTATCAATACAAGATCCCTTATTTGGATTATTAACTGATGGTCTCGTAATCGTTTGAAAACACGGCTTATAGCCTTTTTCTAATAAGTTACTCAAATGCTCATTATTCAAAATATCTAAATCCAATAAATCTATATTAAAGTCACCTACAACTATGTGATTTTTAGAGTTAATTTTACTAGTTAGAAAAGTTTTAAGATTTTTTATAAATTCAGATTTAGGTAGGTCATGACATCTATAGATGGAAGAAATTTCAAGGGTTTTATTGTTATCCAAATTAATAGTAGAATGTAAAAAATTAAGTTTGCCTATTTCAATAATTTCAGTGATTTCATTAATATAATCCTTAAAATAGATTACGACACCATCAGCTCTATTTAATTTACTATTATTGTAATATAATTTATATCCCGAAAGATTAAAATAATTTGGATATTCAAGAGTCCAAGTCTCAGTACATATAATGATGCTTGGTTTAACTTCCAAACTCTCAATGAATACCTGTAGATTAGTGTGATTAGCGTTGATACTCCTTATGTTTACATACAAAATAAACTCCTTGTTAGCTTTTCGTAGATAGGTATTAAGTTTGTTGACATTATCGCAGATAGTTTCTCGTTGAATCAGCTGTTCTAGTAAGTTGTCCAATATTTCAAAATTTTGGTCATGACTAGCATATGATAAGGTAGAAAATGTGTCATCATGGTTAAGTAGTAGACTATTATCCATTAGCAGGTAAAATATATACTTTCTGATAGTTTTTATTATTAAATTTTGGCGTGATTGTGTAGTTGGTGTTATTAATAACATATGTCCAGAGTGATTTATATGTATCACACATATTTATATCTGAGGCATAATGTTTAATGTCTCTTTTCTTAAGTAAATGTTGATTGGCTCTAATGCAATTTATACACTTTTTCTCACCTTCTTTTTTACACTTTTCTGTTTCATGATCACCAGCACAGAAACTACATTTGTTTACTTTACAGTCTGAAAATTTATGTTTATAACCTTGGCATTTTTTACAGGAATTTAAGTTGAAATCATCACTGAATGTGCATTTTTGATGACCAATATATATACGTTTTTGGTTATAAATTTGCAAATAAAAATCTGGTTTAACTCTCACCTTAATGCATCTGGTATTTTTCTTTTTAGGATATATGTATTCAATCTTGAAAGAGTCACTTTCAACACTATTTCTTTCACAAATATCTTGTTCAATTTCATCTTGTGACAAATCATTGTCCACACCATAAATTCTTATGAGAGGATCATATTTTTCTGCAAACTTGACACGTGCACTGTCTTTAAGGTCATTTTCTAAGGCTGATTTAATTTCTTGACTAGCAAGTTGACTGCATTTTACAATTATGCTTTTTTACCCTTTCTAAAATTTGCAATAGGTTTTTTGATTTTTAATAAAACATTTTTTGTCTCCATATCAATGTTGCCTTTAAAATTGCTGTAAGGAGTAATAATAATAGTTTGGATATTATTATTATTTATCTGACTATACAACTTCTTGTCAAAAGAATTTGAATCTATTTTCACTGCACTAGCATAATTAGGATGAGAGATATTATTTTTTTCAAGATTAGATCTTAGAAATTTGTTATTTTCAATTAATTCATTATTATTTTTTGTTATTTCTTTAATTAGTTTTTTGGCACTTTTATTTTCTCTTAATAACATACCAATAGAAAGTACATTACATGAGCTATCACTGGAATCTTCTTGATCACTATCTAATTCTGATGATGAAGTATCTTGATTTTTCAAATTTAGTATCTCTTGTTGTATCAGTACAGCTTTTAATGAAAGTAACTCAATTTTGTTGAAGTTGTCATCATCCACATTTAGCACATGTTTATTATTGTAAGAGAGGTTATGTGCCGGGCACACCATAAGAGAATTAGTGATAAAAAGGCCTTTGCCTTTATTAACTTTTTTCACAAAACAATTTCTGCAATATGGTACATCACATAATATACAGACAACTTGGTTAAATTCAATTTGTGGATGGCAATGATTATTAATTTTAGGAGGCACGTTTCGAGCGTCTTCTCCCGCCGACATCGTGACGTTTTAATTAAACAAGAGTTGAATGAAGATATGTAGTATATATTGACCAATGGCTGGGAATAGGATCTTTATGAAGCGTGGAGGAATGGCATCAGCGCCCAGCGCTACAAACTTCATCAAGAGTGACCGTACGAAAACCGAAGGACTCACCAACATGGTCCTCTGCTAAGAACTGCTCAGAATCAGACAAATTATTTGGAATATTTTGGGAAGATGATAGAGCATTCGGTGGGCTGCAGAAAAAGTTATTGAGAGTGTCAAGGCAGAGGTTACAAATGGACTGGCCTTTGCCATGTACATTAGCATCCCTTAAATTTTTCCATAGAATCTTAGCTGGTAGTTCGAGATTGAGCTTAATCTGAAAATAACGCCTTTTCGATGCCCGTATTTCAGTGGTGACCTTATTACGGGCTTCAATATAAAGACCCCGTGTGCGACCTGTTTTTAAGCGCCTATGCTGACTAAAAAGAAATTCTCGTTGAGCTATTAACTTTCGAATTTTATTCGTTAACCACGGTGGGGACTCCCTCCTAATATGTTTTACTCGTATTGGTACGAATTTATTATATAGTGTGCAGATTAAGTTGTTAAAATGGTTAACCTGATCATCAACAGACTGAGCTCTGAAAATATAGTCCCATGGCAGCGTGGCACACTCTGCAAGCAAACTGTCAACATCTACATTATTTAAATCTCTGTAGGAAAAAGTAGTCTCAATCGGGCACGGCCTTATGGAGAAATCATACGTTAAAAATATTATGTCATGGTGTTTCGACGTACCTTAGTCGAACATTAAAATATTATTCCAAAAGGGCATCTGGATCTATTGCACAAAATATAGAAAATCTATAGCTTGACCTCTTATAGTCGAAGCAAAGGATTTGACAAGGGAATCTCAAATTAAAGACTAATTGTTATAGTTTAACGTAATTCTTTATTTTTTCGGAAAGATTTTACCTTATAAATTCTACTATAAATTATACAATTACTTAGGATATATATATTGCAGCCAAATCCTTAGTTATAATTTGCTCTCTACGGTTCGACGTGTATATCGAGGACTTGGAAACAAATTTATTTGGTAATATCCCAAATAAATTGTTTTATATATCAATGCGAGAAAATATCTTAGCTGGTGATTTTCCCAAGCCAAATATTTTTCCGTGCATTAAAATAAACAAGTAAAAATTTTTAATATTCAAAACTTAGGAGT
Organism: Dysmachus trigonus; assembly: GCA_949715965.1. NCBI lineage: Eukaryota > Metazoa > Arthropoda > Insecta > Diptera > Asilidae > Dysmachus > Dysmachus trigonus. Next base: position 49,354,794 of record OX454321.1, read on the forward strand.
TAGACTTGGAAAAAATTCAGTTGGTAATATCCCTAAACTGAAGTTTTTCTAAGTTTTTTTTTAAAATAAAAAATATAGAAATTAGAATTCAACGATATTGCAATAATTGGAAAGATTTCAGTTGGTGATGTCCCAAACTGAAATCTTTCTAAATATAAAATTTAAATTAACTCCAAAAAAAGAAAATAAAGTTTTAGTCCCCAACGTGTTATATTAATTTAAAATGTATTAAGTCCAAAAAAAAAAAAAACCGGACTTAGAATAATTTCAATTGGTGAACTCCCAAATTGAAATTCTTCTAAGTATAATGTTACGAAAGTTTGACTCTAATAAGTCCAAAAGAAAACGCAGACTTAGTATAATTTTAGCTGGTAAACTCCCAAACTAAAATTCTTCTAAGTATAATGTTAACGAAGGTTTGACTCTAATAAGTCCAAGGAAAAACGTGAACTTAGAATTATTTTAGCTGGTAAACTCCCAAACTAAAATTCTTCTAAGTGTAACGAAAGCGTGGTAAGTTCCCAACGCCTTTGGTACAAAATCCCTACGCGGACTTAGAATAATTTCAATTGGTAAACTCCCAAACTGAAATTATTCTAAGTATAGTGAAAGCGTGGTAAAATCCCAACGCCTTTGTTAAAAAAAAAATCCTTGGTGGTCGCCCTAAGGTGGAATAGCTCCAGTGATTACCCAAAAACTATTGACTGTCCGAAGCAAAATTCCGCCTTATATAGGCACCAGTGACCGTTAGGTCAGTTTAACTGCTATAAGCTACTCCCTGCGTTACATTCGGCAAGTGTACGCACGTACAAAGTTATCACTTCGACTTAAGTAATCTACTCCTTGCGTTTTACGTAGATGTACGCATGTACAAGGTTGCCGTGATCTGCTCCTTACGATACGATTGTCAACGAACGCATGTGCAAAGTTGTTGCGAAGCAGATCGTATGGGAGAAATGCAAATTGAACGAAACCTTCTCCGTACGTTCTCTGCATTTATAAACAAATGCATGTCAATATGACAAATGTCATTTATATTTCTTAGTGCGCGGTGCGGACAATTTTGTTTAATGTTTAGAGGAATTAAACATCCTCCGCCCCCATTGATGCACAATCAAGATAATACTATTATGCTTGATATTTTACAATATGAAATAAGCTATATTTTAATACGAGCAAATAAAATTCCCTTTTTTTTTTTTATATTTAACTTATATTCTATATATGTATAATAACTATGCTGCCTCCCTGTAGCCTTGCCACACCAAATTATTGCGGCGCAGCATTAACCGCACCCTGCGTCCTTGTCCTAGGAAGACCGTATACCGTTTCCGCTTCCCTGCCCGGACTTGCTGAAAGGGGATGCCTTGCATTTGGGCGAAGGTGATTTTGAACGGTTGGCCTTCCACTGTCCTCAGCTCATACGTCCTTTCCGCCAGACCGCTGTGTGGTTTGCTGGGACCATCGAACGAAAGTACCGCTTCAGGAGCCTGTGACTGTTTTGGGGGAGTGTTTAAGGCTGGCATGTCTGGCAGTTTTGAAGACTTCGGTGGGGTTTCTGGTATTCTCCTTGGGGGTTCCGGGAAAAGCGCCGCCCTTTCCGGAGTTATCAGCACCTCCTCGTAGACGAACTCTTCATATGGCGGTGTTCGTGGTGGAGACCGCATGTTCCATCCCTGAACGTCGTCTTCGGATAAATTCAATTGCAGAATATCTTCCATTTTATTAAATCTATTTAATGAAAACATTGTTTTATTGTCTTTCTCTGGTTTGACAAAGAACGATCACATAGACAGCACGAACATTTATGTTATTGATGTTAAGGTTAAATAGGTAGTGGACAAATTTTACGTATTGGTCTTTTATAGGTGCCTGAGTTAGTTCGTACTGTAACAACTCTGACTATCTCATCGTTGCCGGGATGTAATTCAACTACAATTCCCAACGGCCATTTAGAAGGTGGTGTTGTCTCATCTTTAATTAAGACAACTTGACCAATCCTTAAATTCGGGGTCTGAGTCAACCACTTCTGTCGGCTTTGTAGTTGAGATATATATTCTGTTGACCATTTCTTCCAAAATTGTTGCCTTAAACGTTGTATACATCGCCAGTTATTGGTGTACGATATGTTGTTTAATGTTGTGTTTGATTCCGGTGGAGCAAGTAATGATGTGCCAGTTAGAAAGTGAGCCGGTGTAAGTACATCTAAGTTCGATGCGTCGGCAGATATAGCACATAATGGTCGAGAGTTGAGACAAGCCTCTATCTGAATTAACAGCGTATTAAGTTCCTCGAAGGTAAGATTGTTGCCTGATACTGTTCTCTTCAGGTGATACTTTACACTTTTAACACCTGCTTCCCAAAGACCGCCAAAGTGTGGTGCGGAAGGAGGTATAAAGTGCCATCTAGTGTGCTCCATTTGCATGTTGATTTGTGTTACACCATTTTCTATTGCTTTAGCCACTTCCTGCTGTAGTATTTTGTCTGCTTTTACAAAATTTGTTCCATTATCGGAATAAATATTTGCACATAAACCTCTTCTACCAGTAAACCGTCTATATGCTGCTATGAACGCTTCGGCAGTAAAATCTGAAACAACTTCTAAATGCACAGCCTTAACTGCCATGCAAATAAATATGCAGAAGTAGCCCTTGTAGGTTTTTGAACCTCTGTGTTTAGACATCCTCAACTCTATAGGCCCAGCAAAATCAACCCCTGTATTTTCAAATGGGCGTGTTTGATTGACCCTTGCTGGAGGTAATTCTCCCATTATTTGAGAAAATTGTTGATTTCTCAACTTCACGCATTTGATACATTTTAGTATCCTTGACTTGACCGCTGTTAAGCCGTTTATAACCCAGAAGTAATTACGTATAGTGCTTAGTGTAAGCTGTGCTCCTCCGTGTAGGGTTTCCAAGTGATACTTATCAATGATCAAGTCAGTTATATGGTGTTTCCTCGGAAGAATCATGGGATGTTTCGCATCATGATTTAGTTGCGAATGTTGTAACCTTCCTCCTACTCTGATAGTGCCGTCTTCAGCAATAAATGGATTGAGTTTAAGTAGGTTACTGTTTTTATTCAGTTTTCCTGTCTTTAATTGTCTATATTCCTCAGGAAATACTTCTTGTTGTATTGATCGTATTATGGCTGATTTAGCCTGTTTGATCTCTTGGATGGTAAGGAATCCAACCCGTTGGTTTCGTCTATTTTTGGCATTATGCACAAATCGCATACAATAAGCTACAATACGTATTAGTTTAGAAAAAGATGAATACCTTTCAAAGAGCGTGAAACTTTCACTTATTTGTGTATTCAGTGTAAGATCACTGTTTGGCTTTAGCTCTAAATTAGTTTGTAGCTCTATCTTATTGTTGTTTGGCCATTTTTCTGAGTCGTAATGAAGCCATGTAGGACCATTCCACCAAACTGAATTTTTTAATAATTGTGAAGGCATGATACCTCTGGATGCCAGGTCTGCAGGATTTTCCTTAGTTGATGTGTAGTTCCAAGAGTTATTTTCCGAATTTTCATGAATTTCTACGACTCTGTTGGCTACAAATGTGCGCCATTTATTCGGATGACCCTTCAACCAAGCAAGAACTATTTTTGAGTCTGTCCACGAGAAACTTGGAACATGGTCAAGTTGCATGTTTTTTCTGATTTGTTTCATGAATTTACTCAATAAAACTGCACCACATAGTTCCAAGCGAGGCATAGACATTGGTTTAATAGGAGCCACCTTCGTTTTGGCAGATAATAGACTTACGGAAATCCTTCCGCTGCTATCTATTACTCGAATGTAGATGGCTGCGGCATATGCTTGTTGAGATGCGTCGCAAAATCCATGTAGTTGGCATTCCCGTTGTGTTTTGTCTGTTTGGATCCAACGTGGAATTTTTAAGCTTATCAAGCTGTGAAGTTCTTGTTTAAAATTTTCCCATTGATTATATATTTCGCTAGGTGCTACTTCATCCCAGCCACATCCAGAAATCCACAGTTTTTGTATTTGAATTTTTGCTAGAATGACACTTGGTGAAATCCACCCTAATGAATCATATAGCTTTGAGACTTCTGATAGAATTTTCCTTTTTGTAGTTGCAACCTTGTTGAATTCTTCTACCTTGATTGCGTATGTAAAATGATCACTAACTGGGTGCCAGTAAATTCCTAATGCCTTAATTTGATTTTCTTCTTCAAATGTTAAAGGTAATTGCATTTCACGGTGTTCTGGTGGGATTGTATCTAACAATTCTGAGTGGTTAGCTGCCCACTTTCTCAAATTAAATCCACCTCGACTGAGTAAAGTTATTAACTCCCCTTGCAATGATTTAGCTTCATTTAGTGTATCAGCACCTGTAAGTAAGTCATCTACGTAGAAGTCATGTATAATTGCTTGGGCTCCATTAGGATATACATCGATTTCATCTCGCGCAAGTTGTTGCAATGTCTTAATTGCCAAATATGGAGCTGATGTTGTGCCGAATGTCACCGTATTCAGTTCGTATTCATGGATAGGCTCTTGTTTATTGCTTCTCCAAAAAATTGTTTGGTATTTCCTATCCACTGGGTCAATTTGTATCATCCGATACATTTTTTCTATATCGGCTGTCATGGCTAACTTGTATTGTCGCCATTTTAATAATGTTGCGCATAATTTTGGTTGAAGCGTAGGCCCAGTCATCATTTGTTCATTTAAACTCATACCGTTTGACGTTTTCATCGATGCGTCAAAAACAACTCTTAATTTGGTTGTCGTGCTTTCTTTGAAGACGGCATGATGAGGCATATAGTAGCGTTTAGTATGGTTTGATTTGTCAGCTATGGTCATGTGCTTCAATTCAATATATTCGTTGATGCACTTTGTGTATTCCTTTTGAAGATCCGGCTGTTTTGAAAATTTCTTTTCCAGTTGGAAAAATCGCATCAGAGCTTGTGGCTTAGATTCTGCTAGGCATGGAGGATCCTTGTTAAAGGGTAACCTCACCTGATATTTGCCATCAGGTAGACGAGTGTGTGTCATCTTATAATGCCTTTCACAGCTTTCTTCCTCGTTAGTGAGTTTCCGTTCTTCTGTGATCTCTTCGCATTCCCAAAATTTACGAATTTGTTCGTTTAGTACTTGAATGCTAGGCTGGTCATCCAATGATAATGCTGAAAATGTATTTTCTGGTTTTCCAGGATTATTTGATATTTCGCCAAATATAATCCATCCTAGTTGGGTGTTTTGAGCAACTGGGCCCTCCTTCCTTCCTTTCCGGAGACCATCCAGCAATATTTTTGAAAAAACATTTGCTCCTAAAAGCAAGTCTATTTTTCCAGCTTGCATGAAATTAGGGTCAGCCAATTGAAGACCTTGGATATGTGAGCAATCTATTTGGTTTGTATGTTTGGGAGGAAATACGTTTGTGATTTTCCTAAGAACGTATGCGTTTATAGGAATCGTGGTAGTTTGATCGATATGAGATCTTAAATGTAATGAAACTTCCTTAGTGGCGGAAGCTACTTTCGTGGAGCTCAAACCAGTTATTTGTAATGATGTGGGCTTCCCTTTTAGTTGTAAAATCTGACAGACTTCCTCAGAAATAAAGGAGCTTTGTGATCCCAAGTCGATGAGAGCACGAAGAGGAGTTGAAATTCCGTAGTTGTTTTCTACGCTTACGATGGCAGTTGCCAATAAAGACTGTGTTGTATTTTTGTTATAATGACAGTTTGTTCTTTCTGTCTGGTTCTGTAAATGTTTTTCAGATCCCGTATTAGAGCTAGGCTCATTTGTATTCTTGAATTTAATTTTTTCATCATGTAGTAAAGTAGGATGACGTTGATTGCATTTGTAGCATTTGTTTTTACTAACGCATGCTTGCTTGCTATGCGGACTTAAACAGTTAAAGCAGAGGTTCTTTTTCTGAACATAACTTTGTTTTTCACCGAAAGTCTTTTGTTTAAACTCATCACATTTGTATAGCGGGTGTGTTCCATTGCACATGTAGCATGTCCGTAGTGTTTTGCATGTTTTCTTCCCATGACGTTGAAAGCAATGAAAACAGATACTGTATTTTGATAGTAAATTTCGCCTATCGTTTATCCTTTTCTGCAAAAACTTGCTACATTGCTGTATTGAATGATTTCCCTTACAAAGAGGGCATTCATTTGTGTTGTTAATGTGATAATTCGTTGTGTTTTTCTGGAGTGTTTGAACCGTTTTAGTTGCTTTTGCTTCAGACATGGCTTCTAATGTCCGATATCTGGCTTCCAGAAAAGTATAGAAATCATCTAGAGCTGGTATATCAGTAGTTTCTGATATCCTTTGTTCCCAAAGTTTTCGTGTTTCTTCGGGCAGTTTTTGTATAGTTATAAAAATGATGATTGCATTCCAATGCGTAACATCTATTTTAAGGGCCTCCAGTTCATGGAGTTGTTCCTTTGTGGTGTCTAAAATACCTTTGATTGCTTTTTCGGTTTCATGCTTTATGACTGGTTGGTTAACCAGTTGTTTTAAATGTGAAAAGACTTGCACCCTTTGATTGCTGTATCTTTTCACTAATGTTTCCCAAGCTGACTGGTAGTTCGTTCCTACCATATCGAACTGTTTCAGGAATCTCTCTGCCTCCCCAGTGAGACAGGACTTTAAATAGTGCAATTTTTGTATTTGGGGAATACGCTGATCTGAATGTATGAGCGATACGAAAATATCGTGAAATGCTCTCCAGTTAGCGTATTCACCATTGAACTTTGGAAGATCTATTCGGGGAAGTTTCACCTCAGCCCGTTGTGTAGATTGTGTATTTTGAACAATCGAATTTGATTTCTCCATGTCGTTCAATTTGTCTTGTAATTCGCCAAGAAATTCGAAGTATGTGCCTTCGAATGTTTCATAAATAGCACTACTTAAGTATTTAGACACCAATTTCTCGTTTTTATCTTCGCCTGCGCATATCTCTAGATGATATTCTTCAAATTGCGACCACCATTTTTCAATTTGGTTAATTCTACCATCCACATAGCCTTTCGTTATTTTTACACTATCCGTTTTTCCATAATTTTTCCGCGCTTGTTCAAGTAAACCCTTTAAGGTTGATTGACTCCGAATCGTTGATTTCATTTTGAATTATTCGGAATATACAGAAATGAACAATAATTGTTAGTTGGACTTGTTAATTTTGAACCGTATCGAACGTTACTATAACTAAATTTGATAACTTTGGCTGCAATTCTATCCGGCTCGAAGGACCAAATGTTTCGACGTACCTTAGTCGAACATTAAAATATTATTCCAAAAGGGCATCTGGATCTATTGCACAAAATATAGAAAATCTATAGCTTGACCTCTTATAGTCGAAGCAAAGGATTTGACAAGGGAATCTCAAATTAAAGACTAATTGTTATAGTTTAACGTAATTCTTTATTTTTTCGGAAAGATTTTACCTTATAAATTCTACTATAAATTATACAATTACTTAGGATATATATATTGCAGCCAAATCCTTAGTTATAATTTGCTCTCTACGGTTCGACGTGTATATCGAGGACTTGGAAACAAATTTATTTGGTAATATCCCAAATAAATTGTTTTATATATCAATGCGAGAAAATATCTTAGCTGGTGATTTTCCCAAGCCAAATATTTTTCCGTGCATTAAAATAAACAAGTAAAAATTTTTAATATTCAAAACTTAGGAGTTAGACTTGGAAAAAATTCAGTTGGTAATATCCCTAAACTGAAGTTTTTCTAAGTTTTTTTTTAAAATAAAAAATATAGAAATTAGAATTCAACGATATTGCAATAATTGGAAAGATTTCAGTTGGTGATGTCCCAAACTGAAATCTTTCTAAATATAAAATTTAAATTAACTCCAAAAAAAGAAAATAAAGTTTTAGTCCCCAACGTGTTATATTAATTTAAAATGTATTAAGTCCAAAAAAAAAAAAAAACCGGACTTAGAATAATTTCAATTGGTGAACTCCCAAATTGAAATTCCTCTAAGTATAATGTTACGAAAGTTTGACTCTAATAAGTCCAAAAGAAAACGCAGACTTAGTATAATTTTAGCTGGTAAACTCCCAAACTAAAATTCTTCTAAGTATAATGTTAACGAAGGTTTGACTCTAATAAGTCCAAGGAAAAACGTGAAATTAGAATTATTTTAGCTGGTAAACTCCCAAACTAAAATTCTTCTAAGTGTAACGAAAGCGTGGTAAGTTCCCAACGCCTTTGGTACAAAATCCCTACGCGGACTTAGAATAATTTCAATTGGTAAACTCCCAAACTGAAATTATTCTAAGTATAGTGAAAGCGTGGTAAAATCCCAACGCCTTTGGTAAAAAAAAATCCTTGGTGGTCGCCCTAAGGTGGAATAGCTCCGGTGATTACCCAAAAACTATTGACTGTCCGAAGCAAAATTCCGCCTTATATAGGCACCAGTGACCGTTAGGTCAGTTTAACTGCTATAAGCTACTCCCTGCGTTACATTCGGCAAGTGTACGCACGTACAAAGTTATCACTTCGACTTAAGTAATCTACTCCTTGCGTTTTACGTAGATGTACGCATGTACAAGGTTGCCGTACATATCGATAAAGCTTGAGGTTCGTGCGCTTCCAGAAAGAATATTCACATTGAAGTCACCTCCAACGATTACATGATTATTCTTCTGGGTCAAAGCCGACATCATATTCCCGAACTCACAGGCATTTTCAATTGAGAAATTGTTAGGAGAACAATATGCTGCAGTAACAATGATGTTATCAAGATGTCCTCTGATTTCAACGTTAATATACTCAATACCAGTATGCGCAGATTGAGATATGACCCTAGCTTTCAAAAATTCACGGACGTAGACTGCAACACCGCCCCCTCTCTATCTACCCGATCCTTTCTGAAGAGTTTGAAGCCAGGGAGGGATACTGCGTTCGATAGTACTTCTTCCTTGAGCCAGGTTTCACTTACCAGGATAACATGAATATCAGAGTTGACAAAAACTTCACAAAAATTATGTATTTTGTTTCTGATGCTCCTGGCATTAACACAGCAGATATTAAGACCTGAAGTCTGCTTACAAAAAACATTTAACAAGGCTTTCGTAATGTCCAGACCGCGGGCACTACCCTCCGCCATCCTCCACCAGCCCCCGAGGTACCAACAAGAAACGCATTAAAACTTTAAGACACATAGTGAGAATAAGTAGATCATCAGCAATAACTAAAACAAAACTATTCATTAGTATAGAAAGCATAATTTTAAATTTAAAAGGAAAACTCAAGCCAATATATATACTTATGTCTAAATTTTTAATCCTGCACTGACAATATCTGATCTCCGCTAGTAACATCGAACTCTGCATCACTTTTTGTAAGTTCATTCAGTTGCTCGACACTGATTATCTTGGAAAATGGGCCATCTGCTTTTAATTTGGCATAAACAAAACCACTCCTCGTTGACACTGCATGTAAAAGGCCTCCTTTCTTCTTTCGTGGTGCCTCTCTTAGTAAATAACTATTTTTCGGAGTCAAACTCTCGTTGACATATATATCGCTTGCACTTGTAAAACCGTCAACTTTGTCTAGAGTTAGCCCACCTGCCTTTCGAAAAACGGCTAAAAAAGCATGTTGCTCGTTAGGACACGAAAATCGTGTGATGATGGGTGCACTGGGTGTCTTCTCCACTTTCTCCTTCTGATCCGAAGAGTTTACCCTGGTTCGCCTTGGATTTACTCGAAAAGCAGTAATGTAACCAGACAATGGACAGTTGATGGCAGCCGCAATATTATGAACAATCTGCAGAACATTCTCGCCGTCGGTTTTGGGAATACCTCTGATAACAGCATCTGAAAGGCGCATAGAGCGCCTAATTCCCTCGTGCTCCTCAGCCACTTCGGAGGTTAAGTTTTTCACACTGAGGATTGTTGCTTCAAGGCCATCCATCTTCCGTTTAGACTTAAGCAATTCAATGTCTGTTTCAGCAAGCTCCCCGATCTTATTTTCCGTCTCTAACAGCTTCGCTTCGATGACCGATATCCTTTTGTTGAAAGTAGCGATAACAGCATCAATTTTCGCGTTGATTTTGTTGTTTAAGTCACTTAAGGATTGATTAATGTAATCCTTCAGGTGGTCGGCGAGTTGTGAATTGGAAATGTCTGCAGTATCTCCATGCAGAGCGACTTCACTGCTAGGCGTTTTAGTTGCACCGGCACTGCGAGTTTGGATCTGGGCAGAATTTTCGGAGACACTTTTTACTTTAGGTTTTTGGTTGTTGGTTGGCGCCATTTTGGTTTTTTCTTTTAGCAAAATCTGGCAAAGCAATTATTCACAAAATATAGAAAACACTCGGCTAAAACTACTTGTAGTGTTGTAGATAGTATGCAGCGCAAGACGATATTAAAAATTTTAAAGCAGCAGCTACTCAAGAAACGCGGGGAAAATTTGCAAAAGCGCAGAGCAAAATCTAGGTGAACTTCACACTCTGTACATCTTCTTCGAAATTAGTGGCTCCGGGATAATCATTGTACTAATTTTCATTAAAATCCGTTGAAATCGAGACATTTGGTTTCATATTGGATCCGCCATCTTGGATTTACAAATTTTGATAATATTCAAGATATTTTTCCTCAGAATAATCATTGTACATATTTTCATTAAAATCCGTCGAAATCGAGATATTCTGGATCCCATGTTGGGTCCGCTTGAATTTGGAAATTTTTTATAATATTCGAAATTTGTGGCCCCGGAATAATCATTTTACCAATTTTCATAAAAATCTGTTGAAATCGAGACATTTGGTTTCCATATTGGATCCGCCATCTTGGATTTACAAATTTTGATAATATTCTAAATTAGTAGCCTCAGAATAATCTTTGTACTAATTTTTATTAGAATCCGTTGAAATAAAGTCATTTGGTCTCCGTATTGGATCCGCCATCTTGGATTTAAAAATTTTGAAAATATTCGAAACTTGTAGCCTCAGACTAATCATTCTATCAGTTTTCATTAAAATCCGTCGAAATCAAGAAATCAAGAAATCTTGGTTGCCATTTTGGGTCCGCTAGCTTGGGTTTCTAAATTTTCATAACATTCAAAGCCAGTGACCGCAAAATAATCATTGTACTAATTCTCATTAAAATCCGATGAAATCGAGAAATCTTGGTCGCCATATTGGGTCCACCATCTTGGATTTGTAAATTTTGATAATATTCAAACTCAGTTACCTCAAAACAATCATTATACTAATTTTCATTAAAATCCGTTGAAATCAAGAAATATTGGTCACCATATTGAATCCGCCATCTTGGATTTGTAATTTTAATGATTGTTCTGAGGCAAAAAATTTCAAATATTATCAAAATTAAAGATGGCGGATCCAATATGAAACCAAATGTCTCGATTTCAACGGATTTTAACGAAAATTAGTACAATGATTATCCCGGAGCGACTAATTTCGAATATTAGCAAAATTTCCAAATTCAAGATGGCGGATTCAATATGGCGCCCAAAATTTCTTGATTTCAACGGATTTTAATTAAAACTGGTACAATGATTTTTTTAAGGCCACTAGTTTTGAATATTATTAACGTTTGGAAATTCAAGATGGCGGAACCATAAAGGCGTTTTCAGGTTGAAACAATTTCTAGGATATAACACACTAGTACATTTGAGAAGTGTTTAATTAGTAAGTATTTACCCAACGCCGGGTGAAACCGGGTAACCCATCTAGGTAAATAATAATTTCTGCTTGATACTTAACGGTACGAGATTGTAAGCTTTGAGCAGGGATACCAACTTGGGGGTTTCCCCTAATTTTAGGGGGACGAAATGTAGAATGGCGGTTTTTCAGGGGCTCGAAATTGTTAGGGATAATTTTAGGGGTATTTTAAGAATGCTCCAAAATATTTCAAATTATAATTTAAATAGGTAGCATTCTTTTTCATTTTATTTTGGGGCAAAAATCCATTCTGTAATACCAATATTTAATAATATTTCTTAATGTATGTTGTTTAATTAAAAATTTTATAATTAATTAATAAATGGTTTAATTTTTATGTAAAATAATATCAATAAACTATTTCTAATATTTCCATTTCTGGAGTGAAAAATCCAATATAGATTTTTATATTCAAAGAATAAAATTTAATCCATCAGAAAAAATGTTGGATTTATTTAATGTACGAATGTACGATTTGAAAAATTCACAGTCTGTAGAAGAAGCAGAAGCAATACTTGAAGTATTAAATGGCTTGTGATTAAATACATTACAATGGTAAATAATCTGTAATAAAAATATTTGAATATTTAATAATTAATAAAACCTGTTCTGAGTACTTTATAGTTTTAAAATATATTTTTTTCCTTTATTACAGCTTTACAAACGGTTTTAGGGCATTTTAGAATTTAGATTTACGAATTGGTTACCCTGGCTTTGAGAGTGTTGCCCGAGCTGGCGTAGAGTAAAGTAATAAAAATTATAAAACTTCGAACGAGGATTTAAAAGATTTGCTAATATCGATGAAAAGTCAAGTGGATAAAATCGACAAAACCACGTCTAAAACAGCTAAACAGTGCGTGCAAAATCAAAAAAAAAAATCTCCTTTATCAAAAATAAAAGCAAGCAGCTAAGCGATCGTGTTAGTGGTGATTGTGTTAGTGAGCTAGAAAGAGAGAAAAAGATAAACTTCATTGTGTACGAAATATCAGATACTGGGGAAATAAATAGCGGATTTTTCGATCATGTCTGCGGATTTTTCGATCATGTCCAGGATGTCGGCATCAAAGACTACTGCATAGAAGAGGTTAAAACATTGGGACGTGTAGCTGGAAAGAAGCCCGTCTCGGTCTCATCTCGCTTAGATTTAAAAAAAAATGTTCACAATTATGACGTACTGAAGCAAAAATATAATATCAAAATAGCGAATGATAAAAAAAAGAGAGAGAGAAATTCGGTAAACTTAAGAAATTGCAGGAAGATTTTCAAAGTATCAAAAAGAAAAGGATCTATGTTGGTTGGTGATAAAAAGCTCTCTTTACATGTGGGGTAAGTGTGCGCAGCGGGTAAGAGTACGCATGCTAAGTATATCAAAAACGGTTTATAATTAAGAACAAAGAACCATCATTCCCCCCGTTCAGTGCCCCACGCAACGTCGTGCAAAGGGCATATGTGTTACTGACTGCCGGCACGCCATTTTGTTTTCACAGGTAAGATTGGTTTTTAGCTTCAATTATTGCGATTTTCCATACAAGTTAACGTGTAATATTTTATTGACGTGTATACTCTATGAAAATTGCTATACAGGGTGTTCAGAGGTGGGTGGTCAATACTGAAGGGGGTGAAAGGTCAGACCGAGACAAGCAAAAAATCGTATGGGTGGGGGGGGGGCATCTTGCACCGTTTGGCAGTTACAGGGTGATTCGTAAATCAGGATTTTGCCTTATATGGGAACCGCTCTTGTATTTTTATCTTTTTTTCTACGCATCGCAGCGGCCCCAAACTGATTTCAAAAAATCACTATTTGGAAGCCCTTTCCAAAAAAGTTTACACCAACTCCCTATCCCCAACCCCTTGGCCACAATCCCCCCTGGAAGTTGAAAAAATTAACTTTTATTTCACGATTTTTCACATTTCGCCCCACTTTTCTCCGAAATTCATGTTATTAACATACCTACTTTTTATTTTTTTTAAGTTGCCTATCTAATTACCTCTCCAAAAAGGTGCAACATGCCCAGGCAGAAAAGGGTTGCAAGAGTCCTGAAATTAAAACATTCTCACAGGTACCTAATTACTTTATTGCACCATAATGGAAAAAGTCGTTAAGTACACAATTTTTATGACAGCAAGTTCGGAAATGTTTTTTTAGGAAACAGAGGTAATACATTTTTATTATTTCAGCAAAACAGTAATAAAATAATAAATGTAATCTCGTTAAATAGCGTTATTAGATTATTATATCCAGTATTGACTCCTAAGTATCCTGACGCTCCGTTTCTAATACCTCCTACGAATTATGGTATAAAAATGGGTGAGTTTGAAAGGACATTGACCACAGTTGAAGAAGCAAGCGAAAAGAACGGGTGTTTAATAGAAAAAATTAAGATAAAATGGCAGAATTCAGTGTTGACGAGTATGCCGATATAATTTACGTGCACGGTTTAGTAGACGGAAATGATAGTGAGGCCATACGAGAATACCAAAAGAGATTCCCGAATCGGCGGGTACTCAACAGAAGGGTATTTTCAAGGACTTTGAGAAGGTTAAAAGAACCCGGAAGTGTAACCGCCCCCAGAGCAGAAACGCGAGCAGGAAAATCGGCCGATTCAGCGGACCCCGACCAACAAATCCTCAACATCGTCAGGAACAGCCCTGTAATAAGCATCAGGCAGGTCGCACGAAGGTCAGGATTATCTTCAGGGAGAGTTTGGACCGTTGTGAACCGAGAGGGACTACATCCATACCACCATATCCCGGTCCAAGCACTAGGGAAGGAGATTCCGAAGGACGATTGCAATTCTGCACTTGGCTGTTCGAGTCTGACATCGAAAACAGAAGGTTTCTAGACCGAATTCTGTGGACGGATGAATCGCAATTCACCCGGGATGGCATCACAAACTTACACAACCTCCACACCTGGTCAGATGTGAACCCACATAGGACCAGGTGTCGGTCCTTCCAGCAAAGATTTAGTGTCAATGTCTGGGCTGGCATCATCGGCAACCAGTTGATAGAACCCTTCATCTTACCCCAAGTGCTGAATAGTCAGCTATACTCGGACTTTTTGGAGAATACCCTTCCGGATCTGTTGGAGGACATCCCCCTGGCCACCAGAACCGCAATTTATTTACAGCTCGACGGAGCACCTGCGCATACTGGGAACATTGTTAGGGCAAGGTTAAATGAAAATTACCCAGAGCGCTGGATTGGACGAGGTGGACCGATTCCTTGGCCTGCTAGGTCACCGGACCTTACTCCACTGGACTTTTTCTTATAGGGAATGATGAAAGATGAAGTTTACTCAAGACCAATCAACACCAGAGAAGAATTAGTTGCCAGGATTGTGACTGCAGCCACGAAAATACGGGAGAGACTGGCTACCATAGACCTCAAACGTGAAATAAAACGAAGGCTACTTGCATGCATCGAAACTGGCGGAGAACATTTTGAACAGCTTTTGAAGGACATACGTTTTAATTGTAATTAGTTTTTAAGCGAACAAAATGTATTTTTTAGTTAACTTAAGTACAATTTCTTAAAAATTCGAATTATCATGATATTCTGTAAAAGGATTTTTGTAAATAAATTTTCGTATCCTTTTCCTACCTGGGCATGTTGCACCTTTTTGGAAAGGTAATTAGATAGGCAACTTAAAAAAAATAAAAGGTAGGTATGTTAATAACATGAATTTCAGAGAAAAGTGGGGCGAAAGGTGAAAAATCGTGAAATAAAAGTTAATTTTTTCAACTTCCAGGGGGGATTGTGGCCAAGGGGTTGGGGATAGGGGGGTGGTGTAAACTTTTTTGGAAAGGGCTTCCAAATAGTGATTTTTTGAAATCAGTTTGGGGCCGCTGCGATGCGTAGAAAAAAACATAAAAATACAAGAGCGGTTCCCATATAAGGCAAAATCCTGATTTACGAATCACCCTGTAACTGCCAAACGGTGCGAGATGCCCCCCCCCCACCCATACGATTTTTTGCTTGTCTCGGTCTGACCTTTCACCCCCTTCAGTATTGACCACCCACCTCTGAACACCCTGTATATCAAGGAATACTGCGTAATATCTAGTGTGACTAGTGGTGATCTTTGAATTGTTATGATGATGCAATCGTGAGCAATTTTGATTGAATCTCGTTTTGATGGTTTGGATCAAGTGTGCGCATACGCTTGCACATGCGCACACTTACCCGCATCGCTTTGGCTTTCGATGAAAAAATGTGCAACTGATGAATATTGCTTCTATGTTTAAGTTGTTGATTAACCTTTTAAGGACGGGAGTGGTCGATATATGGACCAGCCAGAAAACACATAATATTTGATGTTTTTCTGGGAAAATGTTATGCGCCAAATATGGGAAAAATAGTATACAAATTCGTGGAAGCTTCCTTGACCTTGAAAATAGCGGTTTTCAATGTAAATTTTTGTTTGCTATTTAGCCCTGAAAGTTGGCATACCTACATTTTTTGATGCGCTGAATATGAGAAAAACAGTGTAAAAATTCCTGGAAGCATCCTTGACCTTGAAAATTGCTATTTCAAAGTCCAATTTTTGTTTGCTATTTCGCCCTGAAAGTTGGCATACCTACCCCTTTTTATGTACTGATTACGAAAAATATATATTACTTATACGAATCGCGAAACTCACCTGCAAGGTGAATTCAAGGTCAAAAATTGAAATTTTCACGATTTTTCCCGTATTCAGCGTATCAAGTTACCTAGACAAATACTTTCTAACTGTCGCACCAAATTTTTTACATAGGACTTTCCGTTGCGGACAGGTCTGGTCGATATATCGACCAGCAAGGAGGGGGGGGGGCTCCACATAAGAAAATCATTGAATTCATTTATAATATTCATGTCTAAGAAAAGGTCGATTTTAACGTAATTTTCCCCGTCCTTAAAAGGTTTATAAATACTCGAAGTAATTAACCTTGTTTTATTTCATTAAACATGCCATTTTTCACTTTATGACTCTTCAAATCTTAAGTGCGTACACTTGCCCCACATGACTCTACTCTCTAACTAAGGAATCAAAAGAGCCCGGCAAATTCAGCTCTTTTGGTTCCTGAGAGCTCCCAAGGTCGATTCTAGGAGCTCCTCATTGCTCCTGTAGGTGCGAGTGACAAAATCATCTTTCTATCCTTTTCTTCTCCTTTCCAATCTTAAAGTCCCCTCCATTCCGTAGACAAGAATATGGGTTGATATTTCTTTCGTTCGCACTCATGGGGCTTATGGAGCGACCCGAAATTTACGCAGATATACGGCTCCTTTGGGGACCTTTGCCCGGCTCTGACTAACAGTAAGGAAAGGACCTAACTATTTCGACAGTAGTTAAATCTAAATAGTTAACACTTGAATCATTATTGAGAATCTGCCAATCCCATCTAGTTTTATCTCATTAATAGGCTCATATGGACTTTTAATTAAAACATTTTTACTGACTCTATCCAGCCACTATGTCGCGGCGGTTGCTTTCTCTTTTGTTTCTACTAGTTCCAGTTCCGAAACCCTTTCTAGACCGTAAATGGCAGCACTGGGATATATGTATGTGAATTGTAACGAGTTAGTAATAATTAGAAAGAGTTCTCTCCGGGCGCCCGGACCAAACAAATTCGTAGGATTCAACTGTGGTAATTTCTGGGAATTACGGTTTGCTTATTTGGGATTTAGTCCTAGGACACTTTGAGGTCGGAGCAATTAATGCTAATTTCATTGATGGAACAACACAAGTAATTATCATACGTGATTTGCTCTTAATCATTTATAACCTTATTACCCGGCGCTAATTAAGGAGCGAAATAAACGCTCAACGCGCGGCTGTTACTGCTTGAGTAAATTTTAAGCGGATTATCTCGTACCCTAATTGCATTAGCGAAATTTGAATTTAAAGTGGCTGGGCGGATCAAAGGCATGTGTTTATTTGAGCAAAAAACTGGCCCACTTTAGGGTACGATTGGGCTTTAATTATGTAGGTATGCTAATGGACCAAAAGAAAATGAAAAAAAGTTTAATAATTTGTCTTGCTTCTTGGGGCAAGTAGAGAAAAACTTCTTCTTTAAAATTAATGCTTTTAACATGTACATCAATGGATCAAGACACGGAAACTCGGGAATGCAATCCCCAATACAAAAAATTTCTGGAACATCAAATCGCTAATTTCGATATTTCTTGAGATATTGGGCTTTGAAGTTGTAGTAGTGTTTCTACAATTTAGCTCAATTATCCATGAAAATTCCACACTACCTCAACTTCAAAGTCTTATATCAAGAAATATCGAAGTTAGCGATTTGATGTTCCAGAAATGTTTTGTAGGAAATTGAATTTCCTACAAGTTTGTCATGTACATTTTTTCTGTAGCTCTTGTTATTTACGAGATAGGGGCACAAAAAATGAGAATTTCATGTACAAATTGGGTTTATTGACCCATACTACCTCGCTGGTGGGAGTTAGGGTTACGCCGTAATGGACACTTTTGTAGAGCATTCAATTCTGAAGAAAACCTACCATTGACCAAGATTATACCATAAAATTCCTCTGAGCTGTAGAGTTTTGAAGAAAAATAATCAAAGTTTACGTGTATTTTATTAGGTTGCAACACAATAATCTGATAATTTCTTAAGAAACTTTATTTTGATATTTTTGTACAATTTAGCTTAACATTTTATTGAACATATCATCATTATCAATGATCTCCTTCCAATGTTGGGGAAGCGACATTATTCCATTCTCGTAAAACTTGGGCTCACGAGAGTTAACAAATTCCGACAATCATTGTTCCAATGCATCTCGGTCATCAAAAGATTTTCTGCTAATGTGAGCCTGCAACGATCGGAACAAGTGGTAGTCAGAAGGAGACATATCCATCGAGTATGCAGGATGGGTTAAGGAAATCCAGCCTAGCTCCATAATTTTTTTACATGTCAACGAAGCGGTGTGAGGGTGGGCATTGTCGTGGAGGAGGTATACATTGCCTTGTTCTCCTTTAAGATTTATTTATTTATTTATTATTAGCAAGAATTGTTTCGTACAGAAATATTTAAATAATTCCCTATTACACAAAACAATAAAAAAGCTTAGAATAAGAATAAATACAAAATACACTAAAAGTTAGCTAAGGTGGATATACAATGTTACAAACCAAGTTTATTACAAACAATCTGCTTAAATGAGCTAAATGAACAGTTCAGAGGACCAATTTGGAGTCTGTCATGGTTTCTCTGCAGACGAACCAACGGAGAGTTAAAATATACATCAAGCAAGGCTTTGGGCGGTGCAAAGATGTTACAGTTTCTACTGGCAAATGCGGGTTCGTAAGTATTAAGTTCGTCGAGTAAAGTAGTGCTTAAAAGCCCGTTAAATATACGATACAGAGCGCACTCGTCAAGATAAAGTCTTCTCTCATCGAGTCTAGGCAAGTTAAGGGTAAGAAGTCTTTCAGCATAGGAAGTATACGATTTGTTGAATTTTCTTAAAATACTCCGGGAGAATTTTTTCTGCACATTTTCTATTTTGTCCGATTTATTTTGGTGGTGAGGTGACCAAACCGGTGAACAATACTCAAGAGTGCTACGCACGATTGTCAAAAATAAAAGTCTAGCTGTCGAAAGTTTACCAAAGTTAGTACAGGTGCGAAGGATAAAACCAGTAAGCCGAAGGGATCTGGAGCAAACATCATCTATGTGAGCGTCAAACTTTAGTTTATTGTCAAATTTTACACCTAAGTCCTTAAATTGGCTAACTTCAGTTAGTG
The DNA here is from genome assembly GCA_949715965.1 of Dysmachus trigonus. Classification (NCBI taxonomy): domain Eukaryota; kingdom Metazoa; phylum Arthropoda; class Insecta; order Diptera; family Asilidae; genus Dysmachus; species Dysmachus trigonus. The sequence continues at coordinate 49,374,234 of OX454321.1, forward strand.
ACACAGAATAGAGGCAGTAGTCATGCATCACAGGAGATATTTTAAAGCTATAAGTCATTTTAAAACATTTACTTACATTAATTGTCAAGCAGTTAGTATTGCACCAATCTTGTAGAGCGATTAGGTCACCTTGAAGAATATCACAGTCGCAATCACTTTCGATCACTCGAAAAATCTTGAGATCGTCAGCGTATAAGAGACAGTCAGAGGTTATCTTTGTAGTCAAGTCATTAATAAATAACAGAAATAGTAGTGGACCGAGTATAGATCCTTGTGGAACACCGGAAGACGGCACAAACTCAAAAGAGGAACACCCAGAAAACACAACCTTAAGCCTACGGTTAGACAGATAAGACGAGAGACAGGACAGTAAAGGCCCCTTCAATCCATACACTTTTAATTTGTGACAGAGTATTTCGTGACTGATGAAGATTCACGGTTACCTTAGTATATCACAGTAGCGTTCACTATTTATAGTCGTTCCTTGTGGTAATAGTTCCCAGCAGATAATGTCGTGCACATGCCACCAAACACTCAACATAACCTTGTGTATAGTAATTTTACATTTAACTATCGGTACTCCTCTTTGACCCGCGCTAAGCCATTGTCGCTTATTGTTATGGTTAACATAAAGCCCACTTCTCATCCCCGGTACAACAATAACAAAATGCATTTGATTACTCTTAACATCCTACAGTGGTGACTAAAAACGCGAAAATAGCGAGTTTTGATGATTTGATGCATTTTGTTGCAAAGCTTAATGTTGTAAATTGACGAAATTACGAAAAACAGAAAATGGTTTTTGGTTAATAACAAAAAAAGTAATTGTTGAAAAATTTTGAAATTTGGCACACTCAAAGATGCCGTTAATACCTACCGATTTGTTTCATCAAGATCCGTTTGTTCAGTCAGAATTTACAGCGTTCCAAAGTTTTAACTTAACAATTTTGCAATAGGTCGCCATATTGTTTTTGAAAAACCGGACCGGGTGCATTTGGTTAACAATACCAATACCTATCAATAACCCAAATATCAACGATGGAAATCGTTTTTTTCCTTTATTTTTTAATGCTTATTGTTTTTGCATTTTTGTTACTTTTCTGCTGGTTTTCGGTCGGAAAAACAATTTTTTAATTAATCAAAAAACCGTATTCCTACGTAAAATCATCAGCTGAACAACTTTTGTATTTAATATTTTTCGCTGAAACGCTTCGTTTTCGAGTTATTCCAAGAAAACTGAAAAATAACGGGTTATCAAAGTTATTTTGCAATAACAAAGTACCTTCCCGACATCGCTCATTCTAACTTTTTTAATGGGTCACTGTACGGGCAATGACCTTCCCTTTCCGCCAGGTTTCATCAAATTCCGTCCAACAACGAAATAACCCATTTTTTGAACCTCTGGCACCCCGACTATTGAACTTTTTTGGAAACTTTATATTGTATATAATATATGTCCGTGAAAATATTGGAGGTAAGAGAAGTTTAGGGTGGGAGTTGGTTTAGCCATGGCGTGTTAAGCAATGTGACTTCGTTTTACCATAAATTTGTATCAAAAGAGTTTTCGTAAACCATACTTTATAAGATAATTATTCTTCAAAAGCTCGATTTAACGTACGTTTATAAATAAATCCAGTTTGGTGCATGCGGCTCAAGTTCCGTAAATCAATGTGTCCCGGTTTCGCTTGAACGAAGCATGTCGAATGCGTAATCAATGTCGTGAATATCTAAGATATGTAAATTAAATTTTTCATAACTTTCTGACAATGAGATGAAACGGAAGAGAAAGCATTTTATTTGCCTACGTAGGGGGTAGCCCACCATGTGACACATCAACCCTTCCCCGTAAAATTGTTCATTGAAAACTGGAAGAGTTTTCGACCCAGCTGGAACTGGAGCAACAAATTTGCGAAGTCGATCATTTTTTACTTCATTTTCCCACCAGACGCCGATGAGGCCTGAATAAAATATGAGCAGCTCTCCGAGTCGAAAGCAATCTGTTATTGATGCTTTTCAAAAAAGAGGATACTCCGTACACTCATCGTATCCTGAGGGAATACCAATGCCAATCCCATGGATTTTTACACATCGCTGATTATATGTACCTACTGCTGTAATATAATTCTCATAATATTATGCTTACGACGTCTGGGCCCCCAATATACCCGAGAAGGGATTTTCATTTCTGGCAAACCTTTCGGGCCGACCTGTATCTTATTTTCAAATTTCCCTCTCATGTTATGAATTTGCGATGCATAATAAAAGAGGGAAATCAATAAAGTGCTAAAAATTTTTTTCTCAGCATGAATATCCTAAATCTATCTTTATGCTGCTTAAAAATGTTGCTGAATTATTTGACAAAATAAGTGGAAAAGGTGTCACATGGCCATGGCTTAAAGTAATAATAGATCTCTTGGTTATGGCTTAGGGTTGTTCTAAGAACTTTTGTTGGTTTGAATAGTGGAATACATTGAGTTTGAGGGAACGTAGTAAGAATATCCCATTGACCCATTAATGCGCAAAACCAGGATTTTGTGCACGCAAGTTCAATTATACGATTCGAATAGCAAATTGGGGCGATTTTCTTCCAAAATCGTTTATAGAGGGTTTTTGGAGATGCTCTTTCAGAATCTGGTATTTTTTTGCATAAAAGCTTCAAAGACCCTATTATTTTTTGGGCTTTTTAAAAAAAGTGCTGATTTTTTTTTGGTGAGTTTTCTTTTCAAAATCGATTATCTTGTAATTGCTGCTATTGAATGATCATATAACCACCAGAAATCGCGGTTTAAATATCTGAACTTTCTCAAACCATGGTTTTGAAAGTTTTTTTTTGCTTTGGTTTTTGCAAAATGGCCATTTTGTATAACAATGTGATAACAAATTTCGCGATTTTTTTATACGAAAAGGATCAACTTTACAAAAACAATTATAGAACAGAAAATGCTTCAAATTAGCGAAAGAAAACATGTAAATTTTTTTCAGAATTTTGGACTATTTTTGGTTTTTTAGATTTGGCCAATTTTTGAAAAATCCAAAAATGTCACGAAAAATTCTGAAAAAATTCACATATTTTTACTGAAAAAGGATCAATGATACGAATAAATTTTATATGACAAAAAGTGCTTATAATTAGCCAACTTGTGAATTTTTTCAGAATTTTTCGGGATATTTTTGGTTTATTCGAAAAAATTTGCCAAATACAAACATCCGAAACTAGCACAAAAAATTATGAAAAAATGTATTCTTTTGCTAATTTGAAGCATTGTCGGTTCTATAATTTTTTTTCGTAAAGTTGATCCTTTTCGTGTAAAAAAATCGCGAATTTTTTTATCACATTGCTGTACATAAAGGCCATGGTTTAAGAAAGTTGAGATATTCGGACCGCGATTTCTGGTGGTTATATGATCATTCAATAGCAGCAATGACAAGATAATTGACTTTGAAAAGCAAAATGACCAAAAAAAAAAATTAGCACTTTTTGAAAAAACCCAAAAAATAATAGGGGTTTTGAAGCTTTTATGCAAAGCAAATGCCAGATTCTGAAAGAGCATCCCCAAAAACCCCTTACATACGAATTTGGAAGAAATTCACCCCAATTTGCTATTCCAATCGTACAATTGAACTTGCGTGCACAAAATCCTCTGTCCGCCATTTGTACTACCCGAGATATGAACCTATAAAATTTCGAAAATGACATATATTCGTAGCGGGTTTCCACATGACATTTTTCTGAAAATTGTGTACGTACAATTCCAAACCATGACTTAATTACTATATATGTTCCTAAAGTTTTTTGTAAGAAATCTGCAAGAATCTATAAAATAAACGAATGAAAGAAAAATAATACTATCTTGCTTATCTACGAATACAACCACGTATTAGTTTTGAAAATTGACAAACAGAAATGCGAGTAAAGTTAGTTTTTTCATTTGCTTATTTTCACGATTCTTGTATAATTATTTACAAAGAAAATATTAACAATTTCGAAATTTTAATATTAAGAAACCCAAGGTACCGACAAAATTATATTCTCAACTTTTATCTTGTTCTTGGAACGTTTCATCAAAATCAGTGAGCGGACCTCAAACAACAAAATTTATGTTTCAACTTTTGTTGTATTTGTGATTTTTACCACCTTTAACATTTTACTCATGTTAGACTAAAATTCTTTTATTGAATATTAATGTTTTCTGCAAATTTTACAAAATTTCTTCTCTTAACAAATATTTTGCCCTTTATTGCAACGTTCCGGTGTTAGAGTGTGATAAACAAAATAGTACTTCCAAGCTTCGCTTTGTCAATATTGACTGCTAAATTGCAATCAATTTTCATTCTGCACTCAGGAAAATATTGATTCAGCTTGGAGTATTTTCCATGCTTTCAGTGTTAAAATGACTAAAAAGCAAAAGAGGAGCTGATGTCTGAAACGTAGACAAAGGAGGTAGGCATCAGTTCGTTCAGTTGACTTGCTAACATTCACAACGTAAAACAGCGTTATCTACAATGAAAACATGCCGTCAACAGCATGGGCTATTTGCTTTAGGGATGAGCTCTTAAATTGACTCCATAGTCCCACGGGATGTTGCGATAGAGCTATTCCGATGACGAGAAAAGAAAATGTTTTAAGTCTTAAACAACTTATATGTATACGCAAGATGAAGTGTGTAGTACATAAATCTATTCATACAGAAATATCTTCCGACAGGAACAAATACTTGAACAAATTTTTTAATGTTTAGTTAACTGGGTGATAAAATAAAATATTAAGAAATAAATAAAATAAAGCAACACACTTTTGTTTAAAATGCACTAAAAAGGATAAAATAAAATTTGTTTAGCTTTCACAGAGTTTCTTCAACCTTTGGTTCTTTTTTCAGTTACGAAAATTGGAAAATTGTAAAACCTGCAAAGTTATAGTCAAATAGTTTTAAATTAGTACATGTGAAAAATGCACATGCTTTGATAAATAAGCCTTCCTCTCATATTGATTCTACCTGTTTAAAAGCAAACAAAATGCTGGGTTTTATCAGGAGGAATTCTACTGAATTTTGAGATCCTTTCACTTTGAAATCTTTGTATGTATCACTGGTGCGTTCCCATTTGGAGTATGCGGCAGTGTTATGAAATCTATATAATTCAATCCAAATAATAATGCGCACAGAATTAGTTCAAAAATCATTTAAAAGATTTGCTGTTCGTAGGCTTAACTGGAGATAGGATGTTCATGCTTATAAATCAAGATGCTTACAGTATGTGTTCAAAAAATTAGACGCAGTCTGTTATTTTAAGAAATTCGGTAAAAAGTGGGTTTTTTCCCGCAATAAAACTCTTTCCCAGGAAGTTTTGTCAACTATACCGGTTGGTAGGTAATGATTCCAAGATATTTTGGCAATAACGGATATACCAGATCTACCTGATTAAGATTGGGAGGTATATAAATGGAATCATTTTAATATTAGTCCTTTTTGAGGGAAATACTTGTTGACAAATAATTGGAAATTTTGTGTGAAGACGGCTTTTGAAGAGTACACTTGTGATTGATATTGAAAGCTGTATTCCTTTTTTGAGTTTCTAACGATTTTCAAATTGAAAATGAGTGAATGTGATATTATAAACCGGACTGAAGAAAACTTTTTAAGTGTTTACAATTTATTTAAAAATGTGACATAGTAAAGACGTCACCATTGAAAAGAGAAGTGCTATAGTACGGCTATAGAAGTCAAAAAACCTCTCCAACTGAGAAAGCGCGCGTCAAGAACATATTTTGGCATCTACAGTGGATAGGATAGCACGAACTCTGAATCTTTCAACCTCTGCGTCAGAAATTACTCGGACAAATTGTGGAAGAAAAAGGAAAACATCTAAGAGGACCAACAGGAAAATTTTGCATATGGCACTACAAGAACGTCGAACACCCGTTACGACCTTACATAGGCAATATAGAGATACATATCTGAGATTAATGAGATTAAAAAGATTACAATGGGCTAGATTACACGAAGAATTTACACTTGATTATTGGGAAAATGGTCATGGCTAAAAATTCATAGAAAAAATATCCAGAATCGCCAGCAACGAAATGTATACCAATGTGTTCAGTAAGTTTAACATATCACGTCACCACAAAATCAGCCTTCTAAACTATGTAGTATAGGAGTTATGAGCCTAAATAAGATAATTAGAGGGGGTATCTCGCACCGTTCGGCAGTTACAGGGTGATTCGTAAATCAGGATGTTGCTTTATATGGGAACCGCTCTTGTATTTTTATCTTTTTTTCTACGCATCGCAGCGACCCAAACCGATCTCAAAAAATTACTATTTCGAAGTCCTTTCCAAAACCATCGACACTGCCCCCCTATCACCAACCCCTTGGCCACAATCACCCCTGGAAGTTGAAAAAATTAACTTTTATTTCACGATTTTTCACCTTTCGCCCCACTTTTCTCCGAAATTCATGTTATTAACATGCCTACTTTTTATTTTTTTTTAAGTTGCAAAAAGGTGCGATATGTCCACGTAGGAAAAGGATACGAAAATTTATTTATAAAAATCCTTTTACAGAATATCATGACAATTCGAATTTTTAAGAAATTATACTTAAGTTAACTAAAAAATACCTTTTGTTCGCTTAAAAACTAATTACAATTAAGACTTATTTCCTACAAAAGCTGTTCAAAATGTTCTCCGCCAGTTTCGATGCATGCAAGTAGCCTTCGTCTTATTTCGCGTTTGAGGTCTATGGTAGCCAGTTTCTCCCGTATTTTCGTAGCTGCAGTCCCAATCCTGGTAACTAATTCTTCTCTGGTGTTGATTGGTCTTGAGTAAACTTCATCTTTCAGCATTCCTCATAAGAAAAAGTCCAGTGGAGTAAGGTCTGGTGATCTAGCAGGCCAAGGAATCGGTCCACCTCGTCCAATCTAGAGCTCTGGGTAATTTTCATTCAACCTTGCCCTACCAATGTTCCCAGTATGCGAAGGTGCTTCGTCGTGCTGTAAATACATTGCGCTTCTGGTGGCCAGGGGGATGTCCTCCAACAGATCCGGAAGGGTATTATCCAAAAAGTCCGAATATAGCTGACTATTCAGCACTTGGGGCAAGATGAAGGGTCCTATCAACTGGTTGCCGATGATGCCAGCGCAGACATTGACACTAAATCTTTGCTGGAAGGACCGACACCTTGTCCTATGTGGGTTCACATCTGACCAGGTGTGGAGGCTGTGGAAGTTTGTGATGCCATCCCGAGTGAATTGCGATTCATCCGTCCACAGAATTCGGTCCAGAAACCTTCTGTTTTCGATGTCAGACTCGAGCAACCAAGTGCAGAATTGCAATCGTCTTTCGGAATCTCCTTTCTGTAGTGCTTGGACCGGGATATGGTGGTACTTCGCGGTCGCTATTGAGAGTAGAGATAGTCTGCCGGCCTTAAATGATCTAAAAATAGATTAGGAACCGAAAGCGTTTTGGCAGTGAGAAAGATGGATAATAAATCCAAACTTACAAAGGGTAACTGTTTTTATTGCGGTAAAGCTGGTCATTTTGCAGCAAATTGTCGACTAAAGAAAGCAAAGGGACATCAAGGGCAAAACACATGTGGCACCGCGCATATGTGTAATAGTGAAAAAGTGTTCGATTCAATAGCTAAAATTGAGAGCCAACAAGTTATAAGCACGACCGGTGAAACGGGAAAACTTTTTGGCACTGGGACTGTAAAGCTCTATACGACATTTGCTACTATTATTCTTAAAAATGTTCTATACGTTCCGAATTTGAAGGGGAACTTTATATCGGTTTCAAAAATAAACAATAGCGGTCTTTCTGTGAAATTCATGAACTCCATGGCTACCGTTGAACGGAACTGTAAGACAATTTTTGTAGCAAATCTTCATAACGGTTTGTTCGTAGTTCAATTGAATGCAAATGTTATTTCGAGTATCGGCGCGGTTAAAAATTTAAAACAAAATAGTTTTATGTTATGGCATAGACGATATGGACATTTAAATAAGCAAAGTCTTCTTAAGGGGGGATATACATTTAGAACAAGAAAAAAAACTTATTTTTGAACATTTTTTTTCAAGGGGAAGTTTTTATTCAAATCAATCGAAACTTTTTTACAATTATAAGTGTATCCATGTAGTATACAAAAATATTTTTTTTTAATTTTTTTCAACAAAATGGCGGCCGTTAGATGGTGTTGAAAAAGCCGTTGTATTTTGCTTGTGCCGGCTCTCCTGGTCGCAATTTTGATCAGAAATAAAAAATCAAAAAAATTTACATTAATTACATTCACAGTTAGTAGATGAATTTGAAAAAAAAGTGAAAACAAAAAATTTGCACTTTTGGCGTAACTTTTTCGAAAAAATCAACATTTTCTCCGCCATTTTTCACATTTTTCCATATTTAATAATAAAATATTACAATAATTTTTAATTCATATAGAAGGTAATACTATAATAAAGAAATCCTATAAGTTTCAGCTCAATCGGATAATTAGTTTTCGAGTTATTACCGGCATAAACTCCGAAAATGCTGTTTTGAGAAAAACGCGTTGAAAGTTTTAATTATCGAAAAATCGTACTTACATTTTAATCAGCAATCCCGGGAACGATGAAAAAAAACACTTGGAGTTCGAATTTCGAAAAAAGGGTTTCAGGAGCGTATTCTACGGGAAATTTACTAACTTTTTATGCAAAAAAAAAAAAATGAATTTTTTGGTCATTCTAAATGTATATCCCCCCTTAAGCTCCAAAGTCGCGAGATGGTAACAGGGTTGGACTCTTTCGAAGTCCCTGAAGAGTTTAAGTGCGATACATGTGTTAAAGCCTTAAAGGCAAAATGGTTGAAAAAAGTTTACCCAAATTAGCCAGCCGTGCAACCAAAAATGTTCTAGATTTGATACACTCTGATGTATGTGGTCCAATGAGAGTTACATCGGTAGGCGGGGCGAAATACATCATAACGTTTGTGGATGATTTTTCGCGCAAAGTTCATGTTCGGTTGTTGAAAAATAAAAGTGAAGCTTTCAACGCATTTAAAGAATTTAAATTAAAAGTGGAAAATCAACTCGGTCGAAAAATAAAATGTTTAAGGTCGGATAACGGCAAGGAATATATCAATAATGATTTTTCGGACTTTTTATCTCAATGTGGTATTAAACGCCAATTAAGCGCGCCTTATACACCACAACAAAATGGCGTGGCCGAACGTGTAAATCTGACTCTTATGGACATGTCGCGATGTTTTTTGATAGAAAGTGGGTTATCCGAGGAATTGTGGGCCGAATCGGTAAATATGGCTGCGTATTTAAGAAATCGGTCGCCATCGAAAATACTCGGAAATAAAACGCCGCAAGAACTTTGGACCGGGCATAAGCCGAGTGTAAAACATTTACCCGCGTTTGGTGTAAAAACTATAGTTATGAAGAAATGCCATAATGAATCAAAATTTGCGCCGAGGGGCGAATAAATGGTCTTAGTCGGCTACTCTGAAGAATCGAAGGCGTATCGGCTCTACAATCCAAAGAAGAGGTGCACTGTAGTGAGCAGAGACGTGGAATTTTTTGAGAATGAGTCTCCTTATCGAAAAACAGAGGATGAGAACACTGTTAATTTTGAATTAAGTTTCTGAGAACCAAAAGAACCGAGTAGTACTGTTGAAGACGGACAAAAAGAAGGTGAAAGCAGAGCCGAAGCTGGTAAATCTTCGTCGTACGAGTCATGCGGTTCAAGTCCAGAAGTACCAAGCTCTGCAGAAAGAATTCCTCAAAGGGCTAGAGGACGACCACAACTACTCCGTACCGGGAAACAAGGACGACCTGGAAAAATCTGCAGCTGTGGCCCTATCTAGCCCTAACGCAACAAAGTGGAAGGAAGCAATGCGAGCAGAGTATGAAACCCTTATGAAGAATGAGACTTGGGAGCTTACGGATCGACCAAAGGAACAACGTGTTATTGGTAGCAAATGGGTTTTCGCTACAAAGCGAGATAATGATGGCAAAATTGTCAGATATAAGGCGAGATTGGTGGTACAAGGTTTAGCACAATCCTATGGAATAGGAAATAGTAGGGGTGACTTTTTAACTTTAAGTTACTTAGACTAATTATTACAGTATCTTTGAGCTTTTAGGATATTGTAAACCTTGCATAAACGTCTGCTTCTCAAGGCTTTAATACGAACTTCAGTATCTAAACATATATTTCATCTGTGATATTCAACCCAAGTACTCATTTTTATTCATTCGGATCGTAATTATTTAATTTATTTATTTTTTTTTCTCATCTGTGATATAATTACTGAATAACTATATATTTGTTGTTTTACCTGGATATCTATTCCTTTATTATTTATTTTTTTGTCATTTTGTTTGGATAAATGTTTATTTTATGTATTAATTTATTTATCTATAGTGTACTCCCACATAATGTTGAAAATACTGTACAAACAAGGTGGCGGTTTAAGTTTTTGTCATATAAACGTGTGTAGCTTGCTATCGTGTTTGGAGCAGTTCAAGTGTATGGTAGCGGATTCGGGCGTGGATGTCGTCCTCATAAGTGAGACATGGTTAGGTCAGCATATCTCTGACGACCTGATTAGCATATCCGGATATAACGTTTTCCGTAGGAATCGCGTTGGGGTGGCACTGCAATGTTTATAAGGCAGCAGTAGATCCTCTACCTGTGTATTTGGATAGCGACACTGAGTTTGTGCTTTTGGACATGAAATATAGTGGAATAAATACCTTACTGGGCTTTGTCTATGCACCTCCCAGATCATACCCTCGGGATATGTTGGATTGCCTGGAACAAGTCTCGCACAGGTTTGAGAATATTATAATTGGCGGTGATTTTAATGTTAATCTTTTGAACTCATCTTCTAAGAAGCGCAAGCTTTCCGAGGATGTAGCGGCTTTGGGGTTAGAGATTGTAAGTTCTAACTACCCTACTTATTTTTGTGAGACTTCATCTTCGCTTTTGGATTTCTTTATTGTTGATACCTCTATTTTTTACCTCAAATTTCTTAATCAACGACTTTTCTTCGTCCGACCACGACCTTATTTTCATGAGATACCACCTACCGTAACCTGAAAAGTATACGCCGCAATATTTGTCAATGACAGCATTAATAGGATACTTGAGGTTCTCAACAACCACCTTTAAGTTTTATTCAAAAGACACGTTCCCGTTAAGAGATTCTCCAAACCGTTGTCAAACACTAAATGGATGAACTCACATATTTTAGATGCGACTTCGTTTAGAGACACCCTTTATCGTCGTTGGAAGAGACATCGGCCTGTAGAAAACCGTACTAACTTTGTCAAAGAACGTAATTATGTTAACGGCCTTCTTTCGACAGCAAAGAAAAAATACTTGACTCTTTACTGAATACTGAAAGTCCGAAAGAATTGTGGTGCCAACTCAAGGAAAGTGGAATTATTTCCTCGGGACGAAATGGAATACCTCGAATTAACCCGAATGATTTCAATAAATTGTTTGCCTCGGTTAACAGCTCCCAGACAAAGCATTCCCCTGGAGAGCAGAGAAATGTTCCTGAAACACTATACTTTGATAATTTCACCGAAGATGAAGTCATTTTGGCAACGAAAGCCATAAAATAGGACACTAATGGGCTAAACTTTGTAAACAGAAAATTCTTTAAGTCATTACTTTCTTTTAAAATTCCTTTTGTGACGCCCCGACATTTGGAAGGTAATCCCTATTGCCAAGAGCAGTTCAGCTGTGTTCTAATGACTTTAGGTCAATAAGTTTTTTGTCGTATTTTTCGAAGATTTTAGAAAAAGTGGTTCAGCAAATAACTGATTTCTTAGATCAACATCAGCTGCCGACTTCTACCAAGAGTGGTTTTCGTAAGGGACATAGCACGCTCACAGCACTCTTATAATTATTTGAAAATATCCGAGGAGCCATCGACACATACAGAGCCCATATCTTGGTGTTATTGGCTTTTTCCAAGGCGTTTGACTCCGTCGATCATGACATTCTTTAAGCAGAGCTTGAAAAAACGCTTCGGATTCTCTTTGATGTACATTGCGTTGATAAGACATTATATTACAGACCGCTATCAGTGTGTTCACGTCAGTGACAAGTTTTTGGAGCGCATAAATTTATCTAATGGGGTTCCTCAAGGGTCAATCCTTGGCCCTCTTTTGTTCTCGATGTATATTGACGATCTTGATTTTCTGAACTTAAAATGTAATCTTATAAAGTATGCGGACGACGTTCAAATTTATGCATCAGCTCCTATAACTTCTATCTGTGTACCTATCTGTGATATTAATGCTGACATTGGACGGATACACCAATGGGCTATGTGCAATAACTTGTCCCTTAATCCCGTTAAGTCCCAGGCTATTATAATTTGTAAAAGCTTCTTTGAGACATCCAATCTACAACCAATTCTTTTGAATGATGTTGTTGTCCCTTTCAAGAGTAAAGTTAAGAACTATGAAGTTATATTCAACTCAACTCTAACTTGGTCTTACCATGTAACTTATTTAGCGGGTAGAATATTTGGAATTATCAGGCAATGGTGGAATTCCTGTAGATTTTTGTCGGTGGGAGTTCGGAAACACTTGGTTATAACGAATATTATGCCACTAATAAATTACTGTGACTGCCTTTACTCACATCTGGGTTCAGTGTCTGCTTTGTGTTCGGTTTGCGCAGATTTGATCATGTCTCACCTTATAGTCGGAGAGCTGGTCGCCACTTCGACTAAGGTACAGCTACAAGGCTGAAACTTTTTGTACATACTATTTAATGTAATTGAAGTAAGAAAATCCACTTCTGGCAGGATTATCGCGGTTGCAAAATTTTTTTTTTTTTTTGAAGTTGGCAATTTGTTATTAAAAAAAAAGTACTACTACAAGTCTGGCATCTGAGTATATCGTAATTTACACTATTTTGAATACAAAAAAAATATTGCCAGACGTTTTTCGCGGTTACAAATGCCTGTCAGATGGGTCTAAAGGTGCTAATATTTGGAGAACTGGTCGCCACTTCGACTAAAGTACAGCTACAAGGCTGAAACTTTTTGTACATACTATTTAATGTAATTGAAGAAAGAAAATCCACTTCTGGCAGGATTATCGCGGTTGCAAAAAAAAAATTTTTTTCAAGTTGGCAATTTATTATTTAAAAAAATGCACTACTACAAGTCTGGCATCTGAGTATATCGTAATTCACACTATTTTTAACTGTATTTCTACTGAAAATGTTCTATGAAATATTCTAGGAAAATATTTTGAAAACCAGACAATACTTCCCAGATGAATATATTATTCACCATATGTAGTGGAAATACAGGTAAGATCAACTAATGCAGATGCCTATTCGGAAAAGAGTTATGAAAAATTATAATTATATTAAAACGGAGGACGAAATAGTTTATGATGAAGAAAGAATAATAACTAATAAAAAATGAAAAAGCAAATTGTTCAGCATCAGAATTATGTTTTTTTTTGTGTACAGAATTATGTTTTTTTAATTTAGAAAAAATTATATAATATTAATCTATGCCTTGTGATTTGTTTTTATTATTATTATTATTGTTAGCGGGTCGTCCAAGGCACTCCCAGTGCCAGCCGAATAGCAATGCGCCCTAAAAGATCTATTGTGCTAGTCTCTCTTATTTAAACCCCTTCCATTCTACACATCTTCCGGCGCTATAATGGATGCTCCGAAGTGTGCCAGCCTTTGTCGACCTAAGGCTGGGCATTGGCAGAGTACGTGTTCCGCTGTTTCTTCTTCTTCAAGACAGAAGCGACATGTATCATCGTCCTCCACACCTATCTTTTTAAGGTGGTATCTTAGGGTACAGTGCCCTGTTAGGAGGTCGGTAATGATTTTTAAATCCGGTTTGTTGAGCATTAGAAGTTTCATCGACCTCTGCTTGGAGGGGTGGATGAATCGTTTCGCTTGCCTTAATCCGGTTTGGTTGATCCAGTGTGAGGCTTTACTGTCTTTTTCCCATAGCCTAAGGTAGGATCTATAATAGCTCCTGGCTAGGCCACAGTAAGGCTCCGGTCCAATGAACGCGGATTTTGCACCATTTCTGGCTAGTTCATCCGCTTTTTCATTACCAATTATTCCTTCGTGGCCTGGTACCCAAGCTATAGTAAGCCTATTTAGGTTCGCGAGTGTTTTCAACGTTGACAGGCAGCACCAGACCAGGTTCGACTCTATAGTGTAGCTGGAGCTCTGATCGCCGCTTGACTGTCCGTTAAAATCCATATTTTTGCACCTCTCATTCCCTTTTCTATGATAGTTCGGGCACAGGTATCAATAGCAATAATCACAGCCTGAAATATCGTGGGAGTTCTCCCTAAGGCTATTGAGATCTGGCAGTTGGGCCCGTAGATTCCCGCACCGGAGAATCCGTCGCACCTAGACCCGTCTGTATACCATGCAACAACCCCCAGTCGGGCAAGGTTTTCATTTTCCTTCCACCACTGTCGGTATTTTATTACGGTTTTGAATGGTATTTCCAAGTTTAGTTTTTTTATAATCAAGTCCGACGGCCCCATAATCAGCGGGTCTTTTGAGAACACTCTCAGTATCTGTGAGTGCCTTCCGTCTTCATTTGCGTTGCACTGACCTGACTTACGAAGTTTTAGAGTACTGCTAGCCGCTTCCTTTTGTATGTATAGGTGGGGCGGTAGTAGATCTAGCAGCACTTCTAAGGCCGCGGTTGGGCAAGATTTCATAGCTCCTGTGATGCCGGTGCAGGCGAGTCTTTGCACTTTGTTAAGTGTGGCTATTGCCTTAGACTGCTCTGTTTTACTCCACCATATGGCTGCTGCATAGGTGACAAAGGGTCTTATTATCGCCTCATATGACCATAATATCATCTTAGGCTTTAGCCCCCATTTTTTTCCAAACAACCGGCGGCATGACCATATGGCTCTTACAGCCTTATCTGCCGTCTTGTTTAAATGGATGTTCCAAGTGAGTCGCTGATCCAGGGTGACCCCTAAATATTTCGTCTCTGTGGAAAATCCGATCGAAGTGTCATTCAATGTAGGAGACGTCACGGTTAGTTTCCTCCTTCTAGTGAATGGTATTATTACTGTTTTGTTGGGGTTTATTTTAAGGTTAACCTCCTGGCACCAGTCAGACACAAGGTTTAGAGCCGTCTGGGCTTTGCGTGACAGCACGCGATCCTCTTTGCTCCGGATGATAATGACAATATCATCTGCGTAACCTTGACATTCTATCCCAGCATTAGTCAACTTCTCTAGGAGGCCGTCAACAACTATTGACCACAGGAGCGGAGACAGGACCCCTCCCTGGGGGCAGCCCCTAGTGGCCCATGCCGTCACGGAGCTCCCACACAAGTTTGCCGTGATCTTCCGACTGCCTAGCATGGCTTTAATCCATTTCACCGTCTGGATGTCCACACCTTTCCCGACGGCCGCTTTCTCCATGGATTCAAAGGAGGTATTATCGAACGCTCCTTCTATATCAAGAAAAATACATAGGGCAGTTTCTTTCCCATTTATTGATTTTTCTATACTTGCAACCAGGCTATGAAGGGCAGTGATGGTTGATTTGCCCCCCTGATAAGCGTGCTGGTTTGGGTGTAGTGGAGCCTCACGCAATGCTGTGTTGCGTATATGGTTGTCTAACACTTTCTCCATGGTTTTAAGAAGAAAGGAGGTTAGACTAATGGGTCGATATGCCTTAGGCTGGGAGGGACTACGCCCCCCACCTTTCGGTATAAAAGCTACCCTTGTATCCCTCCACCCTTCAGGGATAATTCCTAGTGTAAAACTGGCTCTTGCCACTTTAATTATGGCTGGTATTAACTCTTCTCTCGGGCCCTTTTGCAGTAGAGCTGGGAAGATGCCATCTCCGCCAGGAGATTTGAAGGACTTGAATGAGTCGATTGCCCATTCAACTGTCCTCGGGGTAAAGATGTGGCCCGAAAGGCTACTAGCTCGCATGGGGGTCTCAGGACTAAGTCCTGGTAAGTCCCCAGGGGGCCCATCATCTCCTGTTATCGAGTCAGGGAAGTGAGTTTGAATAAGAAGTTCCAAGGTTCCTTCCCATCCTCCGTGTAAGTTCCGTCCGGCTTTTGCAGTAGTCCGATTCCGTTTGTATGATCTTTAGAGAGGACTTTTTGGAGTCTGGCTGTGGTTGGCAGGTCGTTTATGCCCTCACAGAAGCTCCTCCAGGTTTTCCTCTTGGATTTCCGTATTTCTTTGTTGTATAGGATTAGGGCCTCCTTGTAGGCTTCTGTTGAGCCTCCTTTTTTGGCCTTGTTACAAAGCTTGCGAGTCTTGGCTCTCAAGCTTTCTAGTTCCCTATTCCACCAGGGAACATCAATGGATTGTTTCCTTGTCTTTAGCGGACAATTGTCCTCATACGAGGAGAGGATCACGCGTGTGAGTTTGGAAGAGAAGAGGTTTAGGTCTTCTTGGCATGTGATCGGCGAGCACGGGAGCTCTTCTAGATCTTGCCTAACCTGCTCCTGATAACAGATCCAATCTGTTTGACGAGGAATTCTTCTCTTTTCCTGGCATGTATTTTCAGCCTTTACGTCAAATCTTATATGACGATGATCTGAGAGGGAGGCTTCTTTAGATACATGCCACTTGGTTATTGAGCTAAGTAGAGAGGGGGTGGCTAAAGTTAAGTCCAGTACCTCACTACGTAGGGCATTTGAGAAGGTTGGTTCTGTACCCGTGTTGGCTATTTCTAAGTTGTTCACCATTAGGAAGTCCAGAAGGTACTCACCCCTTTGATTTATGTTGCTGCTGCCCTAGATGGTGTGGTGCGCGTTTGCATCGCAACCTATAATCACTGGTCTACCCCTGCGTCTGCAAAACGTCACTAATTGCTGGATCTCCGGTGGTGGAGCCGTCTCCGTGTCGCCTGGAAAGTAGGCTGAGGCAATTATTACCTCTCTACTTCCCGCGTTTGTAGGGACGTCGATTATACCAGCTACCAGGTCACGCGAGATGAGCTCTGTAATGGGAATGAAGTCCATTTTAGAGCTGACCAGTATAGCAGCCCTAGGAGCTGGGTGCTCCTTGCTGTAAATCAACTTACTGTGATTTATTGACGGTAGTCCTTTGATTTTTCCTCTGCAGGACCAGGGCTCTTATTTAGCCCTACGTCAATCTTTTCTTTAGTGAATCTCCGGCTTAGCATAGCACGTCTGAAGCTGCCCTTGCGTGATGGAGATTCACTTGGAGGACTTTTAGGGCAGAATCCTTGCTGCTAGGCATTTTTGGGCAGGTTTTTGAGCAGCCTGTCCTGATGCCTTGGTGTTGTCTGAGGTAGCGCTTTTTCCAGCCTCTTTCCTTCTTGTTTTGTTCCCCTGCCTGCTAGGGTGTGGTTGTGGCTTGGCTTTGGGGATTGGGGGTTTCTTATTGTCAGTCCGTCCCTTGGTTAAGCCAGTCTTAACCTGGCTTGGTAAATGGGTTCTGGGGGCTTTACCGGCGCCGCTACCTCCCGCAGAGGGGACCGTTGTAGCTGTCGGGGTAGGCTGCCCTACCGGTGCAGGAGCTTTCGTATCCGGAACAGAAGTGGCAGCTGGTTTTGTTCCGGCAGCCGCTGGCTTCGAGGTGGTCTTTCCAGGTCCTCGTGCTCTGCCAGCAGATCTAGCCACTGAACCACCGGAGTGACCTGTCTCTCTGAGGAGGCTACCTTTAGGCTTTAGACTGATGTGCCCGTATTTGTAGCCTATCCTGAATGATACCTTTTTCAGTATCTCGGCTGAGCCACAGTCCACTGAGAGCGTGAGTTGCTCTGCCGTCTTCTCTGGCACTCTCCTGAGGACTTTCCATTCCGATACTTTAAGGTCATGGTTCTGCGCCTTTATGAACCGCAGGATCTTTTCTGTTGGGTACTCCCGGCTGTCTGGGAAATAGCCTACAAGGATTTTGGACCGGAGAATATCTCCTTCGTCCACCACCCGTAGCTCTGCACCCTCCCAGGGTTTGATGTCCTTAACCGCCAATTTGAGCCATCTGACTGTCTCGTCGTTGGCGCAGTGGATCATCAGCCAGCCTGCTTTATGAGATATCCCGTTGAAGATGGGCTTTAGTTCCCCGTCTTCCTTCAATAGGATAGCCTCTAGTATCGGCTCCTGAAGGGCCTTTAACTGGCTGGTGTTCAATGTAACCTCCGGGAAGTTTTGTGGGAGAATGCCCATCCTCGTCCCTGTCAGGACGTGTTTGTAGGATGGAGGTGCCGCATGAGCTGTGGGCTCCTGCACCTTCCCAGTTGTCACTTCCTCTTTTTTCTCCAGCGTCTTTGTACCCCCGACTCTCCTTCTTTTGGTAGTGTCGGGCTCTGGGGGAGTCCCTTGCGACCGAGAGCGTTTAGAGCTTTCCATCAGCTCCTTCAGGGGTTTTTCTGCCAGCTTCTGAGCTTCCTCGCGGCTGTGGCCTTGGTTCAGGAGCCACTTGAACCTTTTCCTGGCCGCCCCGCTGTACTTCGCTCTTACTCTGTTAGGGCCTCTAGGGTCCTTGTCGAGTGAGGGTTCAGATTCGGGTTGAGTACTCCGAAACTCATCTGACAGTGGCGATACACTGCCCAGCCTGATCTGACTCATATGGGCGTCGCACGCCTCTGCATCCGCTGAGTCAGTCATCTCTCCGGGGACGAGGGTGATGTCCGATTCACTACCTGGATCATCCACCTCCATTTCACCAGGGCTGAATAGGGTGTCCAAATTCATCCCTGTTTGGTTCAAGGAATCCAAGCTTCCTTCTTCTTCCTGGGGCTTCGGAGCCTCCTGTTCTGGCATTTTAGAGGTAGTACCCACCTTGTTTATTGACTCTGAATCCATAACAATTCCCACGAGTACGGGAGTGATTAAGGTCACCCGAGGGCAGAGATCCCGTTATACCCTCGGGAAGGCTACTTGAAACCAGAGGGCGCCAGGTATCTGGAGTCCGCATACTAACGACTAAGCACCCCCTTAGCCACGCAGCCCTCGGCGTATGCTGTTTCACCTTGGCTTGGGGTATTTTATTTAAGAGAGTGTCCTTCTCTCCGCCCGACTATCATTCGCCAGCGCTCCCGGCAGAGACTTGACCGTACCGGGAGCCTGTTTCCAGCCGCCCCCACGAGGAGGATATAGTCGCACTACCATCAGTGCACACAGTTACGGCACCTGCACACAGATACGGCACGTACAAACAGAGTGTTACATGTTATTCCCCCTGTGTGCAGGCGTAGGTCCCCCTGTGTACCTGATGGCTGACGGCCAAAATTTTGTTTGTTTTACTTTCTATAATAAAATAATCTCTGTTTTTCGCGGTATAATTATAATTTGTCATAACTCTTTTCCGAATAGGCATCTGCATTAGTTGATCTTACCTGTATTTCCACTACATATGGTGAATAATATATTCATCTGGGAAGTATTGTCTGGTTTTCAAAATATTTTTAATATTTACATTAAATAGTATGTACAAAAAGTTTCAGCCTTGTAGCTGTACCTTAGTCGAGTCCAGCTCTTAGACTATTACTCTAGACGCGTTCTCAGTATGATTCTGGACGATCACTTCAGATTTCGCAAATGTACGTATTTGTTCCGCCTTATGACACAAAGAACTCCTTGATTCTGATCTGCCAAGATAAAATTCTTGCCTTCACGGGGAACAATCAAGAAATTCATTCTTTGTATGTACAGAACAACTATGGAATGCTCTTCTAATCGAATGTAAGACTGTAAAAAACTTAAGCCAATTTAAGCGGACGTTTTTGGGTCTTTGTATTAAAACTTAAGAATTTCCTGCAATTCGTTGTTAGTTATATAATTTTTCTATAATTATTGTAATTATGTGTTATTTTATGATATTCTAATTACGTAATTTTTAATTTAACTTTATTTATTTATTTTATTTATTTATTTATTTATTCATTTATTGTCTACAGATGTTATTCTTACAGCAGGTATAATATTACAAACTAATTCACATTTTCTCTACCGAAGCATTCACTTTTAAATTGGTTTCGAGGTAAAGTAAAATCTACAGAACTAGCAATAGAGTTAAAACAAACTATACAATTGGTAACAGGCTCATGACAGCCGTACGTCGTTTTATGCTGTGATACATAGAGCAAAGATCTCGAACGAATAGACTTTTTAGGAGCATATAGATTTAATATAGACAATAACTCTGGTGACTTAATTCGATTCGTCAGAATATCTTTTACAAAAACTACACAATTCACCTCACGTCTAAAGGTGAGATTAGATAAGCCTAACAGTAGCCATCTCGCACAATATGGTGGCATAGAATCCACTAAGAGATTGCATTTATGTGTAACGAATCTCGTAAATTTTTTCTGCAGCGATTCGTTACGATTTATATGAACTTGATAATAAGGGCACCATACAACAGATGAGTATTGCACGACCGACCTCACTAATGAATAATATATGTATAGAGTTATTAGTTAGTGTTTGTGGGTCATTAAAGTCTCTGACATTGCTTTTTAAGAATCCCAAAGATCGAAATGCATTCGAAATCGCCGATTCTATATGACCAGTAAATGTCAACTTAGTGTCAAATATAATACTAAGATCTTTTATTTCAGATACCCTCGTGAGAGAGATATAATGTATTTTATAGTTATATGAAATGTAATTGGCTTTCCAATGAAAAGTCATGGTTTTACATTTTTGTATATTCAGATATAATCTGTTAAGCCTGCACCATAGATATAGCCTTTCTATATCGTTATGTATAAGGAGACAATAACTCACGGAATTCACTTTAAGAAATAGCTTAAGGTCATCTGCAAACAGTAGAAATACAGAATTTTTAAAACAATCGAAATTAATAAAGAGTAAGAAAAGGGATGGACCTAAATGACTGCCTTGTGGAACACCAGATTTGGCAATAATCTTCCTTGAAAGAATATTCTTAATTTTAACGCATTGCACACGATTTTGTAGTAAGACCTGAACCAATCAAGGGCAGAAGAATGGAAGCCGAGCAATTCTAATTTAGAAATTAGTCTCGATATACTGACCCTATCAAAAGCCTTAGCGAAATCTATATACAGGGTGTCCAGGAAGTAGTGCGCCAAAATTAAGGGGATGGTAGCTTGGGTCATGAGCCATGACCTACCAGAATATAAAAATATTACCTTAGTGAAAACCTCACCGTTTTCGAGATATTTGGGTTTTTAAGAAAATTTAAATTTGATTTAAAATGAACATGAATAAAATGGGTGATTCTGAAATCTGCATTAATTAAGCAATTTTTTGAATTGCTTTCCCATCACTGCCCAGTACATTTTTTTTTACCAGTGAAGGTCAAAGTAGAGTTAAATAATTTTGAACATCAAAAAAAAAAAAAATTTGATTATTCTTTTTCTCGACGGTCTTGTGTTAGTAATAAAAAATGACATGCTTACCAGGTAGGGCAACTTATCTAGAATATTTTAGAAAAAAAAAAAAAAAATGAGAACATGTATTTTTATGTGCACCAACTAGTCAATAATCTGAAATTTAATTTTTCATAAAAACTCAATTATCTCGAAAACGGTGAGGTTTTCACTAAGGTTATATTTTGATATTCTGGTAGGTCACGACCCAAGCTACCATTCCCTTAATTTTGGCGCACTATTTCCTGGACGCCCTATATATTGCATCGACTTGTGACCCTGCCTCAAGTGCATTAGAAATATAATTTGCAAAGAGAGCCAAGTTCGTGGAACAAGAGTACCCTTTACAAAACCGTGTAGTTTTGTAGAAATTATTTATTTAAGTAAGAAGGTTATTTTAGAATTCACTACAGAATCTAGCAATTTTGGAATAATTTTCATTATGCAGATACTGCGGTAATTTTTGACCAAGTTCCTGGCACCAGATTTAAAAATTGGCATTATGAAAGAAGTCTTACACGCATCAAGAAAGAAACCTAAGCCAAGAGATCTATTGAAGATTAAATAAAATGGTCCTGCAAGCCCTTCTGTGCAATATTTCAACAAACTTGAACATATACCATCAGCATCTTGTTTGTTGCTTACTTCTAAGTCCTTTAACCGTTTGACTGCTACGTGGCGCAAAAGCGCTGCGTTCATTTGTCTCGAAAACCGCTACGCAGCGCTTTTGCGCTGTGATTTTCAGTGTGTCTTTGTTGCTCCGTGGGAGTGAAAGTAGTTCTGACCTCACGCGTACTTTGTAACACGAGTGCATTCTAAAATAACTTTTTACCGTTTTTATATATGATTTTTAAAAAATAACCATGTCACGGGCCATTATTTGCTTAGCAGTCAAACGATTAATGATGCTGTTTAGGTTTTACTTTTTCCTAAGTTCCATTAATTTTCATCTATTCTATGTACTTGCTTTCTCTTCCTTTTTCTTTATTTCTCTTTCTTTTCTATCTTAATTGATTAAGTACTTTAGTTGGTTTCCTCTTATGAATAGGATTATTTTAATCCCACTTAAATTTAAATATAGTGTACGTTATAAGGCTAAGCCTTTGTACAGTTTTTAAATAAATTACTATGTATTATTATTATTATAGAACATACCTACAGTCCCGATAACAATGCAATATTATAAAATAGTAAAAAACCAAGATGGCGGATCTCAAAATGGCCCCACGTTTTAATTTTAGTCTGTTAAGAGTCTCAGATTATTACTTATCCCGCTGACGTAGCAACACAAAGTGCTCATGGCATCCGACACGAGAAGACAGCACTGCTAGTATTGCATGATTTCTTACTAGACGTCAGAATCTCAAGAAGGCTCCGGTTTGTGTCCTAATTATTTTCTAGTTTTTGGTACAGCTGAAGATTTAAAATAAAACCGTTTAACTTAAAAAATTTTTTTGTTTACCTTTTTTTTCATATGTGGGTTAGCAGTCCAGTTCTTATATGTCAGTACATATTTCAGATACATTTGCCCGCTCCCGATGACTAAAATTTTGACGTTTGTGATGCTGTTAACTAGAGGTTTATTTTGTTCATTTCAAATCGGACAGTGGACTGCCTTGTGGCCATATTCACCATACTTACTAAACCAAAAAGACAGCACCTGAAATCTGTTACTTATTGATCTTGTTGTAATACCTTTTAGTAATCATAGCTAGCTCATGACGCTTTCTTTTTGACTTTCTCCTTTCAAATTCCTCAAGTATTTTAACCTTGCACTGTTCAGGTTTCAATAACCCATAACGAGATCTTATATTGCGAGCAAAGTTTTCAAAACTATCAAGAAGACTAAAGGTTGTTAATAGATCTTCATTTACATTGATCTCCATAGTTTGTAGTTTTGAAATAGTATCGAAAAACACATTTAAATTATCATAAATATCGTCCTCTTCTGACATTCTCTATAGAGTGAGTATATAGTAACGTTTTCTCTTTAATTGGACCTGTTTAGGCATATTTTTGCTTAGGATTTTCCAACTCGCTTCGTAATATTATGGACTTCCGAAAAAATAAGATCTGCTTTTGCCTTTTTATCAGCAGTCATCTTTTATTAATAGGGCTTCAGCTTGAACACATCAAAAGTCATAATTGTTTTTAGTAAGTAACTCAATTCTAATCGAATTTACAAAATTATTCGTACTTGGGTTAACTTCACTTTCGCAAATGTCACTGTGTTTGCTTTTCCCATTTAACAATTGAACTTGGGCCCATAAGCTGTAGAAATTAATGCAGGCGAGCAAATATGAAACTGTAAAAACTTTAATTACATTAAGATTCAATTTTATTAAGACTTGCTGCACGTGAATACACCGTATAAAGTTTTAAGTTCTAAGATTTCATTAGAATCTTATAGACTAGAAAACATTAAATCATACCGGAAAATTGACTAGATTTACAGCATCTTTAATTCATCCAGCGTTGTCTAGCAGAAAAATTGTAACTTTGACTATCCATTGTGAAATCAACATAATCATTAAAATTAAATGAATTAAACTTATTGATATTCCTAGGTATCACGTTATTTATATCGTAACTACAATAGTTCTATATGAAGAATCGTGCAGGAACTTTTTCGACCGAATAGGTGTTTCAGTAGCAAATATATTAATTAATCTTAATAATTCAGCATCTATTATGTGGGCACAGTATAATAATTTTTTATCAAAAAAGAAGCATCATAACGAAAACTAAGTTTAGGTAATGCCAATAGTCTGGATTTATAGGAAAGAATATTATCCTTGAAAAATCTTAACTTGGAGCATTAAAAATGAGTAAACAATTTGTTTGCCGATTCGATTTTGTCTGAGCGAGTGATGTACCTACTTCGGTTACCAAATGTTCTCAAGAAGGTCTTACTTAACAGACATAGAAAGTTTTTATAGCAAAAATATTGGAAAATTGTCTGGAACTTATTTTTTTATAAATCCCAGCGTTTTAAGGGCTTTTAACCAAGTGTTTCTACAACGGATCATACTTTTAATTTAATTTTTTTCTTGTGTCGACTGACCCTGTATCTTTACAATAAAATTCAATGACTTCTCAAACAGACGGACTGCACAAATAAAGCTTGAGTATTCTGGCTTAGAGCATCAGCGAACTAGAATAATCAAATTCTTAAATTTTATGTGAGTCATCAACATTCTTTACGACTTCTCTTAAATCTTCCTTTGTTGTTTATAATAAATAGCTCCCCATCCCTAGATTTCTGAAACGCGATGAGCTGAGACAAACAAATCCCGTCTTAGGAAGAGCTCTCAAAAAATTTCGCCAGTCATGGTATAGTACTGGCTCTGGAAGTCACAAGAATGGGATTACGGTTTTCGCGAGAGTTTGGCAAATCTTTAAATACGCAAAACTGCTTACGTCACGAGATCTTCCAAAGACATGACTTTAATCAAAGTTAGTCGGGGTAATTCCTTTTTCGTTTACAATTTCAGCCGCCTTTTTTACGGTCTTGTCCTTGGGACTGCTAATCCGGCACTTTCTCAACTTTCTGCAATATTTATCACGCTCTCCATTTACTTTGTCACATTT
Source organism: Dysmachus trigonus (assembly GCA_949715965.1). Lineage (NCBI taxonomy): Eukaryota > Metazoa > Arthropoda > Insecta > Diptera > Asilidae > Dysmachus > Dysmachus trigonus. The sequence goes on from OX454321.1 coordinate 49,399,194, forward strand.
TCCTATTTTTCTTTATTTTTTCCGTCACTGCCCCAACATTTCATTTTATTGTCACAGAGCCTTTGAAATCGTACCCATTTCAGTACACTTTCGGTCTTATTGTGTACGCCCCAATCCGAGCCTTCAATTATGGTTTTAGTTCTATTGTTGGGATTTTTATTAAGGGCTACAAAGCGAGCCACAAAGAAAAGCACTTTAGGGAATAACGTCATATTTCAGCCGAGATAGACCCACAGTTAGGATCTTTGCACTAGCTTTTTATAGTTAAATCGGCTCTACACAATCAGATGTGATTTGGGTGTTTCCACGAGACCTGTTTGCTAGTTGCCAGTGAAAACGTGTACATTGTCTCTTTATTTCAGGCGCTGTCACTCATTCGGATTAACATTTTGGGTGGTGACGGCGAACCAAGTACGCCAATGTACTGGAGATTATTAGGTTATTTTATTTCCAACGAGCCTTTGTAGGCCCAATGAAAACATCTTGCTTAGGGACAAGCCTCTGGCCTTTACAAACGATCGTAAAGATACAGCTCATTAATTCGAGTATGTGTTAATTAAAATTTTACATTACGAATTACATTGGAAAAAGAAAAACTGTAAGTACCTTTCATTGATTACGATATTTAGTAGTCCAATTTCTAAAAAATATGTACATTATAATATTTAATATTTTTGTACTATTTACATAAACACTTTAAAATTTCAAAGAATGCGGTTTAAAATTATACCGATGAAATTTGCGTGTTTAAATAAAGATAAAATAGAAAATTGTAATTTTAAAATATATCCGTTTATTTATATTATTACTTAGGAAGAATAAAAATGAGTAAAAGACACTTACGACGTTTAATAAAGAAAGAGAGAAACGTTTCTCAGAAGAATTCAAGTAAGAAACGAAACAGTAGCTAGCGGTAGTGGAAGTTGTAGATACCAACAATCAAAATAACGTAGATATTAAGGCAAGGGCGGAAAATAGTCTGAAAGAAAAATTGGCCAGTTGGTACTTAAAATATCATCCCATTAGAAAAAGTTGTGAAGCACTTCTAAAAATTCTTCTTCATGGGTATTCTAGTGTAGAAATTCGAAAAAATCGAAAATTTTTTTTTTCATATTTATAAAGTTCAAACATTCAAGAATATGCCTTCAAAGGGATTTTTCGAAATTTCAATTATTTACCGAGTTATAGCGCTTTTGGTGAAGCGACAACCAAACTGGTCCGACCGGAATGAATTGAACAATACACGGTAGGCGCGGCCCGAGTACCTGCAGATAAATTCCCCCATGAAACTTCTTTTGTATTTTATACCTATACTAGCTGGCCCGGCAAACGTTGTACTGCCCTTTCCGGTACATTTTCATTATGCCCTGTGCGTCGACCAGTATTTGATCGTGTTCTTTCTTTTCGCATGTTTCTACAAATAATACTATTAATATAAGAAAACAGTGTTTCCGTTTCATATCTCTAATTAATTTATTGAACAAACTTACACGTTGTTTAATATTAAGTAAACCGTTTTACACTTCACAAATATTGGAAAATTACCCGGTTTCATCCGACGTCGGGTAAATACTTACTAATTAAAGACTTCTCAAATGTTCTAGTTTGTTAAGTATATCCTAGAAATTGATTCAACCCGAAAACCCCTTTGTGGATCCGCCATCTTGAATATCCAAATCTTGATAATATTTAAAATTAGTGGCATTAACACAATTATTGTACCAAATTTCATTAAAACCCGTTGGAATCGAGAAATCTTTTTATATATATTGGGTCCGCCATTTTGGACCTAGAAACTTTGATAATTCGATAATGATCAAAATTAGTCGCACCAAAAAAATCGTACTAATTTTCATGAAGTCGAGAAATTTGCATCACCATATTGGATTTGGAAATTTTGATAATATGTATTTCAAATTATTGGTATCAGAATAATCATTGTATTAATTTTCAATAAAATCTGTTGAAATCGAGACATTATGGTCTCCCTATTGGACCTGCCACCTTGGGCTTACAAATTTTAATAATATTCGAAATTAGTGGCCTCAGAATAATCATTATACCAATTTTCATTAAAATCCGTCCAAATCGAGACATTTTGGTCGCCGTGTTGGATCCACCATCTTGAATTTGGAAATTTTGATAACATTCAAATTAGTGGCCCCAGAATAATTGTAGTACTAATTTCCATTAAAATCCGTTAAAATCGAGAAATTGTTGGTCACAATCTTGGATTTGGAAATCTCGATATTCTAAATTAGTTGCCTCAGAATAACCATTGTACTAATTTTCATTAAAATCCGTTGTAATTGAGACATTTTAATCGCCATGTTGGATCCGCCATCTTGGCTTTGGAAATTTTGGTAATATTCAAAATCAGTGACCTCAAAGCAATGATTGTACTAATTTTCATTTAAATCCATTGAAATCGAGAAATCTGGGTCGCCATTTTGGGTCCATCTTGGGTTTGTAAATTTTGATAATATTCAGAATTGGTGACCTCAAAATTATCACTGTACTTATTTTCATTAAAATACATTGAAATCTAGAAATCTTGGTCGCCATATTGGGTCCGCCATCTTGGATTGGTAAATTTTGATAATATTCAAAATCAGTGACCTCAAAACAATAATTTTACTAATTTTCATTAAAATCCGTTGAAATCGAGAACGCGCGAACGGTCAAACTCGCGAAGTTAAAATAATAGTTAAGTTTTCTGAAATTATCCAATTTTCTGCGCAATTTTATTAACTTTTCTTTCCGTAAGAACCTTCTAAAAAGTATTAGAAAACTTTAAAAAAAAAAAATGAATGAAATCGGTACAGTCGTTCTCAAGTTATTGCTATCGATCGGGGTTAAAAAATAAAAAATGCTATTAAAAAATAGGGGTTGGTGGTAGAAGGGTAAAAATTTAGGACTAAATGTATTTTTTAATGCCACACCATAAAAAAATTACCAAAAAAAAATTTGTCCAAAAAATAAAAAAAAATTTTTTAGGGTGACCCACCCTTAACACTTAGGGGTATAAAAATTAGTTATAAACCTATTCTCATACCTACTGAATATATATAATAAATTTCATCAAAATCGGTCAAGCCGTTTCGGAGGAGTATGACCACTAACACTGTGACAGAAGAATTTTATATATTAGATATTGAAGATTTTGAACGGGAGGAAGGTCCCTTGTATGGAGCAGGGATCGCCGATTAAAAATATGTAAGTATACCGTACGATTGTATGAGAGCAACTGCTTGAAACTTTACTCTAAATTTAAATGCGTTTTTCTCGGAACTACTTTTTTCAAGTTGGCGGTAAGGATATCTCGAGATCTACTAAACCGATTTACTTGAAATTTGGTGTGAACGTTCTTTATATATCCCTCTATCGTAACAACCTCAAAAAAATTGAAGAGTTTGATTTTTAATATTTTAAAAAAATTTAAAACAATTTTTTTTTTCAACCGGCCGCCATTTTGTGAACAATTTTTTTTTTTACTTTTTTGAGGTTGCTTCCATAGCGACAACATTACTAATTAAGAATCCGTTGGATTTTTTTGTTTCAGGTGACTAGAACGGTTGTCACACCCCCTTTTTTTTGGATCCCCCAATCTGCCAGCCGATAACTTATGGAATTTTTGGTTTTTTTTTTTTTTTTACTTTAATTTTTATGTATTCTTAAAATATCAACAAACAAATAAGAAAAAAATGGATACTAAAAATATTTGTTGTTCTTTTTTTACGAAACTTGAAAAAACGGCCGAAATTCGTTCCTCTACACTAGAATACCCCCTTAAAGCAACAGAGTTTAAACAGTTTGTTATGTACATATAGTGGAATAGTAGTATTGAAAAACATATTCGACGATGATTACTATTATAACTTTTTACTTCTCCACTGTTCTTACCCTATGATATCTTGTCCTAAAAACTATACCTCTAACCTGGAGATTGTTGAGGAGATGATTAAAGATTTTGTTAAATAAGTATTTTACAACACTTTATGGCAATCAAAGTATTACTTATAATGTTCATAGTATATTACATTTGGTTCAGTGTATAAAAGAAGCCGGTTTTATAAATACTTTCACTGCCTACAATTTCGAGAATTTTATGCAGGATATTAAAAGAAAAATTAGAAAGCCATCAAAAGTTTTGCAGCAATTGTATAACCAATATTATACTGCAGATCTTATTATCGAAAAAAAGAAGTATGGTTTCAAAAAGAATGCTCTCGGAGAAATAAAATGAATATGAATCGGAATTTATGTACTTAAGTCCATCTCAACCAGACAGTTTTTGTTGTATTCGTCCTTTCATACCTGTGAAAGTATGTGGCTTTTCTGATAATGGTACTACTAAGCAAATCACTGGAAAACGTATTATATACATGCAAAATTTTTTCGAGTTACCAGTCGAGTCAACATCTTTAGGTATAGTACTCTCTGACGGAACTACTTCAGACATTTTGGAAACTTTTCCAATAGATCAGATTGTTTTTAAATTTATATATCTTCCTTATGAAGCAAATTTTCTCTTAATTCCTATTTTACATCAATATATTTTTAAAAATTCGAACATAATTTTTTTATAGACAAATGAACAAAAAAAGCGAAAATTTAGGAAAATTACCAATAAAAACTTATGAGAGAGGGGCTTTACGACGTTCTAATGCAGGTATTGGACCAGCCGCTTTTTTTGGAGGTAATTTCTACTTTGAATTTTAATTTCATTTGCTTTCAAGAAGAACCTTCAGCTTTATTTGTCGAAACATATAGTTGCAATATTTAGTTTACTTGAAAAAATTAATGTAATTGCCACGATTAGTCACTCCTTAAGTTATCGCACCATGTCGCGAACTTGTAAATTGATAGGTTGTAAGACCTACGAGTAAAACGAATTATAAACTTATTTTACGACTTAAATTATTATTTATATATATTTTCAGAAGATTCAAACTTTCAAAATGATTTACAATCGTTTAAAACAGAAGTAATGTCTGCATTACATGAAATTCAGTTACAAAATGAAAATATAAGGCAATAACACGAAGAAATTGTGAAAATTCTAGCAGAAAATTCTGCATTACTAAAACAAATTTCCAAGAAAAATTATACAACGAGTTCTGTGACATCTCGTTTTCCTATTGAAACAGAAGAAGATCTTAAGAAGATTGAAGAAAACATAAAGGAAAATGAAGATGACTTTGTAAGTTATAAAATAATTTATTTTAAAATTGTGCCTTAACATGTATTTACACTTTTTTAAACAGATTAATGCATTTCAACGTGTTATTCTTCCTTCTAAACTTCAACGAAAATTTCATCAACTTTTCAGCAAAAAAGTTGTATTAGATTTTAATTATGATGAGGTCCAAGGTAAAAAAATCCTTTAAAGATTTTAAAAACATAAACGCGGCCTTGTTTAGTAAGTTATGAAAATTACATTATCAATATTATAAAGCCCTTTTAATTTAATTTTAATTACAGAAGCATTACTGAAAGATGGATATACTGAGAAGGAGTATTCCAAAGATGTCAGAAACTATTTCAGAATGTTAAAAAACAGATATCATAAGGCACAACATATTCTAAAGAAAAAATCAATGAATGATTAACTTGTTTCTTTTCACATATATTTTTTTACTTTTTTATGACATCAACTAAAAAGCGTAAAATAATTCAAACTAAAAGTATATACAATGCAGTACTTTAAATAATTTTTTTTTTTTTTTTAAATGGAATACTTTTTTATATAAATGGAATAATTTTTCTTTTAATGATGAAAAACGCAAAATCCTAGCAGAACTTGCTGGCCTGTTGCAAAAATAATTCCAACCTGAAGGTAACGTGTCAAATGATTTTCAATCAGTTTTAACTTTTTTACCAATAAATTCTAACTTAACTTTAATTTAGTGAATTCATCTCAATAACTCATGAAAGTATTATCTACGGCAATTTTTTTATTTTAGATTATATTGGAAACCATTTGGTAGAACTTCGATTAACTTAAAGTAACAACCGCAGCAGATTTGTAATATTGCTAAGGACTCCAGCAGAAAATGATTTAGCTCAAAGCATGTGATATGATCCTGAGTTTAGTTATTGCCGCACTTCAAATGAGGCATTTTACTTCGATGGAATGTAAGTTTAAGTTTTTATGGTTTATTTTCAAGTAATCAATTTCCTTATTGCAAATTAAAGCTGATTTTATATAATTTCACCAATAGTCCGGTCAAATTAGACATTTCAATTTACAACAATTCGCATAGAGCTGTAAATTGGTACAGGCTTTGGGAACATTATTACAAATAACATACTAAAAGTGCCCATCTATCCCACATCTGCAAAAAAAGTTATTCAAGGTCAAAGGTAAAAAAAAAATGTTTTTTCCAATTTTTCTGGTAAACGGCAAGTTTTATCATAAAAATAGATCAGACAAAAGTTGTAGATCATGAAATTATCTACAAAAAGTGTTCTTACACTTTTTTTTTTTAAGAATCACCATTCCTGAGATATTCCTATTCTAAAAGTTGAAGAAGTCGTATTTTACATAATATACAGCGTGTCCCATAGGAATGTGTGAAAACTAATTAGTCACTATTTTTTAACAAATGGAGAGATCGGTAAAATGTAAATACTTTTTAATAAAGGAAAGTCGTCATTTTTATTTCATGTCCATTTTATTATAAAAAAAATTAAATCTGTTTAATACAGAACAATTAATTTAAAAAAGTAGTGAAGAACGTTAGTTACTAATGATATATATTTTCGATATTTTAACCATCTAATTTGTCACAAATATCCATATGCTTTCTAAAACTATTAAAAGCATGTTCTAACGTTTCATTTGAAATGCCATTGACGATCTTCCCAATGTCTTTAATAAAATCCTCAACTGTTTTTTTGGTTATTTTCATAGCAGAGATCTTTAATGTAGCCCCATAAAAAGAAATCGCATTAAGTGAGATCTGACGAGTAAGGTGGCTATTCTATTCCTTTTTCCCTAGCAAAACGTGGGTACCCTAGGCCAATAACTCGATCGCCATAAAATTTATTGATGATACTTCTTGTGTGCGATGAAGTGCTGCTCCGTCTTGAATAAAAAAAAAAGAGCTAACGCGGCTCCTCTTTTTCGCATGAGAAAGGATTTGGTCTCTAACATCCCTTTGTACTTCTCTCCGGCGACAGAAGATTCAAAGAAATGCAGATAGATACCTTTTATGTAGATGGTTCACATTTCAAAAATATATATTATTAATAATTCACGTTTTTCACTATATTTTTAAATTAATGGTTTGTATTAAATAGGTTTAATTTTTTTAATAATAAAATGGACATGAAATAAAAATGACGACTTTCCTGTATTAAAAAATATTTACCTTTTACCGATCTCTCCATTTGTTAAAAAATAGTGACTAATTAGTTTTCACACACTCCTATGGGACACCCTGTACACACATTTCCGCACCACCTGAGAGGTACTGTACCCGGCGCATTTTTTTAACGTGGTGTTCCCGGTAGGCATAGTCCACGATCTATTGTGAAGGGGACTTTTAGTATTTTATTTGTAATAATGTCCCCAAGGTCTGTACCAGTTTTCAACTCTATGCGAATTATTGTAAACCTACCACCATTTTTTCGTCTATTTTGACCGGACTACAATGATCAAACAAGAAAGTTTAATGAATTAAAAAATATATTTTATTTTTTTTAAACATTAGGTATTATAGTTTTACTTTCAGTCCTTATCTTGTAATTGAATCCATTTTTTTAAATTTTTTAGCAGCTCATTCAGGATCATAACATATTGTTGTAATTTTGCCCGCCGAGCGGCTGGCCGGCAAAACTACACCATTTGCCTTCGCTACGATTTGGCGGATTTGCCAACGAACGGACAGACAGACGGACATAGGGACATTTTTTGTTAGGAATATTACTCGTCCACCGAAGTAGACGAGTCCAAAAAAATCGATGAGTGGTTCGATCCGAGAAGCCAAGCTGATCTCATCAGTATGGCGCTTGGCTTCTCTGCCATAGCCACTCACAAAGGAGGGATCGAAAGCTAATCCCTATATCTGCCCGATCGCAACTTAAAGTGTGAATTATATGCGAAGGCAAATTCTGTAACAATACTCCCTCGTCAGAAGCTCGAAGTTCCATCCGAGCAACCTCATGCGGCATTCAGGACGCCAAGGCTGATGCAGCGATGGATGCAGCGGCGGCATGGCTGCAGCCGGGATAGACGCCGGCGAAATACAACTGCCACAACGTTACTGCGGCAGTGAAAAATCGGCCGATGTGGCAGAGCCGCGGCAGCGTAGGAGAAATACAACCACCACAACGTCACTGTGGAAGTGAAAAAATCGGCCGTTGTGGCAGAGGAGAAGAGCCGCGGATGCGCTGGCGGGGGCGAAATACAACTGCCACAACGTCACTGCGGCAGTGGGAAAAGTAGGCTGTTGTGGCAGAGGAGGATCGCTGTCATCGACGCCCTGGACGCTAGAGGGTTTGTGGGGTTGCCCCCGGTTAGGAGGGCTCCGGGAACCCCACACCTGGCACCATTGTTGTAATTTTGCCCGCCGAGCGGCTGGCCGGCAAAACTACACCATCTGCCTTCGCTACGATTTGGCGGATTTGCCAACGAACGGACAGACACACGGACATAGAGACATTTTTTGTTAGGAATATTACTTGTCCACCGAAATAGACGGGTCCAAAAAAATCGATGAATGTTTCGATCCGAGAAGCCAAGCTGATCTCGTTAGTATGGCGCTTGGCTTCTCTGCCATAGACACTCACAAAGGAGGGATCGAAAGCTAATCCCTATATCTGCCCGATCGCAACTTAAAGTGTGAATTATATGCGAAGGCAAATTCTGTAACAATATATTTATACATATATTTATCTGTATAAAGAAAATTATTTAATTTTTTTGATAATTCAGATATTTACATGGGAATAGTAAGTGCAATATTCTAGTGCAACAGAGTTTATAGTTACATGTACATTATATTGCACTAGTGCTACGCACTTAGTATACCGGTGTAAATAGCGCCTCTTTTTTGAGATTTCTCTCCTTTTATTACGCTTTCTAGAAGGTATTTCTGGTAATTAGTACTTACAGGGGTTACTTTTCACTGTTGAAATCGTATCTTCCCGGTAAGTAGGTTTGTAAGTACTCTCTATCCTAGAACATCACCATGTAAAAGTAAGCTGTTCTGTATAAAGCAGTGTAAACCCTTGACCTTACTAGTAGCCTATACAAAATCAATTCAGTATATACCCCAAGTCCTACTGGGTAATAATAATAATAGATTTTATATCGCACTTCTCAGCATGTTGCTGGAAACATTCACCTAATTCTGATCTGCCTAGGCTAGGCATTCGAATTTAGACTCTGCGGATCCATTTTCTGAAAATCTTTAAAGCTTAATAATACATTTTAAAAATATAAGTTAATTCTGTTGTGTGCTCTTCATGCAAAATGTATTGCGTATAAGGGATCACACATGAATATATAATATTATTAATTATTCCACTTCAATGCTCCTTAATTTTTCGATTTAACATAATTTTTAATATTTATTATAATAATTAACCGCAGAGTAAATTTGATCATATTTTAGTCGGTTAGTTCTTGGTACCGAAAGATTATATGTTCCCGTCATTGCTTTTCTTGTATTATATCCGCGAATTTCTTATCTCAAAAATAGGTTAACACGTGTGATATGCTGTAAAACATTTGCAGTGGAATCTGACAAAAATTACAAACATATCTAGTTTCGCTCCTTTTTCCATGCGAGCTGCAGACTTTGCACGGTTTTTGGGGATATCTTTTCTTCCCTGTTCCCACAATTTGTGTAAGGGTGTGCTGCTTCATGTTTCCTGACAATCTACCTTCTGGATCCACTCTTGGAGTTCTTCTGGTTGGTTGAATATTAGTACCAGTTTCCTCGGAATCAGAATTGCCATTTTTACCGTTATAAAATTATTTAGAAATATTTCCTAAAATCAAAACTACGCCATAGGAGCAACAGGCAGATAGTACTATAAACAATAGTATCAAGAAAAAATAACAGTGTGCATAAAAGAAAACCCCAAATGCAACATACTAAAACTTCATGCAAAAACGTAAATCTACGTGGCCCGTCCTAGGAAGTCAGAATGGAAAAACGTAAATCTACGGGGCCCGTCCGTTAAGTGTTAATAGATGATTTTACTTGTCTCTTTGTAATGTTATAAATGGCCTTAGCCTTTTCTATCTCTGTTAGTTGCTTCAGGTTAAATTTGTCTGTATTTTGTATGAACAAATTATAGTGGCCGTATTCCGAGGAAGATTAAACACCGATTTGATGGCCCTATTTAACTATCTCGATATAATTTGCATGTTCATTGACTCCATATTATTAACCCATAAGTTACCAACGGCAATAAATTCGCAATTTAAATTACATTTTGAATTCTTGGTAATATACAGTTGTTCATATTTATGATTCGCAGCCATTCTCCTACTGATGGTTTCCACATGTTAAGTCCAAGTAAGTTGATCATCTATTATCATTCCCAGGTATTTGTATTCCAAAATTCTGCTAAGTTCCCTCCCATTGATTAGTATATTAATATTAAGGGCGTTTTGATTTTTTTGCTTTATGATCATATAGTTGTAGCCAGTAATCGTATTTTTTGTGATCTTCATTTATGTTGTTATCTAATTCTTCCGGCGAGTCTCCTGAATATAGCAATAACGTATCGCCTGCATATATGATGTATTTAGCGCTCAAATTTTTGAATTTAATATTGTTTATATACACTGAGAGAAAATTCTAATAATTTTTACGATTTTTTCAAAGAAAAATTACGGTACTCTCCCGTAAACTGGACTTAAGTGACAGGCATAGGTAAAAGTACTATGTGCACAAGATAAAATTACGCAGTGGCACCGTAAAATTTCCGTCTACAGTAAAAATTAAGCTGTGGCACCGTAAAATTTCCGTCTACGGAAAAAAAAACACCGTAAAATTTGCGTAACATATTTTTTTTTATTCTTTAATAAACAATTAAATATAAAATCGTTCAATTAAGTATTCATAAAAGGGTTACGATTAAAAATGAAATTAATAAAATTAAATAACTTTTCTGCGATTTATTTACACTTGAATCCAAAATTTTTTTTATCACATAAATTCATTTAAAAAACCTTAATTACTATATCCTAATTATAAATTTTTTTTTATTAGGGGTTTCAACAATACTTGTGTGATAAAAATTATATATTAGGTTACTATCTAATACTTCAAATGAATACTTATCATTACAAACTAAATAACATTCCGTGTGTTTGTCTAAAAATACTTCTAACAGTTTTTTAACAACAAGATGAAACTTAAATTCATTTTCTATAATAATATGAAGTAAAATATAAAAATTCGGACGTTCTTCACCTGGAATTGTAATTACAGAATTTCTTTTCAATTCTTCACCTCTGATTTCTATTTTTTGAGTCGTTTTAATCATATTACCTTGACTTTTTATAAACTCTGGCAAAAATGTGCAAATATTTTTGTATTCCATTAAATGAATCGCCGAGATTTCTTTAATTGATTTTACGTCATAAATAATATCTTCTGAAGATATTTTCATTAAAAATCTGTAACTTTGACAAAGTTGATGTCTAATGGCAATAGTCTTACATACATTTACTCTACTTATTGAAGCATGAGAAGTAATTTTACCCTCTCTATGTTTTGCTTCAAATCGCATTGTTGATATTTTCCACAAAGGTCCACAAAAATGTAAAACTCGTGGGTAGTGAACGAGAAAATGATGTTTTGGCTTCATTGAACCCGGAAACAATGTAATTAATAAATTCAAATATTCTTTAATTTTAAAAGATAATACTAAATGCGTATAATAATCTAGATCATAGCTAGTGAGAATATTAATAATTGAGCGTAGCAATAGAACTAACTCCCAAATTTCATCATTTTCTGAAATCAAATGCCCAATAATAAGAGGTAAAAATCTTATCAATGTTAACATTTCTGATGCAGTCATGATAATATGCTCATCTTTTATTTTGCTTTCCATTATTTCTGGTGGTTTATTTTTCGCTGGACCATAGTTAAAACTTTTTATTAAGTTATTCAATGTTTCAAGAGAAAATATTTTTTTATTTATGTAATATTTGAAAATGACTCCTAAATCATACCTACAAAAACCTTCCAATGCATCATGAACTACGTCTACATATATATTTTTCATTGGATGAAAACCTCCAATACCTTTCAATAAACATTCTGATACGATACCTGTCTGTTTAGAATCATTTACAGTTAAAGCTTCTTCGTAATTACATTCATTACGTAATTCACATTGACTTTCTATAAATATACTATTTATATCAGATTTATTTATTAAACAAAATCGACAGAATTTTGATTGTACAAAGCTTTCTGTGAATCCCAATACGTAATGGACTCCTAAATTATCACCGAGGATTAAAGCGAGACGAAAAAAAAGATTTTTTCTTTTACCTTGAACCTTAATCTTTACACCTGTATTTTCTAAAAAATTCAGTTCGTCTCGAATTTTCGAAAAAATGATAGAATTTTGAAAACACTTACGATCCAAAGTATTAAACAGTACAAACAAGAAAATGTTTTCAAGTTTTGCCTGATACTTTGGAGGGAGGCAGGGAATAGAAACATAAAAAGCACTGCATTTCGAAATGCCACGATGACTGCCCAAAGGGTTATTATTTTCGTAGTCATCAAAGTATAAGAACAATGGAAGAACGATTTTATTATGATCATCAGCACTTAATTTCTTCCATAATTCTCCTTGAATAAAATTCGAAATGATTGATCTATCTTGTTTTAATGAGTTAACATAGCACAATGTTTCTTCAAGTACTAATGGAAGTTCAAAGAATTTTTTAAATACTTTATGCAAAGGAACATATTGGGCAGTCACAGGACTCATTTTCAATTGTATCGATTGTCGAACTGACCTGTATTCTTTGATTTCACCTAACAGATATGACTTTGGTTCAATAAAACTGATATTTTTGAATTTGCTGAAGAAAGTATGCTCTGTGTCAGGAGTACAATAATCATCAACTTTTTTTTTCAACTTCTTTGCGATCGTTTCATCAGTTATATCTGTATTAATACTTTTCTCACTAAATAAATATATTATTTCATCGTCTTGGAATAAAGTATTTATGAAATTTGTTAACAGATGTTTTATATACTGGAGTATCTCTATTACTTGTTTTCGTGGAATATTCGGATAATTATATAGTTTTGCAGCGAAATGAATCCAATCGATATTATCAATTTCAGGCAAAGAGGTGGAGGTGAAAGGTAAACATTTTGAAAAGTTGGGTAAATCAGTATTATTTGAGTGTTCCGATTGACAACATGAAAGCTCATTGACGTTATGTAATAAATTACTATCATGAATACTAAGTACTGGCGTTTCAAAAGTTGTATTTTCATTGTTTTTAAATTTTTGTTGATTACATTTTTTTCGTTTTGGAGCAGGCTCATTCTGATTTATACGATGTTTTTCATTAATATGTTGTCTAACAGAATTAATATTTTTATAGCTTCTAACACAACATTCCGAACCACAATTGAATGTATTTTCCGATGAATGACTTACTCTCAGATGTTTTATATAATCTGAATTATCTTGTAAACGCAAATCACATATCTTACAAAGAAACATTATCGAATATTATACTAGATTAGTGTTTGGTTTGGTATTTTCGTCAGTAAATAGTTGCAATATTTTCCCGCTTAAAGCTTGTGTTTCTCTACTACATTTATCGCCAGGTAGATGAATATCATAAAAAGTTTTTTGTACAAAAAACCACAAAAATTTAGATCTAAATGGATAGCAGGAGTTAAGCGCAAAATAGAGTTTAAAGGTTAAGTCAATCGCATGCAAAATCGATGAAGATTGATACAAAGTTGGATTTTGTATTGAATTATTAATAAAAATATATACCGCATCAAGATTGGTTAAATTTCCTACCAAAAGTGGAGTTGGTTGCAGAGTAGTATTGTTAGCAACACAAATATTTCGTTGTTTGTTCAAAGCATTATCGATTCCAGCCGCTGTTTCAACATTAATCAAAAAATCCTCCTGTTTTTCTCGAATTGATAATTTTCCGTGATTTTGTCCTCGAGGTGTTGTTATTAAATATGGCAGCAAATAGAGCAACACTATGTCCTTATTGTGATCTTGTAAATTTGGCAAAGATAACAGCAATCCCAAGTCTTCGCCAAATAATTTTTCGGAATCCTTAAGGAGTTGTTGGATGATAGGTCGGGCTTTACTCCAGCGCTCAAAAAATATTGTTTCGCGTCCTGGATACTTAGCCACAAAATCCTTCAATAACTATAATCAATATTCTTGTTAGATAATAATTACATTAAAGCAATTTTGATAGTTGAATGTATCTTACCAAGTCTGCGCCTAACTGAGTTTTAAGAACAGGATAATTTTCATAATATTCATCAATTGTAATTCCTTGATCTAGTTGCAAATTTCTTACAGAACGTGAAGCTTCCCAGTGTTGTTGGACAATATCTAGTGGGCTGACATGGGTTTTTAACCATTCCGCTGCGTTGTGCTCATCATCTGAAAGTTTATAAATGAAGCCATTAGCAACGCCAATATTATAAAAAATTACCACAATTGTTTTTCTTCAGATATACATACCAGTAATAAGCGAAACGATTTGATCAGGTTGCAGCTCTTCAGTCACTTGTACGAGATTTTGTTGTCGTAATACTCTTAGAACATAATCGTAATGATCATATAGAATTCCACTGGGATTATATTTAATACGTTTAATAATTTTACTGCCGTCCGGTTGAATAACTTCTCTACGTTCGGATCTGTATGGCGAATACCAAACATTACAGGACTCACCCGGAAATACTTTTTCAATGTCTTCTGCCCAAGACCGTAATAATTCAGTTGATATTCTAAAAAAAATCAAAGTGAGGTCATTATTAGATCATGAAATGAATCATTAAGTGCAGTATTTTACTTACCGAAACTTATTAATGCTTTCTACATCACTTTCAGTGAAAATTGCTGCCGTCTGACGATCTTTTTCAGATGTGATTAGAGAGCGGCTTAGTCTGTTTCTTGTACTTTTAGTTAAAGATTTGTATTTTCGGTAAAATTTAATGACTGATTTTCCATCGGCTGATTTCAATAAAATCCTATATACTGTCTAAAAATATACGTTATTGACAATAGTTTCAAATAATTATTATATATGGAACTAAATACAGTAGATTCTCTCTAAACTCCGACAATTTGGGACGCTCGGACATTTCAGAGAATAATAAAATTTTATGATTTAACAATGCTTTGGGTCAGTCTGTACTTGTGAACGCACGCTTGGGCAGAGTAAGGATTAAAACGAAATAAGGTGCAAAAAATTTTCAAAACCAGACATTTGAGAGATCGGACTTAAGAGAGAAATCTACTGTAACAATAAAGGTCAATATGATAGATTAAACATTAATAAATCGCGTAACTTTTCAAAGAACTGTACTTACATTGGAAATGATTTCTCGTTTTTCAAAATGATCGTGAACATCCTATCAATAAAACGTACAAAATATCATATATTATTAAATTTAAAAATTTATGGAAACAGATTAACTTTAGAAAAGTTTTTACTAGACTTACCATGTTTAATTAAAAAACGAATCAAAAACAAATAAATTACCGAATATGATGAACTAGACAAACTAACTCTTTTGAAGACTTTCGGATAACTGACCGGTGCGACTGCACTCACATTTGAAGATTCCATGAAACACATGTTTAGCAGGAATAATAAAAATGTCATATTTACAGACTTTCCGTTACCACGCAGTGAACAAATTTACTATGAACAACACTCGTTAGCCGAACTAATTTCCGAAAAAACCCGATCGTACACCCGATCTACTTCGGCTTCTAAATTCAGTAGAAAATTACGTTGGGGCACCGTAAAAATTCGAGAAAATTTACTGCGAGCAACACTCGTAAGCCGAACTAATTTCCGAAAAAATCCGATCGTACACCCGATGTACTTCGGCTTCTAAATTCAGTAGAAATTTACGTTGTGGCACCGTAAAAATTCCTTTATGAACTAGTACAATTTCATGAAGACAAACTAAATTTTCCTTGAATCAACAGGAAATTTTTCTTAACGTAAAAGTTTACTGTGCTGTACAGTAAAAGTTCCTATGACGTTTCGGAAAAATTCTTGGATGAATAGTAAAAAATACTATGTCAACCGTATTTTATCTGTTATTCCTCGTAAATTTTCTAGTTACTTGTCACTTAAGTCCAGATTACAGGGGATAGCACCGTAATTTTTATTAGAATTTTCTCTCAGTGTATGTATAACAAACTAGCTGGGTTACCCGGTTTCACCCGGCGTTGGGTAAATATTTACTAATTAAACACTTCTCAAATGTTCTAATTTGTTATATCCTAGCAATTATTTCAACCCGAAAACCCCTTTATGGATCCGCCATCTTAGATTTCCAAATCTAAATAATATTCGAAATTAATGACCTTAATATAATCATTGTACTAATTTTCATTAAAATTTGTTGAAATTTAGTCTCCATATTGGATCCGCCATCTTGAATTTGGAAATTTTGCTAATATTCGAAATTAGTGGCTTCAGAATAATCATTGTACTACTTTTCATTAAAATCGGTTGAAATCGAGACATTTGGTCTCCATATTTTATCCGCCATCTTGGATTTGCAAATTTCGATAATATTCGAAATTAGTGGCCTCAGAACAATCATTGTATCAATTTTCATTAAAATCCGTCGAAATCGCAACATTCTGGTGGCCATATTGGAACCGCCATCTTGGATTTGGAAATTTTGATAACATTCAAAATAAGTGTTCTCAGAATAATCATTGTACTAATTTTCATTAAAATCCGTTGAAATCGAGAAATGTTGGTCGCCATCTTGGATTTGTAAATTTTGATAATATTTGGAATTAGTGGTCTCAGAATAACCATTGTACTAATTTTCATTCAAATACGTTGAAATTGAGACATTTGGTTTCCATATTGGATCTGCCATCTTGGATTTACAAATTTTGATATTATTCGAAATAAGTGGTCTCAGAATAACCATTGTACTAGTTTTCATTAAAATCCGATGAAATCGGGAAATCTTGGTCGACATATTGGATCCGCCATCTTGGATTTGTAAATGTTGATAACATTCAAAATCAGTGACCTCAAGATAATAATTGTAGTAATTTTCATTAAAATCCATTGAAAGCGAGAGATATTGGTCGCCATATTGGGTCCGCCATCTTGGATTTGTAAACGTTGGTAATATTCAAAGTCAGTGACTTCAAAACAATTATTGTACTAATTTTCATTAAGATCCGTTGAAATCGAGAAATATAGGTCGCCATATTGGATCCGCCATCTTGAATTTCTAAATTGGATATAGCCTATGTTACTCAGGGTGAATGTAGCTTTTTAATGGTGAAAGAATTTTTGAAATTGGCACAGTAGTTTTTGAGTTTATTTATTACAAACATACACACAAAAATACAAATCTTTCTTCTTTATAATATTAGTGTAGATAAAGCAAAGGGCCTAAAATTGATCCTTGAAGTACACCTATTTTGATATTCCTTTCCTGGCTATAGATGCTGTTTAGTTTCATTTTGATGATCCTTTTGTCCAGATAATCCCTTAATAGCTTGAGTAGCTTTCCTCGTACGCCCAACTCCTCAAGACCTTCGCATAATATTTCGTTGTCCACAGTGTCAAACGCCTTTATAAGATCCACAAATATTGATTTTAAATACTTATCATAGCATCTTAGTATCATAGCTGTAGTGGTATTACTTCCGCTTTGAAATCCATATTGATTAGGCCCAAATCCTCCGTTTCTACTGACAAAATCCACAATTATCTTGTATATAATCTCTTCATAGAGTTTACTTAAAGAATTTATCAACGATATAGGTCTATAATTATCTGAATCATCTTTATCTCCTGTTTTATAAATCGGGTCTTTTATTGTCTTCCATAATTTATTTGGGTTTCCTGCATCATTCTCCAATCTGATATTTATACATGTATTTTTATTTTGCTCTAGTGACCATTAAATCCACCTTTTTCTTTTGAACTTTATACTGATCCCTTGTTCATCATTTCTGTTAGCCTTTAGATGTCTATACATTTGGTGTTTTTTCTCAATATTTTCAATTATGTTTTTTGTCATCCAATTGTGGTTTCGCGTCCTCATCTTCTTCGTATTTGTTGACATTTTTTTAGCTTCCTTTATTATTTCTATTAATGCTGCCATATCTAGTGTTGTCGACATCCTCACTCTGGCCTCCATTATGTTTTCAAACCGGGTTTCATCCATTATTTTTATAGTTCTCCTTGACGTATATAGGTTAAATACATATATACACATAGCTGCGTACTGATCTCTCTCTGAGTAGGATTAGACAGATTAGTTAGATGGATTAGCTTGGACTCAGTCATTGTTACACTTCGGAATAATAAAGTAGTCAACTGAACGTGCTGTTTTACTTTTCGGACACTATACCACATGGCGCAGCCGGTATTTGAGTGAGTGGATCCCGATGAATAAATTTAATAAATAAATCTAGTATAAATAATAATAAATAAAAACAGACAGAAGTAGTAGGCTGTATGCAAAAGTTGTTTTGTGCTGAAATTAATGGAAAGAAATTAAACAATTAACAAATGAAATAACGGAAAGTGAAGAAAGTGTAATAATGGCTATGACTGATTTTCAAAAACCGGGACCACTCGTGTTAGAGGGAAACATAAAAGTAAATTGGACAATTTCGCAAATGTTTGAAATTTATTTGGTAGCCATATAAACTAATGAAGAGGACGAAAAGGTGCAAGTGGCAAGATTTTTGAGTTGCGCTGGAGAAAAAGCAATTGAAATATTCCACTCCTTCAACCTTACTGAAGAGAAGAAAAATTAGATCAAAGAGGTAAAAGAAGCGTTCAAGAATTATTGCATCCCTCGCAGTAATGTAGTATATGAGCGCTACATGTTCTTTACGAGAAGCCAAAAGGAACGAGAAGCTTTTATTTATTTACACACTTGATAACGCTGTTCGACTTCAACTACAGAAAACCGATCAACTGACCTTTGAGAAGACCAAGGAGCTGTGTCGTATAGCAGAGCAAGCGGGCATGCAGGCCAAGCAGATTTCATTTCATTTCATTTCATTTTCAATTCATTTATTAGGGTACAGTACATTAAGATACATCTTATCTTATAATAGTACATAAACAACAAGGAATTCGGCTCGGAACTTAAACTTAAAAGATTCTAATTTATTAAGAAAGAAGATGAAGAAGAGGGGAGAGAAAGAAGAGAAGAGAGAGGAGTTAGTTTAAAATAGAGAAGATAGAAAGAAGTAGAT
Organism: Dysmachus trigonus; assembly: GCA_949715965.1. Classification (NCBI taxonomy): domain Eukaryota; kingdom Metazoa; phylum Arthropoda; class Insecta; order Diptera; family Asilidae; genus Dysmachus; species Dysmachus trigonus. Next base: position 49,418,673 of record OX454321.1, read on the forward strand.
AGAAGAAAGGGGAATATACAGTAAGGCTAGTTTTTCTAAGCTAGGTCGCACGCCTCAGTGAGCCTACCAAAGCTCCCATGAGAAACCGTCCGCCGAATAAAATCAGGTAGAAGGTTCCACCTTCGCGTGCACTGGACAAAAAACGGGCACTCGCCATGTCTAGTTCGAAAACGTGGTAAAAGAAGAATATTTTGTCTTGTCGACTGCAGGAAACTGAGCTTACTGAAGAGGTAAGACAGCTGCTGGGAATGGATAAGCTTATGAAGGAATTTTAGCATACGATGAATTAGATAAGTCTCGATAGGAAAGCCCAATAAGGATTTTATATACGGACTGGTATGAGAGAATCGGGGAAGTCCATAGACAAAGCGGATAACATCATTGAAAGCGACTAAGAGCTTTCTGCGACACGAAGAGTCCAGTTTGGTGAATACTAGACTGCCGAAAATGAAATGAGGAATGATAAGTGCCTTTGCGATGTATTTGCGGAGACCAATCGACAAAAACCTATTATTTATCCATAGTTGCCTCAAGCAAGCATAGACTTTTCTGACCATCGCCGATATGTGTGAACAGCAAGACAATTTCGAGTCAAGCACAATACCTAAGCTCTTAGCTGAAGATACAAATGGGAGTACCGTATTATTTAGTAATACAGGGGCAGCTGATCAGGTTCCAGTTCGCCTCTGTATATAGCCAAGCAGTTAGATTTACTGGGGTTAAGTACCAGTTCATTTTGAACCGACCAACTATAAACTCTCCGCAAATCATCATTCATACGAATGATACAATCTTCCATCAGGCCAATTGGGCGACTAAGGTAAATTTGTACGTCGTCTGCATAAAGGTGGATAGATACATCTCTGACAACTTCCGGAAGATCATTAATAAAAAGGGAAAAGAGAACAGGGCCGAGGATCGAGCCCTGAGGTACTCCGCTGTGAAGATAGGCCGGGCTGGAAAAGCTATTCTCGATCTTAACGAATTGGCACCGCCCCGTTAAGAAGCTTGCAACCAATTTAACCGCCGAAGAAGAAAAGTCGAACTGCTCAAAAAGCTTCTTCAAAAGTTTTGTATGGCTAATCGAATCAAAAGCCTTGCTAAAATCGAGTAAGGTAAGGACAGTCATGTCGTCTTTATCTAAAGCTTCGCGTATATCGGTTGTAATTTTCAAAAGAGCAGTCTCGCAACTATGCGAAGGTCGGAAGCCTGACTGCCACATAGAAAGCAAATTGTTCCCAGATATATGCTCCATGATTTGAAATTGAATGAGTTTTTCAAAAACTTTTGCCAAGAAGCAGAGAAGGCTAATAGGGCGGAGATCATTGAGGGATGACACAACAGGCTTTTTAGGAATCAGTACCACTAGCGCCGGTTTCCATTTCGAAGGGAATTGGGAAGTAGTAATGCAGTGATTGAAAATGTGGGTCAAGACAAGCAAAATGTATGGAGCAATCAGTTTTATGAAACGGAGTGAAATCTCATCTGGGCCCGTCGCGTTGGATCCTCATCCGCATAAACACAGCGGAAGCCATCCGTGGTAGGAGAGTCGCAAGGGAGCAGCGCGGGGTTAGTCGACATGGCATTACCTGTCGAAAAATAGGTATTGATGACATCAGGATCCAAGTCCACAATGGAAGGTTTGGCTCCATGAATGCCCAAACTCTGAATAGCCTTCCAAAGTTTATTCGGGCCAACATCGAGTTTAAGTTTACTTGAGTAATAGGCACGTTTAGCAGATCTAAGCATAATGTTTACTTTATTTCGGGAAGTTTTGTATTATCTATGAATTTCTGCCCGACCGGAGAATTTCCATTTTTTGAAAAGGAAGTCACGTTCAGCCATAACGCAATGGATTTCATCAGTTATCCACGGACATCTTTGCGGTACAATACGGCGAGTGAGTAATGGAACATGCCTATTATACAGATCTCCGACACTTTTGTTCAAAGCATTGACCTTATCGTCAACGCACTTGGCAGAGTAAACCTCATTCCATGAGTGCCCAATGCAGTCAGCCTCAAGTTGTTCCATACAAACATTTTTGTAATCACGGTAGGTGAGGGTCGCTTCTTCGGGAGGAGGGGCAAATCTGAAGTTATAGCTAACATAGAGAAAATCGTGATCAAAATTACACGGCGGGCTGATTTGGTTTTGGAATAATATTTTCTCTCAGCGGTGAGCACGTAGTCCAATTACGACGGGTTAGATGAGTTGAAGTACGTAGGCAACGAGTTAAAAATTTGCAAATTTAAAGTTTCGAATAGGTAAAGTAAATTACTGAGAGGAGGATTACTAAGATTATTATTTACATTCATATCCGCGCCCATTACAACATTACGGTTGGCCAAAATAGTGGGCAAAATGGCTTCTTTAAAAATTGCTGCGTTCTCCTCAGTAAAACAGGTAGGTGGGCAATAAACGCTCGCCAATAAGCAGTCCTCAAAACCAGAGTTAATCTTAACACAAATAAATTCAATCTTATCACCACGGCCAGAAGAATTGACCACCGTTGCTTTTAAAGAGCTACGCACATAAAAAGCCACACCACCCCCAGTCCGACCGACGCGATCGCACCGAAAGAGCTCAAACTGAGGTAGAGCAACAGCTTGCGAAAGCACGCTGGGATTCAGACAGGTTTCGCAAACTATCACGGCATGTAAATTAATACCAGCAAACATATCCTGCAGTTGATCTGCTTTATTGCGCAGACTACGAGCGTTTAGGTAGCATACATTCAATCCATGAGCCTGAGAGGCAAAGACATTCAAAAGAGCTCGCACCCTGTCCAGCGGTGATATCCTATCCGTCACCATAACTAAAGGTGACGGGGAACTCACGAGAATGTACGCGGCTCATCGGGCTGATGTTATAACAGACAAAGCTTAGATTTAGAATTAGATATCCGAAATTTAGTAGACAGGGTTGAGATAGGAGCGAAAAGAAATAGAATAGATAGAGATAGAGAGAGAAGGATAGAAGAAGAAGGAACAGTGACAAAGAAATTAACATAAACCTCATCTTATTATTACAGACGTCTAAGCTACTGTTGTACCATCGGTAGAATCATCATCGTTCTGTCCGCTTCTATTGTCGGTGATAGTGACATCGTTATGGCAACCGGTCTTATCGCCGAAAGAATCATCCTTCAAGCTGTTTACTCCCTTGGTTATGTTGCAAGCTTGAACATTTTCCTTTTGGTAGCTTTCGGTAGCAGAGACACTGCTATGAGCCAGCCTAGAGTTAAGTATATCGTCAAGAATGCTGATATCCGAAATAAGAACGGGCGGGTCAGCCTTCCTAACGACCACCTGCACTCTACCATTCCGGGTGAAAACTGGAAGAATAGTACCATCCCTCTTCATATCCAAGGCACGACGAAGAATAGCGTGGTTATTCTGTGTTAGGCTTTCAAATATGCTGATTCTGCTATCGGAAGTAAAGTGAGGGAATACACCCTTCAATGCACACCAGATCTCAAGAAGCAAGATAGAAAACTCCTCTGTGCGCACATGGATGGAAATTTAATAATTAGTAGAGGATTTCGGCGCTTATTACTTGAAGTATCCTTGGGTTTTAGTCGATACATATAGGTATAGGCATCATGGGTGGGTTTTCACTCGCAGTAAACGGAACGCCAGCAACGACAAGATCACAAAGGCGACTCGATCCCTTTAGCTCATCCACCTCGCCTCGAACAGTAGACAGCTCATTTTTCAGGTGGGCAATTTCGTGCTTTAAGTCAATAATTTCCGAGGAAATAATACTATTTAAATTTGAGGCTAGTTTAACTTGGAGCTCACCAAATTTTTCAGCTATGAAATTATTGACCTTATTTAGTAGCTTACGCTCGAACAATTCGAAAACGTCAGTAGAGATGACAGAACTGGATCGACCTGGAGCTGGCGAAGTGTTAGCCGATGATCCGGACAGATGACCATCACGAACCGCCGCCCGCCTGCGGGTGTTCACCGTTGGTCCCAAGGCACTCGCTGTAGCCGGTGATTGCTTATACTTCTCCCTCTTGCTCATGATGTACTGTACAGTAAGCAGCGCGGTTTGCAGGAAAACTTAGCGCCGAGTTATAAAATCCAGAATCAAATTATTCCCCAATGATTCAAGCAGGAACGACCACCTCGATAATAAGTTCGACCGATGATCCAGTAGATTTAAACAGTGGCGCTAGCGGAAGAATTCAGCTGACAAAAAAATCGTGTGGAAGAACAGAGCTCAGATAAACACGTCTACTCTCGACAACGCATTGACACACACCTTTGTTAGGTTTAATTACCTGCCTAGAATTTGATATGATCAAACGGGTACACGAAGTTCGGAAAATTTCTTTAAGCTCATGAGTTATTAGTGAAGAAGAAAAAGTAAATTTCATAAAAAACAATGAGGATATTTTCACTGGATTCGGTCGGTTTCCGGATCAATGCAAATTAGTACTTGAGGAAAATTCTATCCCAAACAATAGACCACTCCGTCGTATAGCACTTAGTTTACAACCAAAAGTCAAGAATGTTTTAGATGAGATGGCGAAGAGGGGGAAGGGACCCGCCTGCTGAATGGTCTCATCAATTAGTAGTAGTCGAAAAAAGCAACGGATCTTTGAGACTACAGTGCTGTGCAAAACATTTGCAACTAAAATCACAGTTTCTTACAACTCATTACAAAATGTCCTAAACCACTGATACCAAAAAAAAATTATACAGTGCATTATTCTTTATTATGTCTAGTTTCCATATACAGGGTGTTCAGAGGTGGGAGGTCAATACTGCAGGGGGTGAAAGGTCAGACCGAGACAAGCAAAAAATCGTATGGGTGGGGGGGGGGGCATCTCGCACCGTTTGGCAGTTACAGGGTGATTCGTAAATCCGGATTTTGCCTTATATGGGAACCGCTCTTGTATTTTTATCTTTTTTTCTACGCATCGCAGCGGCCCCAAACAGATTTCAAAAAATCACTATTTGGAAGCCCTTTCCAAAAAAGTTTACACCACCCCCCTATCCCCAACCCCTTGGCCACAATCCCCCCTGCAAGTTGAAAAAATTAACTTTTATTTCACGATTTTTCACCTTTCGCCCCACTTTTCTCCGAAATTCATGTTATTAACATACCTACTTTTTATTTTTTTTAAGTTGCCTATCTAATTACCTTTCCAAAGAGGTGCAACATGCCCAGATAGGAAAAGGATACGAAAATTTATTTACAAAATTCCTTTTACAGAATATCATGACAATTCGAATTTTTTAAGAAATTATACTTAAGTTAACTTAAAAATACATTTTGTTCGCTTAAAAACTAATTACAATTAAAACGTTTGTCCTTTAAAAGCTGTTCAAAATGTTCTCCGCCAGTTTCGATGCATGCAAGTAGCCTTCGTCTTATTTCGCGTTTGAGGTCTATGGTAGCCAGTATCTACCGTATTTTCGTGGCTGCAGTCCCAATCCTGGTAACTAATTCTTCTCTGGTGTTGATTGGTCTTGAGTAAACTTCATCTTTCATCATTCCCCATAAGAAAAAGTCCAGTGGAGTAAGGTCCGGTGACCTAGCAGGCCAAGGAATCGGTCCACCTCGTCCAATCCAGCGCTCTGGGTAATTTTCATTTAACCTTGCCCTAACAATGTTCCCAGTATGCGCAGTTGCTCCGTCGAGCTGTAAATAAATTGCGCTTCTGGTGGCCAGGGGGATGTCCTCCAACAGATCCGGAAGGGTACTCTCCAAAAAGTCCGAGTATAGCTGACTATTCAGCACTTGGGGCAAGATGAAGGGTTCTATGAACTGGTTGCCGATGATACCAGCCCAGACATTGACACTAAATCTTTGCTGGAAGGACCGACTCCTTGTCCTATATGGGTTCACATCTGACCAGGTGTGGAGGTTGTGGAAGTTTGTGATGCCATCCCGGGTGAATTGCGATTCATCCGTCCACAGAATTCGGTCTAGAAACCTTCTGTTTTCGATGTCAGACTCGAACAGCCAAGTGCAGAATTGCAATCGTCCTTCGGAATCTCCTTCCCTAGTGCTTGGACCGGGATATGGTGGTATGGATGTAGTCCCTCTCGGTTCACAACGGCCCAAACTCTCCCTGAAGACAATCCTGACCTTCGTGCGACCTGCCTAATGCTTATTACAGGGCTGCTCCTGACGATGTTGAGGATTTGTTGGTCGGGGTCCGCTGAATCGGCCGATTTTCCTGATCGCGTTTCTGCTCTGGGGGTGGTTACACTTCCGGTTTCTTTTAACCTTCTGAAAGTCCTTGAAAATACCCTTCTATCGGGTACACGCCGATTCGGGAATCTCCTTTGGTATTGTCGTACGGCCTCACTATCATTTCCGTCTACTAAACCGTACACGTAAATTATATCGGCAGACTCTTCAACACTGCATTCTGCCATTTTATCTTAATTTTTTCTATTAAACACCCGGTTTTATCGCTTGCTTCTTCAACTGTGGTCAATGTCCTTTCAAACTTACCCATTTTTATACCATAATTCATAGGAGGTATTAGAAACGGAGCGTCAGGATACTTAAGAGTCAATACTGGATATAATAAACTAATAACGCTATTTAACGAGATTACATTTATTATTTTATTACTGTTTTGCTGAAATAATAAAAATGTATTACCTCTGTTTCCTAAACAAACATTTCCGAACTTGCTGTCATAAAAATTGTTTACTTAACGACTTTTTCCATTATGGTGCAATAAAGTAATTAGGTGCCTGTGAGGATGTTTTAATTTCAGGACTTTTGCAACCCTTTTGTACCTAGGCATGTTGCACCTTTTTGGAAAGGTAATTAGATAGGCAACTTAAAAAAAATAAAAAGTAGGTATGTTAATAACATGAATTTCGGAGAAAAGTGGGGCAAAAGGTGAAAAATCGTTAAATAAAAGTTAATTTTTTCAACTTGCAGGGGGGATTGTGGCCAAGGGGTTGGGGATAGGGGGGTGATGTAAACTTTTTTGGAAAGGGCTTCCAAATAGTGATTTTTTGAAATCAGTTTGGGGCCGCTGCGATGCGTAGAAAAAAAGATAAAAATACAAGAGCGGTTCCCATATAAGGCAAAATCCTGATTTACGAATCACCCTGTAACTGCCAAACGGTGCGAGATGCCCCCCCCCCCCCCACCCATACGATTTTTTGCTTGTCTCGGTCTGACCTTTCACCCCCTGCAGTATTGACCTCCCACCTCTGAACACCCTGTATAACAACAGCAGAAGGAAATATCCCATAATAAAGGAGCAACACTCATTTTTTTATTCTACGTAACAATTTTGCCTGTGCAAAACATTTGCAACTTTTACATATCAGCAAATACTTTCCTCGAAATAAATGAGAATAGGCAGTACTTTCTTAGTTAACTGTTTTTTTCTTTTCCGATTCAACTACTGCAGGGCATATAATCCAATCTGTCGGTCAGGTCCGTACGCAGAAGTGTATAATTAAAATATTTTTTTTCCTAACGCAATTCAACTAAAAGTTCTTAAAATGGGTGGTGATAAATTTTGCAGCGTAATAAAAAACCGAATAATTAGTGATTATAGAAATGGTATAACCCAAAAAGACATTAGTGAGAAATATAGAATAGCTAAATCCACCATATCCAGGATTATAAGCACTTTTGAAAAGACTGGGAGTGTTGAAAATATTCATAAAGGTGGTAGTCCAAGGAAAACGACAAAGGCTAAGGATCGAAGAATTAAAATTTTAATTAAATCTCGGCCTTTCCTCAGTTCAAGGCTGGTAAAAAATTAATTAAGCCTGGATGTGGATCCTTCGACAATAAGAAGACGCGCCCCATAGAAGCCGATCTTAAAAGCTACAGGCCAGCGAGAAAGCCACTATTTTCCGAAAAAAATCGCAGAGCTCGACTTGTCTTTGCGCGAAGTCATTTATAATATATAATTTATATTTCCCTGGAAAAGTGGAGAACTGTCCTTTTTTCGGATGAGTGTAAGTTTAACTTAGTGGGGTCAGATGGAGGGCAAAAAGTAAGACGACCGACAAATAAATGACTAAATCCGCGATACACTGTGGCAACTGTGAAGCATGGAGGCAATACAATGGTCTGGGGGTGTTTTTCAGCTCAGGGCGTGGGACCTCTTTATAAAATACAAGGGATAATGAAGGCGGAGGACTGCAAAAATATTATGGAAAATGTTATGCTTTTTTACGCAGAGGAAAAAATGCCCGTGCGCTGGCGCTTCGAACAGGACAATGATCCCAAGCACACCTCCAGACTTCTTCAGGCTCGGTTTTCGCAGCAAAACATTGAAGTTTTGAAATGGCCCACACAGTCCCCAGACCTCAACCCCATAGAAAATCTATGGCAACTGGTTAAGAGGAATATGAGGGGATAATTTTACAGCAATCGTGACGAACTCTTTAATGGTATAAAACAGGCCTGGAATGACATACCTTCTTCACATATCGAGTCGCTGATTAATTCTATGCCAAGAAGATGTGCAGCAGTTATTGTGAATAAAGGCTATTCAACAAAATATTAATAATAATATATCTTTAAAGTCGCCAATATTGTTAATGTCAAAGAGTTGCAAATGTTTTGCACAGTCAAATTTGTATCTTAGTATGAAAAAACGAATGTATCTCCTTTTTTATTGAATATTTACCTTTAGTTTTTTAGTATTTTTAAATTAGATATAATAAAGAATAAAATACTGTATTAGCTTTTTTGTTTTTAAGAATTTATGATTTGTTGTAGTAAGATATAGAAAACTGGGATTTTAGTTGCAAATGTTTTGCACAGCACTGTATGTCTAGATCCTACTGGGTTAAACAAACAGTTAAAAGACGAACATTTTATGATACCGTCGGTTGAAGATTTCTGCGATGCTATGAGAGAAATGAAGTATTTTACTGTGCTGGATCTGAAAGAGGGTTTCTGGCAATTGGGGTTGAATGCAGCCTCTAAAGAATTAACAGTGTTTACTACACCTTTTGGTATGTATCGGTACAATGTTCTTCCATTCGGAATAAAAACTGCTCCTGGAAAATTTAAAAAATTAAATTCGAAATACTTCGGTAATTTACCCGGCTGTTTTGTATATATAGACGATCTGATTTTAGGGGGGAAAACGCTTAAAGAACATGACCAAAACTTGCAAACAGTTATAAATAGGGCTAGAGACATAAACGTGAAGTTTAATAAAGAAAAACTTCAATACCGTATGACCCAGGTTAAATACTTAGGACTCAACTTTACAGGTGGCACCATATCATCGGACCCAGTTCGGTTTCAAGCTATGTATATTAGGTATAAAGTCGCCACAAAATAAAAAAGAATTAGAGAAAATAATGGGCACTCTGAATTACCTTCGTTCTTTTATTCCTAATTTTTCGGAGATCAATGCTCCTTTACGACACCTTTTAAAAAAGAACACTGGATTTTTATGGACAGATAATCACACGGCCATCCTTGATAAAATCAAAAATTTGCTAGCCAAATTAGACAGATTAGTTAGATGGGTTAGCTTGGACTCAGTCATTGTTACACTTAGGAATAATAAAGTAGTCAACTGAACCTGCTGTTTTACTTTTCGGACACTATACCACACTCCTTAGCAGAGGTGCCTTCCGTTTAAAACTCAACCTTAATTCCAATGTTATGGTCTTATGATCCGAAATCGGCCAATCCTCTACTGCTACTGCATACTAATGCTGTATGCATCCTGGGCGAAAATTATGTTGGTAACAAGATTATCAATTAAAGTCACATTAAATTCATTTTCTCTTGTAGGAATTTCCGGGTTAAGCATATAGCAGTTGTAGATCATAAATATCTCTTGGTAAGATTTTGTAATATCGCAATCCCGAAGAATATTTACTTTAGTATCCGCAAAGGTTATTCTATGTTTATAGGTTGAGTCTCTGTAAAAAATTGCAATTTTCAAATTTTCCTCATCACCTATTATATTTAAAACAATTATATAAAATATTATAGCCATCATCTATACTGTTGTATTGCATTAAATCCCTATAGGTCAAAGTTTTTAACTTTGCTTGCGTATAACCAGGTTTCATTCAAATTAAAAATGTCTATTTCCTGAATCCTATAAATCAAAAGATCTTGTTCTTTTTTATTCCTCATACTCCTCAGATTTACGTAGAAAATACTTAATCGCTTCCATAATCCATTTGTGTTGTTTAAATTTGCTGCTAAGTAATCCGTCCTTCTACGTAAATCGCTAAATGAACCTTATATTAGGACACCTGTTAGTGATACAACCCCAGCGCGCTCACACCAGCTACATGAAACACAAAATGAAAATAATATAAATAACAATATTTCTAAAAATTCGGTACCATTGTCGACACCTATAACTTATAACAGTGAGTCATCAGATGGTTGTTCCACTGCATCAGGATATGTTACTTGAGTCTCTGTAAAAAATTGCAATTTTCAGATTTTCCTCATCACCTATTATATTTAAAACAATTATATAAAATATTATAACCATCATCTATACTGTTGTATTGCATTAAATCCCTATAGGTCAACGTTTTTAACTTGGCTTGCGTACAACCAGGTTTCATTAAAAATTAAAATGTCTATTTCCTGAATCCTATAAACCAAAAGATCCAGTTGTTCTTTCTTATTCCTCATACTCCTCAGATTTACGTAGAAAATACTTAATCGCTTCCATAATCCATTTGTGTTGTTTTTTACCATAAGGTCAAACAGTGAAAAAGTCAGGTTTAAACAGGGAGGGGTAAACTCGGCTCTTTTGGTTCCCGATAGCTTCTAAGGTCGATTCTAGGAGCTCCTCATTGCTCCTGCAGGTGCGAGTGAGAAACTCATCTTTCTATCCTTTCCAATCCAAAGTCTTTTCCATTCCATAGACAAGAATATTGGTTGATATTTCTTGCTCATTCTCACTCATGGGGCTTATAGAGCGACCTGAAATTTAGGCAGGTATACGGCTCCCTTGGAGGGGAACTTAGCCCGGCTCTGGGTTTAAATGATTCAAATGAACTCGAAATCTTGGCCACCGGGAAAATTACTCGCATAATAAACAAAGCAAGCAAGCAATTCGAGTGGAAACCAAGCACTCCACTTGAGGGAATTGCGATTAAAATTTATCGTTAATACAGCGGATTCGAATGAATTATTATGAAATGCAAAATATTTTGCACCACTTGCTCCAAAACACTTTCTGTTAATGAAAAGGTGGAATAGGATCACAGTTGAATTGCATTTGAAGTTCTCCTCAATCTCGGGGCCCTTTTAATTAATGAGCATTGTGTTAGTTCAGCAGTCCGTGGGCTCCGAAAAAATCCAGTAATAAATTTTTATGTTCTCGTATGCCGCACCGGTTGGAACCATCAACTTCAATGATTGATTTCAGCTGGTTTTGTTTGACTTGCAAGAGGCAAAGCGCTGTAATTGCGATTGCCCAAAGAAATCTAGGAGCCTTCTGTGGAATATTTACTCAAATATATCACTAGGGACGGATATTCCATATCCCTGGCGAAGTTGGTTTGGGGTCTCTTCACATAATTTCCGACAATCTGCGTCGACATTAATTCTAGCCCCGAGCAAGGTTCGGTATGTACCCAAACACATTTTGGGAATGCTTCTGCTTTACCCTATTGTTTCCAGCATATTTCTACAATCGCTTATTAAATTTCTGTAAGATTTCGGAATTACAGATTTTTACCGAAACACTTATACATTTGAGAGAGAACTTATATGCTTTGCTAGGAATAATATTTATTCTAAATCTAATGTAGCAAATTCAACCAAATTTGTTTAAAATTACGAATTCTTTAAATTAGACACGATAAATAAATCAACATTAATATGAAAGATAGAATTCAATTCATAAGAGTAATACAGGATGCCACTTAGTTTAGGTCCACCGAGAAATCTGGAAAATCGAGCAGGGTTCGAGACTATAGCAAATAATGCGGAATTAAATGATATAAATTAAAGGTTTATAGGGTAAATGCTCCTGGTATTGGCACCTGTTCCACATTATTGGCACCCCTGAATTCTTTTCACGAAATAAGTTTCAAATGCAACGCAGGTCTACGTCATCAGTTTGGGAGGGGATGTAGCATAATGCAGCCGTGATGACGTAGACCTGCGTTGCATTTGAAACTTATTTCGTGAAAAGAATTCAGGGGTGCCAATAATGTGGAACAGGTGCCAATACCAGGAGCATTTACCCTATATAATAAAAAAAAAAACAAAAAAAAACAAAAACGAAGAATATTAGCCCTTAACTCAGGCCGGCATGGTAATCGAGTCGCGTGGAGGAACAAACAAAATGGTATTAAAGATTTTACTTAGAACAAAAACAAAAACAAAAAGAAAAAAAAGGGAAACTTTGTTGATAAACATGCTGAAAACGCGACTAAGATGATTTGGGTCCACATGGCTCAGCCACCCAGTGGGAGCGTGTCACAAAATTAAATCCAAAATTTCCACAGGAGTTGATCCTTAGCCTGGGTCCCACTCCTTGTTCTAAAATCACCAACGCTCCGATTTTTTCCTTTTCGTCTTTTATTAATTTTTTTTTTCTTCGTCCACTTGCTTTGACTATTTGACGAATTTTTTTTCAAAAGTTTTTATCTCCAGAACGAATTAAAATATCAATTAATTATTCAATTCAATTTTTACAAGCTTTTATTTAACTTGCAATGTTTGTGTGGATGTATGTATTTATGTTTGTATGTTTGTTTTTTTAGGTCAAAACTTGCAACTGAATTCTGAACCATTTCCTCCCAACCGATTTTGCTGAAATTTTGCATACACCTTAAATTTAGGTGACAGTGCCATATGCAATACTTAATATTGTAATATTTTGTTGAATAGTGCCATTGGACATATTACAAAAATCATATGGCCCTTCTTCCGGAGAGCACAAATGTATGAAACTGACATAACTTGCGTCCGTATAGACTTCATTAAAGATAGTGTTCACCTTATCAAAATCTTTACAATTTCCGGCAAAATATATTCATGGTACTGCTGAACGAAGGCTGTTGCCAATTATACTATGCAGGGCTTGCACAGTACACAAAATGCAGGATAGTACTGTCGACCATGCCATTGTCTATTTAGGCTCTAAGCTCTTCGATGGTGGTCAAGCATACGTAGCCTTAAGTGGAGTTAAATCGCTAGAAGGTCTCCTTATTGAAGAACTAGACTGTACTAAATTAACAGGTAAACGACCATGCAACAATGACGCATTAAATTAAATGAATAGACTAAGAAACATATCGATCGAAAACTAAAAAATAAAAAGTAAATTAATAGTAAAAAAACCATTTTTAAAAACAAGCTTCTTTTTAAATGATCTAAAAAGAAAAAAATAAACTTTAAATTAACTCAGTGCCCCGAAACACGCATAGTTATTATATCCCTCGTTTTGATCCTGACCTGATGGGGTTTCGAATTCAGCGACCTCAAAAACATATAGAATAGATGTAGTAATCCAATCTGTTGCAAGGAAAAAAAAATTTATTTTTGTGGTGCTGTGTTATCTGGTTTTAGATTGATTTAGATTTTATTTCGATTTTAAATGTAAATAAATCTATGCAACTTTAAAACAAATGCAGTGATGTCAGTAATAAATGTATTCCCATTTTTAAGAACGAGCTTAGGCACAATCAATATAGCGACTTCCGACAGAGTTACTCTCTGTTGGGTACCAGGAAACTTCGACTTTAGGACTCCGACGCTAGGAAGGTTCATCATCTCTATTCAAAGGCCCTGAGCCCTTCTGCAGCATTGGCTGGTCTTCGTCCAAAGCTGTGATAGAAGTATGGGCCAGAGCTCTACAGTATGTACTGTACTGGGAAAATTTCCCTGGGATCCGGCAAGCTAAAGTGCTCGTCAGACCCTATAGCTACAGTGAAATCAACGCTCTGAGAAAAGTAGATCAAAGATTGTTGGTAGGCTATCTAAATGGTCACCATGGGCTAAGATACCACCTACATAAAATAAGTCTGTCAAATGAGACGAAATGTCGTCTGTGTCTTGAAGACGACGAAACTACATCACACATTCTGTGTGCTTGTCCTGCTTTAGCACGGTTAACCCATTAACGACTATTAGCGGACATTTCACAGTCGATTGGTTTTTCGTCTATAAAAAGCCTAAAACCAACTAAATATTATTAGGGAAAAACATTTTCTAAAGTAAAAAGACCTGCTCTTTCCGAATCTAAATTGTTCACCAAAAATTAAATATGGCCGCCCAAAGATACCTAAAATTGAATCATCAAGTGTCCAATTTTTCATAAACTTAGTACTAATTTATTCTTAGAAATGATGTTCTAAAGTTACTCATATTATATCTTTGGAATGTACAACAATAACAGAGTACATACAAATTTTAGTAACAAATATTTGCAAGATGGCGGATCCAATATGGCCGCCATTACAAGAAGAAGTTTTTTCTTTGCAAATATATTGCATGCGGATAGTCAGGTCGCTGATTTCAAAAATCGTATCAGTTTGTCATTTTACAAAATGACGAAATTAATTCAAGTGAAACTATCTTCGGTACTTAGTAAATAAATTCTTCCTCCGCAACTTCTATGAAGCCGTCTTCACATAAGATGGAAAAGAACTAACATGAATTCTATACAGAATTTATTTATGCCTACGGAGAGAATAAAACCTAAAAACTTAAAGCTAAGCCTAAAGACTTTCTTAATTTTAACTTCTCATAGGATTCCAACACTCTTTATGAAAATTTCGCGCAAACTGAATTTATCTGCAGTAAAAGTTACACATATTTAAAAAACACTACACGGCTAACACCGGCTAGGCGTGTTCAAACAAGGCTCTTGTTTCCTCCAAATGATTACTATTTAATATATCAAACGATGTATTTTACTAAAGGTTCAATCAATAATTTCGTATCCATTTATTAACTTTTATTCTTCTTTGTGAGCTACATACTAAATAGAGTTCATTTACTCCTTATGGTACATGCTTTAAATTAAACACCACACCTTTGGGATTTTTTGGAATTTTATTTACGTGTATTATTACCTGGGAAATTTTTTACTGTGCGTAATTCGGTTCTACGTACTACTTGAGGCATTTAAGGGTTCTTATAAATTTTAGCGCCGTGAAGCCGGTTGCCAGGCTTGATTGGGATATTAGAATGATATTACTCAATTCTTTACCTGTTACTTGTGCGGATTAATGGTTATGCTATCTTATCTTTGCCCAGAAAACTGTTTGTCAAGCCTGATTTGGAAGGGACTATCGTATATTTCACAATGGCATGGCAGCAACATTAGCACCGACAACTTCTCATATGTCCAGTGACCGTTTATGGACAATGAAAAGGTTTTACGCTAGCTACTGCGACTGAGTAAATAAAAAGGATAACAACATAATACTACCAAAGTTTGATTTTCGGAATGCTGGATAGAAAATTAAATAAATGGTAGTTTGTTTTTCACTCATTCGCTTCATAAAAAAAATGAATTTTTTTCATTGATTCAGTTTCCGATTAATTATTACTACATGATGAATAATCGATAATTTTGTTGCGATTTTATAGTGATTCAATTATTTTGGCGCGATTAATCGAATGGCAACTTAATCGATTATTAATTTTAATTACCATGACTATCTATGCCCACATCTAAAATACTTACGAGTTATTATGTTAAATTTCATCCAAAAAATCAAATATCAACAATTCGAATAGCAAATAGAAGTAATACCAGAGACTTTCATAACTTGAAGTACTTTTCAAGCAGTCGTTGGTAGGCACGCGACTTTTGTGTCCTCATCGAACAATCTAGAAAGCCCTTCTGCCAATGAATATGATAAATAAGAAGAAAATCGGACTTTCCGAGCTATTTCCTTTGTAAATATTTGATGCTACTCTCTAATAATCCTCTCTTGATGAATCTCTATGTGCTCTCCAGACACCAAGTCCCAGAGCTTATTTTGTTGATCTTCTGAAGCGCTCCTCATTATTTAAATATTTATGGGCAAATAATCACAATATTTGGATTAAGTTGGGAATTGATGCATAAGTATTCAAGGACCTTCTCAAGCGAAACTAATTTGCGACTCAAAGGGAAGGTGGGCACGTTTAAGAGGAAATTTTTAGAAAAATTCCAAAGAAATTATTAGATCTCTCTTATCTTCATCGACAGATAGTTCATTCAGTTTCATTAAGAAGGACCATTTAATATCCTCAAAGCGAATGGTAAAACAGCATAGCTAATTATGATATTTATGACATTAAGCTTGTTAATTATGGCGAATTAATAAGATCTCTAATCAAAAATACCACTTAAAAGCTGTCTTGTCGGTTGCTACGGACGGCAGAGAAATATGCTACTGCATTAGCAGCATCTAGTTAGGGGGGCGATTGCGAAGCGAAGTGCCTTCGAATCTTCAGTGATTAGTGATTAATTAGTAAACACGTAACACTTCTTGCAGCACAGATTTCAGCTACGTCGCGTCGGAAAGCTGACAGCTTAACATAACTCCTTTCAGCAGTGATGGCTTGAATATAAAATTCCCTCCAAGTTAAGGAAAAATTTAAAGTTAAACTTGTCAAGTTTTAAAGGGCGTGAATGCAGAGAGAAAGCGAAAAGCCCGATGTAGAGGGCATGCGTGCTCCTGGGGAGGACTCCCCCACTTTACAGATGTTGAAACTTATCGAAAGCTAAGACCAGATCCTATTGCCAACTAGGATACAGGTCTATTTTCAGCAAGTAAGCATTGTTATTTGATACTGGAGTATATCCCACTTCTTGTTCAGTAATTCTTTAAGAGATTAGACCACCTTAAAAATTTCGAAAAATATTTTGTTTTTGCTTTATCATATAGCTTTAAGTTTTAAGAATAATTTGATTGTATTCAGCACTTCATTCGAGATATTCCACTTCAAAGTCGCTATCAAGGCGTCCCACTCTCTACATTTTAAATCTGCAAAAGGGCAAAAATATAACTCTCAGGAAACACTTTCAATGTAAACTGCAACCGCCTCTGAAGCTAAGATACTTTCTAAAGAAACTTTTTTAAAAATTGAAAATATTCATGGTGAAATAGAAATTATTACATGCATATACATAGTGCAATCCATTAGCCTAACAGAACAAAACTTCATAAATAGAAAAAAAATATTTTTATGTTTCAATATATTCTCCCCTTTTTCGATACATTTTCCAGAACGTGCCATTAAGGGGACGTGACACACCCAATTTTTTTATTTTTTATATTTGGAAAAATTGGAAAATTGAAGGGAAAAACAGTAGATACATTAATCAAACTTTGCATATTTCTTGAAAAGGGTTAAAATACTACAAAAAAAATTTTTTTTTAATTTTTTGAATTCGTTTTTTTCTTTGTACAATTTTTTTTGTAAAGAACCACAAAAACTGACTGCGGCCACGATTGGGAGCGAATGGAACGTCTGAAAAAAAAAAATATGGGGTTAATTGTTATCAAAATCCCCAGGGATTGAACCTAAATGGAACATTTTTCACGAAAAAATTACAAAATGGCGGCATATTTCCGAGAAAAAAAAAGTGAATTTTTAAAAAAATGCCGCCATTTTGTAATTTTTTCGTGAAAAATGTTCCATTTAGGTTCAATCCCTGGGGATTTTGATAACAATTAACCCAATATTTTTTTTTTTTTCAGACCTTCCATTCGCTCCCATTCGTGCCCGCAGTCAATATTTGTGTTTTTTTACAAAAAAATGTACAAAGAAAAAAACGAATTCAAAAAATTAAAAAAAAATTTTTTTGTATTATTTTAACCCTTTTTGTTGATTAATGTATCTATTGTTTTTCCCTTCAATTTTCCAATTTTTCCAAATATAAAGAATAAAAAATTGGGTGTGTCACGTCCCCTTAAAGTTTCTAAGCCACTGTAAAAATATTATACATCCTTGGAGTCAAAATGGCCGATACTGCCTGTTTAATTTCATCGCCGCTGTTAAATTTTCTACCTTTAAATTTTTCTTGAATTTTGAGAACAATAAATAGGCCAACGGGGCCAAGTCAGGACTATATGGGGGTTGTTGTAAAACCGTAATCGCGAACAGTACCCTTGGATGGTGAGGCAGTGCGGATTGGAGCATTACCATGAAGCAAGTTGACACCTCGGCTCATTATTCCACTCCTTTTCTCGATTATTTTTTGACGCAACTGCTTTAGTCAGTCTTCCACGTTAACGACTGTATTCGGTTCCTTGAAATCAATCAAAAGAATTCCCTAGGAGTCCCAAAAAATTGTAGCCATTCCTTTTTTGTGCTTTGATGCCACTCCATTAAATCTCTTTTGGATGTTGGACAGTAGAGGACCATAGTTTCATCCCCCGTCACAACTGATTGAATTACTCCTTCTTGCTCCTCATGGACCTTGCAACATTTGTTGTCATACTTAAATACTCATGTAGGATCCTTAGAACACTTCTTTTGGAAATGCCGATGTGTGCTGATATTTTTTTGGTTTTTAAGCGTCGTTTTAGAACAATTTCACCGTCACAAGATCTTCCACAAGTGGGTCATTTTTAGGGTTCCGTAGCCAAATGGCAAAAAACGGAACCCTTATGGATTCGTCATGTCTGTCTGTCTGTCCGCCCGTATGTCCCAAACACTTTTTTCCGAAATTATAAGAACTATACTGTTGAAACTTGGTAAGTAGATGTATTTTGTGAACCGCATTAAGATTTTCACACAAAAATAGAAAAAAAAACAATAAATTTTGGGGGTTTCCCATACTTGGAACTGAAACTCAAAAATTTTTTTTCATCAAACCCATACGTATGGGGTATCTATGGATAGGTCTTCAAAAATGATATTGAGGTTTCTAATATCATTTTTTTCTAAACTGAATAGTTTGCGCAAGAGACACTTCCAAAGTGGTAAAATGTGTGTCCCCCCTCCCTGTAACTTCTAAAATAAGAGAATGATAAAACTAAAAAAAATATATGATGTACATTACCATGCAAACTTCCACCGAAAATTGGTTTGAACGAGATCTAGTGCGTAGTTTTTTTTTAATACGTCATAAATCGTAAACCGCAATTTACCTTTCATTCAATCAACTCAAATATAAAAATAAAAAAAAACATTTAATTTCATAAACATAACCGTGAACCATTATTTTCTAATAATAACAAGAACTTTTATATTATGTTACTTGCTGCTACGGAACCCTTCATGGGCGAGTCCGACTCGCAGTTGGCCGCTTTTTTTTTCCTCTTGCATAAGGAAATCCCTCGTGCTCCTTCCATTATAAAAACAAAATAAAATACAACAACAACTCGCACAAAGTAAACAATGATTACAATTTAATATATGCTTTTGAACAATTTAACGCCAATTAAGATCTTAATTTTTGTTTCACTCCAATCATCAATTGCATGCATAAATATAATAGAATTCACTGTTTAATACGCACGGTCAAATTATTAACAATATTTCTCCTCCTGTCGCGTTCTGAAAAATAATAACAGAGCGAGACAGGAAGAAAACATTGTTAATAATTTAACAGTGTGCTCATGCCCACACGTGCATTATCCCTGCCTGCTTTATACGAAACACCTTGCAGCCACCCAAAACCCCCCGGGAATAATAAATACAAGCCGTGAAGTAGATCTGCTCACTACCACACCTATAGGGTCATGTAGTCCGATGATTGCACCGAAATAACATTGCTTCTAATGGCGGTATAGCCCATTCATTCCGCTCCAGAGGGCGAATCTGCTAAACTACAGCTTTTACGAAAAAGTGATGTTCTACCGATTGTAACTGGGGAGGAATACCGTTTTTATGGTACCAAAATCATTATAGGGGCAAGAACAAAATGTTAAAGATATTTGCGTTCAAAAGTTACTCTTACTGCCAATCGAACAAATTTCCACGGAAAGTCGTGATGTCAAGTCGACCTGCCTCTGCTGTTTTGTTCGGAGAAATGGTTAGAGTTGTTCTTAAGTGCAAACAACTCTAATATTTTGTTCTTGCCACTATAACGTTTTTCAGATCACTAGAAAGGTATTCCTCCATAGTTTTAGTTAGTAGAACATCATTTTCGCGTAAAAGTTATAGTTTAGCAGTTCAGGCGATTGTAGTGGCATACTTTGGATCATCCGTCATAAGAAGCAATGTTATTTCACGGCGATTCTTGGACTACATCACTACGTATGCATTTTCGACTTCACGGCTTGTGTTTATATGGCTGTGATCAAAAGCCAAAACATCTTAAGTCGAAAAGAAGAATTTTTCAGGAAAGCAATTCAAAGATTCAAATGGCTCTGTAAAAAAACCGATTAATTATAGCAATGTAATAACAAAACTATATTAATAAAGAAAGTGAGTACTTTTCAACTATGTAGCACTCATTTATTTTGGCTTTGTATTTTGGAAAATTTTCGTCATAAGTTATTTTTCCAGATTTGAAATCAGAAAAATCAATATCTTAAGTGAATTAGGATATTTTTGTAAATCCTAGATGTAGTAAACAGGTTGCCTTAAGTGTAATTAAGATATTTTGGCATATTGTAGAGCTTTTTACATGCATAACTAAGCTGCTTTTTTAAAAATCGTTTAGTGTGTACTTTCCTTCTGCATATTTTAAAGTATGGAATTTTCTTGAAATTGATTCTAATTGCATACTCAAAATAATAGGACTTTTAACAAAGAAAACGTTTAATAATTCTTTTTTTGGACAAAATACATATTCTAGGTACAGAAACATAAGTCTTTTGTTTAATTCAAATAATATACATTATTTTAATTATCATCGTCGGATTCAGTAGCCATATCTGGGTGAGTATTTGGAATTTCAGCGGAAGACAAAGTTTTATAAAATTCATGATATATTGGGTCAATCAGATCAAGCATATTTAATAAATCCTTTTGCTTTTCCTCACTAATCGCTAAAGGCTGGACATAGCATTTTTTAGGAAAATCTTCTCCACAAGAGGAAGTGATGCCTCTTCGACCAATTTTTAGTTGTTTAAATGGAGCATTTTCATCAAGAGTTGTTTTATAGTAAATGACACCAAATTCTTTTGTGTAACGAAGCCACCTGACCTGTTGCCATATAAACTTCTCTCCATTACTATTAGTTTTTCTCCACATTAGTTTTTCTTTTGCTGCAGAAGCAAAATCGAAAAAATTGGCTTGCGTCATTTCCTCTACTATAAAATTTTGCTTGACACCAACAGTGCGGATGAACTGATACCAGTCTCAGGGGTGGTGGATGTTTACAGAAGTTTTTGTCTTTTTTCGTTCTATAACTGAGTGATCGACATCACATTCCATGTGTGTGTGGCCAGGTACGAGAAAGGCTATAGCGGGATAAGGTGGTGAAAATTGCCCCCAGCAGAATCGCTATGACGGGTGGCGCTTTCGATAGGTTGTGTCAAAAGATGCCTCCACGCCAGTTTTTAGCCCTCTAAGTCTACAATTACCGGTAAAATCGGTTTCGTCCCATTTTTTCGAAAATAAATTCTTACGGCCGCAGTTTTTATCCAAAAATTCTGAAAATTTCCACAAACCTTTATTTTTATGTCACCAATAATCGTGGATTTTTATAGATTTTTACTAAAAGAATGTTTTCACCTAAAAATAAGTCCTAGAGTGTGTGTGCTCATATGGGTGAGCATTGCGCTCTTTAATTTCAAGGTTATATATCAAGTAAATGGTTAAAATACCGAAAAAAATAGTTTTTTCGATTTGTAAAACACAAAAATCGATTCTGCAATCATGTTTTCAACTGAAAATGAGTCCTGGACTATTTTTGGTTGTATGGGTAAGTATTGCGCCCTTGAATTTTGAGGTTATGCCTTAAATAAGTGGACAAAATGCAAAAAAAAAAAGGGTTTTTTCGATTTTTCGGAATGACGCACCCTGAAATTCGATATTTTGATTCCGCCATTCGAAAGAACGGAAAAAAATACTTAAAAAACAATGGTTTAAAACTTGGCGAAAAATAGGGTTCCTAACCTAGAAATAATTTGAAAAATTAAAATGGCTCTCTTGACCCCAATTTTAAAGGTAAAAATCTATAAAAATCCACGATGATTGGTAACATAAAAATAAAGGTTTGTGGAAATTTTCAGAATTTTTGGACAAAAACTGCGGCAATAAGAATTTATTTTCGAAAAAATGGGACGAAACCGATTTTACCGGTAACTGTAGACTTGGAGGGCTAAAAACTGGCGTGGAGGCATCTTTTGACACAACCTATCGAAAGCGCCACCCGTCATAGCGATTCCGCTGGGGGCAATTTTCACCACCTTATCCCGCTATAGCCTTTGTGATCAATCAGTTCTACATCTTCTTGTGAATGAAGGAAAACTTTGAACATCGTGGAAATATATGAATTTTTATTTTGTCCCAGGCATGAGTCGCTGTAGAATATTAAATGTCTGCAATTGCTATTTAGCAATTTTAGGTGGCGGTATAAACAAGAAGCTATTTCATTCCCTCCACGTTGTGCTTCTCCTTCATGCCACATATAGCAATAGGGCTGATTGGTTATGCAATCATGGACAGTAAGATTAAAAGTCCATAGAGATCGTTTGTAAAAATACACAGATGTTCGAAAGCATGGAGTGGGCAAGCACTGCTCTAAATCAAATCACTTTTATAGTTCTATCGTTCTGACCAAGAAATTTATCAGTACTTTTAGATTTATACCCAAAGTCAGTTTCAACATGATGCTGGGCTTGTTCCGTTTGCAGCCGGATCTTTTCTTCAGCAGATGCAATGTTAATTTTCATTTTAAAAACTTTACATTTATTACAAGTATCTAGTTTAGGAGATTTCAATTTCAAATTCATAGTATTAAAAATTTCCGTATATTTTGTAATAGATATAGGTTTTTCATATTTCTCACAATATAGTCTGTACATTGAAGTGTTAATCCAGGCTGAAGGTACTTTTTTTCTGAGTGAGTTCGACCGTTCACTAAAAATATTGTCGTAATAATAAAATAACACCGAACACAATAACTTTTGTAACAATCTTACCGTACTGTTCAAATGTTCCAATGTACTTTTCACTTATGACTGCAATATTGAGCTTGCCACTTATGACTGCACTATTGAACTTGTTTGTTATTGGAATAAAATACTAACTCGACATAAATTTCACTTTAGAACTAACTTCGTTAGGGAATAATAGCTTATGTCTACTTAAGTTAATTTTTCGTTTTCCACTACCGTTTTTTATAAATAGCTTAGTTTGAGTTATGTTACAGTTATTTATCTCCGTCGGAATAGAAAAACATCTTAAGTTGACTTTAGTTGTTTTGGCATTTGTAAATATGTTTAATTCGGTGAGCATTAATAACTTATCGTAGTTTACTTAAGCTATTATTCCCTTTGGCAAATAGTTTACAATGACAATACAAAACACCAAAGTCACTTAAGATATTTTCCCTTTTGCAGTTCGCTACCAAGTGGAGATAAGATATTTGGTTTTCCCTGGATAACTTTTTGTTTTTTAAAAATATTGTGTTGCAATTTTGAGGGTAGATAAAAGTTGTAACGTTCAATTCAAATTTGGTGAAAAATGCATTTTCGCTTATGTCGACTTAAGATGTTTTGGCTTTTGATCACAGATGTATTCCCGGGGGTTTTGGCAGCCACCCATAGCAACAATGTATTAGCGGTATATTTTAATGTAGTATGCATTGATCGCGCCGTTGTGTGCGGCTCAGTTCTGTTCAATTCTCAGGCTGCATAGCTAACGTCATGAGACTGCCTTCGCTGCACAAAAAACTTCAATAATATGATAAATAATTTTCTTTTAACCCTTAAAACAAAATAGTCATGGAGAAAAAGGATTTTGCGGATGAAGACATTTTGACTAGTTTCACTAGTTGAATTAATGTCAATAATAAGTATTTTATATTTCATGGTCGAACAAATATTGTCATTAATTAATTGCAGTGATGATTTGAAATCAACAATCTTTCTCGAATAACATTCGAATATGCAGAAACTTATGTATTAGTAAAACCGACATAGCTGAGGAAAAAATTCACCGATGTCGAAGCGAGTTTTCGATTCGATGTATAGCATTCTTTTATTTTATTCTCCGGTCCATACTGATTCGAAAATTGCAAATCGAAGTTTTACTTCACTGTACAAATGGTTTTGAATTTGAAACATTAGTAAATCCTTATGTTTGCTAGGCTATTTTAAGAAATTCACATTTTATGTGCAGGGCCGGCACTAAGTGCGTACGTGCAAACGGTACGGAGCACGCGGCCCCTGTAAGTAAAAAGTAGCGAAAAACATAACAGGACAGGATGTAAATATACTCGAAGGTATACCTTACCGAATGTATCCAAAACCTGCAAAAGAAATACTTTCAAAGTACTCGTTTGCCGTTTTTGACCATTTATATTATTAGTGCTTTAAACTTTTGTTTATTTTCATTAGATTTCATAGAAAAAATAAATTATTTCAACTGGACGTTCGATTTTTCTTTCAAATTTCAAACTATGTATCAAATGCCTGCATTATATTTTTTAATCATTACTTTAAAAGATTAAATAATCTATATGTATAGATTAACTGCTTAATTAATAGCGATATATTAACGAAAGCAATTAAAACTACTTTTAAGGGTGCATTATATCGTCATATCAACATATGTATGTATGTAAACTAACTATTTAAAAATTGCTCTACAGGAAAGCACTCGTTTTAAAACCGGAAAACTTCTGATAAAATTATTCATGCATACATGCGAAACGTTTTGCTGGAAATCTGTAGTCATATAACAAATTGGAGGCTCAATTTCTGCATGACTGATCTTGAAAGCATTTAAATAGCGCTGGTTGTGTGTGCCTGAAAAAGTCTTAAAGGCATTGGCAATCACAAGAGGTCCAGTAGAAACGTGCGGAATATTAGAGCTCATTAATTTTCACTATCGGATTTTCCTGGCGTCCAAAAGTTTGTGCGGATTATTGAAGAGTGAAGAACCTTTGACCTACACGAAAAATATACCATATTTGCAGATGTCAAGCAACAAATTTTTAGAATGCACGAACCGATTTCTATGATTATTTTTTTATTGAATAGCGTAGGTTTGTTGAAAAGTACACAAAATTACTATGCGGCGGTTCAATAAAATCCGTTGAAATCGAGACATTTTGGTCGCCATATGGGATCCGCCATCTCGAATTTCTAAATTTGGACAGCGGATTTGAAGTCAGCTTTCCTCAAAACCCCTGTGCACCAATTTTCATGAAAATCGCTTCAAATTTAAAATGTTCAGGCGCCATCTTGGATCCGCCATTTTGAAATCCTATGTATTATCCGTCAAAAAATTAGCCTATATGTTAAGTTGGAATATGTACCAGCTTTGGACAAAAAATAAAAAATAGCGTTTAGGAAATGAGGCAGAAACAAACAAACTTTCATTTTTATATTAATAAGGGATTTAATTCATTAGATATATTTATCTGTGAAAATATACTTACCCTACGTGAAAAATTCCGAATGAAAGTTCCTTTCAAAAGATTAATATTTCGCCAGTAAAGGTGAGCAAAGGTATTTGCAGTTGGAATAGCCCACTTTTAAATTAGCAGCCAAGGCATCGTTAGAGTAGGAATTGAAATGTTTCGCCTTTTAATTTTAAGCCAAGCACTATTCCGTACAGGCTAGGCTTAAGGCTGCACTATCGTCAATGGAATTTTAAATTGAATAACGAATAGGGTATGGAATGGTATAACTTGGCATTTACACAGTCTTCGGCATGCTCAAATATTGCAGTTTAGCTCAGGGGGAATTCGAGGTACAACTTCGGATGAAACTAAATGCCAAAAGCTTTTCCAATTTATGTCTTTCCGTCCATTTCATGTGTACATGTGTACGCCGCAAGAAAGTTTCTTTCCCAGGATATAGGAAACATATTTGGAGCACAAGTCCTGTGAGATCTTACAACATAACATAAATATTGGGCTAAGCTGTGGTACGTACAGATCGAGTTATTTCAGTCCAGACTTCCTGTTTTTATGGACAACGAAATTATGAGGGCCGACCTGGGTGCTCCTTGTTTTCGATAGTGGGCGGCATTTGTACTCCAGTACGATATAAGGAATTTCATTACTGGATTCTCTGGGAAGAGGAAATATTGAAAGGGTGCCCTGCTTCAGGTGACATAAAATTGTTTAGCCCAAAAGGGTGAAGTCATTTCCGTTCCGAAAGAGGATTTATCTTTGACGTCATCGGGACAGATTTATGGAATTCTTCCTTATAGTAATTCAATGCGCACAGAGTGGTTGCAAATACACCATCCAGTCAAAGCGACCTAAAGGTTTTTAGCAAAAAGATAAAAATACTCGGACTAATTTTTACCTATATTTCGAACACTTTCGCAATGCCACAAGTGTAAGATAGTTTGATGTAGTACCTACTTCATTAGAATTTGAGAATCTCTGAATATTTGTAAGCGCATATTTTTTGAAAACTCAGCAGCGTAAATAAATAAAGATTTCTTTTTAAAATACCATAAATAGGAGGTAGTTTTGAACGTTTTTTCTTTCCAAACTCATAAATGTTGACATTTTGCTCAATATAAGCGCATTAAAAGAAATAATACATATAGTTGGGAAACACAGTCCCAACTCGTGTGTTGTCTAGAGGGCACCAGATATGTCGCGATAATATTACATTTAAGATAGTTGATAGTAGATTATATCTAATATAGAAGACGTGCATTAAAAATCTGTTTCCTTAATTATTTATTTTTTTATATCTTTCAGTGTATGTACAATGTACATAAATATCTTACATACTAAATAATTGTATCATAGTACATTCTTATATACAACATTTGATGTCTTGTTGTCTGGCGCATGCACAAATAAATTTTCTGCTTGTCCGACACGGGAAAAAGCGACGTAGAGATCACAATGTGAGAAACAGAATTCTTTCAAATTAACTTAACAATAGTGGAACGTTTCACCCCGAGCCTTATTAATAGCCATACTATAAACTAATCTCACTGGAAATTGTAATCGTTTGAAATAAAATGGCAAAACATTTGAGATCAATGGTATGAAAACCGATTTTTCTTTTTCTTTGCCGGTTAGGATTGCTCCCTCAATGATATTGTTAAGTAGCTGTTTCACGCATAATCTTTTGCCGTTACATAATTTCGGCGAGTCAAGATTTCGTAATTTAGTATAACTAGCGATCCAATTTTTAGCTTCAATATAAGCGAAGACATACCGGGTAGATGAATTTGAAAATTCTTTTGGAAAGTTTAAACTTTCATCATCACTTTCATAATTATGTATATCGATTTATATATTTTTTCTTCCCCTGGTATCATATTCTGTATCCGCTCATTTATTTGTTTCACTATATCATTCATTGTAGCTAAACTCGTTCGCTCACACAACCATTATTTATTCAGGTAGTTTTTTTCTATAAGCGAATACACTTTTTCGAAATGTTGTTGTTCTTTCGTTTCTACCACTTTGTATAATTCTTCTGTTAAAATAACTTTACCAGAGTACGGATTCAAGCTAGAATCAAATTAGTAGGAAATGCTTTACCAGTGCCCTCTGGCGCATGCAAAAATATAATTCTCCCTTCATCTCTTTCAGAACGATTTATGAACCTGTTGTGTTTGTATTAATATTGGTACATTTTCTCTGATGTAGCAATGCTAATCTTCTGTTGTATAACTCAGTTTTTTCGTTAATTCAGAACTAACTGCATCTAATTCACTCCTCACGGGAGGTTGTACTCCAAGTTGAATTAAAGTTTGATTGCTCATCGCTAAACATCGATCCTCCAGCACTACTACTGTGATCGAAAAGTAAAGCCAATTTTCGATTCGAGCGAATCTTCTTCTTTTTAGGTTGGCAGGACCATCACTCATATCTGTGCAAAATTTCGTTGTATTTTCTGAGCAACTAAAACTGAATTTTTCGATTTTTACAATATGTGATTTTACTGAGTAAAGAAGTTTCATTACATTTTGTTTGCAGAATGAAATTTCTGCTGCAGAAACGTTTAGAATGTTTCGGAAGTCCTTCGGCGATCAGATTTTGTTTGAAAGAAATGTTTATAAGTGGTATAAACAGTTCAAAGAATGTAGAAAAAGCGTTCAAGACAAAGAGTGTCCTTGACGACCATTAACATCAATCAATGAACAACATGTCAATGAAATCAAAGATTTGGTGCTGAAAAATCGTCGATTGACAATTAGAGATCTTGCTGATACTGTAAACATTTCATTTGGATCGGTCCAAACCATTTTGAAAGAACATTTGTGCTTGAGAAGAGTCACATCGCGATTGATTCCAAAAACACTGCTGCACTGCATTGGTTCTTCGACACGTTTTCATCAAAAATTCGATGCATGTCGTTCCACAACCACCGTATTCGCCCGATTTAGCTCCATGTGACTTTTGGCTATTCGCTAAGCTCAAAAGACCGCTTCGGGGACACCGTTTTGCATCGACTGATGAGATAAAAGAAAAATCGAAGAAGGAACTGAAGGCCATCCCAATCATCGAGGTTCAGAAGTGTTTCGAGGATTAGAAAAATCGCTGGCATAGGTGTATTGTATTGGGCGGGGACTACTTGAAGGGGATGATATAGATTTGGAAGAATAAATTAAAATTTTCAAAGTTATAAATAAATTGGCTTTACTTTTTGATCACATTAGTATCTTTAAATGCACCCTCAAATCCTTCAACTGGAATTCTTCTCTTCTGTCGACTGAATTTTCTTCGTGACGCGTCCCATGTGTAGTAATTGGGAACTTCTGTATAGAAAAGTTTTCTCGCAAACGGGTCATTTTAGTATTGGGTGTGTGAATATGACTCCGACCTTTCCCAACAGATGCCGTTTTTAGTATTTCTTACATGTATTAATACACAGCAACACTTGTGTTCGATAGTACTTTATGTCAGCTGTCAAACGCACTACTTAAAAATGTCGGTTTTCGTTCCAAGTAAACATTATTTGCGGGAAATGCTATTACACTATTTTATTGCATAAAAAAGTGCAGGGGAAACTCATCGTTTGCTTTTGGAGATTTACGGTAAGCATGCTCCATCTAATACAACTTGTTTCGACGATCTCAAAATAATGATTTTGGCACTGAGGTCAACGGACATGGAAAACCACCAAAAAAATTTGAAGATGTTGAATTGGAAGCATTATTGGCAGAGGATTATTGCCAAACTCAATCCGAATTAGCTGCAGCATTAAATGTCGAACAATCAACTGTTGCAAAGCGTTTAAAAGCAATGGAAATGGTTCAAAAAGTTGGTAACTGGGTAACTAACCATATGAATTGAAAGAAAGAGACATGGAACGTCGAAAAACAATTTGTGAAATGCTACTTCAAAGGCAGCAAAGAAAAGGATTTTTGCATCGAATAATCACAGCAGATGAAAAATTGATATATTATGAGAATCCTAAATGTAAAAAAACTTGGGTGAAGCCAAATTGACAAAGTTATGCTCTGCATTTGGTGGGATCAGAGAGGTGTTGTTTATTATGAGTTGCTCGAACCCTCTTAAACTATTAATGGAGAAGTTTACCGATGACAACTAATGCTTTTGAAGGGAGCCATAAAATAAAAACGACTAGAATGGGCACAGTAAATTAATTCTTCAACAGGACAATGCCAAACCGCATACTCTTGAAAAGATATTTAGATGGGCAGGACTGGGAAGTGCTACTCCACCCGCCATATTTGCCAGACATAGCTCCTTTGGATTATCACTTATTCCGTCAATGCAGTCAGACCTTAGGGAGAACGGTTCACTTCAAACGAAAGTATCAACATTTGGATTGATAATTGAATCAGCTCAAAAGACCAGGATTTCTTCATGCAAGGAATACGTAAATTACCTGAAAGATGGGCGAAGGTTGTAGCTGTCGATGGAGCATACTTTGAATAAACTTTTCTTTAATTTTCTAAAAATGTGTTTTATTGCAAATGTGTTTTATTTTAACAAAAAAGGGCGGAGTCATATTCACACACACAATACAATTCGAAAAATGCCGTCAGAGTCGTATTGATTTGTTTGTTTTCAACCCTTCGTGCTGTTTCACTTGTAAAATACACTCGTTGTCGATTCTCAAGATGGACTGCTGAATGAGCAGCTGGGGAGAAAACTTAATATACGCTAAACCGCCTCATTTCTATTAATATATCGTCCCATTTGATATCACACAATTTCGTCATGTTGATCTTCATTAGTTTCCCCAAACACAACCATATCACTGCCTTTATTAATATTAGCACACATATTTAATTGGCTTGACAGAACTGAAATATTCTACGTTAATCTGTGACTGAAACATCCTCAACAATAAAGGATTGTATGGCACGGCCCATTCACAATTGGTCTTACTATTTAAGTGTGTCTCTGAGATGAGCATGTAGAGCATTGTAGTTTTTCATATAGAGCTCTCTGTTTGCTTGATGCCACACCACAAATCACCCTGAAGACAAACCTTATGGGGCACTGCAATACTGGTGAAATACAGGCTTAACAACCACCGCATAACAAACATGAATCTCGACAATATTCACTCCACAGTTATCAACAAAAGTATATCAAAAACTAGCATTAACATTGATCTCGCACCGGACCACGCGCCCACCATTTTCACGCTCTCTCCAACATTCAGTTCTCACCCCGACAGGAATCACAACCCAACCAACAAACCTATCCTCGAACTGCTCAAGATCAAAAGGAAAGCCAGATGGCAGCAGACCAGATCACCAGAAGCCAAAAAAGCTCTCAATCAAGGCACTAAAAACCTTAAAGCTAAGCTAGCAGACGATAGAAATGAAAACATCAAAGAATTTGTATCAGAACTGAATCACCTACCGGACACCAACTATTCCACATGGAAGAATACAAAACGAATAAAAAAGCCTGTACATCCAGACTCCCCAGTAAGAGACAGGAAACTGGATCTGCAGCCCAAAAGAAAAAGCGGAGGCGTTCGCACAATACTTAGCTAACGTATTTAGACCATCCATAACCACCACAGCTAATTTCGATGCCATTAACAATACCACAAACCCAAGGCCAATCAAATTCACCTACAAAGAAGTCCATGACCAAATAACGAAAATCAAACCAGCGAAGCAATCCGGACATGATGGCATAACCGGTAAGCTAATAAGATCGCTCCCAATGAGCAGCGTCGCAGGAATAACAAACATCTTCAATGCCATACTCCGCCTCAACTATTTTCCTAGAACCTGGAAATTATTTACAATAATAATCATACTTAAACCAGGAAAGTATAAGACTAAGATTGAATCATACAGACCAATTAGTTTGCTACCAGTATTATCAAAAATATTTGAAAAACTACTCTTAATGAAAATACAAACAGCAATAAAAGCAAATAATATAATCCCAGACCACTAGTTCGGGTTTCGCAATAAGCACAGCACCACCAGGTTCATAAAATCGTCAACGAGATCAAGACTCTATTCGAGGGCAAAAAACACTGTGTATGCCTCTTCCTGGATGTGGCACAAGCATGAAGGACTTCTGCGCCAAATAAGAACACTCCTAGCCGAGAAATTCCATGGGATTCTAACTAGCTACATCCAACACAGAACATTCAGAGTTAGATACAACGATCAGCTTAACAGGATTCACCCCATAAAAGCAGGAGTTCCACAAGGCAGCGTGCTCGGTGACTCTCTATCTGCTATATACTACTGACCTTCCAACCAACAAGAATATCATTACCATTGTATTCGCAGTTGACATCGCAGTACAGATAAGTCATCCGAACCTGCAAACTGCCCATAGAGAGTTTTAAGCCCACGCAACCAAAATAATACATTGGGCCAAGCAATGAGGAATAACCCTCAGCACGAACAAGTGTAAGCAGATTACCTTCACACTTAGAAAACCTACGTGTAAGCCAATCTCGATCGACAATAAACCTGTAACCTTAAAAAATGTGGTAAGATACCTAGGACTTCTCCTAAACAGTAGGTTAACATGGAAACCCCACATCAATAAAAAATGCGAGCAAAATGCTAGCCTTTAAGGGTTCATAGGTAATTGTAATTTTCAAAAAATCGTTTTTTTTTTTATTACATTTTTGGAACCTATATATATATAGAAATGTCATATTAAAATTTTATAAAGATCGGAGCACTCTAACTATATTTTTGGCACTCTAACTATATTAATGGGCGTCAAAATCGGCCCGGCCGCCATACAATTTGCTGATGACCGTGACCGACAGCGCGTACGAGATGCTGACCGCATCAGCACTATGGCCTCTAAGGAAGCCAGAATCATCCGCAGAAACGCTGTTTTGGATGAAAACATTAATTATGAACATACAGAAGGCATACTGTATGGTGCAGGCATCGCTGATTAAGCACAGGTGAGATTTTTTTACGATTTTTCATTAAAAAAAACTTTGATCGCGTTTTTCTCGAAACAACGTTTTTCGGCACCTTGTTGATAAAATCTCGGTGACTACTGAACCAATCTTCACCAAATTTTTACCACATGTTCTCTATAACTATAGCTATGGCTTGAATAGACAGTGTTTTGAAATTTGATTTTAAGTATTTTTTTAAGGGCAAAAACGGGGAAAAAAATTATGATTTTTGCAATTTTTTCGAAAAATGTCCGCCATTTTGTCAATTTTGAAAAAATCAAAAATCTGTCTATTCATGCCATAGCCCTTATCATACTGAATCTAAAACTTTTTCATTTTTTAGTTTCAGACCATCCGTCTCGGAGATACCATCAACAGGGCGAAGCCCTCTTTTTTTCACTTTTTTTCAACCGTCTGTTTCATCAACAAAAAATCAGAAAAATAAACAAAAAAAATTGTTTTCATGTATTTCGACACTATATTTATTGAAGTAAAACCCCTCCCATATTTATATTTACAATTGAACCTACTAAAAAAATTATTGAAAAATAGTCTGTTTTTCATGGGTCTAATTCGCTATGAACCCTTAATAGCCTATATTGTCTCCTCAATAAAAAGTCTAAGCTGGACTTAAACACATAAGTAGTTGTATACAAATCAATTCTCAAGCCCATCTCGACCTACGCACATTGGGGCTATATTGCTAAAATGGTTCAAAACCACCCACAGGTCGTAATGTTTAACGAAATTTGAAAATTCTTGTTGGATGATACTTGTGAGGAGGAAACAAAGATTGTAACAATCATTGACTTTTTTACATGCATCGGAAAAAAGTTATTAGCAGAAATATCAAGTGTTCGGAATTAGGAAAGGCGGTTGGAAATAGGCCACTTTACGTTACCCCTCAATTTTACTTTGTGGCCTAGGTAATTGACTAATATTTCAATTATTTTTTATTTATTGTTTTGTAGGTACATACCTACCTACGTTGAAAACATTCACATAAGAAAAATTCCCCCTGAATTATGGGGAGTTTGTAATTCGTAATTTCGTAACTTGCCACCGCATTAAATTGTAAATTGCTGGGACAATATTTTTTTTCCAAAACTAAATTTTATCGTAAATTAAGCACAAAACTTTAATCGACAATTTGCCATGAACGCAACTTTGCCACTGGAAAGGAAATTAAATTTGAGCGAAATTCCACCGCCAGGTAATTCTGTTTATTTTGGAAAATGATAAAAGTGGAACTCTTTTACCAAGGGCTAAATATTGTAGGCACAAAAAAATTCACATTAAAACCGGTTTTCGGCCGCATCTGTAAACAGAATTTAGCTTTACGCTTTTGTTGGTTTAATTGAAATGAAATATTATGCGAACTGTTTTATAATCAAAATAGGTGCATATTGGCGGTTTTAAAATGAATTTATTTGAGTGTTCTCCCATTTTCCATTAAACTACAGGCATTTACGCTGTCAATACTCGAAAAGCAGGTATTTAGATTTAATACGACCAAAAATTCGTTTTACTGCATGGATAAATACAGTTTATCAGCTACGGTGGCCAAACTGGAGACTAAAGTTGAGCTGTTTGAAATTCAGTATAAGTATTATGAATAATAATAGCTCGCCATTTGCAATAATCTGAATTAAGTCAGAATTTCATTGAAGTTAATATCTCTTTCATAGATTCAATTAGCCAAATGGGTTATTTATTTATTTAATACAGGATTGCCGACAGTGGCGTAGCTACCTAAGGGCTAGGCGGGGCAGTGCCCCGGTGCCCTCGAATCCTTACCAAAAAATCTCGATCGAACTGAACTTTTTAAAATTCCTCCCATTTTCAAAATAAATATGACAGGTTGCAACCCGACTTTAACCATGGCAACTCAGTTAAGAGAAATTCGAAAGCGATATGTGCGTTTTATTATTCATCGATGTGCGTTTTATTGTGAATTCGAGTCAAGAAGAAGAGTCAAGAACGGTTAAAAAATTAATGCTGTATCAGGAGTAAGTAAGCTAATGTCACTAAACTTTTTAGTACTGGTCAATATAGTGGTTCAATTTTATTTGATTTTAGTACCACTCATATTGATGTCCGTTACGTCAATAAATCATGTCAAATCTATAGATTTCGGCTACTCATTGTATAACGCGAAATATCGTGAAAAAAATACAGGTCACCTGCATTAGGTGCATTAATTCAGGCCTGCGCGCGAGGAGATCGTTCTTGGTCTCCACCGTTAAATGTGGTAACACTAGCGGGAATGTACAAAAACATATTAAGGATATCCAGCCTAACGCAGAGTACGTACAGTGTGCCACTCATAATTTAAATTTGGTGATAAATGATGCCGTTAGCAGTTGTTTGGAAATACAGATTTTTTTCGCAACGTTGCAAGATTTGTATAACTTTTTCGGAAACAGCATCAAACGTTGGGATCTACTGTCAAAATTCACTGGCGAATCGGACACCACTCTAAAAAAACTAAATCCGACTAGATGATCCAGTAGGGTCAATACGATGTCTGCAATAAAACTTCGTTTTTTTGATATTATCAAAGCATTATCAGAAATAGTTCTAAAGAGTCCTAATAAAGATGAGCGTAGTGAAGCAGAGAGTATTAAAACAAAAATGCTAAATTCCGAGTTCGTGTTGCTTTGCGAATTCATGCACAGTGTATTGAATGACATCAATTATGCATCCAAGACTTTACAAAAATGCGACATCAATTTGGGCGAGGAAAGTAAAGCTTTAGCAGAGACCAAAGCAAAGTTGGAAATTTATAGAAATGATTTCGAATTATTCAAGTGCAAAGCCAGTGAAACTGCAAGAAAATATGGTGTAGATACCCATTTTCAAGAAAAAAGGCAAAGGAAAGTTAAAAAATATTTTGATGAATTAACTGCTGATCACCGATTTCCAAACAGAGAAGAAATATTTAAAATAGAGATTTTCAATAATGTACTAGACACATTAATATCTCAATTAAATACACGTTTTACTGGTATGAGTGCAGTCTGTCAAATATTCGATTTTCTAACACCAACATTTTTATTACATGTTGATGAAGCAACTTTATTATAAAAGTGTGACGAATTCCAAAGAAAATATTCAGATATAATAGGCCTTAGCTTTTCACTTCAATTTATTAATATTTACCACCCAGTTTTACCTCAATTAACTCAAGCATGGACCGTTCACCAATTATGTAAGGAAATAATGAGCAAATATGGAGTGCTAGAATGCGACCTAACGGAAGTATTTACAGCAATGTTATTATTCTTTACAATTCCTGTCACTTCTGCAGCAGCTGAAATGTCATTTAGCAAATTAAAAATAATTAAAAATTATTTAAGAAATAGTATGGGCCAAACTCGACTCCGACATTTATCGCTAATAGCAATTGAAAACAAAACCGCGTCAAGCCTGGATTTAACCGAAGTCATTGATACTTTTGCGAAAACTAAAGCTAGGAAAAGATTGTAAATATAATTGTTATTTAGTCAGTTGATAGGTCCGACCTTTATATAATAAACCCTTGAGTCTTTTCTATTTCGTTTTATTGCCCAATACCGACACCAAGTATTAATTGTAATTTATGTTGTTGCTGTTTAATATTTTTATTACCTGCCCTGCAGTGCACGAAAAAGAGCTGATGATAAAGTAGCTTTGCATTTTTAAAGTATTTGTATATTTAATATTTTTACTTGAGAAAACCTAACCAGTTTAGATAGCAGTGGGGCCCCATTTTTTGTAACCCCAGGGCCCTTGGTTACCTAGCTACGCCACTGATTGTCGAAATCTAATGTAGTTCATATAAATATGGTGTTGAGGGACAATCTCACCTTAAGGTATGATAGTATGACATACTATTGAGGCAGGTAGCTTTTAAATTCATTAATTCAAAAAAATTTCTTCAACGAAGTACAATCTGTAACAGTAGAAATCTCAACCATTTAATAAGACCTGGTATGCGTGATACTTCCGGCAATTTCTAAGCCCGCATACCAAGATATTTTCGAATCTGGCATTAAAATGCGTAAAACGAAAAAAAAAACAAAATGTTTCCGTAATAACAGAGAAATGTTACCCCTTATCACACCATTCAAATAGGTATGCCGGACCTTTCCGGCTAAAAAGTATCGGTCGGCCGGGTTTTTTCTAAATCTGTATAAAATTTCGCACAAATTAACTTAAGATTGATCAAAATCCGCGATGACGGTAAAACATTGTGGCCATTAAATAATACAAAATTTAATTAATCATATTTTCGGGTAATTAAATCAACGCCGACCAAGCCCATCTTATTCGTCTGAATGAAAACTTTTCATTTGCACCAAACATTTTCAAATCCGCGATCACGGAGCTTTCAGGATTGGTGGCTCGTCGCCTATTAGCATCATTTTTATAGGGTCAAATGGACTACTGATGAAAATTATGACGCCTACCTGTCGGCATGATAATTTCACCAAAAAAAAAAATCCAATCTGCAAAAATAAAAAATAATCTTGTAAAACAATGTAGTACTTAGTTATAGTTTGTCGGAGGCTTTTTTTTATGGTTAGACAATTTTTTATTCAAAAATTACATACTATAGTATGAAAATCGAAAAAACTTTTTTTTTTTTAAATTTTCAAAATATTTTTTTTTTACTTTTCAATCCTCTTCAAATTTAATAACAAAGATTGCCATCAGTGATCATCAGATTAATGTTTAATTCTTGAAAAAGTTATGAAGTGAAATGTTCAAGAAATCTCACCTCCCACGCCGCACTGATCTGTTTTGGTCATTAAATTTTGTATTGTTGTACTAATTTTATCAAACATCTGGTAATCAGTTCTGTGCCATCTCCGCCCCCAAAATCCTGTGCTACGGAACTGACTGCTAAGATACTGTAGTATATCTGAGTAAATTAATAATTATCTTAGTGACCGATCATGCGTTCAGGGCTTCGACGCTCCCAGGGGCCGGCGTCCGGGTGCCCCGCAACCCTTGCACCCTCAATAGGGACGGCCTTACCCTAAACTGTTTAAATGGGGCGCTAAACAGTCGGAGATCCTTAATTGACCGAACAGAACAAAAACTACAAAAAGTAAGAAGAAGCTAGGAAATTAAGAGCCAGTGCGCCTCACATCAACATATCCCAAAGCGATATCCAATATCTATACTTTTATTACCAAGGAATATATCAACAATACGTGTGCACAATTCAAACAATGGTTACTTGAAAAAAGAAGGATTGTCGAAATTACGATGTTTTTAGCATTAAACATTTGGAATTTACTCTGAACAGCTGGGTCTTGAAACATCATTTCGATTACCAGACCATTCTAACGT
This sequence comes from Dysmachus trigonus, assembly GCA_949715965.1. NCBI lineage: Eukaryota > Metazoa > Arthropoda > Insecta > Diptera > Asilidae > Dysmachus > Dysmachus trigonus. Next base: position 49,456,403 of record OX454321.1, read on the forward strand.
TCTTCAAGCAGAGGTCATAGTGGGGCGAAAGTAAGGCGTGAATTAGGCCTCGTAAAAGGCAGCAAAAAGGCCCGCAAAAATGCGTGAGAGTGTAACGGCAAACTCCGCGAACGGCAGGAACACGGAGAGAAATTCGAATTCTTAGAACCCGAGATGAGATGATCTGCGCGATCATTTAGAAAATGCCCCATCGAATGCTACATATAATAGTAAGACAATTTAATATGATATTATAACATGCTGTAAAGAAATTCAATGTATAATATTAGAGACAGCCAAAGAAGCACAATTCTTCTCTGTATTATTTGATGAGACAGCGGATAAATCTTGCATGTGTCAGTTAAGCATTTCCTTGCGATAAATTTATAATTATACAATCCGAGAAGATTTCATCTCATTTGCAGATGCCTATAGTCTTATTAGAAGAGACGATGTCGAGTCAGAAGGTGGAGAGCATCGGTTAATTGGTGTGGCTTTGGGTCAAGTTGTCGAAGACCTACTTAAAAAATTTAACTTGAACCTCAAATTTTTGGATTTGGAGTTGACAGCTGTTCCGTTAATGCTTCGAAAGAAAAAGGAGCCGTAAATGATTTAAAAAAGGTTACAAAACATACTCAGCGATGCCCCTGCAATAACCACGCATTGAATAATTCTCTAGCACAAACTCCTGAGGTTATTTCATGCAGAAGTGCAACAGGTACGATGAAGAAAATTATTTCTTTTGTTCGTGCCTCTCCCAAAAGACTTGAAGTCTTCAAAAAAACAACGAGGGGATCTTTACAAGGATTGTGCGAAACTCGTTGGGTCGAAACGCATGATGGACATTTACAATTTCAAGGAGAATTAATTATCAAGATTTACAAAGTGTTAAAAGAAATAACCACTTGGAAGGATACGAAAACATCTTCTGACGCATTTTCCTTAATGCAGGCTATTAAAAATCATAATTTTCTCCTGTCTGTTGTATCTATGAGTGATTTTTTAGTTTTGCAAGCATTAGAAAAATGGGATGAAGACATGTACCCTACTATCCGAATATTTCTAAAATGTTTAGCTACACTCACTCCCTATAAGTGTAACGACTGCAGAACGTAGCTTTTCGAATCCCCGACGTTTAAAATCTTGGTTACGATCTACTATGGGAGAAGAAAGATTAACCAGATTGGCTCTCATGACAATACATTCCGACCCAGAATCGATTCACGAAATCTAATAGGCATATAATACATATTATTATTATTTTTCAAAACAACATTATTATTATTATATAGTTTATAATAATAATAATACTTTGTTGTTGTTGGGGTTGTAATTAAAAATTAATAGGCCTCCTACAAGGCATGACCCCTACCGTGAAATTTGTCTGTATCCGCCCGTGGGCGGAAGATGATATTATTCAACACACATATAAAGGCACCGGTCACAAAATAAGCGTTTTCCGTTTGAAAACCGGACATCTGGTCGAAACTGGTGGAAGTTTCCCCAGCACACGTTTTGCACTACTTAGATTCTAAGTGTGCGGTTGTAATAAGCGTTTTCTGTTTGAAAGAAACAACTTTTGGCTGAAATAAAAGACTTCGGGTCGTAGCCGGAAGTTACTAATAGCGTCAATCGATAGACCATACGAAATTTTCCTAAAAGAGCAGTATTAATTTTTCAAAAAAAATAATGTTTATCCACTGATAGGACTCGTAGTTTTTCGGAGGTGATCACGTGGTAGGTTTCAAAGGTCATTTGGAGGACTAAAAATTAATTTTTCCAAAAAGTTTTTCAAACAGCAGATGTGTCCGGAATCCAAATCCGCTCGATAAATATGCATGTTCCATTTCCAGGGCCGGCCCTACCATATAGGCGAACTAGGCGACCGCCTAGGGCGCCAAGGCCTGAGGAGCGCCAGCGGGCGCCTGGGTATCGCAGCGTTGCTGCGGGCACTTGGGGCGGTCGCGGTCGGCACAGTATGCCGATAAAAGGAGGACGCATGGGCGCAAAAATACACATATTTTTATACAAGAAAAATATTTGAAAAATATAGGTACTTCTATTTATTATAAAAGCACAACAACATCATTTAAACCGGGATCAGTCAGTTTATGACGTTCTGCGCTGTTCTTAGTTATTTGTTTAACAAAGTTAAACTAGATTTCCCATACAGCTTGAATCTTTTCTCGTTTCCCACTCCGCCCTTCCACTCGACTATCACTACTCAGAAGCTACACTAAACTTGAGCGTTGAGCCCCCTCAAGAAAGATTGGTTGGTTTGGCCACAATATCCATTGAGCGAGAGCTGGCTCAAAATATCGAGCTTAACGGTTTGGTTGCGACATTTGCCAAAAAGAAAGCCAGGAAACAAAATATCTAAGCTCTTTGTTGGCTGTAGGGTCCTTTGGAAAGTGTAAATAATTGTTAAACTGTTACGATTATCTGACAATAAAAGGTACATGTAAAATTTTGTTCACGTTTTAAATTTCCTATAGTTCAGTGACTAAATTATATTGGGGGAGGGGAGTGGCTTAATTCTGGGGAAGGGGGGCGCCAAACAATACTTTCGCCTATTGCGCCAAAAACCCTTGGGCCGGGCCTGTCCATTTCAAAAACCTAACTTCCGGTCAGGCTGGTCTACTTCCGGACAAACCCGGAAGTTAGTAATAGCGCCAATCGATAGAGCATATGAAATTTACGGGTTGGACGGGTTCTCTGAGACACTCTGTATAAGGATCGCCGATGAGGGTGAGGGCGCGAAAGCACTTGTGTGACCACCAGGCATATCCGGCCAGCATACAATCATAACGGATCATAACAGCACTCCGGAGAGAGGCTGTTAGTAACGTCAGAATGTGGAAGAAGAGAGACAGAAATTGTGGGGAATTGCAAGCAAGACAACTAGAACTGAAATTGATTGGACACCACACAGTGTCATATGCTGCCTATGCAGAGCAAAGAATATCTATTTCAACAAGAAGGGACACTTCCATGCCCTCTCAAAATTCCAACCCATATGCAAGCTCTCGCAAATACACCCAACAAAATTTCCCATTAGATAAAGCAGCTCAGGGCTACTACCTCTCTAAATACCTATAAGAAATGTAGAGAGAGAAATAGTCACCAAAAAGTTCTCACAGATAGCTTTTACAGCGTAAGCTATAAACTGAAGCTTTTTTTATGAACGTTTTTTTAAAGGCGCCCTGGGCTGATGCACTAGTACTAGGTCGCTCAATTTGACCACCCCTCGCAATGTTAAGTTATAGGGAAATGCCGAATCGGAGAAGGGAGAAGAGGCAGGTAGCACACACCGAGCATGAATACGGACGAGATTGTTTACATTTTTTCATTGTGCGTTTTTAAAGGCGCTCCCGAGCGGAATTTCTTTTGTGTGCTGCTCGCTTACGAAAAGTACCGGGTGGTCTTGATTTGTTCAGAAATGTGAAGAAGCTTAAAAGTTTTTGAGTAAAATAGTTCTTTCTTAGAAGCAATTAATTAAATTAAATTAAATGTGCTTTAGATAAATGATGGGTTAGCATAATATAATGTGTTTGGTGTGTGACTGTGGAAAAGGCAGCGTGTAATGTGTTCGTAGAAAAGTTTTGTGATAAAAGATTTTTCTGAGGTGCACCATGCAGGAGTATTACACTTTTCGCCCCAAATTTTTGTCTTTCTCTCACTTATGCTTTCTTTATTACTAACTATTTCTGGCATAAATTCCCATTTCATTCCTGTAACCAAGGTCGAAAAAAGATAAGGAAATACGTCACAAGTGTCCCCTCTTGTTAATAGATACTCTTTGATGCAGAGCTGGGACGCATTGGAAAAGTCTGTGATGAAAAATCGGTGTACTCCTTAAACGTTTGAGGCATGCCTCCCATTTTCGGTTGTCCCTATGAAAAAGCACGATCAGCAACACACCAACACATTGCTACAAAATGCAATGCTGAACTGGGCCGCCTGGCATTAAATGAACTCGTACTTTATGTGTGTTTGCTGAATAGCTCACTATTGTCGTTGCCACTATTAAACGATTTACATTGGAATTTCTTTAACTAGACAGGTATTTCGGCCCTTTCTTACTAATGGGATTTTTTGTTTTTTTTTAATAGCAGTGGAGGGAATAACCGCGTCTTAAAAATTGAGTGGAAATTCTTAGTGAGTCTTTATTTTCTGCTTATCAGACCTGAGTTCGAGGAACATCAGGGACATCATCACGTCATCAGAGAATCGATAATATCAATATTATCAATAACAAAAACTATCCAAATGGATTGGCTATACCAAAAAATATTAATTCGAGGAAAACTGGTTTACTCTGTTTTTCTGAGGCGTTTGGATTCTCTGTTTCAAAATGCTGTAATTTAATCAATACTAAAAGGATATCATATTTTTTCCAAAAGTGGAAAAGTATTTTTGCCGGAACTTCCTCATGTTGAGCTTAAACGTTCAATTAAACCAAAAATTCCAGAAATTAAAAAAAAATCTGAAATTTTTTACTTTCCACTTTGTCAAACTGGAATGGATATTGAATATTGTTTAAACTACTAACTTTATAAATATCAAAACACTCCAAATTCTAATTTCTTGATCAATCGATTTTGACCCGCGGGCCCTTCGTTACAACTGCCCGAGTGATTACGATTTCCGGGGCTTCACACCCTGTATAGGCGTTGACCCATTTCTTCGATCGAGTTTTTTGCAATCGGCAAGTCTTATGCTGTTCCCCGCTTGGTTTCAGTGCCTAGCGGCGAACTGAGGTAAGCTTGCCCATGTACTTACTTGGTCGCCGAAAACCGTAAAGATTAGCAATAATTCTACTGGAGACCCTAAACCTCTTCAGAATAACGCTATAAAATCTAACCACATCGTTGTTGACCCTGTGCAGAAGCCTTGTACTACCACAAATGCGACAGCTGCTCACATAAGCTTGGAGGTGGTGAAGCCGCCTCCCTCACTGTTTGTTTCACGTCTGAGCTATACTACTTCTAGTGACGACATAATGAAATATATTCTGGCTAAACTTGATCAACCCGATGCGAAGATATCCTGTAGAAAGTTAACCAGGCCTAATCTATCCGACCGTCGCACTGCTTCCTTTCGTATCTTTGCTACTGAGGACATTTTTCCCTCCATAAATAAGAACGGCTTTTGGCCTGAAGGTACCTTATTTCATCCATTTACTCCACGCGATAATTCTGCAAGGGACAGAAATTTTCGTCAAAGGGGAACCTACAAGACGCGATCGTAACTAAACTCACCTGCTATAACCACAATACTATAACTCAAAATGCCTCATCACCTAGAAAGCTGATATTATCTAATAGTGATTCTAGTTTAAACATTTGTGATAATGTAATTAGTGTTGATTCCTGTCTTCATTTAGCAATAGATTCTAACTTAAATAATAATGATTCTAGTTTAAATAACGTAGTTAGTGCTGATTCTTGTTTTGGTTTAGCAAATGCTTCTAACTTAAATACTTTCAATAACAATAATGTTTCTCGTTCTAGCTCAGCTTCTTCTCTTAATTTATTGTATCAAAATGTTCGCGGTTTGAGGACCAAGTTGATCGATTTCACTACTTCTGTGCTCTCTGATGATCCTGACATATTCTGCATCACAGAAACATGGCTCAATGATTCCATACCGACGGCCGAGCTGCGCCTTCCTTCTTACGATATTTTCCGTTACGATCGCGATTTATCTCGCTGTGCTAAGAAGGATGGTGGTGGTGTTTTCGTCGGTATCAGGTCTTCTCTTTCTCCCTCATCCTTCCTGCTCTCTGACGACGTCTTCCCAGTGGAATGTGTGATAGCTAAATTTACACTTGGTAGGCATAAAAATTGTTATGTTTGTTGTGTCTATGTTCCTTGTGGTGCTTGTCCTGGTATTTTAGAGTGTCTTCTTGATAATCTTGCTTCTGTACTTAATGTATCTGACCCTGATTGTTATTTATTAATTTGTGGTGACTTTAACTGTCCTAATTTAAAATGGTCCGTCTCACCTACTCCTAACCTTCTATCTTCGTGCAATATTAGCAATACTCTTCTGGACTTTATGGAATTTACATCCACGTATCAATGCAATAATATTCTTAATCACAACTATACTTTACTGGATCTGATAATTACAAACATTCCACCTGATTCCATTGTGCTCGAACACTTTAATGGGCTTGTGAACCCAGATCTTCATCATCCCCCTTTAAAAGTGTCCCTCAATTTCCCTTCTATTGTTAGACAATCTGGCTCGTCAGCTTCCCGATCCAGAAATTTCTACAAAACTGACTTTGTTTCGATAAGAGATTATCTTACATTTGTTGACTGGGACTCTCTATTCCGTGATATTTCCTGCAATGCAGCTGTCGTAGTTTTTCACGACTTACTGAATGGCCTCATTAACTCTCACGTTCCCCTGTATAACAATTCTTCTAGGAAGCAACCTGTCTGGTTCACTGCTCAGATCCGGAGAGCACTTAAGAAGAAGGAACGCCTGCGTAAAATTTACAAACACACTGGTTCACCATCTATATATAAAGATTACTCTATTTGTCGTTCCTATGCTAAGGGGCTCATGAAGGCAGCTTTCAAAACATACGTATATAGTATTGAAAGCAACTTGCGTAATAATAACACAAAACCTTTTTGGAATTTCATTAGAAATTCCAGATTTCGCGCAAGTACCCCCTCTGTACTCCGACTTGACAATGACTCTGCTTCTGATGCTCAATCTATGTGTGACATGTTTGCTAAGTATTTTAGTGGCACATTCATCAATCATGATGCTCATGTGGACCTGAACTATGATCCTCCTAGTGCAATATTCTTGTCTGAGTTGTCCTTTAGTGTGGATGAAGTCCTTGACTGTATGAGGGGTCTAGATCCTAAAACATCAGCTGGCCCGGATGGCATACCGAATCATTTCGTTAAGGAACTCTCTCTCTCCCTGTGTTATCCTCTGTCTTTACTTTTCAATATGTCCCTTAATCAAGGCACTTTTCCTGACAGATGGAAGAGGGCTAATGTAGTTCCAGTATTTAAAAAAGATGACAAATCTGACGTGAAGAATTACCGTCCTATATGTATCCTCAGCTGTTTCGGAAAACTTTTTGAAAGGCTGGTTCATAATAAACTATCTAGTGAGCTTCAGCCTTTGATATCTCATAACCAACACGGTTTTACTAAGAACAAATCGACTACTAGCAACCTTCTTGAGTTTCAAAATTTTGTTGCTCTCTCACTAGAGCAACATAAGCAGGTTGACACAATTTATACAGACTTTAGTAAGGCCTTTGATCACGTTTGCCATTCAACTCTTCTGTATAAGATCGAAAAATATGGCGTATCAGGTTCCCTTTTGAGTTGGTTCTCATCTTATTTGCTTGACCGTAAAATGCATGTTGTGTTTGCTGGTTGTTCGTCTTTTGAGTTTGTTCCGGTTTCTGGTGTTCCCCAAGGTTCTATCCTTGGTCCTCTTCTTTTTCTGTTATTTATTAACGACTTGACCATGAATATTATGTCTAATTCCCTTTTATATGCTGATGATCTCAAAATATTTAGAGTGATTGAATGTAATGATGACTGTGATATCCTTCAGCGCGATTTACTCGCTCTTGAGGACTGGTGTGCTTTGAATCGTTTATCGTTAAATGTCAATAAGTGTTTTAAGATGACTTATACTTTTAAAAGGTCTCCCATGCTGAGTGTGTATTACATCGGCTCGGTGACGTTGCAGGAAGTTACTGAATTTAAGGATCTAGGGGTTACTTTCGACAATAGGCTAACTTTCGATGCTCATATCTGTGATATCTCCAAGAGATCCTATAGACTTGCTGGCTTTATTTTACGTACCTCTACCTATCTTCAAAATCTGTCTACGGCGAGAATGCTGTTCTTGACTCTTGTGCGAAGCATTCTTGAGTATTGCTCGCCGGTATGGTCTCCGTATCATCAAAATAAAATTGATAAAATTGAATCTGTGCAGAGAAAATTTTCCCGCAGTATCTTAAGAAAATTCGGTATGCCATATGTTCCTTATCCTGATCGACTTTCCATACTTAACCTATCCCCTCTTGTTGATAGAAGACTGTATATCGACGCGTGCACCTTATTTTGTATTTATCACAAATATCTAAATACTACCCTAGCGGCTGATCTTAATTTGCGTGTTCCTGTGTATGGTAGCAGAAGTTGTGATGTCTTCTCACCACCTAGAGCTTTACTCGCTGTGTACTATAACTCTCCCATAGTCAGACTTCAACGTAACCATGACAAGTTTCAATTTGGTCCTCTAAACTGCTCGTTAGCTAGCTTCAAACATACTGTCCTTGTTAAATTGAACTCTTAATCTGTACTAATACTAGCTGTTCATTTTTGGTTCATTGGTAATTGTATTTATTCTCAGTTGCTTGGTGTAATTGGAAATTATAATATTTCTGTACTTGGCTACTTAAATAAATAAATAAATAAATGTCGCAATATCTGACCAGGGGGCTTTGTTTGCAATGACTTCGGATTAATTTTGCTGAGATGTTTAAATTAATCCAGATCGAAAGAATTATAGCAGCTCATAATTAGCCGGCCAGCGACAAATGGTGCTTATGGGACAAATCCGATACATGACAATCTGCAGGATTCAAAATAAAATGTGAGATAGCAGGAGCAAGCTAAAAATAGTAAAATGAAATCAATATGTCTTAACTAAACTACCATCATAATGCGATTTTTGCATTTAATTTAGTCAGTATCACCGTCTCCAGAAAATCGTATTTAATAAAATCCTTTAAGCTCCAAGGTTTTAATTCGATATGATTTCTTCTCCGAGATTGTACTTCAGCTCGTAAAAAGGGATGAAATTTCTACTTAAACCGCCGGGAAATCTGGCTGTGTCAGGAAAAAACCCAGGGAATGATTACAGCAATTTCCCGAGTAAAGTGTAATTATAAAGCACCACTGATTTAATTCACTTGGCATTATCATCCCAGTGAGCTAAATCCACGATAGCATAGCCTGGATTATAACATCACGTCCCTGGTGGTGTAGCCATTAATGATATTATTTACGGGCTTCGCACCGTCGAGGGTACACCCGTGATAAGGGCTCTACGAACGGTGAAACGTGATTTCCATTCCGGGTGTGATTCGTTTAGATAAGAAGACGAGGTATAACCATCTTCTTTTCGGGACATTTTAAGTGTCTCCTCGTCTACACTCCATAAAATAGAGCAGGTGTACCTCTTCGCAAAGTAGTTTTCTAAAGCTTCATTTTCTCCAGTCAGCCTCTACTTGCTCTAAATCTTTTTTTTTAAATTATTTTTGATTTAAAACTTATTGTTATATTGTAAAAACTGTTTACATCTTATGTTTTTGGAGGAGCACTGGCCAACTCCAAGGAATCGATGAGAATGGACTGTTATGTAATCATGAATATTTGTCCCACAACGTTTTTGGAATTTTCACCAAAGGTCTCGTGGGCCACGTCGTCGTTCCCACGGTTTACAAGCATTCGGGAAAGGTGAATTTTTTTAATAGTTGCAACTTTTCGGTGTCAAAGTAATGTGACTAAAAGTTTCGGAATCTCTACAACCATATATTTCACGTTTATTTCCCCATTCTATTTTCTAGCTTTTTAAGTAAAAACTTCTATTAATCTCCCCCTCTCCCTCGTCAGCAAAAGTAAGCAAAGCTCTTACCCCACCCTCAAATGCTTACGTAAACATTGGTACATGCATTTTTCAATGTGTTCTGTAGAACTGGCCGTACAATTTGTGTTTTATCTGCAGGGTTACAGGTATTCGTTAACTAAAAATTAAAACATCCTATAGGTGCTGCTAATTATTCTCTTATTAAGCTACAAAAACATAAAGATGTGATAAAAAAAGGCCGTTACATACACACTATAATGTGTGCAACTAATATGTATAATTTACTCAATACTCAATGTGTACATACAAAGATAGTAGTTACATAATAAAAGATCACTATAGACCCTGAAAAGTAACTGCAATATGAGAGAGGACGCTTATTATAATTAAATCCAAAGATTAAAATATTCTTTGCACTATAATAATAATAGCTCTGGTGAGCATCATGTACATAATTCTACATATATATATACGTACCTATTTATTATGTTTTTTATCTATATTTATATTTATGTATGTATGTATTTAAATGTTCATTACTCATATAATATTTATTAAAAGTGCATAAGTAGACAATATAGGTATATATTAATATTTCTTACTTTGTCACGGTGAAAAGAAATCCCCAGTTTCATAAATTTGTCCGATCAAATATATGAAATATATATAAAATCTATGAAATATATTTTTTCGCGTCGACAAAATAAGTTATACATATGTGCACTCATTACAATGTGTAATTAACGACCTGATTCTATACATGTCACACAAAAAATGAATTAAAATAGCCGATAAATAATCGTAGGTAACAATTTGATCGTCTCGATATTAAGTATCCTTCATGAATTTGGAACATCTAAGGCTAAACTCACCTTGGAAAAAAAGCTTAGTAGACTGGATTTATTCTTAATCGCTGCTTATAATTCTTCTTCAATTCTCTTAGCCACAATACGATCAAGTTACTTGTCGGACTTTGGTTGTAACTTATAATTACGCCACATTTCATTAACTAACTTCTGTACATTTTATACTTTTGTATTTGCATGAGATTTTTTGAAACTTTCGAATAATTTCTCATATGACTTGGATTTGTCTCTTTGAAACGATATTTTAAACCACTCAACTTTGGCGAAAGTGGATGAATGGTAAAACAAACAATATAAGGGCGGAAGAAATTTAGACAAGTGAATAGAGCGCGGTAATTCCCATACTCCATTCTAAGCAAGTAAACGTATCCATTATTTTCGGGAATCCGGTTCGTTTCGTTTTCAAGCATAGACAAGTAGGGTTGCCATATGCGTTCAAACCAAAATCGACTAAATTTTGTTGAAAATCCGAAAAAGTAGAAAAATAAATACTGCTGACGTAATCACCATCCAGACCCCCCCCCCCCCCCCCCCATCCCCCATGTCATTAAAAAAAACAGAGGTATCGGGTTGGCTAATGAGTAATGAGCGTTTCAGTTTTTATTTTCTGGAAATTTCGGGTAAGGTCGAGAACGTTCTGTTGCAGGGGGTATATAAAGAGCGAGTCGTGAGCATGCCGTCAGTAATGTTTCGGTTGTCATTGCGTAAAGAACCACGAAAAAAATGAGTGATATTAAAACGCATATTCGGCACTGTTTATTATACGAGTACCAATCTGGACATTCGGCTGCAGAAGCTGCACGTAATATATGCCAGAGGATAGCTGATGATGCAGTCTCCGAGGCTACAGCAAAGCGGTGGTTCCAAAAATTCCGCAAGGGTAACTATTCCTTGATCGATCAACCAAGGTCTGGGCGTCCGGTAGAAATAGATATAAATAGACTGAAAGCATTAATTGAAGAAGATCCTCGAAGCACTACGCGCAATTTGGCTCTTAACTCGGATGCTCTCATGGCACGGTGGAAAAGTATCTGCACGGTTTGGGGAAGACGTACAAATATGGTGTTTGGGTACCCCACCAGTTGAACAAAGATGAACTGACTTACCGTGCAGATATCTGTGCATACCTTTTATCGTTCCGTCGCACATTTAGCTGGCTAGACCATCTCGTTACTGGAGACGAAAAGTGGGTTATCTATATAAACCACACACGCAAGCGCCAGTGGCTGGGCCGCAACGAACCAGGTAAACCTACGCCAAAAAAAGATCCTCATACTCGGAAAGTGATGCTCTCGGTCTGGTGGAACATACATGGAGTAATATATTGAGAAATTCTTCCTACTAATACCACGATGACGGCAATAGTATACTGTAATCAACTTGAAAATCTAAAGCTTGAACTCCGTCGTAAACGTCCACAACATGACAAAATATTTTTCCTTCACGACAATGCCCGGCCGCACATCGCTAAGAGTACCCGACTAAAGCTACTGGAGCTCAACTGGGAAATAGTGCCACACCCTCCATATTCGCCGGACTTAGCCCCAACGGATTTCAGTTTATTCCGGTCTCTCAGTAATCATTTACAAGGAAAAAGCTTCGATGATGAACATCAGTTGCAACAATACATAGATGAATTCTTCAAAGCAAAACCAGCGAAGTTTTACAGGGATGCCATCCACTCTTTGCCGAATCGTTGGCGGATGGTAGTAGATAACGACGGTGATTATATTGTTAACGATTAATAGTAAATTATTAAATAAATAAATACAAACATAAAGTCATGTATGTCGCTCATTATTTATTAGCCAACCCGATGTTTAAATTGGATGGATATATTTTGACCTCGAATTCGGATTCCAAGATGCAAAATACACACCTATCATTCGAAGCATTTTTCAAAAAAATAACGTTTTCACCCTCTAAATGACCTTTAAAGTTGTTCAAATCGGAAGTAGATCTTTAACTTCGGAAGTGCAATATTTTCAGCGAATTCACATTCTACTTAATGCTGGGTTAAATGGGGACTTCATTGCCTCCGCCTCCTAGCAGAATATCCACACCGGAAGAGGACCTTTTAACAGCAAAATTGTGTTTTTTACAGCGAATTCACATTCTACGTTATAACTTGTGCATGCTGTTTTCAAATGGGGACTTTATCGCCTCCGCCCCTTACCGGAAGTGGAGTATTCAGACAGGAAGTAGACCTTTTAACGGCGGAATTGTGTTTTTTACGGCGAATTCACATTCTACGTCATAACTTGTGCATGCTAGGTTTAAATGGGAAATTTATCGCCTCCGGCTCCTACCGGAAGTAGCTATGTAGGAAATGCTTCCCAGTACCATTGGTGTATCGACTTATGCTACATTTTTTAGTTTATATTAAGATATTCTAATCGGGTCAGCTAAACGAATGTAAAGAATAAAATACTAATTTAAGATCAAAACATAAATATGTGCGTTTGAAAGTCTACTTCCGGCGAGGAAGCCCACTTCCGATAGGAGGTGGAGGCGATAAAATCCCCATTTAAACTCAGCATGCACAAGTTATGACATAAGTACTAAGGTACCCACCTCTCCATATAATTTGCACTAGGTGACATAGGGACAGCAATAGTGGTACCCCACCGGAGGTGCCGGAGATCTTGAGTTGCAACGTAGACCCACCGGCCATAAGGTTTGGTAGAGGAGGAAGCTAGATAGACACATCCTGGTTGCACTTGCTGATACCCACTTGCCGTATGTTGGAAGATGGAACTAAAAGTGCTGGATTTTGTTGTTGGGATGGTTGAATGAAATGGAAGAACTTTAGTGGTCTGTGGGGAGGACAGCGAATCGAGACTGGTTTTGGAAAGGGCCGGCTAGCTGGATGCTTAATTTTAAGCGATATAAATAGTAATGCAAGATGGTCGACGTAAACAAAGAATGCAAAGTGCACGCGGCTTAGAACAGGTTTTGGTGAGCAGAAGTGATTTTTCTGGCAAGGCGCGTGCTTTTGCTGTGATGCGGAAGATGGAATCTGTGCCAAATGGTTTGCTGATAAGGAAGGTGAAGGAAAGAACCTGCCTGTTTGAAAGGAAAAGCGAAGAAAAAAACGTGGCAGGGCAATATTCAGTTAGCTTGCGGGACGATGTTCGGGTAACTTGGGTGGCGATATTGGGGGGTTGCGGTGCAATAGTCGGTGAAGTATGATGTTGCCGATGATGCGAGGTCGGGGAGGTTGAAGTGAAAGGCGATGTATGAATGGGTTGTAAGTTTACATAAAAGGCAAATATTTGTATTTTAAAAATTGGTGTTTATTTTGCTTGTTCTACACTGTAACTGTTATTGAAAAATATTTTAAAATAAATATGTCGGTAGTGTAGAAATTGACAAAGACCGAAATGTGTACAACAGCTTCTAAAATTATATATAAGGCGGTTGGAATATAATTTTAACCACAGTAAAGATTTTGCTACGTAAAGATGTAAAGGATGTATTGAATAGCCGAATAAATTTGGAAACATCGAGCTTAGACGTTTAGATGAAGACCTGATTAAAACATTAGCGAAATTTACCACAATCTTTGTTAGCGATGCATCAACCAAGGAATTTATAAATAACTATGTTACATCTTACACTAAGGTTATTGACCTAGAGGCAACGACCCCACCTTATGAACAAGAATAAACACGACTGAGCTCGCAAAGTCGTTAACGAGCAATCCCACAACAAAAAGATTCTTTAGAGGAGTATTACCGTGTAACCGTCTGCCAAAAAATATAAAAAAACCAGCATGCATCATAGCCAATACAGACCCAGCAAACAAAACTGGTACTTATTGGGTTGCATTTTACATTCCAAGCCAAGGACCTACGGAATACTTTAACTCGTATGGAAAATATCCCAGTAACAGGTTTTTCCACAACTTCTTACAGACTAATTCATATGTTTTTGTAAGTAATAAGAAACGACTACAAAGTGCACTTTCATCTACTTGTGGGCATTATTGATTATGTGTACCTGTATTTCCGATGTAAAGGTAAAAGTTTAAAACAATTTTCCCTTCACAATTTTAGATTAAATGAAAATAAAGTTGTGAATTTATACCACAAAATATACTCGAGAAATTATTTACAAAGTTGTGGGGATAGCTATAACAAGTTATGTAGACCGGAAAATAAGGGTATAAATACCAGACGATGATAGTGCACGTTTAATGTTAAGGTGTAAGCCTTCAGATGGAGCCAACGTCTAAAGTCAAAAAGTCTAAAATTTTAAGTGAGAGAAGGTTGCGTAAACCAAAAATCCAGGTAAACCAAAAAAACAAAAATCCAGGTCGCTACGTAAAAAAGATAAGAACGCATCAGAGGCGCAGGGTGAGAATATTTTGCTGAATTATACCTACTATCTGGACGATTGCCACAACCGAAAAATCGCACTTGAATTTGACCCGTTTTCATTCGAGGCAAAGATAGTGTTTCATCTACATGGCCGCTTTCCTGTATCGACAACTCACTCTGGATGGTTGGCAGTTTTGAAGCATCTAACCAACTTAAAAAATGAATTTCGTAGCAGTATAGTTTTTATTTATTAGTTATTGAATTTCGTGAATTGCATTGAATTAAATTATTAATTAACGTGGAGACTTTTAGTTAGTTAGTTTAGGCCGAAATATCATAATTTCAATTTTTATAAAAAGTGAATTTTAGTAATAAAATTTGTAGTGCAATTGGATGAAACACTTTTTTTTCTTAATTACCCTAAAGACTACATAATTGACTCAAACATTGTGTCGATTCAAAACATTGGTCCTTCGAGCCGTATTATTCATTCAAACACTACAGAATTTAGTGCTAAAAATCTGCGCTTTTATTGGAAATTGTTCGCACGTGGCGAGAAAATAGTAGCAAACGGTATTTCCCCAAGTTTACAGCTAACGGTAACGGAACATGGCTCCAAAGTTAGAACAGCTATTGGTTACGCAGGAATTAGCTGCACAAAAAATAGAAAAGGCGCTTAATAATTATACAAGCATCAAATCAGACATAAAAACTACCGGCTTCATACAAAGTTTAACTGATCAATTTAAAAGAAATTGGGAAGAATTTGACCAACGGGATAGTCAAATTCGTGAGCTCATAATTTCTTCAAAAAAGATCTGTGATGATTTGTATATACTAAATGATAGATATCCCGAAATCCAGGCTAAGGTTTGGGAATGTTTGGGCAAATTGATGGACGAAATGATGGCTAATTCCCAAATTGAATCTACAACTACAACTATACCTGGAACCACAATTCTTCATACAAGTAATCCAGGAAATTCTCTACCTAAAGTTAATCTGCCAAAATTTAATGAAGATTATAACGAATGGCGCTCCTTTCACGATTACTTTGTATCATTAATCCACAGCAATGCTCAACTGCAACCTGTGCGAAAGTTGCATTATTTAAAAGAATGCCTGGTAGGAGAAGCCGCAAGTTTATTAAAAAATATCCCTATCACTGATAATAATTATAATCAAGCTTGGGAAAGGTTGAAAGCGCGATACGAAAATAAACGACTTTTAATTAATACGCAGCTGAAGAGGCTAGTAGACCAACCAAAGTTGAACGTTGAAACCTATAACGGTTTAAAAATACTGTTAGATACAACTGGAAATTTTGGGTGAAAATGTATAATCGTGGGATACACTGCTCATTTATTTAAGGGGAGGTTCTCATCTAGAACGTCAAAAAGTAGGTAAAGTTCGTGATTTTTTTGAAGGCAAATGACAAGACATAGGGAAATGATATTTGGCATTATCTTTTATTGTACATTTATCTGTACGAAACAATTTTTTTATTCAAAAAAAAAACAAAATGGCGCCCGTTATTCAACTTCTCCGGAGGCATGTTTTTCAAATTTGTGTACAAGATAACTCAAAAACGGTTCAACCGATCAACTTCTAGTTTCGTGCATATTAAAGTAAACAATTTTCTTCATAGAGAGAGTGGAGCACATTTTGAAAATTGTAACATTATCTCCTTTTTGTAAGTGATAAACTATGAAAAAAAACGGCCGAAAACGGCCTTAAAATTTCAAATTCGCGCCATTCCGTCAATTTTAAATATTTTTTGAAAGTCGTCCACTCTTTCTCAGACAAATTTATTCTAGTTTATAATAATGTCATCATTATTTGATTTCAGACCAATCTGCGACCCCTAAATTGTACACAGCTGGGCAATTTTCGAAAAACATGCCTCTGGAGAAGTTGAATAACGGGCGCCATTTTGTTTTTTTTTTTTTAATAAAAAAATTGTTTCGTACAGATAAATGTACAATAAACGATAATGCCAAATATCATTTCCCTATGTCTTGTCATTTGTCTTCAAAAAAATCACGAACTTTACCTACTTTTTGACGTTCTAGATGAGAACCTCCCTTTAATAACTCAAAGGCTGCCTCTGCAAACGTTAAAATTGTGGGAAGAATTAAAAACAAAAAAAAAAAAAAAAAAACCGGTAAAATATTAAGTCACTGTCAAAAAACAAGCTGTCAAAGTTGACAAAATTGTAAACTACAAGTTTCATCCTTGACGACTCAATATAATAATTATATCAGAAACATTAAATAATTCGTGTTGCCAGCTGAGTTCACAATTACTTGTTGGAGTCCCCTGAGCATAGAATTAATTAAATTTTGCAGATACCATTGGTCAATTTTGTTCCATTCGCTGATTACGGCATCCCTAAGATGTTTCACAGATTCAAATTGACGTCCGTTCTTGAAAATATTATTAGCCAGTAGTCCCCAAACATTTTCAACAAACGGATTGAGATCCGGACTACAGGCTGGCGAATCCAATAACGAAATGCTGTGATCAGCCAAGAAATCTTTCGTCAGTCTAACAGAATGTATTGCCGCCAATACAGACACACCTCCTGGAAATCAAGAGGAATTACAGACGGAATACAGAGTCCCCATCGACTTAGGAAGTATTCAGTTGACTCTCAGCAAACTTTATAGATTATTCGACATGATGAATTTCTTCAATGTTGTAATGTTTCACAACAATAATGCAGCCGAAAGTGTGAAAGAATATTATAAAAAATATTGCGAAAAGTGTAAAAGTAAAAATTCAATTTTGCTGTCCGATGAAGACTGTTTTATACCTTCTAGAAGTTCTTATGAACATCTAAATTATTCCAAACTTCTCTTCGAAATACCATTATATTGTAGTACCAACATTCTTTTTGATATTATAAACATATAATAAGAAATATTTTAAATCAAAACACACCAAGTTGTTTGTCTTCACTCTATAATTTTATTAATCAACATATAAGTATAAGTATATATTTATACAGTTTTGCAGAGCATAACGGACATAAGATACTGTTGCGGCCTTTCGTTTGAGTCCTGAAAAATAATCAGAATTAATTAGGTCATAGCTTTAATTTTAGTACTAACAAAAACTCACCTACGCTTCATCGTGGTGAAAAGCGAAGGGGAAGGGCCGACCTGAAGTGGGTCGAACCCGGAAAAGCCCATGATCGACATCTTCCTTCCAAAGCGTGACAGCAAAGAGTGAAGAAGTGAAAAATTTCTGGAGAAAGAATAAAATTAAATCGTAAATTAAATCGCCCAACGACGAAATAAGAGACGTTTGCGACAACAGACACACCATCCGGATTCCGCCCGAAAATTAGCCCAGGTGGGCCATCCCCGCGGTAAGTACCACTGTCTGAAAATATTAGAATTAGCAAATTGCCCACGGAATTATAAAAATTATTTGTTCCGTCAATTGCACCCGTTTTGCGAATATTCCGGTCCATTTACCTGCGATTTACCTGTTGGGTGTCCTCCCCGTGATTAATCCGCCGGTGACCTCCTCGCCGCCAAAAATCCATCGGCAAACTCGATGCTAAAAAACCAGCGTACCTCCGTAATCTTCACCTGCTTAGAGTGAGTGTAAACGATCCGGATTGTTTCGTGGTCAGAGCATTGACCTAATTCCGCGTATCCGTCAACAGCTGATCAGCATAATCCCCTTAGCATAGCCAAGAGGAGAGCGAGCACTCACACACACTACGGGAGCTTCGCCTATCTTCCCCGTCGAAGCATAGGCCGGAAAACACGGAGGAATTGAAAACCGTGTAAATCGATCGATCGATAAAGAAAAATAGAAGATATGTTAATTAGAACCGTGTAATATGAGATAAGGATTAAATAATAAAAAGGGGATTGGTTCATGATATAATACTCTCTTAATTTATAAATGGCATAAGGTAAAGTTACCAATGCTCGACAGTGCACCAATGCTCGACACTCATCAACATCTACAAGGGTTATATTGGAATGAAATGAGTTTTGAATCCTTTTTTATGCTCAATATTGTTGTTAATGCGTTGACCAAAGCACAAGTTTTTATATTTAAAATATTCCACAATAAAAAATATAAAACAAAAAAAATGTTACCGTTCTCTCAAATATCTTAAGGTTTTCAGTAAGAAGGCTCTCCAAATTGAGATGAGTTTTTCATATTTGTAAAGAATTTTCTTTCGAAATTTATTACGTATTATATACGTATAAAGTTAGTGTCTGCGATAGTAATTTTTGTAATTGTCTTTATGACGATTATTGGTGCCATTTAGTGACGACTATTGGGATATTCACTGTTTTGCTGTGTCAACTATAGGAGACTTTGCGACCTCATTATAAATTTAAATTTGTTGAAGAAAAAATTAAGATATTTAAATTGTTTTCATTGTTAATATATTATAAAAGAGTTTGCTTATGTATACTTATCACTATTATATTTATAATTAAATAAAAGCATTTTTTATTAACGTTTAAGTGTTATATTTGTTTTAAAGTGTCGTGCATTGGTGCCCTTACCTTGGTTCAAAACAATTAAAACAAGATACAAATTTTATTATTATTGTTTTTTTATTTAAATACCGTGTAAAAGCGAAACCATGTAAATTGAGTGCCGTGCAAATCGAGGGATGGGTGTATTTATATTTATCAGCGTTTGTGAAATGTTCGAAACCTTTGTAAAACTGCATTTGGTAATGACCTATTGAAATGTCTGCAGGTAGAAAATCTTGTAAGTCCCAGGGGTAGCCATCTAAGTTAACACACAAAAGCAGGTCGCAGAAAAGTTCCAGCTCAATTTTATCAGTAGAATATAATTCGCATATAACAAGTCCACGGCGAGATTTCTTCTCTATTTCTTTATGCATTTGCTTCAAGCAGTCATTTTTTTCAAGGTTGGCTATAGCTTCACCATGAATATTCTTGAGCTGTAGTGAAATACACTTGATCGTGCTCTGCAAGTCAGAGGGCAAAATCTCGGCTTCACACGTCCACATTATATTAGATATGAATTGTCCCGGCGCAGCGTTACTTGAGGAATTTTTTCCAGAAAGGTTGTACTGACTGTTATTAATTGCGGCTGTCTACTTGGTCTGTATACAGTGAATTTTTACATGAACGTATACCTAAAGCACAATCATCTTTATAATTACAAAATCTTATTATTTTATAGTAATACATTTTTACTTTCTATTTATCTACAACTAGTAAAGCATCATGATTTTTAATCTTAAATTCCTAGTCACAAGAACAGCGAATTTTAAAATATCTTATCAGTATTGTCTAACTTCATTTTCTTTTGAAGCCATATGGGTAAGAAAAATAATCGGATGTAACAACTCTTTTATCAAAGGTAAACGACAGGTGTTTTTTTTTCCATTGAAGATATGATAATTCCCGGCCGCTTTCGTATAATTTCATTTTTTACACACACACACATTTTATTTTGGAAACTCTCGTCTGTAATCATTGATTACAAACTTTCAAAATTGACAGTTGTAGAATTTTCAAAATTTATTGTAATACCTTTACATTTATGAATTTCAATTTCTATATAGTTGACATGTATTGTATACACGCATACATATATATAAGATAAAAATTAAACTAAAGTGTGATTCGCAACTTAATTTAATGATTTTTAAAATAAAATGTTTTTAACAAATTTCCATATCTTCGCCAGATGAGCAGATCCAATTTTGTGCGAATGTTTTTTTGATTCGTAAGGTCATTCCAAACAACCGACTTTCTTCAGTTTTCCCAACAATTTTTTCAAACTAAAAGTTGGTTGAGGAGAGGTGTGAACAGCAGCAGCAACATCGATAACGGCAGCAGTAACAGCGTTATCAGCAGCAACATCAGCAACGGCTGTATGCAGGGGTTCCTCCCGCACCCCGGTTTGGTTCCGTCGCGAAAGAATTTCTGGCGGCAAGGCGCGGCATTTTGGCAAACCCCCCCATACTCCCGCAAAGCTAGCTTGCCAGCTCCCGCAGCCGCAAACCGCCAGACGAAAGGTGCAAGCCGGGCACTTTCGAGGACGCGACCCACAACAACATCTAAAGAACTTTGCCGAAAATATTTCTACCGAGCAGTCTCTTCTCGCGGGTATGTTGCATGAATATTCATCCAAATGGGGCGCATTCCAGTCAATTTCTGACGATTTGTTTCCATTAAACGAAAAACTGGATAAGCTACTTATTTCGACTACGACGCGACGTTAGAGTCTAACTCTACAGCTCTCCTGGAGAGAACTCATGAGCTGTCGTCCACGGTTTCGCTAGTTTCTCATGCTATGGATGATCTGCATGCTGCTATTTCGGGAGCTGATCTTCCTGCCTCGATAATGCTGGCCGTCGAGGACATTAGGTGTGGTATGAAGCAGGTGAGCAATGAATTGGGCTCCTGCTCTTCAGCGGTTTCTGCCAACTCCGAGTTTGTGGTATCTCTTGTCGCCAATGTTAGCTCCCTTTCTCCGCGGTATGCTTGCTCTGGGCTCAATTGCTCGGAAGTTTCGCCTTCATCTCTGGGGACCACTGGCGCAACATCAAACTTGGTGTCAACACCAATCCTGTCGCCAGCTCAAGCATCGAATCGAAGTAGACATCGCCCACATCGCCATAATCGTCCTCATCCTCCTTCTTTGGATGTGGCTACCGGCACATCATCCCTGCAGCAGTCCGCGGCTGCCTCTTCTCGTGACAATCTGCCTGCTAAGGATTCTCCGCCGGCTGCTATGCTTGGCTCACCTGCTATTGCGGTGCCTCCTCTGACCCATTCAGCGTTGGCATTTTCTGCTTTGCGTCCTGCTAAGCGTCCGCGTTGTGTGTTTGTCACCCGCATTCACCATGAGCTCACGAAAGAGGAAATCTCACAGCACATTTCGTCGCATATGGGCATTTCGCGATATCTTGTGGCTTGCCGTAAATTTGATAACGCGCGCAATGGCAACGGTCGCTCATTCACGGTGTCTTTTAAAGTCCTTGTACCTGAAGAAATTTTTGAAGCGGTACTTTCACCCGAAATTTGGCCTTCTAATGCAGTAGCACGGGAATTTGTCCCCAAGGGTCACTCTAAGACTGGCTATTCAGCAAAAAACGCATCAGCCAAATCTCCATCGACTACGTAAACGTAACTGGCTTGCGATCCAAGACGACCCGAATCTTTATTAATTCGACGAATTATTGTTTCGACGTGGCATGCCTAACCGAAACTTGGCTATGTGGAAGTGTCGCGGATGCAGAACTTTTTGGCCCCGAATTTTTGGTTTACCGCCGTGATCGTCATCTTTCTGTTTTGGATGCTCCCGTGGGGGAGAAGTGCTTTGTGCTGTTCACCGTGACATATCTTGTTTTTTGGTCGATGTTGTTGGATCAATGGACTTGGAATTTATTTGTGTAGCTTTAAAACTCCAGCGAAAAATAATTTATGTTGCCACTGTCTACATACCCCCCGGATCGTCACCTGAAGTTTATGAGGCCTTGGCTTCCTGCGTTGAGGAACTCACATCAGTGTTATCACCTGCAGACGAGCTGATTCTCCTGGGTGACTTCAATATTCCCACCGTTTCTTGGGAGTTATGTTCTGACAAGGATGTGTTACTGCCCAGCTTTTCAGGGGCTGCTCCTCACGTTTCCACGTTTATCGACGACATCTCTTCTTTTGGGCTTTCTCAGTCGAACCCCATATCGAACGACACGGGTAGATTTCTGGATTTGGTGTTTTCTTCGGATCTGGTGAAAAGATGCTTGGCCCTTTTGGTTGCTGAGACTTCGCATCTTCCTGCACTTCTACTGGTTTTTTTTTTTTGATCCTGTGATTCAGTCCATCTCATCTACTGAATACTTTTGTTATAACTTTAAAAAGGCCGATTTTTCTAAATTGTCTGACTGGCTTTCCGCTTGTGATTGGTCGAAAGTTCTAGGTGATCGTGACATTGACAAAGCCGTTGATCATTTCTATGATGTGATCTTTCTATGCTTCAATCACTGCATACCTTTTGCTCCCGTTAGGAGCTCTTCTTTAGTGTTTCTACCGTAGAGTGGAAGGAGTCCAGAGGGTGGAGCAGCCGCAAAGGCTTTAATTCCTAGTAGAGCCGCTAGAAAAAGCGTTCACTGTATGGATTAAGAGGAAGCAGCTCGAAAGCAGAAACTCCCAGTGACGATTCTGAAGTCTTGATTCTTAATCTTCCTTTATTCACAAATCTTAGCCTATTTAAACAAAGTTTGGCTTACCTCTACATTTACAATAAATCAATAATTACGAATTATTACCCTAAAATACGAAGCACCTAATAATCCCTTGGCCAGCTTGTTTAGTTATTTTGCAATAGCTGATTTGAGCGTCTCGTGCATGCGCACCGAAAACAACACGAGCCGCCTTGAGTGTCTTAAGGTCCAACTACAATGACCGGATCTGAGCGCAGGGGAACAAGATTGAAATGTCAAATTGGTTTTCTCACCATACGTTTTCTACCTCAGCGGTTACATTGAACGGATACAAGCGCATTCGATCGGAGCTACGCGCAATCAATTTCGTTTGTGTAGAAATCGACGCATTCACGGATTGAAGTGTCAAAAGGATAAACTGCATTTTCTCAGTGAGCCTGATTATTTAGATATTATACAGAATGTTTTCTAACGAATTACTAATTCAAGAGGTAAATAAGGCGAAAAGTGGCTATAAAAATATTAAAATTAAACTGGAAATTTGGGAAAAAATTGCGCAGAAATTGCAAAGTACTAGTAAGTAATAGTAAATATATTCGTTTATTAGCAATTTGATGAGATATTTCATAGGCGATGAGTGTATAAAACGGTGGCGTCGCCTTAGGGATAGATTTGTGAAGGAACAAAGCAAATGGCAAGCCCATTGTGGTAGTTCCAGTGAAATGGAAATTATCTGGGAACTCTATAAGCAATTGACATTTTTAAAGGATCATGTCAAGCCTAGAAAGTGAATTTTAGATTAGTTTAAATTTCAATGGTATGTTTAAATTATTAGTTTTTTAGAACAATTGGAAGTAAACCCTTCGACATCAACTTGGATGACTCAACCGGCGAAGGCTTTTCGTCATCCAAAAGCTTTGAGGAGGCTGAAACTAAGAAGAGAAAAAGAAAAAATGATAATTTCAATGGAATAGCTAAGGGGCTTGAAAAGGCCGTGAAAACGTTCGAGAATTTTTGCAAGCAGCCGGACACCACCGAAGTTCAGTTGTTCATGGGAAAAATGGAGAAACTTCCTCCTCAAATTCAAAATCGGACAATGCTCGAAATAACGGAGTACATTATTAAATTGGAAAACTTTAACAATGGTGCGATATGCCTGAATTGAAGAAATGATTTAAGCCATTATCATTTAAAATTCAAAGTTAAATACTGTAGTCCCCAGTACATCGGTCTCGCGGAAAATTGATTGTTAAAGTTTTCTTACCTTATGGAAATTAGGTATATGACATTTATCGGTGGCCAAGTTCACCACTATTTTTAAATAATTTAATTTAATGAAAATCTTTACCTATCACTTTTCAACATGTCCGTAGAGCGACATGTTGGGGCGGTGGAGAGTCTCTCAGCTATTGAAAAGTAATAGCTAAAGTTTTAATTTTCACAGGGTTGTTTAATTAAATTATTTTAAAAATAGTGGTGAACTTGGCCACCGATAATCGTAGGGCGTTTGGGGTCTCCACCGTCAACAACATTTTACATGTAAAAAAAAAGAAAAACGCACCGGCGCCAAAATGTCATATATCTAATTCATCGCTAGACTTGTCATACATTAGCGATTCCATAAGGTAAGAAAACTTTAGCAATCAACTTTCCGCGAAACCGACGTACTGGGGACTACTACAATTGCGCTTAAAACAGCGTGTCATCAACCGTCCGAATTATTAAGTTTTTTTTTTAATGAATAAAATTTAAGTTTAAAGACTGAAATATATTTATTTTCTTTTAAGACTTTGTTAAACTAGCTATTAGAAGAAAATATATTTTTTTAAAGAAATCATATTTTGGAAATGAATACTATTTTTTGTACCTGAATTAACGAATTTTAAATTTTAAATGAAAGTTCAATTTACAAACAAAGTTTGTTTATTTTTTTATGTATATATGTGAATATTAAATTTTTTTTTTTATACATGTTTTATGTTTTTTAACATTTTAATAAAGTTGTTTTGTTTTAATTGGCACTTAATTTTAATCTTAAAATACAAAAAAAAATTATATTCCAGTTCGACAAATTATATTGTATATATACATATATATGTATGTAGAACACAAACAAAAAATTTATTCAAGATAATAAGAAAAGTAGAAAAAAAATATCTTATAATATTATTTATTTATAATACATTTCTTAAAATACGTTGTTGGGAAGGAATCGCTGGTTTATAAAATAATTGACAAAATTGTCTCTTAATTTGAAAGCACTAACTGGTGCATTACGGCACTGAGAATGGAGGGGAGTCCGAGAAATGTTTTCATTTTTACTTATATTCCTCCATTCCCCTTCATGGAGATTGTTTTCTTGATCGAACATTGGTGGCAATAGGAAGTTTGGTCATGCAGCTTAATAAAATTATGCAGAGTTATTGTCGCAAGCACAATCTTCTCTGCGTTTTCGGGAAAACATTCCAAACGGGTTCGAAGTACTCTCCATCGAGACACAAGGATTCCAAAACAATTTTCTATAACCTGAAGTGCGCACGAAAGTCTATAATTGAACATTTTTTCCTTATTCGAAAGCAGATTCCCAGAATATGGTCGTAATAAATAATTTTTTAACGGAAAAGCACGATCTCCAACAAAATAATGGGGGAATGAAGTTGTACTTTTAGGTAAGTTGCGATTAGCTGGCAGCGGTAAACTTCCTAGTAACAGTCTTTGGCCAAAGGGTGACTCACGTAAAACTCCTGAACAAGTAAAAACAAATGGTTATTTATGTATATATATTGTTATCGTAAATATTACCCCCATCGCCTTTGACTGCCATACGCTACGACGTCTACAGCAGAAAAAGTATATTTAGTGTCACAAACTACGAGCAAAACGATGCTGAAGTCGTGCTTATAATTGTAGAACTGCGAACCGGAATTAGGTGGACAAGTAATATTGATATGTTTCCCGTCCAAGGCTCCAACACAGTTCGGCATATCCCACAAATTATAAAAATCCTGAGCAATTTGCTTGTAGTTCTCTTCGCTTGGCTCAGAGACATAAATGGGTGATAGAATTTCCCAAAGGACCTTGCACGTCTCCATTATAATACTTCGAACTGTTATTTTTCCTAATTTAAAGCTCCATGCCAAAAACTGATGCGTTACCCCTTGTGATAAATAACTGCAATTTATAGGAGTAGAGAAGCTATTTATTTAAGAACAAAAAATGTTTACCTCAATGTGATAACAAGTCGAACTTCTGGACCAATTGGTTTCCTTAACGATTTTTTTGTAAGAGATTGCTTCACCAAGCCTAATAGCAATTCATATATTGGTCGGTTCATCCTGGTGTGTATGAAAAATTGCTCATCATCTCTCATTTTAATTTCTAAAAATGTTGCGGTAAAGTATCCCAGTTTGTCCCGATCTCTATTAATTGGTCGCACCCACCACCGCCTTTTTCTTCTCCTTTTTAATTTTTTAAGTTTCACTAATGCTGTGTGATTTATATCCATTTCTACTTTTAGATTTAAAGAAACTACTTTGAAGTTTTAGTCCGCTTTTTTCCTATCCGTTTCACTGCGTACTCTGACATTTCTATCCGTTCAGATCCGGTCATTGTAACTGGGCCTTTACTCACGGTAATAACCTGACTCCTCTCATGCCACTTAGTAGCTCGCGTATTCATTCATAAAGCGATACTAACCCACGCTTTAATTGGGTCAGGGTGTGATGGCCGCGTAATGCTAGACAACCGCTTTTACTCTTTTTATATTATGCTTTGCTTACTTAGGAGAAGTTTGTTTATGCGAACATTTGTGTATTATTTTATTGAGGCTATTGGCCTGTGATCTTGAAATCTAAATCTGGTACACCACACTTCGCCATTCCAGCCGTGGGTTAATCGTTCAATAAAACACTTGAAAAACTTCAAAAATAAGGCCTGGAAGAGGTTCTGCTCCTCGAGGAGTGATTCAGATTTTGAGTTTTATTGCAATTTGCGTACACAGTTTACATCATGTTTAGAGGTATCTTATAACGAGTATCTTCTTGACATGCGGTCTGCCTTGCGAAATGATCCCAGAGAGTTTTGGAGATTAATCAACTCCAAACGTAATTCTGACGGTTACCCTTCTTGGCGACAATTACAGTGCAGACCCTTTGGAAACTGCCAATCTTTTTGGTGAATTTTTCAAAACAGCATTCTGTGATACTCGCAGTGATATTAATACTAATGTTTTTACCTACTTGACCAAGCTTCCGCAAACTTCTCTTCAGGCCAAAGACCTGATTTTAGAAGAAGAGTTTCTTTTGAAATGTATCTCTGATAGGGCTGATAGTTTCTTAGTCGGTCCAGATGGTATCCCTGCATCTTTTATCAAAAAGTGTGGTCCGTCCCTTGTCTCTGTGTTGTGTTATTTATTTAATTTATATTTATCTAACGGTGCCTTTCCAAAACAGTGGAAGCTTTCAGTGATACTGCCTCTGCAAAAGTCTGGTAATAAGTGAGATATATCTAATTATCACCCTATTGCTAATTTGTGCTCTTTTGCTAAATTGTTTGAGGCTGCAATCTGTGATACTTTGTATTTTCACTGTAAAACTTTCCTCGGCTTTCAACATGGTTTTATGAAGGGGAAAGCTACCACCACTAATTTTATTAGATTAATATTGCAGAGGGATACTTGACAATTAAGTATTCAATAAAATTCCATTCACTCTCCTTTGTATTTCTATATTTTCTTATAAACCTCATATAAAGCAGCAAAATAAACTCTTAAAATTCACCCGACTTAAAAACAACCGCACCACCCAGAGCACGAGCAAGAGAAGAACCAAGTTCGTGAGAGACTTCCCTATAAAATCAAATGGCCGCCGCCAACCTTAGAAAAGGTACTGCCACACTTGCACTGTCTATTGATGTAAGCTGGCGCCCTCAAGGATTGTTCTCGGGAAACATTCCTACACTCCCTCCTTTGCCGAGGACTGTGTAATGCAACTCTTATTTTTCCCTCCTCGTAGATCTATAAACAAAAAAAATATAAATGAATGATTGAATAATAATAGTTATATTTTAATCTTGTCTTATTTGAATCAATTAAAGATTATTCATAATTTTATCTCTTAAACATTTATGCGCAGGCGAGGGGAGGGATTTGGTAAATACGTCCGCAATGTTTTCTTTAGATTCTACCCATTTAACCATCGCTAACCCTTCCACTACGCAACTCTTAACATAGTCTCCATGAGTATCTGCCATTTTACTCTTATGCCCAGTTTTCTCTCTTTCTTCCAATCTTGATTTGATGGTCTGAATATCGTAGTCAAAATTCTTTAATTTATGATTACCTTCCATCTTCGTGCAATTTCCAGCAGACTGATTGTCGCACCAGATAGTTGCAGGTAACATTGTACGTCCTATCATATCTCTTATGGCTTTGTCTAACGATATCATTTCCTGGCAAGCCAAACTCATAGCTAGATACTCCGCCTGACAGGTTGAGGTAGTGACCATAGTTTGCTTACCACTCTTCCAAGCTACTGAATCTCCAAATAATCTTATGACATAACCTCCTGTTGATGTAGAATCCTCGTTATCTGCAAAACTCGAGTCAGTAAACGCTTCTAAGGTGTTACTCAGACCTTTATAAGTTAAACCTAGCTTTCTTGTTCCTTTTAAATAACGGAAAATTCTCTTAACGTCTTCCCAATTGGTTTCAGAGGGATTAATTTGTTTGCGAGCCAGATAGTTCACTGAATATGCAATATCTGGCCTCGTTGTGCCAGCCAAGTAGAGGAGGCTCCCTATCGCTTGTCTATATGGTATATTCTTTCCTAGTCTCAAGCTTTCTTTACTCCTTTCTTCTCTTTTCTTCACCTGTCTCGTTACCATTGGGGAATCTTTTGCATTACAATCTTTCATGTTAAATGTTTCAATAATCTTATCAATATAGTCAGTTTGGGTAATCCTCATAATCTTGTTGGTTCTATCTCTTACAATATTCATACTTAAATATATTTTTGGCTCATCCAGATCTTTCATGTCAAAGCATTTATGTAATTTATCTTTGATCTCTTTCAACTTATCTGGGTCATTTCCAGCTAAGAGTATGTCATCTACGTACAACACTAGAATGACAACTTTTCCTCTTTTGCGCCACGTGAAGAGGCATGGCTCGTTTAAATCATTTTCTAATCCCATTTGTTTAGCCTCTTCGGTAAATCTCTTACTCCATCTTTTTGGA
The DNA here is from genome assembly GCA_949715965.1 of Dysmachus trigonus. Classification (NCBI taxonomy): domain Eukaryota; kingdom Metazoa; phylum Arthropoda; class Insecta; order Diptera; family Asilidae; genus Dysmachus; species Dysmachus trigonus. The sequence continues at coordinate 49,485,635 of OX454321.1, forward strand.
CTTATTCTTAAACCATAAAGTGCTCGTTTTAGTTTACAGACTTTGGTCCTCTTAGTTTCCTCGTTTATGACAATTCCATCAGGTATTTCCATGTAAACATCGTCCTCTAGCATACCATTCAAGAATGCTGCTTTTACATCAAGCTGATAAACGTCCAAATCGTATTTATTGATTATAGCCAAAGCAGATCTTATTAATGGCAAACTTGATACCGGAGCATACGTCTCTTGTAACTCATAAATCTTTTTATCTAGATCTCCTCTTACGACCAATCTTGCTTTATAAAGTTTTTCTCCTTTCTCATCTATTTTAGTCTTAAAAACCCATCTGGACTTAATTACTTTTATCTTGTCACCTTTGCTATCTATTGTGGGTCTATCTACCAGTTCCCACACATCATTATTTTCCATACATTTTCTTTCGTTGTCAATTGCCTCTTTCCATTTCTCATTCTCTTTTGTTTCTAAAGCCTCTTTATAGCTTATAGGGTCTTTGTTAATTCTCGCTAGATTGACATAAATCTCTTCATCTATCTTGTCATGACTACGACCATCTGATACTGTCTTAATTTTCGACTGGGCTACAGTTATTACTTTATGATTAGTTTTGGCAATTCTTTTTGGCTGTTTTCTGGCTACTGTATCATCAGAAGTCTTTTCCGCTTTCCTCTTTCTCTTTTGGAGTACACTCTTTCCTGTAAGCTCTTGTTTATTTTCTTTAGCGACAACAGATTCTTTAGTAGTTGTGTTTTCTGTGACAGTCTCCTTTTCTCTTGAATCTCCTTTAACCTTTTGAATTTTTATATTCTTATATTTTATTTTCTCATTAAATCTTACATGCCTTGAATCAATAAATCTGTTTGTTGTTGGATGCCATAGAATATATCCCGTAGCAGAATAACCTACTAGAATTGCTTTTATCGCTTTTGGTCCGAATTTTTTCGTTGGCGTTAAAATTTTAACATATGCTATGCATCCAAATCTCTTTAATTTATCAATGTGAAATTTCTGATTTTCATTAATTAAATGAATCGGAATTTTAAAGTTATTCGATTTATGGGGAGTCCGGTTATATATATGAGTCGCGGTATCTACGGCGAAAACCCACATCGATTCAGGTAATCCTGAGTCCAACATTAGAGCTCTTATTTTGTTAGCAATTGTCTTATTGTATCTTTCGGCGACACCATTCAATTCTGGAGTATGAGGTGGTGATAGATTAGAACTAATGGCCTCTTTTTCTAGAATCTTATTAACTTCACCTCCTATAAATTCAGCTGCTCTATCCGCCTTTAAGAAACAGACCTTTTCGTCTTTGCCTATCATATTTCTCGTATGTTTTATAAAGTTATCTAAGCAGTTTCCTGCTTCGCTCTTTTGTTTAATACAATAAGTTTTTGCATATTTTGAGTAATCATCAACGAATACTTGAATAAATTTGTTTTGCCCAGGAAAGGACAGAGGGGTTATGGGACCCATAATATCTGTGTGTATCGTTTGGAGAGGTCGCGTCGCTCTTGTTCTATTCTCTTTGAAGGGTAGTTTCTCCATTTTAGCTAACACGCACGTCTCGCAATCTAAAATAGATGAATCAAAAGTAACCTTTTTTAATTCTGGTATTACTTTCTTAAGTTCTCTTAAGTAGTTAATTGACGCATGACCTAATCTTATGTGCCACACCATTCCTAAGCTTTTGGTGCTCAACTCATTCAACTCAATATTTAAGATCTCTTTTCCTATTAAGTTTTCAAGCTCTTCCGTAGGGCATAATTCGTTAAGATCTAATATCTTTCGATTTAGTATCTGGGTATTTAAATTAAACTCGGTTGTAACTGGGATGTCCTCGAGCTTGTTCTCCCTCCCAAGCCCGATCGGACCATCGGTCTCTAGAACGGATGGAGGCCGATCATCCGACCGTGCTTGTGACTCGAGGTCAACCAGATCAATCATGCATGCTTTATATTCGTAATTCTCATATGAACCAGACTCTTGAGATGCATCTGTTGCTCTTAATGATATTACCCAGTTCGGTTTTTGATATGTCCCTACTATATAATCTTCATTTGTATTTTGATCATATATTCGTACGCTCTTATTATCCATATAAATTCCGAAACCCTGATCCGCAAATTTACGTAGGGATAAGAGGTTATCTGCTGCGTCTTTTGCCGCTATAACATTCGTAAGTTTGACAGTCTTGTTTATTTCATTAGATATTAAATATAAATTTCCTTTACCGTCAATCTTAATGTCAGCCTTTTTGTTTTTATTAGCGCTCTTAATTATACCGTTTTTGATTTTTACAAATTCTTTTAAAATAAAAGCTGTATTTACTACGTGCTCAGTGGCACCGGAATCAGCTACTAATAAAATGTTGTCGTCAAAATTATTAATGTTGGATAAACTCTTACCTGTTCTTTTAGCGCTTGTTGACGCAGCTGGTTTTTGTTGGGGGTATGGGGCTGTACGATATTTCTTTTTTGTTTGTTTTCTTTGTGTATTGTTATTAGAGTACATTGTATTTCTCGGTTTGTCGACGTTTGGGCATTCACTGGATCTGGGTTTGTGTCTGACAATCGCTTGACATGCGTAGCAAAACCAGAGACCTACATCTATCCAGGGACACTCGTTTGCCCAATGCCCAGCGTTGTATTTGTTGCAGCGATGACAGTGATTTTTTTCTGTAATCTTATTTTGGACATCGTATCTTTTATTGTCTATTCTTCTCTCGTTAGAATTAGTTTTCCTGTCTCTTACCTCTTGTTGTCTATCTCTTATTTGTTGGGCCTTCGGTGGCAGACCTCCACCTGTGGCATTCTTTTCTGCTTCGTGCTGCAACAAATAATTCGTCATTTCCTCAATACTGAGCTCTGGTTTACCTTCTTGTCTCCTATTTATTACATATGTACGAAGTTCAGGACTCGTATGAACTATGGCTAGATGAAAAGTCGATTGCTTTTCTGACTCTGAAATAGGTTCCGCATTTGAGCAATTTACGTATTGCTTTATGATACTCTCAAATCTTTCCCTGAAAGCAAGAATATTTTCTTTGTTATTTCTCTTAATATTATAAATTTTTGCTCTTACGGAAGTACTCGTTTGATTCAAATCAAGTTTTCTCGTTTCTTTAATCTTTTCTATAATATCTACCGGATCTTGCAAATTTATAAATCTCTTATGATAATATTCTTCAACTCTACTTACTAGTATTTGTCTCGTTTGATTTCTTTGCTTAAGTAATTTATCGACATTACTTGCATCCCGAGGTATTTTTTCATATAAATATTTTTGTAATTCGTAAGAAGTTAATTCAGATTTGAGATTATCATACCATAGATCATAGTCAGAATTTTTCGTTAGTTTATATTTTCTTTCTACATTAATTTTTTGAGTGAATTTGTCCTGAATCGTATTATTTAATCTTAGCATTGAATCGTTTAAATTTAATACCTCTTTTGAAATACTTGACTCATTTACTCTTGTAAGTGTATTCTGTGTGTTTATTTGTTGCGGTTTGGGAGTTGAGAATTGGATGCCTGGTGTCGCAGCCGCTGCAGCTCCTTCATCGAGGTCTTCTGTTTCTTCCGCCAAATTTATCTGGACTGCTTTCATTAGTTCCTTTGAAACGACGGCCAGTCTTTTAACTTGTGTACCCATTTCATGAATTAGGACACGATCCTCCTTCTGGGCTGAGAGCAAGACCGCTTGTTGAGTTTGAAAGGAGTCTTTTAATGTTGTAATAGATTCTTTGCAGGCTTGCATAAATTTAGTCATCTCTTCTACATGACCCTTAAAGTTGGGAGAGATATCACATTGAATGATTTTATCTTCCACCAAAATTGACTCGTCATCAGAATCTACGGTGTATTAGATATTATGTAGCATGTTTAAACAAATAGTTTGATATTTTATGAGATTGTGGGTTTAATATTTTTAATTGATTTTTGTTAAAAAGGGGATTTTTTTTTTTTTTTTAAGAAAAAAAAAACATTAAAGAAACTGAAAAATAAGTATTGGCTTATATTTTGTAAACAAAATTCGTCTATGTTTGGTTTTTTTTTTTTTTTTTTTTTCCAGAAAATATTCTTGAAAATTTGGATCCCTTACTCATTTCAATTTGTTTACTAATCTTTAAAACGACGTCTTACCTTCTTGCCAATATTCATCATCAACATGTATTATTTTTCTAACAGTGTTGATTGAGAAATCATTCTCATTACTCTTTGGTTCAAGATTTGAAATCGCAGATTCATCTTGATGGTTCTCTTTCTCATTATTCTCTATGTTCTTATTATTGTCTGCCATATTTTTATTGCTAAAATGTAAAAAGAATAAAAGGTTATTAAAAAAAAAAGGGGTTACCAAACATTCTAAAAGCATATTTTGAAGGTAAGTATGTGGCAATTATCATCAAAAAAAAAAGAAACACATTCGTATGCTCCCTCCCAATCCGTCAACCCGCACGGCGTGTTATACGTTACTTTTGGGGTGAGGCGATCGCACATACAAATTGAAACTAATCTAAGATTCATGCAACATATATTCTTAAACTGCTATAATAAAGAAAATACACAAAAAAACACCAATGATATGCACTGCTTTATCTCAGTATTTAATTTTCAGTGTATACCCTTATTTATTATTTATTGTTTTTTTTTTTGAATTGACAAAATTTAAAAAAAATTCTTGCATGCGCCATTCTTACAGAAATATATATATATATATATATATATATATATTTTTTAAGATATTTCAACATAGTGGTTTATATTAGGTGTCTGCATGCCCCATCGAACACATCCGCGCAGGGCTTAATTTCCGCACATGCCTACTAATATGTATGCACTGCATACATAAACTTCTATTCCATCATGGCGTCCCCAATGATCAAGAGTGGCTGCGCAAGAAATCAACGCCGCGGGCTGCACGTGTAATTAAAGAACGACGAACAACACCCACCGAAACTATGTTTACACACACACACACACTTACATGAAAAGCCATGTGCGTCTGGTCGCGTAAACTATGCGTGCGCTTGTCTCGACACGCGCGAAACCGACTTTGTCCTGTTCGTGATTCCAAGAACTCTCCTTTGATAATCTTTTTCCACAGTTCTCATATTCGTTTCGATTTTTAAATTGTAGAAGAAAATGCTCATGTTGAAAAAAAAATATGGCTCTTTTAGATGCATTTTTGCGTTATAACAACACGAAATTTATAATGCTATTTATTCGTTGAGAAATATTGAAAATAACGCGTTCGCGGTGACATATTCTTCATTATTATTTTTAGGTACTTACTCTTTAATGGTGTCAATCTTACTATATTTTTAAAGGAAACTCTCCTGGTCCACCAAATGCTGGAGCCCTTAACCTATTAGATTAATATTGCAGAGGGATACTTGACAATTAAGTATTCAATAAAATTCCATTCACTCTCCTTTGTATTTCTATATTTTCTTATAAACCTCATATAAAGCAGCAAAATAAACTCTTAAAATTCACCCGACTTAAAAACAACCGCACCACCCAGAGCACGAGCAAGAGAAGAACCAAGTTCGTGAGAGACTTCCCTATAAAATCAAATGGCCGCCGCCAACCTTAGAAAAGGTACTGCCACACTTGCACTGTCTATTGATGTAAGCTGGCGCCCTCAAGGATTGTTCTCGGGAAACATTCCTACAAATTTGTTGGAGTTCATTAATTTTTGCATATCTGCTATTGAAGCAGGTATGCAGGTTGATTGCATTTTCACTGATTTTAGTAAAGCGTTCGACAAAATTAATCACAATATTCTCATTTATAAGTTATTTGTTCTGGGCTTCGCCTCTAGTTTTGTGAATTGGCTAAGTTCTTACTTGTCCGATTGTACACAGCGAGTTAAATTTCGCGGAATTTTATCTGACGTAATAAATACCAATTCTGGTGTCCCTCAGGGTAGCCATCTGGGTCCTCTTCTATTTATAATTTACATCAATGATGTATCTTTGATCTTAACCAACTCTAAGATCCTATGTTATGCTCACGACGTAAAAATATTTCGCCTGATTTCGGGTGAAAGGGATTGTGAAATTTTAAACTCTGATTTAGATAACTTCCTTAATTGGTGCTCTATTAACTGCCTCCCTCTTAACGTAGAGAAGTGCACCACAATGACGTTTGCTCGTAAAAAGACCCCTTTTCTTTTTTTATATAGTTTAGCTGGTAGCTCATTATCTCGTCTTGACAAAGCCAAAGATTTGGGTGTTGTACTTAATACTGTTATGTTATTTGACGACCATATTAACTCTATTGTCGCTAAGGCCAATGCTACTTTGGGATTTGTCAAGAGATGGTCAAAGGAATTCAATGATCAGCATATAATAAAGGTTCTTTATTGTACTTTCATTCGCCCCATTCTTGAGTATGCTAGCCCTGTCTGGTCCCCATTTTGCGCCGTCCACATTGATGGTGTTGAGACCGTCCCGCGAAGATTTTTACGCTTCGCTCTTCGAGGTCTTAACTGGAATGATCCTTTTGCCCTTCCGCCATACGCTGACAAGCTTAAGCTATTTCCTCTCATTTCCCTCGAGGTTAGGCATGATGTCTCCAGAACTGTCTTGGCTTTTGACTGTATACAGGGCACAATAAATTCTCCTGAATTGCTTGATATGTTTAAGGTCTCTGTTCCTTCCCGCTCTTTGAGGAATCACAGCTTCTTCCATGTAGCACATCATAGCACGAATTACGGTATGCATGAGCGTCAATGTTACGTTTAATCGGAACTATACAAATATTGACTTTAATCTTTCTAAAAAACAAATAAGTAATTGGCTTAGTTAAGGTTACTTTTGCCTTTTATTCTGGATTGTATCCAATCATATTCTGTAGTAATCAGTACTTTATGAAGTTGAATAAATAAATTAAACTTTAAAAAAAAAAATTGGTTTGCTTTGATAGCAGTTTAAAGCCCTTATTTAGACCACTTCCACACTAAAATATTTCACCTGGTTCACGATCTCCCTGTAAAGCGATATTTTCAGTAGCTTCACAAATAGCAATATTGCTAGACCTAGTATTACTTCCCTCAGAATTAAGGAAATCAATAACGTTTTTAAAGCATTTTATTTATTTATTTATAAGCATTTTACCATTTTAACATTGTACAAAATTGAGCATTTTGTGATCAGTTTTAACAGACAGAATTTTTCGTGTTCTGAAAATGCCACGTTATTTTTTCTGACCGTTCTAATACAAATATCTAGCGAGGACAAGAATATCTCTGAACTTAAATTTATTGCGGTCTTAAGATAAGTAAAGTATGCTCCAGTTGCCATTATTACGTTATATTATTATTAATTTATACAATTTTTGGACTTACAGAAAATCGTTCGCTTATTTCTATACCATTCAAGAAAATCCACTGTGTCGTCTTCTTTGTCGAAAACTTCTTTCCCACACTCGCAAGGGGTCGGCACTTCTGCTTCTATTTCGTCCTCTTTCCCAGCGGTTGGTGTGTTGGGCTGGTCTTCATCTGGGGTCATACTCTGAAAACCTTTTAAGAAAGTAAATTGAAACGATATAATATATTTAGATATCAAAAGTAAAAGATTTCTCCTCAAAAGTAAAAAATGTCTCCTTTGAACTAACGGTTTTTGTTTTTTTTTTTTTTGCTTTAGCACACTTTTTCACACTTTTTCAAAAATTACCAAAGAAAATTGTTAAGATTCTGCCGAAGTCTGTGAGCGCAAAATCTTACTCTTTCCTTTTATACAATTCTTTACTCCACAAAAAAGATTAAAATAAAAAATGGAATAATTTCCTTCCTCATTACCTATTAAAGAATAAGCAAAACACAGACTATACGGTTTCCACGACGATCGACTTTCATATGAGAGGGACTATCGATCTTTCACCCTCTCAACATACCTATACGAAGGGCAAATTTCCGGAAACAGCCCTGCATACCCTCATTGACCGAATCGAGAAGACACAGACAGAATAGAGTACACGCTCGTGCCCTTCTTGGATATCAAGGGAGTGTTTAAATATGTGCAGGTGCAATTCCGGGGTCCATGAGGGGTTTGGGTCTGGACGAATCGCCTATTGGGTTGGTAAATCAAATGCTGCGCAGCAGAGTTCTCAACTCAAGCCTTGGGGCATCTTAAATCAGAAGATTTGTAATACAGGGATACACCTCAGGGAGGAGTCCTGTCGCCTCTTTTGTGAAATTTAACTCTGAACGGTTTGCCCCTCGACCGTTCGGGATGCTGTGTAGTTGCATATGCGGACGACATAGTAATTGCGGCCTCATGCAAGTACCTGAGCACGCTATTTAAGGTGTTACAAGGGGCCTTAAATAAACTGACATCATGAAGTGAAAAATTTAGTCTTGGCGTTAACCCAAACAAAGCGGAACTGATGCCAAATCGATCTGAACTTCTGTGTGATCGGGCAGATATAGGGATTAGCTTTCGATCCCTCCTTTGTGAGTGTCTATGGCAGAGAAGCCAAGTGCCATACTGACGGGATCAGCTTGGCTTCTCGGATCGAAACACTCATCGATTTTTTGGGCTCGTCTACTTCGGTGGACGAGTAATATTCCCAACAAAAATGTCCCTACGTCCGTCTATCTGTCCGTTAGTCACTGAATTGTGGTGAAGGCAGATGGTGTAGTTTTACCGGCCAGCCGCTCGGCGGGCAAAATTGTAACACTGGTGCCAGGTGTGTGTAGAAGAGCCGCATAACTTTTAGAAAAAGAGCCGCACAAACCAATGAACTTAAAAAAAAAAAAAAAATTATTTTAGAATAATTAGAATTATACAAGCTCCGCATAATTTTAGAAATTAATTATTTTAAGTACCCTAGAAAATAAATTAGTAATTTAAGCTAGCATAGAATAACTAGGCACGGTACTCGCTCGACCCGATCTATAATCGCGCTTCCGTATCGAGCGAGTCGGGGGCGCTCCAGAAAAAACCTCCGCCGTTCCTGGACCAGCTTGAGCCGGCCGTAACCGTTTATTTCACCGGCGCGTCGCGGGCGGAAATGCCAACGGCTCAATCTGTTAATTAAAAAAAAAAACAAAAAAAAAAAAACAAAAAAACAAAAAAAAAACCGATTGGGACTTACCCCCGCCCGCCAGCGAAAATTTTGTGGAAAGTTCCCGAAGAACCCCTGGACATACCCGGAGGACTCCCGCGGCGACCAGAAGGATCCCTCAATTTCTTTCTTTTTGGGCCAGGATTGGGGAACTGAGGACAGCTCTTCTCCCTGAAGAGGGAGTAGTGTTACGCGCCGATGATGTTATTTCCTAAAATAAAAAATAATAATAACTAAATTTAAGTTTTAGACTACCATAAAAACTCACTTACCACTTAGAGTACTAAAGGGCGAAGGACAAGGGGGCCGGCCCGAACTGGAACAGGGTCAGAAGGTGGCGATCGACATCTTCTTCCTTCTAAAGCTGTCAGCGGTGAAGTATAGATGTGAGAAGAAAGTAATCGGCGAAAAGAACCTGTGAATAAAAAAAAAGTAATCGTTATTTTAGATTCGTACACTATTGTGGCTGTCGTTCAGTGCATCGCGAGAAAAACATTACCTGAGAGTGAAAACTAGGAGTGATTTCGTGTACTTCGAAGAATCTCGAGTCCGCCCAGGTGCTGGCCCAACCAGTGAGTTCCGCGGTGAGTACCGTCCTAAAAATAATCTGAATTAATTAGCTAGCTAGATAGAGATCTGCAATTAAAAAGACAGGTTCGTGATTGTGTTTAATAGAGAGTTTTGTTCAATCACTCTGCGCATTGCTTGCCGCCTTTTCCCCTGTGTTCGTGATTGAAATGTTCTCAAGACACTTGTTCTAGAGAATCAATCAGCGATAATAGGTAAAGTTCTCAAGACACTTGTTCAAGAGAACTGAGACGAGAAATAAAATTAACACGTTCACTCTATGAATGCTTTATTTTCAAGAGCCTCGATTCTTAACAATTCACGATTTATATACCTAATTAACAATCAATACTTAATACTAATATTTAATTGTATTGACATAATTTCATTCATGTATAACGCTGGTGCATCAATTCTTGCAAAGTTCATTGCCGTACGTAGAAAAAGTGCTGATCGACAATTTACGCTCAGCTGAAAGAATTTACGCGCATTATTGCTGACACGCATTTATGCTTGAGGTGAATGAAATTATGTCAACATGTTGTGAAATATAAGAACATAAGAATTTGAATTGTGTGAATTATTTTAAAATTTATATGTGCTCCGTACACCCTGCACCGATCCCGCGGTGACAGCTGTAGGGACAGCCGGCGCTAAAAAAGAGAATAAGAAATAAGCGTACCACAAAATTTCACCGGCATAAATTGTGGGCAACACGAACAATTCGGGGTCAGCTGTTCCGAGGTCAGGGCATTGACCGAATTCCGCACAACCGGCGACAGCTGATCAGCATAACCCCCCTAGCATAGAAGCAAGGAGAGCGAACACCCACACACACTTCTGCCCCACATTTCGCGTACATCGTACACTTTCCTCGTCGGAGCATCGGCCGGAAAAACACAGGATTTGCACCGATCTTACCTGTGTACTTCTGCGGTTTTTTCCCCTCGGTGGTGGCTCAACCGCCACGAAGCCTTGCAGGTTCCCTCGCCGATTCTGAAACACCGAGAACACTTTACCTTGCTCACTACACTGCACTCCGGATCGAATTTTACTTCCGCAATTAACTGCCCCGGCGAATTTTCGCAGAATTTATAAAAAAGCAAGTGCATCCCGCCGCGGCACTTGTTTGCTTTGACACCAGGGACGCTACCCACACACTGAAAGTGATCACGTTCCCATCACTGCCCACACATACCTCCCAGAAGCCGACCGCCACACAGAGACCGGCACTACACGGCTCCTATGTGCACAATTTTTCGCGGAACGAAGTGTGGGTACTCTGACGTTTCAGCTACCGACTGCAGGGTTCGGCAAATTCTTCGACGGAGTTTTGTTTTACAAAAAAGTCTCCCGCGGTTCTCCTCTGCCACAACGGCCGCGTTTTTCACTGCCGCAGTGACGTTGTGGCAGTTGTATTTCGCCCCCGCCTGCGCCTCCCGCGCTCGGATAAGACATGCAGACATGCCAGCAGGCGAGGCGCATCAGTAAATGACTTCTGCAGAAGCTGTCAGAATGAAGAGGAAGAAGAGAACATCAGCCACCTCCTCTGGCATTGCCCAGCGTTTGCGCGGCATAAGCACTAGCATCTGGGCGCTTCCTTCTTTGATGACCTGCCAGACCTGAGTTCGAATAACACCAGGGACATTGAAAGGTTCATTAAAGACTCAAAGTGGTTCAACGGTTAGTTTAAACGGGATCGTCCCATGTGGTATCATAAAAGGCCTTGTGTTGGCCTAAGTGTGCCTTTGGCAGCCACAACAACCTAACCTAACCTTATGCATCTAAAATAGTAGATTGGTCAATTTTCCCATTTTAAAATTTTTTCAATATTTCTTCCGAGTGCCTTTTCATCGTACTAATTATGGTATGAGTAATCCTCCGTCGTCGATGTCACGCGCCTTCAATAATCATAAAGCCAATATCGATTTTAACTTGTCGCGAAACCAACTGAAGAGTCAGCTTCGTTAAGGTTTCACTTTGCACTTTTCATGCCATATACATACATTAGGGTGTTTTTTTTTCGTGACTATTTTTTTTTTGTCAGTCCCACCTCGAAATTTTGTGACAAATACCTAAACAAAAATTCCCTGAAAATTGGAGCCCTTAATATTAATATTAAGTACTAGACCAATGGTGGCGAACCTATGACCCGCGGGTCAGACACTGACCCACGCAGGCTTTTTAAATGACCCACGCGTTGATTGTTATAAACTTATTTTTTATATCATAAAAGAGGGAAAAGAGGATCAAACATATTTAAAAAATAAAATATATATATCTAATGTCGAATTTATAAAAAAAAATATTTCTATGTGGACATTGGCTAGCTGATTTTCTATCTGCACACTGCACTGTGAATGGCGTATACTGACGAACAAAAGTGGTTTATGCACTGGGTCAAATATTGTAAATTTACTGGTTTTAATGATATCGCACCCAAAACGTGGGTATTACATAATTTCAATAAACATATTTCAATTTAAACACATGTAAAACAAAACACAAAACAAAATTTGTTTAAAAAAAATTCACATAATATTTCAATATTAACAACGGACGTAGGCAACCTCATTTGTAAAGTTTTGCACGCCAAATATTAAATATTATATGCGGGCACAACAGTATAAATGAATTTGATTACATTCATTGCTAATAAAATTATATTAAGATATGTTTCTTTAAACGAAGATGTTTTGTTTAATAAACATTAATATTTTTATAGTGCTAGAGAAGTTCACTAGCGCCCACCATTTTATTGCGTCATCATAAAAACCAGAAAAGTTAGAAACATGTGGCCACAATGCACAAATTGTTTTAATAATGTTTGAAAATATTAAAATATTTATCACAAAACTTGATACCTTTACTAAGGATTTGGAAATGAAAATCATGAAATATTTTCCTCAATTACAAAAACATTTTCAAAACACAATAATTTTTGAAAATACGCTTGACGTTCAAAAAAATGTAATTAAAAAATATTTAATGATAATACGGTAAATAAATAAGCTTTTGAGGAGAGATTTAATAAATTTAAAAGTTTGCAAAATACAATTCACTTTATTTTATATCCATACAAAATGGAATTCGAAACAATAACCGAATTTATGTGGCTAGGTATCCATAATTTCGAAATGGAATGAGTTGAGTTTCAAAGCACCATAGTGTAGAAAAATAAATTTGAAAACTTGATTTCCGAAGTCCAAGGAAAAACGTGAGAAAGTAGTGGAGATAATAATGATCCCACACTAAAAATCGAAAATATTGTATTAATCGTATGGGATTCTTTACCAAATAATTTTGTATCAATGAAGAAACTTGCTAATGCTCTTGTAATTATGTTTGGGTCCACATCTTCTGTGTGAAAAATTGATTTCTTCAATGAATTTTGTAAAATCTACCGACAGAAATACACTTGGAAATGAATTGACTGCGAAATGCGTTAAACTAATGAATACGGAATATGAATTTAATATTAAGAAACTATCTAATATATATATATTATAATATATAATATATGTGATTTTCTTTATTCCTTGTTCATTGTAATACTGAGTGCAATCACCTGGTGCTGCAATTCATGGTATCACTCCATTTATATCAATTTATTTTACTTAGCTCTTAGCTCTTCAATTGCAAAGGTAAAAGTTGTAAAACAAAAAGGAAACGTAATCTTTTTAGAGGATTTCAAAGTGAGAATCAAAAAAAGTAGTTTTTAACCATCCTCCCCTCCCCCTTTCCAAATAACGCCACTGACTTAGTGACCCACGACCTAATTCAAAAAAAAAAAAATGAACAAAATTTGACCCACTTCTCAAAAAGGTTCGCCATCACTGTACTAGACCAAGGCGTATAAAGATTTCCCATATAAAATACACGTAAACTTTGATTATTTTTCTTCAAAACTCAGAGGCATTTTATGGTATAATTTTGGTCAATGGTAGAATTTCTTCGGAATTGAATACAATTGACCAAGATTATACCATAAAATGCCTCTGAGCTGTAGAGTTTTGAAGAAAAATAAAATCAAAGTTTACGTGTATTTTATATGGGAAATCTTTATACGCCTTGGTCTAGTACTTAATATTAATATTAAGGGCTCCAATTTTCAGGGAATTTTTGTTTAGGTATTTGCCACAAAATTTCGAAGTGGGACTGAAAAAAAAAATAGTTGCGAAAAAAAGCACCCTAATATACATGTATAAATAAATAAATATACAGGGTGTCCCATAGGAATGTGTGAAAACTTATGAGCCACTATTTTTTAACAAATGGAGAGATCGGTAAAATGTAAATACTTTTTAGTAAAGGACAGTCGTCATTTTTATTTCATGTCCATTTTATTATAAAAAAATTAAATCTATTTAATACAAACCATTAATTTAAAAAAGTAGTGAAGAATGTTAGTTACTAATGATATATATTTTCGATATTTTAACCATCTAATTTGCCACAAATATCCATATGCTTTCTAAAACATTTTACCGATCTCTCCATTTGTTAAAAAATAGTGGCTCATAAGTTTTCACACATTCCTATGGGACACCCTGTACATGTGGTAGTGAGCAGGTCTACTTCATGGCTTGTTATGTAGTTTCCCGCGGGGTTTTGGCTCAGGCCACGAACTCTGGCACGAATTTTCTTGGGTTCTACTTGTATGTATTCCTCTGCTCTCTGGGTGTGTATTTATAATAAATTGATTCGATGAAGTTTCCTGCTGTCAATGATATAACATTTTAAAGTTATTCATAGATTTTCCGAACCCATTCTGCGGCAACATTTTAAGACTACGCAAACTTTTATCGAGTTCTGCAACAAATTGTTCAAAAGTTTCAATAGCCCGATGAATGTTTATTGGAGCTCGTTAGCGATGGGAACTTACATTAATTCACAGCAAGCTGCAAAGTCCTTCACAAGATAAACGATGAAAGGTTGATTCTTTTACCAAGTGAAGATTTATTGATAACAATTAAGTTAATTTCTCGACAGTATGGCTTAATGGAAGCAACACAGCTAGTGCCCTGGTGAGGTTAAAAGAATCATATAATATACAATAAAGATAGAAGCGCCATGTACATCAAGATTTTTATTAGTAAACTGATTTGAAAATAAAATAAAAATCTTTAGTTTTTTTTAAATAAAAGATAAAACTGTCAAAACAGTGTAAATAACATTTTAAAACAGTTTAATAATTAGCTTGTATTGTGTTATCTTGAACAGAAAATGTGCCATATACGTGAAAAATAATTTCAACCTTAGCCAGAAAAGTATTCAATCTACAGAATCTGTGTAGTTACTGCATGGCGAAAAAGCCGTCCAAATTAATATTTTCGGTTAATTAAATTTTGTAACTAATGTGTACAGTAAATAGTTTTTATTTTGTTTAATTCAATCAATGAACTTGTCACTCGAAAAACTATTCAACCCAGGAACCGAAAATCAGACTAATTAATTATTTGCATCCAAGAAAAAAATTGTTTCATAAATATTAGAAAAATATACGAAAAGTGATATTTTTTATTACTTTAAAGAAAAGAGCATTAACGGACAATACACAACATTATTGATATTTAAATATTTACGATATCTGATAAGCTATTTTTGAAGTCGGTGCCAGACGAAAGGCTAGGCAAGTTTATAAACCTTCAGTAATTTGGATTTGTGAACTTGCCTTGGCTGGCACCGACTCCAAAAATAGCTAATTAGATATTGTAAATATTTAGGTATCAATAATTTTGTGTATTGTCATTTAATGTTCTTTTCTTAAAAGTAACAATAAATATTATTTTTAACTTTTAAGTTTAACAAATTAATGCCTGAATAACAAAAAATTGTACGGGAACTTCGAGGCGCTAGCTTTTATCGAAGAGGTGGTCAATTCTCATCGAGACCAACTTTTCTAGACGTATTTTGAGTCGCCCGACACGATCCAACCAAAAAAAAAAAGTGAAAAAAAATTTATTATTATTGTTTTTGTGCAATATCATGTAAATAAATACCTTTTTCACGTAATTGTTTTTCGAAAAACGACTGATTTAGTCGGGAAAAAGCAACTTGTTACTGCGATAAAGTACATAAAACGTGTTATTAGGACTTAAACTTCAAAAATATGCACGCATTTCATCAGTAATCAGTGACCTCAAAAACTCCGAATAACCACTTTTTTTTTCGAAGAAATTGAGAATTTTGCCAAAAATTGTTCACCATCTTGGATCCACCATTTTGAATTACGAAAATCTGATAGCAAATTCGTAATCAGTGATCCTTAAAACTAGTGTATATATATTTTTGGGAATAGTCGAACATAGTGAGATAAAAAAAGTGATCGAAAGTAATGCAAATATGCGTTACATTGTTGCAATTTTTATGCAGCCTAATATTTTTAACGAAAAAAATGCCTGCATATTTTTGAAGTTTAAGTACTAATAACACGTTTTATGCATTTTATTACAGTAAAAAGTTGCTTTTTCCCCACTAAATCTGTCGTTTTTTCGAAAAAAATGATGTGAAAAAGGTATTTATTTACGTAATATTGCAAAAAAACAATAACAATAATTTTTTTTTCGCTTTTCTTTTTTTTGTTGCATCGTGTTAGGTGACTCAAAATACGTCTAGAAAAGTTGGTCTCGATGAGAATTGACCACCCCTTCGATAAAAGTTAGGGCCTCGAAGTTCCCGTAAAATTTTTTGTTATTCAGGCATTAATGGGTTAAGTTTGGCAAAGTTTGAAGTCGTTTTTTTTTATGTATAAACTTACTTTATTTTTCAATTTTTAGCTAACGGGAAATGGCTGAAATTTAATAAACGGTATTCAGCCCCTAATTTTCCACCCAAAGGTGGTTTTCTTCGAATTTAAATGGGACATAGCCTATTCAATAAAAGAGAATCATTAAAATCGGTTCACAATCGGCGAAAACATCGCGTAACATACATACAAGAGGTGGGATATTTTCTTCAAATGTAAATGGGACTACCCTCGAGATATAGCCTGTTCAATTTTCTTCAAATTTAAATGGGGCTACCCTCGAAATATAGCGTGAATGAACAATGAACAATTGTGCCCCTCTGGTATTTATCCAACTAATATATTAGCTTCTGGAGTAGCGTGGGACAATTTTGTTAGATTTGTGAAGACATCAGGAAAAGGTACAGCTGGTAAAGATTCATTGCATGATGCTGTAGGTATTATCTATCAAACTGTAACTACACCAGAAAAACTAAACGTGATACAAGTTAATGATAGCGGTCAATTTGCAACACAAACGGACCTTTCAGTAAATATTCGTGATTTATCAGGTCGTAGAAAAAGATCTTTTGATAGAGATGAAATGAAGGATTTACAACATAGCAAGTGGGTCTTAAATTTTGGGTGAGCAGTATTCGTTTCAAGAGCCTGAAAATCGAACGGGTTTTAAAGAAATAAATGTTTGTTGGATGCTTTCACATAAATTAAAATTAGAAAATACGTCGATGTGGTTTGGATATAACTCGAAGCTTTTCAAAGATGAAAGTCCTTTCCAGAAAGTTGAGTACTTGCTTCAAATCAACAGCTCTCCAACGGATCCCGCGGTAGTCAAAGAGACGTTGAAGAGAAGTCTCCAAATGCGAAAGAGTGCGGAAAGACCTTTTACAATATTACATACGATTTGGCAATGGCAAAAATTTCTTTGAGAATACAATCAGCTGAAGATGAATTTTAACAATTATTCATACATTTTGGAACTTTCCACGATTTTATGGCATTGTTTAAGGCAATTGGGAAGTTCGAAAAAGTCTCAGGATTAATTAATATGCCATTTTAGCAAATGGTTCAGTCAATACTTTCTCCAGGGGAAAACATTATAACAGATGCCGGAAATTACACCCTTTATTATCTCTCACTTTGAAAATTTTGCATTTTGAACGATTCCTCATAGACATGAAAAACGACGAATACTATATAGAAGAACCTAAAGAACATCTTCTTCAATTCAATAATGAGATGAATGGTTGTCCGAAAATCAGCCAACAATTTTTAAAAGAGCTATTTGAAGCATATGAAAAGTACAAAAAAGAAACTCTCGAAGGTAAACATGGTAAAACACTCTAAATATATTTATTGTACACACAACTTGTAGATTACTATTTGATGTTTGAATTTAGTATTCGTGCAGCGGATTTTGAAATGTACAAATACCTCTTACTAAATATTACAAACATATTTGTTACCAGGAATCATCAAAATTATACGAGATGCATGAGTATTTACGTCGGTAGGCTAAATAGAATTGAGGAAACGCATCCTGGATTGTTAAGTGACTATAAGGAATGTTTTTTTGGCATTCGTCGCACACGCAAATCCTTCAACAGAATACCCATCGATCTTACTTTGAAGCAGACAATCAATGCTGATGTAACTTCCGGAGCTACCGGCATAATTAATGTCACTAATGCTTTTGGCGCACGGCAAAGATGGTCAGTTACTCATGCATTACGAACGACCGCAATCTCTAAAATTATGGAGTATTGTGGTATGGATAAAATTGAAGACATTTCGAAAGAATTAAAGAACCCATCAATTTTGAATACGCGAAAGAATTTAGATGCTTTATTGAATTTTATTACCCAATGTTCCAACCCATTTTCAAAGGACTTGAACGAATCGAGCTTATACAACATATCATCGGGCAAAACTGTAAGTGACGAGATATACCAATTTTTATCATCAGTGGAGTCTGCAGGTGAAGAGCAACGTATCCAATTCATTTCTGAGTGCTTTGCTAAACCAGGAAGAATGCCTTTATTATTCCTATCCACAAAAAGGGTAAAAAGACTGAGGTGTGTAACTACCGGCCCATAGCAAAGCTTTCATGTATTCCAAAACTTTTTGAGTCAATTATATACTCACAATTGTCAAGCATCTGTCGACGCCTTGTCTCTATAAATCAGCACGGTTTTCTTCAGGGTCGTTCCACTTCCACGAACCTTCTTGAATTTGTTTCTTTCGTCATTGAAGGCTTCCAGAAGGGTCTGCAAACCGATTGCATTTATACTGACTTTAGCAAGGCTTTTGATAAACTGTCCCATTCGATTATAATACTGAAACTTGAAAATCTAGGCTTCTCTCCATTGCTTATCAATTGGATACGCTCATACCTGTCCAATAGGACTTATCAGATATCTTTTCGGAATGAAACTTCCAGAAAAATATTTGCCACCTCAGGTGTACCGCAGGGTAGTCACCTGGGCCCACTCTTATTTATTCTTGCTATTGACGACATTACATATTTGCTCAAAGACTGTAAAATATTAATTTATGCTGACGACATGAAACTTTTCCGTTATACGAATAATATTAACGACTGCCACACGGTTCAAAGAGATCTGGACACTTTCCAAACGTGGTGTGTTCACAATAATCTAGAATTAAACATTAATAAATGTGAAATTTTATCTTTTTGTAGAGGCCGCAATCCCCTGAGTTTTGATTATAATCTTTCGAACGTTATTCTCAGACGAGTTCGCTCTGCCCGTGACTTAGGTGTTTTCCTTGATTGTAAACTGGATTTTGTTGAACATATAAATTGCTTGGTGACAAAAGCCAGTATTATGCTGGGTTTTATTAAAAGATGGTCCCGTGAATTTTCTAATATCACTGTATACAAATAGCTTTACTCTTCCTTTGTCCGGCCAATTCTTGAATACGCGAGTCAAGTTTGGTCTCCGTATTACCAAGTTCACATAGACAGCATCGAATCTGTCCAACGGAAATTTGTCCGTTTCGCCCTTAGAGAATTGCCATGGAGCAATCCAGTTATACTCCCTCCATACAAGGACCGTTTGAAACTCCTTGACATGCATTCTCTACAAAAACGTCGGGAAATCGCGGACGTTGTATTTGTACATCAACTTTTAGTTGGTAATATCGATTCGCCTTCTCTTAAAACAAGATTCACGTTCAGAGCGAATGAGCGAAATGGCAGGCATGTCCCGCTCCTGCAAACTGATCTGTGTAAAACTAACTATAGCTTCTTTCAACCTATTAATCGCATGAGGTTGAGTGTAAATAAGAATGCCGATTTGTTTGATGTCCGTGTTGGTAAGCATGTATTGAGAAAGAATTTATTTGTTTGTCATGTCGCTACTAACAACGGACCAAATGATGACGAGTCTTATGCAGCAAATTAATTTTTGTTGCTTTAAAGCTTAGACTAAGCTGATGGTCTGTAAAAAAAAAAAAAAAAAAAAAAAAAAAAAAAAAAAAAAAAAAAAAAAAAAAAAAAAAAGAGTTGATCAACCGAAAAAAAGAAAAAAAATTTGAATATGGATTATAACAAGAAGAAGATGGTAAAAATTGCAGGAAAAATGAAAGAAATTAAAATACAGACGGATGTATTTGGCCGATTATTATTTGCATCTC
Organism: Dysmachus trigonus; assembly: GCA_949715965.1. Taxonomy (NCBI): domain Eukaryota; kingdom Metazoa; phylum Arthropoda; class Insecta; order Diptera; family Asilidae; genus Dysmachus; species Dysmachus trigonus. Next base: position 49,505,683 of record OX454321.1, read on the forward strand.
TAAAAAATAACGTAGATTTAGAGAAGGCTTTGACTTACCCTATTTCTTTCTCTCTTTGCCAAGCTGATGGAATAATATGCAAGACACAAAAATTAGTTATAGCAAATTGTTTTATGGAAGCGCAACCACATGAAATTGAACCTGTAGAAGCAGATATACATATTATTGACGGGTTCTACCTGTTGCATACCTTAAAAAATGTAACTGATACATACGGAAATATCTCGGAACGTATTTTTAAAATCATTTTATCTAATAGAAAAGAAACTCATATAGTACTTGACTTGTACCACTCACCAAGTATCAAGGATTATGAACACGATTTACGGGATGAAGAACAATTGATATAAGAAATGCAAATAAACGACCTTTTGAATTTGGTAAACTATTAGGGAGCAGTAACTTTAAGAAAAAATCCGTTGAATTTTTAATACAAGACTGGACGAGTGATCAAATTGTTTTATTGTACCAAAAAAAAAACTATGATAAATGTTATTCTTATGAAGTACATAACAATAAAGTGAAACGAGCAATAGATTACCTACCATTTTACGTGCAATCATGAAGAAGCTGACACAAAAATAGTGTACCATGTATGTCAATTGAATCGAAATTGTCGTGTTCAAATTTATTGCACTGACACAGATATTCCCGTAATAATACTTTCCAATTTTAAATTTCGAAAAGGAGAAACAGAAGTTGTAGTAAACCTGAGCACTAACAAAAAATAAAAATATATAGTTATTAATGATGTGTATAAAAATATGGGAGATGTGCTCATCAGTCGATTGCGGTCTCTTGTCGCATCCACTAGCTATAAATTGTACGAGTATATAGGAATTTAGTAAATAAACGGAAAAGTATCGATTACAAAAATTAAACGTACTTATTCGGACGAGTTCGATAATGGTGCTCCCTATGAGAGCCAAAAACACCTCGTTAAACGTAAATTACCTACAAAATTAAATTCGGAAAGTGGCAGCAGTGGCACAGCAGCCATGGGTAAAAAAGCGAAACAACGATCAGCTGACTCACCATCGACCAGCACCATTGCAGTGTCTCCTAGGCAAAGACAATAAAAATGATTCTACAAACAGTAGTGAAGAAAAGAGTCCAAAAATTTAACCTGCACCAATAACAGTGTTAAAATGCAGCAGTGATTACACCCATAACTTAATGAAATCAAATAACATCTCAGACTACACTATAAAACTGATCTCTATTGGAATAAAAATTTATTGTGCCTCATTGGAATCATTCCAAAAGCTTAAGGATGTTCTAACAAAATTAAATTTGGAATGTTACACACACTGTGTAAAGGAAGAAAAACCACTTAAATTTGTGTTAACCGGGCTGCATCCCGTTAAACCAGAAGATCTTCAAAATGAATTAAACACCTTAGGATTCAGCTGCCAAAAAGTTATTGCAGTGCAGCCTAAACAAACATCAGCAGCAATCAGACCAGCTTATGCGTCAAAAATCTACCTTGTTCATTTCAAGAAGGAATCAATCAAACTAAGTAGCTTACGGAAAGATTGCAAAGCTCTGTTTAATACATTAATAAAGTGGGATTACCAGAAAAAACGCGGCAATAAACTAACCCAGTGCTACAACTGCCAGATGTATGGACATGGATCTAGCAACTGCAGAGTTAAAACCTTCTGTGCGAACTGCTCAGGCAACCACAAAACAAGCGAATGCACCGATGAAAGCACTGTGAAGTGCGCCAACTGCTCTGGTAACCACAGGTCTACGGATTCTCTATGCCCAAGCCGAAGCAAATACATCGACATCAGAGTTAAATCTACAACTCGTAATAGAAGTGCTTCACCAAAACACGGAGCGCGAATATTCCTACTAGGAGTACTCTTCCAATAGAGTACAACATCAACTTTCCTCTCCTCCCGCACACGGAAAGTAACAATACGCAGCCAACGGCAACGTACAAACGCGTTTGGGATCAACGCAAGTTTGACTCATCAGTGCCAGCAAAAGAAAACTTATTTACATTCAACGAAATCGAAAATTTAACCAACGAATTACTTACAAAATTAAGCACATGCAAAAGTAAGTTAGATTCTCTGTCATAACAGAATTAGCTGTTAAGTATGTATATAATAATCAAGATTGATAGATTAAAAATTGTTACACGGAAGGCTAGAGGCATTAGGAAAAAAGCTCTAGAATTTAATGAATTCCTTCTGAAAAATAGAATTGATGTAGCTTTAGTAACGGAAACGATGCTCAAACCTGAAGTCACATTTAGTGTTAAAAACTACATAAGTTATAGGATTGATAGAACTGGCTCATCTGGTGGAGGGGTTGCCATAATAGTATCTAACAAAATTAAACACATCTTACTACCAAACCTAAATACAAAAATTATAGAAAATATCGGTATTGAGGTTAAATTTTCAGATTCTCTAGAAATTGCAATATTTGCTGCTTATTTCCCTGGTGGTAGATCCAATGCCACAAAAATTAATGTATTAAAATCCGATTTAAAGAAAGTCATAAGTCTTAACAAAATCTTTATAGTGATGGGTGACCTAAACTGTAAACACCGCAGCTGGGGTTGCGTGAAAGCAAACTCCTGGGGCAATCTACTCTATGATCTAGAAAAGAGCAATTCCTTTCATATCTTGTATCCACCTGACCCGACTTACATACCTGCTTGCAATTCCTACAATCCATCAGTGTTAGATATCACCCTTACGAATTGTCCCCAATTTCTATCAGACCTGAAAGTACTAAACCAACTTCCGTCGGATCACCTTCCTGTTACATTAAATATTCACCAAAACCCTGCACACGTAAACTGCAAGTACAGATGCCCAAAATTGACAAACTGGACGAAATTTCAAAAAGTTCTTTCTGATAACATCAACCTAAAAAACTTATCATTGAGGGACGTGAACAATAGTCAGTAGATAGATAAGTTAGTGGAAAAGTTAACTCAGGCCGTACGCAAAGCTATTGACTTATCTGTTCCCATCGTTAATTTATTCAACGCCAAAAAACGTATACTACCGCATTACATCAAACTTTTAATTCAACAAAGAAATGATGCAGCCAAACAACAATATAAATTCCTAACAAAGCAGATAAAACAAGAATTAACAGACTTCAGAAATATCCGCTGGAACAATACTCTTGCCAAACTGGATAAGGCATCAAATCCATTTTGGAATATTACAAAAGTACTAAAAAACAAAAGAAAGTCACTCCCTCCCTTTAAAATAGATGATACTACCGTCATCGCCGCTAAGGATAAAGCTGAGTTACTCGCAAAAACCTTCCGCAAGAATCATAAAATTTCAATTAACCTAAGTGACAGAGCAACTGAAGCTACAGTTCAAGATGCAGTTACGCAACTCAAATCCTTACAAACAACAACAATAACTGCTGAACAACTTATAAAACCAAGAATGATAAAAAAGCACATTGACAAGCTTTCGAGTAACAAGGCGCCTGGACAAGACGGGCTACTCGACATATGTATTAAAAACTTTCCTAAAAAAGCTGTTGTCTTCCTGACATTTATTATAAATACCTGTCTGAAGCTTCAGTACTTCCCAGTAACCTGGAAGGAAGCTAAATGCATACCCATACCAAAGCAAGGAAAGTCTCCAGAAAATCCTAGGAGCTATAGACCTATAAGTTTGCTCTGTGTCTTAGGAAAAATTTTAGAAAAAGTTATTAAAGAACAACTATGCACCCAACTAAATGATAACAAGATCCTGCCCTGTGAACAGTTTGGTTTTAGTAAAGGACACACCACTACACATCAATTACTCAAAGTCACTAATGACATAAAATTGGGATTCCAACGTCAAGAATCCACGGGTATGATCCTGCTTGATATCGAAAAAGCTTTTGATAATGTTTGGCACAACGCACTTTTTGCAAAAATGATATCATTAAAACTATCCCCACGAATAATAGGAATAATCGAAAGTTTCGGGTGTGTATTTAGATAAAACGCTAACATTTAGCCAACATATTACGGAGACCATTACGAAAACAAGCAAACTTATCAAGTTACTATACCCACTCATAAACCGAAACTCTAACCTCAGTACCGAAAATAAATTAATATTGTACAAAACAATATTTCAAGCAAATATGCTTTATGCCTGCCCAGTTTGGTACAATTGCGCCAACACACATATAAATAAACTCCAGGTGATGCAAAATAAAATATTAAAATTAATTTACAACCTTCCTTGGCACTATAGCACATTTACCCTTCACCAGAGAGCCAATGTAGAACTCATCTATTCAAGAACAATTAAATTAACCGACAATTTCTTTGAGAAATGTAAAAGTTCCGATAATTATATAATAAGAAATCTAAGATTAAACTAGGAGTTAGCTAACAAGGTTTAAATAGATTCGTTAGTAGAGTAGTTTAGGTTAATGTAGGATAAGGTAGGTAGGTTAGGTAACAAATAAAATATATTCATAGAGAGGTTTTACTGTGCCATTTTTCCTCTATTTTAAATTTTAATAATTTACACATAGTCACAAAGGAAATCATGATATCACAGGTGTAAGGATATTTTATAAAATCCAATCTCTGCATGTAAATAATAATAAGAAATAAACATATTGTAGACTGTTGGTAACGAATAAATAAATAAATAAAAAATAAATGGGAGATGTACTGTCGCGTTCCCTTGCGGTTTGCCACATTTTCACAGGCAATGACTTCGATCCTTCATTTTTCCGCATTTTTCCGCATCTTAAAAAAAAAACTTTAAATTCTAAGTAGCTTTCATGAACCTTATTCAAACTGCACCATCAGCAATGAAAACCATGAATCCTTTTTAAAGTTATTACTATATCAAGTACGTATGTAGAATGTACTCATTAAAAACGAAGAATGATGTCGAAAAAGGTCGCTAATAAGTAATTATTTGAAAAATCGTACAAATCATTGAGCAATTCCGAGGAAGTATTGAAAAAAACAGAGTCGATCTTGCGATGCCTTTACTTTACCACTAAGCAAACAAGAACTTTTGCAACAAGTCAAGAGAACGATATACATAAGTAATATATGGTGCAATGCACATATGTGAAGGCCGTCTGAACGTGTACGTGAAGAGTGTGGCTGGATACTGCATGCTGGAAAATATGAATATTACTGGTTCAATGGGCCTGAAAGTCCGTCGTTTGATGAAATTTCATTTTAAACTATAGGTATAATATAATTTACAAATATTATTTTATGTAATACTTAAATTAAATAACATATTTTCAACTTCCTTGCAGATTCTACTAATGACAGCACAGCGATGAGGAAAGCAGCGCCGAAAGCAATGAGTTCGTTGTAGATGAGGATGATAATTACCACGTTGAATATATAATGCGCTCATTAAATACAATAACGTCATAACTCAAAAATTGTCATTTTTCATAAAATGCATTTCAAAGATTAGGCTCTTTGTTATTTTAGTAAGAAATAGTTTCAAAACTACCTCTCCCTTGTCGCGAATTATGAAAGCTCAGATATGACGTTTTTACAGTTAAAATACAGTTAAAAGTATATACGAAATTTAGTCCACCCGTATAAGTAGTTCAACAATAATGATTTTTGAGTTATGACGTTATTGCATTTAATGAGCGATATTATTGAGATGCATTTTTTATAGTAAACCTTAATATGCAGTATAATTGATAAATCAAACGGCGTTTAAAGTTATTAACTACTAATTTGGAAAAAATAATTTGAGTATATTATTTTTATTTAAAAATTAGTTTTTCGAATTTTCCAACTTTTCCAAGTAAAGCTTCAGCACAGTATTGACAAAAAGCAGTTGTACAAGAAACTAGACATCGATTAAAATATTTAAAGCTTATTTATAAGTGTAAAAAGGATGAAATATTTATGTTTATCGATACAGGTGAAATACCCCAAGTTTTTAAGTGGACAATAGTACATTTGTTTTACAAATACATTTGCTTATCATGTCCACTCTTTAGCTATCACCTTACAAAATGTCCGTAGAACGACATGTTGGGGGCGCTGGAGACCCCAAAGGCCCCACGATTTTCGGAGGCCAAGTTAACCACTATTTTTTAAATTTTTTAATTAAACAATCCTGTGAAAATCAAAACTTTAGCATTCACTTTACAACATGCCCGTAGAGAGACATGTACCTAATTCATCGGTTGACTAAACAAGTCATAAACAAGCGATTCCATAAGGTAAGAAAACTTTAGCAATCAACTTTCCGCGAGACCGATGTACTGGGGACTATTAGTCTTTCTTCTCCCTGGGCCTCCGGTACATTGTCCTGTTGAATCGGTAGGAATTTTACTGGCGTGATCTTCTTTCCTATGGCGTCCCACGATGAAGGGCTTTGATGAACTCCTCGCCTATCCACAACAATTACAGCAACCGCTCTAACATAAACTTCAATTTGTAGTAAAACCGTAATTACAGTTACTACGTACAATCAATTATATCACAGAAGCAGTCGAGAAAGCGTCCGATCTGCTTGGCTTACACCACCGAACTCCGCCTGAGTTGTCATTCGAGCTCTGTTAGAATTTCTGCGTTCCATTTTGCCTGACAAAGTACTCGTAAGTAGTTGGGAGTAAATGTTGAATGGAACGCAACTTTTCTCACTAAAGGCAGATCTTAACCTCAAACTGATCTAAAAATAGGTTACTTGAATTCAGATTTGGTAAGAAATTTTTTAAGACACTCACCATACCATATAGTTTATAGTATGCAGTTTTTCTTCCATTGCTTTTTAATAACTTTTTTAAACTTCAAAATTAAAACAAACCAATGTCATTCTCATTGAAACACAACTATAAATAACTTTAATCCATCTATGGGGCAATAGAAAATACGAAACTCCCTAGCGGAAAGAAATTGCGTAACCACTTTTAAAATTTCTGCTCAACTACGTCCAGCCAAGAGCATGACATTTCCAAGTACTTGCGAGTACCCTGCCAGGTCCAGTGGAACGCGGCAAATGAAATTGATTATGGCAGCGAGGTAAAACTTTGTGCAGAGCTTGTTGGAAGTTGTCATTAAGGCTAACAAGAAAATTTTTGCGAACGTACTCTACTTACTATACCGGGCATCACAGAAGTATAATAAAATCCTTTATATGACCTTGAAGGTCATGGTCAAGGCTATACTTGAACGTAATATTTCTTCTCTTGCCATATCTGCGAAAAATATGGGTTCTGATGTAAAAGAATGACCTTGACCTTTGTATGACCCTAAACTCTCCAGAGTTGGTTGAGTCTTTTAAAATAAATATGCCGTCCCGCTCCTTGAAGATTTATAGCTTTTTTTACTACAAATTTTGATAATTTTGGAACTTAGTGGCCTCAGAATAATCATTGTACTAATTTTCATTAAAATCCATTGAATTCTTAAAATGTTGGCCGTTATCTTGGACTAGGAAATTTTGACAATATTCGAAATTAGTGGCCTCAGAATAATCATTGTACTCATTTTCAGTAAAATCTGTTGCAATCGAGAAATTCTGGACGACATATTGGACCCGCCATGATTGAATTTTTAAGTTTTGATAGCGGATTTGAAATCAGCATCCCCAAAAATATCTAAGTAGCAATTTTCATGAAAATCGCTTCAAATTTAAAATTGTCAGCCGCTATCTTGGATTCGTCATTTTGAACCGACAAAAAATTAGCCTGGATGTTAAGTTACAACATACATTACCTTTGGCAAAAAAAATGAAAAATATCGTTGCAAGCGTTTAGTCGTGATTGAGCAACAAACAAGCATTCATTTTTATATGCACAGGGTGTCTAAAACCACCCGTCCACCCCTTCTATATCGACCAAGAACTTTTTTTTTCACAAAGCCGATTCCTCCATTTAATTAAGGGGGTATCTAGAACGTTCAAAAAATGATTTTTTTTTTTTTTAGTTTTGAAAAATTCTGTGTTCTTTCCTGAATCGTTTAAGCTATCTCTTGCCGCGAAATTTGAAAAGCTCGCGCCGCTACAGGCGATTCCGTGCGCAGCTCCGCGCTCTCCACCACTCTTAACTTTAACTTAAATGCCGTTTTTCTCAAAACACCGTCTTGATGAATGGTGTGCAGCATTCTGATTATGTTTAACTCTAAATGTTTTGTATTTTCTTGTTCAACTCCCTGAAAAAAACGTTCAATTCAAGGGCCTCTAGAGTGGGATACCCCCTTAAAGTGGGTACGCCCTATCGATTGGCACGCGCTATGTTTAGCTCCCGGTCTCGACCGGCAGTACGTTATTTAGATCGGAAGTACCTTTTTTTTAAAATGGAGTAGGTACATTTTGACCTCGAATTCGAATTCCAAAACACAACTTTCGTTTGACACATTTTTCAAAAAAATAACATTTTCGCCGCCTCAACCTTCATACAGGAAGTAGACCTTTAACTTAGGATTTGCATTTTTTGCGGCGAATACACATTCTACGGCATAACTTGTGCATGATGGGTTTAAATGGGGCTTTATCACTTCCGATTCCTACCGGAAGTGGAATATTCAGACCGGAAGTAGACCTTTTAAGTTTATTTTACAATATTCTAATCGGGCCAGCTGAACTAATGTAAAGCAAAGAATTCAAAAACACTTTTATATCTAATTAAATAGATTTATATTTCTTGAATTAGAAAGTCTGCCATGTTGCCAAAAAACTAGGTTTTGATTTTAAGAATTAATACAAATCAGATTTTGATAGTAATATTGTCTGAATAAAGTGGTATTTTCAGAATAAAATACTAATTTATAATTAAAACATAAATACAGTAGAATCCGGATATAACGACCCTCAAGGGACCGGCAACACTTAGTCGTACTAACCGGACGTCGCACAAAACGAACGAACACCGAAGAATGAATTTAAGCTTGTTTTATGTATTAATATTACCGTAATTATGAAATAATAATATACATAGTTAGATTAACTTATATTTGAATAAAACAAATTCATATTAAAATAAACAAAAAATAACTTTAATGGAACTTAAACATTGCACACTACATTCTATGCATGTAAATTCATATGATTTACTGACGTAGAAAGTCTGTAATTTTTGTTTGTTTTTGACTGATTTTTGTTCGATAGTAAGAATTACGTACAGCATTGTGAATACCAAACTTTTTATTACATTATCGTCAAAATTAGATTGAACAAACACATTAAGCGCTTCTGCAGCCTTCAGAGCCTCAGACGCGCTGGAAGTCGAATTAGTCTCCTCCGGTTCGGAACTCATTTTAGCGCACTTAATGAGTCCTTGACCTTGGCACATCAGATGAAAAACACTGGCTGATTTACACGCGCTAATCAGCATACGTACGTAGGAGACGGTAGAAAGCCGGGACGCGGGGCGGTGAGGTATTGCTTGTGCGTAGGTATTGAAAACAACACTGCGCGTCGTTCTAAGCGGACGATTTCTTGTCAAAATAGGTCGCTATAAGCGGTTGGTCGCTTAAACCGGAGTCGTACTAAACGGACATGTTTTCATAGTAAGTCTATATGAAACCTAACTTGAGTTTGCATTTTCGTCACTATAACCGGTTGGTCGTTATAAACAGAGTCGTTATATCCGGACTCTACTGTATATGCGGTTGAAAGTTTTTCCGGTAGGAGGCGGAATTGATAGTCTCCATTTAAACCCAGCATGCAAAACGAATGACGTAGTCGCTGTAAAAAAAATGCTATTCCGGAGTTCAAGGTGTACTTCCGGTTTGAACAACGTGAAAGTCATTTAGAGGGCGGAAATGTTATTTGTTTGAAAAATGTATCTAATGAAAGTTGTGTATTTTTCATCGTGGAATCCGAATTCGAGATCATATAAAAAAAATTCTGAAATAATTCACACGTGTTCTTTGGCTAATTATAAGCGCTTTTTGTCATATAAAACTAATTCGTATAATTGATCCTTTTTGAGTAGAAATATCACCAAGTTTTTTAATGATGAAATTTGGTAATATATTTACTAAAAAAGGATCAATTATACGAATAAATTTTATATGACAAAAAGTGCTTATAATTAGCCAAAGAATACGTGTGAATTTTTCCAGAAGTTTTCGGGACATTTCTGGATTTTTCAAAAATTGGCTAAATCCAAAAAACCAAAAATAGCCCAAAAAATTCTGAAAAAATTTACATGTATTCTTTGACTAATTTGAAGCATTTTCTGTTCTTTACATTTTTTTGTAAAGTTGATTTTTTTCGTGTAAAACATCGCGAAGGGTTTTATTACATTGCTGTACAAAATGGTCATTTTGCAAAAACCAAAGCAAAAAAAAACAACTTTCATAACCATGGTTTGAGAAAGTTTAGACATTCGGACCGCGATTTCGGGTGGTTATATGATCATTCAATAGCAGCAACAACAAGATAATCGACTTTGAGCAAAATCAGCACTTTTTTGAAAAAACCCAAAAAATAATAGGGTTTTTGAAACTTTTATGCAAAACAAATGCCAGATTCTGAAAGAGCATTCCTAAAAACACCTTATATACGAATTTCGAAGAAAATCGCCCCAATTTGTTATTCGAAACGTACAATTGAACTTGCGTGCACAAAATCCTCGTTTTGCGCATTAATGGGTTAAATTAACTTTGATGATGCAAACCAACTCCAAAAATTCTGAAAAGTTTTCAATTCTGTCCGAGAGCACTAAAAACATAATCCCAAGAAACATGAAAATATTGGCGTCCGCATTAAATGCCTTCGTGTAATTTATGTTATATAAAATTAAAAAAAAAAAAACTGTTTAAAGTGGAAGAGAGTCACCAAGAAAATTGAAAGTGCCAACATCTCTTTCGAAATACAATAAAACAATATGCAGTATAAGTTATTTTAATATAGAAGCAAATCAGCAGTACCCCTAAAAATTAATGGTACAAAACATTTGTTGCCTATTCATTTCGCACTTGATATCTTTCGCCTGAATTCACGTTTTCGTAGAATAGCATCGTGTAAATTAAAAAATAAATATACAAATAAACAGTCAAAACACTCAATTTTTGTTAAATATAATTTATTCCTCCTAAATATTCAATATTTTAAGGTATTCAGAGTAGGTGACTTCGTGTGTTTTATTCCCATTTTGTCTTCAGTATTTTAATCTCCGACAAAAAAAAAATTATTTAAAAAAAAACTGATAAAATATCAACACCAAAGTCGGCATCACCAATATATCGTTTATGATATCATCGTAATCATCAAAAAGGGACGGTGAAAATTTCAATAAAATCGAATTAAGAATAATATTCTTTTTTAAATTACATGTATAAAGATATTTGTTTCATTTGTATTCTTTAAATATGTATTCGTTATCCTTTATCATTAAATAAAATGCGCACAAATGACGCATATCTTTTATATTTAATAAATTCAATTGAATGGCTCGGCATAAGATTGTGTTATTCTCCTTTACGATTTCAATTTTTTCATTTTCTTCTTCTTGACTAACTTCAATTATTTTTTAATCTTCTTAGCCTGTTGTTCTTCGTGTTTTACTTTTGTTAATTGTGACGGCTTGTGTTACGCGACGAGAATAAATCACTTCATTCAAATTAATTTATATGAACCATGGATTTTCATTATTTGAAACTGATTCGAATATTCAAATAAAATTAAAAGTCTTATATTAAGGTGTATTCTTAATATAATGCGATGAATTGTACGTCTCTTAATTTTCAATAAAGGCACTGAACAAAATTTGGTGAGGATATTTACACATGCGTTATTAATAAATGACCCAAATTCTAATAAATTCTTCAATATAATGTATGATTGCCGATAACATATGAGTACATCAAAATTGAATATAAAATTGAATATTTTGCTGAATATTATTACTCTCAAATCTTGTATTAGTCTAGCAGTGACATTTTTTACATTTAATTTTATTGATTCCTATTAAAAAAAAAATTTGTGCTTAATTCCAGATTTGAAAGAGAATGCACCCAAAAATACTTTGATTTTCCATTTAAAAATAATTTCTCTTCTTTAAAGAAAAATCTGATTCAATTTTAATCATGACTTAATTTGGGTTTAATGAATTCTTGAATCCAGCTAAAATTACTGATTATTTTATATAAATTCTAGTGATGTTCCTCAATATTAACTTTTTCTCATTCCTTCTTAACTCTACGTAATTATTGGTATTTAGGAAAATGGCTTCAATATGATTCACTACGTTTACATGATTTCTTCAATCCTTGTCTTGAAGCTGATGCAATTCAACCAAATAAAGACGAATCGTGATCAAAATCCCGAAGGAAATGTTTCGAAAAGGAGAAATACGGAACGGCAATATGCCGACGAATTAACAACTCGTAAGTCAATATCACGATACAATTTCCAACGTAAATGTTAACAGACAAGTACGCGTTGGTGTTTTGTTGTAATGGTACTTCTTTATAACTGAATTTCGAATTTCTTATATGAATTATACCACATTATTTCAGCTTTAAGAAGTCACCTAACTGACGTTCATAATAGAAGTGAATATGATCTGGCATAGGTAATATAAAAAATGTGCATATATCTTTACAAATTGGTCCGTAGTGCACTATCACCGTTAGGCAGCATTAAAGAACTTAGTAGAATTTGCGTCTAAAAAGAATAAATGAAATCAAAATTACTAAAATTAGGTGATCTTTCCTTGAATGCTTTAAAGAAAAATAATTGCAAATTTTCTAACAAATTGAACCAAAACTATTTATACATTCAAACAAAGTATATAGTACAATCCAATTTTCCTTATGGTCGAATACTATAAGCATTTCCTACAGAATAGTATTTTTCCTAAACAAATTTTAATTTTAAAACTAGTTTCCTTTTCATTCTTTTTAATTTAGTAATTTATTTTTAGTAATTAATCTCTTTTTGAGCATTGAAGTAAATGTTCATAGTTCGCAATAAAAGTGGAATAAAAAAAAGAAAAATTATAACAAAGAATACCACATTTGTTCGAAGCATAGTAATAAACATCTATGTGTACGAGAGTATCCAGTTCAAGTCTATCTAGTAACATTTTTACAACGCTACACTACAGTTTTTGGTATACGTACAGATACGACGAATATCTATAACGACGCTACTGCTACATTAGATTTCTTTCATTTAATATTTTCCATACTACGAATAACGATGACAATAAACATGTTAGTTTTACACACTAGATGGGCTATGAGTAGTTAATTATGTCACTGCACAAAAGAAAAAATTAGGAATAATAGATCTCAAATATAGTGATTTATTCTCTTCACAGTTGTGTTGTTACAAAAATAATAAAAAAGTAGAACGAGTAAAACATGGCGATAAACCATATGTGTATGAAAAATCACAACAATAAACAAATATCCATGGAAAGACATTCAGTAAACGAGTAGTAATAGTAGTAAACTTGTTGTTTTATCAATTATTTGGACGCTTTGATATTTTACTTTTATTTTTTAATTAATTTAACTTTAATTTTATGCTCTTTGAAACTGTTATTATTTTCGGCCGGTCGTGACAGACATGTCCTTTTGCCAGCTTACATTACTTTTATTTTTTAGTTATCATTTATTTTGCTAATTTCAACTATTTATTTTTATTTACTTTATTAAAATTGTCTTAGAGACTACAATAATAAATTATTTAATTTCAGTTTCTTTAGGTATTTATTTAATAAAATAATTTACTTTGTTAGTCGTACAGTGTAATTGTTGATTCCTTACTTAATAATGCTTTTACTTCATAAAATAATATGAAATAGTATAAAATAAATAAACTGAATATCCTCCAGGAGAGTGGCCGACCGTTTTGAACGATGGACTCCGGGACGTTCCAAATATCATAAATTTTTTATAAAATATAAGTAAACAAAAAACATACAAAAATTTTGACAAGATTTTCCACTTTCTTCCGCGTACAGCTTCATTTCTTAAAAAGTAAAATAAAGGTAATTACGGTTTACCCAGCTGGCGAACATCTCCTCAATGAGTGGTTTCCTCCCGGAAACATATAGGCCTTTGCTTTCGGGAATCCCAACATGGACGAATTGGCTGAGGTCAGCGATGTTCGGGTAAGCAAAACGCTTTCCTGCTTACTTTTTTTTTTACAACTTAAGTAAAGTATAAACGAAAGCTAAAATTTTTTGCTGCACGCTAATTTTTTGTTAGAAGAAGTTAGTGGAATTGTTTGTTGGATTCCTTGCTGAGGTTCGTGCGAACGATGACTTTCCGCCTGCTCCCCGTTGCGGTGGCATTGGTCGTCGCACATGCCGCAATTCACTGAAAAGATAAATTTTCAATTATTTACGGGCAAATTTAATTTTGTTTTCACCTAAGTCTGTGGTTTGGTGCTTGAAATATGCATTATTAAATAATTTTAGAAAATACTCTTTGTTATAGTTGGTTAACATTATGATAAGCCAAAGATATCCACAAAATTGAGTGCGCTAGCGAACTTTTATTCGCGCGCAAAGTCCGATTTTGGTAAACATTTTTTATTCGAATACACCAAAAATCATGGTTAAGCACTGATTATATACAAATAGATACGTAACCTCGGAAATTGTGAGTTTTAAGGGGGGATATACATTTAGAACAAGAAAAAAAACTCATTTTTGAACATTTTTTTTCAAGGGGAAATTTTTATTGAAATCAATCGAAACTTTTTTACAATTATAAGTGTATCCATGTAATATACAAAAATATTTTTTTTTAATTTTTTTCAACAAAATGGCGGCCGTTAGATGGTGTTGAAAAAGTCGTTGTATTTTGCTTGTGCCGGCTCTCCTGGTCGCAATTTTGATCAGAAATCAAAAAATCAAAAAAAATTACATTAATTACATTCACAGTTAGTAGATGAATTGAAAAAAAAGTGAAAAAAAAAATTTGCACTTTAGGCGTAACTTTTTCGAAAAAAATCAACATTTTCTCCGCCATTTTATCACATTTTTCCATATTTAATAATAAAATATTACAATAATTTTTAATTCATATAGAAGGTAATACTATAATAAAGAAATCCTATAAGTTTCAGCTCAATCGGATAATTAGTTTTCGATTTATTACCGACATAAACTCCGAAAATGCTGTTTTGAGAAAAACGCGTTGAAAGTTTTAATTATCGAAAAATCGTACTTACATTTTAATCAGCAATCCCGGGAACGATGAAAAAAAAACACTTGGAGTTCGAATTTCGAAAAAAGGGTTTCAGGAGCGTATTCTACGGGAAATTTACTAACTTTTTTTGGAAAAAAAAAAAATTGAATTTTTTGGTCATTCTAAATGTATATCCCCCCCTTAAGGCTGTCATGTTTGGGGCGCTGCTATCGTTTTCGGTAAATATTCCAGGTATATTAGATCGAAACCCTGTTATTTAAGTAGTTTTTTAACACATTCGCATCTCGTTATAAAAAAAAAAAAAAAACTTGCCGGGAAACGAGAATTCTCGCTTTGCGAGACGCGTGTGCTTCCCTGATAAATTCTTAGATAACGGGATTATATACATATTACAAAAATATAATTATCGCAGTTTTAGTACATATAGCATAGTTTTAGGAAAAATAGCCCGATGCGAAAGTGATATAAAAGCTGAGAAAATTTGGATATTTGTAAGTTGTAAGTAATCTCAGAGATAAGTTAGTTAACCCATTAATGCCTGAATAACAAAAAATTGTACGGCAACTTCGAGGCGCTAACTTTTATCGAAGGGGTGGTCAATTCTTATCGAGACCAACTTTTCTAGACGTATTTTGAGTCGCCCGACACGATCCAAAAAAAAAAAAAAAAAAAAAATTATTATTGTTTTTGTGCAATATTATGTAAATAAATACCTTTTCCACGTCATTTTTTTTTCGAAAAACGACTGATTTAGTCGGGAAAGAGGAACTTTTTAATAAAGTTTTAAAAAGTTTGTAAAACGTTACGGTGCGTTACAGGGGCGGGAGGATGTATTGGAACAACAGAAAAACGGTACAGAAAAACGTTACGATGCGTTACATGGGGAGGAGGGAGAGTCTTAAATCTACAAAAAATGCGTTACGTAATACTTGAACGCTCCCTTATTAGCAGAAATATAAAGTGGTCGGAATTAGGGAGGCGGTCGGAAATAGGCCACTTTACGTTACTTGCGACGAAAAAATATGAGACTTATAGGCTTTGCGTAGATTATCGAAAGCTAAACACTAAGGTTGTAAAATATAGGTTTTCGTTGCCTAGTATGGAAGACATAATTCAAAGCCTGTATCATGCTAATGTAACGCTATATTTGAAAAACGGATTTGTCCCCGTTGACATAGACGAAAGTAGCCGCATTCGTCGCACCAGAGGGGCAGTATGAATTTTTAAAAGTTCAATTTGGTCTTTGTAATTCTCCAGCTGTTTTCCAAAGATTCGTTAATTTCAAAATTTAGTTCAAATGGTAATCGTTTTAGTTTATTTGGACGATGTTATTATTCCCACAAATGAAGAAAAAGATGTTAATATTCCCACTTCCCAATAGGTCTCCATTTGAGCTCATACTGGGTGTTATTATGAACAAGCCAGATGACCCATAGCTGTCCAAATTATTAGAAGAAGCTATAGTAGACGATTTTGATGCTGAAAGGAAGGAAATGCGAAACCAAGCTAAGCTACAAATTCAAAAGGTTCAAGAAGAAAATAATAAATATTTCAATCGGAAGAGGAAGCCTCCACACCAGTACAATGTCCACGACCTAGTTGCTATTAAAAGAACACAGTTTCGCTCTGGATTAAAATCATATCCAAAAAAGGCAAAATAAGGTCTTATGTAATTTTTTTCCTATTATTCTCGAAAATCGAAACCTATTAAGCATTTTCGTTCGCAAATTCATAATTCACAACAAAAATTCTATAGAAATGACATATCTCTTGTTCCGAAGAAGAAAACACCATTTAATTTGTTGATTAGTGTTATTAGATATAAATAATACGACGAATTTTTTAAGATGTCAGTAATTCAATTTGCCAGAGGTTATATATTATTTATAAGATAATATATATAATATATCTATTAGGGATAACTTCCCTGGGATCCGGCAAGCTAAAGAGCTCGTCAGACCCTATACCTACACTGAAATCAATGCTTTGAGTAAAGCGGATCTCAGACTGTTGGTAGGTTACCTAACTGGCCACCATGGGCTAAGATACCACCTATATAAAATAGGTCTGTCAAATGAGACGGAGTGTCGTCTGTGTCTTGAAGACGACGAAACTACATCACACATTTTGTGTGCTTGTCCGGCTTTAGCACGGTTAAGAAGAGGGATCTTCGGTCAAGAGTTTCTGGACTCGGCTGAAGCTCGTTCATCTTCTGTAAAAGACCTTCTGGCGTTCCTTAGGGTAGCGGATCGTCTTTTACTGTAAAGGGGATTCGGCACAAAAGACCGCCTGGTCGCAGTGCCCACCATGAGGGTCACCCCTAACAATAATAATAATAATAATATATCTATTAAAAGTAGTGAGGTAACATTAGCTGTGTTCTTTTGTGCTCGCTATCTGGAGTAGAACAAGAACAGCACAAAAGAACGATTCAGAACACAATTGCTGTGAAAGCTCAAAGGTTTGTATCCACACTTGTGCTTTAAAGTAAATACGTGAATTGAGGTGATAAATAAGAATAGCAAAATTGAAATGGCAAGCAAGTATTTACTCTAAAACACAATTTTTTTATGTCAAACTGCTTTTATTTTACCGTTCAACAGCTATCAGCTGACTTTTACCAACATACGAGACATTAACCACCCCAAAATTTTACACATAGCGCCCCTAGTTTTCAGTAGAACAACTAAGTGAACAGAACAAAAAATTTGTCCCGTTCAGCTTGCAGAACACGAGCAGAACAACAAATTTATGGGCTGTTTTGAAACAAGTCCACAAAAGAACGCAGCTATTGAACATCTTGTCACTATGCCAAGCTTTAAATATGAACGTCGATATAGGGTTGGAACTAAGATTAGTAGCCTAGCGTTAATCTGTTGGTAGAAAATATGAGTGAATATGAAGAACTTAAAGAGCATACCCCAAAAATAACATTCCAATTCCAACCATTAATTTCGTGGTCACTTTAAATATTTTTGCTTATTATAGCAATAAAAAAATGAAAACTCTCCATAGAATATAGATCAAATGCCACTCTTTTTGATACTTAAAAGTTTGAATGTAATAGTACTTTTTTAAAACTAAGATATGTAAAAATAAAAGTGGATTTTTCAAAATATGAAACCCACGAAACCCCTTAACAAGCCCTCATTCTTAAATCAACTACAAATATTTTTTTTCAGTGTAACAACGATATTCATGAAATTGACGAAGAGTAATGGTTTATATTAAACCTGGATTAGATCTACTGTACCTACTTTGTATCCTATGTACTTCGAAGAAACGAATAAAGCGTACATTATGAACTATTATTATATACAGGGTCCGCCAAATAACCTTTTTTTTTGAAAATGCTATAAAAAAAAAAACTACTGAATATTTTTTCAAATTTCTTTTTTTATTTCAAATTACAATCCTTCCGGTTAATGATGGAAAATAATTTCATTCAAATGGCTGCCTCGGCTGGCCATGCAGTAGCCTACACGATCGGTCCAATTTTTAAGTAAATTATCGATTGTGTGCAGCTGTATTTCACCAATGGCTTCACGAATATTGTCCTTTAAAGCGTCAATTGTCTCTGGCTTGTCGGCGTAACACTTATCTTTGACGGCACCCCACAAATAATAGTCTAACGGTGTCAAATCGCAGCTCCGAGGTGGCCAAACGACATCAGCTCTGCGGCTGATAATGCGATTTTCAAAAACAGGGCGCAAAACATCAAGTGTAGCGTCGGCTGTGTAGGCTACTGCATGGCCAGCCGAGGCAGCCATTTGAATGAAATTATTTTCCATCATTAACCGGAAGGATTGTAATTTGAAATAAAAAAATAAATTTGAAAAAATATTCAGTAGTTTTTTTTTTTTTGCATTTTCAAAAAAAAAAGTTATTTGGCGGACCCTAATAATAATTAATATACAATTTTTAGTCGGAAATTGAATTATTTTTTATTTTTATAATAATTTTTATTTATCTCAGAGCCATATTCGCAACAAACCGAATTTTTTACTTTACCTTTAATATTTTTTAATGCAGGGATGATTGATTTTAAATATATTGATGAATGACGAAATAAAGCAATTAAAACAAAACAATTTAGACTTTTTGGGATCAGCGACCCATGAATTCTTTATACTTATTTCCAAGAAAACCTCACAAAGTTGAGCAAAACAACTCTTATCCTTAGACCCTTCTTCTTAGAGCGAGGGCATAATGAGGTCTCATCACTTCATGTAAAGAATCTTTTGAGCTGGGTTGCGTTGAGTTTGAAGAATTCTTAGTGGTTGATTATCTTCACTTCTAAAAGCCTTTTATTAACAAACAAATCTACACAAATTTGAGAAAAAACGTGAAGTTAACGATATGAAGTTACATAATAAAAGAAAAAACATTTATTATATTTTTCCTTCATGGCGGAGAAGTTATCTATAGAGGAAATCATAAAGCAAATTTTTACAAAAAAAAATAAAAACCGACTCCAAAACTTAAGCTTAAACTAAAAAGTATATGTTTGTTTGGCTGGAGCTTCGAGCTCACCTCAAAACTGGCACTCTCTGACTACCAATATTGAACACGACAATTGTCACTCACATTTTTGTATTCTTTCGTCCCCACAAAACTTGTTTTTATTGAAAAATTACTTGGTTTTAATTTTTTATATTACGCTTAGGACCGATTCGGATAATTGGCGATTCGGTTAATCGGCGTTCGGATAATCGGCGTTCTACTGTATATATATATATCTAATTGAAAACCACCTCCTCTTTTTTGAAGTCGGTTAAAAAAGGAACGATTCGTGATTAGGCGTGTGCTAAAATAGGCGGCACATTTTCGTCTTTTTTTCAAGGTTCGGACCGTTTTGCTGTTTCCTATTGCATAAGGCCAATTGATAGACTGCTATAATAATAAACTGCTAAAGATATTTTTCTGGATTCTTTCCATAAACTCTGCAAGTAATTTCATAGAAAAGTGATGTGACTTTCAGGTGTAGGTGAAAAACCACAAGTAAGTATAGAATAGATACATGTAAATAACAACTATTTCACTAAATTTAAACTATAAACTAATTTTCTATTTTTGATTTGGTGTTTTATTGCACACAAATTGGCTTGACTTATAATTGTAAGTAATTAATTTCAATACCTCTTTGCACTTTTATACTGACTTAATATGGCTACAGCTGCTCGTGATCGCGGGAAATTTAATTCTCCCGCAAACAGCACCAGCCTTAGGTCGGATCAACCGACGTTGCCAAATGCGATGAATGTTCTACGTTCACTTGAGGGAAAGCCCGATCATTTTATACCGGAAATTAGTAACAAAATTTTGGAAACCGAAGCCGATCTAGCTCTGAAAGAGAATATCATAAGTGAATTCGAAATTAAACTTCACACTTTGAAGGTAATCTTTCTGCAAAGTCGAAAATAATTGTAAACATACAAAGAGAATAGATTTCCACTCAAGTTATCATTAACCTCTTCAGGGACGAATTACCAGAATTCGTAAGGGGAGCTATTAGTTTCTTTAATGTACGAAAATAACTACATTAAAGAAACCAATGATTTTCTTTTGAATTTTGGAAGTTCGTCTCCTGAAGAAGTTAATATATAAGGAATATTTGAACAAATAGAATTTAGTTTATCTTTGCATGACTACCTAAAAAAAAAAACCAAACGTACACATATGTGGCCAAGGGCGTGAAGAGGTTAAAAATGAATCCTACAAACTGTCAATAATTTATCCAGAGTTAAATTGTGAATCCGTACTAGGCCTGAGTAGATGACAATGGAGTGACAAGATTCACGGCAATTTAAGAGTAATTTTGTTAATAAGCGTCGATGCGCAGTGTACTAACAGATTTAATATTTCCCAATTCCATTTTGACCATCTTCAGCGTTTTATAAAACTCAAAATAATCAAACACTTTCCGTAAATATTATTTTAAAAAAACGTAACAAAATCCACAAAAAATAGGTGTGGAAAGCATATTTGCCGTGCTAAGCTCAAAAGCGTTGTGTGTTTATATAGGCATTAAAGCGAAAGGTTGACTGAGCAGCATAAATTATTGTGCAAAACTTACATCTGCAACTGCAAACAAATCGAAAACATACAAAAATTTATTTACCACTTCTAGCTTGGCACGACAAAGATGCTGCAAGTGCGGGATGTTGTTGCTACTGAGAAAATAGTTGCTTTTTTCCCGGATTCTGTTCAAGAGCTGTCGGCCGATGTCATTTGTTTTTTTTTACCTGAGAATTGAGTTTTTGTTTTGTTTTTGGAAGATTTAAAAAGTAGTTGGACTCTTTTATTTCCCCTTATTTGGAATATTTTAATTATCACAATTTTTCCGCGCTGCGGCATCTAGATTAAATATACCTTCAAATTTGACCGGTTTTTAAAGGTTATTGATTTTTTAATATTTACCAAAGAAATACAACGCAGTACTATTCAATCGAACAATTGTGTTCTTTTTGAGGTTTACTGCTGACCGTTGAAGAGCGAAAAGTTCTACCGGTTGATGATGGGCCAGAAGGATTACCGTACGTTCTTCTGGAAAAACTGTTGAATACGCTAGAAGTAGAATAAGATTTCACTGGGGCTTTAAAGGCTCTACTGTTTAATATTCCGTTTTTACAAACAACATAGTTTCAAGGTAAAACTTCAAGTCTACTGTGTACTGTCACCTCCAAGTTCCTGTTGGTCTTCATTTTAAATGAATATTCAACAAATTAATACTTCTAAATTATCAAACAATTTTCTACAGTGTGATCCAAAAGTGTGGAAACACCAAAATAACTTTCGAGGAATGCATTTTGAGGAAAAAGGTTTTAGGATTTTTCCCTGGCTATTTAATGGTGATTTGATATTGATCATGACCTTGAAGGTCAATTCAAGGTCAAGTTGACTTTTTTAACTACGGAAATGGAAAGAACGGAAAATTGTACGTCCGACTTTCACCTTGACCATGGCCTCGTGGGTCATATCAAGGTCAAGATGCTTTTTAAAAGGGAACTTGCATTGCTACTGCGGATTTGAAAGGGGCAGAAATTTTACGTCCGAATGTGATCTTGATCATGACCTTGATCACGACCATGGTGAAGTGTGCACCCGACCAACTAAGGCAAGTGTTTCTTTAACCCAGCAAGTTAAAATGAACTTTGAACACAAGCTATAAAGAGAATCATCTTTTTAAAGCTTGTGTTCAAAAGAACTTCTTGGCAAAATGCCATGCGATTGTAAAAAGTTGATACTGCCCTCTCAATCATGTTTGGTTCAATGGTAGCGATTTCATCCCATATTCGCTGTTTAGGTTCCTCAATATTCACCGGTTTTGTCCGATACACTCTTTCTTTGAGATAGCCCCATAAGAAGTAGTCAAGTGGCGTAAGATCTGGTGATCTGACATTCTATCGCTCCTCATCGAGCTATCCATCTGCCTGCGAATACTTCATGTAAGTAATTTCGAAAATCTCTTGCATAATGAGCCGCTGCATCATCTTATTGATACCAAGTCTGATCGAAATCATCTCCTACAGGGATCTGAATAGAGGGGACAATGTGGTCCCTCAACAATTCCTCACATGTTGGTCCATTAAGATTGCCCTCAATGAAGAAGGGCCCAATTATCGTATTGTTCATAATGCCTGCCCATACATTCACTTTTTGAGGATTTTGAGTGGAGCGACTATCGATCATCCATTCTGGGTTAGTCTCACTCCAATATGAAAGAACGTGGCTTCATCAGAAAATACGATGCGTTTTAAGAAATTTGTATCAGCATCCATTCTGTTCATCATCATTTCCGCAAACTCTAAGCGTCTATCTGGATCATCTTTATTTAATTCTTCTTCTATGAGGATTTTCCGTAATAGAGAGAGATTTAATTCAGTGCATGCTGTTACTGGACGACCTGATTTGGGGAGATTTTTCACATTGCCAGTTTGATTGAATCGTTTTATGGTTTTATAAACAATCACATTTGAAACTTGTGCCATTTCAACTTTGGATGATGTTAACTTAATGTTAAATAATTTCAATCGAGTAAAAAATAATTCAGAACAACGGAAAAATTCATAAAAATGACTTCAACAATATTCAAAATGACCTTCAAGAAAGTAGGAAAAAGAGGCAATAATTAACAGTGAAACACATAAAAGAAATAAATGGATGTAGATAGAAAAAACAAAACAATATTCAACATTGTGCTTATACAATGCTGGCAAAAATAAAAATCGAATACAAAAAATTGCAATCTGTTTTGAAAAAGGAAATTGAAGGGAATATTAATAAATTTGATGTAATATTTTTTCAATTACACAGGAACCCAAATTGGAATATTCAATTCCCATGGACCCCATAGGTGGATCTATATGTATTTTTCATTGCTGAATTCCGTTTCCGTTTCTCTCCATCACGCCAGGTTCAAGATCATTTGAAGGTCAAATTGAGAAAAGTCGACCAAAGAATCTGAAAAAAACCCAGTCCAAATCCGAGGTTGGCTTACAAGGTCATATTAGGGCAATTTTAAGGTTAAATTGAGAAAAGTTCCCCCGAAAATCGGAAAAAAATTAATGTGTAGCGTTAGCGAAACGTGAAATTCAAGACCAAAGTCAAATTAAGAAAAGTCCGCCAAAATAACTGAACATATGCATGTTACTGAGTTCGAATCCAAGGTTGGCTCAACCTTACAAGGTCACCTAGAGGTTATTTCAAGGTCACATTAAGGCGATTACAAGGTCATCCTAAGGCCATTTCAAGGACAAATTGAGAAAATTCCGTCAAACATCTGACAGAATTCATGCATATATTTTTGTGGTTTCTGAGTCCGAATCCGATGTTGGCTCAATCCTACAAGGTCATCAAGTGGTCATTTCAAGGTCAAATGGAGAAATGTTCGCCAAAAAATCTTATAAAATACATGCATGTGTTTTGGGGGTTGCTTAGGTTTGTTTAACCCTGAAAGGTCACCTCAAGGTAATATTAAAGTAATTTCAAAATCAAAACGAGAAAGATTTTCACAAAAAATGATAAAATTTATATTTAGATCTACATTCAGATTAGGGACAATATTTTTCATAAGTTCCTAACATCATAAAGAAACCGAAGTAATTTATTTGAAGTAACAGTTCAGAAATATTTACCTGAGTCCATACATTCTTAACCCCCCGGAGGTTGCAATTTTTATGTTCATCCTAACGACGGTAAAATTTACACTCGGGGGCTTTTGGGGCTACTGAACAACGCCAGACCAATAGTTAATTGATATTTCACGCCTAAAGGTTCGTGGTCAAGGTTGTGATCGTCACATTCGGAAGCAAAATGTCTGCTCTTTCCAAATCCGCAATAACAATGTAGTTTCCTCTTTAAAAAACCACCTTGACCTTGATATAACCTACAAGGTCATGGTCAAGGTCATGTCCAAACAAAGTAAACTTGTCCTTGAAATGTCCCTCAAAGTCACGGTCAGGGTCAAATCTAAGGTCACCATTGAATAGCCAGGGGAAAATTCTACAAATTTTGTCCAAAACCTTGTTCCCTAAAATGCATTCCTCGAAAGTTATTTTGCAGTTTCCACACTTTTGGATCACCTTGTATAGTTGCTAACCATAATAATTTAATTTAAAAAACAAATTCGGCTGTACACCAACATGTTGACTGCCACGCTATTTTGGAAAACTAGTTCTTCATGCGACGAGCATGTTCAGAATCAAATTCAGTCGTGGCTATGTTCACCGGTAGATCGGCCTCTGCTACGATATTTCTCGTAGTTGACAGTTAATGTGTTTTTTATTCCAATGTTGTTCGCTAAAAGACATCTTAACCGTTTGCGTTTTTATGTCGAGCGGAGTTCGACAAAAATAAGGCCTTTTAATAAATTCAATATATGGTAATTAAGGTCATAAACCCTTTCCTGAAAGGACTGTTAAAAATCTGGTAGGGAAAACATATAAATTTGTGATTTTTTAAAGAAAACTTCAGTTTGCAATTACTGCTCGTAGTGCAAGCAAGCATCTTAAGTGTTGTTGGTTTTTTAAGGTAGTTTGAATTGTTGCTTCTTATTGTTCTAAAATTGCCTAAAAGAAGGGAACTTTCGGAACAGGAACGGTCGCGTATTTTATTTGTGCGTGAGCAGGGAAAGACTCATGTTGAGATTGCCCAAACTCTGGGATGTTCTCGTTGTGCGGTCTAAAGTGCTATCAAACGTTTACTGGACGCTGGGTCAGGTCACATGCGGAAAAAAAAAAGGTCAGGTCACATGCGGAAAAAAAAGGTCAGGTCACATGCGATGAAAAAAAGTTACTTCGCAACGTGACTATCGGTATTTGATTCCAGTCTCTCAAAAATCGCAAAAAACCTTCTTTTCAACTTGCTGTTGGCCTGTCTGGTGAAATTGGTAGGCCTATTAGCGCTAGAACAGCTAGAAGAAGAATTCTAGAGACAGAACTGAAAGGTTGTAAGCCTAGAAAGAAGCTATGGCTGTACAAAAAAAAAAAAAAAAAAACTGCTTAGAATGGGCTTTAAAACATCAACGTTGGACGGAGAACCACTGGGAAAATGTCGTATGGTCCGACGAATCAAACTTTGATATAAGCTTAATTTAGCTTAATTTCAATTATTTATAATGGTTGCATCATAACCAGCTCGTTTCTTAAAACATTTTGTGGATATTGAAAATAATATTAAATTTTGTCAATTTTTCAGGTCTTGGACACGTCTGGTGTAACGTACGTGAGGAGGAGGGTAGGTTAAGAATACCTTCTCGAATGCGTGGTGCCCACGGTCAAGAACAAAGGAGGCGGCGTGATGATTTGGGGTTGCATGGACGCCATTGAAGTTTCCCCAACAAAGGTTATGGGTCAAGGCATGCCGAGTATCTGTACGTAAAGCATAATGTAAATATGACTTCTCTGCTCTCCCAAATAGAAAAATTGAATGAAGGAAATTATTATGAGTGGAAGATCCATATGCGAAGTGTCGTGGTGCATAGGGATCTTTGGATTTATGTGGACGGTAGCCAGGTGAGGCCGGAAAAAGTGTTAGATGTGCCGGCATGGGAGGCGATACTTCTGAGTATTAAACCATTGCAATTAGTACATGTCAGAAATTGCAAGACCGCCATAGAAGCGTAGGGAAAACTGGGCTAAATTTACCAACCAAGTTAACCAGCGCGAACGATAACCCTATTCAAACAATCACTAACTGCGAGAATGGAGGAGGAGCAAAGAATGTCAGACCGCTTTAGCGAAGCGGTTGAAAAGCTGAACGAGGCGGGAATCGCCTGGGTAGAGACAGGGACGAGTTGTTACCGATTATGCTTCTTTCAAGTCTACCCGTCTTACGAGAACTTTGTAATTGCTATGGAGATGAGGGATGCTTTGCCGAATGTAACGGCGCTAAATCGAAACTTCTAGAAGAGGATCGCCGTTCTGAAGCCAAGGATCGATGTGGTAATATTTGTGAACAAATTTTTCGAGAGCAAAAGGTAAGCCAAAACTAGACCAGAAGAAGCCTGGCAACACCGGAAAGAGTTTCATCTGTAAAAGGAGAGGCCATTTTGCCGCCGAATGCAGACAACGAAAAACCGAAGAGAAGGGGGAAAATGAAAAGAAATTGCAAGTCACGTCACTTGCAGTGCTTTGTGCAGCAACTACTACTATGAAAAAGGAGGTTTGGATCATAGACAGGGGCTCAACGTATCATAGTGTTGTGATAGGGATCTGTTCATCACTTTCAAAGCTGAAAAGCAAAAGATTCAACTGGCAGTGGACAAGTACATAGAGTCGGTTGGAGTGGGAAAATTAGAGCTCAAGGGAGCATTGTCTTGCGCGAGGCACGACTTTATGTTCCGCAGCTCAGTTCTAACTGTGTCGGTAAGCAAAGCGGTCGAAAAAGATTTCGACGCTATTTCACGAGCCGTGATGTAAGTGTATGTTATGAGCGCAGCAACTGCGTTATGTACCATAGCCGTGTAGGCGATTTGTTCATTTATAAACCGAGGCGCTCTGAGTAACCGTTCCTAGGTTTTATAACCTCTCAAAATGACTTAATTCGATGGAATGAACATTATGGGCAAAGAATATCGAAATCAACAAGGTACACTCTGATATGTTCTCAAAATTCCAACTCATATGCAAGCTCTCGAAAATACACACAGCAAAATTCTCCATCAGCAGATAGTGTGGAATTTTCATGGATTATTGAGCTAAATTATAGAAACAATACCTCAACTTCAAAGTCCAATATCTCAAGAAATATCGATGTTAGCAATTTGGTGTTCAGAACTTTTTTGTAGCAAATTGAATTTGCTACAAGTTTGACATATTCACTTTTTCTGTACCTCTTGTTGTTTACGAGATAGGGGCAAAAAGCGAAAATTTCATGGAAAAATTGGGGTTAGTGACCCGTACTACCTCGCTGGTGGGAGTCAGGGTTACACTGCAAGGGACACTTTTGTAGAGCATTCAATTCTGAAGAAACCCTACCATTGACCAAGATTATACCATAAAATGCCTCTGAGCTGTAGAGTTTTGAAGAAAAATAATCAAAGTTTACGTGTATTTTATATAGGAAATCTTTATACGCCTTGGTCTAGTACTTAGTGTTAACACATTAAAGGCGGGGGATCTTGACGAAAGTATGCTAGGTAATACTAAATACAAATGTAAAGTGGCGCATGGATTGCGCAATGTGGTTGCAAACCGTACTAAAACGACTCCCGCCTTTAAGCTACAGTCGAGGTAAATCGTATTACTACGACTCCCGCCTTTAAGCTACAGTCGAGATAAATTACTACAGATTACTACAACTCCCGCCTTTAATGTGTTAATATTAATGGTTCCAATATTCAGGGAATTTTTGTTTAGGTATTTGCCACAAAATTTCGAGTGTGGGATTGAAAAATAAATAGCCACGACAAAAAAGCACCCTAATACATAGGTAATACATACAAATGAAAATGCATTAAAAAAAAAAAACCCGCATTTCAAAATGGTCGCCATATATACTAGAGGAGAAAAATCTACATACATAAAACATACTGTCCCGATAACAATACAATATTATAAAATAATAAAAAACCAAGATGACGGATTCGAAATGACCATCATACAAATTAAAGAAGAAAAAAAAAAAAAAAAACTAGAAAATAAAAAAAGACAAAGAAAACTTTTAAGTTAAACGGTTAAAGTAATTAAGACACAAACCTGGGCCTTGAGATTCTGACATCTAGTAAGAAATCGTGCAATACTAGCAGTGCTGTCTTCTCGTGGGCACTTTGTGTTGCTACGTCAGCGGGATAAGTAATAATCTGGGACTTTTAACAGACTAAAATAAAAACGTTGGACGGTTAAAAACCTGTATAACGATTGTATAATTAAATAAGAACAACTTGTCTAGGAAAATGTGCTTCTACGACCACCAAAAGAGATATTTCAAATGCGCTCCACGTTTTAACCGTGTCGTTTTTCGGATTTTTCCATCTAGAGCTGTGTGCTCGATAAGAAGCCAGGAAGATCGAAGTTCCAACCATGGGGAGTTGAATTTCATATGATTGGTTACTGTGAAGACTCAAAATCATGCCGACTGTAAGACCCCACAGCGCAGAATTCCACCGAAGCCGTGATGTTATTTTTATGGAGAACCCAAGTAAAGTAAATAAGTAAATAAGGAGCTGAGAAACTTGAGGAAAATTTATTCATAAAACCCGATGACGCAGCAACATCCGAACAAGATAACAATTTGAGAATATCAACTGAACAAGGCACCAAGGATTACGAGTTAAATCAGGGCTCTGAGGATTGAAGATTTAATTAAAGGAGAACGAAAAGAATCTAAAAAAAAACCTAAATATCAGAGACATGCACAATAATGAAGAAGATGGTAAATCTAATGAGGAAATTTGTTTAACAGTAAGAAGGGTTAGACCGCGTATGCTTCGTATGGGAAAGCGTGGCAGGCCATAGAAAGCTACCGCCTTTCTTAACACTCTAAATGCTCTTGACGGTAATTATAAAGTCAAAAACCAATTCACAGTAGCGGAAACAATGTCAAGAGAAGATTGACAACTATGGCTAGACTCCATAAGCAAGAATACGGTGCCTTCAGACCATGCCAACCATCAGACTGATATTAGCCCTGGCAGTAGAATTCAGCCTATTATTACATCAAATGAATGTAACGTCTGCCTACATAAATGGCGAATTTGTCGATGGAAGCAGCCTGAGCTCTTTAAAGATAGGGAGAGTTCTACAAAAATGTGCAAACTGAAGAAAACACTTTACGGTCTGAAACAGACTGGACTCGAATGGAACAAAACGCTGGACAGAATTCTTACAGAAATTCGTTTCACAAGGTCATTAGCCTGCTCAAGTGAAGAAACCATGAACTACACTAAATGGGAGATCAGTACACGAATTGATGTTGTGGGCAAAGGTTCCGCTGATCGTTATCTCGGACTGGAAGTTGAAAGAACTGGAGACAGGAGTACGATCAGCGTTTCACAAACGCGAAATTTGAGATGGAAAATTGCCATAAAGCTAGTACTTCGCTACTCCCCAGTACGAAGCTAACAAAATGAATCAACTGTTCATCGACATGCAAGAAGGTGGTTTAGAAAGCTTATCGTTCTGTCACTGAGTCGTTGTTGTACCTCGGCGTTTTGACGAGACCTGACATTTTACATACCGATAGTAAATTGGCTCAATTTAGTAAGTCCTCATCAAGAACACTACACTGTAAAAAACGTGCTTCGATATTTAAGCTATACACGTAATACACAGTTGACTTATAATAAAACTGGAGGATTCTTTAGAAATGCAGACTGGGCAGGTGATACGAGCGATAGGAGGTCATACATAGGCTATGTATTCGCCTTCGCTGGAGGAGCAATATCTTCAACATCAAGCAAGCAGACCTCAATTGTGTTAAGCAGCACCGAGGCTGAGTACGTTGCGCTGAGCTTCGCATCAAAGGTGATTTATTTTCGAAATCTGGTAAAGGGTCTAGGATTTGCTGATTTAGTGAGCAAACCAACCATACTCTGCAACGACAACCTAAGCGCACAGAGGATAGTACAGCACCCAAAGTTCCATGCTGGGAGTAAGTACATTGACATGAAAATACATCACGTAAGGGAGGTATACGAGGCAAATATAATGGAACTGAATTAGTCGCAGATATTTTAACTAAAGGTTTGAACAGAATTAAACATTCTAAGCATTGTTCTGGATTGGGACTAGTGTTTCTATTGAGGAAGAGTTTGTAGAAGCAATGGCAACACTATTCCAGCTTTGTATCTTCTACTGACGTCATATATTCTAACTCAGACAGTCTGTAACCACACTCTGAAGAATAAAATTCTGTCTGAAAGTTCTCGTCTTTTTCTAAACACGTTTCCGCAACAGTAGCTTTATGGTATTTCTTCCAATACAACTAACGTAAACTAAAAATTGCACATTTAATTCATTTATAGCAAACATTTACAGAGAAACCTTTATAAATTCGTTAAGCACCAGACAAATACAAGAATGCAAAATATTTCCAACCATCCTTCAAGCTAGTAGAAATTGAAATATATCAACACCAACCACCCTGTCCTTTAAGTAAGTAAAAAATCAAAACCACAAATATTTACCGATCCATTTCCATTTCTTCTAGACGTTGGGTAAGCGCCAATTTTTGTTGGACAGCAAGTCTCAAAAGTTGATTAAGAGTCTTCTTTTCCTCTTCAGCAGCTGCCAATTGATGATTAAGGTCGTCCACTTGAGTGACATATTCCTCACAGCGAGCAGCAAACATTGCACGTAAACCTGTAAAAATTGAAAAACAATATTTAATATCCTACCAAATAACCAAAAGAATCTGAAGGTCTTACTTGAGAATGTAGCAGCATCCTCCTTAAGTATTTTCAATTCATTTCTCAATTTGGACATTGTCTCGCTCACAACAAGCTTCTCATTCTCATATTTAGATTTAAGATTAGTGAGAGCCACCTCAGCCGTTTGCTTATTAGACTTAAGCACAGTACGCAAAGTTGCAATTTGCTCACGCTTCGTTGACAATAAGCTCTTGAGTTTGATGATTTGCTCTTGCAATTCTTCAACTTCTTCCCTATTGAACTTGTCTGGAAAGACGAACAAATATATCAAGTTTAGCATAACCCCACACTAATTAACAATTTACTACCTTCACTAATATCACCCCGAACTTTGTTTTTATTAAGCTCGATAGTATGTTCAACAGCAGTCTTAAGGTATTTAATTTGGTCACTGATTGTGTCTACGTATTTCTTGATTTCTACTGAATCAGCCAAGGCTTGCAACTCTTCAACGACATGCGACCTGGCTGTAAGTACATCGGACTTGAATTGTGACTGGATGGCAGTCAATGAGTCGTTCTCAAAACTGAAAGCAAAATCATAAACTTATTGAAGCCCCTATTAAATTATTTTTAAAGCCTGACCTCATATCGTCACTCTTGTGGTCCAGTAACACTCGCGTTGGTGTTTCACCATTAACCGTACAGACTAGATGATAAAGTTGAGCAAGATCGTCACTCAAAGCAACAAGGGTGCTTCGAGCAGCACCTAGGCTTTGCCCTGCATTCTGCGAAATTTGCGTCAATGTTTGCACATCACTGTGTAAGTCAAGAGATTTCTGCTCAGTCGTAAGCAGCTTATTCTTAAGATTGGTTATCTCATTACGTAAGGTGATCATAGCATCGGAATAATTGAGCCCCTTCTGCAATTCTGAAAGATCTACCTTTAGGCCCTCAATCTCTTTCGAGCTCAAAGTGAACCAATTGGAATAGTTTGTCAGAGCGGCCTTCAACTTTTCGTTAATTAAATCATTCTTCTCCTTGTTGGACTTGAACGAGTCCTGAGACTCGATCTGTTTTTTAAGTTGCACCAATGCGTCTACGTGAGCAGCCAACAATGAAACTCTGGCCATGAAATTTTGCAATTCATTCTGGCTCTTATCCAAATTCTGCTGGGCATCCCGCAAGTTTGCGGTTAAGTGTGTCTTTTCATTCTCTAAAAGTTCTAGCTGCTTTTCAAGCTTCTTTAGTTCGTTGAGATGGATCTCTGAAAAGAGATCGACTTTGGTTCCGTCGGGCGTTTTCAATTCTGTCGTCAAATCAGCCTCTAGACGCTTGAGTGCCAGACTTTCTTCTTCGCCATCACTGTTTACGGCATTGTCTTCCATCCCTCTGATACTGTATGCAAGATTGCTAATGTTATACATCGACTCCCTATTGATATGTGCATCCAACTCCTTTTTAAGAGCATATTTGGCTTCACGCTCACCCTATTAAAAAATGTTGCTGTGATATTATAAAGATCTCAAAATAAAATTTAAATGTACAGTAGGAAGGTTGTTTTCAGATTATGTATAATGTTAGGATACTGCTAAGTAATTGTACTAAAATTATGCTTAAAGTTAGCTTAAGGGGGTAGTCCAGTGAAAACGACTGTTTTTTCAACGATTTTTTTTTCATATTAGAAGTCAATTTTTATTAAAAAACTTTTTGACATATGATAGCACAACTATTAAAATACACAAAAAAAATTTTGTTTTTTGTTTTCGACGAGTCATCCCGACAAAATGGCCGCTCCAAAAAAAATTTTTTTTTGTTGGCGGACGTCGAATCTCTGCAACGGTTCATTTGAAACAAAAAATTCAAACGAGGTTTTAATCTGTAGAACATTGGCTATCGTCGGAACTAGAATTATTAATTTTCAATAAAAAATAACAAAATGGCGGCATTTCGAATTTTTCGGGTGTTTTTCGGGTGCTTAATTTGTTTATGACTTTGTAAATAAACAATGGATTTTAATAATTCTAGTTCCGACGATAGATACACAATCAAGAAATATACAGCTAAATTTTTAGATCAATCGGAGCAAAAGACTCTGAGATCTGACGTCCGCCGAGTCAAAACATGCTGTTTTCAGAAAAACGCGTTTAAAGTTTTTTATGAGGAAAAAAGCTAAAAAAAATAATTTTACCTTAGTCAGCGATGCCTGCTCCATACATAACGCGATGCCTCCTCCATACATAACTAACCTTAAATACAAAGCAGAAGGACCTAGACCGTTATAAACCGAAAAAAAATGGGCGAAGCAAACAGAAATACAAGAGTCCTCCTTGCTCCGAAACACGCCAGGGGACCTTCGAGCGCTCGGATTACACGTCTCTCGAAAACTCTCTGTATCTTTAAAACTATTCAATATTTTGCTTAGATATTTTAAGGGAGTATTTTCCAGGTGTAGTAGAGTAGATTTAAGCAAAAAAACAAAAAACGAACAAAATTTTTTTTTTCACTGGACTACCCCCTTAAGTTAATCTTAAGTTAAGCTTAAAGAAAGCAGCATTTTCTCTAGGGTTTTTCACGTTTCACTAAAGTACTTATCATGAGGCCCAATAAAATAACCCGGAATAATTAAACTCGAGTTATAAGAGTCAAGAGCTGCATTTTTGAAATCTGGATCTGAATCTGGATCAGCGTTTTAAGGGGATATTCTAGTGTAGAAATTCGAAAAAATCGAAAATTCTTTTTTTCATATTTATAAAGTTTAAACATTCAAGAATATGCCTTCAAAGGGATTTTTCAAAATTTCAATTATTTACCGAGTTATAGCGATTTTGGTGAAGCGACAACTAAACTGGTCCGACCGGAATGAATTGAACAATAGACGGTAGAAACTTGAAACTTCTTTTGTATTTTATACCTATATATTGAAGATTTTGAACGGGAGGAAGGCCCCTTGTATGGAGCAGGGATCGCCGATTAAAAATAATTAAGTATACCGTACGATTGTATGAGCGCAACTGCTTGAAACTTTACTCTAAACTTTAAACGCGTTTTTCTCGAAACTACTTTTTTCAAGTTGGCGGTAAGGATATCTCGAGATCTACTAAACCGATTTACTTGAAATTTGGTGTGAACGTTCTTTATATATCCCTCTATCGTAACAACCTCAAAAAAGTTTAAAGTTTTGAAGTTTGATTTTTAATATTTTAAAAAAATTTAAAACTGTTGAAAAAAACGCAAAAAAAAAATTCTTTTTTTCAACCGGCCGCCATTTTGTGAAAACAATTTTTTTTTACTTTTTTGAGGTTGCTTCCATAGCGACAACATTATTAATTAAGAATCCGTTGGATTTTTTTTGTTTCAAGTGACTAGAACGGTTGTAATTTTGACCGCCGTCACACCCCTTTTTTTTTGGATCCGCCACTCTGCCAGCCATAACTTATGGAATTTTTGGTTCTTTTTTACTTTAATTTTTATGTATTCTTAAAATATCAACAAACAAATAAGAAAAAAATGGATCGATGTTTCTTTCTTTCAATTCATATGGAACCCAGTTACCAAATTTTTGAACCATTCCCATTGCTTTTAAACGCTTTGCAACAGTTGATTGTTCAACATTTAATGCTGCAGCCAATTGTGATTAAGTTTGGCAAGAATCTTCTGCCAAGAATGCTTCCAATTCAGCATCTTCTTCTCCACAAGCAAACGATGAGTTTCCGCTGCACTTTTTTTTGCAATAAAATAGTGTAATAGCACTTCCCACAAAAGATGTTTACTTGGAACGAAAACCGACATTTTCAAGGAGGTAAAAGCACGTGTTGCTAATATTTCAACCAAATGTCACGTAGTGCGTTTGACAGCTAACATAAAGTACTATCGAACACAAGTGTTGCCATTTATTAGTACACGATAAAGCATTATGACCATTTAATAATACAAAATTTATTTAAACATATTTTCGGCCAATTAAATCCACGCCGACCAAGTCCATCTTATTCGTCTAAGTGTAAACTTTTCATTTTCATTAAAAATTTTCAAATCCGCGATCAGAGAGCTTTCAGGATTGGTGGCTCCCGGACTATGTAGTATAATTGCATTTTAAGCTGTCGCCTACATGACAGGATAGCCAAGCATGTTTTAATTTAAAAGCTTAATTTTTTAGCAGAGTGAAATGTTTATAAAGAAGTAACGACATTTAGTACATATTAGTGGCAAATAACTTCTTAGACGCGAACAATTTATAATGTTCAATGTGTTGCAAATAATTTTTTTTATAATTTACAATTTTTTAACGCCGCCTTATAATATTTGTTTATTAACGACATTTAACAATATTGTGTAAGATTAGTAAGATGCTTCCCTTCATATGAAATAACGTCCAAATAAAATATAACTCACCTGCAAAGCTTCCAAAGCCTCTTCCATTTGCTTTTCTGCAATTTTCTTCAAATTGGCGAGCTCTTCAACCTGTGAGTTCAAGAGCTCAATCTCCTCTGTTAAGCGTCTAATCTCGTGCTTAGCACCTTCAAACTCCACCTGAAAATTGTGTAACGAAAATGAGTCAAATGTATCTCAAAGCAACCCTAACACATACCTGAGAACTCCTTAAACTCGAGACCTGTTTCTGCAAGGAGATGTTTTCCTCCTCCAGCTCTGAATATTCAGTTAACATTCTCGTTTCACGAAATTTTAGCTCCTTTAATTCCGCCTTTAGTCTGAGTTTCTCAGCCTCTGTATCAGACTTATCCCGTCCGATTTCGGAATTTTCTTGAAGCATCCGATCACGTTCATTGGTGACTCTCTCCAGTTCGTGACGCAATTGTTTAACTTCATTCTCAAGTTCAAGAATTTGCAGGTTGAGGGAGGTCTCCATTGCCGCTGACTCGTTAAGTAAGGCATCTTCCTGCTCAATTCCAGTTTTTGTCGTAACTTTCTGCGATGTCTGGAACTTAGCAAGTGCCTAAGGAACAGAAAAAAATAAAATAAGGAATTTTTATCGTAATTTTGGCAGGGCATCAAGACCAATAAGGTAAGTAAAAAGCGACAATTTTAAATTCTTAATTGTAGGAACAAAGCCAGGGCCCTCAGTAACAGGAGCCAATAAACATTCTGGAGGTCCGCGCGCCTTAATTTCCCATTACGGCATTGAAGTGGTGATGGAAACTCCCAGTACAGTCTTCTAGTTTTTCTCATTTTTCATTTTTTTTTTATTTACTTATTTCCAGTGCGTTCTTTGTGCGAGAAAATTTCCTTTTCACGTTTTATAGGTCAAGTGGTTTGTTGACTGCTGTTGTTTCGGTTCACCATCAATCTAAACGAGACGAAACGGAAATATGGGAGCAGAAACAAGGAAAAAGTTCATAAAATGTAAATGAGAACGGAAAAATTATTTTTGTTTAATGACACTCGGACTTGCTTGTTGAATGATGAAAATGAATGGGGAAATACCGGTGAGGCTCAAATGAAAATTTCGTTCAGACGGTACCACTGCAAACGCTAACCAGTGCTTGCAGGCTGTTGGGGCCAACGATGACGGCCTCCATCATCAAGATATCCCCGAGCACTTTACGAGTGCAAAGTTCAGGGCTATATCACAGTTTCGGTTGTAGAAATGGGCTGCGGTTAAGGGATAAGCGCAGATTATAACTTCATGTTAAGAAATATGATCGTTTCAAGGACTTTATTGTTTTCGTTCTGCATTCATGGTACTGTTTTGAGCCCGCTGAATATTATTAGGCAGGAACGATTAAAGAAGCACTTGTGGACTCCATTTTCGCCTCTCGATTATTTGTTTTTTATGATTGTTACCTGTTGCTTTTAACACGTCATTATGATTTAGAATTATATTACTGTGTATGTAAACTTTAGGCGAATTTCCATTAAAAATGAGGGGAAGTAACAATATATCCTTACCAATTGTTTGGATTCTGTTGTTGAAAACATGATACTCTTTTTCTCATCTTGGTATTATCCTCATATTATGAAATAACAAAATTCAAACGATATGGGCATTTCACATTATGTTATACAAACTTTATCGAAAAACCTTTCATGGTAAGAACAACCAAACTTTAATGATATCCAATATCAAGAATTCAACTATGACCATCGTTCAAGCTAAGTATTTATAAAATTTATCAAGTAACTCATACAATATTTTTGTTTAATTCAACTGGAGATTCATTAAAATTTTATGAATAATTTGCAGTAGTGTATGAAAAAATTATTCATTTAGGAACATTATAATGATTCATAAAAGCAAGCAATAATATAATGAAAAACTTTTGTATTGCAAAATGTTGAATTGTGATTTTTTATACATAAATTTTCTGCACTGTATGTACATCTTCAACAAAAAGTATATTATGAAAGATGGCGTTATACATATTCCTTAAAATTATTAAAAGTTTAAAAATTTAACTTCAATAAGAAAAAACAATTTAGATATATGTATTATCTAAAACTAAAAATATGTGAAGAAAAAAATCAATTTATCCATATTAAAGGACAATTTATATATATTATCGAATCTATTAAATTGTTGCTCAATTTCCGCTGTTACATTCGGTATGTAAATTATTCCTAAATTTTACAGCTAACACAAAATGAATGGAAATATATATTTAAATTTTGGTATTAAAATGTTATTCGTCCTCGTAAACTGCAATGGACTGACGAAATCGTGAAGGAAGAGTTTTGCCACATAGAATTTTAAATAAGTTTAAATTATTATTAAAATGTGGATCCAGTGACATACCAAGCGGATTATTAGAGTATGGGGAGACATGGTCAAATCTTCCCAATTGATAAACAAAACGAACACATGCGTCAAACGCTTTTTTTATACTTTTTAAAGTCATACAGGACTATAAACAGCCTCGTTAATTAGTCATAGGCATACCGACAATGATTATAAGGTGCTTTTTGATAGATGCAGATAGATCCTTGGAGGATATACATCACTCTCTAATGAGACCGAAAATGTTGCTACTTCACGGAGTTCATGACAAATTTTTATTTATTGCAACCTCACCAAGCTCTACTCAATTATGGTTACTGACATTTACATACTTTACTACTAACCCACATCTGAAAAATGAGACCATATCTATCATGCTATTAGAAATGCCCGAAAATACTGCATAATAATGTTAAGACAGAAGCATATAAAAAAATATCTGAATTGTCATGAACCAACTTCCTTTATAGCACACACAAATCTGAGTTTTTCCATAAAAATGTTCCTCACGGCAATCAAATTGTGTACAACAGAGATAAATATAAAAATCATTATTTCTGCCTTTGTCTAACCTTCATATTTCAAACAAAAAAAAAAACATTTACATACGAATTACGTGATTTATTCTCAAACGTTTTATGTCCTCCAGTTAAGTATCATTGAACGTGACAAAAAATAATATTGATAGTTGAAGTGGTTATAATGACTCATTTAACTCACTCATTTTAAATGCATTCAAAAGAAATAAAATACTTTCTGTACAAGTAACAACAAAACAAACACGTCATCTCAAGTTTTTGAACCAATTCTTTTCCTCAAATGACGATTCAATGAAACTTGACTCTACATAAATTAAAGATTTTTATTAATATAATTTTTTTTTTTTTTTTGTGCTGCTAAGTGTGAAACTTTTTTATATCAAATGTAACACATGAAGAATGAAATGAATTTAAATGAAAGTAAAATATTCGTGTCACCAACATCGAGTCTTTTCACATTTTGAAATGACGTTTTACAAATCGCATCAATACATTTTGATAAAAGAAGCTTACACATCTGTCGATTGCAAGGCTTTATGGATTTCCAATAAAACCAACTAATCTTTATTAGTGGACGCATTCAAACGTAATTAATACCAATAATTTATTCAATTTTGTTTGGGAACATCGTACGTAGTAAATTTAAAAAAAAAAAAAGCTGAATAAGAAAGTTTGGATCATTCGAATTGTTTTGTTTTCAATTTCACTAGACAACAACTACAAAAACATCCCGAACTAGCATAGCGTGGAAAATGTGAGCCCATCCAGACTGCAATTTGATCTGAATGTGGCAACAAGATCTGACGAGAGCAGAATATTAATTTGGGTAATAAATTCGATTCGTAACGGCTTATTCGAATATCAATCAACTTGTGGAAATTGTTAGGCCATTAGTCTGTTTAAGCTATTTTTAATTTCTATTAATAAAAGGTTTTGCTTACAAAACCTTAACGTGAAATGTGTAATTGAATTGCACACCAACATAAGAAAACATTAATTGTTAGTATAAGCAGTAAACTATTGCAATCGGGGCTTTACTGTTTCCAATGTGAGAAGCATTATAAAGCTTTTAATATATACTATTTTTATAAAACTCCATTATAAAGTTGAAAAAACACATTGACCTCAAAGTGTAACACTATGTTTTATAACTTAAACGAAAGGTCTTGACAGATATATCAATTTATTATATTAGAAAAATTATATTCAATTTACTCATATTTAAATTCGACTTGATATAAAAAAAGCGGCCAAGTGCGAGTCGGACTCGCCCATAAAGGGTTCCGTAGCAACAAGTAACATAATATAAAAGTTCTTGTTATTATTAGAAAATAATGGTTCACGGTTATGTTTATGAAATTAAATGTTTTATTTTTATTTTTATATTTGAGTTGATTGAATGAAAGGTAAATTGCGGTTTACGATTTATGACGTATTAAAAAAAAACTAGGCATTAGATTTCGTTCAAACCAATTTTCGGTGGAAGTTTGCATGGTAATGTACATCATATATTTTTTTTAGTTTTATCATTTTCTTATTTTAGAAGTTACAGGGGGGGGGGGGGGGGGGGGGGGGGGAGGGGGAGGGGAGAGGACACACATTTTACCACTTTGGAAGTGTCTCTCGCGCAAACTATTCAGTTTAGAAAAAAATGATATTTGAAACCTCAATATCATTTTTGAAGACCTATCCATAGATACCCCACACGTATGGGTTTGATGATAAAAAATTTTTGAGTTTCAGTTCTAAGTATGGGGAACCCCCAAAATTTATTGTTTTTTTTTTTCTATTTTTGTGTGAAAATCTTAATGCGGTTCACAGAATACATCAACTTACCAAGTTTCAACAGTTGCTTGCCATTCCGTTCAGGCCCAGATGCGGCCATCACCACTGACAAACCACACC
Organism: Dysmachus trigonus; assembly: GCA_949715965.1. Lineage (NCBI taxonomy): Eukaryota > Metazoa > Arthropoda > Insecta > Diptera > Asilidae > Dysmachus > Dysmachus trigonus. The sequence continues at coordinate 49,545,779 of OX454321.1, forward strand.
TCTGTTTACCCTGTTTTAATAAACTACAGTAATTTTTTTTTTAAATATTATATTCTTTTTTTTTCAAGCCTTGACTGAACAAAAACCTATGTCGCCTAAGCAAAATATTTAGTCTCACCGACACGCGCGGTCGTGTAATGTGAACCTAAAGTACGTGGCCGGTCACTGCGGACCGGAAACTCTAACGCCGGTCCCTAGGGACCCGCGTGGCGTTTAACGTGTTAAACAGAACGCCACCTGGGCCAATATCTTAAAAAATAAGCATCCTATGAAGAAATAACTCAGACGAAATTTGCCGTTACGAAGGTGGACATTAACACCCCTATTCTTCATTCCGACGGAATTGAAATCCGTTCGGAATGTAGGATATTCAAAAGCAGGCTGGCACTGTCAGAAAACTCGACAATTGCGCACATATTGTAACAATCATTGACTTGTTTACATGCATCCGAAAAAAGTTATTAGCAGAAATATAAAGTGGTCGGAATTGGGAAAGGCGGTCGGAAATAGGCCACTTTACGTTACTAATATTAAACTTCATAGAAATATGTCAACAAATGCGTCGATATAATAATCCTTTTCCCTTTACCTCGAGAGGTAACGGTAATAAAATGTAAGCGCACTGATTTGTCCTTTTAAAAAGAAGGCGTAGCCATAAGTAAAATTTAAGAAAAATGGAAAAGGAAGTTGGCCACTTCGTATCTATAAGAAAATGTTGTAAGTTAGTTCAAGTTCGAACCTGACGAGTGTTATGAGAATGGAGATTTTAAATAAACGAGGAGGTTTTTTATGCAGAAAAGATATTTCCTCCGCAAGAAAAAAAAACAGTGTTTTTATTTTCTCCCAAATTTTCCCAGGGACATAGGTACCCGAAATCGGGCCGAGTGAGGGCCAGCGAGATTCGTACTACAAAATTAAACAATAAGGTTACGATTGTACTTTTCAAATTTGTACAAATTACACTTAATTAAAAATATTAAGGATATATAAAATCACTTTTTCATAGCATATCTCGGCCATATTAGTATTTTCCTTTTTGCACAGTTTATGCAAGAAGAATAATGAATCATAGAAGAGAAGAAATATGGAGTGAAATACTGAAAACTAAAAATCATAGAATTAAGTATAAAATACCATATAGGTATTATTTGCAAAGCTATTGATCAGTTTATCCAAATAAATAAGAATTGAAATTTTGAGGAAAGTGCATCAAATTGCCATTTCATCAATACAAAACTTCAAATCTTGAAATGAAAATCTTTCAAATTAATTCATGATCAAAGTCATGGTAAGTTTATGCTATTTTTAGGAAATTTGAAGAACTCAGTGTGTTATATTAATGATAAATCTCAATTCAACGGATAATTTCCTTTTAATCTTGATATATGAACAAATCGCAGTCGTAATCATTATTTTTATTAAGTTTTAATTCAAAATAAGTTCATTTCCCATTTTGACAGCCAATGGCATATTTTTGCTTAGATCATAGAGATTAGAAATGGAATTAAGTCGGTTTAGTTTAAGCAATTTCGTGATGTAGTGGTAGCCTTCTCTTTTGTAGTTGTACGTCCAGAACAAGCTGATATTTCCAACAAGATAGAAAAGAGTTATAAAATACAAAACAAATAAGCCTAGGTTTATGGCATAAACATAAAAATATCTGATATCAAATCTTAGGTTTTCAACTCACTCTTCTCAGAGCATTAAAGACTATCTGTAACAAACACCTCGCTAATGAATATTTTAAGTTTCATGTAGGCAATTTGCACAGTCCATAATCTTAACTCGAACAATTTTCTGTATGCTACCCCACTTCTTGGAGTTCCATTTACCAAAATAACCCAACAGGTGCCTGCTACAAAGGGAAGTTAGAGTGTATATTTGTCGGCAACCCTTGGCCCGGTATCGATCCTAATCCTTTTGCACGCAATTTTATAATCATTGCATAATTCTGTCGCTCTAGGCCTGATAATCCTTTCCTTTCCCGGTAACTTGCCTCATCATAGCTCCTTTCCTTTCCCGGTAACTTGCCTCATCAGAGATCCTTTCCACCTCAGGTGGAATTTAACACTTAGGGATGTTTCAAAACATTTACTCTTTTCATGTGCTTTCCCCCAGAGGAATGCGCATTTTAATTAGGGTCCTTCTAATGAATGCTATGGCTAAGCAGAAATTCTGGAGGACGGGAAGTAAGGGAGAAGAAACATATTTATAGTGATATATCATTACCTTGGTGCAGTTTTCTGCTGTTTTAAGCAATATATGTGCAAAGTAGAGCAGTTTAAAGGAACGACAGCCCCTCTTAATATTCTAGAATCTAGGGAGAAAAAACATCTTGGCAAAATCGTCCAAGTTGTGTAACGGAGCGGCTTTCGAAGCGGAAAATGTAAGCGAAGAGCCGCTCAAAGGATAACGTTTGCGTACGAACAGACCGCCCTTGAATATTTTCCATGTGGCTAATTTAACGCGCTTTGACACGTGATTCATAGACTTTCGTACTTTGTTTTTTTTTTTCTTGAAAACATTTTTCTAATATTTTTCTACCATTTTTTCTGGAAACTGGTTTCCTCTCTGAAAGTGATTTTCAGACATGAATGCGGGCTTTCACAGCTATTTCTTCTTCAGCGCAAGTCAATTGCAGAAATCAAAAGTGTGTCAGATAACGACTCACTATAAGAATCAGTATCCCGTTCACACGGCGTTGTCTACTTTTAGCAACATGCTTAAATTGATTGATGATATTATTTCGTCGTCTGAACTCCACACGGTAAGTCGCCCATTTTCCACGTTCTGTAGGGAACTGTAGAATGGCAGAATTATTTGACCTCAATTTCCAGGTTAGCATTTCGGGTATCCCGCTGGTAGCCGAATCGCAGCGAGCCTTCTTTTCGAGTGACTAGATATCATGATGTAATTACGCTTATGACAAGTTCATTACTTTTAAGGTGTCCCTCAGGATTGGAATTTTGCGATAAGGCCTCCGACGATGTGATAGACTAAGCTCTAAGGAGAAACCCGTTCCCGTCTAGACTGACTTCGATAAATTTCTGAAGTTGTATTATCGTTAGCCAAGAGCAATTTTTAAAGTAGTAGTCGGGATAAAGAGTCAAAGCGGACACTTTCCGATGGAAATTATTTTTAAATGTGTCCTCAAAATTTTATGAATATTTAATAGATCTGAAGAAGCTAGAAAACGCAAGCAATAATTTATAAAAATATTAAAGGTGATTATGTTTGTTTTGAACAATAAATAAGCGTATATAACGACCAACAATTTAATATTCAAAATTAGTAAACCCGTTTTCCTTTACAAGAAGCAGTGATGTGCAAAACACTTTGGTCTGAAATTGGAATTTTTTTTTTAAGCAGCAAATGATCTGGAATTAATTAATATTATTGTTAACACGTAAAACAAACCAAATTGTATGAATAACTTCCATTCTGGATATTATCCTAATTATTTCCAAATAGCATACTTACAAATAAGTCATGATTCACTTGTGTAAAACTATTTGAACTCTTACGAAATGCGTTGCAAATCGTGTAAATGCATACAAGATTGAATTGGATGTTAATCCCAACACTGTGAGGAGATTCCAAATGAAGTCCAATTTACGCGCTTTGTTTTATTAAAATTCATCGACGAAGAAAGTATCATGTTTGTGCCTGATATTGAATATTTTCCTTGATAGCTGCACTCAATTTATCAAGCTGGTTACAACAGATGTTCGCATTGATGGTTTGCCCCTGTTTAACACGTTAAACGCCACGAAGGCCGGTCCTTAGGGATCGGCGTTAGACTTTCCGTTCAGGCCCGGCCGATCCGCAGGGACCGGCCGCGGACTTTAGGTTCATATTACACTACCACGCGTGTCGGTGAGACTAAATATTTTGCTTAGGCGATAGAGGTTTTTGTTCAGTCAAGGCTTGAAAAAAAAGAATATAATATTTAAATAAAGTCAATGTAGTTTATTAAAATTGTGTATTGTCAGCGGTGACAGCCGCATCTGGGCCTGAACGGAACGGCAAGCAAAACGGGTTGGGCACTTAACGTGTTAAGTAGCTCGTAGTACACTGGAACGCTTCCATCCCACCACAAACAGAGCATTACTTTCCGTGGATAAAGATCTGGTTTTCCAATTATTGTGGCGGATGTTCCACATTTGCAGTAAACTTTTTTTCTCTTTATATTCTCCTACAGAAGCCACTTTTCATCTCCCGTAATGAGCTTGTCGAAAAACGACTCCACATTGTGTATGAAAAGGAGAGGTGAACAGATTCTCACACGATCCGATAATTTTCTTTCAGTCAAATTGTGCAGAACCTAAATACTCTGCTTCAAGACAAATCCAAGATGTTTGATGTGTTCCTGAGCAATCGAATGGTGGATGCCTAATTCCTTCGCAATTGCTCTAGAGGTTGGATGTGGGTTGCTCTCTAACATGGACCGTAGAATGTCATTATCGACCTTGGATGGCTGCCCAGATCGACAATCTTCTTTAAGACTGAAATCTCCTGAATGAATTTTGCCAAACCATCTTTGGCAGGTCTGAACATTTACAACTTCACTTCCCAACGTGTCACATAAGTTCTTACAAGCAACCGATGCTTTGCTTCCTTTCTGGAACTCATACAAAATGCAATAGCTGCGTTTTTTTCATCTGGATCTGGCTCTGGATCAGGATCAAATGAAAAAAACGATTCAGATTAATCACCGGGATCACGATTTTGGGCTTGAGGAGCTGGAATTCTTGTTTTTGCTAATCTAATAAGAATTGGGGATTAGACGACAGCTTTCGTCAAAGAAAACTCAAAAATAGCCTTCAAAGTTTTGTTTTTTATTAAATCCCATAATCAGAAAAACGATTTGATTTATTTTGTTACTATAAAATACTTTTTCTTTGTGTGTTCAGAACCAATCGACTACAAATTTCATTGCTGCCATCATTTCAGACAAGAAAAACTACAGCAGCGACTCTGTTAGAAAGGACCCCGCACATTTTGTATGGAAAAGTGCGTACAGTCAAATCGACTGAAAATTTAGTATGTTGTACTTCAGGACATCCTGATCAAAAGTTCCCATGGGCGCAACTTCAAAAAATGGCCAGTTTTAGAGATACAGGGTGTTTCATTTTAATAGACGTACTCACATATCTCGAAAACTACGCATCCTAGGAAAAAATGTTTCGGACAAAAGTTATAGAGTACCACAAGGGTTAACTAGCGGTGACCTTACCTTTGACCTTGAAGTCAAGGATCAAGGTCATTTCAAGGTCAAATCAATTTTTACATAGTGATCCCTACTTCTGACCCCGGAAATGGAAAAAGCGCAACATTTTGCATGAACATGAACAATGAGTATATGTATGTCGCTAATATGTTTAGTTTCTTTAATTATTTCGATTACCAGCGTCTCTTATATTATCAAGTAAACTGACGCTTGGATATTTGATATGAGGCTGGTGTCGCGCATACCCTAAGAACCATAACACACTTGCGACATGTGCACAGCAACCTAATGTTCTCGAACCTGATACACAAGTACAGTAATAACCTCTTATAGGCTCATTATTCTTATCCTCATGAGGTCTATAAGTTATCCATAACTGATACCTTGTCGAATTTCGGAAGCGGGAGTACAGCCGTATCCTGAGATAACCATTTTCATACCGGTGCTCATCAAATTCAAAAAATTCGGATCCATCGCGTACTAGTTTATCCTGAATATAAGCAGGTGCTAAATTAATCTGATAAATACCGACAGTTAGCTCTTTCAGATATTCGATATCTAATCTTGGAAAATCAAGAACGAGTCTTCTGTGAGGGTAAAAAAATATTAGTTCGAATGGAGTTGAACTTAGATAGGGAGTCGGGAATTGTTGGATTTTAGTCATTCCGGTTCTCCACTTTTGTTTTTGGATCAGAATAATGAGCCTATAAGAGGTTATTACTGTACTTGTGTATCAGGTTCGAGAACATTAGGTTGCTGTGCACATGTCGCAAGTGTGTTATGGTTCTTAGGGTATGCGCGACACCAGCCTCATATCAAATATCCAAGCGTCAGTTTACTTGATAATATAAGAGACGCTGGTAATCGAAATAATTAAAGAAACTAAACATATTAGCGACATACATATACTCATTGTTCATGTTCATGCAAAATGTTGCGCTTTTTCCATTTCCGGGGTCAGAAGTAGGGATCACTATGTAAAACTTGATTTGACCTTGAAATGACCTTGATCCTTGACTTCAAGGTCAAAGGCAAGGTCACCGCTAGTTAACCCTTGTGGTACTCTATAACTTTTGTCCGAAACATTTTTTCCTAGGATGCGTAGTTTTCGAGATATGTGAGTACGTCTATTAAAATGAAACACCCTGTATCTCTAAAACTGGCCATTTTTTGAAGTTGCGCCCATGGGAACTTTTGATCAGGATGTCCTGAAGTACAACATACTAAATTTTCAGTCGATTTGACTGTACGCACTTTTCCATACAAAATGTGCGGGGTCCTTTCCGAACTATTCATCCGACACTAGCACTTCTCGTAGAATTTTTTATAACCACTTCTTGCGGATCATTGATTCTAATCCAAATGAAAGTGTGGATCACGAGTTGTTGTTGTATGTCATTGTTAAGAGATTGATCCAGATCCTGATCCGATTGAAAAAAACGCAGCTAATGTCTAAAATGCACTTTATCCACTGTCATCTTATTCACTCTGTACTTGGCAACTAGCTTATGAGGGATATTGAAAGTAGTGCTTTTATATCCCACGAGAGGTATGCTAAATAATAAGACCCCACACGGTGCAATCTACCAATCTACCTGCTTGTTTTGACCTGACCTTGATTTTTTGGTGGGCTTAGAAACACATTTTCCTAGACAGGTTTTTATCCGTCCCACGTTTTTATTTTAGTCTGTTAAAATTCCCAGATTATTACTTATCCCGCTGAAGTAGCAACACAAAGTGACCCTGGCAACAGACACAAGAAGATAGCACTGCTAGTATTGCACGATTTCTTACTAGACGTGAGAATCTAAAGAAGGCCCACGTTTGTGTCCTAATTATTTTCTAGTTTTTGGTACAGTTGATAATTTAAAATAAAACCGTTTAACTTAAAAGTTTTTTATATCTTTTTTTTTTTTTTTTTTAATGTGTATGACGGCCATTTTGGTTTTTTTTTTTTTATATTATTTCATTATTATCGGGACTGTATTTTTTATGTATGTAGCAAATTTCAGATTTTTTTGTCTAATCAGTAAGGTGACCATTTTTAAAGTCGCCATTTTATCTTAATTAAATATATTGCATTTTCATCGAGATTGTATGTATTACCTATGTATGAAATTTCAGCTTGATCAACATTTTCAAATATATATGACGGCCATTTTGATTCTTTATTTCATAATGTTGCCTTATTATTGAGACAGTATGTTTTATGTATGGAGCAAATTTCTAGTATATACCATTTTGAAATCCACCATTTTTTTTTTATAATATTGCATTTTCATCGGTATTGTATGTATTACCTTTATATCAAATTTCAGCTTGATTGGAATTTTTTTTTTTTAAATTTGTATGACGGCCATTTTGAAATTCACCATCTTGGTTTTTTTTTAAAATCATTTTCATGTATTATCACAGGAACTCAGTGTGTGTGCAAAGTTTCATAAGAATCGATTTAGCAGAAGTAGCTCAAAAAGCTGTCGCAAGATGTGAAACAAACAAATATACGGGGTCGAGCTAAATAACACCGTTTAAAGTAGTAAATATACAGTTCAATTTATGGCAATATGGGCAATCATCTGTCTCTAAAAAATAATTTAATTTAAAAGTGGATAACTAAAAAATGTAAATATTTGAAGCGTTGCCTGAAACCCTATTAAACTAACAATTGCAATGGAAAACTTCTCAACAATATGTTTGTTTAATGATATAATCTGGGATCTGGAATTTTGCATTAACCTCCTGCGGCCCAGACCACTAACTAGCGAACTAGTCATTACAGCCCAAGGACCTACCAGTAGTACTAATATTTTATAGTCATTCAGACCCAACACTTTAATTTGAATCGGAAATCTGACGTTTTATATTAAGGGGGTAGTCCAGTGAAAACGACTGTTTTTTCAACGATTTTTTTTTCATATTAGAAATTAATTTTTATTCAAAAACTTTTTGACATATGATTGTACAACTGTTAAACTACACAAAAAAAAATTTTTTTTTGTTTTTTGATGAGTCATCCTGACAAAATGGCCGCTCCAAAAAAAATTTTTTTTTGTTGGCGGACGTCGAATCTCTGCAACGGTTCATTTGAAACAAAAAATTCAAACGAGGTTTTAATCTGCAGAACATTGGTTATCGTCGGAACTAGAATTATTAATTTTCAATAAAAAATAACAAAATGGCGGCATTTTGAATTTTTCGGGTGTTTTTCGGGTGCTTAATTTGTTTATAACTTTGTAAATAAGCAATGGATTTTAATAATTCTAGTTCCGACGATAGATACACAATCAAGAAATATACAGCTAAATTTTTAGATCAATCGCAGCAAAAGACTCTGAGATCTGACGTCCGCCGAGTCAAAAAACGCTGTTTTGAGAAAAACGCGTTTAAAGCTTTTGTTGCGGAAAAAAGCTAAAAAAATTAATTTTACCTTAGTCAGCGATGCCTGCTCCATACATAACGCGATGCCTCCTCCATACATAACTAACCTTAAATACAAAGCAGAAGGACCTAGACCGTTATAAACCGAAAAAAAATGGGCACAGCAAACAGGAATACAAGAGTCCTCCTTGCTCCGAAACACGCCAGGGGACCTTCGAGCGCTCGGATTACACGTCTCTCGAAAACTCTCTGTATCTTTAAAACTATTCAATATTTTGCTTAGATATTTTAAGGGAGTATTTTCGAGGTGTAGTAGAGTAGATTTAAGCAAAAAAAATAAAAAATTAAAAAAAAAATTTTTTCACTGGACTACCCCCTTAAGGGGGTATTCTAGTGTAGAAATTCGAAAAAATCGAAAACTTTTTTTTTCCACATTTATAAAGTTTAAACATTCAAGAATATGCCTTCAAAAGGATTTTTCAAAATTTCAATTATTTACCGAGTTATAGCGATTTTGGTGAAGCGACAACCAAACTGGTCAGACCGGAATGAATTGAACAATACACGGTAGGCGCGGGCCGAGTACCTGCGGATAAATTCCCCCATGAAACTTCTTTTGTATTTTATACCTATATATTGAAGATTTTGAACGGGAGGAAGGTCCTGGTATGGAGCAGGGATCGCCGATTAAAAATATTTAAGTATACCGTACAATTGTATGAGCGCAACTGCTTGAAACTTTACTCTAAACTTTAAACGCGTTTTTCTCGAAACTACTTTTTTCAAGTTGGCGGTAAGGATATCTCGAGATCTACTAAACCGATTTACTTGAAATTTGGTGTGAACGTTCTTTATATATCCCTCTATCGTAACAACCTCAAAAAAGTTGAAAATGTTGATTTTTAATATTTTAAAAAAATTTAAAACTGTTGAAAAAATCGCAAAAAAAAAATTTTTTTTTTCAACCGGCCGCCATTTTGTGAAAAAAAAACTTTTTTTTACTTTTTTGAGGTTGTTGCGATAGCGACAACATTACTAATTAAGAATCCGTTGGATTTTTTTGTTTCAGTTAACTAGAACGGTTGTAATTTTTACCGCCGTCACACCCCCTTTTTTTTGGATCCCCCACTCTGCCAGGCGATAACTTCTGGAATTTTTGGTTTTTTTTTTTTCATTTAATTTTTATATATTCTTAAAATATCAATAAGCAAATAAGAAAAAAATGTATAGTAAAAATATTTTTTGTTCTTTTTTTACGAAACTTGAAAAAACAGCCGAAATTCGTGTCTCTACACTAGAATACCCCCTTAAGGCCTACAAGTAGGCCCTTGGGTAGTAATGAGTACATCGCACTAATGAGGTCCGGGTCTGAATTACTATAAAGAATTAGTACTACTGGTAGGACCGTGGGCCGCAGGAGGTTAAATGGATTTCCTTAAACCGTGACTATAGCAAAGATTTTAATTAAACTAATTAATTTAAATAAATACATCAAATTGCCATAATTTGTAGCCACAAAACTACAAATCTTTGACTAAAAGAAATACTTAATTAATTTTCTTAAGTAAAACTTATGTCAATGAAATTGAATGTTCTATTAGAAAAACTAAAAAGTTTTGCTATGAGTAACTATGTATTCATAAATTTCAATTCAATGGAAAACTCCAGATCCCGATCAGATAACACTGGTCAACACCAATTTAAGTGCCCAAATGACAGATCATTTCTGTAGGATTTTTCCATAGATTACGATTTCGCAAACGAATATGTTTAGTTAGGTGTGGTTTTCAAGAAAAATAGAGTTAAAAAGTGCTAAAGACCGTATTTCGGCCATTTTTAAATGATCATCAAGCAATACTTATTAGGCACCAGAAAAACATATAAAACTTGTTGCCCTGTGTAATTAACACTTATCATGTGTTCGAAAAAAATAACTTACAATGTGTTTATGGGTCACACTTGCAAAATAGAAATTAAGTTAAAACATTTAACATATAGCTACATAAGAATGTTTTTTGCAAATTAATCAAATTAACTGAAAACATAAAAACCTCTTTATTTCAAGAAATGCGCTACAATATGAAATTATCACTGGCCAGATTTCTTTGAAATACACTTTGGGCAATTTCGACCCATAAACATAGGACAAGTGTTAAAACTACGTAATTAATGAATTATACTCTTGTAATTATGTCTATCGATGTTTGGTGTGATTCAATTGACAATTCGACGTGTTTTTGGAAATAGAAACATTTTTTTTTTATGTATACTTTTAGGTTTATGTTATCGAAGTTGTTACTTAGGTTCGGAGATGGTTACTGTGACAGATAGGCTGTGAGGTAGCAGAATAAGTTAAATATTTTTAATATTAAACAAATTAAAGTTATTCTGCTACAATAGACCAATACCATGGTATCTTAACTCTCTAAATATCAATTTACCACTGTTAAGCGGTAGAGGATATTATAACAGGAAATACAGCTAATATTTCTACATACTCCAAGAAGTGGCTTACAAAATAAAATTGTAAATTTTTCTTAAAATAATAGCTACCAACAATTATGGTATAAACTTCAAAAGTGAATCCAACCCAGGAGGCGTTTTCTCAATTGAATCTTTTCTGAATTAATTTTTGGTTTTGTTTTAAAATAAACATTGCTTGAAAAGGGATTCGTCTGCGTCCCAAAATCGCTTCTAAAATCCATATCAAGCGCACCATTCCAGCCTACTCTGAGCCTCCACGGAACTCTTTCAATGTCAACAAGAAATCGTTCGTTCACACGCAAAAACAGCCCACCAAGAACTAGAAGAAATGTTTAATCAATTTCAAAGCCACGGGCTCCAATTCCCTCAACGACTCCACCTAAATAGAGGATTTTTGTTTACTTTCCGTCCTTAGTGAGTTCACTGCAACCTGTTTCTAGGGAGATTGATCGCAATGATGACCTTATATGCAGGCAGCAAGTGGTGACCCATTCGGGTAGTTCATTCACCTTTAATTGGATTTTGCTTCACTAGTTAGCACCACAAAACAAAGAGCTTCTGCTGCAGTCGAAGCGATGCGTGTCTGAGACAGGTTAGGCCGACTTAACTATTTAAAAATTTGCGGATTTTCAGCTCTCGGAGGAGCACTGTAGAGATGGAATTTGTGGGAAAAAGTAAGACAACCTTTTGCACGTCAATGTCAGCTGATTGCGGGTGTGAGCCTAGACCTAAATTGGAACGGAAGCAACCTGCGGAAAACGGAGACTCACCTCTTGGGTGATTTCCAACTCGTGTTTGGTGTTCTCGTAGAGAGTTTCTAGCTCCTCACACTTATGCTGCAAGCTGCCCTTCTCCTCCAGAAGCACGAGACCGTACTGGGCTGATTGGATTTTTTCGCTGCTCGCCTGATCGAGTTCCCTCGTCAGCCGCTCGATTTCCGAGCGCAGCTCGTCGACGCTTCCTCCGCTGGTGGCCATTTTTCAGTTCTGTTTTTCACTGCCAGGAAATTGTGCCGTTGTTACGCTACTTCCTGTGCACTGTTATGAGTCGTGTGGGGCACCGTCGAGCCAAACAGCAAAATCCTTATGGGTACTTTCCTCCAGCCCACCAATTCTTCTTCAACACCCAACCGCCCCAGAAACTGTGACGATGGATTAACATGAAACGTACACACGCACGCAGCTCTCGAACACTTTTCCACTTGGCAACACACTCACACTACCAAAGTTCTTACACTAAATATTTCCCTGGACGTTTTCTTCGATTACTGGCTACACTTTACGTCTATTTGCACCGTCTCAACTTTCAACTAATCCAAAATAAGAAATTAAAACGGAATTTTCTCACTTTCAACTGGCCGTAGGGAATTGCGATGACATCACGAAATTTTTCGCAGTCAAGCTGCCCTGAATGTGACGGAATGCTTACAATTGGTTTCGGAGCAGCCTTGTGAAGGTGTAAAAATGTGGCACCGAACTAACTTCCTATATGGAACGCAGTGAAGAGATTTATGGAACATCCAATTTGTCTATCGGTAATGCAGTTCTTCATTTTAGTAGTTGAATATTCTAAATCAAAACTTTTAATAATTCCCATTTTCGAAAGAAATATTAATACTTTATATTTGATTTCCTACTACGATTTATTATTGTTACTTGAGCAATAATGTGCTTCTTCCTATTTTGGAGATGGTGATTAAAATTCTGTTATTTGTTTGCTTATTTTCTTCATAAACATTAATTTGCTAAAATAAACGTTAATTTTTAAAATCTCTTCAATTGAGTACCGCCCACTTAATTTATTCCCTGCATCGAAAAGTCGATGACACAATACACTTGACATTTGACAGTTGTCTTTGCGTATTATTTGCTTGGGAATTGGTTCGGCTCTGTCAGAACCTTTGTTTTTCACGGGTAAATAAAGCTCTACAGACTTCGGTGAGGGGGACGCCCTTCGCACTATTCAACTTTTGAGTCAATCAGGTGAGGAACTCTTTTTAACAGGTGATCGCATTCCCTGCGCATGAAATTCTCATCCTTATTTCAAAGGGAAAGCACGAATTTCAGGCCTTTTCCATCTTTCCTTCCGCCGAGGAGACATTTGTTCTTCCCTGAAACCTCCTAATGATTTTATTCACCCGGTGAAGAAGTGAAATACAATATTTAACTTGATTTTTCTCGCAGATGTAATCAACCATGGAGATGAAAAAGGTGCTCGAGCAAGAAGGACGCGATGCGAAAAATCTCGTCGCCTATCAAATATGCGTTGATGAGGAGGCTCACAGTGAGTAATTTGTTCGGATTTCTCTAATGGCATGGCTGGGAAAGGATGTGCCTGTGAGGACAGCTGGGCTGTCAAAGTTGTCCTTTTCTGAGATAACAGAGACCTCTACATGTCGAGTTTGAATGCTCGCGGCCAACTTGCGCTATAATTTTCCGTTTTTTAACGGAATTTGTGCACGACAGTAATTGAACTAATTATATTTTTGCATATTAAGGGGAGTAGTTTCGATTTGCTTAGTGCCCAGTTTAAGAAACCCTAGTGCCATAAGACGCGGTCATTGACTATGCTAATGGACCAATCGATTTACCGTCTGAAATGATTGGCACTTTGGAACTGAAAAGAGTTGCGATATACAGTGGCTCACAGTTAAAATCGTCCACCTCCCTTTTGGAAAATAAAGTGGAATGTTTTTGTACTGCTTTTAAATGAAAAGCATTTTATTATTATTTTATAAATAGATTATAATTCAATTTATAGTATAATATCAGAAATTTCAAACTTAACGGCTCATTTGGAAAAATATAACAAAATAAATTAACAAAAGTATTTCTTTGATCTCACAGTCAAAATAGTCCACTTATAAATTTTTATTAATTAATTAAAAATAAAGAGCAATTCAATATTTTGTAGGACCGCCCTTTGATTTTATTACCGCCTGAAGCCTTTTAGGCATTGACTCGACCAATTTCGAGAAGTCAGGAGTGATTTTGGCCCATTCTTCTTTTAATTCATTTTCCAGTGCACTTTTAGAAGAAATGTGGTGGTTTCGGATATTCTTGTCTAAAATTTCCCACAGATTTTCAATCACATTCAAATCTGGAGATTGAGGAGGCACATTTAATAAATTTTGGCATTTATGTATAAGCTGTTGCTGAGCAATATCCGAGGTATTCTTTGGATCTTTATCCTGATAGAAAGCGATTCTATCAGCAATACCTAATTTTTCGGCGCTTTGTATGACATTTGCCTTTAAAATTGATAAATACATATATTTATCCATTGTCCCATTTATAAAATGTAGATTCCCCGTTCCCGAAGCTCCCATACACCCCCACACCATTACTGAACCTCCACCGTGTTTTACTGTTGGCTAAATATTTTTCATATCCAGCCCAGTATTTTTCTTCCGCCAAACCATTCTTCTCCCATCCGACCCAAACAGGTTAAATTTGCTTTCATCAGTAAACAAAACCTAAGACAAATCATATTGAATAAGATTCTATATGATTTTGAAAAAACCTACCCTTCGCCAAAAGCTCGCATCTTCATTTAAATATTTTTTTGCAAAGTGCAAACGTTTTGCACGATTTATGGGAGTAATAAGAGGCTTCCTCCTGGCCACTCTGCCATTATACCCATTTTTTCTGAGTACTCTTCTAACTGTCTCAGGATTAACTTCTTTTTTTAATAGGTCTTTAACTATATTTGTTAATTTGGGAGCACTCAAAGCTGGGTTTTCTCGTACTTGGCGCATTATAAATCGTTCATCTGTTTCCGTAAACACTTTTTTGTTACTGTTTCTTTGTTTATTTACTATTCTATTGCCTTCTTCGTAACGTTTTATAATATATTGCACAGTTGTTCTACTTTTTTTAACAATATTAGCAATTTCTCGCTGCGATTTGCCTTGTTTGTAATGATCGATTATTAATTTTCTAATTTCGACACTGGTATGAGGAGCCATCTTCACGTTGAATAATAATGACTAACAATACTTTTAAACTGCATTAGCGTAACAATTCATGAAAGTTCCGAGAAATAACGGTAACTTTTCGAGCATACAAAGGTGGACGATTTTGACTATGAGATAAATAAACTAATTTTGTTGACAGTTCTTATTATATTTTTTTAATGAACTGTTCAATTTCAGATTTTTCATATTATTTTTTATGCTATACTATGGTCTATTTATAAAATATAAAAAAAAAATGCTTTTTATTTAAAAGCAACACAAAACTATTGCATTTTATTTTTCACAAAGGAGGTGGACGATTTTGACTGTGAGCCACTGTAAGTAACTCTATTGGTTTATGTCTTTCACATTACCCGAGGTAGGCGCCTTCAAAGGCAGCAAATCTTAGTATCATGTTGATTTTTGATTGTACTGAACACAAGAGTACTCCCTTCAAAATGCTGAAATAAAATAATATTTGATTTTTTTCTTATAAAAAATATACGACTTATAGCAAAACACTCTTGGAGCTTTATTTATACGTCTGTCTAGTATAAAAAGAGTAATATACAAATCCAAATTTATTATTATTAAATGAAAGAATGCGATTTTCAGAAGTATCTTTTAAAAATCTTGTTAGATGGGCGCCATTAGAATTCGTGACAGGATTATCTAAAATGAAAAAATCAAATAAATACTTATAATATATGAATATAACATTTACACTTCAAAAGCAACCAAATCAACATAAAGGGTAACTTAAAATCAAGTGAAACTAATTCAAAACTAAGTATACAACCAAATCAAAAACCACAACTTTTTCAAAAACTTGATAACTGCTTCAAATGCAATAACAACTATTTCAATTCCTACAACCATTTAAATTTTTAAAGCAACTTTTGCAATCTCAATACTAACTTTAAAAAGTTAAAAATATACAACTTAATGATTGTTTCGCACATAAAATATATACAAAATCAATATATTTAATAAAATTAAGCGTGGGTTGTCTGTGCGTGCCGTTAAAACTGCAATCGAATTTCACAGCCTCATGGGGGTTATATGGTGTGGTAACCTTCCATCACCCATCCATGAAGGGGTTGCATTAATAGACTTTCCATGGGAGCTTCCAGAAGATTCGAGAATGTTTCATCCCCCAAAATGTTCCATATTGCTGTAGAATTCTCCAAAAGGTTCGAGAAGGCTCTAGAATGTCCCAGAGGTTCAAGAATGTTTCAGTATATTCTAGAATGTTTCAAAGTGTTCAAGAAGGGAGCTATGACTTTTACATAATACTATTTACGGGATGCACATGCCAACCTTCGTCATTGTCTCGTCTTTTCAGTAGCAATTTTAACGTCATTGATTCTAATTTAACTAAGCGCAAATTAAATTAACTTCGTTAAGGTTTAATTTATCTAACTATTGTAGTAGTCAGTTGTTGATGAATCCTTGAATGTATAAGAATGTTTCCAAAGGTACGGGAATGTTATAGAATGTTTCTGGATGTTGTAGAGTGTTCCAAAATGTTCGAAAAAGTTTCAATATGTTCTAGAATGTAATAGAATCTTCCAAAAGGTTGTAGAATGTTCAGGAATATTGTAGAATCTTCCAAAAGGTTCGAGAATATTTCACTACATTCTAGAATGTTTCAAATATGGTGACATAAAATTGCTATTGAGGCATTCTTTGTGAACGGAATGGACCACCCCCTGCTGTCCAAAAATGGTGAACTCCATTTAAGGTCTATCAAGGCTCAAAAGAAAGGTTTTGGTTTCTACTTTCGAATGCACACTGGCTTTCGAAGTGTCCCCCTATACAGAGCCCAATATGGCGGCTAAAACCACGTAATCTCCGTTACTTTTACTACTGATGAGGCTATAAAATGGGTCGCATCATTCTGATTGAGGTCTACAAAGGCCCAAATGAAAACTTTTGACTTTTGCTGTATAGAAAATGATTTTTTTTTTTTTTGATTGCTCAAAATGCAATATGGCCGCTAAAACCACGTGATCTTTATAATTTTACCACTTAAAAGTGAACAAAATGGCTCGCAGCATTCCGATTGAGGTCTATAATGGCTTAAATGAAAGCGATTTTTGCAATACAGCTTCTGAAAGCAGAAGTCAAAAGCTTTCATTTGGGCCTTTGTAGACCTCAATCGGAATAATGCGACCGATTTTAAAGTCTCATAAGTAGTAAAAGTAATGGAGGTCACGTGGTTTTAGCCGCCATATTGGGCTCTGTATAGGCGGATTCTTCGATTCTTTGAAACAATTTACCACATTGCGAACATTTGAGAGTTTAATTAATAATTATTTACGTAAGGTCGGGTGAAACCGGGTAACTCAGCTAGTATAAAAAAAAAGAGAGCAGCAGTAGCAGGCGACAACTTCATAAATATATTCATTACATAATTATTGCAATCGCTTAGTCGTATTGAATTGCTATTGGGATTGAAAAAGTTGCTTTAAAAATTGAAATGGATGTTATTGAATTTGAAACAATTATTAAATTTTTGGAAAATTTGTGGTTGTTTTTCATTCGATTGTACCTGGTTTTGAATTAGTTTCACTTGATTTTGAAATCAGTTGCTCTTGGTATTGATCTGGTTGCTTTTGAATTGTGGACAACTACGTAAGTTGAAACACATATATGATGTTTAATTAAGTTGAAAATTCTCAATGTTCTTGTTTCGCATGTACAAAAAAAAGCTAAATTAACATTCTCTGACTTATATTGCATTAAAACTTATGTTCAAATTTCAATTGTTTTTTTAAATATTTTGAATACAATGCCATTATGTTTCCAATACATAATACATACGCCGGACAACTAATTATACCATTTACATTTAAAAAAGCAACTAATTCAACATCAAAAACAACTAATTCTAAATCAAGTGAAAATAATTCAAAACCATGTAAAACCAAGTCAAAAACAACTAAAAATTTTTCAAAAATTTAATAACTGTTTCAAATTCAATAACAACCATTTCAATTTCTATAACAACCATTTCAATTATTAAAGCAACTTTTTCAATCCCAATAACAATTTATTCAATTTCAGTTCCTTAACTTTAAAAAGTTAAAAATATACAACTCAATGATTGTTTCACAGAAAAAATATACATGTACACAATACAAAGTACAAGAGAGCAGCAGTAGCAGACGACAACTTCATCAACATATTTATTACATAACTAATATAGCGGACCCGGCAAACTTTGTTTTGCCATATTATTTATTTCTAGTGAATATTTTGATAGTTAAATAAAAAATAACTAAATAAATAACCAAAATTGATGATAAATTTACTATGAGAATATAATTAACATGAGAGTTGCACTGATAAAGTTAAACGTCACTGCTATTATCGATGAACAAATAATAAAAACAGCTGAAAACTGTGTAGGGAGTGAGAGAAAGCTTATAGTGTGAGAGAGACAGGAGACCGGCTTCTTTCTCATCCCTACTCCGTGCTGTTTGCTGGGTGAGAGGTGACACCTGCAGACGCTTGGCGGGGATAACTGATCGATTGATAATTGATCAGTTATCGACCACTGAGAGAGGAAGTTTTCAAATTTAAAGTTGCAATATCGACTGGACCGCAATCGATTACAACATTCGCACTTTCTGTTTTCACTAGGTTAAATACATAAAAATTTATCGTACGACAATGACAATCGCTGTTAAAAAATAGGGGTTAGTGGTGAACATTTAGGGTTATAAGTATTTTTGATGCAAAATCATAAAAAAAAAATAAAAAAAATAAAAAAAAAATTCTGGAGAGGGCTACCCTCATCACCCAGGGGTATAAAAAATAGCCTACGACCTATTCTCAGACCTACCAAATATACACAATAAATTTCATAAAAATCGGTGAAGCCGTTTCTGAGGACTTCGATAACAAACACTGTGACACGAGATTTTTATATATATAGATAATTGAATATTATTATTAAGCTACAGCTAAAATCAGATCAATCTGTAAAAGGTTATAAGCGCTAGAGGTACGCTAAGGAAGATTACGAAAAAAATTTCCCATTTGGTTTTACTTTCATATCTTCAGTAGTTCATTAAATATATGCCTTTCTATATACATATCTCAAGGACGCAACAATTTCGAGACGAAAAATATATTAACTACCAGTTACCTGCCTTTTTTTTTTTGATTGATTGATTTGTTGTGGGGGGAGGCAAAACACACCGAACGCTCAGACTTCAAGTCCAATGCGCTCAAAACCCCCGCTCTATCTGAACTTCCCCGTTGTCCTGATGTACCATCCTCATGACATCGGCGCCAAACGCGACCCTACGTGCATGAGAGAACGCAGGACAGTCACAGAGCCCTGCAATCTTTCCTACCTAAGCTAAATAAGAATTTCGCAGTATTCTTGTTCGGACTACCTATAAAGTACTTGGTACGTCTGCAGGTACTTAGGCTGGACCATCTGTCTCCGTGAACTAAGTCAACGTGTCGAGTTATCCAGTTCTTCAACGCCGCAGAGCTAATACCAATAATGGGCTCTGGACCTATGGGGTGGGAGTTAGCGCCTTCCCTCGCTAGGGAATCTGAAGACTCGTTGCCTTCTACTCCCTGGTAGCCAGGGACCCATATAAGAATGACTTGATTGCACTTTGCAACCGAATTCAATCGTTTCTTACAATCTCGGACTATTTTTGTCTGAGTATTGGGATTAAGAAGAGTGGCAAGAGCAGCCGCAGATACCTGTTCTTCTACCTTGCCATCTCTGGGCAATTATCCAGTTGGCCACTTCTAGAATGGCAAAAATTTCGGCTTAGAAGACCGTCGCCATTTTCCAAGTGAGTAACTGTATTTGATCTCCTCCTTCAAAAACCATCCAGCGCCCGTACCGTTTACGGTCTTCGAGCCGTCTGTATAGAAGATGTCGTTGAGTCCATTCAGTATTTTGTTTGGATCTTCCCATTCCTCCCTTTTTGGGAAGAGAATTTGAAATCTTCTTCCGAACATTAATATTGGGGTCATATCGTCCGCCGGCATATTGAATAAAATGCGCTTTTCTTCAAGCCTTTGTGATATAGCACCATGTCCGATAGCATGTTTACCGTGCCAAAGTCCACACTTTTTTAGGCGGCACACGGTCTTCATTGCTTCTTCTTGGATAGCAATGTCCAAGGGTTGCATGTTAAGCATCGCGTTGAGAGCTGCACTAGGTGTCGAGCTAAAAGCTCCTGTTATCCCTATGCAGACCTCTCTCTGTACTCTGTTAAGAACACAACGAGTCGATTTTATCTCCGTTCTGTTCCACCAGACCACTGACGCATATGTAATGATGGGCCTAATGATGGCTATGTACATTCAGTGTACCACAGCGGGTTTTAGACCCCATGTCTTCCCAAAGGCTCTTCTGCATTGAATTTAATGCCCGAGATGCTTTGTGTTCGACATGAGCCTTCCAAGTCAGTTTGCTGTCTAGAGTCACCCCTAGGTATTTAACTTCCTTGGAGAGTTGAATGGTTTCACCTGCCTTACATGATGGTGTATGCCACACTCCACAATGTAGATTCCTATTGGGGGCACATTTGTCATGCTAACACGGCTAGACCCTTAAATCTTCAGTCAGTGCGACTGACTGACTGATATTAATCCAATACTCAGGAATGAAGACAATTAGGTTGTCTTGATTTATTAGCATTGGATTAATATCAGCCCAGTTTTCACACCGACTTTATATATCTTGTAATTCTGTCTTAATTCGCCATTGTGGAAAGTGGGTACTAAATTTAAAATCAACGACCTCAAATACCCAAATATAAGGCAGCCACTTTGGATCCGACTGGTATTTTTTTTTTTTTTTTTTAATTCCTAAAGGGGTGATCGATCTAAATGGAGCAAGATCTTTCTGTCTTTCTGATCATGCAAGCGTTTTCCAGGCGGAAGTGTTGGCGATCATGAAGGCATGCTTCGTCGTAGAATTCTCCACAAGTAAGAAACGTATTGCTATTCTAATTTCAGAAACGTATTGCTAACTAACTCCCAGGCCGCTATCAGGAGGAAAAGAAGGGGTTGACTGCCTGGCTATGTAGGGTGCTACAAAGGAGGAGTTTCAGGTGGAGCGAGATCGGTTAAAAAGGGAATTCAGACCCACTTTCTTCCTATTGCCAGCAAAAACTAGACAAATTTTCGCTCTTACGCTATTTCTAGAATGAAATAGCACTCCTACGACAGAAGGAAAAAGCAAGAGCTTCTAAAATTGACCCCTAAGAACATGGTCAGAGTTGTGGCGGTGTACACAGGTCATTGGCCCATAGGGGAGCACGTTAGCTGCGTGCTAGGGATCCTCCTCAACACTCTGCCGTAGTTGCGGGGACCCAAATGAGAAGGAATAACCTGCTCATTTTCTGTGCAAATGTCCAACCCTTGCTGGGGCCAGACATCGTACACTGGGTGATCATATTATGGACGATCAGAGGGAGCTGTCCGGAAAGCTAATTGGTGACATTGTTCATTACCTCACGGAGTGGGTGGCCCAAGGCGAAGTCTCCCTGTCCACTAAAATCCCCCAAACACATTAATATCCAGATCATAGTTTGTTTTGGTAACAAAATGGCGCTTTTTGTAGTGCTAATTGGCTTCTGACGAGGTCGTGGAAATCGCCACTGAAACCAACCAACCAACTAAAGGCGTATAATCCTTAAAAAACAAATATTATATTCTTCTTTTAACAACACTGAGTTTTAATTGTTTATTTATTGTCTTTTACATTATTTTTGTTTGTTTTTGCTTTTTCCTCCGGGTGGCGACTCGATCCCTTACAAAGAAGTAAAAACGACATATGAGTAATGAATACTTAGTGAGTCATTAGCTACATAAGTATGTAATAATGTTAGTGCAATCCCGAAGGTTGATATAATGCTTGGACATACTAGAGCGAATATTCTACACAGACATATCTGCGTAGGGCACAGACATAACTGTGCCAAGGGTGGGCCTTTGGGGAACACGGACGTATCTGTGTTCAGATTATCGGGGACATACCTGTGTATAAGGTAGGCTGCACGGACATACCTGTGCCAAGATAATTTAATAAATAGCGATTATAGCAATAAATCATGCCACTACCGTAATGCATTTTTAATTTACTTTATCAATACTAAACTATTCCTAAAAACCTACCTGAAATCATCAGACATCACTATATCGAGCTCACTACGATTAGATCGTTCGTTTAATGTTCACTCTGAAAGATTGAAGAACAAATCACGAACATTAGCTCGACACTACTTGTTCAGCTAATTTCAATCCATGCCAGATGTTAGTTACAGATCTACGTAATTTTTACTGGGTTATTGGCGCCACAGAGGAGCGAGGCGCACATCCCTGCTTCTCTGCTACAGTTTCTGCCTGCCCACTAATTACCAGGGATTTTGACGTAAACGTTGATCGGGGGACTCCATAGAATCGATTGGCATATGTATGTACATAGGTCGCAGAACTTGCAATGCTACAAACCAAACGAATTTTCGACCTAATCGAACTGCAAAGGAACGCGAAGAGCGAATTGAAATTGAACGGAATCGATTATCAGAAACACGTTCAGCACGTACACAAGCGGAAAGGGAAAATACAAATAAAGGTGATATGCATCGAATGAGACATCATCGGGTCAGTAGAAATCAATTGCGCGACAATGAATTTGAATAATCGTGTAAAAAAACAAACAAATGTTGTGTTGAATTCACATCGAGCTGCATTCCGTTACAATGTGACCACTGATTACAGTGCAGACTAATCTGTTGCTATTGGATCGATGAACGTTGTGTACCTACATTGTAAAGCATTGAAATATAAAAATGAAGCACCTGGATTGTGTTGCGCAAATGGCAAAGTAAAATTTGCACCATTCCCGCCACCAGAGCCATTGCTCATTGGTTTGTGGAACAGAAACAGATTCCACACATTTCCTAACACAGAAAACAGCAACAGAACAACGTCATAAAGAAGACGTTTTAATACCACGAATCCCAATGATTCCGACCGACATGCCATTTGACTTTAAACGCTTGCAGTTTCCCGTACGGCTAGCATTCGCAATGACCAAAGACTATAAACAAATCACAAGGGCAGTCATTAGATGTTTACGGTAGTAACCTTGAAAATCCATGCTTCTCGCATGATCAATTGTATGTCGCCTGTTACCGTGTCGGAAAACCATCAGCTTTGTTTGTTTACGCGCTAGACAACACAACAAAAAATGTCGTGCATCATAAAGCATTGCAATGAAGGAAATAGTGATGTCACAACGAACCACTCGAATTAAAGCATTTCTTTGTTTTGATTGTATTATTATTGTATAGACATTGTTAAAATAATTATGCTTTATCATGGTTGTATCATATTATTTTATCTCATGACAAAATAATAATAGAATTGATTTATATTTTGATAGTTACAATATTATATTGTAGGATTATAATTGAATTAGCAATTTTGAAAAGGGCACATATCTGAATATTTAAACTTCTCTCTAATTATTTTCTAAAGAAGTATAATATTTAAAAAAAATATTTTTCACTAACACTTTGGGGCCAATTAGTAATCGAAAGTTACAGAAATATTTTGATGTTAACGTTATTATTATATATGTATATTTAGATATTTTAAATTTGTGAGATGTGCCCTTTTCGAAATTTACGGTATTGAGTTCACATAATTTAAAGAAAAAAACCATATAAAAGCAAAACTTTCTCTCTAGGTATCTAGAATTAAACATAATACTTAAATTAAAGATAACTAATAGACTTTTTTTAAATCTTCTTCTGGAGGCTCTCTTTAGTTTGTAGTTGGCCATTGCAGTATTTCGTCATAAAATTCTGTAAATTCTGCTCGTATATACAGTGAAGTGCAAAATTGATCACATAATTCTACATTTTGACTTCTGTCGACTCCTGCACACGGAAAAAAGCTCTGATTTGAGTGAAATAAAATTCCCTGAATTCCTCATGTTTAGTATAATTCTTAGTAAAAAGCACTCTCAATAATTCTTCATACAGTTTACGTTTTATTAAATTGTCCGCAAGTAATTCATGTGATCAGTTTTGCACCCGGGTGAATATATAAATGAAACTCCCATATTTTAATAATTAATCCACAACCCTTTATTTTTCTTTAATTCATTAAGTTTGTTTGGCATTGATTGGTATAGATTATCAACAATTTGTTGAGGAATATTATTCCATTCGTCTTGGAAGCGATCCCATAATTTTTTTAGCCCTTTTGGTGTTTCTGCATATCCTGCTAATTTACTTTTTACGTAAGCCCACACATTTTCAATCGGGCTTATATCTGGGCTTTGTTCCGGCCACGTCAACATAAAAAATATTTGAGTTCGCAGCCATTCCCTCACTATTTTGGCTGTATGTTTGGGGTCCCCATCGTGTTGAAATATAACTTTTTCCTCAGGTATCCCACTTTTTCTTATTGCCTGAGGTAAGTTGCTCTGCAAAATTCTCAGGTAGTCCTTCTTCATCGTACCTTCAATTCTACATACGGGACCGACACCATTCCTGGTAATACACCCCTAAATCATAATGGATCCACCCCCGTGTTTCATCGTCGGCGTCACTGAATCAGGATGATGTCCTCTAGAATTGTTAGTCCAACACCAAGGCCGCCCATATAATTCGAACCTGTTTATTTTGGTCTCATCGGATCATATAACCTAATAATATTAAAACATTGTTCTTTATTACAATAAATATACTTATATTCTAGAGGACTTCATTCTAATTGGCCTGACCTGACCTGATTTAGAAACATTGACACCTTCTTCAGAGAGAATTTTTAATAGTTCTTCAGAAACAGTTCTCAGTATTTTATAAGTGATGCACCGAATTGCTAATTTATCGGTGGTGAAATTGTTCTGGCTATTTTCATTATGGTTTATTTTGGAAGTACCTGTTGTCCCATCTTGGATACTGCCTAATGATACTGATTATGCACGTCATATCTGGGAACAGATTTGTCTACAGGATCATTGTGACTTTGGATTTTCTTTGTCGTTAAGCTTTTCATATGCCTGATACTTATGCTACCGGTACTCATTTTCCTTTAAAACATTATAGACTATTTCACAATATGTTCCGAAAATTTGTTTTTATATTATAAATAAGATAAGAAACTTATATATAGTATGTTCATAAGACACTCAAGGCGAGATTGCTTCGCTTATCAAAGAAAACAGTAGTTTATAATAATAATAAGAGTGAATTCGCTTCCTCATAATTTCTGCTATGAATGTTAATAAAAATGTTGTTAATAGTGAGGTGGAAAACAATTGTTTGATTGCAGATTTTGAAATATTCAAAACTTTTTTTAGAAATTTTATACATCGCTCCAAAAATATATATAAATCATACAACATACTTAAAAAAAAAATAGCCTTTGCCGTTAGAGTGAAATCGATAGGCACAATCTCAAATCAAGACAATTTCCCATATATAGTACATATCTTAAAGTGTTTAATTTATATCTCATGCCCCATGCAAATTGATTAATTAAAACATTTTGTAAGAACTTATCTCGAAATAAAAACTGTTCACCAAAATTTACGTTGCAACTTTCAAATACATAATTTTAATTTAAGAATTTATTTTAGAAATCGATTTCGAGCATTCCAGCGGTGTACTGCCGATAGAATTCAACTCGTATGTAAAATTTTCCATCAGCGTTCTTCTGAATGTACTCCTCCTCAAATTTAATATCCATGGCCACAATCGTTAATAGATACAATGATCACTGAGAAATATGTTTTTTCCCAACAGCTTTTCACAAATTCACAAAACGGTCACAAACAAATTTGGACAGAACAACGTCTGTTGAGTCAGCTAGTATTACAGTAAATATATGTGTTTTAAAAAAAATATAAATCTTTAAAATGATATTTCAATGTTTCCTGAATAACGTATCTTTTCTCTGAATCCTAAATAATTTATTAAGCTATAAAAAAAAAATCGGGAGTTTCGACTATGTATATATACATTCATAATTTCAGCATCGCAGAATATCTTTCTTTGCTCAGACTAAACTTTCCGTTTAATTTTCTGCAGAGACACAAGCATCAAAGAAGCCGCCTTTAATACAAAGAATAGTAGGCAACGCGACCCCAATAAAAAAACACCAACAGAAGCCAAAGGGGAATTCGGGGCCCCGAGTGCGGAGTGCATCTACAGGTCGCGACAAAAAATCTGAGCTTCAGGCTCGGTACTGGGCTCTCCTGTTCGGGAACTTACAGCGCGCAGTCAATGAAATCTACCAAACGGTCGAGTGTTATGAAAATATGTCGTCTTGTCAGGAGGCCATTCTAGTGCTGGAGAATTATATACGAGACTTCAAAGCATTGGCAGAATGGTTCCGGGTCTCATGGGACTATGAATCAACTCCCCTGCCCCAGAGGCCGCAATCACTTGCTTGGGAAGTTCGCAAAAGTAATCCAGTTCCTCGGGTGCGTGCAAAAAGTTTAACAAGTCCCACAGTTTCGGGTAAATCAAGTCCAAGCTTTTCGGGCAAGAGTAGTCCCTGCTCAACGATTGAAGACAATAAAAACTCCCCACGAAAGAAGGATACTCAAAAGGGTGGAACAAGAGTTAATATACGAGAATTGTTTTCAAGCAAACCACTGAAAAAGTTGGTCGAACAGCTGTCAGGTGGACAGCCAGAGGAGGAGGAGACAAAGTCTCAATCTTATGTTATGGAAATACAAGAGAAACGCTTGAATTTGGAAGTGCCTTCTATGGATACAGCAAAAGAGTTGAGTTGGAATGATATGGTCGAAATGGAAGCGGCAGAGTTTGGAAATGATCAGAGTATTCAGCAATGTGGGGAGACAGCTAAGCAAATCGAAAAAACCCCTACTGTGGAGAAATTACGAGAGACCGTTGCGCCATTACCAGTAGCTATTCAAGTCGAAGATAAAGAAAAACCTTTTCCAGAGCTCACTGCATCTCAAGTAGAAGTTAAAAACACAGAAAAATGCGATCAGTACGCTCAAACAGACTTAGAAGATGAAAATCTTACTCTCGCTGAGCTCCGAGAAAAATTAAGAGCGGAAAAAGAGGATACAGAAAATATTACTGCAATTGATAGTCCTGGCGTTTCAAGAGAACCAACTGCAATCGAACTAACTGTTCAGAAACTTAATTCGATAGAAGACGAAGTCCTACTTAAAGAATCTAGTAAGATACCAATCAATATCGAAACAGAAATAAAAAAAATTTCATCGGTGATACCAAAACCTGATCCCACTCTCGCTCCCAAAGTAGTTTCCGATAGTATAAAGAAATCTCAGAGTAGTCCGTTAAAGTATTCAAGCGTTTTAAATCGTCCCACGGTTTCAACTAGTGGTAGTAGAGCAACGAATGTTAGTAGAACTAATGTAAGGCCTACAAGATCAAGCACTTTGATGCAGTCGGTTCAGAAATCAGCCACAGTTTCCTCAATGTCAGGAATTATTGCTGGCAATTTAGCTAGTCGACGGGTACCACTGAGGTCAGCTACAACTTCCAATCTCAATCGTAGCGCACCCCAAGTTAATCCCAATCCTCCAGGACTAGTTAGAAATAGCTCGAATCTCACAAAATCTTACAGATGGGTTCCGTCAAATATTGCAAACAGGCTTTCAACAAGGTCTAGAACGATGATCGATATGAACGATAAGTCCAAAACGGCTAGACTATTAATGTCCAACTCAAGAAAATCTTCAAAGGAAGATGTTGGGAGTTCCAGTTCTACTCTAAAGGCAAGTAATGAACAATTAGGTGGGTCTAAGGTAAGTTTGATAGATGTTCCGAGGACCATGCGGTCACTTGATGGAGATCGCAGATCGGAGCCGAAACAACTATCAAGCGAAGCCGGGAATAACGATGGCTGGCTTACAGTTAAAACTCGAAGACGATCTAGTCTCCATTGGGCAAACCGCTTTAACCAGCCTACTGGTTACGCTAGTCTTCCTACCTTGGCTCTGTTGAATGAAAAAGATGAGCAGCAAGTTAAAAATTCAAATGGTACTAAAGATAGTAAGAAAGTGGCAAAAGATCGGCCAATTAAACAGAAATCAGAGCCAATGAAACCCGTCCTAAAATTGCCTAAAGCTGAAGTTAAAGCCACAAAGTCCAAAATAAATGTTCTGCCACTACCAAAGACTGTTCAAAAACCAGTGGTGCCAGTTAAGAGTCCCAGGAATATTATTAAGCCCAATTCCAATGGGTCTGTGAAGCAGCAGCCTACTGTAAGCCGCCAGAGTATTATGAAGCGACAAAAGTCCGACCTTACGGGCTTAAAAATGACTTCCTTACACAACGAGTACCTCCGAAGTGAAAAATTCAATAACCGAAACATTGAGAAGGAGAAAGTAGATGTCTCTGAGGCGCCAGATATATCAGAAAAACCTCCTATTGATGATCAAGAACAGAACAAAATAGATATTAAAATTCAGACGAATAGAGAATTCTCCAAGACAATAGGCGATTTGTACGACAGTTGTCTAGCGAACCACCCTAATGGACTTAGAGAAATTGGACTTTCAAGCTGCGATGAATGCGAGGAAAAAGACGATACAGAAAGTGACGAAGATCAACGTAAACTATTAGAGGAACAGGAGAGCCTTGAAAGACAAATATTAGAGCTACAAAATAGCGAAATAGATGTAGACACTGAAACAGATGAAACAGATTGTGAGGTCATGATTGATCAGGAGGATAAAAGCGAAGAAATTGCAACTGAACTTGGAGATGGAGAACTATTCGTAGATGATGAGAATCTTACGCTGGAGATGAGGTACCACTCACTGTTGTCTGAAATGTCTTGGGGTGAACGTGAAGAAGCGCTAGCTACTCTTCAAGCGTACGTTAGTCGACATCCTGGTAGAGCTCAAGAATTACACCAGAAACTTTCAAGTCCTTCGAGAAGACGTTCATTGCAGGAGACCTTGAAAATGTATCAAATAAAACAGGCCAGAGCCCAACAGAAAAGGGAATTGCTGCAAAAAGAAAGGGCATTAAAAATTCAGCAGTTACTTGCTCGCGTTGAAGATGTGAAAGCAGCAAAACAACAGCTCATTGAAGAAAAGCGCTTGAGAATGGAAGAGCGCCTT
Organism: Dysmachus trigonus; assembly: GCA_949715965.1. Lineage (NCBI taxonomy): Eukaryota > Metazoa > Arthropoda > Insecta > Diptera > Asilidae > Dysmachus > Dysmachus trigonus. The sequence goes on from OX454321.1 coordinate 49,574,960, forward strand.
CAAAGAGCTGCTGAAAACAGAAACCAGTATTTGCGAGACATTGTTAGAAAAGCGCATGATGAAGAAGAAAAATTGAGAGAAATTGTCTTTATAAAAAACTTGGAGGCACAGAACAAAAGATTAGACTTCATAGAATCCTGTAAAGAACAAGAAGTTCGACTGCAAGATCTTGAGCAGGAAAGACAAAAAAAAGTTGAGGAGAAAGCTGCAAAAGAGGCAGCTGTTGAAAGAAGGCGCCAGGAAATCGAACAAGCCAGACAACGTCGCTTGGAGAAAATGAATGAAACAAGATTAGAGAGGGAACAAAGAGTCGGTAAGATGCAAGAACAACGAGAGAAACAAAGGCAGGCTATTGCTAGAGAAAAGGCTAGAGACCGTGAAGAAAGGTTACTTGCTCTGCAAGCACAGCAGCAACAAACAACTGAAGAACTGCAACGTAAGATCATTCAAAAGCAGAAAGAATCCGCTAGAAGACACGAGGAGAATATTGAACACATTCGACAGAAAGCTCTGGAACTTAGTATACCTAGCCGGAATATGGACGAAAATGGACAACGCGGGAATAGCGAGGAACGCAATGATGGTGGTGATTTGTCTTCAACTGTTTCAGACGTTAGCAGAGAGCACACGAAAGCCTTCAAGAAAAAGATGAAGAAACTTAAGCAGAGAATGTCACAAAGGTATGTAATAATCCAAATAAAGATATAACGATTATTAGTTCAATCATTCCTTAAGGCTATTTGACATCTCCGTTGAATACCAGCGGCTATTAAATAAGTTACATTGATTTAAAAGGTGTACGTTTTTATAAAAAGAGATTTTCACCATACTCTGTCTTTTAGTTTCCAACAAAACAAAATTTGAAGTTCAAGAATTTCCCCTTTGCGAAGAGTTAATTTTTTTAATTCCAAGTTCATTATTCATGACAGCTATCTTAAGATTGATTACATTTTTCGATACCAGAAATTTTATCTGCAATAAACTAAAGATTAAAATACACAACAAAAAGTAGTATGCACTAATTAAAAAATATTTTTTTTTTTAATGGCAATCACTTGAACTTAAAAGGTTACATTTTCGATCGAAACGAGGGATAAGGATAAGCTAAGAAAATCGGTCCCTAAGAATATAATTTGTTTTATTATATTTTTAAAGTTCAAGACCTACGTGTTAACCCATTAACGTCCAAAGAATCTAATTTTTTTGTGCAGTTTGAAACCTCATTCTTACAATTAAAGGACATTTATTTTCCAATAAAAACCATGAATCTTACTAGTTTTGAGTGTGATCTTTCAGAATCTGTTGTTAAAATTGAGTTTTTTCCAATAGGAAATTAAATATGGCGACTTTTTGGAAAAAAAAGTATCAAAAAATTTGAAATTTTTTTTTTTTGTAATTTTTTTTCAAGTCAATAGAGTTTTGCAATGCAATTCTTACTATGATCAACGGTGATCGGAATGTTTGAACTTACAGAAAAACGTTTTTTTGCTGATGGCAATCACTCATACCTTTTTCAAAATGGCGGATTTTCTATAGTGCAGATTCTGAAAATCTGAAACTCTGAAAATCGTACAGATTTTCGTGAAATTCTGTACCAAGGGGTTTTTATCGTCACTGATTATGAGATTAAAATCAGATTTTTAAAATTGAAAACGGCAAACTCAATATGGCGGACAACAAATTTTAAAAATCTCACAGGTTTTCATGAAATTCAGTATACAGGAGTTTTGGTAGTCGCTAATCACAAATTTAACATCAAATTTTGAAAATTGAAAATTGCGGATGTCCGACTACTAGATCTCTATTTGGTTGAACTGATATAATCCTTAACATAATTGAATAGCATGTCAAAACACTCCTCTTTAGTTTGCCTGAAGTGTCAAAATCAAGGCTTTGTTTCCGTACCACATCCCAGACATCATTCAACGTAATAGACGTTTCTGTTTGTTCGACAGACATTGCGGCTTCTTCTTTCATGAAAAAACTAATATTGTCTTCTTTCATGAAAAACGAATATGGCGTTTACAAGATCTACTTCCTTGCTAAATCAGAAATTCATTACCAATATAAAACTTTGCTATTGTCTTTGATGAAATAATTTTTAGTTGTATGTCTTTTCTTTTGCAAATAATACATTTTTTATGATCATGATAAGAACGTGCGATCTTAAGTGTTACGTTACGAGCATTTGATCGTTCTTCAGATGTAACATCGATATTTGATTCCACATCTAGAGTTATGTTTTCTATGTGTACATTTTCTGTTGATCTCCAGAGAGAGAGTATTTCGCCACTTGCTGAAGGAGCATCGATAATATTACTGGATAGACGCTGAGAATGATTGAAGGTCATCGTAAAACAATTGGAGCATACTTTACAATTAGTTGTTATGGTTTCGTTTATTGTTCTCAGATATTATACTTAACAATTCTCAACGTATCATACTTAACAATTCTCAACTTGTTTTTTCTCACGCGACAAGCACAACAATTACATAACCAGCTCTTAGACATCACAATTATACTATTCCACACGATTGCAAAATTTTAAATAAAGATTACGTATCTGAACAAAATACTTGATGAACTTTACACGATATGTAAAATCGACTATGCAAGCAAGGATATACAAATAAACAAAAGCGCGTGTTTATACTACGCGTCACTCACATTTGCTCGAGTGGCGAGGCGAAATACGAACACGCATATGTAAACACTGCGCTTGCTATTCGCCTTGCGGCGCGCAAGTACGTGTTGGCAGCGGTTTTTTTGGAGCCCAATTGTGGTGTAGACTTTAGTTAGTGTCGTCCTAGAAGTAAACACGCATTCATAATGTCCTCGATAATGTCGCTGTTAGGTCAGGTAAATGAGATATACCTTAAAGATTCCCGGGATTCGCGCATGGTCTAAAATCATCAGTCAAATCACTCAAGTAACTCAAGTAACGTAGGCAATCCATTATAAAGGTATTTAGAAAATAAAACAAACATGAGTTCACACAGTACCTACAGTCGAATAAAATAAAATAAACAGTGGTCTCAACGCACAGAGACAATATTTTGATAGTTTAAAAAGTTTATTTTTAACTTTTTTTTTTTGATAGTTTAAAAAGTTTATTTTTAGCACTAACATTTTTTTATATGTTATAGTTCAGGCTCTACCCAGTAGGAAAAAGAAAGGGCTAAGAAGAAGTGATACAACTGCTTCTCGGGCAACTATTAGTCCATCCCGACTCGATTCTTTTCCTTCTTCTTTTTTACCCACGTCAGGATTGGAGGCAAGGTCTTCTACTTTCGCTTCCCTAATAACCAGGGATAGAAGAAGTTATTCTGAAAAAATGGTATAATCGCTTATGCTGAATGACTATTATAAGAAGTGTGCTTCCCCAATAACCATGAATAGAAGAAGTTATTCAAATTAAATAGAATAATGGGGCATACTATAATAAACTGAGCAAAACCTCTGTCTCAATTTTTATATAGAAAAACCAAATTTGATCTGAATCTAAATAAAAATCGAGACTGAGCTGTTGATCAGCTTATTGAAATATGAGGCACTCATTGAATTAATAAAAATTAAAACAACCTGTCATGCGCACTTTATCTTCCAGAGTGAAGAGCAAACGCGTAGATGCAAGCGCATCGCACGATCACGAAACCTTCTTAAAACAAAACGAGTTTTTTGGTAAAACTCATTTACTCCTTACCCAATCGATTCTCAGGAAGTAGGGATATAAGGGGTACCTGCAGAACCATGCTAGAGGGAATATTGATAATGCTTGGAAGTAGTTATATCAGGCCTTCCTAGGACAAGATCTTGCTATATTTCCTACTGGGTAGATAATGTATAAATGAGACAAAAAAGTGCTAAAAAAATGCGCTCTATGTGTAATGTTTGCTTTTGAAATAGGATATTCGTGTTAATTTCTTTCATAGCAATAAAATACAGATCAGGTAGATTATATAAATATTTCTTTATTTGAAAAAGGTCTTATGTGGATTTTGGGGCCGATTTTCTTAGCTTATCGTCCTGTCCTTTTCATCATCTTTTGTTAATTATGCATAAATCGAAAAGTACTACATACATAATATTCTAAAAAACATGTCTGGAAATGTCCGTGCAAATCTAACGAACTAGTACTAGTTTTCAAAACCTCATGAAAAAATTCCATAATTATATTAATTTTCACACTAATGATGAAAAAATGCACAGCTATTTTACCAGAAACTGGTGAAGGACTTTAATTTGAAGTTATTTTTTGTAAATCAAGAACGAGAAATTCGAACAGCCTAACCTTTTTAAATTGAAATATTATAATTAGTACCTGGGAGATAGGGCCCTGAGAGCTTGAAAAACAGCTTCGTTTAACATTTTATTGTAATGTAATTTGTAAATTTTTAATTTTAGATAATCTGTAGTACACGGTTATATTTTCAAAAGAATTTTTGCTTTTTGTTCTAGAGTGAATTTTATAATGTCTTTGAAAAAAAATTCTTTTTTCTTCTTCTATGGAAGGAAAGCTATATAATTCAGTGAACAATGTCGTTATATCTTCCAACAGCGCTGAGGAGTATTTAAAAGAACTGCAGCCTGTACCAGTCCATATGAAACGAGATAGTCAAGTTCCAAAATTCTTAAACTTGGTGAACAAAGGAGGAGGGCCTCAAGGCATTGAAAGACCTCTTGGACAACTACTCCGGCTTATGGCAAAAGCTCAAGTGTTTGATTTCCAATGCTTCTGGTTGATGGACGGATTAGGCACGATTGCAAATGTAGTGTCCAAAGGAATGGAACCTAATTCTGAAATAACCAAGAGGTAAACTCATATTTCAACATCTATGAGAATTTGAATGATTTATATCTAAATATTTTTACAGGGCCGTCGTGATAGCCGTCCAATTATATCGCAACGCATGTTCCTTATGTCCGCAAATAGCACGGCATGGAATTCTTGGAAATTCCGTCACAATTCTTTTTGATTCCCTTCTGCAAAGCTTGCAAGTGAGTACATTTTCTGTCAGCTAACATTCTAGCTGTCCTCTAAAAGAGGTATAGTTGACACGTATAGTTGACACGTATAGTTGTTTATATGGCGGTTATCAAAACATTTCAAAAATTTCACGTTTGCTGACAGGCGCACTCTAACTGGATCGTGGTAGGCAGCTAAATCACCATCTGGTGCAAATTGAACTTCTATATATTTTGCGACTCATGATGAATGATTGATTTCCCTTCCGGAAATGTTTAATGGAATATTTAATCGGTTTTAAGATTTCTTGGCTGTTTACTATGTGCAATAAAAAATTGACTGTCGTTTTGACATTTGTATATACTAGTCAGATTATCGTGGAAGGGGATTTTTTTTGGTTGTTATGGAATTTGTAAAGTTAATAGTTTATTTATAAATCATAAATTTACACGAACCAGCGAAAATAATATCATTTGCACATGCTGAGATAATTTCCATTCCACTTGTATGCTACATTTCTTATTTATCTTTTTAATGGCCTACGTACGTGTTCAACTCCCAACTTTATTACAAAACGATTAGAAATATTTATGTTTTGAATGGCATATACAAAATTGATGAATTTTATAAAAATATTTTACTAACACAAAGTATACTACAAAGAATCCGAAGAAGAATTAACAAAATTGAAACATTGTCGAAAGTTTAACTCTTCGTGGTAAGAGTAAAAAATGGATTGATCTTGTTTTTGTTGCTCTATTACGTGTAGTAGATATGTAAACACTTCGAAAATGGTGCAATAAACCGATTTTATTTATGACACGAGCTTGCCTACTCCACTAATGGTTTTCTTTTGATGTTTTATGGTAATAGTCAAACCGGATAAGGTCTACGATAACTACATAAATTATGAGACAATAAAAATCTCGGATAAAATGAGTTACGACCAAAAATATTTCCCATTTCAGTAAAACTTACCTCTCGGTGTTGTTCTGTATCAGAGGCACTATGGCTATATGGTTTTTAATAGATACAGCAGGAAAGAAATTTTTTCTATTTTATTAATATTGACTGATCAACTTCACTGATAAAGAGAGTTGTATGTTTTTTTATTGCGAAAAGTGAAATATTGTTAGCCGAACTATTTGTAGCACTTAAGGAATGATGGACAAGAAGAAGATGAAGAATTTTAATTTTTGTCATATTCCTTTTATTCGTTGAAAATATTTTATATTTAATTTTAATATAATAATTATTTTTACTCCTTTTATTGATTATATTTTAACAAGACGAACTTTTTCTATTTTTTTAATATTTCGTCTGGAATAACAAAACTCTCGTTTCCTACTCACAATTCGCCTGCTTCATTTACTAATTCTTCTATTAACTATTGTGTTTTAAGAGTTAACAAAAAAAGTGTTCATCATGTTATTGCTCCCCATCCCTTCCTCCACCACCTCAAATTAATCTTTTTACAAAATTCATGGACATAGTTGACCTACTCATAAAACGTGTGGAATACGTAATTATTACATAACCATTTTTTTTTTACATATTTTTCCTTTTTTCACAAGGTGGCTGCAGGGCTAATTTGTTTAATTTTAGTTTACTTTATTGAAAAGTATACTCCTAATTTTGTTCAGAGTTTTTCGAATAGTGTGCCATCTCCAAAAATGAAAAAAACTCCCAAAAACACGATTTTTAATCACTTTTGAAATTTTCAGGGCATTTTTAAAAATATTTGGTATTTAAAACTCATTTTGGTTACGCAAATAGTCTCCAATCATACAATTATGGAAATAAAAGTAAAAAAAAGTGTAATTTAGCTCAAATGCATCTTTTAGAGATTTTTAGCGATTTTTGCCATTAATTTTACTTTTCTGACTTTTTTTTGTTTTCTAGCTTTTAAGACAATTATTTATAGGATCGAAGTTACAAAAGTTAACTTTCAGCTTTTTGCCCAAACCCAAACAGTCGATTTTGCCGTTTTCAACACATAGAACTTTTCCCAAGCCCTAGTATCGAAGTAACAATATATGAATGAACAAATTGAACGAAATTATTTTTGAAATTTTATATCCTATGTATTTCATATCATGAAGGTCATCACATGATCTGCATAAAAAACAATAAGCATGACTAGTAATAGTTCTAGAATAAGGCATGATTACAGTTTCTACTGGAACTTTATCTAGTACTAAATATGTGGAACCAAAAGAAAGAGGCATCTGATTAGATTCTGTACTACAAGATTCTTCAAATGGTATATAGTTTTACGAAGCTTTTTGTTCGCGATCAGATAAAGATAAACTTTCAATTTGAGAATCATCGAATGCAGAATGTTGATTTGGATTATGTGGATCAGGGTTTTGATTCATCGGTTTGAGTATTCTCCTTGTTATTTTTAATACTTTTTTGTAATCGAAGTTTTGAGCGACATTTACTACAAATACTATCGCCAATCATTAAAAACAAATTAAAGTATTTATTTGCTTGTATTATTTGTTCACGGGTCTCAATTTTGATATGCGTCCCAATAATCTTTCGTAAAAACCTATCGCAATGTGCGAATCGAGATTCATCTCTTTTGTTTTTCTTAGTTTGAGGTTCGTCATTGGTAGTAGTTTGCTGTATCAGCATACAATTTTTGTAAGTAATTGATTTATGATGAATTTAAAACAATGTAATACATTATAAAATATTTGAATTTTTCTTAATTTTCTCCAGTAAATGAATTTGAATATTATATATATATATATATTAGGGTGCTTTTTTTTTCGTGACTATTTTTTTTTCAGTCCCACCTCGAAATTTTGTGGCAAATACCTAAACAAAAATTCCCTGAAAATTGGAGCCCTTAATATTAATATTAAGTACTAGACCAAGGCGTATAAAGATTTCCCATATAAAATACACGTAAACTTTGATTATTTTTCTTCAAAACTCTACAGGTCAGAGGCCTTTTATGGTATAATCTTGGTCAATGGGAGGGTTTCCTCAGAATTGAATGCTCTACAAAAGTGTCCATTGCGGTGTAACCCTAACTCCCACCAGCGAGGTAGTACGGGTCACTAACCCCAATTTTTCCATGAAATTCTCGCTTTTTGCCCCTATTTCGTAAACCAACAAGAGGTACAGAAAAAGTGAATATGACAAATTTGTAGGAAATTGAATTTCCTCCAAAAAGTTTTTGAACACCAAATCGCTAACATCGATATTTCTTAAACCTCTCTGGGTTACCCGCTTTCACCCGGCGTTGGGTAAATCATTACCAATTAAACACTTCTCAAATGTTCTAGTTTGTTATATCCTAGAAATTGTTTCAACCCGAAAACGCCTTTATGGATCCGCCATCTTGAATTTCCAAACTTTAATAATGTTCAAAATTAGTGGCCTTAAAATAATCATAGTACCAATTTTAATTGAAATCCGTTGAAATCGAGAAATTTTGGTCGCCATATTGGATCCGCCATCTTAAATTTCAAAATTTTGCTAATATTCGAAATTAGTGGCCTCAGAATAATCATTGTACTAATTTTCATTAAAATTGGCGACATTTGGATTCATATTGGATCCGTCATCTTGGATTTACAAATTTGGATAATATTCGAAATGTGTAGCCTCAGAATAATAATTGTATATATTTTTATTAAAATCTGTCGAAATCGAGACATTCTAGACCCCATATTGGGTCCGCCATCTTGGATTTGGAAATTTTTTATAATATTCGAAATTTGTAGCCCCGGAATAATCATTGTATCAATTTTCTTTAACCTCTTCAGGGACGAATTTACAGAATTCGTAAGAGGAACTATTGGTTTCTTTAATGTACGAAAATAACTACATTTAAGAAACCAATGATTTTCTTTCGAATTTTGGAACTTCGGCTCCTGAAGAAGTTAATGCATAAGAAATATTTGAAAAAATAGAATTTAGTTTATCTTTGCACGACTGATTAAAAAAAAAAACCAAACGTACACATATGTGGCGAAGGGCGTGAAGAAGTTAAAATCCGTTGAAATCGAGACATTTGGTAATTGGATCCGCCATCTTAGATTTACAAATTTTGCTAATATTCGAAACTAGTAGCCTCAGAATAATCATTGTACTAATTTTAATTAAAATCTGTCGAAATCGAAACATTCTGATTGTCGTGTTGGATCCGCCATCTTGGATAATGTTCAAAATTAGTGGCCTCAGAATAATCATTGTACTAATTTTCATTAAAATCCGTTGAAATCAAGAAATCTTGGTCACCATATTGGATCCGCCATCTTGAATTTCTGAACTCAGCGAAAGGTGCAGAAGTCAACGGTGTTGAAAGCCTCACTAGGGACAAGCATCATATTCTACGCTCTGCGCTCGCACTGGAGACAGCTAAAAGTATTGAGTGTAGGACAAAGTTCGTGGCGTTTTTTCCCGATAGATGGTGTCAATTGCAAATTATTCAGGAAACACAGACTGCAGCGACACCACTAAACGCTCGTTGGAAAGGTGACTGTTCGAGCGTTCCGAGTGTGGAACAGTGGTTAGAAAGTTGTTTGCGTTTGAAAATGGAGATAAATAATGACAAATTGCGCTATATTTTGCAATATTATTATGACAAAGAGAAGAACGCTGCGTAGGCTTGTGAAAAAAATTTATACTGTGTACGGCGAAGGTGGCACGGAAATGGTTCGCTCGCTTTCGTTCCGGTAATTTTGATGTGAAAGATGAGTCACTCTCTGGCCGTCCAAGTACAAAAAAAAAAAAAAACATGTGTGCAGTTCACACGCGATAGAAGTGAAACCTTCAAAAATGTTAACTTCAAGATAATGAGATGAATGTAGAATTTCAGTTTTTGGGGTCTTTTTAGTCTTGTTTTCTTTTTTTTTTCTTTTTCTTTTTCTTTTTTTTTCTCCGATAATCACGACAATATTTTGCATTCGTTTTCGGCATACTTGGAAAATCACTTTATTAAAATAAAGAAATATTTATGTAAACGATACACGTGTACAATACACCACGGTTGTTATAATGCCTTTACCCAAGCTTCGTAATACGCAAGCGCGCACACACGTCCTAAGACACGTACAACGCTCGGACCCAAGCGTCGTGCGTAGCACCAGTAGCACGTACCACCACTACCAGCGTATTAGGTTTCTGCTTGAAGGCGCCCAGAGCAGTACCGACAATCTACGAAGACTTACGAATATTCCCGAACGTATGAAGATGGGAGAGGGTACGGACAGCGCACAAAGAGGAGATCACAAATATAAGAAACACTGTATAATGCCATCTATCGCATTCTCTCGCACGTTTTAAATCATATAAATGTATGTGTTTATCTCTTTTTACTGTCGCTTTTTCGTTTCATCGAATTTCAAATCACAACGATGCTAAAGAAGTTTTCACTTCAAAAAGCAGATGAAATTCTTGAAAAAGTGCAGCAAGATAAGCAAGCATATCAGCAGTGTCGATATTGGTATGGAGCTAGGCATTGACCATAAAACTGTTTTGAACCATTTACGCAAGGCTGGCTAAAAGAAGAAGTTCGATGAGTTGAGCGCGAGACACACGCTGAAACGCAATGACATCGAGCCATTTTTGAAACGTCTAATAACCGGTGATGAAAAATGGATCACATACAACAGTCAGAAGCGTAAAAGATCATGGATAAGGGATCGTTGGGTATACGTAGCTTCTGTGGAATGTGTGTCACCCTAAATTAATTCTTAAGGTCAGGGCTGTCCGAAGGATGGGGGAACTGGGGCAAGCTGTCCCGCGCGCTGAAAAATATACGAAAAGGGCCGCCTCGAAAAGCCTTGATTTTGAGTACAATCCCACAATCAACTAAAAATTAAACTATTAATACATTACGATAGCAAAAATCGATTTTCCTATCATGGGAAAATTAAACAAATAATACAAAGCTGTTATGTTATGTTTTAACTTTATTTTACAAAAATTTTAAAACTAAATATTTATTGTAGACTAAATTATAGCCATATTTGTTGGACAAGTTCCACAAGTCGTGCTTTGCGGTGACCATCATACCATTTTACTGGTTGATCTTAAATCAATCAAACAAACAAAAATTATTAGTTTAATAGTTAATCTAGGATCTGATCGAAGCTTTTATTTTGTTTGAAAATTAAAAAAAAAAAGCCGGCCTCATAATTTACTCGCGGATTTTCAAGGAAAAAAGCACTAGTTGATTATTTATAAAAGATATAAGTTTTAATGGAAAAAAAAATTTTCAATCAGGCCTTAGTTTTTTATGTTTTCTATAAGCTGTATAAATTTCGTTCAAATCCGTTAAGAGGTTTTTAAATTACAGTCGTCACCGACTTTGAAAACATAATTTCGAGACATTTAAAGTTACACTGGATTTGCAACTACTATCGAGGGCGAAGAGCCCTTCAGTAATTGTAGAATATCTCGAAAACTACTCATTGGATTTACTTAAAATTCGATTCAGATAATATTTTTGAAATATCATACTTTAAGGGGCACCACTAATGTGACTGCCTGAGAAAAGGTGATTTTTGGGAATTTTTTTTAATGCCATCTTTCTGGCAGTAGCATGATTCGACGCTCATAAAACTTCTTATATTTGCGGGGAAAAAACTGATCCAAGTCAGTTTTGCCGTCTAAAAAATAAATAATAATCGAAACTGTAAAAACTTTTAGCGAGCTACCAAACTTCTATGAGGTTTCGCATTATCTTGGTGGAACACTACACCTTTTCTATTGATCAATTCTTGCCTTTTCTGTTTCAGTGAATCATTCAATTTGTCCAGTTGATGACAGTATACTTCAGAATCGATCGTGGTATTGTACGGTAAAATCTAAAAACAACGATTCCCTTGAAATCCCACCAAGTAGACAGCATCACCTTTGTTTGATGAATATGGGTTTTCGAAATGCATTGATCATCATCATCATCTCTTTTACCTTCATGATTTCTTGCGTTTAACATTGTTTAGGCAACCCATTTTTCATCCTCAGTTATGACTCGCTTCAAAAATGCATAATTTTCTTGACGTTTGAGGAGCGAATCACAGACACAATGCGACAGAGCAAATTTCTTTCTGTAAGAACATATGGAATCCATATGTCGAGTTCTGAAATAAAACCAAGGCGTTTCACGTGATCATGAACGGTAGAATTCGATAAATTTAACCTCTCAGCTATCTCACGAGTTGTTATTCGGCGGTTCGCAACAATTAATGACTTTATTTTGTCTTCATCAGCTTCAACCACTGACATATAAGAACTGGACTGCTGATCCCGTACAAAAACTCACATCAAAAGTAAGACCAAATTTTGACCGAATTCTAACTATCTCGCTCTTTCTTAAGTCCCGCAGGCAGACAACTTTACAAAAAAAATGTCCAAGGTGGAGCTATGTGTATGCACTTCTTTTGGTTTTTTTCTAGTATCTTCGCGTGTGATACATTTTTTTGATATCCTGAATAGATAAATAAAAGTAAACACATGCATCTCGCACCGTTCGGCAGTTACAGGGTGATTCGTAAATCAGGATTTTGCCTTATATGGGAACCGCTCTTGTATTTTTATCTTTTTTTCTACACATCGCAGCGGCCCCAAACTGATTTCAAAAAATCACTATTTGGAAGCCCTTTCCAAAAAAGTTTACACCACCCCCCTATCCCCAACCCCTTGGCCTCAATCCCCCCTGGAAGTTGAAAAAATTAACTTTTATTTCACGATTTTTCACCTTTCGCCCCACTTTTCTCCGAAATTCATGTTATTAACATACCTACTTTTTATTTTTTTTAAGTTGCCTATCTAATTACCTTGCCAAAAAGGTGCAACATGCCCAGGTAGGAAAAGGATACGAAAATTTATTTACAAAAATCCTTTTACAGAATATCATGATAATTCGAATTTTTAGGAAATTATACTTAAGTTTACTAAAAAATACATTTTGTTCGCTTAAAAACTAATTACAATTAAAACGTTTGTCCTTTAAAAGCTGTTCAAAATGTTCTCCGCTAGTTTCGATGCATGCAAGTAGCCTTCGTTTTATTTCACGTTTGAGGTCTATGGTAGCCAGTCTCTCCCGTATTTTCATGGCTGCAGTCACAATCCTGGTAACTAATTCTTCTCTGGTGTTGATTGGTCTTGAGTAAACTTCATCTTTCATCATTCCCTATAAGAAAAAGTCCAGTGGAGTAAGGTCCGGTGACCTAGCAGGCCAAGGAATCGGTCCACCTCGTCCAATCCAGCGCTTTCGGTAATGTTCACTCAACCTTGCCCTAACAATGTTCCCAGTATGCGCAGGTGCTCCGTCGAGCTGTAAATAAATTGAGCTTCTGGTGGCCAGGGGGATGTCCTCCAACAGATCCGGAAGGGTATTCTCCAAAAAGTCCGAGTATAGCTGACTATTCAGCACTTGGGGCAAGATGAAGGGTCCTATCAACTGGTTGCCGATGATGCCAGCCCAGACATTGACACTAAATCTTTGCTGGAAGGACCGACACCTGGTCCTATGTGGGTTCACATCTGACTAGGTGTGGAGGTTGTACAAGTTTGTGATGCCATCCCGGGTGAATTGCGATTCATCCGTCCACAGAATTCGGTCTAGAAACCTTCTGTTTTCGATGTCAGACTCGAACAGCCAAGTGCAAATTGCAATCGTCTTTCGGAATCTCCTTCCTGTAGTGCTTGGACCGGGATATGATGGTATGGATGTAGTCCCTCTCGGTTCACAACGGTCCAAACTCTCCCTGAAGACAATCCTGACCTTCGTGCGACCTGCCTGATGCTTATTACAGGGCTGTTCCTGACGATGTTGAGGATTTGTTGGTCGGGGTCCGCTGAATCGGCCGATTTTCCTGATCGCGTTTCTGCTCTGGGGGCGGTTACACTTCCGGTTTCTTTTAACCTTCTGAAAGTCCTTGAAAATACCTTTCTTTTGGGTACATGCCGATTCGGGAATCTCCTTTGGTATTCTCGTACGGCCTTACTATCACTTCCTTCTACTAAACCGTACACGTAAATTATATCGGCATACTCTTCAACACTGAATTCTGCCATTTTATCTGAATTTTTTCTATTAAACACCCGGTTTTATCGCTTGCTTCTTCAACTGTGGTCAATGTCCTTTCAAACTTACCCATTTTTATACCATAATTCATAGGAGGTATTAGAAAGGGAGCGTCAGGATACTTAAGAGTCAATACTGGATATAATAAACTAATAACGCTATTTAACGAGATTACATTTATCATTTTATTACTGTTTTGCTGAAATAATAAAAATGTACTACCTCTGTTTCCTAAACAAACATTTCCGAACTTGCTGTCATAAAAATTGTTTACTTAACGATTTTTTTCATTATGGTGCAATAAAGTAATTAGGTACCTGTGAGGATGTTTTAATTTCAGGACTTTTGCAACCCTTTTCTACCTAGGCATGTTGCACCTTTTTGGAAAGGTAATTAGATAGGCAACTTAAAAAAAATAAAAAGTAGGTATGTTAATAACATGAATTTCGCAGAAAAGTGGGGCGAAAGGTGAAAAATCGTGAGATAAAAGTTAATTTTTTCAACTTCCAGGGGGTTTGAGGCCAAGGGGTTGGGGATAGGGGGGTGGTGTAAACTTTTTTGGAAAGGACTTCCAAATAGTGATTTTTTGAAATCAGTTTGGGGTCGCTGCGATGCGTAGAAAAAAAGATAAAAATACAAGAGCGGTTCCCATATAAGGCAAAATCCTGATTTACGAATCACCCTGTAACTGCCAAACGGTGCGAGTTGCCCCCCCCACCTATACGATTTTTTGCTTGTCTCGGTCTGACCTTTCACCCCCTGCAGTATTGACCTCCCACCTCTGAACACCCTGTATATGAGAAATATGAAGGTTAGACAAAGGCATTATATATCTATCTCTGTTATTCTTAAGTCCCCAGCTGAGTGCCGCGAGGAACATTTTTATGAAAAAACTGAGCGTGATATGAAAGAAATCGGTTCGTGAAAGCTCAATTATTTTTAATTTGCGTCAGATTAAACATAATTGTACGGTATTTTAGGGCATTTTTAATAGCATAATTTGCTTCATGAGGATTGAGCCTGTGCTAAAAATGGTCTCATTTTTCAGACGACGGTTAGCAGTCCAGTTCTTTCATGTCAGTGGCTTCAACTGACCTTCCAGAACGTGGTGCACCTTGAACATCAAAATTGCCAGAACATAATTTTACAAAACAGTTTTGGCACTGGCGTTTTGTCAGTACATCTTCTCCATACACATCGACTAATTTTTTTCTTGTTTGAACAGCATTTTTACCTTTTCGATGGCAAAAAAGGAAAATACTGCTTTCGATTCTTCATATTTGATGGGGCACCAAACAAAAACTATTACACAGAATGAAACAAACTTTTTCACAAAAAAGGCTTGCTATATCCGCTGTCAAAATATATAATGACATTGAGGCCTAAGTGTGAAATTGACTGCGGCGGAAAAATACAATTAAATCCTTTGTTGAGAAAAACCGAAATTACTTTCCGAAAAACCCAATATATCTTTATGTAAATTTATATCTTTTCCATGTTTCTCTTTTCCACCTTCTATCTTTCAAGAGAATGTTAATTTTTTGCTTTTTTCGCTCTTTTTACGTATTCTGTATAAGTGTAAATTATTTTTTCATTCTTCGTTAAAAACAAATGATTTTTGATAAGTATTCAGTACTTTGAATATACTAGAAGAGATGTTATTAATAGAGTATATAACGATTGGTTGGAAATATTAATTGAAACTGAAAATACTGTAAAAGTATGAGCAATTTACAAAATTGACTCAATCCATTTTTTTAAGTGTCTCTTTTCAAATAAATTAAGCTATTGTAGCACTTCTTTATTATAAATGACATTTCCTTTCACATTTAAAAAATCTACTTATAGATATCAGCTTTTGAACAAGCATAATAATGATTATTTTAATATTTTTTAAATTACGTTTATTCAAAAAAAAAATTATTGATGTTATTAAACGCGATTTTTGACAATTTTTTAGTTTTACAACTGATATTGAAAAAATAATTGTTATATTGTTGATTGATTTAAAACTGAATAAATAACGATGTTTCACACATGAAACAAAAACAATCAGGTACATTAAAGTAATATTGATAACATGTTCATCAAGAGTCGTGTAGAGTTGAAGGGGGCGTCGAAACGTTGATCACGACACTCCAGGGAATTGATTGGTATAGCCTTTCATACGTTGAATCGGGACAGCCTATATACCTATAGTGTGGAGTAAAAGTGAACACAAGTTCTTATAAATGGCTTTTGAAAGCTTTGTCTCTAAAATAGTAAAATAAAATAAATAAAAAAGTGCTGCAATATGAAAGGTAATTTGTTTTTTAATGAGTTATTAATCCAATATTTACCTCAAAATTAAAACTTAACAAAATTTAAATTAAGGGGGTAATCCACTGTTGAAGCCCAAAAAATGGAACTTTTTTTAAAAAAAACAATAAAAAAAAACTATCAGAGATATCATTTTGATTTTTTCCATACTTCTTAATTGAGGACTAAAGTTTACATTTTGATTATAAAAAAAAAAAACAAGTTTAACAAAATGGCGGCCGTTACGATGCAGCCCGCACGCAGTCAAAAAAAAAAATGCAAATTTCGCCTCGTAAAATTCTGGCCAAAGTATGCATCTGCAAACATCTACCAAAGAAAAATCCTTCAATATTTGTTATAAAGGATAGAAATAACCTATTGTTGCAGCAAAAAAAATCTGATAATTTAGTGAACGTTCGAACATTGATGTATCGATTTTCGTTATGTTTTAACACGAAAAAGTTGATCCTAAATCAACAAAATTTGTTTTTTTTAGTCTAGGTTTTTTTTTTTTTTTTTTTTTTTTTTTTTTTTTTTTTTTTTTTTTTTTTTTTTTTTTTTTTTTTATTTTTATTTATGTTATTATTTATAGTTAAATACATACTTAATAAAGATGTATGCAAAATTTGAAGTAAATCGGCCCAATAGTTTTTTCACAATTTTACGACGCGCACCGAAAAAGAGCGTTTTGAGAAAAACGCATTTAAAGTTTTTCTCACGATTTGAGCTGTTTACGTATACTTTTATAAGAATCTATGTATTAGTGTATTATGTAATATATACATTTAGAAAGTATTATAATAGGTAATACACGGGGCAGCTGTTCGAGCGGCTACAAGTCCGCGCGCGCTCCGAAATCCTAGTTGAACGGAGGGGAACTGTGAGCGATGTAGAAAGAACAATTATTTATATTAGATATCGATCTGAAATTTTACATATATATTCTTGAAGTGCTAATCTATCGAAATATAACAAAAAAAAAATCGAATTTTTAACAGTGGGTTACCCCTTAAAAGATATTTGTTCAGTTGTGCACCAAATATTGTTCAGTTGTGCAGTTGATATACCTTTTTTGGACAAGATTATCACCTTTTCAATTATACTTTTTTTCTAAGGACTTCATTTTAATGTATTCACCAATTTACTGCTTCAAAAAAAAAAATTCGTTCACTAGTTAAGCGTTAATGAAGAATAAATCTTGTTTACAAACTCATAATAACGGAATCTAGTAGCAATTAATGTCATGGGCGGCGAAAAAACCAGATGGTGCAAAACTGAGTAAATGCCTTTTAAATTGATTTGGATTTAACCCTTATCAGTCACACCTCAGTAAAATCCCGCACAGGTCATTCTGGGGTGTATCACACCCCAGCATGTTTACAAGCTTATAAAAAATTGTAGGTAGCATAACAAAAAAAAAAAAATATCCTGTTAAAGTTTAAGTCTTCCTCTAAAAGACTGTACGGGGTCAGATATGTGAAAATTAAATTTAAGATAGTTAAAAAAATTCTTGAAAAAAAAAATCGAAAAACTGACTTTTTTCACTAAAACTACTGGAACTTTTTTAATTTTTAAGATATTTCAATTTGCCAAGCGGTTTTGTAATCCTGAACTGATGTCCATTCAGCTGGTATGTTCTGTTTTTTTGGCCGTTTCAAAAAGTATATTTATTTTGAAGTCTGAAGATACCACTTTTATGAAAAAAATGAACAACTCATTTACACACAGAAATAGCAATTTATTAATTAAAAAATTTATTTAAAAATCCAAAAAAAAAATTTTCATAAAGTATTTAATGCATATTAAAACAGCAAAAAAAATTTATTCATTATTTGTTAACTATTCTATGCCAAAAACACATTCAATGCACATGTACGCTCTATGCGTATCACACATCGGTTGAAGGCATGATGGACACATTGAGTTAGTCTTCTTATCACTTCCTCTTGGACAAATTGCGCATCTTTTTTGTCTGTCTAGCTTTCGACGCTTATTTTGGGTGGAAAGACGGTCCTGCAAATATTTGCAATTCCAGATACGATATTATAGCGTTCTTGCAAATGCGCTTTCACCAAGTATAAATACAACTTATCTTATGGCGAAAATACACATTAAAATTTTTTCAAAAAATTCTAAGGAAGAAAAACTGTTAAAATGTACTTCAAATTCAAATTAAACTCCTCGGAAGTAAAAAAAAAAAATAAAATTTCTAAAAACTCGAAAAAATCACGTATAGGTCACACTGGGTGTTAGACACCCCAAAATTCGAGGGGGCCTACTTTGAGCAACTGCCAGGTAGAAACTAACGGTCTGAAAAATATTTTGCCGGCGGGGAATGGAAGTTTGTAATGCTGACTAACTGTAGATGGCAGTATTAGACCCATATCCATTGGTTTATTGGGTCATTTTGGCGCTCAAAAAAACGCTGGGGTGTATTTCACCCAGTGTGACTGTTAAGGGTTAAGGGGGATAGCCACTGTGACGGCCGAAAAAATGAGTGATTTTCGAGAATTTTTTTGACCGGGTAAATAAAGGAATTTTTGGATCGGGTTTTTTTTATTTTATTAAGTACACATCCAATAATGTTTCCACAAATTTTTATTGAAAAATATAATATAGTTTTAATAATATTGACGATGCCGTAGAACTTGAAAAAAAATTCCCCCTCCATGGTCGCATCGATTTTTCAAAAGCCGGTAATCAAAAAAAAAAAAAAAAAAATGTTATTATAATCTGCATGGATGTAGTTATCGTTGTACGTAGCCGTTTTTTTTTTTTTTTGATTTTTCACAAAATGGCGACCGATTGAAAATATTTTCACTTTTATGACCGTTTTGTTTTGTTTTCAAACAGTTTAAAAAATAGTAAAAAACAAAATTTTCCGAATCGGCTACGCTTAAACTTAGCCACTACTAAGACGAACGAAACAAAAGAAAAAAATTAAAAATCGGTTAAGAATTGAAGCCTCTGGTGGAAGAAGGTGTTAACTCACTTTTTCAGAAAAAAATTTCTTTCCCTTTCAAACTATTTTCCGTGGCGCTAAATTTCATTTTGTAATATAAAAATATCATCATGTGATTTTTATATGGGTAAAGCAACGTTTTACTCCAAGCAAAATGATGGGTTCTTGAATTAGTTTATTGCAAGAAGGTTTTAACTCATTAAACTATGCAGTTGGTAAAAAGTGAGTTAACACCTTCTTCCACCAGAGGCTTCAATTGTCCGAGCTATCAATGCGACCAGTTTGAGAAAAGTCGTTTCGAGAAAAACGCGTTTAAAGTTTTTAGTCCATTTCTCTCGCAATGAAATCATATATCTTTTAAAAAGTTCATACCTATATTAAACTATCAAGTCCTGGACCATATGACGGTTCTTCCTCTTCATCTCCAGGGGTCTTGTTGGCTCTTTTAATTTTTCGATTAATAGCCCACTGCGTCACATAATAGAAAAGACCTTAGAGCGAGGGACTAAGAGGCGTAACATTCTGATCGGGAGGTCACGCGGAAAATAATCGGTTTAAATGCTCTCACTAAAATCGCTGTAACTTAGTCAATTTTTGAAATTTTGACCTGCAATTTTGTATACATATTTTTGAATGTGTAAGCTTTGATTTAAGACAAAAAAAAAAAAATTTTTTTTTGATCCATCACAGTGGCTATCCCCCTTAAGTTTTGTTAATTTTTATTGTTAAACCATTAATTGTTATATTGAATTATTTGAAATGAAATTATTTTGTTGTTGTCAACAATTTTTGTATAATTTACCGTATTTTTACAGAGAATAGATCTATTTGCCTTTCTCTCAAAACATTTGTTCACTTTTCCTCCACACTGTATATACACAATTACATATATAAGTTAGTGTACAAATATACATACATAGATAAATGAGTAAGCAAATTGTGAAAACTTTTTTATTACAATTTTTTGCAGTAAAAGTGGTCACACTATATGAATGTTAAACAAATTTTCAAAAATTCTTGACGAAAATATTATTGAGCCTGTTGCATTTTAATGCCTTTTTTTGGTTCTCTAGAGTCCCTACAGATGGTACAAAACATAGTATTTTTAAATTCGTTTTTAGGCCGATTTTACTTAACTATAACTATATGTGTACCTGTAATTCTTACATTCAAGAAGGTGGACTGTATGACAACAGAGTTCTAATGAATATTTTTGAACATTGTCAGTCTTTCTACTGACAGCGAAAACATACATACACATGTTCAATTTCAATTCGCCAGATCGGTTGAGTTGATTTGACTCGATTTATTTTCGGCTCAATCTCGGTATACATGAGAGCGGAACTAGAATTCAACCTTCTATGTACATATGAATACTCTTAGTGACTGTATACAAAATAAATAGTTAATGGACATTGTTAAAGGGATAACGGGCTCTTACAAACAGACCGGTATGAGGACTAGCTAGACTAATGGGGTTCCACCTGGAAGTTCGGAGTCACGAAACATATATACATATACTATCCATCCAGGAAATTGGAATTTTTTCTACTTCGTAATAGAATTTTGAGAAACTTTCATCAACGACAGATTGTCACCCACAAATAAAGTGCTTATGTTATGGAAAGAATGTTTTGGTCGTAAACATGTTCAAATTATCTAAGAATTTCGAAAGTTTTTCTGTTGCATATTTATAAATCAACTAGTAAAAGCATATGAAAACTTGCTAAATTTATTTGTTAATAATTTAACTTTAACCTTCAAGTATTCTTTTGTTCATACAATTGAACATTCATTTTTGCCATTCTCCAAAAATGACGTGCTAAAATACTGTACTAAACTGGAAATCATCAACGAAAATTCGACAAACCAAACTTCACCAACTGTTCTCCAAGGACTGGACATTCTGAACATCCCAAAAGTTTTTATAGAATTGGATTAAAACCATGTCTCTCTACTTGTGTGAATATCAGCACTTTAATTTCGTAATTGAAAGTTTTATTATTTGTGCTTGAACATATTTTATAATATTGACTCAAAACTATTAAAGAAAATGTAACAATATTTTTGCCATGGATTTGTTAAGATGAGCATTTTTAAAGCGACCTAAAGTGCCCTACTGGCACAATTCGCACAAACTTCGCGAGAATAGTATAAAATAGAAGTAAAAGCAACTATAATCATTTATTTGCGCAGACTTAAATAGGGTTGCATTTCATATCAAAAATAAATAAGATTCTCCTAGATTTTGCAATTCTGTTGCTTTAAAAAACAAGGAAATCGAATGGCGACCAGGAAATTAATTTTTGTGTATTTTTGCAGCTGCCCGAGGAGAAGTCGCCTCAATACCCCGTTGAATTGTCAACTGAACTTATGTTGGCGTGCACTGTGGCTTTATCGCCGGCGAATTCAATGAAACAGTCCCACCCAAAAATATCGGAACGCCTACCGGATGTCATAAGGTAAGTGGAGTGAGCTGTGCACTTGCTTGGCCTTGTTTTTGCCGCTGCATATCCCCAGTCGGTCGCTCGATTTGAAAAACAACCTAAACCCAGCCAGACGACTTTCGAAAAAGAGACAAAGAATGGGCGTGTTTTATTTATTATATACCACCCACACCGAACGCATCCGGCTCTATGTACAATTTAACGAGAAAAGAGACGAATGCTGCGTCACTGGGGGTGCCAGCGGTGAATTCCTGCGAAAATCGAAGATTTCAGCTTTAATTTCTCGATTTTATTTTTTCGCTCATTTTTTCGTTTTGTTGTCTCCCTTTATTATTTTATTTTGGGTCCTTCACCATTTTTGGACAAATTTAATTTCACTTTTTGTGCCAAGGGTTCCTCATCTTTAATTTTGCCCCAAAAGCTCCCGCCTGATAACTAAAGGCGACGCAGAGCAAATTTAATTTCATTCATCTACCGTTTCTCGTGTTTATGTGTTGCGCTCTGTTTTTTGAACATTTTATGCTAAATTTCTCGCCAAATTAATGTTGACATAATTTGTTGAAATTATTGTAATTTGTTCGAAATTTACGTTGAGGAAAAAGAGATTTTATTCGAAGCAGACTTTTATAAAGCACGCAAAAAGAAATTAATTAAGGGAGTTGTTTTCGTCTTCCTATTTAAGAAGGGAAATTGCTTTAATAAATTGTATCACGAGGCACGGAAATCTTTCATTCAATCATATTGAAATAATTTATGTTTAATGTTAAATATTCTTAAATTGTCTAAGGAAGTAAATAAGAAAATTATAATATTATGAAATTACTTTTATATTTTATAAACTTGTCTTCAGTTTAAACGTTTTGTTTTGCGAAATAATAGCTGATAATATTAAATCCATTACAGTTTAGAAATAAGAAGTTATCCGGACTCGTTTATCTTTGAATAATTTTCAAGGCAATGTCTGTAGGTATAATGAAGTATGTGTGCTCGTATGTATGTAAACAAAATTTTGGCATTCGATTTCTCACGAATGCATGTTGTTGATGTCTGTTAAAACTCATGAAAATGCTTTAAAAAAATATTAATTTGTATTAATAATAGTAGAAAATTGTGATTTTTCCTTTTCCAAAGGAACATCAAAACCAATTTCATATTTGCTGAAAAGCTAATACAGGTCAGCAACATGTTTTTCTTGAACATTTGACAGACCAATTCTGTAAGACTTGTTTAGAACATTATGATTTTGAAATGTTTCAATTTTTTCGGAAAAACCTTGTCTGACTAGCGAAGACTAATTTTAAAAACTGAAATGCTAAGGAAAGTATTATCTCCGGTAGCCTAGTCAAGTGAAAGACTTATACAATAGGTTCCTTAGTTTTCGGTTCATAAGTTATAGCTAAATATGTATTAGAGTAGTGCATTTATTTATTCCTACAATCAATTAATCTACAAAAAGAAATGAAATCTGTATAAACATTTTCTGTAATAAAAAAGGTCAAGCAATTGCTGGGCCGAAAAAAGTAGTGAAAACTGTATTTGAAGAGTTAAGTATAGACGATATAAATTTTTAATCTTAATTCACTTCCTATGATTTGGTTATTACGCATTCTTAAACCATGTTGATCTGTAATATGTCTTAAAAAAATTTAATCGTTATTACTTAATTTTTGATTATAATTATTTAAAAAATCTTTATTTTTTATGTATTCGAACATTGATTTTCTCCTTATTTGTTTTTACAATCTATACTTTACTTCCCATTTTTAGTGTTCGTTTTCGTTGTGAGTCTTTTTTCGAGACTTCTAGAAAAGCCTTGCATTTTCTATTTGTCAATTTGTCTCTTCTTTCTTTTTTACTTAAAGTAATAATAAATTGGTCGTACTTTTCTTCTTCATAGGTAATTACCATATACTCCAATTACGGATAAAGCTTGTTTTTTGTTTATGTCGAATTCTTTAATATGACTGATATTTTCTGAAAGGGTCCAATAAAATTAATATCTAAACGACAATATACAGTGAAGTGCAAAACTGATCACATGATTCTACATTTTGACTTCTGTCGACTCCTGCACACGGAAAAAAGCTCTGATTTGAGTGAAATAAAATTCCCTGAATTCCTCATGTTTAGTATAATTCATAGTAAAAAGCACTCTCAATAGTTCTTCATACAATTTACATTTAATTAAATTGTCCGCAAGTAACTCATGTGATCAGTTTTGCACCCTTTTGAATATATAAATGAAACTCTCATATTTTAATAATTAATCCACAACCCTTTATTATTCTTTAATTAATTGAGACTGTTTGGCATTGATTGGTATAGATTATCAACAATTTGTTGAGGAATTTTATTCCATTCGTCTTGGAAGCGATCCTATAATTCGTTTAGCCCTTTTGGTGGTTCTGCATATCCTGCTAATTTTCTTTTTACGTAAGCCCACAAATTTTCAATCGGGCTTATATCTGGGCTTTGTGCCCGCCACGTCAACATTGAAAAATATTGGGTTCCCAGCCATTCCCTCACTATTTTGGCTGTATGTTGAAATATAACTTTTTCCTCAGGCATCCCACTTTTTCTTACTGCCTGAGGTAAGTTGCTCTGCAAAATTCTCAGGTAGTCCTCCTTCTTCATCGTACCTTCAATTCTACATACAGGACCGACACCATTCCTGGTAATGCACCCCCAAATCATAATGGATCCACCCCCGTGTTAAAAAAGTCATCGCCAATGCAGAGTTAAGAAAACACTTTGATGTAATAATTTAATGTTATATCTAATCAGCTAACCACAATTGATAACAATGGTTAAACAATTCAATGTTTTTTCTGTTTACGAACAAATGCCACAACATTTATGAAGCACTTCTTTTCATAGAATACGATTTCGTAAATGAAAATGATCAACCAGCTGTCATTTTTTAGGGAAATTATTTTGGAAAGTGCAAAATACGGTATTTTTTTCCATTTTGGAAAAACAATCGAAAAGTAAAGGTAAATGAGTCTCTGAATCATATTTAGCAAACTTTGTGAAATGAAACTACTATAGGTTCGATGGTGCGAGTTGATTTATTAGGAATGTAAGTGAATCTCTTCAGTATAGTGACCACTTTTAGTTTCAATATTTCGCTTCATACGAGTGAGATAAATGCGTTTAACGGCAAAAAAATCCACATAAATAATTTAAGACTGTATTGATATTGCAAATCTTATTTTAATGTTTTGAAGTGAGACTTCTTTCGGTAGTGTGATTTCATTTTAATGGAACTGATATGAAACAGATGAATGAGTAGAATTGCCATTTATTAATAATGGGATATAGTATTTAAATTTTATGAAATTAAGTTGAATAAATACTATCAAAATTTATGAAACAACATCGAGGACGGTTATGGAATTTCATGAAAGTCAATAATAGGGGATCTTCAGCGACATTGTTGGCGGACTATTGTAATCTTAACTTTATAGAATTATAATGAAAATTAAAATATTGTCAAGATTTATGAAACCATTGTGCCGTGCGGGGCTTTTGGATTTTACTACTTCATATAACTTCATATTTCGAATAATTGGCTTACTTGGAGCATGTGTGCGACAATATAAGGGGTAAGGTTTACTCTGTGACTCTTTCTTTTACAATGGATAATCTCCTCATAATTTTTCTACTAACAAGGAAACATTCCGAAGTGTTCCTCGCGGATTCAGTAGCGGCTGCAGTACGTTAATCTACATCAACCAATTCTAATCGAAACCGTATGAGGTATAATTTCGGGAGTGATTTGTATGTCTTAAAACTTATCCGCAAAAAAAAAAAAAATATACGTGTTTCAGCATTTCTGATGTAGATTAAAATATTGAAGCCGCTACTGAATCGGCGGAATCCACAGAATGTTTCTTTATAAGATTAATGCTCTGACTGATTTTCGAAAATCTCGTCCGCCATATTGGGTCGGCCATCTTGAATTTTGCAACTCCGACTTCAGATTCGTGATCAGCGACCCTTAAAACCCCCACGCACCGAATTTAGCGTAAATCGGCTGACTTTTGGAAATCGATATTTATGACCCGATTTTTTGAGGTTAGGAAAAAAACATGACGTGCCACCTCAACTCTGACGGTGGATTGGGATTGAGGACAGTGAACTTGAGCTGAGAATATCTCTGTTGGAGCAACATATATTCTACCTATGTCAACTTCAAAGAACTAGTTCAGCTAATCAGCTTAGTTATTTTTGGCTGGATTGGTAATGAAATGTGGTATGTGATAATGGGAAATTTCTCGACTTGATTTTCTCAGCGATTCGCCTCCAGAGGCACTTGTCAGACGCTGTTCTTTGCTTATAATTCCTGAATAAAGCCATTCTCCTGCTTTATGCGTTGTTTTCTCTTTCGAACCTGAGTCTGTAGCTTTTACTGATTACTCTATTATTATAATTTTCGTAAGGTTGGTTCTTCTAAAATAAACATCTGGCTATCTGATTGCTATTGGGCAAGCGTTTTGGGAGTGCATGGCATTTTCAAAGTGGTTTTTAACTTTTTGCAAAATTATTTTTTCGTGTTTTTGGTTATACGTGCCTATAAAAGAAATAAATAGAACAAACTAGAAAGAATAAAGCATGGAAGAAATAGTATGCCCCTCGGAATGTGCTCGGTTTTTCGTTACCAATTTGTTGCTTCTACTAATGCATTATTAATTGTCTCTTCGTGACGATCCGAAACAGTTTTGTAGGCACTGATATAAAAGAACTGGACACTACTCTCCAATGGGCAAGCCAACCACGAACCAACCATTTACCAGTTGGCTGACAAAATGCGTTCGTACACATCTTTATCAATGTAGATGTGAGATGTAAAACGTTCCGTTTCTTTTAATCGGGAGTGAAATGGAACAGGAAGAAATTTATATTTCGTAATTTATGAACAAGGATGTTTATAAATTTCATCCTTTTTTACTTAACACTCCAAATAAATACTATTTCCACTTAAAAATGCTTCTTCACTTTTGGCGCCAATTTTTTTCTAACACTTAACCTCAATTATTTCTTAAGATTTGACATTTTGGCAGTACTGAATATGTAGCTAGGCTTAGAACCACTACTAGAAATCGGCTGAATTGCATGTGGCAAAACCCCCGGGAATAATAAATACAAGCCGTGAAGTAGACCTGCTCACTACCACAACTATAGGGTCATGTAGTCCGATGATTGCGCCGAAATAACATTGCTTCTTATGGCGATATAGCCCATTCATTTCACTCCACAGGGCGAATCCGCTAAACTATCGCTTTTACGAAAAAGTGATGTTCTACTGATTGTAACTGGGGAGGAATACCATTCTTATGATACCAAAATCATTATAGGAGTAAGAACAAAATATTAAAGATATTTGAGCTCAAAAGTTACTCTTACTGCCCATCGAACAAATTACCACGGAAAGTCGTGCTGTTAAGGGGGTAGTCCAGTGAAAAAAAATTTTTTTTTAATTTTTTTGTTTTTTGCTTAAATCTACTCTACTACACCTCGAAAATACTCCCTTAAAATATCTAAGCAAAATATTGAATAGTTTTAAAGATACAGAGAGTTTTCGAGAGACGTGTAATCCAAGCGCTCGAAGGTCCCCTGGCGTGTTTCGGAGCAAGGAGGACTCTTGTATTTCTGTTTACTCCGCCCATTTTTTTTCGGTTTATAACGGTCTAGGTCCTTCTGCTTTGTATTTAAGGTTAGTTATGTATAGAGCAGGCATCGCGTTATGTATGGAGCAGGCATCGCTGACTAAGGTAAAATTAATTTTTTTTAGCTTTTTTCCGCAACAAAAACTTTAAACGCGTTTTTCTCAAAACAGCATTTTTTGAATCGGCGGACGTCAGATCTCAGAGTCTTTTGCTCCGATTGATCTAAAAATTTAACTGTATATTTCTTGATTGTGTATCTATCGGCGGAACTAGAATTATTAAAATCCATTGTTTATATACAAAGTTATAAACAAATTAAGCACCCGAAAAACACCCGAAAAATTCGAAATGCCGCCATTTTGTTATTTTTTATTGAAAATTAATAATTCTAGTTCCGCCGATAGCCAGTGTTCTACAGATTAAAACCTCATTTGAATTTTTTATTTGAGATGAACCGTTGCAGAGATTCGACGTCCGCCAACAAAAAAATTGTTTTTTTGGAGCGGCCATTTTGTCGGAATGACTCATCGAAAAAAAAAATAAATTTTTTTTTCTTGTAGCTTAATAGTTGTACTATCATATGTCAAAAAGTTTTTTAATAAAAATTAATTTCTAATACGAAAAAAAAATCGTTGAAAAAACAGTCGTTTTCACTGGACTACCCCCTTAAGTCGATCTGCCGCTGCTGTTTTGTTCGGGGAAATGGTTAGAGTTGTTCTTAAGTGCAAAAAACTCTAATATTTTGTTCTTGTCACTATAGATTTTTAGATCACTAGAAAGGTATTCCTCCATATTTATAGTTAGTAGAACATCATTTTTGCGTAAAAGTTATAGTTTAGCAGTTCAGGCGAGTGGAGTGGCTTACTTTGGATCATCTGCCATAAGAAGCAATGTTATTTCACGGCGATTCTCGGACTACATCACTACGCATGCATTTTCTACTTCACGGCTTGTGTTTATATGTATTCCCGGGGGTTTTGCATGTGGCAATTCAAATGGTTTAACCAATACAAAAGAAAAGCTAGACCATCCCAACCAAAACACGAGCGAGACGGGAAATTTATTTTACAATGAGAAGAAAAAGGTAGCAACACTTTGGTTGGTTGGTTCGTGGTTGGTTTGCCCATTGGAGAGTGGGCATAACTCTCCACGTCTGAAAAATGAGACTATTTTTAGACATAGATTCAATTCCTATGGGGTAAGTTATGCTATTAAAATTGCCCGAAAATACTGCACAATTATGTTTCAACAGAAGCAAATAAAAAACAACTAAACTATCACTTTTATCACTAAAGTGTCTCTTACGGTACTTAACTGCGGACTTATGTACAACAGAGATAAATATCGAAATAATTTTTCCTGACTTTGTCTAACCTACATATTTCTCTTGTATACCAAAGCTAAAACCAAGCAAAATACCATATCCGTCTGTGGATTATAGTAAAACTATTCTAACAGCTGATTGCAACGGAAATGGGTAGTGCAAAATCTTTACCACAGAATATCTAAACAAGAAGGAAAAAGTGTGACATTTTTCCTTATCGTTTTTCAACCTTGGTACCGTCATCGGAACGAAGTGGAAAATTATGCTAGAAATATATATAATAAAAAAATCTTTACAGAGAGGAACAATTTGAGAGGAAAATTGGAGCCCTTCTACAGGGTGCATATCACAAACATTTTTTATTACAAAACTTTTCTATAAATGCCTTACATATTGCCTTTTCCACACACTAAGCACTTTATATGATGCTTATCCGTTATTTATTTAAAACAAATTAAATTTTATTTAATTAATTGTGTTTAAAAATACACTTTTATTTAAGGTACTACTACCGTCTATAATTTTCGATTCCCCATAGTCTCAGAATTCATCTCCTAAATTTTTGTTGAGAAATTCGTAATAGAAAAAAAGTTATAGCGTTATACAGCGAAATCGCGCGAATGGGCTCCGAGCGAGTCTCTAAACTTTAAACGCGTTTTTCTCGAAATGACTTTTGTTGAGTATGCAGCCTAGATAATCTCTGGATCTACCGAACCGATTTGAATAAACCTTGGTGCGTTTTGTTTGTTTAGGTTGCCTCTATTTTAATTTACCACAATTTAGCCCAAACATTAAAGAAGAAAAAATTTGGCAAGAGAAAAAGATGAAAAAAGTCCATTTTTCACATTTTTTTCAAACTTTTGTAATTTTTTTTTGTTTTTGCATTTTTCGACTAAATGTGGTAAATTACAAGGTAACGGAGCTTCCTTTTTAAAATCCCGATTGAATTTTTTGTTTCAGAGATCTCAATCCTCAGATTATCTGTGGGACTAGCATATTTTCGAGCTGCATTTTGAATTTTTTTTTTTCTAATCTACAAGGATCAAACTTATTGTAAAATTGGTTGTAATATCGAATTAAGGGGCTGAGATAAAAATTAATGAAAAAGTGTCATTTTTTGCTCTCTAGACGGTAGTAGTACCTACCTTAAAAACGTTTAAAATCGTTGAAATGTACGATGATTGGGATGTATGTACAGGGTGTCCCATAGGAATGTGGGAAAACTAATGGGTCACAATTTTTTAACAAATGGAGAGATCGGTAAAATGTAAACACTTTTTAATAAAGGAAAGTCGTCATTTTTATTTCATGTCCATTTTATTATAAAAAAATTAAATCTGTTTAAGGGGAGGTTCTCATCTAGAACGTCAAAAAGTAGGTAAAGTTCGTGATTTTTTTGAAGGCAATGACAAGACATAGGGAAATGACATTTGGCATTATCTTTTATTGTACATTTATCTGTACGAAAAAATTTTATTCCAAAAAAAAACAAAATGGCGCCCGTTATTCAACTTCTCCGGAGGCATGTTTTTCGAAAATTGCCCAGCTGCGTACAATTTAGGGGTCGCAGATTGGTCTGAAATCAAATAATGATGACATTATTATAAACTAGAATAAATTTGTCTCAGAAAGAGTGGACGACTTTCAAAAAAAATTCTAAATTGACGGAATGGCGCGATTTTGAAATTTTAAGGCCGTTTTCGGCCGTTTTTTTTCATAGTTTATCACTTACAAAAAGGAGATAATGTTACAATTTTCAAAATGTGCTCCACTCTTTCTATGAAGAAAATTGTTTACTTTAATATGCACGAAACTAGAAGTTGATCGGTTGAACCGTTTTTGAGTTATCTTGTACGCAAATTGTACACAAACATGCCTCCGGAGAAGTTGAATAACGGGCGCCATTTTGTTTTTTTTTTAATAAAAAAATTTTTTCGTACAGATAAATGTACAATAAAAGATAATGCCAAATATCATTTCCCTATGTCTTGTCATTTGCTTTCAAAAAAATCACGAACTTTACCTTTTTTTTAGACGTTCTAGATGATAACCTCCCCTTAAGGGGGTACATGGGTTTCAAAATTTGAAAAAATCGATTTTTATTTTTTTGTTTCATTTTAAAGTATATCATAACAAGAGTATTTTCTCAAAGTTTCAAATCGATCGGAGCAAAACTCTAAGAGAGCGAGCGATTTCCCCCACTAAGCTCTACCACCTGCTCGAACCGTATTTAAACTTCAAACGCGTTTTTCTCGAAAACACATTTTTTAAGTCGGTAGTCACGATTACTTAAAAACTATTGCATCGATCATTCTAATATTTTGCATACTTCTTCTATATAGTATTCTCTAGGGGGTGACCGAAGGATTTTCTTTTTGGTGCATTACAACTTTACTTATGTGGCAAAATATATTGATTTTTTATACCGAAAAATGATTTTTTAGCGCGCAACGCCGCCAAAAATTCAAATTTCGATTTTTTAACAAATCCTTCGGTCACCCCCGAGCTATACACGTATACTACAAGCAAAAAATAAATTTTTTTATTTCAGATAAATCTAAAGCAAGATATCATGCCTATCGCATTTTCACCAAGTTTTTGAAAAATAGCCACCAGAGGGTCAATTTTCAAAATTTGCAAACAAAAATTTCACAAAATATGGTTCAAATGTTGCTTTTTTCAATGAAGAATAGTTTCAATATAATTGTATTTATTGCACCATTAAAAAATGTGTCCAAAGTTTAGTCATTTAAGACCCATGTACCCCCTTAATACAAAACAATTAATTTAAAAAAGTAGTGAAGAACGTTAGTTACTAATGATATATATTTTCGATATTTTAACCATCTAATTTGCCACAAATATCCATATGCTTTCTAAAACTATTAAAAACATGTTCTAACGTTTCATTTGAAATGTCATTGACGATCTTCCCAATGTCTTTAATAAAATCCTCAACTGTTTTTTGGTTATTTTCATAGCAGAGATCTTTAATGTAGCCCCCTAAAAAGAAATCAAATCGAATGAGATCTGACGAGTAATGTGGCTATTCTATTCCTTTTCCCCTAGCAAAGCGTGGGTACCCTAGGCCAATAACTCGATCGCCATAAAATTTATTGATTATACTTCTTGTGTGCGATGAGGTGCTGCTCCGTCTTGAATAAAAAAAAAAGATTTAACACGGCTCCTCTTTTTCGCATGAGAAAGGATTTGGTCTCTAACATCCCTTTGTACTTCTCTCCGGCGACAGAAGATTCAAAGAAATGCAGATAGATATTTTTTATGTAGATGGTTCACATTTCAAAAATATATATTATTAATAATTTACGTTTTTCACTATATTTTTAAATTAATGGTTTGTATTAAATAGGTTTAATTTTTTTATAATAAAATGGAGTTGAAATAAAAATGACGACTTTCCTTTATTAAAAAATATTTACATTTTACCGATCTCTCCATTTGTTAAAAAATTGGGACTAATTAATTTTCACACATTCCTATGGGACACCCTGTACATATGATTGGTTCTTACTTTTATTCCTCGATTGTAGACATCAACAATTAGAGAATTCTACTTGATGGTTTAATTAATGATTACCTAAAGAAATATTGGCAATGTTATAAAGAAGTTTCACTACACTGTTACACGCATCGTTTTTTTCTTCTTAACGTTTAATCCTGCATACGGTAATCCTGCATACCTTAAACGGATCACTTGCAATTATGTGAACATTATAACAAAGCGACAATCTTTGATTGTCACTGTTGTCTAAAGATCAAAACAACTAGTTAAGGTATTGAGTTTCTATTTTTGGAATAACATGGTACCAGATGTTCTCGAAAAACATCAGATCATGTTTCTAAAATCATTCACTCTTCCTGGTGTATATCCCCTCAACATCGACCTACATCAGCGTAGGCTGTGGTACCTTAAACTGCGCACAGCTTGAAAATAGAACTAAAATCCGCGTTTCAATCGGATTCAATCTGCAAAAGCGGGTTGAATAGAACGTAAGCCAGAGTCATCTGAAATGGGGAATTACTCACGGCACATTGCTCCCTATAAAGCACTTAAACCTGAATCCGCCGCAAGGCTCAGATGTTCTAGGGGTGCTAGTCCTGCCGTTAAGCCCTCATCATTGCATTTTGATTGACTCATCCCATTGTTTTCAGCCTTTGTAACTGCAACCCCCTAGATGTTCTACTTTTGCATCTCCTTGCTTAGTTTACATATGTCGCAAATATTTTCCAATGCTAGTCATGCCCTGATTGAATTGTCCAAGATTTAGTTCGAAAAAAAAGTGAGCATATGTTGCCAACAATTTAATAAAATCTAACGGCATTGCATTTTCCTTGGGTTGTTGATAAGTGTAAGAAGTAAATTTGTCGCGTTTCCAGTACTCTCCAGAAAAAACCAGTTCACTCAACAGAAATGATTCAAATTAATTTAATAAATTACGTGATTTGCATAATTTTCGTTGTTCATATACCATATAACCTTATTATACTAGATCTATGTAAGTACATAGACCGCTGTAATAATTGGTCACTTTTGATTTTTGTTTTAAGAGATCCCTTCTTAAAGCTTGATTTAAGAGATCCTTTCTTAAGCTGTTTAAAGCAAGAATTTAACTTAAATTCAGCAACAAAAGCGAAATAGTTAGAAGCTTAAATCAAGAATTCAAGTCAAATTTAGCAGTGGTGGGGAAATAGATTTTTTATATACATATATAAATATATTTTTTTTATATTTAAATTGAACTACAAAATTACTTATAACCTTCTCTACTACTACACAAATGACAATCATACAATACAGTTAAAGGGGAAATTTTATATAAAATTTCAAAAATATTCTGCGTAAATTATTGAAGCTAGAACAAATAAGTGAGAAATAATTTCCTCACATAAATTCACAAGAGAAGTTTTACACTTGCAAGCAACCGCAGCGAAAAAAGTAATTTGTCTCCAGTAGATTAATATCCGCAATAAATCGCAATCATGTGCAATTGCCAACCAGTTTCACATGGAGTGACCACTTAATATCATTTGGGAGCTGCTGAGGTTATACTTGTTGAAATGACCAACTCGGCAACGAGAACACCCAGCGTATTTAAATTTAGATAAAATCTAATGTAGGTAGCCAGAACTTATGCGGCTTATCAAGAAAACGTCAAGATACCGAAATAGAACGGCGGTGCAGTGTTGAAAAAAGCTGAAAGTGTCAATCATCCGAGAAGATTGCCACCCAAGCAGAGTCATATTTGAGTAAAAGGGTAGTGTAACGCACTGGAATTTTTAGGGACTAAAAAATAATTTCAAGCCCAGATGTCTCATGTCCTAGTGTTAGCGAGACATATTGCAGTTCGCCAGAAACTTTGACATGAAATGAGATTATGTGAGGAAGCTAATAAGATCCCGATTTATTGAAGAAATGTATCAGTTTGCGTTATTTGGAATTTGATAAAATTTTTATCAGATATTATTTAAAATACATTAAATTTCTAGTTTGAAAAAAAGAGTAATTATAGGATAAAAAGAAAGGAGATTTAAAGAAGATGCTCACAGGCGATATAACGGTATGAAAATTTTAAAAGCACTTTTTTCGGAAATGTCATTAAGGTAAAAAAAATTTCTTGGGATCCACTGAACTGGTTTTATGGTATTGACTTTAAATATTTTATATTTAATTGTAATTAACCTACCTATTAGAGACACACAGATAACTTGATTTCGAAAAATGAATGATGCCGAGATTCATGTTATGGGTCCTAGACTTCAAAAATACCTCTCATTAAAATGGACGGAGACATTGGGATACCGTAATACCCACTAGGTTGAATTTCTGCAAGTGAGTATTTGACCCGTAAGAAGAACCTCCGTGGATTTTGTTCAATACGGTTCCATTTCCAAGAAAACAATTAATTTGCTATTGTATCCAAGAAAACAATTAATTTGCTATTGCAATCGTCTCTGGATGGTTAGCGTAACACTTGTCCTTAACGGCTCCCCACAAAAAAAAGTCTAACGGAGTCAAATCGCAGCTTCGAGGTGGCCAATTGAGATCAGCATTTCGGCTGATTATGCGATTTCCGAAAACAGTGCGCAAAAGATCGATTGTTACGTTGGCTGTGTGGCACGTTGCGCCGTCCTGTTGAAACCGAATGTCGTCTATGTCATACTCTTCAATTTTGGGAAACAAAAAATCGCTTAGCGTGGCGCGGTGGCGATCGCCATTCACTGTAACGGCGTTTCCTTGCTCATTTTCGAAGAAAAATGGCCCAATAATGCCGCCAAACCAAAATCCGCACCAGACAGTCACTCGTTGTGGCTGACGATGACGTGTGGATTTTCTGAGCCCCAGATACGACAATTATGTTTATTGACGTATCTTCCGAGGTGGAAATGAGCTTGATCTGAAAAGATGATTTTTCTGTAAAAATGCCCATCTTCGATCAAGCGGTCTTCGGCCCATTGAGCAAACCGAAAACGCATTAGATGGTCATGCGGCCTCAGCTCTTGCACTAATTGAATTTTGTACGCATTCATACCGAGATCTTTATGCAAAATTCTTCTCAAAGAAGTGCGTGAAATGTTCAATTCTTGAGAACGACGACGAGTTGATGTTGATGGTTCTTCACGCACACTGTGAGCAACAGCAGCGATGTTTTCGGTTGAGCGCACTGGACGAGTACGTACACGGGTTGTTTTATCCAACAACGATCCAGTTTCACGAACTCGCTTCACAAATTGATCCACAAACTGCGTTTTTGGCACATCCTTTTTGTCAAATTTTTTCCGTAAATTTCTTACAGTTTGAGTAGAAGACTCACCACTTTGGAAATAAGTTTTTAATATTTCCCAACTTTGTTCAAGCGAAAAGTGACCCATTTCATAAATGTCAAACATAAAACTAACCTTCCGTTACATCGGAAATGTCATCAAACCTTCCAACCTCAAAATAACTTATAGTTCCAATTCCAAACGTTAGATGACCCACCCTGTATAACAACTCAAATACTTCCGACAACATGCCAGCAGAGGAAGCATTGCGCGAATGGTGTGGACCGGCTTTTCACTTGAGTTCACAGGGCTCGAGCGTGCGTTGTTTACTGTTTTCAATTTTTATTTTTTGTATTTACGAATATATTTCTATTTCCATTTCGCGTACAAAAATTATTGCAATTCCAAATTTTTTTCGATCAAACTAAAAATAATATTCTAATCATACACTCAGTTCACTCAATCCTGTTACAATTATTTTTTAACGCAATTTAACCATGATAACTGCCACATTTTTTAATCGATTTCTATTAAACTTGGTCCATTGATTTATCGAATCAATATCAAGGTTGAATCCCAAAATTAGGGGCATCGGTGAAGGGATGAAGGATCCCAAAATATCGCCCTTTGAAAAAAGTAATCTGGTTGGTTTAGTTGGTTTAGTGCCTTTTTTATTCAAATAAGTAAGGTAGGTGCGGGTAATAAGGCCTGTCGGATAATAAAGCCTAAGTAACAAAAAATATAATTTAAAATGATCGATGTCGCTCAAGGTCATAATTGCAGGTAGCTAACACTCATCGATGGCACCTGAAACTTTTTGCGACGCTTTTGTTGATTCGGATACATACTTTTTATTTTATTTCAAATCTCCCTTAGCTAGGCCTTATTACCCGCACCTACCTTACTTTAACTTGGCATTTTTATTATTATATAATAATATATACCTATTATTAAATAGGTATATATTATTATATAAATAAATAAAATCAAAATATTTCTTTAAAATTGCTTCTTATGACAAGGAATTATAAAACTTCAGAAACTGGTCACATGAAAGTAGACATTGTAATAATATAATGGAAGTAGTTTGGAATTTTTTTTTTAAATAATTAAAAATTCATTCAAAACCGTGTGTAAATTGGCATGGTCCAAAAACCAACTTGTCAGTGAGAAGCTACAAGATTTATTTATCAACAAAATCGCTTTCTAATCTCTTTACTTTCCCATAAATGTTTAAGTTAATGTCAAAGCAGATGTGAAACCTGATAAAGCAAATTAGGTCCTATTCACATAATTCACAGGCCAACACAAAGTAGCGATTTGCCCCTTATTCACGGGGAAAAACAAAAACGACAACGTACCCACCCAAAAAGCGAACGACGTCACTCAGGCAGGACGTCCTTTTAACATAACTCTTATATGACAAGAAATAATTTTTAAAACAATTTACGCCATAAAACAGAGGCTGCAACATCTGCGCCCCCATATTCCGCATCTGAACGGAGCCATCGCTGAAATTGTAGGGGGAAATGGATGGGGCACCAGGCACAACACCGACTTTCCAGGAACTGTCTAAAAGTGAAAAGGCGCAGAAAGTGAACATCAAATCCAATAGCCCAAGGGCATTTTTACGAGCAGTAAGTGCGTGGCATGGGCCACTTTTTCCGGAGCCGCATTTTACTTGGTACCATTTTAACAGAGCTGAGTGGCTATAGAGGCCGAAATATGGCAATCATAATATCGATACGGGGCGTGAGTGGAGCGCTCAGACGTCGTAATTACATCTACCGCTCGTATGATAAACAATTGACGCAAAAAGACATATCCTAAGGGTGCCTTTGGCAAGGATAATGTTTCAATTGATGCACTGACTTCGTTCACCCTTCCGAAGGAGTCCTTGCCCGGGAGCCTCGTTATTACTGCCATGATGCGCGCACAACCCTCTGCGCCGGACGAACAGTGCCTAAGGGACACCCTGGAGATATTTTTATGTGGATAATACGATTTTAATAGGTGCGAGAGAACTAGAAGTGGGCACCAGGAACGTACAGCTCTCTGGGATTTAAATTTATTCATAAGCGTCGCGAACGGGCGGGCTTAGTGTAAGGTGAGGGGTACAGACGTGTCATTTTATATTGTGTCCGCTCACTTTTTAGGGATGAATCGCCCCCGGAGTGGGTTTTTATGTTTTCTCTGCCCTGACGTGTTTCAGAACATGTGCATAAAATTATGAAGGATTGCAGGGGATGTCAGCATGAAATGTGGATATATCAACGTCCCCGTGAGGTAATTTCTCGGTTAATTATGTTAATATAATTTCGCCATGATGAACTTGCCTGTGCCTTTGGCACGAGTATTCTGGCTGTTAACCACATGGTTTATGACCGTTGGGTTACTGTGTTTCAATTTAACAACTTGCACATGATGGCATTGATATTTAATGTAATGAACGAGCAAGGTGCGCTCATTTTAATATCGATTAATTCTTTAAGAGGACAACATGGTTGACGAATGGCGAAAGCTGCAAACCTATTTCTATTCTGCTACTCTACTCAACGCCTAACAATTCTCAACATTATCTTCTTGCCTTGAAAAAGCGACTTTAGAAGGAGTGTAAATGTAGCTGTTATAAATTTTAGCATATGTTTGTTTCCATATAGGACCCCATATAAATTTTAATCGGTTCGCTTCAATGGCATGAGCGGCATAGGGTAAATAAATTTAATAATTTCTCTCAAACATATCAACCACCTGATTTGAGCACTGTACATATCTCCATATTGTACCTACATAAATTGTAAACAAAGTCGATAGCAAGTCCAACTACTAATTTATTATCCATACTCACAAAGCTATGTATATCTAAAGTATCTAAAATATATTCAAGAGCATTCAAATTTGGCAACGGAACTTGTAACCAATATTTTTAGTAAATAGTTTCACAGCAAAATGAATTACAACAATATTCAAGAATAATTTCAATTGAATAAGTTAAAATCATGCATAAAATAAATTTTAAAGTAAACATTTGTATTGCTCGAAAGTAAAATTTAAATTCAGTCAATTTATTCTCGTGAATCTTTATTCTTGAGTTAAAATGATGTACATGAACTAATTAAGATTTCTAAAATAAAATTCTTGAATTAAATTCTGTATTTCTAAATTAAAATTCTTGAATTAAAATTATGTACGTAATTTTAATTTAAGAATAAAAATTCATGAATTAAAATTCTCATTCATGAATAAGTATTCGAGAGTATTTATTTTTGAATGAGAATTATAATTCAAGACTTTTTATTCTCGAATGACAATTTTAATTCAAGAATTGAGAATTTCAAGTAAAGAATTTTTATTGTTGAATGAAATTTTAATTCGAGAATTTTAATTGGTAAATTTTTATTCTTGAATTAAAATTGCGTACATAATTTTGAAGAATTGAGAATTTTTATTCGCGACGGAGAATTTTAAGTAAAGAATTTTTATTCTTGAATGGAAATTTTAATTCGAGAATTTTAAATGGTAAATTTTTTTCTTGAATTAAAATTATGAACATAATTTTAATGCAAGAATTTTAATTTAGAAATCTTGAATAAAAATGTATACATAATTTTAATTCCAGAACAAAAATTCATGAATAAAATTATGTACATAATTTCAATTCAAGAATAAAATTTCACGGAATAAATTTTGTCATGAGATAAAATAATATGATACAACCATAACAAAGCATAATGAAAGTAACAAATAATATGTCTATACAATAATAATAATTCATGGTTTCTCCTATCTCCTCCTATGTACTTGGAATTAATTGTATGATAATTTTAATTAATTTCTATTAATTAAGATATAATAAAAATATTACTAATGAATTTTTTATTTTTTATTTTAAACAAATTATTTATTTTAATTTTTCCCCAACAAAATTCTCGCTATTAAATAGAAAAACGGCGTGCCATAGAAATAGTTTTGCCGCACCAAATTCATAAACGCTTATTAGCTTGTAACTTCAAACCTTTGATCTTTTGTAAGTATAAATACTTACTATATACATTAGGGTGCTTTTTTTTCGCGCCTATTTTTTTTTTTTCAGTCCCACCTCGAAATTTTGTAGCTAATGCCTAAACATACATTCCCTGAAAATTGGAGCCCAAAAAAATAATATTTAGTACTAGACCAAGACGCACAAAGATTTCCCATATAAAATACACGTGAACTTTGATTATTTTTCTTCAAATCTCTACAACTCAGAGGCATTTTATGGCACAATCTTGGGCAATGATAGGGTTTCTTCAGAATTGAATGCTCTACAAAAGTGTCCATTGCGATGTAACCCTAACTCCCACCAGCGAGGTAGTACGGGTCATTAACCCCAATTTTTCCACGAAATTCTCGCTTTTTGCCCCTATCTCGTAAACAACAAGAGGTACAGAAAAAATGAATATGACAAACTTGTAGCAAATTCAATTTCCTACTAAAAAGTTTTGAACACCAAATTGCTAACATCGATATTTCTTG
The DNA here is from genome assembly GCA_949715965.1 of Dysmachus trigonus. Lineage (NCBI taxonomy): Eukaryota > Metazoa > Arthropoda > Insecta > Diptera > Asilidae > Dysmachus > Dysmachus trigonus. The sequence continues at coordinate 49,614,983 of OX454321.1, forward strand.
AGATATTGGGCTTTGAAGTTGAGGTAGTGTTTCTACAATTTAGCTCAATAATACATGAAACTTCCACACTACCTCAAGTTCAAAGCCCAATATCTCAAGAAATATCGACGTTACCGATTTGGTGTTCAAGAACTTTTTGGAGGAAATTGAATTTGCTACAAGTTTGTCATATTCATTTTTTCTGTACCTCTTGTTGTTTACGAGATAGGGGCAAAAAGCGAGAATTTCGTGGAAAAATTGGGGTTAATGACCCGTACTACCTCGCTGGTGGGAGTTAGGGTTACATCGCAATGGACACTTTTGTAGAGCATTCAATTCTGAAGAAACCCTATCATTGCCCAAGATTGTGCCATAAAATGCCTCTGAGTTGTAGAGATTTGAAGAAAAATAATCAAAGTTCACGTGTATTTTATATGGGAAATCTTTATGCGTCTTGGTCTAGTACTAAATATTATTTTTTTGGGCTCCAATTTTCAGGGAATGTATGTTTAGGTATTAGCCACAAAATTTCGAGGTGGGACTGAAAAAAAAAAAATAGTCGCGAAAAAAAAAGCACCCTAATATACATATATAAATATATGTAATTTGATTTCTTATTAAGTATTAATACGAACCAGCAGCTTAGCTTTAAAACATCAGAATTAATTTGTGGCATAAGACAAATCATCGTTTTGTCCGTTATTAGTAAAGACACGTCCAACAAGAAATGTTCTGATGAATTTTCGCTGGACAAATTCTGTGCAATCAATATGAACTTGGTTATTGGAAGACCAAATTTGGCTTGCATATTAAAAAATTGGTGTAACAAAGGAATAGTAAAGCGGCTTGTATACAGTGATATTAGAAAACCACCATCTTTTTATGAAGATTTATAGAATTGAAAACCTTAACGACGATGGAGAAAAATTTAAGAAAGTTTTCAGGATTAAAACGACGCTGAAGAAAACCGTGTTGATTTGTAGAGACAATACTTGACAACTGTGTCTATATAAGTGACTCAAATTTATATTAATGATGTCTTTTTATTATTAAATAATTCACGCATTCTTTGCTATGCAGATGACGCCAAAATTTTCCGTACTGTATCAAACGCAAACGAATGCGAACTTTTAAATTCTGACTTAGACACTTTTTATCATTGGTGCTCTATTAACTGTTTACCCTTAAATATAAGTAAATGTACCGTTATGTCTTTTTCCCGTAAACGGTCACTTCTTGACTTCTGTTATGTTCTGGATAATACATCCTTATCTCGACTTGACAAAACCAAAGATTTGGGTGTATTATTTAATTCCCGTTTATCTTTCAATGATCACTATGACGCTATTATTGCCAAGGGTAACTCCGCTTTGGGTTTTGTTAAGAGGTGGTCTAAGGAGTTTGACGATCCCACTATAACGAAACTTCTTTTTTGCACTTTTGTCCGCCCTATATTGGAATACGCTAGCCCGGTTTGGTCTCCTTTCCATGCATTTCATATTAACCGCATCGAAGCCGTCCAGCGTAATTTTGTACGTTTTGCACTTCGTGGCTTACATTGGGACAATCCCTCCGTGCTTCCGCCTTATGAAAATAGGCTTAAACTCTTCCCTTTGTCCTCTCTCGAGGATAGACGAATGAATGCCAGAATTGCTTTTGCTTTTGACTGTATACAGGGCGGTATTAATTCTGCTGAATTGCTTTCATCGTTCAATATTTCTGTACCTCCTCGCTCTTTTAGGAGCTATGACTTTTTCCATGTTACTAGGCATAGTACTAATTATGGGATGCACATGCCAATCTCCTCAATATCTCGTCTTTTTAATAGTAAATACGATGTGATTGATTTTAATTTAAATAAGCGCAATTTAAAAAATCAGCTTCGTTAAGGTTTTATTTATCTAATTATTGTAGTAGTCAGTTGTTGATGAATCCTAAATAAATAAATACAAATAGTTTTGGAATATATGATTGTTTCGCTATGGGCCGATAGTAGTAGATCTCATTCTTGCTACCCTTTTTATGGATTCGGATTATGAAGGTGTTCTTTCAGAGCCGTTCTTTCAATTTTCCGATGGCCACCGACTTTTTGAAAAGTATTGTAAGGAGCTTCACTAACTCAAAGATAATCTCATCAGCTCGTATGAATAATGCAACAATAATAAAACAACTTCTGATTAAAATTAATTATTCAACCTCAAGTTCTTTGAAATTGCTTCTAAAGGTTGTTTTAATAAGATCATTCTTACCTAACGTGTACTTCGTCAAATGTAAAAAAGAATGGACAGGATTCCGAGAGGTTTTATAATGTAGGGACAGTTCGGGACATTGGACCAGGAGGAAGACGTGAACCACGGCAAATATCTTTTTCGTAAATTTCGCATCACTTAAATAGTTATCGAAACAAATTTTTTTTCGAAAATTTTGACGTTTTTCACGTTTCAATCGAACATTTTTTTTTTTCTCGGTATCTAATCGAAATTTTGAGCTCAGATTCTGAAAGAGCATCAAATTTCGCGTTGGAATAGAGGTATTGCATTATTTTTTTGGTGCGATAACATAATAAATAAACACATAGAAAAGTTAGTAAAAATTCTGATCACCTCGGCGTTAATGGGTTATAATAATTGTTAATTGTGGTTCAAGTCTCCCACCCCCTACCATCTTCATTCTATCGGAATATAATGATATGCATAAATTTTGAAAACTTATAATGCATAAATCTAACGATAGATTAAGATTTTTATAAAATTTTTTCATTTCGCCGCCACTTTGAAAAAACGCGTCGATGAAATTTTCTGAAAAAAAATCCTCTTAATGTTCGAGTATCTAATTGAAATTTTGAGCTCAGATTCTGAAAGAGCATCAAATTTCGCGTTGGAATAGAGGTATTGCATTATTTTTTTGGTGCGATAACATAATAAATAAACACATTGAAAAGTTAGTAAAAATTCTGATCACCTCGGCGTTAATGGGTTAATGAGAGATATCGTCAAAGTAATCATTCGAATTTCATAAAAATGTTGAAACATTTCATTTTGTGTTGTTTTAAAGTGAAAATATTGATAGTAGAATAATTATACAAAATATGGTGCTTTAATAACAAATGTTCAAGCAGTCTCATCTATGGGTAATTATCCGTACGGTTTGTAAGTACGGATTTTGATAAAAATTGACCAATATGTCTCCGATTTGGCTGAAACTTTTTTTACGGATTCTATATCGAAAAATAACTGAATTTTTTTTTGTTCCGCATATTTTCGATAATACTAGTGATCGAAAATGTGAGAATAATGAATTTTTTGGCTTGGAGGCTCATTTTCAAAAATTTATAACTCTCGTTTTACTTGAGCTACAAACTTCTTTTTTTTCATTTTAAATCCAAAGGACTGAGTTTTGAGAAAAAAATATTATTAATAAAAATTATTAACAAGTTCATATTGTTATTAACAATTTAATTGTTTAAATCAATTTTTAACAATGGCTCCCACCTCGTAGCAAGTTTTTAGTATTTTTATTGTATTCTCCGTCATATTTTACATAAAAAACCAGTTTTCAAAATATGGTACTTTTATTATTATTATTATTTTTAAAATATTAATTTATATAGCGCGACACGTCAAAAAAACGGTTTTTTGTTAATAAAAAGAAAACTATAGCTCGGATCAAAAAAAGTTACTCATAAAAGGTGCAGATAATAAAAAGACCTAGAATTATTTTCTGAACTATTTTTCGACATAACCTTAAACTTTTCGAATAAAATGCAAAAAATGTTAAAAATCCTCTTTTTGAAACATTTATTATTGATAAAAAATTAAAATATAAATTATCATATAATTTTTGTGTTTTTAATATGTTTCTCAACTAACCATCAAACGAAATACATATCAACCAATAATAAGTATTGAAATCACAATAAATTTTTTATTTATGCGATAAAATAATGTTCTATCATTTATTATTAATTTATGTTTTTTTTATTGTAGTGGTTGCTAATAAATATTATTTGTTAAGAAGAACATAATAATTACTTATATTAAAAAAAAGAAACGACATGGGGCAACAAATTTAGCAAATAAATTTGGAAAAGGTGATTTTTAACATTTTTTTTCAATTTATTCGAAAAGTTTGAGGTTATGTCGAAAAGTAATTGAGACAAGAATTGTAGATCTTCTTATTATCTACAACTTTTATATTTAACTTTTTTTGATCCGAGCTATAATTTCTTTTTATTAACAAAAAACCGTTTTTTTGACGTGTCGCGCTATATAAATTAATGTTTTACAAATAGTAATAATAAAGGTACCATATTTTGAAAACATGTTTTTTATGTAAAATTTGACAGAGAATACAATAAAAATACTAAAAACTTGCTACGAGGTGGGGGCCATTGTTAAAAATTGATTTAAACAATTAAATTGTTAATAACAATATGAATTTGTTAATAACTTTTATTAAAAATATTTGTTTTTCTAAACTCAATCCTTTGGATTTAAAATGAAAAAAAAAGAAGTTTGTAGCTCAAGTAAAACGAGAGTTCTAAGTTTTTGAAAATGAGCCTCCAAGCCAAAAAATTCATTATTCTCACATTTTCGATCACTAGTATTATCGAAAATATGCGGAACAAAAAAAAAATCCTCGGACACGTATCTCTTATTTTTCGTAAAAAAAGTTTCAGCCAAATCGGAGTTATGTCGGTCAAAAAGGTGTTCGGTTTGTCAAAGAATTACTCCTATTGGAGAGAAATCACGATATATTGCTTTGCGCTTCGTGCAATTTTTGAAGTCTACTCCAGAGAGGTTTAGGTAATATTTTTTAAATCGCAATATATTAAGAGAAAAAATGTAGCAGTTTTTAGAAATTTCATTTTTTGTTAACGAGAAATAATTCAAGAACTTAGTTAACTTCAATGTATCTTAAAATAAATACAAATACAATATCTAAATATTTACTTGTTATGCCAGCTAGGTTTGATAGTAGCAGTGCGTATATTTTTTATAGCTACTATACAGGGTGTTCAGAGGTAAGAGGTCAATACTGCAGGGGGTGAAAGGTCAGACCGAGACAAGCAAAAAATCGTTTGGGTGGGGGGGGGGGGCATCTCTCACCGTTTGGCAGTTACAGGGTGATTCGTAAATCAGGATTTTGCCTTATATGGGAACCGCTCTTGTATTTTTATCTTTTTTTCTACGCATCGCAGCGGCCCCAAACTGATTTCAAAAAATCACTATTTGGAAGCCCTTTCCAAAAAAGTTTACACCACCCCCCTAGCCCCAACCCCTTGGCCACAATCCCCCCTGCAAGTTGAAAAAATTAACTTTTATTTCACGATTTTTCACCTTTCGCCCCACTTTTCTCCGAAATTCATGTTATTAACATACCTACTTTTTATTTTTTTTAAGTTGCCTATCTAATTACCTTTCCAAAAAGGTGCAACATGCCCAGGTAGAAAAGGGTTGCAAAAGTCCTGAAATTAAAACATCCTCACAGGTACCTAATTACTTTATTGCACCATAATGGAAAAAGTCGTTAAGTAAACAATTTTTATGACAGCAAGTTCGGAAATGTTAGTTTAGGAAACAGAGGTAATAAATTTTTTGTATTTCAGCAAAACAGTAATAAAATAATAAATGTAATCTCGTTAAATAGCGTTATTAGATTATTATATCCAGTATTGACTCCTAAGTATCCTGACGCTCCGTTTCTAATACCTCCTATGAATTATGGTATAAAAATGGGTGAGTTTGAAAGGACATTGACCACAGTTGAAGAAGGAAGTGAAAAGAACGGGTGTTTAATAGAAAAAATTAAGATAAATTGGCAGAATTCAGTGTTGACGAGTATGCCGATATAATTTACGTGCACGGTTTAGTAGAAGGAAATGATAGTGAGGCCATACGAGAATACCAAAGGAGATTTCCGAATCGGCGGGTACTCAACAGAAGGGTATTTTCAAGGACTTTCAGAAGGTTAAAAGAAACCGGAAGTGTAACCGCCCCCAGAGCAGAAACGCGAGCAGGAAAATCGGCCGATTCAGCGGACCCCGACCAACAAATCCTCAACATCGTCAGGAACAGCCCTGTAATAAGCATCAGGCAGGTCGCACGAAGGTCAGGATTGTCTTCAGGGAGAGTTTGGACCGTTGTGAACCGAGAGGGACTACACCCATACCACCATATCCCGGTCCAAGCACTAGGGAAGGAGATTCCGAAAGACGATTGCAATTCTGCACTTGGCTGTTCGAGTCTGACATCGAAAACAGAAGGTTTCTAGACCGAATTCTGTGGACGGATGAATCGCAATTCACCCGGGATGGCATCACAAACTTACACAACCTCCACACCTGGTCAGATGTGAACCCACATAGGACCAGGTGTCGGTCCTTCCAGCAAAGATTTAGTGTCAATGTCTGGGCTGGCATCATCGGCAACCAGTTGATAGAACCCTTCATCTTGCCCCAAGTGCTGAATAGTCAGCTATACTCGGACTTTTTGGAGAATATCCTTCCGGATCTGTTGGAGGACATCCCCCTGGCCACCAGAAGCGCAATTTATTTACAGCTCGACGGAGCACCTGCGCATACTGGGAACATTGTTAGGGCAAGGTTGAATGAACATTACCGAGAGCGCTGGATTGGACGAGGTGGACCGATTCCTTGGCCTGCTAGGTCACCGGACCTTACTCCACTGGACTCTTTCTTATAGGGAATGATGAAAGATGAAGTTTACTCAACACCAATCAACACCAGAGAAGAATTAGTTACCAGGATTGTGACTGCAGCCACGAAAATACGGGGGAGACTGGCTACCATAGACCTCAAACGTGAAATAAAACGAAGGCTACTTGCATGCATCGAAACTAGCGGAGAACATTTTGAACAGCTTTTAAAGGACAAACGTTTTAATTGTAATTAGTTTTTAAGCGAACAAAATGTATTTTTTAGTAAACTTAAGTATAATTTCCTAAAAATTCGAATTATCATGATATTCTGTAAAAGGATTTTTGTAAATAAATTTTCGTATCCTTTTCTTACCTGGGCATGTTGCACCTTTTTGGAAAGGTAATTAGATAGGCAACTTAAAAAAAATAAAAAGTAGGTATGTTAATAACATGAATTTCGGAGAAAAGTGGGGCGAGAGGTGAAAAATCGTGAAATAAAAGTTAATTTTTTCAACTTGCAGGGGGGATTGTGGCCAAGGGGTTGGGGATAGGGGGTGGTGTAAACTTTTTTGGAAAGGGCTTCCAAATAGTGATTTTTTGAAATCAGTTTGGGGCCGCTGCGATGCGTAGAAAAAAAGATAAAAATACAAGAGCGGTTCCCATATAAGGCAAAATCCTGATTTACGAATCACCCTGTAACTGCCAAACGGTGCGAGATGCCCCCCCCCCCACCCATACGATTTTTTGCTTGTCTCGGTCTGACCTTTCACCCCCTGCAGTATTGACCTCTTACCTCTGAACACCCTGTATATAACCAAGTTTTCTTCAGACACAAATTTATTTTCACATACCAATTCCCAACAAAGTGACAACCAATTTTGTAAAAAGTTTTGGAAAAATATTATCTCCGATTATAAGATATTGTACGCGTCCTCATTCATTCCTTTCATAATAAATATAATATTATCCACATGTAATATTACGAGGGCAATTTGATAAGTCAGTGACTTTTTAAATTTCCCGCGCAGTAATTTTAAATACAACATTGCTCCCGTCAGCTGCCATCTATTAACAGACTACTTTCAAATTTTGAGCAAGCTGCGTCATTTAGTTTGTGTTTGACAGCCATTGAAGCAGATAACGTCGTGAATTTTTATGAAAATGAAAAAAAAATAAAAAGTAAATTTCGTGTGCTGATTAAGCATTATTTTTTGCGTAAAAAAAACCCTCACCGAAACCAAGGAAAGGCTTGATATATACTAAGGGGACTCTGCAGCATCAGTTTCAATTGTTAAGAAGTGGTTTACTGAGTTCCGTTGTGGTCGTAGCAGGACAAGTGATGCCGAACGTTCAGAGCATTTTATCCAGATTTAGCCCCCTGCGACTATTTCCTGTTTCCAAACCTGAAGAAATGGCTGGGCGGTAAAATATTTGGGTTGAATGAAGAATGTATAGAGCTAAAAGGAGACTATGTTGAGAAATAAAACGCTTATTTGCCGAAAAAATATCTTTTATTCAAAAAGTCACTGACTTATCAAACTGCCCTCGTAAAGGAAAGTTGATTATAGGCTCATGGAAAAATTAGCTAGCTTCTGTTAGCTGGTTTTTTATTGTTTGCTTGTGTAGACATAACCAACTGCACTTATATCTTATGTCTCTACTTTAATTTAATAATCATATAATTTTCTCAGAAATATTATGTAGTTGTTTACTGGATGCAAATACGCAAAATTCAGAAAATCAATTGGATAATTACTGATTTAGTTTAAAATCCCATAAAATTGACCAAAAATCACAAATAAAAAAATAACAACCCAGTTTATTTGCTAATTAATAAAGTGTTTCAAGCAAACAAATTAGAATACATCTGTTGAGCTCGTAAAGTTTCTCTGCTTGCCTGAAAAGGATTACTTTTTCGGTAACCACAATACGGTGGCATTTTTCAAGAGCGAATTTTCCACAAAAGCGGAAAACTTTGGCATACGAATGCAGTGTGTGTCTGATCCATAAAATAACAGAAAACTTAGCCAGCAAAGCATTGCAGTGCGGCACTTTTATAAAGTTATTACTTATTTCCCAACATTTTTGATAGAAGTTTAATCTGTTTCGCCAGAATATTGCGGTTCGTTAGAATTGAGAGCAAAAAATCTTAGCAAATATAAAAAATATACATATGAAAGTAAACCTTTATCTACGGCCGTTTATTCTCATACCAGATTTGAATTTAGCAGTTTTTCAAATATATAGTTTTATGTTATGTTCTAAAGAGCGTGCTAGAAAAACATTACTGTATTAAGCTTATAAAGGGAACTTCCCTTTACATTGTATAAGATAACATACATTTTATTAAAATTTTCGGAACCTACTTTATTCAAGGCACAGTAATAACTCTCTAAGGGTATTCGCTTCACACATACATCGCATGGCGCATGACAGGGCAGAATAAAATAAATAAATTTCCAGCAACGTCCCTTGCTAGCGATCATCATCTTCCGCCACAAAATAAATAGTTTCCGAAGCGGAACGATACTTGCCAGATGTCAAATTTTTATGTTTTCATTTAAATCACCATCCTGTGATGCGAAAGGACATGTCTAGTAATGAAAGTACAAGCCTAGGTTGTAGGGACGACCGTGCGGCTGCAGACGACATACCATTGCTCGGCCTAGACATGTCACCCGAATATGAAATTCACCCTTATGAAGTTATCCTGAAATACGCACCATCACACACGCTCCGGGTGGAGTACTTGAAAAGTATCCTTTTCCGAGGCAGGGTGTTTGGGTCAGAATTGGCACTCAACAACTCCTATAGAGCTGAGCACAAACATATCGTACTAAGGGAATTGCAAAAAGACCACACACAAAAAGTTCCTCCTACAGTTCTGCAAGGAGAGCAGGGACCCTGCAGCCCGTACTATATGCATGAAGACCTCGTCACGGGATAGTGTACGGTAGCAGCGTAGCGCACTTTCCGGGAACTTGAAACTTGAATAGCGAAACGAGATCCTTCTGTTTGTTTGGCAGTGGAAAATGGGGTGGAAGTTTTGTTTTGATTCTCAGTTGAAACGAAGGGTGACGTCGCGTCGGTCTGGATCTGTATCATCCCTTGATGCTGCCTGTCGATAGAATCTCAGAAAGTAGAAACTGATGGAAAGTAACTACCTGTAACTACTGTGTAATTAATTTTAAAACTACCTTGTGGCTCATTTATACTGTATATTGGGTATGAGAAAAATAAATTTCCGGTTTTTTTTTTTGGATATTTTCATAAGAACCGTTCTCCACTAACAAGGAAGGGCCGCGAAGTGTCCCTCTCCGATTTCGCTGAAATTATGGTAAATGAAAGTAGACCGAAAAATAAGATACACATGTTTTTTTTTGTCGGCGGAAAAACACTCTGGGTTGAAACAGCCCTCTAAATTTGGGGATGAAAAAAAAATTTTTTATCCTTTTACCTAGAAAACTCAACAAAATCTGGAAAAAATTTATTATAAAATACATATGTATTGCAATAAGCTATACTACATAATATTTTTTGAAAAAATTTTGGCACTCTTTAGGGGGTGAAACATAAACATGGTGAAGATAACTGGTTATGTACTAATGATTGCAATTTAATGATGTTATTCCTCAAATGTAGGTTAATATCATAATTTAACAAAATGACGTTGTCGGAAAAATGCTGGACAAAATTTTTCCATATACGAAATCCATAAACATCAATAGGTTGAATTTTTCCTGAAGTTCCTGCTGATATTTTCTTAATATCTGCTAGTTTATTCATCTTTTTAATATTGTTTCCGACTTCAGAACAATACCTACTCCAAGGGTTCAGTTCAATTCACGTTTTAAAATGTCCTTCAAATAAAGTAACATATACGTATATTTTTTTCCAAAATTTATTCCAGATTTCTCAAAATTTTTCCAATTTTAACCCTTGTTAAGGGATGCTTTAACCCCTGAAAATAAGTGATATTCAAAAAAAGGAGTACTTATCATATTTGTGGGTTACAGAAATATTTGAGCAAAGAAAAATATTTTCCCAAATTAATGAATGGAAGATATGCTGTAAGGGTAGTTCATCCCTTGCAGGAGCAGAGTTTCGACAAATGCTAGTACATATCTTGTTTTCAGTCCGCCAGATCATATATTTTTTCCAGAATTTTTCCTCGCCATTTCGAAATATTTTGCAACTTTATCGATTTTCCACCCCTATTTGGGGATGTTTTAACCCCTAAAAATTATTGGTATACATACATAGGATATGATAGTTTTAATAATATTCGAGACTAATAAAAAACTTCTAGTCGGAGAGACTTTTTTCCCTATGGATACTTCAAGATTAACAATGGGGGGTGGTTAGCCCCTACTGAGGGGAGATTTCAAAAAATCCTGAAACACGTTTTCTCTGTTGAGTAACATATCGTCGTTGCGCGTGCAATACCGCGAAAGAGCAGTTTGTAAATACCGCGTATCTGCGTTTTCACGATTTTACAGGAGGAAGAAAAAACTTAATATCTTAGCCATTTAACTATATTTTATGGACTGAACTCTAAGGCTACTTCTTTGCGACCTATTTTATAGGAAAATAACGTTAGCTTACTAATAACTTGCTTAGATTCCATATAAAATCACTTTAATAACTTGCTTAGATTCTGTTTAAAGTCACTTACGCGGTTTTGTTACAACAAATTACAGAAAAAGTAGTTTAGAATTAGCAGATACGCGGGTTTGAAATGAATTTTAATATAGAATTGAATTTTTTTATGTCAAAAATGAGGTTTTTTATAGGCTAATTTAAATTCTGTGAGATCTATAAGGAGCGAAACTATGTTAAGAATGCGTAGGCGCAATATTTCAATTTTGCGCCTTTTGCTGTTACGCGGTATTTACAAACTGCTCTTTCGCGGTATTGCACGCGCAACGACGATATATTTATTTCGTAAATTATCCCGGAAATTTAGACATTTTAACTGATTGTTTTGATATTTTTACCCCTTTTAGGGGATGTTTCACCCCCTAAAGAGTGCCAAAATTTCTTCAAAAAATATGTAGTATAGCTTATTGCAATACATATTTTATAATAAATTTTTTCCAGATTTTGTTGAGTTTTCTAGATAAAAGGATTAAAAATTTGTTTTTCATCCCCAAAGGGCCCCCCGCTATAAGCATTGACTTGTGGACCTATCCGATTTTTGATCATTACTTGTAAAAATAAGAGCCTCATGGCAAATCGTTGCTATGCATAGTATAGTGGGGTCTTACTCTTTCATACATGAGTCATCAATTCTGATTCACTGGAATAAGCATTGAGATACGTTGGTCATACGATGTGTTGCGATTGTAGGCTGTCTACTAATGAACGAGAAACCGGCTTCGATGACGACGCAAGCGCAAGCCACGCATGCGCAGAAGATATGCTTCCACGCCGCCCACTGCTGTTCCTCTCCCCCCTGACAATGATTTCAATCGCGAAACTGGGCTTCCACCAGAAGATGAAAGTGAAGAGCAGATGGACACGGCTTAAAAGCCTTTGACCATCAAAATATGCGCCACATCTCAATTTCCCAAGATTTTCAATCAATCATTTAAGTACCTAATTAGGGCCTATGTTATGCTCTATAACATATCTATCTCTCATGCCCGCACCTCCTAAAATAGTATCTATTTGGCAGGTCTAAAGTTTGATCATACCATTAGCCCCCATCATCTATTTGATTCACATTCATGAAACTTGTATCATATGATAGCATATTGTCTCCTTATACCAGCTATGTATGATTCATCTCTAAACTCTAAGTCGTTTTGATACAAGAGCAAAGGATTGTCAAATCAATTTTCGGCTCTATCTCCTTTATACTCTGGTTGCGGAAATAAATATTTCAGTACTGATCACATCTCATACCCTACTATGATATGGTACTAGAATATTTGAATTTGAAGGCATAGGTCCATGAGTACCTTATTGTAGCGGGGGGCCCTTTAGAGGGCTGTTTCAACCCCTTAGAGTGTTTTTTTGCCGACAAAAAGAAAAAAACATACGTATCTTATTTTTCGGTCTACTTTCATTTACCATAATTTCAGCGAAATCGAGAAGGGACACTTCGCGGCCCTTCCTTGTAAGTAGTTTTTAACCGATTCAGCAATAGGTGCTCTAGCATTATCATGTTGCAGAATTTTCTTGTCGTGTCGATTCTCCCATTCAGGTCGTTTTGCTGCAATAGTTCGCTTTAAACGGATGTTATATTGCTAATATTAGGTTACAAAAATATAATATAAATGTTGTATTTGGAATATCTTAATATCGTTACTACGTATGTGTCAAAGGTATTATTTTTTCGCCATAATAATGTATAAATAACTAAAATTGATCTGATCGGAAAAACCCTAAAATTTAGCCAATTATTTCATCGATTTTGATCATATGTAACAACCTGCAGTCAGTTCCCAATGTTGAAAAAACAATTTGGTGATACCAATCGATCAACGAGATGAGTGTTTATGAATAATTTCTTATCCTAAATTACTTCAAATGTAGCGATTTCATTACCAATTAAAAAAAAATAAAAAACAGCAAAGAGTGTGTCGGACACTCACAAATGAATACCTACATACGAGTTTCGTATAAGTTTCTGTCCGCGATCAGAAAAAAGAAAATTCCAAAAATTCAAAATTGTTCATTCAAATTCAAATTCAAAATTCATTTAATACTTAAACTTTGTTTTTTTTTTAGCTTGTTACACTTAGCCCAACGTTTTTCCACTTGTGCTTTAACATTGCTAAATATTCCTTTGAAGAAGTCACACGTGTGTGTTTTTTGGTCAATTGTCAGCAATCGTGACATCCATCTTGCGACAAGCTTTCTCATTTCAAATTGATCTTTCGAAATTTTTTGCACCGGTTCGATTAAGATGCCCGCAGCCTTTCAATCTCCGATCATTCATTACCATATCGTGTATATTCTCAATATTTTTGGTGAGGTGACCTCATTTGGATGAACTGGACGTTTTTCATCACAAATTCTAGTATGGCCGCGTTTAAATTTAGCTGTTCAGCTGTATTTTATTAGTTGCGTTTTTATTAATGATCTGTACAGATCAATATCAGAGATCATTAAAAGATGATAAGGAAAATTCTGTAGCGTGTAACCTAACCTATCTTCAGTCTTCAGACACAGCCACTGACGTATAATAGACCACTTGGCTCACCTTATATAATATACCTAGAAAACAATAGTGCACATTTCATTTTTTTCCCTATTGCAAGAAAAATAATTTGGCTGTAGCAAAATGATCGATATATTAAATGAAAGTGAAATTTCCCTTAATCTGGATAGAGATTCAGATAAAAAGCTGGATCTTCACTTTGTATGGGGGGATGTATATAGATCATTTAAAAACGCAGTAATTATAGCAAACGAAGATGCAGAATCCCTCTAAACTTCGTTAATTTCAGCTTTTATTACATCATTCGTTTTCTTTTTGTAAAAATACACAAGTTGAGCGCTTCCAATGGCTGCCAAACACATATTGGATGGTGCAGCTGGCTTAAAAGATGACAGTCACACTTACGAAATATAGCATTAATTAATATTTGTGCTGCCGAGGCCAAGGATCATGCGACTTTCGTAATTATTATTTATGTTCGATTATATTTAATTATTATTATTTTATTTTAAAATTCCGAAAATTACGACTCAACATTTCCTTTCAATTTTATATTATACACACACATACATGGTTAATATTAAGAACTATTTTGTAATAGAAATGGGTTTTCAACATTTTTCAGAAAAGACTTACCACAAGTTTTCGTATTCGTAAATTATTTCAGATTTTTTATAAACATTTTTTTTTCAGTTCTTATTTCATTCTTTTTAAATTTAGGACCGTCATTTTAGAATTTCAAAATTAGGCATTGAATTTTTTATTAACAGTCCTTAAAACTTCCGTATACTTCCTTTTATTAGATTTAGTAATAAGAGGCCGCCATAATGTATTTTCAGAATGGCGTATCGGATTTGAAATCAGCTAGCTTAAAAACACCCACAATTGTTATTTTGAATAAGAGTCGCAGAAAATTTGTCATTTTTAATTCACTATCCTCCACTTTTGTGGCATCCCCTGCTCCTCCGGACTTTTTATACAAAAATCTACAAATCTACGGTATTCAATAAAAGAAAATCTACGGTATTCAATAAAAAAACGAATGCGCAAAAAGACATAAAGAGAATACGTACGGGTTTATAATCCCTTTTTTTAAACCGGTTAATAATACTTATAAATAGTGTGAAAGTATAAGCTATATATATTCGGCTTAAGGCAAGTTTAGGTCGACATGAGCTAAGCTTACTCAGGATTGTGACAGGCTTTAATTAAGCCTAAACAGACTAGAGCCAAATTTTAACCAAGTTTAAGCCAAGCTTGAACTAAGTTTGAGCCCGGGCGTGAAGCCAGTACAAGATACTATAGACTGGAGCTTGCTTGAAATTTTGTGCAAATATAGGAGAAAGACAAATGTTTAACCGATTCTAGAGAAGAGCTTAATTAGGTTCGGGCCGAGAAAAATACTAAAAGCCAATATAAAATATTAGTTATTTATAACTTTTATCAAGATTTATTCGGGGTCATGTTGTGGAGTTTTCCGCTCGTTCATACATTTCAGTGGTGCCTAACCAAATTTAACTCTATTCTTGATACCGACAGAATTCAAATCCGTTCGAAAAGTAAGAAATTTTAAAACAGATCGAAAACTTTCAGACTCGAAGTTCAAGTTCGACGGTTGCTGAAGTTTGTGAGTTGAGATAATGGTACAAAGTTACATAGATTGGTATAGAAAATAAAAGTGGTGATTTTTATGGAAATTGCAGACGGCCTTTGATTTTTCATAACTTTGCGTATTAAGAAGTATCTCATTATCAGCATACTAATACAAACTGCTGTTAATAATAATGGCCTACTTAAACATGATATTAGAAAATGAATTGATTAGAAGAAAATGAAAAATATAATTTAATCCGAGAAGACTTTTACAGGGTGACAAATGGAAAGTTTCCTAAACTAAAAATTCATAATTTTAAAATGAGTGCAGGGGCAATAAAAATAAAAATACGTATAAATTCAGTACCGATGCCATTTTTATTTGAAACTAGTTCGAGTTGAATCAGACATTTTTGATAGATATTTATTGAGATTTAAAAAAATCGACAAAATTCGGCCAAAGGATAGCTATTTACATAAATATTAATAATAATATTAAAAATATTATTAAGGGGGTATCCCACTCTAGAGGCCCTTGAATTGAACTTTTTTTTTCAGCAAGAAAATACAAAACATTTAGAGTTAAACATAATAATCCTCTTATTATATGATATTTAATGAACATTTTGAGAAAAAAAAATTTTTTTTTTATTGAGTGGTTAGGTCAGGACAGCCCTGTACATAACTTAGGAACGGCAGCTCATGGTGTGCACTATAGCAGCCAAACAAATAATCTGGAAATTATGAGATTGCACATTAGTACTCTTTATATATGTCGCTATGGCATGAGTGTGGCACATTTTGAAAAAAAAAATTTTATTAATTTTTTTTAATTTTTTGTACTATAAGTTTTAAATTTTAGTTGATTTTTTACTGTTAAAACATGGCTACAAGCTATGTAAATGTAAAAATGCCTGATTTGCTCCACTTAGGTCATAGAGACAAAGCTAACACAGCTTGTACCAAAATCTGAAATTTTTCGGATGAACGGTTTTCTCAGAATGCTGCATACCATTCATCAAGACGGTGTTTTGAGAAAAACGGCATTTAAGTTAAAGTTTAGAGAGGTGGAGAGCGCGCACCTGCGTACGGAATCGCCTGTAGCGGCGCGAGCTTTTCGAATTTCGCGCCAAGAGATAGCTTAAACGATTCAGGAAAGAACACAGAATTTTTCAAAACTAAAAACAAAAAATGCATTTTTTTAACGTTCTAGAGTGGGATACCCCCTTAATAAATGCGGTCATACGATAAAAGCAAATCATTTTTTGTTAATTCTTACCATCTAAGAATGTTTTGGATGGCTACATTTTTACTTCCACACTTGGTATGAAGGCCCTCTATATGCTTCAGTATAGTTTTTACCTTTAGAATAAAAGTACTAGATTTTTCACAGTTTGTAAGGTTACTCATTTTAAAGTACACGTATTTCTCTTTATGACGTCTCAACAGAAAATGACAACACTTTAGTATATAACTACGAGGTCCCAACCTTCTACGACATATTAGAGTCATTTGTCACCCTGTAGAAGGTGATCTTTGAGTTGGTGGAAAAATTTTGCCATTTACAATACGTGCTGTAAGCGTATCTAAAAACGGGAAACAACTTACAACAAAAAACGAGCATGTACATCTAAATGAAAAGAGCAATCTTCAAAAGACAAGAGCTTATTCTTAATATACGCATCTGTCCAGGTGAAATAATTTTGTGTTCTTGTCGATTCATTTCCTGTTGTTAATTGAAACAACAAAGAAGTACGTTGCCCAACCCCGAAAGCAAACATAAATAATTGGCGCACGCGCGCAGTCCTGTCAATTTAAATAAAGCAGAACAATTGAAAACATGAAAGGATTGTTCTCTACAAGGAGTGTGGCCTTTTGCCCCCTTTTGTGCTATATCCGAGAGAATATGTTTCAATTTTGACTTGTCGAGATTTCGACGTGTTCATAAAGTGGGCGAAAATTACAATGGAATTATGCACATTTTCATGCAGTGTCCATTCGACTGGAAACATTTCATACGAGGCTACGAATCCTTCAGACTCCTTCCTGGATAGAAATTCAACGGATGATGGACTATTTTTTTTTTAAAAGCACTCTATTAAACAAAAGCGAAAAATAACCTCAGCATCCGTTGAGTGGGATATTTTAACCGTTTTTAATAATTCACAAAGCGCGTCGGGCAGATTATTCTTTGAGAACAGCTGAGAAGAGCGGCACAAGGAGAAATGCATTTCCTGCAGCACTTGAAAACCATTTCCTATATTTCCATGGGTTTTATTTCAAGTCGCTGTGCCGCCCAAATACAGCCCTGGCAGCAGCTCCGGAGCTCCTACAATCGGGATCACATTTAATTTGACAATACCGCGGCTGCATTATTATGTTCCTTGCTGAGCGTTTTAAACGTAAAACTTGCAATGCTTCATCCACTTAACATTTTCTTTGTAACCGGAAAACGTTCGCAGGCAAATACAGCCATAACACTTGACTTCAAGAATTGGAAGTGCTCTGTGCTGCCAGGTTCCATTCGAAAAACATACTTCTGTGGGAAAGTGGAGGAAAGCTAGGTTCCGCAGAGTTATAGAATCCCAGGCCGGGCGCCTTATAGTTTACTGGATACAATTTAATTTATTTATAATTTCAACCAAAAGCACTTCGCCTTTTTTTCTGGGAATCAAATATTCCTGTGACACTGTCACAAACTTGCTAAACACTTGAACCTGTCGTGCAAATACAGCAGAATCATGAGAAAACACCGCCAGCAAAGTCTTTAAACAGTAAAAGGGCCGAATTTGAAAATAAACATTGTGGGCCACTTGAGATCGGTTTTGTTTTTTTCTACAGCTCCTCTTCGCCAGACGAACCTCGGCGCGCAGGGTTCTTGTTGTAGAAAATCATAAATTTCGATTTTCAGTGGTCGCGACTCTGGCTCGTTGGGAACATCGGTGTTTGCTCGAATGGTAGTTTAATGTTAAGTGAGCCTTTTTTGTCCGCCTGTTTTACTTGCGGAGGCTGTCGGTATTATCAAAGCCACTTTTTTTTTTTTAAAACAAAAACAAACAAACACTACTTGGTCTGTGTTTTGTTGTTGCTTTTTTTCTACATTGGATTTGTTCTCTGGACAGTCCGCACACCTTCGGGTCGACACGGGTTGCTGCAAGCATGACTATATTTTGTCGCATACGAGTATATCGCCGGCATGTCCGCGTTTTGAATAAATTCAAAAGCTCTCAAAGATTTCGATTCTTTTATAAGAAAAAAAAGTCAGATCCTAAATTAGATTTCAGCACGTCTGTTTGGTAAGTAAATTATATTTTATTTCGACATAGTAAAAAAGTAAAATTGAGACTGAAATCTATTATTTGATTTAGAATACAGAATCATATAAACAAGCTCGGGACTTAACCTGAGGGGCTACAATTAGATCAATGTCATATTAAAATATTTTATATTAACCGCTTTCATTATCAGATTTTCACACATTTTATTATACAGGATAACTGGTTTGATTTTAGAGTTTTGTAGTTTCTATAACTTCGTCATATCCATTGGTCCCGTCTATCCATTTCAGTCTCACAGTTTCTACAGTTTAAGATTTACATATGTGTATGAAATTTTGTAGAATCTATATATTCCTATAAATGGGGATTTTAATTACCATGTAGCAATATATATATTTTTTGCACTGTAGATATAGTCCTCAAAATCTGTGACAAAAATATACGATTCCTATAGTAAAATGGGAAACCCGTCCATGTTATCCGTGTTAAATCAAATAAATAATTATATTTAATTAGAAAAAACCGTGTACAAAAATCGTATAAAAATGTAACTGTATAAGTTCTCTCATATACTGTCATGGACATTAAGATAGAGACACAACAAAATTGTTCAAAAAAGCAGAGAATCTCTAAAGTTAAAGAGAGTAATAATTTATTTTACGGTTTAATAAATAATTCTACAAATTTACAAAATGCATTGGACAATAAAATAGAGACACTGAAGAAAAAAAATTAAATAATTCATATATTCGAGCATTTTATTAAAAATAAATATAAAGCTCTTTAAAATTTAGTTTTGTGACCATTATTCCTAAGTACATCCGCGCATCTATTTGGCATTGAATCAATTAATTGGCGGCATCGCTGAATAGGAATTTTAGACCATTCTCTTTGAATTATTTACCATAACTCTGTTTTATTTTTTAACCGGTGTCCACCAACAGCCTTTTTCAGGTCCCCCCATAGATGTTCTATGGGGTTCAAATCGGGCGATTGCGATGGCCATTCCATTAGGTTGATTTTTTGATCTTGAATGAATTTTTTTGCCGATTTGGATGTATATTTAGGGTCATTGTCTTGTTGCAGGACCCATTTAAGAGGCATATGCTCTTCTGCAGAAGGCAGCATTGTATCCCTTAAAATATTAACATACTGATTTTGATCCATATTGCCGTCAATCAATCGAATCGGACCAATCCCGTACCAGGAAAATTATCCCCATAACTTAATACTCCCTCCTCCATGCTTCACTGTTTTTTTTTTTGTATATTGTGGCCTGAATTGTTGCATTGGTGCTCTTCGGACGGTTTGCCTGCCATCACTTCCAAATAAATTTATTTTAGTTTCATCAGTCCACAACACATTTCTCCACTTCTTGATTCCTATTGACCCACTCCAATCTTTATGGTCTTTTGCAAATTTTATTCGTTGTTTAATGTTGCGTTTCGTTAATAATGGCACTTTTCTTGCAGTTCTAGCATGCAAATTACTTTCTACAAGCCTTTTACGAATTCAATCCTAATTCTAATTTAATGTCTTTTGAAGACTTAAAAGGATCAGATTTCGAAACACGCACAATTTTTCGATCTTCGTGAGCAGTTGTTTTTCTTGATTGACCAAGCCTTTTTTTAATCTTTTGTGTTTTAAGGGCATTTTCAACCATCTTCTTCGAACGTTTGACAATTGCAGCAATTTCCCGAAGTGATTTTCCTTCATTACGCAAAGTTAAAATAATTGCACTCTCTTCTGGGGTGCAGTGTTTTGCTCGACCCATCTTTATCTACAACTGAATACCTTGTATCAACTAAATGTATCAAAATTATTAAAATCTTATTTCAGAAACACTCACCAATATAAAAAATTCAAATTTCTAATTCCTAATTAAAATTTATCAATAGTAGCACTACTAATTTGATCTGTCTCTATTTTAATGACCAAGATAAAACTTACTTTCACAAAATGCGGGTGATTCACTTAAAGACATAGAAACGCAAATGGTGTTTTGACAGAAAATGTATTATGGCATTTAAATACGAGATGCCGTTTCCCACCTTCAAGAATTTTGCTCGAATTTAATGTTTTCGTGGTCAACAATTAGGTGTCTCTATTTTAATGTCCATGACAGTATATGTACATACATGCGTGTTTATATATGTACAATACAAGAAAACAATTAGTCGGAGAATCAGCTCATATAAAAGTAACGTATTGCAAACAGATCGCATAAAGAGCTTTAAATTAACAATACTAGAATAATAGCAAGGGCATATCTTTCCGACGAGGTCGCCCAAAATCGTTTTCCTTCCTAGAAAGATCCTACACATTCGCCGGCCTTGATTTTTAGTGATGATATCCTTCCGGTAGTAACATACTGAATAATTTGACTGCTTTCTATGAATTTTTGTGATTTCACCTTTTTTTCAGAAAAATCATCAAATAAGTTTTCCATGAACAAATTCGAAGTAAATGATTTCGAAATCGTGTTGTAATAAATAAACCGTGTATAAAAAGAGAGACGGCTTTTTCTTGGATTCAAAATCGGGTAAAAAAAGAGTTATAAGTAAATAAGTAAGTACTCGTACGAAAAAAGTTTGCTTAGGAGACTCCAAGGAATCGATTGATATAGCGTTTCCTACGTTTAATCGGGACACCTTGTATATAGGTTTAATAATTTTCATTGTCTTTTTTTAACCCCAAAAATCGAAATTTACCTTCTTTAAAATGATTAATAATTGAATTGAAATGCGAATTTACATATTTATAACTATTTAATTATTTATTTAAATTCGCATGGTTAGCGCTTATATGGGTGAGCACACACAATTTTATTTCATCAAACTTAACCTTTGTAAAATGAACAGGCTGTAAACATTGAATATGAAAATAATAATAGTAATATAATACAAAGTTACTCATTCGAACATATATTCTAAAACAGCCAAGCAATTCTTTTTAGTGCATACAGCTGTTAATTGCAATTCAATTACTGGAAGTCCATTAGGACACGCGTCCGAATAAAATTCTCATTTATGGCGTGCTCTCGATTAAGATGTTTATTTCAATAAGAGCAGGGTATCCCACATCCCGGCGGCCAACTTCTCTGGTGTTCCACGGCTTAATTTAGTGCAGAACGATGCACCCCCGCGGACCATAACTAAGTAAGTGGTGATTTGCCTCAGCAGGAATCTGTGGGGAACCCTGCTGACAGGCACTTTTTACATCGCAGATCCTTCTTCTGGGAGTGTTCGCTTCTTATTGTTGTGACGAACTTTTGTATGCCATCCCTATGGGAAATGCAAGGGGACCGTTTGTTGTTCCATTAGTAGATTAGGATTGCTATTTACAGTAATTGCGGAAAGGATAATAAAAATATTTATTAGAAATCGCGGTTGGACACCTCTTGGACAGCAGCCCCGTGAGGTCTACTCTGCTTTGCGGTGATTTTTCTCTTAAAATAAAACTGGAATGGTTTTCATAAGCTGGAATAATGGAGGTGGTCCAGTTAGCACAGTGTGCGGTTTGTAAGTGGATGGCGTCCTTTAATTTGATGCTGGCTTTCACAACATGTTCATATTTTTGGTAAATAAATTTCAAACGGTCACAGAAAAGGGTGAGCTGTTATCAAATAATTACTAACTACCTGGGGTGCCCGGCTGCTTGCGGCACTTAAAATATTCTTATCAATAAAGCAGTTATATCTTGCTTCTTTTAAGTTGGAAATAATAGTAATTCAGAGTTTTAGTAATTTCATAATTTTCTTAAAAGTGGACGAGAACTCTGTGTCTCACCATTAATAGCACTCAGAAATTTCAGAAGAAGAATTAAATTTATACAATCACGTCTACTCAGTTTCATTAGTAAGCTCTCGCTGATTATTTGATGAACTTATTTGCTGATGATACAGCAGTTCTTACAACCTCAGCGGACCCGATTGTAATACTAAGTAATCTTGAAGCAGCATTAAACCACTACTTCTCTACCTGGAAAATCAAGGTCAACTCTGAGAAAACCCAAGCCGTATTCTTCACAAGAAAATGCAAAGAGATATCACTACCTTGCAGAAACCTAGTACTAGTACTAGTACCTAGTACACCATTTAACATGGACGAATAGCATCAAATACTTAGGGTTAGATCTGAACACAAAAGTAACCTTTAAAACAAACACAGCCATGACACTAAAAAAGGCAGACACTCTAATTAAGTCGCTGTATCCGTTAATTCACAGGAAGTCTAATCTCCGTGCCAAACAAAATTATAATCTACAAAGCTATGGCATTTTCAGATTAAATGAAACTATTTTTGAATGAAATGAAACTATTTTCAAATTGAATGAAACCATTTTCAAGTAAAATGAAACCTCAAAATACCAGATTTGACCTCAATTACTTTATTCATATTTTTTATTCTTTAAATAATTCAAAGATATAACAAAGTATTCATATAAAAATAACAGTTTGAAACAACACATACTTATTTTCTTATTGCCGAATTGTACTTCATAAGTGACTGTAATCAAAAGGACATATTTTATTTACCTTGCTAGTGAAACTAATGAAGAGGTTGACAGCATGTGGAATTTGTAAAACCACATATAGTACAATGTGTCCAATAGGAATGTGTGAAAACGAACGAGTCACTACTTTTTTACAAATGTAGAGATCGGTAAAATGTAAATACTTTTTAATAAATGGAAGTCGTCATTTTCATTTCATGTCCACTTTATTATAAACAAATTAAATCTAAATCTTAATACAAACATTAATTTAAAAATACTGCAGTGATTAAAAAGTAAAGCCAATTTGTTTATAACTTTGAAGATTTTTATTTATTCTCTTAAATCTATATCATCCCCTTCAAAGTAGTCGCCGTCCGATACAATACACCTATGCCAGCGATTTTTCCAATTCTCGAAATACTTCTGAAGCTCGATGATTGGAATGGCCTTCAGTTCCTTCTTCGATTTTTCTTTTATCTCATCGTCGATTCAAAACGGTGTCCCCGAAGCGGTCTTTTGAGCTTAGTGAATAGCCAGAAGTCACGTGGAGCTAAATCGGGCGAATCCGGTGGTTGTGGAACGACATGCATCGAATTTTTGATAAAAAAATCTCGAAGAACCAATGCAGAGTGAGATGAGAAATTGAGTATTTTTGGAACCAAATCGAAATGTGACTTCTCAAGCACAAATGTTCTTTCAGAATGGTTTGGACCAATCCAAATTAAATGTTTACAGTATCAGCAAGATCTCTAATTGTCAAACTACGATTTTTGACAGTACTGCCATTAACCTAAAAATAAGATTTGATCGAATCGATGTACCCGCGCAATTTAAATTCAAAATTGGTTTTACTTTTTGATACGGTACTATATCCTCTAATATTTTGCATAAAAAATCGAATGCCTTTTGGTTTTTTTCATATCGGATGATTTGAGCCGGAGAAATGTGTCTCACGAATTCAAAAGATTTTGTTTCAAGAAAAACGCGCTTAAAGTTTTTTTTCGATAATTTTAAGGTATCTAAAACTTTTATTCTATGTTGAATTTCTCGGTTTTGGGTTTCTCTGATGTTTTAGAACATTTATGAAAAAAAAAATCGATTTTGTTTTTCGATTTAGAAAGTAATTGTAATTAATATTTTTCTCCAGTGCTCTATCATCTTTAAGGTATAATTATGCTCCTTCTCTGTTTTTGTTGCTAAAATTATATCGTCTATGTATACTGTGACATTCGGAATATCACTAAAATTTTCTTCGTTCATCTTTTGAAATATTTCCATGACAACCTTAATTCCGAACGGGAGCCCATTAAATCTGAATCACCCATAGAGTGTACTAAAAGTGCATAAATTTCTAGATTCATTATCTAATTTAATCTGCCAGTATCCGTCCTTTAAATCGAAAACTGGAAATAACTTTTTGTCTGCAAAGTTTAGTTTTAGGGATTCAAATGTGGGGATTTCATAATAATGGTTTTTTATGGACAGATTCATATATTTGGAGTCAAGGAAGATTCTAATCTTTTTATTGGGCTTTCTACTACCACAATATTCGATTCCCAGTCGCAAGCAGTTACACCTGGTTCAATTATATCAAGTTCGGTTAATCGTTTTAGCTCATCCTTCAGAGATTGACGAAGAATCAATGGGATTCGCCTTGGTGGTTTTGATACGAGCTCAACGTTAAGTTTTAAGTTCTAGTTGAATATTTTTACAGAAACACCTTCATAAAGCTCCTTATATTTTGATAGTATTTCTAATTTAATCATATTGTTTGGTTCTGTAGTTTCATGAATGCGTTTTACTAACCCGAAATCTACCCATGCATTCAAACCGAGGATAAGAACCGAATTTTCATCTACTATGTGAAACGTTTGTTCTGCTATCTTATTTCTTGCTATGCATCTAATGTTTACTATCTCAACCATTCCATTATAATTTTCTAATAACGCACCCTGTGTGGTATCTATTTGTACGTTTGGAAGTTTTGTAATAAATTTGAATGGTAACACATTTGTCTGGGGGTCAGTATCAAATTTAAAATTGAATATTTTTGACTCTATTTATATGGGTTCATACCAAGATCGTACTTCATGTTTATTTTCATTAATAATATCAATATACCAAGACTGAATTATTGTTAGTAGTCGATTCCTTATTATTAATTTCGTGCATTTTATTCTTTTCACATACTACAGCTAAGTGATTGAAAGCATTGCAGTTCTTACAATGTTTCTCGTACGCAGGACAGTTACCTCGTTGGTGATTTTTTCCACAGAATTTGCAGTATATGTTGACCTTCTGGCAAAAACTTTTATAATGTAAAGAACTAGAATTTTCAAATTTATAATTTTATTATATTGAGCATTGTGATTACTATGTGAACCCTTTCCTGATTTAGTTTTATATTGCCGAAATTTCCGTTGACTTGAATTGTTTCCGGTGACTGCATCTACAGATTTTACAGGTTCCCTCAGTGTGTCCTACGTGATGCCTCCGCTGCTCGTACCATGTCAATGGCCTTTTGAAGCATTAAACTGTCTGATTCTAACAGTTATGCTGAACCGTTTTGTCATCTGGATCACTGAATTCACATCGTTTAATTATTATCTTGAGCAAACCTCTTCAAATGCTTTCACCACAGTATTATATTTGGTCCGTTCTTCTGCAGTTAAATTAAATGACTCCTAAGTTTCTATCTGCATTTAGGAAAATTGCAATTTTAACCGGTTCTGCTTTTTTTTAACCCTTAGCGACCACACTTAGCTCAGGCTAAAAAAAATTAGAGGTCTAAAACCTTCGAAATTGGTATGACAATTTTTAGTAGAACGCCATCTATAAATTGACCAATAAAAATCATTAGAATTGTTGACGAAGTGTTCAACCAACATGAAACAATCGGTTAGAAGTCTTAAAACACCCATATGTCTTGTACAACTAGGTTTTTTTGCGTGGGGTAATAAGTTACCCCGTGTGGCCGCTATGTGGCCTGGCTGAGGTGTGGCCGCTAAGGGTTAATGTACACGTACCTTGTCTTCGGTGGCCGACCACGTGCCTTGGGCTGTTCCGTTATTTTGTCTTTTTTAAATATTCCATTCGTTACATGCTGATATCTTATGATTGTCTTTAAGCCCTTTTTTTCGTAGACAGATTTCCTATGCAGACTGTATTAGACCATGTATTATCTACACTCATCTGTAGTAATTATGCGCCATGTATTATCTACGATCACCTGTAGTAATTAGTAATTAGCATTTTAGATCCCACCGACTGCGCCATTTTCTACATTCACCTTTAGTAATTAGTAATTAGAACTTTAGATTCTAGGTATTGAAACAACGTGTTTCGATTTTTAAGTTTTTATTCACTAACTGCTCTAAGAGTACTACCTCAGTGGGAGACTGTAGATGACTAACTGGTAACTGTCTTATTGCTAGCGAATCATACCGATATTTAACAGTCATTACTACACTACTACGTTATCTCTACAACTCACTTGGGATCGTCGAAACCCAAAACTCGAATTTCCGTCGAATATGCTGAAAATTAAGTATACAGGAATTTTTAGTGTTGCTAATTTCAAATTTACCATATTATCAAAATTCATGAATTCAATATGGTGGATCCAATCAATATTTAAAAACTCAATATGGCCGAACCATAATGGCGGATAAAAATACTTAGCTCAATCGAATTTAAATAAAAGGTAGTACATCGGGGGTTTCAGGGTCACTTATGTCAATTCTTATATAAAAATGTAGTAGTTAAACATTTCGAAACCAATATGGTGGATGGTCTTTCACGAAAATTGGTTTCTAGTGGTTCTATGAGTCACTTTATTGAATTCTGATATCAAAACTTATAATTTTAAAGTGATATGTGATATGTTATCATTTCTTTGATAACTTAGTAATGTTTAGCAATTTCGGACCGCCATATTTTATTTGCTATCTTGAATTTTAAAATGTATATAACATAAATTTTAATTTTATATGTTAAAATAAAGTATTTAATATATTATCTTGTCTATTTATGTTATTTGTAACCTGCTTTTAACTCTCCTTTGAATTATTCAGCGTCATTTCATTTTCCAATATGTGACGTCACATTTTGTCCCACAGATTTATAGAAATTGGAATTCTGAGAAAATATTCATAGTGACGTTTTCGCGTCTCACTGATCCTGTAAGAGTTATATAAACTTGCTGCTGTATTGTGAATTTACACTAATTTAGAAATTTTACTTCGCCCCCAAATTGATTAAAAACAACTTAAAAATTTAATGACTATTGTTATTTTTTCTTTAAATAATAAAAAAATAAATCAAGTCATCTGTACTAGGAGATTTCATTTTAACAAATTTCCCATGCAAGGTGACTTAATCCATCTGAAATATACATATATTTATATGTATGTATTTATAAGCCTCCTTGGCCCTGTTAAATTTTTCACCAACTGCACATGACTTATGTTGATTGTATTCCTCCCAATCCGGCGATTGAATGCAGAACAGGCCTCCTTGAAAACTGAAAATGGAGCTCCGTAACGCAGAAGTGAGCAGCTCCCTTCTGAAAATAGGCCGGAGTCCGTTGTATGTAACGCAATAAAAAACTTAATACAACTTTATTCAAGGATTTGCACTTGAGCGCAGTGTGCTCCTTAAATTTAGGGTCGGATTATTAGTTCCCTTCTGAAGCGTCGGTCCTGCAAAAGCCCTTATTTAGCACCCCACCTTTCCCACTTGTCCCCGACGAATACTCGCGGCTGGGAATTGTTTTGGTTGGGCTTACGTAAGGACTCCGAAGGGCGCTGGATTTCCTGTAAAAATATATGGGGTTCTGCGCTATTAGGCGTCCCTAGAAATTGTCGCCACGCTTACGAAATTATAATTCAATTAACATATTGCCCGATAAGATCCGCAGCGGGAGACGGAAACCCATCCGCAGTTGATAGCTTTTAGAACTAACATTTTCCTAAAGAATACGAGCATGTTTGAAATGGAACTGCGCAGCACCTTCCCCAAGCTCTTGTGTATTTTTCATACAAATTTTGTCAGAACCAGGAGAGAATTCCCAGAGCCCAGTACTGAAAGTAAACATTCAGCTGCTGACATAAACGAGTGCAAAACGAAATTGGGACTGAAAACCAACAGAATGTGGCAAACAAGGATTTGCACACATTTTTATGGACCTCAAGTGGCTGTGAGTGGTTGGCATGAAGTAGAGCTTGAAGAGACATGTCGCAGCATAAAAAGCCATCAACCTACCCCCAACCCTCATCGCATCACATTCACACCATAGTGGCTCCTCGCCTCCTCTGCCTAAAGGGCAAATATTATAACAAGTGTCAGATACACACGGTACTTAAAACTTTTCCACAATTGCATTCGCAGAATGTTTATGTCAATCGAATTAAATCTGGAGGGCCCTCGTCTTAATCAGAAATCTCCGAAATTTTATTCTTCAGCCATTGTTGACACAAATGTCTTTTTTCACAGCTACGCTGTTACCACAGGCCTCATCGAAGTGCTATCGAGGAGATGCATGAAAATCCGGGAATCTGTCGAAAGCCACCAAAGTGTTGTGCTGTCGCTGCTGGCTACGTTGGGATTATTGACGAAATTCGCGGAGCAGTGCTCTCCGGGTAAGCAGAATTAAAATTTTTTAAATAATCTCCTCACAGCACCTATCCTACCGCTATCCGAAATTTCTAGAAATCTATTAAAATGTAAATGCAATATACGCCTTCTAACTACTTTCAGCACCGACGGATATAACAAAATTCCTAAGTGCGGCTAAGTCGACGGAACTGTTTGGGACGATATCTCTTCTCTACTCAAGTGTAGTACCTGACGGTAAGTGATAATTACTTCCATCCCAAGCGGACCGTTTTACCCAAGTCCGCGGTGAACCCCGAAAAGACTCAGTCCAACATCTTCTGTGCGGTCAAAAGGGCCGAGACAGGCAGCTACGTGCCAATCATTCAGTCGTTTTAATTAATAAGGCGCAATGAAACACATAACCGCTATCCACTCAGCAGTTATTTATGGTTCTAAGTTCCAACTTTAGTACAAGATTCGGCAAATTCGCCTTTGTAGGGGCTATAAATACTCATTTATATCTTTTTGGATTTTATAGACATTAAGGAGTTTTGTACTTTTTTACTTTTATAGGAGAATGCATTCCACCAAGAACAATATCTCTGGCGGCAGCCACTTTCAACTTGCTCGTTTCTATGGCCTTCTTAGATCTGAACACTTTCCAGGTAAGTTCAGGTAGTCTAATGTTATGAATCAGCTAATTTGTATGGGTTAATTAAATTTAAATTCAAGTAGTGCTTCCGGGACATATAAAGAGAATATAATTTTAAGGCTCATGACCCGAATAATAAGAAATTTGATTTTTATGAATAAAGTGTTCATTGTTATCGGTTTTTTGTGCAGACTCTGCCTATTTAGTAAAATAAGAAACTAATATACCTAAGTAGAATATTCTACTAGCGAGTTTAATTTATGCATAAAGAGCGATCTTCAACGTACTCGCGATAATGGTCGAACTAACAAACTATTTTAGATATCATTATTTGTATTATTTCAAATCATTTAAAAAAAGTCGGTCAAGTGCGAGCTAAACTCGCACATTAAGTATTCCGTGCTCTTAATTAAAAAACACTTTCTCTTTTATTTATGTGTGAAGATGTTAATGTAATGTTCTGTTGAAAACTTTCGTTTAATGTAGAGTTCAGAGCATATCTCTTCGAATGTTTTCAGATTTTTATTACTACTGCTTTAAGACAAGCTCTCTCATGATGTGCTAATTTTTAAACTGTCTCGCCTTGGTTTTTCCAAAAATCTCGTTGATTGGATTAAGTCTTACCTTACTTGTCGCTCTTTTAAAGTTAAGTTTTCCCGTACCTTTTCTGATTCTGTTTCCGTTTTATCCGGCGTCCCACACGGCAGCCATCTCGGACCCCTGCTGTTCACGCTTTTTATTAACGACTTGTTTCCTCTTATACGTAATTCTCATGTGTTAGCTTACGCCGATGATTTAAAAATCTATAGATCAATAGAGACCTTACAAGATGCCCATAGCCTCCAAGCCGATCTTGCCTGTTTCGAAACTTGGCGTTTAAAAAATTGCATGCAGTTAAATGTCAGCAAATGTATTTTCATTTCTTTTAGTAGAAAAAGCTCCCCTCTGGAACACACTTATAAAATTCTTGACAAGCCTTTGTCTAGGCAAGATAGTGTTGCTGACCTTGGTTTGGTCATTGATAGTAAATTTAACTTTGGGCGCCATATCGACAGCATAATTAATCGAGCGAATTCTGCACTTGGTTTTGTGAAACGTTGGTCGAAGGACTTTGATGACCCTTTTATATTAAAAATTTTGAATTGTACCTTCGTCCGCCCCATTTTGGAGTATGCCTCTATAGTGTGGATGCCACACTATGACGTTCATATTAACCGCATTGAGGCAGTGCAAAAGAGATTCCTGCGCTATGCTCTACTCCTTTTGCCATGGAGAGACCCCTATAATCTTCCTCCATATGAAAATAGGTTGTTGGTTTTATGTTTGACGTCGCTGTCTAAACGTAGGGAGGTTGCTGGTGTGTTGTTTATGCATGATGTTGTTACTGGCACTATAGACTCTCCAACTCTTTTGAACCTAGTTAATTATTATAATTCATATAATTCACGACCTCGAATAACCAGAGGACGAAACTTTTTATATTCCGCCTACCACAGAACCAATTACGGCAGTTTTGACCCGATTTCGTCCATGTCCAAAGATTACAATAACTACTTTAATTGTTTAGATTTTAACCTTTCTAGATATACAATTAAAAAATCTTTACTAAACTGTGTAACAATCAATTAACTATGTTTCGTTTTGGTATTGTTATTATCATATTTTTGCTCATTTACTTATTCTTTTTTACTTAACATTTGTTTATATTTCTGCTTAGTGTCAGATGGTCAATCAATTGTACCTGTTGATATATGAATAAATAAATAAATAAATAAAAGTTATGAGATGTGGGCATCAATTCGTAGTGCTCTTTGAAACTTTGCTTCAAGAAATTTTTGATATAAGAATGAATATTATAATCCATTTAATCAGCTTTAATTTGATACCGTATGATGAGGTTGAGAACAACAAAGTGTTACTGGCTTCTTTAACCCCTTAAATTGCAAACTAAGATTTGTTTAACCCGGCGTTGATGACGCTGGGTCATAATGACCAGAGGCGATTTAAAACGGCCATATTTTTTTGCATGTGTTTTTGACTAAAAAAATAAACATTTTATTTGTAAAATGTATTGGTATTATTTATTTATTTTTTTATGCACTAAGAACCCTTAAATAATAAATAATTTTCAAAATCAAGATAACCCTTTCAGTTTTGGTACAAAGCATCGATAAAATTCGGGTCACGGTGACCCGGCTTCATTGTCCGCGTAATTATTTTCACCTCATCGACGCCGGGTTAACATTATACAGGCCAATATTTAAGACCCTTGGAGTAGTTTTGAATACATAATAAAAATGGAAGGTTACCGTGTTTTTATTTACAGTTTTAATTCAAAATAAAGTCTTCTAATGCTTAATTCGTAAAATACTTTAGAAGTAATGAGAAAACTGATGCGGAAAATATATAAAATTACGCTATTTTAAAAGTTAATTCGGGTTCTACATTTCAAGTCACAGTTGTTCTAGTGTAAATAAAAGAAAAGAAAATTAAATTAAACAAAACAGTTATTTTCCTATATATGCTTTTATATGCTGATTTTATGAACCTTATAGAACACTTGGCGACTAGGATTTTTTGATGCTTTAAACTTAGGTCAAAAAATTAGGCCCACTGTGCTATCCTTGATTAACTGGGCGTGATCCCTGATACCATACCATTATACGCCAGATCATGCAAAAGGGGAAACATAGGCGATCAACCAAAACCAAGCTTTTCATTAAAAAAAAATAATGCGATGTGCCTGACATTTGTTGTTGTGGCAAGAAAAAAACAATTTCTGCTCTTAGGGCTGGACAAGCATACCGCTAAATTTGTAGGTCACTTTGGACTACTCATTAGTTCGATATTTTGAGGGTGGGGGAATACCCCCGTCAACCCACGGGTTTTTATAGGACAAACGTTTTTTCGTATCACATTATCTCTAGATTCAACTATAAAAATAACTGTTAGTATTAAAAACATTTCATTCACCAGATTGACATGTTTAACGCCCCCGCAATTTGTTAGCTACCTCTACCGAGAATTTTCGCAGATAGAAAAGTTGGGCGTCTCGACAAAAGAAAGCTACTCACGAAAATGTACCCTGTTAGTAATCAACAAAAAAAAAAAGGGTGGTGTACTGCGGACTATAATGATATTTCCTTTGTTAATTATATTGTACAGAATTATCGGCAGAGGAGTCTCCCCGCAATTGGTCTTGTTTTTTTTTTCCTCTGGTGTCTCTCCTCTAGACACTACTTTCTTCTGGCATACATAATAAGTAGGAAATATTTGAGAATATCATGACTGCATTTAATGGACTAATAATAAAAATGTGTAAATTGATCTGCGAAAATCACGTACCGAACAATTATATAAAATATGCAATCACTCTTTTAGTTGTAAATTAGGAATTTGTATATACATAGAGCCTTATTCCGGCTCTGCCTACTCCTCACTTAGGTGACAAACCTCACTTTCGTTGTCACCTCACCTCGCATTCGATATTCTCGTTGTCGGGTGACGTGAGGAGCATATGAAGTGAGTCCTGAATCGAGTATCGTTTGCTTTGACGTTTCATTGTTTCTTGTGATTGAAGAATTTGTGGACAACAAAAACTAAAATTGTAAGATGAGTTCTGTTGAAGAGGCTTGAGGCGGAGTATCAAGTTGTTCTTGGGAAATTGATGAACACCTCAATCGACTTCTTGTGAACTGTCGCCTGCGAAAAGTCATCCCATATTGATGAACAGCTTTAGGGAACGTACCCATACTATGTGACACAATTTTTTACCCCCTCCCCCCTTTGCTATTCAAAATATTTGCCCCTGTCTGTATTAAACTCGCTAGACAATTTTAGACCTCTGGCAAGGTTTACATTTTTTTTCCATAATACCGACTAAGCGCTCAAATTATTTTTTATTCGTTATTTTAACTCTATAATTAAAAATAATAAGAAACTATGTTAGTTTCCAGTAAAAAACCATCCTACTTACGTTTTCTCGTTCTCCATCACTTCACTCTCACTACAGATTCGCTACCGACTAAAATTGTCACTTGGGGACGGTGTATACCGACTTCAAGTGACAACGAGAATACTGCGACTCTCGATATTTGTCGACATATACCGACAACTGTCACTCAGAGTGACAACGAGAATACCGAATCCGTAGACTCACGTCACATGGGATGTGACGTGACAACCAGAATAAGGGCCATATATAAAGTCTACCAAAGTAGACAAGTTCAAAAATCGATGAGTGTTTTGGTCCGAGAAGCCAAGTTGATCTCATCAATATGGCACTTGGCTTTTCTGCTATAGACATTCAAAACGGAGGGATCAAAAGCCAATCGCTATATCCGCCTGGTTAAAATTCCAAGCATGAATTATAACGAAGGCAAATTTTGTAACAATATAAATCACATTTCAAATCATACCTAACCTAGAACTATCAATATAAAAATTGGCGTAAAGTATAGTAAATTTTCTTTATTAGTTGAGACATTTTACAGCTCAGTATATATATTTATGGTAATAGTACGATAAAATTACACGGTCGGCAATGAACTTTTACTATGTAACACACTAAATATTCTCATGACGGCAGACATAATTTTTATGAACATGATTGAATAAATTTTATTCTTCCATCCCTTAAAAAATGTAGCTAAAACAGAACTTTTGATTTACCTTGACAGTTGTACAACAATTACTGTGCAGCACGTTAAATTTTACTTGAAATCCCCATAAAAATCAGGTTTTCTTTTCTGTGTACTCTTCTACTTTTCGCATTTGTTTTAAGTCGATTTTAGTAAGGTTTCTATTTAGCTGTGTAGATCTTAGATCGCAGAGAACGTGATTGAACATAAGTAGGTTTAATTGAAGCAATATCGTGATGTAATTATAGCCTTCTCTTTTGTAGTGCGTCCAATGCAGCGGTTATTTTCATCAAGATATAAAAGGGCCACTAAATGTAAAGTAAATAAGCCGACTGTTACTCACACCTCTCCTCAACCAAATTTTAGTTTGACAAAAATGGTTCGCAAAACTGAAAAAAGTCGGTTGTTCGGAATGACTTTATGAATGAAAAAAACATTGGCACAAAATCGAATCTGCTCATCTGGCGAAGATATGGCAATTTAAGGGGAGGTTCTCATCTAGAACGTCAAAAAGTAGGTAAAGTTCGTGATTTTTTTGAAGGCAAATGACAAGACATAGGGAAATGATATTTGGCATTATCTTTTATTGTACATTTATCTGTATGAAAAAATTTTTTTATTAAAAAAAAAAACAAAATGGCGCCCGTTATTCAACTTCTCCGGAGGCATGTTTTTCGAAAATTGCCCAGCTGCGTACAATTTAGGGGTCGCAGATTGGTCTGAAATCAAATAATGATGACATTATTATAAACTAGAATAAATTTGTCTCAGAAAGAGTGGACGACTTTCAAAAAAAATTTAAAATTGACGGAATGGCGCGATTTTGAAATTTTAAGGCCGTTTTCAGCCGTTTTTTTTCATAGTTTATCACTTACAAAAAGCAGATAATGTTACAATTTTCAAAATGTGCTCCACTCTTTCTATGAAGAAAATTGTTTACTTTAATATGCACGAAACTAGAAGTTGATCGGTTGAACCGTTTTTGAGTTATCTTGTACGCAAATTTGAAAAATCTTGAAAAACAAAGTTCCGAGATAATCGTGATTGAACGGCACGGCACAGGCTGAGCGCCCCGCTACGATCATGACACCGCCACAATCAATGGGTTGTAGAATCCGTTCTAGTGCTCGGATCAACTAAATATTTTAAAGCAACATTCTAGACATATTAAACTTTAATAATATGAAATAAAAAAAAAATCGAAAATTTCAAGATTCTAGATGAGAACCTCCCCTTAAAAAAAAAAAATTTATTTTTAAAAATCATTAAATTCAGTTGCGAATTTAATTTTTAAAATCAAAATTTAATTTAATTTTGATATTATATATGTATATATAATATATATGTATTTATGTACATATATATTGTTGTGGTTTTGCCCGCCGAGCAGATAGCCAGCAAAACTACAAAATCCGCCCTCGCTACAACTCAGGGACTAACGGACGAACAAACAGACGGAGACAAATTTTTTTCGTCTCAGTGTATCCTGAACTGTCAAAGCAAATCAACATTGCGTATTTAATGTGAATTATTAAAGTATCGAAGTATTTCAAAAATGCCAATGCACATTTGTTCGCAAGAAGAAAATAGAAAAAAAATACGTGCACCATGTGGTAAGGACCGCTGTAGCGAAAGGGTTAATGATTGTGATGGGAAATTCAAATGCTTTATATCAGGGTGTCCAGGAAGTAGTGCGCCAAAATTAAGGGGATGGTAGCTTGGGTCATGACCTACCAGAATATCAAAATATGACCTTAGTGAAAACCTCACCGTTTTCGAGATATTTGGGTTTTTATGAAAAATTAAATTTTCACTACCTTTTGTCAGATTATTGACTAGTAGGTGCACATAAAAAGACATGTTATCATTTTATTTCTTTTTGCTAATATATTCTAGACAAGTTGCCCTACCTGGTAAGCATGTAATTTTTTATTACTGGCACAAGACCGTCGCGAAAAAAATAATTAAATTTATTTTTTTGCTGCACAAAATTATTTGATTCTTTTTTAACCTCCACTGGTGAAAAAAAAATGTACCAGGCAGTTATGGGAAAGCAATTCAAAAAAAATTTCTTAATTAATGCAGATTTCAGAAAGGTATAACATCACACATTTTATTGATGAATAACGAGATATTGCTATGTTCATTGCGTAAGGGGCAGATTTCGATTTAATTGTTAGTTGATTTGCTTTGTCTCCGTCTGTTTGTTCGTCCGTTAGTCCCTGAGTTGTAGCGAGGGCGGATTTTGTAGTTTTGCTGGCTGTCCGCTCGGCGGGCAAAACCACAACAATATATATATACATAAATACATATATATACATATATAATATCAAAATTAAATTAAATTTTGATTTTAAAAATTAAATTCGCAACTGAATTTAATGATTTTTAAAAATAATTTTTTTTTTTTTTTTAAATTGCCATATCTTCGCCAGATGAGCAGATTCGATTTTGTGCCAATGTTTTTTTCATTCGTAAAGTCATTCCGAACAACCGACTTTTTTCAGTTTTGCGAACCATTTTTGTCAAACTAAAATTTGGTTGAGGAGAGGTGTGTACTGTAGCCCCCAAAAGTGACAATTTTCATACGATACTCCTTTTTAAGCTCTGGTGCGATTTAACATTACTCGAAGAATTAACTCAAATTCTCGCTTTTTTATATCGCTTGGATTGTAATTTTTTTGCATATGTAGTAGGTACCTAAGTCAGGTTTAACTGACAGTTTTTCGATGGCTAATATCAAACGAATAAATTTCATCAGCCTTCAGTTGAAATGATGAAAATTGAATTTTTTGAGCAGCAAAACTAAGAAATTATTCCAAAATTTCTATAAAGTGCAAGAATAATGTATGTGCAAACAAGATTTTTCAAAGTTTTCCACTTTTAACTTTGACAAATTCAAATTTAATATTTATAAAAAGCTGTCAGTTGCGAATTGATCATATGATCATTTGGCTTCGAGATAATGATAAATAAATCAGTCCAACTGACGATTGACAATTAATCAGTGTACTACATATAATTTATACATATACTTTATGGATGAAAGGGAGTTAAGTTTTTTTCAGGGAATCTGCGGTCGTTCCCACAAATGTTTTAATATTTAATTTGGTAAAGGGAGCCTCCTCCATTAATTAAGTCCTTTTACGTAAACAAAGGTCCAGTCGGCCGGTTTCCTTGCAGCGATTTGTGGGCACATTAAATTATTTTTCTTTGATTTGTTTGGCAAGGTTACCACAAGTATTGTTCAAACAGTGCAAAACAATGATACCATAGACCCAGAGACCGAAGATTATGAAGTCATTATTATTGCAGCGTCCTCTTCACGGCCTTAGTTGCGCTCCATGGAAAAGGAATTTCTGGAGCAAAAAAGGGTGCTCACCCCTTTTTGACTGAGGAGGATTCTTCAGAATTGTTTTACGAGCTACAGCTCAGGAAGCAGATAAAATATGTTTGCTTACCAG
The DNA here is from genome assembly GCA_949715965.1 of Dysmachus trigonus. NCBI lineage: Eukaryota > Metazoa > Arthropoda > Insecta > Diptera > Asilidae > Dysmachus > Dysmachus trigonus. The sequence goes on from OX454321.1 coordinate 49,652,509, forward strand.
GGAAGCACAGAACGCCACAGGGAAAGATATTTGCAATAAGGGCGAATTTTCTTATTTGCTCTTTGTTAATTAGATCATGTTTTTTTTCTAATTTGCCAAAATCACATAAGAGAGCAATTCGAGCTCGATGGCAAAAACTGTTTGAAGGATTACAAATACGCTAAGAAAATTCAGTTCGTTTCACATTCATAACAATTTTTATAAATGGTAATTCAAAGAAACTCAGCCTTGGTTCCAATTAAGATAAATAAGAAAATATATAAATATAAACAAACGAGTTTCATAAGGGCACGGAAGGGATGGGCTTGAGACATTCTGAGCCAGGAAACACAGGGAAGGAAATTCGATTCCTCTGCGTAAAATATTCACGAGCATATCTTGACAGTTGTCGCAACTTCCAAAGAGTGCCGAGGAGAGAAATTCATCATTCTCCATGAATATTTATTAAGGCAATTCCCGTTTCGAGAAGGAAACTTCAGATTTAACCCTTTGCGGCAGTGGTACGTTACGGATATTGAAAGTTATAAAACATTTCAAGAGCAAGCGCAATATTGATTTGTGTACCATGGCATCGTTTAATTAAATTTTCGTCGAAACTTCCCAGAGAAGATTAAGTTTAGGATACTGCGGATTTAACTTGGCTTCGAGTGTTGTAATTTGTAATTAAACAATTTGATTAGTTCTCTTTTAAACAAACAACAAAAAGAAACGATTCTACACGTGCGGATCTTATTTATTTTTAAAACATATTTGAGGGAAATGGATCTTGGATATTGATTGCGAATATTAAGGCACACAAAATGATGTATACTACATGCTCCTCTAAAGGGACGGAACTCATTAAAATTTAATCACAGTATAAAATAATTCTGTATGTAACAATGACGTTTCCTCAGATTAACAGAGTTTCATCGAGAGGCGAATGATATTCAACAAGCTCTTGAATACGACTTTCCGCAATCATAGAGACAAAACTTTTCGTAGTGGGTAACGTCAAATAAATTATGATTTCAATTACTCAAATTCGTACTTGAGCGTGTTACGTTCAGTTCACTCTATAAAAATAAATAAGATTGTTATGATAAATTTTATATCAAGCATAATTTTTGACGCATCGAAATAAAAAATTGACAAAAACCAAATACGTAAAATTTAAATAAATGCATTTTTTCGAAATCGAATCGTTAAGGTGAAGATAAACATAAGAAAATTTTATTTTGAATATCAATCTTGCATAACGTTGCAGAATTACAGAATTTAGAAAGCAGGAATAGAATTTGGAAAGACGTAGATCCACGTCAGCCGCAACCAGGAACAAAATTTGAAAAGATGTGAATTCATGTCAGCGGTCACAAATGTGCTAACAGAGGAAAAAAAAACTGTAAATATTATTTATAATATCTTTAACATATCTTTTGATTATTGTGTGAGCTACAAAGGCAGAACAAAAGGATATTTTTTAAGCCCGATATGATTTAAAATTTAAAATAATTACACAACGAGTTAACTTTTGATGAAGAATTTTTTTCATTACATTAAAAATGACTTGGCCATCGCGACTGTTCTTCTCGAAGCGCATTCTGTCAGTCCAAATTTGGTACAATGTGGACCGCATGTCACGAATAACACGAAAAATGTTGGCTTCCAAGTTGTCAATTTTTGTGGGTTTATCAGCATAACCCAGAGACTTCATGTAATCCCATAGGAAACAGTCGAGAGGTGTCTGATCACACTACCTTGAAGGCTAATTTATAGGGCCATTTCTCGAAGTTATTTTGTTGCCAAATCATGGTTTCAATAAATCAATGGTTTATATCGCTGTATGGCTCGTAGTGCCGTCCTGTTGTAACCACATCTCGCCAGGATCAATTTCATCCACATTTTCAAAGAAATATTAATTGATCATACTCTAGTAACGATTTCCATTGACCGGTGAGCGTCTATTTTATGATTATTTGCCAGACTAGACTGAACATACAGCTGTGGACAACTAATTATAAATACATATATGATGTTTAATTGAGTTGAAAATTCTCAGTATTCTTCTTTCGTATGTACGAAAAGGAGCTAAATTAAGATTCTCTAACTTATATTGCGTTCAAACTTGTATTTAAATTTCAATTGTTTTTTTAAACATTTTGAATATAATGCCATAATGTTTCGAATACATAAATTTCGCCGGACAACTATTAATTAGAAACACTTGTTTTATATGGAATAAATATTGCTTTATTTAAATATTTCGTAGGAAAACCTTTCTGCAATATTATTTCTTCACTTCTATTTTGAAGAAACTGTTGTTTTTATGTTGCCCAACAGGTGTTTATTGGGATTTAGGTCCGCACTTAATAAAGACCACGCCAGCACAATAATAAAGTTGTTTTGAAAAAAGTTTTTGGTATGCTTTCCCGTGTGCTTAGGACCTTGTCCTGCCAGACCACTAGTCCAGTCAAATAAGCAAAAAAAAAATAGGTCAACCTCGGAATGAGACATAATAAGCTGAAAACTTGTGTACACCTTGATTTTGGCATTCTAAATGTTGTGTCAAAAGTCTCATAAAATCTCGTATCTGCGTCGTAAGTTATTGAAGGTCAAAGGTCACAAAAATCGGTTTTCTGGGATTATCTCTGCTTCTACAGCTCCAATGATGTTAACACCTATTATAAAACTTGTAGAGCGTAAACTTTCCAACAATTTTTGTTTCAATCATTTTTTCATGCGCTCAACCCTTTTTGAGATAGAGGGCGGAGAGCACGCAACGCTCAGCCATACATACTAGAATACAAGGTCAATAGTGAATCTCGGTGAGTAATACCTTGTATAAAGTTAATAAATCATTAAACCGATTTTTGTGACCTTTGACCTTCAATAACTTACGACGCAGACACGAGATTTTATGAGACTTTTGACATAACATTTAGAATGCCAAAATCAAGGTGCACACAAGCTTTCAGCTTATTATCTCTGGTATAAGTCCATTTCTTTCTACATTGAGATAATTAAGATTTTGCGTTTGAATTAAATTAAAAATAACGACAAAAGTTATACAATTTGGATAACGTGTTTAAAACTATAGATTTGTAAAATTTTACTATTCAGTTCAACTTCTATTGATTACTTTGTGAAGATATTTTACACCACTGACTTTGTGACTACAAATATAAAAAGAGGATAACTACATCTGACTAAAACTATCATTAACTCATTTTTTCTAAAAATGGAGTTATACAACTTTCAAAAACAACAGCTCATATTTACCAATGCAATTATTCAGAGAAATCAGTTTTTGTTTAGTAAAATGAAAATATGATTACTATTTCTATCATAATTAGTTGTCCACATGACAAAGCATTCACGCAAAATCATATCACCAAAAGCTTTTTGTGTGGGCACAAATTACTACTAAAAGTACAGTGTTTTACTGGTAACTAAACAAACTAAAGATACAGAAGGAGAGTGCACAAAGCAGTGCTGATCAAACTGTTTCTAATTAATTGTCCACAGCTGTAAATATCACACATAGCTGTCAGAATGACATCTCAAATTGACAATTATCCCTATAGGAAGTTCTTTCTAAGCTAAAAAAACATCCTTTAAAACTAGATAAAACTCGATCTTGCGATCACTTTAAAATTGACAAATATACTTGGCAGAAAAGAGATATTAATTACTGAAGTTTTGTATGCCGCACACATTCTACTAAGTTGTCTATCTATTTTATAAATCGTTCTAGTCTTGCGCATACGTTTTTGGATTGGTTTTAATTTTACATAACATTATTCAATTTGTGTCATACCTTAATATCTAAAGTTATTAGTTTTCTTTGTTTCTCCGAAAACCAATTTCCGAAGATGGACTATGAATTTTCAGATGCTCCAAGGTAGGCAACCTTCCTAAAATGTGTTCCAAATTTTTTTTTTTCTACTTTTATCCTCTCATCTAAGACATGGTCACTTCAGAACCAGATAAAAATCAATCTTTGAATCCTGGAAAAAATATACAAAGGCATTAGATTTGACACAACTAGCAAAAGGTTGGTTCTATGATATTAAGGCTCAATGTGTGTCTTTTGTTTCACAAATATCTCGTCATTTAAGGGCTTAAGTAGTTGCCCAAAAGTCTGGGCGCAGAAACTCTGTATTTTCTACACAGAGTTAAAACAAAATAAAAATATGGATTGGACTTTGCAATTTACCAATGTATTTTTACTCTAATTTACTCTTGAGAAAAGCCATTTTTGTTTTGTGTTGAAAACATCTACCCAATTTTGTGAAATTAATTGAAAATTTGCCTATAAAGGCCATAATAATTTAGACTTTCAAATAAGAATTGGTAATGAGAGCTTTTTACGGCGTCAAAACTTTCGTAAATTCTGTTTGTTGGTTAAATAACAAATTCAGTAGCCAATCACCGTGGCATTAATATTGAATCACTACGCCGGCAAGTGCTAATCAACATGCTACGCACAAAAAGCAAAGCAAATCCATTAGACACTTTTAATTCGATTATCTTTGGACCGCAAATTTAATTTCTAAACTGCAAACAGGCAAAAAGGCAAACTCTCCCAAATTGAAGAAAACAGTAAACAAAGTCCTCATATGTGGCCGCCACTTCCATTCCCACCACTGCTAGCTACCGACGCGCTAGCTCCACAATCAATTTGCTCATCCTTGCTCGCGATCTGCGTAATTAATTTTTTCCCGGCCCAAGTCAAGGCTGCGCTTTGGGTATCGTACATCGCCACACCCGGCCCACCTCACTTGCCATTGAACTCTTCCGCTTTTTATGTTGTTCTGTTCCAACGTCGTTCCCAAAAACAAACTTTGGAGGATTCTTCCTCCCCCGTGGGATCAGCGTGCATATAGGAGGCAATTTCAGTTACTCTGGCTGCCGAACAGAAGAAGTAAGTTTACCAAGTTTTAATTCAAAGTGCAAACTCCACGAAGTAAACAGGGGAACGATCCGGGTTGATAGAATAACGCTATCATTGATAACGACCATTTTATTGACTGGGGTGAACCGAATCTTTGCTTAGCTCTTCTGAAATTGTTGGGACGTGAAATCGAGCTTAATTTAAAATAAGAACATTTCAAATAGCAGCACACACACATGCCTTCCCCTGTTCACGTGCTGCTCGAGGTGGGTCCAATTTTTTGGTATTCTTTATTTAGATGTTTCGAGAGATTCTTGTTATTCCAGGAGAAACAATATCATGTAATAAGATGTGCAATTATGGAATGAAAATCACTTATTTTTATTTTGAAAATAGCCTTCTTTCTATAGTTACAATAGACTCCAAAATGTTCAACGCTCGAAATGCAGGTACTTTTGGTTTAATGTTCCTAATTACATATATCTTGAATAAGCAAAAAAAACTCTTAAACCGAATCGAAGGAATTTTAAACATTTGAAATTTTTTCTTGAAAAAAATCTGAAACATTCTCACTTTAAAATTTAAAAACTAGCATTATGAACAATCAGAGTCGCTAACACTCCAATACCTTACTCATGATTTTATTGCTAGTGTAAAAAGATAATTTTACGCAGAGCATATAGCAGGAGTGAATAATTCATTACAGAGTTCCTGTTTATCGAAATTAATCATGCATTTTTTGGACCCATTTTTAAGATTTTTTTTAATCGATCTGGTAAAAGTAAGGTTATGAAAATTTTATGAGAGATTCTCAGAAGTTTATATTCATATCACCAAAAATTCAATAATCGAAATAAATAAAAAAACTCGACAGCGTTACATCAAGAAACTTATTAACTAACAAAATCTTTTTGGTTTTTTTGTTTTAGATGATCCAGCTATTAGTTATGTGTCTCACCGCAAATCAACTTTTTTTTCGGAGCGTCAATTTACAATTAATGTCAAAAACTCAATTTTCAATATTTTTTAATAAAAATTTTTTTGAATACTCTTAAAAAGTTCTTTAGTGTAGGCCTTCGCCCATTTACCTTACTTTTACCAGATCGATAAAAAAAAAAATCTTAAATGATTAACTATAGCCCCAAAGAATTTTGCAAAATTTCAATTTTATTTTTTTACGGATGTTTAAATATTTTAATAACTTTTAATGAAAAAATTAATTTCTCGGACACTTTTCAACGAAATGTTATGAAAGATTCTCAGAAGTTTATATTTTCTAGTGAAACAAACCATTTTCGTAAATTTTTTTATTTATCTCTATGCTACACTTAATTTGTCGGTGTACGTAGAGTTTTAATCTCATTATCAGTGACGATAAAAACCCTTTGGTACAGAATTTCACGAAAATCTGTACGATTTTCAAAGTTTCAGAGTTTCAGATTTTCAGAATCTGCACTATAGAAAATCTGCCATTTTGAAATGGTTATGAGTGATTGCGATCAGCAAAAAAACGTTTTTCTGTAAGTTCAAACATTCCGATCACCGTTGATCATAGTAAGAATTGCATTGCAAAACTGTATTGACTTGAAAAAAAATTACAAAAAAAAAATTTTTTAATACTTTTTTTCCAAAAAGTCGCCATATTTAATTTCCTATTTTAAAAACTCAATTTTGACGACAGATCCTGAAAGAGCACACTCAAAACTAGTAAGATTCGTGGTTTTTATTGGAAAATAAATGTCCTTTAATTGTAAGAATGAGGTTTCAAACTGAAAAAAAATATTAGGTTCTTTGGGCGTTAATGGGTTAAATAGATCGATATAAAAGTAACAAGAAAAGCTGTGGCTGACTTTGATGACGCACTTTCTTTTCTTTTTTCAATAATTTATTTGGGCGTAATTCAACATTATTCAAACAATGAAGAAAATGATCCATTCAAAAACAAAAGGAAGTTGGAATTATGATATGATAAGAAAATGTATCAAAATAATAATAAAATTACCGTGCCCAGCTGGCCACAATGAAAATATCAAATACGATTTATTTTTATTTTTATTTACAGTTAGGGTTGACCCTTATTTTGGGCACAGCGACCGTAAGGTCTTTTGTGCCGAGGCCCCTTTAAAGTTAAAGACGGTCTGCTACCCTAAAGAACGTCAGAAGGTCTTTGACAGAAGATTGCCGAACGTCAGCCGAGTTCAAGAACTCTTGGCTGAAGATCTTCCTTCTTAACCGCGCCAAAGCAGGACAAGTACACAAGATGTGTGATATAGTTTCATTGCCTTCAAGACACACACGTCTCAATAGACAGACCTATTTTATGCAGGTGATATCTTAGCCCATGATGGCCGGACAGATAGTCTACCAATAATTTGAGATCTACTTTACTCAGGGCTTTGATATCAGTGTAGGCGTAGGGTCTGACCTTTTGCTTTTCGGATTCCAGGGAAATTTTCCCAAAATGTGAGCCGTCCAGCTGAACTAACTACAGTCATTTATTGAGAGATCATAAATGACGCCTAGTGATAAATAAGAATGCAGTTCATTCACTCTCCTTATTACCATGTGGCGTCTTTCTTAACTCTTTAGTAAAGTTGAAAGTCTAATTGTGCAGCTAAATCTATACCTTCTGTACTAATATTATACATCCGAAGTAACTTTTTCTGATGTCTGTTACATTTTCACTAGAGATGCCACGAATAGTAATTTGGCCGAATACCGAATACCGAATGTTCGGCGAGGCTCTTGGCCGAAGCGCCGAACATTCGGCAGCCGAATATTCGGCCACACTTAGTACTTTCAGTACGACAAGTCACAACTGTCGCTACAAAAAATGTTCGTTCAGATGAAGGTGTGGAACAGAAAAATTCTGTTGCAAATTAACTTGATTTTTACATGGTATCTGTTCGTTTAGATCGGACAGCAAACCCTTACAAGTGGTGGTCAGCAAACGCGAAACAATATCCAACCCTTTCACAATTTGCTAAGATTTATTTATCATCTCCCGGTAGCAGTGTGTATAGTGAGCGGCTGTTTTCGGAAGCAGGTATAATTTATGAGGAAAAACGCAATCGTCTGCTATCAACAAACGCTGAAAAAATTGTTTTCATTCATCATAACTTACCACTGGTAGATTTTAAATATTAATTTGTTAGCTCTTTTTTTTGGTTAAATAACTATATCTTTGTGAGTAATATTTTGAGTTCTTTTTTCATGATTTATTTGGTAATCCTTACTATATTTTATCATAAATACGAAATTAAATCTGTTTATCACGATTTCACGCCAAAACTGCTGAACCGATTTAAATGAAATTTGGTACACAGATACATACTCTAGAGCCTTAGAAAGGACATGGGCTATAATTTACGCGGACGAAGTCGCGGGAAAACAGCTAGTAATAAAAAAATAATAAATAAATTACTATTCGGTATTCGGCCGAATAGTTAACCATATTCGGCCGAATACCGAATAGCGAAAAAAAGTGGCCGAATAGCCGAATACCGAATAGTTGCCGAATATTCGTGGCATCTCTAATTTTCACGTTTAAACAGCTGAACGGATTTCGATAAAATTAGGCAAAAAAATATAATATAATTCTGGGAAAGGACATCACTGAGAGAAAAATTACTATCATATTCAAAAAATAATTAAAAGAAAAATATATTATCTGAGGTTGAGTTTTATAACACATTCGTTTTCCTAGTAATGATATAACGACCCGCCATAAGCGTCAATGCAATTTTTTTCGAACTGCCGGACCACTTACGCACGCATGCAAAAGGCCAGTTCACGGCTTGTAATTGTAGAGGGTTTTGGATTGGCTGATAATTTGCAGTGCAGCGTTGAGTGTCAGTGTGTGTGTGTGTGTTAGCATGAAAACGGAATAATTAATTAATAATATTAAATATTCATGTGTTACCCCTTATACCAAATACGATTTGTCTGGGGAGCACAAAATAGACTTAACTAATATGTTTAAAATTTGTTATTTAGTTTTTAAGATTTTTCAGAAAATGGATCCACAGAGCCTAAATTCGAATGCCTAGGCAGCTCAGAATTAGGCGAATGTTTCCAGCAACATGCTGACAAGTGCGATATAAAAAATCTATTATTATTATATTATATTATTATGTTTCCATAAAATATATATGTGATAAACTACCATACTGTTGCTGGCGACATGATTCGTTCTGATAAATAAATTCTTGAGCAGTATCGGCAAGTAAATCTTAGCGTTCCTTTGGGAATATAATAGTTTAGCGTCAGTATTTCAGAATATAATAGTTTAGCATCAGTATTTCAGAAGCTATAAGCAAAACTTAATACAATACACTGTGTTTTATATTTTCATTGTATTTTATAATTTTATTCAAGAAAAAACCATTATATTTTTTCAGGAGGTGCTTTCCGGGGAGTCATTGTCTCTAAAATATTTGGACGTAATTACAATTTTACTTAAGTATTGTGGTTCAAAGTGTATCACTAACGAAAAAACTGAAACTCAGGCTGTGATTGTGGACTTAATTGCAACAATTGGTTTCTTTTGTGCCAATAATAAGAAACACCAGGTAATATTGCAATCATCATTATTTAATATATTTCTCCACAATTTTTCACCATTGTGTATTACTGATGAATGTAAATTAGTTTGTACTACTTATTAACTTACAAAATTATATTAATAGGATCTTTTGACATCGGAGCAATGTTCAATTGTTATCAAATGCCTAACAAAACTCCCAGAGAGTTTAAATGTAGTCATTTACCCAACTCTAGTCACCATCACTCACGGAAATCCATCAGCACGAAAAGTTATATCGCGGGATTTCAACGTAGAGGTAGGATTCTTCTACAGTCTAAAAATTAAAGAGTCACATCCATCTGAACGTTTTTAAGACTTTGTTATGACTGACAGGGTAATGATAAATCAGAATTTTAATGAAACAAAACGCACGCCAAAGTAATGTTAACATATAGAGTTGCTGCCCATTCGCCGGTAGTCTGTCTTAACTATGCAAGTGCGGATTTTTGAGGACACGAATTGTCAGTTTTTTTTAAACTCCCCCGATTTTTTTCGAAATCAAAAATATATACCGTAAACTTTGAAAGTTACTTAAGTAATTGATTTTAAAATTTATACATAATGATGTGCAATAGCATATCTAGAAAAAGTTGTTATTCCCTGATTTTGATTTTATAAAAATGGTTTCGCTGTAGCTAAATTTGTTCTTTGAGTAAAAAAATAGATTTTAATTTTCTCACAGTGTACAAAATATGAATAAGACTTTTTTCTGGAAAAGCATTGGATTAATTGGATTAGTACTTCTTGACTTGTGTTTAATACATATTAGAACGACCGGAAATGACCATAGCTTTCAAATTTATGGCAAGTAAAATATAATTAATAAATTATAAACACACAGCTGATGTTTATGTTAAAGCAAATAAAACTTATATAAAATTGTAAAAAGCAGTCATCTAGTAAAAACATTATAACAGCAATAAAAATAATCCTATAAATAGGTTTTTCATGTGGTAAAATTGATCGCTTTAGCAGTTTTTGTTTTTGAAGATATACATATATTTTCCAAAACTATCAATAACAAATTCTTTAATTAAAAATCGGTTGCATAGCGGAAGAGATCGAAAAAGATAAGTCAAATGTTTAGTTACATAAATATTTTTGGCGTGTCGAACTAGATATAGTCCCATTAAAAAAAAATGGTTCTAATGGATGTAACTCTTTAACCGTGTGTCATTAAATTAACAAAAATTTCTTCATTATACTCTTAGTTTCTGGATGAGTACAGCAAATCAGAAAAAGGCAAGAAAAATCACCTGGTGGCAATTCTTAAGCCAAGGACGTCCTGAGTTGCCATTCCATCGTTTCATTCCATGAGCGAAATTCAACGATTGCTAACTTATAGTGATATCAAATATTGCCATACATTATTAACAAGGAGCTAATCATGGCTAAGAAATTCTAAACAAAACAAAAAATCCCCTCCTCTTGGTTTTTCCAACTAGCTGTGGCTTTTAGTGCATTGTCGGAGGCTGATACCAACGAATAGTTCGTTCAGTTTACTTTAAGGTCCACATTGTTCACCCCTTCTCTCTCTCTATCTCATCACTTTATAAGATTGATAGCAACAAAAATGTGTTACTAATTTTAGTGGTTAATTTATTAATGAGTTGTGCTTACTTTTAGTTGTGTCAATTTATATTTCTTAATAAAGAATAATTTTTTGTATATCTCAAGGTTTAGTTTTCCTGAAATAATAAAAGTGATTAATTTATCGCGATTATTTGTAAATTTTTCAGATATTAAAAAGTCTATAGGTAGGTTTTTTATTACAGATATGTAAGTAAGGCGTATTCTTTCAGAAGTTTCCAGTTCTGTTTGTAAAACATCTCTTCCAAATTATGTTCAAGGTAAATCGCCATCTTAAGAGAGGATAAAATGTATAATTTTGCAAAAACAAGATCAATAAATCGATATGATTGAATTTTACTTCATGAATTTAAAAACGTAAGAGAGAGAGATGTGCTGTTCGAGTTAGACGTGCTGACTGTTCCTGCCCAGTTTTGTCGTTATTTTGTGATACATTGCCTGTTTTGTGGCCTCTAGTTGCGCTTAGAGTGGAGTTACGAGTTACTGGTTTTTGTGCTGACATTATTTATTTGGATTATTCATTTGTTTGCCGATTTGATCTAATTTAATTTTTGTTTTGCGAAATTATTCAAACTGTTCAACCAGTGCACTAGTGACCGTTACTACTCAGTGTTGGAAAATTCCCTTAAGAAACCGAGTGTCTTCTCTTAATTTGAATTTAAATATGAGTGTGCGTACGCGAAGTAAGCTTAGCTCCCCCGCGACTAGTGCCAAACCAGATGCCACTCAGCCATCCCTATCGGACATTATGAGTGTGCTACGTTCTCTTGAGGACAAAATTGATAATTTTAAAGCCGATATCAGTAACCGACTTAAAAAATTAGAAACTGAATTTTCGGTTAAATCGGCCACTGTGGATGAGTTCGAGTGCAAGATTAAATCGCTTGAGCAAAGTATGTCTGCAATGTCGGCAACCATCCTTAGTTTGCAAAGAGAGACCATTTCTAAAGACTTGATTTGGTCTGGTGTTCCGGTGGTCAAAAACGAAGACCTGAACATTGCATTTAATAATCTGTGTAAGACTCTTAACTGCGAGTCCGTCAGTTTGAAACGAATTTTCAGAGTGAGAAATAAAAAGAACTCGAATTCAAATGAACGGAAATCCAAAAATCCTCCGATCATTATTATTAAAATGAACAGCAGGCAGGACAAGAATTATCTCCTCATCAAGCTATATGCCTATTTGAAGGTCCATAAATCGCTCACAGTTGGTGATCTTTACCCAAATTCGACCGATCGTGAAGGAAAAATATTTATCGGCGAAAGTCTCACTCCGCATGATGCACAAATTCATCGAGAGGCTCTTCAACTTCGGAGTGCATCTGTGCTGTCATCAGTGTTTGTACGCAGTGGCCAGGTATTTGTTAAGGCAACTGGAAGCGAGGATGCTGTGTGCATTACTGCCCTGGAGAGCTTGCGACAATTTACTCCGAGCGATGCCCAAATTCACCGAGAAGCTCTTCGACTTTGGAGCGCATCGCTGCTGTCATCCGTGTTCGTTCGCAGAGGTCAGGTATTTGTTAAGCCAAACGATGCTGAGGAAGCTGTGTGCATCACTGCCCTTGATAATTTGCGACAATTCTGTGGTGGGTCAGGAAATATGTAACTGCTTATCATCTCTACGTTTAGATTCTTGCATGTATATCTTGCTTAGTTTTTTATTTTTCTTGACTTCTAAAATAATTTATTTATCATCTCTACTTTTAGAACCTTCCATATATAGCTTTAATTTTGCTTAGCTTTTTTATTTTTCTTTACTTTTGAAATAATTATTTTATTATATATACTCTCCAGATTCTTTTAAAATTGTTTTGTATGATGTACCTTAAACTTGTAAATAGCGTGCTCTATGATGTTTCTTCTCTCATTAATTTTCTACGTTCGTTTGGCTCTTCGGGTGGCTCTGTGGGTGTGTGGTGGCTTTTTCTCGCCTTCGCGTGCTCTTGACTAATATGGTTTTCCAATTTTCCGGTGATGCACTTTCTTCAACCGACCTAATGTTAAAAGTTTTCAAAAATAGAGCCCAGGGCATGAGAATCATTCACTTTAATTCCAGAAGCCTTCTGCCGAAGATTGATGAGGTGCGTAATATGTTGCGGAGATCTGATGTTGACATAATCTGTATTACCGAGACATGGTTGCGAGGTTCTGTCCCTGATGCAATCATCACTATACCTGGATATAATTTATTCAGACATGATCGTGTTAGTCGTCGCGGTGGTGTTGTTGCCATTTATATTAAGAGGGATATTAAGGCTCGTGTTGTTTCTATGTCCGGTGATCTGTCCACAGAATATTTATTTATTGAGGTGTTGGGAGCGAATGTTAAATGCCTCGTTGGCACTGTTTACAGTCCGCCCAATGCTGATTTTTGTAAGGAACTGTTTGAATTTTTGAATGAGTCCTCCTGTCTCTATCCGTATTGTGTTGTAAGTGGAGACTTCAATGTTAATTTATTAAATCGTAACAATAAAGCTAGTGATTTTTGTAATCTTTTTCTTTCTGTTGGTCTGCAGATTGTCAATAATATGTTGCCTACCCATTATAGTTCTACATCCGCATCCCTCTTAGACTTGTTTATTGTGGGTGACATTGACAAAGTCCTATTCTTTAATCAATTATCCTTGCCGGGTATAAGTGATCATGACCTTATCTACTTAACGTTGGACATTGATCTTAAACATACGGACAATTCTTTTAGTTATACATACAGAGACTTTAAAAATATTAACTACGAAAATTTACATGCTCATGCAGCATCTCTAGATTGGCCAATAATTTTTTCAATCACTGATATTGATGATAAAGTAAATACTTTCAATAATTTCGTAATGGAATTGTACGATTCACATGTTCCGATCAGGAAGCGTCGAGTAGACCAACGCAATTGTCCATGGTGGTCTGAGTCCATTAGGAAACTCATAATTCGTCGCGATAAGCTGCACGCACTATATAGGAGGTACACTGATGAGAGGATTTGGGAATTGTATAAAATAGTGAGAAATCAGGTGAATAGCGCAGTGAGAGGGGCCAAGATGAGTTACTACAGAGCTAAGTTCCAAACTAACTTACCACCGAGACAGCTTTGGAATAACATACGTAAGGCTGGAATGCATAATAAGGCTGATGAGCCATGCTTAGTTGAGCCAAATGTGTTGAACTCATACTTTGCATCCGTATTTTTACCAGGCCCATCAACCAATATTGATAATATGTTTCTGGAAAGCAACTCATCTGCATTTTGTTTCCGGAATGTTAGCCACGATGAGGTTATTGACGCTATTTCATGTATCAAGTCGAATGCTATTGGACTAGATAATGTTAATCTAAAATTTATCAAAATAATTGTTGGCCACTGCATTCCAGCATTAACTAATATTTTTAATTGTTGCTTGACGACCTCAACTATTCCCAAACTTTGGAAGGTGGCCAAGATTATTCCTGTCTTAAAAAATAAACAGAAGAATGATCCCAAGAATTTTAGACCGATTAGCATTCTATCCTGTCTGTCTAAGGTATTTGAAAAGCTGTTATCGTCTCAGATTAATGAATATATTTCCAGTTCCAATATGCTTATCGCATTTCAATCTGGTTATAAAAAAGGACATAGCTGTACTTCCGCCTTGTTGGACGTAATTGAAAATATTCGTGTTGGACTTGACAAAAATCACCTGACTGTTTTAACTCTACTTGACTTCTCTAAAGCATTTGACTCTGTAGACCATTTTAAGATTTGCAGTAAACTGTATTACCAATTTGGATTTGATAGAACCTCAACTTCATTGATTTTTAATTATTTGACAAAACGGTGCCAGACCGTATATTCCGACAACAAATTTTCAAATTTTGCTAATGTCACTAGTGGCGTTCCCCAGGGCTCTTTGCTGGGCCCGTTGTTGTTTTTGTTATTTGTGAATGATTTGAGTGAATCTATCAATTTCTGTAAATTTCATATGTATGCAGATGACGTCCAGTTGTACTTGTCCTGTCCTAAAAATAATCTCGACGAACTTGTTACAAAGATGAACGACGACTTGCGATCAATCTCTGATTGGGCTCTGACAAATAATCTGATTCTCAATCCGAATAAGTCCCAATCCATAGTTATATTTAAGAGGATCATGGATAGAAGCTCGTTTCCAAAAATATTTTTAAATGGAGAACCTATCCCTTATGTGAGTCGCGTTAGGAGGTTCTTTCATGGAATGACCACGTAAGCCAAATTTCTTATAGAATATACAATGGGCTTCGCTCACTGTGGCACTCTGCCCATTTTACACCAATTAATATTCGCATAAAACTAGCGAAAGCTCTTCTTCTGCCGCATATCACTTCTAGTATTCCTGTTTTTGGTGGACTTGATAGCAAATCTTTGAGACGACTGGCATTGACGGTAAATTCAATAGTGAGGTATGTGTTTGCGCTACGTAAATTTGACCATGTTTCAGTGTATGTGCAGAAGTTTTTAGGCTTCTCATTTAAATCTTATTTAGACTTTCATACCCTAACCTACTTACATAAAATTGTCTGGGGTAGGTCTCCAAATTACTTGAAGTCCTGCATTAGCTTTCTGTCAACTGGTCGTACCTCTCAACTCTTAATACCGCGTTATAACTGTTTAAGCAGTGAACGGACATTCTTTATTCGTGCAGTCAGGTTGTGGAATGCCTTACCGGATACTGTCAAGGGAGCGCGAAACCCACACACTTTTAGGAGCCGACTAACAGAGCACCTCACTGATTAAAGAAGACAAATAAAAAACTCATAGAGCATGTCTGGCACTCATTTCTTTTCAACCTTTTGTTGTTTGTAATTTTTATTTTTTATTTTTTTATTTCGTTCTTATTACTTTGCAAATTCATTATTAATTTTTAAATTTTTAATTTCCAATTTTGTTAATAAGTATAATTTTATTCTTTCATTTGTTTTAAACTATAATATCAATACTACCCCACATACAAATGTACGCTAAAGAACAATGTTTTTCTTATGTACTATGCAAATAAATTGTTATTATTATTATTATTATTATTATTATTAATTTTGCTCCTGATATTGCCAAATGCATGTCAACTTTAATGTTAATTTGTGAACAGTCCAACAGCTTCTGCATTCAGCGTTTCCAGCAATTTTTAGTCGGAGCCCACGAGACAAAAATAAGTCTTCGCAATTGGCCAATTTTCCTCAAGATTCACCGGGTAGCACTACAAGTCGCTGTGATAGAGTTAGCAAAAAGGTCTCGTTTCTTATCACGGCCGTAGCTATATTTAGGCAATAACTCTGGCAACTTTATGACTCGAAGTGGTCTGGTAGTTGAAGCGTCAATAAGCACAAGTTGCACGCATGTCTGGCTGCAGGTCTTTAGAGGCCGTTTTATTGCAATTTTTCTTAAGTTTTATTTCCCAGAGCTGTTTTGGTTTATCAGTAAAGATTACGTCATGCAAAGAGAAATGTGTGTATCCATTATTGTGCCGTGATAGTTTAATACGTATGCATATTTATCGAATTTGGTATGAGGAGTTTAATGACTCATTTCGGACATATCAAGTCTCAAGGGTAAGTATTCAAAAACTTTAAAATATATTTCAGTTAAAGGAATCATTTTATTAACAATAACATAACTACACAAAACATGGCCGTTCACCTAAGAACATATTTTTAAATGAACTATTGATAACTTTTTCGATAAAAATATTAAGGAATTCAAATTAAAGAACTGTTTTGCGAAGAACACTGAAAAAACCCTTTTTCGTTATGTTAATCTTCAAAAACTCTTACTCAACCTGACACTGATACTTGCACATTAAAACTTCCGAATTGATTGATTCTGTAGAGTATATAGTACTCCAAATATCAGTCCGTCTCATTCATAAATTACAATAATAAAAGCATCAAGACAGTTCCTGAGTCATAAGCATAACATAAACAAGGAACGTGATTGTACAAGTCTACTACAAACCATTGCTAAGGCCCATACGCCGAAGAAACGACCCTATCAAGTAACAAGGAAGGTAACCCAATGTGTCATCGCTGATTTTGTTGCGACTGAAGTATGTTATTCTACATCAAATTTTAAGAGACACGTATTTTTTATTTTTTGCGGATAAACATTATTTGGGGGTAAAATGGATCCCTAAAAATAACCACCTTAAACAAAAGTTTGAAGGTTTTACACACTTATAGTCAATATATTGTCAAACAACCCAATGGGTATTAATGTACATACATTAATACAAACATATATACAAAATTATGAAAAATGCATATAAGTACACATTCAAAGATTATAATTGATTAATATTAGGTTGTAACATAATAATCTGAAAATTTTGTCGGAAACATTCTGCAAATTTTTTACAACTTCGAGAAAGTTCCGTGACTGAGTATAAATACCCGTGAGCGCGCTCAGTTCATCAGTGCAATAATCGACAGCGCAGCGAGTAGCATTATGGAAAAATTCGATTTGAAAAGACGAGACATCCGCGTCCTTATAATTTATGAGTTCCGTTTGAAGCATACAGCTAAGCAGGCGGCACAAAATATATGTCAATGTATGGGAGAAAATGCGGTCTCTTATCATACAGCAGTAGATTGGTTTCGACGTTTCTCGAATGGCGGCTACAACCTTGAAGATAAACCTCACGAAGGGCGGCCGGTTGAGGTTGATGTCGACCGACTAGCGCAGCTCATCGAGGAAGATCCAAGGAGGACTACTCGTCAACTTGAAGAAGAACTCGGATGCTACCATACTACTATCGCTCGACATTTGAAAATGATGGGTAAAGTGTACAGGCACAGTCAATGGGTACCCCACGAATTGACGGATGGTCAACGGATGATGCGAGTGGCAGTTTGTACGCAATTACTCACTTCACATCGTACTTTTGCTTGGCTTCGTAATTTGGTTACCGGGGATGAGAAGTGGATGCTTTATTTTAACCATAACAATAAGCGACAATGGCTTAGCGCGGGTCAAAGAGGAGTACCGACAGTTAAACGTAAAATTACTATACACACGGTTATGTTGAGTGTTTGGTGGAATGTGCACGGCATTATCTACTGGGAACTATTACCACAAGGAACGACTATAAATAGTGAACGCTACTGTGATATGCTGGATAAGGTAGCCGAGAACAAGGCAATGTATACCTCTTCCACAACAATGCCCGCCCTCACACCGTTTCGATGACATGTAAAAAAATTATGAAGCTAGGCTGGATTTCCTAAGCCCATCCTGCATACTCGCCGGATATGTCTCCTTCTGACTACTACTGGTTCCGATCGTTGCAGGCTCACATTAGCGGAAAATCTTTTGATGACCGAGATGCATTGGAACAGTAGTTATCGGAATTTTTTAACTCTCGTGAGCCCAAGTTTTACGAGAATGGAATGATGTCGCTTGCCCAACATTGGCAGGAGATCATTGATAATGATGGACTATATGTTCAATAAAATGTTAAGCTAAATTGTACAAAAATATCAAAATAAAGTTTCGTAAAAAATTATCAGGTTATTATGTTACAAACAATAATTGTAATTAAAAATAATAAAAATACAATGAAAAAAAGCCTACAGCTTATTCCTTAAGCAGACTAATTGCAATTGAAAGGGTAGACAAAAATACGTGTTCGTGCGTTTTGGAAAAAATATATACCACATGATGCAAACTGCCCCAAATAAGATATATATATGCATACCCCAAAAAACTGCTTATCCGAAAGAAAACCAAACAAAAATATGTATCTCTTAAAATTTGATGTATGTAGAATTACATATTTCAGTCGCAACAAAATCAGCGATGACACGTCGGCATACCTTCCTTGTAAGTTATGAACACTCGGACGGAAAATGTAACATAAGCATTGTGCATTTGATGTATGTATACAAATTGGGTAATAGATGAAAGAATGTACTTATTAACACAGCAAAATTATTGAATTAGGACAGCATGTAAATACGTGTATCTGAGCTATAGCCAGTCATTCCAGTGGATATAAATACTCATCACATCTTAATAGTAATTAACTTTTTAACTTCGACTTTTCAACTTCATTCTGCCAGACATCGATTTCTTCAGTTCCAATATGGCTCAGCCAGGAGGTCCAAGGGTTCATCAATAAGTACCCGTGTTTGAAGACAGTTAGCGTTGGCATTATTATCGTGTACTACGTCGTACAAAATTTCGGACTGATTTATAGGTTAGTTTTGATTTGTTTTAAACGAGTTTGATGATTTTGATACAATGGAAAACGAGGAATTCACTTTTTTTTTCTTTTCTTTTTGATGAAAAACGTGCGAAGAAGTAAAATCGAAATTGCAAACTGTCTATGGGGACTCTTCACCATCTACGAAATGAAAAAGCTGTCCGCCCGGTGGGTTCCGCGATTGCTCATGGTGAACAACAAGCAGGTCCGGAATCGTCGCGGAAAATTGCATGAATTGCGCTACATATTGACGTACATATGTGGCTTGCCGGAAAAAAATGCACGTCAAACGAGGAAACCATCGTCGATACAAAAACCTATTTTGAAGGGTTTGACAAATCGTATTTTTTTATCGTCCTAAAAGATTATATTGAAAAAAAAAAATTGAGAAAGACGTTCGTCCTCATTCCTAACACACCCTGATCACCCTCGTAATTTAGGAGGATAGTCATGTATATGTGTTTCGACTAATTTTTTAGTCGATAAAGTGAGGCGAATAAAATCTCTCTTGGCGTCATGTAATTATTTCGATCACACAGAAATTACTGTCATAAATGCAATTAAGTTTTTTTGATTTCTTTCTTTTATCATTATTAATTATTATTATTTCTCATTCTTAGTAAGTATCCAATGAAGGATTTTGGCTATTATTTTCCTTTCATTTCTCTTACATTCACTTCTAACCCCGCTGATGAAGGGAGATCAGTTAATTTTTTGCTAGAATATGGTTCCTCCAGTTTCTTAGGCCGAGTTCGGAATTGCAATCGCTCGGGCGTTGTTATTTTTCGTAAGATCATGCCAGTGATAACTAAAATAGTTCAGCCAATCGATTCAATTTCTAATCCCAAAAAATAGATCTTGTTCAATTGTAGACGAGTCTCTGTATAATGCTGCTTCACCAGTGAAGGTTTTTACGGTTCCTTATACATCAATTTGGGCATTGACTTCTAAATATGTTGAGCTTACCGTTTAGTGACTGGTAAGTTCAAACTGCCAAACATTTTGGTGCACTTAGCTTTTCTTTGGTTGCTTTTTCATAAATTTGTCCTCTTTGTCTTAAGATCAAATCTTCCCTAAGCAAAGGTAGTTTTTACTATAATTTTCCTTCAATTAGATGAAACTCCGGATGACTTCTTCCGAACCATTTCTCTTTGCAATCTCGCGGTTTGACATCCCTGCCTCCTGAAAGCGGTGATTTTCATACTTTCTTCCTCTGGCAGACATGTCTTTACCCATTCTGAAGTAAAATGTTTATCCCTAATTACGACAATTACATACAAAAGTTACGGTTTTATTAACGTTCAATTGATATAACCCATAATTTATTCAATAACACCGAGTACCAACCGAAAAAATTAGTAAAAACTCCTATGCGTGTAAATGAATTTCGCATTAGATTTATACAAAATTATGTATATTACTGGGTTTACGGAAGCGGCAATTTGGCGCGTTTCAGATGTCGTGGCGAAATTTACAGAAGTCGTATTTAACAATTTTTGATGAAATATTTACTTATTGGGTTGGCACGAAAGTAATGAGACACTCTAGAAAACTCTACTCATGTTGTTTTTCTAACCAATTGTTTTCGACCATATTCTAGCATGTTATGAAACATTCTAGGTGCTGCAGTTCTAGGGGTATATAAAAGCGCACGCACGATTAATTCAGTCAGTTTGAAGAAAAATGGATGAGCGACAAGTTCGAACTCTATACCTTTACGAGTATTTGTTAGGCCATAGTGCGCGAGCTGCGGCAGACAACATCAACACTGCATTTGGCTCAGATACTACAAGTCACGCAACAGTGTCTCGTTGGTTCAAACGCTTCAGTACAGGAGACCGAAGCCTCGAAAGTCAGCCTCGCTCGGGACGACCACCAGCTTTCGACAATGATGATTTGCGCCGTGAACTGGAACAGAAGCCGGATGCAAGCACTCGTGAATTAGCGACAAAACTCCACTGCAGCCATCACGCTATAGAACATCACCTGCACGAGCTCGGATATAGGAGAGTTTTATCCCGATGGACACCTCATGCCCTCACAGACGCCATTCGTGCTGCTCGGGTCGCTGTCTGCCAATCGCTACTACTTCGACCGCACCGGAAGGGGTTTTTGGAGGATTTGGTCACAGGGGACGAGTCGTGGATTCTCTACGAAAACAATACGCGTCGTGCCTTCTGGCTGCCACGAAAGGAGGACCCACCAACTCAACCAAAACAATATCAAAACCACGGCGAAAAAGTTCTATTGTGCTGCTTTTGGGATTCTCAGGGCATGCTGTTTTATGAATTATTATATAATGAAACAGTTAATGCTAACACATATGCGGCGCTGCAAGATAAACTAGCCACAGCTATCAAAGAAAAAAGACGAAGAAGAGCCAATGTCATTTTACTTCATGACAACGCTCGCCCGCACACTGCATCCACCACCCGCCACCAACTGCAGGGCCACCATATTCCCCAGACATTGCCCCTTCAGACTATCATTTATTCAGAGCCATGAAAAATTATTTGCTTGATAAACACTTTAACACTTTTAATGAAGTTGAAACCTACGTAGCCACCTTCTTCAACTCACTGCCCGCTGATTTCTGGGCAACAGGCATCCAGTCCTTGCCTATACGTTGACTAGAAGTCATAGATGCTCACGG
Source organism: Dysmachus trigonus (assembly GCA_949715965.1). Lineage (NCBI taxonomy): Eukaryota > Metazoa > Arthropoda > Insecta > Diptera > Asilidae > Dysmachus > Dysmachus trigonus. The sequence continues at coordinate 49,674,414 of OX454321.1, forward strand.
CGAGTATTTGATTGACTAAATGTATAGTAAAATAAAAATGTTAGAATTTAAAATGTAAAAACAAACTGTCTCATTTCTTTCGTACCAACCTGATATATTTCAACTAATTCATCTAATAATACGACGATATACCATATTATTGTAAATTCCTTACTATTAATAAAAAAATTGCTGAAAAATCAATATAGGTATTGTGGTGGAATTGCAGTTTTTTGATTAACAAATTTAGGAGGCTTGGAGATGAAAATTTTATCAAAAGTTACAAAAAAAAAGTTTACTATGTAAAAAATAAAAAGTTTAGTCTTGAGATCTGACTAACAAAAAAGAGGATCGAATATTGTTTCTTAATTATTAATTTAAATTTCAGGAATAATAAATTTATTGTATTTTTTGTTTTTCTGTAGCCAGGAATACGACGGCTACAACTGGTGACCCCGACATAGGCGTTATGAAGCCGAAGAACGGCGCAAATTTTAATAAACCGTTTAGGTCGGCAGCCATTGGAGCCTGGCGATTGCAACAGGCTCCCGACCAGCAGCCACTTCCAAAAGAGCTTCCGACGCCACCTCCAAAAGTGCATGCGACATCACCTCCACCACCACCACCCACATGATCCATCGTACCTACCTCACATTACAAAAAGAAAAAAAAAATTACGGAGAAAATTATTTCTAGGTCGGCAGCCATTAGGGCCTGGCTATTTGCCCAGGCTGCCGACAAGGAATATTCGTACGTCGGGGGAAGTAAATTTGCTAGAACCTCTCCAACAGCACCATCGCCTCGTCAGCGGCATAAGGGAGCCGAAAAGAATTAAACAAGAAGTCAGAAACAGCAGACATAATCCATTTCTCTGGGAGTAGGGTAATGTGGTGGGATTGCAGTATTTTTTATTAACAAATTTAGGAGACTTGGAGATGAACATTTTATAACAATTTAAAAAAATATTGGCTCTGTAAAAAAGAAAAAGTTTAGACTTGAGTTCTGCTGGGCTCGTATTCCGCTCCTCGAATCGAAAGAAATTTTTGTCGAAAACGACAAATCGGCATTCCGTAGCCCGATTCCGACTCTCGATTTCGATACGATGGCATTCTTCGCGATAACGAGAAATTTGTCGTTTGATCGTTGTATTTCACGATGGCATTTTAGTTATCGAGAATTACAACGAAGGTGTTTGAAGTGCATAAAAATGTAAGTAAAATATAACATTTTTTTATGCATAAAGTAGGTAACATGAATTATATTCAAGGGTTAAAGTGACAAAGACAATACGAAATTTTAGTGAAATTTGGTCGATTCGTTCGAGAAGCGGAATACAAATTTTTTTTCGGATCGACCAGGAGGAATTGTCGAAACGTTTCAACGTTTCGAAGAGCGGAATATGGGCCCTGATTGACAAAAAAGAGGATCGAATATTGTTTCTTAATTAATAATTTTAATTTTTTTTTTTTTTAATCTGTAGCCAGGAATACGACGGCTACAGTATCAAATGCTATAGATGCACAATTCAGAATAGTAATGTACGAACCTGAATTACGCACAGCAGCAATTTCAATGCATTTATGAACTCATCCTTATCCACATACATATGTAAATCGAAGAGAATTCGAACTGTTAAATAAAGATTTCGCAGTCATTTTGGAGACTTCGAAAAAGGTGAAAAAATAAAACAATAATAGATATCCTGTGGCCAATTAAAATTCAAGAAGATTTTTTTCTTTCAAATTACAGATAGGTACTAATCGTCTAAAGTGAAATATTAGTAATTACTTACGAGAAATTATAAATAATAATAATTTGCTTTTTCGGGATAGAAAGCACTAATTTTGTCAGGCAAGTATTACTTTTTTTTAAAATTAATTGTCACCTTTTTTCCAACAATCATGTCTTCGATTATGTTATATCAGGTCGTCAAGTATGAAATTTGTAGAAAAATAGGGAAAGTTTGCTGATAATTTATAAACACAAGTAACGATTTTACTCATCAAAGTATCCGCCCAAATTGTCAACACATTGTTGCCATTTAAGCGGCAGGTTGTTCAGCCCGGTGGTATAAAAACCTGGTGGACGAGAGTCTATGAATTCCTGGAAGGCCAATTTTACTGCATTATCGGAATTGAAATTTTTTCCTATTAAGAAGTTGTCCAAATTACGAAAGAAGTGGTAGTATGTGGAAGCTAGATCTGGTGAGTATGGAGGATGATGAAGAAGTTCCAGCTCCAATTCCTGAAGTTTTGCCACGGTAATTTGCGCAGTGTGTGGTCTGGCGTTATCTTGCAGTAAGATAGGAGTCAATCTTTTGACCAATATAGGCTGTTTTTTTTTAAGTTCTAGCATCATTTTTTCTAGTTGCTTACAGTATATTTCTGCTGTGATCGATGAGCCTGGTTTCAGGAACTCGTAATGAATCACACCTGCACTAGTCCACCAAACACTGACCATCAACTTCTTCTGATGAATACTACGCTTTGGAGTATGTTTTGGAGATTCGTTTTTGTCTAACCACTGCGCTGAACGCTTGCGATTGTCATATTGAATCCATTTCTCATCACAAGTGATTATTCGATTCAAAAATGGATCAGATTTGTGGCGAGAAAGCAACATCAAACAAGCTTCCAAACAAGCTTTTGTTTCTGGTTTTCGTTCAGTTCATGAGGAACCCACTTACCTAACTTTTTCACTTTCCCGATTTGAGCTAAATGAGTTAATATTGTTTGTTTGCTTACACCGAACTTTAATTATAATTCATAAGCAGTTTGAGATGGGTCAGACTCAACGGTGACCTTTAGTACGTCATTATTGACCTTTGATTCTGGGCGACCGCGTGGATCATTTGTGAGGTCAAAGTTACCACTCCGAAATTTGGCAAACCATTTTGATACTGTTTGCTGCGTAGTTACACTAGAACCAAATACACCATTTATGTTTCGCGCGGTCTGCGATGCCGTAGTTCCATGTAAGAACTCATACTTCATTACAGTACGAATTTCCGACCGATCCATTATCAAAAACAACAGTTTTTTTAAAAAGTTAATAATATTTATTAGAGCTTAGGATAATTTCCTTTTACCGGCAATATGTGTAGCTTCTTAACAAAAAAAACAGCATAGAAAAATATTAAGGCACTGTCAAATAACAAGCTGTCAAAGTTGGCAAAACTGTAAACTACAAGTTTCATTCTTGACGACCTAATAATTAACTCGCCGACTTTGAATTTTCTTTTCAAGAGATCAGAACTTTTAAATTGTAGGAGGTTCTATAAATTAATTAATAAATTAAAAGCAGAAAAACCTTTTTTAAAAAAAAACTTATTTAAATGCTCTAAAAAGAAGAAAATGAAATTTTCCTTTAAAATTTATTTTATTTATTATACACAATTTATATGATCATAAAAGCTTGTCGCGAGGTTTCCGTAAGTACCTATAAGTATTTAATTAGACTGAAATTTAAAAAAAATTAAACTCAATTAAATAGGTACTAGTTTATTTACACAAGTAAATCGCGCGACAAGCTTTTATGATCATATAAATTGTGTATAATGAGGCTATAAGTTGATAGTTAAAATTTTAAAGGAAAATTTTATTTTCTTCTTTTTAGAGCATTTAAATAAAAGCTTTTTTTAAAAAAGGTTTTTTTGCTTTTAATTTATTTTTTACTTTTTAGTTATCTTGCTTGTGCCTGACGAAACACAGTTCCGGGTTTGATTTTGGAGTTGTCCTTCTCCTAGGCAGGTTGCAGACCAATGCTGATGACGCCCATCTCGCCAAATCACACAAGTCAAAGTTAATCAATCGAAGTTACTGGCTCAAAAAATTCTACCTCAAGAATAATCGAGGTCTCTACACCAAATTTCAGGTGGATTAGAGCAACGGAGCTTATAATCACCTTTTTTTTAACCTGCATTTTTATTTGCAGCGAACCCTTTCATTTAATACCCATACTATAGGAAAGCATAAAAAACTTCAAAAGTCCGCCATATTGGATTAAGAGTTATGTCAGAATATTTTTCTAATTATTCTCGGCAAGCCCTTTCATTTGATACCCATATTGCAGAAGTGCATAAAAAATAACTATTCCGCCATCTTGGATGTTCCGCCATATTGGATTTAGAATAACGTCACATTATTTTTCGAGTTACTCTCAACAAGCCCTTTCATTTGATACCCAAATTGTAGAAATGCATTAAAAATAACTGTTCCGCCATCTTGGATGGTCCGCCATATTGGATTTAGAATGACGTCACACAGCTTATCGTGTATTGTCCCCCAAACTAAACGTGTATACAAAATTTCAGCTCAATCGGTTGAAGATATCTGCTTCAAAATTGAGTAGCAAGATTCCACCCGAACAAACATACATACATACAGTGCAAGTTAAATAAAAGCTTTTAAAAATTAAATTTAACTTTCAATCAATGCAGTGAATGGGAAAATGTAAAAGGGGATTCATGAATATTATCGATAGAAAATTTAATTTCATTACAATTTAATCATAACTGCTAAATAGATAATCGGTAAGGATACTACAAATCACTAATCAGTAACTCTCTGCGACCTGGAGAAGGTGAAAATACCCCTCCAATTTAATTTATTTGTATTGACTGTCGCCATTCTCTCCCTTCAAAGTTTAGCACAAGTTACCTGAATACCCTGTATATTAAACAGTAAGATGATTTTCTTTTTAATTTCCCGAATATTGCAAAATGTTCAAAAAAAAAAAAAACTTCAATACAACCCCCATTTTAAAGTATTTCGTGCACATATTAAAGTTTACACAGCCATGAAGCAAAACAATTGATTTAGGATTGTGAAAATTGTCTAATTTTGGAAGCGGGCAATAAGTCTTTTCAATTTATCACTTCTGGAATTTTTTAACAATTATTAATCTCCGTGCCCTGTAATTTAGAAAACAATTACCCCCAGTTGCTTTACGCTCAGTACATTTTTTAATTTAGACCGACTACCTCAAGTGCGTGACAAGTAGGAACGAATTTCACGTTTGAAGTCGCCTCGACAAAGGCATCCGAGATCCCAAACATCTTCGGGGAGAATTATTGTGTGACACAATATTAATCCAGCCATATGGACTTTAATTTGTGTCCCCTGGGCCAGATTATATAGACAACCAGAGCGGAATCACTCAACCTGAATAGACCTTGATTTAGACGGAACGCCTGGACTGCGTGCACGAAGCGCTGAAGAGCAGGCCCAATTCCATTTCAAATCAAACAATTTGCGAGAGGTGGAATTGCACTGTGGCCAGCGGTAGCACTGCTACCTCTTACTCTTCAATTTACTTGAGGGACGAATGAAAGCGCCCGATTGTTCCAAGATGCATTGTAAGCGCTACTGCTGGGACATATAATCAGGATGACAACAAATTTTCAAGCTGGAACCAGAAACAGGGGGGTGTTGAGCAAACAATGAATGAAAAACTCGAAATAATTGAAATATGCACTCGGATGATTGTGGGGGAAATAAGTAATGAAAACGAAGAGATATTTGTAATTATCATGGGACCTGCCTCACCAAAAATGCATCAACTTCAGTCACAATTAAAAAGTCAATCGCCCATGGAACTTGAGGCGTACAGACCAGTTTTGAACTGAGAAAGAAAGTATGCGTCAAAACAACTTTTAGAAAACTAATCCAAGTACAATAAAAACCTTCAGTACTGATTTTTCTTCAAAACATGCTTAAAATATATGTGTTAGGTATGAAACCAAGAAGATGGAATAACCATAAACCGCGTATTGAAGACATGCTATCCATTGTACGCGTATTTTTAAAATTAAAATAACCAAAAAATAAATATTAGAGGAACGACTCTATCATCGTCGTGACGTGTATGTGAATCAAGCATTTTTAGCAGGGACAAAATCTGGAGAAATGCACTTTGCATAAGAAGATACCTTGACAAGATAAAATTTCTTTAAGATTTGAATTAAAAGGGAAGTACCATAAACGGAAGAAACAGTGCATTGTGTACGGCCACTCTAGTTACGTCAGTAACTAATTGCAAGGAACACTTAGACAGTAATTTTGATAGGTACCAGCTACACCTTGTGTAGGTATAAAGTCACGCTCAATGTCCAAATTAAATTTGCAAAAAATTACGTACCTCCGGAAGACTTTTATATAATATCACGATCCTAGGAAGAGCATGCAGCTGCATGATCGTTCCTTGTTTCCAACTGAATATGCAATTTCGCATATTTTGACAAATACGTTTTTTCATATCATTGTATCCTAAATGCTTCCCTGTACCTATTATGTTCGAAAAGGGAACATCTCTGGTATTTGTTCTACTGTCAACAAATGTGACTCAAAAATATTTTTTTTAAACATTATATCGGGTTGGCACGAAAGAAATGAGACAGTTTGTTTTTACATTTTAAATTTTACTATACATTTACAGTCATATTCTAGCAACCGTCAGTGACCAGTCATAAGTCACAAGAGAATCACAAGGGTGTGGTGAATCACTATTTATGACTTTTTGGTATTCTGAGTTGGAAGTCACAGGACACTGAGGTAAATTTATTGTGATTTTCCTAACTCAGAATACCGCACACATCAACTATCATAATCAAACATCACAAGAGCTTGTGACTTGTGACCGGTCACAATGCCAGAATAGGGCTATTAGTCAATCAAATACTCACCGTGAGTATCTATGACTTCTTGCCAACGTATAGGCAAGGACTGGATGCCTGTTGCCCAGAACTCAGCCTGTTGCTCAGAACTATATCCGAGCTCGTGCAGGTGATGTTCTATAGTGTGATGGCTGCAGTGGAGTTTTGTCGCTAATTCACGAGTACTTGCATCCGGCTTCTGTTGCAGTTCACGGCGCAAATCATCATTGTCGAAAGCTGGTAGTCGTCCCGAGCGAGGCTGACTTTCGAGGCTTCGTTCTCCTGTACTGAAGCGTTTGAACCAACGAGACACTGTTGCGTGACTTGTAGTATCTGAGCCAAATGCAGTGTTGATGTTGCTGCCGCAGCTCGCGCACTATATGGCCTAACAAATACTCGTAAAGGTATAGAGTTCGAACTTGTCGCTCATCCATTTTTCTTCAAACTGACTGAATTAATCGTGCGTGCGCTTTTATATACCCCTAGGACTGAAGCACCTAGAATGTTATATAACATACTAGAATATGGTCGAAAACAATTGATTAGAAAAAAAAACATGAGTAGAGTTTTCTCGAGTGTCTCATTACTTTCGTGCCAACCCAGTACTTCTTTAGAAAAAAATTAGTTTTTTCATTCCCTGAATATTTAGAGATGTGTCCTTTTCGAAATTGCATATTCAATTGATTTGTAATGTGCCTTTGTTCTTGCAGAACCTTAATCAAAAGTTAAGAATTGTAAAATCAGTTTAATCCGACGATTTGACGAGTGTAGACATTCCCTAGTTTAATCGAATATATTAAATTTGCTCAACTTAATTTTCAGTTTTATTTTTTTTTAGACGATAAAAGGAATCATCTCGTTTTTCTCGAGCGTGCACACAACTTTTGATCACATGAACTAGCTAGTTCCACTGTTCTAAGGTTTCAAAGAGGTTGTCCTGAAGAATAACAATATAGTTTTCCGCAGTCAATTTCGCCAATGATGCATTAACACATAACCGGTCCATTGCCGATAATTCGATTCGTATTGATGTTGGTCTCATCTGACAGATTACTTTTGCCCAGTCATCGACGGTTGAATCTTTATAGAGTTGGGTAAAAGCAAACTTTGATGTCTCTCTCTGATTGCAAGTTTTCTTGACACGTCTAAGAAACTCGTTCTTTCAATGAATTTCTCGAATAGCTTCGTTGAGTTTTAATTCTATATTTTTGAATCTACGTAAATAGGAGATTTTTTTGTAGTATTTTCAAGAGCGAATAGATTATCCATAAAATGTTTTTCATTGGGAATTCCCAAATTTTTTTTTATATTGGTTACGCTACCAATTCCTCACGGTGCATTCCACCTTTCAATAAGTTCTTTATTTCGGTTATTTTTTCCTCAAAAATAGGCTTCATCTTTCAAAAAGCAAATAATGTGTTAAAAAACTTAAATTGATTTCTTGTCCTAACCTTTTACAACAACAATACTTTCTAAGAATACCAATCTTATCACTTTAACTTTCTAAAGTCAAAACAAGTTTATATCAATCATCATTCGCCATGTGTCGAATAATTTTTTCTTCCCATACTGCGCATTAAGAATCAAAAAGTAGGAGAAAAAAAATAATCTGTTAATTTTTTTTGAAGTTTATTGGTTTCTATGGATTGGGATAAAAAATTGCAAGTAAATTCAAGTGAAGCATTTTAAAGGGGTGCTTTTTCCTTTAAAACAATTTTTAGGAAATTTGCCCGTGATTTTGTTCAATTGAGCTATAAGTCATTTGAAATTTTGACCTTCCATAACTCGTACACTAATGACCATACAGTAGTCGGCTAGACGTCAGGGGAAAGTTGAAAGTATTCTCTTCAAAATAGTTTCACTCGATTTACTCGAAAAATTTTTTTTTGTACTGTGTCTTCAATAATTTGATCATCTATTGAAACCCTCTTTTTGAAATTTTTTAGTTTATCTGCCGCCATTTTGAAAAAAGTGGCGGGATCATGACTTTTTTAGGTTTGTTTTATCTACCGATATCACCTAAAGCAATGCCAGAGAGCAAGTTGCTGCAATTTTTTTTCTCGGTGTATTCAGCTGCCAAAAGTTCCAAATAATTAAAGGGTCACTGATTTATTCCTTTTTAAATAACTGTATATTCGTGAAAAATGAATGGATTTGAGCATCATTTTCAACTTTGAGCTTCCATATTTCCCAAAATAATGATCGTAGAGCAGTGTTTTCAACGTCATTAGAAAGCTGGAAGTTAGAAAAAAAAAACTAGAAACCTTCTTGATCCCTAAAAAATAGGATTTTTAAAAATTGCAAAAATTTAATACAACAAAAAAAAAATGTAATGCCATAGATAAACTTTTAAACAATTAAGTTGTTAGTATGTTCTTGTAAGAAAATCGCGTTATAAGGGTAGTGCGCTATAGGAGGGCTGTACCAATTTTCGCTCCTCGTTATAGGGAAAGCACGTTATAAGAACACCGCGTTATAGGAGGATTAACTGTTTTTCAAACTTGAAAGGCACTAAAAGTCCTGAAGTCCGTAAATTTTGGAAGTGGAATAAGTCCACTTTTTGAAAAAATCACATGAGGACTTTCTAATGTTAAAATTTTACTAGAGAAGTTATTAAAATAACATGTTAAAAAAGTGGACTTATACCACTGCCAGAAAAAACCGTCCAATTAAAGGCGAGTACATTATGTATTTGTTGGCGATATTAATTTTTTAATAAATTTTACGAATACTGTAAAATGCCGATATTTAAAACTATTCTAACCTATAATCCGCCAATGTACAAAAGTTTAATATTCTAGTAGAAAATTTATTCTGCATATTATGCTATTATTATTATTCGAGCTAAGGTAAAGATTTACAAGAACTGCTTAACATAGAAAATGTTGACTCCTTTCTTAACTTTCCGTGTACCAGGTGGGGTATGACATACCCCAGTCCTTAAAAAATCGTATATATTTTATAAATGATTGACAATGAAATGTATATATTTCAAAAATGATTGACATTTATGCTAGTTGCATGATATCTTGCATGTTTTGGTATACTCCAACTAGTGGGGGGAGTTTTAGTTATCTGGTACACAGAGGGTTAATGCAATTTTTTAAGGATTGGGGTATGTCATACCTCACCTGATGCACGAAGGGTTAATCGTTAAATCATGTTAACCCATATTTCATCTTAATGTTATACTTAAGTAAAGCAAATTTTTATAAATATTGAAATAATAAAATAATTTTTGAGGCGTTTTATCCTTTTTAACGGATCCGTATTCACAGGAGAGATATTCGAATGAGTTCAGTTAAAAATTGATCATCAGTCTAACTAACGAAATGCGCGCTCTTATAGAAATAGAATTAATTAAGAAAAATTATAAATGTCTTTGAGGAATAATTATGGCCCTTAATTAAAATTCTTATCCATTAATAACAAACATTCGTATTTCTTAGATTTTTTAATTGTTATAGAAAAAATATTTTAAACTCATTGTTTTTTAAGAAATGTGAAGAAATTGCACAGACAAAAATTGTCATGTCTCCTTCTAACTAATGTATATTTGAAGATATTTGTTAATAAACAGTGGCGGATTTACACATTTGCCGCCAGTAGGCTATTCAAATTTTGCCGCCCCTACCAACCTCTAAAATTTGATCCCCTACTTCACAATCATATTAATTACAATTTCTTTGTCAATGTAATTGTAACTTTATGATTTGTGCACTATGGTCCTAATTACACCACTTTTTTCCTTAGTTAGTATGATTATGAACTAGGGGATCGATGCAGTGGCGTAGCTAGGTAACCAAGAGCCCTGGGGCAAATCAAAAAATGGGGCACCACTGCTATCTAAACTGGTTAGGTTTTATCAAGTCAAAATATTAAATATACAAATACTTTAAAAATGCTAAGCTACTTTATCATCAGCTCTTTTTCGTGCACTGCAGGGCAGGTAATAAAAATATTAAACAGTAACAACATAAATTACAATTAATACTTGGTGTAGGTATTGGCGTTTTATTGCCCAAAAATAGAAAAGATTCAAGGGTTTATTATATAAAGGTCGGACCTACCAACTGACTAAATAACAATTATATTTACAATCTTTTCCTAGCTTTAGATTTCGCAAAAGTATCAATGACTTCGGTTAAATCCAGGCTTGATGCGGTTTTGTTTTCAATTGCTATTAGCGATAAATGTCGGAGTCGAGTTTATTGGCGTAACGGACATCAATATGAGTGGTACTAAAATCAAATAAAATTGAACCACTATACTGAGCTTACTTACTTAGCTTACTTACTCCTGATACAGCATTAATTTTTTAACCGTTCTCGAAAAAAAATCTTGACTCGAATTCACAATAAAACACACATCAATGAATAATAAAACGCACATATCGCTGTCCGTCAAATTGACAGCACTGCCAACCCACAGAAAGAATTTAGGGGAATTCCCTAGGTATAACTTTCGAATTTCTCTCAACTGAGTTGCCATGATTAAAGTCGGGTTGCAACCTGTCATATTTATTTTGAAAATGGGAGAAATTTTCAAAAGTTCAGTTCGATCGAGATTTTCTGGTAAGAATTCGAGGGCCCCCTGAGCTTGAGGGCCTCGGAGCACTGCCCCGCCTAGCCCCTAGATAGCTACGCCACTGGATCGATGTTTATACTTTAAACGCGTTTTTCTTCTATTTAGCATGTTCAAAGTCTCTTTACACTCTTTAAGTACATGTGCATTATAGTTAGTTTTACTACGAAAAATAGGCTGATTTTTACGGGTTTTTTTTTTTTTAATTCGTTTTTCAGACTTCAAAATAATTCCAAAAATTGAAAAATCGTTAAAAAAAAATCTTGGCCGTCATTACCTCGAGAAACTCATAAACTAACCAAATATTTTCGATTTTTTGATTTAATATAATCCAATAATGAGTTCTGATGTCCACCGCAAACTGCTTTTTTTTATTAAGAGTATCCGAAGATTTGCTCTTCTTAATATTTTAGACTAAACATTTAATTTAATTTTCTTGGAATGATGCTTTATTATGTGTACAATTTTTAAATAAACTCAATTTACCAAATGCTTGATTGGCTGCTGGTTGCAGTATATAGAGTTTTATTCTACATGTGTATTTTTCTAATTAGTTTCGATTATGTGAAAGTGACTAATTACACTGTTGTACAGAATCGACTTTTAAATTTTACCTAAGCAAACCCTTTATAGCGTTTGTGAAGGACATCAAGAGGATTCATAATCCGAAATATTTAACAATTCTATAAAAAAATTAAAAAGTTATTAACAAAAAATTGTTAATATTGAAAATTAGATATTTTTTTTTATGAGTGTATGCAGAATTTCTAGCTGATCATAGAAATGTATGATGTGCATAAACAAATTTTTTGTTCGACAAACATTCTGCTTAATGAGCCGATTTATAACTTTTCTTTTCATTTTTCGAAAAATTTTCGTGTAAAAAACTTATATAATTAATTATTATAAAAAATTGTTGACAATGTAAACAGTTTTAATTAATTATTCTCAACTCGTATACCAAAAACCAAGTAAATTGGACAATATTTTTTTCGTCTCTTTTAAAACTTTAAACATTAATAACTTTTTAATTTTTTTATGAATTTGCATGAAACTTGGAGAAATATCATATTTCAATACAATGAATCCATTCTGCTTAGTCTCGACCTTAGGTAAAACTCGGTGTACAACAGTGTTATGATTGCACCTGATTAGGTGCTGGATTCTTCAATTTATATTGGTGGGAAATTTTTTGATAATGGAATCGTAAATAAAATTTTTGAATTAAAGGTAATATCAGTATGCGATCAAAGGAGTAAAAAAATCCATGAGAAATCCTTCGGTAATAAACAACAACTAGGTAACTCTCTCCTCAATTTCAACGACTGTTTCGATCAAAATCAATTTACTTCACTCCATTTCTCGGTCTGGTCACAATTTCGAACCTTTCCCTTGGCCATTTTCAACAAAACGCGGAGCACAAGGCGTGCAATTAGCTTAAGTGCAAGCGTCTTGTGATGTACAATTATAATAAAAACTGGTGTCCAAACAGCCGCAGCAAAATGGCTCAAAATTAGGCTCCTTGAGAAGTGAGCGTAGTAAAACACTTACCGGCGGAGACGAGATGTCGGATTCTGATATCCGTCTGCTCGAGAAGAAAAGTGGCCCGAATAGTGTTAGCTGACGATAGCTTACTTATGTCAAGTGGGCTAGTTTTGCTGAATCATCCGAGGCTTGATGCGCCCGAGGGCCGGGGCTAATAATTCACTTATCGCACTCGTCCATCTCGTTGTCTTACATATCTCTCGGCAAGCGATAATGACACCGAAATGATCCGGGCAGGTACTAGGGTGGAGCGTGGACTCCGACCCGCGAAAGGTAAAAAACCAAAAAACCTCGATTTTGATTTCCACCTGAGCATATTAGAAAGATATAAGGGCTGCCGATGCTTGCAACACATCGACGGTTGATGCGCTTGACCAATTACTGAATAGCTCGGACGGGCGTGACTCGGCTCACCCGTCATCTGAGACATGGGCTTAACCAGAATAGAACATGATTGACACCCTTGCAGCCGAGCAGTTCCCGCTTTGACCGCTACCGCCAAATCTGCTCCTGCCTTGCCCGAATTTTAGTTAGTGGAGTTAGCACTGTGCCAGCTCATACTGACAAGTTTCTGACGAGGCACTTCCATTTATGTAGATTTCCTCGAAATTTTGTTGAAGCCTATTTGCATAAACAAACGTCAGCCACCATCAAGAAAGCCGGTGGATAGTGCTATTTTGCGCAAAATACGATGACGTCGTCAATTCCTAACTCAATTTGCCTAAAACAGCCAGCAGCTGATGAATAGCCAGGCTGTCCAAAGTCAAACTGAAAACAAACCAACTTAAATGGAAATTGATGAACTTTTTAGCCGAGTTGTTTTCCACATCGCAGACTCACTACAGATAACTGGACTCAAAAGGGCGGGCGCAGAGCTGCTTCAATATCGAATTGAATTTATGATTCGATGATGGAATTGAAAATTGCAAGAACTCCGAGGCGAGTAAACAGAGGAGCTGGAAAATTTTAAGGATATTACATGTGCGTGCACGCTAACATATTTTATGCATACAAAAACCCATAAATATTTGCTTAACGCTCGGTATCCGTGCATGTGTGACACATGCAAGTAGAAGACAACGCTCACACCCACATGCCGCAAGTCACGGTCCTTTTCCCTCTGTGAGAAAAAATTATGTAACTCCGTAATGTAATTGAGTAAACCGAGGAGTCCAATGTAATATTAATTACCTCAATTTACCAAAGGACGACTTGCTCGTAGATGCTGTTTTGAATAAGCCGAAGTAGCCAACCTGTAATAGCATAAGGTATATTACCTTTGGAACAGCTTTTATTTCTTTAAGAGGTTTATTCCAACATTTAGTTTCATACCATGGCATGGAAATATTCATCATTTTTAAACATATTAGTTTCAGAGTTTAAAAGCACTACTTTATAACTCCGCTAGTATATAATTGGTGAATTGTATACTAAATCAAATTTGTACTGTGCGTACGGGTGCTACATTTCAAAACGAGGAAATATTGAAATGTTTACCTAATAAACTTTTTCATTAAAGCTTTCATTAATAAGGTCCACATATCTATTTAGACGAAAAGCGATGATGGTTTATATTAATTAATATATTTCATAATTAAGACAGACTCGCAATATGCTATGTACTATCAAAATGGCATATAGCGGACAATTAAAAATATAAAAAAACTATCGGGTTAGCATGAAAGAAATGAAACAGTTTGTTTTTACATTTTAAATTCTAACATGTTTATTTTACTATACATTTAGTCAATCAAATACTAGCCGTGAGCATCTATGACTTCTTGCCAACGTATAGGCAAGGACTGGATGCCTGTTGCCCAGAACTCAGCGGGCCGTGAGTTGAAGAAGGTGGCTACGTAGGTTTCAACTTCATTAAAAGTGTTAAAGCGTTTATCACGCAAATCATTTTTCATGGCTCTGAATAAATGATAGTCTGAAGGGGCAATGTCTGGGGAATATGGTGGATGAAGTACCGTCTCCCAGCCTAAGCCCTGCAGTTGTTGGCGGGTGGTGGATGCAGTGTGCGGGCGAGCGTTGTCATGAAGTAAAATGACATTGGCTCTTCTTCGTCTTTTTTCTTTGATAGCTGTGGCTAGTTTATCGAGCTGTGCCGCATATGTGTTAGCATTAACTGTTTCATTATGTAATAATTCATAAAACAGCATGCCCTGAGAATCCCAAAAGCAGCACAATAGAACTTTTTCGCCGCGGTTTTGATATTGCTTTGGTTGAGTTGGTGGGTCTTCCTTTCGTGGCAGCCAGAAGGCACGGCGCGTATTGTTTTCGTAGAGAACCCACGACTCGTCCCCTGTGACCAAAGCCTCCAAAAACTCCTTCCGGCGCGGTCGAAGTAGTAGCGATTGGCAGACGGCGACCCGAGCACGAGTGGCGTCTGTGAGGGCATGAGGTGTCCATCGGAATAAAACTCTCCTATATCCGAGCTCGTGCAGGTGATGTTCTATAGCGTGATGGCTGCAGTGGAGTTTTGTCGCTAATTCACGAGTGCTTGCATCCGAAAGCTGGTTTTCGTCCCGAGCGAGGCTTCGGTCTCCTGTACTGAAGCGTTTGAACCAACGAGACACTGTTGCGTGACTTGTAGTATCTGAGCCAAATGCAGTGTTGATGTTGTCTGCCGCAGCTCACGCACTATGGCCTAACAAATACTCGTAAAGGTATAGAGTTCGAACTTGTCGCTCATCCATTTTTCTTCAAACTGACTGAATTAATCGTGCGTGGGCTTTTATATACGCCTAGGATTGAAGCACGTACAATGTTCTATAACATATGGTCGAAAACAATTGATTAGAAAAACAACATGAGTAGAGTTTTCTAGTGTCTCATTACTTTCGTGCCAACCCAATACTACCAAAATGGCATATCGCTGACAGTTAAAAATACAAAAAAACTACATTTTTATTCCTACGTTGTTGGAATATGAATTTTATTCGTACATAGATATGTAATGGATTAATTATTGTCAATAATATTTTAAAATCATTTGTTCTTTATCCTGACAATTTTTTTTCGATTTTCGGAAGTATAGTATACCTTTTTCGAAATTAGATTTTCATATTCAAAGCAATGATTACAATTTTTTTTGGGTTCTTCGGATGGATTAATCTCTTTGATCTGGACTTATCTAAAAGCGGATTTACGAGCTTTTTATGTAATTAAAAAAAATTAAACTATTGAACCGAGCCCAAATGAAACTAACAGTAAAATGGCAAGCGTAAAATGGTAACGATTAAAAAATAAATAGTAAAAAGTAAGAAATAAACATTAAAATAAATAACTTATAAACAATCCAACATAATAAAACTTACTAAAATACGTATGTTTATATAACTTGAGTCGCCAATATGTTAGTCAAATTTACAACATCTAATTTAATATACAGCCAATCCCAAAGATCAAAATTTTTATCTATCGATAAAATAAGACAGCTACTTCTTATGTCGCTATAGTAAAGTAATGACAAACATAATTAGATGGTGAACGGAATCACTTCCCAGAACGATTTCAATAAATAATTCATCCCCGCAGGCCGCAACTAGACAAAGACATTGCATTGAGGTCATTTTGCCTGAAACAATAACATGTCGGTGAAATTTCTTAAGATTTTGCAGGTGTTCGCCGGAAATAGTACAGGTTAAAAATTATGCGGGCTACCAAGGGTAATTGCTCGCACCTTAATTGAAATATCTTGAGGAGCGTAGTTACTGAACCAGGCACAACGTTAAGAAAATGACCTAAACAGTTTCGTTTAATGCTTTTCCTCAATATGCGATAGCAACAGCGGCATTCTGGTTTGCACAAATTACTTATTTCCACGAAGGTGGCCGATTGCATATGTAAATGAGAGGGATATTGAGAAACTCATTGAAAACTGCATAAGTCGTAGGATTGCAACTAGGAAGCGGTGGAATCCAACGTGCTTCCAGGTTTTTTTAAGAGGATTAAGCCTGCCGAGGATGGGCTTACTCTATTAAAGCAGAAGGGGAACAGTGCATCAAATGATTTTAACAAATTAAAAAATAACAAACACAAATGAATAGAAAACATCTCGCACTTCACGCCCGTTTGGAGTGCTCTTGCGGGGTTGAGAAAGCCATTGGTTCCATATAAAAACTGAATGATGGGCTTTAGAGCCAGAATTGTGGTGTTGAATTTAATAACATTACTAGCTCTTTAGGTAGTTTTTGTAAAAAACGTATCTAGTGTGGAAATTCCCTCATAACGTGACTTCGAAATATGAGTGATGTCAAAATTTATGTCGCCGTCGGTCGTAGACTTCAAAAATACATACCCTTCATTGTTAATATCCTTTATTATCTATAATAACCCTTTTAGTACCGAACGAAATTAAAGTTGGGCATAAAGTGTCTAGCCAAATTTATGTAATTTTTTTAAGTGTTAAGAAAAGGGTAGTAATAAATAGCTATAAAAGATAATTACAAAATTCAAAAAGGAATATGTTAAGAACTAAAGCTACAAGGAACAATAAAATAATTTCATAATGTGTAAAATGTCTATTAACCCTAAGCGCACATTGATTCACCCACAACGAAAAATCCTAGTTGGTACTTTTCGCAAGTGTACTCAACGACGATATATCGTTGTTCGGCACTGCAAGAGCTAAGGGTTGTGGAAGGTTGACTTCAAAGGGTCTAGCCGGTTAAGGAGATGAAAAGTGCCCCCAGCGCTTTTGAAAAACAAAAAATATCCTCATGTAGTACATGAAAAAGTACATCTTTGCTGAAATTTTCAGACCCATAGACCCTCACATAACCTCAAAAAAAATTAAAACGTGATTTTCAGTGTTTTGGCGATATCTCGGCTTCTTGTAGACGTAGAAAATTCTTCTTTTCTGAAATTATAGGGTGTTTTGTTAGCTACAAAATAATATTTTTTTCGAAATTTTTGGCGGGAAATTCAAATTTTTATACAAGTTCGAAATTTTCAAAATTCAATTAAAAAAAAATAAAAAAAATAGAAACGACGAAAAAAAATATGTTATACTCTGGATGTCAAGCTATATCCATGAATTATTTCAGATTTTTAGATTTGGTGCAACAGCGTCAAAATATCGAAAAACCGTTTTTTCAGCATTTTTCGGTAATTTTACCTCTTTTTTAAGTCTGAATATTTTTTAAGTATGCATTTTTTTAAAATCATTTCCTACCTTGATATCATCCAAGCAGTTATTGAAATTCACAAAGAGATCATATTTTCAAACTGGCGTGACATTATGGCTGAATTACACTCACCCCACCGTTCATTCATATTTGTCATGCACACTGTTCATTCACGCATGTTTGAAACTGAGCGGAGTGATAACAATTCCAAATAATTGCAATATATTTCTTAATAAAAGACCTCACAAAGTAATAATATTGCTCCACTCTCTTCTGCGCTCACTTATAATATAAAACTGTATTATACGTATAAAAATAAATATAGGATCACCTGAAAAAGAAGAAAAGTCTGAAAACATACATGTATTATACCGAACCTGAAAACATAAGACAATAGATAAAATCCAGTATTTGAGATATGAATAGGACAATTATTGAAGAACATAATGATGAGTTCTTCAATAACTGGTTCAACACCTTCGGTTTCAAATATTTTCTTCAATTTAAATTTTTTAGTTATATATCATGCATGAGATAAGTAATATATTACAGCTGCTACATGCGAACAGGAACCGAGGGGGTATCCCACTCTAGAGGCCCTTGAATTGAACGTTTTTTTCAGGGAGTTGAACAAGAAACTATAAAACATTTATAGTTATACATAATAATCCTTTTATTGATCTTTAATGAACATTTTGAGAAAATTTTTTTTTTTTTTATTGAGTAGTTGGGTCAGGGCAGGCCTGCTACTGGGACTCATAACTTAGGAACGCAAGCTCATGGTGTGCGCCATACCAGCCAAACAAATAATCCGAAAAAAGTGAGATTGCACATTAGTACTCTTTATACAGGGTGTTCAGAGGTGGGAGGTCAATACTGAAGGGGGTGAAAGGTCAGACCGAGACAAGCAAAAAATCGTATGGGTGGGGGGGGGCATCTCTCACCGTTTGGCAGTTACAGGGTGATTCGTAAATCAGGGTTTTGCCTTATATGGGAACCGCTCTTGTATTTTTATCTTTTTTTCTACGCATCGCAGCGGCCCCAAACTGATTTCAAAAAATCACTATTTGGAAGCCCTTTCCAAAAAAGTTTACACCACCCCCCTATCCCCAACCCCTTGGCCTCAATCCCCCCTGGAAGTTGAAAACATTAACTTTTATTTCACGATTTTTCACTTTTCGCCCCACTTTTATCTGAAATTCATGTTATTAACATACCTACTTTTTATTTTTTTTAAGTTGCCTATCTAATTACCTTTCCAAAAAGGTGCAACATGCCCAGATAGGAAAAGGATACGAAAATTTATTTACAAAAATCCTTTTACAGAAAATCATGATAATTTGAATTTTTAAGAAATTATACTGAAGTTAACTAAAAAATACATTTTGTTTGCTTAAAAACTAATTACAATTAAAACGTTTGTCCTTTAAAAGCTGTTCAAAATGTTCTCCGCCAGTTTCGATGCATGCAAGTAGCCTTGGTCTTATTTCACGTTTCAGGTCTATGGTAACCAGTCTCTCCCGTATTTTTGTGGCTGCAGTCCCAATCCTGGTAACTAATTCTTCTCCAGTGTTGATTAGTCTTGAGTAAACTTCATCTTTCATCATTCCCCATAAGAAAAAGTCCAGTGGAGTAAGGTTCGGTGACCTAGCAGGCCAAGGAATCGGTCCACCTCGTCCAATCCAGCGCTCTGGGTAATTTTCATTTAACCTTGCCCTAACAATGTTCCCAGTATGCGCAGGTGCTCCGTCGAGCTGTAAATAAATTGCGCTTCTGGTGGCCAGAGGGATGTCCTCCAACAGATCCGGAAGGGTATTCTCCAAAAAGTCCGAGTATAGCTGACTATTCAGCACTTGGGGCAAGATGAAGGGTCCTATCAACTGGTTGCCGATGATGCCAGCCCAGACATTGACACTAAATCTTTGCTGGAAGGACCGACACCTGGTCCTATGTGGGTTCACATCTAACCAGGTGTGGAGGTTGTGCAAGTTTGTGATGCCATCCCGGGTGAATTGCGATTCATCCGTCCACAGAATTCGGTCTAGAAACCTTCTGTTTTCGATGTCAGACTCGAACAGCCAAGTGCAAATTGCAATCGTCTTTCGGAATCTCCTTCCTGTAGTGCTTGGACCAGGATATGGTGGTATGGATGTAGTCCCTCTCGGTTCACAACGGTCCAACCTCTCCCTGAAGACAATCCTGACCTTCGTGCGACCTGCCTGATGCTTATTACAGGGCTGTTCCTGACGATGTTGAGGATTTGTTGGTCGGGGTCCGCTGAATCGGGCGATTTTCCTGCTCGCGTTTCTGCTCTGGGGGCGGTTACACTTCCGGTTTATTTTAACCTTCTGAAAGTCCTTGAAAATACCCTTCTGTTGGGTACCCGCCGATTCGGGAATCTCCTTTGGTATTCTCGTACGGCCTCACTATCATTTCCTTCTACTAAACCGTACACGTAAATTATATCGGCATACTCGTCAACACTGAATTCTGCCATTTTATCTTAATTTTTTCTATTAAACACCCGGTTTTATCGCTTGCTTCTTCAACTGTGGTCAATGTCCTTTCAAACTTACCCATTTTTATACCATAATTCATACGAAGTATTAGAAACGGAGCGTCAGGATACTTAGGAGTCAATACTGGATATAATAAACTAATAACGCTATTTAACGAGATTACATTTATTATTTTATTACTGTTTTGCTGAAATAATAAAAATGTACTACCTCTGTTTCCTAAACAAACATTTCCGAACTTGCTGTCATAAAAATCGTTTACTTAACGACTTTTTCCATTATGGTGCAATAAAGTAATTAGGTACCTGTGAGGATGTTTTAATTTCAGGACTTTTGCAACCCTTTTCTACCTGGGCATGTTGCACCTTTTTGGAAAGGTAATTAGATAGGCAACTTAAAAAAAATAAAAAGTGGGTATGTTAATAACATGAATTTCAGAGAAAAGTGGGGCGAAAGGTGAAAAATCGTGAAATAAAAGTTAATTTTTTCAACTTCCAGGGGGGATTGTGGCCAAGGGGTTGGGGATAGGGGGGTGGTGTAAACTTTTTTGGAAAGGGCTTCCAAATAGTGATTTTTTGCAATCAGTTTGGGGCCGCTGCGATGCGTAGAAAAAAAGATAAAAATACAAGAGCGGTTCCCATATAAGGCAAAACCCTGATTTACGAATCACCCTGTAACTGCCAAACGGTGAGAGATGCCCCCCCCCCCACCCATACGATTTTTTGCTTGTCTCGGTCTGACCTTTCACCCCCTTCAGTATTGACCTCCCACCTCTGAACACCCTGTATATGTGGCTATGGCAAGAGTGTGTCATATTTAGGAAAAAATTTTGTTATTCATTTCTTTAATTTTTCCTACTTATTCGTTATATTTTGTAGTTGTTTTTACTGTTAAAACATGGGATATAAGCTATGTAGATGTAAAAATGCCTGATTTGCTCCACTTAGGTTATAGAAGCAAAGCTAACACAGCTTTTACCAAAATCTGAATTTTTTCGGATGATTGGTTTTCTCAGAATGCTGCACACCATTCATCAAAACGGTATTTTGAGAAAAACGGCATAAGTTAAAGATAAAGGCAACGAGGAATGGTGTGGAGCGCCAGCTGCACACGGAATCGTCGTTTCTATTTTTTTTGTTTTTTTTTAATTGAATTTTGAAAATTTCGAACTTGTATCAAAATTTGAATTTCCCGCCAAAAATTTCGAAAAAAATATTATTTTATAGCTGACAAAAAACCCTATAATTTGAGAACAAAAAGAATTTTCTACGTCTGCAAGAAGCCGAGATATCGCCAAAACACTGAAAATCACGTTTTATTTTTTTTTGAGGTTATGTGAGGGTCTATGGGTCTGAAAATTTCAGCAAAGATGTACTTTTTCATGTACTACATGAGGATATTTTTTGTTTTTTAAAAGCGCTGGGGGCACTTTTCACCTCCTTAACCGGCTAGACCCTTTGCTGTCCAAAATTTCTCGATTTCTACGGATTTTAACCCTTTTACTGCGGCAAGAAGCCATCAGGAAAATGCGGCGTGATAGCAACAACCAAACTTTTACATTACAAACATCAATAACAAAATCCTGTGAAATCTGTGAGAGTGTATAAATATATATATTTTTCGTAAATATTGATGGATTTATGAGAGCGTATATATACGCGTTTCGCAGTCAAAGGGTTAATCAAATTATTGCGAGTAAAATGATTGAGGTCATTAATTTCGAATGTATTATCAAAATTTGTAAATCGGATGCAATATGACGAGCAAAATTTCTTAAATTCAAGAGATTGTATCATATGTATGTTTGCATCAACATTTTGAGATTTAAGATGATGGATCCAATTTAGCGACTTCGACTAGCGATTCGAGCGATTTCTGGTCGCTTATTTCAGATCTTCTATTGGAAATTTGAAATATAACAAAACAAATTCAGTGTGGCGACCAAAATTTCCTAACATTAAGGTATTTCAACAAAAATTAGAACAAAGGGGTTCCCAGCGTCATTTTTTCGAATCTCTCGCAAAATCAGTTGATAAAAGTTTCTGGGCCACTACTACTTTCGAGTCTCATATTAGAATTTGGAAATTCAAGGTGACAAATTCAATATAGTGATGAATATTACTATATATTTCCTTTCGGTTGACGGACGTTTCTTCCCGAATCAGCAGAGAATAAAGAAGAAACTGTCTCTTGTATTTATTACCAAAATTGGCTATTGGTCGATATACATTCATCGAATCCATTTCTTACTCGTGTATCAAAATAGTGTGGACTGAGCAAGGGGGTGACGAAATTATTTCGTTTCGTCTATTATAGTTGAAATACATGTTAAAATTCTTATAAGAAATATTGTATGTAATTCAGCTATATTTCCCTTTATATCTTATATTCTAATAAAGCTCAGATGAGTTCAAAAAAACCAAACAACCTGTTGTTATTTCCTTCTTTGGAAATAAAAAATAATTGAAGTATTTTTTCAAAACAGAAAAACTTATTAACATACATATAATTGAAATAGTCTAACAATAAAGCTGATTATTTTAAATAATAAAAATATCCAACAGTATGTCAAATACATATACAATAGTCTGTGTGAAAACTAAAAAAAAAAGAAGATAAGTGGGTATGATCTCATAACATTTTAATCTTACCATTTTTATATCAATATTTATAATAAGTAACTGTTTGCATTTCTCTCGTGTACATAGTGTATATTTTACATTGATTTTTTGTTTTACGATTTTAACAGAACTGTTGGGATCCACTCCGAATCCTAAAAACATAACACTCTATAGGATGTAAATCTGGCGAAAGCGTACACCATAGTGACCGCTGGAGAATATGCATATAGCATACACTTAGCCGCAAAAGCCTATATAATTACAATTTAAAAAAGTCGGGCATTAATGGAAATATGTTAATAATATTATTAATTTACACAGAAAATCTGACTTATTTATCTTTATTAATTTTTAGTACTTGGGCTATGCGTATAAAGACTTTTATGGCTAAGTTTACGTATGTATAATTCGTACATGTATCACAATGACCATTATTGTTCTGCGTATCCTTTATTAATTCGTACATGTAGTAAAAGCGAATACATAATTTTAAATAACATATTTATTTCACATCGCTTAGTACAAGTACCGATAAATCCGAAAATGACTTAAACTAAAAATTAAAACTAACAAGAACAATAAAAAAAGAAGTAAGGTTTAAGAAGGAGGGACGATAAGTTATCACAAGGGTGTGTCTAACAAGAAAACATGCCGATGTCCCCCTCTGATCAGTAGCGGCTCCAATATCTTAACCCTTAACTGGTATCGTAAATTTGACATACGTAACTGGTATCATGGGGGCCGCGCGGACCCCATACTACGTTTGCTTCTACACTGAGAGAAAATTAAAATAGTAAGATGGTTGTTATCACCATATATTGGTCATCACAAATAAAAATTTGTTGTTATAACTAAATAATGTTAATGGGGATCAAAATTTAGATAACACAAATGACCGTTCTTTTTCTGCAAACGAAAAAAATATTTTTCATTTTGCAGTAACTAATCAGTATTCTATTTTTCGTTCATTCTAACAGTCAGTTATAGCAACCGAATAGAATTTAATACTTTAGAATTTTGGAACTTCTTTTTGATTACCATAGACGAAATTTGGTCGTCGGAATAAAATAAATTTGTTACTGGAGGTAGCTATTTCCCGAAACATATTGTGAAGTTATCACAACTGAATTTATAGTTTTAACAACTGAATTAAGAGTTCACTGTAATAGAAATTCTGGATGAAATGAAGTAAATTCACAGTTTGGTGGATTTTAAGAAAATTAACCGACGCTTTTGTTACACCAATAAAATCAAAGTCATAATTCGGTTACCATAACCGAATAAAGCAATCGTTCACTTATTACAACCGAATTGTAGTTGTCGCAACTGATTATGTGGTTTCCTTAACCATTTATAGGTCAACTCACCGAGAAATTACGTTATAGAGACGCATCTTTTGACTTCTCAGTCAGTGTCTTGCTTGTGAAGTGAATGGTTGGTTCTTCAGTGTTACATGTGAGTAGGTTAAATTAATACATTTTAAGGTTTCACAGTTTAGGCAGTTTATTAATAGGTTATAAATTGAAGAAAATGGCTTTTTTTATAAATGTTCTTTTGAAAAAAATTTTGGAGGATACATCAATTTCTACCGCGGAGTACATAGCCTTATTTCCAATTTTTAAAAGCAATGAAAGCACTGTACTTGAGCTGGTAAGTTCTGCATACAATTTAGTGTTAAAATTTGTCTCATATTTTCTATTTTTTTTTAATTTAGTTTTTAGAGGATGCTAAACTTTTTGTGTCGTCGGACCTACGAATTAATTTATGGCATACAATTTATTCCAAAGTTCTGCTTCAAGCCACCAAAATAAACGATCCTTTAGTAAAATCTTGGCTTCGTGAAATCACTGATTTAAGTAAAGGTACCCTTCTTACCGATGTCTTTATTAAAAAATATTAGCAATCAAATCCTTTTTTCTTAGATAATAAAAAAGCAGTTGCACTACTTATACTGCCGTATTTTTTTCCTTCAACTAAAACAAGGGGAAGGCCTTCACGGAAATCATATAAGGCAGCAAAAATCGAAGTTCAAGAAAAATTTATTCTGTACTTCAAGGTAATTACAGCAATTTTAAAAAATGTGGAGAACTACACCTGCAATGTATTAATATAAATATAATATCCCTTACAGACTTTGGAGGAGGCCGACAATTTTCACTCGAAGACAGTTAGTGAACAACCGCAAATAGTTTTTGTAGGCAGCTTTGAAAATTTGAAGCCATACATCACCTTCATACAAAAGAAATATTTTTTCGACGATCCCATTACATGCATGGAGCGGTGCTTTCATATGTATTTAGGTTTGAATATGAAATATCCTGTAGAAAGCCTAGTAGTCTTAGCGACGATAGAATTCCTAGAAGCAGTGCAATTAAAATTTTCAAAAATATATCTTCTTGTTATGGAAAATATCTTGACCTAGCAATAGAATTGGGTGATTCTAATAGAAAAACTACTTTGGAAGACTCAGTATCTATTTTAAAAGCTCTTTTGAATGTAAATGATTTATGTTCAGAATATTTAATTTTAAAAAAACTCAGGGATATGAATATTTTAGTAGATTTTGAAACTATTCAAATTGGAACAGAATATAATCAAGTTTATTCGGTTGGAAATACTATAAATATTACAAAATATGACTACTCAATTCAAGTCGTTAATATAGAACAGCTTTTTAGTATTTTGTTTAGTACAACAACATTATTAAACGACATTGTCCAATATATTGACCATACTTTAAAACTAAAATATACAATAACAAATATAATTCAAAGCCAATTTTGGAAAGAGAAACTGTTGAAATTCAATCCTGGAAATTGTGAAAACATATTATTTATCCCAATCGCCGTATATTTCGACGATTTTGAATATCTTAATCCGTTAGGATCTCATAATAATATTCAAAAACTTGGTGCAGTCTATATTAAAATAATGTGTCTTCCTGAGCACGTATCTTCCAAACTATCGCATATATTTTTAGCTATGTTATTTTTTACAGAAGATCGAAAAAAATTTGGTAATCATGTTATTTTTAAAGCATTAATAGATAAACTAAATTTTCTGCAAAATACAGGGATTAGAATTACATATCAAAACTTTACAGTTGTTAAATTAATTATGTGCTTCATTATAGGAGACAACTTAGGATTGAATTCAGTACTAGGTTTTACCGAATCTTTCAGCTCTTTGTATTTTTGCAGATTTTGTAAATGTAGTTCTTCTGAAATGAAATATTTAACCCACGAAATTTCTGAAAAAATACGAACTGAAAGTAGTTATAAAGAAAATTTAATTACTAATAATTCAAAATTAACTGGAATTAAAGAAAATTCAGTATGGAACAATTTAAATAATTTTCATGTAATCGAAAATTTTAGTGTAGACTGTATGCATGATCTGTTAGAAGGAATATGCCATTACGATTTGTCAATTATTTTAAAATCATTCATATTAAAAGAAAAATACTTTACTTTGCAACAATTAAACCGGCGGATTGAAATTTTCAATTTCGGACCAAATAGTCAGCAACCACCACTTTTTAATTCAGACTGTTTACTAAAATATAAGTTTAAGTTCTCGGCTGTAGAGATGTATGTGCTCATCACTTATTTACCATTATTAATCGGGGATTTTATCCCAATTTATTCGAAGGAATGGGAACTCTTCCTTGCGTTGAGAGAAATAATTTGTTTGGTTTTCAGAAAAAGAATCCATAAAAATTCAACAATATACTTACGCGACCTAATAAGCAAACACAATTCCTTGTACTTAGATATTTCAAAGAGCCCCTTAAAACCAAAATTTCATTTTTTATTGCATTACGCAAGTATTATAGAAAAAGTTGGTCCAATTTTTGCTTTGAATTCTATGCGTTTTGAATCTAAGCATCAAGTATTCAAAAAAGTTGGCTATATTTCGAATAACAGAATAAATATTTTGAAAACTATTAATATCAAAAATCAACTAAAATTGTCAAGCTTTTTCCTGAATTATGAGGATGTTTACAAGAACTGCATCAAACATGGCAACTGTAAAGATATTGATATAAATACTTTGAACAAGTTTTGCATTCCTCAATATAAAAATAAAGTACTAGATGTTTTGTGGATAAATTTTCACGGTATAGTATTAAAGAGGCATACTATAATTTGTGTCGATGAAGATATAAATAATGAGCCAATTTTTGGATTAATTCACCATTTAATAAAATTAGACTCTAATTACTATATTTGTATACAATTAATTAATAACCTTTTTTTTAATACTCATTATTTTGGTTACGAAGTTCAATATACAGATATTTATAGAGTATATGATTTATGTTGTCTTAAAATTTTTCATGTGTCTTATTTAGGAAAATCTGGAAATAAAAATATTATTGTTTGGGACTATTAAGTTAATCTTTCTGGAGAAATAAAAACTATGTACAAAGTGTCCGTATTATTATTTTATTCGAATTATTTATTTGTTTATCAAATATAAAAAAAAAATGTAAAAAACATTCATTTCTATGCTGAAAAGACCTAGAGTAAAAGTAATTATAATATGTTCTTCTGTTGCCTCAATTGAACTTAATGTTTGTTTGAATTGCCATTATTTTGTTAATAAAATTATATTACATGTTCCTTTAATTTACAATTCACTTGTAATAAGTCTCTTCAATTCGGAATTTTGGAGATAATTTTGTTTATTTTCAAATAAAAGAAGAGAGGACTTTAGCAAAAAGAAATGAAACATGTATAATATTGCTATTGGGTATAGAAATTCCGAATTGAAGAGACTTATTACAAGTGAATTGTAAATTAAAGGAACATGTAATATAATTTTATTAAAAAAATAATGGCAATTCAAACAAACATTAAGTTCAATTGAGGTAACAGAAAAATATAATTGCTGTAACTGAAGAAAAAGCTTCGAATTTGTTTGTAGCAACCGTTAGTTCCATCCGACGAACAAACCAATTCGTTTAGAGCATCTAAATATTGTTTGAGGAAACTAGATGTAGTTTCAGTATGTTTGCAATAACTATAAATTTCATCCGAAGAAAAAACTAATTTGCTTGCAGTAACCAAATGTTATTTCAAGGAACTTCTACTATTGTTGTAAGAAATGAGAGCATGATTGCCGTAACTGCACAGTAGTTTGCTCCAACAGAGAACACTCAGTCATGACAAAAGAAATTAGAAACATTTTTGGGAACCGAAAATATACGGTAGGGCAATTTGTGAGGTTGTGTTAACAGATTTTTTCTCTGAGTGTAGCAAGCAAATTTTAAATATGTACTTCAATAAATGCTCATAAATCATAAATAATAGGCTCGTTTTATGTAATCAATTAGTTTTTATTTATATAAATCTTCTTACTTAAATATTACAAGAGATCACAAAATAGAAGCAAATTTTTGGAAACAAAGAAAACGTCATGCGTGGGGGCCGTGCGGCTCCCACCATACCAGTTAGGGTAGGGCGGGGCTAGTTGAGCAACTTTTCACTTGAGCGGTCATAGCTCCTCAACGATAAGTCTTAATGGCTTGTTATGCATACTGATGAGTAAGTAATTTATCCCTTTCCAAAAGTGTCCATAGTAATTTTTTCTAACAAATCGCATTTAAGAGCTACAGCCGTTTAAGTGAAGAAAGTCAGAGATGCTCAACGTACCCCACACGCGGGGTAAGTTGAGCAAGGGTATGGGATAAATTGAGCAGTTAGAAATTCTAGCCAAATCGTGGGTTCAGTTTTTACTAGACATGAAATAAAATTTATACTTTACAATCAGCTTTTTATTTATAGTATTTTAGTGGCATAACAGGGAAACTAAAAGTAATTTTCTTCTAATATTTAAAAAAATAGAATCAACAAAAACTCAACATATCTTAAGCTTAACTTTTGGATTTAAAACTGTCTTTCTACTTAAAATCAGACTTGAACATTTATATAACTATCAATAAAGCTTATACTAAAAAAGAAAATATTAATGAGATCTTGGAAACTTAATCATCGTTGTCGCTGTTGCAATTAATACAAACAAAAGTAACTATTGCTCAACTAACCCCAACCCAAAAATTTGAAACAAAATTAAGGTTATAAAAAAACTGTTAGGATTATTTCCAAAATCTTTATATGTACATACCAAAACTATACTAAATTTATGGAAGTTTACTTACCTGAATGAAAATGATATTTGACTCGTATAGAAGAAATATTTCCATTCAAAATTTTTTTACTTTTTGGTCGCTAAATAAACAAAGCGTGCCTGTACTTCACTCGATCGACAAGTCGTCACTGGCGGTTGCGCTATGAGTTCCTCCCCCGCGACCGCTTCTTTCCGTAGTTTGATGCATTAGCATGCGATGTATAGTTTCCGTGATATTTCGATTGCCCAACTTACCCCTATGCTCAACTAGCCCCGCCCTACCCTAAGGGTTAATCTGCATCAAAAATTTTGAGTAACATTTTTTTTTTTGCGAATAAACATTTTTAACGGCTGGTTTCACATATTACTAGTTGATATTTCCAAAAACCTGATGGGTTCAAACAATATGAAAAACGATATAAAATACTTTTATTCACACAATTAAAAAAACTAAAGGAGAAGGAAATTTTCAAGGGTTGAAAATGAAAAAAAAAAATTGATAACGCTAAAACTATCAATTATTTTTAATGGAGCCTAATTCTAATCGGAACCTTATGAGATACTTTGAGGAGAGTTTATTGGCTGGGTTTTTAACTTTGCGATACTGCGCATGATGGGTTCGACGTGTCAGTAATTTATATGATGACAGTCGATACTAAAGAGTAGGAAAGATTTTATATTGTGGGAGTTGCGATATTGAGGAATTGAGGTAACCGGATAGAACCTGATGGGCAGGGATTATATTGGCGACAAAACGACACAGACCTAGAGGTTGGAGATTAATCAATGTTAGACAACTCTCATATGGAAGTAGTTTAAGGTTGTCCGTCCAAGGGCCAAGAAAGGCTACCTATACCGAAGAAATCTACGCTGTACTAATTCAAGCCTATTTTTAACCATTGATTGGAAGGATGACCAAACCTGTCACACGTATTATAGTACTAGAGAACATTTGTGACGCAAAGCTAAAGCCAAGAGCTGAATTGACTCTGTTTACGGGTATGGTCGATGTGAGAACGAAGGTTGCGTTCACTATCATAGATAACGTTCGGATCAAGTAGGTAACTGACAGATGTTCTAGGTTCACCTGAGAGCAACTAGGTTCCAGGAGTGATGAGTGAGGAATGTTTGCGGAAGAAGGTGATCGATTGGTAATTTGAGTTGTTAACATCAAATCTTTAAGTCATCTTGAAAGAGTATACAGTCAGATATGTTAGAAACGCGTTCATCTCGTCAGCATAAATCAATATTTCCTGCTTAAACTAATCTATGAATAATATGAAGTTCAACAGACCTTCAGAATGGGGCACAACAGGATAGAAAGCGAGGTGTCAAAGAAAACACTGTACTGGCGAGTGTCAAGATAAGATTTAAGCTATGAAATAGATAAACAGTGTTGAAAGTCAAGATACTAAGAGAATGGAATTGCAATGAAACGCCATGGTGTCATACATAAAGCTTTTGAAAAGTTTGGCAATGGAGAAAAGTGTAGCTATGGGGAGGTAATTTGACACGTTGCTGTTACAACCTTCTTTTACGCATAACGATAATGCATGAATCTTTCGGAAAACTGGGAAATAAGAGAACATTTCTTTAAAAGCAAAGGGGAGTATCGTAGGGCATCGGGGCCTAGGTTCAGATTTAAGAAACAATAAGAATCTACAGCGATGGAGTTTTGTATGAAGCAGAAGCAGTTAAGATCTGATCATAAACCAAACTTAATTTGCCCCTTTTATTCCACATGTTGCACAGGGGAAAAATATCTGTTATCCATGGAAATCGATTTGCATATGAAAAACTCAAATTATGAGTTTTCAGTTAAAATTAACTTGCCGTGTTCCATGTACTACTACTATCAAATTTATATTACTTTTATTACTTGTTGTTAAAAGTTAATGTTTCTTTTTGAATATATTTTTCTTTTATTATTTATTCTACTTTGATAAAATTAATTTTTTCTCATACATAATTGAACAATCAAACTAATGGAAAATTCTCACAAAAGTGGTGGAAACAAAGTAACTAAATTTATCTCAAGTATAAAGTCCTCTATGAAACGCTGTGAGGTTGCATTATAATTGAGGTATCAGTAGACATCTTCGCTTGTTGGGGTATCAGTTCCCATAATCATAAGAATGTAGAATACATGCACGTCTCTGCTCCGGGTGTTTATCGTGAAAACGATACTTTACATTCAGGGAACGGCTTCTGATCGACTCTTAATTAGCGGTGAAAATGAAGTAGGATTGTGCGGCATGGGGATGTGGAAATGTTTAGATACAAGGGAAGGGTTAAATGCTATCAAATGACAGTAAACAGCGAGCTAAAGGCGGCATGAATTTACCAAATCAATAAAGTGAAACTGCACAGGGTAAACGCGACTGAATGGAGAAAATAGCACTCATTACCTACGTTGTTGTGCTCTTTTATGTTAGGTGACACGCGTCGGATGTAAAGGATGAAATTTCAAAAGTTCCCCGCAAGTACGACAGATATGTCGTCACGTGAGGCTTGCAAACTTTCATTAGGATGTTTGTTGAGAGTTTTGATTTAAGATTTTTTTATTTTTTTTTTTATTGATAGGTACAAGAAATCGTTGATATAATTTATTTTTTCATTATCTTAGTACGTTACATGTGTATTATATGCCTTAGGATTGTTTTCTCAATAATTTATATCGAGTAAGTCTACATCACATAAATTCAGTAATTCCTCAGTTTGACAAATAAAATAATAATAAATAGATGGGATTCGCGTATTCCTACTAAGGACACCAATGGAAATTCGGCTGTAACTGATAGAAAAGAGTAAACTAAATTGTGGATACAGGTAAGGAACATTTTGGAAAGTTAATGATTTTGTGTCATAATTGCGAAAGAATCCATTAAATTTTTACACCGCGAATTGAGTTTGATATTATTAGTTAATGTTGTGTGACTTGGCCGTTGTACACAAGGGTACAAAACCGGCCAAGTCACACAACATTAACTATAATAATAAAGAAATCGCAGTAAGGAACCTTAGACTTGGCACGACTTTGTCTAGATTTCATTACTTTTTAGAGATAAACAAGCAGCTCCATCGAGACTTGGCTATTTTTTTACAGAATGTTTTTGGTGGGATACTCTTTTAACTAATCTATTAAAAATTCTCTTTAGATGAAAATTTTCTTCAAAGAAAATTAAAAAAGGAACTTTAAAGTTTTATTTCTTATTAAATTTCGTGATCAGAAAAAAGACTTCATTTATTATTATAACAAGCTGTTAAGTAGACCTGCTCCCTATCATATTTAAAGAGTGATGTAGTCAAATAGCTACCGCGAAATAACATTACGTCGTACGCTGGCATACCACACTTATTCGGATCTGATCACCTAAACTATCGCTTTTACTGAAATGTCAATGTAGGAATGAAAAAAATATATTAAAAATGTCTGCGTTAAAAATTCACTCTCACAGCTCCTTGAACAAATTACCACGGAAAGTCGTGCTCACAATTCGACCTGCCGCTGCTGTTTTGTTCGAAGAGATGCCTCGAGGAACTTAAAAACAAGTTTGAAAATCCTCAGTATTTTCGCGTAAAAGTTATAGTTTAGCAGTTCAACCGCATGGAGTGGAATACTTTCGGTCCACCGCCATAAGTAGCAATGTTACTTCGCTTACTAATTCTATAAACTAAGTCAATATATTTATACAATGATCAATAAAAAACAAAAGAATATGTTCAAAATATTTACTTTACAGAGAAGAAAATCAAATCCATTTATAACTTTAACAGTGGGCACTAATGAATAATAAAATCTGTTTTGTTAGTGGATGGTGTTGCCAACATAATACCTAAAATATTAGCATGAATTTGAGTGGTTACTAGTTGCCTTTTTAGGATTCAATAGCCAGCTAGGAGCCCTTATAGTTTCGCCAAGTCCGTCCTTCTGTGGATTACAGCCCTATTCCTCTCTTAGTTTTACAGCTTTTGAGATGGAATTTGGTATAAAGACGTGTATTAATAATACAAAACCATAAATGGAAAAAATTCGAAAAGCGATTTAATTTTGACGCGTTTTCTCATCGCGAAATATTCCCTTTAAAAGTCGCTAACTTTTTTAATACCATTATAAAAAATCTAAAAAAAGAAGTACAATCAACCCTCCTATAACACGATTAATTCGACCCGCTTTATATGGAACTGCGCTATAAGAAACCCAGAATTAACACAAATGAGATAAATTCGTACCGCGTTATATATAAACTACTGCCGCGTTATAGGGAAGCTATGTTATAAGAAACTCAGAATTAATACAAATCAGATTAATTGGACCGCGTTATATAAGTGTTAAGTGAATCTCAGAAATAAGTAAAATTGTACATAAATCAGGACGATTTGTTTTGCATTATATATGTATATAAAAATTGCATTCTCAAACCACCAATTTGTTATACGGTTAATAAATAAAATTTTATAATAAATGAATATGTATATGTTTACATATTTGAAATTCGATTTTCTGAATTTACATACTATATACAGGGTGACAAATGGAAAGTTTCCTAAACTAAAAATTCATAATTTTAAAATGAGTGCAAGGGCAATAAAAATAAAAATACGTATAAATTCAGTACAGATGTCATTTTTATTTGAAACTAGTTCGAGTTGAATCAGACATTTTTGACAGATATTTACTGAGATTTAAAGAAATTGACCAGGGCCAGGGGATAGCTATTTACATAAATATTAATAATAATATTAAAAATATTATTAATAAATGCGATCATACGATAAAAGCAAATCATTTTTTGTTAATTCTTACCTTCTAAGAAGTTTTGGATGGCTACATTTTTACTTCCCTCTATATGCTTCAGTATAGTTTTTACGTCTAGAATAAAAGCACTCGATTTTTCTCCATTTGTAAGGTTACTCATTTTAAAGTGTACGTATTTCTCTTTATCACGTCTCAACAGAAAATGACAACACTCTAGTATATAACTACGGGGTGCCAACCTTCTGCGACATATTAGAGAGGAAAAGACATAGGTATACTTTAGGCAACTTTCCATTTGTCACCCTGTATTACACATACGTCTGAACACATTTAAAACAATCTTATACTAAATTAAAAGAAAGCAATGCTTTATCGTTTATTATTTTTATTCGCTGATAAATGAAACTGATAAACGTGATGCACGCGCACTCTCTACAAAAAGGGAATTTCGTATAATTTCAACCGCAAAAATTTAATACATCAAAAAATTAATGCTATAGATAAATGTTTCAACCATTTAAGTTGTTGGAATAGTCTTCTACCCTAGACAGACGGGACATATCAATGATCATTGGAGCAGGAATGATCATTGAATAGGCCATGTGTCATCACATCATAAAAGCAATGATCATTCTTATTGTCATTGCACAAATTATGTCTACCCAAGCTCATTCAATACGAATGATCATTCCTACTTTCCGACCAGAGATCCTGCAGTGACAAGAAAGTACAATTTATTCGAAAAAATTTGGAAAATTGGCTAATTTTCCAACTGTCACATCATAATACCTGTCAAGTTCTTTCATTTGTTTATGTTTTGTGAGAGAAAGAGTTTTAGTAATTTTAGAAGGTAAGTATTGTTTACATAATTTAAATGTTTAAATCTCTTGCACGAAGCAAAAGAGCGGCCACCTTCAACTTTTGCATTTTACACACATTTCTTCAGGCACGTTTTACTCTTTGAAGCGCTAGTAGTTTAAACTTTCTGGATTTTCTTTTATGATGGTTTATTTGCATTAATATATTTAAATTATCCAAAATAAAAGATGATTCCATTTTAAATGTCATACAACTAACACCAATCTGACAACTGTCAAATCGAATTGCAAGAAATTCGTAATTACCGTGTGTCACCCCAATATAGGCATGATCATTGAATCTATTATGTAATTGAATCAATGATCATTCTTCCGCGTCGTGTGTCTAGGCCCTAGGATATTAACCCCTTCCGGTATTATGACGAGTCTAGCTCGTCATCGGTTTTTCATGCCATACCGCACAATGACGAGCTACACTCGTCATGCGACTAAAGTTACTGTTGAATATGATAATTAATTTAGTTTAAAATTTCTAGTGTACTGAATTTGGCAACACTTTTGTTACTTGTGGAAATATCACATATCACTATCACATATTGTTTACCGTTAGAAATTTAGATTTTTTTAGAATTTTTAGAATTATAAAATGAAACAAGTTTTTTTCAATAAAAATTAAATGGTTATTTCATGCACAGTTTTTCATTATTAAATCGTACCGGAAGGGGTTAAACTTTATATTGAAACCGTGTTATAAGTACACCGCGTTATAGGAGGGTTGACTGTACTTTCAATGAAAACTTTAACGCACACTGAAACAAAGATACTTTCCGCAAAATTTCGAAAAATCGAAAATTGTCATAATGAAAAAGAAATTATTACACATAGTATGTATAAACATAACATAATATAACATTAAATTTTAAAATACCTAATGATGCTCAAACCTCCCTACTGCCCAATGCTACTCTACAGGGTGTCCCATAGGAATGTGTGAAAACTAGTTAGTCACTATTTTTTAACAAATGGAGAGATCGGTAAAAGGTAAATACTTTTTAATAAAGGACAGTCGTCATTTTTATTTCATGTCCATTTTATTATAAAAAAATTAAATCTATTTAATACAAACCATTAATTTAAAAATATAGTGAAAAACATGAATTATTAATAATATATATTTGTGAAATGTGAACCATCTACATAAAAGGTATGCATCTGTATTTTTTGAATCTTCTGTGGCCGGAGAGAAGTACAAAGGGATGTTAGAGACCAAAACCTTTCTCATGCGAAAAAGAGAGGACCGTTAAATCTTTTTTTTTTTATTCAAGACGGAGCAGCACCTCATCGCACACAAGAAGTATCATCAATAAATTTTATGGCGATCGAGTTATTGGCCTAGGGTACCCACGCTTTGCTAGGGGAAAAGGAATAGAATAGCCACATTACTCGTCAGATCTCATTCGATTTGATTTCGTTTTAGGGGGGTACATTAAAGATCTCTGCTATGAAAATAACCAAAAAACAGTTGAGGATTGCATTAAAGATATTGGGAAGATCGTCAATGGCATTTCAAATGAAACGTTAGAACATGTTTTTAATAGTTTTAGAAAGCATATGGATATTTGTGGCAAATTAGATAGTTAAAATATCGAAAATATATATCATTAGTAACTAACGTTCTTCACTACTTTTTTAAATTAATTGTTTTGTATTAAACAGATTTAATTCTTTTATAATAAAATGGACATGAAATAAAAATGACGACTTTCCTTTATTAAAAAATATTTACCTTTTACCGATCTCTCCATTTGTTAAAAAATAGTGACTAATTAGTTTTCACACATTCCTATGGGACACCCTGTATGTCCCTATAATCCAGGAATGTACATATTAAGTTTTAGGTCTCCCAACGCATTTTAATGCAAATTATTTAAACATTTAATAGCTTGAATGAATTTGAATTCTAGCACTAAATTGTATGTTTATTATGTATACAATATATATACTTGTAATATTGAATTGTAATTAATACTAATTAAATAATATGTCATTAATGCAAAGGACTCCGCACGTTCCTTGTGCAAAATGGCCCAATTATTATTATAAAGATTATATTTTTCGAGAAACAGCAGAATGATGCACGTGTTTCGGATTTTTCTGTTATACTAAAAATGGTAGAAAAGAATTGAAAGAGGTGGGTGAGGCATTGAGAGGGGAGGGCTATTGGGTAAGAGGTCTGTCTAGCTCCATAGAAGTGTAGGTGAAGGATCATGGGCAAAGGAGAGTATCGTGGAAGAGAGGAAGGATGGGCAAGAGAAAGTCTGGGAAGTAGCGCTATGTCCAGCGACTGAAAAGGGGTAGGGAAAGGAGTAATATTGAGCAGGAAAGACGTGTAGGGTAATATAATAAGTATGGTGGAAATATTATGGAGGAGAGAAACAAGGGTTGTAAGAAAGAAAGGATTTGAAGAGGGGCCCAATGGATATACATACATGGGAAATGGTTCATAAGAGAATGGCAAGTAGGGATGAATGAGCATATAAGGTCAACAGTAGAGTTTGTTCGTCAACTGTGTGGAGATTCACGTAGATCATTCTGCAGTTTCTCGAAAAATATAATAATAAAGAGACTTTTGATCAGCATGCTGAGAACTACCTTTCTGTAAAATTTAACTGTGACCCATTTCCACAAGGAACGTCCGAATTCCCTTGTAGAAACCTTCATTTGAGGTCAAAAGCGACTAATAAAAATATGCAACACTCTTTCATCGGTAGCTTCCCAACAGTCAACTACAAACAGATTATATTCTGTTATAAATAATTAACCCAAATTCTATATGAGCACTGTAACACTAGAAGTTATCTATACTGTGAGTCGAATAAAAATCAAAGGAAATCTAAAATTTTCCCCAATTTAAATTTGGTTTCGGAGGATCGAATGTGATAAAAATTCCCACCGATCTGGCTTCCAGGTCTGGCGGTTTATTGCTCCACTTTGATTTTACGTTCGGGGGCCCATTGCGATCCGGATGTAAAAACTGCAACTGGATGTGACCCTAAAAATAGGAGAAGCATCCAATTCATTGCCACGATAAATCAGAACATGGTGTTCTACACTAAAAGGCCTCCTCATCTGGGTAGGAACTGAAAGTGCGCCAACCACTTAAAATTGATCTGTGACCCGGCTATCCTCCTTTTTGTACATTGCGCCGCCAGGCCAAATATTCCATCTGTCGAGAAGCACTTAACCACAAGTTCACATTTGAACCCGGCCGGGACGCGGCTCCTAGTCTGTTCGGTTGATAGAAGAACTAATGGGCTTTAACGCATTAAATTCTTCCCGCTCTGGAGCTGGAGACTCAGCGCGACTTTTGGGGGAAGACATCGTCAAAAGTGATGAAGGTTCATAAATCCGCTGAATATGAAAATCGGTAGAACATGAGTCCGTCGTCACCAGCGCATTACAAACGGCGCGCTCGCTGTGTCGTTAGACGTTGAGGGAGTACACGGCGCGACGCGTCGTGTAAAAGGTGAGTGCATTTTACGTTCGGGTTGAGCTGCTTATAATTTACGGGCGAGGGAGAGTGGGCAGAAAGTTCGGATGCATTTTCATTACCATGGTGGCGCTAACACGACTAATTTTAGAACAAACTGAATGATTGAGCTGTAACAAATCCGAGCATTTCGGTCTTTTTATGCTCAGTTGCTGGAGCACTTAAAAATTACAAACCCACTCCTGACCGGGGTTGGGCGGGGGAGTAATTTCAATCACCTTTTCTATGGAAATGCATTAGAGGGTCGAGAATAAATAAAATTGAAGAGTGCATCCTATTCACACGCATCCGCAGCGCAATGCACCATTTGTTCCGCGGCCCGCAGGGTGATACGATACAGCAGATATAGAGCATCGCGTCGGAAGGCTCACTGCACTACTTGCCGAGCCATCAATATTTTCCGAATGAATATTTCCCTTTGATGAAAAGCCACCGAAAATTGAACAGACGAGAAAATATTTCACGAACGCATTTGTTCCATTAGATCGTAAGCTGGTGAGGGGTCTCCTCGCTCGAAAATGCCCTGGATATCCAGAGACAGAGCAGAACCCAATGGAATTCCATTTTTAGAGTGCAGTGACAGCAAAAATAGACAATTTCTCCCAAAAACGCAATCCAATTCCTGACAAAACAAATGCCCAGATGCCGTTTGTCTCGCGCTGATCAAACTTTTCCCATTGATTTACAGAGCCTTGCTGGTTTATTATGTTGCGTAACCCTAATTGATGGACATTTAAAGGATAGCTACGCGCGGGTGTTTTTTACGATTTGTTTTGTTGAAATCTTTTGAATACGAAATATTGTCTACTACTTTATTTTGCTGTTTATAAACGAGCACATTTCTGAGAAAAATCATTCGATTTTCTAAAATTACTGCAGAACGCACTTATAAAAAAATATTCACTATTGTTCCTTAAAAAATAAAACTTTGATGATGATGATAAATTTACAATAAGTAGTTTGAATTGAAGATAGTTAGTAGTTCTAAACTTAATTAAAAATAAATAAATATAAATAAATAATAAATAAAAATAATTACTAATTTATTAAATGAATTAAAAAGGACAAAAGGTTGATAAAAGATCCAAATAAAATTATAAAAAATTTAATATGAAGAACATTTGTTGCAGTAGGATCACATTTTTATTATGTTGAAAAGGTGGTGCATTAAATTTAGAATCCGAAAAATTATATCTGCAAAGTAGTTAGACAACTCGTATTTTTATGTTTTAATGGAATGAAAATGTTTTCTTGGGTTTCTTATCTTTTGGCATTCTCTTGTTCTTTACAAATTGTTATTGATCTTCTAGAGAATGATTATTCATTATTTAGAAAAAGTTCCAAACATTCCAAAATAAGAGCTGATGTACAATTTGATAAAATTTTATTTGATAAAAGTTGAAGGCTGAAATCACAGACTCACGCTAGGACCCCTACACAGGGGCACCCCAAACCCCAAAAAAAAATTTACGTTGCTGGCACTCTGGCAGTTTAAGTAGTTGGGCCTAACCATTAATCGCATTAGAAGGAACTGTCTAGAGCAGCCTAGTGCAGAAAAAGTTATAGTATAGTTATAGTGAGAATTGACACGGTAAATATTCTCCGCGACGCTGGGGTTAGCGTAACCCCACACATTTTGCTATATATTCCATGTAAGTATATAATTTTAATATCGTTTTTTTTTCTCATTTATCTCTATAAATAACTGGACTGCGTACCAAGACGACGCGACTTTATAAAAAATCTGCGGATCTTTTTTTGACGCTATCTGCCTTAGAGAAACTTGGCTATATGGTGGGTTCTTCGATGCTGAACTTTGCTGTCCTGGCTACGTAGCTTTCCGCTGAGATCGCCACGGTTCTTCCCTCAATGCCCCTGTCGGGGGAGGTGTTTTGCTCGCTATTCGGGGTGATATTCCATGTCGCCGTATCGACCTTCCTGATTCCAGCGATGTCGACATTTTATGCATTGCTATGGCACTCCCGCGGAGACACGTCTATATGGCTATTGCCTACGTTCCGACCAAGGCTTCGGATCTTCTGATCGACTCCACCCAAATCGACGTGATTGCTGCGGATGAGTTGCTGCTCTTTGGTGATTTTAACTTGTTGTCAGTCTCCTGGACACATTCTTCAAATGTGAATGTTCTTTTCCCCTCTTTCGCGAATGCTCCGCATCATGCAGCGATTTTTATTGATAAATTTTTGTATTCCGGACTCTCACAGACTTGCAGCTATGTTAACGCCAACAGTAAATTTGTGGATCTGATTTTTTCATCTAATCCGAACTGTAGGACCACATCGCGCTGCGTAACACCTCTCTTGGCCGAGACCGGACACCATCCTGCTAACAATATTACTTTGATCATCAATCCGTTCGACTCTAATTTTTCCGTTCCAATTGGCCCCTTTTATAATTTCAAAAAGGCTGACTGTTTTAATCAATGGCTCTCTACTTAGTACTGTCGTTGAGGAGCGTGACATTGACCTGGTTGTAAAAACTTTTACAGTATTCTATCTCGTTGTTTTCTTCACTATGTTCCAATCCGCAAGTCTTGTGGCTCACGCACAGTGGCGTAGCTACCTAGGGGCTAGGCGGGGCAGTGCCCCGGGGACCTCAAGCTCAGGGGGCCCTCGAATCCTTACCAGAAAATCTCGATCGAACTGAACTTTTGAAAATTTCTCCCATTTTCAAAATAAATATGACAGGTTGCAACCCGACTTTAATCATGGCAACTCAGTTGAGAGAAATTCGAAAGTTATACCTAGGGAATTCCCCTAAATTCTTTCTGTGGGTTGGCAGTGTTGTCAATTTGACGGATAGCGATATGTGCGTTTTATTATTCATCGATGTGCATTTTATTGTGAATTCGAGTCAAGATTTTTTTTTTTCGAGAACGGTTAAAAAATTAATGCTTTATCAGGAGTAAGTAAGCTAATGTCAATAAACTTTTTAGTACTGGTCAATATGGTGATTCAATTTTATTGTCATTGATACTTTTGCGAAAACTAAAGCTAGGAAAAGATTGTAAATATAATTTTTTTTTTAGTCAGTTGGTAGGTCCGACCTTTATATAATAAACCCTTGAATCTTTTCTATTTCGCTTTATTGTCCAATACCTACACCAAGTATTAATTGTAATTTATGTTGTTACTGTTTAATATTTTTATTACCTGCCCTGCAGTGCACAAAAAAGAGCTGATGATAAAGTAGCTTAGTATTTTTAAAGTATTTGTATATTTAATATTTTTACTTGATAAAACCTAACCAGT
Organism: Dysmachus trigonus; assembly: GCA_949715965.1. Classification (NCBI taxonomy): domain Eukaryota; kingdom Metazoa; phylum Arthropoda; class Insecta; order Diptera; family Asilidae; genus Dysmachus; species Dysmachus trigonus. The sequence goes on from OX454321.1 coordinate 49,715,980, forward strand.
TTAGATAGCAGTGGTGCCCCATTTTTTGATTTGCCCCCGGGCCGTTGGTTACCTAGCTACGCCACTGCTCGCGTACCAGTCCTCCATAGTTTAATGGTGGTTTGAAACATTTAAAGAACTTAAAATGTAAGGCCTGGAAGAAGTTCTGCCTCTCTAGGGATGACGTGGAGTATGCTGTGTACTGTTCTCTTCGCACCCAGTTCATCAAAGAACTAGAATCGTGCTATAACTTCTATTTAAATAACATGAAGAGTTCTTTACGCGACAATCCGAAACAGTACTGAATTTTGTAAATTCTAAGCATCGATCCGATGGATATCCCGCGTCACTCAATCTCAGTGATATCAACTCTGACGATCCACAAGTGATTTCTAATCTCTTTGGTGATTTCTTGGAGTCTGCCTTTTTACCCGTTAACTCTGATATCTATGTTATAAAGACTTCTCATACTTAACGACGCTTCCGTCGACTCCTTTATACATTACCCGTTGAAGAAGTTAAGCTTTCTGCAGTGGCGGATTTGCAGTCCTAGCCGCTCTAGGCCCCAGGCCATGTGCCGCTCCTTTCTCAGCAGCCATCATTATAGACTAGATACATAATTCATGAATTTACTTTATTCCCACTTTTAATTAATTCAGAAAATTGTTTAACTAAAATCTAGCTTATAAAGCTAGTTTATAATATTTTCCGAGGTTTCAGGGATCATTGGACATTTAAAACGGTTTTAGGTTTTGTTTTTAATAAAATAAATGTTTTAAAATGTGTTACAAAACTCGTCTGCACTTAAGCGCAGCAAAATCATTAATTAAATCTTCGCAATCCAATTTGCTTAAAAAATCAGCTTCGTTAAGCAAAGCAAGATCGTTTAATCTCTGCTCCGTCATTGTTGTGCGTAAATAGTTTTTAACTCTGCGCAAACAAGAAAACGATCTTTCTCCTGTACAGTTACTGGCGGGTGTACACACACACATACGAAGAGCAAGATCCGCGTTTGGGTAAATGGTTTGAACACCTTCGGTTCGTAACCATTTCAACAAACTGACTGCACTCTTTCGCTCCACATTTTTTATGCTGCAGTGAGAACGAAAATGAAGACATTCTTCTGTAAAATTGTCTTCTAAGTCAGTAGAATAAATCATTTGTAATGCCTTGGCCTTATCTCCGACTTCTGAGATGCTTAGATTCGTCAGGTTGGTAATAAAGTAAAATTTATTGTAGAGTAATTTATAAGCATCCCGGCGTCTTTTCAGTTCTTTTGACAATGTATCAATTACTACCAAAAAAGTATTTATTCTAAAATTTTCACGGCCATTTTTTTGTTGCATCTCTTCACCTGTATTTGTCTCGCCAGGAAGCAGCTTACGCTTTCGATTGCGTCGAAAATCTTTTTCATATTCCTGTACGAAGTACAGTTTTTTCGCTTTTTTTCGAAATCATCGAAATTCTCTCTTGTTTCGCCAACAAAATGTATTAAAGCCTCGTTCTATGACAATGGTAATGTCAATTTCCACACTCTGAAGTTTTTTACTTGTGGCGTTAATGCGACCTAGTAAACATCCCCAAAAAACAGCCTACTCCTGCCAGTCCTGGTACTAGTGGGACTTGTTCTTTTGATATACTTGCCACATCGATCAAAGTATTTTCACTTGAAGACACTGCAGAATCATCAGTTGACGGAGTGCCACTACTACTTGGAACGTGGAGTGTTGGATCAATGATAGGATCTTTAATATCTGTAGACGGTTTCCAAAGAAATCGTCTAATTTCCGCGGTTTTTTAATCGTATCCTTTTGTTTATCATCTTTTTCTTTAGCTCGCTTGCGATACTCTGCCCCACTTAACCTTACCCTTTTCTTTCCGCCCATATTTAACTATGCAACACAAAGTTTTTACGTGTGTGTGAGATAATTACAAATATTTATGTTAATAGGTATAATATAGCATTACGTGCAATGTCGTTACCAAATTAGTAAAAAACTTAATCCGCTCACTGCAATTGCTATACGCACACTGTTGACATAACTATCGCAAATCGCAGTCGCGAGCGGGCAAGCGGGTAAGGCGTGGGTGGGTGGGCAGCGGCGGGGCGCGGGGTCACAGCGGCGCGACGCACCGCATGCGCGATCTCACGAGCTTGACTGACACGCGCGTAATAACAATAGGTACCTACCTATTCTTCCTAGATCACTTATATTAAACTAAAAGTGCGAACTATTTTATATGTACGATGTACGAAATTATTTATACTTTGATACGCAAATATAGATATTTAGGAAGATTATAATCATATGGTATTATGTTAAGATACTTTGCATTTGAGTTATTTCTTGCTAATCTTGTTATCATCAGTGATTTTTTTGGCACGATTTGCCGCCCTTAATATCTGGCCGCCCTAGGCCCGGGCCTACTGGGCCTTAGGGCAAATCCGCCACTGGCTTTCTGTAAGAATCTCAAACTTAACTGATAGTTTCTCTTCCGGGCCAAATGGAACTCCCGCTGCTTTCATTAAGCGATGCAGCGTGCCACTGGTTCCTGCTCTGTGTTATTTATTTTATGTATCATTGTCTTGTGGTGTTTTTTCAACATCCTGGAAACTCTCCACCATTCTACCTCTACATATAAAAGATTTCATATATCGAATTACAGACCTATTGCTATTTATGTTTTGTGGCTAAACTTTTCGACTCAATGATCTGTGACACTCTTTAATTTCACTGGAAGCCCTTTCTTCATTCATTTCAGCACGATTACCTCAAGGGGAAATACACTAGCACTGATCTATTGGAATTTTTCAACTTGTGTTTAACAAGTATCGAAAACTCGACTTCAGTAAAGCTTTCGACAGAATTTGTCACAGAATTTTACTTCACAAATTGCGTGCTCATCTCGCATTCCGCCGCTTCTTATTGAGTGGCTGTCTTCGTATTTGTCAAACCATTCTCAGTGGCTCTCATTTCGAAATAAATCTGGCGTATCAGGGTAGTCACTTAGGGCCTCTTTTGTTCATCATTTATTTAAATGATCTTTTTATGTTCCTGCCCAATTCGAGAATTCCTTGTTATGCCAATTATGCCAAGATCTTTCGCGTTACAAATACTGAGAATGACTGTAATTTTTGTAAATTCTGACCTAGATGCTTTTCACAAATGGTGCTTGTCTAATCACCTTCCTCTAAACATTGACACTTATATGTGTTTTTCACGTAAGAAAATTATTGTTTCGTTTGCTTACTCTATTGACGGATGCTCGTTACAAAAACTTGTGTTACAGCGATTCTGTAGCACGATATTTATTTTTGAGTAGTGGATATAGAAAGGTGTTGTGTCAAAATCGTTTGGCTTGAAACACGCTGATTTAAATTCAATACATTTATTTACTATTTTTTTTATATTTAATTAACATACAAATTCAGTTTACAAACAAGAACAACAAACAAATTAACAAAACATATAATTTAAACTAACAATTTCTTCAATCTTCTATTACCAAAAAGAGTTATTTTGAATCTAGAAGAAAAAGAGACGAAATTGGCTTTAATAAATTATTCAATTATTTAGCGTTCGCGTCGTATTATATTCAATAATATTGTCGGCATATACCTAACAATATTATTAAATTGAGTTTTTAAATTAAACTAACAAGCAACCACGGCATATACCTATGACTGCTTGTTTGTTTTCGACGTATTTTTATTATATGTGACGAAGTATGTAATTTCAGCAATATTGTCGGCGTATACCTGACAATATTACTAAAGTTTTATGTTGTATGTATAACGAGCAGTTAATCACGGCATATACCTATGAATATCTGATCGCTAGTGTGTTTTTGCGGCATATACCTGCTCTGACTCCCTTCTCGGCATAAACCTAAGACTGGAATGAAAATTCTATGCATCCCAGCCTGCTTATATACCAAATAAAGCTGTACTGGGATGCGTCCGGTTCACAAGGATTATCCGAATCCTTTATGCACTGAACTTTAATCTTTATATTTCTTTGCGATAAACGCAGATGGCGCTCAAAAAGTAGATGGTTTTTATAACTCTGGTAACCCTAAATGTCAGAACAGATGACTGCAAAATGTCATCTGTTTGTTGTGAAATTGTAACTTGGACGTTACTTGGACGAGGGAGGTAAGTTTGTTCTCGCTTTTTTCTGCTAACCATTTGTTATCTTTTCTAGCATGTCGAAGCTGCGACATACTCCCCCCTCGACAGTAATATTTTACTTTTTTCACATTACCATTTCTACACAGGTGGTACCACACCAATTTGTTGCCAGCCAGCCTTAAACGCACCTTTCGTCCACTGGCCAAAAATACGGTAAAACGCTTTCGTTTGCCGCTTCGTATCGCTGCATACGGGATTTGTTGGAGGTCACCAAACGTGATGGAGAACGCCTGTCCCTGGTTGGTAGTGGCATTACATATCCGCTCCCGTATGCAGGTTGGTGCCACCGGCTGATTCTTGTGGAGCGGAGACAAGATTCTGCATAGAGAGCCGACAGTGAGAGCCTCCTCTCTTGACTGTGGTTCAGCCACTGTCTGCCTCTCTATCAGAACTGTTCTTCGTTCAGCAACTGCAACTGGTTGTGATCGAGGTAGCTGAACAGACTCAGCTTTCGGCGTCTCCGCAACAAACCGTTTCCTTCCCGTGTACATCCGAGGTGTCGAATTGGGCAGAATGGAGCTTCTGCCCTTGCAGCCGTTCGTCGCCTCGGAGGTAACTTGCTGATGGCTGCCCAATTGATGTTTCTTCCCGGCGTTGGGGGCAATTCGCACGATTGCGGCTGTGGTGATGGACTCTTGGACCTGGCTGACGTCGGCTCTGGAGTACTCAGCTCAGGACTTCGCATCCTAGGGGTAGAAGGTAGTGATGCTTCTGCCCAGTCAACATCATCAACAAAATCCAGACAATCGTCCATCCTTGTATGGTCGGCTATTGTTGTTATAAGCTGTCAAATAAAAAGAGGACAAATTTATTAATTGATCTTTGAATCACGGTTGACTCCGTTTTTTAGTGTTGCCACCCTAATTTTTCCATCCCTTCTAGGATGAACGACTTCAATACGTCCCAGTAGCCAGTTCTGAGGTGGAAGCTTTTCATCTTCAATGATGACAATCTGGCCCAACTCAACGATTTGGCTGTGGCACATTCCACTTCTGCCGTCTTTGAAGCTCCAATAAATATTCATTATTCCATTGGCTCCAAAATCCTTGTCACAATTGTTGGATGTACTTCCATCTGTCAATCACAGATAAGTTTCGGCTACTCAATTCATCTTCAGGAGGTGACAACAGTGCTGTACCTATCAAGAAATGGCTAGGAGTTAGAGGCTCCAGATTTGTTGCATCTCCCGTTATGGTAATGAGTGGTCTTGAATTGACACATGCCTCAATTTGTATTAGAAGAGTTGTAAGTTCTTCAAACGTGAGTGAACTGCCTTCGAGGATTCTTTTTAGATGAAACTTTGTCCGTTTCACAGCTGCCTCCCACAGTCCACCCATATGAGGAGCATATGGTGGGATAAAATGCCACTCTATGCCGTTGATTTTAGTTTTTTCAGCAGCATAATCAATGGCTTCTTTTATATCCCTTTGAATTTGTTTGTTTGCACCTTTTAAGAGTAATAGGCCCAGCATAGTCCAAACCAACATTTTGGAATGGCCTGGCTTGAGTTACTCTTACTGCTGGTAATTCACCCATGATTTGATTTGGTTTTTTATTTCTGTATCTAATGCATTTGATGCATTTATATATTTTAGCTTTGATAGCATGCATGCCATTCAGGATCCAGTACCCATGCATTCTCATGGTGGTAAGGACTAGTTGTGGTCCTTCATGCAATGATATCTTACATTAACTTTTTAAGGTTATCATTTTCACACCAGGTTGTACCAAACCAACCTGGTGCCAACAAGTTTCAAGCGGACCTTCCTTTTACTGGCAAGAAACACTGTGAAGCGCTTTCTTTTACCGCTTCTTATGGCCGCATATGGAATCTGCTGCAGATCTCCATATGTGACCGTGAACTTCCTTTCGTCTATGGTAGTAACATCATAGCCATGCTCCTGATTGCAGGTTGGTGCAGCAGACTGATTTTCTCGTGCTGGAGACAAAAGCCTGCACAAAGATTCAAAGCTGTCATTCTCCTGCCTCGGTTGTGTATCAGCCAAGGACTGCCTCTCCACCAGAACCGAACGGGTCCCAGCAACCGGCTGTGGTTCATCAGGAACGGGTGCTGACATCTCCATGATATGTTTCCGTCCACCAGTGTAGAGTTGAGGTCGAGTCCTCTTCCTTGTTGGGTAGAATGGAGCTTCTGCCCTTACAAGTTGTCTGTTAGGCAGTTCCAGCACTTTCAATGTTGAATCTTCATTTGTAAATGCTGAAAAACTAGAATTTCCTGTCTTTTTGTGTGAGGTTACTTCTCCAAAAAGTATCCATCCTAGCTGTGTATTCTGCGCAGTTGGCATACCGCTTTGTCCATGAATAATTCCATCAAGGATTATTTTTGAATACACATTTACTCCTAGTAGCAAATCGATATTGCCCAGGTTGTAATATTCCGGGTCTGCTAACTGGAGATTGTCAATATGTTTTCGATCTATTGACGTTAAATTTTTAGGAGGACTTATGCTTGTTATTTTCTTAATAACATATGCCCTTATAGGTAATTCAAACTGTTTTGTCTTTGAGCACAGTGTGAATGAAGCCTCTTTCTTAGAGGTTGTTAGGTTGGTAGATCCAAGCCCTGCTATTTGTAGACAGGTAGGATCGCCCTTAATTTTTAATACTTGGAATGCAGCCTCAGTTATAAATGAGCTCTGCGAACCCAAATCCACTAAAGCTCGTAGTGGTTGGGATATTCCTTTATTGTTTTTGATAATAACTGTTGCCGTTGCTAATAGTGCCTGCGTACAATTTCTATTATAATGGCATTTGGTTACAGTTTCTTGATTCAATGAACTGTTGTTGAACCTTGAACCTTGTTGCTCTTTTTTTATTTTTTCATTGCTCAGATATACATCATCATGTAGCAATGTGTGATGTCGTTTACTACATTTAAAACATGAATAAGAGCTAGGGCATGCTATGTTAACATGTTTCTTTAGACAGTTATAGCATAAATTATTCTTTGCTATCAACTTCCATTTGTCTGCAATCAACATTTCTTTAAATGTGTCACATCTTGACAATGGGTGTAAATCTTTACATATCAAGCACTGGTTCGGAAATCGACCTTTTCCACCGTTGTGTCTTTGAAAGCAATCGAAACATATTTTGTGTGTACGCATAACATCCTTTTTAGCATTTGGATTTAATGCCCCGAATTTTTTGCAAACTTTGAGACTGTGATTCTCCTTGCATACGATGCAACTCGATTGATCGTTGATATGATAGTTGCTGGTTTTTCGTGATGCACTGAAAGACTTCTGAATGTTTGAATCAGATATAGCTTCCAGCGTACGAAATCTTGAAAATTCCAGAAATTCATATAACTCTTTAAGTTTGGGCAGATCTCTTTGTCCTGAGATTGTCTGTTCCCATAGCTTGTGAGTTTCTTGTGGTAGACGTTGTACCAATAAATGTATAATGATTGGATCCCATTCTGATATAGAGATGTCCAATGCTTTGAGTTCGTGAAGACACTCTTTGTTTTTATCTAATAGATCCTTTATAGCCCGTTGAGATTCCCCTTTGATCGTGGGTTGGCTAAAAAGTTCTTTTAACTGAGCCGATATCAATACACGTTTATTATTGTATCGGTCAATTATTGTTTGCCATGCTGCAGCGTAATTATCTCCAACCATATTAAATTGTTTGATTAACCGCTCAGCTTCACCGTTTAGGCATGATTTTAAATAATGTAACTTCTGTACATTTGGAATTCTAGGATCTTCATGAATGAGTGATACATACATATCATGAAAAGATCTCCAAGTTTTATAGTCGCCATTGAATTTTGGCAGATCTATATGTGGTAATTTTAATTCAACCTTTCGTTCAGGTTGATTTTGAATTTTTGCTTCATTTTTAGCGGAATCATCGAGAGCGGTTTTTTTCTCCAAAACGTCCCTTAGTTCCCCGAGAAATTCGAAATATTTGTCTTCAAAATCCTCGTAGATGCAATCATTTGAATATTGATCTGCTAAATCCTTGAAGCTTTCATCGAATTCTTCATCTGTCGTTGATATGCCAAGATGATTCTTTTTGAATTCTAACCACAACTCGGAAATTTGATCTATTCTTCCTGTTAAATATGCAGGTCTTCGTCGTATGTCGCCTGTTTTTTTTAAGTTTATATACGCCTGATCAAGGAATTTCCTTAATGAAAATTGAGTTTTATATAATTTGTCCATCTTGTCGAATGTGCTTGTAAGCTATTCGAAAACTGAATTTGTTGTTTTTTAGATTGACTTTAAATAAACGTGTTTGGCCTTAGATATATCCGGCTCGAAGGACCATATGTTACAGCGATTCTGTAGCACGATATTTATTTTTGAGTAGTGGATATAGAAAGGTGTTGTGTCAAAATCGTTTGGCTTGAAACACGCTGATTTAAATTCAATACATTTATTTACTATTTTTTTTATATTTAATTAACATACAAATTCAGTTTACAAACAAGAACAACAAACAAATTAACAAAACATATAATTTAAACTAACAATTTCTTCAATCTTCTATTACCAAAAAGAGTTATTTTGAATCTAGAAGAAAAAGAGACGAAATTGGCTTTAATAAATTATTCAATTATTTAGCGTTCGCGTCGTATTATATTCAATAATATTGTCGGCATATACCTAACAATATTATTAAATTGAGTTTTTAAATTAAACTAACAAGCAACCACGGCATATACCTATGACTGCTTGTTTGTTTTCGACGTATTTTTATTATATGTGACGAAGTATGTAATTTCAGCAATATTGTCGGCGTATACCTGACAATATTACTAAAGTTTTATGTTGTATGTATAACGAGCAGTTAATCACGGCATATACCTATGAATATCTGATCGCTAGTGTGTTTTTGCGGCATATACCTGCTCTGACTCCCTTCTCGGCATAAACCTAAGACTGGAATGAAAATTCTATGCATCCCAGCCTGCTTATATACCAAATAAAGCTGTACTGGGATGCGTCCGGTTCACAAGGATTATCCGAATCCTTTATGCACTGAACTTTAATCTTTATATTTCTTTGCGATAAACGCAGATGGCGCTCAAAAAGTAGATGGTTTTTGTAACTCTGGTAACCCTAAATGTCAGAACAGATGACTGCAAAATGTCATCTGTTTGTTGTGAAATTGTAACTTGGACGTTACTTGGACGAGGGAGGTAAGTTTGTTCTCGCTTTTTTCTGCTAACCATTTGTTATCTTTTCTAGCATGTCGAAGCTGCGACAACTTGACAAGGCTGATGATGATCTGGGTGTCTTGCTTAACAGCCAGCTCTCTTTTTATGATCACATTGACGCAATAGTGGGCAAAGCTGGCGCTGCCCTGGGTTTTGTTAAGAGTTGGTCAAAAGAGTTCATCGATCCATGCATCACCAGGACTTTTCTTTCTTTACACCTTTGTTAGGCCTATCCTTGAATACGCCAATTTCGCGCATTGAGGCGCTTCAGCAGAGATTCTTCAGGTTTATTCTTCGCGAGCTTCCCTGGGAGTACCCCTTATTGTTGCCTCCGTATGCTGATCGTCTGAAGTTGCTTAATCTACAATCTCTAGACTCTAGAGATCTTTGCCTCATTCAATATATCCGTCCCTACCCGTACTTTTAAAGGTCACGATTTTTTCCATGTGCCTTACCATCGAACGAACTACGACATAAACGAACCTATCACGGCAATGTCACGTGCATTCCACGCTCATCTACAGGGTGGGCCATCTAAGGCTTGGAATTGAAACTATAGATTATTTTGAGGTTGGAAGGTTTGATGACATTTCCGATGTGACAGAAAGTTAGTTTTATGTTTGACATTTATGAAATGGGTCGCTTTTCGCTTGAACAAAGTTGGGAAATATTAAAAACTTATTTCCAAAGTGGTGAGTCTTCTACTCAAACTGTAAGAAATTTACGGAGAAAATTTGACAAAAAGGATGTGCCAAAAACCCATTTTGTGGATCAATTTGTGAAGCGAGTTCGTGAAACTGGATCGTTGTTGGATAAAACAACCCGTGTACGTACTCGTCCAGTGCGCTCAACGGAAAACATCGCTGCTGTTGCTAAGAGTGTGCGTGAACAACCATCAACATCAACTCGTCATCGTTCTCAAGAATTGAACATTTCACGCACTTCTTTGAGAAGAATTTTGCATAAAGATCTCGGTATGATTGCGTACAAAGTTAAATTAGTGCAAGAGCTGAAGCCGCATGACCATCCGATACGTTTTCGGTTTGCTCAATGGGCTGAAGACCGCTTGATCGAAGATGGGCATGTTTACCGAAAAATCATCTTTTCAGATGAAGCTTATTTCCACCTCGGAGGATACGTCAATAAACAAAATTGTCGTATCTGGGGCTCAGAAAATCCACACGTCATCGTGGAGAAACCAATGCATCCACAACGAGTGACTGTCTGGTGCGGATTTTGGTCTGGCGGCATTATTGGGCCATTTTTCTTCGAAAATTAGTAAGGAAACGCCGTTACAGTGAATGGCGATCGCTACCGCGCCATGTTAAGCGATTTTTTGTTTCCCAAAATTGAAGAGTATGACATAGACGACATTTGGTTTCAAGAGGACGGCGCAACGTGCCACACAGCCAACGTAACAATCGATCTTTTGCGCACTGTTTTCGGAAATCGCATAATCAGCCGAAATGCTGATGTCAATTGGCCTCCTCGAAGCTGCGATTTGACTCCGTTAGACTTTTTTTTGTGGGGAGCCGTTAAGGACAAGCATTAGGCTAACCATCCAGAGACGATTGACGACTTGAAATGTGAAATCGAAGTTGCCATTGACGAAATAGAGGCCCAAACAATCGAAAATATACTAAAAAATTGGACTGATCGAATGGGGTATTGTAAGGCTAGCCGTGGCAGTCATTTGAATGATGTTGTCTTCCATTCCTAAATGGAAAGGTTCAATCTTTCTAATAAACTCATAACTTTTAAAAAATATTCATTTTTTTTTTTCTATAGCCGATTCAAATTCCAAATCTTAAATGGCCCACCCTGTACATCTATTTTCAAAAGATATAGAATTAAGGGTCAGCTTCGTTGAAATTAATTTCTTATTGCCGTGGTTTTTACTTTTCTTTGTAAGTAATCAAATTGTTTGATGAATACGACAAATAAATATATATATATATAAAGTCGATGTATTATCGACAAAAAAACATTTTCTCAAATTTTTGAAGTGAAAACTGCTATAGGCAAGGTAGGTGATTTTGAATGGGTAAAATCTTAATTGAATTTTTGAATGAAGCATTAGAGCACTACAAAATATAAAACGATGAGAGATGAGGTTTTTAAAAGATATTTACATAAATTCCTATCAAACATTTTTGTTTCTTACTTCATTTACCATAAGCCTATTGTGTCCTTTTTGGAATATAATGAAATGATTGAATAACGAATAAGTAATGTTTTGAGTAATATATAAACCATATAAAAATGTATATAATTGTTGCTCGGAGTGCCGATAAATGTGAAAACCAGACTAATGTTAATGAGTTTAATTTAAAAATTATGAAATTTTACTACAATTAATTTGAACAAAAAAAAAAACACAGTCATTTCATAGTTTTAAGTATTCACTTCTTTCAGCAGCCCTAAATTACCTATATTTTTTTTTTTACAAAAATAAATAAATATATTACATATATATGTTTAAAGTACTGAATACCGCGTTGGCAAGGTCATCGCTCGATGCAGTGCACTGATATGAAATGGCATTTATTTAAGGTTAAGCTTATGCATTAATTTATTTATTCGTAATACCTTACGTTCAGCTGCACGTATTGCTTTTTTTTAATTTGTATTACGTAAAATTATTGCAATATCCTGTAAACATTGTAATGCTTACATATGCCGGGTGTGGTAAAAGTACCAAAACAGCAGAATAACTCTATGGGAACGCATTTTGATAGAAGATGGTATATACAAAAGTTGTAGGATTTTTACCTGGCTATCCTGTGGTGGCCTCGGATTTGATCTTGACTGTGACCTTCAAAATCATTTCGAAGTCAAGTTGATTTGTTTAAGTAACCGTTACTATGAACCTCAAGAAAGTGAAGAGATCCAAAAAGGGCCCCCCGCTACAACAAAGTACTCATGGACCTATGCCTTCAAATTCAAATATTCTAGTACCATATCATAGAAGGGTATGAGATGTGATCAGTACTGAAATATTTATTTCCGCAACCTGAGTATAAAGGAGAGCCGAAAATTGATTTGACAATCCTTTGCTTTTGTATCAAAACGACTTAGAGTTTAGAGATGAATCATACATAGCTGGTATAAGGAGACAATATGCTATCATATGATACAAGTTTCATGAATGTGAGTCAAGTAGATGATGGGGGCAAATGGCATGATCAAACTTTAGACCTGCCAAATAGATACTATTTTAGGAGGTGCGAGCATGAGAGATAGATATGTTATAGAGCATAACATAGGCCCTAATTAGGTACTTAAATGATTGATTGAAAATCTTGGGAAATTGACATGTGGCGCATATTTTGATGATCAAAGGCTTTTACGCCATGTCCATCTGCTCTTCACTTTCATCTTCTGGTGGAAACCCAGTTTAGCGATTAAAATTATTGTCAGGGGAGAGAGGAACAGCAGTGGGCGGCGTGGAAGCATATCTTCTGCGCATGCGTGGCTTACGCTTGCGTCGTCATCGAAGTTGGTTTCTCGTTCAATAGTAGACAGCCTACAATCGCAACACATCATATGACCAACGTATCTCAATGCTTATTCCAGTGAATCAGAATTGATGACTCATGTATGAAAGAGTAAGACCCCATTATACCATGCATAGCAATGATTTGCCATGAGGCTCTTATTTTTACAAGTAATGATCAAAAATCGGATAGGTCCACAAGTCAATGCTTATAGCGGGGGGCCCTTTTACGCTCAAAACAAATCATTAAACTTTAGAATCAAGGGTTTCTGGCGATAGTTGTGTTTTTGTAAGACCTGGTGAGGTCACTCAAGATCTTTTTTAAAAATGTTCAATCTTTCCATTTCCGTGGCCAAAAGTATGTCTTCCCATTTAAGAAAATCAACTTGACTTCGAAATGACCTTGAAGGTCAAATTTTTCCCAAAATGTGTTCCCGCAGAGTTTTTCTGCTGTTATACGTACTGTACTTTTGCCACATCCGGTATTCATTTACATCTTATTTTAAGCTTAAGGTATCAAATTTTTTATGATTTTTACGTATATACAGCTCAATATTATTTCACATATCATTTTTATAATAAAAAAAAATAAATTTTCAAATATAATATTAGTTTTTAAAACATTTTTTCACATTTTTTCCCTTCAGATATCACCCAAAAAAAAATTAATTTATTTTTAAAAAACAGTCAACCCTTGTGAAATTACTGAAGTACTTAGAATTTTTTGTTTGCAATTTTTTTTAGGCTTGATCCATACGATCTTTTTTAAGAATCCACAATGAAGTTTTTTAAAAAACGCTTACGACAAATTTTATGAATTTTTGTTTTTTTTGGTTTAGTGGAAAATGTTAAAACATTTTTCTTACTTTGTTTAATCGCATTTTTCTCAGCGAAAAATTAATACTAGGTTTTTTTCCAATTACCTATTCCGCTTTTCAGATTCTGGGCATGAAAATGTAAAAAAAAAATGTCTCTACGACCAATAATGATCTCAGCGAATCGATTTAAAGTACTGGGGTACATGTAACTCCTGCGTAGGTTATTTGTTTCATACGGATAGTGTAGAGTCCTAGGGTTAAACTAATCAGACTATTCATAAAGCTCAATTGATGAAAAATTCTAAGACCCAAGCATGTTCAGATCAGGACATTGCTTTCACATTAGAATTCCAGGCAAAGTTGATCGGGCAACCACGCAAATATTGCAGTTAATTAAAAATACTAAGGTTTCTCAAATACTACTATAACTTCGACAGTATTATTGATTTAAATATTCAGTGCCTTTAATAAATTAATGATTACGAAAAATGAGGAATGTCGCCATACAAATTATTCAATAGTCGTTGAATTGTATTTTGTCAAACAATATGTATTGTGTACGCAAAACTTTGAAGAAGTGAGTTATTCTTAATGAGAATTCCTAAGAAAATCTTGCACTTCTTCATCAGCTTGGGATGCTTCAAATATGAAATAGATGGCATGATAAAAGGTGCGTTCAGGCATATGCCGTCCACTGATCCAATGCTCACACTGTAAGTGACAGAAAACTGACATAATGTGGCGTTTAAGTGAGGCATCGTGAAACATATATATGGTAAAAGGTGAACGATTACATTGGCAACAAAAGCCGCCAACGAAAAGATCAAAATCAGATAAGCCGAATCGAAGTGAAAAAAGGACTGGAGCGAAGAGTACCTAAACTCCGACTTTTAAGTAAGAGATCAGATCTGAGCTGCTGTGAGCGAACAAAGAAACCCCTAAATAGCCTAATCCTCTCAAAAGTTGAAAATCGGATAATCCTTAAACAATCCATCATATTGTCTTCCCATAGCTAGCCCCGTACGGTTCTGTGCGTTCAGAGAGCGCCTTTCATTGCTCTCGGTGAAGCTAGATCAGATCGAGGTGAGATAACAGACTTCAGACGGTATAACACCTTTTGTTGAGTAATTTGTTGTACCATGGGAAATTTCGTCCAATATTGAACGTTGTGATTTAGGAGGAAATTGGCTTAGTTAAATACTTCACAGTTTTAAGATCTACCAGTTACTTATTTAATGAATGAAACTAATTCTAACAGAATTAATCCCACCAATATTCTAAAAAGTAACAAATTGTAATTATCAACTTCATTGGTACATATTTCAAAATTCGGGGTTTTTTTTTTTTTTAATATTTTAGTCTATTTTAATAAAATAAAGAAAGAAAGAATAAGTGATTTTATAATACTAATAATAATTTATGATTAAATAAAAAAAAAAATAATAATAATAATTTATTATTAAGGTAGGTAGTCAAATAGGTTTATTAATTAAATGAATTTTTTTATTATTTGTATGTGCATACGTTTACACCAATTGAAATTGCTGATAAAGTGAAAGGCGAAAGGTTATGAAGTTAATTTTTATTTGGTTGAAATTGATATTGAAACATTTGAATTATAAATTATGGAATCTGGTTACATTTACCAATTGATTATATTAAATAAATACTTATTACCTGTCACTATTGAAATCGGAACATTCGTTGAAGTTTTGCAATGTGCATGCAGTCTTTAGAGCTTCTTCTTTGAAATTATTACTATTGCTATTGCTATTCCTGTTCCATAAGAAATTATATAGAGCAAGAGCAATAATATACTATATCTAACAAAAAGATTTCAATAACAGATAGAAATAGATATTTTAAACTTCTCAAAAATTCTATGTGCACGATATGCATATACTATACATATACCATTAGGGTGCTTTTTTTTCGCGACTATTTTTTTTTTTTTTCAGTCCCACCTCGAAATGTTGTGGCTAATACCTAAACAAACATTCCCTGAAAATTGGAGCCCTTAAAAATAATATTTAGTACTAGATCAAGACGCATAAAGATTTCCCATATAAAATACACGTGAACTTTGATTATTTTTCTTCAAATCTCTACAACTCAGAGGCATTCTATGGCACAATCTTGGGCAATGGTAGGGTTTCTTCAGAATTGAATGCTCTACAAAAGTGTCCATTGCGGTGTAATCCTAACTCCCACCAGCGAGGTAGTACGGGTCATTGACCCCAATTTTTCCACGAAATTCTCGCTTTTTGCCCCTATCTCGTAAACAACAAGAGGTACAGAAAAAGTGAATATTACAAACTTGTAGGAAATTTAATTTCCTCCAAAAAGTTCTTGAACACCAAATCGCTAACATTGATATTTCTTGAGATATTGGGCTTTGAAGTTGAGGTAGTGTGGAATTGTCATGGATTATTGAGCTAAATTGTAGAAACACTACTTCAACTTCAAAACCCAATATATCAAGAAATATTGATGTTAGCGATTTGGTGTTCAAAAACTTTTTGGAGGAAATTAAATTTGCTACAAGTTTGTCATATTCACTTTTTCTGTACCTCTTGTTGTTTACGAGATAGGGGTAAAAAGCAAGAATTTCATGGACAAATTGGGGTTAATGACCCGTACTACCTCGCTGGTGGGAGTTAGGGTTACACCGCAATGGACACTTTTGTAGAGCATTCAATTCTGAAGAAACCCTACCATTGCCCAAGATTGTGCCATAAAATGCCTCTGAGTTATAGAGATTTGAAGAAAAATAATCAAGGTTCACGTGTATTTTATATGGGAAATCTTTATGCGTCTTGGTCTAGTACTAAATATTATTTTTAAGGGCTCCAATTTTCAGGGAATGTTTGTTTAGGTATTAGCCACAAAATTTCGAGGTGGGACTGAAAAAAAAAAAATAGTCGCGAAAAAAAGCACCCTAATATACCATATAACCTTTGTTGGATTATATAATCCTGAGCACATACTTAGGAGACAATTCTCTTTCTTTAGGGGGTTTTAACATCAAATTTCGAAATTTGATTCCCGAGTCATTAGTGCTGAGTCATATGCATTAACTACATATGTCTTTTTTTTATTTCAATGCACGCTACCTATACCACTATTGGTTAAAAAGAAAACGTATTACTTCTAAAGAAAAAAAAGATATGGCTAATTTTTTACCGTGAAAGTCATTCCCTCACCTTGTCTCTTAGTTCAAAAACGTCACTAAAATGCCTATTCATCTCAAATATATCAATATTCTTAATAATAAAATTATGCTAATATATTAGAAAGATGTTTTTTATTGTCTATAAAAGCTTCCATCTTACAACAACGAATTTATAAAAACGATAATTCGATTTTAAATATGTCCCGTCAAATAAAATCAATCCCTCACCCTATTACGAATATTCGATTTCTGAACGCATCGAACGATATTTAGGAACGCAACCTTAAGTTTTTAGTACCTGGCAACACTCTCAAATGATTCAAATTGGCGATTTCTTTTCAACCGCAGGTGATTTTGTGCAAAAATATATTATGTGAAAAATTGTTAAGAGTTACATTTATGGCGATCATTCCCTCACGTTACATGAATGTATTAAGCATTCTAATATATATATATATAAAATTTGTTGATTTTATGCGTTTTTGGGAGTAAAATGCATATTCTAAATGTAACAAGCAAATTGAGGTTATGTGCCCCTGTTTTTGTAGTTTTAGTTAAAATTCGTCATTCCCTCACAGTCATTCCCTCACTGTATTTAGGACTTTATATATATACTAGGGTGCTTTTTTTTCGCGACTATTTTTTTTTTCAGTCCCACCTCGAAATTTTGTGGCAAATACCTAAACAAAAATTCCCTGATAATTGGAGCCCTTAATATTAATATTGAGTACTAGACCAAGGCGTATAAAGATTTCCCATATAAAATACATGTAAACTTTGATTATTTTTCTTCAAACCTCTACAGCTCAGAGGCATTTTATGGTATAATCTTGGTCAATGATAGGGTTTCTTCAGAATTGAATGCTCTACAAAATTGTCCATTGCGGTGTGACCCTAATTCCCAGCAGCGAGGTAGTACGGGTCACTAACCCCAATTTTGCCATGAAATTTTCGCTTTTTACTCCTATTTCGTAAACTGAATTTGAAGTAAATCTGCCCAATAGTTTCCTCCGAAATCGTAGTTGAACGGACGGGAACTGTGAGAGCTGTAGAAAGAACAATTATTTATATATCGATCTGAAATTTTACACATATATTCTTGAAGTGCTAATCTATCGAAATATGATAACAAAAAAAAACCAAATTTTTTCTTTTAACAGTGGGTTACTCCCTTAATCCTGTATCTTTAGTCTGGAAAATAACAGACATACTACTCGTATGTGGTAAAATTTACCCATATGTAAATAGCAACTGCTAGGCTTGGCATATCATCATATTTTACAAATCAAAAGTAATCAATTACTGAAAGATATGTGTTCAGACGCAGCTTATAGAGAAATTTGCAACTGATAGGTGAGAATCTGTAATCCAAGTGCAAACAAAAAACTTGAAAACTTATGGTGTGTAAGTTTTAAAAATAAGATCTTTTTGTCATTTCTTGAAATCGATCGAATATATTAGTAACACTTCATGTAATGGACAATTTTTCAATAGTCATTAAAATCAAAAAAAGTTTAAATATCTAACTATGAATACTACAATTATAAAAACGTTTTGGTATTTTGTCAATGTTTCTACTTAAATTCATGAGAAAATATCAAACATTTAAAAATTTGTTGAACTTAGAAATCGTAATAAAATTTTTCATTAATGGCGCTAATTTGCACAATAAATCGTTTTCCGTTAACAATCAGAAAAGGAAATTAAAATTTGAGTTGTTGACGATGTCGTGCCGCACTTTAAACGCTTGTTATGTTGGGCAGGTGTGTGAATGCTTTGTAATTGTCACATGCGAAGCAGACGTAACTGACTTTCATTAGCAGTAAAACAAAATGTTTCCCTAGGGAACCCCTGTAATATTTCCTCTACAATCAGGGAAGTAATGAAGGTGCAAATGAGAAATCACTAAAAATAAGGCCCATATTGCAGGATATAACCGAAAGGCGGTCTGAATAATTGCCGGGCTTCCGGTCCTCGCTATTGTTCCTTCTATGATGGATTCAATCGGTTTTGTTCGGGGAACCCTTTCAAAAGATGCAATGATTTTAGTGAGCTACGTGCTCGCTCATTTACAGGAACGTTAGTGACCAGTGGCCGGCAATTTCGTTTCACATTTGATTGCTTTTTGTCGTTATCCCGTGCACACGATACCCCACGACAAGGTATTACCTCGCACGTCAAGCAGAATACTAGGAGGTGTTATAATTATAATCCTGCCGAGATTATTTCACACTTCGTGACTCTCCCTAGGTGCGGCGAATGTCCAGTCCACCTTTGAAATTCGATCCCGGCCGCCGTTTCTCAGGCAGATCTGTTCGAATCTCTTGTGCTGGAAGGACATCCCTTTTCAAAATTGTTATCTCTGGATTTGTTTTTAATTACACAAATTGGTCGTGTTTGGATTCCACTCAAGCTAATATGCGCAAAAATGAGTTCGGTAATAATTTGCTTGCATTGTTTTGTGCTTTTAGGGGATAACCCGTGAAAAGTTTGGCAAGGAGTGTATGCGGTCATCAGTCCTTGTTGAACGTAAGTCCCAACTTTAGGAAATGAGAGGAGGCGTTGCAGGAGTTCTGTTTGCTTTGGTCCGGCAAAAACTGTTTGAGGACACTTTGCTCGCTCCTTGGTTGGCTTTTTGCTTTGACTTCAATTGGAAAAAAAAAAAGTAAGAAGTCGAGGGAAGACGTTTTGGATGGCACTTGAGGCGTCCAACTAAGCCAATATGCAAACATATCGATTTTTTGTCCATTGCTCTTTCTATCTCATCTATCTTTCCTGGTGCTCTTGAACCCTGGGCTCGGTAAATATTTCTGCTCTTCTTGGGAGGATTGATGTGCTCAAATTTGTTATTTTCGGGTCTCCTTCAGACCTTCTTTGGTCCGTCGTCTATTTATAACAGTCAGTAAGCCTATAAACGATTTCGATTCGATCAAAATTCCGGTCCATATCGAATTCATGGGATTCGTGAATTCGATATTTGTTAAAATGTCTTTGGATGGTCGTTTGAAACGCTTCTATGAAATTTGAGCTCCCATATTCAATTATTCTTACATCGTTTTGGTATTTGTCAGCCATTTTTGCTATTGTTTGTTTACAGAATGTAAGAATATTCAAAGGTATCTTGCAAAAATTGTTTTTATAGCCCTTTGTATGTTAAGAGCTACGACAAAACAAAAGTATGAAATTTTATATTTCATTCAGGACACAGTTAAACGCTTCCTTGAACTGTCAAGTTTAAAAACAAATCTGCAAGGCATACGAATTGAGAGACTGGAGAAATTCCTAATCTTCTTTAATATTGCGTCACTTGACTATCTGACAGTTTTCGGGCGCGATTGGAACGAGTTGAGTTCACATTTGTTACTTAAGTCATTTCGTTCATTTAATTTTATATTATATCAAAATTTGTTCGCCTTATTTAAGTTTTAAGCCAATGCATTTTCAATTTGAGACAGTAAAATCTTTGGTTTTACAAAAAAAACACTAAATCTGGATATAACTTAACATTTAATACGACCGAAAGTTTCTGCAGCCGAAATTATGTAAGCAATAAGAGCAAGTTCATCTCGTTGCAAAATTAGTGCCCGAAAAGTTCTAAAAAAAAAATGCAGGTCCCCGGTTCTTTTCAGC
The DNA here is from genome assembly GCA_949715965.1 of Dysmachus trigonus. Taxonomy (NCBI): domain Eukaryota; kingdom Metazoa; phylum Arthropoda; class Insecta; order Diptera; family Asilidae; genus Dysmachus; species Dysmachus trigonus. The sequence continues at coordinate 49,736,458 of OX454321.1, forward strand.
TAGAAAGCTCCGAGTGACGCGCTTAAGGGGTTATATACAGTCAGGATTTTTAGAAAATCGATTTTTTTATTATTTTATTTTTGTAATGTACATATATTAAAGTACAGCCACAGAAAATTTCATGTCAATCGGGTGAATATTCTCGAAGTTACACGCATATTTGTAATGACGTGTTCGAGTTTTTGTACTAAATGCAAAATGCTTTTTAAACTTTAAACGCGTTTTTCTCAAAACTGTGTTCTTATAGTCGGTGAGCAAGATTTCTCGGAAACGGCTGAACGGATCAGTTTCAAATTTTAACATAAGCTTCTTAAGTATATTTTTTAGTAATTAATCGAAGCTTTTTGCTCACCGATAAATATTTTCCATTTTATAAACAACTTAGAGCGAAAATTGTTGTTAAAAATCGATTTTTTTTTTTAAGAAGCCGCCATTTTGTCAAAAATTCTTATTTTGCTTATTCCTTCGATTAATTACGAAATAAAACAATATACTAACGAAATATTTTTGGTTTTTCCATTTTGGATGATCCAGTCTAGAGATATCGTGCACACCGCAAAACGGTTTTTTTTAGAGTTGCTCCCGGAGATCAGCTGTAGCAGCTTTTAAAATAATTATTTTTACAAATAAAAAACATTAAAATACACTCAAGAGTTACCGTTATATGTGTACAGAATTTTACATTAATAACTTAAAAGATCATCTCAAGAAAAATTCTTGAAAAATCGACTTTTTTGGGCCTCCTGACTGTATATAACCCCTTAAGGGGGCAAAAAATCGATGTTTTCAAAAACATCAAATTTGTATACTACATACGTCCAAAAGTAGTTTACAATATGTTAAATCGATTGAAAAGGCATTGCCGAATAAGCGTAAGATACTTTTTTTTCCAGAATTATCTGCGAATTGAATAAAAACAACTTTAAACGCGTTTTTCTCGAAACTACGTTTTTTGACCTGGTTGGCAGTTTTTTGAAAAAACTACTGGTCCGATTGGATCCAAATTTTGCGGACTTATTCCATATATGTTTGCTTATGGTGTGAACCATTATTATTAATATAGGTTAATATAGAACCCTTTTTTTATAAATACTTCATCGTGGCTCACACGATAGCAGCTGACTTATATTTTAATATGTGCTTTGAATTTTTTGTTTCAGACATTCCAGAGCTGAGATTTCTTACCAACCAGTTTGAAAAGGGTTTTTTTTTAGACAGCCATATTACTGCCGTACAAACGCCAGAAATTTCGAAAAAATTATTTTTGTTTTCTTTGACACATATATTTTAATGTGTAAAATTTTCAAATGATTCAATAAATTTTTCTATAAAAAAAAAAAAAAACACTTTTAAAAAATGCAAAAAAGAAGTGTACTGCCCCCTTAAACATTCCCAACGTTAAGAAGGCTTACTAAACGAAAGTGGGGAGATAAAAGGGCTCTCGAACACATGCTGCCCGGGGGCCCCAAAGCCTTCGTGGTTTATTTACCAATTTTTGCTTTTGATTTTCAACTAAAAAGATTACTGGTAAGCATGCAAAAAGAAATCTATTTAAAAATTATAAAACCATTTTGTTATTTAAATTCATATCTAGTTAAAACGATATGACCGGATTAGTTCAGTCAACGAGGCCCATTTTTAAGCTAAAAAGAAAGCTATTCAGAGATCAGAGGCTTGGTATTATTATAGACAGCATTAAAGCAGGGTATCTGCATAAAAGAAAAATTATATTCTAAAATCACGAATGATTAAGATTAAATTGAGATTGAGAAGTATCGGTAGGTGAAGTTGTAAATTACATTATGGAAAAACGAATGCAAAATAGCAACAATTCTAATAAAATATATAGTGAAAAATTAACCAGTGAGAGAGTTTAATCAGTTTTTTCGTAAATTAATAAGTGTTTTTCTATGAAAGTTTAACTACATTTTTTGTTAAAAAAACCTAAAATATGCTTAAGAGATCACCTCAAAATCAGATTTTAAAGTTCTCATTTAAGATGGTTTTATATATCAAATTCTGTTTTTTTTTTTTTCTCAAGTGCAATAGCAATGATTATACATGTTTTTTTAAACTTACATTGCCCATATTAAGTTAAGAAGAATGCCTAGTCAATGAAACAAAAGTCAGATTGATACGTTTTCATTTAAACAATTAATATATATTTTATTTATTTATCTATTTAGCAAGAATTGTTTCGTACTAAAATGTAACAATTGAAATGTATTCCCTTTATTTCAACAATTCTTTTGTAAAATGGACATTAAAATAGTTATATGAACTGGACAGAACAGAAAATTGATGAATTAACATGGTGTCATTATTGAATTAACTAGAAATATTTCTTTCAGTGTACAGTCCTGCCGTCTGTCTATCCATCTGCATTATAATTAATCTCCCAGTTTTTCAAGATGTTATTTGGTGTCTAGGCTTATATTGATAACACAAAACCAGAAATGATGAAACTTCGAAACAGACATTTGTTTTGACCCTCCGTCCGATACATTGAAAAATGAAATACATACATTTTTTTTCATGAACATGAGTGGGGTGGCGTTTAAAATTAAATGATGAAGATTTTTAAGCAATTTTAACGACTCCGTCGCGAGATAATTGCTTTCAAATTTGTAGCCATATGAAAAATCTAATACAATTTACTAATATAGTTCTTATTAAGTACTATGAAAACTATGACGGACACCGATTTGATATTTTGTCCAGTAAAGTCTCTTTCAAATCAAACAAAAATTTCACAAAATATTGTTCAAATATTGCTTTTTGCAATAAACAATAGTTTCAATATAATTGTATTTATTGCACCATCAAAAAATGTGTCCAAAGTTTAGTCATTTAAGACCCATGTACCCCCTTAATTCCTGCTAGCCTAACGAACATCAGAAGGTCTTTAATAGAAGATGAACGAATGTCAGCCGAGTCCAAAAACTCTTGACTGAAGATCTTTTTTCTTAACTGTGCTAAAGCAGGACACAATATGTGTGACTACATTTCATCGTCTTCACGACATAGACGATATTCCGTCTCATTTGACAGACCTATCTTATGTAGGTGGTATCTAAGCCCATGGTGGCCAGCTTAGTAACCTACCACCCATCAGACATCTGCATTTCTCAAAGCGTTGATTTCAGTGTAGGCACAGGGTCTGAACAACTTTTTGGTTTGCCGGATCCAGGAGAAATTTTTTCAGTATATGGACTATTGATTTCTGACCCATTCTTCTATCACAGCCTTGCTGCAGAAGGGTTCACGACCTTTAAATCGAGATGATGAACTTTCCCTAGCTAGCTCATCAACAACCTCATTTTTTTCAACACCGGAGTGTCCCGATACCCAACAGAGAGTAACCCTGTTGGAGGTGGCTAAGTGTTGAAGGGTATTAAGAGTCTCGATGAGAAACTCCACAACGGTAGTGCTTGAAGCTTGGCTATCGGAGAAGATACATAGTAATGTTTGCACCCTTTAGTCTCTTATTAAGGTTTAGAAGGGCACAGGCTTCAATTGGATGGATGGAAACAAGAAGGTAAATAAAAACATAAAGAAATGCAATATTTGACGAAATATAGCAATTTTCACTTGAATTGATTTTAATAAAATTATCGCTCCCTCTTATGGCTAGCTCCTTAATATACAAAAGCAAGTTATGCAGGATGAGCTAGGTCTCATTAAATAGGGGATGAAAAGAGTTCCACTAAATATGTGAAACCGGCTTTAAAATATCAGTGTCATAAACATAAAAAGGTAATACTGACGTAATTTTAAAACTCAAAATATTTAGTTTTCAATTCCATATATGGGTCTGACACACTACTTTGCCAGGTAGATTTGTGAGGTCGGGCATTACAGTCCGCACAATATATGTTTGTGCAATGGTCCTTCCTTGTAAAGCAAGAATATAGGCAGGACGATGGAGGGTAGGGGTAAAACATTGAGGCAGATTCAAATGCAAACGTCCGCAAATAAATAAAAAGCAAAATCCGGCGAGCGCTCAAATTGCATCTCTATCTAATGTCGTTACGGCAACCCCAGTGCATCCAGTAAAAGCATTGCTATGTACATACATATAATGCTAAGTGAGCTCCCCGACAACCTTACGCATTAGACGGGGGTGGCGGCCCTTGTACAGCAGTTTTTGCGTAAAATCCCTGAAGGCGCCTTCAAAGTACTACCACATCCCGTGCGTACTACATATATATAAAGCGCCCTTACCCCATATGCGCACAAACCTGCAAATAGATGATCATCCCTTAATGTACGCTAGGAACTATTTTACAGCAGCCATTCGCCTTATATTTTCCCTCACTTAATGTTGAGGGTGAAAAATTCCCTTAAAGTAGAGGAAGCCTATTTCGGTGTCTTCCAGATTTCCTTTTGAGGACCGTGAGGATGACTATTACACACTCAAGCTGGGAGCTATTGAATCTACTTAGTGGAACGAATCGTTGCTGGAGCGGACTGTCGGGGCTGGTACGGAGAAGACCCCACGGACGTCTAAGGACCCTGCACAGTGAACGAGGAAAATGGAGAAAATCAGCCACATGACGGATTGAAGGAAGACCACTTCAAGGTCTTCCCAGCTTACGTGACTGTGGACAATGTGAAAGGGGAAATCTGAGTGAGTTGGAAAAACTGATTTTTCCGGTGAGAGAAAGTTTATAGAAAATTTCCACAAATCAGGAAGTTTCCCCCACGGCGCGTACAATAGTTCCATAAATTAGGGAAGAGGGTCCAGGATTATGATTTGGCAATTTCCATGCGAGGTTCGAGGTTGCCAGCTTACGTAACTCGAACTGAAATGGACGGGGGCGTTGTACCAATCTGGCTTATCATTTTGCAAGCTTTTCGACGAGGTGTTTTCCTAGGGGAAAACTTCTCTGTGTTTGGACCGGAGTTGATTAATAAATTGTTGTGAGTTTATATAACGTAACTTCACTTCGAATTCTCTGCGAGGCAAAGGAAAGAGATGTTTTTTTTAGAAAATAACAAAAAATACCTAGTGTTCAAAAAAGAAATCAGGGACCATATAAATACTATTAAAATTAAAAATTTTGGTCTAGCCACATTGGATCTATCATCTAATTTTTTACCAGATTTTGGCACAGTGGCGCTGACGTGGGATCTGTTGGAAATATTTTAAGATTTTTACATCCATGGTAATCTTTGGAGTGGGTTGAACTGTATAACATTTTCAAAAACCTAAAGTGGCCGTCATATTATCAAACTAGAATTTAAATGGCAATAGCCTAAAAATTGAGGTTAAGTATGAAACCGAGTTTTTTGCGATTACCGGGCGAAAAATTTATTATTTTCGCGTATTTAAAAAAAAATTCTTTTGTGAACCTATATAGTTAATAGCCGCGTATTCCATAGTTTCGTACCATTTCTTTTATTTTAGTGAAACAGGCAACCAATTTTTCTAAATATTTTGTGTTGTTCACAAACTTTTGGCATCTAAACTCGTTTTGATTCAATTCGGCATATTATTTGCTAATTTTTCGCAGTAATTAGGCTGAATTTTACCCCATACTTCTTGCGCCCTACCCTTTAATTCGTCCAAAGCTGAAGGTGGTGACACATAGTCATTGTGAACTCGTACTTTCATGTATCTATGTAAGTTTTCTATTGGACTCAAATGGTTGTTTGGCATCCCAGTTTTGCCGAAACACTACCTCATTTTCCGGAAATGGCATATTTTCAATGGCATCTCAAAGTTTCGTTTTCAGTGTATTAATGTACACTTCCTTCGTCATAATTCCATTAATATAATGGAGATTACCAGCACCGAAGACCGTAAAACTTCTCCAAAATATGCATGAACCACCTCCATGCTAGATTGTCATTATCGTCTGAATAATAACGATTTATTTTCGTTTCATCAGACCATAGTACTTTGTTTAGAAGACCAAAAGTTATATTTCCTGGCAAAGTATATTTAATTAGATAAGGTTGGTTTTTTCTTATTTTCATTTACCTTAAAATTGAGCTTCTTTATTGTATTGCGGCTTGTTGCTGATTGAAAGTTCTAGTTGCTGCAGTTGTAATAGAACTGTCTCCAGAATTAACGTTTCTGGAAATATCTCTATCAGCCTTTTAACTTAGACTCCTTTGAAATAATTTACCTGGAAAAAATTCTTTTATTCAGCGGACTAAGTATTTTTGAGCGGCCTTCTGAATTTTTTTTTTTTTCTTTCTCTACAAAACTTCTGGGATATTCTTTGAACCGAAGACTGGCTTATTTGACATTTCAATACCATTTGACAGGAAAGTAGTCCTTTTTTAAAATTTTCAGTAACAGTTTGGACTTTTTCTTGTAATAATCACTACACACTCGTCTGTCAAATAGAACTTACTTCGTATTTTAGTTCTATTGTAGTAAAAATTATGACAAGAAATGAGAGAACTGAGGGAAAGCGGTTTAGTTTGTATGATGTCATAGAATTTTGCATATTAAACGAAGGAAGGGTGTATTAAATTACAACCTTAAGTGGCAAAATAGGGGAGGGGAATAAATAGCTAAAAATTCGCATGTCATTATTTGTAGATGCTCCTTTACCAAAAGGGGCTGACTTTGTACGATGCGGCTTGCATCAGTCGGACGGGGTTGAATGCTTTTTTCTTTCCTCCGAATTTTATTGCTTGGGTTGAAAGTTTTATTGTTTTGAAAGATAAAGATGACTTTTTCCCAAGATTTTTTTTTTTTATTATTGCTCGAAGGTAAGACGGACTAAAATGCCTAAATATCGTTATTTTTCTTTTTGATTTAGATTCATATCGACGCGGTTTTTTAATTTAATTTAAAAATTTTAATCTGAGATTGGCTCCGATTGGAACTGATACCAAGCCGTTAGGAAGTCTTTCGCCCGAAAATTTTTAAAATCATTATCTGAGTATAAAGACCTCAGTTGCCACAGTTGTCTTTCCAAAGTGAAAAGTATAATTATTAGCCATACCCTGGTCACATAAAGTGGTATCACAAGTATCTACCATAGTAAAATTCGTAAAAGTATGTGATTCAAAACTTTCTTTTGTTAAAATTGATTAATGTCATATACAGATTGCGCGCAACATAATCCGTTCTTAGTAGCATATATAGTTATATTTTCGAGGGATAGCGAAACCCATATCACTGAATCACACTGTTCAAAACAAGCCTTACTTCAAATTTGCTACTACCAGTTCAATACACTAAATGAAATATGTCAAGAGTTATAGTATGCTCAGACAAGGCCTATTTACGTTGTTTTTTAAAAGGATTACTTTTTTTTTTAGTTCTTCGTAAAATTCAAGTTAAGAAGGCCTTATTGCGAAAGAAACTTAAAAATTAACTCCTAAAAAGTTAAAGAACATAAATATAGACGCAAAGCGCAATAGCTACATATAAGGTGCACAACAGTTCGATGTAATCGTAGAAAAATAGTAATTTTTTCTCTTAGAATATTCAAAGGTGTACCGAATGCACCGGTTTAAAGGAAATTATTTATCATAGAAAAACATGATTGTCATAAGTCTGATGTATCATCTGCGGTTTCTTTAAAATCCCTTGCACCTTTTCGTCTGATCAAAGACGGCAACCTGATGTTTTACCTTTCGTAAGAAGTTGTGATCAGCCTAAATCCTTATGCACCTGCCTACTAATCCCCGCAACGTCAATGGCGCAGCAAATGGTATCGAAAGAAAAAATTAAAATTTTCTGCCACACTTGAGCTGCGTCCTGTTGCATATGTCCCCAAATCGTCGCAACCAAAACGAAAGCGGCTTTAGCAGTCCTCGAGTTGTAATAACGCCGGCACGTGTCCAGAATCATGCCTGAGGAGCTCCTGGGAGGACATTCAGTCCATCAGTTATAGTTGTTTACAGTTATTTTGATCAATGAACTTCCCAGGCAGCTCTGCGTACAAGGTTGGAAATTGATGGATGGCCATCATCGACTATAAGGGCCCACCCTTTCCGTTAATTTTTCGAGATTGCTTCCCAGCACTTGCCCGTCCCATTGTCGCAGCATAGCACCGAGTCATTGTTGACTTTCCCTCTGGAGCTCCGGAGCCACTGCCTCCATCCTTGGGCCTGGACGGCGCACGCCGAACATGCTCAACGGGAGCGTTTAAGGAAGTCAGAAATTTACCCAAATTGCAGCAATTGTTGGGCCACGTGGCAACCACATATTGGCGTGCGCACCGCACGTGATGTTCATGATTCGACAATGACCGGGTCGCTCGTTTTTTTACAGCGAGCCCTTTGACTTTTTGCGCGGTGTCCTAAAGGAAACCGCCATCCCGACACTTGGCGTGTCGAGACGTTTCGTTCTGGCGTAGGTTTTATCAATTTTCCGGCTTCAGGAATATTACGCAGGAACGTCCTTTTGGAATGGCGAAAATAATTACGCAATTTTGGTTAATATTTCCTTTGCTAAGGGGTGCAATTCATACACCCTAAAAAAAATTGGTGTAATTTTACTGCCTTTTTGGAAGGAAATTGAATGGTAGTAAAACTACACTTAGAAAAATTACTCAAATGCTTTTGTAAAAATACACTTTAGGACTGGATTTGTAATTAAAACTTTAATTACTTTTATTAATTTGATTTGTTTATTTATTTAACAAAAACAAATTAAGATCTTAAATTGGTACAATTAAAGAGTTTTATTTCGAAACATATATTTTCCATTAGGATAATATTCAAAATTAGTGTCCTCAAAATTATCATGGTACCAATTTTCATAAAATCCACTGAAATCGGGAAATTTTGGTTGCCATATTGGATCTGTCATTTCGGCCGGTTTTTCTACGCTGACTCCCCATCACAAAGCCTGCAATAAAAAGCTTTCGCTTCAAATACAATTACTTGCTAAAAAGGCACCATTGGTTTTGATAAACTGAAATTGCTAACTATATTGAACACTTCACTATCAATAAGAAATTCGTCCATCTCAAAGGTCGTCGCATTAAACTCCTCAATTCTAATGTATACAAACAACAATTTCTTACGAGTACCTGCGAACTACAAGTGAACCTTCTTACTTTTCTTTGACAACTTATAGTGAAACCAATTTCATAATAATATACATTTTACGACTAAATGACTATACTTCAAATGTTATAAATTTTACAGTAAAGCACTTCAATCTGAATAAATTTGTAATAGTAATCACAACTACTTGCTGTAGCTTTAAAACCTCCTTGTAAAATTGCTTGAGCTTGATTCTTGTAGTTGATTCTGTTGCTTTCTGTAATATTAACAATTAATTTTTACAATATCGCAATAAAAATGACAACAAAAACTTCTAATTTTATTGTAGTTAAAATTTATAGTTTCGTTAAATTTACAAACACTGCACGGTAAAAAATTTTGGATTAAAAACCAATATTTTCTGGATTGGATATAAGTCCACACCAAAAAAGTATTAGATTTTAATATTTTGAAAGGATTAAAATGAAACTGTAATATTGGCAAGTATTAAAATCAAATCTCTTCAGTATTAAATGACCTTTAATACTAGAACATTAAAAATCAATACTTGTTGTATTAAAATGTAATATTACCTAGACTTTACTTCTAATCCACTATGGTTTTAAGAAGTTAATACTAATGTATTGTTTTAATAAAAAAATATGGAATAGTAGTCTTTTATTGAGGTTAAAAAATAATATTAACGATACTTCTCCTCGATGGTTTTAATAAGTTAATAGAAATTGTATTGCATTAATCCATTGATACAGTGACAGGGATTTTTTTTTTTTTTTTGGATTACAGGGAATAGTTAGATTTTATGATGTTCATTATTTTTCCAAAAAATTTATTAATTTTTTTTTTATAGATAAAATAAGGAAATATTGAAACATTCTAACTAATTTAATTCATTTTATTCAAATTATATACACAGAATAATGTTAAACGTAATTACTTTCATAAAATAGAGCTTATAGCTCTGTTTGTTTGTCAAGGAGTTGTATTTCACAAGGAATGAATTTGAAGTTTTACTTACTTTAAAACTATTTAAAATCCAAGTAAAACCGTGTGTCAAGTACTTTGTTAAACTGAAGTATAAACATTTACAACTGAAATATATAAGTGAAATTTGGCCAAATGTAAATCAGTGACCTCTGCTCGCATAAATTTCACTTTCCACTCGCACTGCATCTTTTTCTAAAACTGTGAATGAAATGGTTCACTCAAGCCATTACCAACGCAGCATGACCAACGTGACACATTGTGGAACAAAAAACTTAAAATTCAATCTACTTGGATTGAAGTAATAACTTTTAATCTAATTTTAATTCAATTAATATTGGAAATTAGTCCAAAAAGATTATAGAGCATTTTAACATATATTTTGGATTACTTTTTAATACAAAAATTATTGCATTTTTGAGTAATATTCGATGAATATTAACTTTTAATTCGAAGTGGATTGAAAAATGGCTGTAATACAAGCAAAAGATTAAATTTTACTCCAAAATTTTTAACCGTGTGGTTGTCGAATATATGTACAACAAACTTTTTCTATGGGCGCACATATGCGGAAAATTACATATAAAAGATGTGAAGTTTGCATAATAAATGTAATATAGGTAAATTTACACATAGTTGATGTAAATTTTTGGAATTAAATACTCCTTAGTTTAAGAATGTCATATGATGCTAACTGTATACTATGAGCCGCACATCCTACTACTGAGAATACTGCTGCGATTTGTGAGTGAATATCTTCTTCATCTCGATCATATCCTTCAGTAATATTATTATTTTCCTCATAAAATTTTGGCCGTTTTTACGACGTTAGCACCTTGTCGGTGGTATTTTAGTAAAGTTGTTTTGTATTTATTTTGTACCCTTGAAGACATTTAAGAATTTCTTTCTTTAGAAATTGTGATGAATGTGTTTTGCTTATTTCAATCATATTTGCAATATATGAAACAAATAATGGAATGTAATAAAAAAGTTGCAGCTCAACTACATGTATCGCTTACCAATTGTATTCACACATATTTGATACTCTTTAATGTGTTGAAGATTTATTCCTATATACTTTTTTCACCTTTAGTAAAATCATTTTATTTTCAACATGTTTAATTATTGTTTCCTTGAATTTTTGGCTTGTTTTTTCTAAATTAAACTTACATTTTTTGAGTTCACATTTATTTTGAACTTGTGTATGGTTCTATAATAAATGGGGCCACACTAACGGCAAGCGCCGTTAATTATCACGTTAATGGACGTTTCAACACCATTGTTAATGCCGTTTGACGTTAGGCGTTAACTCGGATCACGGTAATTTTTAGCACACTGACGTGTGCCATATTTGTTTTCTGACCCGAGTGAGTGACAGTCGTGACAGCTAATCGACGATAACTACGGTTGAATATCTTATGGCTATGAATTGGTAAAATGAAAAAGTGATCCTTGAAATATTTCAAACTGAACCATGTTTATGGGATCCGCGACATAAAGGTTACAAAAATCGTGGTTCTCAAAATGATGCTTGGCGCCGAATAAAAAAAAAAGTTTTGCAGTTTCCATCTTCTTTTAGCAGCTTCAACGTCCATGTTCTGTGTTGGCAACAAACTTAAACGTCATATTTAACGCCATTTTTATTGGCGATGATGGGTATTGACGTGGCCATCTCGTTATCGCATTGAATTTGTAGTGTGGCCATCTCGTTTCGCGTTAATTTTTTTGCCGTTTTTAATAGCGTTGGCCATTAGTGTGGCCCCAACATAATGAACTCATGAGTGATGAGTGGTGAGAGATTTTCGTGTGTGCACGCGAGTGGACAAGGTGGAATTTTTTGTGTGCTCGCGAAATTTCTTTTTTGCCGACTTCTCATGTGCGTGTGGAAAAGGATATCGCGCATCACTAATGTATATGTGTGCTTTGATCGTACACGGTACTCGCTATAAAAAAAGCATATTTTCGATAATTCTTTTTGACGACACAGTTAATATATAATTTTGTATTTAATTAGTGTATAATAAAATGACATTTGGAAAACATTTTGTGAAATTTTCATTGATATTTATAAAGAAATGAGCCATTGACAGCAAATCTTCGCAGAGGCCTCAAAAAAAAGTTGGATTGAGGTGAACCGCATAACTAATAGCTGGATTATTAAAAATCAAAAAACCAAAAAGGTTTCATTAGTTGATAAGTTCCTTAAGGTAACGCTGCCGAGCTTTTTTCGATTTTTAAATTTTTGGTAACATTTAGAAGTCAAAATACCGATTTTTCATAAAAAAAATAGAAAGTTTTATTATTTTAAAATAAAATAAAATTAAACAAAAAAAAAAAGAATTACAAAAAGAACTCGACAGCGTTACCTCGTAATTTATGTGAAAGAAAGAGTGTGTAAAATTATATATTATATGAATAAAAAAACATACCAACCCCATGGTCGCCATCTTCGATTTGGAAAATACCAATAATATTCGAAATTAGTTGCCTCAGAATAATCATTGCACTAATTTTCATTAAAATCCGTTGTAATCAAAACATTTTAGTCGCCATGTTGGATCCACCATCTTGAATTTGGAAATTTTAATAATATTCAAAATCAGTGATCTCAAACCAATCATTGTACTAATTTTCATTAAAATCCGTTGGAATTGATTAATCTTGGTCGCCATATTGGGTCCGCCATCTTGGATTTGTAAATGTTGGTAATATTCAACAATCATTGTACTAATTTTCATTAATATCATTAATTTTTTAAATTTTCCAAAAATTCGTTATAACTAGTGTAAAAAACATTTTTGGAAATTGATATTTGGCATAAATTACCCCAGTAATGTATCACAATAAAATGGGCAAGATACAGGCGGGGGCAGCCTACCCACTCTTATCGTGCTACGGCCTTTACATCTGCTATGTGTAAATTTATCTACTTTAAAAAAGTAACATTACACATTTATTATGCAAACTTCACATCTTTTATGTGCGATTTTCCGCATATATGTGTAATACTTTTACACAAGAAAAGTGCATTTTTACACAGACATAATGCGTAATGTTTTTAAGTGTAATTTTACTACCATTATGGAAGGTATTGAATTTCCTTCCAAAAAGGCAGTCGAAAGAATTACACAGCCCCACAAAAAATAGTTTTTTTCAGACCACCGAACGAGACCATTATACCCCTATGTATTTTTGGACGCTCAAATCGAATCCGATGTCAAAAAATCTCGTACACACACCCCCAATATAATTTGCTAGAGCCAGAAAACACCCTCTGATTAGGGTGAAAATAAGATTAAGCTCCGAAAGTAGTTGTTTTATCTTAATGAATTGAATTACATAAATTTTCAGATGTATCACGATTAAATTAAGGATAAAAACTAGCGTCCATCCAATAGATTTGAAACACACCCCCGAAGGGTATGAAAACTACACCCATATTTTATCCAACTGATCAAAACCAACAATAGGCCCCTGAAAAAGCTGGAAACATCTAAGTTTTGTCAAAGTGACAAGAAACTGCACTAAGTTTGACGTAATACAACAAAAAACAACCACTGACTTCAAATAGCACAAGAAAACCAGGGAAAAAGCATTAAATCGAACATGATTTCCATTTGCATGAATACTACGATTGACTAAAATCGCATACTACTATGATTCGTAAGCAACCACTAATGTTATTCAGTGACGCCTCCATAGGGGGTTAAAACTACCCACATATAATACGCACCTCAAAGAAAAACAACAGTGACTGCTAAAAAAACCTGAAACGTCTGAGTTTATATAATTCGATTCACTAAAATCGAGCAACTATTCTCAGAGCTTAATCACATTTTCGCCCTATTCGGGGCGTGTTTTTTTACTCGAGCAAATTATTTTGGGGGTGTACGAATTTTACAAAAATACATAGGGATATGATAGTCTCGTTTGCTGGTTGTGGGCCTGTATTATCTTTTCAAGCTCATTCACATGTAAAGCTTACCTTTCCTCTCTCCCTTTTATAAAATGTTAAATGCAATTTCCTACTTTGGATCAAACCAATACACGCATAGTATGTTTGAAGTCGGAACGTTACTTCACTTATGGGCAAAAAGGGTCCTGGAATTTACCACGGACGCATAGACAATGTCAGTAGGTGTAACCATGTCTTCCAGGTTCTCAGCATACAGTGACTCACATATTTATTTGATAAAATTTATAATACAAAATTAACGTTTCATTTTAAGGCCTTGTACATTTGTACATTAATTTTTCTTTCATAGTAGTATTTATAACAATTACTCCAAACAACATATTTTTAATGCATTATATTCCTTAAATTAAAAATACAAACCTGTTATATAATAAAAAACATTCAAATCAGTACTTGATTATGAGAGTTTCAAATAATAATAATATTAAAATAATTTTACCTATTTATACTTTGTATGACCCTTAGCTTTTAAAAGGCTTTTATGCGTCGCGGCATAATTTTTATATAATTTTGGCAAATTTCCTGTGGAACTAAGTTCCACTCTCTCTCGACTCTGGCATCTAATTCATCCAAATGTGCAGGCGGTGTTGAATAATTTGCAAGGTATTGCCACAGATGCTCTATAGGATTCAGGTCAGGGGATTGTAGAGGCCAGTCTAACAGTTCAATTCCTTGCTCGTGAATGCAGTCACGGGCAACTCGCGCAGTATATTTCGGGTCGTTATCGTATTGAAAAATAACGTCCGAAACAGATTGGTCCCATTTTTCAAGGCTAGACTGTAAACAATTTTACAAAATCTAAGTCCATGGCCGTCATCTTTCCAACAATCCTTTGACATATCCCAACACCTTTCATGCTTACGCAGTAAAAAATTTGTAAAATATTACAACATTAAAAATTGTAAAATTTTAAATTGTTTAGTATTAAAAATAAAAATTTATTTAAAATTATACGAACAAAACGATACACACATATACGAACATCAACATGGCGAAGCTTTTGATCAGTGACAGCGTTTTCGGGATAACCAGTAACTCTAACCACCTAATAGACCTTTTACACACAGTTGCTCCATTCCGTTATTGAAAATAATCTTTGGAATTTAAAAAGTCTGATATTTCACTAATTTTGTACAAAGATAACTTTGTAATGTAAATTTTAGAATTCCTAAAGTATTATTGTATGTGTTATATTACAGAAAATTGAATTGAAATATTTTCAATTATCGTTAAAACGATTATGCTTCTCTTATTAAATACCACCTTGATTCAGGAAGGACCACCGTGTGGTACTTTCCGTCACCCGATTTGAATTCTTATTTTTTTGTAAGGTTGCCACATCTTTTATTGACATTCCTGTCAAATTGCATCATTGCAGCTTCATATTTGTAAAAGTGACGTCGTCTTGAATACATCTGCCTCTATGCGTGTTTTCGATTTTTACGAGTTTAAAAATGGAATCGTCTTTGCATCAACGAGTTTGTTTAAATTTTCCGTTAAAAACGGAGTCAACGGTGCGAAGACCTTGGAAATGTTGGAGAAATGTTTCAGCAACGATACTCTATCGAAAACAAACGTTTATATTTGGCACAAACGCTTCAGAGGTGGGCGTGAGTCCGTCGAGGATGAAGAATGATTACCAAAAACCACAAAGTGATCATTAGAGAGCTGGCAGAGGACTTGAACATGGCTTATGGATCCGTTCAAAGTATTTTGGTTAATAATTTGGGCTTCAGACGTGTCGCTGCAAAGCTGGTGCGGAAAGCACTGACTTTCATGCAAAAAAGACGCGAAAGACATGATTTCGATGGCTGAATCCGACCCAACATTCATCCCACGCAAGACAAAACGCGGGTTTATCAGTATGACACGCAATTCAGGCATCAAGCGAGTGAATGGCGTTCACCAAATGAGCCAAGACTAAAACAACCACGTCGTTTTTAGTCGAAAAAGAAGGTGATGCTCACGGTTTTTATGGATTACAACGGTGTTTTGCATCATTAATTCTTGCCGCAAGGTGAGACAGTTATCAAGGAGTATTGTTGGGAGTTATGAGACATTTGCGTGAGACAGTTCGCCAAAAAAGACCGAATTTGTGGGAAAACCACTCGTGGACTTTGCCTCACAATAACGCACCGTCGCATAATGCCAACGTTATCCGCAATTTGTTGACCAAGAACCAAAAGGACACCATCCAGCAGCCACCAAATTCGCCTGATTTGGCTCCCTGCGACTTCTTCCTGTTCAGTTGAATAAAAAATCCGCTCCGGCTATACCGAAAAAGGAGTATCAAAAATGTTTCGAGAATTGGATCAAGCGCTGACATAAGTGCGTTGCAGTTGATGCAAAGTGTTTTGAAAGGGACAATGTCCAATTGATGAATAAACTTGTATTTTTAATTTACTGAATAAATTCCTGAAACTTTTTGATCAAGGTGGTATTTTATGTTAATAACCTTTTCGAAGTAGGTCTGCAGATTTAATTTTATACATGTTATATCTCTAGTTTTTTAAAACTTATTTTTCCCAGTATATATTTGCATAAGTGTATTTGTTCCCAGCAAACTAATCTTCCGATGGTTTTCAGGCAAAAATCCATTCCAGGAATGTAACTCCTTTCGCAGTGCTCTATATCTTCTACAGTGACTTTAAAACAATTCCCTGATTTGTCTTCCAAAAACAATAGAACAATATTTCCCTGGGTAGCTCACCGTAAATACCGTCTGTTCACCATTTTCGCATTCGAAGGCATGCTCTTTTCATAAATCATCTAAATGAGTGCTATGTTCGGCAAACAAAGGGCTTATCTATTTCAGGTGCAACAATTACTTACGGGGCTCACAATAGACACGTTTTTTGCCTTTGTTTTGTCGCAAGACTACTAAATTCATATTCGGGACATCCGCACCGCATTCTTCCGTGACGAATATTTGCGCTGCGTTCCTGCAAAAACACACAAAAATGCATTCACATCGTTTTTTTTCCCGAATTGTTGTTTTCTTTGTTTCTAATATTTTAAAGAGCACCAGCTATGTCACGCGTTTTGTTGCGATGATGGCTGCTTTGTCGTTTCGAAAATGATTCTTCTTAATTAGCACTGAAGTTTGAATCCCTTCAAGTGTTCTAAAACAATGCAGAGCTCATTTCAAATAGTGCTCTGAATGGCTGGATTATTTTCTGTTTATTATTATTATAGGTGTGCATTTAGCAAATGAAACATGATTGAAAATATGCAAGCTCCACAAGCATTCTTCGAATTCCATCTTCATAAGTGAGTTAATCTATTTACTAGAATTCAAAGACAACCTAATATTGGATATTGTATTTCAAGTATAAAAAAAAATTATTGTTTCTTTATTTTCCCAACAATACATTTTATATTATTGTATACCTTCAAACGCAGTGAAAAGGTCTTATTCCTTGCGAAGTCCTTTATTTTATTAATTGAAAACTTGAAACTCCCAGACTCATCAGATTGAATTACTTCCCTTCAAGCTGCACAAACACCCCGTGGGTGGCTTGGCAAGACGAATTTAGACCGAATTCGAAGAAGTTTTCTGAGTGGCTCTTCTGTTTCCTCATTTGAATTAATGTGAAACAAAACTCCTTGAAACATGTAGTAACTTCGTTTAGTCTAACGAGCAATTATTCCTTGATCACCACTTTCCAAATCCGTAATGATTTTCCTTACGTCCGAAGGGTCCAATTCAGCTGCGCAAATCTCCTCTGGACCCCAATGTGGTAAGTCAACAACGATCGGACAGATATCGCATCCTTGATAAACACAACTTTCCAGGCGGCCGACTCAAAGTAACCGCCACCACATTTATTTTACCTGGAGTATACTCAACGTATGAATTGAAAGATTGGAACTTCATGGCCCAACGAGCGAGAAGATCTCTTGTAGTTTTCAATAATATGAGCCACTTTAAGTGTTGATTTACGCGAATGTGAGCACCCTCGATGTATCCTCAAAACTTTTCCAGAGCACCCACGATCTACTCGCAAAACTTTTCCAGAGCTCTACTAACGGTCAAAGCAAAGAATATCGTGTTACAAAGAATGATCACTCTAAATTTAAGACGCAGTTACCCCCTCTACTGCTATTTTTCAAAAAAATAAAACAAAAATTTTCCCATTAGTAAGGAAGGGTTGAAATGCCTGTTTTGTTCCATACCGAAATTCCACTGCAAATCGCTTAATACGGGGAGCACTGGCAATACTGACCAATTCAGCAAACACACACAAAGCACGAGTTCACTCAGGCCAAAACCCCCGGGAATAATAAATACAAGCCGTGAAGTAGACCTGCTCACTACCTGTGCACCTTTGCCTGAGCCAAAACCCCCGGGAATACATATAAACACAAGTCGTGAAGTAGAAAATGCATATGTAGTGATGTAGTCCGAGAATCGCCGTGAAATAACATTGCTTCTTATGGCGGATGATCCAAAGTAAGCCACGCCACTCGCCTGAATTGCTAAACTATAACTTTTACGCGAAAATGATGTTCTATTAACTATAACTATGGAGGAATACCTTTCTAGTGATCTGAAAAACGTTATAGTGGCAAGAACAAAATATTAGAGTTTTTTGCACTTAAGAACAACTCTAATCATTTCCCCGAACAAAACAGCAGCGTCAGGTCGACTTGACAGCACGACTTTCCGTGGTAATTTGTTCGATGGGCAGTAAGAGTAACTTTTGAGCTCCAATATCCCTATCCCTATATATATATAAAAATGAAAGTTCGTTTGTTTGTTTGTTTGTTTGTTTGTTGCTCAATCACGCCTAGACGCTTGTATCGATATCTTTCATTTTTTGTCCGAAGGTAGTACATATTCCGACTTAACATATAGGCTAATTTTTTTTCGGATAATACGTAGGGTTTCAAAATGGCGGATCCAAGATGGCGGCTGAAAATTTTAAAATTGAAGCGATTTTAATGAAAATTGGTACATAGGAGTTTTGCTGGATGGGGATTTCAAATCCGCTGTCCAAATTTAGAAATTCAAGATGGCGGATCCAATATGGCGACCAAGATTTCCTGATTTCAACGGATTTTAATGAAAATTAGTAAAATGATTGTTTTGAGGCCACTGATTTTGAATATTATCAAAATTTAGAAATCCAAGATGGCGGATCCAAAATGGCGACCATGTTTCTCGATTTCAACGGATTTTAATGAAAATTAGTACGATGATTATATTGAGGTCACTGATTTTGAATGTTATCAACATTTACAAATCCAAGATGGCGGACCCAATATGGTGACCAAGATTTCTCGATTTCAACGGATTTTAATGAAAATTGATACAATGATTATTCTGAGACCACTAATTTTGAATATTAGCAAAATTTCCAAATCCCACATGGCGAATCCAACATGGCGACCAGAATGTCTCGATTTCAACGGATTTTAATGGAAATTGGTAGAATGATTATTCTGAGGATACAAGTTCCGAATATTATCAAAAGTTGTAAATCCAAGATGGCGGATCCAATATGGCAACCGAGTGTCTCGATTTCAACGGATTTTAATTAAAATTAGTACAATGATTATTCCGGAGCCACTAATTTCAAATATTATCAAAATTTCCATATCCAACATGGCGACCAAAATTTCTCGATTTCAACGGATTGTAATGGAAATTAGTACAGTGATTATTCTGAGACCACTAATTTTGCATATTATCAAAATTTCTAAATGCAAGATGGCGGACCCAACATGGCGTCCAGAATGTCTCGATTTCGAGGGATTTTAATGAAAATTGGTACAATGATTATTCTGAAACTACAAATTTCGAATATTATCAAAATTTGTAAATCCAAGATGGCGGATCCAATATGGCAACCGAATGTCTCGATTTCAATGGATTTTAATTAAAATTAGTACAATGATTATTCCGGAGCCACTAATTTCGAATATTAGAAAAATTTCCAAACTCAATATGGCGGATCCAATATGGCGACCAAAATTTCTCGATTTCAAGGGATTTGAATGAAAATTGTTACAATAATTATTTGAAGGCCACTAATTTTTAATATTATTAAGATTTGGAAATTCAAGATAGCGGATCCATAAAGGGGTTTTCGGGTTGAAACAATTTCTAGGATATAACAAACTAGAACATTTGAGAAGGGTTTAATTAGTAAGTATTTACCCAACGCCGGGTGAAACCGGGTAACCCAGCTAGTCTTTAATATTTTGTTCTTACCCCTATAATGATTTTGGTACCATAAGAACGGTATTCCTCCCCAGTTACAGTCAGTAGAATATCACTTTTTCGTAAAAGCAATAGTTTAGCAGATTCGCCCTGTGGAGCGGAATGAATGGGCTATACCGCCATAAGAAGCAATGTTATTTCGGTGCAATCATCGGACTACATGACCCTATACATGTGGTAGTGAGCAGGTCTACTTCATGGCTTGTTATATGTTTCCCGAGGGTTTTGGCACTACCATCTGTTTCAATTCCAGTTTCCCTAAGATGCGTGCTCCTTCTACACACTTTCTGTCTCTCTTCTTCCATATGCTGGAGCATGCTATCAACTTCTAGAAAAATTGTGGGGTTGGGAGGAATAACGGTACCAAGGTCAAAAAAATATAAGGAGTTGACTGGCGGAGTGAACAGTCTTTGTACCGTAGGTAGAATAGTCTTTGGGTCAAAGCTTCCCGTTCCGTAGTATGGTAGTTTCTATCAGCAAAGCTCAATAACCTTCTGGCATACTCAATGAGGCGCTCTTCCTTTGCTTCCGACCCTTGCATGTTCTACCACCAGCACGCAAAAGCATTCACGTCGGTCCAAACGACTAACAGTTCTTCAAAATTTCGCTGAATAAGAATAGAGATGGTCGTCAAACGCTGATTCCGATTAGCAAAAGTTTGAATTTGTGGCTCCATCCAATTCCAGACTTGATTCTTTTTTTCTTTTCTTTTCGTAAGGTTGGTTAAATAACGCGCCACTTTAGAAAACTATGGAATAAACATACGAAACCAAGAGCAGGGGGGCTATCATGTATCGTCTGTTCATCTGAAGTCATTGTTTCGACTTCTTTCCGGTATTGTGTATCTCCTTCAACTTCGAAAAAATAATAACTATCCGATTGACAGCGGTTGAACGCAGACTTTTTCTAGTGAGTATATTTACTTAGACCACAGGAGAATGAGCATTTGTTCTTTAATAGGAAGGGTTTTCACACATCATAAATTCTATGTTTGTAAGACATAATATATTGGTCAAGTGAATACCCTATATTATTATAATTTAAAATTCCAGTTTTGTGATAGCAACTACGAAATAATTGCTGTGAGCGCTTCCTATGGGGGAACAACACATGATTCGTTCGTATTGAGTTTAAGCAAGGAAAGGAAATATTTGCAAGACCAATATAATAACAGCGACACGAGTATAAGACTACTTGGTGATAGTGACCCTTTGAAACCGTAGCTATTCAGACTATACTACTGAAGACAGTGTCGAAAAAAATTTAACGACATTCATTCCAAGGCAAGAAGATCCGTCGAAATATTAAAATAAGATGGAAAATGTTGTGCAGTGAACGCAAAATTAAGTTTTCCCCTAAGAAAGTAGTATCCCTATCCCTATATCCCTATATATATATAAAAATGAAAGTTCGTTTGTTTGTTTGCTTGTTTGTTTGTTTGTTTGTTTGTTTGTTTGTTTGTTTGTTTGTTGCTCAATCACGCCTAGACGCTTGTATCGATATCTTTCATTTTTTGTCCGAAGGTAGTACATATTCCGACTTAACATATAGGCTAATTTTTTTTCGGATAATACGTAGGGTTTCAAAATGGCGGATCCAAGATGGCGGCTGAAAATTTTAAAATTGAAGCGATTTTAATGAAAATTGGTACATAGGAGTTTTGCTGGATGGGGATTTCAAATCCGCTGTCCAAATTTAGAAATTCAAGATGGCGGATCCAATATGGCGACCAAGATTTCCTGATTTCAACGGATTTTAATGAAAATTAGTAAAATGATTGTTTTGAGGCCACTGATTTTGAATATTATCAAAATTTAGAAATCCAAGATGGCGGATCCAAAATGGCGACCATGTTTCTCGATTTCAACGGATTTTAATGAAAATTAGTACGATGATTATATTGAGGTCACTGATTTTGAATGTTATCAACATTTACAAATCCAAATTGGCGGGCCCAATATGGTGACCAAGATTTCTCGATTTCAACGGATTTTAATGAAAATTGATACAATGATTATTCTGAGACCACTAATTTTGAATATTAGCAAAATTTCCAAATCCCACATGGCGGATCCAACATGGCGACCAGAATGTCTCGATTTCAACGGATTTTAATGGAAATTGGTAGAATGATTATTCTGAGGATACAAGTTCCGAATATTATCAAAAGTTGTAAATCCAAAATGGCGGATCCAATATAGCAACCGAGTGTCTCGATTTCAACGGATTTTAATTAAAATTAGTACAATGATTATTCCGGAGCCACTAATTTCAAATATTATCAAAATTTCCATATCCAACATGGCGACCAAAATTTCTCGATTTCAACGGATTGTAATGGAAATTAGTACAGTGATTATTCTGAGACCACTAATTTTGCATATTATCAAAATTTCTAAATGCAAGATGGCGGACCCAACATGGCGTCCAGAATGTCTCGATTTCGAGGGATTTTAATGAAAATTGGTACAATGATTATTCTGAAACTACAAATTTCGAATATTATCAAAATTTGAAAATCCAAGATGGCGGATCCAATATGGCAACCGAATGTCTCGATTTCAATGGATTTTAATTAAAATTAGTACAATGATTATTCCGGAGCCACTAATTTCGAATATTAGAAAAATTTCCAAACTCAATATGGCGGATCCAATATGGCGACCAAAATTTCTCGATTTCAAGGGATTTGAATGAAAATTGTTACAATAATTATTTGAAGGCCACTAATTTTTAATATTATTAAGATTTGGAAATTCAAGATAGCGGATCCATAAAGGGGTTTTCGGGTTGAAACAATTTCTAGGATATAACAAACTAGAACATTTGAGAAGTGTTTAATTAGTAAGTATTTACCCAACGCCGGGTGAAACCGGGTAACCCAGCTAGTAAGCTATAAATACAAGTGTGGTACCTACTGCATAACATACTAGTGCGGTCGAGAAATTCTTAGCCTAGAAAGGTAATAAATACCATAATATGTTTTTATTTCTCAATATATTCTCCTCTAATGTCCACACACTTCTCAGAAGGTCTGATTAAAGCTTCTAAGCTACTGTAAAAATATGATGCATCTTTGGAGTTAAAATGGTTGTACACTGCATTTTTACCCCTTAAATCTGCCTTGAGTTTTGAGAATAAAAATTAGTCAGACGGGGCCAAATCAGGACTATATGACGGATGCTCAATCTCTGTAAAGCCACAATCGCGAACAGTAGCCTTAGAAAGTGAAGAAGTATAGATTGGAGCATTATCATGAAGCAAGCGCACATCTCGGCTCATATTTTCCGCGGCTTTTCTCGATAATTTGTTGACGCAATTGCTTTAATAAGTCTGAGTAATATGTCGCGTTAACGACCGTATTCGATTCCTTGAAATAAATCAAAAGAATTCCCTCGCAGAGCCAAAAAACTGTAACCTTTGCTTTTTTGGCACAGCTTCTCCTTTACCACGCTCATAAAACTTCTGATCTTCTCTGGCAAAAACTGATCTAAATCATTTTTGACGTCCTTACTTGAAGTAAAGGTTTTGCCGTGGCCGTCTAAAAATGTTTGTAGAGACCGGAAGAATAATCCAAAGGTACCAAATCCGGGAAATATCCAAGCTGTAAAAGCTTTTGGCGATCTACCAAACTTGTATGAGGTTTCGCATTATCTTGGTGGAACACTATACCTTTTCTATTGATCAGTTTTGGCCTTTCTGTTTGAGTTAATCAATCAATTTGACCATTTGATGACAGTACACTTCAGAATCGATCGTGGTATTGTCCGGTAAAAGATAAAAAAACCAATAGGTCGAGTCTTGAAATAAAACCAAGGCGTTTCACGTGATCATGAACGGTAGAATTCGATAAATTTAATCTCTTAGCGATCTCACGAGTTGTTATTCTGCGGTTCGCATCAATTAATGACTGTATTTTGTCTTCATCAGCTTCAACTGGCCTTCCAAAAAGTGGTGCATCTTGAACATCAAAATTGCCAGAACGTAATTTTACAAAAAAGTTTTGGCACTTGCGTTCTGTCAGTATATCTTCTCCATAAACATCGACTAATTTTTTTTCTTGCTTAAACAGCATTTTTTCCTTTTCGATAGTAAAAAAGTAAAATATGCCGAAAATTCTGTTTTTGACTCTTCATATTTGATGAAACAAAAACTAATGCATAGAATGAAACAAACTTTTTCACAAACAAGCCTTGCTATATCTGCTGTCAAAATATATTGCGGCTTAAGTGTGAAGTTGACTGCAAAAAAAATACAATTAAGTCCTCTTTTTGGGAAAAAAAGAAATTGCTTCCCAAACAACTCAATAGAAATTATAAAATTCTTTATAAAAACATATATTTTCTTGTTTGTTATAACACTTTCTTTTTTTTTGGTTCAAAACTCGATTGGGTCCGAATACACATCCTAGGTAGACGATTAAACACGTATTCAATTTTAAAACTAGCCTGTCTAGGCATTCAAGGAAAAAAGAGTAGCTTCGTTTTTCGAAAACAGTGTCTCAGTTTCTTTCTAATTCAATTGACTCCAATCGTTGAGCTTCGATTAATATTTATAGTTCCTTCTTTTTTTTTTTTTAGTTTCAGCCTTTTTTGTTTTCACACTCTTTTTCGTCTTCTTCGGGTCGTCTTCTATATATTTTTTTTTTTAACTCATAACTTTATTTTAAAGCTCAAAATATTTTTCATTATTTCGATGTGATCTTCTGAACTTTCTTAACATATGTTTTGAATACTTTAATTTTTTTTATTCTTATCAGATGCGTTTTAATTTCTTCTATTGATTTTGAGGATTTAATGCCTCTCAATCAATTTTTGCTGCAAGATTTACAGCATCATATTTCATTTCTACTGAAAGAACTGCTGAAACCACAGAGCCAATTTGTTGTACTGACAAGAAAAAATATAACTTTTATAACGTAACCCTCCTATACAAGCTACAATCAGTTTATATTAATTTAACGTTGCAAGGTTGTAATTATTTAAGAATTTTTTTAAAGTTTACGTTTACATTTATATTACAAGTATGATGCTATACATTTTGCAGCAAAAGTTGTCAACAGAGTGTATGTTGTTATTTATCAAGTCAAAGAGCTGTTGGCAGTAAAGATAATATTATATCAAACTACAGACCTGACTTCCTTGGCTGGACAGCGTGATTATACATCCTTATCAGGATGATAGACTTAAATTGATTTCTTTAGATATTGAGAATCTAGTAGAAGTATCTGAGTTCAATCTATGTTTTAGTACCGTTTTGCTCCTTCAGAATTAATGATTTTCTTAGCATTCCTTATCATCGAACCAAGTATGGCATGCATGAGCCCATTACCTAAATGTCTCGAGCATGAAGACAATTTTCAGTTTAATTTATCTAAGCCTAATTTGCAAAATTTGCCTCACATTGATCTTATTTAAATTAACTTTATTGTGCTGCACAATTTGTGCAGTAATCAGAGCTTGATGAATATTTAGCAAATAAATAGATTTAGATATGCCAAACATGCATTGTTTTTTTAGTAGAAAAAAGTACAGAGTGTAGCATAATTTTTTTTTATTTCAAAAACTATAGAAACAATGAAAATATCGTTGGTTACTAGTGATAGGATCCCTCAAAAATATTTGGAAAAAAAACAGAACCACAAAATACCATCATTGCAACATTACAATTTTAACACCTGAAACACTACCGTAAATTGCAGATTTTCACAAAGATCTCGAAAACCATGCCATGACATTTTAACTCAAATTTAGTTATTCTGAGCGATCGTGAGGTGGCCCATTAGCACCCGCAAGCTTATCGTCGGATTCTGGGATACCCTGTATATGCATACCAATACCATATTTCTTCGACTGCACCACTTAATTTTATTTTTTGGGTTTATACTTTATTTTGTTCTTCATTAAGTCAAATTTTAAATAGAATTCGTTTGAGATAAACGTTTTTTTAAATCCACTCGTTTGCATAAATGACTCATATTTCATTGTTGAAATTGTTTTTACCCATGACGACCAAAATAAGAGATTGAATTTTCAAAATAAGAAAGATTTTGATCAGGATGGAACTTTTTGATATTAAAACTATTTCATTTTTTCAGGGCTCCCAAATATGCTGAAAATAGCATTGATAACTATACCCAATAACGAGAAAAATTCTAATGAAAACCCATGGCTCCTCACTCCTCATATTAGGATTCGATTTTCAAAGAAAGTAGCATATTTACCCTAGTAATTACAAATATTATGCAGTAAAACATTGTCGAAAAACTTTCCAAACTTTTCGTAAAGTAGAGATCTATTATAGTTTCGTGTAAATTATTTTATATAATTAGTTGGTGTAAATATTGGAATCATAGTTGATAAATTGCCTTTTACCCTACATTAGTATTTTATTCGAAAGTTTGGACTTAGCATGAGAAAATGATTTCAAAATTTACTTTTAATTGGCCAGGACAAACATGATCGTGAAAAATTCAGTTCTTACAGTATACAGGGTGTCCCATAGGAATGTGTGAAAACTAATTCGTCACTATTTTTTAACAAATGGAGAGATCGGTAAAATGTAAATATTTTTGAATAAAGGAAAGTCGTCATTTTCATTTCATGTCCATTTTATTATAAAGAAATTAAATCTATTTAATACAAACCATTAATTTAAAAATATAGTGAAAAACGTGAATTATCAATAATATATATTTGTGAAATGTGAACCACCTACATAAAAGGTATCTACTTGCATTTCTTTGAATCTTCTGTCGCCGGAGAGAAGTACAAAGGGATGTTAGAGACCAAATCCTTTCTCATGCGAAAAAGAGGAGCCGCGTTAAATCTTTTTTTTTATTCAAGACAGAGCAGCACCTCATCGACACAAGAAGTATAATCAATAAATTTTATGGCGATCGAGTTATTGGCCTAGGGTACCCACGCTTTGCTAGGGGAAAAGGAATAGAATAGCCACCTTACTCGTCAGATCTCACTTAATGTGATTTCTTTTTATGGGGCTACATTAAAGATCTCTGCTATGAAAATAACCGAAAAACAGTTGAGGATTTTATTAAAGACATTGGGAAGATCGTCAATGGCATTTCAAATGAAACGTTAGAACATGTTTTTAATAGTTTTAGAAAGCATTTGGATATTTGTGCCAATTTAGATGGTTAAAATATCGAAAATATGTATCATTAGTAACTAACGTTTTTCACTATATTTTTAAATTAATTGTTTTGTATTAAATAGATTTAATTTTTTTATAATAAAATTGACATGAAATTAAAATGACGACTGTCCTTTATTAAAAAGTATTTACATTTTACCGATCTCTCCATTTATTAAAAAATTGTGACCCATTAGTTTTCACACATTCCTATGGGACACCCTGTATATTTAATAGTTTTATATAAGGGAATAGAACGATGAGATTAAGAGGCGACCATAAGTGGGTTTTGCGTTCAAAATCAAATAAAAACTGGCTACTCACTTCGACGTAGTTATAATACTCAGGAAGAATTATAAACACATTTCTTTCTTCAGTCTACCTCTCGAAAAGCCATTTCAAATAAGTTTAATTTCTGTATAATAGATAATGCTGGTTGATTTATTTCCTTCTGACGACCTTTTCATATTATATCATCTCTTGAATCTCCCGCTGACTTATATGTTTAACCGAAATATCTGAAAATTGCACTTATAAATATAAATACTATAATATCGTTGTGGCAAATATTTTATAATTTACTTTGTCCAAAGCTATAATTTTGCAAGGATCTTTTCGCGCATATCCAATCATCACTTAATCTCATAATTTATATGTTGCCACATAAAAATTGGCCAAATCCGACGTCTGTAAAAAAGTAATCTCCGTTCAATCAGCTTTGCGCTAGCCAAACGTCGGATTAGCTTCCCACATCTCCAGGACGAAGGTGGTCAATGCAAACTCAATTGTGTGAGACAAAGGGAAGCAGTAACGGTAGCCAGAGCCTGGCAGGATATGACTTGCAAAAGGACATCCAGATCTTCGGTGGTAGGGCGCCGGCGAAAGGTCTTCCCTGCGGTAACAACATTACTACTGTAATCACATATGAATAAATTATTCTTCACGGTGGGTACCGACCTCTCCAGCCCTCGGATGGTTTTACAAGGCCATATGGTCCTATTTCGCTGCGCTGGCAGTGTTTTATCTGCGTCGGGTCGACACCCTCACCCCCGGCAGATCCTATTGCTACAATAGAGGAATTTCCTTCGCATCTTTTTCGTCATGGCTAGTGAGGGGTTTAGGTCTAATCAGGATTGATTGATTTCGCCCAGTGCCCCTGCACTCGACTGTCCGCATCAGTGACGTCGAGGTTTGCGTTTTTAGTGACATGTGTTGTTTATTCAATCATCCACGGGGTTAGGGGGTAAGGAGAATGGAAATGAGGCATGGTCGTCATCTAAGAGGGTCCTCCTGTCCTCGAGGGGACTGGAGCACGTTATTAGTTGATTACAGGACACATTATCATGATTATCGGGTATTTGGGCTCTACTGATCACGATCCTCGATTATAGCTTCCTCTAAGAAAGTTACTCATCCTGGTTAAAAGAAAAGGGTGTGTTGGGTCTTAATAGTTTGATTAATAGGCACAGATTTAAGAAAATTTAATATTGTATCATTTTATTGCCCCTTGGATTAACGTAATAGCAGCTCGAACAATAACAGGGGTTTAGAAACTACATGCCTATTTTCCGAATGTACATATATACCTACATACTCGTGTATTGAATAAAAATATTTAAAGGAAAAAATCGAATTAGTCTTTGTTACGATTTTGTTCTGAAAAATAAGTAAAAGTTTTCTTGCCACAATTTTATAAAAATTATAGTTTTGAACATTTATTAATAAAAAAACACCTTTCGGCAGCAGCCAGAAGAAATAGGTAATTGTGAATGGGCAAACATTTTATTGAAGCGATTAAAATATATGGGGCTATCGTGCTAACCAAATCAAATACACATTGGAGGCTATCATAATAAAAAAAATCATATGCATAACGCAGTACAGTCAGTCTCCTTCCCCTTCACCCATCCCTCCAATTCGGGAATATAAAGGACCCCGCACAAATTGTATGGAAATCGGGTCCCGGTCAAATTCGCTGAAACTTTGCAGAAAAGTAGTTCTCAATCTGCAGATCAAAAGTATCAATGGGCCCGAAGTCATCCTATGATTAGTTGCGGAGATATAGAGGGGTGAAGTGTGAGACATTTGCTGTAGACTTAAGTACGCTTTACGAAGTCTCTAGTCGCACAGAAATCTTTGAACACAAAAGTTATGGGTAGTTATCAAGGCAAGTCATTATAGAGATGTAGATGAAGATTGTTGTGGCTGTCCGAAGACACACTTAGGCCATTACAGGCCCATTGTGATACCACTTTTTGTGACCATTGTTTCTTGTGTGAATCGAACCCACAACCTCTAGCGTCCTGCTGGCTCGCAGTGAACACGTCGCGTTACCAACTGGGCTATTAAGGCGTCCAAGGCATGTCATTATAAGCATAAACATCTTTGGTTGACCTTGACCATGGATCTTAACCCATTAATGCGCAAAAAAATAATTTTGTGCACCCAAGTTCAATTGTGCAATTCGAATAGAAAATTGGGGCGATTTTCTTCCAAAATCGTATACTTATAGGGGATTTTCGGGGATCTTCTTTCAGAATCTGGCATTTACTTTGCATAAAAGCTTCAAAAACCCTATTGTTCTATACAATTTTCTTGTAAAGTTGATCCTTTTCGTGTAAAACAATCACGAAATTTTTTATTACATTGCTGTACAAAATGGCCATTTTACAAAAACTAAAGCAAAAAAGAACTTTCAAAACCATGTTTTGAGAATATCTAGACATTCGGACCG
The DNA here is from genome assembly GCA_949715965.1 of Dysmachus trigonus. Taxonomy (NCBI): domain Eukaryota; kingdom Metazoa; phylum Arthropoda; class Insecta; order Diptera; family Asilidae; genus Dysmachus; species Dysmachus trigonus. The sequence continues at coordinate 49,766,509 of OX454321.1, forward strand.
CGATTTCTCGTGGTTATATGATCATTCAATAGTAGCAACAACAAGATAATCAACTTTGAAAAGAAAAAGGACCAACAAAAATTAGCAGTTATTTTAAAATAAACCCAAACATAATAGGGTTTTAGAAGCTTTTATGCAAAACAAATGCCAGATTCTGCAAGAAAGAGTGTACCTTAATCCAAAACAGTAAACTGTCATTCAACTCATCATTTTCACAAATTTTAGTCCAATCAATACTTAAAAGTTTATTGTATTGATTCTCGAGTAAACCAAGTCTATCATTAGATATACAAAAATTGATAAAAGGCAAATCTTTAAACTTAGTTCTTAACTGATTTAAGCAATTTATCGGTGACACAACCTTCAAATTTTTAAAAAAACTTAAGTTTGAGCGCAGTTTTTGTGACAGTTGTATACATAACGTTTTTATGTATCTGAACGCTCTTTGTTCTATATCATTTCGCGTCATTCTATCTACAGAAGTATTAGATAAAGCATACTGGTATTCTATGCCATAGTCAGTCGAGGTGCCAGCAGCGGCGTTAAAAATTGTTGGTCTGGTCTATTCTCTACGATCTAAGGTCCGCTAACCCATTTGACAGTTAAAAGCTCTAATGTGTTTCATAAACTCATGTGTTTCATACAATCAAGGTACAACAAAAGCGAAACGATGAATTTTAAAATTTGGGTGACGTACAAATTAATTGAAGTGTTCGAATAGAACGCGACATGAGCGAAGCGTGTACCGCGACAGAATGTTTGCAAACTCAAAACTCATTTTCATCCGCATTCGCGCCGCGAAGTGTATTTTGTTTTCAATATAAATCACTTGTACTGTCCTCATCTCACACGAATGGGATGGAACGAAATGGAATATAACGTAGCGAATAAAATACTCCTGTCCAAACCAAACGTGAGGTGGCGCCGGAAAAAAACGCGTTCATTACAAATAAATGAATGTGTCCGGACTAGATGCGAAACTCGTTCCGTGCCGCTCGCAAATGAAATCTGAACTCGTTCAGAAACATTTTTGATGCGCGAGAGTTTTGCTCATATGTCGATACTGAGGTGCACATAGAACACAGAAGACGTACTCTTTACAATTCGTTATGAAGGAGCTAACTGAAGCTATGCAGAAGTAACCTATGTTGTGGAATTTTTCAAATAAATCCTATAAAGATAATGGGAAAAAAGCAGATGCATGGAAAGTTGTTACAACTTTTGTAGGTTTTTTTTTTTTTTTTAATTTTTTCTTAAAAATGTTACCATGCACTTAAAAGAGATGCGGCAAGATCAAAATAGAAGGGTCTTAGGGACACTTTTTTGAAGAATATATTTAAACGGACTAAAGCGTATAACGCGACACTTCGCGATGTGCATACATAAAAATTTGATTAGCTACGAGCCGCGTCGCAGGTTTCGCTTGTTATATTCGAGTCGCGAACTCAGCTTTTGGTGTGGCCAGTGAAAATACGCTTTATTCGCATCGCATAAGTCGGACCGCTTCGCGTTTGGTGTGTCCTTACATTCATGCCTACTCTCCAATGGGCAAACCAACCATTTACCAGTTTACCAATGCGTTCGTATACATTTTTATCAATGTAGATATGAGATGTAAAACGTTCTGCTTGTTTTGATCGGGAGTGAAATGGAACAGGAAGAAATTTATATTTCGTAATTTATGAAAAAGCATGTTTATAAATTTCATCCTTTTTTACTTAACACTCCAAATAAATACCATTTCCAATTAAAAATGCTTCTTTACTTTTGGCGGCAAATTTTTCTAACACTTAACCTCATTTATTTCTTAAAATTTGACATTTTGTCGGTACTGAATATGTAGCTAGGCTCAGAACCACTACTAGAAATCGGCTGAATTTCATGTGGCAATTCAAATGATTTACCCAATACGAACGAAAAGCTAGAGCATTCCAACCAAAACACAAGCGAGACGGGAAATTTATTTTACAATGAGAAGGAAAAGGTAGCAGCATTTTGTTTGGTTGGTTCGTGGTTTTTTGGCCCATTGGAGAGTGGGCAATAGTCACCAACAAATTTTCAGACAGCATTTACAGTGTAAAGCCTAGTATGCTGTTCCCAAGAAAACAGCTCAAGGAAAATGTGCACTTATTCCCAAACGGAATTTTGACAGTAGGTCAAGGAATTTTGACAACTCAAAAGAGTCAGCTGTGCACCCACTTTTTTAGTTCAGGCAGAGTAAAAATTTCTTCATGTAATGCTGAAATTTCCACGAACTCTTTGATTTCAATATAATCCATCCTAACAATCACCATATAATCTCAATCTAACAAACACCAGTGTTTAAATCCAAATCTGTCACTTTTACTTCAAGGAATATGTGCTCGGATACATATTTCTTGAAGGAAATTAGATTTCCGTGATAATAGCGCCATCTGCTCGTGAAATCCGAACTATTTTTTTTCTTGTCGAACAGCATACCGCTTTGGTAGCCGAAACAGAAAAGAAATTCCTTGAGTATTCCTTGAGCGTTTTTTTACATGTGTTTTGTATAGGCCAAGAAATTTCTTGGGAACAGCATACTAGGCTTAAGCAATAAAGTGGCGAATTTTTTCATTGCGCATTATTAACACGTTGACTGCCGCGTTTTATTCAGCTACACATTCAGCTAGTGGGTGCCGGTCACCGGTGACCCCCACGGCAGTCAACGTGTTAAAGGCGATCTAGATTGATTGCATTGGTATCGGTTTCTAAAGCCAACTAGCACACACCAAGCTTAAATAAGGACGGGTTTGTTTACATTTTTTTACTGCAAAGGCGACAATGAACATTGTTGTGTGTCCCAGTCGTTAGGGCAAAGTACAGGGCGGTCTTGTTTTTTTTTGTAAATGTGAACAATCTGAAAAGTGTTTAAATAAAAAAGTATTTTTTTAGACGTAATTAATTAAATAAAATACAATTTGTTTTAGATGAATGATTGGTGTGTGGCTTTGGAAAAATCAGTGTGTAATGCATTCATAAAAAGTTTATATAACATTTTTGTGAGGTGCACCTTGCAGGAACGTTCCAATTTGTACCCCAAATTTTTGTCTTTCGCTCACTTATATCTTCTTTATTACTATCTATTTCTAGCAAAATTCTCCACTTCGTTCCCCTAACGGTACCACGGTCGAAAAAAAATAAGGGCAAACGGCTTGAGAGTCTTGTCTAGTTTGTGCCCTAAGTATCTCTTAAATTACAGTGTGACAAATGAAACGTTACCTAAAGTATATCTATGTCTTTTCCCCTCTATTATGTCGTAGATGGTTGGGCCCCCGAAGCTATATACTAGAGTCAGTTTCTGTTAAGACGTCATACACAGAAATACGTGTATGTACTTTAAAATGAGTAACCTTACAAACGAAGAAAAATCGAGTGCTTTTATTCTAGAGGTAAAAACTACATATACTGAAGCATAGAGATTATAGAGGTCTTCATACCAAGTTTGAAAGTAAAAATGTAGCTAATCAAAAAGTAAGAATTAAAAAAAATTATTTCATTTCATCGTATGAACGCTTTTATTAATAATGTTTTCAAGCATTTATGTAAATATTTATCCCCTGGCCGAATTTGGTCGATTTTTTTAAATCTCAATAAATATCTGTCAAAAATGTCTGTTTCAAATGGAACAAATTTTAAATAAAAATTAAATTTTTACTGAAATTTTTTTTCCAGACTGTAAAATGTGCATATAAGGAAATATGTATTAGATTGGTAAGAAAATATTGAAACACTACTAAACTTATCTATTCCTTCCAAAATAATTTGATCAAGAGTAATTACTCCAGCATGTTGAAGAACATTCTCGAAGGAATAAGAAGAAGGGTATATAAGCGCGGCACGCTGCATTGCAGTACGTTATCATTGATGATGGATGACAAGTGCATTATACTTCTACGAGTTCAATATCGCTTCCGTTCCTCATTGTCCGTTAGAGGAACTTGGTACGGATACGGTCCCACACTGTCAGTACTCTCCTGACCTTGCGCCGTCTGACTACCACGTGTTCCAGTCGCTGAAGCAGTATTTACGTGGAAAAAAATTGAATTCATATGAAGATCTCAAAACTGATCTAGACAAATTCTTTCAGTCTCAGCCTCCACAGTTCGGGGCGGGTGGCATTAAATCACTGCCACAGAAATGGGTGCAATTAGTAGATACTAATGGTGACTATATTGTTGAATAAACATTTAAAGTTCAATAAATAATTCAGAAATTCAAGAGCATCTCAAGGTGTTTCATTATTTTCTTACCAACCCAATAGATTACAGAATATATTGAAACTAGTTAAAATAAATTAGTGTACCTTTTTTGGTGAAAGCCGATGTAAAGTATATAAAGTTATGCTATTTAAAAACCATAAACCTACTTTTGGACCACATATGTAAGAGGCTAGCTTTTACCCAAAATCGCTGCGATTGGGGACGGAAAACGGTAGCAGTGTCTTTGTACAGAAATTCCAATTATCTGTCGAGATCTGAGGCAAATAATCCGATCACCTGCAAACTCCTTGTCGCCACATTATAAGCCCTGTCAAAGGTTCGACGGCGAAGCGGCGTCCTGGCAACTTTAAATCGCATTAGGCGATCAAAACATGAGACTGAGCGCTGGCGTTCTTTGGAAGAAAAGGGCCCAGCAGAGCTTCTCAGTGCGGCGCACATTGTCAACAGTAATCCAATCAAAACGTTCCTCACGGCATTTTTCAGGTGATGCGTCACTGTGACATACTACGGCTGGCATAAGGTTCTTACGATTTCTTATTTGTCGTATTGAGGTCCTCGATTTTTACTGTTTGTGATAAGCCGGGGTCGATTTGGTCGTCCTTTTGCGACCATGGGCGGCTAATCCGCTCCGCTGGAATCCCCAGAATTTATTCTTATCGGCGAAGTCCAACAAAAGGTAGACGACGAAAGAAAAGATTTAGCCCGCTGGACAACAAGTATGCGCCTTGTCGGGCCGGGCCATACCTGCTCTGGACCTTGCAATGGCGCGGGGAATTCACGAAAAAATGCCTCTCCTAAGCTAGATAAAAAAACATTATTATTTTATTTTTTTTTATTCACGGGAACAAAGCAATCGTGCAGGGCGGGGACGTCGAGGGCGAGCGCGGGCAGATAAAAATTGAGACATGCGGCGCGACGGAGAATGAGTTAGGTGAGGTACCACAGTACGGCAATTTGTATTCACCACGCCCAATTTTTATTTATTGCCGCGGCCGATGTATTTCCCGAGCGACTTTATGGCAGCCGATTAAGCGTGACATTCGTAATTTGCATAGCGCATTGACTGGCAAATGACGCCATCAGGCCTCTTCAGAACACATGTCTACCTCGACCCGATGGGGTTACTGATAATGCGCGGAATTTGCTACTGTTCAATTCAAGGTGTCGTTCTTGGCGAAACTGAGCTTGTAAATTTCCTCAAAAAATGATGTTTCAAACTTTTGGAAAAATTATTCTCCCATTTTCAGATTATAGTAACTTTGTCTTTCCTATAAATTCAACCTTTATAATCTCATCATGTCGCATAATCGTAGTATAGTCAAGATGATCGTTATTTCATAGAAGAGGGACTTTATATAAAACATTAAAAAATATTAATTTTTATAAAGCAGATAAAGACACTGGTCAGGGGGATTTAGTTCCAGTATATGTTCTAATATGAATAGCACAAAAACTTTTAAATAATTGGTTTAGACTGCTAAGCTTACTGATATTTAATAGATTTCCATGTGGGTTTTAATTTGAGCCCGACTTAAACCCTTTAATATCATATAACCATACCATATAAACCCATAAGTTTCCCACATCAGAGCATTTCCCACAAGTCCTCATTTCAGTTCCAAGAACCCGAATTCCGCTTACTAGTTTTTTGCACCTGCAATTCAGGTGACACAAATCGATTTCCCAATAAATCACATCAGCGGTTCACACCACAGTCCAGCTTTCCTTTGTTAACCGCGATGACCTCTTAAATCGTGGTCACTCCTCAGACAGTTCCGAATTGCAAACCCCAATAGACGGTCCGAAGAATTATTTCTAAATCCGCTCCAAAAAATAGTTGTCAATTGAATTATCCTAAGTAATATTGTAACGCTAAAACTCAAGAAATGAATTATTTAAATAAACCGCGTGAGTTTTTTTATTTTTGGATCCTCCGACCATTATCAGTAGTAAACTCCGTATAACTAATCGGATTTCATTATTCTATATAGACAATAATACAATCAATATCTAAGAAAAATTAATTACAACAGTTCGATGGGATAATTCTGGGAGGCAAAATGAAGAACGAAAAGTAAGTTGATCGTATGTATATATCAGAAATCTCATAATTGAATAGGAAAACCTCTTACAAAATTGAAAAAAAAACCATTTGTATTAATTCCGGTAAACCATAAAAAAAAAATGATTGAATATAACTTTCTAGCTATGTAAGTTTTTCAAACAATGATATGTGTTTTATTTCGGCTGGCAACGAGTACATATGTAGACCTCTTCATTGTCTTCGTGGTCAACTCCGGCGCAGGAGTTATGGACCTATTTCTATCAGATGCTATGGGGTATCCAACCTTCATTGAACTCATAAAAGATATGCCCACAAAACAAACAATTGCAGTAGTTTTCTTCGGAACTTGTGCTGTCATTTTCATAAGTCTTCTTTTCTTCATTTTTTGCTTTGGTTCATCTGACTTTTTCTTGCAAATTTTCCTTTTGCTCTTCTTAGTTTATTCCACTAAATTCTCTTTATATGGGGATTCGTTCATTATTGCAGTTTTTTCATGTTTCCGATTTTTCCTTGGGTGGGTTCTGATCTGTTTCGGAATTGGAATAAGTATTTCTGGGCTTACAGCAAAGCTTGTAGATTTAGAAGCAATCGGTGTTGTATTTTGTGGACCTGTAAAAGGAAATAACTGCCGAGCTGAGCCAAAAGAAAAACTTAGAAAATTCTATGTTTATAAACTGAGCCGAAAAATAAGGTAAATATCATATAATGCGGAGTATCAAAAGTATCATGTCATTGAAATGATGATTATTAATAAGAAACAGTTCAATGTTAATAATGTAAAACAAATTTCTCACGGTTTTAAATTTTAGCTTTGCTTTAAAACTTATCGCATCTTCTAATTTGCTGAAAAATAATCGCATTATAATTTAAATAAGAAACAATAGTGTTAAAACTAGGTTTATGGGACGCGTCATTTTGACGCATTTCGAATTTCATTGGGAAAATTATAGAAATCGTTCACATTTTTCTTTTACCTCTTGTACTGACTTTTATCCATTTAACGAGGGAACTACATATATATTGCAGTTTATTCTTTTCAAAAATTTTGCAATACTGATATTCTCTATGTGGTATACCTATCTCTACGGGTATGCGTCATTTTGGCGCGATCATAATATAAGCATAAATGTTAGTAAATTGGTTTTACTCATGTAAGACGAAGTTCTTCAATAATGTAAATGTCAATTGTAAATATATACAATACAGGGGCGACACCTTGATTCCGTTATCTCAACTGAAATAAGCCCGATAAGCATCAGGAGAAAGAACGAAATGCAGAATGTGGATTGCAGACATATTGTGAAGACGTTTTGGAAGTTTTAGTTGCTGTTAGTTTGTGCATGGAGTCCTCAATAACTCGGTTAGTAACGCGACGCCAGCAGAGCCAGCAGGTTGCTAGAGGTTGTGGGCTCAATTCCCACCAGAAATCTGGGTCGCAAAAAGTGGTATCACAATGGGTCTATAATGGCCTAAATATGTCTTCGGACAAGCCACATCGATCTACATCAACATCTTTAGTTTGTACATTGAAAAATATAATACTACTGCTACTACTTTTTTAGATCGTGTTTTCCTTTTTAAACTTTTTCAATCTATACTACACTAATATTATAAAGCTGAAGAGTTTGTTGGTTTGTTTGAACGCGCTAATCTCTGGAACTACTGGTTCGAATTGAAAAATTCTTTTTGTGTTGGATAGTCCATTTATCGAGGAAGGCTTTAGGCTATACAGGGTGATCCAAAAGTATGGAAACGGCTAAATAACTTTCGAGAAATGCATTTTGGAGCAAAAAGTTGAAGACAAAAGTTTTAGGAATTTTCCCCAGCTATTCAATGGTGACCTTAGATTTGACCTTGACCATGGCCTTGAAGGTCATTTCAAGGTCAAGTTGACTTTTTTAAATTGGAACCCTTATTTTTGACCACGGAAATGGAAAGAGCGGACAATTTTACGTCCAACTATGACCTTTACCATGACCTCGAAGGTCATATCAAGGTCAAAATGGCTCTTTAAAGAGGAACCTGCATTGTTACTGCGGATTTGCAAAGAGTGGAAGTTTTGCGTCCAAATGTGACCTTGACCACAACCTTGACCTTGAACATGACCTTGGCAATGACCTTGAAGGTTATATCAAGGTCAAGGTGGTTTTTTGAAGGGGAAACCATGTTTTTAACCACGGAATGGAAAGAGCGGAAAACTTAACGACCACGGAAATGAAAAGAGCGGAAAAGTTAACGCCCGACCATGGTGAAGTCGATTAAGGCAAAGTCAAGTGTGTCATGGTTAAGGTCACATCGGGCGCAAAACTTCTGCTCTTTCCAAATCCGCAGTAACAATGCAGGTTCCCCTTTAAAGCACCATCTTGATCTTGATATGACCTTCAAGGTCATGGTCAAGGTCATAGTCGGACGTTAACTTTTCCGCCGTTTCCATTTCCGTGGTAAAAAACATGGTTTCCCCTTCTAAAGACCGCCTTGACCTCGATATAACCTTCAAGGTCATTTCCAAGGTCATGTTCAAGGTCAAGGTTGTGGTCAAGGTCACATTTGGACGCAAAACTTCCACTCTTTGCAAATCCGCAGCAACAATGCAGGTTCCTCTTTAAAGAGCCATTTTGACCTTGATATGACCTTCGAGGTCATGGTAAGGGTCATAGTTGGACGTAAAATTGTCCACTCTTTCCATTTCCGTGGTCAAAAATTAGGGTTCCAATTTAAAAAAGTCAACTTGACCTTGAAATGACCTTCAAGGCCTTGGTCAAGGTGAAATCTAAGGTCACCATTGAATAGCTGGGGAAAATTCCTAAAACTTTTGTCTACAACTTTTTGCTCCAAAATGCATTCCTCGAAAGTTATTTAGCCGTTTCCATACTTTTGGATCACCCTGTATAACATTACGTTGCGACCAATAGGAGCGAAGAATCAGTGGAAAATGTGAAAAAAACGGGGAAAATTATTCATCTTTGAGGGCTTCCGTTGTTGTACTGTTGTTTTTTAGATCGTGTTTTCCTTTTTAAACTTTTTAAATCTATATATATATAAATAAATGTTTGTTTGTTTATTCGCCTTTTATAGACTCCGAAACCGCTGAACCGATCTCCTTGAAATTTATACTAAGTAGTCTCTATTCAAAGGAGAGTAACATAGGAATTCGCATAAAACCGATTGTTTTCAGGGAAGCGTAGCAAGGCAGATAAATAGACAGATAGAAGTTAGATAGAAGCTAGATAGAAGCTAGATAGAAGCTAAATAGATAGGTAGGTAGATAGATAGATAGTAAGATAGATAGATTAGATACATAGATAGATAGATAAATAGAAGACAGACAGAAGATAGATAGACAGATAGATATATAGATAGAAGATAGATAGATAAACAGACAGAAGATAGATAGATAGATAGATGTAGATAGATAGATGGATAGGTAGGTAGATAGATAGATAGAAAATAGATATAGATAGATAGAAGATAGATAGATAGATAGAAAGATAGAAAGATAGAAGATAGATAGATAAATAGAAGACAGACAGAAGGTAGATAGACAGATAGATATATAGATAGAAGACAGATAGATAAACAGACAGAAGATAGATAGATAGATAGATGTAGATAGATAGATGGATAGGTAGATAGATAGAAGATAGATAGATAGATAGATGATAGATAGAAAGACAGAAAGATAGAAGATAGATAGAAAGACAGAAAGATAGAAGATAGATAGATAGATGCCGTTTAGTTACGGAAATGATTCTATGACCTCAATAACAAAATCTATTTACGTTTGGATTAATGGTAATGAAATATTTTATTTACACATTCTCGCATAAAACCGATTGTTTTCGGAGAGGCGTAGCAACGCGTGCAGGGTACGGCTAGTATACAATACAAATGAATCATTTTGAGATAAAAATTTAAATATTCTGTGGAGGGCTTTTTAAAAGAATTGAATCTTTCTCCAAAATCAAAATATCGTCAATTTGAACTACAAGTATCATGAATGAATAATTAATCAGAAAAGTATTGCGGTATATATTTATTTTAATTAATAATTTAACGCTATTTAAAAAAAATTTCAATTTAGTTCAAAAATGTAAATTACTAAAATTCCACACTACTTCAGCTTCAAAGCCCAATATCTTAAGAAATATCGATGTTAGCGATTTGATGTTCAAGAACTTTTTGGAGAAAATTGAATTTCCAACAACTTGTCATTTACATTTTTTCTGTAGCTCTTCTTATTTACGAGATAGGGACAAAAAAACGAGAATTTCATGAAAAAATTGGGTTAGTGACCCGTACTACCTCGCTGGTGAGAGTTAGGGTTACGCCGCAATGGACACTTTTGTAGAGCATTCAATTCTTAATTATCCCTATCATTGACCAAGATTATACCACAAAATGCCTCTGAGCTGTAGAGTTTTGAAGAAAAAAAAAATCAAAGTTAAGTGCAAAAAATGTATTTCGGCTATTTTTGAAAAATCATTAAAAAAAAACGGATCGTGATAGGAACTTGTACCGTAGCTCAAATGAAGACTCGAACCTTAAATTATAACATAAAAATATGAAACGTTTTAAAAATTTTCCAAAACATTCCGTTGAATGTAATTTTTTCTATGTATTGATTATTTCATCCAACACATAGGGAATGAAGACTTCACCTGGCGAATCGTTACGAAAAATGTGTTCCTGAAGATGTTAAGTAAAGTCTAAGAATTAGTGCTTTTTCATATCCATAGATTAGGATTTAGGCTTTCATTTAAGTCATATAATGACCTTCTATGAAAATCCGTTATTTTTTAATGATCATTCAAAAATGGCTGAAATACGTCTTTTGTACTTTTTAACTCCATATTTTCTCGAAAACGGAAATTAATGAAATATCTTCATTTATGAATTCGTAATCTACGGAAAAAATCCTATAGAAATTAATCTAGATTTATTTGGCAAAAGAAAAAAATATAAAATTTGTTGCTCTGCGTTATTTGTGCTGAAGCAAATAAAAGAAAAAGTCTGGGAGTAAAATTCAGATATCTATTATATGTTTATAAGTTTACGCTATAGGACAAAACCGCACAGATTGGAGAATACGTTAGGCAGATCCATACCAAAGCTAAAAGTACATTATTCCAGGAAAATTAGATCAAGAATAAGCCAGAACATCACGTTTAATGACCATAAATCTTAGGTCAATCGACACATCACATATTCATTTAAACCTTAAGAAGAACTTAGTTAATTATTTTCAAATATTTGTTTATTATATTTTCGTCTTTCATTAGTTGAATAGGACTAAAATAACATTTGTTATTTGCATAATTTTTTGTTTAATATTTTTTCTTAGCAATTTTTCAAACGCAAATATGCCTTTGGGGAAACCGAACACTTAATATTCGACACCCTGATCATATCTATCGAGTGGAGGGGAACATGAATTGCTAATAATTTGTGTCTCATCTAAATTTATGTCAACTAGCCGCCACTGTATACAATATTATCGTTTGAGATAAAATGCTGGATGCTTAAATATGATAAACAAATATTACTAAACTAACTGTGTATTTACATTTGTACTTTACAGTTTATTGTAAAAGCTAAGCACTATCCTTAAAATTCTAAATATCCTTCCTATAAAAGCGGCTCATCATTGCGTGATGTAGGAGAAAACGCTTCATCACTGCGTGACGTGGTAGAAACTTTGCGTGATATATAGACTACGGCAAACATCATCCCCTGAGGCCTCATTCAGATGATTCACCTCTCAAACAAGGTGAGGCTTCTTCCTTCCTGCATTTATGTGGCACGGTTCCATAAACGCCCTGCATCGAAGCACCACTTTTTATGCAACGAACCTTTGACTCGCCCCACAGGAGTGCATGTCATATCGACATTAATTTGAAGTCAAAAAATCATTTCGCCGAGCGTGCCGGGAAAATGCATTTGTCCAGCCGGGCATCTCTGCATGTAGAGCGTCTGGCACGGGGCGATGACCAAAATCTGCCTATAATTAGGGTGTTTTTTTGGCGTTTCCCCATGTCGAACACCTCGCACCCCTGAAAAGTTGTTGCGTGTCCGGACGACAAAGAGTTAGGTATGTGCGGGAGATTTAGATAGCCATCAAACAGTAATGAATACCTGAGTCAGATGTTCTTCCGAAAGCCAGGTGGAGGAGCAATTTAAATTCTCGCAGCCAACACCTGGATCCATGGATTGTACGCGATAGCAAAAGTACCTACGTCCGCTTATCAAAGGCAATATTCCAAAAAAGCGACAGGTACAAGTCAATCACGACGAATTTATTTGGTCGCGACATTGCCGCCATATGGCTGCGTGAAAATACGCGGTCAGGTTGAAGCCACTCCACAGCCAGTGAATTGCGGCTCAAGTGGCTCCGAGTTTATTTGCCTTATTAGGCGGCTATCGATAGTGCAAGAAGCAATATGTTGCACAAATCACTTTGGCGGTACGCCATCCCGAAACTCTTTTATGTCGCTCGCTATCGCTGGGTAAATATTTGCGGGTAATAATTCTCATTAAGCCGCCTGTTGACGGCGTCCATGATTTGGTAGGCAAGCAGCCGTTTTATTTTGATGAGTCGTATAATTGCTGATTGCGTGAAAGACTGACTTCAAGTGATTGATAAGGTCGCTACACGGCACCTAGCCCAGGAATTTCCTTATCAATTCTTTCAAAAGGTTACCGTTTCAACGTCACGACACTGTTTTGTGGAAGAACATTTTGCGAAAGTGATTACATCTAAACCCTTCAAGCAGGTCAACCAGACCAGACGGGGACATCATAAAAAGAAGAAGGATTCGATCATATCATCAGTTCACTAAAAAATAGTTCAGTCCAATTATTTCGCTTTTGACATGGTTTGGGCGAACAACTATACTCCCTAAATTTGGTACACTCCTCAGTTATATAATGAATTGCCTCTTCCAACGAGAATTGATTGTTTTCGAATGACTTTTAAAAAGCGTTACTGTTTTGTGCAACACCCATAAGCAGGGCGATTTAAGGGTTTAGGTCTTCTAAAACCAGCAGCAAATGACATAGCACATTTTACAAACGGCGAAGTAAATTATTTGGGTGGAGAGTTAATAAAAAATAAGTGTGGAACGCTCTCCAAAAAGTGGTTGTAAATTGGGAGCATTTTTTGCGGTATATCCACATTTTTAGCAAAAGATGAACAATACTAATCGTTAAAAAATTATGCAGATAAATAAACAGAAAAAGACGTGGATGTATACGTTTGGTAAAACATTGAATTTTAATTACACTGTAGGATTTTTAAAGATGCTAATTGCAATAATGTTGCTTCCTTAAACAATGGTAACGATACATGGTGATGGTAATCGTTTCCAAATTTGCTAAATTCAAATATATTCTTAGTATTTTTAAACAACGAAGTTGAATTAAACGCAACGGACATAATGAGAAACATTGCAGTCTATGTGTTTATATAGAGGGTATCCCAATTCAGCATAGGAAATGCTATACAAATACAATCAACATTTTTTTTTTTTTTTGATCAACGCGATTTTGAAAGATCCTCAAATAATGAAGAAAATATACTGCGCATATGTATAATAATAATAATTAGATACCCATTAAGTTTAACTGAAATTTATATTTAGTAGTTTTAAAATATTGCTACAAAATGAAATATATTTAGTTGCAAGACCGGAAATCGATGACATAGCATCGGCCGGGCAAAGAAATCTTTAGTTTTCCATGAATGCCTTTGGAATAGATTCCCATGTAAGTTTTATTTAAGAAAAAATAGAATATTTTTAATTTAGAGCAAACATACATTAGTTTTTATGACTTGCCACAATCCCTCAAATGGATTAATCAAAAGTTAATGACGGCAAGTTCCATAATTTGTTGTTATGTTATGGAAAACATTTTGTTAAGATTAAAAACAAAACTTTAAATTTTTTCCCCGACTGTATCTCCGATCTTGATCAATTTTTTCTTTTGTTTTGGATAGGATATTTTGTTGGTAATATTTTGGCGTTAGACTGATGTTGGTGTGATAATTATAAAAAAAAAGGTATTAACAAAATATGAAGGGGACCTCCATCAAAAATTTGAATTTAATCACCCTATAGCTCGCAAACTGTTGTTATTGCTTCCCTCTCCCCCCTGTCATACAATTTTTGGTAATTATTTACTTGAAGGCACAACTCCCCGATGACCTTAACCTTGCGATATGTTGTAGGGGTCACCAACTTAAGACAAATAAATAAGTTTGGGGGTACGCTAAACCCGAAGTTAAGCTTTAAAAAATTCGTTTGACTCCTGTGGTTTATCTACTATGATATTTGCCCTAAACTCCTCCATGGTATGCAATTTCAAAACGTTTTTAAGTTTGGAGGCATCGCTAAGAGAATGAAATATTTAATTTTCAGCCTAAAAAAAAATATGAAGGAGGCAAATGCGAGTTCAGAATGACATATTTCAAGCGCAAGGTAATCGAAGAATAATTATCCAATTTTTTATTGGGTTAGGTGAATTCTATCACCCTCTTTCTATTGGACCACCATAAAGTAAAACACTCTGCTTATCAGGGTACGGAAAAATTCCGTTCGCGAATCGAAAAAATTTAATTCCTCTCTTTCCATTCGTTCGCGAATCGAATCAAATTTATAAAATTCGTGAGCGAATTTTTTAAGAAGAACTTAAAGCTTTCAATTCATCCCTGAGAATGACTCAAATGAACTTTTTCAGATTTCGTTCACGAGCGAATATGAATGGAAAAGAATCATTCTTTTCGGTTCGCTCTCTTCTCGTGCTTTTTGCTGTTCTTTGTTGGCGATGCGTCAGCTGTGACTGTGTTTTCAAACAGCCGCCAATTTTTTTTTTTGTAAATCGTTTATTAAAATATTGTGGTGAATTACCACGTATAAAGCATTCCTCTTTAAAATGCCGTTTAGTTTTTCTGTTTCAGATTCTTCATTCCTGAGATTAACTGTCCGCCATGGAAAGAGGTATTTTTTGCGGTGACAACTTCAATAATAAAAAAAATTGCAAAAAAAAAAAAAAAAAAAATTTTTTTTTACTACCTTGAAAATGTAATAAAAGTGTGAAAGAAGTTTGAAAACGTTATAAAATAAAGCAACAAAAAAAAAATATTGAAATTAGGCTGTTTTTTACCTCATTATTATTATACAAAAACTCAACGAAATATTCATTTTTAAAAAATGTGTCTTCTGGCTCTTTCATAATATTTCGGTATTGAAAGAGCTACTAAAAGTTATGAAGGAGCCAGTCTGTCTTATAAAGTGTAATTGTGAAAATTATGCAAAATAATAGAAATTGCACTATTAAGAAAAAAAAAAAAAAAAAAAAAAAGGACAATTCTAAAAAATTTTAAGCAATTTTTAATTCTATCAGTCATTTTAAGTAATTCTAACAAACGCTTTAATCTTAACATATTATTCAGTCATACCTATTATATGCATATATAATCTTAACATATTAGAGGCGGATTATTTTTTATTAATAACAATCTTGAAAATTAAACAAAATAATAAATAATATCTTCAAAAACAACATCGTTAAATCTTTAAGAACTTCAAAAAAAATATTGCTCACTTTGAGCTTAAAGACCTTAACTATCTATTTGCTTAAGTTTAAGATTCAGACTTTTTACGAACTTCGGAATATATAATGTAATTTTCTTAAAATTAAAAACATGTCTTGCAAAAGAAATTAAATTTCCCCTTAATGCCACAGGATTCATGAGCCCAATCAGAACAAATGTTGCACTGAAACCAATCTTTATGACTGTTTTCATATAATTTGCTGAAAACTACGCAATCATCACTATTTTTATTTGTTTTGGAGTTTGTTTTGCTTCGAACAACCTTTTTACTTCAGCCAATACGATAGAATCAGACGAATCAGAGTCATCTTGCAGTACGGAATTTTCTTGATTTTTTCTTGATTTTCTATTAAGGGTGTTTTGTGGTCATTTTCTTAATAATAATTTTTGATTTTTTTGTATTACTCTCTTTTTTTTCTAATTTTTTCTTTTCGGGAGTGTCAGTTACGATGGCAGACGACATTTTTCTATTATTACGTGTCGTGTTTTGTCTTGGCCCCGCTTTAGAAAATGGTCTTATCATTTCCGGTAATATAATTTGTTGCCTAGAAGTACTCGGAATCGCAACCGTAGGGGTAGATGTTAAATGGGGAATGGTCTGTTACAACCTCATTTTCTTCACGAGCTTCAAGTGGGTCTGTAGAAGGCGGATGTGTTGATCTCAAGTTAGTTTCAATATTTTCCTTGTCCAAGTTCAACTCATTAGCATCGTTTGACTGTGATGGATAAGGTCTATCAGTGACATATAAAGATAAAAATTCTTCCTCATTAAATATATATGAATTTAAGGGGTATAATCTTGTTTTCAAAAATCCTTGTGTTAAATTATGAAGACTGAAAGCTGACAGATATGCTTCTTTCACAAATTGCCCAACTTGATAAATAGTCACCGTTTTATCAGGGTTTTATAACATCCATTCATTCATGGCAATGCGTAATCTAGTTTTAAAAGGCCCATTTACCGTGACATCGAGTGGTTGCAGTTTATGACTGCAGTGCGGTGGGAATGTAACTATAATGATTGAGTTTTGTCTGGCAAATTCAGCCACTCTGAGATTCACATGAGAGCTGTGATTATCCATTAATATCAATGCTGGATTCTCCTTTGATGGCCTAATATGCATTACAAACTGTTCAAGCGTTTTAACAAAACAGTCCTCAGTCATCCATCCAGAAGCTTGAGCCAACCCTAGAGCTCCAGGTAGACCTTTATATATTTGTAGTTTACTTTAGGAAAAACAAAAACAGGCGGTAAAAAACCATCAGTGGCATTATTAAAGAACAGAGTTGTCACTAATGTTAATCGTTCAGCTGAGGTAGCTTGCCCAATTTGTTTCGAACCTCTTTCAGCTATGACTTTAGGAGGATTAGTGAGTGAGGTTGCTGCAGCCTGTTTCTTCGGCGTTAAAAATCACATGGGGAGTAAAATTGTATTTGCGTAAAACAGTGCTTAGTTTCTCAAAAAATGTGTTTAGATTAGTCTTATTAAAACTTGTTGCACGGGATAGAGAAGTGCTTTCAGATTTTCTCACAGTTAAATATTTGTGTCGGTTCATAAACCCTTTGAGCCAATCATCACTCGCAGTTTTAATTTCCTTCCATTTATCTGGGCTGATATCATTGGCCATAGCATAATCAAATGCCAGCTTCTTAGTTTGATGTCTTGTTAGGCCATAGCGCATTTTAGAAGCAGACTTTAAATAATCCGCAAGCATATTCTCCTGGTCTGTTGTGAAAATACGCTTATTTCCTATATTAGGTCAGTGTTTATAAGCTGATTCACCAGAAGCCTTTACTTTTTTAACTATTTTAGCTAAGTATGCCCTCGATATATTTAAGCCAAGTGCAGTTTTGTTTATGGACTGACCTTTCTCCAAAACTACACTGACTGCTTCTTCAATTACCGATTTTTCAGGTCTTTTTGGTTTTTTGGACCAGGCTTTTCCATAATGCAATATCTGAAGCAAATAATTTAATAATATATGAAAAAAAAGCATATTTATTATTATTTTATTTTATTTACAAAATTCAAATGCAAGGTTATGAAAGAGCCAGCTCTCTTAACACGTTCCCTGCCGAAATTTTCAAGAAAGCTTTGGTGAGAGAATTGCATGTAAAAATGCATTTGACGAGAGAGAGCTTTCATTTGTGAGCCGTTTTCGGTACACGTGGCAGGGAACGTGTTAAGGGGGATAGCCACTGTGACGGCTGAAAAAATGAGTGATTTTCGAGAATTTTTTTGACCGGGTAAATAAAGGAATTTTTGGATCGGGTTTTTTTTATTTTATTAAGTACACATCCAATAATGTTTCCACAAATTTTTATTGAAAAATATAATATAGTTTTAATAATATTGACGATGCCGTAGAACTTGAAAAAAAATTCCCCCTCCATGGTCGCATCGATTTTTCAAAAGCCGGTAATCAAAAAAAAAAAAAATTTTATTATAATCTGCATGGATGTAGTTATCGTTGTACGTAGCCGTTTTTGTTTTTTTGATTTTTCACAAAATGGCGACCGATTGAAAATATTTTCACTTTTTTGACCGCTTTTTTTTGTTTTTATACAGTTTAAAAAATAGTAAAAAACAAAATTTTCCGAATCGGCTACGCTTAACCTTAGCCACTACTAAGACGAACGAAACAAAAGAAAAAAATTAAAAATCGGTTAAGAATTGTCCGAGCTATCAATGCGACCAGTTTGAGAAAAGTCGTTTCGAGAAAAACGCGTTTAAAGTTTTTAGTCCATTTCTATCGCAATGAAATCATATATCTTTTAAAATTTTCATACCTATATTAAACTATCAAGTCCTGGACCATATGACGGTTCTTCCTCTTCATCTCCAGGGGTCTTGTTGGCTCTTTTAAGATTAATAGCCCACTGCGTCACATAATAGAAAAGACCTTAGAGCGAGGGACTAAGAGGCGTAACATTCTGATCGGGAGGTCACGTGGAAAATAATCGGTCTAAATGCTCTCACTAAAATCGCTGTAACTTAGTCAATTTTTGAAATTTTGACCTGCAATTTTGTATACATATTTGTGAATGTGTAAACTTTGATTTAAGACAAAAAAAAAATTTTTTTTTGATCCATCACAGTGGCTATCCCCCTTAAGGCCCATTCACCCAGCTCTTTCATAACTTATTCTTTAAAAAAATATAACCTTCAAATAACAACAACATCAAAACTTTTCCGGCACAGTTTTTACGCAGCTGCAAGGCCAAATATATGCACAAACTCAATCTACAATCCATTTACCTATATTTATTTACAATAAAGTAACAAAAAACAAGTTAAATGAAACAAAGTACTTACTTTTTAGTCCCAAAATGTTTGACTCGATGTGCCGGCGTCCGCTGGTTTCGGCGAACTGTCAAATGTTTGTGGGTGACGGGAAATCAGTGTTGCCACTTAAAAATAAAATTACCAACCAAATCCGTTCTTAAACTACCAAAATAATGTAAGTAGCTCTTTCAAAGCCTGACTCATTCATGCCACTTCTCCCCTACATATGTGTAATATGTAGACTCAATAAACCTAAATTCAATTATGTCAATATACACATACATTACATATTCGTTGCCATTTGTATTATAAAATATTATTATTTCCTCGAAATCGTGATGTGATGGAATATGTTAATTTTCTGACTTGTAATCTACGACAAGCTCTATTAAAATCACTTATAGTATGTGTTACTTGCAAACTTTAAAGGCATACACAACCTTGCTATGGAGCCTGCAAAAAATTGTTGTCACTAGCTCACAGTAATCATATTCATAATTTCAAGAAGAAAATAATAAGCAAACGAGAAATGCATTAGAAAGTACAAAAATATCACTGGAGCACACAAAACACCGCTCGGTAGCAGTCACTAATAGAAGCATTTTCATAAATCACAGCATGCTCAGGCATACGGCAAAATCGCAGAAAACGCAAATGAATGATTCATTAAAGATTTTCCTATGGTTTAGTATCAATTCATCTTCCGGGCACTTTGGTTTGCGTGTTCCATGAATTTGTTGCTCGAGTCCTTCCCTGGCCCCTCTGCTGGCTGCACTCTGACTTCTTAGCAAGTTGGAACTGGCTTCCTCAATAAATCACGTTTCCGGCCAAGAATTATATGCCCCCAAGTGGAGAATTAGAATTTGCCCAACCATTGGCAACGATCAGATTTAGAACTTTCGGTGGCACAAAACGAGGATTGGGCGAATTGGGCTGCGCGTGATTCAGCAGCGATTTAAGTGATTGAAAATATTCGTAAATTTTAACGGTCGGTTGAACTAAGAGAATTCTAGGGAGCTTTAATGAGACAATATACTAAATAAGGAGAAATAAGTGGCGCGTAAATTAAAGGCGTTTCGATCCCATCCTTAACAGAACAATCCCACAACTCAAAATTCAATAATGTTATATGGGTAGTTCTACAAACTAAGGAAGAATTCGAGTCTGATTTCGGCCCGACATTTTTTATACATTCTGGTGGCAGAATTCAGTATAATAACTAGAGTACAGTGTCTTTTAGCTTATCCTAAAGGGAACAGTCAAAAAATTTAATATTTTTTGATTTATGTCCATTTAAACTTAAACTTAGACCACCACCAAAACTAAATAACTGTATATAAACAAATTATGAGAGTAAGTTCAATTTATTTATTAAATTATTTATTTGTAGTTTAATGTTTATGTGTAAAAAAATACTATTATTACACAGAAACAATATTTTTAATATGATCTTCTCAGGATCCTGGATGGTTCTCAGTACCAATTGGACAGGATCCTGAGGCCAGGTTCCTGAGAATTTCTGTCTAAAAATAAAATAAACAAACCAATTTATAACTTTCAACAAAAATTAACCTAAACTAGGCCTATGCGCTAGCATCTTACATATCAATACGCTAAAATTAGTCATATTCATTATTTATTTCGTAAATAAAAATCTTACCAGGATCCTGAGAACTTCACTGATTACGACACCACTTCACTCGCCGAACGCACTAGGCTCACTAAACAACGTGTTAAGTGAGAATAGATAGATGACATTCTTTATCTCTTTCGTAGGTACTATCGACTCAGCGGAATGGTAAAGACGCAAGGCAAATAGTCTAGTAAATATTTGCTAATTCAACAGCGAACAGGATACTGAGATAAAATGGTGGGGACAAAATGTAAACAAGATTTATTTAATATTTTTGAAGTAAATACTATAGTAATTGTTCTACCTAGCCAGGAAAAATAGTAAACTTATTAATTTGGGATTCTTTTAAGACCCTAATGTATAAGTAAACGTATCACGACGCACTTTGAACTAAAATTTGTACGAGGGACACTGCAGGATCCTGAGAATTCGGCACTTTGCACAGTAATTTTGTTCAGAAAAGAATTTTGAATCTTAATTATTTTTAGTGACCATCTAGAAACAATTGTAATTAATAGTATTCCATCCAAAAAAAATTGTTATTAACAATTTTTCTATCATATTTTGGCTGAGCCGCCAAAAATTCCTTAGTTTGTAGAACTACCCATATATAAATTTGAATTTTTAATACTGTACTCCTTGTACAATTTTGTCATATTCTAGTAATTACAGAAACTAGCAAAAGTTGCACTCAGGACAACATATACCTCATAATGGAATAAAACATCTCCACATATATAGACCATTGAAGATTTTAAGTTTTATCTAATACAATTTACAACAATTCCTATGTTATACCAATGTATGCTTGGTGGTTATACATAATCTAGTGCCCATATGAACATAGTATATCATTTCATTTATAAATGCACTTGCTAAAACAGTCCTAAAAATGTTTCTTCTGTAGCTTCGAAGTTTGCTTGGTTATACATAACTACATCCCCATATGTACATATAATCAAATCTTAAGCATATAAATCCACTTGCTAAAACAGTCCTCAATTTTTCTTCTGTAGCTTCGAAAATTTATTTATTAATTTGAAATAACGGGTACAAAGGGCTTAACCTGAGGATCTATTGATAACACGCACTTGGAAACTCCAGCTCTTATGGCGCAACGGCGGCATTTAGTACTTATATTTTTCAAAATTTATAATTTTTGTATTTGGAAAACTTGTAATTTAAGGTTGTTGAATACATTTCAAAATAAAATAAAACAAGGTTCATTGTAAAATTCAAAACTTTTATGAAGATATAATAATAAATGTCGTCCCACGATGCAACATACGTAGAAGTCCGTAACGTAACAGGCTGGAAATTCTGCGGCTGGAAAATTCTGTGTGTGCGTGACAGTAGAGGCTAGCCTCCGACGATTTTATGAGTAGAGCACTGAGAGTTGAGAAATAATGATACAACAAATATAGGGTATAGATATAGAGCAATGAAGTAATAATTGTTTAAATAATCTGGTAATTCTCTAGCCAGGCCCTCTTTTTTTTTACTTCTCACTTTAGAGTTCCTACAGTTCATATAGTTCTTATAAGAGTGAGTGAAAAAGACCTTGGACCCATGTCCAAACATTGTATAAATAGCTCTCTCTCCCCAACTTTCAAAAGGTGGATTTTTCCGACCCTATTCAATCCTCCTATTGTCCAGAGCAGGTATATATTTTGCGCTACACTCGATAGTTTAGGGCATTTTATTTTGTACCGACTCATAATTTTTGATTTACATATATTTATACATTTATATATTTATATAATTTATATATACAAGAAGAAGAAAAAATAAAAAAAAATAAATTAAAAAAAAAGTCAATCAGCTGGATTTGAACCCGTACATGCTGGAGTACGAGTCTGAAAAATTACCGCTTACGCCACGGTACGCTTAATCAGTATTTAACATAACTTATACAGTATCGGACAAAACTAAGGAAACTCGAAGTAGCTTTTAATTCTTCCTTAAATAATAATAGCACGAAGTATTATTTTGAGATGCATAACAAGTCTTTTTTTTCTCCAACGTATATTTCATTTAAAAACAAACAATATAATCCAAAATTTCATAACAGTCTTTTCGAGCAGTAAGAATATTAACAAAATTGCAATTTCATGGCGGACAAAACTAAACAAACTATAGGAGTTTAAATTACAAAATAACAGAATTAACTTCAAAAGTGTTAATATTTTGTGGCGTTTCCTTTATTTTTCAATACCGCTTGGCATCTCTTAGGCATTGAAGCTACTAAGTTGTCAATTATTAATTTTGGTATGTTGTTCCATTCGTTTTTGTAGGCTTCGAAGAGTTCATTCTGGTTCCGGAAGGATTTGCCTCTCAGTTTTCGTTTCACGATCTCCCATAAATTTTCAATGGGGTTTAAATCAGGCGACTGGGATGGCCACTTAATGGATTCAATTTTGTGAGATATAATCCAGTTTTTTACTAAAGCTGCCGTATGCTTCGGATCATTATCCTGCTGAAACCTCCATTTAAGAGGCATTTCTTCCTCAACATACTGCAACATGATGTTTTCTAAAAAGTCCTTCTACTGGAATTGATCCATTCTCCCTTGTATCTTCGTCAGTGGCCCCATCCCTTGTGCCGAAAAACATCCCCATACCATTAAAGACCCACCTCCATGCTTAATTGTATGGTTGCAATAGAGTGGAGCGAGTCTTTTCCCAACTGGTCTTCTTACACGTATCATTCCATCCGAATGATTAAAATTTATTTTTGATTCATCGGAGAAGAGGACTGTCTTCTATTTTTCAGCAGACCACCTGCTGTATTCTTTAGCGAAGAACATTCGATCCCTTCTATTCTTTTTTGAAATTGCAGGTTTTTTCGCGGGTCGTCTAGAGAATAATCCGGCTTCAACTGCTCGTCTGCGGGCTGTTCTCTCGTGGATATTTAGGCCGTTTTCGAATTCACATGCACTTGCACTTAAATCTATTTTCCTCACTTAAAGTTCTCCTAAATAATCCGAATAGTGCATAGGACGATCGAAAATACACGTAGTTTGCTATGCAATTGCACTATTTTAACTGTCGAATTTGAAGTGTTCTCCAAAGTATACTAAAAATGGTTAGGGAATAGTGCAAGTGCATGTGAATTCGAAAACGGCCTTAGACTAAATTCTTCCACTAAGGCTCTGGCTGATATGTCGGACTGATGTTTTATTCTTCTTATCATGAGGTTATCCTCCTTTTGCGAAGTTTTTCGCGGATGGCCCCCACTATGAACAACTTCTACCGTTCCACTAACGTTATATTTTTTAATCAATTTTGAAATCACAGACTTATGAATGTCATATTTCAAACTAATATCTTTTTGTGAGACACCACTTTCGTAGTCTTTAATAATTTTTGATTTTAAAACCGTATTGTACTTGTTACGAGCCATTTTTGATAAAAATCCTAAACACTGCCTCAGCTCAGTATAGTAGCAAACTACGTCCGCTGACAAATGACTAATCTACATTCAAACTGCGCACACTAAACTATTAGTTGATTTTACTGCGAAAAAGCAGCAACATAAATTACCGTTAGATTCTAGTGAATCATTTTGTTGTAGTTTCCTTAGTTTTGTCCATCTGTTACACGGTAAATTTGTAAACATTCTCGCTGCTTACTAACACTGTTATAATATTCTGGATTTTTTGTTTGTTTTTAATTACATTACCAATTGAAGGAATCAATATTTTATAATATAGCTTATATAAAAATAATAGTTCTTGCCATTTTTATATAACATAGCATCCCGAGTGTCTTAGAGTTTCTTTAGTTTTGTCCGATACTGTATATAAAGTGCGGGGTGAAATTTAGATGCATTTTTCTCAGCTTCTACTGGGCGTTGGCCTGAATTATTTTACAGCGGTAGTACCCACATGGTATACTACCAATATACCAAAATTCATGAAAATCCGTTTCCCCAAGGTCGTGCCGTCCCCTTATTAAACATTCTTGATTTTAGAGTACGATTTTTCTCTCAGCTTAGTAATAATTAATAATAATAATAAATTTTACACACAATTTTCTAAGTTTGTAAATATAATTTTGAGGTTTTTGGAAGCTTGGCGAGCTCCTCAGTTATTTTAATTATTTCTATGTACTCGTATCATTTTCCACAAATTATTTTCTTATGCTTCTCTAGCATAGCGAGTATGCTCAATGCTGTCCATTCGATCTCCACTTCCCATAGATTCCATATTGATCACGGTCTTTGTATTGAAGCTGAAATTGCAAGAAAGTGCGGTAGCCGGCAATCAACCCCGTTTTGTTCACTCAAATTAGTTACATTTGCAATATGCGGGGCGTTAGGTATAAGCAAACATAGACGTAAAGGCGGCCGGTGGGAGATTAGGGCATGAATAAGTAATTCCGATAAGTTCGGCAGATAAAATGCAACAACACGAGTGCCATTTACCATTTGCCAACAGGCCTGTTCACAGGTCCTTCTGGAGGAATGGTCCGGCTGGCAAAGCCCTTAATGTTTGGTGTATGCAAAGACTTACCGCTCCCTAATAAGCCCTGTAGACCGCCGACATCCCTGCCACCACTTCCGCCGCTCCTGCTGCTGCTGAAAATGGTGTGCACTCGCTGCACGTCCGGCTGATAGGATTAAAATTATTTGAAGCGTGTAAAACTAGCGTAAATCTCTTAACCTCTAATGTGTCTACATATTTCATTGTTAACTGAGCTGCAGATCTTTTTGGGTCGCTTGTTTACGAAGCCGGGGTTCCGCCTCTTGCCCGGTTGGTCATTTGTTGCGTGCTCGCTAATCTCACAGCGCTATTCCTTGCGAGCCCAGCAGTACATGCCTGAATAACGCCGACTTAAGTAAGATGAATGGAATCGATAAGTCGCTTGCTATTGCAACTATAGTAGAGAAATAACTATTCTCTTTCGCGATTTCATGCGTACTATACAGTGCCTAGAAAAGCCCTTTTGTCGCATATCTCCAGAAAATACTTATTTTTTGCACAAATTTGTTACCAACCAGGTAACAAATGAATTATGGATATTATTGCACTAAAGTACACACACTATTTAGCCGCTATTGTTTACTAAACTTCAGGAATATGATATTCCATTAAGAGCCTCAGAAACTATTTAAAAAGTTAAGTTCCTCAAAGGCCTAAGCTTAGTCATATTAACTTCACAATAGTGTTATCTCTTTTGTGGAAGTCCCATGTCCCATAAGGAAATTTTAAGGTTCGTTATATTTCACCCAGTGTTTTTGTTTTTTTATAAGAATTAGCGTTGTTAATGTAAAAATAAATTCAAAACAAAAGTCATAAACAATCCTTATATCCTATATCCTCTACATAAATATAAAAATGAATGTTTGTTTGTTGTTTAATCATGCCTAAACGCTTGCATCAATATTCTTCTTTTTTTCCGAAGGTAGTACTTCCACCAACTTAACATATAGGCTTATTTGTTTTCTATTTCAAAATATTGGATCCAAGATGGCTGCTGAAAATTTTAAATTTGAAGCGCTTTTCTAGAAAATCGGTAGTTAAGGAGTTTGGGGGATGCTCATTTCAAATTCGCCATCCAAATTTAGAAATACAAGATGGCGGATCCAATATGGCAACCAAAATTTCTCGAGTTTTAACGGATTTTAATGAAAATTAGTACAATGATTATTCTGAGGCCACTGGTTTCGAATATTATCAAAATTTCCAAATCTAAAGTGGCAGATCCAATATGATGGGCACATTTCTCATTTCAACGGATTTTAATGAAGATTAGTACAATGATTATTCTGAGGCTACTATTATAATATCGAATCTACTTTCATAATTTGTAAATCCAAGATGATTGACCTAATATGGCGACCAAATTTTCTCAAACTCAAAGTATTCTTATGGAAAATACTAAAGACTTTTTAACGGCACTAATTTCGAATCTATAACAAAAATTTTAAAACTCAAGAGGGCGAATCTAATATGGCGACCCAAGTTTTCCAAAGTTGAAAGATTCTTATGAATTGTGAGGCTACTTATTTTGAATATACTAGCAAAATTTGTAAATTGAAGATGGCGGATACAATATGGCGATCAAAATATTTCGAATTCAACGGGTTTTTTATGAAAATTAGTACAAAGTGAATTTTGTGGTCGTTCATTTCGAATCCAACATGGCGAAATTACATAATTTTTAGGAGGACAGCCATCAAACTGAACTACCCACAATCATTTAATGAGAAATCGTAAATTACGCCTAGTGATAAATAATAAACAGTTCATTGACTCTCCTTATTACCATGTGGCATCTTTCGTAACTTCTTAGTAAAGTTGAAGGTCTAATGGTACAGCTAAATCCATATTTCTATACTAATATTATAAATGCGAAAGTAACTCTGTCTGCCTGTCTGTTACCTTTTCACGCTTAAACGGCTCAACGGATTTCGATAAAATTTGGAAAGAATATATGTATAATAGTATTCTGGGGAATAGTTGGTATTTATAAAACCTTCTGCACCGTCTGTCTACCGCAGTTTTTTGACGATTTTCTTCAGATGTACTTGTTGATGCTTTAGATTGTACCATATAAAAGAACTAGAACTACTTGTATTTCCTATTTTTTCATTATCATGTATCACCGAAAAATCGGGTTTTTTGAAGAATGTTCTTATATCCGTAAATTTTTTCATACTTTATACCTAGAAAAAAAAAAAATTTTCATGCAATTTATATGGAACTAACCATAAAACATACCCTAACTAACAAAAAAAGAATCATCGAAAAAATCGATGAAGATATCGACGGAATACATACAAAAAAAACATTCTAATTGAGAACCTCTTCTTTTTTTTAAGTCGGTTAATTAGTCTATTACTACTACGTGTAGGTACTAGATAATCTCACGGTAAACAAATCTGTTTTTACCGAGGTACCTAATTTCATTCAAGCTCAAACAAATAACGAAACTTCTAAATGAGGCGAATACTTTATTTATTGCACATTCATCAATGATTTGATTACTACAATTAAAAAAAAAAGCAATAGATAGATCCACCACAACGAAGCTGATTTTTTATCCAATCTATCGAAAAATTAAAGTCAATATGGACGTACCTACAGTACAGTTAAAAGCGCGCGACATTGACGTAATAGGCTCAGATTTGCCATAATTCGTGCGATGGAACCGAACATGGAACAAAGAATGGTCTCTCAATGAACGTGCGGGGACAGAAATACTAAAAAACGAGATAATCTCGGGCGAGTTCACATCATGCACTCTAGGGCGAAGATTAATGTAGCGTCAGTGCGGCGGGCGTTGCTCTAGAGTTTGTAACGGGTAACAAACAACATACCTTAGGTCTTTTCGATTAAGTATTAATTAATTAAGGCAGGTATGTTCATGGCTGGTGCAATTATAAGCCCACATACGGTTTACCCTACTCGTAAGTGTGAAAACTTTTTATATTAAACGAGATTAAGCATTACCGTCTTAGAAAAAGCCTTATGGGAGCTAGAATTTTAACAAGATCGGCCAAGGGAGAAGAAATCATCATTCCCCGAATACCAATCATACCCACAGATTTACCCTTTCAATTCAAACGACTACACTCAGAGAAAAAACAAAGCGAAATGCTACAAAATGCGAATGATTTCATTTGTTTCACCTAGAAAAAGGCTCCATTCACATTTCTTATCGATTTTACATTGTAAAATGCAATGCGGATGTGTAATTGTAAAAGCAAAGTATTTACTGATAAAATTATATCGTTAGCTATATAAAATGCGTACATCGTCAAAATATAAATATAAAGCTAAAATTGTGAATTTTACATTATCTGAAGAATGAAATCATCGAGTTGGAACATAAATCAATATCAAATTTTACATATTTTACTTGTAATTTATACTGCCGACAATATGAAATTAACATATGTCGGTTATTATTTAATAAGCTTTCGAATGTAAAATTTACCTCTTGTAAATATATGTATAATATAACCATACGCAAAACAAAAATTCTTAAGTTAAGCACGCACATTATAATGATTTCAACTAGGCAAAGAATGTTCTTATGCTAAACGATCTTTATGCTTAACTTAAGCTAAAATATTGAAAAACTGAGTAATTTTGGCTTACTTTAAGCATAAAGATTCTTTAGTGTAAAAACTCTCTTTGCCTGGCTGGAATCAATGTAATTTGTGCGCTTAATTTAAGCATTAATTTTCTGAATAATGATAATATTTTAAATTTTTAATTAGGACTAATAAAACGCCAAATTCGTTTTTATTTTTTATTTATTTATGTATGTGCATATCTGCTTTCTTTTTCTCACTCCAAATTATTTATGTTTATTTCTTATGTAACATTTTCCACTGTTAGCTAAATAAAAATGTAGAGGACGACTAGTAAACTCAGAATTTTTTTTATAGAAACATGAGGTAAAGCTTTACTTATTTCAAAAGATTGAAAATACACATCAAAACCAATTACTTCTATTTTATATATTTACTGATTATAAAGACGTCTTCCTCATGAATGAATATTTTTTTAATTGTATATACTTCTATTGTATTATTATTGTGGAAGATAGATAAATAATTAATTAATTAATTTCAGGCAAACATTTGATTAAATTAAAAGTTGTTGAACTATTTCCAACAAATTCATCACTATCAATAACTGTTGAAAATGTAAACCATTCATATTTTTTGTAACTAAATTCTGGTTCAAATCCGGACTGATATTTTTGTAAACATTTTGCAAATGTGAGACCCTCTTTTACAGGAGCACTCAGATGAATTCAACTGTTCGCTGTCACTTCATGAAAGAGAATAATGAAGAAGAATTGTCGAAATCATCAATGCTCAACGAAAACGCATAACGTGGCAATGTAAAATTTACAATGCAGTCTATTGCAAATATTTTTCGTTGATGATTCCAAAAGAAATATTGTACAGTTCATATCGTCAGATGTTTCTATTGAAAAATCATATAGAATCGACACAAATTTACTGCTCCTATATATATGTATGCAATGTAATTTTAGCAATTTCTATATCGTTTTATAATGGAAATTGTACTTAGAGACCAAAAGGGCCAAGTTTTTTTGCATTGAACAAATTTACAATGTTTTTTGTCGATTTTGCATTGCGATTTTTCTCTGAGTGTACAATTTTCCTTGAATTTAGCGCTCGCTAAAAAATCCCAAGGACAAACTTTGAAAGTAGCAAATATATATTTATATTTATTTATACCTTGTTTCTCATATGGCAGCTGCACGTTGCTTTTTCGCGAGTGTCCAATGGCCGAAATCTTCACGTTCTAGCACCAGAAGGAAAAACGTAATTGCTTGCTTTACAATTATCTCTTAAGTCAGCTAGAACATTGCTCATTATACAAAGAAAAATCTAGGTTAGGAATTCAGAAAAATTCAGGATGGTAAGAACTTTTTTTCGCCGTGCAAAGCTGGGTACATCAGCTAGTAAAAAATAATAATAATAATATATTATGTCGTTATAAATATTTTGCTCAAATCTTATAACTTCAAAATTGTTTTCATCACTACTCATACAGATGAATACGAGTTGCATATTATTTGAAATAATCAAAACTTCTGAAACAACAGACAATCTCTTAATTTGTTAAAGAAAGTGCAATATGTAGTCATAAGTTATCGAGATTGATCTTTCTACAAAAATTGCGTGGGTACTCAGAAGATCGTCGATCTTGAAATCATCTTAACGAGTATCTAATTTTATAATATACTCCATGAGTTTGCCATTCATTGCAAAGTCTCAAAAAAAAATATTGATAGATCTATGCAATAACCGTGTGGTTCTAAAGTACTTGTACTGTGAATAAACATATTATATTCTGTTACAGCCATTTCGACTTTTTCAAAAAAGAACATAAAAAAATGGTTACCATAGAATCGTCTGGAGATTTTGATATGCTTATGCAAAAATAAAACTAAACTCAGTGGCAATAAATATAACTTAGCTTGGCTTATCCGCAGACATTCATCATCTTGCCGTCCACCGGAGCATTTGGGTGTGGGCGAGAATGCTTTAGAGGGAATGCCAAATATATGTAATCATGCGAGCCAGAAGCTCTTAAATTATGCAGGAGCCTGTTTCGAAATTATAATTAGAAAATCCGCCGGGAAGAAAATGGGCTGAGCAGTCTAGCATTCCACGATAAGTTTTATCTCAGGTCAATCGATATTAGTTACTACAAGAGAGGAATCCGAGGGACTAATTGTTTTCTGCGACAGACCAGCTGCTCCAGAAGACATCTGCACCCTTTGAGTGGCGCCCATAAGTTCATTCAGTTATAAAAATAAAATTCCACAAGAGGACACTTCACCTAGTCCGAAATTAGTGAGGACAAGGTCAAATCCTTTGGGACTCGTCAGGGATTCGGTGGCTACTGTCTGCAGCCACTATGGGTTACTTGACAGAATCTTGTTCGTTGGTCTCCGCTGTCCACTCAGCAGTAAATTTTCATGTTCGGACTGCAGGGAACACTCGAAAAAAAAAAATGTTTGCCAGATGACATACAACCGGTCTCCGATTTCACTGGGAGTAACCTTAGAATTTTCCGGTTGTTAGAATTGTCCTCAGAAAAATACCAATTGCAAGGATAATATCGTTGAGTGAGGCGTAAACAGACACAAACCACCATGAGATCTTAATGTAGGTTATTTGAAAAATATATACTTTTAGGAACAGCAAAGCAAATTGATAAATTCAAAATGAATAAAATCAAGTAGACATTTTTGTGACAAACGCTTATTATTTATTTAAGTATATAATTTATGAATATAAAATATTGATTTAAAACAGAATACAACACGTACCACCACTCTTCTTTAAAGCGATTCAGCGTATCAAAATATCAAAAAATTGACGGGTTTGGTCGCCGTAAATGAGCAATTTACATTAACATAATTAATTAGCTGCGGCCTCCTCACTAACTTTAAAAGTTAAAAATATTAAGGGTACACCTCAGATCTCACTATTCCAGTAGACTTACCATCACTGCGGGAGGCTCATAAGATTCGACTCTTTGAGCAGTTTTCTACAATAACCGACTCGCTCAACTTTGACAAAATGCTCACATTCAACAAGGATGTATAGGGGAAAGTCGGGTAGCCCCGGACACTTAAATGAATTGCAAATAAAAATACCAAAAAACAAAATTCCTATCTTTATTTTACTTTTAAAATAAAACTAGGAACTTCTTCATTCATGTTAATTAAGAATTAGTAATCATATCAAATTCTTTTAAAGAAATATTTAAAAAATACTTTGGCCTGCGTTTTTAGCCGCCACAAAATATGGCGGGTAGCCCCGGACATAGCAATCAATGGTGGCCCAATTGTTTTTTGGTCTTACACACAACTTTTTTACTTTTGTTTTGAACAAAAATGCACTTTTGAATTGAATTCTGATACTTTGCATTTAGAATAATAAGATCTTTTCGAAATTAAACATCGATACTAATGTTTTGGAATTTAGTATTTTTGATATAAAAAAGAGTAATTTTGAAATAGATTTTTATACATTTCAAATGGAAAAAGGAATTTTTACGTGGCAAAGGGTGAAATGTTATTTGAAAATGTTATATATTTAACATGTTGATCGCGGCGTGCGTCGATCCCCCATGACCGACAGTGAACTTTCCGTTTGGCCGGCGTCAGTCTCTGCGGACCGATAGTGGAATTTTTGTTTGGACAGCGAGACTGACGGCATACTTTTTATTTGAGCTAGCAGATTATTATTCGGGATTAAGAAGAGAAGCTATAGATCTCAATTATAAAAGAAAAATCACTTCAATTGTACATTTTCAAAATTATTAAAATTTATTAATACAAATAACTTTTAACTAACTAATTATATTCAATAACATATTTCAAGTCTTTCTGCAACAATAGTAGGGGCATTTCACGTAAAGCGGACAACCAAAAAAAAATGAGGTCGTGGATTTTGTTTATATTTCGGTCAGTTGTACTTCTAGTAGACATGGATGTATACACACAATTTTTTTTCGTGTGATTTTTTATTGCTGAGTTATGAGCTTTTAAAAATTGACTAAGAATAAAGCCATGAATTTTTGAATGCTTATTATCTGTATCAATTGATTTGTAATATAAACTAAAAACTAATGGTTCTTATAGTTAAAAGGTTGAAGTTTTTAATTTTTTTGACGAAATCTGATCTTCAATAGTTGTAGACTTATAGAGTACATACACATCGGTATGAGCCCTTTCTAAGAATTCGGGTTTATGCGCTAACTTGCTAAAAGAAAAGCATGTACACTCCACATCAGTGGCGTAGCTTGCCCTAGATAGGACCTGTATCAAATTTTATCGGGGGCCCTTCTACCCGACTGCGGTGAAGTGTAAATGGAGGGTAAAGATTTTTCACAAAAGAAACGCGCGTATTGCATAAAATAAATATATATTTTTTATAATTACTTACAATTAATGCTCCTAGGAGCCAAGTTAGCGAAACATATATACAATAAAAAACAATTATTGTATATAAACTCTTCTCGCCTTTTTTTCGGTAAACTTATTTATGATCATCTTAGTTTTTCGAGAAATTCTGCTCTATAGACAGTACTGACAAGTCCGAGAGCCGTTCTTGGCCCATAGAACTCCTAAAATAATTTTTGATCAATTCTAATTTCGAAAAGCTGTTGTAGTTGTAACCGGAAGGGCCAAAAATATAAAGCATGCTGTTATTACCTCCGGAAAACTGGATGCAAGGCTATTGAATTGTATCAGTAATAATTCTGCGAGTTCCTTAATGGGATAAATTTTCTGAATTTCAGATTTCAAGCATATTTAAAAAGCAATTAATTCTTCATACAGATCAACTGACATATCTTTACTATACTTAGCAGTCAGTTATCCGGCATCATTTTTTATTACTTCGTTTGAAAACAATAAGAGTTTCTCTGGTAGTAACACTTCGAACTTATAACTCAGATCACACAGGATCTGAAATCTTTGTTTAGTTTGAGAAATTAATATATCTAAACAGCCATAGTACACATAGATTTGGAAGTACGATTCCGGGTCTGAAATTCTCTCATCTTCTGATAACTGAACAAAAAATGTTTCGTTATCTCCCGTCTTTTATTTTTGAAAACAGTATTTACCGCCCACTCTTTTGCTAGATCTCTAGAGTTCTTTAACAAATCATGGAACGAATTTTGATTTCTTATTTTGCTCAGTCTATTCAAAAGATTACTAAGTAAAATACTGGCTTTCTGTAAGTCATTATTTTCATGCTATAAGCGATTACGTCTATCTTTCACCGCTTGGATTCAACAACAGTATTCAAATGTGTCTGTCACCTGTGCAGTTTACTTAAACCGATTAATACTTTGTCATTTTATTCTGTAGTGTTTGTGTGATGTTTAGTATCTATTCCATGTTGAATATATTTTATGGTTGAGCTAAACTAATGTTTTACATTCTTTTGATTGTGGAAACGATTTTTTATTAATCGTTTTCTTTTATAAGAAAAATCTTAACTATATGATAAAATATGAAATACCAATTAGTTTTGCGTTAATATTTAAGCTTTCCTTTACTAGAACATAAAAAAATCGGCTGCCTATTCCTGCCTACACAGGGGTTTTAAGAATTGTTTTCACCATAGTTTATGTCATTGAATAGGAAATGTGTATTTTTGGTATAGTAACCATAGCATATGTTTTTTTAGAATATTATTCAAAACTAAAAATATTTTTACCCAATTTAAAGTGACTTTTAGGTATTCTACTAAGAATGTGAATTTTAGTGATCATTCATTGCTTTACAAAATTCAATATTTCGAGTTTATAATTTCTCTTAACCTTTTCATAATTAAAAAAAAAAATTTCATTGTATTATCGTCAAGAACAATAATTGTCATGAAACTAAATGATTAAAAATTACTATAAGCATACAATAATTTTGTCCTCCTAGATCCTTCAAATAAGACACTTTGTGTCGGGGCCCCTGAAGCCCGGGGGCCCCATATCATTGATACGGCTGATACGGCGGTAGCTACGCCCCTGCTCCACATCAAAATGATAAAACAACCCAAAAATTTTCCTATTCCTCGAAATGCATAACAGACAGACACAAGTTTATTATGCATCATAAAGTACATATATCAAATGCTCACAATATTGAACCAAGGTACGTCTTCAATTCATATTCTAGGAATTTTACGCATTTACCTCAAAAAAGGGTACTTCAAAAAGATAGGACAGGGTATATAAGCTGACCGTTTTATATATTTGGTGCAGAAAGTGAGTTAAGGAGTGATTAGTATTTTTCGAGTTTAGGTCAATTAAGAACAGTTATTAAAAATTGCAGTAATTTATCAGTACGCATTAGTAAGTTGTGTTGTTAACATACATACTTTTCTTCCAACAAACGAGGGCTTATGTGTAAAGAGAATTAGTGCTAGTAAGGTAGAGTCGCCAAATATCGTCCCCTTTTTGTAAAACAAATCTAAAAAAATAAAAAAAAATACCACAGTAATAAATGAAACGTCAAACACTAGGTTCAATACTCCTTTATTCATAAAAATAATCAAAAACCCGTTAACATTGTCAGAAAAAATTATAAAATAGTTTTAACAAAAATACTCAAATTATGAAAATATATTTTTGGGCTCCTAATATCGTCCCGGGGACGATATTTAGATCACAATAATCAGTACGTGAACTGGAGTTGTACTTAGTCCTTTTCTATTATATAAAATTGAACCTAACTATCATATTAATATCTAAACAGCCCTTTCTTAATTATTTTAATCATTTTTTCGGCATCTAAAAAATAAAAAATAAAACATTCTAAAGTTACATGTTACGATATAAGGTTGACGTAAGGGGACGATATTAGGAAATTTCTATTTATTTTGTCGCATCCATTTAAGCAAAAAACGTGTCATAAACCTGAACATTTTACTTAATCGATTAACATCTGAGATATTAATAGTTAGTTTGACAAAAAAATTTTATCAATAAGTCAGGTATCTCAATATTTTATGGTATTCGAGAATATTTCAATGAAAAACTCACCTTGAACACTTTTTTTGATTTTCGAATTTCTGTCGGTACGAACGTCGTGACGCACTCACTTCTACACAATGGCCGATTGATGCAACTAGCTGTCGGTTCGGGTCACTGATAATAGATGGCGGTTTTTAAAAGAGTAGATATTGAAGGGGACGAAATTAGGGTAGGGGACGATATTTGGCGACCCTACCTTACAAATAGTAAAATTGTAAAAATTACTAAATAAATCTCCCTACTTTTATTATTGTTGTTTCAATCTCAATTAACAAAACCGCTCTTAGTCTGAAACCATTGGCGATCACGTTTTAATTTTTTGTGAATAATTGAAGAAATCCTTTAATTTTATATTTTTGCATGTTAGAATGAAGGAATAAAATATTAATAGCGTAGTTTTTTAGCAAGTTAGCGCATAAACCCGAATGCTTAGAAAGGGCTCATACCGATGTGTATGTACTCTATATGCTCTAAGTCTACAACTATTGAAGATCACTTTTTAATTTTTTTGGTGAATAATAATTACATTTAAAGCTTTAATTCAAGCTTAAAAAATTTAAAAAAAAAAGTTTCGAAGTTATCAAATATCGATTTGAAATGTTCACTTCCGGTTTACTATACGTAAAAAAGATCAAATTTAGAATTCGTCAAAAAAATTAAAAACTTCAACCTTTTAACTATAAGAACCAATAGTTTTTAGTTTATATTACAAATTAATTGATACAGATAATAAGCATTCCAAAATTCATGATTTTATTCTTAGTCAATTTTTAAAAGCTCATAACTCAGCAATAAAAAATCACACGAAAAAAAAATTGTGTGTATACATCCATGTCTACTAGAAGTACAACTGACCGAAATATAAACAAAATCCACGACCTCATTTTTTTTTTGGTTGTCCGCTTCACGTGAAATGCCCCAGTAACAACATTTGAAAGTAATTTCCATAAATAAGCAAACTGACAAAACAATTGTAGTTTGTTAAAACAATATCGCAAAATTCAAAACTTAAAACATTGTCCGGGGGTATCCAACATTATCGTGTCCGGGGGTACCCGATCGCTATCATGCAAAATTTTTAGACACAGCTCATAGTACAAGAAATGTTACAAATACTATTACAACCTTTAAATATATAAAATTTCCTACAACATTAACCAAAAAACAAGTACGCACACTTACTTATTGTACTTGATAACCTTCAATGAAGTTTAACAGGAGCATCGAAATTGTTTTGCCGGGAACAAAACACACACTCACGTGTAACTCCTCTGTGCCCACGCCGCAATTATGTTGGATTTGTTTTTACTCCAGAGGGCACATATTTATAATAAAACTATACCTATGCAACGGGGTTAGTATCTAAAAAATTTAAATGTCCGGGGTTACCCGCCGTCCGGGGCTACCCGAACTTCCCCTACTTTTTTTTTAGAAGTAAACCTCATTATAAAAGCTTTCTTTGATTTTAGATTCGCTGCGCATTGTAAAATAGTGTCCCCTTTTGAAATTAGAATACCATATTGCTAATTTAGAATTCCGATGTTGTATTTACAATCACAACTTATGTGCAATTTTTATTCACAATTATTATTTTTGCATGTTTTTATTTTAGAGGTGCCGACTATTACCAAATATAAGGAAAGGGGAAGTTACGGGAATTATCCCTATTCCAAATTACCGACACTCTAAGTCATATCCCAATTTCACTGACTTTCTAGTTTTAACTAACTTTCGAAATAGTTTTTAACTTATTATCTTATTTGGGTTATTAAAAATTATTTCTAGAGTTTTTTTAAAACTATTTTCCTCAATTCAGCAAATCAAACTATAGAAATATATTTTCAACTAGCTGCACTTGCCTTATGTAAAATTAGGTTTTAAGCTCACATTGGGTTTCTTGAACAAACGTTTTTCCCGAAAAAAAAAGAATATGATAAATTAAAATTTTTCCTTTGTACCAACTGAGCAATGTTATGAATTTTTAAATTCCTGTATAAATTAAAAAATGTTATTGCCCATTCGACTAACCAAATAAGTGAAATAAATAATAACAAGACTTTGTTGGAATCATATTGACTTTTAATTTGTCCTTGAAAGCTTTAAATGACAAAAATTAACTCTTGATCGTAGTCTGCACCAACAAAATCCCCAAAATAAATGGTTTTGGTTGATCGAATAAATCAATTAAAGAAGAAAATAAAATCAGCTAAAAGTGGCGAAAATTAAAAGACGTCTGCGGCTCAAAACGACTATTAGAGACAAAGCTTAGCGTGGCACTGATAAATCAGTGACTTGCTAGCGAACCTGGTAACGCAGTATCGAGCAAGAAAAGACTAGCTCACCCAGGTATATTGTATCGCGCCAAGTCTATTCACCACTTAGTCAGAGCCGGCCAGATCCTCCCGACTTGGGTCATATAATAACCTGTGAAGCACTCTTCGCCCATAAAAACATATTTTACGAGCTCGCGTTTAAGAGCCCAATTAAGCTAATCTCGGATTCATAAATTATGTAAAATTTTGAAGGTTTCTCCGGTGACGGACACTCGTTATCGGTGGATCCACGTCTGGCGTGGCTTACGTACCTTATTGAGGCGTCTTGGGCTGGTGACGACAGTAACCCTGAGTCACGGTGCGCACCTCGAATATAAAGCCACGATAAAGGATTTCTAATAGCGCAAAGTTCATCAAAAGTGCGTAATCCCACCAACAGCTAAAGATATGTTGAGGCGAACTGCAGTCACGACTGTGTCCTCTGTAAAGGAAAAAGAGATGAAGTCGAAACAAAAACAGAAAAATATACAAATGAATCTCCAAACAAAATGTCTCGGCCTTAGATACAAGCGGCGCCAGTGTAATCGAATTTGTTGACATTTTCTGATGTTTTCCTTCTCTGTCTTTATCGGGCATTAATTGTCATTGAAGCTGCCTTCGGAATGAGTTTTTTGTTGGACCTGCCTGATCCACTCGGGACAGACTCACCTTAATACCTTGAAAAATATTTCGGTCGTGCCGAACTGCTTATTTGTCGGCTGGAATCAGTGCCACTATCGTAATCCTTTATTATTCTACACCAGTGCACATGTCGCTAATTCAACTGCGAAGGATTAATAAAGGACGGCAAGTGGGAGAGATTCAGAATATTTAGCTGATTTAATGTTTTCTTTTGGAAATGTGAGAAAAAGGGGAAATCTTGTTAATACATCTAAATTCACTCTGAAATTAAAACAATTTTACACAATTTTTTACGTGTATTTCAGCGAACATTTTTAAAATTTGGTATAATAATCCGTAATGGGATACGATCACATACGAATCGGTCATTAAAAAATTTGGAGATTATTATTATATATTATAAATTCTGAAAAAGTTCACAAGTGTTCTTCGGCTAATTTAAAGTATTTTCTGTTCTATACAATTTCTATGTAAAATTGATCCTTTTCGTGTAAAACGAACATTGCGACATTTTTTATTACATAGCTGGCCATTTTGCAAAAACTAAAGCAAAAAAGAAGTTTCAAAACCATGTTTTGAGAATATCTAGACATTCGGATTTCTGGTGGATATATGATCACTCAATAATAGCAACAACAAGATAATCAACTTTGAAAAGAAAAAAGACCAAAAAGAAATTAGCAGTTTTTTTTAAAAATAATAGGGTTTTAGAAGCTTTTATGCAAAACAAATGCCAGATTCTAAAAGAACATCCCCGAAAACCCCCTATATACGATTTTGGAAGAAAATCGCCCCAATTTTCTATTCGAATCGTACAAGTGAACTTGGGTGCACAAAATTCTCGTTTTGCGCATTAATGTGTTAAGGTCCATGGTCAAGGTCAAGGTCAACCGAAAATGTTTATGGTTGTAATGACATGGCTTGATAATTACCCACAACTTCTGTGTTCAAAGATTTCTGTTAGGGGCCTTGGTTTCTGAGGCCCTTTTGTTGTCTAATTACAATTTTCATTATAAAATGATATAGAATTGCTAAAATTACATTGTTTTTATAAAAACATATATAGGAGTAGTAAATTTGTGACGATTTTATATGATTTTTCAATAGAAACATCTGACGATATGAACTGTACAATATTTCTTTTGGAATCATCAACGAAAAA
Organism: Dysmachus trigonus; assembly: GCA_949715965.1. Classification (NCBI taxonomy): domain Eukaryota; kingdom Metazoa; phylum Arthropoda; class Insecta; order Diptera; family Asilidae; genus Dysmachus; species Dysmachus trigonus. Next base: position 49,806,509 of record OX454321.1, read on the forward strand.
TATTTGCAATAGACTGCATTGTAAATTTTACATTGTTACGTTATGCGTTTTCGTTGAGCATTGATGATTTCGACAATTCTTCTTTCGTGAAGTGACAGCGAACAGTTGAATTCATCTGAGTGCTCCTGTAAAAGAGGGTCTCACATTTGCAAAATTTTTACAAAAATATCATTCCGGATTTGAACCAGAATTTAGTTACGAAAAATATGAATGGTTTACATTTTCAACAGTTATTGATAGTGATGAATTTGTTGGAAATAGTTCAACAACTTTTAATTTAATCAAATGTTTGCCTGAAATTAATTACAGAGGACTTTTGTATAAACTATATTTTTATTTATCAATCTTCCACAATAATAATACAATAGAAGTCTATAAAATTAAAAAAATATTCATTCATGAGGAAGACGTCTTTCTAATCAGTAAATATATAAAATAGAAGTAATTGGTTTTGATGTACATTTACCATCTTTTGGAAAAGATAAAACTTTACCTCATGTTTCTATAAAAAAAACTCTCTGAGTTTACTAGTCGTCCTCTACATTTGTATTTAGCTAACAGTGGAAACTGTTACATAAGAAATAAAAATAAATAATTTGGAGTGAGAAAAAGAAAGCAGATATGTATGTGCAGATAAATAAAAAATAAAAACAAATTTCACGTTTTATTAGTCCTAATTAAAAATTTTAAAAAATTATCATTATTCAGAAAAGTAATGCTTAAATTAAGCGCACAAATTACATTGATTCCAGCCAGGCAAATAGAGTTTTTACACTAAAGATTCTTTATGCTTAAAGTAAGCCAAAATTACTCAGTTTTTCAATATTTTAGCTTAAGTTAAGGGGTTATATACAGTAGGGTGCTTTTTTTTTCGCGACTATTTTTTTTTTTTCAGTCCCACCTCGAAATTTTGTGGCTAATACCTAAACATACATTCCCTGAAAATTGGAGCCCAAAAAAATAATATTTAGTACTAGACCAAGAGACATATCCCAATATCTCAAGAAATATCGATGTTAGCGATTTGGTGTTCAGAACTTTTTTGTAGAAAATTGAAATTCCTACAAATTTGTCATATTGACTTTTTCTGAACCTCTTGTTATTTAAGAGATAGGGGCAAAAAGCGAGAATTTCGTGGAAAAATTGAGGTCAATGACCCGTACTACCTCGCTGGTGGGAGTTAGGGTTACATCGCAATGGACACTTTTGTAGAGCATTCAATTCTGAAGAAACCCAACCATTGCCCAAGATTGTGCCATAAAATGCCTCTGAGTTGTAGAGATTTGAAGAAAAATAATCAAAGTTCACGTGTATTTTATATGGGAAATCTATATGTCTCTTGGTCTAGTACTAAATATTATTTTTTTGGGCTCCAATTTTCAGGGAATGTATGTTTAGGTATTAGCCACAAAATTTCGAGGTGGGACTGAAAAAAAAAAAATAGTCGCGAAAAAAAAAGCACCCTAATATACAGTCAGGATTTTTAGAAAATCGATTTTTTTATTATTTTATTTTTGTAATGTACATATATTAAAGTACAGCCACAGAAAATTTCATGTCAATCCGGTGAATATTCTCGAAGTTACACGCATATTTGTAATGACGTGTTCGAGTCTTTGTAGTAAATGTAAAATGCTTTTGAAACTTTAAACGCGTTTTTCTCAAAACTGTGTTCTTGAGCAAGATTTCTCGGAAACGGCTGAACCGATCAGTTTCAAATTTTAACATAAGCTTCTTAAGTATATGTTTTAGTAATTAATCGAAGCTTTTTGCTCATCGATAAATATTTTCCATTTTATAAACAATTTAGAGCGAAAATTGTTGTTAAAAATCGATTTTTTTTTAAGAAGCCGCCATTTTGTCAAAAATTCTTATTTTGCTTATTCCTTCGATTAATTACGAGATAAAACTACACCTAATTCTCTTTTTACACGATAGATACGTTCCCAAAAAATACATGTAAAAAAAAATTCGTGTAAAAAGAGAATTAGGTTTAAACAATATTAAAAAGTTCTTGTTAGAGTTCACTTAATTTATTTCGTGCTTACACATTTTAATTCATTAAATATTTTATAAAAAATAACTTCTACTTTGGAAAAAGGGAATTATATCTGAAATTCATTAATATAAAAGAAGTTAAAATAATAAAGACATAAAAAAATTTTATGCATTGTCACTTTGTGACAATAAACCCATACGTTTACGTAAGACTAAAATATTCCTGGAATATTAAAAATCGTGTTAAATCATAACAATTCGTATAAAATGAGAAATTTTTTTTTTTTGAACTCGTGTTAAATCAAATTCGTGTAAAAAAAATCGTGTAAAAAGAGAATTAGGTGTATATGCTAACGAAATATTTTTGGTTTTTCCATTTTGGATGATCCAGTCTAGAGATATCGTGCACACCGCAAAACGCTTTTTTTTAGAATTGCTCCCTCAGCTGTAGCAGCTTTTAAAATAATTATTTTTACAAATAAAAAACATTAAAATACACTCAAGAGTTACCATTAAAACCAACTTATAGGAAATTCAATTTTCTGTAAAAAAGTTCTGAACACCAAATCGCTAACATCGATATTTCTTGAGATATTGGGCTTTGAAGTTGAGTGTGGAATTTTCATGGATTGAGCTAAATTGTAGAAACACTAGAAAACACTAGAAATTGAATTTCCTACAAGTTTGTCATATTCACTTTTTCTGTACATCTTTTTGTTTACAAAATAGGGGCAAAAAACGAGAATTTCATGGAAAAATTGGGTTTAGTGACCCGTACTACCTCGATTTCATTCTTCAGATAATGTAAAATTCACAATTTTAGTTTTAAATTTATATTTTGACGATGTACGCATTTTATATAGCTAACGATATAATTTTATCAGTAAAAACTTTGCTTTTACAATTACACACCCGCGTTGCATTTTACAGTGTAAAATCGACAAGAAATGTGAATGGCGCCCTTTTATAGGTGAAACATATGAAATCAATTGCATTTTGTAGCATTTCGGATTGTTTTTCTCTTAGTTGCTGTGCGAAGAAAACTCTAAATTATAAGAAAAATTATAAATTTTCCAAGGAATTTTAAATAGATTGTGCAATAAAAATACGCGTATAGGAATTTTTACTACTGACCAATTTTGTTACATTAAAAAAATCAAAATAATTTCTTATTTTCAATATTACGATGCGCAATAGAATTTTTGCAGTTTATTTATGACAAATTTACTGAGAAATGTTAACAGGCTTGAATGGTACTAAAAATTTTTAATAAATCAAATTCCACTGCAGGAGAGCTGATGAACAAGAAAACATACCAAGCGCAACTATTTAATTTCTGTAATATATGCATATTGTTCAAAACATTATTATTTAAGGACTCAAAATTGTTAGGTAAAAGGAGTAATTTTTTTATGTATTTTATTCAAAAAATTATTTTTTATTAAAGACCAAACACAAAAGGCAAGGACGAAAATGTGTGGGCAAATGGTGTAATTTTCCTTCAAGCTCCATGAGGCTGGAGACACATCTAACGAATATCATAGAGAAAAATATATTTTATAGTTTATAAATTCATCAGCAAGGTTTAGCTATGGGGAATTTGAAAAAAAAAACATTTTTTCCTTATATTCAAGGTCAATCACAAATTCTGGTACTTTATTTGATGGAAAGTAAAATAAATCGTCAGCTAAAATTAATAATTGGCCTGGCATATACATATGTATGTATGTACATACAATTCTTTAAAAATTAAAAAGGACTTTCCAATGACATTGCGAGTGTGCAAAACTGTATCAGGTTATGCACGTCAGTTAATTATTATTTTTAATAATAAATAAACTATGAATTTACTCTGAATCGGCAAAAGCGAACAAACAAGCAGGTTCCGGGCTCCCCTCCCCAAATTCTTGTTTAAAAGATAAAACACTGCAGAAGCAGCTATACATATGAAGTAGGTACATAATGCATGTGCACAAGTGCACATATATACATATTTGACACAGCATTCACTACCTAGCTCGACTCAAACGAGGAATCTGTGGAATGAAATTTTTAAGTATTGAGAAATTTTGCGTTTTTGACGTATTAACTAAATAACTAACTAACAACTAACTTGTGTTTAGTCTCATGGGACGTTTCACGCAAAACGGATCACCTTCATACCCGAAATTGGTGTTAATGAACCTTGAAATTTGAGGTATCAAAATGTTCGTCTGGACAAACACTTTCGTAAAATGACCGGCGAAATTTGAATTTGAATTGATAGTGAGAGGCAGGGGGACTCACTAAAAACAAGCACCCCAAAGGGAGCAGAAAACTACTACGTCCACGTCGTTGCTTCTGGGTTTAAGAGTAGTAATATCTCCTAAGAAACTTTTTCTACCAACTTGGACCCGCCATTTTGAATTTTGCGAATCTAACCGATTCGTGATCAGCGACCCCAAAAACCTCCGTATACTGAATTTGGAGAAAATCGGCTCATTTTTGACAATTTTAGCCACCATCTTGGATCCGCCATTTTGAATTTTGTAAATCCATCCCCGCATTCGTAATCAGCGATCCGAAAAACCCGTATATACCGGATTTGGTGCAAATTAGTTGATTTCGAAAAATTCGTCCACCATATTGAATTTTCGACCGCCATATTGGAACCGCTATGTTAGATTTTTTCATTCAACCACACCAGCTTTTATAGTGTCTTCTTTAGTTATAATTTGAGCCAAAAACCAACGGATCGGTCGCGTATGGGAAGTGTCGAGCGATAGTAGTATGGGAGCATCCGAGTTCTTCTTCAAGTTGACGAGTAGTCCTCCTTAGATCTTCCTCGATAAGCTGCGCTAGTCGGTCGACATCAACCTCAACTGGTCGCCCTTCGTGAGATTTATGTTTAAGCTTGTAGTCGCCATTCGAGAAACGTCGAAACCAATCTACTGCTGTATGATAAGAGACCGCATTTTTTTCCCATACATTGACATATATTTTGTGCCGCCTGCTTAGCTGTGTGGTGGAGGAATAAATTTTTTTTTAAAAAAAATTATATTTTAAAAAGTAGGCATTCAAAAATTAAAATTTTTAAATTTTTGTTAAATCAATATAGCTTTGAAAAATGTTTGAGGCGATGAAAAAGTTAGATATAAAAATTTGATTTTAAAAAAAGGATTATAAAAATTAATATTTTGATATAAATTAAAATGATAAATAAATCCAAGATATAAAATAAAATAATAAATAAATATCAGATATGAAATAAAATAATAAATAAATATCAGATATAAAATAAAATAATTAATAAATAGAAGATATATATTACCATGACTTCACAAGATTCTTCTATAGCTGTATGCTTCAAACGGAACTCATAAAGTAGAAGGACGCGGATGTCTCGTCTTTTCAAATCAAATTTCTCCATAATGCTAGTCGCTGCGCTGTCGATTATTGCACTGATGAACTGAGTGCGCTTACGGGTATTTATACTCATAGCCACAGAACTTTCTTGAAGTTGTAAAAAATTTCCAGGACGTTTCCGAAAAAATTATCAGATTATTATGTTACAACCTAATATTTCAAATATGCATGTGGGAATTCCCCGAAAAAGCTATCCGGACACGAATAGGATTCAAAAATTGTGAATGGGCGCTTCGATGCCCTCACCGTGGCTAGTTGCCGATACTTTCGTGTAATTCCAACTCGAGTTCTGATGACAAGAGCGACTGATCCCACAATATACATACATTAATACGTATGTTTTGTATGAATTTCCATAAGAAAATATTGATCCGCGATCCTGATGGAAATAAATAGTAGCTATTTACTTTTCCAGTAACTGTTCTCGTTAGAGTGATACCACAATCAATAACCACAAAAAAAGTCAGTTTTAATAATAAACGTATAATCACAATTTGATCACAATTTAATTCAACACAGTCACGGTAACTTCTGATTTACGGTTTATATATGGTATACATAATTCTTTCTTTTTTCTTTATGTTCTCCAAAATGACAGCTAAAATATGTGTAATGGTTTTAACATTTTATTGATTTTTCCTGAATACGTAAGTTAACAGGGTGCAAAATAAATGAGTCAATACAAATTAAGATAAGGTTTTAAAGGATTTTGAGTTGAAATCATAATCATATATATTCGGATATATATTGATAAGCTCATTTCCGACGACATACTGTTTATTATCAGTCAGGGCAATAATTTTACCCTTACGAACCATCTAATATAATAGCTCCAAGTGTAGGATATAACCGCCAAAGTGAGGGGACAATTGGTTAAAATAAATCACGACGAGTGAGTGCAATCGAGCGAAAGGTATTTTTTGGTCTGGAAGGCGACCGAACGTAGTCGAAGAGCAAAAATAATAATTCCGAAAATTTTTAGTGTTCCAAATATCAATGGGACAAAAAATTGGACACACAGCCCCGTACTTTACGACGTTATGTTATGATTTGTGCCTAATCGGTTAGCTAAGAATTGCTAAATCGGCTGGAAACGGCGACATGAGGGTCGCCGGGACGATCTTAGCCGGGCGAAGGAACTCATTGTGTTTGGTATGCTGTGCTTATCGTATAAATCACACATGGATTAACGCCCTTTATTTACCCTCTTGTGCGAATCGGAGTCACCCTTTGGTGTCAAGTAATTAGTTAATTGAATTTAACGGTGCACGCCGGCAGGCACCTTGCAGATTTTTGTTTTGTGCATAAATCTCTTGTTTTTGACAAAATCGAATCAATATTTTGTCCAACTGGCTTTCGGGGGCATTGGCGCAAAAATAATTCCATTGAATATTGGGAAACTAAAACGAATTTCAATGCATTGTTCACCTTTGACTCATAATCAGGAAGGCGCTGCTTGGGCGATATCCAGTAGCCACCAACAACGTGTCCCGACCATCCTTAGGATAATGGAGTGCTGTAAAATAATAAAATCTGTCGGGAAGTATTTTTTACGAAGCACAAAGTCTAGCCAGGAAATATCCTCATAAATCCATAAAAGTTCTCCTGCTATCCCTTCAGAACGAGGAAGGCAAGTCCTAAGTTTTCTCGATAAGAAGCTAATTGCATTGTATAAAAAATAGGCATTACTCCGCAAAGGGAAGGCTCAAAAGTATGCTATGCATGCCTACTGATAGCAATGGTATCCGGAACGGAAGAATCCCGTCTTGCCTTTATCTTCTTCAGTTATTTTAGGACGACGGTCGTGGGTATTATTTGCGCAATAAGAAGGAGTCCTTTTTTAGGGAAAGAAAGGTAAGCGACGACGATAAAGAGGAAATGATATTTGTGTATTTCAGTACCACATAAATTTGCCTAGTAGCTATTCTTAATATTCTTTATTTATTGAAAAATGTACAATAACAATGATTTTATTATACAGGGTGTCTCAAGAACTGTTAATAACCTTGCGGTTGATGATGGGCCAGGTCATTAGATCAGAATAACTTGACCTTAATGAAACTGTCATAGTTTTCGATATATTACCACGCATGTCAATATTTCAGGTGTCAAAACTACAAATGTTGACATTCTGTGCCTTTGCTTTTTCCACGTTATCACTGAAGGATCCTGCTTTATTATATTTCAATTTTATCTGTTGATTTCTGGTCGAATTCAATTTCCAAGCAATAGCAATAAATTTTAGATAAATCGTATTTCCCAAAGCCTTTTTAAATTATTGATTTCAAATTATTGGACCCGACGATGATATCGTCGACATATGTAACATATGTGTCGACCAATAAAATGTCAGTGCTTCACCTTACCATATAAACACATGCATCCGATTTAAGGGACACTAAGCCCATTTTTGATAATTGCTCAATTTGTTATATCATTGTCTGCCAGATTAGCATTTTATATAAAGGCTTTTACGTAAAATGCAAACCTTATTTTTTTCTTTGATTTGTTAAGGAATGAAATATTTTGAGGAAATTCCGTTTAAAAGCTCTCCTCAAGATCGCGATTTAAATAAGCACTAAGCAGTCACAATATCTAATTGACGAAGACTGAGATTCCATTCAACTGAGGAAATTAAAAGTATTGTTCCGGGGACAAATCTTTCCTTTAACCCATTAACCCATTAATGCGCAAAACGAGGATTTTGTGCACGCAAGTTCAATTGTACGATTCGAATAGCAAATTGGGGCGAATTTCCTCCAAATTCGTATATAAGGGGTTTTTGGGGGTGCTCTTTCAGAATCTGGCATTTGTTTTGCATAAAAACTTCAAAAACCCTATTATTTTTTGGATTATTTAAAAATACTGCCGTTTTTTTTTTTTTGCTTTTTTCTTTTTAAAGTCGATTATCTTGAGGTTGCTGCTATTGTATGATCATATAACTACCACAAATCGCGGTCCGAATGCCTAAACTTTCTCAAATCATGGTTTTGAATTTTTTTTTTCGCTTTGGTTTTTGCAAAATGGCCACTTTGTACACCAATGTAATACAAAACGTCGCGATTTTTTTAACACGAAAAGCATTAACTTTACAAAAAAAATGTATGTGACAATATGTGCTTATAATTAGCCAAGGAAAACATGATTCTGAAAAAATTTACATGTTTTCTCTGGCTAATTATAAGCACTTTTTGTCATATAAAATTTATTCATATAATTGATCCTTTTTGCGTAAAAATATCATCAAGTGTTTTTATGATGAAATTTGGTGATATTTTTACTCATACGAATAAATTTTATATGACAAAAAGTGCTTATAATTAGCCAAGGAATACGTGTGAATCGAAAGAAAGAAAGAATTTTTCGAGACATTTTTGGATTTTTCAAAAATTGGCCAAATCCAAAAAACCAAAAATAGTCCAAAAAATTCTGAAAAACTTTACATTTTTTCCTTGGCTAATTATAAGCACTTTTTATAAAATAAATTTTTGTTGTAAAGTTGATGCTTTTCGTGTAAAAAAATCGCGACGTTTTTATTACATTGCTGTACAAAATAGCCATTTTGCAAAAAGCAAAGTGAAAAAAAAATAATTCAAAACCATGGTTTGAGAAAGTGTAGACATTCGGACCGCGATTTCTGGTAGTTTTATGATCATACAATAGCAGCAACGACAAGATAATCGACTTTGAGGCGAAAAATGACGAAAAAAAAAACGGCACTTTTTTTAAAAAACCCAAAAAATAATAGGGTTTTTGAAGTTTTTATGCAAAAAAAATGCCAGATTCTAAAAGAGCACCCTCAAAAACCCCTTATATGCGAATTTGGAGGAAATTCGCCCCAATTTGCTATTCAAATCGTACAATTAAACTTGCGTGCACAAAATCCTCGTTTTGCGCATTAATGGGTTAAATCAATTCCAGCGCATTGTGAACAGTAATATTCTTCACCGCTTACCACTTCACAGCTTATGATTTTCACATTTTCAAGTTTCTCCACTATCTCCCACTTTCTATTTATTTTATGCGTGTTTAATTCTTCTTGCATCGCTTGTTTCCACTGATCAACATAAGGGCTTGAAGCTACATACTTCAGCTGAACAACTTCGTTGGTCATTTACTAATTTTAATATTTCAGTCCATCTTCATCTACAACTCTAGTTTTGTAAATTTTCTTTTCATCATTTTTACAGAAACAACATACTGTTGAAATAACTTCAGCCCAAAAATGAGAACATAATTTTAATTTCAGGAGTAGGTATACTACGTTCCCTTTCCAACAGTGTATGGTTTCTGTTCAGTTGCGTCATTCTGCTGAGCAGGAACCGCTCTACCATATAGGCGAGCTAGGCGGCCACTTAGTAGGGCTCTGCAATATAAAGGGCACCAAAATACGATGAAGGGAAAATTTTAAATTTTTATTTTTAAATGACTTAGAACGCCAAGTCACTATGGAAAAATTTTAATGTTCTGTCAAAAAATTGAGGATTAACTTATTTGAAAGTAATAGTCTAATTAATATTATATATGAGAAATAAGTAAGCGTTGTAAATTACTAACTTTTAAGTAATAAACAGGTGACCATAAAATGATTAGGCAGTGGTAAAGCGGGTGCTGTAATATTGAAATTATAGAGAGGTAATCTCTAAACCTAACAGACCGAGGGAAAGTAAGTCCGGTAACATTTAAACAATAGGTTGATAGTTATAAAACCCAAAAGACCAAGAAAAAGCGAGTGCTATCACTCTGAAACAGTAGAAAGATAAAAAAAACTAATAGTCTTAGCAAAACGAGTGCTATAAAGTTTAAACAATAGACAGGTGATCTGAAAACCCAAATTACCGTGGGATTAAGCGAGTGCTGTTATTTTTAAACAATAGATTTTCGAATGTTAATAATCATAATTTTAATAACATGATACTTTTAACTGTAATGACAAATTCTCATAATCAAATTGTTTGCCATTACTTTTTAAATTTGATAATTTAAAAAGAGATATGAATATTATTCCGCATTATATTTTTTTAATTTATCGCCTCAGTTTATAAAAACAAAATTTTCTGAGTTTTTCTTTTAGCTAAATAATTTTTATTGTTCTGTAGATAATTTTAAAATAACGTTTACCAAGAAAAAAAATATTTCTAAAGTCTTAAACAGTAAAAACCTATTAAATCGATAAAAAATTAGTTCTTATATTTTTTAACACTTATTACTTTTATACTTTTATTGGTTATCCCTGTCTATTTTTTAAGTTTTTAGAATTTAAACCTAACTTTGAAAACCGATGCTTAAAAAATTGTTAAATTTATATATCACGAAATAAAATTATTATATCATCGAAACAACATATGTCCTGTTTTAGGCAAGCCATACGCGGCCGACGCAGAGGGCATCGACCGCGTCAAATTTTGAGGGAGCTTTTTTGATTTTGGCTAGGGCGCTGATTTCACTAGAGTGGTGGTTGCTGTTGAGGGGTGTACTGAACACTGGGTTGATGGAGGATTCTATTGTCATTTAAGTTTTTAAAGAACTCAGTATGATGATTCCTTTGCATTGTCAATTGACCTGCAAAAGTTTCAGCATGAGCTTTAAATAATTTGAGTTTTTCCAGAATATCGCTTTTGGTTTTTGAGCTTGTAAACACTACACTTGCATCGTCGACAACCTTGCGAAATATTGTGCTCCATCGATCATTTTTTGTCTCATCGGACCATATATAATATGTCTGTATAGATGAGTTCCAATGGCTTTTTGCATCTCTCTCCGGTTCGAGTAGGAATGGGTGTACTTGAATGTTTACCCTGGATGTATAGTATTTCAGTAGTAAAGATTCTTACTTCGTTTACCTCCGATTATTGTTTCTCCTTACCGGTTCCGTATGTACGTTTAATTATTATAAAAAATTACCCTGCCTCCTTTACTGACGATCTCGCTTACAGAGAGTAGATGAGTTCGTAGGTTAGGAACGTATAAGATGCTTTGTTCCGATTCCCAGTATTTACATCGTATTATTACTGTCACAATTCAAAATGCTAAATTTTTCCTTGTGATACGGCTCCACTGTCGAAACTGCATGCTGCTGAACTGTTAGTTATAATTAGGGTTTAGTCAGTTATGGTGAACTTTGCTTGATCCTGAGACACTCTAATATGCTCTCAAAATTCCAACCCATATGCAATCTCGAAATGCTTGAGGGAGACCTCCACTTATGTTCAGGAAGTGGTCAAAGAGAGATCGCGCTTAAATTTTTTCGTCAGTGTAAAAATAGGCCTCGCCTGCAATGACATGCTAACGTTAAAATCAAGTCAAAAGCAGACATCCTGGAGGTATCAAATCTCTTTTAGAAGACATCCAGGTTTAAACTTTCATGTTTCCTTCCTACTGGGAACAGTTTTTTCACTGCTCCGAAACTATACCTCTTCGGTCCAAAAACCAAACACGGAAGGTAAACAAAAATACGCCAAACTTAAACTCATATTGCCATCCCTTTGTCATCCCTTAGGATTTTACTCTTCCGATCGCATAATAACGAAATAAAACTAACGAAGAGCGAGACTTAAACTCATGTTGTCATCCCTTTCTCCTCCCTTGGGATTTTACTCTTTAGATCGTATTACTCCCTTATACTTCTTAGAGGCAGGCATCGCAAGTTTTCCTACTGGGATCCTTCAACTTATCCATCGAAAGAATTCTTAAGATGGGCGCATGTCAACATCACTGGCTATTTTATTGATGATAAGTTTATAAAGAAAAGTTTCTTATCTTGCAAGTCCTGTGGATTGATGAATGCTTTATAACTTTTTCCATTCTTCCCGGGAAGTTTCGCAGGTCTTCGCATTGTTCAACTGGTCAAGAACAAAACAGCTTTCATCTTTTTATCGTTTATGTCCCAAGCTGCGGTATCTTGGCTTGACTTCGGATGTCAAGCTGAGGCACGCCATTACTGTCAACTGTTAAAAAGTCCTAAAGCAGTTTTTTCCATTCTGCAAGATGAATCCAACAACACCTCACTCAGGTAAGTGAACAAAAAAAAACTTTTTTTTTAATTTTTACTGTAGAAGGAATGTAAAAAAAAAATCGAATTTTCTTTATTTCTGATTTTGGTTATCAATATAAGCCTTTTTATCTCAAAAGGTGCAAAACTGAGGTAGTAATAGGGCTGTAACCCACAAGCGCACGGACATAGCGCTATTTTTATCTGGCTTCGGAACTCTAAAAAGTGTGTTATTCGCATTCACTTTCACAATGAACAGCAATTTTATTACAATAGTGTATTGTGATGAATCGCATTTAAAGACGGTGCCATTATTTCATTTTCACTCCTGGTGTCCTTGCTTGCATGGAATTGCATAAGTCAGTGCTGACAGCGGCTCTTATGGAATATTTTGATATAATCCACCTAGCACCTTGTCAACTTATTATAATTATATAAACGAAGCGTGCTTGAAAGCGCTCCACATTTGCGATAATTAAAAAAATTGCCTTGGCTGTGGAATTCAGCTTTGGCTGGGTCGAGCCGATGCGTTAATTAAGTAATTAAACATTTCGCATTCATGGATCGATGACATCAAGAGATGCACTTATTCAAATTAATTTCGCTGGCGCATTTCTTATTTACTTATATGTAAAAATTATTCGCAAGCGTCCGAAAAAACTGGGGAAATTTTTAGTTTTATTAAATTACTTCCACTGCCATTAGCAGGCACATTTCAGTTATCTACAGGAGTGCAGCCCTTACCGCCTTGGGGGTGGATTGAAAATCTCCTCCCGGTAATATCCGCATGTTTCGCGGAAATTCGATTGTATTTGGAGCTGGACAAAAAAAAAGCAGGCGAGCTTCATGTCGCGCGAATTAACCTGTTGTCTGGGACTTTGCCAGCATCCATTTGGCGGAGTCCTAACGAAAAAACGGAGCTCTCATTTTCGTTTGCGTGTTTCACTTTTATCTTTAATTTGTCCGCAGCCCGCTCCAGTGATTACTTCACTTCAAAAAAGGGTAAAACTAGGATCGAAATAGAGGGGGCGCGGCACCGGCGGCGGCGGCGGCAACAACAATGGGGACCGAGGAGCGCCTCTCGGCCAGGTATAGAGGTAATGGTGCTAGGGCTCTAAATGCCACTCGCCGGGCGACCAGCGATCGATATCCATTAGGAAAATTAAACTGTGGCGGCTTTTGGTTGGTCCCTTTTCAGTTCATCGGGGACACGTGTATATGTTTACCTCCATGGGAGGGTATGTGCGTCGCTGCTTGCACGGGGCACTCAGAAGACAGCCCGAACCCGTACGTCTATTTCGACATCGTGTTGCTTCTAAGTTTGGGGCTCTGCGGCACCCGGGTGCACCCGCCAGGATGTACCTTTCGTGAGCTCCCCATGCACTGTTTTGGAATGTGTTACGAAACAGTGGTGGGGCATATATATTTCGATACGTAAAAGTAAAAAGCGTACCAACCAACCGCCATCAAAATAAGCTACCATTAATGGAAATAAATATCGCACTTAACGAAATTTCAGCTGCAGTAGTGACACGAACGAGCCAGCGATCAATTAATTCCCACCCGGCTAAAGGGTCATACAGGAGCACCCCTTTAATCATGTGCCCGGCACTGTAATTACAACGAATAGTTCACGCCGCTGTTATTTGTCCCGGGATAGCCACCAACCTGTGTAGTATTGGCAATCAGCCATTTCGGTTCATCGAGTTGCTCGTCAGGTTTTTCGAGAAGTGGCCTTAAATAAATATCCAGACTACATACAATGAACACATTCATTCACAATCTTTACGTAACTTTTATTTTTAACCGACTTAAAAAAAAGAGGAGGTTCTCAATTCCCTGTATTTTTTTCCTTTGTGTATATTATGCAATATCTTCGCCGATTGTGAACCGATTTTAATGATTCTTTTTGTATTTCTCGAGGGTGGTCCCATAATTTGAAAAAAATATCCAACCTCTTGTGTGTATGTTACGCGATATCTTCGCTGATTTTGAATCTACTTTAATGATTCTTTTTTTATTGAATAGGCTATATCTCGAGGGTGGTTCCATTAAATTTTAAGGAGATATCCTTCCTCTTGTGTGTATGTTACGCGATGTCTTCACCGATTGTGAACCGATTTTAATGATTAATTTTTTATTGAATAGGCTATATCTTGAGGGTAGGTCCATTTCAAATTGAAGAAAATGTCCCACCTCTTGTGTATATGTTGTGCGATATCTTCGCCGATTGTGAACCGATTTTATTGATTCTTCTTTTATTGAATAAGCTATATCTCGACGGTGGTCCCCTTTAAATTTTAAGAAAATATTCTACCTATTGTGTGTATGTTACGCAATATCTTCGCCGATTGCGAGCCGATTTTAATGATTCTTTTTTTTTCTACTGAAAAGGCGATATCTCGAGAGTTTCATTTAAATTTGAAGAAAATATCCCACCTCTAAAGGTGGAAAATTAGGGAATGAATCCCGTTTATTGAATATCAGCCACTGCACGTTAACTAAAAATTGAAAAGTAGACAAAGTTTTACAAACAAATAAAAACCGACTTCAAAACTTAGCCTACAAACTTTAACTAAAAAGTTAAAAATAATTTTTTTTTTATTACTTTAAGGAAAAGAGCATTCAAGCACAATGTGGAAAATTATTGATACTTAAATATTTACAATAGCTAATCAGTTATTTTTGGAGCCGGTGCCAGCCAAGGCAAGTTTATAAACGCAAATTACTGTAGGTAATCCACCAAGGTCTCAGAGAGTGTGCGGTAGCACATAGGCGCGAACATTTTTTAAGACATGTAACCACTGAAATTTGTCTCATTCAAAGTTCAGAAGCACTCACTGCACAAACTTTCTGTCGCAGTACGCAAAAGCTCATGGAGCGCTTGGATTTACGTGTAAGTAAATTTAAAAAGCTCTTTGTCTAGAACATGTTGCAGACTTCGATGACATATATAATTTAAAATTCAAAGTATACTCGTCGGATTTTTTCACTTGTCGTGACGTAATGATGGCAAATTATGTTTGGCAAGTTGGGGAAAATTATTTGACAATAGCTTCAATAAATTACTACAAATATAGGCAAAGCAATGTGTGTATGCCATATTTTAAAATAACTTTTTAACTATAACAAGCGCTGAATTAAACTTATAGAAATAAAACAGGATTTCTTTGATGAAAAAAATATGAAAAGTTTACAATATTTGAAGATTCGACATAAAAGTGTTATTATCAAAAGGCAATTGAATAAAATATAACATTTAAACAACTAATACTGTTTGTGGAGTAAAGTTATATTCTACCCTAGAAATGTAAAAAAAAAAAAAAATTGAACTTGTTGAGAATGTGTTGATGATGTGTGTCTAGATGAGGACGATAAAAATTAAGACCCCAAAAATACATCTTTTTTTTTCTATATCACCTAACTTCACACATATCCGGCCGGAATTTTTTGCATACCGGAACACAAATTTTATTGTTTGCTCTGCAGCATAAAGTTACACAAATTAATTATTTACGAAATTTTAATTTTAACAATAATTAATACTTCTTCAACGAATGATACTATTCTAACAACTTTTCAATATGAAGGGGGATGTTACAAAAGTCAGCTAGTTATACTTTTTTGCGAACTTTACAAACTATATAGTATTTAAAAGCATATCACCGAATTAACTGCTTGTAGCCTTTATAGCAACGATCAGTGGCAGATTTACAAATTTGCCGCCAGTAGGCTATTAAAATGTTGCCTCTCCTACCGACCTCTAAAATTCGTTACAACCATATTAATTACAATTTTTTTATCAACGAAATTGTAACTTTATGATTTGTGCACTATCGTCCTAATTATGAATACTATCCTTCAGCTATTAGATGCTCTGGTTGCTTCCAAAACAGCCTCATTGGTTTAGCATATTATTGTGAATGAGCAGCATGGAGTTTTCGCTGGTAGATCCACTATTTCGAATCTAGCGATATTTACAAACTTTTGAAGTGTTTTCAGTAGTATCTTACCAATCGCATACAACAGGTAAAAATAGGCAACTTATATTGTAAGGATTTTATTGCCTCATCCGGAGTACCACAAGGGAGTCAATTTGGGCCTCTATTATTCATATTATTTATTAATGATATTGTTGAAATATTCTCTTTTGCTAAGTGCTTAATTTACGCTGATGATTTAAAATTGTTCGCCTCAGTTAGATCCTCAGAAGATTGTGCTAAGCTTCAAAATGATTTGGATATGTTAGCTAACTGGTGTAGTATTAATGATCTTTCTCTGAACGTTACTAAGTGCAAAATTATGACCTTCCACAGATGTGTTAACCCTGTAAGATGGGATTATAAAATTAAGAAGAATTAAGACAAATATAAAGACTTGGGTCTTATCTGTGACTCCAAACTCACATTTTCATACCACATTGATTACACCATTAATAAAACACTTAAACTTTTAGGTTTTATGAAAAGGAACACAAAAGAATTTACATAGAAATTACAATTAGGTTTATTTTTATCTCCTTGATCAGATCTGTTTTGGAATATGCGGCAGTTATAGGAAGTTCTCAGCATGATCTCTGGATAACCCGAATAGAATCGGTGCAAAGAAGTTTTACTCGGTTTTTATTCAAATAATACAAGATATTAGGTAATACAGTTCCATCTTATGAAACTCAATGTCCACTGTTAGGGTTACAAATGTTACATAGTAGACGAACTTATTGGCGTGTCTTATTCATAAGAGATATTTCGACTAGCCATATTGACTGTCCTGAACTATTAGCCATAATCAATATTTATGCCCCTGTTGCGTATGAGAAATTTGTTGTATACTCCTGAACATAGAACGAACTATGGGTTTTCTGAAATTGTTACTGCGTCCATTCAAGACTTTTATAAATGTTGTACACTTGTTTGATTTCCTCAGAAATTAGGAAAGTTTTAAAATACCTTTTTGCGTAATTTGTGAGGTGTGTTACAATTTTAATTTCAAATATTTTTCTATTTATTCTTTAAGAAGTATTCTTTATTCCTTTTGGTTTTCATTATTTGTTGTTATTTAAAATAAATTGTGCAGTCTAATAGTCTTACGATTTATTATCTCTTTTATTTATAAATAATTTATATCTATTGGTAGAATGAGGGCGCTTGCGAAATCACGGACTACTAGTTTAGGTATATAAATATGAATCCTTTTAATTTCTATAAGACATTAAAAGAAAATGTTGCCCCCAAATTTGCCACCCTTAAAATCTGCCGCTCTAGGCTCCAGCCTATTCAGCCTGCTGGTAAATCCACCACTGGCAACGATGACGGAACTTTACAGAATTTCATATTTTACGTATATATATACAATTAAAGCAATGGAATTAATATTATAATACAAACAAGTTTATATTGAATATAGATGTTTATGCACTACACATACACATGCATATATCCTTTTTTGGTAAAATCGAAATTTATGTTTATAATTTGCTGCTTTCCTGAATGTAAAGTGTGATATGTACTTTCATTATAGACATTTCATCGAATAATTCAGTCTCCATTTTTCACAAGACTTTGAAGCATTTAAAAAATTTAAAAAATTTAAAAATGCCTGCGTATTACTTTTTCTTTGCGATATTCCTTCATTTTGCCATTAATAACGCTTAACATTTTTAATTCCCAGTAAATGAAAGTGTAAAACTATGTTGTTCTTAACATAAATTATAAAATATTTCACCTAAACATAAATATAGGGCGCCAATCGAACCATTCAGGTTGGTCGAAGTTTAGCGGCAATAATTTATTAATAAGTTTTCAAAAAATTATATATATATACACACTATATATATACTTGTTCCTAATTTGTTTCCGCTTTCTTTCTAAAACAATTAGTCCAGACTCAAAAACTCCCGTTCAATTTATACATTAAAACAATTTATTTTCACGCATTTTACTCCTGTTCCTCTGGAGCGCGAATTCACATTTTTTTTTCTACAATAAAACGAACCGATCGATTTTCAGGGAAGCCAGAGCCACGTCTCGTAGTACACTCGAGCAAGTTTGTGTGCGGAAAGCATCCAGCCATAGCTAAACTTTTTGCGGAAACTTTTATTTGTACCCATTTTGGTGGATTCCCCTCTCATTCGTAAATTTTGCTTATTCCGCTCGCAATAACTAGTTACTCCACTGGGCGTATATTTTAAAGAAAACGATGATATTCAGAAACTTCTTAGGCTTCAGTCCAACTTTGGCGAAAATTTCTTTCCTTCGAGAATGTAATTGGATTTTTTTTCCTCATTTTCATTTTAACTTTAAACTTAATTTCGTATTTTAGTTTTATCATTCCGTAGTTACTGCAATGTCGACATTTTCAAATATAGCGAAATTTTAGGAAATTGGGTAATGGTTTTCTTGTAAGTCTTTGAATTTTAATAATAAAAAAAAAAAAAAAAATTAAATAGTAATAACTTAAGGGGGCAGTACACTTCTATTTTTTGAAAAAA
Organism: Dysmachus trigonus; assembly: GCA_949715965.1. Lineage (NCBI taxonomy): Eukaryota > Metazoa > Arthropoda > Insecta > Diptera > Asilidae > Dysmachus > Dysmachus trigonus. The sequence goes on from OX454321.1 coordinate 49,825,393, forward strand.
TCGATGTTTTCAAAAACATCAAATGTGTATACTATATGCCTCCAAAAGTACTTTACAATATGTTAAATCGATTGAAAAGGCATTGCCGAATGAGCGTAAGATACTTTTTTTTCAGAATTATCTGCGAATTGAATAACAAAAACTTTAAACGCGTTTTTCTCGAAACTACGTTTTTTGACCTGGTTGGCAGTTTTTTGAAAAAACTACTGCTCCGATTGGACTCAAATTTTGCGGACTTAATCCATATATGTTAGCTTATGGTGTGAACCATTATTATTAATATAGGTTAATATTGAACCCTTTTTTTTATAAATATTTTAATAAAAAAAAAAATTAACGTTAAAAAATAACAAATTCCGCCATTTTGTTGTTTTCTTGCCAAAATACTTCATCGTGGTTCACACGATAGCAGCTGACTTATATTTTAATATGTGTTTTGAATTTTTTGTTTCAGACGTTCCAGAGCTGAGATTTCTTGCCAACCAGTTTGAAAAGGGTTTTTTTTAGGCAGCCATATTACTGCCGTACAAACGTCAGAAATTTCGAAAAAATTATTTTTGTTTTCTTTGATACATGTATTTTAATGTGTAAAATTTTCAAATGATTCAATAAATTTTTCTATAAAAAAGAAACACTTTTAAAAAATGCAAAAAAGAAGTGTACTGCCCCTTTAATTGATGTGTCTTTGGGGGCTGTTTATGTTGGCTATATTGTAGCCTCCATGGTGATATTCCGTCATTAATCTATACATTGTGTTTAAATTTGAAATTATAAAGAATTTCACATATCAATGTACAAATACTAAGTTCATAAGAGTATTTCTTTACATAACATACATATACTGCACTCTAAAAAAATTTGATGCAATTTCTTTTTGGAAGGAAATTGAATATCTTCCATAACAGTAGTAAAATTACCCTTAAAAATACACTTTTCATGTGTAAAATTATTACATATATATGCGGAAATTAAACATAAAATATGTGAAGTTTGCATAATAAATGTGTTTGTTTACTTCTTTAAAGTATGTAAATTTTCACATAGCAGATGTACATTTTTGAACCGAAATACTCCTTTGAATATAGTATTTTTACAATACAGTGGGCGTTATCTCTAATGAATTTAATAAAATGACGGAAATAGTAGAAAAAATGTTATTTTAATAATAAATTCGCAATAGCTTATTACACAGGTCAACAAAATTAAACTTTTTTTTTTTAGTCTGAGCTATGAATGTTATTTTCTTATTGCTCGTTTCCCAAAGGAAGGTTAAAGTGCCATTATTTTGTTAAAACTTTCCTTTTGTTAAGGAAAATTTGACATTCGTTTGGATAGTTTGAACCTTAATTACAACTAAATGCATTCTGCGATATTTCTGATTTTTTGCCAAAAAGTACGTTATACTAGAGAAAACAGTGTAGGTACATTTTTGTATTGGGTTCCAAAGTGGTGAATTAAATATGGCGTCCGAACATTTGCAATTTTATGGGGTTTTTTATCAAAATGAATCAAAGAGGTCTTAGGGTCGCTGAATCTTAATCTGTTAGCAAAATATATATTAAAGATGGAGGATCTAATATAACAACCGAAAATTTAAAAAATGTCCGCCCCCAAAAGATTTACAAGGAAGTGAAAACATAACAATTTTGATGATTGGTCATTTTAAATTTGCTGTCCTGGGCACAAAAGCAAATTTTTTTAAAAATCATGTTGATTTTCTTCAATTGTGAGACGAAAGCAATGAGGAATGACTGCATATTAATCAGAATCAAAAATCGTGTCGACTTGTGTTATTTGTTAAGTATTTAATAAACTCCTAAAAACAAGACATATGAATTTATGGTACATAAAAATAATATAACAAAAACGTTTTTCTCGCCGTTGTATTACTGTACATATTAAGATTACTATAAATGAATACATATCATATTTCAATTTTCAAATCTCTTAATCTAGATATTTTACCTTTAATGGAAATTCCACACTTCAAGCAAAATATTACCGACATCACGTCTTAACTTTATGGAATACCTTCACAAAGTGATTGGGGATTCATTTTGTTTGAATAAGAGAATTTAGGTCATAGATTTACGTCAGTTTGACGTAATTTTACATATTCATGTGCACGTTTACACCAATTTGGTGTACAATCACACAAATTTACAAAGTTGAGTGAATATCACACCCAAAGTATTAAAATTGTGAAATTTCATAGTTTTTTTGCTTAATTACACCAAAAACATGTACTTTTACGTTTGTGATAAATATGTACACAGGCAAAAATGTAAAATTGCTCTTAAGATCAGGATGAATTTACATTCAGTTTTTAAAGTGTGTATTACTATGATGAAATAAACAATGCATATTACTTGTGCTAGTTTTAAATTTTCTTTATCCCTTTACACCCGAGAGAAAAAGGTTGAGAATTTCCCAAAAACCAATTAACTGAGAAATTATCTAGGTGACTACGGAAAATAAGAAAAATAATAAAAGAAAAGCCTGCATTTTGCCATTTTCTGAAAAGCTGCCCTCACGATAGTTAGGCCTGCGTAATTTACAAGTCGCACGATAGTAAGTGTTACCCGCACTTTCGTGTACGTTCGGGTGTAAAGGGTTATGTTAAGTTCTATCCTTTGTGTATAATATTTTTACACAAAGGTCTGCACAAAATTGAACGTAAATTATTTTGATGTAATTTTACTATTTTATCTTTGATAAAATAAACGTGATCATTGAGTGCGATCTGAACGCGGCGCAATTTATCCCACAAGTGGCATAGCAGACTGCGTTTAGATCAGTATTAAACTTCTGTAGAAGATATTCTATTTCCTACCATACTGTAATATATGTACCCAAAATTAACGAATTTTGTCTAAGGTATATACCATATGTATATGCAAATAGGCAGCGGAACTCCGATTGAAAACACAGTCGTGCCCGCCAATGCATCTGCCGACTGCCAGTCTTGCTTGAGTGCAGCACTCTATGCATAAGTTGCAGGAAGTTTCAATTTTTAATCTCCGAAAGGTTTGGGCTTTCTCAACCGATCCTGCTGTTTAAATTCCCCAACGGGGCATCCTAACACGGAATATTTTAAATCCCCCAATTGCAATATTTAATAAAATCCAACAAATGTAAATCCACAGCAAAAACGCGTTTCGCATCGCTATCGTTAGCCAATAAGGGTTTATGTATAGATCTGTTGATGTCTCCTGTCTTACCACCACTCCACAGCATTTTGCGAGGTTTCTTTAATCGGGCGTCAAACAGCAAAACCGAGCCGCATGCGAGCGATCAAACGGAAATCGTCGCAGCAAATTTCTTCAAAGCAAAAATTGATGCGGGCAACCCTTGAAGGGCCCCATCGCCGTCACCATTTTCAAAACGAACTTCCACTTGCCAGCCACAGTCTCGGCTCCGGAGAAGGAAGGGCGCCTGCGCAACGTTCAGCGGAGGCACTCGAGGTGAATTTATCACACCCGGGCGTCGTCGTCGGGTCGGGCCCCTCTGTGCGGCGAAACAGAAAGCGGAGCGAAAGGTGTTGTCGCAACCATTTTGTTAGCCCCGACTACGGCTGCAAGCACGGGTACGCACACAGCATCACAATTGGCGCGCTCTGGATGCGTGTGTTGGGACTGGGAAGCAGCTGCAGAGCCAGGAGCCGGGTTGAGTGGCAGACTGGCTCAGTGGTGGTTCGGGTGCAGTGGGAGGGCGCCTCACTCAACCCACCTCGTGTGGCATGCAGCTAGCAGCGGGGCACGTTTCCAGCCTCAGTGCACTGAAACAAATCAAGCACGTTGGACCAATCAGGAAGATGGGCCCATATGACCGCCGCGCATGCGCATTCCCCTTGCTGATTGGTTTGTGCGTACGCCATAGCCGCTCAAGGGGGATTATGTGCCGGGCCGTATGTGACAGACATAGCTGTGTAGCCGCGCCTCGGGTAGGGGACTGATAGCAGACAAAGCGCGGGCCACATCCCCGGCGTTATCTCTTGAGCCGGTTTCGCCAAGAGGAGGTTTACTGAGCTGAGCCCGTCGGATGGTGACTGCTTGCTTGCTTTGCTGCTGGAACGCGTGTGGGTGTATGCGTTTACGTTGCTGACGACGGGTGCGACGAGAGGTAACAAAGCTGTTTCCAGCTCCAGTCCAGTTAGTCGTCTGTCGAATGCTGGCGTGGTTTGGTGAGTTGTAGGCGCGATCGTGCTGTTCGTACTTGTTCAATCTGCACCGAAGCACCGCTGTTGTGCAGCGCCTGGTCCTGTCCCCGAGTTCAACAACACATCAACGGATTGCGGGCATCGTCTATCGATTTTGATGTGAATCGGATTCGACTACTCGCCTTTTTTTTCTTATTATTTCGATTTATTTTATGTTCGCCGCCTGAGCCGCAAAGCAACTGCAACGTACCCGGTGGCCCGGACTTGCCACTAAGCAACGGCTCCGAAGTGCCTTAGAACGCGGTAGTCCAACATTGCATCGTTCCATTGGCGGTTCGGGTGGATTGAAATTCAAGTGTGCCCAAAAGTGATGGATGACAGTGCAAGTGCGAAGATGATCCCCTGATCGCGCGAAGGAGGTTCATTGAGGAAGTTCTCGTGTTGTTGTCACTGTTTCGATGAACCGCTATTAAAGTTGCAGTTTTACTGCGGTGTTGCGGAGTTTTTAGCTACCCATAGGCAATTGCATATATGGTAATGGCAGAGATCGGTGGCCATTTGGCACACCAGTTACCTTTGCACAATCATCAGGGTGGATTAGTACAGCCGTCTTTGGTTATGAACCATCATCTGGATTTAGATTGTCATGGTCACGAAGTTCATACAAGTAAGTTGTCTCATTTTGAATTTTGGTTGTCTCCATTCCGGCCACGTTCTGTAGAAAGGATCGCAAAAGGCTATTTCCTTTTACTGCCAAACGAAATGTTTAAAAAATGTAAAAAACAAAAGTTAATTTGACCCAGAGATTGTTTGTTTATGGCTTCCACTTAACCCTTAACAATCGCTTCGAACAACCTTTTCTAACAAAAGCGCTTTATAAAACCACCAAAAATGAACGATTTTTGGAAAATTAGTTATTCTAGCATAATACAATATATGATTAAATTGGTAAACAGGAAAGAACCATTTGAATTTAAAATAAAAATATTGCTACGATGTCTTCCATGTCACGTACATTTTCGCCATGAATAACAGTTTTATTTTTATAAACATAATATAGGATATCAGTATACTCTAAAAACTGAATGTAAATTCACACTGATCTTAAAACTAATTTTAAATTTTTTTCTGTGTAAAAATTTATCACGATCGTAAAAGTACACATTTTTGGTATAATTAAGCAAAAAATTCTGAAATTACACCATTTTATAGCTCTGGGTGTGATATTTACTCAACTTTGTAAATTTTGTGTGATTTTACACCAAACTGGTGTAAACGTGCACATGAATATGTAAAATTACGTCAAACTGACGTAGATCTACGACCTAAATCCTCTCATTCAAACAAAATGAATACCCAATCACTTTCTGAAGATATTCCTTAAAGTTAAGACGTGATGTCGAAAATATTTTGTTTAAAGTGTGTAATTTCCATTAAAGGTAAAATATCTAGATTAAGGGACTTTAAAAAATGAAATATGATTTGTATTTTCATTTATACTAATCTTAATACTTTAATACAACGGCGAGAAAAAGGTTTTTTTTTTTTTTTTTTTTATGTAATATAAGTTCATTTCTTTTTTTTTTTGTGAGTTTATTAAATACTTAACAAACAATAAGCTATTGTGAATTTATTATTAAAATAACCTTATTTCTACTATTTTCTTCATTTTATCCCATTCTTTAGAGATAACGTCATTGTCCCCTTAACTGTATTCTTAAAAAAAAAGGAGTATTTAATTCCACAAATTTACATTTGCTTTAAAGCAGTAAACAATACACACTTATTATTTTTATACAGACATTTTAATATATTTTCACACAGACATTGTAATTTTTTAAGTAAAATATTCAATTTCCTTCCAAAAAGGGAGAAAAATTACACCAACATTTTTTAGAGTGTACGGAACCCTAAAAATGTGAAGAAGAATTACAATAGAAATATTTTAAGAAGACATTTAACAATTTTATAAATAGTTTTTTAAAGATTTGAGAATGGGCTTACCGCTTTTACATTCCTATTAAAAACATTCTTGGAACAACGATAACAATTTTAATAGCATGATTAATGTACAACACAATTATAATTATAAATAAAATGAAGTAAATATGGTGGAATGGAAGTATTCTGAAATCGATAATACAAAAATGAAACGGTTTGCAATCCTACAATAATACTGACAAACCCAACTTTAAAGGAAAACCCTTTATATTATATGAATTACATACTCACTATTTGTGCTGCGTTTTTTTGTTTTAATTTATTTCAAGCTTCATAAATTAAATTTACTGGTCGACAATAGTTTGAAATTAATGCACTAAATTCTTACATACTATAATTTTATTATATTATATTTGTATTGTTACATACACACATTGAAATAAAGAAATTTTCCCTTATTAACACACTACCTAACAGCGTGAGCTTAACCCACGGAGGGAAATTAGTGAAGAAAATGCATTTTTTAGAAAACAAGTAAGATCTTCCAAACTAATAGTAGAAATAGTGTAGAATATGCGCAATCAAAAAATTAATTGCCTACACAAAAGGTATGTATAAATTAGAGATGCCACGAATAGTAATTTGGCCGAATACCGAATACCGAATGTTCGGCGAGGTTCTTGGCCGAAGCGCCGAACATTCGGCAGCCGAATATTCGGCCACACTTAGTACTTTCCGCTTAGTTAGTTCTTTTTTTTGGTTAAATAAATATATTTGTGAGTAATATTTTGAGTTCTTTTTTCATGATTTATTTGGTAATCCTTACTATATTTTATCATAAATACGAAAGTAAATCTGTTTATCACGATTTCACGCCAAAACTGCTGAACCAATTTGAATGAAATTTGGTACACAGATACTTTCGAGCCTTAGAAAGGACATGGGCTATAATTTCCGCGGACGAAGTCGCGGGAAAACAGCTAGTAATAAAAAAATAATAAATAAATTGCTATTCGGTATTCGGCCGAATGGTTAACCATATTCGGCCGAATACCGAATAGCGAAAAAAGTGGCCGAATAGCCGAATACCGAATAGTTGCCGAATATTCGTGGCATCTCTAGTATAAATACTCGACCCGCCTTTCGACACCAGTTTGTGGGAAAGGAAAGAGGTCCTGTCGAAAATGTGTTAATATAGAAACACAGAACATTAAGAACATTTTATGGTATTAGAAATAATCCGTTGATTAAGGCTTTGAATTCACTCTTAGTTTCGAATAAACGAATAACACATTCAGAAATCTATGAGGATTAAGTTTAGTATAGGAAGATATTATTGAGCGGTGAGTGCAATTTTTATTTGGCAAATAAGTGGAACCAAAACACTTTGTTTTATTTTGTTTTACTTGAAAATCTAGTAGCTACTATTCGAATGTGGCACTTTTCTACAATTTATATAACACACATAACTCTTGTCACATTATTACGAAGATGATGACAGATTTTTCAATTATTAAATATATTTCCTTTCATATCATCACTAAACATTATTAATTTAATTAGAACTTTAAGCAATTTTTCGACATATTTGCATATTCAGACTGTTTTAACAACTTTCCCAACATACCTTTCGTAAAAATTTTGTTAAAAGTTGATACTACAAAAATGGGTTTAATTAATATTCTTCTCACTTCACATTAACCCTGGGTTCCCATACAATTTTCGAGATCTAAAATATCTCAGAATTAGTAGAAATATTCGAGGCGTCCGGTGCGTCATTAAAAATAAGTTTTTTCGAACTAACGACAACTCTTCCGAAAATTACATCTAAAAAAAAAAAAAAATTACATTCTAAGAAAAAGCACATTTCGCCAGATATAGCAGTTTGATAAATGTTCTGGGATCAGTTTGACCCCATGTTTCAAAGTTCTGTGCGGAGGTGTGTAGTTCCAGGATTAAAACTTGCAACACAAATGACGCAGCGGGAATAATGTTCCGCTTTTGAAAATGTTTGAATAAACAAGTAATGAGACTTTTAAAGTGGGTTTTAAAAATCGGAAATTTTTGTGATTGTAACTACCGCTCAAAAATTCAAAAAATATTAAAAATCAATTTCATTACAAATAATAAAAGTGAACGTTCAAACTTTTTCGGGAATACTTTTTCCATGGTTATTATTGTGCTTCACCTTTCCGGTACTTGCGTTTTTTTCGTTTTACTTTATTATGTATTTAATTTATTTATTATTATTTTATTTATTTAATTTACCTTACACAATTTTTCATTTTAAATGAATTAATTAAGAGATTGTAAGATGTTTCTTCTCACCAAAATGAATTAGCGAAGTGTATTTGAAAGTTTTGAAAAATACATGACATTAAAATTTAACTTGAAGAATATCGGTTTTTGTCATAAGTATTGAATGTGATGAGTTAACAAAAGAGTGGAATATCTACATATATTTATAGATATATAAGTATATAATCAAATATACCGTTTTTGAGATTAATTTGAAAGACAAAAGGTGATTAGGGAAAATTATAATTTCATTTATAAAAGTTTTTCTCTTCCTAATTACTTTAAAGATGATTTTGTAACGCATTCAGAAATCGAAACTATCAACTAAGGCCGTGTGCGACTTTTAACAAAATTGAAACACTGGCTAATTATTTTCAAGCTGTTCTTTAACTTTAACTTTAAATTATAGCTTTTCCCGATTCTGGATAAAAATTAAGAGCTCTTAACCTCTTAACTACTATCAAAAATCCTTTTAATGGAATTAATATGCTACCACATTATTGAACAAATATTAGAAATACACTGATTTCTTATAATTTGTGTATTCTTCTACAAAAAGAGGTCCATCTCTTGAATTAAAGGGATTTTTCAAAACTATTAAGAGTTCTTAACTTTTATGTACAGGGTCCGCCAAATAACTTTTTTTTTTGAAAATGCTATAAAAAAAAAAATACTGAATATTTTTTCAAATTTCTTTTTTTATTTCAAATTACAATCCTTCCGGTTAATGATGGAAAATAATTTCATTCAAATGGCTGCCTCGGCTGGCCATGCAGTAGCCTACACGATCGGTCCAATTTTTAAGTACATTATCGATTGTGTGCAGCTGTATTTCACCAATGGCTTCACGAATATTGTCCTTTAAAGCGTCAATTGTCTCTGGCTTGTCGGCGTAACACTTATCTTTGACGGCACCCCACAAATAATAGTCTAACGGTGTCAAATCGCAGCTCCGAGGTGGCCAAACGACATCAGCTCTGCGGCTGATAATGCGATTTTCAAAAACAGGGCGCAAAACATCAAGTGTAGCGTCGGCTGTGTGGCACGTAGCGCCGTCCTGTTGAAACCAAATGTTGCCAATATCCTGCTCTTCAATTTCTGTGAACAAAAATTCGTTCAACATGGCCCGATAACGATCGCCATTGACTGTAACGGCCACTCCTTGCTCATTTTCGAAGAAAAATGGCCCAATTATGCCTCTGGACCAAAATCCGCACCAAACAGTGACTCGTTTTGGGTGCATCGGCTTTTGAATGAATGCGTGCGGGTTTTCTGTGCCCCAAATGCGACAATTCTGCTTGTTTACATACCCGCCAAGATCGAAATGAGCTTCATCTGAAAAGATGATTTTTTTGGCAAAATCTGCATCTTCTGCAAGTCGATCGCAGGCCCACTTAGCGAAGCGTTGTTCAAGCGTATACACAACCATATTCGTTCAGCGGAAGGATAAAACTAATTATCTGTCAAATCAGACATGAGCTAAGTGTTGCCATCCACGAAATAAGCACTAGTTGAAAAAAAAAACGTTAGATGGCGGACCCTGTAGAATTGGGGGGTAAATTAGAAAATTGTGTTCTGTGACGTACTATAGTTACTTGTAGAGGTAAATAGGAAGTTAACCATTTTACTTTAAACTGGTCTACGAAAACAATGCAATAGGTACTTACGAATGTAGACGGTGAACAATTTTGGGGTAAATTTTATCGAAAATTCTATACATATAAATCCACAAGAACGCAATTTATAAAAATTATAAATCTCTAGATTAAAAGTATACGAAGAATTAGTGAATTTACACTAATTTAGAATAAAATTAATAAGTCATTACCTTCATTCATTGCTTTTCATTAAAAAAACACACTCTTATGACATTTTAAGCTAAATTTAAAATTTTGTCGTATAAATTGTTTGATAAAACTCAACCTGAATTGTTTGATAAAACTATACTTTATTATTTCCATATAAAATTCAGATTATACGACAGAGATTATAAAAAAAAATTGATCAATTAAATCAACATTTTTTATCGTGCAGTAATGTTCTATTCTTGACAATTGTTGGTGAAAAACTAAGTTTTCTTAATATTTTTCTTACACGTTAAAATTTTCGCTGTTCATAACTAAGTCTTAACTCAAGTCTCCTATAACTTAGTGTTTTTATAGCGCGATTCCCATATAACGCGGTGTGAAAAATGCGACAAGTTCTCCTATAACGCGTTTTTGATACAAGAACATTCCAACAACTCAAATGATTTGAAAAGTTTATGTATGGCAACACTTGTTAGTTGTTCGATGTGTTAAATTTTTGTATGGACATAGTTAACATTTGTGGTGTATTCCCCTGTTTGTCAATTCTAGTATTCATTAACAGTGTTGCATTTTTCAGCACATTTGTGCCATTTTTAGCACTTTTCTTTCCTAAAAGCACTTTCAGCACTTTAAAATTAAATTCAGCACATTTATGTACCTCACATATTTATCCCTTTCCCATATTATCAGTTACTCATTTGATAAATCTTTGTTTCACTTCTGCCGAGTTTTTATACAATTGATACAATTTTGTATACAGTCAATATACAAAATTGTATTAAATTAATCTGATAAAGATCTTTTATTGAATGCATTCTCGTAAGCGTATAACATCAACAGATAAGTTACAAAATATCAAAATTGATAAGAAATTTTGTTTCAAAGAAGATAATAAATTAAAATGTATAGAAAATTTGATAAAATATTCTTCGATTTCTAACCGTGTACGTTATATATATATATAATTGTGTTACTATATGTACAAAGAATATAATTTTGTTGATTTATATCTTAATTTTGTTCTGTTTTTTCTTTTTGAAATAAAATAAGTAAAGTTTAATTTATTTCTTTTTTAATTTATTCTACATAATACATGCAAAGCTGGGTAAATTTACGTTTCAGCACTTTTAAAGCCATTTCGGCACATCTTCGGCTCCAAATTCAGCCCTTCTCTACAAAACCAGAATGCAACACTGTCATTAACCCTAAATTTAAATATGTAAAAATCTACATATTCATTGTCATTTCTATTATAAAATTTTATTTATTAACCGTATCAATCACAACTTGTTACTTTGAGAATGCAGTTTTTATATAGGTCTGATTTATATAGAATTTATTTATTTCTGAGATTCCATATAACGCGGTACGAATCATTTAATTTGTATTAATTCTGAGTTTCTTATAACGCGGTTTCCATAGAACGCGGCGGTGGTTTCCATATATCGCGGTATAGATTATTCTGATTTATCTTATTTCTATGTTTCTCAAAACGCAATATCCATAGAACACATATCCTGATTTGAATTAATTCTTAGTCTTTCATAGCACGGTTTCCATATAACGCGGTACGAATTAATCGAGTTATAGGAGACTTGACTGTAATATGATTAGAATTTAGCCTAATTGGCTATTTGATTGATTTCGACTACTCGAATGTGACCCTAAAAATCTTGGAAAATCTCAAAATTAAGTGCCTATTTTTAGAAAAGTTTTAAAACGGTTGTACGCAAAAAAGTGGACATGTGTAGTGTATATTGCATATAAGTACCGGTTAAAATATAAAACCGTTACAAGCATTAACCCAAAACCTATTGTCTGTAAAAAATTATTGGGTTAGTGGATCGTGCTTGCAAAGCTGTAGCCGAAAAAAGCGCAAACTCATGTCAACGTACTGCACCAAGGTTACTCGCCGAAAAGACTGCACGACACGCCCGGCTGGCTGGGCTTTGCACTTTTCCTACTGCGAAGTGACCTCTCGTCATATTTAATTAGCCCCATGGTGGACGCCACCTGAAAAGCTCTTATGGTGGATGCAGCTGCCACTCACTGCTCCAATCCCAAGATACAATCAGAGGGGCTCATTAGGATCGCAGTCGCTGACATTGCATCCCAGGTAATAAAAGAGTCGCCTGTTCGCGCGAAAAGCTCCAAAAAATCAAGTGCGGGGCCGCGAACTTCTTTGTACTTTTATGAGTAACGACATCCGTTTTACGATTTGCATTTTTCGTTTAAATTACCTGGGCCGCAGTGGCGGCGGAGAACATGCCGTCTTGTAGCCCATCGAGCAACAATTTGTCGTCTTTTCCGCCTATTTGCTCTTTGTTTTGCCGGTCGCCTACCCGGTTTGATGGCTATTTTTAATTCAGGCAATTTGCCAACAAAACGGTTCGTTGGAAACGAGAATAATTGGCGATTTGTTTTGCTGCACACGGCTTGTTTGCACCTATGTGAAGCTCCACTGCGCCTGCAAAACGTTGTCCCAAAATCCACTAAGTTGGTTGGTGTAGTGTCACATACACTGCAGTCGTCATTCATGAAATATTGCAATACACCAGATGTAGTACAGTTTGTTCGCATAACTAAGCGTTTTGGGACTTCGAAATTTAGATGACAGTGATGTCTTAAACGTCACCAACTTTGCGTTCAAACAAAAATGTCACCTAATTTTTTACCGGCTTCAAAAAAAGAGGAGGTTCTCATATATCCTTCCTTTGGTGTGTATGTTACGCGATGCCTTCGCCGATTGTGAACTGATTTTAATGATTCTTTTTTTATTGAATAGGCTATATATCGACGGTGGTCACATTTAAATTTGAAGAAAATATCCCACCTCTTGTGTGTATGTTATGCGATGTCTTTGCCGATTGTGAACCGATTTTAATAATTCTTGTTTGTTGAATAGGCTATATCGAGAGCGGTCTCATTTAAATTTGGAGCGGTCTCATTTAAATTTGAAGAAAATATCCCACCTCTAAGGGGGGAAATTAGGGAATGAATACCGTTTATTGAATTTCGGCCACTTTCCGTTAACTAAAAATTGAAAAATAAAAAATAAATTACAAAAAAATAAAAACCGGCTTCAAAACTTTGCCTGCATGTACAAACTTTAACTAAAAAGTTAAACATGATATTTTTTATTATTTTAAAGAAAAGAGCATTCAAGGACAATATAGAAAATTATTGATACTTAAAATATTTACAATATCTAATCAGTTACTTTTGGAGTCGGTGCCAGCCAAGGCAAGTTTATAAACTCAAATAAGCGAAGATTGTCTCTCGTTTTTGAAAAAAAAAAAAAAAAAAAAAAAATAGGTTAAAATTATAAAAGACTGTATTTTGAACACAAGAAAAATGGTAACGTCAGTTTAATAAACGCCTGAACTTTGAGCTATAATCAGAGCCGGATTATACACGGAGAAAAGTTTATTATAAAAATTACTATGGAGCTATTGTAACTGCGGATCAGTCAGGACACCATTTAAATATTATTATAATTTATTATAATTGGTACAGTAGACATTATTATTTTTACTACAGGTCCATTGTAATTTTTCAATGAAACCTTGTAAATAATAGTTAAGGTAATATTTACACTTCTTTAAGTAAGAATTTACTTTAAATTATATTAAATTTTCTTATATTTTTAAGAATTTTTATCATACCCTTTACTTAAATTACTATGGCACCATTGTAAAAATTTCTTGATGCATATATTCTTCAGGGCTTTTCACTTATGACCGCACAAAGTATAATTTACATTGTACCATTGTAAATTTTATTTTAACCTTAACCTGTTACAAGATTTTTCTGGTAAAAGTTACTTTAAACTTTTCTCCGTGTAGGTAACGCCAAGTACACCATGGCGTAGGGTGGTAGATTTGAAAAGGCAACAAATTTTCAGGAAAAGTTTACAAAAGATTACGAAAAAATTGAAAAAGTTGTTAGGAAAAATATTACAAAACACATTTATCAAGACGTAATAAAATTTGTTGCGGGTGTATCCAAGTTCAAGGAGAAAAAATTCACAAATCCAGTAGTTGGGAGCAAAGCGAGTACTACACTCCCTAAACCTTATCAGGGAAATTTAAATTAAATAACGTAGATAAAAGCAATTGACACACAGCTGCTTAAACCGTAGACAAGAAATTTAATTCCATCATTCGTAATCCACTGACCTTATAACCCGGAAAAAACATGCACTTTTATTTCCATTAAAAGATAAAAACTTATTTCGTGGCATTTTTTTAACTTTTGCGAAGCCCTTAGCTTTTGGGTATAAGCATATTGCTCGTGATGAAGAAGTATACCATGCGATTTTCCGGAATTGATTTAAACTACAAATGAGCCTTATGCTGTTAAAAGGACGATAGAAATGGGTGATATTGTAGCCTACAAACAGGAGACCTTATACTCGAAATGTTTATGTTTTAGTATTAATATTTTCTGAGAAATTTCAATTGTTAAGTATTATATTTGGTCCAAATTCGGCGTTTTTGGGGCAAAATATCGATAGCGTGCTATCACTGAAGTTGATAATCCGACTCTGGCTGTTATATCAACGGCTTTAAAACTCTTCGAAGTAATCCATGAAATTTAGGTTTTTACATAAACCATTCATTTCATGCAATAGATAGCTGATACTCAGAACTCGAAAAAATAAATAAAATTGGATTGACATTTCTGCATAATGCTTATAAAGAATGGGGCACATTTTGATTTCTTCTTGAATGTCATTTTGCCTCTTTCGCACTCAAAAAATCTACAGTAACACAGTATCATATCTCCACGGTACGAAATGCATAGATTTATCTTTGAACAACGTTAGGAAATATTGAAAACTTATTTCCAAAGTGAGTGTTACCGAAACAGTGCTAATTTGAAAATAAATTACGGTCGAAATAATGCACCAACCGCGCCGCGCAAGTTTTTTATGGAGGTACGATTTGATGCCGTTGCCCTATTTTTGTGGGGTACCGTTAAATATCAATATTATACTGACAATCCAGAAATTCAGGCACTAAGCACAATATTGATGGAGCTATTCGTGAAATAGGACCCAAATTAACGAAAATGTACTACAAATCGGGTTGACGAGATGGGGTACTTCCATGCCAGCCGAGGCCTCCGTTTAAATGAAATCATATTTCATAACGAACCGGAAGATTTACTCTTTTCAATAAATCAAAAAACTCTGAGACATATTTTAGCGGTGTTTATTTTTTAGCATTTTTAAAAAGAAACCAGCCGATGGCCAACTATATGTTATTAAGAGCAACCAATGGTCTTAATGGCACCTTCTTACGATCTAGCACCAAATTCGACCTTCTTTCAGTGGATGATGTTAAAGAAGCAAGAAAATTAAGATCTCATTCTCTGGAGGTACCAATAACACGCTATTTATATATGTATAACCTTAATTGGAATCTTGTTAAAACCATCGTGCCTATTTATAACTGAAGGGTTATGATTTTAGCCTAGATTTATGTATGTATGAACGAATATGTATGTATTTACAGTGAGGAGCAAAAGTGTAACAGAATGTGGTATGGCTGAGTGCTCAAATATTTTCAAAATAAAAAACCTTTATAATTTGTTTTCACTTATTCACAGAAATTTGCGTAATTTTTTTAAGTGTAATTTTACTACCATTTTGGAAGATATTCGATTTCCTTCCAAAAAGGGAGTAAAATTACATTAAAAATTTTTAGAGTTTACTCTTAAAGAAACTAAAATAAATTAAATTCAATGAATTTGTGATATTTGAATTTAAAAAAAAAAAAAATTAATAGTTCTCTATTAAGGCATTGTTACACTTTTGCACCTCGAATTTTTGGTTAATAATTTAGTAATCAATCCAGTATCCTTTGGATTTTTCTAACTTTTATATCCTTGCGGATATACTGTTGTATGAATTCTCCATAATTTATGGAGTAATACTATACTACACATCCTTCGTCCTTTCCCATAGCTCATTCATCCCTTTAGGCGGCTCATTATAATTTTCGAGCCTTTTTTTCATATAATCCTACAAATTTTGTATCGAATTTATATCCGAGCTTTAAGCTGAGCACTTTCTTGATTTTTGAGCCAATTTTTTATTACAGTTGCGGCGTGCTTCGGATCTCCGTCTTGTTGGAAAATTATATTTGTGTCCTTAATTTTTGCTTGATGGGATCCGGGATGTTCTTCTGGAGAATTTCTAAATACTGCTCGTGTTTCAGTATCTCTTCAATTTTGATCAACAGTCCGACTCCACTCATTGTTATAAAGTTCCATACCAAGATGTTACCACCACCATGCTTCATGGTTTCTTTAACTTTATTCGGGTGATATTCTTCTGGATTTCTAGTCCACAACCAGATCTTTCCATTAAATTCAAATCGGTTAATTTTGGACTCGTCACATCTAGGAAATCCGATAAATATAGAAGTAACTGAAGATCTAATCAGATTTAGTCATTTTGCCTGCTTCCAATCTTCACTAGCCAAATGTTTAAATTTACATGCACATTCTTTACGAACTGATTTTTTAACGAAATAGTTGGCTTCTTGTTCCTCTTCAGTGGCTTCATTCCAAATCTTTTTGAGGCTCGTCGAACTTTTTATAGACTAGCATTCGATAAAATGATTTGGGTAGCTAATTTTGGGACATTTTCGGATCCCGAAGCAAGAAGTCGAACAATTGCACGAGTTTCTCGATCTGAGAGTATACGTGGTTTTCATCCGGATGTATTGCTGGATACAATCCTATGGGAATCGTTAATTCTCTTAACTGTTGCCCTTCTGTTTTGTATTTTTGGTTTCTTAAATATCCAAGCAATTGTTACCACACCGGAAAGCATTCAATGATTGATTAGGAAATGAAAATTGTCCAGTACGGGATAAAACCGTGAATGATTTTTTTCTATTAAATTTATACGAGAATCATATTAAAGTTATATTCGTACACGTTAAGAGGTGATTTGTAAAATGTTTGGTAATTATTTACTTTAAAATCTAACTCTCCGATGACCTTGCGCTTGAAGTATGTCACTCTTAAAGTCATTCTGAAAAAGTATTTGTATATATATGGAGGGCGCATTTGCCTCCTTCATTTTTGGTTGAAAATTAAATATTTCGTTCTCCTAGCGATGCCTCCAAACTTAAAAATGTTTTGAAATTGCATAACATAGTGCAGTTTAGAGCAAATAATTACAGATTTTTCAACTAAACTAAAGTTGATTTTTGACTTACTTTCCTCAAAGGAGCCAAACCAAAATGCAGGATATCGCAAGAACGGTTGATCTTACAATTAGCTTTGAGCACGATGTATGAGGCTGCCAACAGCACGACTTCGCTGTTTATAAACCTCATCGAAAGGTTTTCAGTGTAAACAATTGTGGGAATAAACAATGTCCTGTTAATATTTACGGTGAGCCGACAGAATCTTCAAAACGATCGCTGTAAATCATAGCCGCGGGTGGGAGGCGTTCAGCGGATGAATTAAGTAGAGCCCATGTGGCGCCATAGATTTTATGTGGTGCTGTGACATTCATGAGCTGCTAAAAATATGCTTTTGACGCCGCCATCAAAATGAAATATGTTCCATGACTCCTTGCGATTCACGGGACTAACACACTCATTTTGAAAGTTCCCGAATCTTTAAGTCATAAGTGTGTCTTGAACCCTTTAGCCGTGGCAAGTGTTTTTTTTTTTTTTTTGTTTATTTATACATCTTCCTTTCTTTAATTTTGTCATTAAGGTCATTCATTACAATATAAACAAAACTACAAACTTATTGGAAAACTAATATTTTTCTTTACTATATATCTGATTATATTAACCCATTTCTTCCTAAACACACATTTTAGTACCGATTTGTTTTTCACCTAGGAAAATGTAAAAATAATATCAAAAAAATTCCTGAAGTCACTTTTACCGTGTAAAATTTGCTGCTCTTTTTGAATCTGCGGTCAGAATCCGAAAAATTTTAACGGAAAATTCTAAAATGGCATCTTGAAAGTTTATAGAAGGTTAATTATGTTAAATAATTATCCTAAAAAATTTGCAGCGGAAAAACCCGGCTACAACCATTATTTTACCATTCTCTAAATAGCCTAATTTTTTTATCTTGAACTCATAATAACTGAACGGTGAAATCGACGGGATCACGCCATTTCGGAATTTTCCGTTAAACATTTTCCGATTCTGACTGCAGATTCAGAAAGAGCAGGAAATTTTAGGCTGGAAAAGTAACTATTGGAATTTTTGTATTATAAGTTTTACATTTTCTCAGGTACAAAACAAATCGATACCAAAATGTTCGTTAAGAAAGAAAAGGGTTAATATAAAGTAGATTGTTTCAAGATATATGTATAGAATTGGGAAAAATTCCCGAACTTTCTTAATTTTGTGTCGAATAAGAGAATTTGCACATGTTTTAAGCAGTTTCTTACCTTACTTTAAGATATTTATAAAATTTTACTTTTAATCTAAATTACTCATGTCACAACCATTTTGCCTGCAATACATATATACTGTGTTTCCATGCAGGGTTCAACTCGAGTTGAACTCGACTTATTGTTCATGGAAACTCGGGTTGAGTTGAGTTTCGTTAAACCCAAGTTAACTCCACGAAACTAGTCGGGTTGCGTTGGGGTTAGCTTAAAATATCATCCCTGTTTATTTTGTCAACTGAACTTCAAATTATTCATGGAAACAGTTCAGGTTTAGCGGCCATTTCTTACCTCGACGAAAACTCAACTCCAACTCAACCCTGCGCATGGAAACATAGTAATAGACACATATGAATAGGTATATTAGTTTTTTAAGAAAGATCATCATGGATTAATGTAGTATATAAATAACTTGTGTATAAATTGCATAAAAGGGAAGTAGCCTGAATCAATAATTTTAATTTTTGTCAATGCTCAGAAAGAGTTAGGCTCTCAACGATGACCGCAGTTTTGCATCAAAATATTAATTTTGTATTAAAAATCTTTTAAATACATAATGCAATGATACTTAACGCGTCTAATGGCTTATTTTGCATGTTGTTGGCATTTCTGTGTACATATTGGGAGTGAACAGTAAACTTGCAACATGCGACTCGAAATATGAAAGACATGATATAGAAGTATGTACATTTTTACTACAAATTTTGGCAGATAGATGGTTGATTGCATTATATTATTATATAACTATATTGCACGGCACGGCACTGCATGTATCATTAAATCATAAACTATGGCTGCAAGTGTCAAAAACTGCACAGGTTTATCACTTTGGGAATCCAAATCGTCAATAACCTTACCTAACATCGAGTATTTGACGGCAATGAATAGGTGGAGAAGGCCAACCAACTACCCAGCTAAAACCTCCTAGAGCAATAAATCAAATTTACTTCCGCTCACCTAAACCACTAATGAAGATTAAAACATCTCTGGATAGAGAGCCTAATTAATCACGTCATGGCTCAAGATTGCGTCTGATGTCTATCAACTGCACCTAGCTAGGCCGGGCTTTTACTTCTGCAGTTTTTTTTAGGCATATTTGTGGAATGTCCAGCCCAAGCGATTTAA
This sequence comes from Dysmachus trigonus, assembly GCA_949715965.1. Taxonomy (NCBI): domain Eukaryota; kingdom Metazoa; phylum Arthropoda; class Insecta; order Diptera; family Asilidae; genus Dysmachus; species Dysmachus trigonus. The sequence goes on from OX454321.1 coordinate 49,845,161, forward strand.
GGTAGCGCTAGGTAAAGTGTTTCCAAATTAGGTTTAAGATAGCCTAGGTAAAGTATTTCCAAATTCCCTCAAGAGGCCAGGTCACCAGACGCATACTTTAATTACCTGCCTACGAACAATCACAATAGTCGCCTGCAGGACCGTGGCGACAAAATTAGTGTAATTTAAGGCCAGACAAGTTAGCTCGTTTTACAAAGTCAATTTTATGAATGAAACTTTCGTTTTTTTTTTGTCCAGTAGCACTTCAAGGAATCTATCCTTGAGTCATTGATAAAATCCCTCCATAACAGATACATTGCACCAGAGTTAATCTGCTGCATATGAATGAATGACTATTCATCATTTGGTTCATTGTTAGTAGATTTGCGACCATATCCAACAAGCAAACATTTTTCCGGTGTATGCTTACCAATCCGAACATCAAAGAAATCAGCACCTTGTTCATAGTTAACCTAATACGATTCATGGGTTGAAAAAGTTATTTTTCATAAGCTAGACTATAAACATTTTACATAAGCTAGTAGTAGAAGCGGTACCATCCTAAGACTGCCCTCTGAAAATTAATTATAATAGACATTAAAGAAAGAAGAATATTACCAATTAATAATTATTAATTGGTGAACTAATACAATGTCCGCAATCTCTCAACCTTTGTGCAAAGAATCCAAGTCAAGGAGCCCAAGACGATTATTATAAAGCAGGGGAGAAATCTGAATTGCCCCAAAGTAAATCCTTAAGAATGAATCGGACAAAATGTTCGTGTTTTCTAATTTTATGAAATCCTAAACTAGTTACTAAAATTTTTCTATATATTAAATGGGCAAACAGTTGGACTCTCCCTAAAACCCATTTTACCTGTATCTGTTGCAATTGCAACAATCACCTGCTTAACAGCCAGTTGGTGTTAATCCGACGAAATTAGAGCCTTGTCTTTTGAGGTTGGTTTGCGGACCATCACCTATCGCGTCGGATCCATACAGACATTTTCGCCTCTAATTAGGGGGTTAGGGCACGTCTTATTCACAATGTGCCCAAATCCTTTCGCTCGAATAATCTTGGCCTTATCTCGCTGGCAGCGTCATCGTCGATTTTTCGTCCGTTTTTCGGCTTTTTTTGATTTTGTTTGACCTGTCTGCCTCTGACGACAGCACTTACTACTGACCCTCATAAAATGTGCCGGACACTGGGCTGGTTGAATTTGTCGATAACGCGACTATCTCGGTGCTGCTCGCACTTTTACGAAAATACCTGCCAGCCCGGAGGTACCTTAGTGCTCAAGTGCCCATAAACACAACAATAAAATTCAAAAACTTGAAAGGTAAGGAAACAGTTCTACCTGCGCGGCCGGAGGCTGAACACGATGAAAAAGTAAAAAAATGTCGCGCTAAGATAAGACCTTATTCTGGAGGCGCCATCAAAATAGATCCGAGACAGCTCAGTCTCAGCACTTGTGGTCTCTAGCGAAGTCCAGGCCAGGCCAATCTGCTCGGACAGCAGACCGGGATGAACACATAAATTCAATACGCAATCGCAGTCGCGTCCAATTCTTGCCGCTTCCCTCCCGCGCGACGGTGCGCAAGAAAAACCTTAACAAAAAAATTTTTAAAATGTTAGTGGACGCGTATCTGCGTGTTCCCTTATCGCGAAAGCTGCGGTCACTCTCCATTGTGGTCAGCAATCAGCGGCTTGGAACAACGCTTTCATTGTCTCGTCGTGTACACGTCCCCGTCCGGACGGCTAGTAATTTTTCATCACACCTGAGCGAAAGGTGCGAGACCGCAGCAACAGCGGGTGCCCGCAGACCCAGCAGGGGTCACTCAGTTATGGGACTCAATCGGTTCAGGCGTGGCAATGAACGTGTGTGTTGATTTTTAAGGAAAAAATTAAAACGTCCCCGGGAATGATCGCGCGAATACCCAACTTGTTACTCGGCCAACGCGACGTAGGGCCGAAAAGGTGCTCCCACCGCGGAAATAGCCATTAAGTAGATGCAATTAGCACAGCCCGACTAGAATTTTGGTGGGGTACAGCTAGGGCCCCTATGAGGCTAGCCACACTGCCTCATGTGGGTCCCATGAGGCTGCCCTATAAGGCGCACGAAGGGCAAATAACGCCTTGCCTCATTCGCGCATCATTATGACTGCCTCATGTGGGCCTCGTGAGGCTAGCCATACTGCTTCGTGTGGGTCCTATGAGGCTGCCGTAGGGCAAATAACGCCTTGCCTCATTCAGGCTCTCTTTGTAATACTTAATAATGTAATCCTAACTCCTTATACTTATATACATGTGGAAATACTTCTTTATTAGTATAAATTATTATAATAAACTTAAACTCAGTCCGAGGCGAGTGCGCCCTGATGTTGTCCGTCCTGCGGGTAGAATCCAAAAAAGAACGAGTGCCGCAATATGGCGATGAGCTGTCAGCTCGTAGGGGGATTCGTCGAGGGATTCTCAAGAAGATGATACTTCATGCAATAGATTATAAAATACGAAGTTTTTGTAAGGAAAACCCGATAAGACAGCTATTAATAATACTGGGATTTGTGCTTTAATCGAGCCCAGCTGATAATTTGCAAATATAACCCACTAGCAGATAACGTCAAGTATGCCTAGGTGTATATGTGATGTTTGCCTAATCGAACCCCTGTAAAGCAAAAGGTGGGATTGCCTATTTCATTGTAAGGTTTGCCTCATAAGACCCTTGTGAGGTACTCATAAGGTAAACCTCACTTCAGTATCGCTGATTTTATTTTGTGAGGTCCTCATGAGGAATTTACGGGGAAATCCCTCTATCGGCATGCCCCTCACTTGCCACATGAGGACCTCATGAGGAATCTACGGGGAAATCCCTCTATCGGCATACCCCTCACTTGCCACATGAGGCCCACACGCTTCATGAGGCATGCCCCCTATAAATTCTAGTCGGGAGGCCACGCTAACGCCGCCGTGGCTACCGGTCTTCGTGAAGCACTCGACGTTTCACGTTTTGGCGATAGCTAATTAGAAGATTTGCACCTGTCTCGGTCCGTCCTCAACAGACGAAGCCTGTATGCTGGGACGTCAATTGCGAGTCAATTATAATTGGAAATTAGTTTGTGGCGCGCCGTGACACGTTTTATACGGAGTTTTATGTAAAGTGAAATAAGATTTTCCTCAAATTGTCCTTTCAATAAATCTATTGTTTCGGTGACTGTGCGTCACACAGAGCCGTCCTGTTGAAGCCACAAGTCGTCAACATAAATTTCCCGTCTTGGAAAGAAATATTCGCGGGTAATTATACGAATAGCACGTTCCAATAGGCGTTTATTTGGTCCATAAAATTCACGAAGAGCTCTATAAGAAAATTTCTACGTTTTGGAAACGTTGCTGTGGTGTATATCTGATTTATTTGACATTACCGAATAAAAATTACATTGGCACTTGCAACAAATGACAGCTTATTTTACAGTTATCCCTATTGGAAATCCGGCGTATCTTAACAAAAAACCCTGTACACAGGTTCCGCCGAAAACACATCGGAATAAAAATCCATCGATACGCCCAACTTCGTTGTAGCATCAGCAGTGGTCCGGCGGGGATGGTGATATTTGAAATAACTTGTAAAAAACTAACGAATCATCATCCCAACAATACTACACATGAACCAAGTTTAGTAGTATAGGAAGAAACATAAAAAATCGGGTCAACCTGCCCACCCATGGCCCAATTTGTAAGCACCCTAAAAGTCGAACCCTGGGAATTCATTAAAATCCTTCTTATCTTTCGAAGTCTAAAATTTGATAATAATTCATCATTTTTAATTTTTCAAAACTCATAAACTATTTTAGATATCACGAACAGTCCAGAGCTTTTAGCCAAACAAAGCATTTTTTCGCCAAGTGGCCAAAAGAGAAAAATTTGTCAAGAGTTAAAAAAATATATCAAGGAGGGTTAAGTAAAAACTGAAAATATAGTATACATAAAGGTTCTCAATTGTACTTATAATTGTGTATGTCAAGTTAAAATTATTCTCACCACAATTCAAAATTAAGCGAACATTAAAAAGTGTAAATTTTGGGATTTTTAACCACTTGTAAACAATTAAGAGGAGAACATTTTATAATAATTTTTGTCATGTCATATGTAACACCATACATCATGTAATGTGTCATGTCATGTCTTGTGTCATGTCATGCGTCATGCCCGTCATGTGTCACGGCATATGTCATGATTTTTGTCATCTCATGTTATGTATTGTGTCATCTGCCGTTTCGTATGTCATGTCAAGTCGGTTTATCATGTTGAATGTCAAAGTAAACAAAAAAGTAACCTTTATGTCATAAAAAAGTAGTGTAAATTAGTGTACAAAATATTGATTCGCGTTAATTGACAGCCTACAACCACAGAGAAGACATAAGCTTGCTAACTGTGAAAGATTTTTTTTAGTAGTTCCAGAGATTACCGCTGACAAATAAACAAACTCACAAACTTTGCCTCTTTATTATATTAGTATAAATAAGGATATGCTCTTGCGGATTTTCCTGTCGAAAATTCGATGCTTATTAAGTGTGGCATCGTCCATATTAATTTTACAAAGGTTATGAAAATGATGCTTTTGACTTTTTTTAAAAATGTAATTAAAAATTATGGATACGGATGAAAAGTCTAGGCTGGTGGGTTTCGAAAAATAAAGTATCTATACGTAAATTGAGGCATCCAAACCATTTCACAATCGTTAAATACCTGAAACCAAGTGCCTATCAATTAAGAATTATTTTATTGAAAGCACGTAAGTATAATTAAGAGGTGAGAATAGTAAAAATCAAATAAAAGACTTCTTTTTTAGTAGCATATTTCCTCTTTCACTATTTTCAAGAATCAGTTTCAATTTTACCTGTTCATAAAATATTAAGTTTCAGTTTTATTTGTTTATAACCTCTAACCAGTACACGAATTTAGTTTCTTTTTAAGGGATGAATGTCGTCTTAAATGATAAGATTATGTGCTGCGAAGTGCGAATTGCAATAAATTATAAATCCTCTACATCAACAAAAAGTCCGCAGCGCATGTTTTGCAATCATAAAATTCCCGGAAATCCCACTCATAAAAATGAACAAAAGTTTAAACAATTCTATTTGGCTAAAAATACATAAATGCACATTTGACACAAGGAGATTTGGCAAGACATAATAGACCAGTTCCTATGCTTATCCATGAAAGGCCTAGGCCGACTTCGCGTGAAAAAAGCCGCTACATATGCATAACCTGTCATCTTTAATACCAAAAATCGCGTGTAAGCCGCCAGATAAATCACCCATAAATCAATGCAATCCCCCTTTCTCCGCAAGATGATATCGGCCGTCGAACTGCTAATAAAGGTTGAGTTTAAGCACTTTTCAGACACAAATAGGTAAAAATTTGATTGATGGTCAGCTAGGGCCCGAATAAAACTCGAATTATTCATGCGTTTAGACTAATTTAAATGCGCAGAGATTGTTGGGGGCCGACGGCTAGCTAAAACCGGGAAGGCAGTCGGGCCCGGATATGTCGAAAACCAGAGTCAAGTTTTCGTGTATGTAAATGAGCCGAAATATTCAAGAGAGCGTAGAAGCGCGCTAAACATGGCCAGCACCTTCTCGAATTAATCGGCAAAATCAAAAAACGCCCGTCTGCTTGGCTGAGTTGTTCTGAGGAATTTAATTGGTGAACCCTGGTCCGGCCGGCTGATGCCGAAAGACGTTTGGCATTCGTTTGCGAATGCTTAAAATATTCCAAGAACGAGAATATTTGCATTCATTTGTACCGAAAAATGTTTTCACTTTTCATCTCTCATAAAGGCGGCTGAGCCCTCTGAACAGGTGCGAAAAATTAATGGTTTCTCTAATTAGAGAATGAAAATTTGTCGCTGGGTAATCTGCGGGACCATAAGGTGCTCCCTAAAGTAATATCTGTCTTTGTGTGGGAGCCTAATGCGCAAGACTGCCAAACGTTGCGGTTGTTCGTTCCAAATACAAAAAAACTTAAAATCTGACAAAATATCTTAAAAACTTTGTTTTCCCCCATTTTGTTTACTTTCAGTGAATAGTTATAGTACACACTACACACATTATCTATCAATTTAGAAATTCCTTTCTGCGTTTGGGTCTCCGTACCAAGTATTGTGAATGTGCTGTAATTGTTATTTTCACCTTGATTGTTTTCAAATGCTTATTAGGTTATAAGGACCATTCAAAATCCAATTTACCCAATTTAAGCTATTTAAATAAAGGAAGGTTCTCTGACGCGTGTATAAACGTGTTATATACGACTAAACTGACCTAAATGTCTTATTGTACCCTTTTTAGAACCTTATAGTGAATTCGGTGAACCGCACCGTTGTTACTTTTGCATTGAGCTGTGAAGTTAAACCCGAAACTTCAAAGTATAAAATAAATTCAACGACGGATTAACGTTTAATGTTAAAAACTATATTCGGCTTGTTTTTTGACAGTAAATTAATAAATAAATTTCTTTTAAGTATTAAATGTTAATGTAACAGGAATTTTAGACTTTTTCGGCAACCTGATACCTGGCTTACGAATATAACATCAAACGAGATTTCTAATTGAAGTTAGAGGCATTAGACATTCGTTCCAAACCAGGGGATTTCAGCTGTACGATCAAGCAGATCTTTGCAAAAAGCTAAAGATGGAAGTAACAGGATATAATGTATAATACAGGGTGGGCCATTTAAGATTTGGAATTTTAGTCGGCTATAAAAAAAAAGTTAATGAATATTTTTTCAAAGTTATGAGTTTATTAGAAAGATTGACAAGAAGACAACATCATTCAAATGACTGCCACGGCTAGCCTTACAATACCCCATTAGATCAGTCAAATTTTTCAGTACATTTTCGATTGTTTGGGCCTCTATTTCGTCAATGGCAACTTCAATTTCACGTTTCAAGTCGTCAATCGTCTCTGGATGGTTAGCGTAACACAAGGACAAGGCTCCCCACAAAAAAAAAGTCTAACGGAGTCAAATCGCAGCTTCGTGGTGACCAATTGACATCAGCATTTCGGCTGATTATGCGATTTCCGAAAACAGTGCGCAAGAGATCGATTGTTACGTTGGCTGTGTGGTACGTTGCGCCATCCTGTTGAAACCAAATGTCGTCTATATCATACTCTTCAATTTTGGGAAACAAAAAATCGCTTAGCATGGCGCGGTAGAGATCGCCATTCACTGTAACGGCGTTTCCTTGCTCATTTTCGAAGAAAAATGGTCCAATAATGCCGCCAGACCAAAATCCGCACCAGACAGTCGCTCGTTGTGGATGCATTGGTTTCTCCACGATGACGTGTGAATTTTCTGAGCCCCAGATACGATAATTTTGTTTATTGACGTATCCTCCGAGGTGGAAATGAGCTTCATCTGAAAAGATGATTTTTCGGTAAAAATGCGCATCTTCGATCAAGCGGTCTTCGGCCCATTGAGCAAACCGAAAACTCATTGGATGGTCATGCGGCTTCAGCTCTTCCACTAATTGAACTTTGTATGCATTCATACCGAGATCTTTATGCAAAATTCTTCTCAAAGAAGTGCGTGAAATGTTCAATTCTTGAGAACGATGACGAGTTGATGTTGATGGTTGTTCACGCACACTCTGAGCAACAGCAGCGATGTTTTCGGTTGAGCGCACTGGACAAGTACGTACACAGATTGTTTTATCCAACAACGATCCAGTTTCACGAACTCGCTTCACAAATTGATCCACAAACTGCGTTTTTGGTACATCCTTTTTGTCAAATTTTCTCCGTAAATTTCTTACAGTTTAAGTAGAAAACTCACCACTTTGGAAATAAGTTTTTAACATTTCCCAACTTTGTTCAAGCGAAAAGCGACCCATTTCATAAATGTCAAACATAAAACTAACGTTCTGTCACATCGGAAATGTCATCAAACCTTCCAACCTCAAAATAACATATAGTTCCAATTCCAAACGTTAGATGACCCACCCTGTACTACGTGCCGCAAAAGTTAAAAAAAATACTTGTTCCTTGAGTTATTTATTATTATACACTAAAAAATTATTTGTAGTTGATTCAGCAATGAGGGCTTGTTAATTTATCGGGTGCGAGATATTTGCTTCAATAAATTAGATTCTAGTTCATTTAACTATTTTAATGTTAATTTAACCAGAGAATAGTTGAAGTAAAGAGAATTCATGTTAATTTTACTGTAATACATTTGTTAATTAAAAAAAAAAAAGTCATTTCTAACATGATAATTTTTTGTTTCAACAAGCATGTAAAATCATTGGACGAATTATTGATTTGTCGGCCTGAGTGACCAATATGCGAGTATACGACAGTTAAATGAACAACGAAATTAGTTGCTGGAACCAGATATTTTTTTGGGTCTATAAGGTACATATAGGTGTAACAAACTCTTGTTTATTTTGAAATCTGCGTTATCCCTTGACCTTCCGTAGCTGAATATCCCGATATAATGAACTTTAAATATGATTAACTTAATGTTACAGTTTAAAAACAAAGTGAAAAGTGAAACAGAAATAAATAGAAAAATATTTTATTTTAACCTTTGTTTGGTTTATAAAAGAAAGTATAACCTAAATTTCGTCTATGAAATAATTTTTTTAAAGACTGGACTTATATAGAACGCTAGAGATGTTTACCGTGTGTACCGTTTTGTTTATTATTTGTATATCAAAATCAATAAGATATGCGATTTGTATTTAAATAAATGTGTACGAGTTGCCAGGTTCACTGATTTCTAACGTAGCATCACAAAACTATGATAAAAACACAGTATGATTCCTATGAAAATTGGTTAGCTAGGCTTTTTCTACATATCTGACTAAGAATATGAAAATATTTCAGATAACGAACCTTTGACTCTTAAATTCTCGGATTTTATTAAAAGTTGGAAACGGAATAAAAATCGATATGACCGCTAGTTTTAAACATTGTAATATGAATAACACTGATACGAAAGTTGTGCCCAGAAAAGCAAATAATTGCAATCTTATTTGTCCCTATGCAAATAAAAAAATAACAATGAAGGCGAGTTCGACCAAAATAAAAGACTCGATCCTGAATGATCCTTGCTACAAGTATTCAAAAATAATAAATTAAGCTCGGCGGTAAAAATAGTCCAGAAAATGGAAGAACATGGAAGAACATCGGCCGACGGAGTTATCTTTTTGCCTCCGCCGGGAATTGCATTCGGGCTAACAAATTAGCATCTCCCGCAAAAAGGACGCAACGAAACCAACCATGCCAACGAGTGGTAGAGAGGTGACGCGGAGCAGTATCGCCTCCACCTTGCTGGCCGCGGTTCAAAATCGGTCCGCGAACACGAATACTAATGAACGCATAGCGCAAATGCAAATGTGCGCCGGTGCATACGCGCAGCACAATGCGGTCCTCCTCACCTGAAGAAATCGAAAAAGACGACGACGCGGCTTCTAGCTGCGCTGGCCGACAAGTCGGCTCAATTGCTTTTTACCCTGCAAATGAACGCTGCCGCGGCGCGGCGGCGCAATGGGGCAGTAACTCGGCGCGATAATTTCGCTGTTCTGCATGTGAGCAAGTTTCCTGTGATTTAGGAGATAAACGATTACGGACGTACCTCCACAACCGGCTGCGCTGCGGAATTTCCAAGATGGAAAATCTCAAGATCAATTTGGGCTGCTGATTGAAGTTAAACTGAAGTGATAACGCTTGCCTACTTTGCTAATTCGAGTGCATCTTTGTGCCACAATGTCTGCTCCAGTATGCTCTAAGTCGTTTTCTTACGATACGACTAGCCGAGACACATTTTTAAGCTGAATTTCTACGCAAAATAGTGTATCAGTTAGTCACGTAGTATGAAAACGACTAATAGAATAGGGGTGATTGTGATAAGTGGTGCGACATTTAACCAGTTAACTGTGATTGACGAGTATACTCGTCATGGAGACGTGGCAAAATTTTGTTTATTGACGAGTATACTCGTCATGCGTATAAATCAGTGACCATTGGCTATTTAAATTGCAATTTTTGAGAAAAACAAAACATATTCTCGATGTTTAGAATATTTTGAGGCTGTGCCGCAATAAAACGAACAAGTAGAAAATATAAACAGTTTGAGATGATCTCATGCGTCCCGGTATGCACTGGTTGAAAAGGTTTACCAGTTCGCATAATGAATTTATTTATGTGCGATGATAACGTTTTTTAGATGTTAACCAAAAAATATGAAACTACAAGAACTCTTGTCAGTCTGAAAATAATTTAGATTTTATAAAAGAATTGGAAGCTGTCGGGCAAAGAAAGGGGCTAATTGCATGAATGTCAACAAAAAACCATTCCAAATACAAAGCACATGAACTGAGAGGCACAAAATTTTCTTGGAAATTGTCTCCCTCGGTTTAGTGTTCCAAGAATTCGATCAATTTGTTTACCAAAAATAAGCAAACGATACTAACTATCCCACAATTGATTCAAAAATTCATAGAATTATCACGATCCAATATCTTACCAGCACAACTTATTCTGTGATTGACGAATATACTCGTCATGGTCGGTTCTGACGACACAAAACTGCGCACTTTTAAATGAGGGCGCCACAGTTAACTGGTTAAAATAAATGTATGTTCTAATCTCGGCATGCGAACTTGCCGTTGTAATTACAAGCTATGAAATGGTTCATCGCACATACACATCTATAGGGTAAAGTGGACTGATTTGTAAAATAAAATATAACTATTGAATCTTATGGCGGACGATACAAACATGACAAAACTTCACAGCAGTTTCCAAACTAAAGTTCCTCTCTAAAAATGATTTCCACTCACGTTTATCCTGAGAACTTCTCTTTTCAGTTCACAAGACTTTTCAAACAAAATATGTAAAAACATTTAGTTTAAATCCGACGAACGAAAAACACGAGGCCTAGGACACTTGCAAAAGGCCAGAACTGCTAGAAAACTGGCAAGAAAACCAATTCACGGTTTGTATAGTAATTGTGGGAAATTTTAGTAAATAAATAAATATTAATTAAATTTGGTATAGACTATTAGAATGAGAGCTGGTGAACGATTCGTCAATTTCTGAATTAAATCCTATTGAGTATACGTGAGACATGCTCAAAAGAAGAATCCGGGCCAGAGTTCTGGTTGTTTCTTCAATCCAGGAGCTCACAGAAGAATGGAACAAGATACCGCAAGATTTTATTATTCAAGTCATAACATCGTTAACAAATCGAATGAATAAAGTTGTCAGGGCAAGATATTGAAAATTAAAAATTAAATTAAAGACTTTCTTCATATTGCTGTATTTTATTCCTTTTTCTTTCCCACTTCCTGTTCGCTTTATTCCTGATTGTTACATTGTTTTTAATTTTAGGGTTCGGAATTGTGAACAAAAAAAAAATTTTTTGAAAGATTGGTCTTGTTCTGAAGGTAATAAAACAACCTTTCGATTGATATATAATTCATTTCTTAACACATAGTCATACCTGAAAAATTTGTCTTCAAAATAAAATGTGCAGGGTGATCCGATTTCATTGCACTCAAGTGTATTAGTTTTGCAGTCCTGGATAAAAATTTATACATAAAAATAAAAATATTTGTTCATAGTTTATTTTTCATTCATTCACCTCATAAATAATAAATTTCTTTCCTGTGAAATATGAATTTAGTTTTCGAGATATCGCATAGTAAATTAATCTATTACAACACTTTGTTCTGATTCTGATTGATCGACCGCATCTTCTCATCACACTTCTAGTATCATATGTGTCGAAAAAACCAGACCATATAATATGTTTTTTCCATCGAAATCTGTTAAGTTGATCAGAAAAAACTCCGAAAGAGGGTATTATTAACTACGTATAGCTTAACTGTTATTTTTATAGTATTTTATTTACTACAACTAAACTGTTTAGCGAATTTGTCACTCAAGTAGCAACCAAAGTAGAAATAGTAAACATGATTCTCGGGTGCGGGTAGAGATTCGTCCTCCTCATGCACCGATTGGTAGAGATTAGTTCTAGCATCAAACTGAAAACCCAAAGCAGATCTTTCAATTTTACATGTCTTACCAATTGTTTTTACTACCTCGATAGTAGTAACTTTGGAAAATATATACATATAGTATGTATACACATATGTTTGCATCTGTTGTTATATGAACTTATCATTTCCACTTTACTATCCTATACCGCATCTAATCTCCACGGTGGAGGTATATGCTTATACCGAAAGAAACTTCGCTTTTGTGTGGGTTTAGTTCTTATTTTTATTTAGTTACCATTATGCGATACTAGACAAACAAAAATAACCCTTTCAGGAAACTTAATTGACATCTGCAAATCTTTTTTTTTTTTTTTTCAAGATTTGTTGACTATTTCAATTATACGATATACATATAGTAGGACAACTTTAAAAAAAAAAGAATTTGATTTTTTTTTATATATATAAATGAAGCTTTTCTTTTGATTCGAGTGATTTTTATTAGTTGCATAAATCGAATCTCTACTTTATTTAAAAAAAAAAAATCAAACTGAAATTTCTGACTGAGCATCTAAGCAAATTACCTTCAAAAACCGACTCAAGTAGAGTGATAATTGCTACACTCGAAATGACTCCTAATAGCACTATCGCTGGTGATGGATGCAGAGCAATTTAATTTATTGACTCGCGGATAAAGCGGCTGCGGACACCCATGAAGATGCTATCGAGCAACGTCTCAATACAATTTCGGCCTTGTCAGAGCCAGAAAGCTGATGCCGCTTATGTCCATAATGAGGCAGCAATTTAGAGAATACCGAACGAACCGCCGGCCAGTAAAACGTCCTCGTCAAAGCTCTGCCTTTATAGCGCTCATTAATATAAATTTGTCCTGGGAGAGCCGAAACGAGTGGAAAAATAAATTAATTAAGAAAAACGAAATCCGAGCCGGGGGATACAACTAAGAAGAAGAAGAAAAGAACGGCAGCGCGGAGCAGACGAGGAACTGCTCGAGCGGCTCGAAGGCGAGTCATATTTGGCTTTTTTGCATAATAGTTGCAAAGAAAAAAAAAAAAAAAAAACAACACACCTAGAAAGGTTCCGCCGACACCGAGTCCTGAGAGGGGCAAAGATTCAACATGCTCCTGATCTGGTCACTTTGTCCAGAGAGTCGAAAATGCACACCATAAACAAACGGCCGGCGATCATCTCGAAGTTGGTCAGTCTCGGCTTTGAAGCTCCGCTCAGATCTGGTTAATTACAAGGGCAGACGATGAAAATTCCTCGGGATACGCATTGCAGCTGCATTTGTTTATAAAGCCGTGGCAAATCCGAGCTGGATGCACTTTTTTAATTGCTCGCCGCAACGCTGGCTTTACTCTTCTTATTACTCGGCCGGGGTGGTCAGCGCAGCGAGAAGGGTGGCCAGGCGGCCCGGTCATTCTTCAGCAGCGAACTGGGGCGGCTTATCGCATTCCTTCCAAGCAGGCACTTTCATACTACGCGAATTGTTATGATCCAGGGTATTTCCCGCAGCCACAGCTATTCCAATAAATTGAAAACTGCATGTTTACAGTTGCCGCGCTTTCTGACACAACATCGCGTCATAAACTCAAACCAACGAGCTCATTCTAATGACAAAATTATTTGTCAGATACTGTGTGCGGCACACGAGTGCAGAGATTACCCACAAGATAAGTCGACGGCGCGGCGGCTCGGCGGCGCGGCAGGCCTAATATTTACTCCATATCGCGTATACAACGCCGTTTGGCCAACCCGGCAAAATCAACTATTTACGTGCGCGCGCAGCTAACCCGCAATTTGCAACAAAGTTGAATACAACACGGCAAGTCCACCACGCAAGTCGTAAGTGCTTGTGGGAAGCTTGAATTTGGAATAAAGTACTCGAAAGATCGCACCTTGTTCCATGTCATATTTTTAAATGAGACAGACGTGAACGGCCGCATCGGTGGAGTTGTACCTACGTTGCAGACCAGGCCGGCTGCAACGCTCACAAGTCACATGCGGCCTCAGCCTTTGGCATGGCAGGTTTTTGTTTCATTTATTTGAAAAAAATTGCCAAAACGACCCGGCCATCCAGTCTAATCCACCACTAAATGAATTTTAAAGAGGCACATAATAATCGTGGAAGGTGCGAATTTCGTATTGTCGCCTCATTTGATATTCCGTTTCTGTGAAGCATTGCAATTCGCCGTCACTGACTAAATGAAATGTTTTCCCGAAGACCGTCCACAAATTAATAGGTTAGCCAGTTTTTTCGGAAAAAAATTTTACAAAGTGGTGGCGATATTTCGCATCGGCCACTGATTTTGTCTTTTTAAAAGCGTCTTTCACAATACTTTAAACAAATTTTTGTGTTACTCCGATTTTTAACTCGTTTCAAAGTATTCATTTAGTCTTTTAACGAAAGCATATTAGGTCCTTTGACACTGATGATTCGTAGCTAGTTAGCGGACCAAGCAGATACAAAACTAAGAAAACTGCCCTGCTCCAACAAAAGTTTCCAGTGGCCGAAAGTCACTAATAGGAAAGTGTAGTCGGAAAATTGAAGGAAATACACCTTTTATTTATATAATTTTCAGGATGAGAACGTGAAAAACATTTCATTTGTTAGATTGAATATTGATTCAAAATAAGCCTTATTTAAAAAAAAAAAAAAAAATTTTTTTTTTTTTTGTTTTTTTTTTTTTTTTATATTAAATTTCAGAGCATTTTATGAAGTTCTAAAACACCTGTTATTATTCGCAGAAATAAGTAAAAGAACCTTTTACCAGTTTTCAAATCATTGAAAAAATAAAAGTGCAAAGAGACCTCTTATTTTTTCAAGAAGAAAACTAAAGGTTTTTTTACCAATTTACACCTCATAGAAAAACTTAAAGTTTGCAGGTAAATTTTATTTTGCCATCGGGAAAATAAAGCGTTCTAAATAATTCATATTTTCTAGCACGAATTATAAGTGCCCGGAAATACCTAATAAAATACCTCTATTTGCAAAGGATGTTAAAATTTATGAAATGATAGTTTAAGTCCTTTTTTTTTTGTTTTTTTTTTTTAATCGGCAGCTGTATTGAAGAGGGGAGGTTATACATCAGTCACGTATATGAACCCCATTGAAAATTTCAGTGTATAAAATCATTTTATACTTTATGAAATTTATGCAGCTGAATTTTTATACTTTCAAAATAAATAAGAAAATCGCTGTATTTTTAACAGGGGTAACACGATCATCAGTCAGCGTCATAAACACGCTGCGCGCTCAAAGCATTTAAGCGTTGCATAGTCTCTTTGGCAAATAAACTGACGATCTTTACACAAACCACACACAAACATGCAGCTAACGGCGATTTTTTGTTTATTTAACATTAAAATTAATTTATACTTAAAATTCAATGAGTATTATATTAATTAAATATAATTAATACCAATTTCTACTCATTAATTTTGTCTAGGTTTTAAATTGTACAGGGTGTTTCACATAGGGTATAAGATCTCACCTAGGCAAGCAAAAAATTTTATGATAGGAGAGGGGGGGGCAATCTCAACCGTTTGGGAGTCGCAGGGTGATTCATAAATTCGGAATTTTCATGGTATGCACATCATTAGTTCATCATAATCTTTTGGTCTACTCAACGCAGCGACATTAAACTCGCGACATCAAAAAACTACTATACCAATGTCCTTTCCAAAAATTTCAACTATATTGATCTTACTCCTACCACTGTAGCCACAGTTACTTGCAAGCCGACAAAAATGTTTAACAATTTCCTAAAATTTAGGTTTTTCCTAAATTTTCTCCGAAAATCATGTAGGTAATTAATACACCTGGCTTTTTATTTTTATAAAATTGCCCATCTTATTACCTTTCCAAAAAGGTAAAACATGTCCAGGCGGAGAAAGGATATACAAATTTATTCGTAAACAACTTTTTGTAGAATATTATAAAAATCTGCATTTTAAAAATATTAAACTTAAATTAACCCCAAAATGCTTTTTATTAAATTATGTATTTATTATAGTTAATGGTAATACATTGCAAACTGGTCGAAATGTCGTGCACCACTTTCGATGCAATAACCTCCTCCTAATTCCCTATTTTGAGTGTATTCTATAGTCAGGCTCTCCCGTATCGTATTATAGTCGCTGCAGTCTCAATTCGGTTAATTAATTCCTTTCTAGTGTTAATAGGTCTTGAATTAACCTCATCCTTCATTGTTTTCCACCCCAAAAATTCCAATAGAGTAAGGTCTGGAAGTCTAGCGAACCAAGGAATCGGTCCACCTTGTCCAATCCAGCGTTTAGGGCATTTTTCATTAAATATTGAAGTCACAATGCTAGCAGTATGCGCTTGTTTTCCATCCTCTTGGATGACAGTTTATTCTCTGGCAGTTTATTCTCCTAAAAGTTCGCATAAATTTGGTTATTAAGCCTTGCGGCAAAATAAATTGTATTAAATGGTTGCCGCTGATACCAACCCAAACATTAACTCTGATTGTATGCTGGAATGAGGTAGCCCTTGTCCTATGTGGGTTAGTATCCGAGCAGGTATGGTGGTTCTGGAAGTTTGTGATACCATCCCTGATGAATTGCGATCCACCTGTCCACAAAATTCGGTACAGAAGCGCCCTGTGCGCTATGTCACATTCAAGAAGCCAAGTGCAGAACTCCAATCTTCTCTAGGAATTTCCTTACAGTAGTTCTTGGATTGGGATATGGTGATATGTGCGCAAAAGTGTCCATTGCGGCGTAACCCTAACTCCCACCAGCGAGGTAGTACGGGTCACTAACCAAATTTTTTCATGAAATTCTCGTTTTTTTGCCCTTATCTTGTATCAAGAGCTACAGAAAAAATGTAAATGACAAACTTGTAGGAAATTCGATTTCCTCCAAAAAGTTCTAGAACACCAAATCGCTAACATCGATATTTCTTGAGATATTGGGTTTTGAAGTTGAGGTAGTGTTTCTACAATTTAGCTCAATAATCCATGAAAATTCCACACTACCTCAACTTCAAAGACCAATCATCAAAATAACTCTTTAAGAAAATAAGAATGATTTGAACTACCTGTATAACTTTGTTGCTTTTGACTTTACAATTAATAGTAACATAAGAGGAAATCATTGCAGTTTTCACAATTTTAACGAGAAATATTTCGTAAATTCCCAAAATTTGTTTAGGTGTGACTTGTATTTTTTTGCATGGTACCTCCTTAATTATGGCAGCTGTTTTGTCATTCGCTAAATGAATGGTCGTTTGACATATGCGATGTGATTCCACTGTCTAATATCCATATAGGTGCCTCTTATTTCATTATCGCATTGAACGTAGATTTTTGTACTAAAGATGTTGCATATCGTACCTTCTATACTTATAGAACATAATTTTTCCTCTAACTTGTGTGTGTCCCTTTTCGCTGGGTTATTATGAAAGTTATTTTGCTTCGTTAGTTTAAATCTTCTCTCTTTCTCTTGTTCTGATAGGTCATCAACGCTTCTGATGACGATGATGCTGAATTTGGTCCTTGCTGTCCACGTGAATAAGATTTCTCCACAATTTTTACTTTCACCGTCGACGGCTTGGGATCATCATGTGATTCTATCGCCACTCTAAAACTTTCGAATTGGTCTGGAAGAGTATAAAGCAACAAAATTGATAACAAGTCATCATCGATTTTCACGTCAACTTTAGTTTATTTATTAACGATATCGAAGAAATTTGATATATGTTTCTCGATGGCATCCTCCTTTGATACTCTGGTTATAATTAATCTCTTCAGTATGCTGCTTTGTGCGTCGGTATTCTTGCGTCAAAGGTGTCCTGTAACTTCGTCCATACCTCATGCGATGTCTCACAATCCTTAATGTCCTTTGGTAGGGACGGGCTGATGGCTAGAATAAAGTCCGCTTTAGCTTTTCGATCTGCCTTTTGCCTTTCCACAAGTTTTCCCTCATCTAATGGTTTTTGAGTTTCACCGTTCACATGTTCCCGTAATCGTTTCGATCAAAAGGCTTTGAATATGCACTTTCCATTTATTACAATATTAAGGGGTTAACTGGATCACTTTTATTATGTTTTGATATGCCATTTTGTTATAAAATGTTTCCTGCACTGTTATTATTTTATTAGTCTTGCTAAAACTTTCATTTCTAAGAATTTTATTTTTGCCGATCACACAGATCAAACCACGTTTCAGATTACTGAGTCCATAACCTCTTGAATAAACTTAGAAATAAAAATTACAGCAGTTCAACCTAACGTATTTCACTTTATACACGAGTAAAACTTCAAAGGATATGTATGGAAATGGAGTTGCCAGGATTTAACTCTAATAGATAATATAGATTCCAAATTAACGAATAGGGCTATTAATACTAGTAAAATTGACTTTCACTTTGTAAAATTATGTTGAATCAAATAATCTTTCACATATTACTTCATTCTTAAAACCTTATCCCTTAGCCCGCCTTTTTAACTGTCACTTTTTTCTTGAATTATTAATATGTGTCAGAAGAAAGCGTAGGATAAGGAAATATCTTGCCATAGTGAAAATAGGCGCTTTTGAGTCTAACAAATGTATATCGTGTCGAACTAATCAGAGCTCTTGATTTACCGTTAAATTCAGTTAATTATTTGTCCGAGTGACAACAAGTGACATATCACCAGGCCCGCGATCGCGAAAATACCTCTCTCCCTGCTCCGGGAAAACCGGCATTGACCGGTACCTATATAAGACGTCGATAACTCGCCGGCAACATAACTTTGAAGAAATATCATCGCTCGGAAGGAACAACTCAATTGAGCAATTAAAGCGACAAGTTGGCGAACACACGGGCGCATATCAGCGGCATATATATCTTGTCGAATGACACCTAACTTACCGCACTCGCCCATTACACTACACTTCCTCGAGATGTTTCAATTTGACATAATGGGACTGTTTGGAGTACAAAACGAGGCAGCTTCCTATTAATTACCGAACGCCTTCTCACTTTTCGCAAAGCTGGCGCGACTCCCATATGCCGGCCCAGGTGACTGGACAGATCCCAGAGCGCACAGGTAAGAAGCTCGAGACCGCGGCAAGATCACCTGCAAGTGCCCACATCAGATCTCGGCATACTCACCGGCGTCCATCCCTTGCGAACGGTACAACGTGGCCAAGACCGCTCATGTAATCTCTGCCTTAGTGGGCTTTAAGCAGCTATAAAGCGCAGCCCCTCAGTCCCGACCGATCGAGGGGACGAAATAAAATTCTTTAATTAATTACGCGAGCGCGGCTCAAAGGGGCCGCTCTCGTTTTTGTTTAATGATTTTCGTGTGACCATCCCAAAGTTTGATTAGCGTGGTGCTGTAGGACTTTGCCGCCGCACTGGTCCAGGAGATACGAGGCGGCGCCTTCGAATCCTCTTAATGATCTCTTGCGATTGCGATCGGAGACACCGAAGCAACAGCATCGACCTTCTTCTGCGGCTAGTCCACTCCATAGCATCCACTCGCATGAGTTAGGAGCACCGCGATGCCAAAGACAAAAACTTGTCGAATTTTAGCTTTTCGGCTCCGGCCGAGCCCCGATCGCGCCTTTGACAAAAAACATGTTGGACAGAAAATGGACGTGAGGAGGATCGGTATCTAGCGGTGTCCGATCTTGCGACAATCTGACATTTCTTCCGTGGGCATTGATCAATCAGTCTGTGGCCGGCTTAGATGCTCCGGCCGGCGGTTGTTTTGTTGCTCGCTTGGCTTGCTTTGTAGCGGTTAATGATCGGTAATAAAACAGCTCTCTGGGTGCATTCGTTTTCCTCAGGTGAATTGCGACAAATTTTTCTTCCCTAATAAGCCGAATAACAAATTAGTTAGTCTCGGCGAGAATAGCTAATGCCCGGTGATTAGAATGACTTAGGAGTTGTGAAGAAAGCCGTCGGCTTTGTTAGATATGTGTCAGCGATATCTTCTTTATAATTCAAAGATGTCGTACATAGTTTGCCAAATCTTCAGCTCAAACGATGTTTTCCTTCTCTCTTTTTAAGCATACGTACTATGTATGAAAGCATAATGTTTCGTTGTTTACTATAGGATGTTTTTTTTAAGCCCGATAGAATTTTAAATTCAAAAAATTAATTTAAGATTTAAATTTTGATAAATATTTTTTTTTTAATCGAAAGACGAATTCATGACATTCCTATTTAAAAATGATCTCAGCCATATAGCCAACGCGACAACTTGAAGTCCATTCTGCCAATTTTCACGAAGCGAATTTTCAGTTGTAGGCCAATTTTTCGAGCAATTTCGGCCGTATGTCAAGTAGAGTCAATTGTTGCTGGTATATAAGCAGCATATTTCAGAGACCCCGATATTTGGATTTAACATCCGCCATATTGATTTTCTTCGTATAAAATGATATCTTCGCCGATTGTGAATCGATTTTAATGATTCTTTTTTTATTGTATAGGCTGTATCTCGACAGGGTGGTCAGACAAGTTTATAAACTCAATTTACTGTAGGTTTATAAACTTGCCTTGCCTGGCACCAACTCCAAAAATAGCTGATTAGATATTGTAAATATTTAATTAAAGTATCTATATTTCCGTATAATGTCCTTAAATGCTCTTTTCTTTAAAGTAATAAAAAATATTATTTTAACTTTTTAGTATAACCTTGTACATACATGTAGGCAAAGTTTGGAAGTCGGTTTTTATTTTTTGTAAAAACTTATTTTAAGGAGCATTATCTAAACGAAATTAATAAAAATTCGAAGAATCATAAAGTATTTTCGGAACAAGTTAAAAATACGGTTACCTCTCGGATTTTAATGAAACTTGGTAGGAACGAATATGCAAAAAAATTTTATCGGAAGTTATACTTTCTGAGAAATTCAACTTTGAATTTCTAAACAAGTCGCTTTCATGACTAAAAATTCTCACGTTATTCCTCCCGATTTTCATTAATTTCGCGAGCGGTAACCGCACTACATTTCACTAAACACTAGTTCTATCCTTCTAATCCACCGTTGCATGCATAACCCCTGAAAATAGAAAAATTTGCGTTATTTTCTTTGCACTTATCTTTACTCCTGATGACATCTCCCTGGAACTGTCATCTTTGTGGAACGTCATCTTTGTGGAATCCACATCTTATTCCACCTCTAGTTTAGAAAACAAAATCAAAAATGTCATAAAAAAATCAGGTTTTTTTTGTGTATTTTTGATTTTTTCATGGATAAATTTTAACCATCACCATTGGAAAGAGCGCCCTCAAAAACATAGGAAACAGTGGTTCCCGATTTTTTTTTTGGAATCCATCATATGGCGACAATTGAAACTCAGATGCTGAAATTGCGTCCTGTGAGCCTTAATGGGTTAAGGCAGTTGCGCCAAAAAATTATCGAGAAAAGGCGTGGAAACATGAGCCGAGGTGTGCTCTTGTTTCCAATGCTTCAATTCACACTGCTTCACTTTCCAAGGCTACTGTTCGCGATTGTGGCTTTACAGAGATTGAAAACTACCGGAAGCGCTATCGCGCTCCTCTGAAATTTTGCTCAGTAAACTGCAAAAATAAACTTTATTTATATATTTTACAATCCAAATTATACTCTAATATGTTAAATATATAATATATAAAAATTTCTAAAAGAATACTTCAAAATCGACCTTGATACAAAGCATTTCCCGCACCACTGCAAAAACGAATAAAACGTGCGGTATTTCTCGCATATGTATGGGAAAATTCTCCGGTACTCAAAGGGTTAAGAAGTAGAAAATGTAACAGCGACAATGAAATTAAACACCAAAATGTCAAATCTTAAGAAAAAATTGAAGTGTTAGAAAAAAATTGGCGCCAAAAGTGAAGAAGCATTTTTAAGTGGAAATGGTATTTATTTGGAGTGTTAAGTAAAAAAGGATGAAGTTTATAAACATCCTTGTTCATAAATTACGAAATAAAAATTTCTTCCTGTTCCATTTCACTCCCGATTAAAACAAGTATAACGTTTTACATCTCACATCTGCATTGATAAAGGTGTGTACGAACGCATTTTGTCAGCCAACTGATAGGTGGTTGATTTGTGGTTGGCTTGCTCATTGGAGAGTAGGCATTAGAAGCTTCAATCAGACGTTCTGAAAAGTGATTTCCACACACGGGGGAGAATATATTTAAAAATAAAAACATTATTTTATATTTATAACCATTCCTTCTATGTTACGCTAAGAACTCATGGATCAAATTACGTATTTGCAAAAGGAAATCTAGCCACTGGACCACCGTACACATAACATATTAGGCGGAGGGAAGGCAAATTAATTGCGCATAGAAACTGCATAAATCAGTGACAATAAATTGGCTATAATCAGCCCGGAAATGCCTTTTTCCCCCTTGTGTCGGCGTGCTTGTTGTGTGAGGTATTATGCACTCGTTATCGGGGACGGAGTCGCAAATTTAAGATCGGCGCCGTTGCCATCTTCCGCAAGAAATACCAGCAAAACCGCAAATCAATAAAATTCACCGCCTTGAAAGAGCACAAACTTTATGGTGTCCGTCATCAAGGCTGTAAATTTAACTCGCCGCCACCTTAGCGGTTAGGAACAGAGGATTGCCAGTCGCGGCCGTGACAAACCAGTGAAGAGGACAAAAAAAAAAACGATGGGTGCTTCGGGAGAATTGCGTCGAAAGTTCCAGGAAATTTCATCGAAATTCCCAGAAGGATCGTGTCCTACCTACTGAGTGGAATCGGGAACAGCTCCTTTCCGACACACTGACTGTATAAACGAGATAATTGCAGTCTCCAGATGAGGAACGGAGGTGGCGGTGCTCCTCCCTGAAAATTAGGAGGTGTGTTGGCCTAGCACGTGCCGCTGCTTCAAACCGCTTGATTTATTGATCCCAGCAGTGCGATTTGGGAATTGGGAAAGGATTTTCGTTAATTAATTCTATTTATTCTGGCCCGGAATCCGAAGACGGATAGTCGGCAAACAGATCTCTCACAGTGCTGCTGCCTCTCTGCTGCTTACGCGAAATTGGCAGTGGGCAATTTGTAATTGATTCGGCAGCGACCTGCGGGGATGAGGGAAGCAAGTGGAAATTAGGGATTTGGGATCGTTATCTACGACAGTATTTTTTCTCAGTGGGGAGGGGTTTGCATAGTATGGATACAAATTTGGTTTTAGTTGGACATGTAGTGCCGTAGGTATATTTTTGGTAGGAAAATGTAGTATAATTGTACTAGTTTTACATAACGTTTTTACTAAAGATAATTTTTTGTTACCCTGTGTGCAACCGTCGATTTAAGTTATTTTTTGTTTGTTTTTGGATTCTCCAAAATTCTCTTTCCGCTTTAAGTAAAAAAATTCATAGAAAATCCCATAGGTTTTCGATATAGACGAAATATGTATAATTGAAAAGCACAACTTGCACTAGGTCCCCACCACAAGGATCTAGTTTCCTGTCATTGGATGCATCTAATACCGAACCAATTGAGCTGAAATTTGAAATGCATTCTCAGAAATGTTTTCCTATTACGGTTAAAATAAATATTTATTGAAACTTACTATATTCCGAGATTTTACTAGGGAAATAAGGTTTTTACTTCCGGAGAAATGCAGCATGAGTGGATGGTATCTAAATCATACAGTGATTTTTGCAGCAGATATCGACCATAAAATTATATTATTGTTATTTGTATAAATATGTTAACTAATTTTACAGTATTTGATCTGTTATTTTGAATTCTTAGCTATTAACTGAAGGTATTTTGGGAATTAAGAAGTAAATTGAACAATACTTACATTATACTAAAAAAGCTCCCGTAACTTTTTGATTGCACAAAAACAAAATACATTTCTACATAGTTTGAAGGAAAAATTGCTGTCTATATATATATTATATATATATTATATATATACAGTAGAATCCGGATATAACGACCCTCAAGGGACCGGCAACACTTAGGCCTGGTACACACTAGGCGTTTTTCAACGCGCGCTTTGCTAACGCGCGTTTTAAGAACTATGAAGAAGCGCGCGTTAGAATGTGTACACCGTAATGGGACTTCATAGTTCTTAAAACGCGCGTTAGCAAAGCGCGCGTTGAAAAACGCCTAGTGTGTACCAGGCCTTAGTCGTACTAACCGGACGTCGTACAAAACGAACGAACACCGAAGAATGAATTTAAGCTTGTTTTATGTATTAATATTACCGTTATTATGAAATAATAATATACATAGTTAGATTAACTTATATTTGAATAAAACAAATTCATATTAAAATAAACAAAAAATAATGGAACTTAAATATTGCACACTACATTCTATGCATGTAAATTCATATGATTTACTGACGTAGAAAGTCTGTAATTTTTGTTTGTTTTTGACTGATTTTTGTTCGATAGTAAGAATTACGTACAGCATTGTGAATACCAAACTTTATATTACATTATCGTCAAAGTTAGATTGAACAAACACATTGAGCGCTTCTGCAGCCTTCAGAGCCTCAGACGCGCTGGAAGTCGAATTAGTCTCCTCCGGTTCGGAACTCATTTTAGCGCACTTAATGAGTCCTTGACCTTGGCACATCAGATGAAAAACACTGGCTGATTTACACGCGCTAATCAGCATACGTACGTAGGAGAGGGGAGAAAGCCGGGACGCGGGGCGGTGAGGTATTGGTTGTGCGTAGGTATTGAAAACAACACTGCGCGTCGTTCTAAGCGGACGATTTCTTGCCAAAATAGGTCGCTATAAGCGGTTGGTCGCTTAAACCGGAGTCGTAATAAACGGACATGTTTTCATAGTAAGTCTATATGAAACCTAACTTGAGTTTGCATTTTCGTCACTATAACCGGTTGGTCGTTATAAGCGAAGTCGTTATATCCGGACTCTACTGTATATGTATATATATATATTATTTTTGAATAATTGTGTTATTGATTATTAATTAATGAACACAATATTTTAAAAATATCTTAATACTTAGTAGGACCACCCTTAGCACTAATAACTGCACTTATTTGCTCTGTCATGCTTTCGTAGCATCACTCTATCATTTCTTTAATTTCGGGGCTATTTTGCTACACATCTGTAATATTCTCTTTTAATATTGTCAGCGTAGGATTAGGAAAGGAATACACTTTTGATTTGAGTGGTCAGTAGACTCTAAGTATTTAAATCAGGAGATTTACTTGGCCAATGAAGAACTGGAATATTATGGGTGCTAAAAATGTTTTTTATTGACCAGGCAGTGTGGCAGGGTGCACCATCCTGCATAAAGCTCTCAGAAAGGTCACAAAATTATAAGTAATTAAAAAGCGGTATTAGAATATCCTCGATGACCTCACTGTACACATCCTGGTACCCGTGGACAAAAACAGAGGTCCAGGTCCGTCGGCGGAGATACAAGACCATATCATTGTGGATGGTGGATGTTTCACGGTCGTTACCACGCATTCATTGTTATACCGAGTCCTGCAGCTTGTTTCTGTAACTTTTAACTCTATTAAAATTTTCTATTTGACGTCACTTTGACGTCATTCTCTACCACTGGGTTTTTATATTCTACTCTCTTGAGATTCTGTTTCAAATTCGAACGTTAATTTTCACCTGATTCAATTCACGATGCCTTTCTTTACTGGTACATCAGAAAATAAATCAACTTAGCTCAGTCAATTTAAAGACGACCAATATTTTTGACGTCATTTAATAGAGAATATTCTCAATCGAAATTACAGAAACGAGTTGCTGGTCTCCTTCGAACGAATTGGCAGCTCTCCATAATATCTTGAAGCCTGCACTCGTCGCTAAATATTATCTGAAAAAAATTGGAGAAAAATTCGTTTTATTATAATAATATTTCGTTTATGAATGATAATTAAACAGGCAAATGCGGTTTAAATATATCAAATACTTTTTTAAAATCCGCCACATTATAATGTTGATAAGCTCTAGCCCTCTTGCAATCGAGCTCGGCGCATTCTCGCAGTGAGTTTTGTTCTTTTCACTGGTCGTCTTGTCTTAAGGTTGGCTTCGTACAAACGTTATTGGAGATATTTCGATGCCTTCGCCTTGTAACTCTTGATGCAAAGTATTAAACGATGCGAAACGATTTTCGATAGTCTTCGGTCAGTTCGAGACATTGTCTTTCTTTGATCGCGACAATTTTGATACTTATTGCTCGATTGTTCTTGATTTTCGTCGATTCGATATTCTCATTACACTTTGATGAGATACTTTCTCTCTTCTCGCGATTTGGTGAAAAGAAAGTTTTTCAATCTTTAACAGGAAAATTATACCTGACTTTTTTCATTTATAATGTCCTAATTTAATTTTACCAAAATTCGCCGCACTTTTTAAATGTCCACTATTTTCAGCTATTACCACAATTATTGGCTATCCCTTCTTTTTCAAAATAGGTAAACATAATACTCTTTTAACTCACATGTAATCACTTGCGAAACAAATCACATTATGTTGGCGTTACCACTAAGAATACGATCAAATGAGTTTTTTTTGTAAAACCCGCATTTTTATTTACGGGTAAAAATTCCTGAGGAATGATAAAAATTGTGAGTGGTCCTAATTCGATCAACAGGGGCTATACACCTGGGTTAATTCGCTTCATTTTAAACATATTGTTGACAATTTTTCCTGAGCATATGAATTTATTTAAAAATTTACACATAATAAAGCATCATTTCAAGAATATTCAGTTAAATTTTTAGCCTAAAATCGTAAGAAATTAGCCATTGAAAGCAAATTTTCTTAAAAAAAAAAGGCAGTTTGCGGTGAACATCAGAACTCATTACTGGATAATCTTTAATCAAAAATCGAAAATATTTGGTTAGTTTATGAGTTTCTCGAGGTAATGATGTCGAGTTTTTTTTACGATTTTTCAATTTTTGGCATAATTATGAAGTCAAAAAAACGAATTTAAGGGGGCAGTACACTTCTTTTTTGCATTTTTTAAAAGTGTTTTTTTTTATAGAAAAATTTATTGAATCATTTGAAAATTTTACACATTAAAATAATATATATGTATCAAAGAAAACAAAAATAATTTTTTCGAAATTGCTGGCGTTTGTACGGCAGTAATATGTCTGCCACAAAAAAAAAACCCTTTCCAAACTGGTTGGTAAGAAATCTCAGCTCTGGAACGTCTGAAACAAAAAATTCAAAGCACATATTAAAATATAAGTCAGCTGCTATCGTGTGAACCACGATGAAGTATTTTGGCAAGAAAACAACAAAATGGCGGAATTTTTAAACGTTAATTTTTATTTTTTTTTTAATAAAATATTTATGAAAAAAAGGGTTCAATATTAACCTATATTAATAATAATGGTTCACACCATAAGCAAGCATATATGGAATAAGTCCACAAAATTTGAGCCCAATTGGACCAGTAGTTTTTTCAAAAAACTGCCAACCAGGTCAAAAAACGTAGTTTCGAGAAAAACGCGTTTAAAGTTTTTTTTATTCAATTCGCAGATAATTCTGAAAAAAAAGTATCTTACGTTTATTCGGCAATGCCTTTTCAATCGATTTAACATATTGTCAACTACTTTTGGAGGTATATAGTATAAAAATTTGATGTTTTTGAAAACATCGATTTTTTCAAAAAATAGAAGTGTACTGCCCCCTTAAAGAAAAAAATCGGTAAAAATCAGCCTATTTTTCATAGTGAAATGACGGCACTACCTCATATTTTATGTACTTAAAGAGAGTATCTTTGAAGAGGATCGGTCAAATATATTTTGATTTACAGTGTCCACCGACTTTGAACATACTAAGCGGGAGAAAAACGCGTTTAAAGTCTAAACACTGAATTTATAAGACAGGAATAGCTCGAAGCCAGATCGGAGCGCCGCGGCGGAGACTTACAACTCCATATCTCCGATAATTTTACTGCAATCGACTTCAAATTTTAACACAATAATCTTGAGATGTTGCACATTTATATAAGAAAATTTAAAGAAAAACGCAAAAAAATATGACGGCCATATTAAGTGCAACTCCAATGGATGGACGCTGGCTCGAAGAAAGTTTAAAGATGGACCTGTATAATAACTGCCCCCCAAACAAAAGGCATGTTTAGCTCACCGTCTCCTGCATATGTCACAGCATCAATGCAAGACATGAAGACATTCACTTGTTAGGAGGTAAGGAAATATTCCACTAAAAGCTCCAACTAAAGAAATGCGAGGCTGCAAGAAGATTTTTTCCCTTCATTGAGGCATCTTTAAGATGGCAACATACCGGCGGGTGAATTCACGTATCTGCGCTTGCGTGCTATGACCATAGATACATCATACAAACCGCACAGTAGTTATTAAGGAATCGCACATGGCCGGCGTGGCTAATGTATCTTATCGCTGCCACCATTTGCGAAAAGGAACAAAAAAAAAAAACAGGCTGCGAACAGCCTCGTAATGGGAAGGAGATGAACGAAAGAAAGAAAGGAAGCAGCAAGCCTTGCCCCTTTGTGAGATTTCCGACTTGATAACGTTCGGCGGCTGTTCCGTGCGCGGTTTGTTAAGATTCAAATCGAATGGGCTTATGTTGCGCCAACTTGTGGTTTTCTCGTCCTCATCTTTTTGATCTTATTATTGGCTGGTTGCTGATGCTGCCGCTGTTGTGTTGTTGACTGGACCACGCTTTCCGCCCGGTTGTCTTATTTTCCCCCCAAGTCCAGCCTTTCGTCTTTTTAATATTAATGTTTACTGTCAAGAGTGCGGACTCGTCTCTTTTTGCTGGTGCCTCTCTTACCATCCTCATCGCGCGTTGCCACTTCGGGGCTTAGTAGCGCGTGGTGGTTAAGAAACTCGTAAGATGAGGATTTCGTTCTTGTTCTTGATTGCCTGCTGGTCCTGCAGATAAGCTAAGTCTCCTCTGCATGACCAGACTTTACATCCTCCGTGGACCATTGCCAACTCGCAGGATTATTCATTGTTTTTTAATTAATGATTTTCATAAGTTTCGCTTTTTATGAATAATTTCCTTGGCCGAAGATCTGCCCGTAATCGATTTTGATGATTAGTTGACTTTTCAGGTTTACCAAATATCTGTGCAAATTAGGAGAAAATGGCCTTCGCCTTCAGTCCAGGTGCGGTCCAAGTTCTTGGGCATATCTTTCACTCTTGGCCGTTGTCTTTATGAATTCTGTACGTTGCCGCCGGTTAGGTTATATATTTTTTTCAGAGACAATAAACAACTTTTAAAAAGGAATAATTGAAAATTACTACGGTGCTTGCCTTGAAGGTTCCGGCGAATTAATTCAGAACGGAAATGGGGATACTGACGTCATAAATTAGTCTTTTTCTTCATGTCAGCTATCGAAAATAATTACGAAAGAAATCCTTGAAACCCATTGAGCACCATCTTCATATTCATAGTTGTATCATATACATATATTGAAGCAATAAATGGGCTTTATTATTTTAACGCAGGTTTAATTTTTATATTTATGGTCAATTTCTATTGATTCAATACAATTTTAATTAACTTTTCAACATTTTTGTGTTATGTGAGAAACAGTTGCATAATGGGAACTTGTCTTTGGCAACCTCAGGGGGAATTATAAAAAGATCTGGTGTCATAAATTTAACTTTTAAAAATGTTTAAC
Organism: Dysmachus trigonus; assembly: GCA_949715965.1. Lineage (NCBI taxonomy): Eukaryota > Metazoa > Arthropoda > Insecta > Diptera > Asilidae > Dysmachus > Dysmachus trigonus. The sequence continues at coordinate 49,874,755 of OX454321.1, forward strand.
ATTAAGATTCATTATTCAAAAACAACTTTTCCTCTACATGTCCATCCCTTGATAAGTAATAGACACTCCTAGAAAAAACAGTACCAAATTCCTACCAAAAGTGAACGCTGTCGCCGATTTTATTGGAAGTATTTTTCAGTCCCCTTCCACATAAATTAAACTAATTTCTTATATGTAGTTTTATTTTTAAACTTATTTTACTCGAAAATTGTTTTCTTCTGACATAAAAGAGGAAATTTTGCTACACTAATTTGTTTTGAAAAGTCTTTAAAAAAAAGTCAAGACAAAGGTCTTTTTACAATTCTGTCTGATGGCACCTTGTGATCGTTCCTTTACATTCTTATCCCGGAGATCCTTATATCCATGGATATACCAATTTCAACATGGTTATTTAGCTAAGGACATTGAAAAAAAGTGTTTCTTTAATTTTGACGAACAGTGTACAATACTTTGCAAGATATTACTGCATTTTGTTGCTTGTATGCTTTACATGGAAAAACGGAGTGGGAGACAATTTTTAGGAACATTGAATGATTTTCAAAATATGCAGTTTTTAGAGATTTTGAGTTTTAAGATTAAAAGAAAGAAGATAAATGTTTAAGTCACCTTTTAGATAGTACGAAATTAGCAGCTATCGAAGTTTTTTCTGAAAATTGAATTTCGATTTTCCTTCAAGTTAGTTATGGTGGGAAAAGTATATCAATTTATTTATTTAAAGGATTATATTACAGGAAACTAACAACTATTAAAGTGATTTGTAAAATCAGCTGACTTCCAACGATCGTCTAAGTTTACCAAAAATGTTCCCCTATGTATAAATTTTATTATGTTTGCCGCTTTCATCGATTTCGGAGACTTATTCACTGGACGCAATCAGAGAATCACTCTATATTATTATTAGGTTTTATTTTTAAATAATTATATCAAATAAAAAAATGATTTTAGTCTATTCTAGCCAAATCTACAACCGCGGACAAAGTTTGTTTATAATAAATCATTTACCAACTCTTATTTATATATAGCTTAAAATCGTTTTGATGTAACATTTAAAATAACTTTATTTAAGGGGGACACGACTTTGAGGGGTATTTTTAACCGATTTAAAAAAATTGAGGGGTTTTTCAATTCGACTGTATTTTTTGCATTTTATTGAACTACATATATTAGAGTGGTTCTTAAAATCGAAGTTTTGAAATTTTATCGGGGCAAATTTTACAAGCGTATGAAACAATTGATACTCGATCAAGTGCTTGCTCTTGAAAAGAGAACTTAACCACCTAAGTAAATTTATATACGCGTAACAACAAGGACTTTTCAAACAAAAATTAATCTTAAAACATATTTGCCCCACAGAGCTCTAATGAGACTCATTTCATTCGATAAGCGATTCACTAAATTTCACACCCATTATTTCCCGATAGTTTCTCATGTATTTTCACAGTAAGTTTATAAAACAAAGATAAATTATATATAGTTAAAAAACATCTCATCAAATTTGTATAATTGTATTTGTTAATTTGTTAATGTTTGTTGTTAATATTAATTTGTTATAAGAATTAAAATCAGACAGTCTAAAATATTTCAGTCGTTTGTTATATTTCATAATAAATATTTTGAGCTGTCACGGAATAAATGTTAATTTTCTGCTCCGTTGACCGGACTCAACATATACTTAATAAATTCTTTCTTAAATTATATTTATATTAAATTTCTTATGAATGATACCGACTCCTAAAATATGTTTAAAATATATAAAAAACGACAATATCTTACTGTACAGAAAATATGCAACAAAATACAAGTCTCGCCAATATGTACTAACAATGCGATTTCTAACTTTTATCGGCGTGCAAGGTCGTTATTTTAATTGATTTCTGCTTTTAATCTATTGTGCTTTCTAATTTGAATTTTTAAAAATATAAAAAAAATTTTTAAAAATATAAAAACAAAAAAATTTTAAAAATATAAAAGGAAAAAGGTCGTTCAATATGTCGTCGTTTTGAACCTTACAAGCTTTGATACAAATCTTAAGAGATAACTTTAAAAAATATATATTTAACTCTAGGGAAGAATTAAGTACCAATCAATTTGACTATTGTAGGTAGTTCTAGTGTAAAGGTCCCTAAAATGAAGAAAAAAAATGACCGAGAAAATGAAAATTTTGTTTAAAAAGCCGCCATGTTTTCAAAAATCAGTTTAAAAAAGGCTATGATAGCTACAATCAGACAGTTTTTAAATATATTTTTAATTTTTCGAATGAGCCGTCGCCGAAATATCGAGTGCAGCATGCGGAGACAATTTAGTTTAAAGTATGGTAAATAACATATCTTTGACCAACCTATAAATAATTAAATAAATAAAAAAAATCTCAAAAATTAGGGATTTTAGGCACCCCTCGTGGTGTTCCGGCCTCAATAAGAGTTCTAAGTTTCCCTATTTAATTAGCAATGCCATTGTTAGTTTAATTGTAGTAAGGTTTGAGCAAGTTATCCAAATAAAGAATAATTGTTTTACATTTTGAAATTTGTTTAAACTCTTTTGATTTGTTAACTCAGCAGTCAGCGCAAGACTTTACCATTCGATTTTTCACTTGTATGTATTATATATTGTAAGGTAGCAAGCATGACGTAAGCAAATTCTCAGTATTCGAAAGCTTTCTTCAAAAAAGTTGAATAAACTTTTTTATGTTTTACAAGAAATGCATATGTCCAAGGGCCGTGAACATCTCGGCAAGACCTTGAGTTTTTGGTAACACTTTAAGCTACTGTAGCAATGTGAATTTTCACAATTTTTATTGGTCGGTGAAATGTATATATATTTTTATTAACCGTACAGCGTAGAATAGGCGATCAAAGAAATTTATAGAAAGTGAATAATTTTCACTGTCATATTTTTTGAATGAGCTTTTTACAGCACAAATACAAATGACAAGTTCGTTTTTTTTTTTTTTTTTTTTGTATGCTGGGGAGGTAAGCTGCCAAAACAACAGTTCTATTTATTTCATACCGCTTAGTACAGATTACATACAAAACGCCTTAAATTAAAAATTAAAACTAATCAGGAAAAACAAAAAACAAGAGCGGGGGAGGAAATAGGTTATTATAAGTTTAGGGTAAGGCGGGTCAAGGACATGTCTAAGGGAGGCTTTTTTAACGTGGTAGCCGAAGGTGGATGAGTTATTAACTATTCGGAACATTTTCGCGACGCGTTTGGAGTGTTCATAGTTGCGATGACTATAGAGACGAATTTTATTATAATTAGACTTTAAATAGAAATCTACCATGATTAAACATTGATTTGACCACTAAATTATGTAAAAATACAGTAGAGATCACATTATTATATTTCGATTTAAATGCTCCAGCAATTTTGAAAGTAATCGACCCAGTCGTAATACACTCAAACTCTCAGGAAAGAAACCTAGTGCGCGGTCCCAGAGAAGAAGGCACCTGTTTGAGAGCCACTGAAAATATATCGATCGGTCTCCGTGACATGCAGAAAGGTGCCCAACTTTACGTGGGGCACACGTATACGTTTACGTAGAGCCGCTGTGTGGCACACCTCCCTGGCTCCTCATAAATGTATCATCCGGAGCATGAATAATTTATAAAGGCGGGGCGCTTTGCTCGGTGCCCGCTCCTTCTTTCTTCCATTTTACCCGACGTTGGACGACTTTTGTGTTGTTCTTTGCCGTTTTGTTCGATTTGTTTGGGGCATAATGCTCATACCAAACCCGACCGAGTTGGTTTTCGGCTGTCTACCAACCACCACAGTCATGTGCTGATTCTGCGCAGACCCGCCCAGGGGCCAGGGCAAGGCTTGTTCTTTTGCTCCTCCATCGGTCTCGATGTTTATGGGTTTCGTTCATGCCACTTTTGGGTTTCCCCTGTTTTTTTTTTTAATTCCTCCTCGTTTCACTTTGCAGGGAAGTTTTCCCACCGCGAATCTTTTGATTTTTAGGTAAATCCTGTTTAAAGAGTTCTTAAGGAATTTAGGCGGGCATACCTTCTTTTGAATAAATTTATTTTGTAGGTTTCGTCAATATATTGAGTAAATTTAAGCAGTATATTCATCTTCTGTGCTCAGTGAATGGGAAAAGAATGAAAAGATGGATGAAATAAATATTCCAATTAAATTTTCTAATGGGATGCTACAATATAATTTTGTTCAACTCGAAAGATCGTGAAATGTCAAATCCCACTTTCGTCTAAGATTTTTATGCCTTTGGAATTTTCGTTAGCAAAATTTCATTTATGATCCTATGGGAGTTCGATCGAAAAAATGAGAAATAAATCGGTAATCAGATGGCAACTACTACTCTACACTTTTCGCAGACTTTTTATTGGAAAAAACTCGTTTTGTCAAAGCGGCAAACTATCCCTTTCTGTCATGTTTCTCTACTTTTATTACAATTAAAACCGACGCAGTACTGCGCACAAAACAAACAGATAAAATTATAATGTGACAAAAATGTTAAATTTAAAATATCCAAAATATCCAGCCGGCTTGTTTACGACCGCTTTTATCGGGTACAAAAACTGCATGTGAAAAGCTTTCACTTCATGCAAACTTCAGTATACTCGGTTTAAGAATTTTTAAACTGTCAAGTTCTTTCCACTTTTATCAACCGATAAGTATTTAAATGATTTTTTATTTAAGTAATTTTAAGGTGAATCAATTAAAAAATTCAAATAGTCGGCTACACAAGCCGTGAAACAATAGCGTTATGCATGCATACGCATAGGCTTTTTCTTTATTGTTATCCTTAAAATTGTTAACAATAATGATACGTTTATATTTTAATTTTTTTTTTTACGATTTCTTACACTACATATCACATTCATATACGAACGAATGAATCATCATAGAAAATAATTTTAAATCTGACCTGAATAATGAATTTACAAACAATTCCCAAAAATGCTGGAAGGCTAGCAACTGTAGGTAATGTTAAAAACAAATCTTTTACTCTAGTCAAGGTGGTGCTTGTTTTCAAATTAATAGAAGGGTATTTCTCATCAAATTTCGAAATTTGATTCCCGAGTCATTAGTGCGGAGTCATATGCTATGCATTAACTACATAAGCCTTTTTTTATTTTTTATTTCAATGCACGCTGTCTATACCACTAGTGGTTAAAAAGAAAACGTATTACCTCTGAAGAAAAAAAAGATATGGCTACTTTTTTACCGTGAAAGTCATTCCCTCACCTTGTCCCTTAGTTCAAAAACATTACTAAAATGCCTATTCATCTCCAATATATCAATATTCTTAATAATAAAATTATGCTAATATATTAGAAAGATGTTTGTTATTGTCTATAAAAGCTTCCATCTTACAATAACGAATGTATAAAAACGATAATTCGATTTTAAATATGTCCCGCCAAATAAAATCATTCCCTCACACTATTACGAATATTCGATTTCTGAACGTATCGAACGATATTTAGGAACGCAACCTTAAGTTTTTAGTACCTGGCAACACTCTCAAATGATTCAAAGTGGCGATTTCTTCTCAACCGTAGGTGAGTTTGTGCAAAAACATATTATGTGAAAAATTGTTAAGAGTTACATTTGCGGCGATCATTACCTCACGTTACATGAATGTATTAAGCATTTTAATACATATATATAAAATTTGTTGTTTTTATGCGTTTTTAGGAGTAAAATGCATATTCGAAATGTAACAAGCAAATTGAGGTTATGTGCCGGTGTTTTTGTAGCTTTAGTTAAAATTCGTCATTCCCTCACAGTCATTCCCTCACTGCATTTAGGAGTTTATATATATACATATATATTATATACAAAAATATGGAAGACCAATACTCCTAAATAGATCTCTTAACACGTTCAACCCGGCGTGAACCACCGGTGGCTCACAGGCGAATGGTTCATCTGGCGGCGTGTACCACCGGTAGCTCACATCACATCACATGTTTTTTTTATTGAAAAATTGAAGAGCTTATTTTTACAGGTAGGCTATAATTGATTTAATGTTTTTACATATTTATTTGTTTTTATGGTTTTTTTAAAAACATTTTGTGCAAGGCGCCGCCGCCAGATAAAGCAAAATACGATTTGTACTGCCGCCCGATGAAGTGAAATATAAAAAACTGCGCCGGTTTGAACGTGTTAAAGCATCTTTTTTGATCTCTGCAAAAAAAATATCTAAGTTTATAAAAAAAAAAAAAAAATTCAATAATATCTCAAATTTTGAAATTTCATAAGAAATACCCAGAACTATTACGAAAGCGGAAAAACATGAATATTAACAAATCATTCGTATATCTCTGAGAATGATAGCTGAATCAACATAATTAAAAAAATTTCATTTACAAGTTAAATGCATTTTTAACGCGGTAGAACATACATATATAGAATCGAACGATGACATATGTAATTTTACTTCAATTCTCATTAAAGTCGACATTAAAAATCTTCGAGGAAAGTGATTAAATTATTGTTACGTACAAAACGTTATTTGTATAAGTAGCTAAATTATTTCATTTATTTTATTTTAATTCTTTAATTTTAATATATGTTTATATGTACTTTACAGAAAATGATGGATGTTTTTTAACACAAAGTTTATGGATGTTTCTTATATATCTCTTTTTACGAACATCCGCCAAATTGACGGATAAAGGAAACTAGGTATTTTCTTCAAAAAACCCGACTAATTTAATTTAAAAACAACTTCAATATAATATATGTCAATTAGATTTGTTAATATTCTATAAATAATTACAAGTTCCTCAGGCAATTGAAATATGGTTTTTTTTTTTTTTAACCGGTACATTCTTTGTGTAATATCTAAATAATATGTAAAGATCCTGCTTTTACACTGTATTTGGTCTTATTGTAAAATTCAATTGTTCTCGGGGCACGTTTGTAATTGTCATTAAGTTTTGCAAATCGATGTTTTGTACTTAGTAGCAATACTTTTAGTTTTGGCTTACTTTGGTAAATAGTGAGCATGCAGTTGTGTGATTTATAATGCCATGAGGAAATCAGGGGCATTTTATCCTTTCGGTCTTTTGCTGGTTTCGGTAACTCTTTTTTGTTTGCTCGGATGGTCCTAACTAAAGATGTATTTTCTATAAACAATTGATATAATGGTAAAGGAATTATCTGTAGTTATGTTTCTTCCTTGGTGTAAATATGGTTCGGCTAATTTCAAATTGCCCTAATGGTGTCGAAGATCTAATTTCGTCTTTACCTAAATATAGAAAACCATTTATAATGTATTTTGTTTTAACATCGGTTGCCAACCAAAATTGTATACCAAATTCTTGAGGATTGTTTGGCATATATTGCGTAAAACGGCAGCGAGCTTTCGTAGGAAAGAACTGTTCGTCAATTGAAATATTTTCATAAGGCTTATAGCAGGCTTTACTGTTGTCAATAAATTTATTCCGTGTGTCGGATATTAGGGCAAAATTATGTCTTATTGTCAAAACGTATGAATCTAAAAATCTCCATAAATTTATCTCTGAGCATTGCTTGTGAAAAGAAAGGGGTACCTTTTCTTGGATCATAAATAGGAAGCTTTCAATGATCTTGCTTCTTCCCCGTGAACATAAAATTGATATGAAAGCATACAATTCAACGATGGAAATTGTCCAATTCCTTTTCAAGACTCGCTGTGATTTCGTTTCTGTACAAGTTTTTATATGTTGGATCATGCTTCTATATAGATTGTCAATTGGAATGCACAATTTACGTGATCTAACATAACATTTTTTCCGCATAATTAGTATATCCAGCGACGTCTTCGAATATGATGTGGACCAGTGGTCTGCCACTTGATCTCCCTATTTGCAATTTTTTCCACATGGTACCGTCAACCGCAACTTCTGTGTCACTTGCATGTTGGGATGTTTCAGGAATGTTCGTCTCCGTCTCGAATACAGAATCAGAAAGAATACGTATTGGCTTTCTGCCAAGACCTACATTTGGCAAATTTTCTTCTCCACTCTCTGAAGATTCCTCAATCTCTTAACTGGGAATATAAATTTCCTCCTCACGTTCAAAGAATTCAATTTCGTTCTCTTCGGTGCTTGTACCAGAAAAATCTTCACTTATGTTGACTATTTTTTCTAGCACCTTATGATCTCTTCTTGAATTATTCATGATGGCTAAAGAAGGGTGATTCGTTAGAACAAACTAAATCTATAAAAATATTAATAATACTCAGAAAAAACTAAGATTTCTTGTTTGTCTCAATAACGCAATAACTGCAACTTTCAAAAACGCAATAACTGTAACCTTTCTAAAAAGGCTTTCACTTCGACTGCCACAATGCAATTTACTACAATCCCACATGTATGGCATAGCTACATTTGTGATAGTGGTCCCATTTTATTGTTATAAATAATTACTACTCAACAATATGACGCTCCAATCAATAATTATCATAAGTGCGAACGACTCATTGTTATGAGCAAGGTCGTAAGCAGATCGTCGTATTTTCATATTTGTACCTGAACCTTTTTTGTTTTTTTTTCATTATGATTCATGCAGGCAGGAATCCCGAAATTATCTTTTGTATTGATATTGGGTTCGGCGCCGTCCAAAGATATCTAGGTTGGCTTATGATTTTAATTTAGAAACGGTAATAAATTTAAGAGCAGTTAGGCAATAGCTACTTTTAAATTTATTACCAGAGATATAATTTCATGAAAAAGGCCCATTTATTATGCCTAAGAATGAAATTAGCTACGCGTCAATTTGACGGATATCCGTAGAAGTAAAAACAGAATTTCGAAATTACAAAGCTGAAGGAAAAACAGCTTTGAGTATATACTTACATATATCTTCATATCATTCCATCCATAAAAATCAGCATAAATTAAAAAAAAACTTCTGTTAAACCCGATGGATCTTTAAACATAAAAAAAATGACACAAAGAAATAACTTTTAATGATTTTTTTTGTAGTTGGAAAGACTTATTCAGACCTTAATATTTGGAAATGATTTCAGCCATATGGACACCACGACTGTTCTTAACGAAACCCATTCTACCAGTCCAATTTTGGGTACTTTTTCGAGCAATGTTGCCCGTACGTGACGTATAACACGAAACATGTTGACTTTCAAAGTTGTCAATTGTTGCTTGTTTAGCAGAATAAACCAGTGACCTCATAGGGACTAGTCGAGAGACGTCAGATCACACGACCTTGGACGCCAATTTACAGGGCCATTTCTCGAAATCACTTTATCACCAAATCGTGATTTCAATAAATCGATGATATATGTCGCTGTATGGCACGTGATGCTATCTTGTTGAAACCACATCTCGCCATGATCAATATCATTCATCTTTTCGAAAAAATATTCATTGTTTATGGTCCTGTAACGATCGCCACTGACCGCAACGTTAGCCCCTATATCCTGGATTGGTTTCACTCCAGAAGCGATACTTTTTCTTATTAACAACTACAAATGAGATCACACAGAAAATAAATATCACGGATTGACATTCATCCCTATGTGAAGTTCTACGTAAGATTAAAAAAAAAACACCCTTTAAAAGTCCGTGTAAAATGTTACGCTTGGAAGCTGTTTTCGTGTTCATATACATATATATATTAAGTATAGATATTTCCAGGAGAACACTGTAAGTATAAAACCATACCTGCCATTTATGTACACACCAGAGTTGGAAAGAAAGAACTTCGATGAAGAAATGTCCAGAATTTTTGCGCCCAGGAATAATGCAGGATATAAAATGGGACAGAAAAATCATTTCTTTCCATCAGTCAATTTTTTAATAATAAATAATATAATGGGGGTTAATAAACGCGTTGATAGTACTTTGCATTTATAAATACAATAGACATGTAATCAACAATTTTACAAAAAACTTGAATTAAAAAAGCATATAAACAGGTCGAATTGAGAACCTTTATATACAGGAAGTTTTACATAGCGTATGCTAAAATAAGTGGGGTGAAAGACCTCACCTAGACAAACAAAAAATTGTATGACAGGAGGAGGGCAATCTTAACCGTTTGGGAGTTACAGGGTGATTCATAAAATCGGAATTTGCATGGTATGCCCTTCATTATTTTACTTTTATCTTTTGATTTACTGAACGCAGTAAATTACACCAATCAAACTCATGCCAAAAAAAATTACTATACAAATGTCCTTTCCAAAAATATAATCTATTTTGATCTACCTCCTCCCAATGTATATACAGTAACTTGCAAAACTGACAATTTTGTTTAGCAATTTCCTAAAATCCAGGATTTCCCAAATTTTCTCCGAAATTAATGTAATTAATGTACCTGTTTTTTATTTTTATAAAATTTCCAATCTGATTACATTTCCAAATTTTGCAAGTGATTGTAGCTACAGTAATAATAGATCAAAATAGTTGACACTTTTGAAAAGGACATCGGTAGAGTAGTTTATGGCTTGAGTTTGATTTCGCTGCGTTGAGTAAATCAAAAGATTAAAATAAAATAATGATGTGCATACCACGAAACTTCCTAATTTATAAATCATCGTGTAACTCCAAAACGATTGAGATTGCCCTCCCCCTTTAAAATTGCGTATATTTTTGCTTTTAATGAATGCAAATCAATTTTTTCAATTTATAAATTTCAAAGCTTAGAAAATGATGATGCGCATAAAAAAGTCTAAAAAATCGTTACTTCCTGATATATTGAAGGAAGAATCTCTAAAAAATTCACTGTTTTGAATAATGGAAAAACCATTTAATCTACGGGTTTCAGAAAGTAATCGTCGGTAATTTAAGAGAAAAAAAATTAAAGTTCGATATCTTTCAAAAAGTATATTTATACGTATTTTGATATATAACTGAGGTAATTTTGAATGAATAGCACATAATTATAAGTGACACTCAATGTATTATCAAATTTGAATAAAAAATATGAATAATTGAACAATTATTACATTAAAACTTAAAAATAACTTAGGTTGATAATTTTAAAGAACATTCACAACAGATTTTTGCTGTATGTTCTTTACAAATTGCTGTATGTTCTTTACACACTTCAAACATTTGTATGAAGCTTTCCGATCTAAAAGTGGATAAAAACCGCACCGTTTATTTTTGGGCATTTTATTTTCCAATAATAAATCACAGGGGTTCATTAATAAACAATAAAAATATGTAATACGCACGTATAAAATTCAAAAATCATTTTTAACTACTTCAAATATCATAATGCTCCTTGTTCGATGAAAAATGTTGTAAAAGAAATGGCCTAACAATAATTTCATTGGCACTTTTTTTGCGTTAGTTTAATTAATATCGTAGGTACAAGAATAAAATGGGCACAAAATAAATAGAACACCGAATTTTTCTCGATCATCAAAGTCGTGACAATTAAGTTAGTACAATTTAGATCAACTTGCAAATCTTAAACGACAATGGTTCATATTTATAGAAAGAAAAGTCCGGAATATTTCTAAAAGCAAATTGTTACGATAATAATCAAGATTCAAGATTACATCTATTTACAATATTTACGATATCATCCAAAAGCAAAATCAATGTAAATACAAATAATAAAAATAAATGCTTTTTACTTATGGTAAGTCGTATAATGAAATCCACCACACCAAGTAAACCAAATCTGGTTTTTCTCTATAAATGTAAACAAATGCACAATTCTACAAATATGTATTAGTCGGATAAATTAAAATTTTTAATAAAAAATTACGTCAAAATATGTACTAACTTGAAATATCATTGTGCTAAAAAGTGAAAAGGTAAGGTTCATTAACCTTACCTTTAAAAATGTGCAGTAAAAGGAACCCTTGTTCCACTTTCTCCCCTATGTTGCAATATCAAAATTATCTAACCCAAATTTTCTTATCTTTTTCTTACAGAAAAGCAACGATTGTCATTATGTGTCGGATGTGGCGGACAAATTCATGACCAATACATTTTACGTGTAGCACCGGACCTAGAGTGGCATGCAGCGTGTCTGAAATGTCAGGAGTGTCGACAGTTTTTAGATGAAAGTTGTACATGTTTCGTCCGAGATGGGAAGACTTACTGTAAGCGGGATTACGTTAGGTAGGTCAGAGATCAAAGCCGCTTACCGAAATTCGCCTTGTGACCCGAATTGGCATCCATTGGCAATTTTCCATAGAAAAATTTAAAAAAAAGGTTTTTATAGCCCGCCGAGTCAGTAAAAATCTTGCACTTGTCGTGTCACTTCAAGCACTTAGCGGTGCTATGTTAATTTCTAAACAAACACCGGTGACAGAGCTCTTTTTGCACGGTGTGAGCTTTTTACAGTACTGCCCACGTGCTTCGTATGCTAAATATTGTAAACATTTCAAAGGTAGCTTTCTTGTATTCTTGGGCTTTAATTAACCCTTCTGTCGATCTATTCGAATTTGAATGTTTCTTACCTTCTTTTGTCAAACTGTTGTCCTCGGTGGCAGCAGTGTGCTAATTAACTACTTTCACTATTGCGGCTACTTGTGTCGCAAGGAAAAAAGTATACACCGAATTTCTGCTGGGAAAGTGTTTCTCTATCAACCGAACAGCTGTAGTAGTTCATAATTAAATTAATAACGATACGCTCTTGCGTACAAGTTTGCTACGTGGTCCATTATATAATATGTTCATTATGGTAAGCCTTACAAACAAACATACAAGAAATTTTGCAAATATTATTTATAAATTTTAAATATTTGCATTTACGCCACTTTCCTTTCATCAAATTAAAGGCTTAGTATTGTTTTGTCTACTTCTACTTTTGCCAAATATGTATGTACTTCAAATGTTTACCAAAAATACTCAAAAACTACTTCATTTGTCGGAAATCCATGCCAATAATAGAATTAGTTACAATATATGCAGAACACTGCTTGCCACTCATTTTTGTTTCGTGAAACTCTAAATTAAAAAATACAGTGCTTGAAAACACATCCAGAATCTCAGAGCTTTTATTACTTAAAAATTAAATTTTATTGCAGCGAAACAAGTGCTGCAAATTTAAATCAGGCAAACTTAAATATTTTGAGCTAATACCAATTTCTGTTTATGCGGAAATCGAAAAATTAGTTGATATACATAGATGACTCACAAATTAAAATAAAAACAGTGTTCGGAGAATCCTAAATTCTTTACAACTATTTTTATTACTCTTTTCATAAGAAAGTATCTCGCTCGGTTCAAAGGGAAAACTATATACTCGTAGACAAACGTTAAATCCATAGGTATCGTATCTTAATAATATTATAGTCTTATTATTAGAGCAATTGTACTAATTTTGAAGAATTTTCTATTAATTCTGTACCTATATACTTCAAATTTTTTATTAGTATTTTCTATTATAGAAGACAATATGGTCAACGATTTATTTTTCTTAGTACATCATAACCCGATTCAACGATTTTATGCGTCGGAAAATACTATTTGTCGCAATTTTAAGCGTTGGAATGCAAATAAGATATCGGAGAGACAAAGTCTCCCTCATATACCTACATATGGTGTATCAGCTATGTTTGGGCAAATTATTACAGCACGGTTTTGTTATCCTTTAGACGGCCGGGATTTGAGAGCTAACATTGCCCTTGAAAAGTTGCCAAATTTGTATCTGGTATCACATATCAACTATATCCTCCTCGGTCCAAGCGTCCCCATACGGGGACATACGACGCTCTCTAGGAAAACTACGACAAAATGCAATTAATCATAAGAGTGATAATTATATATGTTGGCATTAAGTGCCCAATAAAACTACAAAATTAACTTTTTAACTCTTGAGCTCTTTATTGATACCATTCCACAGTAGTCTAACCATAGCTCTCTCTAAACAACCACTGAACTGCTTAGCTGTCAGGATCTTCGATGTTTCTATGCAGCGGTTTGCTCATGCGCTTCTCGTAAGCGCTTTCAGCGCTTCGTTTGGTAACATATATTTTAATCACTTAAAAGTTCTAGTTGTTGCCACCGCTATTTTTATGTGCATGTCACGAATGTTTCTAAAAATTATTTTTTGTTTCTAAAAATTATTTTAAAAAAAATGCTTCGGGACTGAGGAGGATATACAAAGTTCAAATCACAGGGCGAGCCGATATATCGGCTCTCCGGTCCGGTAAGGGATAGGAAAAATTTTGTAGTATTAAATTATATGAAATTGCTGAAATTCGGTGAAAATGTCACTCTAGGGGTTTTCGGGGTCGCTGATTACGAATCCGGGGTCAGATTTGATCAATTTACATATCACTACCCCCCACTCTAGCCCCTCCTTGCGTCTCTCAAACAACAATTTTATAGCTCCAGTCTCCCAACCGGAGACTGTGGGAGATTCATAAAAACACTCAGGTATGCACTGAGATACTGTGGTAGATGCTGAGAGACGCTCACGGATACGCTGGGAGACGCTGGGATACTCTTGGAAGGCGGGGGTAGTAGGGGTAGGGTCTATGCATTTATCAAATTTGACCCCAGATTCGTGATCAGCAACCCCAAAAACGCCCTGGATCTTGTTTCTGACAAAAAATTATTGATTTTCCTCCAAAGCCGATATATCGGTTTTCCGGTCCTCTAAAGGTTAAGCATTCCACCAATTGGTCGATGCGTTTGATTGTGTAAAAGTTATGTGTATACGCATCTAAATCGGAGGCCGATTTAATTCCACCTTCTAAAAGCATAAAATCATAATACAAAAGTTAACAACGAATATGTACGAAATTATGTATAAGAAACTTAAAAATATAGTAATTGAAAGTGCAGGAAGAAAGGCATAAGTCACTTTTTTTTTCTAAATTAATTTGAAACGGCACCAAGAAACTTTTGCAATTTTACATTGATAATGACATAAAGTAGTAATTAAAAAAAGTATAAATGTTCAAAACAAGCTGAGTTCAAATTTTATAAGAAAAAACAGATCTTGATCGGCAGAAAATTTTATAAAATGAAAGAGATCCGTTCGTGATTTTACGTCTATAACAAATTTTGATATTGCATTTATTAAAAACATTGCCACTTTTGGCCATTTTTTTTTTTTCACGACTATTTGCCCCACTAAAAATTTCCCATCGGACTAGAACCTTAGTCCGCCCCTTTGCTGTATGGTTTGGGAAATAATATTTCGTGTTTTTGTTTTCCTCATTTTCATTACGTGCGTGTTGGTTTACTGCATATATATTGGAGCAATAGCTATTTCAAATAGCTATAATTGAATGTAAGACAACCACTTTTAAATCCTGAACAAAACACCATAATTATAAATTTACAAACGAAAAGCAGATTTGGCAACTCGGTCAATCTCCAAATTACTAATATCCAAGGATAAGCTTATAGATCGTGAAATGGTCTATGGAAAACGTCTATCATTTTTTTTTTTTAGATCTATTTGTTTATAGTTTTGCGGCTTCCAGTCTTTGCAATTAAAGAAACGAATATAGGTTTGTCTCTGTTTCACCCTCGCACCACTTATACAAAGAAAAAGGTGAGAAAGAAAAACAAGTAGCGAAAAGATGCTGATAGCGCAGAATATTTTAAATATTTTTAAAATATTTGTGTTATCCGTCTTGAATCTTTTTAAACATGAAAACGACATCGAAATGTCTAATAACAAGATACATTTTCTAACATTGGAAATTGCATTGACAATGTACTTGGTGTTCATGTTATCCAGCTGTAATGAATAAGGCTCATTTTCAAAAATGATGATTAAAAAAAATAGACAACGTACAACAATGATATTTATTGTCTATCTGATTTATTACTACTCAGGAAGAAAGTGATTTACTCTTGGAACTGGATTTCACCGAGCACATTAACCCTTTACGATCGTTTGTAGAGCACAGCCCGACAAACGCGAAATATTACAGTAATTGTCGTCCGCAAAGGGTTAATGATTTTGCGGCGTAAGAACATCGAAAAATACCTCTTGCTGAACGAAGTTAATTTTTGTTTTTATCCTGTATTATAAAAGGAGTTATCCTATAATACAATCAGTTACAGCCCAACAAAGTTTGGATGCACAAGATACACAAGTAAAGCCTTGAAGTTTCACGACGTTGAAGACTTCAGCCAGCATAGGTAGGCTCAAGCTGGGCACGAACCAACTAAAGCCTGGTTGAAACCAGGCTTAAGCTGGAGGGAATCATCTTTAGGCTTTCCCAACGACAAATCTTACTATTAACCCTTTATAGCCCAAGATCATAAAACATTAAAATTATGTTAAAAATTGATAGGTTTAGGGAAATAAAAAATACATATTTCTCAGAAATTAAAAAAATATGTATTATTAATTATTTATTTCACATTTAAGGGAGTGTAACATTACTGTAAAATTGAGTTAAACGTAAACAAAAAAAACTAATTTGGTATGGAAGGAACATATTCATTTACTTATCTATAGGTTTCCAAGAAAATAACACAATTTTACACAATTTTTGTATTTTTTTTGTAAAATTTAAAATTTGCTCGACTTTCAACTTGTCACTTTCAATTACGGGCGAAATTCTAATCTATTAACTGTTAACAGTTTACGCTGTCTATGATGATTTCCGTGGATACTAAGTTGTTCAATAATGTGTGACAGCAAAGTGGCGCCGATTTGAATGAACTAAATACATTTGGTGCGTATTCTGGCGGGATTTTTGAGTTTTGTTACAGAAATGTCACATGGGGCTATAAAGGGTTAAAATAATAGTCATAGTCATTTATATTGACGAATGGATGATGTACGAAATAGTATTGTCTTACGAATTTTATGGTGAACAAAGCACCATGCCTTGTCTTTTGACATTATCACTCATCTTTATTTTTTCATTAATCAAATCATATACGAGTCAAATATACCCGAAATTTGTGTAATTAATTGCTTTAAATAACGTTTATACGTTACACGATTATAGACATTGCAAATAAAATTCTAGATTATATGTATATACTTATATATAAATTCTACGTTATAGACATTGTAAATAAAATTCTAGGGAAGACTAAATACAATGTGGTTGCACTACTCTCGCACTCAATGATTCAGTCACATTTCATTCAGAAGGTTCATTTCATATTGCCGTAGCGAAAATATGTAAAATACCGGAAAAAATAACACTGACCTTGACGGAGATATCTTATGGCAACCAAAAGTCTACAAAGCAATAAGACCGACAACAGGCTAATAATCGCATTTCATAACCTATAAAATAAGCAAACAAGATCCATTGCGAGTGTTAAATGTTTGCAATAGCAATTCACAGGATCGACTTGTTCAAACGTTGGAATAACGCGGCCGACAACAGCAGCACCACCTCAATCTCACTGTACGTCTTGAGTAAGAAGTCATATTCTATATATTTGTGTGGAGATGAAGAGGTGGGCGATAATTTGGAACACCGCTTTGCTTAACTTTTATCTACGGACATGATTTAATTTTTACACTACCATGTACATGAGGTCTCACAGACTGCTGTATCAACCACGGACCGCTCGACCATATAGGCGAGCTAGGCAGCCGCCTAGGGCGCCGCAAGCTAAGGGGCGCCAATTTTTAAAAATTTACTTTTTAAACGTTTTAGAGCGACAAGTCACAATGGAATTTTTTTTTAATGTTGTGTCAAAAAATTGAGATTAACTTATTTGAGTGTAAATATTTGTTAGAAAATTATACATTTATTTATATAACTCTTTCTACTTTCGTTCGACTATAAAAAATGTACTACTGTGTGCCTATTTATAGAATAAAAAATACGAATACAACAAACACAAATAAATTATTTTTATGCATTTTAGTATTTTGTTGAAATAAGCTTTTCGCTCAAGTGATTGGTTTAACACTGTCGTATTTTATAATTCTCAATTTGAATGCGTGATAAAAATAAAAAATTTATAACTTCACTTAATTGCGGACTCGAATCTTATAAAAATTGGGAAAAATCCGAAAAAAAGCATCCCACGCTGGGATTTGAATCCCAAGCCCAAGTATTAACCACTGCACTAGCCGCCGCTTTGGGAATGTGTTACAATGAATGGGATTTAGAGCCACGTGAAAATTTTTGTATACTATTATTTTGTAAACGCGTGGCCATCTGGAGTTCCCACTTCGGGTACTTTCATTTGTTGCCAAGCCCTACATGTGCTATAAATTTGAGTGAAATCGGTGATGACGACCAGGTGCCTTCTCCTTGTTAGTAAAACTAACTATAGCTTCTTTCAACCTATTAACCGCATGAGGTTAAACTGATTTGTTTGATTTCAATTATTATATCATACAAACATACTGATCTAGGCGAGCGAAATATGGCCGACGCCGAAGGGGCGCTTTTTTTTGATTTTGTCTAGTCTGGTATGAACTTACATGCAACAGCAATTAAATGTTTCTTATTTAACTTGTATAAACATAAAAAGAAACATATAAAGAACTAAAAAAGAATGTAATGTATGAAAAATAACAATTCGCGGGAGAACAGAAGATCAGAAAACAGAAAATTGGGGGCGAGAAAACCGTGCGATTGATCTCTTAGTTTTTGTGGTCTTGAAGATCTATTTAAAATAAGAACATACGTCGGACTTCAAATTAAAATATTTTACTCTATAGTTCTGCATATTAATAGAGAAACATTAAATATTTATTTGACATCTTGTAGTTAAGATCAGCAATTTATTTTTCATCTACTTGACTAAGTAGTGACTTTTTTCTTTTTAGATTATTTGGAACAAAATGTGATAAATGTGAGAGATCGTTTAGTAAAAATGACTTTGTGATGAGAGCGAAAACGAAAATTTACCACATAGAATGCTTTCGGTGCTCAGCATGTGCAAGACAACTAATACCTGGTAAGTTTACCGAGCAACAGATTTACTTTTAATTCGGATAAAAGCAGTATACAAACGTCGATATATTTTTAAGGAGATGAATTCGCTCTAAGGGACGGCGGATCACTGTATTGCAAAGAGGACCATGACGTTCTGGAGAAAACATCACAAACTAGTATAGCATCATCATTAGAGAATAACAACAATAACAACAATAATACAAATTTAAGCAATAACAACCATTCCAGCGAGCTAGGTTCAATGTCAGGTGAGTAAAGAAAATTCCTCTCCAATGATGTTTTAATTTACTCGTTATATAATTGAATAAACTTTTGTGTGAATATCTCCTTATATAATGAAGTTTCAATAAAAAAAAACAATTTTTCTCTTATTGCCGCCTAGATATTTTGTTAAGTCCTGTGACTTTATAATTATAAATAAAAATATATGAGTATAACGGTTTTCAAAGTTGATTTCTGTTCTCTATTGAGGCGGCTGCCAACAAAAAATATAAAAATTATCTAAGGACAGAGAAAGCATTACCACACCTGGATATCTTAACATTTATTTGATTTTACTATTAGTGCAAACAAAAATCACACAAAAGAGAGCTCTTTCTAATCTAATCAACGAAAAACAAAAGCAACATTATAACCGATTTACTGAAGACCTTTTTCAGTATAAAGTAAAAAAAGTAGAAAATTTGATGATACATTCATAACTGATATTTCGCGTTTTGTTTGCTTTATAGAATTAGTTTTTTAAATTTATGCGTTAGTATCCATTGCTTATAAATTGGAAGCTACTCGATAGGATGTTTTACATAAAATAAAAATACATGCTACAAAAATACATATAGTGGCTATAAAATTTCCCGTGAGTTTCTTTGACTAATATGAATTAAACAAAGTGTACAGGAGCGCTCAGAAGTATTTATGCGTCCTTATTGCCCTTTAGCATGTTGTTTTATCTGTTTGATGTAAATAGTTATTTAACAATGCCGTAAAAATGGAAATATTCTCTGTGAAATTCTTCTTACTTCCAGCAATAAAACCGACTTTCGATTATGCTCATCTCAGAAGCATGCAACTTTCGCTAGCAAATTCAGTTCTGGGCAATTTATACATGGCATGCTTCTTAATTAGGTTTTAAATGAAATATTTATTTAGTTTTTATGGCTATTTCACCAGCTAGATCTTATTAATCAGAATGCATGAAACCTCCTGCTGCGTTTGCCTTAAAATTTATCAGAGCCTTCGAGTCACTGCTTCTGGAGGATGTTAAGAGCTGCATAACTCGCTGATGAGTAATTTGTGTGCGTTTGAGCTAGCTGAATTCCAGCTAGACATAAAGCATCGCATAATTTTATAATCTAGTAAACCGGCAGAGAAAAGAAGAGTTGAAAATTATTCAACATGAAATATGTTGTGCAATATTTGCCCCTCAACTCCGATGATGCGGTCATGCAAACATATGATACTCGACCACAACGAGAAGATAGTGCGCGATCTGTACAAGTCATGACTGCGCTTCTTCATAAACTGCACTTTCTATGCCATCTGTCCGACACACCTTGTGCACTCGGAGCACCTTGCCGTTTACTTTATTTTATGCAAATATTGCTATATACCTTTTGAATGCTGCACACTCCTAGGCGGCAGCGATACTCTAGGATTGGACGCCGCGCCGCTCTTGACCGCCGGATATTCTGCCGATCAGAAACCACACGCGAATGGCCTGGAACCGGACGAAGTTGCGTTCTTAAAACTTGTCAATCTTTCGATTAGGCATAACACAGCAATCAGTGAAAACCCTGATAGCAATTGCATCCGAGGCCTCAGCACTTGAAATTAATTTGAAAGTATTAAAAAGGTGACAACAAAAAGACGCCAGCAATTAAAGGGGTTCTTGGAAGTTGTTCTCTCAGATATCACTATCGTCGATAGCTACGGCGCGGAAGAGAACTTAAAGGTGAAAAATCGAATAAATACGAAGGTGTGTAGCAAGATGGTGTGAACACGATCTAATTACGCGTGTTCTTAGATAAATTGCGAATTTTGACGTGAATAACGTCTTTGGTCGAGATATCTAGGCTAGAAATGAAGGGTTAAAACATTAAGACTTAAAATTTATGTCTACTTAATTAAAACTTTACTCTTATATTTATTGGTCATTTTTGTCTATCGCATTTCCCAACAATTCCAATTTAAAATAATTCATATAAAATTTCTCTTTCTCTTTTTTTATTAGTAAAATATTTAAATAATTTTTGTTCGCAAAAGTTTTATAGCAGCAATGAGAATGTCACACTATATCAGTTCTTAAAGTAATACAATTAAAATATAATACAAATACTCGTGTGTAGTAAGAACGTAGTTATTTCTTTTCTGTTATGACAGTGTTTTAATGCGTTTACGACTGAATTTATGAATACGAAATCAATGTCGATTCGAATATGAAAATCATATTAAATTTTTAATTCCGATCATATTCATAAGTACGGCTCAGGAATATTCAGTCGTTCGCAGAAATCAGTTCAATAAAACTTGTTCTGTTTCCCGCCCTCCTCTGAACGTCCTATAAAAAAGAGATGTAAAAACTACGGGTATGTCATATAAGTTCACTAAGCGAATTCTAAGTGCACTTCTGACTCATACATAAGTGCGGTCCATGAGTTCTTAGCCTAACATAGAAGGAAAGGTCATAAATAGGAAAAAAATTTAATGATATTTTTCAATATCTCCCCTTATTTCCACACACTTGTCAGAACGTCTGATTAAAGCTTCTAAGCTACTGTAAAAATATGATGTATCCATCGAGTCAAAGTGGTCATACAATGCCTGTCGCTATTAAATTTTCTTCCCCTTAACCCATTCGCTACCAAGGCCTCAGGTGAAAATCCGCCATCACTGCCCAAATGTTTTATTTATTAAAATATGATACCAATTGTTATTAATTTTTGTGGGATGTATTTATAACGTTCTAAATCAGTGAAATTAGCAATTTTATAAACCGATTCACATAAGTGACACAGAACTGCAGATATAACATAACCCATCTGTATGCGGCACGATTTAGTACAAACAATTTTATAAACTGATAATGATTACCCGTCTTTTATTTGGGACGCTCAGCTCGGAACTTGCTTTATCATCTTAAATTCTGCTGAATTTTCTAAAAATGTTGGCCAAAAAGCCAGCACAATGGTATCAAATAGTATTATATATTATATCAAGTAGTATTATGTTCGTTGCGCCTTTCTACTTATAAAAAAAAAAACTAAACCTTACACAGAGCACAGTGTCTAAGCCTGTTGCCAAAAATTAAATTAATCGATTTAACGCTGCTAAGATACCAATATTTCCTTACAGCAAATATCTAAAAAATAGATAACTTTTTAAGTAGTTACAAAACACAACCACCTTATCAATTCGTTTCCTGGCTATTTCTTCTTTTTCTACCATTCATTGCATTGGCACTTGACTTGAAGTACCCTGGGCGATATGCCTAAGGCCCTAAGCGTTGCGAAATAGCGTTTAAAATCACATCAAACGCTAAGCAATACCTCGATTGAAGTGCTTGCACGTGAAATATTTTTCTAACTAAATTATAAGCAATAGCAAAACATGATTTATGCATTGAAATTTTATCGTTGCAAAAGTAAGAATAAATGGCATCTTATACTTTGAGTTGTTCTACATAATTTTATAATTATCAGGAGATGGCATCATTTTTATTAAAGTTGATAAGTTATTTTTATTTAAATGAACGCAGTATTTGAGGAATTATTCAAAAGTTGCCAATTGCTGTGCGTTTTGACGCTTAAGCTTAAGAACACACCCAAGTCTTGAAAATGTGTGAATTTCCACCATTTCATTTTTAATATGTACATTAGGGTGCTGTTTTTTCGCGACAATTGTTTTTTTTTCAGTCCCACCTCGAAATTTTGTGGCAAATACCTAAACGAAAATTCCCTGAAAATTGGAGCCCTTAATATTAATATTAAGTACTAGACCCAGGCGTATAAAGATTTCCCATATAAAATACACGTAAACTTTGATTATTTTTCTTCAAACCTCTACAGCTCAGAGGCATTTTATGGTATAATCTTGGTCAATGGTAGGGTTTCTTCAGACTTGAATGCTCTAAAAAAGTGCCATTGCGGCGTAACCCTAACTCCCACCAGCGAGGTAGTACGGGTCACTAACCCTATTTTTTCATGAAATTCTCATTTTTTTGACCCTATCTTGTAAATAACAAGAGCTACAGAAAAAATGTGAATGACAAACTTGTAGGAAATCCAATTTCCTCCAAAAAGTTCTAGAACACCAAATCACTGACATCGATATTTCTCGAGATATTGTGATTTGAAGTTGAGGTAGTGTTTCTACAATTTAGCTCAATAATCCATGAAAGTTCCACACTACCTCAACTTCAAAGCCCAATATCTCAAGAAATATCAATGTTAGCGATTTGGTGTTCAGAACTTTTTTGTAGGAAATTGAATTTCCTACAAGTTTGTCATTCACATTTTTTTCTGTAGCTCTTGTTATTTACAAGATAAGGTCAAAAAAATGAGAATTTCATGAAAAAATAGGGTTAGTAACCCGTACTACCTCGCTGGTGGGAGTTAGGGTTACGCCGCAATGGCACTTTTTTAGAGCATTCAAGTCTGAAGAAACCCTACCATTGACCAAGATTATACCATAAAGTGCCTCTGAGCTGTAGAGTTTTGAAGAAAAATAATCAAAGTTTACGTGTATTTTATATGGGAAATCTTTATACGCCTTGGTCTAGTACTTAATATTAATATTAAGGGCTCCAATTTTCAGGGAATTTTTGTTTAGGTATTTGCCACAAAATTTCGAGGTGGGACTGAAAAAAAAAAATTGTCGCGAAAAAAAAGCACCCTAATGTACATCTAAACTATATACTTAGTAGTCGTGGTTAAATAATACTTTGTAAAATATTATAATATGGGCTAAAGTACTCCTAAGATAAAATACATTATTGGTAAAACAGAAACCAAAAATGCTAAGCCTATTTTATTTAAACTTAGTTCTCTTTTGGCAACAGTATAACTACTTCCTTCTCAAAAATGTTCGGTTAAGTAATTAAAGCGAAAACAAATATCTTAGGCAGTTTCCTAAACTATAATTAAAATTATTCAGGCCTAATTGCTATGAAAGGTTCGACATTTCACTCAAAATTAAAACAGATTTGATTGGTTTTGCTAATTTATTTGGTATTGCTTTTCTGTTTTAGATTCTGGCAGCGAATCTGGTTCACATAAGAGTTTACGGGACAAGAGGCCTTCAGGACCATCCGGAGATGGAAAACCTACCCGGGTGCGGACGGTTCTAAATGAAAAACAATTACACACATTGCGGTAAGTTAGAAATACGCATTAACATATGTTAATTACACTCATTTTTTAAATTAAAGCATAATTTCTTTAAGCTTGTCATTTTGTATTAAGAATGTAATGATTGGTTAATATTATCGAGTGCAAACGATGACCGTGTTTTAAAGTTATCAAAATTGATTATTTATCTCTAAAAAAAATGGCAGATAAAATATGCTATTGTATAGTCATGGTTACTTTAATTAGTATTATTTATTTGAATTTCAAAGCTAGTAGCTCATGTAAACAAGTTTTAATTTTGAGAATGTTGAAAAACAAAGGGAATGTTTTAAAAATGCCTAAAAATGAATTTTTTTGGCAAAATTTAATCAGCGAATTACAAATGGAATCACTAGATAGACACACATATGTACAGACATAATTCCCTGTATTCTTTTTCTTTTTTTTTTTTTAGACTATCAGTGAAGTAGAATAGATCTCCAGGAAGTTTTGGACCAGAATTTTTTACGATCACAATACTTCCTTCACTTCGCTCTTAAGTTAAGGTTACAACTAAGCTAATTATGATCACTATGATTTAATTTAAGCATTGTTCAACCTTTCTGGTTTCCTTGGAAGAGCAAATTGTCTTGGATCACACATGAAACAAAGTAATCTTAATGATAGTTGAAAATACCGCCAGAAGAGAAGCAAAAAGATCAAATTTTCAAGAAATATGGCTTCAAAGTTTTATTTACACACAGGAGAAAAGAGAACATTATGTCTTCATCAACCGCATATAACGCGCATTGTATACCATATTTAGACCATAATGATGTGAGCGAGGGAGGAAAATAGACCCACGTCGCGTATTTTGGTGCGATAAAACTGAATTGTCGAAATTTGCAACTTACCATCTTCTTCCAATCATCTTTTCAATTATTATGCAAAAACGTTAGTAAATAATGTACAATATATGATATCCACCATTACAAATAATTAAAAATACTGTAACATAATAATTTCAAATCAATGAACAAATATCTATGTTGTAGACATGAAAATCAATTTATAAAGGCACATTAAATATAAATAATGATGGATAATTAGTGAAGGATTAATCACTTCATCTCTATGTGCATATATGATATTTATATGAAAGTTCTTTTGTTTGTTGCTCAATCACTGCTAACCCCTTGCTTCAAGATTTTTAATTTTTTGTTTGAAGATACTACATATTTCAACTTAACATATAGGCATATTTGGATAATATATAGGATTGCAATGCAATGGATGGCGGCTTAAAAAAATTAAATTTTTGGTATTTTCATGAAAATTGGTACTTACGGGTTTTGGCGAATGCTGACTTCAAATGTGCTATCCAAATTTAAAAATTAAAGATAGTGGATCTATTTCGTGATTTCAACAGATTTTAATGAGTGTACAGTGGTTGTTTTGAGGCCATTTATTTCGAATCTACTATCAAAATTTGGCAGAAACCACTTTTCAAATTCTAGGGATTCTTATGAACATAAATATAAAGAGAGTTTTGAGGCCACTTAATTCGAATCTACTATTAAAAATTCTGTTTCTGAAATTTAAAGTATTGTTTCATAATTAAAATTAGTAAAAAAGATATATTGAAGTTACTGATTTTGAATCAAATATCTAAATTTAAAATACATGATGGTATAACGACCAATATTTCTCTAAATTTGAACTAATTTTAATGAAAATTTGTTAACAGAGGACAACGGGGTTTCGGCACTAAACAAGCTTGTAATTTTGATAATTTTCGGCAGCTTTAAAATGATATGCTTTCATATTTAAATTGGTTATTATAAATGGAAAAAGGTTTTAATTTTGATCCTTAATAAACTTTGTCATAATTCTTAAAAGACAACTTTAAAAAATATAATTAATTCAAAGAAAAAATTGAGTATTAGTCAATTTGACTAGTCTTGGTAGTTCTAGTGTTAATTAATAAGTATTTACACTACTCCAAATGAAACCGAGTAACTTAGCTAGTAGATACATAAAAGTTTCAAAGTTAAAACTTGTTATGTTGGGTCGCAATCATTACAGAATTAAATTACCGCTTAAAATGTATTATTAACTTTATTAGTGTAATGCAGCTCCGACTGAAGTCGACTTTAGATGCTTGTTTAAGAGAGAAAAAAAAATTGTTAACACGTAATGTAAATATTGCACGTGGTTTTATATACAGTAATACCTCGACTTACGCTACCCCGACTTACGCGAACCCGTAGTTACGCGATTTTCAAATCTCGTCGATTCGTCTTTTGTTTGAGTGCCACACAATTCCTGATTACTCACTCCCTTCACACTATTGTTCAGCTAATGTACATGTTCGGAGGTGTCGCGCAGAATCGACGCATGAAATGCATGAGCAAGAGCAAGACATTGAAAATTCTTTAGATACAGCTCAATCAGAAGATCGAATGGCGGTTGGAAACTTGACAGAAGGCCTCAGTTCAATTGAAAAGGGATTACAAATTGTAGACTATATAGCCTCCAATGAAGAGCGCATTTCTTCTACAAAGCAAGGAATAAGAAAATTATTAGCATGCTACGAGGAAAGTTTTCTACATCACATTAACTTCGGCTTGCGATTAAAAAATTTTTTTCTTAACTATTATTTTCTTTAGTCTCCGGCCCCAATTAAAAATAATTTGTGTGTATTTATATGCGAAATTATACCCCGACTTACGCGGTTATCGCTCAGTCCCACCTATCGCGTAAGTTCGGGGTATTACTGTAATATATTAATGCATCGCAAAATTATAATAATTTATACTTTCTCTTTTTTTACAGAACCTGCTACAACGCTAATCCGCGACCTGATGCTCTAATGAAGGAGCAATTAGTAGAAATGACAGGGCTATCCCCTCGTGTGATTCGAGTGTGGTTTCAAAACAAAAGATGTAAAGACAAAAAGAAAACAATACAAATGAAACTCCAAATGCAGCAAGAGAAGGTGAGTGTTGAGTAGGAAAATGAATGGTCCGCAGAAACATTAATTAAAGCATTTCGAACAGGAAGGTCGAAAACTTGGATATGGTGGAATGCAGGGAATTCCAATGGTTGCCAGTTCACCAGTACGGCATGATTCTCCACTGAACTTACACGGACTCGAGGTAACGACATATCAGCCTCCTTGGAAAGCGCTGTCCGATTTTGCCCTCCATGCAGACTTGGACAGTAATGGGTCAGTAAATACTCATACACCAGCATTTCAACAGCTAGTTAATCAGGTAAAACTTAAACTACCTCTGTTGCCAGTTATTGGTAATTAACATACATTCTTTCCACCCAGATGCATGGCTACGATATAGGTGGAATGCCGCCTGTGCCCCAAGGACCACCTCCTCAAATGAACGGAATCCCTATGGAAACGGGGGCCCACCATCCGGACAGCACAGACTCGTACGTCACATACCTGGAGAGCGACGACAGTATGCAGGGTAGTCCGTAGAAATTAATGCTGCCCTTTCACAATTCGTATTCCGCTTTTATCAAGGACTACTTTTTTAAGAGCAGGATAAAAATTGAGATCGACTGAGAAAAGGGACTCACCGCGAAATGCAGCACTGTCAATCCAAAGCTCAAACGATTTGAAATTCTCCACAATTTCGAGGCCTTGGGCCCCACTGATTTTTTACTTGAGCGTCTTCACCATGCAGTTCAACGCTTACTTTCTAGTATACCACTAATTGTAGACGATGTAATATAATGGGAACCTACCTGGGCCCGTGCTGATTCGGAGCAGGTACCGCTCAATTCGTTCGATTATGTTTTGGAGACAAGAAACAATAAAAGAAAAAAAAAACTAGAAAAATCTCAACTCATCGAGTGATTAAGAATCGAAACGAAATTTTGTAAATACGAGAAAGTCTCTGTTTTCTGGACTATACTGAAAGTTGTTTCGTTTTCTTTGTTAACTTATGTTCGCTAGAGTAATAACGTAGGAAAAATTCTTCACATGGAGCGAGAGAAATTAAACAGGAAGCTTTCACGCTTAGGGAGAAAAACGAAATAACAAAGATAGGTCAGATCAGAAACTAACAAAATTGGTGAATTGTAATTAAATTATAAATATTTAAGAATAGTGTTTAAACCGTTATGGATAACTGTGTATTATAAATTAAATGTATGATTGTATATGAAAAGAACACAAAGTAATGATTTTCAGTATATAAACGTAATGACATTTTAGAAAGATAGTATTTCAATCTCCCTGAATTTCCAATAGTCCAAGCGGCCAAAGAATATCGGATAACAAGAAGACGCTCTGACGTTTTTACTCATTTTTTTCGACCTTGGTACTGTTAGAGGAACGAAATGGAAAATGTTGCTAGTAATAGGTAGTAATAAAGAACGTTAGTGAGAGAAAGCCAAAAAGGCTATAGCAAGGCATAACCTCAAAATTCAACAGCACAATATTTACCCAAGCAACCAAAAATATTCGACTCATTTTCAGTTGAAAACATGATTGTAGGATCGATTTTTAAGTCTTAAAAATCGATAAAACTAATTTGTTGTCGGTATTTTAACCATTTACTTGATATATAACCTCAAAATTAAAGAGCGGAATGCTCACCCATGTGACCACAAACACTCTAGGACTTATTTTGAAGTGAAACCATTATTTTAGTAGCGATTATTACGTCTCAAAGCTCAAAAAACTAGATTTGTTTGGCTTTTTTCCCATAATTGAAAGCATAACCTCAAAATAAAACGTTCTAATACTTGCCGATACAGCAAGAAATATTCTAGGGCTCATTCTTAGCGAAAAAATTGTTATAGTATCAAATATTACGTGTCAAAGATCATAATTCCCTGTTCCAATATTTATTTGAGACGTAACCTCAATAGCTAAAATAATAGTTTTTCCCCAAGGATTAGAAAAGTGATAGATATCTTTCGAAGAATTTTTTTTCCATGACGTATTATATACGCAAAAAGAAAGTGGAATTCAAAGTTCTATTTCATTATCCTCTTATCAGAAAAAAAAAAAACGTGGCAGTCACGGGACTGGCCGACAGAAGCTACGCTTCAACTTTTTACGTAACCTACTCGCCACTCTCGCTATACATAATATATAAAGTGTGAAAATACTCTATACTCACAGGCAAAACCCCCGATAATACATATAAACACAAGCCGTGGAAGTAGAAAATGCGTACGTAGTGATGTAGTCCGAGAATCGCCGCGAAATAACATTGCTTCTTATGGCGGAAGATCCGAAGTATGCCGCTCCACTCGTCTGAACTGCTAAACAATAACTTTTACGCGAAAATTATATTCTAATAACTATAACTATAGAGGAATACCTTTCTAGTGATCTAAAAAACTTTATAGTGACAAGAACAAAATATTAGAGTTTTTTGCACTTAAACACAACTCTAACCATTTCCGCGAACAAAACAGCAGCGGCAGGTCGACTTGATAGCACGACTTTCCGTGGTAATTTGTTCGATGGGCAGTAAGAGTAAATTTTGAGCTCAAATATCTTTAATATTTTGTTCTTACCCCTATAATGATTTTGGTACCATAAGAACTGTATTCCTCCCCAGTTACAGTCAGTAGAACATCACTTTTTCGTAAAAGCGATAGTTTAGCAGATTCGCCCTCTGGAGCGGAATGAATGGACTCTACCGCCATAAGAATCAATGTTATTTCTGTGCAATCATCGGACTACATCACCCTATACATGTGGTAGTGAGCAGGTCTACTTCATGGCTTGTTATATAGTTTCCCGGGGGTTTTGGCAAAGAGTATCTATAACAAGAGGGGACACTCGAGCGGTTATTTTTTTAAATTTTTCGACCTTGGTACCGTTACAGGAACGAAATGGGAATTTATGCTAGAAATAGTTAGTAATAAAGAAAGCATAAGTGAGAGAAAGACAAAAATTTGGGGCGAAAAGTGAAACACTCTTGCAGGGTGCACCTCACAAAAATCGTTTATCACAAAACTTATCTATGAGCACATTATACGCTGCCTTTTCCACAGCCACACACCAAACACATTATATTATGCTTACCCATCATTTATCTAAAGCACATTTTATTTTATTTTATTAATTGCTTCTAAGAAAGCACTTTTTTACTCAAAAACTTTTAAGCTTCTTCACATTTCCAAACAAATCAAGACCACCCGGTACTTTTCGTAAGCGAGCAGCACACAAAAGGAATTCCGCTCGGGAGCGCCTTTAAAAACGCACAATGAAAAAATGTAAACAATCTCGTCCGTATTCATGCTCGGTGTGTGCTGCCTGCCTCTTCTCCCTTCTCCGATTTGGCATTTCCCTATAACTTAACATTGCGAGGGGAGGTAAACTTGAGCGAACTAGTACTGGTGCCCGGCTCGGGGGCGCCTTTAAAAAAGCGTTCATAAAAAAAGCTTCAGTTTATAGCTTACGCTGTAAAAGCTATCTGTGAGAACTTTTTGGTGACTATTTCTCTCTCTACATTTCTTATAGGTATTTACAGAGGTAGTAGCCCTGAGCTCCTTTATCTAATGGGAAATTTTGCTGGGTGTATTTGAGAGAGCTTGCATATGAGTTGGGACTTTGAGAGCGTATTGAGAGTGTCCCTTCTTGTTGAATTCGATATTCCTTGGTTTTGGCACAGGGAATCCCACACGCATGCAGCAGTCGACCGATTCTCTCTCTCTCTCTCTCTCTCTCTTTCTCTCTTTCTCTCTTTCTCTCTTTCTCTCTTTCTTATACTGACGCGGCCTACTCGCTACTCTCGCCAGTCGTGTGCCGCAAGGAGAGGGGTTAACGAGGGGTTACGTCTTCGCTTTTTTACAGCGAGTCCAGCCCGCCCAACCTCTGATAAGAAGCGTAGCTTCCAAATATTTTATATACAGGGTGTTCAGAGGTGGGAGGTCAATACTGCAGGGGGTGAAAGGTCAGACCGAGGGGCATCTCGCACCGTTTGGCAGTTACAGGGTGATTCGTAAATCAGGATTTTTCCTTATATGGGAACCGCTCTTGTATTTTTATCTTTTTTTCTACGCATCGCAGCGGCCCAAACTAATTTCAAAAAATCACTATTTGGAAGCCCTTTCCAAAAAAGTTTACACCACCCCCCTATCCCCAACCCCTTGGCCACAATCCCCCCTGGAAGTTGAAAAAATTAACTTTTATTTCGCGATTTTTCACCTTTCGCCCCACTTTTCTCCGAAATTCATGTTATTAACATACCTACTTTTTATTTTTTTTTAAGTTGCCTATCTAATTACCTTTCCAAAAAGGTGCAACATGCCCAGGTAGGAAAAGGATACGAAAATTTATTTACAAAAATCCTTTTACAGAATATCATGATAAATCGAATTTTTAGGAAATTATACTTAAGTTTACTAAAAATTACATTTTGTTCGCTTAAAAACTAATTACAATTAAAATCTTTGTCCTTTAAAAGCTGTTCAGAATGTTCTCCGCTAGTTTCGATGCATGCAAGTAGCCTTCGTTTTATTTCAAGTTTGAGGTCTATGGTAGCCAGTCTCTCCCGTATTTTCGTAGCTGCAGTCACAATCCTGGTAACTAATTCTTCTCTGGTGTTGATTGGTCTTGAGTAAACTTCATCTTTCCTCATTCCCTATAAGAAAAAGGCCAGTGGAGTAAGGTCCGGTGACCTAGCAGGCCAAGGAATCGGTCCACCTCGTCCAATCCAGCGCTCTGGGTAATGTTCATTCAACTTTGCCCTAACAATGTTCCCAGTATGCGCAGGTGCTCCGTCGAGCTGTAAATAAATTGCGCTTCTGGTGGCCAGGGGGATGTCCTCCAACAGATCCGGAAGGGTATTCTCCAAAAAGTCCGAGTATAGCTGACTATTCAGCACTTGGGGCAAGATGAAGGGTCCTATCAACTGGTTGCCGATGATGCCAGCCCAGACATTGACACTAAATCTTTGCTGGAAGGACCGACACCTGGTCCTATGTGGGTTCACATCTGACCAGGTGTGGAGGTTGTGGAAGTTTGTGATGCCATCCCGGGTGAATTGCGATTCATCCGTCCACAGAATTCGGTCTAGAAACCTTCTGTTTTCGATGTCAGACTCGAACAGCCAAGTGCAAATTGCAATCTTCTTTCGGAATCTCCTTCCTGTAGTGCTTGGACCGGGATATGGTGGTATGGATGTAGTCCCTCTCGGTTCACAACGGTCCAAACTCTCCCTGAAGACAATCCTGACCTTCGTACCTGCCTGATGCTTATTACAGGGCTGTTCCTTACGATGTTGAGGATTTGTTGATCGGGGTCCGCTGAATCGGCCGATTTTCCTGCTCGCGTTTCTGCTCTGGGGGCGGTTACACTTCCGGTTTCTTTTAACCTTCTGAAAGTCCTTGAAAATACCCTTCTGTTGGGTACCCGCCGATTCGGGAATCTCCTTTGGTATTCTCGTACGGCCTCACTATCATTTCCTTCTACTAAACTGTACACGTAAATTATATCGGCATACTCGTCAACACTGAATTCTGCATTAAGATAAAATAATTTTTTCTATTAAACACCCGGTTTTATCGCTTGCTTCTTCAACTGTGGTCAATGTTCTTTCAAATTTACCCATTTTTATACCATAATTCATAGGAGGTATTAGAAACGGAGCGTCAGGATACTTAAGAGTCAATACTGGATATAATAAACTAATAACGCTATTTAACGAGATTACATTTATTATTTTATTACTGTTTTGCTGAAATAATAAAAATGTATTACCTCTGTTTCCTAAACAAACATTTCCGAACTTGCTGTCTTAAAAATTGTTTACTTAACGACTTTTTTCCATTATGGTGCAATAAAGTAATTAGGTACCTGTGAGGATGTTTTAATTTCAGGACTTTTGCAACCCTTTTCTACCTGGGCATGTTGCACCTTTTTGGAAAGGTAATTAGATAGGCAACTTAAAAAAAATAAAAAGTAGGTATGTTAATAACATGAATTTCGGAGAAAAGTGGGGCGAGAGGTGAAAAATCGTGAAATAAAAGTTAATTTTTTCAACTTCCAGGGGGGATTGTGGCCAAGGGGTTGGGGATAGGGGGTGGTGTAAACTTTTTTGGAAAGGGCTTCCAAATAGTGATTTTTTGAAATCAGTTTGGGGCCGCTGCGATGCGTAGAAAAAAAGATAAAAATACAAGAGCGGTTCCCATATAAGGAAAAATCCTGATTTACGAATCACCCTGTAAATGCCAAACGGTGCGAGATGCCCCCCCCCCCCCCCCCCCCACCCATACGATTTTTTGCTTGTCTCGGTCTGACCTTTTACCCCCTGCAGAATTGACCTCCCACCTCTGAACACCCTGTATAATATGTTGTAACTTTAAATAACCTTTTTATGTCTACTTCGATCTTTGTTCAGAATCAATACACTTCATACGACATTATTACCAACATTTCAGAAATGAATAACTGCAGCAGCGCCTCTATTAGAATATTATGAAATTATTCATCTGGCTCTTGATCTAGAACCAGATAAACATCTAGTTTGGATAGTTGTTGTTGTATTCCCATGTTAAAGTACTGATCCAGAGCCGGATGAAAAAAACACAGCTATTGTTTCTACCTTTATCTAACCTTCACATTTCACGTATATACCAATCAAAGCTAAAAGGTGCAGTGCATAATGCCATAGCTATCTGTTGATCATCGTATAACTATTCTAACATCTTATTGCATCAGGAAATAATTTAAGACATCTCTTGGTGGTGGTGAGTGGTCTGAAACTAATAAAAACCAAAAACATGAAAACATTTTGTAACGTTTGCATTATTAGTCCGAATAACTGATGGTTACAGGAGAATTGTCAAGGAGATTAAGCTAGCGCCACTTTCATTTGGTTCTTGAAATGACTTTTTGTAAAATTGTCTGTCTTTGGGAATTCGATAAAAATTTGGTCTTATTTTGGAAGTGAGTTTCTGCATGGAATCAGCAGTCGAGTTTTTATATTTCAATGACTAGTTCAAAAATTCTTGACTAAAAATCTTTCTTCTTAAACGTACTAAAGCAGGACAAGCACACAAGATGTCTCCAAGACACAGAAGATTTCAAATTATCAGATTTCAAGAAGGCTTTATTAATGCTCTACGAATCATATATATATATATATATATAAAGTAAATGCACTAGTAGTGGCCACTGCACCAGTAGTGGCCACTTTGTACTTTTTGTGTACAAAATAAGATTATTAAGGCGCGCAGAAGTTTGAAATCGCGACAGGACCTTACCTGCACCCTCTGATAGTATTAGACCTGAACCACATGTTTAGCTCATTAGTTGTTTCGGAGGAATTTCACTTGATAAAACACAAACTACCGTACGGATCGCCGAATGCCGTTTTGCTAGTGAATTGGACTAAGGAAATCAGATTCAAAAAACAAATTCTTCAGACTGTACAATTTTGCTGGGGTATTTCGTCATAGAGCTATAACAAATAAATGGAATGTTTAATTTACTTAAGTGTTGTTTTGAAAACATAACAGTGTTTTACGGGTAAATTTGACCGTGGCCACTACTAATGCAAGAATAGTGGAGAAATTTAGTAGTGGCCACTTGATGGCCACTACTAAAACATTGGCATAATTGTTCAATTCTTTCGTTTAATTGATAATCTTATTTGTTCTGATTAATAATAACGATCGGTCTTGGTCCCATTAGATTTCAAGCACGGGAACTAGTAGTGGCCAGGGTCTGTATGTTGAAGTGAATTTATCAAACAAACGATTTTGAAGTACGCAGTTTAGAGTTCTATTTTAGTTAACGTTATATGGGGACTTGAAGTGAATTGCCCGTTGCAATGCTTTGTTTTTGCTTTGTAGGATATCAGGCTGTAAACACGCACTGAAACAACAAACCCTGGTTAATAGTACTAAAAACTGAGTTTACGCTAACCTAAGACTTTGCAGATTTTCAGCCTAGCGTACTTTTGGTTATTACAAACAAATGAATTCTGTTGATTTTTGCTCAACAAATTCCAGTAGCAAAATTAACCAAGTTTTGTTCAAGATTTTTAATAACCAAAACATTTGGTAAAATTTAGAAAGTTTCAATGAAGCTTTTAGGCATTTGTCCAACAGAATTATTTATTGGTCAGTTCAACAAAGCCCGCTGTTAACTTGACCAAGTTTAAGGTTTCAAACAAAATTATAGTTATTATTTTTATAAAACCGCATTTAATTTTACCTAGTTTTAGATATGACTTTAACTGAGTTTTGGTTAACATATAAGATACTATAAGATGTCAATCCATAATGCCATGCCATCCATAATTCCACAACCACATACTATCATTCTAATTAAATTTATTATTGCTGTTTTAAATATAACATTTTATTTTTTAACACATGTATTTACACTAAGAAACTACCGACCCCTTTTTCAATTATTTTCTAACAATTGGTTTAACTTTTCGAAATTATTTGATTCAACCATTCTTTGGGCATTGAATCAACCACAAAATGCGATAGATTTAAGCGCACTTCGGGCATTTGAAACAACCGCAATATTAGGTTGATTCTACCTCCAAATTCAGTTGAATCCTCACGCTCCTGTAAAAATATCCTTGAAACTTTGATAAATAAGAATTTTCCTTACATTTTGACGATTCAGCAGAGCACTGCAGCAGAGTAGCATTTGTAAAATACAGGGTGTTTCACATAGCGTATGCCAAAATGAGGATGAAAGCTCGCACCTAGGCATAAAGAAATTGTATGACAGCGGGGGGGCAATCTCAACCGTTTGAGGAGAGTTACAGGGTGATTCATAAATTCGGAAATTTTATGGTATGCACATCATCTTTTTATTTTTATCTTTTGATCTACTCAACGCAGCAACATCAAACTCACATCAAAAAACTACTATACCAATGTCCGTTCCAAAAATTTCAACTATGTTGATCTACCTCCTACCACTGTAGCTACAGTCACCTGCAAAACCGAAAAAAATGTTGAGCAATTTCCTAAAATTCAGATTTTCCCTAGATTTTTTCCGAAATTCATGTAATTAATACACCTGTTTTTCATTTATTATAAAATTTGGAAAGGTGGACCAAAAAGTTACAGCATGTCCAGGTAAAAAAGGAAACCTGACCTTATTATTTTATTGCATTGTAACTAGGAAATTCGTAACATAAATAAAATTTCTATGAAAAATTGTCGAAATTTTTTGGTTTTTAATTTTAATTACTGATGCAAAAAAGTTATTAAAAGTTAGTGTAATTTATTTTATTGTCGTTATTAGCTTGTGTTAGTCAGTGTTTACACTCAAGTATCCTGACGCTCTATTACTAATACCTGATGGACATTTTTTTATAAATGAGGTTCAGTCAGAAAGAATATCGATCATAGTTGAAAAACAAATCGATAACTATCGAAGTTCTTAGGCAACATTTTTAAAAAATTTAATTTTGTGGAATACGTGGATATAAGAAACGAAAGAGAGCCTGTATAGGAATATCAAAGGAGATTTCCTAATCGATGTATACCTCAATGAAAGGTATTTTCATGGACTTTCCAGAGATTAGGAGAAACTGGAACTGTAACTTTAAACAGCAGGGAATCGCGATCCGGAACATTGTAAGATTCTATCGGTGTTGAGCAGCAAATAAACACCCTCGTCAGAAAAAGCCTTGAAATGAGGACGAAATGAGTCACACCACGATTAGTAGAGTCTTCAGCTAAAGTTTGGAGGGTTGTTTATCGAGAGGGATTGCGTCCATATCATCATATCCTAGTCCAAGGACTACTGGAAGGAGATTCCGAAAGAAGATTGGCGCTGCGTTGAGTAGATCAAAAGATAAGAATAAACTTATGATGTGCGTACCACGAAAATTGCGAATTTATGAATCACCCTGTAACTCTCCCCGCCACCTGTCATAAAATTTTTTGTTTGTCGCTATGTGAAACACCCTGTATAAATCGTTAACAACTGAAAGATATAAATCGTTAACAGCTTAACGATTTATAATAGTCTATCTTCGATCTACAATTGAAGTTTTTTATTATTATTATTATTATTATTATTGTTAGGGATGACCCTCATGGTTGGCACTGCGACCAGACGGTCTTTTGTGCCGAAGCCCCTTTACAGTAAAAGACGATCTGCTACCCTAAGGAACGCCAGAAGGTCTTTTACAGAAGATGAACGAGCTTCAGCCGAGTCCAGGAACTCCTGACCGAAGATCTTTCTTCTTAACCGTGCTAAAGCCGGACAAGCACACAAAATGTGTGACGTAGTTTCGTCGTCTTCAAGACACAGACGACAATCCGTCTGATTTGACAGACCTATTTTATATAGGTGGTATCTTAGCCCATGGTGGCCAGTTAGGTAACCTACCAACATCCGCTTTACTCAAAGCAATTGAAGATAGATGCAATAAAAAAAATATTATAAGCCCACTTTTTATTTTACCAGGGTTTCTGGTAGAAATTAAGCCCACAGTCTCTAGCGCCCTGCTGGCTCGCAGCCAATGCGTCGCGGTACCATCCGAGCTATTAAGGCCCCCGTATCTTGCTACTAGCTATAAATTAGAAATAAAAACTACCTCCCTCTATCATCACCCCTTCTAGGTAAAATTTAACTCCAGAAATGAGCTCCTACCTTCAGCCCTTCAACCCTTAGGTAAAAAATAAACCTAAAACTTGGTTTAGCGCTTTCCAAAATATGTGAAACGATATATAATTGACTAACGAGGATAAGCTTTAACTTTTCTAACTATATATATATAAGTAGGTATAGTACATATATAGTATATAAATACGTTTTGCTTTTATATTATGTGGAAAGGCCAATGTAGGAAAAACCGCCTTAATCGCAGAGACAAATATTAACTACATTATATTTAAGTGTGTTACTGCTGCGAATGGAAGAACTTTGAGGATATACCATAACCTTACATATGAAGATGACTTAAATGAATAAAGCCCAAATGTATTGATTGATTTTGTATTATTTCCAGTGCGTTGCCAAATGTTTTTTCTTTCTAGCCCATTTCCTTGTTGTCATTCTAGAATCTAGGCAATACACAAACTTTGTATGCGTTTTTTAACTTCTCTTATTGTTTTTTTGTTTTTTTGGAATATAAATTTTGTTTGATTTTTTGGAAAGCATAAGTTTTATTCCGTTTTTTTCAAAAAAATTGAGGTGGCCACTACTGATGCATGAAGGTGGCCACTACTAGATTTTGCCCTGGCCACTACTAATGCATTTTGGACGTTTCAAAATCGATTTTTTTGTGACATAAAAATTAATAGAAACCGAAATGTGAAATCTTTGCCATATACAGAAAAGAAAACTTTATATCAATCTTCGCACAAAAAGATCCAAAGTCTAAAGCTGACCACGTCATCTAGAAAAAAATCGAAAAATGTCCTTAATATGGCCACTACTAGTGCGTTTACCTTATATATATATATATTTTGTTTTTTTAAATTAATTGTTTTGTATTAAATAGATTTAATTTTTTTATAATAAAGTGGGCATGAAATAAAAATGACGACTGTCCTTTATTAAAAAGTATTTACATTTTACCGATCTCTCCATTTGTTAAAAAATTCTGACCCATTAGTTTTCGCAATTTCCTATTGGACGCCCTGTATATTATAGAGGTAGACGTATTCAAGACTATACTGTATGGTGTTATTCCGTTAAGCGGCCCATAAAAGGTCAATATTATTGCTCAATATCTGGGTTTGTGCAATATAATTGTTCGTGTGTAGACAATATTGAAAGGTTGTGCAATATATTGTACAAAATCAAAACCACGCACAATTCGTAATTTTTAACGAAATTTCAAAATTCTTGTTAGAGGATACTCGTGATGAGAAAACGAAGAGACGCTCGAAGCCCTTTTTGCCTAAAATATCTTGGGTGATTTTAAAAATTCTAATTACTTCACTTTGATTTCGAAAATACAGCATATTGGAACTTCAGTCTTACGATCCAAAAACTTGAAGCAAAATCTGAAAAAAAAAAAAAAATGGGATTTTGAGGTTTCTGAATCAAAATTAGGCATTTACTTAATCGTACAAGGTCTCCTGAAGGTCCTATTTTTGAATTTTTCCAGATTTTCATTTTAGCTTTAAGTTCTTGGATCGTAAGATTGAAATTTCAATATGCTGAATGTTTAAAATCAAAGTGAAGTATTTTGACTTTTTAAAACCATCCAAGACATTTTTGGCAAAAAGGTCTTCAGGTGTCTCGTAGTTTCCTACTAACGAGTATCCTCCAACAAGAATTCTCAAATTTCGTTAAAAATTACGACTTGTGGGTGGTTTTGAACCAATTTAGCAATATAGTCCCAATGTGCTATGAGACGTGAAATGCAAAGATTATACTAATCGCGTTAGAGAAGGTGAGTAATCTGATGTGCTGATTGAGAAATATTGCGTAAAATACCCGGATGCCAACGAGCAAGATATTGCCAAAAAGATAAATTCTTTTCGGACAAACTTCCGGAAAGAACTCAAGTGGCTTCGTGATGCTGAAAAGAGTGGTGCAGACTATAAAGCTGCAACAAACGATTCAAATTCGTAATACATTTTCAAAGTCGTACTCTGATTAAACATAATTTTTTTTACATCGTTCATGTTGTTGAAACACTGTGATATCGTCAAGTGTAGTTGAATTTATTGTTCCTCCAATACTCTTTATTCTCTTACAATTACAAATCTTTTCTTTGCCGTCCGACCATGCAGCAATTTTTAAAAAAAAGTTGGCTTTATATTTTTGCCAAAGAAATTTTGAGCTTTTGAGCTTGCTTTTTTTTTTCTTCAATTTATAATTAGCTAGAAATTAATTTTTACACTCCTTTAAAAAAAAAAAAAAACTTTCTAGTTTAAAAATTGAAAATAAAGGAGTTATTTTCGGTCTCTGGTTTAATTCAATGGTTTATTAAGTAGTCTTACATTTTTACTGCTGATTCAACTGATCGAATTATGCAATATTTGTTTAATTGGGAATTATACACGCACATACCTGATGTAACAACAGTAATGATGGCATTACCCAAAATGGAGCTAATTTCACAAAATAGCGAAGTAATCAACCTCATTGTAACGTATCCCGTTAGTTGTCTTGCATAGAAAGTCTGACATAGATGTCAGCACAATCGCAAAGTTTCTTTTCGTCTTTATCATAAGAATTCCACAACTATTTTGACATTTCTCACAAGCAAACATTAAGGTTAGGTAGGCAATCAGATGTCGGCGGTAAGAAGAGTTCAGGTTCGTTTAATTTTCTAAATTTTGTACTGTTTATTGTAAGTAATGCGAAAACTATTTCAGCAATGGGCAACATTCGCCCGAACATGGCACATATATGACTGCACCTGGCAAAATCCTTTTGAATCAGCCAAAGAGATCAAGAAGCACCTGATGGGGCTCCAGAAACCAATTTACCATCCCATGAGTAAAACTTTAGAAATATTTAAGATATTGTTGCTAATGTTATGTTAATGGCCAGATGACTGCGGAGATCACGTCGTAGTAATTAATACAAGTGAAATAGCACTCCCGGGTGATGAATGGATCAAGCGTGTTTACTTTCACCACACTGGGTATCCCGGCGGGGCCAGTTGGACTCTTGCCTGGCAGCTGCACGAGAAGGACCCAAAAATGATCATGTGGAAAGCCGTCTACAGTGCAATGAAGGGAAATTTACAGAGGCGGTACACAATGCAGAGGCTGCACCTCTTCGCCGACGACCAAGTCCCCAAAGAAATGCTGGAGAATGTCACTAATCAAATCAGGCAAACTCGACCAGTTCCCAAACGGTTGGACCACATCGACAAGGAGACGTTAGAGAACTTCCCGCAAATCATGAACTATCCAAAGGATTACGTTCTCCGGTGAGGTTGAGGACTGGCAGACTCCTACAGTCCACTTTAGTGTTTCAAATTCTGTGTAAGGGATAATAAAGGTTATTCGATATTTAATCCACTGCATTCTAATATAGTTAAACTCTAGTCCGGCATACTGAGGACCGAGCTTATTCCATTAAAAATTTTCGCACAGAGTGAAGAAGTAACCCACAAATTCGGCAATATTCAGTGCCAAAATAGCTTCATAGATTCATTTTCGTTAAAATAAACAGGGTGAACCATCTAAAGAAACTACTAATATCTAGAGAAATTACCTTCCTGCGGAAAAAAAGTACCCAAGACGAGAAAGTCACCAGTTTAAGATATGTTTCATGTTTATGGGATGTTATTGATGAAATATTCAAGATTTCTCCAAGAATAAGTAAGTACGCAACTTTTAAAAGGAACATTGAAATCGATGCAAATGGGATCTTGCAGAACATTTGCTGCGTTCTTTTAATGATCTGATCTGCACTTATTATTTCGATTGAAAAAGTTCCCTTTTAGATTTTTTTTCGAAAAGGTTTTTGAGTTGATTAATGTTTCTAATTATACGGCTAAAAAACCTTCGAATATCTAAAATCGCAGTCAAAAATAATACTATTTCAATTATTGCCTTTTTTGTCTTTAATTGTGCTTTTATAAAATAAATTTTTAAAAAATATACAGAATTATTATCATAATTTCTTTTTGGTTTTAAACAAAAATATGTTTTTAAATTACTTGTATTGGAAAATGTACAAATCAATTAAAATTAGAATTTTTTATTAATAAAATCACAAGTATTTATTATTATTTATAGCGGGTCGTTAAGTTACTCTAGGTACCTCTCGATAGCAAACGCGACCTGAAAGATCTATTGTGCTAAACCCCTCTTGATTAGACCCCATCCAAGTCAATGTCCTTAAAGAAGGCTGTGGTACTCTCGGGCGTCGCATTCGACACATCTGCCGGAGCGATGATAGGCGCTCCGAAGTGTGTCAGCCTTTGTCAACATAAGGCCGGACAGTGGCAGAGTACGTGCTCTGCTGTTTCCTCTTCTTCCAAACAGAATCGGCAAGTATCATCATCCTCTACACCTATCTTTTTAACACTAGGTTTACGGAACGCGTCAATTTGACGCATTACAGTTTTCGTGGCGAAATTTAGAGAAGTCGTCAATATTTTGTGAAAATTTTTCATTTAATTGATGTAATAATACGACGATATGTACTTGTAAATTCCTTACCGCTCGAGCTGTGTATTTTGAACGGAAATATATTTTAAACTTATTTTTTCGGAATCTCTACAAATCATACAATAAATGTCCGTAAACCTAGTGTTAAGATGGTATTTTAGGGCACAGTGTCCCGTTAGTAGGTCGGTGATTATTTTTAGATCCGGCTTGTTGAGCAGTAAGATTTTCCTCGTCCTCTGCTCTGAGGGGTGGATGTATCTTTTTGCTTGTCTTAGTCCGGTTTGATTATTCCAATGTGTGGCTTTACTGTCTTTTTCCCACAGCCTGAGGTAGGATCTATAATAGCTCCTGGCAGGGCCACAGTAAGACT
The DNA here is from genome assembly GCA_949715965.1 of Dysmachus trigonus. Lineage (NCBI taxonomy): Eukaryota > Metazoa > Arthropoda > Insecta > Diptera > Asilidae > Dysmachus > Dysmachus trigonus. Next base: position 49,917,296 of record OX454321.1, read on the forward strand.
CTGGTCCGATGAAACCGGATTTAGCTCCATTTCTGGCAAGTTCATCCGCTTTCTCGTTACCAATTATTCCTTCATGGCCCGGAACCCAGGTTATGGTAAGCCTATTGGACTTTGCAAGTATTTTTAACGTTGACAGGCAACACCAAACCAGACCCGACTCTATTAGTCCAGTCAATTTAACCTCTGAAGCGGAAGTTTGTGGTGGAGTGCTAATTTTTGGATATATTGTTGGGGACGGTGAGAAATGAAGCTATAACTATTTTTTGCCCCTCGGGGGTGTTTGCGAAGGGGTGAAAAAGGGTGAAAAAGGTTTTTTGTTTATAACTTTGAATAAAAAAGTCAGCCTGGGTGGGAACGTTAGAGGGTGATATAATAAATGATTATTCATCTTGTATTAAAGTTTCCCCCGGTTTTGTTTATTGCAAAATTGTTTATTAACAATTTCACTCTCCCAAACCGAAAAAAATCACGGCTGATTTTTTTAAAAATACTTAAGCTCGTACGATGTCTTTCATTTTCACAATATCACTAGAAGACGCAATCCCCCATCATATACCAAAAATTCAAAACGGTTCCATGCATTTCACCTGAGATAATCACCCAGATACCTCACCTGTTTTACACCGAAAAATGTACAGTTTTAATCCAAGTCAAGATATCCCCCACGAATCGTCGCCCTCCGACCAGATATCGCTGAGCAGCACACATTTTTCACATTTTTTCCCAGCCCACGGCGGGGAAGAAGAAGATTTGCGACTGATTCAAAAACGGAAATCGCTATAACTTTCGATGTATGTAACGGAACTTAATGTATGATGGCTTCAAAAATCACTTATTTTTTTCTCCATCTTTTCCTCATACACCACTTTCACCTAATATTTTTACTTTTTTTTATATTGAATTAAACTTAAAAAAAAAATAAAAATTAATTACATTTTATTCCTTTTCTCCCACAAAACTAAACTTTTTTGAAATATTCTTAATTTTATAGTTATCTACAGATTCCACCCTTTATTCTCATAATTTTTATCATTTTCCACAAATCCCCCCCTGACCCCCCGAATAAATATATTACCCCTTAAATTTTACAAACAAAAAACTCGCCAAACATTTTATTTTTTTTCTCCAACAAAACTAAACTTTTTTGAAATATTCTTAATTTTGTAGTTATCTACAGATTCCACCCTTTATTCTCATAATTTTTATTATTTTCCACAAATCCCCCCCTGACCCCCCGAATAAATATATTACCCCTTAAATTTTACAAACAAAAAACTTGCCAAACATTTTATTTTTTTTCTCCCACAAAACTAAACTTTTTTGAAATATTCTTAATTTTGTAGTTATCTACAGATTCCACCCTTTATTCTTATAATTTTTATTATTTTCCACAAATCCCCCCCTGACCCCCCCGAATAAATTTATTACCCCTTAAATTTTACAAACAAAAACTTACCAAACATTTTATTTTTTTTCTCCCACAAAACTAAACTTTTTTGAAATTTTAATAATTTTGTAGTTATCTACAGATTCCGCCCTTTATTCCCATAATTTTTATTATTTTCCAAACATCACCCCCTGACCCCCCCGAATAAATTTATACTACACCTATCCCTCGATTTACACGATAGATAGGTTCCTCAGAAAACCGTGCAAATCGAAATCGGGATTTCGTATAAGTAAAACCGTGTAAAACGAAAACAGACTGAAATGTGCATAATTCGGTAATTTATTTAAAAGTAAAATAAAAGTAAATATATTTTGAAAAACATAAAAATACTAGTCTATTTATAAAATTAGTAGTAGGTGTATAAGGTATAAGTATGGAATTCATTTTACATATAGAAAGAAGAAATCAAGTCCTTAAAACCTTTCTTTCTAATCTTTTCTTCTTGATTGGTGTTGTGTTGTCGTTGGTATCTTTCATAATTTGATAGTACTTAATGCGATATTGGTTCTATGTAGAGAAATAAGAGACAATCTCGCATTAACCAAAGGTGGTATTAAAATCTTAATTAAAAATCATAAATAAATAAATAAACTCTTACTCAGACGATTTTTATTGTGAACACAATTCAAAAATGGCAGTGGTAATATCCATGCAGTTAAAATGTTCAGTTTTACCTGTTTTTTTCTTAAACCTCTGATTTTATAAACCGTGTAAAAGCGAAATCGTGTAAAAAAAGTATCGTGTAAATCGAGGGATAGGTGTATTTACCTTTTTTTTAAATTATTCCCCATTTTTACTATTCAATTTTTTCCACCAATTCTCAATTAATCTCACTTTTTTTTTCACCCACATCTACTTCAAGGTCTTCCGAAACCAAATCTACATTTTTTCTCCATTATTGCTAATAGTTTGTCCCCAATTGGAGTAGATCTTTATGCAATAATCGTAAATCGAAACTGGGGAGAAATTAATATTTTGGGCGAAAAATGATCCGCTAGCACACACGGGGGCAGATTGGGGACATACTATTAGCAATAATGGAGAAAAAAATGTAGATTTAGTTTCGGAAGACCTTGAAGTAGATGTGGGTGAAAAAAAAGTGAGATTAATTGAGAATTGGTGGAAAAAATTGAATAGAAAAAATGGGGAATAATTTAAAAAAAAGGTAAATGGTATAAATTTATTCGGGGGGGTCAGGGGGTGATGTTTGGAAAATAATAAAAATTATGGGAATAAAGGGCGGAATCTGTAGATAACTACAAAATTATTAAAATTTCAAAAAAGTTTAGTTTTGTGGGAGAAAAAAATTAAAATGTTTGGTAAGTTTTTGTTTGTAAAATTTAAGGGGTAATAAATTTATTCGGGGGGGTCAGGGGGGGATTTGTGGAAAATAATAAAAATTATAAGAATAAAGGGTGGAATCTGTAGATAACTACAAAATTAAGAATATTTCAAAAAAGTTTAGTTTTGTGGGAGAAAAAAAATAAAATGTTTGGCAAGTTTTTTGTTTGTAAAATTTAAGGGGTAATATATTTATTCGGGGGGTCAGGGGGGGAACAATGTTGCATTAAACAAAACCGGGGGAAACTTTAATACAAGATGAATAATCATTTATTATATCACCCTCTAACGTTCCCACCCAGGCTGACTTTTTTATTCAAAGTTATAAACAAAAAACCTTTTTCACCCTTTTTCACCCCTTCGCAAACACCCCTGAGGGGCAAAAAATAGTTATAGCTTCATTTCTCACCGTCCCCAACAATATATCCAAAAATTAGCACTCCACCACAAACTTCCGCTTCAGAGGTTAAATTGACTGGACTATATAGTATAACTAGAGAGCGCTCTAATCGCTGCTTGGCTGTCTGTCAAAATCCATATTTTAGCACAAAAAGAGGCCTCTCCTATTACTCTTGCGTTAGCAAAAGAGTATCACTCCTCTCCGTAGGAGATGCCTATGTAAAAAGGAGGGCATATGGATGCCAATACGAGCACTCATTACATCCCAAAAGGGCGTTTCGCGATTAGTCGTGGGATGATCGCATTTCCTACTGGGATTGTTATATAGTTTCCCAGGGGTTTTGGGAGTAGGCATAACTTTTCGTTTGGATTTGTTAAACCATTAGAACTACCTGATGAGATTCAGCCGATTTTTAGTACTAGTTCTGAACCTAGATACATATTTAGTACCTGAAAAACGTCAAATCTTGAGAAATAATTCAGGTTAAAGTGCTTAAAAAATTGGCGCCAAAAGTGAAACATTTTTAAGTGGAATTGGTATTTATTTGGAGTGGTAAGTAAAAAAGGATGAAATTTATAAACATTCTTGTTCATAAATTACGAAATATAAATTTCTTCCTGTTCCATTTCACTCCCGATCAAAACAAGGAGAACGATTTACACTTCACATCTGCATTGATAAAAATGTGTACAAATTCATTTTGTCAGCCAGCTGGTTCGTGGTTGGATTGCCCATTGGAATTGGAGAGTAGGCAAAATTTTCCAGCAACAGGAGATGTTTTCTGATATCAACGCCATCTATGTGGCAGAAACTTTTCAAATCACCTGTAGTAGTCCAGTTCTAATATGTCAGTTGGTTTCAGAAATAGGTCCCTGTTTGTTCTCAAACTTTTAAACTTAAGCCAAGTTGTGTTCTCTTCCAAAAGATGGCATACAGATCGCGAAATAGTAACGTCAGTGCCGATGACAACATTGCTGTTGTCATCTCATAATTCGTAGCTTTTCCACTTGGTTGCCCGTATAAATAAACAGATTTCAAACTGTTCCGGCGATTTAATTTATTTTCGCACATTAGCAATTTCTCCATTCAAAGAAGCAGCCTTGGACACCCGAATGCTTTACAATCACTGACCTTCAATCATATCTTGGGCGTTATCAGGCACTCCACCGCAGTTCTGTGGGTAAGTTCATTTTGTGATAAAGGTGAGTTCCAGTCACAAGTTATTAGTTGTTGCGTACATTTCAGAACCGACACAATATTTGCAGTAAAATGAGGCTAGGAAAAGTTGACCCCAATTCCTTCTCAGAACCAGGTACGATTGAGTGACTCCCGGTTGTGCTGACTAATTTGCCTTTTGAATTGCAGAGAAGGTGACCACTTCCCACATCAGCTTGGACTGGGTTTTGGACTTCTCTAAAAATATTATCGGTGGGAGTGCGACTTACAAGTTCAAAGTACTCGAGGAGAACCTTCCGACCCTCGTAAGTTTTGCTTTCATACGGAGTTTGTGGATCAGTTGTAAAGAGGCTTCGTTTTCCTATTCCAGCTCCTTGATGTACGAGATGTGAAGATTTTCGAAGTGGTTGCTTTGGCGTATGGAAGTGAGTTACCGGTTAACTTCACAATTTCCGACCATGTTGACGAGATAGGGTCAAAACTTACCTTGGACCTCCCTCAGGGGACGTGCTGTGGAGAGTAAGTTAAGGTTTAAATGAAAAGTCAAATAGGTTTATTGCTAGTGTCGCTTTCTTTCCTCCAATGTGCATAGCATTTTAGCAATGAAAAACGACACTCGCAAGATTAATTTGTAAATTTTTTTACTGGGCACAAGATTTTATTTACTAATCATGGAAAAAAGACTTCACAAAACAGAATCCAAACATTATTTATTAGATTTTTGTCCTACAAAATGTTTTGTGTACTAAAACTTTTCCTTATTACGTATTTTCCACTAATTTTGAACCAATTTTGTTAGGCTCTTTCAGGTCTGTTTTTGTAGGAAATGGGTTTGAAGGGTGCATAGGAAATCTAACATTTATCAAGCAATAATATTTTTTTATTAACGAACTAAAAATACAATTAATAATGAGAAACACCGGTAAATTGTGAGTTTTTGACGAATTCTTTTCGCATTAAATCCCAATCTTAACAAATAAAAAGCCGAGATAATATTTTTTTTATTGTTTTTACATTAGAAAACGGCAAGAAGTTCCAATTTTTGATTGATATCGAATAACCTTGGTTAAATAACATAAAAACTGATTTTCATAAAAACGGCTTCTGTTGATGCATTATACAATTACCAACAAGAGCTTCCCGCTATGATTTTCTGAAAAAGAACATTTTGTCGTCGCTTATTTATAGCCAGAGTTGCACGTAATCGATTACAAAATGTAATGAATTACTCAAAATAAATAAATGAAGACGAGTTTCATTTTTTTTTTACATAAATACGTATATTTTTTTTCCGTATAATATTTTGGTGTATCAAAAAACTAGTACAATGAAGGAGTTTTGTACACATTTATTAAAAAAAAAAAAAAAAATGTCTTTATTCGACACTACTAAACATACATTATTACGACTTTACCAATAGTATAATCAAATAACTATTGTTATATCTATTACATAGCAGTTTCTACATCTCAAAATACTTTCATTGCGAATATCTCAAAATCCCAGTTTTGTTACATACAGTGCTGTGCAAAACATTTGCAACTAAATCCCCAATTTTCTATGTCTTACTACAACAAACCTTAAATTCTTAAAAACAAAAAAGCTAATACAGTATTTTATTCTTTATTATACCTAATTTAAGAATATTAAAAAACTAAACTTCAATAAAAAAGGAGAAATATTCGTTTTTTCATACTAAGATACAAAACTGACTGTGCAAAACATTTGCAACTCCTTGACATTAACAATGTTGGCGACTTTAAATATATATTATCATTAATATTTGGTTGAATAGCCTTTATTTACAATAACTGCTGCACATCTTCTTGGCATAGAATTAAATAGCGACTCAATATGTAAAGAAGTTATATTATTCCAAGCCTCTTTTATACCATTAAAGAGTTCGTCACGGTTGTTGTAAAATTTACCCCTCATATTCTTCTTAACCAGTTGCCATAGCTTTTCTATGGGGTTGAGATCTGGGGACTGTGCGAGCCATTTCAAAATTTCAATGTTTTGCTACGAAAACCAAGCCTGAAGAAGTCTAGAGGTGTGCTTGGGATCATTGTCCTGTTCGAAGGGCCAGCGCAGGGGCATTTCTTCCTCTGCGTAAGGGAGCATAAAATTTTCCATAATGTTTTTGTAGTCCTCCGCTTTCATTATCCGTGGTATTTCATAAAGAGGTCCCACGCCCTGAGCTCATAAACACCCCCAGACCATTGTATTAACACTTCCATGCTTCATAGTTACCACAGTTTATCGCGAATTTAGTCGTTTGTTCGTCGGTCGTCCTACTTTTTGCCCTCCATCTAGCCCCACTAAGTTAAACTTAAAGTTAAACACTCATCCGAAAAAAGGACAGTTCTCAATTTTTCTAGGGGCCATTCTAAATGACTTTGAGCAAAGAGAAGTCGAGCTCAGCCATTTTTTTTCGGAAAGTAGTGGCTTTTTCGCTGGCTCTTAAGATCGGTTTCTATGGCTCGTCTTCTTACTTTCGAAGGATCCACATCCAGATTTTATTCGTTTTTTACCTAAGTACCTTGAACGGAGGAAAGGCCGAGATTTGATTAAAATTTAAATTCTACGATCCTCAGCCTTTGTCGTTTTCCTTGGTCGACCATCCTTTATGAATATTTTCAATACTCCCAGTCTTTTTAAAACTGCTTATAATTCTGGATATGGTGGATTTAGCTACTTTATTCGGTTTTTTATTTCGTTGGAAAATTAATTACTCCCATTTTACGAACTTTTAGTTTAATTGCGTTTAAAGGAAAAAAAAAAATTTAATAATACACTTCCGCGCATGGACCTGACCGACAGACTGGATTATATGCCCTGCAGTAGTTGGATCGGAATAGAAAATTATTATTATTATTTTTAGAAAATAACTGTTAACTAACAAAGTACTGTCAATTCTCATTTATCCCGAGAAAAGTATTTGTTGATATATAAAGTTGCAAATGTTTTGCACAGGCAAAATTGTTACGTTGAATAAGAAACTGGATATTGCTCCCTTATTATGGGATATTACATTCTGCTATTGTTATATCTGGAGGAAACTAGACATAATAAAGAATAATGCACTGTAAAACTTTTTTTGGTATCAGTGGTTTAGGAACTTTTATAATGATCTGTAATAAACTATGATTTTAGTTGCAAATGTTTTGCACAGCACTGTAACACCTTCATGCACTCATTTCTTCAATTAAAGTAACTTTGTAATCGTAATTACTACAATAATTTTGATAACAAAGTAATTGAAATTACGTGTTAATTTTACTACAGTAGACAGCGAAAACACGAACTTAAAAAAACCAAGCTTGTTCACACTTTCGAGATTGTTCATATTTTCAAATGGCCTTTTTAGAACAATAGTCATCAAACTTTTATCGATGTTAAAATATTTTTAATGAAATGTTGGCATCACTTTAAGTAAAAAATAAATCCTTTTAAGATGAAAGGAATAACCATGAATATTTAAAAAAAAAAAACAGGGTGTAAAAAAGTTATCATTTGTAGAAATGGCATGAAATAAAGTGAACGCGGATGAACTTTTCCAAAAAATTAAAAAAGTGAAAATTTCTCGAAAACCGTGGGACTTTTACTACAGTAAAATTCTATCATATAGTGGGACATGGTCTGCCCAATCCGCAGTTGCAGTATTATCCTTCATTTACCGGAAACCCTGTATAATGTCCTATAACAAATTTGGGCTAAGGAAGTGAAACACCAGAAAAACTGAAAATAACCGAAGCATTCTTATTATTTTGTCCACAACGAAAAACGGCTTCGCAGAAAAAAGTTGCGGTACTTTTCTCAATACACAAGAGAAATTAGCAATGGAGTAAACAATGTACAGTAAAGGAAAGTAAAAGTTGTACATTTCATACCCTACATGAGGGTATATGCAACAATATAGGTTCCCATTGGGGGCAAATTCGTCACGCTAACACGACTAGAGCCTTCAGTAGTAAATTTTGCATTGAATTGAATTGCATTGACGTATGGGGCATTTCACGTGAAGCGGAAAACGAAAAAAAATGTCAAGTACTGGATTTTGTTCATAATTGGGTTAATTGTACTTCTATGGGACCTGAATAAATGTACATGATTATTTTTATTATTTTTAGCTTAGTTACCAATTTATGCGACTTCAAAGAATTGGCAAAATTTGAGGAACGGATTTCTCGAATGCTATTAAGGGGGTAACCACTGTTGAAAAAAAAAATTTCGATTTTTTTCTTTTTATATATGTATTTCGATAGATTAGGACTTCAAGAATATGTGTGTAAGATTTCAGATCGATATCTAAATAATTGTTCTTTCTAAAGCTCTCGGCCTTGTAGCCGCTCAAACATCTGCCGCGTGTATTACCTATTATAATAGTTTCTAAATATCTATTACATAATACACTAATGCATAGTTCCTTATACAGCGTGATCCAAAAGTATGGAAACGGCTAAATAACTTTCGAGGAATGCATTTTGGAGAAAAAAGTTGTAGACAAAAGTTTTAGGAATTTTCCCCAGCTATTCAATGGTGACCTTAGATTTGACCTTGACCATGGCCTTGAAGGTCATTTCAAGGTCAAGTTGACTTTTTTAAATTGGAACCCTTATTTTTGACCACGCTCTTTCCATTTCCGTGGTCAAAAATAAGGATTACAATTTAAAAAAGTCAACTTGACCTTGAAATTACCTTCAAGGCCATGGTCAAGGTCAAATCTAAGGTCACCATTGAATAGCTGGGGAAAATTCCTAAAACTTTTGTCTACAACTTTTTTCTCCAAAATGCATTCCTCGAAAGTTATTTAGCCGTTTCCATACTTTTGGATCACGCTGTATTATTATAATTAGAAGGTACCCACTATCACCTGGGATTCACTGATTAAGGGTTAATTGAAAATTTTTTTACTTATGTCACAAAATTTCTTTAACCTTTAACTGGTGACATGGGGTCTCACAGGCCTCGCGCGTTCTGCCACCACTGACTGGTATACTGTTTTTTTTAAATATTTGATAATAAAAGCTGGTTAAATGTACTTAATGTTTCTTATTACATACCAATGGTTAAATATCAACACAATTTTAAAACATCCAAATTGATTTTTATAACAAAAATTGACTTTGAAAGTAGTAGCCTGTGTTATACATTTTTCATGTCACTGGTTAAAGGTTAAGAAAACTTTAAATGCGTTTTTCTCAAAACGCTCTTTTTCGGTGCGCGTTGTAAAATTGTGAAAAAACTATTGGGCCGATTTACTTCAAATTTTGCATACACCTTTATTAAGTACTTAACTATAGAAATAACCTATTATTAGAGTAAAAAAACAAATTTTGTTGATTAAGGATCAACTATTTCGTGTTAAAACATAACGAAAATCGATACTGTCTTCCGAGAACGTACCATTTCTTTACTAAAATCAAATTATTTAACGGTAACTTATGATATATGTAATATAATTTCCTGCTCTTAATATCCGGGGTCAAAAATGGGGGTTGCAATTTTTAAAAAATCGACTTGACTTTCAGACGACCTTGAAGACCGAGGTCTAAAGGTGCGTATCCACCAAAATTTGTCCCGTACAATTTGCGCGAACATTGCGCTGCATCGTGACGGCCGCCATTTTGTTTAATTTTTTTTTTTTTTTATAATCACAAAACTTTAGTCCTCTGTAAAGAAGTGTGGAAAAAATCAAAAAGATATCTCTGATAGTTTTTTTTTATCGATTTTTGAAAAAAAGTTCCGTTTTTTGGGCTTCAACAGTGGGTTACCCCCTTAATACAGTGAATCAAATGGATTGAATAATAAGTCAGTAATGTTTATTTGAGAATACTACTTGTTTTATTTCTTGTATAGGTAAAAATAACAGCAATTTGCTTTCTGAAATTGTAAAATCTCTTTATAAAATTCAGTTCAATCTGATGCAGCTTTTAATAACAATAGTCAAAGTTACACTTTTCTTATATTCAAAATCAATTTAAATAATGGAAAATTGCAGACTTACCTTACGGATTAAATATGAAACATCCCCGGAAGCCAGCGGGCTCCAATGGCTAACACCGCAGCAAACACAGGGAAAAAATCATCCCTATTTATACAGCCAGTGTCAAGCTATCCATGCCAGGTCAATCCTTCCCTGCCAGGATACTCCGGCTGTAAAATTCACATACTCGGCAACTGTTCAGTATCCAAAGGAACTAACAGCATTGATGAGTGCCATCAGAAAGTCGCACAGCGAGGGCTCTGCAGTGTTTGAACAGTCAGTGCCAATCCCAAGCTATTTGCTAGCTATCGCGGTTGGTGCGCTCGTTTCACGCCCTCTTGGACCAAAGTAAATAATCTGACAAGCCTTGAAATACAGTGCACTAATTTTCTAGTTTGAAGCTCGAATGTCTGGGCAGAGGAGGAGATTATCAGTGATTGCGCTTTTGAATTTGCAGACACTTGCGAAATGCTAAATACTGCCGTAAACATATGCGGCCCATATGTCTGGAAGCAGTATGACCTCCTGATAATGCCACCTAGCTTCCCGTTTGGAGGAATGGAGAATCCATGCTTGACTTTCGTTACACCAACACTTTTGGTAATATTTTTAGAATTTTTAGCAGAGAGAGCAAGAATAAATTACTTGCTATAGGCAGGCGATAAATCCCTTGTGGACGTCGTCGCTCATGAGATTGCCCACAGCTGGACTGGAAATTTAGTAACCAATAAAAATTTCGAGCACTTTTGGCTCAACGAAGGCTTCACAGTTTTCGTAGAGGGCAAGATTGTCGGTCGTTTAAAGGGTGACAAGGAAAGGGACTTCCACGCGATCCGAAATTTGACTGATCTTCAAGAAAATGTAATATTTTTATGCATAGAACTATATATACTATAAAATTAATTTGTTTTCATTTTTGAATAGATAAGGACACAACTTATTAATACTCCTGAACTAACAAAGTTAGTTGTCGATTTATCGAATATTGGCCCAGATGATGCTTTCTCCAGTGTCCCTTACGTTAAGGGATCAACTTTTTTGAGATATCTAGAAGATACCTTTGGCGGACCAAGCGTTTTTGAGCCATTCTTCCGCTTCTATCTGGACAAATATAAATATCAATCCGTAATGACTGACGACTTCAAAGGAGCTATCTATGATTATTTCATTGATAGCCCGCAGTCTGATAAGCTGAAACTCGTCGATTGGGAAAATTGGCTGTATAAAGAAGGAATGCCTCTGATCATTCCTCAGTAATAGAATTAATTTGTTTATTAAAATAATTTTATTAAAATTATTGTTACAGATTTGACGACAGTTTGGCTTCCGTTTGCATCGGGTTGGCTCAGCAGTGGAGCACTAAAAGTGTCGATGTTATAAAATCTCTGCCCGACATTGAACAACCAATTTCAACCCATCAGTTGATTGACTTCCTTGGTAAACTGATCGAATGCAAAAATATTGCCGATTTGAATGAGAACAAAATTAACTTTTTGGAAACTACCTACAAGATAAACGAAACTAAGAATGCCGAGATTAAGTTCCGTTTTCTAAGACTATGCATTATGGCTCGCGTTTTAAAGCGTTTGGGTGAAATTATTGCATTTGCCAACAGCAATTTTCGAATGAAGTTTGTACGCCCAATTTATAGAGATCTTGCAGCATGGCCTGAGGCAAAGCCAGAAGCTGTAGCAAACTTTCTTGCGTATAAGAATCAAATGATGAAAGTTTGCAGCCATACGATTGAAAAGGATCTAGGCCTTAAATAAATCTTTTTGGAGATGGTAACAGAATACGCTTTATTATACTTATAATGGCATTTTAAACTAACAGTCCTAATATCTGATAATTTTATAATTTTTAACACATTGAATGCACCCATAAAACATGATAACATTTCAACATAGCGTTTTCTTTAAAATGACATCTTATATTTGCCCAAAATTATTTAACCATATTTGCTTGCTGAGAAAATCTAGATGTGCTTCCTTGGCCGGACTTAAACCTGATCGAGAATAGCTAGGCTTACTTAACATGAAAGTATATAGTCGGCAGAACCATAATATAAAGTCTTGAAGGAAAATATTACGGATTTGTTTGCACTCGCCAATATTGCCGAGGCTTCCGGATCACTAAACGGCAACAGCGAATGAAAAATTTCAGCCAAAAAGCACACAAAGTCCGTACAATTTTCGTTCGCTGTGGCTGAAGAAGGAACCGATAACGGACGATTTGCCGTTACGGCTAGCTCAGACGGAGGCACAGAACGTCTCAATGGCAGCCGTGGGTGAGCACTGAAGAGATTCAAAATCCTGCCCTACTGAAGAGATTCAAAATTTATGCTAATGACAGACTATACCACATTATGAGGAAGAACGTTATTATGAAGAAATAGCAGCTCATAATGAGGAATAAAATGGCTGCGTTCTTTTGTGCACTTGTTCCAGAACAGCCCATACATTTGCTGTTCTGCAAGCTGAACGGGACAAATTTCTTGTTCTGTTCATTTAGTTGTTCTACTGAAAACTAGTGGCGCTATGTGTAAAATTTTGGGGTAGTTAATGTTTCGCATGTTGCTAAAAGTCAGCTGATTGTGTTTTAAAGTAAAACTTGCTTGCCATTTCAACTTTGTTATTCTTATTTATCACCGCAATTCACGTATTCACTTTAAAACACACCCGCGGGAAAAAGAACTAGTTCAGAACTAGTTTAGAATTACTTCCCATACAAACCGACTAGTTCAAATTTGTATTATTTTGTATGAAAAGAATGAATTACATTTACACGGCAATTGCATAGGCTGGAATGCATTGATTCGCTCTGCATTACAATGTAATGCATTCTGAACTAATTACAAAGTAATGCATTTAGAATATAACACTTTGTAAAGAAAGAGACACCACCAAACTGTCGCTGCGGCGGCACTTCGAAGGAAGGGTAAACCGGTTTTTGTAACATTTTACTACTGCATTACTTTGTAATGCATTCGGAACTGATTCAGGTAGAATTAGTTCACATTTTTACCGCTGGGAAAGTGTGGACACACACTTTTGAGATTTCACAGGACTGTCAACATCTCCAAGCAAAAATTGTGTTCTGAACCGTTCTTTTGTGCTATTCTTGTTCTACTCCGGATAGCGAGCACAAAAGAACAGAGCTAAAAATGTAAAATAACAAAATTACGTAAGAATGCCATATGGTATCAAAAAGCTGAATCATATTGTATTACCATTTCACTGAAAATTTACTACTTTCAATCACATTTGCTGTCAAATTTCGCATTCTGTTCGCTGTTGCACTTATTCAAGGACAATTTCACCCACTGTAAATTAGCGATACTTCTATACTCCGCAGAAGATCCCGGAGCATACAAAGCAATTCGTTTTCCCAGTGGTATTGCGTTTATGGAAGTAGATCATGTTTTTCAAGATTCCACATACTTTCGCATAGTAATTTAAAGACAGAAGGTGTCATCCTGTAATCATTCTTGAAATTCTGGGTTGAGGAAGCTGTCTTCCGAGAACGTACCATTTCTTTACTAAAATCAAATTATTTAACGGTAACTTATGATATATGTAATATAATTTCCTGCTCTTAATATCCGGGGTCAAAAATGGGGGTTGCAATTTTTAAAAAATCGACTTGACTTTCAGACGACCTTGAAGACCGAGGTCTAAGGGTGCGTATCCACCAAAATTTGTCCCGTACAATTTGCGCGAACATTGTTCGTTACACTGTATCCACCAAAAGCTTTCAAGTTTCAGGAGTCTCGAACGTGCTCGAACATTGAAGAGACATCAGCGCACAGGTATCTTTGGTGGAGACAGCGCGACAAAGTTGCGTACAAAAGCTTTTCATGTCGAGACTTTGTTCGCGACTGAGGCGGTTGGTGGATACAGCGTTAAGTAGGCGAACAATGTCTCATCGTGTACGTTTATCTTTTCCAATAGAAATGGAAAACTTCGTGCGACAAGTAAAGTGCAAAGGCATTTTAAATTGAATTTGCTAGGAAGGACATGCAAAAGGGCACGTAAAAATAATTTTAAGCTCTTTTAATATATATCCGGCCGGATAATAGCGTCGTTTCACAGTCAATCACCAGCAGCCAAATGACGAAAATTCGTTATTTGAGTTTTGTAGTACATGATTGAGTTTTGTTATTGTTTACATCCAAATAAATTACAATTAAAACTGTACCAAACAGAGGTTTGCTTTAAAATACTGTACAGTTAGTAAAGTTCATAAAAAAGAATAACTAGCTACGTATGTAACTATTGTAATATCCCCCTTCATATTGAAAAGCTTTTTGAATACTATCATTCGTTGAAGAAGTATTAATTATTGCTAAAATTAAAATGTCGACAATAATTTACTTTGTCTGATAAAATAATGAGAATTTAAATTTTATGCTGCCGAACAAAGAATAAAATTTGGGTTCCGGTATATTTTCAGCAATTTAAAGTTTTCCGTAGATTTCATTTTTATTTAACCATGGCAAGAAAAAAATAAAAACAAAGATATAGAAATACAGTAGAGTCCGGATATAACGACTTCGTTCATAACGACCAACCGGTTATAGTGACGAAAATGCAAACTCAAGTTAGGTTTCATATAGACTTACTATGAAAACATGTCCGTTTAGTACGACTCCGGTTTAAGCGACCAACCGCTTATAGCGACCTATTTTGACAAGAAATCGTCCGCTTAGAACGACGCGCAGTGTTGTTTTCAATACCTACGCACAAGCAATACCTCACCGCTCCGCGTCCCGGCTTTCTCCCCTCTCCTATGTACGTATGCTGATTAGCGCGTGTAAATCAGCCAGTGTTTTTCATCTGATGTGCTAAGATCAAGGACTCATTAAGTGCGTTAAAATGAGTTCCGAACCGGAGGAGACTAATTCGACTTCCAGCGCGTCTGAGGCTCTGAAGGCTGCAGAAGCGGCCAATGTGTTTGTTCAATCTAACTTTGACGATAATGTAATAAAAAGTTTGGTATTCACAATGCTGTACGTAATTCTTACTATCGCACAAAAATTAGTCAAAAACAAACAAAAATTACAGACTTTCTACGTCAGTAATTGATATGAATTTACATGCATAGAATGTAATGTGCAATGTTTAAGTTCCATTAAAGTTATTTTAGTTTATTTTAATATGAATTTGTTTTATTCAAATATAAGTTAATCTAACTATGTATATTATTATTTCATAATTACGGTAATATTAATACATAAAATAAGCTTAAATTCATTCTTCGGTGTTCGTTCGTTTTGTGCGACGTCCGGTTAGTACGACTAAGTGTTGCCGGTCCCTTGAGGGTCGTTATATCCGGATTCTACTGTAAATACAAATACCTTTGACTTCATTCAAAATTTCAAAGTTATGTTCTTTTTATATAAAGCATATCGTTTTTAAAAAATGTACTAAAAAACATTGGCCTTTGCGGTGAAAACAATGAAGGCCGAATATGTGTTAATTTAGGTCATATACAAAAAATTATATATTTTTGGGGTTTTAGTTTGTATCGTCCTCATCTTTTAAAACATTCTCAACAAGTTCAAGTGTTTTTTTTACATTTCTAGAGCAGAATAAAACTTTGCTCCACAAACCGCATTAGTTGTTTAAACGTTTATTTTATTCAGTAGCCTTTGGATAGTAATATTTTTAAGGTACTACTACCGTCTAGAGAGCAAAAAAATGACTTCTTCATGATTTATTTTCTCAGCCCCTTTATTCGATATTGTTTACAATAAGTTTGATCTGATAATTTTTGTATTTAGAAATTTGTATAGAGGGCGCTGAAGCTGGCAGCTCGAAAATATGCTAGTTTTATTGCCCTCAGATAATCTCAGGATTGAGATGTCTGAAATAACAAATTCAAACGAGATTTTAAAAAGGAAGCTCCTTTACCTTGTAATTTACCACATTTAGTCGAAAAATGCAAATGCAGCCCATCCGCGCGCTTTCGCTCTATAACACGAATCTTTTTCTATTACCAATTTCTCAACAAAAATTTTGGAGATGATATCTGAGATTATGAGACTATGACCTTAAGGGGGTATCCCACTATAGAGGCCCTTGAATTGAACGTTTTTTTCAGGGAGTTGAACAAGAAAATACAAAACATTTAGAGTTAAACATAATAATCCTTTTATTATCTGATCTTTAATGAACATTTTGAGAAAAACATTTTGTTTTTTTATTGAGTGGTTGGGTCAGGGCAGGCCTGCTACTGGGACTCATAACTTAGGAACGGCAGCTCATGGCGTGCGCCATAACAGCCAAACAAATAATCCGAAAAAAATGAGATTGCACATTCACATTGATACTCTTTATATACATATGTGGCTATAGCAAGAGTGTGACACATTTTGAAAAAAAAAAATTTTATTCATTTCTTTTCAATTTTTTCTACTATTCGTTATATTTTTAGTTGATTTTTTACTGTTAAAACATGGGATACAAGCTATGTAAATATAAAAATACCTGATTTGCTTCACTTAGGTTATAGAAGCAAAGCTAACATAGCTTTTACCAAAATCTGAATTTTTTCGGATGAATGGTTTTCTCATAATGCTGCACACCATTCATCAAAACGCTGTTTTGAGAAAAACGCCATTTAAGTTGAAGTTAAAGGCAACGAGGAGTAGTGTGGAGCGCGCAGCTGTGCACGGAATTGCCTGTAGCAGCGCGAGCTTTTCAGATTTCGCGACAAGAGATAGCTTAAACGATTCGGGAAAAAACACAGAAATTTTCAAAACTAAAAAAAAAATTGCATTTTTTTAACGTTCTAGGGTGGGATACCCCCTTAAGTCAAATCTTCAAATATTGTAAACTATTTATATTTTCCTCATCAAAGAAATCCTCTTTTATTACAATACCCTTAATGCCGCGGTTGTTATAATTAAAACGTCATTTTAAAATATGGCAAATAAAGTAGGCGAACACTGTCTCATCGTGTACATTTTGTTCGATAGAAAGTGGTTGGCAAGTTCGACCATAAGTTGTAATGCAGTGGTCAAATGATAATATAATTGCCTTCATACAGGCTGTTGAAGATGAACCCGTGTTGTGGGACCCAACTGTGGGGATTTAAAAAAAAAAAAAAAACGACGCCTGGAAGAATATTAGTGAGAAATTAAACATTGACAAAATAGATTTATATAGAAAGTGGACGAACCTGAAATCCCAATTTCGCAGAGAAAAACAAAAAATGCGCGACAAGCCATCGGGTTCTTCCACAAGTGATATATATGTATCACAGTGGTTTGCATTTCCTCATTTCAAGTTTCTTTTCAATGAAGACACACCTGACAAATCAATTTCATCAAGTGTACCACTAACACAACAAGTAAGCTATAAAAATGTTATTTTTATTATTTTTATGCACACTCAAAACATATTTTAAGTTAACGGTTAGATTGCCAAGGAATACTTCCCTCTTCTGTTAAGAAATAGTTTGCAATTTCAATTCTTAAATCCTTTGGCTGTTGACCTGATTTTATAGGAACTCTGGGTAACTGTAAGAAACTGTTAGGATTATCACTTTCACTCCTCCATGATCCCTGTGGATTATTGTAATCTTCTGATTCTGAATCAATAGATCCTTGTGGAGCATCAAGTGCAGAGGAATTGCGACTAGCCCGTAAATAGTTGTGGAAATACACACAAGTGAGGGTGATAAGTATTGCTTTTTTTGGGTCAAGCATCATTGGTTTTCTTAACACCCGAAAAACAGCAGAAAGTAACCCGAATATTTCTTGCCCTGCTTAGTCTGTAATTAAAAATTCTTTCCCTTAAGGGGACCTCTACTTTCAAAATCGGAAAAAAATCAATTTTTTTTTTATTTTATAAAAATGCTTCTTAACATTATACAAACCCTCTCCTAAAACGGTTTTCAGAAATTTGTAAAAGAAAAAAAGTTATACCTATATTTGTAACGCTACCTCTACGCATTTTATACGCAAAAATTATATAGCAAAAACTTTGAACGCGTTTTTCTCGAAGTCACATTTTTGAAAATGGCCGCATCTGTATCTCAAAAACTATTCAACCGATTTTAACAAACCAAACGCCATTCGATTCGTTATCAAATATACTAGAAACTAAACCTTTAAAAATATTATTTTACCCCCCCCCCACTTTTTTATGCGGAGGTTAGTTTACCCCTAACTTATAGTCATTTTGTAACTTTTTTAGAAAAATGTGTATAAAATGATATATTCATTAAAAATAAAAGGTTTTTTAGGTTTAGGTACTAGTTTTGGGTCTTATGAAAACAATCCACTAAAAATTTTTAATCTATCTGTTACAGGAAGTCCTGGAGAAATGGGGCCGTTTTAAAGGTGCCTTTTGGTTGACGCCATCTGCAGGCATTAAAATAAACTAAAGTTGCATTTAAAAATTCTTTTTATATTATTCATAATCTTACCAATACTGTACAAAAGGTTTCAGGATCATAAATATAATAGTCTTTTCAAAAAAAAACTTTTAAAAAGTGTGTTTTTTCCCGATTTTGAAAGTAAAGGTCCCCTTAAACCTTTCTCATAATGTCCCGCAAAAGGTTTCATAACATTTTCTGCTAGTGCAAAGGCATCATCACATATAAGTACGTAAGGAGTAAGTAATTCTCTTCCAGGTAGAGGTCTTGGATCCAGCAAATTGAGTTCCTTATTTTTAAGGGATCGAAAAAAGTCCGTATTTTTAAAAACTCCTCCATCAGAAATTCTACCTTGGCAGCCAATATTCACATAAATAAAGTCACAAGACGCATCGACAATTGCAAACAGCACTACACTGAATGTAGATTTGTAATTAAAATATTCGCTTCCACTATTCGGTGGAGCATTTATTACAATATGTCGACCGTCCATAGCTCCAATGCAATGAGGGAATTGCCATCTTTCATTAAATTGCCTTGCAATTGATGCCCAATCATTTGAAGATGCCTACAAAATAAGAAAATGTTATTCTCATAAAATATTTCTATCAATAACAATTGTTGTTTCCATTTAATATTTTTCACTTATACATCAAATTTTCTTAAACATGTATTTACCTTGAAGGTATTTCAGTTATAATTACAGATTACGAGTAAATTATTTTATTAATCCTTTTATCTTTAGTTGGAATCAATATTTAGGAACGACTCCCAAGATATGGAAGATAGTACTTCTACAGACATCTGCAATATTGATGAAAGCACTTCATCGGTAGGTACCGGTTCGAGGCAGGAGCTTCGAGGTACAAAAAAAAAGAGACTGATTCCACGGTGCAAAACGCATACCAAACTCTGCTTGAAATTAAAAATAAACGACATCGTGATGATTGCTATGTCTTTGGCGAAAATGTAGCAGAGAAATTAAGAAAAGTATCTGAAGGAAGAGAAAGGCTAAAAGTCCAAAGAGCGATTGATAACATTTTATATGATGCCTTGTTAGAAAGTGACGTCGTATAATTGAAATTTAAAATACTTAATTTGTCCAAGGAGTTTGTTAATTTTTTTATTTGCTGAATGAAATTAGTGAATATGTATTTTAATATTGTTTTTCTTACCATCACATATGCTTCCAAAACGTGAAGTAATGCTGAGCATATTTCTGGTATTATTCTTGATATCAATTGACGTGAAACTCTAAATAAATAGCAAAGACTTACATAGGAATCTCCAGTCGCAAGAAATCTTAACGTAATAGCAAGCCGAACGTCCACGGAAATATGTTGTCTATAGTTCGTACTTTGCTTCTCTACACAAGGGCTTATTGCACAAACAAACTTCTCAAAGTCCGATGACGAAATTCTAGTAAAATTTCGAAATCCCGACAGAGGGTCCATCGTTAAATCCTGCAAGAGACCATGTGTAGGATTCCTCTCTCGTTGCATTAAATAAGGCCTCATCCAGCATCGCGGTCTTTTCCGCTTCTTGTGAGCATTTGCAAGAATAATGACAGCAGTACAAGATAATAAAAAACGTGGCAGTCACGGGACTGGCCGACAGAAGCTACGCTTGAACTTTTTACGTAACCTACTCGCCAGTCTCGCTATATATATAAAGTGTGAAAATATACGCACAGGCAAAACCCCTGGGAATACATGTAAACATGTATATGTTTCCCGGGGGTTTTGGCACAGGGAATTCCACACGCATGCAGCAGTCGACCGATTCTCTCTCTCTTTCTCTCTTTCTCTCTTTCTTATACTGACGCGGCCTACTCGCCACTCGTGTTCCGCAAGGAGAGGGAATTTAACGGTTACGTCTTCGCTTTTTTACAGCGAGTCCAGCCCACCCAACCTCCGATAAGAAGCGTAGCTTCAAAAATATTTTGGGGGGAAAGGGGTGAACTTAAAAAATAAGTAAAAATATGTGGCAGCATAGCAGTCATGGAGGGTTTTCATACAAAAGTTCAATGAGGAAAATCGGTCGGAGTCGTGGGCCAGAACGTAGAAACATTTTTAGAGATGGCTACCTTACGAAATCATTCGGGGGGAACGGGGTGAACGGGAAAAATAAGTAATAATATGTGGAGACAGTACATATGGGAAGTTTTCATGCAAAATTTAAATGAAGAAAATCGGTTATGATTTGGAGGAGTTCTGAGCCAGAATGCAGAAAAGTAATTTTTCTAGAGATTTGCACCTTATGAAATTATTTGAGGGGAAAGGGGTGAACGGGGAAAATAAATATAAATATGCGGAGATGGCAGCCGCGGGGAGCTTTCATAAGAAATTGAAATGAAGAAAATCGGTTATGATTTGGAGGAGTTGTGAGCCAGAATATAGAAACTTAATTTTTTAGAGATGGCCACCTTAAGAAATCATTCGGGGTGAACGGGGTGAGCGGAAAAAATAAATACAAATACACGAAGATGGCACCCAAGGGGGGCTTGCATACAAAATTTAAATGGAGAAAATCGGTTATTATTTAGAACGGAACGGAATACTAAATTCGGATCCTATATGACAAACAAAATTTCTCGACTTCAACGGATTTTAATGAAGATTAGTACAATGATTATTCTGAAGCAACTAATTTCCAATATTATCGAAATTTCCAAATCCAAGATGGCAGATCCAACATGGCGACCAGAATTTCTCAATTTCAACAGATTTTAATGAAAATTAGTACAATGAGGCCATTATAATTGATACAATGATTATTATAAGGCCACTAATTTTGAATATTATTAAGATTTAAAGATTAAAAATGGCAGATCCATAAAGGGGTTTCCAGGTTGAAACAATTTCTAGGATATATACCAAACTAGAACATTTGTTTAATTAGTATTTATTTACTCAATGCTGGGTGAAATCGGGTAACCCAACTAGTTATTAATATAATGTAATTATTGCCTATATTTTTCAATATTTACAATATTACAAGTACGTAAACTGATTCCAGTATTATTTTAATGTTACCGGCCACTCTTAGGAAATATGTAATCAGTCTAAAAAGATTGTGAATAGCGGCTGAGCGAGATCATGGTGGGAAACAATAAGCGCTCGTTTGAAAGGAGACTATATGTTTTACAATGATTTAATTATAATAGACTGAGAGCTAGTGAACCCTCCCTGTAACGGTCCGCCTGTAAGGCTAGAACTTTGTTAAATGATAAATTCTAGCATGCTAATTATAGTAACCATGACCTGCCAGCCCTTGGGCGTGCACATCAGCGGTTCCTATATTTTTGAAAATGTCAAAAAAAGTTAAAAAATAAACTTAACGCTGTAAGCTTGAAAATTTACTACGGCTTAGTTTATTGATTAGAACGTTCAGAAAAAAATGGACAGGCGATTCTGGTGAGCACAAGTACCGGACAGGTGGGTCAAAAGATGTACAGTACATATGCTTTCAAATAAACTTCGTCCTGTAAACTTGGAATTTATACAGGGTGTTCAGAGGTGGGAGGTCAATACTGCAGGGGGTGAAAGGTCAGACCGAGACAAGCAAAAAATCGTATGGGTTGGGGGGGGGGGGGGGGGGGGGGGTGGGCATCTCGTACCGTTTGGCAGTTACAGGGTGATTCGTAAATCAGGATTTTGCCTTATATGGGAACCGCTCTTGTTTTTTTATCTTTTTTTCTACGCATCGCAGCGGCCCCAAACTGATTTCAAAAAATCACTATTTGGAAGCCCTTTCCAAAAGAGTTTACACCACCCCCCTATCCCCAACCCCTTGGCCACAATCCCCCCTGAAAGTTGAAAAAATTAACTTTTATTTCACGATTTTTCACCATTTCACCATTCGCCCCACTTTTCTCTGAAATTCATGTTATTAACATACCTATTTTTTATTTTTTTTAAGTTGCCTATCTAATTATCTTGCCAAAAAGGTGCAACATGCCCAGGTAGGAAAAGGATACGAAAATTTATTTACAAAAATCCTTTTACAGAATATCATGATAATTCGAATTTTTAGGAAATTATACTTAAGTTTACTAAAAAATACATTTTGTTCGCTTAAAAACTAATTACACCTAATTCTCTTTTTACACGATAGATACGTTCCCAAAAAATACGTGTAAAAAAAAATTCGTGTAAAAAGAGAATTATGTGTAAACAATATTAAAAAGTTCTTGTTAATAGAGTTCACTTAATTTATTTCGTGCTTACACATTTTAATTAATTAAATATTTTATAAAAAATAACTTCTACTTTGGAAAAAGGGAATTATATCTGAAATTCATTAATATAAAAGAAGTTAAAATAATAAAGCCATAAAAAAATTTAATGCATTGACACTTTCTGACAATAAACGCATACGTTTACGTAAGACTAAAATATTCCTGGAATATTAAAAATCGTGTTAAAACAAAACAATTCGTGTAAAATGAGAAAATTTTTTGCTTTTGAACTCGTGTTAAATCAAATTCGTGTAAAAAAAAATCGTGTAAAAAGAGAATTAGGTGTACAATTAAAACGTTTGTCCTTTTAAAGCTGTTCAAAATGTTCTCCGCTAGTTTCGATGCATGCAAGTAGCCTTCGTTTTATTTCACGTTTGAGGTCTATGGTAGCCAGTCTCTCCCGTATTTTCGTGGCGGCAGTCACAATCCTGGTAACTAATTCTTCTCTGGTGTTGATTGGTCTTTAGTAAACTTCATCTTTCATCATTCCCTATAAGAAAAAGTCCAGTGGCCTAGCAGGCCAAGGAATCGGTCCACCTCGTCCAATCCAGCGCTCTGGGTAATGGTCATTCAACCTTGCCCTAACAATGTTCCCAGTATGCGCAGGTGCTCCGTCGAGCTGTAAATAAATTGCGCTTCTGGTGGCCAGGGGGATGTCCTCCAACAGATCCGGAAGGGTATTCTCCAAAAAGTCCGAGTATAGCTGAATATTCAGCACTTGGGGCAAGATGAAGAGTCCTATCAACTGGTTGCCGATGATGCCAGCCCAGACATTGACACTAAATCTTTGCTGGAAGGACCGACACCTGGTCCTATGTGGGTTCACATCTGACCAGGTGTGGAGGTTGTGTAAGTTTGTGATGCCATCCCGGGTGAATTGCGATTCATCCGTCCACAGAATTCGGTCTAGAAACCTTCTGTTTTTGATGTCAGACTCGAACAGCCAAGTGCAAATTGCAATCGTCTTTCGGAATCTCCTTCCTGTAGTGCTTGGACCGGGATATGGTGGTATGGATGTAGTCCCTCTCGGTTCACAACGGTCCAAACTCTCCCTGAAGACAATCCTGACCTTCGTGCGATCTGCCTGATGCTTATTACAGGGCTGTTCCTGACGATGTTGAGGATTTGTTGGTCGGGGTCCGCTGAATCGGCCGATTTTCCTGCTCGCGTTTCTGCTCTGGGGGCGGTTACACTTCCGGTTTCTTTTAACCTTCTAAAAGTCCTTGAAAATACCCTTCTGTTGAGTACCCGCCGATTCGGGAATCTCCTTTGGTATTCTCGTACGGCCTCACTATCATTTCCTTCTACTAAACCGTACACGTAAATTATATCGGCATACTCGTCAACACTGAATTCTTCTATTAAAACCCGTTCTTTACGCTTGCTTCTTCAACTGTGGTCAATGTCCTTTCAAACTTATCCATTTTTATACCATAATTCATAGAAGGTATTAGAAACGGAGCGTCAGGATACTTAAGAGTCAATACTGGATATAATAAACTAATAACGCTATTTAACGAGATTACATTTATTATTTTATTACTGTTTTGCTGAAATAATAAAAATGTATTATCTCTGTTTCCTAAACAAACATTTCCGAACTTGCTGTGATAAAAATTGTTTACTTAACGACTTTTGCCATTATGGTGCAATAAAGTAATTAGGTACCTGTGAGTATGTTTTAATTTCAGGACTTTTGCAACCCTTTTCTACCTGGGCATGTTGCACCTTTTTGGAAAGGTAGTTAGATAGGCAACTTAAAAAAAATAAAAAGTAGGTATGCTAATAACATGAATTTCGGAGAAAAGTGGGGCGAAAGGTGAAAAATCGTGAAATAAAAGTTAATTTTTTCAACTTGCAGGGGGGATTGTGGCCAAGGGGTTGGGGATAGGGGGGTGGTGTAAACTTTTTTGGAAAGGGCTTCCAAATAGTGATTTTTTGAAATCAGTTTGGGGCCGCTGCGATGCGTAGAAAAAAAGATAAAAATACAAGAGCGGTTCCCATATAACGCAAAATCCTGATTTACGAATCACCCTGTAACTGCCAAACGGTGCGAGATGCCCCCCCCCCCCCTCCCCCCACCCATACGATTTTTTGCTTGTCTCGGTCTGACCTTTCACCCCCTGCAGTATTGACCTCCCACCTCTGAACACCCTGTATAAATTCCAAGTTTACAGGACGAAGTTTATTTGAAAGCATATGTACTGTACATCTTTTGACCCACCTGTCCGGTACTTGTGCTCACCAGAATCGCCTGTCCATTTTTTTCTGAACGTTCTAATCAATAAACTAAGCCGTAGTAAATTTTCAAGCTTACAGCGTTAAGTTTATTTTTTAACTTTTTTTGACATTTTCAAAAATATAGGAACCGCTGATGTGCACGCCCAAGGGCTGGCAGGTCATGGTTACTATAATTAGCATGCTAGAATTTATCATTTAACAAAGTTCTAGCCTTACAGGCGGACCGTTACAGGGAGGGTTCACTAGCTCTTAGACTATAATTTTAAAAATAAATGTTTAAACAATATACATACGTTTTTTTTATTACGCCTTATGAAAAATATACTAAAGATTAATTAATTATAGACTGAAGAAATCCAGAAATACGGAAAAGGAATTTCGCCAAATCCAGAAGAAACTCATAGTTCCATCTAAACTATAGTGTTGAACTCCACACTAATAGAATTTACAGAAAAGATACACTGCATACCGCCAATTAGATTTTTGCAAAAATTATAACTCAAAAACTGCTACCTTTTTCTGCAATTGTTCAATCAGTTGCAGGATAATTTTTTCTAATCTGAAAAACAATTTAACACGCTGACTTTTCATAGACAAAATTTATTGTATTTGAGGTTGCGTGTATAGCTTCGAACACTTTCGGAGTCCATCTGGAAAAGAATTAATCACATAAATGAGCAAAAGAAAATTAAAACTGGGAATGAAACGAAGCATTTATAACAAGACGTCATTTTATTAATATTCTTCTTTTCTGTTGCATTTTTTTCTGATTTATAATTGTAATAGTTCCGCATTTCTTTATCTACAATAATATTTCAATGTTTCATTTAATATTACGTCTTCACTTTAATTATTGTTAAAATGAGGGATGCATTGCTGATTCTCTCGTTTACTTTCGCAAACTAATTTTACCAATGGCTCCACGAAAACTGGGAGCCTCTGAAAAATGTAATAATCTCAGTTATAAGTACAAACAGCCCGTGTGGCGATTATTATCAAATTTTACAAGTTTCTCTTAATCATCTATTCGTTATTTCTGTTAAATGTCTGCTGAGTTCAAACTCACTTATTACAAACTACTCAAAGACGATTCGTTATTAATCTGTGTTACTCAAATACGTTAAACTAGTCAAAAACGTCCGCAGTTATGCCTTACCAATTTCTGTAAGTTCAGCTGTGTCTATTTACATGTTAGAAAAGGTCCTTACCTTACCGAATAACAATAATGAAAAAGAACGGTAAGTAATCTAAAAAATTGGAATATAACTAAGAGGACGAAAACGTACAGTTACTTCAGTTATACATATAATGTATATAATAATTTTATTCGATAAACAAATTCAATTATATAAGAATCTATATAAATTTATTTAATGTGTAATTTTAGAGGAATAAAAACTATCACGCACTAGAGTTATCATTGGATCGGGATGTGGATGGACCAGCCCCAGCGTCATCGTCTAGTACGAACGTGGGACTCTGGCGGGACGTCGATGCTATAGGTTGATAGTGATAGCCCTCACGATAACGATGATTTGATTTTTTTATTTGTGTGTGACCCAGCGTTGGTCGTTTATTATTAGCTTGATCGGGTCGTTTGGCTTCAAAGTTGCAATGGGAATGATGAGTTAATGCTTCTCAGGTAATTCATTGTGGACTACTTACCAGGTATATAAGGCTTTTGATTACACGACGATGATATCCGATTGTATTGATTATGATGATTTGATTCACCGTGTTGTTGAGTAGTACTACTGTGATTTGGTACATCAGTACTTTCGATTGGACTTAGGGGACTCATCTCTCGGTCCTGTGCAAAAATATCGCTAACATCATCAGGTACCTGACGATATTTTGTTGGGCACATTGCCAAACCTGAGAGTAGTAGTGCCTCCGCGGCACAAATATAACCTAATATCTGAAAAGGTACAAATATTCTTCGTTAGTCGAGATTCAGACTTGTAATCATAACCATTAATGATCATCGATAGTTGTGATGTATATGAATTTTTTAAGTTTTGAGTTTTATTTTATGCAAGCAACTGCTTACATACTACACAGTACACAGATCGGCATACGTGCGTATAAGAAAAAATATCTACTTTAAATAGCACCCCTTGCATACTTTGTAAATATTTGTACATTCCTACTAAAAAGGAAGATATTACGACGTGTTACGGCCGATTTTGTTGCGAATGAAATGTTATTCTACATCAAATTTTAAGAGATACGTTTTCTTTTTTTTTTTTATATAAAAGTATTTTAAGAATTTTTTGGTAGTAGTATATACTGGTACACTCTTAATTAGAGGCAGTTTGCACCTTAAAATATATATTTTTTTTTTTTCAAAACAGAATAATACCTATTTACTATTTTTTCTGCTCTTTAGTTATAACTTTTGAACGTGCACTTATATGCAGTTTTCATCATTTTTCGTGTAGATTAGTTTGAAAAAATAATGACTACAAGTATGTAAAACTTTCAAACTGTCTCTTAAGCTGGTTATCTTTAGGGATTCATTTTACCCTCAAAAAATGTTTATCCGAAAAAAAAAATACGAATCTCATGTGACCATTTCGAAAAATCGATAGTAAAACCTATCGAAAATATGCTGTGAAAAATTCAGACCGAAATTCCTAGTATTAAATAAGTTACAACTCATAGTCGCCGACGCGCCGTAAGCTTTAAAAGCATTTTTCTCGAAACATCATTTTCTAAAACGGTCAGTGTCCTAATAAAAAAACTATTCAACCGATTGCTTTGAAATTTATATATGTTCTTCTACACATTAATAGTTATCGTCCGTACCAGAATTGTTTATTTTCGAAATTATTTTCTTACTTTTTTTAAACGATTTTTAACAAAAAAAACCAAGATTTTCGTAACTTTTTTTTCTACAGTCCGCCATTTTTTTGTTTGACAATGAAATTGATTAATTGTGGTAGGGACGATAGCGACAGACCTACTGAACAATAATCCATTGGATTTTTTTATTTGAGACAACATGAACAGCCGGTATCACACTGACCAGTGATCTGCTTTTTTTTTTTTGGTGTCTAATTAAATTTAAAAAATATATATAAAAAATGTAAAATAAGAAAAAGAAAAAATGTTTTTATACAGTTTAAGATATAAATATAAACATATAAAAAAATTAAAGTGATTGAATTTTATTGTCTTATAAAAAGAAATTCCCTAAAAAGAGGTAAAATTTATGCGTTTACATGAGAATAACCCCTTAAAATCTGATTAGAATAACATATTTCGATCGCAACCAAATAGGCGGTGACACGTCGGGATACCTTCTTTTTAAGGCACAATTATATCTTTGATGATACCAAGGATCTTAGGAATTCTTCATATTAAGGGGAGGTTCTCATCTAGAA
This sequence comes from Dysmachus trigonus, assembly GCA_949715965.1. Lineage (NCBI taxonomy): Eukaryota > Metazoa > Arthropoda > Insecta > Diptera > Asilidae > Dysmachus > Dysmachus trigonus. The sequence continues at coordinate 49,945,898 of OX454321.1, forward strand.
CGTAAAAAAATTGGGAAAAGTTCGTGATTTTTTTGAAGGCAAATGACAAGACATAGGGAAATGATATTTGGCATTATCTTTTATTGTACATTTATCTGTACGAAAAAATTTTTTTATTCAAAAAAAAAAAAAATGGCGCCCGTTATTCAACTTCTTCGGAGGCATGTTTGTGTACAATTTGCGTACAAGATAACTCAAAAACGGTTCAACCGATCAACTTCTAGTTTCGTGCATATTAAAGTAAACAATTTTCTTCATAGAAAGAGTGGAGCACATTTTGAAAATTGTAACATTATCGCCTTTTTGTAAGTGATAAACTATGAAAAAAAACGGCCGAAAACGGCCTTAAAATTTCAAAATCGCGCCATTCCGTCAATTTTAAATTTTTTTTGAAAGTCGTCCACTCTTTCTGAGACAAATTTATTCTAGTTTATAATAATGTCATCATTATTTGATTTCAGACCAATCTGCGACCCCTAAATTGTACGCAGCTGGGCAATTTTCGAAAAACATGCCTCCGGAGAAGTTGAATAACGGGCGCCATTTAGTTTTTTTTTTTTTAATAAAAAATTTTTTTCGTACAGATAAATGTACAATAAAAGATAATGCCAAATATCATTTCCCTATGTCTTGTCATTTGCCTTCAAAAAAATCACGAACTTTACCTACTTTTTGACGTTCTAGATGAGAACCTCCCCTTAAGAGGTTTGCATTTTTATAAGAAGTTGTATACGATTATTATTATTATAAATATAAAAAAAATTCGAAACTAGAGACAATTTCACCAGCTTTAACATTTAAGCATATATTTAATGGTAACTGTAATCAATAAATGAACTGGTTTTTTCTGCTAATGATATGTCATTTTTACACGATTTTTCCTTGAATTATGAATTTGCAAAAGAAAATACTTAATTGGCTCCGGTTTTCGAGAAGAATAGGGTTAAAAAATACAAAAAACTTTATTTTGCCTAGTTTGTTGAAAAATCATTAAAAAATAACGGAATGTTATAGGAAATTGCAACTCAAATAAAAACCAGAATCCTTACCTAAATATAGGAAATACCACTTATCAATATTGTTCTCTAAATCTTGGGAAATACATTTTTCAGGGGCGTGTGGGGAGACCGAGGACTGTTATAACATAGGAGAGTTGTAACAAAGTCGAATTCTCATGACGTATGACAGTTAGCGAACTGGCAACGTCACGTATTTTTTGATTTTTCGACGTGCAATTAGTAACACATATAAAAGAACACGATATCTGCCCATAGTTCAATCGCCACCACTTATAACACTGGCTAACACCACTTTCGATGCCCAACAAATGACAAATCATTTGTATAGGGTTTTTTATGTAGATTACGAAGTCGCAAACGAAAATGTTCAATTAGCTCTCGTTTTCGAGAAAAATAGAGTTAAATAGTGCAAAACACCGTATTTCGGCTATTTTTGAAAAGTCATTAAAAAATAACGGATCGTGATAGGAGCTTATATCGTAGCTCAAATGAAGAGTTGAACCTTAAATTGTAATATAGAAATATGAATCGTTTTCAATTTTTTCCAAAACAATCCGTTGAAAATAATTTTTTCTATGTATTGATTATTTCATACAATAGATAGGCAATGAAGACTTCACCTGGTGAATCGTTACGAAAAATGTGTTCCCCAAGATATTAAGTAAAGTCTAAAGATTATTGCACTTATATATCCATAGATTAGGATTCAGGCTTTCATTTAAGTCATATAATGACCTTCTATGAAAATCCGTTATTTTATAATGTTAATTCAAAAATGGCCGAAATACGGTCTTTTGAACTTGTTAACTCTATTTTTCTCGAAAACGGGATCTGATACAATAAAACTGAGGGTAGATTCGAAATCAGTGATCTCGAATTAGTAAACAAACATTAAAATACTTTATGCAACAAAAAAAAGTTTGATTTTGTTGTGCTGTGCAATGTATTTTCATCGGCAGTACTGAGACCATTGCCAAAAGCTCCACTCTTCAACCCCGAGTTTCTGGTTTTTCGCCGCGACCGAAACGAAAATGTTTTCTAATATATGATTATTTTGATATGTATATTTTCAATAATCAACATATAAAAATGTTCCAATAAAGATTATTAAAAAAAATCTTGAAAATATGTCCAATAAATCCTGACTGCCCTCTTAAGTGCTGTGCTTATTTTTTTCAGAATGATGGCAGGCCGTCGGAGTCGGAACTATAGTTGTCGTCAATTTATGTAACTTATACATATATGAACCGACCAGTATGCAGTCATTAATGGAAAGCATGAAAGTTTGAGGGCGAGATTGCATAAAGTGAAAGTAGTTGAAATCTGGTATAGAGGAGTGCTCATTGGCGAAGAGATTAGCAATTACTTTGGGATCACCTGAGTAGTCTGCATCAGATTGGGACAAGAGATAGGCTTGCTATAATTTATTTCTTCTGTTGTGGAGAGATCGTATTTCCTTGTAATACCAGGGAGGAGATGAGGAGCTATTTTTTCCTGGCTAGTAGGGAACGGATTGATTTAGGCAAGTAAATATTTTGGTATAGAAAACTACAAGGTGACTACTATCAGTGACAGAGAGCTGTGAATCACAAAAGATTTCGAAAAAGAACAAGAAAAATTGAGGATGAAAACGGTCAAGAGAAAAGAGAAGGTGGTTACTTTTAGTGACAAGTAAGGATTATCCCATTAAATTATACTTATTTGATTATGATTTTTCAGTTCTTTGAATTCAAAGTAGTAAATATGCCAACATTTGGTTTAATTCAGCAAATAACGGTCAAATTGCGTTCGAAAAGAGTAATTTCAAAGTAATTCCTTCATTAAAATGTCTGCTTTGGGGAAGAAAAGAAACTTTCTTCCCCTAAAATAAGTTTTTCTTCAAGCGATATTCTCTTTTCAGTTTTTCTTTTGAAATTATAAATTCCTCGTTGAATTTTTTTTTATTTAAAATGTATTTAATTTTAAATTATTTTTTTATAAATGTTTATATATTTTTGCAATATTATTTTAAATATTTTATTTTAAATTAAATATTCTGGATTTTCTATTTTTATTAAATTTTATTTTTATTTTATTTATTTTGACTAGTTGATCACCAGACACTCCGATTGCTTATTTTATTTTTTTTTCTCTCACCTAAAACCTAACGGCATACTTATTTTTTTAAAAAAAACATTAAATAATTTAGACATTTTCATCAAGTGTTTTACAACAAGTAGTTAAAAGTTGCCGCTCCTACATAAAACCTAAACTACAATTATTTTTAATTCACATGCTAAAAGAAAAACTTGGAACTAACGGTTCAGCCGCCACAACACCCCCTTCCCAGCGAAACAGCAGATGAGCGAAAGTAATTACGTAAATTTGGAAAAGGTAACTCTCTTTGGAGAAATGTTTGGTTTTAAGAGAGCACAAGGTGAATGGTTGGCTGACTGATCCGTCCTGGACACTGGCCTAGGAAGCGGAATTTTTGTTGTATGAACAGACTCTGGCTGTTCTTTTGTACGTGGAGGGTTATCAAAAGAAACAGTAATTACGTCTTTCTCAGTTGGATGATTATTTTCATAATTAATTTGGCAAGAATTTAGAGTGTAACAAGGCTTTAAACGATCGAGTGAAATGTTAATGTCTCTATTCTTAATTCTAATTGTAAAGAAATTTTTATGTCTGGTTATGACGGGAAATGGACCTTGGTAGTGACTCTGAAAACTACCTCTGACTGCGTCACTTCGAATGAACACATGAGAACAAGTGTGCAAATCCTTGAACTTAAAAAATTTTGTTTTAGAATGATTTGAGGCGGGCACGGGACGAATATTACAGAAAAAATTTTTTAAACGATTGACAAATACACTTTGATGGTAATATGGTGATTTATCTTCAAGGAAATCGCCTGGCAGTCTCAAAGGTTGGCCATAAAGTAATTCGGCTGGGGTGGCAACGAATTCCTCCCGAAAAGTTGTTCGAAGCCCAAGCAAAACAGAAGGTAAGATGTCAGACCAAGAATCGGTTTGATACATCTTAATGGCTGTTTTTAGGGTCCTATGCCAACGCTCAATAAATCCATTTGATTGTGGGTGGTAAGGTGTCGTGCGATTATGCTTGAAGCCTAATAATCTAGAGAGTTCTTTAAAAAGAAGAGATTCAAATTGCCTACCCTGATCCGTTACTATAATTTTTGGAACCCCAAAACGAGAGATCCATTCATGAAATAAGGCTTTCGCACAGTTTTCAGCTGAAATGTGTGATAAGGGTATTGCCTCAGGCCATCGCGTAAATCTATCGATGATAGTAAGGCAATATCTGAATTCGTGAGAGGGAGGTAACGGGCCGATGATATCCATGTGAATAATTTCAAAACGAGCTGATGAAATTGGAAATGACCCGAAAGAATTTTTAACGTGACGCGAGATTTTATTTTTCTGACACGCTAAGCAACTTCTACTCCACTTAACGACGTCTTTATTCATGGATGGCCAAAAGTATTTTGAAGTTACCATTTTATTTGTGGCCCGGATACTAGGATGAGTTAAATTATGTAAAGAATTAAAAACCTGAAGTCGGAAAGATTCCGAAATGAAAGGACGATGTACTGATTTAGACTTCTCACAATAAATTTGTTTGACACTTCCTAAAACAGGCAGTTTCAAAAATGTAAATGAGGAATTTTTTAATAAATCTTGAAGTTGACTATCGGATTCCTGAGCCGTAGCTATAGCTTCAAAATCTAAAGTAGATGGTAAATGAATTTCCTCAACGCGTGAAAGAGTGTCAGCAACAACATTATTTTCACCGGCAATATGCTGAATGTCAGTGGTGAACTGACCTATAAAGTCTAAATGCCTCGCCTGTCTGGGAGAAGCTTTTTCTAAATTCTGTCTAAAGGCAAAAGTTAACGGTTTATGATCAGTGAAAAGGGTGAAAATTCTTCCCTCCAAATGATACCGAAAATATTTAACCCCTTTGTAAGCTGCCAAAAGTTCACGGTCATAAGCACTGTACTTATTTTGAGCAGCGGTTAATTTAGCTGAAAAGAAACCAAGGGGTTGCCAGGAATCATTAACTCTTTGATTTAGTGAAGCACCGATCGCGATATCAGAAGCATCAACAAATAATGCTAAGTGAGCATTGTTATCTGGAAAGGCCAAAAGAGTAATTTTAGCTAACTGCAATTTAACATCTTCAAAGGCCTTAATTGAATCCTTTGTCCAATCAATTTTCTTGGAACCGTCCTTTTTACTCCCGGTTAAAAATTTGTTAAGGAGAATCTGATGCTCAGCAGCATGAGGTAAGAAACGCCGGTAAAAATTTACCATGCCGAGAAAGCGTCTTAATTCTTTGACTGTTGAAGGACGCTTGAAATTGAAAATAGCCTGTACTTTCTGAGGCGAAGGCTTAATACCTTGCGAATTAATAAAATGACCGAGAAACTTTACTTCTGGAAGCATGAAGTTACACTTCTCGATGTTTATAACTAACCCATGTTCTTGCAATTTTTGAAAAATTTGTTTTAAATGTTCCAAATGTTGTTCTTCAGAATGGGAGGCCACCAAAATATCGTCCAGATAAACGAAACAAAATTGGAAGTCTCGAAGTACTGAATTTATAAATCTTTGGAAAGTTTGTGCAGCATTGCACAGACCAAATGTCATTCTAGTAAATTCGAATAAACCGAAAGGTGTACAAATGGCGGTTTTAGGGATATCTTCTGGTTCAACAGGAATTTGATGATACGCCTTGGTCAGATCCAAAGTAGAGAATATTTTACAATTTTGAAGATGGGAAACGAAATCATGAATAAGTGGTATTGGATAACGATCTGGAATTGTAACATAGTTAAGGCGTCTATAATCACCGCATGGTCTCCAATCTCCATTTGCTTTAGGGACCATATGCAATGGTGATGACCAAGGACTGTTGGATGGTCTACAAATGCCTTGATTCAGTAAAAAATCAAATTCCTTCTTTGCTATTGCCAATTTCTCTGGTGACAGGCGTCGAACTTTGGAAAAAATTGGTGGACCTATAGTTTTAATTTGATGTGTTATACTATGTTTAACCGGTTTCGAAAAGGTTGTATCAACAGTAATGTTTTGAAATTCCCGAAGTAATTTTTGTACTTTGTCATTTATCGATGGTTTAATTAGTACTGACAAAGTAGTAGAAGGGCCAGTAAATATACGTCCATTTGAAGTTAAGTTAGTTAGAGGGTCGATAAGCATTCCTTTAGAAAGATCAACAATTAATTTAAAATGATATATAAAATCTGCACCTAGAATTGGTTTCTCGACATCAGCTATCAAAAACTGCCATTGAAAATTTCTTCGTAGACCAAGATCTAAAGTTAAAATTTTATTCCCATAAGTATTGATAGGTGAAGAGTTCGCAGCGGATAACTGCAAACTGGAAGGTAACAATTTTGACAAATGAGGAACAGGAATGACCGAGACATCTGCGCCTGTATCAATTAAATAATACTGCTTTGTTGAATTATCAAAGATGTGCAGACGACTATTGTATTCGTTTAAATCATCCGTCGTCAAAGATGAAACGCAATTTAGTTTTTTTGTGATTCCGAGAATTTTTTGTAAGAACACGGAGGAATACACTTGGAAGCGTTATCATTGTAATTGGCATGATACCAACACCAATCTGGATGATTTCGAGATTTGGAATTATCCCGTCTTGTCAATCTAGATTGGGAAAAAGAAGGAGATCTACCTCTTGATTGATTACGTTCGCGAAAAGAAGAATTACTGGAGGGTTGATCACGTAATTTTAATGATTTTACGTCGAGGGCCAGATTATTGACTGTTTGATTTAATTTATAAACTTCAGACGATAAATTTGATAACATATTTATAATGTTAGCGTCATGATGAGATGAGAGAGCAAAAACAGAAGATTTATTACACATCTCAAAAATTTTGTCTGCGCAGTCGGCCAACTGATTAAGAGGGCCAGAATTGCACGATAAAATTGCTCTCATACGTTCTGGAAGTCTCTGCAACCAGAGGGTCTTCAAAACGTCGTCATTTAATTTCCCATCAGCCAGATTTTTCATTTCGCGTAAAAACTGCGAAGGAGACCTATCACCTATAACCAGATCTCCGAGAAGTTTATTTAATTTGCAAGTCTCGCTCTCTGAAAGGCGAGATATTAACATTTCTTTCAAATTAGTATAAGGAATTCGCGGATCCGGATTTTCTAATATATCACTAATTGTACTTATTAAATTTTCATCCAATGCCGAAAGAAGATGATTGTATTTAGTGCTTTCTGAAGTGATTCTAGCCAATTCAAATTGCGCTTCCAATTTTTTAAACCAAAATTTTGGAGCACTTCTCCAAAAGGGGGGAGCGCTAAACGAAATTGTAGAAACAGAAGGAAGTGCTGTGGCGGATGAAAATAAATCTTGCATAAGGGGATTCAGCGACGCGAAGGGATTATCACTTTCAACATCTCCCCGGTTAAAATCGCCACTTGAACCGTTCATTTTAAACAATACCAAATGTGAATTAAAAATTAACAAAAATTTCTAATAAGGAGTTTTAAAATTGAATCTAAATTGCTACTTCCCTGTGCTATTCTTGCTGAAATTGCTGTTTTGAATTTGAATGTCGCTGAAGGCTTGGATGAGATTGATGTATCCAATTTTAATAGTGAGGTGAAATTTCTTTCTTCTTATTTCTTCCCTCTTATTTCTTTCTTCCTATTTCTTTCTTCTTACTTCTTTTTTAAATTCTTTCTTCTTTTTGTCCTTTTTTCTTAATTCTTTCTTCTTTTATCGGGGTCACCAGTTTTTGGGGAAGAAAAGAAACTTTCTTCCCCTAAAATAAGTTTTTCTTCAAGCGATATTCTCTTTTCAGTTTTTCTTTTGAAATTATAAATTCCTCGTTGAATTTTTTTTTTATTTAAAATGTATTTAATTTTAAATTATTTTTTTATAAATGTTTATATATTTTTGCAATATTATTTTGAATATTTTATTTTAAATTAAATATTCTGGATTTTCTATTTTTATTAAATTTTATTTTTATTTTATTTATTTTGACTAGTTGATCACCAGACACTCCGATTGCTTATTTTATTTTTTTTTCTCTCACCTAAAACCTAACGGCATACTTATTTTTTAAAAAAAAACATTAAATAATTTAGACATTTTCATCAAGTGTTTTACAACAAGTAGTTAAAAGTTGCCGCTCCTACATAAAACCTAAACTACAATTATTTTTAATTCACATGCTAAAAGAAAAACTTGGAACTAACGGTTCAGCCGCCACACTGCCTTAAAAGTAAAATACTTTGACACTAACTATAAAATAAACTATTGTCAATACTAAAGTCGACAGCTTCAAAGTCCTGTAAGTTTAAAGTTTCTAACTCAATGCAATAAAAAGATACGACCTTTCAAAGTATATTTTCATACTGACAAACTAACTCACTGACTGATATATCAAAACCTATAGGGTACTTTCCGTTAACCTAGAAATTGGGCACGAAGTATAGTCTCATAGTACAAGTAAAGGAAAAAATCCGAAAATCATTCATTTCTAATTCTATGTGTAATTATTACCTACTTTTTTTACGGTTTTTCCGCTAATTTCCAAAAGTTAATCAATTTCCGATATCGAGTAACCCTAAAAAATTCTTCGAACTCATTTCATAACACCCTATATGTATAACGGTACGGAACCCTCAGGACGCGTTTGTACGTCTTTTTTATCCGACTACGGCAAAGCCAAAAAGAAGGGTTATGATTTTAGCAGCCTATGTATGTATGTATGAATGTGTGTATGTATGCGTGTGAAACTACTGAGCCAATTTTGATGAATGAGTCAATCGATTCGTTGTTATGGTCCGGGTGACATAGGCTACATTTTACATGAACTAAGTCAATACGACAGATGTTATATCAAAACATTTAAGGTCCCTGATTTTTTTTTTTTTTTTTTTTTTTTTTATATCGCATCGAGTGGGATGTCAAATGAAATACATACAATATTAAAAACGTGATAAGTTTAAAAAACTGTAAAAAAAATAAACTAAAAAATAAGAAAAAAGTTCGTTCTGGCACTTTCACATTAATAAACTTATAATTGAACTCAAATGCCGTAATCGTGTGTTGTCAACTACAAAAAGCAAACATTCTAGTTTGATAGACAAATAAAACCAAAGGAAATGTCGTCAATCAAGGATAAACAAATATGGACGATCAAGGCATTTGAGTCGAATTACATATAACGTTATTAATGTGAAACTGCCATAAAGAACTTTTTTCTTATTTTTTAGTTTATTTTATTTATGTATCCCTAGTCAGGTTCAAGGTCTTGAAACTTTTTTACCTTTAATTATATTTATATTTACCGGATTACAGTTTTTTAAACTTTTTTTTTTTTTTCAAAATATATTCGTTAGTACAATGAAAAAGCAGTTAACGAGTGAAAATGTAGTTAAAATATCAATATCTTACTATGACTTCATAAGGTACATACACCGTGTCAATTAAGTACCGGGACGGCAGATTAACTTGAGAAGTAGGCATCACAGGGAAAAATGACTTACAAGGAAACGTTCTCAGGTGTGTCTCACCGATTTTGATGAAATTGAAATATGGTATAGAGTATCGAAAAATAAGAGACACGTTTATTTTTATCTGCGGATACGCACATTTAGGGTGTACTTTTATTAATTTTTTTTATAAAAATTGGTGTATTTTTCAAAAGTTTGTCCGCCATGTTGCATCCGCCATTTTGAATTTTTTAAATATAACATCAGATTCGTAATCGGCGAATTAAAAAACCCCATTATACTGGTTTTCACGAAAAAACTGATGTCTGAAAGAATATACATCATTTACGTATTAGCGCTAAGGGTTGTTTACCCGCTTGAGGAGCTTTTTTTAGGAAAACCCAAAAACAGGTCAACTTTATTTTTCAATGATTTTTAACCAAAACTGTTATTTTTGTGACGCAAAAATATAAAAAAAAAAATCGTTTTTCTGCAATATAAAATAAGGGTTGCCACCCTCGGGAACCGGATTACTTACAAAAGGTTGGTATATTTATGAGACATAATTTCCATTTTGATTCATTCGAAAAAATTCATTAGAACTTGAAATATTTAGAAAAAACTGTTTTTAGGCATACATTTTAGGGGTGGTTTTCACCTCCTAAATGTGCGTATCCGCAGATAAAAAAAAATAAGCGTCTCTTATTTTTCGATACTCTATAGCATAACTGCAGAATAACTTGTGAAGAATGAGTTTTCGGCAAGAATGTTCCAAACAGAAGTTGTAGGATTATTCCCTGGCTATCTGATGGTCACCTTAGGTGCGACCTTGACCTTGATCCAAGGTTATTTCAGGGTCAAGTCCGTATTTGCTAGGTATGTTAATAGTACAGTATAAAGGAGGGTGACTTTATTGTTTATAGGTAGTTGGGAATTGCTTAAGGTTGAGAGGGTGTTAGAGTTACTTGAGAGGAGGTTTAGCTTATTGAAGTCCGCTTTATGAAAGTTGTAATGAATAATAGGATGAGATACAGTATGATTACTGGAAGAACAAAGGAAGAAAGTAAGAAAGAGTGGCGGATGATGTGGGTCAAGAGTGGAAAGAAGGTGGTTGCTTTCAAAGACAGCGGAATCTATTGGGTTCGAAGAGAAAATTAGATCAAGCTCTCTACCAAGGTGGTTTTTCACATCACTGCCGGAATCAGAGAGATGGTCAATAATAACAAATTCAGTAGCAGATGAGACATTAAGGGGAGGTTCTCATCTAGAACGTAAAAAAATTGGGAAAAGTTCGTGATTTTTTTGAAGGCAAATGACAAAACATAGGGAAATGACATTTGGCATTATCTTTTATTGTACATTTATCTGTACGAAAGGCATGTTTGTGTACAGTTTGCGTACAAGATAACTCAAAAACGGTTCAACCGATCAACTTCTAGTTTAGTGCATATTAAAGTAAACAATTTTCTTCATAGAGAGAGTGGAGCACATTTTGAAAATTGTAACATTATCTCCTTTTTGTAAGTGATAAACTATGAAAAAAACGGCCGAAAACGGCCTTAAAATTTCAAAATCGCGCCATTCCGTCAATTTTAAATTTTTTTTGAAAGTCGTCCACTCTTTCTGAGACAAATTTATTCTAGTTTATAATAATGTCATCATTATTTGATTTCAGACCAATCTGCGACCCCTAAATTGTACGCAGCTGGGCAATTTTCGAAAAACATGCCTCCGGAGAAGTTGAATAACGGGCGCCATTTTGTTTTTTTTTTTTAATAAAAATATTTTTTCGTACAGATAAATGTACAATAAAAGATAATGCCAAATATCATTTCCCTATGTGTTGTCATTTGCCTTCAAAAAAATCACGAACTTTACCTACTTTTTGACGTTCTAGATGAGAACCTCCCCTTAATGGGTGAATAGAAGGTGTTGTTATCGGAGAGAGACCATAGCAGCCTGGGAAGGTTAAAATCACCCAGAACTTTATTACATGCTTATAAGCTTCAAGAGGCTGCGGGGACGAATGTAGCAGCATAGAACGAAAATAATGACGGCTAAGGGAGATCTTGACCGAAACCGATTCGAATAGAGATGAATTGGAGGAAATGGTTTGTGAAGTGTTAAAGCGGTTGTGAACCGCGAGAAGTCCTCTGAAATTTTGATTGATTGTTGCCGGGCAGAGGAGAACATGAGACGGGGAGGGGCTGAAGGGTATGTTAGGAACAAAAGTAGTTTTTCAAGTTAGTAAAAGATTTTTTAAAAGGGGAATGGATATTTGTGGCAAATTAGATGGTTAAAATATCGAAAATATATGTCATTAGTAACTAACGTTCTTCACTACTTTTTTAAATTAATTGTTTTGTATTAAATAGATTTAATTTTTTTGTAATAAAATGGACATGAAATAAAAATTACGACTTTCCTTTATTAAAAAGTTTTTACATTTTACCGATCTCTCCATTTGTTAAAAAATTGTGACCCATTAGTTTTCGCAATTTCCTATTGGACACCCTGTACAAACATACACATATATCGAAGGACCTGGACCAACAGAGGACGTAGAGGGATAAGTGAAAATAAAATTATAAGTATTCTGCGACTCTTATACAAAATTACTAATATTAATATTCTAATTTTATACAATGAAAAGTTACCATAATATGTGGGGATTAAAATTTCTTTAAAATAACATCAAATTGCCATGACTTATAAACACTTTTGAGTCAAACATTAGTCTGAAGAATTTTCAGTTCAAGATATTAAGTTTTGCTTGGATGAAAATCATGGCAATTTGATGCACATTTCCGAAAATAGCAAATCTTAATTCTGTGTAACTGTTAGTAAGATTCCGTTCAATACAAAATTCTTTGTTGTGGATAGACAAATCCTACGATTTTACCAGGTGTTTGATGTCGGTACGAAAACCTGACTGGTATTAATCCTATACTCAGTAATGAAGACTATCAGTTTATCTTGATTTCTTAGTAGTAGCTTAACATAAGCCAAGTTTTCAGTAAACTTAAATTAGATATTACTTTTTGGAGGTGGTTCTAATGTTTTTTTAAATTTTTTTACGACGTGTAAAGGGAAATATTGGGTTATTAATAAGATTTTTATATATTCAGTTTCCTTTATAATAAAAAAAAAGTTTTATGTACAAAATAATACATTTTATTAAAATTTATTTATATGTATAACGTATATCGATATCCTTTTTAGGGTTCCGTAGCCAAATGGCAAAAAACGGAACCCTTATGGATTTGTCATGTCTGTCTGTATGTCCGTCCGTATGTCACAGCCACTTTTTTCCGAAACTATAAGAACTATACTGTTGAAACTTGGTAAGTAGATGTATTCTGTGAACCGCATTAAGATTTTCACACAAAAATAGAAATAAAGCGGCCAAGTGCGAGTCCCCATACTTAGAACTGAAACTCAAAATTTTTTTTTCATCAAACCCATACGTGTGGGGTATCTATGGATAGGTCTTCAAAAATGATATTGAGGTTTCTAATATCGTTTTTCTCTAAACTGAATAGTTTGCGCGAGAGACACTTCCAAAGTGGTAAAATGTGTGCCCCCCCCCCCCCCCCCCCCCTCTCCCCCTGTAACTTCTAAAATAAGAGAATGATAAAACTAAAAAAAATATATGATGTACATTACCATGCAAACTGCCATTGAAAATTTGAACGAGATCTAGTGCGTAGTTTTTTTTTAATACGTCATAAATCGTAAACCGCAATTTACCTTCCATTCAATCAACTCAAATATAAAAATAAAACAAAAACATTTAATTTCATAAACATAACCGTGAACCATTATTTTCTAATAATAACAAGAACTTTTATATTATGTTACTTGCTGCTACGGAACCCTTCATGAGCGAGTCCGACTCGCACTTGGCCGGTTTTTTATTTATATATCAACCTCCGATATTGATATTTTTAAAATTTTGATATATGAATATTGATGTCAACATTGGTATTCCCAACATAATCCCTACAACTTCGAAATCAAGTTCGTAAGCTTAATCGTTTGCAAGTTAGAGTGCGACGAACTTCGCAAAAAATAGTTTTTCCATATTATTTTGAAAAAAACTAATTGTATAATCTAACCTAATATATACCATATTAGGGTGCTTTTTTTTTTGCGACTAATTTTTTTTTTTCAGTCCCACCTCCAAATTTTGTGGGAAATACCTAAAAGAAAATTCCCTGAAAATTGGAGCCCTTAATACTACATAATATTAAGTGCTCGACCAAGGCGTATAAAGATTTCCCTTATAAAATACACGTAAACTTTGATTTTTTTCTTCAAAACTCTACAGCTCAGAGACATTTTATGGTATAATCTTGGTCAATGATAGGGTTTCTTCAGAATTTAATGCTCCACAAAAGTGTCCATTGCGGTGTAACCCTAACTCCCACCAGCGAGGTAGTACGGGTCACTAACCCCAATTTTTCCACGAAATTCTCGCTTTTTGCCCCTATCTCGTAAACAACAAGAGTTACAGAAAAAGTAAATATGACAAACTTGTAGCAAATTCAATTTCCTACACTGAGAGAAAATTCTAATAAAAATTACGGTGCTTTCCCCTGTAATCCGGACTTAAGTGACAAGTTCCTAGAAAATTTACGAGGGAATAACAGATAAAATACGGTTGACATAGTATTTTTTACTATTCATCCAAGAATTTTTCCGAAACGTCATAGGAACTTTTACTGTGCAGCACAGTAAATTTTTATGCTAAGAAAAATTTCCTGTTGATTCAAGGAAAATTTACTTAGCCTTCATGAAATTGTACTAGTTCATAAAGGAATTTTTACGATGCCACAACGTAATTTTCTACTGAATTTAGAAGCCGAAGTACATCGGGTGTACGATCGGATTTTTTCGGAAATTGGTGCGACTTACGAGTGTTGTTCATAGTAAATTTGCTCGCTGCGTGGTCGCTAACGAAAAGTCTGTAAGTATGACATTTTTATTATTACTGCTAAACATGTGTTTCATAGAATCTTCAAATCGGAGTGCAGTCGGACAGGTCAGTTATCCGAAAGTCTTCGAAAGAGGAAGATCATATGCATTTTTTTTCACCGCAAAAGTCTTTCACAGAGAGGGTTTATATGCTTTATTATATTTTCGATTGGAATTTCTTTACAATATAAATATTTGTAGTTAATATCTTATTCTACTTTCTAATGCATTAAAATATCTACATCAAAATTTACCCAACGGTGCTTTTTTTTTTCGTAGACGGAAATTTTACGGTGCCACAGCGTAATTTTATCTTGTGCACATAGTACTTTTACCTATGCCTGTCACTTAAGTCCTGTTTACGGGAGAGCACCGTAATTTTTCTTTGAAAAAATCGTAAAAATTATTAGAATTTTCTCTCAGTGTACAAAAAAGTTCTGAACACCAAATCGCTAACATCGATATTTCTTGAGATATTGGGCTTTGAAGTTGAGGTAGTGCGGAATTTTCATTAAACTTGTGTAATTTTGATCGTGGAATCTGAATTCCAGGTCAAAATATACCCATTCCATTTAAAAAAAATGTATTTCCGGTCTAAATAACGTACTTTCGGTCGAGACCGTAATCTGAACATAGTGCCAATCGATAGAGCGTACCTACTTTACTTGATTGGACCAATCGACCTGGCAAAAAAAAAAAGTTTTTGGTCGATTTAGAAGGGGTGGTCTGGTGGTTTTGGACACCCTGTTTAAGAATGTACTGTGATAAAATTATTTAGTATGTAAGATATTCATGTACACCAAAAGAATAAAAAACCAAAACAAAATTAAATAAAAGTATTTTATTGTACTTCTTCTATTATATTGGATAGAGAAAAAAACTGCACAGATGTACCAAAAAGAAACCCAGCAAAGTGGGTTAATCTCAGCTAGTGTAATATATAAAAATCTCAAGCAGTAAACGTATTTATCAAATACTGATTAATACAAAAAATTGCATATCATCAAGTAACCCTAAGAAATCTGACCCCTGATCTGACGCTTCGTGAGGTTGAAATCAATTTTATCGAAGTTGCGGTTGAAAAGTCGGCACATCGATGAAGCCGGTACATTTAAACCATAATTTTTGTAGTGAGGCGGAACGTAGAAAAATGTATAACTCCTCAATGAGCGTGAGAGGACGTTTATTCTATAATAAAAGAATCAACCAATTCTGGAGAGTTAATTGAGCCTTGCATGCACTCAAAAGCGAAAACAGTCCTGGAAATATCCCTTCTCTCCTCAAGAGAAGGCAGAGAAAGGAGCTTTACGCTATCGGCGAAAAGTGGGAGAGATTCAAGGTTGGCCCAGAGAAGCCCCTTAGAGCAAAAAGCATAAATCTCCGCTGCACGGCCTCACCGCGATTGATCTGCACCGCGTAAAAACGTGACCAAACAGGACTAGCATATTCTAAAATGGGCCGAACAAATGACCTTCGAGGTCATGGTCAAGGTCATAGTAGGACGTAAAATTGCCCGCTCTCTCCATTTACGTGGTCAAAAATTTCCCATTTAAAAAATTTAATTTTAGTAGTAGAAGCACAGAAGCAAATAAGAAATAATGAAATTGTCACGAACCGATTTCTTTTATATCACGCTCAATTTAAAATTTTCTAACAAAAATCTCATTCACAGCGATGAGCTGGGAACTTATGCACAACAGAGATGAACATAACAATCATTGTTTCTGTCTTTGTTTAACCTTCACGTATATGCCAAACAAAGCTACAAGATGCAGCACATTGCAAAACTATTGCAACGGAGAATATTTCGAGAGACCTGGTGTGGTAATGAGCGATGAGAGTTGGCGAGACATGTGAAGTTAGCGAAAATAAATATTTTTTAAGCAATTTTGTTTTTCTACCACGGCTTAAACAATTCCTTTTTACTTGCGGATAAAGTCCCCAACTTTATTTTCATTTGCGGAATTTGCGTTTTCGAGATATAACGCAAAATTTTCCCGCTGTGCTAAATTCATTTTCCACTTTACTTGCGGAATCTGGGGAAATTATAAAAATAGTAAAAACTCATATTATAAATAAATAAAATATCTATGATGTGAATTAATGTGAAAAACCAAACGGAGATATTACGCATGCTCGTTTCAGCAAGGTGAACTACCTGCTGCAGCTTGCGGTTTAAGTACTACTTTCTTACAACAAAAAAATTCTAACTTTGAACGATAATACGTTTAAAAATATTTAAAAATACGTCTTTAAAAATATTTATTTTATTCGGTTATTTCTGAAAATATTTATTATACTCTGATGATAGTGGTGGTTTAATTAAAGCAAAAAATTGAGACCAAGTTCAAAAAACTTCAAACATCCTATGTTTTTATAAATAAAGCAGACAGAACCTAAAAGTTATCTTAGAAGTGAGAATTTACCAGCAAACTTTTAAAATATGACAATTATTTGTGATTCTGATAGATTATTACAATGAAATATTTTTAGGTAACAAGGATGTTCAATAAATTTATTTATAACAAAGGTAAACTTACAACTGACCTGTTATTATTGCAAGTGAACTTATACTTTTATACTATAAAAAAGACGATAAGATGTCAAGTTTATTATAATGCCGAAAAAAATAGCTTCATTTTGTATGAAATGAAACTAGAAGATTTTGTCTCAACCGAATCTCTAGAAGAGGCAATATCAAATAGGAAAAAAAATACGGACGGAGAAATTGTAAACTGGCTAAAAATATGCTGGATGAGGTTTAAAAGGGATGAACCGCACACAATTTTTTACAAAACTTGTATGGAAGAAAATGCTCCATTTAAATTAAATTTTTTATTTGGAAAACAAGGAAGACCTAAAAACCTCAGCAAATTTACTATGTTACCACAGTATAAAACTTCGAAACCTACAAAAAGAGAGAAATACAACGATATGATGACTACCTTACATACCAATATTAAAAATATTTACTTAAATTTCCTCTTGTTTTTATATCTTATGTTATTTTTGAAAGTGGTATATGTCTTTTTGGAGCTAAAAAAATTCGTTTCTTTTTAATAATTTTAATAACTATTATTTCATAATAAAATTTAAAAGGTCTATAGTGTTAAAAACATCACTCGAATTGAAAAAATAACAGCTATTATTTATGATTTTGATTTACAAACAGTGCCGGTTTTAGCACTACCAGCGCCCTGGGCGAGATTTCTACGGCGCCCCCTATCTGCCATTGAAACGCATACGAAGAAAAGGCAAGGGATATAATTAAATAACCATTTATTAAAAAAACTAATAAAATTTTACTTTTCTAGGCTTTCTATCGGCAAACTCTGGATTGACAAAATTGCTAAGTTTGTCAATCTAGTTTGAGATATTGTGGATCGCAGATAGGATGTTGTAAATTTATATGAGAAAATTAAAAAAAAAAAAAAAACGCAAAAAAATACCTAGAATATTTTCTTTTATTTTAATTTAAATTCACCTTCACGATTTAAGTATAACTGAAATTATATACATATGGCACTTTAGATGAAGTGCAGTACAAGCAATAAAACCGCTGGCTACAGTATAAACACCACCGAAACAACCTATGTCAAAGCCCATGCCTCCTGTACCACGAGTGCAACCAGCACCTCCATCCCCTCCATCAAGGACTGTGTCACCGGGTATGCGAGAGGCTGTGATGCTACAATCAATGACACGTAGACCTCCACCATCTTCAGTTAGGTTAGGTTAGGTTGTTGTGGCTGCCAAAGGGCACACTTAGGCCAACACAAGGCCCAAGATACCACACGGGACGACCTCGATTAACTAACCGTCGAACCACTTCGAGACTTTGATGAAGAGACGTTCTTCGAACTCAGGTCTGACAGGTCATCAAAGAAGGTAGTACTCAGGTACTGGTACCTATGCCGCGTAAGCGGTGGGCAATGACAGAGGAGGTGGTTGATGCTCTCCTCTTCCTCCTCATTCTGACAACTTCTGCAAAAGTAATTTACTGAAACGCCTAACCTGCTGACATGGCTACCTACAAGACAATGCGCTGTTATCACCGCTACGACGTTGCTAATGGACACTCTTTTGAGTGAAATTAGGCTCTTTGACCTGTTTCGGTCGAAAGTCGGCCAGATAAGTTTGGTGGTCGTACAGGTGCTTTCTCTCTTCCACATATTCTCTGCGATACTCGCATAAACTCGCGAGATCTCCTTCTTACGATAAGCGAGCGGTGCCCCTATATCTTGATGATATCCTGCTGCGGTAGGGTTGTACCCTTTCTGGCGAACTCATCCGCCTTGGTATTACCCTGGATGCCATTATGTCCCGGTGCCCATATGATACTAATTCTGACCCCTTCAACGACATGGTTCAGCAGAGAGCGGCAGTCTGCTACGACTCTTGAGGTCGTGAAGATGCCCGTGAAGGATTTGATTGCGGCCTGGCTGTCCGTGAAGATGGAAATGTCCTAAGAGGATGACATGTTCCTTCGCAGCCATTGTAAAGCTTCTGTGATAGCCATAACCTCCGCCTAGAAGACGCTGCAGTGGTCTGGCAAACGAAACGACGTTTCGAGGCCTAGGTGTTCGGAGTAAATGCCACCACCAGTCCTCCCTTCTAACTTAGAACCATCGGTATAAATCTGTATCGAGTTTATACGATTAAGCAGGTCCTCACCCCATTCATGCCTTGTCGATATGAGTGATTCGAATTTCTTATCGAAGCAGGGTTTTGGAACCATGTAATCCAACCTAGGGACCTGAGTATTAAGGATTCTGGAGTACCCATAGTCCACTCGTGTCCATGGGTGCGTCGAGTTAAGCCTGGCGGTTATGGAGACTGCAGTCTGCTTGCCAAAGAGTTCTATTGGTAGGAGGTCTAAAATAACATTCAGGGCGTTGGTGAGAGTAGTCCTGAGGGCTCCAGTGATTAGAATCGAAGCCATTCTTTGGACCCCCCCAGCGCATTCTGATGGCAAGCCTTGTCCAGTGCAGGCCACCACACTAGCACCCCGTAGAACAGATCGGCGATCGGTCTGATGACCGTCACGAAGAGCCAGCGAACGATGTGTGGCTCAAGGCCCCATTTCTTGCCAATCGCATTCTTGCAGGAGTATAAGGCCGTCGTGGCCTTCCGTACTCTCTCTGGAACGTTGACCCTCCAATTCAGTTCCCTATCTGTAATGAGACCCAGATATTTGACTTGGTCTGAAAGTCTTAGACTCACTCCGTTAAGGAGTGGTGTAATAAAGTAGGGAATCTTATGTTTTCTTGTGAACAGCACTAGTTCCGTTTTATTCGGGTTAACTCCTAGGGCATGGTAATTTTAATTTTTTTTCAACTTCATTTAAACAGTTGTATATTGATTACAGTTCCAACAATACTCAATCCATTTATGCCAACACCACCCAGCATACAACCACCTATGCCACCGGTAAATTTGTTTCTTATTTATATTCAGAAACAAATATTTCATTTTTGTTAATCAGTAATCCTGTAATTGCATTTTAGCTTGGCATGAAGCATCCACAGAAGTATTAAGTTTTCAAAATTATTTTTTTAATTACATTTTTAAAATTTTTGCAGGAACGACTGCCACTAAACATTTTGACGCCTATAGCAAAACTCAGAGTGCACAAAGCTGGTCCTATAGAACAACTTTACTTCATTAGCCTTTGTAATATCGATGGCTAGGATAACATAGGTACAAAGAATTTAGGCAGTGAAATAATCTAATCGATTGGCTTTGATAAGTATCTGACTCTGTCAGTGGCGGATTTAGCAGCAGGCTAAATCCGCCACTGACTGGAGCCTAGGGCGGCAGATTTTAGGGGCAGCAAATTTGGGGCCAAAATTTTTGTTTATGCCTTACAAAAATTAAAGTAGTCTGTGGTTTCGCGAGATAATGAATCGAAAACTATTATAATGCACAATTTGTTTTAAATGGAAACCAAAAGGAATAAAGAAGTATATATAATAGAAAAATATTTGAAATTAAAATTTTAACACGCCCTTTTCTTGGAAGAAATTTATCCTAATGATCTAGAGTCTAGAGACTGACTTAGTTCAAGAATGCATACGTTTTCAATGCCACCTTTCTTCTGAAAGAATTTTGGTGAAACCAGATTCTGAATTATTGAAAAGTCTATCTTCGTTCCTGCGAAAACAGAATTTGCAAAACATTTATCCAAACTTGGATATAGAAGCTCACATGGCTCTATGTTCACCAGCGACAAATTATTCGGGTGAGAGAGGCTTTCTTGCTTAAAACGGGTGAAAAATTATTTTAGATCTACCTTAAGCCAAGAAAAGAACGCCTTAGTCAGAACTAATGAACAAGATTCCATACGACGATATAATTGATGATTTTGCGAATAGAAAATTGCGCAAAAAGGCATTTTAAAATGTTCATAACTTAATTAATTGAATTTCATCGTCACCGCAGCGGGATTGTTACTAGATAATTGAATATATTGTTTTTAAACTATAAGTAAGCGCAACAAAAATTACTTAATTACGTTTACACCTCGCCTTATTAGCAGTACATGATTAAGCTTTTATTAGCTCAGAAATATACCCAAGAACTATTTCTTGTGCAATCTTAACTAAATCATTGGGTTGTAAAAATAATCTAGGAAGTGAAACATCGATCCTCTAGTTCACAATCATACTAATTACGGGAAAAAGGTTGTGTAATTAGGACGATAGTGAACAAATCCTAAAGTTACAATTTCATCGACAAAAAAGTTGTACAGGGTGGGCCATTTAAGATTTGGAATTTGAATCGGCTATCAAAAAAAAAAACAAATGAATATTTTTTTCAAAGTTATGAGTTTATTAGAAAGATTGACCCTTTCCATTTAGGAATGGAAGACAGCCTCATGACTGCCACGGCTAGCCTTACAATACCCCATTCGATCAGTCCAATTTTTCAGTACATTTTCGATTTCGTCAATGGTAACTTCGATTTGACGTTTCAAGTCGTCAATCGTGTCTGGATGATTATCCTTAACGGCTCCCCACCAAAAAACGTCTAACAGAGTCAAATCGCAGCTTCGAGGTGGCCAATTGACATCAGCATTTCAGCTGATTATGCGATTTCCGAAAACAGTGCAGTGCGCAAAAGATCGATTGTTACGTTGGCTGTGTGGCACGATGCGCCGTCCTGTTGAAACCAAATGTCGTCTATGTCATACTCTTCAATTTTGGGAAACAAAAAATCGCTTAGCATGGCGCGGTAGCGATCGCCATTCACTGTAACGGCGTTTCCTTGCTCATTTTCGAAGAAAAATTGCTCAATAATGCCGCCAGACCAAAATCCGCACCACAGTCACTCGTTGTGGATGCATTGGTTTCTCCACGATAACGTGTGGATTTTCTGAACCCCAGATACGACAATTTTGTTTATTGACGTATCCTCCGAGGTGGAAATGAGCTTCATCTGAAAAGATGATTTTTCGGTAAAAATGCCCATCTTCGAACAAGCGGTCTTCGGCCCATTGAGCAAACCGAAAACGCATCAGATGGTCATGCGGCTTCAGCTCTTGCACTAATTGAACTTTGTACGCATTCATACCGAGATCTTTATGCAAAATTCTTCTCAAAGAAGTGCGTGAAATGTTCAATTCTTGAGAACGATGACGAGTTGATGTTGTTGGTTGTTCACGCACACTCTGAGCAACAGCAGCGATGTTTCCGGTTGAGCGCACTGGACGAGTACGTACACGGGTTGTTTTATCCAACAACGATCCAGTTTCACGAACTCGCTTCACAAATTGATCCAAAAACACATCCTTTTTGTAAAATTTTTTCCGTAAATTTCTTACAGTTTGAGTAGAAGACTCACCACTTTGGAAATAAGTTTTTAATATTTCCCAACTTTGTTCAAGCGAAAAGCGACCCATTTCATAAATGTCAAACATAAAACTAACTTTCTGTCATATCGGAAATGTCATCAAACCTTCCAACCTCAAAATAACGTATAGTTCCAATTCCAAACGTTAGATGGCCCACCCTGTAATTAATATGATTGTGAACTAGGGTATCCAATTGTAGAAGTCGGTAAGGGCGGCAAAATTTGAATAGCCTACTAGCGGCAAAAGTGTAAATCCGCTACTGGACTCTGTGGTTACTGAAAAGAAAATTCAGTCATTTATCTAGCAGTAGTTGTTAGTTTACCTGTGTTATAAATAAATTATTGAGCATCCATATTACCTAAAAATATTTCATTGTAATAATCCATATTTTCGAATTTTGCTGGTAAATTCTCACTTACATACATATATTCTAAGTTAACTTTTCGGTTCTGTCTGGTTTGTTTATAAAAACAATGGATAGTTTTCTGAACATGATTTGAATTTTTTGCTTTAATTAAACCACCACTATCATCAAAGTATAATGAATATTTTCAAAAATAACTGAATAAAGTAAATATTTTTAAGGACGTATTTTTAAATATTTTTAAACATTGAAAGTTAGCAGTTTTTTAATTAGAAAGCAGTACTTAAACTGCAAGCTGCAGCAAACGGCTCACCTTGCCGAAGCAGGCTGCGGGACATGCGTTTGGTTTTTCACATTGATTCACATCATAGATACTTTATTTATTTTTTTATTTATTTACAATATAAGTAAACAATATAAGTAAAGGGGAATTCAATACCGCTTGGAAAATTATTCTACAGACTTTCTCGAAGGAGAAAAAGTGAAAAATGATTTTAGCGAAGCGGGAAGATCTTGATTTTTCCATGCGTTATATCACGAAAACGCAAATTCCGCAAATGAAAATAAAGGCCGCAAGTAAAGGGGAATTGTTTAAGCCATGGTAGCAAAAATATTATAACTTTCAAAAAAATTTTTCGCTTACTTCACAAGTCTGAGTTTGCGAACTATTTGTAACCGCTCGTTACAGGGCATTCTGAAGGGATGATTTAGATAGGTGAAAGTCGAACGATGGTGATGTGTTGACTTTACGTATCATTCGGGAAATTGGTTCGAAAAAGCCATAATTGGTGCGGTGATGCGATGGGCGGAAGAGGTGTACTGATCTGAGGTTACGAGGGTTGGTGTGGAGCGATATCAGCTGTAACAGGGAGGGACAATCGATGACGCCATTAAGCAGCTGGTGAATAAAGAGAATCTCGGCAGAGTCGCGTCGCTTACTTAACACTTTACCGACTGCAATTTTGCTTAAGAGAAATTCTCTCGCACCAAATACACTTTCCGCTCTAAGTATCTCTTAAATTATGTTTTAAGCCTATAAATAGGCTTACGGTCCGTAAAGTGTTAAGGGTTCCAGATCGATCAGTTTCAGACGATCTTCATACGGCGGCAAGTTTTGGTGGTCTGACCAAGGAAGATCGCGTAAGACAAAACGAAGGAACCTACGTTGGACAGATTCAATCCTGTTGATATGAGTTAACTGAGTGGGAGACCATACCTGACTGGCATATTCAAGGAGAGGACGGACAAAAGAGATGTATAGGGATTTCGCGACGTAAGGGTTATTAAATTCTATGGACCTCCGTTTCACGAAGCCGAGAGCAGAGTTTGCTCTGGCTAATGTGTTGTCGATGTGAGAACGAAAGTTGAGTTCCCTATCGCAGGTGACTCGAAGAGAGTCAACCGAAGGGATATGCTCGCCAGATAAAAGATAGATTCTAGGGGAGAAAGGCAGCCGTTTACGGGAATAGTTGATGGATTGGCATTTTGAAACGTTTAAATCCAAGAAGTTTTTACGGCACCATGTGCAAAAATAATCCAGATCTTCTTGTAGAAGGGGGGAATCAACTGGGGAGGAAATTTGTTTAGAGATCTTCATGTCGTCGTCGTAAATTGAAAGGTCCGAGTGTTTTATGATGCATTCGACGTCATTTACAGCCAGAACAAAGATCAGGGGGCCCAAATGACTACCTTGAGGAACCCCTGACTGAGCTACGAAAGGGCTAGAGTTTACTGAACCGAAGAAGACACTATATTGACGTTGGTATAGGTAGGAACTCATCCAAGATAGAAAAAACGATTGGAAAAAAAGAGAACCTAGTCTAAAAAGAATTATTTGGTGCGAGATTTTGTCAAAGGCTTTACTGATATCGGTGGCAAAGACATCGACCTCGTACCCGTTTTCAAGTACACGTAATGTCCTGGAGACGAAGTCGACGAGATTAGTCGTAGTTGATCTGCCTTTAAGGAAGCCGTGTTGGCAAGGGAAGAAAATGGACTTGCAGTGAAAGAACATGGAGTCATAAACAATTCGTTCGAAAAGTTTAGGTATGCAAGGCAGTTTGGCGATGGGCCAGTAGTTAGATACATCACGTTTACAGCCCTTTTTGTGAATAGGGATGATGAATGAGTCTTTCCACCGAGAAGGAAGAACGCCCTGGGAGATTGATAGTTGAAAGAGAGAGGTAAGAGGTTGTGTTAAGTGTTGTGCGCATTTTTAGTGCGATGGCGGGAATGCCGTCGGGGCCAGGGCTGAAATTATCGTCAAGTGCGCTAATGTATGAAGCAACCAATGTGGAGTCAATGTTAATGGAGACCAAGGAAGTTTGAGGGTCAGAGATGAGATTAAATTGCATACGATTAAGGTAATTGTAGTAAAGGGATTTGCTGCGTTCGGAAAACACGGAAAAGGCCGAAAGATACGAAGAGTAGTCTGCCTCAGAATGGGTCAGGAGATAAGCTTGCCATAATTTATTCTTTCTGTTTCGAAGTTGGAAGGGAACAGATTCGGCGAGGCAACTAAATATTTCAGAATAGAAGACATCCAGGGCGTCAATCACAGAGAGCTGGGGGTCGGAGCAGATGGAATCAAAAGACGCGCTACTGAGCAGATAATTCAATTTTTTCGAAGTTACCTTTACGAAAATTGAAGCAGTGTTGGGGCGCTGAGACGGTTGGAAGAAAGGGCAAGTTCAAAGAAAAATGCAAGAAAAAGAGGAGGGTGAAACCGGTCGACGTTGAAGTCCCCAAGAACAATATCTTCATCATTGTGTTCGAGGACATTAAAGATGGAGTCGACTACGCCAATGGCGAGTTCGTAGATTTCAAGCGGTTGGGAGGAACGAATGTAGAAACAGAGGATGTACAGGGAACGCTGGTTTAAAGTTATTTTAATGCAGACAAATTCGCAGACTGAGGAATTAGAAGATTTGAAAAGGGTAACACTGAAGCAATTGAGTAAAGCGATAAGAACACCGCGACCAGAGGGGAGGGTATCATCTGCGCAGCCGTCGATTCTGAAAGTAACGAAGTCAGAAGGAAATAATTCATTATCGTTCATGAAGGGGGTTAGGTTAGTCTCTTTAAGGGCAAAGATGTCACAAGGAAAGGTATGGGAATTTTGGAAGATTTCGCGGGTTTTTGTGCGTAGGCCTCTCACATTTTGATAGTAGACAGAGAGACAGTTAGGCGCATGGGGGGAGCTACGAGTGGAAAGGACAGAACTATATGTTCAAGAAGAAATGATGCCGACCGTGGAGCAACTTTTTTTTTATAGTAATTCGGGAATCATGAATTTTTATTTAGTAATTTTTGAAGAAAAAAAAAAATAATTTTTTTTATAAAGTTTAGATACTAGTAAACAATTTGTAATAGTTATTTTTTTTAATTTCACTTGCTATCCCTTCTAAAAACAGTTTTTCTTTTAGCGCATTTTTGGCGCTGCTGTACGTATGTAACCCCTTAAGGGGTTATTCTACTGTTAAACGGGTAAAAAGCAGTATCTTTTTAAAAGTGTTGTAAAAAAAAACTATTAGAGATATCAATTTGAAATTTTGCATGCATCTTTATTAATGAAAAAAATATATAATGGCATAGTTGATTAAAAAAAAAAACAAAATGGCGGCTTCGGTTTATGATTGATGTAGCGCGCGCTGACGGCCAGAGTCGTTTGCGCGGTACATTGCCCAGGTCGTCCAGGTGATCTGCAATCAATTTAACGATGAAATTTTATTAGTTTAGCTAAAAACACACAGACTGAACCTAAATTGAGCCATAAATATTAAATTTTCGCGATTTGACAAGTGTTGGAAAATAGCATGCTCGATTTTGGACGTTTTTTCGATGAAAAAAGTGCTCCCAAATAACCAAATTTCAATTTTTATGGCTCAATTTAGGTTCAGTCTGTGTATTTTTAGCTAAACTAATAAAATTTCATCGTTAAATTGATTGCAGATCACCTGGACGACCTGGGCAATGTACCGCGCAAACGACTCTGGCCGTCAGCGCGCGCTACATCAATCATAAACCGAAGCCGCCATTTTGTTTTTTTTTTTTAATCAACTATTCCATTATATATTTTTTTCATTAATAAAGATGCATGCAAAATTTCAAATTGATATCTCTAATAGTTTTTTTTTTACAACACTTTTAAAAAGATACTGCTTTTTACCCGTTTAACAGTAGAATAACCCCTTAAAGCAAAATCTGGAAAAATAATAAAAATAGGATTTTGAGGTTTCTGAATCAAAATTAGGCAATTACTTATTCGTACAAGGTCTCCTGGAGGTCCTATTTTTGAATTTTTCGAGATTTTCATTTTTGCTTTAAGTTCTTGGATCGTAAGATTGAAGTTTCAATATGCTGAATTTTTTAAATCAAAGTGGAGTATTTTGAATTTGTAGAATCACCCAAGACATTTTTGGCAAAAGGAGCTTCGAGCGTCTCTTTGTTTCCTACTCAGAATTATCCTCCAATAAGAATTTTCAAATTTCGTTAAAAATTACGACTTGTGGCTGGTTTTGAACCAATTTAGCAATATAACCCCAATGTGTTATGGGACGTGAAATGCAAAGATTATACTAATCGCGTTAGAAAAAGTGAGTAATCTGATGTGCTGATTGAGAAATATTGCGGAAAATACTCGGATGCCAACAAGCAAGATGTTGCCAAAAAAATAAATTCTTTTCGGACAAACTTCCGAAAAGAACTCAAGTGGCTTCGTGATGCTGAAAAGAGTGGTGCAGGTGCGGACTGACAATATATTGCCAAGCACATTGTACGTCTGTTCTTATGATTGCGCAAAATATTACACAACCATCAATATCGTCTTCATACGATTCAATTTATTACACAAACCCAATTATTGTGGAATAATATTGAACGTCTATGGGCAGCTGTCAAAATATTGTGCAATTCATATTGCTCAATAATATTGACCGTCTATGGGCCGTTTTAAACAAATAAGGATACCGTAAAATAAATATAATCTTAGCTTGCTTTTTCTGTACTTCACTTAGCGTGGACTGTTTTTGATATTTAACGACATTAATGTCAGTATCAGTTCTATACACACGATCACACGATGGATGCCAATTGCAACGGCGACTTGACAGCTTTTGCTACCGACCCTATTTAAAGAGCTAAGCAAACTAGACTTCTGAATTAAATTTTTATATGCCCTGTTAAACAATAATAAAATATAAAATAGTTTTTGAACTTTTCCAAATTCACATAATAGTATTCAAGTTCTCTGCTTTCAAATCGCTAATTTCAAATCTACAATTAACGCATTTTCATTCAAATGGATCGATACATAGGGATATTGTTGCTTATTTGTTTTGGAAATTTAGATATCAGACAAAAATATACAATCAGCTTAGTTTGGCCCTAAAAATAAATTATTTTTATCAGCTAAAAAGTATGGTTTCTCATGATTGGAAGAGAATAAAGGTACGAACACACCAAAAGCGAAGCGAGCAATTTTAAAATTTGGGAACATTCTGTCGCAGTAGACGCTTCGCTCATGTCGTTCTATTCGGACACTTCAATTAATTTGTACGGCACCCAAATTTTAAAATTGCTCGCTTCGCTTTTGGTGTGTCCGTACCTTAAATATGCATATTTTTACAATTTTCTTTTAGAACAGAGTAACAAGTCCTCTTTACGCGAATCAAAGTCGCATTTGATCAGTTTTCCTTCTATAATTTAATTATTTCAACTTCTTTTCTTCTACATAAAAAAGTGTTTTTTTCCTACTGACTTAGGTGAGGCTAGTTTTTCTACTTAAGCGACTTAAGAAGTGTGAGGTGTGAAAATAGAGTAACTTACGAAGGGCGCTCTATATTAATTAATTTGCATTGAAATAGACTTTAATCTAGCTCTTTATATTTATTCTCAATGATTACGCATTTATTTTACAATTACAATTAGCAACAATCCAGGCATTGCATAAGTGTACTACTAAATGTCTACATGTAAATGAAAGTAGTGTTCTACGAAGAAGAGTGATCTTACCGCTGATATAAACAAAGTATCCTTCGTGTGCTTCGGTACCCAGGCGAAAGCCTCTGCAAACAGGACCATGTGCAACATCAAGGATGACCCCAAAATAAAAATTAAACCGATACTCAGGTACATCCAAGTGTTCTGCAATAAGAAGAATATTTTGAAAATTTAATAAAAAAATACAGAGGGTATGGAAGTAACCCACCACTTTAGTCCAATTGAATGGAAACATTAGCGCAATGTGCGATATATCCAAAAATAGCATTAAACAAGTTATTAGAAGAGAAAATAGTGCACAAAAGACCATTAATCTTAAACGTCCTATGAGTGGCAGTAAAAAAAGGCCAACTTGTACGGTGCCAGCGGAGCATTCACAGGCAAGGCAAGCGGCCGAAGATAACTGAAGAAGTTAGAAAAAAATAAAGTGGTGTTTGCTGGAACAAATAATATTTGTTTTTGTTTTTTTACTAATATGATACTTACCACCAAAAGAACCCTAACAATCCCTGTAGGCGTTTTCAAATGTGTTGGATCACAGTGTAGTGCAACGCCCCATGGCAGCGGTGTCTGACCAGTTCTTTGCTTATAATGGGCATGGGAATCCCACGATGTGCAAGTACCAATTGGCGACTCTAAAGATATTGAGAGTTCCCCGGCTCTGCTGCCAGCTATCTCAAAATCTTGGACATCATCTAGCTGACAGCAGGCCGGTTCCAGATCACGTATTTCGTCCAGTAGGAACTCTATCTCATCCGTTCCATATAAATCAGATACAGATGGTATATAACGTTGGGGTTGTTGCATCTCCCGTTGCGGGGGTTGTCCCACATCACCGGATATTAGTAAAATTTATGTTTCCGCCTTAAATAACCGGGCTGTGAGCTGTAAGAAAAGTAAAAAAGTGCATCCATGTTAGTTGATCTCAAGTTGACACTATGGAGATACTATTTAAAAAAACAGTGAATTACTACTTTTATTAGATTCTAGAAGTGCAGATATACAGTGATTGGATAAGTCTCATCTTTTAGTTTACTGACCATAATCCAAAATATATTCTATTGCATAATGATATATACATTACTAAGCGTAGAAATTAAAACGAAGCCTTTTTATTTTGTCACGCATACACTCTTTATTTACTACGCGGAACCTCGTACAGAACTGACTTACAAAATTTGAAATATGTAGTATCTAGGCTTTTAACAAAACAATTTATGTTATCAGAACGTGGCAAGATCTTACTCTCTGTTAGATGTTATATTTACCTACTGCTACCAGAACTGCCTCATAAACAAGTATCATAGCAAAGACTATCCAAGCTATGGCACAAAGACTGTTCACTTTGGTAACTAACTCGAAAGAATATCAAGTAATAACAAGAAGGGACACTTTCAGAATCCAACCCATACGCAAGCTCCAAAAATACACTTAGCAACATTTTCGATTATATAAAACAGGTAAGAACTACTACTTCTGCAAATTCTTATAAGAAATGTCATCAACAAATTCTCACAGACAGCAATAAACTGAAGCTTTTTTTTTTTATAATGCATTTTTAAAGGCGGGACGCAATGACTGCATTGGTATTGGTCTCAAGCGCGGATCCAAGCGGGGGGTCACGGGGGTCATGACCCCCCCCCCCCCCCCCCCCCCACAAAACAGCCCGAATTGATTACAAACTTGATTACATACTACAAAGCAGTGTTGAAAAAACTGTAAACAAATAAAAGCCATGTAATGTTTAAAAAGATTCTATGAAAAACATCACTTTAATTTAAATTTCAAAATTAGATAAATATGGTTATACATTTGGTCCTTCCAATGTAATTTCACATATTATGAAAATGAATTTACCCTGAAGCATCCGTCAAATGAATCCTTGTTTTATCTTCTTACTTTTGTTGTTTATTTTCTGGTTTTCGTTTTTTTACCTTCTTTTTTTATTGCGAAATGCACTAAAAACTATCCTGGTTTCAACGACACTGAAATCAATAATGGACTGTTGTGTTTTCAATGTTTTGATTGCAGACTGTGAAGTTAGTTAGTTAAATTTCAAAATTAGACAAATATGGTTATACATTTGGTCCTTCCAATGTAATTTCACATATTATGAAAATGAATTTACCCTGAAGCATCCGTCAAATGAATCCTTGTTTTATCTTCTTACTTTTGTTGTTTATTTTCTGGTTTTCGTTTTGTTACCTTCTTTTTTTATTGCGAAATGCACTAAAAACTATCCTGGTTTCAACGACACTGAAATCAACAATGGACTGTTGTGTTTTCAATGTTTTGATTGCAGACTGTGAAGTTAGCCACGCTGCCATAAAAGGCGCCAAGTCATTTGAAAACACACGAGGTAACGTTTCATAAGAAAATTCGAAATAAAAACATTCAGACATTTTTTAGTTATAACTTATAAGAGTACATTTTTTATATAAAAAAAATTATAATTTTATACAGGGTGTTCAGAGGTGGGAGGTCAATACTGCAGGGGGTGAAAGGTCAGACCGAGACAAGCAAAAAATCGTATGGGTGGGGGGGGGGGGGGGGGGGGGGGGGGCATCTCGCACCGTTGGGCCGTTACGGGATGATTCGTAAATCAGGATTTTGCCTTATATGGGAACCGCTCTTGTATTTTTATCTTTTTTTCTACGCATCGCAGCAACCCCAAACCGATCTCAAAAAATCACTATTTCGAAGCCCTTTCCAAAAAGGTCAACACCACCCCCCTATCCCCAACCCCTTGGCCACAATCCCCCCTGCAAGTTGAAAAAATTAACTTTTATTTCACGATTTTTCACCTTTCGCCTCACTTTTCTCCGAAATTCATGTTATTAACATACCTACTTTTTATTTTTTTTAAGTTGCCTATCTAATTACCTTTCCAAAAAGGTGCAACATGCCCAGGTAGAAAGGGGTTGCAAAAGTCCTGAAATTAAAACATCCTCACAGGTACCTAATTACTTTATTGCACCATAATGGAAAAAGTCGTTAAGTAAACAATTTTTATCACAGCAAGTTCGGAAATGTTTGTTTAGGAAACACAGGTAATACATTTTTATTATTTCACCAAAACAGTAATAAAATAAGAAATGTAATCTCGTTAAATAGCGTTATTAGTTTATTATATCCAGTATTGACTCTTAAGTATCCTGACGCTCCGTTTCTAATACCTCCTATGAATTATGGTATAAAAATGGGTAAGTTTGAAAGGACATTGACCACAGTTGAAGAAGCAAGCGAAAAGGACGGGTGTTTAACAGAAAAAATTAAGATAAAATGGCAGAATTCAGTGTTGAAGAGTATGCCGATATAATTTACGTGTACGGTTTAGTAAACGGAAATGATAGTGAGGCCGTACGAGAATACCAAAGGAGATTCCCGAATCGGCGTGACAGAAGGGTTTTTTCAAGGGCTTTCAGAAGGTTAAAAGAAACCGGAAGTGTAACCACCCCCAGAGCAGAAACGCGATCAGGAACATCGGCCGATTTAGCGGACACCGACCAGCAAATCCTCAACATCGTCAGGAACAGCCCCGAAATAAGCATCAGGCAGGTCGCACGACGGTTAGGACTGTCTTCAGGGAGAGCGTGGACCGTTGTGAACCGAGAGGGACTACATCCATACCACCATATCCCGATCCAAGCACTACAGGAAGGAGATTCCGAAGGACGATTGCAATTTGCACTTGGCTGTTCAAGTCTGACATCGAAAACAGAAGGTTTCTAGACCGAATTCTGTGGACGGATGAATCGCAATTGACCCGGGATGGCATCACAAACTTACACAACCTCCACACCTGGTCAGATGTGAGCCCACATAGGACAAAGGTTGGTCCTTCCAGCAAAGATTTAGTGTCAATGTCTGGGCTGGCATCATCGGCAACCAGCTGATAGGACCCTTCATCTTTCCCCAAGTGCTGAATAGTCAGCTATATTCGGACTTTTTGGAGAATATCCTTCAGGCTCTGTTGGAGGACATCCCCCTGGCTACCAGAAGCGCAATTTATTTACAGCACAACGGAGCACCTGCGCATACTGGTAACATTGTTAGGGCAAGGTTGAATGAACATTACCCATAGCGCTGGATTAGATGAGGTGGACCGATTCCTTGGCCTGCTAGGTCACCAGACCTTACTTCACTGGACTTTTTCTTATGGGGAATGATGAAAGATGAAGTTTACTCAAAACCAATCAACACCAGAGAAGAATTAGTTAAGTACCAGGATTGGGACTGCAGCCACGAAAATACGGGAGAGACTGGCTACCATAGACCGAAACGCGAAATAAGACTAAGGCTACTTACATGCATCGAAACTGGCGGAGTAAATTTTGAACCGCTTTTTTAGGACATAAGTTTTAATTGTAATTAGTTTTTAAGCGAACAAAATGTATTTTTTAGTTAACTTAAGTACAATTTCTTAAAAATTCGAATTGTCATGGTATTCTGTAAAAGGATTTTTGTAAATAAATTTTCGTATCCTTTTCCTACCTGGGCATGTTGCACCTTTTTGGAAAGGTAATTAGATAGGCAACTTAAAAAAAATAAAAAGTAGGTATGTTAATAACATGAATTTCGGAGAAAAGTGAGGCGAAAGGTGAAAAATCGTGAAATAAAAGTTAATTTTTTCAACTTGCAGGGGGGATTGTGGCCAAGGGGTTGGGGATAGGGGGGTGGTGTTGACCATTTTGCAAAGGGCTTCGAAATAGTGATTTTTTGAGGTCGGTTTGGGGTCGCTGCGATGCGTAGAAAAAAAGATAAAAATACAAGAGCGTTTCCCATATAAGGCAAAATCCTGATTTACGAATCACCCTGTAACTGCCGAACGGTACGAGATGCCCCCCCCCCCCCCCCACCCATACGATTTTTTTCTTGTCTCGGTCTGACCTTTCACCCCCTGCAGTATTGACCTCCCACCTCTGAACACCCTGTATAAACAATAAATTTATATATGAATGTAATGAATTTTCAAGTAAAACAAATTGGACGGGTTTTTGCATAAGGTTATTCAGGCTTTGTTTTTTATTCACTGAAGAAATTTGGCTTACATTGTTTATTTGGTTATTCTTGTTATTTTTGTTATTTTTGATTTTTTTCTATCCCGTGACCCCCTCCGGAATAAAATTCTAGATCCGCGCCTGATTCGTCTCTCAGTTCTACCTCAGCTTGCCAATTTTAGAAATTGAAATTATTACTAAATTTCCTTTCGAATGCACCTTCTACACCTGGATTACTGTTGTATCTGATAAACATAACAACTCGATATAAGTTAACTAACGAAAATAAAAATAGAATTTCTATGCGATTAATGCTCCTTTCATCTTTCATTCCAAGAGAGTGTAGCGATAGCTGAATGCACCCAGTAACTTTAGTCGTTGTTATACCAAAATTAAATAACTCTCCAACTTATACCAATCTGCTTGTTGACGAATTCCGTTTTTCTGAAGTGGAACGATCGAGTGAACTAGTTCTCTTTTGGATACCGACTGGGAGGTCAGCTACCGCTCCAACTCCTTCGTTGAACTTTACTTTACAAATAAAGTTTATAAGTTTATAAGTACGGGTTTTTATCATCTCGAAACTGGCCCTATTAAGGCCAACAAATTGGTGACCCCGACGACTGTAGCGATAGCTGAATGCACCCAGTAACTTTAGTCGTTGTTATACCAAAATTAAATAACTCTCCAACTTATACCAATCTGCTGCATCAGTCCTTGATTCATTCGTGGAACGATCGAGTGAACCAGTTCTCTTTTGGATACCGACTGGGAGGTCAGCTACCGCTTCAACTCCTTCATTGAACTTCATAAATAAAGTTTATATAGTTTATTATAAATCAGTACGGGTTTCTTTATCATCGCGAAACTGGCCGTATTAAGGCCAACAAATTGGTGACCCCGACGCGCAAATAAAATAATAAAATATTCCGCAAAGAAAACACATCAAAAGCTCTCCCAAGCTGCTAAGTAGATTTTACGAAGAAAATTCTCATACATTAGCAGCAGTTGAACCTGATATATACATATCGCCGAATTTCGGTGCAAAGGTCGACAAAAGGGAACACGGAAATCAATTTTTCATCGGATGAACCACATTTCCTAGCGAAATTTTTGGATTCATTTCGCAACCACGTGTTCCCATGCAGCATGAAGTTGAGCCCATTCAACATCATCAGCGGAATAAACGATCTCACTCACAAAGATCAACACCGCCAGATACACCTAACAGTACAGCAGCAGCAGTGCTATTATTTTTTTAGCAATTTTACGAGACCGACATCACAATCATCGATCGCACCAGCCTCAGCCTCGCAATTAAAGTCATTGCCAAGCATCATCACAATCACCACAGTAGTCGACACCGCATCCATCGACCTAGGCAGTCTCTAATCTTTAGTGCACCAGAAGTATCATCAGCGCATTTAAAACAAAGCATAACTAAGTTAGATAAGTTTATATATAAATATATTAAGTTCGGATTTCTACCGTTCATAACATAATTTTCAGGCTAGTTAAGAAAGAAAATTTATCGTTGAACTTTACTTTACTTTACAAATAAAGTTTATAAGTACGGGTTTTTATCATCTCATTTGGCCCTATTAAGGCCAACAGAGAGTTCGTCAGAAAGCCGAGAAACTTAGATGAAATTTTCGGATGGAAATGCACAGAACTTAGGCAGTTTATACTGTATACCAGTTCTGAAACATATACTACATCAAGATTTCTATTACCATTTATTTAGTTAATCAACAGGTACAGTAGACCATGTGACACAATACAAAAGTATGTATCAATAGAAAAACGAGTGAGCCAATCAAGAGCAAAGTCTGATAAAAACAAAATGCTTCTCAAATATTAAATTAATTATTAAGTAGTAACTATTTTAATGCTGATCTATTACAGTGACAATCATGAAGAGAAGAAAAGGCATTATAACTCTTTGACATGGCCGAGAAAGGTTCAAGAGAACCGTAATTAGCACGGTGAGAGAAAGAGTAAAGGAAGGATCGTCCTCTGGTCATTCGTGGACAAGAATTAATTTTAATTGATTTAAGAAGGCAAGTCTACAGCACCAGTCAAGAAGATCATGCATGAAAATCACACCCGCAACCTCTCTACGTTTGGAAAGGCATTGCATGTTCAAGAGATTCAATCTCTCTTCATAAAACTTTCAAAACACTCACTTCACTTAGGTCTTTGGACCAGCGTTTAATAAAACCGACGGTGGAATTAGCGCGGTTAGTAATTTGGTCAATATGAAGGCTAAAAGTGAACTTAACATCAAGTCTGTAACGCTTTCACGACGAGTTAATAATTTATCATTAATTTTACAATACAAACTTTTACGCTTATGAACTGACATGGTATATATACAATATTAAACAAATAACAAAATTAAAATAAGGTGCAGCAAACTCAGCCGAGTACAAAAATTCAATCAAAATTTCATAATCGTTAAGCAAAAATAAGTTATCGCAAAATGTTGTCAACAGAAAATCATCCAAGTACTAATCGGAAATTATAAAATCCAAATCGTGAACCAAAAAAGTGCAAATTGTCAGCCAAAAGTCATAAATCCAAAACCTAATCGCAAATCCCAAAATCCGAATCGTTAACCAAAATATTATCCAAAACCTAATTGTTAATTCCAAAATCCAAATCGTTAACCAAGAAAGTGTCGCCAATAAAAAATATAATCCAACCATTCAGAGCCAAATGGGCCATTCCACACGTGTATTCTCGCAGCCTATTCAAAATGGTTTTATAGGGGAGAAGTAAGCGACGCGAGGAGAAATCTCTTCAAAAGCGCTGAACTTTGGAGAGTAAATGTGCATCACAAACCGAATCTATTTATCGTGTTGTCACGAACTAACCCAACGAAACGAGCAGGTGATTCTTAAAAAAAAAAGTATAAGGACAATTTTTGTAGATAATTTTATGATCTACAACTTTTGTCTGACCTATTTTTATAATAAAACTTACCGTTTCCCGGAAAAAATGGGAAAACCATTTTTTAGACCTTTGACCTTGAATAACTTTTTTTGCAAATGCAGGATCGAAGGGGACTTTTAGTATTTTATTTGTAATAATATCCCCAAGGTCTGTAACAGTTTTCAGCTCTGTGCGAATTATTGTAAACCTACCACCATTTTTTCGTCTATTTTGACCGGACTACAGGTCACATACACAATTTATTCAGTTAAGTACTAGCACAATTGTAGACCTCCGTAATGTCGTCATGATTACACAGTTAAATGCGCATGTCGCATGAATTGCTCTCAATATAACTGTGCAATTCTGTATGACAGCAACAATGGATTCAAGTGAGAAGAAAACGAAACTTCTTGATTTTATAGAAACGTAAAGTTTCCTTCTATTTCTTTTCCCTTTTAAAATTGCAGTATGTACGTAAATTTATCCTTTTCTTTGACATATTATGGCTTACTATTAATTTCCTTCAAAATAAAGTCTTCACGTGTTGAATCTTCAAACTCTCACGAAAAATGAGCAAATAACTGACCAAATTGTGCATTTAACTAGACTGTGTGTGGACACCATCTAGCGCTGATTTTTGCACAATATTTTACACAGTTTTATTGTGCAATATAACTGAGCGTGTATGGCCGGCCTAAAAGTTGTATATCATGCGCACACCTAAAACCAAGTCGTGGAAACATGCCTGCAGAGTTTCATCTATCCCACGCTTCTCGGATTCAGCCACAGTTCTAAAAATATACACAGCCCAAGGAGAAAATAGAGGATCTCGCGCACGACGCGCAGATATGGCATCTTTTCTGGTTTAAAACATTGACTGGATATCTAGTAGATTAAGTTTGTCTATGGTTATGGTTTCACCTTGAAAAGGTGGGTTAGATTTTCGGCCTAAATTTTTTGGCAGGAAGGACTTGAAATTTCGTGGGGGAGGGGGTATGGCGGGGGGAGGAGGGTATTTATGTTTGATTGGTTGTGTAGATGCATTATCTGTATTGTAAAATAAAAAATTTAGCTCAGACATTTTCTATAAGCGTTACTGCATTAAAATAGTGCTATTTATAGCTGCTTTTTCATAATTTTGGGGGGATGGCAGAGAGGGGGAAGGGTATTTGGAAGTTTCGTATTGGTTGAAATTGACTATATATTGATTATAGATAAAAACCCAATAAGAATTTCAAAGTTTCTGTTAGGGCAATTGTTTTCCGAGTTAAGCGATTAGAGACTTCGTGAAGCGTACTTGGGTCTACAGCAAATGTCTCACACTTCACAGCTCTATATCTCCGCAACTAATCATAGGATGACTTCGAGACTTTTGATCAGCAGGTTGAAAACTACCTCTCTGCAAAGTTTCAGCGAATTTGACCGGGACCCGATTTCCATACATTTGTGCGGGGTCCTTTAATCTTATCCTTGTATTACAGCCATCTTCCAATCAACTTCGAATTAAAAGTAAATATTTATCGAATATTAAGTACTCAAAAATGCAATAATTTCTGAATTGAAAAGTAATCTAAAATATATGTTAAAATATTCTTTAATCTTTTTGGAGTAAGCTCTGCTGTCTGTAGCTTGGACTAAGCTGATAGTTTATACGAATTTAACGTTTTTTAACAAAATTAAATAAACAAGCCAAAGCAATAATATGGTATTAATAATTATTGAAAATTAATCACTTATTAGATTAGAATATTTAACGAATAAAGGTATTTTCTCCAATTTGCAAAATTTATCTTATTCCACAAAAACGTTGTAAATAAGTTAAAGGAATTCCATTTTGCAATAAGCATTTTATTGTGCCCCACAAGACTCGACATCAGCAAATCGAATCGTTACAGCAGATAAATATAGTAAACACTGCAGCATTAACACAATAATAGGATTGATACTGTATCGAGAACACTTCTCTTGACCACAAAATCTTTGCCCGGCTGGGAACATTACTTTATGAATCTGCAAATATAGATTGCCATATAAGGGACATTAAACATTTACTGCAATACTGCAAATACCCTACTAGTTGCCTTTGCCGCCTCATTTACATATTGATTCACTCCTCTAGTCCTTGATTGCTTGAGTTTTGAGGTACATATCCTGCTCACATTGTCCCCAAAAATTTGAGCTGCTATCGATTCGGAGGGCTTCGGGCTATTTAGATAGAAGCCCCTTTTTAATTATTTCTACCTTTAATAGACTCAGGTCTGATTTATTCTTCGTGGAAAAATCAATCCCCCTCTTTGTTTTTTTCCTCGTATTCTATCAATGATTTATTTAGTAAGATACAGTGTAATTGCGGATAAGAACTGTATCAGGGATATTGACCTCAGCACCTTTTAGTAGTACATCGTTAGGTTAATTTTGTTTTTTCGTCGGATAATTACATAATTATCAATTATGGTGTTGATTGGTTAAATTTCTATTTTGGAACAGATTAAGTTCGAGGTCTTCTGGCGGATTTTGAGTAAACTTTGCAAATTCATTTGTGGTAAAAAATGATGAATCGCTATGCAAACATTAGTTGTCAGTCGTTTGTAAGGATATTTGGCTAAGAGATTAAAAACTTTATATTGAGATTTTGAGTTCCTGGAAAATAAAAAACGATTGTTTTTTATACATAACGTTTTTTTAGGCTTGGGAGTGTGAAAAATTACTTCGGCCTCTGGACGTGAGTAATTTCGCATATTGTTTTCGAGTTGGTTTAATGGGTTGGCCCAGTCGTGGGTCGTCAGAGGAGGCAGAGGAGGCAGTGCTTCCTCTATCGAATCTCACAGTTCTTAGACCAAAACAAAGGAAGAATATTTTTGGAATAGAATGTACATGGAAAAAATAATTTGGTAAAATAGTCTGGCAATATTGATATTGCTTATCACAGCTAGTCTATTCAAGCCATTTTTAACGTAATGGCAATACCTCCATTTCTCGTGCCAAATTTCCTCTCTGAGGAGGCTAGCCTCCGACGATATTATGATACAATGAAGCAACACACGTAGATGACCGTGAAGTAATTTTTTTTAAACAGGCTGAAGAAACTGTGGCCAAAGAGTTCTGTGTGCGTGGCCGAGGAGGCTAGCCTCCGACGATTTTATGAGTAGAGATACAATGAAGCAACACACGTAGATGACCGTGACATAATTTTTTTTTAAATAGGCTGAAGAAACTGTGGCCGAAGAATTCTGTATGCGTGACCGATGAAGCTAGCTTCCGACGATTTTATGAGTAGAGATACAATGAAGCAACACACGTAGATGGCCGTGTCGTGCTTTTTTTAAACAGGCTGGAGAAACTGCGCCCAAGCAATTCTGTGTGTGCGTAACCGAGGATGTTACGGTTGAGTAGAGATACATACAATGAAGCAACACACGTAGAAGTAATTTTTTTCAAACAGGCTGACCCTTACCCCCACTCCTCCACTCCTAATAAAAATGTCAACCATTCGACAAATTCTCTGTCCCTTTATTACCAGAATATCAGAGGACTCCGCACTAAAACTCATGACGTCTTCTCAAAGTCCCAGTCGCTCCCTTTTGATATTTTCGCCCTAAGTGAAACTAACTTAACTCCCGACTTCAACAATTATGAACTATTCCCACATGACTTCACCGTTTTTCGTGTCGATGGTAATTTAGATTCAACTGGCCCTTCTGGTCTGGGCGTTCTCCTCGCTGTTCACAACCGTTACTGCGGTACTCAAATCACCACCAAGGAAACTCCCATGTTCGAATATGTGTCTGTCAAAATTTCCCTCAACCGTCGCGCGCTTTTCATTTTATGATGCTATATCCGCCCTGCGCAATCACTTGAAGCCTACAAACTTGCTCCCTCCCTTACTCCCTGTGATGATATCATAGTTCTCGGTGATTTCAATCTCCCCCGCCACCATTGGTCTCTCTCTGATGATGATTCATTTTATATCCCAACTAATGCAACATCTGCAACTGAACTGTTGATTGTTGATCATCTCTCCAACTCTGGTCTTTGCCACATCAGTGGTGTCAAAAATAACCTAGGTCGTCAGCTTGACCTGTTATTTTCATCTAACCCTATTAATTCTTTTGTTAGTAAAAGCAACCACCTTCTTTCCATCGTTGATCATCATCGCCCTCCTCTTTCTCTTACCTTATTTTATGATTCTTCTCGCACTAAAGCCTACTCCAAACCACGTTTCCACTTCAACTTTTATAAAACGGACTTTTCGAAGTTAAATTCCCTCCTATCCAATTCAAACCTCTCCTCATCCTTAAACAATTCTCAATTATCCATTAACAACTGTATTGGAATTTTCTACACAGCAGTATTTAACTGCCTGTCCCAATGTGTCTTCTTGGAACCTATAAAAACTCGTTCTTCTGCCCCACCTTGGTATGGTGAAGAACTTCTATCTCTCCGTAACAAAAAAAAACTATTATAAAAAATTTGTCCTTCGCTTATAATTCACACTTGGTATTTGAATCGGGCAGATATAGATGTGTTTTCGATCCCTCCTTTGAGAGTATCTATAGCAGAGAAGTCAAACACTCGTCGAACTTTTTGAGCTCGTCTACTTCGGTGGCCGAGATATTTCCCAAGAAATTCACAGAATTGTAGCAAAGGCGGGTTTTGTAGCTTTGTCGGCTAACGGCGGGCAAAATTACAACAGTATTATATAGAATATATTCAAAACGCCTAAGACGTCTTAAATTAAAACACTTCAAACGTAGAGTTTCGCCGACAAACCTTTTATCAACTTAATTTTAACCACCACAATGTTGATCTGATGATTGGTTTAGTCCGAGCTTAGTTTGAATCATTTTGACAATATATCATAACAATAATTCAATATTCTAGTCAAAGCTTTAAGAGCATCAGTTAAAATCTGTTCCTTGTGGCTACGTATCATTTGGTCCGATGTTGATAACCACACACCAAACACATTTATCATACACGATCAACGAACAAATTTTCTTTTAAATTATGCTTACCAACAAAGACGTAAAAAAATTCAGCATTTTTGTTAACATCAAATCTCATTTGTTGGAACAATTGGAACACTACTATAGGGTGCACCTCATAAAAATCTTTTATCACAAAATTTTTCTATGAACACATTATACGCTGCATTTTCCACAGCCACACAACAAATACGTTATGTTATGCTTACCCGTCATTTATCTAAAGCAAATTTTTTTTATTTAATTGATTGTGTCTAAAAAAGCACTTTTCTACTTAAAACCTTTTAAGCTTGCTCACATTTACGAACATATCAAGACCACCCGGTAGTTTTCGCAAAGCGAACGAAGCACACAATAATTTCAAACCAGGGCGCCTTTAAAAATGCACAATCAAAAAATGTAAACAATCTCGTCCGTATTCATGCTCGGTGTGAGCTACCTGCCTTTTTTCCCTTCTTCGATTCGGCATTTCCCTATAACTTAACATTGCGAGGGGAAAAGAATTAAAATACTGATACCAATGCAATCAAACTAGGGTGCCTTTAAAAACGCATTATGACAAAATGCGGCACTTTATTGCTGTAAAGCTGTCTGTGAGAATTTGTTTGTGACTATGGGGCTTATTCTGGCAGTCGTCTCACCTAGTGAGATTTGTCACTTTCAGCTTTTCCTATTCTGATATGCTATTACGTGACAAATGTCGTAAAAATCGC
Organism: Dysmachus trigonus; assembly: GCA_949715965.1. Taxonomy (NCBI): domain Eukaryota; kingdom Metazoa; phylum Arthropoda; class Insecta; order Diptera; family Asilidae; genus Dysmachus; species Dysmachus trigonus. The sequence continues at coordinate 49,988,256 of OX454321.1, forward strand.
CAACCTCACATTTTTGGTTATTCTAGGAGTCGATTTTTACGACAAACGTCGTTGTGAAATGACGAATCTTGTCGAACGCTTTTTTCAGGTGACAAACGGCGAATACTGAAAAATTTGGCCACATGGCAGATAAAAGGTCAGTTTAAAGACTTGTTTTTACATGGATTTTTCCGAAACTAAAATCGCACCTGCCTGAAATGAAAAGGGGGCCCAAAATATCTATAAATATGTTTTTCAATTATTACAACGTATTCTTTTAGGGTTAGAGTCACGAACAAGAAACAGTTCAAGTAATTAATAGAATTCATGGACCAAAATCAAAATCTTGAGAAAGGGTTAAAATTTGCTGTAAGTTTTTGTATTCCTAAAGCAAAATATCAGGATGAGTAGAGCCAAATAAGTCGGAAGCTAAATAGCATAGGTCCTCCAGTCAGACAAATTTAGAATGGCAAAAAGTAAAAGTAAAAATTTCTTAAATTACCAAAATATTACACTGCTTACATTTTCAAGTATGTAATGACTGGCAGCATTGATGTAAAGGTAAAGAGAAAATTACAAGCTAATAAAAAAGAACAAAATGCCACGGGGAGTGGACCAAATAATCTCCACAATTTTCAATGGCAGAAGAGAGAGTTATACATGTCCTTACTCTCGAAAAAGTAGCCAGTTCCAGTAATGAAGGAGTTGCGTTATAATAATCAATGGGCCCTATTATGGAAGTCGAGTTTGGTTGACTCAACTAGCAAAGACACTGTTTTTAGTATCGCAGTCGACCAAACTCGACTTCCATAATAGGACTCAATAAGCAAACATTTGTGTTCGTAGCAATAGAGCAAGGAGTCCCGCTATAAAAACCAAAAAGAAATTTTTTATGTTCCTAGTATTATAGTTGGAGAAATTTAGTTTGTTTAAATAAAATAATTAACATATTTTTCAATAAAAATTTTTATTTAAAAGATTTTCTGGATTATCCATGTGAAATGGAAAATATAAATCTCGTCTCTAATTCTTACTGCTTGGTCTTATATCAGCATCTTCATCTCGTGCCTTATCTTCATGCCCTACTTTGTTCCTGTTGTGAAACATATTCTTCCAAACTTACATTATGTTACTCAATTCCAGCGGATTGGAATTATCCCTTATTCTTAAGCATACCTCTTCTGCTAGTGAACCACAACTCACTACTATTCATTTTACTATTATTATTATAACGATTTACGCTCTAATAGAATACAAACTTAACAGGGTCGCAGGAACCTCAGTTCATTGAAATATCAAATCACACTCAAGTGTTACCGTTTAGAAATTTTTTTTGTTCAAATGCCTGCTGTGTCACATCACTCGACTACTGGAATAGGCGAATGAATTTCATGTGACAATCAATGTGAGAAATCTCACTAGGTGAGACGACTGTGAGAATAAGCCCCTATTTGTCTCTCTATATTTCTTACTAGCTGGGTTACCCGGTTTCACCCGGCGTTGGGTAAATATTTACTAATTAAACACTTCTCAAATGTTCTAATTTGTTATATCCTAGAAATTGTTTCAACCCCAAACCCCCTTTATGGATCCGCCATCTTAGATTTCCAAATCTAAATAATATTCGAAATTAGTGAACTTAATATAATCATTTTACTAATTTTCATTAAAATTTGTTGAAATCGAGACATTTTAGTCTCCATGTTGGATCCGCCATCTTGAATTTGGAAATTTTGCTAATATTCGAAATTAGTGGCTTCAGAATAATCATTGTACTAGTTTTCATTAAAATCGGTTGAAATCGAGACATTTGGTCTTCATATTTTATCCGTCATCTTGGATTTGCAAATTTTGATAATATTCGAAATTAGTGGCCTCAGAACAATCATTATATCAATTTTCATTAATATCCGTCGAAATCGCAACATTCTGGTGGCCATGTTGGATCCGCCATCTTGGATTTGGAAATTTTGATAACATTCAAAATAAGTGTTCTCAGAATAATCATTGTACTAATTTTCATTAAAATCCGTTGAAATCGAGAAATTTTGGTCTTGGATTTACAAATTTTGATAATATGTATTTGGAATTAGTGATCTCAGAATAACCATTGTACTAATTTTCATTCAAATACGTTGAAATCGAGACATTTATTTTCCATATTGGATCTGCTATCTTGGATTTACAAATTTTGATATTATTCGAAATAAGTGGTCTCAGAATAATCATTGTACTAATTTTCATTAAAATCCGATGAAATCGGGAAATCTTGGTCGACATATTGGATCCGCCATCTTGGATTTGTAAATGTTGATAACATTCAAAATCAGTGACCTCAAGATAATCATTGTACTAATTTTCATTAAAATCCATTGAAAGCGAGAGATATTGGTCGCCATATTGGGTCCGCCATCTTGGATTTGTAAACTTTGGTAATATTCAAAATCAGTGACTTCAAAACAATCATTGTAGTAATTTTCATTAAAATCCGTTGAAATCGAGAAATATAGGTCGCCATATTGGATCCACCATCTTGAATTTCTAAATTGGATATTGCCTATGTTACTCAGGGTGAATGTAGCTTTCTAATGGTGAAAGAATTTTTGAAATCGGCACAGTAGTTTTTGAGTTTATTCATTACAAACATACACACAAAAATACATATCTTTCCTCTTTATAATATTAGTGTAGATAGATATCTAATGGAAAATTTTGCTGGGTGTATTTTTTAGACATTGCATATGTTTGAAGTTTTAAGAGCGTGTTGAGAATGTTTCTTCTTGTTATTATCGATATTCTTTGCCGTCGGTCGAGGGCGATGGTTCTTGAGTCGAGGCAAAGCGTCACCAAAAATTTGTTCTGAGTGAACAGTCTTTATATGATTAGTTGGTCCATGGTGTTAGGTTATTAAAGATGTCAGATTTTGGATTAATTCTATATTTCTCAAAATAAGTTATTCCAAAAAGGATTCATTTTAGTATCATAATAAATTAAAACGCGTTTAATAAATGGAAAGCTTAGTTTTATTCTTAAAGAGTATTAGAAATTTAGTTCAAGATGTATGACGGTGTAAAAAAGAATGGCTAACTCGGACCTGCAAGGTCGTAATGAGCAGATAATAAATTCTGATATAAATATATGCAATATATTGTGGCGGGACAAAATAAATGTAGTTTTATATTATATTTATTCTTATAGATACACCGTAAGATGGTCACTAAGATATATGGTAAAAAAACTCTTCTCTCGTTCAAATTAACCCTCAAGGCATTCTGTACCCTTCTCCCAGCATGAGATTTAAACTATAGGACTAGGACTAATACTATAGAATTTAGTTTAGAAAAATTAATTGAAGCTTTTACTAATTTTATTTTGAAGATTGAAAAATCGGGATGTAGCAGTCTGGAGAAGGTGATTTAGAATTCATTGAAACGGTGAAGGATTCCTTATTAAAGAATTTCTTGTAAGACGTGCGTGTGTGAAGAAAATTACATGAAGCCTATAAACCCACACTTATTTTCTCTCCCACAATTTAAGCCTTGGTATTTTCGAAATTTATTATTCTATTCATAGAATTCATTTCAACCATTCATTGGCAAACAAGTTTTTTCAAAGCCTCAGAATCCCATACATTTTGTCCAATGTCCTTTATAATGTCCTTATTATAACTAAATACCTAATAATCACCAATAACATCTTATTAAGATACCAAATAATAAAAATCTCAACGGAAAAACTTCAATAGTTTCGTATCGCTCGCTGTAAACAATTTACAAGCATCACCGTTTTTTATGACAAAACTCTTACATAGCCCCGGCACTTCAACGGTGTTGAAATTCTACTTTTCTTCTTCATACATTTATTCACAACAGGAAAAATCAACAGGTCTTAAGCTACTTCGCGATAGTACGCACTTTGGGCACCGCGATGTCTGCACGATTTCTACACACGAAAAAGCAGTATTAAAAGGCAAATGGGGTTTGGTGCCCGCGCCTGAATTTCCTTCATGGAAATTCCTTTACTCGCTCAAAGAATAAGTCAAGTTAAGGCAAAACAGAAATATTTATTACCTAACACACCACAGAGCAGGAAATTGTATTCATCTGCAATAAAATATTAGGGAGACACTTTCACTTTTGTTCGACAGCAGGTGCAGAGTGGGATAACCGAGAGAACGTGAGGCTAACTAAATTGAAAACTTCCTCTGATGCATTGCCCAAGAAAATTATCGATATCTCATAAACGGAAAAAGCGCAATCCGAGTAATATGAGACTAGCGGATCATAATTTATCTCACAGCTATAATAGGGACTTGACCTAGAGGGAGGCACATAAGAACTGCGACGATCTAAAGATTATTATGCATATTAAAAGCCCTTAAATTAAGGACAAATTCTACACCAACACTGTATTATGGGAAAGTGGAGTATGTGAAGGGTTCTCATATCGTTGAGTCATCGTTATATCCTCATTACGAACAGTTTTATTTGGAATTTATTGAAGATAGTGAGATATAGCGTAACTGTACTGTATCTCAACCATTTGCCTATCAATTTAAAGTATAGTATAAGAAACATTAATGTCAGATACAAGCAGAAGTACATTTTACGGAGAAGTTGCCTAAAGTATACCTATGTCTTTTCCCCTCTAAAGGCCCAACCATAATTGACATAACATAAGTTACGTAACTTACGCGATGCGATCTCAGCTAACCTGTTCATTAGGAACCCATAATCGATATAACATAACATGGCACTTTTTATTAAACATTCGTTAAGCTTATGTCGTACGAATGAAATCGCACTTGACATTAGATATTATTATTATTAGATTTGACAACTCAGCGAAGCTTATGTCAATAGGTCTATCTGTTAACTATAAAGTTTTTACTCACGGGTAAAATTTTTTACCTGAAAGTATCTGGTGCTTATTCTCACAGTCGTCTCACCTAGTGAGATTTCTCACATTGATTGTCACATGAAATTCATTCGCCTATTCCAGTAGTCGAGTGATGTGACAAAGCAGGCATTTGAACAAATAAAATTCTAAACGGTAACACTTGAGTGTGATTTGATATTTCAATGAATTGAGGTTCCTGCGAGCCTGTTAAGTTTGTGTTCTATTAGAGCGTAAATCGTTATAATAGTAATAGTAAAATGAATAGTAGTGAGTTGTGGTTCACTAGCAGTAACGAGGAAGAAGACCAAGAAGAGGTATGCTTAAGACCAAGAAGAGGTATGCTTAAGACCAAGAAGAGGTATGCTTAAGAATAAGGGATAATTCCAATCCGCTGGAATTGAGTAACATAATGTAAGTTTGGAAGAATATGTTTCATAACAGGAACAAAGTAGGGCATGGAGATAACGCACAAGATGAAGATGCTGATATAAGACCAAGCAGTAAGAATTAGAGACGAGATTATATCTTCCATTTCACATGGATAATCCAGAAAATCTTTTGAATAAAAATTATTATCGAAAAATATGTTAATTATTTTATTTAAACAAACTAAATTTCTCCAACTATAATACTAGGAACATAAAACATTTCTTTTTGGTCTTTATAGCGGGACTACTTGCTCTATTGCTACGAACACAAATGGTTGCTTATTGAGTCCTATTATGGAAGTCGAGTTTTGTCGACTGCGAAACTAAAAACAGTGTCTTCGCTAGTTGAGTCAACCAAACTCGACTTCCATAATAGAGCCCATTGATTCTTATAACACAACTCCTTCTTCATTACTGGAACTGGCTACTTTTTCGAGAGTAAGGACATGTATAACTCTCTCTTCTGCCATTGAAAATTGTGGAGATTATTTGGTCCACTCCCCGTGGCATTTTGTTCTTTTTTATTAGCTTGTAATTTTCTCTTTACCTTTACATCAATGCTGTCAGTCATTACATACTTGAAAATGTAAGCAGTGTAATATTTTGGTAATTTAAGAAATTTTTACTTTTACTTTTTGCCATTCTAAATTTGTCTGACTGGAGGACCTATGCTATTTAGCTTCCGACTTATTTGGCTCTACTCATCTGATATTTTGCTTGAGGAATACAAAAACTTACAGCAAATTTGAACCCTTTCGCTTTTGATTTTGGTCCATGAATTCTATTAATTGCTTGAACTGTTTCTTGTTCGTGACTCTAACCCTAAAAGAATGCATTGTAAAAATTGAAAAACATATTTATAGATATTTTGGGCCCCCTTTCATTTCAGGCAGGTGCGATTTTAGTTTCGGAAAAATTCATGTAAAAACAAGTCTTTAAACTGACCTTTTATCTGCCATGTGGCCAAATTTTTCAGTATTCGCCGTTTGTCACCTGAAAAAAGCGTTCGACAAGATTCGTCATTTCACAACGACGTTTATCGTAAAAATCGACTCCTAGAATAACCAAAAATGTGAGGTTTGGCGATTTTTACGACATTTGTCACGTAATAGCATATCAGAATAGGAAAAGCTGAAAGTGACAAATCTCACTAGGTGAGACGACTGCCAGAATAAGCCCCTCTGTTAACCTCACGGAGGGGAAAAACTTAGCTCTTCTCCTCTTACCCAATTTTACCAGATTTTACTCACGCTCCGAGACCGAGTAAATTTGGGTAAAATCACCGATTGCTTGTCACTATGTAATCTGTCATTTGCGTATTTAAATTTTTGCATTTTGAAGAAGAATTTTTGCGCGGAAATAAAAATGAAACCTACCAAAACACTCTCAGAAGGAAATTATTAAAAAAAATATTTGATTTCATTTTATGACCGCATTTATTAATAATGTTTTCAAGAATTTATGTAAATAGTTATGGCCAAGTTTTGTCGATTTTTTTAGATCTCAATAAGTATCTGTCAAAAATTTTTGATTCAACTGGAACTAATTTCAAATAAAAATGCAATCTTTACTGAATTTATACGTTTTTTTTTTCCCCGCACTCATTTTAAAGTTATGAAAGATAAATTTAGGCAACTTTCCATTTGTCACCCTGTAAATCTAAACGTACAATAAACACTTTGATCATATGACGCCATTACACTTGTTATTTAACTAGGTATGTGCTTTCAAAAGAACTTCTAAATTACAGCATTGTAACATGTCTCTCTATGTACTCGTACAGCTGCGTACACTTAAATATAAATTCCTTCACTTGGACATAATTAATCATTAACATAGCAATTCACACTTTTTGAACTACAATGAAATTAAATTTGTATTATTCCACATTATAAATTATGATCATGAGCCAACTTATATGAAAGGCTTTATTTTTTTAAATAATAAGTTGAAAGATAGTAATATGCGCATTATAGTCTACTATACAATATGTTTCATCTAGCCAAACAAAAAATTATATGATAGAAGGGGTGCAATCTCAACCGTTTGGGAGCTATAGGGAGATTCATATATTCGGAATTTTCATGGTATGCACAAAATTAGTTTATTTTTATCTTTTGATCTACTCAACGAAATAACATCGAACTCACGCCAAAAAACTACTATCCAAATGTCCTTTCCAAAAATGTTAACTATGTTGATCTACCTCATACCACTGTAAGTACAGTTACTTAAAACTGAAAAAAACTGAGCAATTTCCTAAAATTAAGAATTCTCCGAAATTCATTTATTTAATGTACCTGTTTTTTATTTTTATTAAATTGTACATCTTATTACCTTTCCAAAAAGGTACAATATGTGCATATAAAAAGGGGTAGAAAAACCTGTTATTTAGGAAACCTGACTGGTTTGTACCTTATTGTTGTATTGCATTGTGCATAGTTAGGAAACTCGTAAAATAAACAAAATTTCTATGAAAATCTTTGTTTAGGGTACCCAGGTAATTAATTTTAATAACTGCCGCAAACAAATTATAAAAGTTTGTGCAATTCATTTTACTGTCGTTATTAGGTTATGTTAACCAGTGTTCACATCCCACGCCATAGCTAAACCAACCCCTACCCTTCTCTTACCTCCAATATTTTCACGGATATATATTAAATATAATATAAAGTTTAAAAAAAAGTTGAAATTAAAATACAGGGTGTCCAGGAAGTAGTGCGCCAAAATTAAGGGGATGGTAGCTTGGGTCATTACCTACTAGAATATCGAAATATGACCTTAATGAAAACGTCACAATTTTCGAGATATTTGGGTTTTTATGAAAATTTAAATTTTCACTATCTTTTGTCAGATTATTGACTAGTGGGTGCACATAAAATGACATGTTATCACTTTTTTTTGGTGAAATATTCTAGATAAATTGCCCTACCTGGTAAGCATGTCATTTTTTATTACTGACACAAGGCTGCAGTGACGAGACTATGGTTTTGGTTATAAAACACCTTAAACAGGGAATTAGAAAGAGGTTATTGGCATGCGAAAATGGAGCACGAAATTTGGACCAGCTTTTGTAACGTATTACCATTAACTAAAATAAATTTATAATTTAATACAAAGCGTTTTGGGATTAATTCCAATTAACTTTCTTTAAAATGCAGACTTTTATAATATTCTGCAAAAGGTTTTTTTACGAATAAATTTGTTTCTTTCTCTGCCTGGACATGTCGTACCGTTTTGGAAAGATAATAAGCTGGGCAATTTATTAAGGGGTTATCCCACTCTAGAGGCCCTGGAATTGAACGTTTTTTTCAGGGAGTTGAACAAGAAAATACAAAACATTTAGAGTTAAACATAATAATCCTCCTATTATATGATCTTTAATGAATATTTTGAAGAAAAAAAAAATTTGTATAAGTGGTTGGGTCAGGGCAGGGCTGCTACTGGGACTCATACCTTAGGAACGGTGTGCACGATAACAGCCAAACAAATAATCTGAAAATTATGAGATTGCACATCAGTACTCTTTATATATGTGGCTATGGCATGAGTGTGGCACATTTTGAAAAAAAAATTTTATTCATTTTTTTAATTTTTTCTACTATAAGTTTTATATTTTAGTTGATTTTTTACTGTGAAAATATGGGACACAAGCTATGTAAATGTTATATAGTTCCCCGGGGGTTTTGCCATTGCAAATATTGCTTGTGAGGACCACAGACATATAAAGGTTTTTTTTTTAAAGCCCAATAGAACTTTAAATTAAAAAAAAAAAAAAACGCAAAGAGTTGACTTTTGATGAAAAATGTGTTTTTATTCGAAAGACCAAATTCATGACATTAATACAATAATTAAAAAAATGTGCTCGGGTAGATGGCCACCGCGACATTTCTTGACGAAACGCATTATGTCAGTCCAATTGTGGGTCACTTTTTCGAGCATTATCGGCCCTATGTCACGAATAACACGAAAAATGTTGCTTTAAAGTTATCAATTATTATCAGGGTTATCAGCATAAGCCAGTGACTTCACCTCATAGGAAATAGTCGAGATGTGTCGGATCACACGACAATTTACAATTTACAGGGCCATTTCTCGAAATCACTTTATCGCCAAATCATTATTTCAATAAATCGGTTGTTCTACCCCAATTCTACATAAAAGTTAAGAGCTAACCTTTTATATCGTTGTCAGAAATCAATTAACAGAAATTCGTATTCTACTTTAGCATTTAATGGGAGGGGTTAATTCGCTTCATTTTAAGCACATTTTTGATAATTTTTCCTGAGCATATGGTCAATTGAATTTATTTAAAAATTGTACATAATTTCAAGAATATTCAATTAAATTTTTAGCTAAAATATTAAGAAATAAGCCATTGAAAGCAAATCTTCGGATACTCTTAAAAAAAAAAAGGAAGTTTGCGGTGGATATCAGAACTCATTACTGGATTGTCTTATCTTAAGGGGGGTAAGGGTTTCAGCGTTAAAAAAAAACACTTTTTTTGTGATTTTTTTTAGAAATATGGATAGAGCAAAATTATTAAAACTTTTCTACATTATTAGGTATGATTTCAATAATAATAGTAATTTTTTTATGCGAAAATATTGACAAACAAGCCGGTGACGGAGCTTTTCCTAAAACGTCTGGAAATAGACGATTTGCGATGTACACTGTATCTCAGCTGGAAATTATCTGAAATTAAAAGCCTTTAAAATTTAGTCAAAGTATCATTAAATCCTCCCCCAACTTTCTCTGATTATTCTTTCTTTCATTTTTAAATTTTTGGTGGTCATTTAAAGTGAAAACTGCTATTTTGTACGAAAAATTTCGCCATTTTGTAAGTGGAAAATCTCCTTAATGTAAAAATAATCTAAAACTTAACGTTGGGGGGGAGGTATTTTATATGTAGAAAGTGTGTACCAAGATTGAAATGAATCGGTAATGTAGTTTTTAAATATCAGTGTACACGGATATTTAAAAAGTAGTTTTGAGAAAGCTCCGTAACCGGCTTGTTTGTCAATATTTTCGCATAAAAAAATTACTGAGTATTGTTGAAATCATACTTAATAATGTACAAAAGATTTCAATAAATTTGTTCAATACGTATTTCGAAAAAAAAAATCGCAAAAAAAGTGTTTTTTTCACGCTGAAACTCTTAACCCTTAAATCAAAAAATTGAAAATATTTGGTTAGTTTATGAGTTTCTCGAGGTAATGAGGTCGATATTTTTTTTTTGACAATTTTTCAATTTTCATCTAAAGTCGAAAAAACGAATTTAAAGAAAAAAACCGGTAAAAATCAGCCTATTTTTCATAGTAAAACTAATTATCATGCACAAAAAAATATTATCTCGACGTCACTACCTCATATTTTATGTACTTAAAGAGCGTGTCAAATTTGAAGAAGATTGGTCAAGTAGATTTTGTGTTACAGTGTCCACCGACTTTGAGCATGCTAAGTGGGAGAAAAACGTGTTTACAGTAGGTGTTCAACGAATTAGACGCACGTGCAGATTTTTAAAAAAGGTTTCTTGTTTTGTCTGTTTGGTGCATAAAAAGCCTTCAAAGAATTTACTTTCATGGTAATTTCAATGCATGATTATTTCTTGAAAATATTAATAGCCGGGAAATCCAATATGTATGTTTTTAGCAGGTAAGAGGTGAGCCCATAAAGAACATATCCCTTTTCTGCCTCATTTGGTTCTTAATTAGCGAAGCGTAAGGTTCATTTAAAGTGGTTTTATAGAATCTTTTTAGTTGCTATAAAGATGTAACACTGTTTTAATTGTTGTGTAGTTATTAAAAACATTTGATAAATGTGAAATTAAATTTTAAATTGTGATAATTTATTAAAAAACAAAACAGTGTTTGAAAAGTTTTGGATTTATCAAATTTTTCGAAAATGGGACGTTTAAGACATTAGTGATGGAAAAAAGAAAGCAATTATTGCTCTATTGAATACTAAAATGTATTCCCACCGAGAAATCGCTAGAAAAGAAAATATTTCTTCCTCTACTGTAGACAGTGAAGCAAGAGTTCTTGCAAATGGACATTTATCTGGGAGAAGTCAACGGAAAAATTGTCGTGGAAAAAGGAAAACTTCTGACAGAGCGGACCGGAAAATTTTACGAACTGCATTACAACAACGGAGAGCGTCTGCCCGAACTATTTTAAAAGAGTTAAACGACCAAGGAGTAGCAATATCCCAGATGACATTACGACAAAGGTTATATGAAGCTAATATAAAATGTAGGCGACCGGAAAAAAAACCAAAATTAACTAACTTAATGAAAGAAAAGCGATTATTCTGGGCCAAGCGTCATCGCAATTTTACAGTTGATGACTGGAAGAAGGTAAAATATGAAAATTACTGTAATAATAATATGTTTTCTTGAAAAAACCTACTGTAAAGTCTAAACACTGAATTTATAAGGCACAGGAATAACCCGAGGCCGGATCGGAGCGGCGCACATAGGGGTATTTGTACTAAAAACCTGGCCAAAAGTCGAATTTCGAGAATTCGATTAGAATGAATTAAACAGAATTTTATAATAGTTGAACACTTAAGACATTATGTAGTAGCACAATTTTATGCCCCGCACCTCACAGTTTACCGTTACACCAGTCGGAATTTAGTCTTCGCTGAAGCCACACGTCTTCGTGATCGACGCGTCCCAAAACCGATTACTAATTTACGCTTTGTGGGTACTTTAAGAAAGGTGAAAAAAAACTTTTTGTTATGGAGTTGGAAGATGAGGGTGAGTACTATATTTTGAATCTATAACAACTTTCAAAAGTCACTATTTGAATTTTGTTTTGATAATTGAAATAAACGTGTTATATAATAGCATTTTACAATTTTCCGCCATATTCCTTTATGTTTTTGTCACATTGTACGGCATTGTACAGCAAAAATGTATACTACATAATACGGTCTGATTCATAAACTATCTATTGGGATAAAAATATTTTCCGCATATATCCGCTATTTATTTTAGAGCTTATTTGTTTCATATATGGCGCTAGCAGGTAAATATAGAAAAATGACATAGTGACTAATTTTCTTTGCAAAAATCAAAGGAACGCTAAAGGAGATCACTATAAGAGAACTTTATGGCTTTATTAAGCAGAGCTCTAAACGTTTACGCCATTTTGAATTTTTTAAATTTAACATCAGATTCGTAATTAGCGACCTCAAAAACTTTTATTTATAGTTCTTTTTATAAAATTTCGTCCGCCATGTTGGACCCGCCATTTTGAATTTTTTAAATCTGATATCAGATTCGTAATCAGCGACTCCAAAAACCCCTTAATACTGGTTTTCACGAAACTGATGTCTGAAAGAATATACATTATGTGTTAGTGCTAGGGGTAGTTTACCCCCTTGAGGAGCTTTTTCCAGGAAAACCCAAAAACAGGTCAATTTTGTTTTTCAAAATCGTATGTAAAAAAATATTTGTCAATGATTTTTAACTGAAACTGTTATTTTTGTGACGCAAAAATATAATTTATTCTAAAATAAAAAATAAGGGTTGCAACCCCCGGGAACCGGATTACTTACAAAAGGTTAGTATATTTACGAGACATCATTTCCATTTTGTTTCATTCGAAAAAATTTATTAGAACTTGAGATATTTAAGAAAAACTGTTTTTGGGGGTAAACTTTAGGGGTGGTTTTCACCCCCTAAACTTGCGTATCCGCAGATAAAAAAATACGTGTCTCTTATTTTTCGATGCTCTACAACATATTTAAATTTCATCGAAATCGGTGAGACACACCTGAGAACGTTTCCTTGTTAGGCAAATCATTTTTTATTCCAATTTTTTAATTTACTTTACCACACGGAGTATGTCGCAAAGAATAGCTAGACAGAAATGCCAGTTTCTGGATATTAGCGTAAATACATCTAATACATATAAGATATATTACCAACTCACTTTAAGTAACTAAAAATTAAACAAATAATTTTGGCCAGCTTTTCAGTACAAATACCCCTATGTGGCGGCGGAGACTTACAACCCCATATCTCCGTTAGTTTTACTCCAATCGACTTCAAATTTGAACACAATAATCTTGAGATGTTGTACATTTATATGAGATTTTAAAAAAAAACGCAAAAAAATACCCTACACCCCCCTTAAGAGAAGTCAGTAATCAGCTGATCTCTTATTATTTGTAGAGACTCTTGTTAAAAGATTTTCGTATTCTGGATAGAGGAAGAAGTGCTTTTACTGATAATATTGAACAAGTTTAGCGAAAATCAGGAAAGAAATGAAAGGTATTGAACATGCATATGACTTTATATTTCACAGCAATCAAAAGAATATATTCCAGCCATTCTCAAAGAATCGTGTGGAGGAATCTGCGAAATATTACTGATCCTTTTTGTGTGTCCAGTACAGCCTTTATACGAAATTTTAGAATGCCTCAACGAATTGCTTTTAAACTTATAGATGCTCTCTTGATAAATTGCTGTACAAAAACCAAAGCAAAAAAAAACTTTCAAAACCATGGTTTGAGAAAATTTAGACATTCGGACCGCGATTTCAGGTGGTTATTTGATCATTCTATAGCAGCAAAGACAAGATAATCGACTTTGAGACGAAAAATGACCAACAAAATGAGTACTTTTTTGAAAAAAACCCAAAAATAATAGGGTTTTTGAAGCTTTTATGCAAAACAAATGCCAGATTCTGAAAGAGTATCCCCAAAAACCCCTTATATACGAATTTGGAAGAAAATCGCTCCAATTTGCTATTCGAATCGTACAATTGAACTTTCGTGCACAAAATCCTCGCTTTGGGCATTAATGGGTTAGTGTGGATTGTGGAAGCGGTATGAATTTAGATTTTAAAATTTTATGCATATATGTAATATACATTTTAAATTTCAGGTTTGCGACTCAAATTTAATATTTTTGGGCGTTAATGCAAGGTACCCCGATATGAAATATTTACTCAAAATGACAGTTTTTCACAGCATACTTTGTTTGAATTTCATAGCGTTCCGATTCTACAAAGCCTCTTAATCTCTAAAACTTAAATAACTTTAATGCAGAATATCAATTATTTTAATATCACTTATCGGAATGTAAGAGGTTATCTGATCGAAATTTAAGAGGTTAAGAAATATCTTAAAAATCATTTATGTAGAATTGGGGGTAAGTTTGAATAATTCCTCAAGCGTGAGTATACTCATAATTACATGCCAGACTATACTGAACATAAATATCACAAAAGGATGTCAGAATGACAGCTCGGATTATCCCGAAGTTCTAACTAAGATGCCCCGCGAGGGCTCCGTACCGTTATATGGGGTGTTCAAAAATTAGCTCTAAAAATTTTGTGTGGTAACGCGGTATCAAAAATTAAATATCTTTCGTAGAACAACTTTTGAAGAACAACTTTCGTAGAACAATTTTTGGAAATTCGCGAAAAAAAACTTCCCATTGAATCAGAAATTAATTGATTTTCAAATTTTTTCTTTACTTGTGCTATGAGACCTTCTTTCGTACCAAATAACAAGATTCTAGGTAAACAGGAAAATCTACTGGTTTTGACATGTCAGTCTGAACTTATGAAAATACATTTTGAATGGCCGTATCTGTATATTGCATTGAGTTTGAAACTTGAATTTTATAGGACAATAAGGCTTTAGTATTTGGTATTAATTTCAACTCGCCAGCACTAGGCATTCCTGTGAAAAATGGCCTTGACGGCAGACAAGAAAATGATCCTATAAGGATTCCGTTCTTTCATTTCGATGTACGGAATCCTAAAACATCCTTTAGGAAAATGGATCGCTCAATTTCTTGTGACAGGTGTTCTAGTTTGACAACCGACCTCCCACAGTGAGACGAGAGATGTACACTGCTGGTGAAAATAATATGTAGGTGAACTGGTCTTTTGCATGTGTGATTAAGTGGTCTGGCAAATCGGAAAATTTGCATTGACACTTATGGCAGGTCGGTAAAACTCCCTCGGAAATTCGCAGTTATCCGAATTATACCATTTAATACGTATACATGGAGCATGGAGGGATCGAGAGATCGAAAGTTCGATGTGCGTATATGACCACATCGGATCGAAAGATTGAAAGCTCGAAATGTGATCGAAGTGACAGATAAAATAACTTGCAAATATGTGAAGTGAATATCGAGGAGAGGGTCTCCTTAAGTCCCCACATATTTCTCTTACTCATTGCCTTAAAATAAATAATAAATTAATAAATTAAATCACAGATTACTTCTTGCGTCTTATTATTACCTTTGCGAGTCACCACACAGCAGTTCACTTCAGTTTTTATTTGCAGCTGTCCCCGCACAACCTCAAAGAACTTCAAAAACTTGACCTGTCAAAGCTATTTCGATCTTTCAATCTCTCGATCCGCGTTTATATAGGATAATTTCGATTCGATCCCGGTTGAGAAGTTGGATCGGATCGAGTCGATCTTGTTTGGATTCGATCTGCGTGTACATGACATTTAACTGGATTGAATTCGGATTGAATCCAAATTGAATCCTCCCATGTATACGTAATAATAGTTAGGGAAAGTAATGTTGAAGAAAATCCAACCTTAGGAACTTTTACTTTAAATAGGCTAAAATTATGGATTACTTCCTAAGAAATTGCAATGATTTTTCAATTCTCCGGAGTCAAGTCTTCCTCAATCTGTTAAACAACCGTCCCTTCCAGTTGGTGTGGAGCTACTTTTTGTCGTTAAGTTGAGTTTAAACTCAAAAATTTCACATATTTTGTTTAAAAATGTGATTAAATGTCTGATGGATTGGAAGTAAACTTCTTAGGGTAAATGTTAGTGTAAATCATTTTAGATAGGAATCTGAGTTTGGATACTGCCGTGAATTTTTCGTCAGGTTTACGTTGCCCGCCATAAGAACCAATGTTTTTTATTTCACAGATGAGCAACTTTTGCTCACACACTTCAAGACTTGTAGTTGCAGAAGATTTGGACTGCTCCCTTAGCTCGAGCTCGATCCGTAAGCACGAATTTTCTCAGAGCTTTGTACCTGTATTTATTCCACTGCTCTCTGTTATTTATTTGTCTCTATTTAAACGAATTATTCACATTTCTTTACTAAAAGGCAAATTATCCGTGGGCGCTACTACATGTAAAAATGTTACATCCCCGCTATGATTTTATAACATCTAGTACAACATTTGTTTTCTGAGAGAGAAAATGTAAAAAAATTCGACAACTTCTATATACGAGGGTTATACAGGGTGTTCAGAGGTGGGAGGGAAATATTGCAGGAAGTGAAAGGTCAGACCGAGACAAGCAAAAAATCGTATGGATGGGGGAGGGTATCTCGCACCGTTCGGCAG
This sequence comes from Dysmachus trigonus, assembly GCA_949715965.1. NCBI lineage: Eukaryota > Metazoa > Arthropoda > Insecta > Diptera > Asilidae > Dysmachus > Dysmachus trigonus. Next base: position 50,004,907 of record OX454321.1, read on the forward strand.
TTACAGGGTGATTCGTAAATCAGGATTTTGCTTTATATGGGAACCGCTCTTGTATTTTTATCCTTTTTTCTACGCATCGCAGCGACCCCAAACCATTCTCAAAAAATTACTATTTCGAAGCACTTTCCAAACGGTCAACACTGCCCCCCTATTCCCAACCCCTTGGCCACAATCCCGTCTGGAAGTAGAAAAAATTAACTTTTATTTCACGATTTTTCACCTTTTCACTTTTCTCCGAAATTCATGTTATTAACATACCTACTTTTTATTTTTTTTTTAAGTTGCCTATCTAATTACCTTTCCAAAAAGGTGCAACATGCCCAGGTAGAAAGGGGTTGCAAAAGTCCTGAAATTAAAACATCCTCACAGGTACCAAATTACTTTATTGCACCATAATGGAAAAAGTCATTAAGTAAACAATTTTGATGACAGCAAGTTCGGAAATGTTTGTTTAGGAAACACAGGTAATACATTTTTATTATTTCAGCAAAACAGTAATAAAATAATAAATGTATATTATTATATCCAGTATTGACTCCTAAGTATCCTGACGCTCCGTTTCTAATACCTCCTATGAATTATGGTATAAAAATGGGTAAGTTTGATAGGACATTGACCACAGTTGAAGAAGCAAGCGATAAGAATAGGTGTTTAATAGAAAAAATTAAGATAAAATGGCAGAATTCAGTGTTGAAGAGTATACCGATATAATTTACGTGTACGGTTTAGTAGACGGAAATGATAGTGAGGCCGTACGAGAATACCAAAGGAGATTCCCGAATCGGCGTGTACCCGACAGAAGGGTATTTTCAAGGACTTTCAGAAGGTTAAAAGAAACCGGAAGTGTAACCGCCCCCAGAGCAGAAACGCGATCAGGAACATCGACCGATTCAGCGGACACCGACCAACAAATCTTCAACATCGTCAGGAACAGCCCTGAAATAAGCATCAGGCAGGTTTCACGACGGTTAGGATTGTCTTCAGGGAGAATTTGGACTGTTGTAAACCGAGAGGGACTACATCCATACCACCATATCCCGGTCCAAGCACTACAGGAAGGAGATTCCGAAAGACGATTGCAATTCTGCACTTGGCTGCTTGAGTCTGACATCGAAAACAGAAGGTTTCTGGACCGAATTCTGTAAACGGATGAATCGCAATTCAGCCGGGATGGCATCACAAACTTCCACAACCTCCACACCTGGTCAGATGTGAACCCACATAGGACAAGGTGTCGGTCCTTCCAGCAAAGATTTAGTGTCAATGTCTGGGCTGGCATCATCGGCAACCAGTTGATAGGACCCTTCATCTTGCTCCAAGTGCTGAATAGTCAGCTATATTCGGACTTTTTGGAGAATACCCTTCCGGATCTGTTGGAGGACATCCCCCTGGCCACCAGAAGCGCAATATATTTACAGCACGACGGAACACTTGCGCATAATGGGAACATTGATAGGGCAAGGTTGAATGAACATTACCCAGAGCGCTGGATTGGACGAGGTGGACCGATTCCTTGGCCTGCTAGGTCACCGGACCTTACTCCACTGGACTTTTTCTTACGGGGAATGATGAAAGATGAAGTTTACTCAAGACCAATCAACAGCAGAGAAGAATTAGTTACCAGGATTGGGACTGCAGCCACGAAAATACGGGACAGACTGGCTACCATAGACCTCAAACGCGAAATAAGACGAAGGCTACTTGCATGCATCGAAACTGGCGGAGAACATTTTGAACAGCTTTTTTAGGACATAAGTTTTAATTGTAATTAGTTTTTAAGTGAACAAAATGTATTTTTTAGTTTAAATTTCTTAAAAATTCGAATTGTCATGATACAGTCCCTACTCATTGAATTAGACGCGCGACCGAATAATAAGAAAATTTTGTGTGCGAAGTAAATATTAGCTATTAAAACCACTCTTTTTAACAAAAGTATATTTTATTATGTTTGTTTATAATGTTGATTACAATATTTTATGTACTTCACTTAAAAATCAGTTAAGCCTCCTTTTTCTTTAATTAATTTTTGTAGACGTGTTGGCATACTACTAATACACGAACAAATCATATTTTTAAATTCGTCGTCGTTGTACCAAACTTTCTCGATATTTTCTTTTAAAATAGCTATTGTAGGGTTGGGAACACTATATACTTTGGTTTTAAGGAAAGCCCACCAATTTTCAATCGGATTTTGATCCGGAGAATTGCCGGGCCATGGGAGGATATTGATATCTTCCTCCTCAAGAAAGTTGTAATTAATTTTGAAGAATGGCAAAGTGCCACATCTTGCATAAAGGTGTAATGAGATCTTACATAAGGAAGGGAATTTATGTAAGGCAATAACGCATTTGCTAATATACTTTTATATTGATCTTGTCTCAGTGTCCCTTCAACAAAATGTAAGGGGCCAGGGCCATTTTCACTGGTGCAGCCCCATACCATTACAGATGGAGGATGTTTAACAGTTTGAAGTACACAATCTTCTTTATATCGTTCTCCTGGTCTCCTTCTCACAAATTGAGACATTTCCGTCACAGCGTCTAGGCGGCACTCGTCGCTGAATATCACCTAAAATTTTTAAATTTTTAAATTTTATTTAGGAATAGCTAACTTCATAAAAAAAGAAATCTTGAATAAAAATAAAATCTAAACTTACCCTTTTCCAATCATCAGTAGTATAGTGTTGATGCATTTGGGCCCAAATATGACGTCGTTCTTTCATTCTCTCTGTTAATCTAGACTTTTTCGCAGGACGTCTACATTTTAAATTTTCTTCATATATTCTTCGTCGAACTATACTAAGGGATATATTGACTCCTTCCTCCGATAGGTACTCTACCAATGTATGAGCTGGTGCTCTACGATGTTGCAAAGCAATATTCCTTATTTTCCTATTATCCCTTGGAGTAGTTTTGGGATTACGACGGCAGTTTTGACGACGACTCTTTTTACCAGAACCACTTTCCCTTAACTTTCTCGCCTCCCTGTCTACAGTCGAAGCCGACACGTTTTCCTTTCTTGCTATTTCCTTATTGGAAAATTGTCCAGTTTTCAATAAGGCTACAATAACTGCCCTCTTCACTTCCGAAATATCCTTTTTACGTCACATTTTAAAATCTTCTCGATCTGTTAACATTTCAAAATAAAATGTAATAAATACTATATTATTAACTGTTTTTAATGACTTCTTTTTTTTAAATATGGTCTGCTCATACTTGCAATTTTGATATATAACACTTTTTTGTAAACAAAACACAACTTTTTTAAACAATACCAGTCAACTTTACTTTTACTCTACTAAGGTCGCAATAAGACTAAAAGAGGTTGAGTATCGTTTTTTATAGTTCTACTCGATAACCGGCTATTGAACAAATTTGTCCAGTCGTTAAAATTCTTGGAAACTACCCCGAGATTCCTAATTTCAGAAAACGTAGGTCCATAAAACTTGTCTAGGTAATAAAAATTTGGCGACAATGTTCATAATTGCAATTTTTTCCGGCGCGTCTAATTCAATGAGTAGGGACTGTATTCTGTAAAAGGATTTTTGTAAATAAATTTTCGTATCCTTTTCCTACCCCCCCCCCCCCCCCCCCCCCACCCATACGATTTTTTGCTTGTCTCGGTCTGACCTTTCACCCCCTGCCATATTTCCCTCTCACCTCTGAACACCCTGTATAATAATTAACTGGCCTCGACTAGAAAAGAACATTTTTGTGTGGAAAATTAATTTTACCTTTCAACATAGTTTCCTTTTAACTCGATATATTTAGTCCAACGTTTTTCCAATTTTTGGATACCTTCTGAATATACGAATAGCAAATACGACTTCTCCAACCCTTCCAAATAGGCGTTCCGCTATGAGAAGTCGACTGTGACTGTGACTAATGTGATGGATCAATGTTTTGCCAACATTGTTTTGAAATTGTCGCACATGTGTCTTTTTTAGTCAATTGTGAGCAAACAAGGATTTAAACACTGCTCGATACTCAATGTTTTATTGTTCGCTTTCAACGGCTTCAAACCCAAACTGAATAACGCAGATTCAAAATTTAACAATGTACCCAAAAATATATCTGATTCAAATAACTTCTTTCGTTATTCATTTAACTATGTTTGCTTACGATTTTCATCTAATAAGATTGGTGGTAAGCATGAACAGTGACATTTATTTAAAAATTATAAAATAGTATTTTTATTTAAATCACACTTCTAACTGAAACAAAATGACGGAATTACTTCAGCGAACGAAACCCGTTGTTAAACTAACAGTCGAGCAGACATTTTAGTAGCAACGAGTATGTGTGGTTGTTGAAACAAACAAGGACAATGTTATATTACGAAAAACACCTAATCAATTAAAGGTGAACTAAAAGTTAAATTTAAGTGATTTCTGTTTAAAAATTAACAAATGTACAGTTGCGTGCAAAATAATAGCAGTGCATGTTACACTTAAAACAAATCAATTCAAAAATGTTTACTCTTCCTGGAAATCCAGCGCTATAAAGTTTTTTCTGTTTGTATGAGTACGTGCTATACGAAACGAAACCTTTCAGTGATGTTGTCGTCACTTGAAAGATAAATTCTCTCACAGATCCCGTTTACACATGTCATGAAGTGTGCAAAATAATAGCAGTGCCATCAAATTTGTTCGAAATAATACGGAAAATTTTGTAAAAATTGTAAAATATAATTTGTTTTATTGGAAGTGAGTATCGTTAATTCATACATATAATCCCAATTGACACTATTTTAAGATGAAATTTTAGAAAAAAATGGGACGAGGAAGGCACTGCAGCAACGAAGAGCGTGAACTCATAAAAAAATTACTATCAGAAGGCAAAACTTATGAGTTTATCCAAAATATTATTGGATGCTCGGCGAAAATGATTACTAACGCCAAAAACTGGAAAGAAAAAAGTGAAACTATAGGACGTAAGAGAATACTTGGGGAACGTGATCTAAGAAAAAACAAAAAAATGGTTCGGGAAGATCCATTTATCGCTTCTACCAAAATTAAACAAGAACTTAACCTTCAAGTTGACACCTCAACAATTAGAAGAAGGCTGGTTGAAGTAAAACTTTTTGGTAGAAGCCCTCGAAGAGTCCCACTTTTACAACCACGACATGTTGAGGCTAGAATAAGATTTGCACGAGAACATGTGAATTGGCCAGTAAGCAAATGGCGCAATATATTGTGGTCCGATGAGTCTAAAATAGTTCTTTTTGGATCCAAAGGACGCAGGCAGTACGTCAGAAGGCCCCAACGAGCCGAATATAACCCAAAATATGTGTCGCGAACCGTAAAACATGGTGGTGCCAAAATTAATATCTGGGGTTGTTTCTCGTATAATGGAACGGGTCCACTATATTGGATTAAAACCATAATGGATGCGAGCCAATATGTGCATATTATGAGTACAACCATATTGCCTTACGCGGAGTGGAATATGCCAATAAAATGGGTTTATCAGCAAGACAACGACCCAAAACATACTAGTGCTTTGGCAAAAAATTGGTTTTCTGCAAATGGGATTGAGCTCATGAGCTGGCCAGCTGAGTCCCCTGATCTCAATCCCATTGAAAATCTTTGGGCTGATGTAAAAGAAGCAGTTTTTAAAAAAAATCCCAAAAATACCAATGAATTATGGCACACAGTACAGGAAGCATGGAAAGTAATCCCGGAAGAAAGGTGCAGGAATCTTGTGGATTCTATGCCACGAAGGTGCGCAGCTATTTTAGCAAACAAAGGTCATTCAACGAAATATTAATCATTATTATATTTTGATTTAATTCATTTTAGTTTTTCTTACAATTTCTTTAAATTTACCTTGATTTTTTAAACTGCAGTGAAATACTGCTATTATTTTGTACGACTGAATTTTAGTATTATTTTTTACTTGAAATGTAAATATTGTTAAAAGACTGAAATAATAACTTCTTATATTTTATAATATTATGAATACTAAAATTGCAATGGTAGAAATAAATATACTGTTTTTATTGCATATGATTTCCAAAAAAACTTTTTCAAATTCAATACTGTTATTTTTTTGCACGCATTTGTATGCCTTTAAAATTGACATGCTTCCCCTTTATTTCAACTCTTATATAGTAAAATTGACATTAAAATAGTTAGATAGACTAGGATCTATAGTTGATTGTAATAGACAATTTGTACCAGCTGAATTAACAAGCCCTCATTATTGAATCAACTAGAACTATTTTCTTCAGTGTAGTCATTTGAAGGACAGTACTTACGAAAGGTAACATTGATTAAATTTCAGTTCTGGTTCTTTTTTGTGTAAATATAGTGATTTAAATGAAAATATCGGAAAAATGCCGTCAAGAGTTAACGTCCGTACAACCTTTGGCGCAGTTTCGTGGTATTCAGGAAATGTTTCCACAATTTTTTGTAATATTTCCCGGCTTTGCCACGACAAAATGCTGCAGAAACCATTTCCATTAGCACCGACCCGATCAGAACCGTGTCTTAACGAAATTTGGCAATTTGTTCATTTACAAGGTCAAAATACACCATGCCAGTCATCCACCTGCGGCATTAGGGCCATGTCTTTATAATGCAGTTGATTTGGGACTAAGCACTGACATAGAGGAACTGGACTGCTAACCGCCGTCTGAAAAACGAGACCATTTTTAGCGCAGGCTCAAACCACATGGCGCAAATCATGCTATTAAAAATTCCCTAAAATACCGCACAATTATGTTTAAAATGAAGCAAATAAAAAATAATTAAGCTGTCATGAACCGATTTCTTTTATATCACGCTTAATTTTAAGTTTTTTCACAAAAATGTTCCTCGCGGCAATCAGCTGCGGTCTTAAGAAAGACAAAGATAGCTATACAAATTATTTTTCTGCCTTTGTCTAACCTTCACATTTCTCGTTTATACCAACCCAAGCTAAAAGTTGTATTACAAAATGAAGTAGCCATCTGTTGGACATCGTTAAACTATTCTAACAGCTGATTGCAACGGAAAATGATGAGTTGGCGGGCAACTTGTAAAGGCTGTCGTGGGTAAAAGTGATGTGCAAAAAGCTTGTGTTTACTTTTATTTATCTATTGGGAGTATCAAAAAGATGTATCACACGCGAAGATACTAGAAAAAACCAAAAGAAGTGCACATACATGGCGCCACCTTCATTTGGCTATTGGCCATTTTTTTTTGTAAATTTGTCTGCCTGCGGGCTTAAGAAAGAGCGAGATAGTTAGAATTCGGTCAAAATTTGGTCTTACTTTTGATGTGAGTTTTTGTACGGGATCAGCAGTCCAGTTCTTATATGTCAGTGGGACTAAGTCTATGCGGGTTTGGCTAAAGAATTTTTGCAGAATAGGTATATGAACTACTAAACTACCTTTTGCCAAAAATATTCAAGGGATTGAAAAGTTAATTTGCGAATTTTGATAATACTTCCTTCTATGCAACAATTTAAAAAAAGAAAACTTCTTTCAATGTCTGAATCCATTTCTGGAGTTACTTTTTCACATCGGAGTTTAAAAGGCTTAAATTGAGTGGCTAGTTTACCTTGATCACAAACAAAGAGATGAATATAACAGTAAGTTGCATATCATTTCATGTGTTTTAGAAAGTTCAGTTCATTTTAATCATAATTTATCCATTTCACTTATTTCATGACCACTGAATTTGAAGTTTGTATCCGGTTAAAACAACACAAATATTTTTGAAACAAATAAACACTTATTTCAGTAATTTTATAGTTTTCTCAGTTCTCAACATTGTAATGATTGTGTACTATAGGGTCAACATATGTAGATTTATCGGCTTATAACTATTTTTATTTTTATCTTAACCGATTAGCATTTGCATTTGATCCATTACATCCCATTCTTCAAAAAAAGGACTGTTGGTAGGTATACTAACCTTAAAATTAATTTGAAGTGTGTGCAGTACGCTGCAGGTCCCTTTTTGGACATTTTTAATGCCAATTATTCATTAAAATTTAACATTATCCTGATGAATTTAGCATATTTTATACATACAATCATACCCAAGAACGTAACTAAACAATTAGATAGTTATATATATATGGAAAAAAATATGATTCCATTTTTACGGCATACGTACCTCTACCATGTCGTAAAAGTGAAGATTTAAATATATACAGAATTGATTTAATTTCACAACAGATAGGTGTGGTACCTACACTTTTTTTCTAGTCGCACTTTTTTTGACATTGTTTCAAGTGCATTATAATTTCAAGTTAGCTTTTGTTCTGCAGAGATTTTAGCATTTTTCGGTAACTACTTTGAGATTTTCTCAAGTAATCTCTACAACAGAAATGTTCTTTCTACAGTATTATCTAATTCGTATCCTAGGAAATATTCAACCTTCACTTTTATGCAGCCAGATTATGAAAAGAGAAAGGTAAGGATTGCAGATGGTGCAATGTTGCCTCTTCTCTCCCCTCCCCTGAAATTCCGAAAGTATATTTGGCTTGTAGCTAAACCCTGGAAAAATCTACTAATCGCCAAAATCCATAAAGAAGAAACATAAAACGTTAAGTAAACAAACTAAACAACTCAAAAAAACTGCCGACATTTCTACAAAATCTCGATAAGCTCCGCGCAAATCCTCGAAAAACTTCGAAATGCAACAACAAAAGGTCAGAAAAAATCTGGACGGTGCAACCTATATATAGCACAAGGCTAAATCTGGGTCAATGCACCGCACGTACCGTCACGTGCTTTCATCCTCTTAACGCAAATATAGTTACTCCGTTCCATAAACAGTACTTACACATCGTTCACACGTACACGCTCTCTCGATTAATTAAATTCACTGACCTATTTACGACCCTCCTAACCTAAAGCTAGGGTATAAAAAAAATGCCGTCAATGGAACTGAGCTATCGAGAATGGCGGAAACTCCTTTCGAAGCCAGTTGAAAGTATAAAAGTATCTTTTGATTTATCAGATATCCCAAACATCTGCCTGCTCGATGCAGTTTTCAGCGCTTTAGGAAAAATCTTTCCAAATCCATCTAGTTGGAATGATGTGCACTATGCGACCGCGGGGAACGCAGGGATGCAGCCACAGCCTCCCCGGGAGCAGGCTGCCGAATGGTAGGGACTCGGCTCCGTTCGACAGCGAACAATTTGTAGGTTATGTTCAAGTATAGGCTGGTGATAAAGGACACACGTTACGGAATATTTCGGAGCTAAGCCAGCAATGTATTGAGATGCAGTGCAATATTAGCGTTACTGTACTTAATAAACATACTAACGTACTGAACACATAATAAAGGCATACAAACGTGAAGCGAGAAAAGTCCCGGAGTCGCTCAGAAACAGGAAGACATGGCACAGGACACTCCTCGCAGCCGAGCAACTTAGACCATTTTTTGGGACCGTGCGAGTTACTAAGTTGATGTCACAGGCACTTAATATTCATATTCAATAGGAAGCAAAAGTTAAATACAAATTGAAAACACACTACGGCCAGAAAATCAATAATTTACAACAGTGGCATACACACGGAACAAAAGGCTGTAATTTCTCTATGAGTACTCAACACTGACACATCGATTTTGATCTTATAATTAACAACATATGGCAATGGCATGGAGATATAATTAAAAATACGAATCTCGAGGAGTCCGAGCCTTATTTTGATTCACTGGGCAGTGTGGGCGCATTCCTCGTTGGAAGGCGCACGGAGGGCAGTTTCGACACTCGCGACACTATACTATTTTGTTTTATGTTTATTCCCGACAAAACGGAAACTATTCCTGTTTAGAACGAGAATGTACTTTTCACTTAAGGGTTGTAAAATTAGGATAAGTAGCCAACACACACACGAGCACCTCTATTTCCACACTTCCTGTACCCCTTCGTACACCCACCCACTCATCACACACTTTGCTGATTTAGTAGCACGGCTCTCATACAGGCGAAGTGGACACTGCTTACGTGAAATTCCCCAACAGTTCACTTTTCTGCTGTTACCTTTCCGTCATCAATATCCGAGAAAACGGCGAAAATCTCACTATTTCGGCAATCACAGAGTTTACAGCATCACCCTCAGATTACAAAAAAACTCCATAATTAACCAATATATCTCTCAAACGAGCCGCAGAAACAGTGCAGAACCCAGAACTACCGATATATAATCCTTACAGCAATAGCTCCACCGAAAAGAAACATCCACGGAAAAAATGAAACGAAAAAGGATTTCTCAAAATATGTCGTCTTGTCGCCCCCAAGTAACTCCCACGACAACGAGAAACTTCAACCGTTTTAACTATCCTTTCACGACTATTTAATCGGGGGTTTCAAGTTCGACGCCATGTTTCGCGATATCCTGTAATTCGAATAACAGCAGCATACCAGCAACTACCCCACTGGGATTCGGCGGGCAGGAGACGCGATGGATTTCGAAAAAGGACACTCTCTCTCCCATGCATTCATTGGCCTCTGTTAAAACGTGAAACGAAGGCTACCCTGGCTCTGGTTCTGGATAGACATATGTATATGCTCCTAACCAATACACCACCACCTGCCATGTGACAATCGCCCAAGTAAGAGCAGCACTTTTTCCATCTTTCCTATGGGAAAGTGGGTGAAAACATCGCCAAAAATCTGAAAGAACCCTCAGCATTTTACAAGCTTGCGCGCTGCACCCTACACTTGTAATGCTTTAACTGCGGCGCTACTTTCAAGTCAAATTTTTGGGTTGCTTCTATCGAACAAATAACACAATAGATATTAATAATAATAGAAAATCTATTTTAGGCACCTAATTGTAAACAAAAATAAATTCTTATTTCCAGATTTCACCATAATAAATTCTATTCCTGCAGTGCAATACAAATAAAACAGTATATATATGTAGGTCGTATTTTGCAAGTGATCTGTGGCTTTCGTTATTTGGATTTAAACTCAAAAATATATTATACACACTTTTTTTAAAGGCTCTAGTGACTGGAAAAAATCATTTTTATTTAGAAATCTTGGTTTGAAAGCTACCGCGAAGTTTTTACCATGTTTACATTGCCCGCCAAAGACCCAACCTAGCAAACCAAAGGATTCGTAAATGAATCGAGAAGAAATTATTATACAATATCGAAAAAGAATCGAAAACGAATCAGCTGTCGGACTATTTGGACTTTCGTTGGCAAATCGATTTAAATTAATGTTTACTAACTCGTGAAACTCCCGGTAAAAACGAAATAAATGAATTACTTACGGACGAACATTTAGCTCACTGAAGATTTAGTTTTCGCGAGTATATAAGAACAATTACATTCGTTTTACTGGAAAGTTTCACGACTTACAAGGAAAAGTTCTCAGGTGTGTTTACCGATTACCGTATTTTTTTTATTTGCGGAAGAGCATATTTAGAGGGTGAAAACTACCCCTAAAGTTTACCCCCATAAACAGTTTTTCCTAAATATTTCAAGTTCTATTGCATTTTTTCCATGGAAATGGAAATGATGTCTCATAAATGTATGATAGTCTCGTTTGAAGTTAAATACCAAGCAAACGGCGAACACTTCGATTGGCATATTTTATTTTGAAATATTGGCCTTCGGTTTTTATAAAAATTGATGTATTTTTCTAAAGTTTGTCCGCCATGTAGGACCCGCCATTTTGAATTTTTTAAATCTAACATCAGATTCGTAATCAGCAAGTCCAAAAACGCCTTAATACTGGTTTTCACGAGAAAACTGATGTCAGAAAGAATATATATCATTTATTAGTGCTAGGGGTTGTTTACCCACTTGAGGAGCTTCTTTTACGAAAATCCAAAAACATGTCAACATTATTTTTCAAAATCGTATGTAAAAAGTAAGTGTAATTTTATTTCTTTCAGCAAGAAGTGTTCAACTTTTGATTACTCGTACAAAATTTATCATATCCCTTTAACACTTTTAAATTGTGTTGTGGATCTTGGCGTATCTATTGACGCAAAATTCAATTTTGATAACCACATTGATGGGGTTATTAGTCGATCTAACGCAGCACTTGGATTTGTTAAGCGTTGGTCTAAGGATCTTGCCGATCCGTATCTCCTCAAAGCCTTGTTTTGTGCTTTCGTCCGTCCGCTATTAGAGTACGCGTCCGTAGTTTGGATGCCTCATTACGATGTACATATAAATCGTATTGAGGCAGTGCAGAAACGTTTTCTGCGCTTTGCTCTCCGCGACTTATCGTGGAGTGATCCTTACAACCTCCCCCCATATAAAGATAGGTTGGGGCTTTTAAATTTGCCTTCCCTTTCCAGGCGCAGGCAAGTGGCAGGCGTCAAGTTTATGCATGACATTGTTACTGGCCATATAGACTCCCCTAACCTGCTGAGTCTCCTTAATTTTAATTCCCGACCGCGTGCTACTAGAGGACAGAATTTTCTTGATGTTGCTAGTCATCGAACCAATTACGGCTCAAATGAACCAATCTCAGCCATGTCTAAACTTTAAAATTCTTCCTTCTCTGTAATTGATTTTAATTGTGATAGAAAGACTTTGAGAAACCGTTTAATTACTCTTAATTAATAATAATTTAATTACTCTTTGTATTTTTCACTTAAGTTTTGTTTTGCTACTTTATTTATAAGTTTTGTTTTGCTATTTTATTTTATTCAGTTTTTATAGACGATTGTTATTATGTCAGATGGTTTATGTAACCTGTTGATACGAAAATAAATGGAAAGAAATGTATAAAAAAAATATTTTTCAATGGTTTTTAACTAAAACTGTTATTTTGGTGACACAAAAATATAAAAAAAAAAATCGTTTTTCTGCGATAAAAAATAAGGGTTGCCACCCCCGGAAACTGGATTACTTACAAAAGGTTAGTATATTCGTCATTTCAATTTTGTTTCATTCGAAAAAATTTATTAGAACTTTTTTTGGGGGTAAACTTTAGGGGTAGTTTTCACCCTCCAAATATGCTATTCCGCAGATAAAAAAACACGTGTCTAGTATTTTTCGATACTCTATAACATATTTCAATTTCCATCAAAATTGGTGAGACACACCTAAGAACCTTTCCTTGTTAGTAAAGCATCGTTTAAATTGATTCGCTTATGAAAGTCCAAAAAGCTGATTCATTTTCAAACCTCTTCCGATGTATATAATAATGTCAACTTATTACTTTGTTCTTTTTTTTAGAATTATTTCAATTCAAGTATTTGATATATACTGAAAATAAGATATGCTAAATATGAAAGCTTTTTCAAATGCGATATTTAAACTGATACTACTGTAATAAAAAAATAAGGTGGATTTGTTTATAAAATGAAAAATCTTTATCTATTCCTCCGGATAAAATACGCTTATGCCAATTTTTTTTTTTTTTTCAGCCTTCAAAACAGTTGTTGAAGTCAATTTCCGAAATGGTCTTCAAAACCTTCTTCGACTCTGCTTATATCTCTTCAATCGAGCCAAAACGATGTCCTCTGAATGGTTGTTTGAGTTTCGGGAATAGCCAGAAGTAAGACGGAGCTAAATCAGGCGAATAGGGCGGTTGATGACGTTATGATAGTCCGAAATCTTTATTTCATAGATTCACAAAACGCGACGCTTTTTTCAAAAAAAAATTTAGTGTTTTTGGAACCAAACGAGATTTGACGCGTTTGAGGCACAAAACATGTTTGGTTTGGGTTGATCCAAATGAAATACTCACAGTACCAGGAAAATCTCTAATTGTCAGTCGACGATTTTCGAGCACCAAATCTTTGATTTCCTTCACGTGACTTTCGTCGGTAGATGTTGATGGTCGTCCAAGACGCTGTTCGTCTTGAACTCATTCTCGGCCTTCTTTGAAGTCTTTGTACCACTTGCGAACATCTTTTTTACTCGCAGCGTTTTTTTTTCTTCCTTTTTATATTGTTTTATATAAATTTTATAGCCCTTCATTCTAGAGAAAAAAATTGTGCGTGACGCGCAGGTAAAGTGAAACTTATTTATTACAACGGAAACACAACTACTACTAACTCTCGAGTAGCAATCATTAATGTTCATGAATATAAAATTAAGTTTAAAATTTCAGATTCCGTTAGCTTAAACTCTGGAACTTCGTCAACATATTTGAAAAAACAATTTCTGTATATCAAAAAATACAGTTCAAAATCACCCATGCACTGCCAGCCAGAAATGTAGGGTAACGCAAAATTGAAACACACAAATGACAGATTACACAGTAGGTCTGTCTGGTAACTATAAAGTTTTTACTCGCGGGTAAAATTTTTACCTGAAAGTGTCTGTTCTCTGCTCTTGACAGCACTTCTCCTCTTACACAATTTTACCAGATTTTATCCACGCTGCGGAGACCGAGTAAATTTGGGTAAAATCACCGATTGTTTGTCACTGTGTAATCTATCATTTGTGTGTTTCAATTTTGCGTTGCGATTCAGATAGAAGAAGAAGTTATTGAAAAATTGTTTAAATAAATAAAAAACACATTTCAAAATCTTCAAAAATATTAAATAAATCCATAAGTGATCCCTCTAACATCTTGATCACGTTTGACAATTTGCATACACAAGTAAGATTTACCCAATTTTTACTTGAAGTCGTCTGGTAACTTTTGATGTTTATCCCCACTATACCATATGAAACTTTTTACCAGATTTTTTTTTACTCAAGAAATTCTTACCCAAAAGTTACCAGACAGACCTAGTGACAAGCAATCGGTGATTTTACCCAAATTTACTCGGTCTCCGCAGCGTGGGTAAAATCTGGTAAAATCGTGTAAGAGGAGAAGTGCTTTCAAGAGCTCAGTTTTTCCCCTCCGTGAGGTTAACAGACACTTTCAGCTTTCAGGTAAAAATTTTACCCGCGAGTAAAAACTTTATAGTTGCTAGACAGACCTAATGCAAGCTTCAATTAGGTTTTCATTCATCCAAGCCCGTTAATTTTTCGGTTTAAAAAGTAGCAACATTAGCCTATTTTTCTGGATGATCTCTTAATTTTGAACGGTAATGTTAAAATTTAAAACTCCCGACAAATTAATTTTAAAACCCGTAATCTGCTTTTCTCAAAACCTGTGAGGAGAGAACCAAAGGAGGTGACATGTTGGTAAAAAGCGTAGCCACGTTTGTTCTTGTTTTCATTGTTGACGTCTTACATTTCATTGGCGGAAAATCTCCTCCTTTGTAGCTACATCTGTGCGCCACGCCCCCCATACATGTAGCACATGTAAATAAAAACAATTACTCGATATTCTTGAGTTGAATTTTTCGTAATAACTCATGCTTGTACAACATTTTGTTGCAAAAAATAAATAAAATCTCTCTTCGCGGTTTTTGGTTTATAAAAATCCAAATTGGCGAGAATTTTTGACTGACGCTGTCATTCATATGCTTTTCTATAGGATGTCGTCTCCTTTAGTTCTATCCTCAAAGCTCAGAGCAGAAATTTTAGAACATAATATCTGACATCTGGTCAATTGTCAAGTTGTCTTGCTAATTGGCATTAGTGTTTTTCGAGGGTTGTGGGTTAATAAAAGGTATTAAATTCTTAATGATATTTTAGAAATATGCTTTCTTAACTTAGTATTTTACATAGTGTTTTATATATCATAAAATAAGCCTAACCATCTTACCAATCTTTGATTAGTACTGTTACGTCACAATCCCAACTAAAAGTCCCAAGATTTTATTAAGAATCAAAATGCTATGCATTCGTTATAGATGTCTTTGTCTCCGTTTCTCCGTACTCCGTTCACCGATCTTACTGGTTGCCTAATAAATCACCAGCAATATGGAAAGTGCGGACAACTCGAAATGGACATGGTCGAGTGTTTGGAGGCCTACGGCATTGACCGCGGCAAGAAGAAGTGCGCCGATTTAATAGCCGATTTTCAAGAGTGTGCCACGATGAAGAAGCAAATTATGAGGATTGAAGTAAGTTTATATTCTAGAATTATTAGCTATCTAAAATAAGGTTCAAAACATCTTGTGATTGCTGCAGTTAAATGTTTTGTGTAAAGGAGAAACTGCAGTAAAGTGAAGATATGTCGATACTGTATTCATTTATGTTTATTCCAGACGAATCAAGTAGTAGATACGGTTGCACAATGCAGGACGAGAATATCTTTACAGATGCACTGGGCCAGGACCAGCGGCGGATCTAGAGGCGCTGAGGTAGGTGCGATCGCACCCCCAAAAGCAACATAAAAACGTAAAAAATTGTGACATCATGGGTAAAAAGCACTATGGGGTACGTTGAGCGATATAATCGCACCCACCAAAAGTAATTTCTAGATCCGCCGCTGACCAGGACAACTGCGATTTACGTTATTTGGGGGAAACTATAAGGTAAACGGACAGGTTGGGCCTTATTAATGAAGTCGATTTCGCTCGACTGCTCTGGTCTTAGACCACAGACAATAAGATACAGATACGCAACCTATATGCAGGAAACTTATGCGCTGTAATATTCAAGAAGAATATTAAGGAAAGCTCAGTCATTTTGAATGGAAAATAAAATTTTTTTCTGTGCTGTAAAACATGTAAGAGCAGAAAATCTCAGTAACTGCTGTAAGCACAATAAATAGTATACATATTAAATCAAATCGAGTACACATTCCGCTTTTATATGTGGCCTTTCATTCACTATATGAGTGCGTTTGCTTTTTTCGCCGGTAATTCATTTTACTGTTGTGCAGGCAGGTTTCACGTCCCAACGTTTCTGATATTCTTGCTTCATAATTATGTGGGTTTAGGATTTTTCCTTAGAATAGTTTTTCCGAGTGTTTTGTAGGCTTAACAATTTTTGTATCATTGTTCTTTTCTCTGATTTGTAGTTTACAATTAGATTCGATTTTTATAGGATAGCTGTTTTGTGAGTTCCATAAACCGTGCAGAACACAATTTTTGCTTGAAGATGTTGGCAGTCCTGTGGAATCTCAAAGGTGTCCACAGGTTGTTAAAAGTCAGCTGATAGCTGCTTGCCATTTCAACTTTTTTAATTCTTATTTATCACCTAAATTCACGTATATATTTTAAAACACTATTATGTCAAACTGTTTTTATTTTGACGTTCGACAGCTTTCAGATGACTTTTACCAACATGTGAGACATTAGGTCTGTTCGTTGGCATGAAAACCTGTGGCACCCCAGGGCGCACTGGTGCGCCCTGAGAACTGTCAAAAAACACGGGGCAGCCCAGTGCTTTTCACTCCAGCGAACAGCGTACTAAAAATGAGAACTGTCATCTGGCCTTTTACACAAAAATTATGAAATAAAACCACTACCTTTTCATAATGTTGGCATCGAAATGCTCAAATTAAGTTATTGTGCCCGCAACAAGAGTTAATTCCACTTTAAATACCGTATCTGTTAACAATTAAACTGATAACCGTCATTTACCCTGAGTTTTTATCTGGGGTAAAAGCAGGGTGCACCAGTGCGCCCCAGGTTTCTCAAAAAACACAGAACTGTCACTTGACGTTTAAAAACCAGTGCAGATAGGGCGCACTGGGGTGCCACAGGATTGCCAACGAACAGACCTATTAACTACCCCAAAATTTTACACATAGCGCCCCCAGTTTTCAGTAGAACAACTAAGAAAACAGAACAAGAAATTTGTCCCGTTCAGCTTGCCAGCAGAATAACAAGTGCACAAAAGAACGCAGCTAATACATAGTACGAAGCTCAACTAAATTTAGCCAAGACTTATCGGTTAATTGTGCCGGTTAATATAAATCGAGTGGCACCATATTTGACTATAACGTGTGGACATCTGTATCTTATTGTCTATGCTTAGATTATAGAGTACAGGACAGGGTATTAGACAGTTTAGCCAAAGCAATTTCGTGATAGGTTAGTAACACTGACATGAAAGAACTGGACTGCTAACCGTCGTCTGAAAAATGAGACCATTTTTAGCACAGGCTCAATCCTCACGGAGCAAATCATGCTATTAAAAATGCCCTAAAATACCGTACAATTATGTTTAAACTGACGCAAATTAAAAATAATTGAGCTTTCACGAACCGATTTCTCTCATATCACGCTCAATTTTAAGTTTTTTCATAAAAATGTTCCTCGCGGCAATCAGCTGGGGACTTAAGAAAAACAAAGATAGTTATACAAATTATTTTTCTGCCTTTGTCTAACCTTCACATTTCTCGTTTATACCAACCCAAGCTAAAAGTTGTATCACAAAATGAAGTAGCCATCTGTTGGACATCGTTAAACTATTCTAACAGCTGATTGCAACGGAAAATGATGAGTTGGCGGGCAACTTGTAAAGGCTGTCGTGGGTAAAAGTGATGTGCAAAAAGCTTGTGTTTACTTTTATTTATCTATTGGGAGTATCAAAAAGATGTATCACACGCGAAGATACTAGAAAAAACCAAAAGAAGTGCACATACATGGCGCCACCTTCATTTGGCTATTGGCCATTTTTTTTTTGTAAATTTGTCTGCCTGCGGGCTTAAGAAAGAGCGAGATAGTTAGAATTCGGTCAAAATTTGGTCTTACTTTTGATGTGAGTTTTTGTACGGGATCAGCAGTCCAGTTCTTATATGTCAGTGGTTAGTAACCTTCGCATTTGTGGGTGTGTGCTGCTGCCATTCATTATTCGGAGAATGAAAAAAGGGCATATACACGCCGTCGTCGCTATGACAGTTCCGGTGAGTTTTGACAGTTCTCTGAGCAATTTCATAAAATCATTCGCCGAAATATTAATTTATTAGTCCCCAGTACATAACACTGTTTTGAAATTGATTAACACATACTTGAAACTTCGTGAGTGGCTTCATTTTGGCGAGTCTACCACACTTCCTCCAGGAAAATTTTTGTTAGTGCGGCATTTTCGACTGCGTACGCCCAAAACATGTCGGATCTATGATGTTTTCTTCTATAGCACAATAGATCTTTCAGGTCGCGTTTGCTATCGAGAGGTACCTAGAGTAACTTAACGACCCGCTACAAATAATAATAATAGGTCTGTTCGTTGGCATGAAAACCTGTGGCACCCCAGGGCGCACTGGTGCGCCCTGAGAACTGTCAAAAAACACGGGGCAGCCCAGTGCTTTTCACTCCAGCGAACAGCGTACTAAAAAGGAGAACTGTCATCTGGCCTTTTACACAAAAATTATGAAATAAAACCACTACTTATTCATTATTTTGACATCGAAATGTTCAAATTAAGTTATTGTGCCCGCAACAAGAGTTAATTCCACTTTAAATACCGTATCTGTTAACAATTAAACTGATAACCGTCATTTACCCTGAGTTTTTATCTGGGGTAAAACCAGGGTGCACCAGGGCGCCCCAGGTTTCTCAAAAAACACAAAACTGTCACTTGACGTTTAAAAACCAGTGCAGATAGGGCGCACTGGGGTGCCACAGGATTGCCAACGAACAGACCTAATGATGTTTTCTTTTGCGATCAACACATACAGTTAGTCCAGGCTACCAAGGTTTTCACCTCCGAATTTTTTGAGCATGCATCGATTTTAATGAAATTTTGACAGCATGTAGGGAATACCTCAAAAAGCAAAATCTACCCTATCCCGATGTGTGCTTTTTCCCTGGGGGTGAGTTCCACCCCAACTAGGGGGTGAAAATTTTTTTTGTGGAAAATAACCACGGAAATCGATAGAGGAACACATTTTAAGCAAAAATTGTTCTTAGCATTTTTTTCGAAAACTCAATAGTTTTCGAGTTATACGCGATTGAAAATTGGCATTTTTCGTGAAAAAAACCACGTTACTATTGCCAAGGGTGAAATTGAGTTTTTTTTCTACAAAAAAAATATAAATCAATTTTATTTCGGTCATAACTCTCTTAGTTTTCATTCTAGAGAGTTCTAGTAACCCTCAGTTTAAAGCTTTTTAAAAATACTTTGAAAAAGGTTCTATGCAATTTTCTCGAAAAATTGACCATTTTTCCGTTATTTGACGTTGAATTTTAAAAAATTTTCGTTCAAATAATGTATTCAACCTTCAATAAATCATTACTCGGTTTGTATTAGGCCTACAATCAATTAAAAGGCACCAATCTCTTTGTTTTTTTATAAGCTTCATTTTTGGTTCTTACACTTTTGTTGATAAAATGAATAGTTTTTGAGTTATTCGTAAAAAATCGATTAAAAACGTGGTTTTTTTCACGAAAAATGCCAATTTTCAATCGCGTATAACTCGAAAACTATTGAGTTTTCGAAAAAAATGCTAAGAACAATTTTTGCTTAAAATTTGTTCCTCTATCGATTTCCGTGGTTATTTTCCACAAAAAAATTTTCACCCCCTAATTGGGGTGGAACTCACCCCCAGGGAAAAATCACACATCGGGATAGGGTAGATTTTGCTTTTTGAGGTATTCCCTACATGCTGTCAAAATTTCATTAAAATCGATGCATGCTCAAAAAATTCGGAGGTAATACCTCTTTTTTACCTTGGTAGCCTGGACTAAGTAGAGTCCGGATATAACGACTTCGTTTATAACGACCAACCGGTTATAGTGACGAAAATGCAAACTCAAGTTAGGTTTCATATAGACTTACTATGAAAACATGTCCGTTTAGTACGACTCCAGTTTAAGCGACCAACCGCTTATAGCGACCTATTTTGACAAGAAATCGTCCGCTTAGAACGACGCGCAGTGTTGTTTTCAATACCTACGCACAAGCAATACCTCACCGCCCCGCGTCCCGGCTTTCTCCCTTCTCCTACGTACGTATGCAGATTAATTAGTGCAAATCAGCCAGTGTTTTTCATCTGATGTGCCAAGGTCAAGGACTCATTAAGTGCGCTAAAATGAGTTCCGAACCGGAGGAGACTAATTCGACTTCCAGCGCGTCTGAGGCTCTGAAGGCTGCAGAAGCGCTCAATGTGTTTGTTCAATCTAACTTTGACGATAATGTAATAAAAAGTTTGGTATTCACAATGCTGTACGTAATTCTTACTATCGAACAAAAATCAGGTAAAAAACAAACAAAAATTACAGACTTTCTACGTCAGTAAATCATATGAATTTACATGCATAGAATATAGTGTGCAATGTTTAAGTTCCATTAAAGTTATTTTTTGTTTATTTTAATATGAATTTGTTTTATTCAAATATAAGTTAATCTAACTATTATTATTTCATAATTACGGTAATATTAATACATAAAACAAGCATAAATTCATTCTTCGGTGTTCGTTCGTTTTGTGCGACGTCCGGTTAGTACGACTAACAAGGAGACTGCAACTGGTCGTCATGACCGATTTCGCTCAAATTTATAGCACATGTAGGGCTTGGCAACAAATGAAAGTACCCGAAGTGGGAACTCCAGATGGCCGCGCGTTTACAAAATAATAGTATACAAAAATTTTCACGCGGCTCTAAATCCCATTCATTGTAGCACATTCCCAAAGCGGCGGCTGGTGCAGTGGTGAGTACCTGAGCTTGGGATTCAGAGGTCATGGGTTCGAATCCCACCGTGGGGATGCTTTTTTTCGGATTTTTCCCAATTTTTATAAGATTCGAGTCGGCAATTAAGTGAAGTGATAAATTTTTATTTTTTTTATTTATTTATACGCAAAAGGCATAAATAAGGAAAAAAATTGAGATTGCGGACTTTTCAGCAAAGGATTGTAATTAAAGCGCATACCAAAAGACTTTGTACATTCAAATTCATACTTTTATTCTTTTTCATGATGAATTGCATTTGGCGGGGTGATATTCTATATAAAAACAGGGAAAACAATAATTATTTCTGCATTTAGCGCAGGTTATAAAAGCAGCATTTTTACAATTGCAACGTTGCTTCAACGTCTCCATACAAAAGCAAACTTGATTCACATTCATAAAAACTTCTCTCTCATCATAAAGTTTAGAAGCGAACCACGCGTAACGTAACATGTCACCGAATATTGGAGCGGATAGTTGGTGATGAACTATCGAATGTATTTTTATACAGTCTTCTCGGGATGTTATTTCTTTTTTTTGTTCGATGAGATAAGAGCAATTTTGTATTTTTTTTATGAGGTTTTTAACCTGACGATAAAAATATACATCGCAGGGTTGCACCAGTGGAGTACATTTGGGGGGAATTACTTTGATGGTACACGATGGCAATCCTTCTTCATCTTGGAAAAGTTCGTCGTATAATTGCGGATTTGTTTGTCCTCCCCACGAGTCAATCAGCAGAAGAAATTTATTCTTTTGTACATAGGGCATCATTACATCGGTTAAAAATTTTGTGTATAACTCTCTTGTAAGTTTGCCAGATTTTGAAGAAGTTGTGATGATATTTTTGTATTTTGCCGCGTATTCATCCACTGATTTTTGAATCCTCGGTCCAAAAGAGCCAGTACTCTCTTGTAAGCAAACGTAAACTTTTGGCAATAACTTTCCAGAAAGGGTTACAGCATATTGCGCTGTATATGAGTGGGTTACTTTGTTTATATCCTTTCTTTGTACGAAAACCAGTTTTGACCCTTGATGGTCCAGGGTTCGGTTATACGTCGACTGGTACATGCAACCTGGAAAGAGAATATACGAATGTAAATTTATTATACGCGACGTTAAAAAGAGTATTTAAATTGAGGTACACAAATAAGAATTCTTGACTTACCTGTTTGATCAGTGTTGATAACAAAATCCTTGTCGTATTGGGTGATAAGAGCTCGAGCCTGGAATCGGAACTTATCTGCCGCAGCAAGGATTTCTTCTTTTGTAGCTGTCTCTCTTTCCGACACAAATTTTGTAACTTTCCTCTGACGAATCTTATGCCTCTGTTTAAAATAGTGGACCCATCTTTCGGAGGCTTTGAATTCCAACTCTGGAAATTGACTGGCAGCAGCAAGTGCCCATTGTTGTAAGTTTTTTGTGGTGACTTGCTGGTTACAACTCCGCGCTTCTACAAGGCGATCATATGTCCACGTATCAATTGTGTTGTATTTATCCTTTCGAGTTCCGCCATTTTTAATATGCTCTTCCCAAATTTTCAAATCTCGCATAAGCTTCAACCGAGATGCTCCTTTTGTTTGCAAACTTTTCAAATTCCAGTTTGGATTTGCTTTGGCAAGATTAACCACCATTATTTTGTAGTCGAGTGGAACGAAATCTAGATCCTCTCTCATTTGTTTTTCATAGGGTTCGTAGTCATCACTTGACGACGAATTGGCACCCTCCACTTCTTCATATTCTCCTTCTTGAACGATTTCTTCGGCCAAAATCAACTCTTCGTCGAATATAAACTTATACTCCGATAAAACTTCCACTACTTTCTCATGTATTTTATTTCCCATTTGAATGTGTTCTTCGGTTATAACTTCGGAACTTTGTGATGTGATCAGATCGTCTTCGGCCAAAAGATGTAAAGTATAATCCAGCGCCGTTTTCAAGCGTTGCTTCGACGCTTCGCTGTGAATGCTACCGCCTGGCTCCTGTTCTTTTTCCACCGACGTTCCAGGCATATCAAGAATTTCACTTTGATCTAACATTTTCGATTTTCCCACAATATTTTCCTCAATTTTATTTTTTTTGATATTTTCCAAAATTTCCTCACGGTATTCTCGCACAATTCAAGTTACTCCGCCAAGAGCTAGTAAATGAATGACGAATGACTAATGTTCGTGTATGGCCGCCGGGAGGGACCTTCAAAATTTAATTGTGAAATAGGTATTCCTGTTTGAACACGTCTGGAAAGTTCGCAACGGTTAATTTCTCACGATTATGCGCTGATTAAAAATTACGTCCTATATTTATGCCTTTTGCGTATAAATAAATAAAAAAAATAAAAAATTTATCACTTCACTTAATTGCGGACTCGAATCTTATAAAAATTGGGAAAAATCCAAAAAAAAGCATCCCCACGGTGGGATTCGAACCCATGACCTCTGAATCCCAAGCTCAGGTACTCACCACTGCACCAGCCGCCGCTTTGGGAATGTGCTACAATGAATGGGATTTAGAGCCGCGTGAAAATTTTTGTATACTATTATTTTGTAAACGCGCGGCCATCTGGAGTTCCCACTTCGGGTACTTTCATTTGTTGCCAAGCCCTACATGTGCTATAAATTTGAGCGAAATCGGTCATGACGACCAGTTGCAGTCTCCTTGTAAGTGTTGCCGGTTCCTTGAGGGTCGTTATATCCGGATTCTACTGTACTTTATTTTAATTAATTCGGAAGACAATTTAACCGGAAATTCGAAAAATATTTTGACCGACAAAAATATTGCTGCAATGCTTGTCTACCACCGCCAACCTGTAGTATCTACGAGGACTTGTTTTGTAATAAACACATAGTTCATTCATGCACAGTTTAATAATTATTTTTAACATTAAGTGGTCATATTGACCGACAAATTTCGTGCCGCGTTCTTCTAGACCGATGGCCTAAAGATGTGTGCAAAGTATGTGTTGATCGCAAAAAAAACATCATAGATCCGACATGTTTTGGGCATGCGCAGTCGAAAACGCCGCACTAACAAAGATTTTCCTGGAGGAAGTGTGGTAGAATCGTCAAAATGGAGCGACTCACGAAGTTTCAAGTATGTGTTAATCAATTTAAAAAAAAACAGTGTTATGTACTAGGGACTATATGTATGTTTCGACACTTTAATTTGTTACAATTTATATGTTTTTAATAGGGATAGTGTAAATTTTCTGTAAAATTCCTGGGAAAGCGAACTTCTCGCAAATTGCTTCACATAGGTAATAAGAATGGCAAGTAAGCTCCTATTTTCTTCTATTTTCCTCTTATGTGTAAGCCACCTGCCACTCGAGTGGACATTTTTCATTCATGGAGACGGATTTTACACGGCGTGTCCTATCCGTACTCTATAATGTAAGTCTCTAGCAAAAACACTAATTTTCCTAGGACCTCAGCTTTAATTTTTTTTCGTAATAACGCCCGTTATTGACTTTTTTTTTTTTTTTTTTTTTTTTTTTTTTTGAAAAATTACATATTGAAAAATCTTTCTCAGGCCTTTATTTATTATTCATCTTTTAAGTAAAGTATTTAAGTATTATATAAAACGAAAATGACTATTTTTTAATGGAGACAATGTACCGATCTTGGGCTCCTGTAAAAAAATGTTATGGATGGGCGCCACTAATATTCGGAACAGGAACATTAAAAATGTATATTCATTATAATTTTTTCTATTATTTATTTATTTAAAATCAACTTTGCAAGTATATCGCATATACTACCATAATCAAAAAGAAAGAGTACTTTTGACCGTGTAGTGCCATTTGTTGTCCGGTTGTAATATATTTTTTGGATTAGTAGAACCTTTATTGACATTCTCTATGGTTTGTGGTAACATTGAGATTTGTAGTAATCGCACCTTTATTTATTTATTTATTTATTTATTTTTTAGCATATACAGTGAGAAACTCCTAAAGTAGCATACAAAGTATGTTTTTGCCTCTCTTCGATTTTTTGCGATTTTTAAAGTGGATATGAAAATTGACAGTAAAATCCAAATCTGGAATAAGAAGGTGATAACCAAACTCCAAAGAAGTGCGGAACCTTCAATAAGAAAAAGTTCTTAAGTTATCATGTGCACAATTTCGAAAAAAGTGATTTTTCAAGAGAAATGTGTAAAGTTTTAAGTATAATAAGAATGTTAAGTGTAGGCATGTCTATAAATCGTTAAAACTTTCGTAAAAGTTTTTAAACAGTTTTTCCTGAAAATTATTAAGAAAGGATTGTAAAGTAAAAAAAAAGTAGAAAGAAAATCAATTTTTTGAAAAAAATTGATGAGAATACTCCCTCAAGGAAGAACCTTACCGGGTGGATCATTTTGGTTTTGTTTTTAAGTATTGTTGACGTTCAGCTAAGATATTAAACATGGTGTCAAATGGTTCAATAGATTAAGATATGACTTAATCTATTGAACCATTTGACACCATCCGAGAGTTTTTAAATGAATTCCTGAACTCCAAGAACTTTTTTGCACACAAAAATCGAAGCTTAGCTTACAAGTTTACTTGGTATGTAAAGTCCCATTACTTTTAAATCTATTCTTTCAACGACATAAGCCAGCCTTCCGTTTAATGGGGAAATAGTATATTAAGCAACAAGGGCAGTAACTAGCCGATTGCCCACGATGGCAGTGTTAGACGCACAAGCGAAGCGATTAACGCTGCCATCGTGGGTAATCGGCTAGTTACCGCCCGAGTTGCGTATGCAATCGGTGAGTTACCGCCCGGAAACGAGTGCGGTAACCTAGTACCTACGCCGCACATGTGATGAAAATGGGAAATGGTATAAAAGCTTCAGAAATCCACACATTTCAGGTCTCAGACAACAATTAACAAAAATAAGAGATGAAAGCAATATTTCTTAGGCTCTTTCGGCTCTTTTGTCCCACAAAAAATAATGTAAATCGAATTCAGTCCAACCTGGCCTGATGTAGTCCTTTACACGGATTACCCTCTGTGTCCACATATTCTTTCTCAACTGTTAATAAAACATATTAATTTCTTTCTTCTTTTATTAAGGCAATGCGAATTGAGCGCTTGAAGCAGTACATGAAAGGCGAAAGGTCCAAAGAAGAACTTTATGCGCCACCTCCTAGAGTTGATGCTTATTAAATCAAATAGCCACTGTATTGCTTTGTTGGTAAATAAATATACTAATTTGAAATAGAGAATTATTTTGTTTTATATTTTTAGTCAAACAATAAAGAAATAAATAAGCTTTTATTTAAAATCCACCAAAAGAGTGGAGTTTTTTTCTTAACAGATTGCCGTTAATCAAATAAAATATAAACAAAAAGAACTTGGATCTACCATAAGTCGGTGCTTTACAAAACGCTCGCTGTAATGAAATTTTTGCCAGTGTAAGGGGGTTTGTAAAAAGGAAATCTTGAACTGAACTGAATACTGCGATTCTGTGGACGAAGATTGGTGTAAGTTATTTATGTTATACTTTCTTTGCTTTAATACTTATGTAGAGAATACAAAGCTCTCGTTTTTTTGCGACTTAAGATAAAAGCGTATGTCACTCATTGATCTAAATTGTCATGAAGTTATAAATTGCTAAAAACATTAAATAAACCGTTTTTTAGCGCATTCACAATTTTCTTTTAATAGTGTTTTTCTCCTTTTTAGTATTATTGGGGATACGAGTAGAAGATGCTAAATAACAAAATCAAAGTTTCGGAAATAATTACGCACAATTAAAAGGCCTTTTATACTTTATTGAGACCAATACGATGTGATCTTTCATTTATGTTTTCAATTAATTTTCAAGCCAAGATCGAAAATTCGTAACCCGCGATCCTGAAAGCACCCCGATATCAAATTTGAATCAAATCGGATTATCAAGACAAACCCGGTTATTTCATACAATAGATGTTGAATAAATATCATGAAACTTGATCACTAAGATGTTACGAAAAGGATTTGTGGTATGTATTTCAAATTTCTAAATTAGTTTTCAATCTTTAATTTGAGCCACATTTCAAGCTCCTATGACAAAATATGATGTTTTGTAATTTTTTATTCTGTATATTTTACACGAAAACGGAAACTTACGATCTACGGAAAAAATACTATAAAAATGATTTGCCACTTGTTCGGACACAAATTTTGAGTTTGTAGAAAAGTGTGATTAATTAGAAAAACGATTATTATGGAATGCTGGTTAAAAAATTAAATTGACCAAATTTTATGCGCCCAAAAATTGTGCAAATTATATTTCCTAATGTCAGGTCGTCTTACTTATTTTTAGGTGACCTTTATACATAAAAATTTAAAATTTTATTACATAACAATGGTCCCAATGGTTTCTTAAGAAAATCCAGGATGATTGCCATTTAAAGCTTATGAATTAAAAATTTTAGATATTTTTTAATTCTCCTCTTTAAATTTATTGTTTTCAATAAGCTTCGTTATTACCTTCCAATCTTCATCGGTTGTTTGAGTGTAGCACCACCCCCCTTCAAACAATGAGGCTATCGGAACCGTATATTTTGGCAATGGAATATAATTCTTCCAAATGTCTCTACTCGTTTCATTCAATTTGCATTCTGTAGAAACCGGCGTAGGTTTTCTGAGTTGTGTTTCCATATAAATATTCATGTCTTCTTTTTCCCTAAAAAAGAGAAAAAGTAGCTATTTAGGTAGCACAGCAAAAATCGCTCAAATACTTGTCGATTTCCAGAAGATGATCAATGAGTCGCTCTTGGGAAACTGACGTAGTGGTAGTAGACCCTTGACTGAAAGACTCAGTAGTTCTTTCTTTCGGTTCTTCTCGTATAAAGATTTTTTCAATCTTACTCTTAATTTCTTCCGCTAATCGTCGCTTTATATAATCTGGATTTTCTAAATTTTCCGGCGTAGAAAGCGAAAATACACACTCAACCAATTCTTCAGCATCAAGATCTGTTATTAACTTCTTTCTCAAGTTCTCAGCAGGAAGTTGTGATGGAGTGCTTGAAGTAGATTCACTCGAGATAAGCTTCTTCTTCTCTTCTTCTTCCAAATTGCTAATAATATCACTGCTGCTTTCGGTAGAAGCTAGGTCTTTATTGTAATCTTTTAACTGAACACACACGTTGTCTTCTACCTGTTTCCAGCAAACATTTACTAAATTTTTATTTTTGGCTAGAAGGTCTTCTGTGTCGAGACATGGGCACTCATCTTCTGAAGAACTAGATTGACACTCGCAATATATTTGCTTCCCAATATATTCTGGTAAGACTACAGCAGCGGCAAAGAAGTCTTGATTTTTATATTTTCCAAAATTATTAGTATTATTTCCATGCTGACATTGACAAGGAATAGATGGATCGACATTGCGCTCGGAGCATATACAAGGTGGTTTTGGTGGCTGGGGCCATTTCATATTTGCAACAATAGAACAGATCTTTTTAGCTCGGCATACGTAACATAGTTTCTTCTCTGGCTTATGTTCATCTTTTATGGTCTCCTCCTTACCACAGAAACAACTCAGCTTAATATCAAAAGTTTCTGCATAATCGCCCTTATCTTCATGAGTTTTAACTGAACATTTACAGGTACTTTTACGCTTGTCCCGCATTGGATATTTCCCGTCGCATTTTATATCATTTATCTTTTTCCCACAACAAGAACAAACCAATTTTGACAAATTAGGTTCATCGTTCGAAACACCAATCTTCTGATGTTCACACCTGCAAAATTTCAGACCGAGACATTTAGGGACTTGAACCTCCTTTTCTCCTGAGCATTGGCATTCCATATTTCGAATTTTACAACATATGTCGAACAAGAAGCTCTTCAGCAATTCTATTTTTTCGCAAGCTTCTCTTTGCACATTTTCCACTCTCCTCTGAGATTCGAGCTTTTCAGTACATATAAAATGAACCAAATCACATATGTTGGAGCACTGAAGAATATTTTTCTGAGTTCGTAAATGATGCTCAAAATCGTTCCATATTCTCTTTGCTGCATACAACTCTGAGCCTTCATTTTTATTTTCTAAAATTTTAGCATCTGGCTCTAAAGACGGTGTAGAGCCACTCGACATCTTCAAACTGCTAACAGTTGATACAGATGTGCTTGATATTACTACCTCCGATTCTACACAAGTGCAATTTGCCTTCAAATCATCGATAATTTTCTGATATTTTTGATTCGTGCTTTGGATGATGTCGCTTATAATTTGTCCATATTTGCTATCATACAATGTCTGCATTTCTAGTCGTTCCCGATCAAACTCATCACGAAGCTTATTTTCAATTTCATTTAATTTCTTCACGTATATTTCCTGTTGAACTTTTAAGGCAAAATGCAACCGTCTTTCACATTCAAATCTGATGAAGAATATTTTATTTAGTGTTAATTCATGCATGGGTTTATTTTGTAATTGAAATTTCTATTTGCACGGCAGTGCCAGTTAATTTATTATTAAAGTCTATCTCGATCCGTTTCCGAGATAATAAATATTTAATAATTCTGTAGTACATATTAACCCATTAATGCGCAAAACGAGGATTTTGTGCACGGAAGTTCAATTGTACGATTCGAATAGCAAATTGGGGCGAATTTCCTCCAAATTCGTATATAAGGGGTTTTTGGGGGTGCTTTTTCAGAATCTGCATTTGTTTTACATAAAAACTTCAAAAATCCTATTATTTTTTGGATTTTTTCAAACAAGTGCCGAATTTTTTGGGTCATTTTTCGTCTCAACGTCGATTATCTTGTCGTTGCTGCTATTGAATATAACCACCAGAAATCGCGGTCCGAATGGTTTTGAATTTTTTTTTTCACTTTGGTTTTTGCAAAATGGCTATTTTGTACAGCAATGTAATAAAAACCTTCGCGATTTTTTTACACAAAAACGATCAACTTTACAAAAAAAATTTATATGACAAAAAATATGCAAAAAATGCTTATAATTAGCCAAGGAAAACATGTACATTTTTTCAGAATTGTTTGGACTATTTTTGGTTTTTTGGATTTGGCCAATTTTTGAAAAATCCGTATCTTTATTATTTATTACTTTTCCTGTTTTTACTATCGCAAAAGGCTTTTCAAACAACTTTCAAATTGACCGACCACGGAAACCAAAAAGTAAAGCCAGACACGCGCATAAAAGAGTATCTATAACAAGAGCGGTTATTCCTTATCTTTTTTCGACCTTGGTACCGTTACATCTATGCCTGTGCTGTTCGTTAAGACTAGCTGCCCCATCATATGATTTAGAATGTTCTGCTCATGCGCAGGATGGAAAATTATGTGGTGGGTTAGCTGGTCTGAGCGAAGAAATGACGTACTCTCTTCATGGTCCGGCTGTAAGACCGAAAAATAGAAAGTGGTGTACCAGATATTTTGCACAGGCATAGACGTGGCACACTTTTTTTTCTAATAATACAATGTTTAAACTTTAATTTGATAGCAGTTTGAGGCTGTTACTCGATAGGTATAGTAACGTGCAAAAAAAAAAATTAAAAAAAATGTTGTGCCAAGGTATTAGCACAAGATTTAATGAGGCACACCAATATATTTTTGTTTAACTCGGTAAATGCAAAATTTTAAAAATAATTTCAAGCTGTTACTCTATCGGTACAATTGCAATCCAAAATTTTCGTCTGGAAAAGGCTCATACCAAATATGTGCACAAGTTCTGCCTAGGCACACCATGAATTTTATTACGAGCACTGTTGGTACTAACGTATAAAAAACATTTCATCCTGTTACTTTACTGGCTAGATTTTTTGCAGTCAGCTCTCGGACTATAATGGGAAACTTTGCTGGGTGGATTTGTTAGAGATTGCATATGAGTTGGGACTTTGAGAACGTGTTTAGAGTTACCCTTCTTGTTGATATCGATATTCTTTAGCAGAAGATCCAAAAATCCTAGAGAAGAAAATGGGTCTAGAAAGTGATGATATCGTTTCACCGAAAAAACGCTCCTGCTTCGTTGTGCTGAGCACTGATCCAACTGAAGAAATACGTTAAAATGTGTTTGAATTAAATGAGAGGAAAAAATGTTTGTTTACCGACGTGTTTTGTTTTATATATTTATATTTTTAATGAAAATTGTTTAACAAAAAAAAAGAAGTTTTTCGGGACGCTTCCCCTTGCACTTTTTAGTACAATTGCTTCTTAATGTTAAATACGCCATCTGGGTGCGTGCTAAAACATTGACGTAACTAATCCACAGATTTGAGAGATAAGAAGAAGCATCAGATTTGACGTTTGGCTGGCCAAAGCTTGCAATTTCATCAAGTGTATTGCCTGGGAATTTGTTGATATCGCGCTGTAGTACACGCTTAGGAGGCTCAACATTAGCAAGCAGTAAGCTAGTAAGAACGGGCACGCTTCAACAAATAGGTGAACAACACCTAACTTGCTTCGAGGGCGCGATAACCAAAACAAACTCTCAGTATTATGTAGCAGAAGCCTTATTTTGCTTCAAATAGTTGCAAGCGCCCTTGCATGCAATGTTGGTAATTAAAGGTAAAATGTCGGTAGCCTTTAAATCTTCTCACTAAGGTTTACACAGTGTATTTTAAAAATTAAAGAAGGTGAGTTATATTGTAAATGTAGTCCTCTATGTGTTCTTAAAAGATGTATATTTACTTTAGCCGGAACTCCTGGCGACAAAAGCAATATTAGCAAGTAATAAAAGTGGCCAAACTGGTGGAAACTACTGTGAATCAATCTGCTGAAACAACTGGACACATGCCTACTGGAACAGGAGACAGCTCTCCGCAGTCGCTTGTCCAAACCTTTGCTAACTTGAATTCCCCATCCTCGTCGTCCTCGGCATCCAGGAACAATGGCGACTCAACGTTTGAGCCGACCATTGATATGATGGTGAACGACTTCGATGACGAACAGACTCTCGAAGAGGAGGAGGCTTTAGCTGCCACCGAGGCCTCGGATCCAGCAGCCGAGTTGACAAATTTACAAAGGGAAAGTGATATGCCTATAGAGGAGCTTCTAGCCTTGTACAATTGCGCTATACCAGCAAACAGCATGAATCGCATGGATGCGAGCGCATCAGCCGGAAACAGTTCCCGTGTGAAAAGAACTCCAACAAACTCAAATACTAGTGAAAGAAGTAACGACCAGCAAGAAGACAACGACGAAGAGGCAGACTTCGAAGAATCTGAGGAAGAAGAGGAGGAGGACGATGACGATGAAGATGCTGACTTGAAAGAGCCATCCCAGCTTCATAAACTATATCCAGAAAGTTATGGGAGTCGCGGGAATAAAAGGCTGCTTCGTACTATATCTCGACAATCAGATGACGACGGTGACGGGGAGTACAGTGCTGATGAACGAGAGTTGAAGAAGACGATTATGGTGGGAAGTGAGTTCCAGGCGGTAATTCCAGAAGGCCTCAAGAAATACGATGATGTACTACCGTATGAGAATGAGGATAAGCTTCTGTGGGATCCCCGCCGGTTAAGCGAAAAGCAAACGGAGGAGTACTTGTTCAAAATACGGCAATCAAAAAAGCAGAATTCAACAGGAATTGAAACCATCCCGGTGGGAAGTCACCTGCGGGATGACGAGCAAGCCCTGCATTTGTTGCTTCAGTGCGGGTATAACATTGACGAAGCGCTTCGGAGGAAGCGCATAAACGCTGTACCTGCTACAGAAAAAATGAGTATTTGGTCCGAAGAGGAGTGCCGGAATTTTGAGGGCGGGATCAGAGTGCACGGCAAAGATTTCTACACAATTAAGCATACGAAGGTCAAAACACGGTCGGTTGGGGAGCTTGTTCAATTCTATTATCTCTGGAAAAAAACGGAAAGACACGATGTGTTCGCCAATAAGGCTCGTCTCGAAAAGAAGAAATACAGCCTACATCCTGGTCTTACTGACTACATGGATAGATTTATTGATGAACAAGATAGCAACGGCAATGGTGGTACAAACCAGGCAGTCCGCGATCGGAGCTCTTCTCCCAACGCAGGAACATATTTACAGCAAAATGAAGCAAAACGGAAAAATTCCACGGCAAGTACATCGGGAAATCAAAACAAGGTCGGCCCAATACCTCCAGATCCCCTGGCCGTAGGGGACGCGGAAGTTTTCTCCGGCATAAATAAAAACTACATGCACAAGAATTCCAATAAAATCAATTTATATAATACTCCATCGACCACAGCCAAGTCAGAGTGATTCAAATGTTAAACAAAACCAAGTGCCTCGTCCGAAATAAACAGTTTTGAGTAGAAACATTCGGCTCATTTTTTAATTGCTCGGTTTTACAAACACACACACTTCTGTGAGGATTTTGTTAAAAAACTGCATATCATTCTTTTCCAGTCGCTTTACGAACGGGTGTCAAGCTTTTAATGGGATGGAGTATTCATTAATTTTTAAATTTTATTCAATTTCTTTTAATCGCAGGTTTTAGACCGGAACAGAAGATGTCTGCATTGTGCATAACAATAATATTTTTCTAGACTTACATACTTAAAATGTAGACTTATGCAGAATAAAAATATAAGTGATATTTAAGTGCAACATTTATAACGCCTATCCCCTTAACAGGAAACCACTCAACACTGTTCGATTTACTTAATCGCCGAATTCCTAAATAGGGGCCAGCGGCCAGTATATTTTTGGGTAACAGCTTTAAACAGTTCTGTTAATCTCAAATTACGCAATTTTTTATGTTGTTCAGCCATGGAAGTGATTGCATTTTTCCGCAGTCAACTTCAAACGTAAGCCGCAATATCATTATTTTGATGGTAGATATAGCAAGGCTTATTTGTGAAAAAGTTTGTTTCATTCAATATAATAGTTTTTGTTTGGTGCACTATCAATTATGGAGAGTCGAAAGCATCATTTTCGGTATATTGTACTTTTTAACTATCGTAAAGGTACAAATGCTTTTCAAGCAAGAAAAAAATTAGTCGTGGTTTGTAAAATTTCGTTCCGGCAATTTTGATGTTGAAGATGCACCACGTTCTGGAAGGCCAGTTGAAGCTGATGATGAAGCATTGTAGCGTTCATGATCACATGAAATGCCTTGGTTTTATTTCAGAACTCGACATATGGATTACACATGTTCTTAAAGAAAGAAATTTGCTCCATTGCATTGACGCCTATGATTCGCTTCGCAAACGGCAAGAAAATTATCTATTTTGAAACAAATCATCACTGGGGACGAGAAATAGGTTGCCTACCTACAACAATGTTAAACGCAAGAAATCATGGAGTAAAAGAGATGAACCGGCTCAAAGCACTTCGAAAACCGAATATTCATCAAATAAAGATGATGCTGTCTGTTTGATGGGATTGAAAGGGAATGGTTTTTTTTTTTTTTTTTTTTTTGAGCTTTTACCGGACAATACCACGATTGATTCTGAAGTGCACTGTCATCAACTGGACAAATTCAGTTATTCACCCAAACAGAAAAGGCCAGAATTTATCAAAAGAAAAGGTAGTGTTCTACCAAGATAATGCAAAACCTCTAACAGGTTTAGTAGCTCTGCCAAAAGCTTTTACAGCCCACCATAGTCTCCGGATTTGGTACCATAGGATTATTACTTGTTTCAGTCTCTAAAAAAAAAATCTTCACGGCAAAACCTTTATTTCAAATGAGGACGTCAAAAATAACTTACAAGGCACCTACTCGTCATCACCGATTTCGAAAATAATAGTATAATAAAAATTTAGACGCGGCTCTAAATACCATTAATTTTAGAACTGTTCCAAAACGGCGGCTAGTGCAGTGATAAACGCTCGGAATTGGAATGCAATGGTCACAGGTTCGAATCCGTGCGTGCGGAGGCATTTTTTTCGGATCTTTCCCAATCTTTATAAGATTCGGGTCGCAATTAAGCGAAGTGGTAAAATTTTTATTTTATTTATTTACACGCAAAAGGCATAAATATAGGACGCCATTTTTTAATAAGCACAATCGTGAGAAATTTACCGTTGCGAACTTTCCCGGCCCCGCCGTACACGAACAATTGATTTTCGGCGCAGGTAGAAAAAATGTTACGTTACGCGTGGTTCTTCGCTACTAAACTTTGCAATGAGAGACAATGTTTTATGAATGTAAATCAAGTTTGTTTTTCTATGGAGACGTTGAAACAACGTTGTGATTGTAAAAATGCGGCGTTTATAACCTGTGCTAGATGCAGAAATAATTACTGTTTCCCCTGCTTCTATGATGAATATTACTCCGACAAATGTAAATCATCGAATGCAAAACAATAAAAGTTTGAATTTGAATGTATAAAGTCTTTTGGTATGCGCTTCAATTACAATCCTTTGCTGAAAAGTTGGCAATCTCAATTTTTTTCCTTATCTATGCCTTTTGCGTATATGTAAATAAATAAATAAAATAAATTATTTACCACTTCGCTTAATTACGACCCGAATCTCTGATTCACTGATAACTTTGCAATTCGTATAAAGCGAGTCTACGAAGAAGTGCCACAGTAGAGGTGAGAGTACTCTCCCTTGCGGGCAGCACTTCTCAATATTAATGACAGTGTCACTTCCGCTTTCTGCTAAAAGTAGCGTCTGCGACAGCATAGAATGGGTTCATCGTATAAGCACAGAATCTACTCTATAGGCTTTGGTAGCATCACACAGGGATGAGAATATTACGTTATAAAAGATGTCCAATGTCCACAAAAACCCCAAGTGCAAAAGATCCACGATCCGCATAACGTTTTACACAATGTGGCATAAGTATTCTAGATTCCTTCTCTTTATGATGTTGAGTTCTCTCTTCGTACCTATTCTTGTCAAAACCTCGTTTTTTTTTTATAACAGTACTGGCTGGGTTACCCGGTTTCACCCGGCATTGGGTAAATTATTACTAATTAAACACTTCTCAAATAGTTTGTTATATCCTAGAAATTGTTTCAACCCGAAAACTCCCTTATGGATCTGCCATCTTGAATATCCAAATCTTAATAATATACAAAATTAGTGGCCTTAAAATAATCATTGTACCAATTTTCATTAAACCCGTTGAAATCGAGAAATTTTGGTCGCCATCTTGGGTCCGCCATCTTCGACCTAAAAACTTTGATAATATTCAAATTTAAGGGCCCCAAAAACATTGTACTAATTTTCATTAGGTTTGTTTGTTGACGCGAAAACCTGTGGCACCCCAGGGCCCCCTTGTGCGCCCTGAGAACTGTAAAAAAGCATGAGGCGCCCCAGTGCTTGTCAGTTAAACGAACAGGTTATTAAAAAAGATAACTGCCATCTGGCCTTTTACACAAAAATTATAAAATAAAACCACTACTTTTTCATAATGTTCACATCGAAATGTTTAAGTTCTTGTGCCCGCAACAAGAGTTAATTCCACTTTAAATACCGTATCTGTTAACTATTAAATTGATATCCTTCATTAACCCTGAGTTTTTATCTGGGGTAAAACCAGGGTGCACCAGGGCTCCCCAGGTTTCTCAAAAAACACAGAACTGGCATTTGACGTTTAAAACCAGTGGAACTAGGGCGCACTGGGGTGCCGCAGGATTGTCTACGAACAGACCTATTAAAATCCGTTGAAATCAGGCCTCTGCCACTTGTGCTCAAGGACGAATTTCTATTGACCCCATCCACACATGTATTCTCGCAGCGTATTCAAACCGATTTTATAGGGGAGAAGTAAGCGACGAAATTTTCGAAGGAAAATCGTAAGGCAAGGGGTTAAAAACATACATCTGCCACCGGACACCCACCCGTTACATAATTTATATATATTCGAAATATTCTCATAAAAATCTTTAATTAGATACCCCTATCCATTTATTTCGAAGGAAAAATTAGACGTGCAGAAACAATATGGAGACTTTCCGCCGCCATATTTGTTTTCTTGATATTTCATATATGCTATGTCATTCTCGGAATCAAGACGAATCTAATGACATCTCATTCATCAATATCCATCCAGCCGTTCGAACGTTACGAGGGAATAAGATATCCTAAAAACAAATATACTATATAGATACGCGTGAAGAACATAACTCTTCCTGTAGTCAATTAAAAAAGGCTTAAGGCCCAATTACAATGACTGGATCTGAGCGCAAGAGAACCGGGTTGAAATGTCAAATTGGTTTTCCCACCATACGTTTTCTACCTCAGCGATTACATTGAACGGATACAAGCGCATTCGATCGGAACTACGCGCAGTAAATTTCGTTTTGTGTAGAAATCGACGGATTGACGGTTTGAAGTGTCAAACAGAAGAACTGCCACCACCGGTTTTTTCATCTATTTTCCATTTTTTAAGTTTTACACAACATTAGAAATATTGAAAATGCTTTTCTTTTCCGATTTATATGCATTTCTACTTTTCGCACTTTTGAGATTTAAAGAAACTACTTTGACGATTTAATCCGAACAGATACGTCATTGTAATCGGTGTTTTTTTTCTATCCGTTTCACTGCATACTTGGACATTTCTATCCGTTCACGATCCGGTCATTGTAATTGGGCCTTTATAAATTCAAATTATAACAACTAAACTAAAAAGCATCCTTCGAAAATTTAATAGCAAGTTATCGAGAAATGCAAAAACTGCATTCAAATAGATACCAACCGTTCATATTCGGACGTCTGTTCAATTGCCTTCTTGAGCATTTTCAGAAACTTTTTCTCATATTTCTTTTCTACAGTAGCACCCAATTCTATCAAAGCAATATAAAGTTATAACAGTATATCATCATTACGAATATCTCTGCTCACCTAGTACACCATCGTGTGTAAGAGCTTGAATGTTCTCAACACGACTTGCCTCTGTAACACAAATCTTCTTCTTAGTACGGCTCTCTGGTGAAATCCATAGCTTAAATATTGGTGGCTTGTGCACTCGATCCGCTTGCATTAAAAATTGTGCCATGGGCGACATTCCATCAAGAATAATTTTACCCATGACGTTACCCTGACTCTTATGAAGTTCTTCTTGTGCTGGAACATCTTGGGCGCAGAAGAGTTCCTGGCGTCGCTTCAAGGCTTCTTTTATGATCTTAACATCTTGGGAGCATGATTCCATTTCTGTTTTGTCGGGAGTTATTTAAATATCGTCACTGTCAAGACAAGAAAGTAGACTCGCACCGATTGCTTTTATCAAAATAAAATCACCTAAAGTTGATTTTGATGGGCGCAACATTTTATTTATTTGATATACGATTTGTAATTACATTCTACAAATAAGGGAACAAGTTAAGAATACGGTTACATCCCGTATTTTAATGAAACTCGGTAGGAACGTTCGTCTAGGCTTAAAACGAACGAATATGCAAAATTTGGTCGGAAAGCCATACTTTTTGAGAAATTCAATTTTGAATTTTCTAAAAAAGTCGCTTCACTAAAAAAAATTCTCACATTATTTCACACTATTTCCATTAATTTCGCGAGCGGTAACCGCACTACACTGCACTAAACATTATTTCTATTTCTATGATTTTAATTCACCGTTACTCCGCGCGTTAGCGAGAATACACGTGTGGAATGACCCAATGGTCGAGTCGAAACGTATATGTAACATATACATATTTTTAGAATTGCTTCACCAATATGTAACATATCTTTGGTTTCTTCATGTTTCTCCTAGCCATTTTAACAAAATTACAAAACAAAAAATTAGCCGGAAATGAAGAGCTGTCAAGTCAATTACTTGACCTGCGTTTACATGGCATTCCTCAACTCAACCCAGCTTGGAAAGCGGAGTCGAATAAAGTCAACCCAGTTTCAACTCAACCTGCGTTTAAATGTATTTGAATTCAGTTTCATCCCAGGTTCAACTCCGCATGTAAACGAGGTATTTATATAAGCATGTGAGACATTGGAGCAGCCTTTCCGTGTTTAGTTTATCTTTCCATGTTCTCTTGTTAGAGAATTGTCAAATTAAATATGGGGAAGCAGGCGCTTTTTGACTTTTTGAAGGATTGCGGCTGTTGTGATATCTGTTCGTTGCGCTTTTTTAAAGCAAGGGGAGAGGAATATGAAGACGTTGTTGAATCACTACAAAAAGTATGATGAAAACTCGAAAATAGTAAAATATATTAACCTCATGAATGCATTGCAGCTTGGTGTTTCAAAAGACAATGGGAAGTTAAAAGATTCTTCGGTAAAGAGAACACGGGCGAATACTTGTGTTACTTGTCTAGATTTCTTCTCTGATGAGCTTCAAGAAGACTTATTGAGCAAAATAAGCTCGAACGAAGAGATAAAAAATTATGATTGTAACCAAATTGTTATTGCAATCTCTCTACCCATTTTGTTACATTTGAGACAAATTTCAATTTGGCTCGCCCTAGTGGACAGATTCGGCTATATCAGCAAGGATAAACCTCCAGATGTTCCTATTAAGGAAGCCGCAAAGCTTATTTTATGTAAAAAAATATGCCAGCGGTTAAATAAAACGTACGATCAGAACGGGACAATGCTAAACATCTACTTGAACCACGCTGAAGAGGTTGTTGAATTGGAGAACTTTTTAAAGGCTGATCATGCAATATTTGGAAAAAATCGGAACACCAAAGGAAAGCAGCGGAAAGAAATAACAAGGAACTACTTGGAGAAAACATATCTTCCGTCTAATATATCCTCCGAAGTTTTTGGGAATCACTTTTCAGTCCCACCCACTATATCTAATACTCCGGTGTTTCTGGAGAAAGTTACTGTGACGGGCCCGACAATATTCGTAGCTGGTCGCTATAAAAAATTGTCGCGGGAACTCTCACATACACCATGGGTGCTGCAAGGAAAGCGGGTGATGGAAGACAGCATCCAAGAATTGATAGTCCGTTGTGCAGCTCCACATTTTGGGTAAATAAATAATTTTGCATTGAATTTTCTATAAATTGTGAAATATACAATAAGTTATTACAGTGTTCAGGACAATAAAATTATATTTTCATCAAGTGGACGTGAAGATGTTGATGTTCGATGTCTTGGCAAAGGTAGACCGTTTGTTTTAGAGATCCAGGATTCTAGAAAGACTTCGCTATCAATGGAAGAAGCTGCAAAAATTGAAATTGAAGTGGAGAAGCATCCAAAGATTTCAATACAAAATCTTCAGATTGTAAAGCGAGAAGAATTGAACTTTATTAAGACAGGAGAAGAGAAAAAAAGGAAGTTTTACAGAGCACTCTGCTCATTGAAAAAGCCTGCAACTGCAGAAATCTTAGAAAAATTGAATATTCCAAACGAGTTTGAAATCCAACAATTAACTCCGCTTAGGGTTTTGCACAGGCGGCCATTGCACAAACGACCTCGCACTGTTTACAATGTAAGAGCGTTTGTGGATAGAGGGAATCCAAAGACGTTAATTTTAGATATTGTTACTCAAGCTGGTACCTACATTAAAGAGCTTATTCATGGTGAATTCGGACGAACAAGCCCAAGCATATCGAGTATAATAGGCGAGTGGATCGATATTATTGCGCTGGATGTAACTGGCATTGATTTGGATTGGCCAAAGGAAGTAGACAACAGGAGCGCTTCATTTTTAGAAATTAATTGTGCCGAAATTTGTAGATAGTAGAGGTTTATAATTTGTTTACTTTAATAAATTTCAATTTTCCCCACATTACACTATTCGTAAATGAATGAAACATTTTGTAGCTACCTTCGGATCCGCCTAGTTTAAAACGTTAAGCTCCTAACGCATACAATTTAAAACTGCTGGAAGTTATTAAAACCCAATGACATAAATGTACAAATTAAGTACTTACTAGGCCCTGTGGTACTTTTATCTTTTCTATTTTTGAACTGCGTTTAATCTTTATGTCGGTTGATCTATACAGAAGATTCCTTCTAGAAATAAAATTCATCTTTTGTTTAAAAGAATGTACAATGGATCTGAATGCCTACATATTTAAAATGAACCCGGATCATCTAAAGAATTTGTACAAAAATATGTGCAGTGGATAATAATTACATTTCAATGCTATTGTTAATTCTGATTAACATATGTATAGTGTCGTATGGGAGCCAACGATGAAAAATCCACAAAACTTCATCTGTTTGGCGAATACTTTCGTTTTTCTTGTTGTACTTTGTAAACTGTTTAACTTCAGCAGTTCCATTGGTACTTTACCTCAAGCTTTAAAAGATTGCCTCGTTACACTGATTTATAAATATGCCGATCTTTGATGCATTACAAATTACGCCGATGGTGCAAAAATATTCAAAACCATACGGAAGATTAATGATCTCTGCTTTCAAAAAGATGTCGTGATGCTCAGATCTTGATGTTCGGGAAATCTACTTGAAATGAACATAAGAAAATGTAAAGTGATAAGATAACATTCTCCAGAAAATTTAATGCCATAAAATCCCCTTGCATATGGCATCATTGTTAACAAACCCATTCGAGTTAATTGGTTTTGTTTTTCGCACCTGTAAGCTATTTTAAAATCGTATATCATACTTTACAATTCAGTAATCAGAAGCTCTGGAATGTGCTCGTCAAGAGTTGAAACCTTTCTGTACTAGGTATTATTATTATTAGGGGTTATCTTTATGGTGGGCACTGCAACCGAAAGGTCTTTTGTGCCGAAACCCCTTTATACACCCCATGAAGAAATTATAGAAACAAGAACGAAAACTTCAATATTTGGGCTAATTTAATTATAACAAGTAAATATTTGAAAATTCGATTTACCAACACTGCACGTAATAAATGCAATAATAGTACATTCTAAAGATTTCATTTCATTTTTTATTAACTGAAAAAAACAGCGTATTACACAGAAACATTTAATAATTCGTGTTGCCACTTGAGTTCAAAATTACTTGTTGGAGTATCCTAGGCATAGAATTAATTAAATTTTGCAGATACCATCGATTTTGTTCCATTCGCTGATTACGGCATTCCTAAGATGTTTCACAGATTCAAATTGATGTCCATTCTTGTAAACACTATTGGCCAGTAGTACCCAAACATTTTCAATCAGATTGAGATCCGCTCTACAGGCTGGCCAATTCAATAACGCAATGTTGTGATCAGCCAAAAAATCTTTGGGCTCCGCAGAGAGGGGAGGATTGACCATGTCAGCCGATACCAGACCTAACTTGATGCTACTAACCACCTGACTAAGGGTGGGTTTTGTAGACCCCATATCTGTCGTCTTTGGCTTTTTTGTAGCCGGAAGATCGGGGGACTTATCTTAAAACGATCGTTCAATTAATTGTTGAGTAATCGTGTACGCAAATTGAACAAATATAATTTTGAAAAAAAGCGTTAAACGTTTCGAAACAATAATTTCGTTCTAAAGCTTTAAGAACATATTCCTTAGATGTTTAGACGATTTATGAAATAAAAAATGGTTTTGTGAACTGTATAATGTGGTTTCCCCCCTTAAAACTGGTGAAATAATGTCGAAAACGCCCGGTCAGCTTAGGCAGCCGTCTCTATATTACTGCACTCTGGGGTTCCAGGACATAAGAGGAATTCAATTGGCTGACGGAATAGTCAAACAAGACGC
Organism: Dysmachus trigonus; assembly: GCA_949715965.1. Classification (NCBI taxonomy): domain Eukaryota; kingdom Metazoa; phylum Arthropoda; class Insecta; order Diptera; family Asilidae; genus Dysmachus; species Dysmachus trigonus. The sequence continues at coordinate 50,047,753 of OX454321.1, forward strand.
TATAAATGAGCCCGAAAATATTGACCACTCTAGGGTCGACAACTCAGACCCATTTTCTTACTATTGCCAATAAAAAGTGTATAAATTTAAGCACTTGGGTGATCTCTAGATTGCGTGGCCTTAGGAGGAAGACGCAGGAGGTTCTAAATCTGACCCATGCGGATATTGCAAGTTGTGGCGGTGGACGGATCGCTGGTTCGTATGGGAACATAGAGCTAAGTTTGGCATCCCCTTCAACAGTTACTGCCGCAGTTCCGAGAACTCAAATGAGAGGCAGAGACCTTCCTACTTTCAGTGCAGATTTCCTGCATTTGCTAAAGCATGATCAGTGTGTAAAAATAAATAAGCTCCAATGTTTATCTTTCCATTGATCAAGAGCCTAAGGCTAGTAACGTGAGCCGAAAAATTAATTTGAATTTTTCAATTTTCTAATAATTTTTGATTCCAAATTGGGTGCAAAAAGATTCCAAATTTCGGAGGTAAACTTGTATCTGCTAGAACTACATGCTATAAAACTTTCTCATATGAATTGTAAATTCCTAATTGCGGTAGTTAGAAATTCAGAGCAATTTGATCTTTCGCTGCTCCTGTCCAAAGAATTCAGAAAATGTATGTTCTTTTTAATTTATTTAAGAATCCAATAAAAAATTCAAGCGGAAACATATCCAATAAGATTTTGAGAAGTTATATCATCCAAATTCTTAATACCATCCTTATCGACGACGGCGACCTTAAAGCTGGGTAGATTTATAATCAGACGCTTTTGTATTTCTACAATGCATTTCTTCAGGATGTCATAGGCTTCATTTTGCGTTAGCTTTGGATGATGATAGCGATCAAATATACTTGCACAGAAGAGTCCACCATATCCTTGACCGGCGTAATTGACAGATTTTGCATTCGCCAAATAGTCGATGTAATGAAGCTCAGCACCTTCCTTTTCATCATATCTAAAAATGCCTTTATATTGCTAGAAGCCTTAAAAATGCACTATTATTCTACCTACCCAGCAACAAACATATTTACATGATACGGTGTTCTGGACCTCAGATAGTCCGCCAAGTTCTTCCTTGTAAAATGAGCAGCCGCTTTTGGACTCAGATCGTAACCGTTCCTCATTTTATAAAGGGCAATATTCTTTGCGATATATTCGGTGAATTGGATTGTATCACCGGCTTCGCCAACAGTCGCAATTAGTAAATTATCAGAAATTTTGTGAATCTTGTTCTCATCTGCAAAAAAAAAGTGCTTTGGTCATTGCAAGTTGTTGGTTAAGTCAATCAGGCAGTATTGCTTACCTTCCTTCATCTTAATGATGGAATGCGCTTGCGTGCAGTCGGCAGCAACCATCACAAAGTTGGGTCCTTTTATTCCTAGTATTGTTTCCATTTTTTCTTCAAATTAAAACCGCCGTCTGCAAACTGAAGTGCTATACAACAATGACAATCCAAACAACGTGAATGACAACTGTCCCATTAAGGCTGGGGCCACACTGACGGCAAACGCCTTTGATTATCGCGTTAATAGACGTTAAACGTAAAGGCCGAGATACATTGTACACGACAAGTTTTTGTGGCGCTACGAAATGAGTTTGAATACGGTAAAATGCAATCAGCTAGAAGGCCGAGATACAATTTACGCGACACGTTTTTATGGCGCTTCGAAATGAGTTTAAATACGAGACAAAGTTTGGTGGCACCTTATCTTTTGAAGCGCTATGATTCGATTCCATGTTTCTATTTCAGTTTGGTTTTCTAGGGACGGAATTAGCTGTTAGAATAGTTTTACGATGTCCAATAGAAGGCTACGGCATTTTGTGATACAACTTTTAGCTTTGGTTGGTATACAGGGTGTCCAGGAAGTAGTGCGCCAAAATTAAGGGGATGGTATGTAGCTTGGGTCATGACCTACCAGAATATCAAAATATGACCTTAGTGAAAACCTCACAGTTTTCGAGATAATTTGGGTTTCTATGAACAATTAAATTTACACTACCTTTTGTCAGATTATTGACTAATAGGTGCACATAAAAAGACATGTTATCATTTTGCTTTTTGCTAAAATATTCTAGATAAGCTGACTTACCTGGTAAGCATGCCCATTGCGCAATGAACATAGCAATATCTCGTTATTCATGAAAAAAATGGGTGATGTTATACCTTTCTGAAATCTGCATTAATTAAGCAATTTTTTTAAATTGTTTTCCCATCACTGCCTAGTACATTTTTTTTCACCAGTAAAGGTCAAAGTAGAGTCAAATAATTTTGAGCAACAAAAAAAAAAAAATTTAATAAAAAATGATATGCTTACCAGGTAATGCAACTTATCTAAAATATTTAAAAAAAAAAAAAAAAAAAATGATAACATGTCTTGCACATACTAGCCAATAATCTGACAAAAGATAGTGAACATTTAATTTTTCATAAAAATCGAAATATATCGAAAACGGTGAGGTTTTCACTAAGGTCATATTTTGATATTCTGGTAGGTCATGACCCAAGCTTGACGTTCTACTTCCTGGACACCCTGTATATGAGAAATATAAAGGTTAGACGAAGGCAGGAACAATGACTTTTATATACATATACAGTATGTCAAGAATGACTTTACACATTGAACATAAATAAAAATTTTCAACTTTAAGTGCTAGAAAATATTATATTTTATTTTAATATATATATTTGTTGGATTTATTACGATTACATACAGTATATACAAAATTTAAAAGAAAAAAAAACTAAGTTCATTGAAAAAGAAAAAGAAAAATGCAACAAAAACAAATACAACTCAATTTTTTTAGTGTCAAGTAACTCTTTTCACAACTTTTTTTTTGCCCTTTATTGTACACATGTAACGACCTACGGCACTTTACCGTTATCTGTGATCTGCGTTGTTATTTTCTATGATTTTATTATTTAGTTGGTGATAAGTTTTTGTTGGGTACGCATTATTACGTAAAAAATTGTGTTTGAAAAATGCCGGGCAAACGTTTATCGTACGATGTGATTCAGCTGATTTACTACAATCACAAATTGGGAAAAAGTGTGCAGGAGCTGTCGGAAATGTTTTCGGTGACACGTAAGACAATTTATAACATTATTAATCGAGCTGAAAACGAGGGTAGATTGGAGCTAAAGCGCGGAGGTGGCCCTAAGCCTAAAATAACTAAACGTGTTGAGCGCTTAATTCTTAGAAAACTTAATAAAAACCCTCAGATCTCGACCAGAATACTTGCGCGGGAGCTGGAGGAAGAGTGTGGTATTGCTGTTTCCCATGAAACAGTTCGGCAGGCTATAATAAAAAACAAATACTCATCGAGAGTAGCACGTAAAAAACCAATGCTTTCTGCAGCAAATATAGAGAAGCGTTTTTCCTTCGCCACAATGAATATTTCACAACCGATCGACTATTGGGACGACGTCACATTCTGTGATGAGACCAAAATGATGTTGTATTACAATGATGGACCGTCTAGAGTGTGGCGAAAGCCACTAACATCACTAGAAAAACGTAATATTATTCCAACAGTTAAATTTGGAAAAATGTCGATTATGATTTGGGGGTGCATCTCAAGCAAAGGAGTGGGAGAATTAGCATTTATAGAGACCACCATGGATGCACAACAATATTTAAATATTCTAAAGAGCCATTTGGTAAACATTGCTAAAAAATTTGGGTTCATCAGAGACAACAAACCACAATTCAAATTGTACCAGGACAACGACCCGAAGCATAAGTCACATATGGTGCGGATGTGGCTGCTTTATAATTGCGGCAAAGTTATTGATACACCTGCTCAAAGTCCGGACCTCAATCCGATAGAAAATTTGTGGGTCCATTTGAAGAAAAATGTCGCTAAACGGCAACCAACAAATAGAATAGCACTTAAAACTGCAATATTGGAAGAGTGGCAAAAAATACCGAGCAATTATGACCTGAAAAAATTGATTCACTCCATGAAAAACCGTTTACAATGTGTCCTAGACGCAAAGGGTGCTCATACTAGATATTAAAATTACTAAATAATATATTTTCTAATTATTACATTTAACATAAGCATACATTTTATCATTCGTGAAAAGAGTTATTTGACACTAAAAAAATTGAGTTGTATTTGTTTTTGTTGTATTTTTCTTTTCTTTTTATCAATGAACTTGGATTTTTTTTCTTAACTCTTCGTAAATACTGTATGTAATTATAATATATCCAAAAAATATATGTAATAAAATAAAAAAATTATGTTTCCTGGCTAATAAAGTTGAGAATTTTTATTTATTTTCAATGTGTAAAGTCATTCTTGACAGACTGTATATCTGTTATTCCTAAGTCTAACAAGGAGACTTTACGTGGTCATCATGATCGATTTCGCTTAAATTTATAGCACATGTAGGGCTTGGCAACAAATGAAAGTACCCGAAGTGGTACAACGTGGCTGTGTCTGAAGCAGCCCCCTATCACTCTCTATAAAGCTGTCAAAAAAAAGTGGATTTTTAGTGTCGCCACCGGAAACTACTCCGCTAGGCGGCGAGACTGTCCTTGTAGGATGAACGAGCGCGAATGGCAGGTTATTTGAATGGTTGTCATCGCAATTGTGATTTAGAAGTTGCGCAAATTTTGTTTTTAATTTTTGGATTTTATTAAATGGATTCGGAATTGGATCGAAAAGATCTTAAAGATCATCATAGAATTTGTGGAAAACATTTTCCACCATCTGATATTATATGGGAAAAAGAAATATTTTCAAAAGTCCCGCCATCGTTTGCCTACAAGTACCATCAGCGCCGCGTAGCGGATGGGGTCATTAAAAATTCGTCCTTGAACACGAGTGGCAGGGGCCTGGTCTGAAGATAGTGAAAAAGGTTCGGTGTCATGTTTGATATCGTCGTTGCGCGTGCAATACCGCGAAAGAGCAGTTTGTAAATACCGCGTAACAGCAAAAGCCGCAAAATTGAAATATTGCGCCTACGGATTCTTAACATAGTTTCGCTCTATATAGATCTCACAGAATTTAAATTAGCCTATAAGAAACCTCACTTTTGACATAAAAAAATTCAATTCTATATTAAAATGTTTCATTTCAAAACCCGCGTACATGCTAATTGTAAACTACTTTTTCTGTAATTTGTTGTAACCAAACCGCGTAAGTGACTTTATACAGAGTCTAAGCAAGTTATTAAAGTAATTTTATAAGGAATCTAAGCAAGTTATTCGTAAGCTAACGTTATTTTGCTATAAATTAGGTCGCAAAGAAGTAGCCTTAGAGTTCAGTCCATAAAATATAGTTAAATGGCTACAGAGCATTAAAAAAATGCACTTAATATAAAAAGTTCCTACTTATTAATTTCTACGATAGAAATTTTAGTTCTGCATTTTAATGTTCTCTTACAGATAAGGAATTTGGGAAAGAGATTGTTGGGATAAATCAGGTTCTTACATTTATTTTATTCATGAACTCTTTGCTTTGGATTTATAGACATATTATTTTTTCAAAGAACCGTAATAATCACATTAAGGTTCTATGGTTATTTGTTTTAAACGGCACAAACAGACACATCCTGGGAAAATTACTTTACAACCTTTTTTTTTGTTTAAGAAAATGGTGGGGCCTTAGGTCATTAGATAGAAAGGATAGGACATACTGTGTGAAATCCATGTACGTGAGTGAAGCATTTTCCTCTCAAAGTAAGCTCTAGTGGAGACATTCATTTATTTATTTATAAGTAGGTATAAGAAAAACGAACAGTGAACTAATTTTCCGATTTTCGCTCTGAAATCTTGGGAGCCCCATGCCCGCCCTTAACTCCACCCATGGTGGAGAACATGATTGGAGTAAACTAGCGATATAAAAAAACGACATTTCAAGTTAATTTTTCGAGTAATGTTAAATCGCACCAGAGCTTATCGTATAGATATCGTGCAAAAAATTCCACCTTTGGGGCTACAGCAGGCTTATCATATTTGCTTTGCATTTAGTGCCCCTTTTCTGTCTTAACCCATTAAGTCCCAAATGTCAGCTTTTTCGCCGCTGCGTTCGGCCGCTATATTTTTAGTGAAAATAGTGTCTGAAAAATATGTGACACACTAATTCCGACGCAAAATTTAATGATCTTTCAGAATCTGACCTCAAAATTTGCAACAAATGTGTGGTTCAAAAGTTGTAAACTAATTTATGCAAAAAAACGTGATTTTGAAAAAAAAATTTCTGGTTTTTCCAATTTTCCACAAGGAAATCATTTGAAATTTCATTGTTTTCGTGCAAATATCGTGGGCTCGACTCCCAAAGTATAAGCTCCCGTTGTTTAAATGAAGGATTTTAATGTTTAAGCACACAAAATGGCGGTCGGGACACGAAAAGATGAGAAAAAGCTTTCGGAATTTTTTACTCGAAAACAAAGGGTTTTAGAATTTTTCAAGCAATTTTTGGATTTTTGGATTTGATCATTTTTTGAAAAATCCAAAAATCTCATCAAAAATTCTGAAAAAATTCACACGTGTTCCACAATCAATTCTAAGCACTTTTTGTTCTATAATATTTTTCTCTAAAACCCTTCGTTTTCGAGTGAAAAATTCCGAAAGTCAAATTTTCTAACTTATTTTATAATTCAAGATATTTTTTCGCTTGAGAACGAAGGGTTTTAGAGAAAAATATTACAGAACAAAAAGTGCTTAGAATTGATTGTGGAACACGTGTGAATTTTTTCAGAATTTTTGATGAGATTTTTGGATTTTTCAAAAAATGATCAAATCCAAAAATTGCTTGAAAAATTCTGAAAAAATTCACACGGGTTTCTCAATCAATTCTAAGCACTTTTTGTTTAATAAAATTTTTCTCTAAAACCCTTTGTTTTCGAGTAAAAAATTTCGAAAGCTTTTTCTCATCTTTTCGTGTCCCGACCGCCATTTTGTGTGCTTAAACATTAAAATCCTTCATTTAAACAACGGGAGTCGAGACCACGATATTTGCACGAAAACAATGAAATTTCAAATGATTTCCTTGTGGAAAATTGGAAAAACCAGAAATTTTTTTTTTCAAAATCACGTTTTTTTTGCATAAATTAGTTTACAACTTTTGAACCACACATTTGTTGCAAATTTTGAGGTCAGATTCTGAAAGATCATTAAATTTTGCGTCGGAATTAGTGTGTCACATATTTTTCAGACACTATTTTCACTAAAAATATAGCGGCCGAACGCAGCGGCGAAAAAGCTGACATTTGGGACTTAATGGGTTAAGACAGAAAAGGGGCACTAAATGCAAAGCAAATATGATAAGCCTGCTGTAGCCCCAAAGGTGGAATTTTTTGCACGATATCTATACGATAAGCTCTGGTGCGATTTAACATTACTCGAAAAATTAACTTGAAATGTCGTTTTTTTATATCGCTAGTTTACTCCAATCATGTTCTCCACCATGGGTGGAGTTAAGGGGGGGCATGGGGCTCCCAAGATTTCAGAGCGAAAATCGGAAAATTAGTTCACTGTTCGTTTTTCTTATACCTACTTATAAATAAATAAATAAATGTCTCCACTAGAGCTTATTTTGAGCGGAAAATGCTTCACTCACGTACATGGATTTCACACAGTATGTCCTATCCTTTCTATCTAATGACCTAAGGCCCCACCATTTTCTTAAACAAAAAAAAAGGTTGTAAAGTAATTTTCCCAGGATGTGTCTGTTTGTGCCGTTTAAAACAAATAACCATAGAACCTTAATGTGATTATTACGGTTCTTTGAAAAAATAATATGTCTATAAATCCAAAGCAAAGAGTTCATGAATAAAATAAATGTAAGAACCTGATTTATCCCAACAATCTCTTTCCCAAATTCCTTATCTGTAAGAGAACATTAAAATGCAGAACTAAAATTTCTATCGTAGAAATTAATAAGTAGGAACTTTTTATATTAAGTGCATTTTTTTAATGCTCTGTAGCCATTTAACTATATTTTATGGACTGAACTCTAAGGCTACTTCTTTGCGACCTAATTTATAGCAAAATAACGTTAGCTTACGAATAACTTGCTTAGATTCCTTATAAAATTACTTTAATAACTTGCTTAGACTCTGTATAAAGTCACTTACGCGGTTTGGTTACAACAAATTACAGAAAAAGTAGTTTACAATTAGCAGGTACGCGGGTTTTGAAATGAAACATTTTAATATAAAATTGAATTTTTTTATGTCAAAAGTGAGGTTTCTTATAGGCTAATTTAAATTCTGTGAGATCTATATAGAGCGAAACTATGTTAAGAATCCGTAGGCGCAATATTTCAATTTTGCGGCTTTTGCTGTTACGCGGTATTTACAAACTGCTCTTTCGCGGTATTGCACGCGCAACGACGATATCAAACATGACACCGAACCTTTTTCACTATCTTCAGACCAGGCCCCTGCCACTCGTGTTCAAGGACGAATTTTTAATGACCCCATCCGCTACGCGGCGCTGATGGTACTTGTAGGCAAACGATGGCGGGACTTTTGAAAATATTTCTTTTTCCCATATAATATCAGATGGTGGAAAATGTTTTCCACAAATTCTATGATGATCTTTAAGATCTTTTCGATCCAATTCCGAATCCATTTAATAAAATCCAAAAATTAAAAACAAAATTTGCGCAACTTCGAAATCACAATTGCGATGACAACCATTCAAATAACCTGCCATTCGCGCTCGTTCATCCCACAAGGACAGTCTCGCCGCCTAGCGGAGTAGTTTCCGGTGGCGACACTAAAAATCCACTTTTTTTTGACAGCTTTATAGAGAGTGATAGGGGGCTGCTTCAGACACAGCCACGTTGTACCACTTCGGGTACTTTCATTTGATGCCAAGCCCTACATGTGCTATAAATTTAAGCGAAATCGATCATGATGACCACGTAAAGTCTCCTTGTTAGACTTAGGAATAACAGATATATATGTATATAAAAGTCATTGTTCCTGCCTTCGTCTAACCTTTATATTTCTCATATACAGGGTGTCCAGGAAGTAGAACGTCAAGCTTGGGTCATGACCTACCAGAATATCAAAATATGACCTTAGTGAAAACCTCACCGTTTTCGATATATTTGGATTTTTATGAAAAATTAAATGTTCACTATCTTTTGTCAGATTATTGGCTAGTATGTGCAAGACATGTTATCATTTTTTTTTTTTTTTTTTTTTTTTTTTTAATATTTTAGATAAGTTGCACTACCTGGTAAGCATATCATTTTTTATTAAATTTTTTTTTTTTTTTTTTGCTCAAAATTATTTGACTCTACTTTGACCTTTACTGGTGAAAAAAAATGTACTAGGCAGTGATGGGAAAACAATTAAAAAAAATTGCTTAATTAATGCAGATTTCAGAAAGATGAGATTTTTGGATTTTTCAAAAAATGATCAAATCCAAAAATTGCTTGAAAAATTCTGAAAAAATTCACACGGGTTTCTCAATCAATTCTAAGCACTTTTTGTTTAATAAAATTTTTCTCTAAAACTCTTTGTTTTCGAGGAAAAAATTCCGAAAGCTTTTTCTCATCTTTTCGTGTCCCGACCGCCATTTTGTGTGCTTAAACATTAAAATCCTTCATTTAAACAACGGGAGTCGAGACCACGATATTTGCACGAAAACAATGAAATTTCAAATGATTTCCTTGTGGAAAATTGGAAAAACCAGAAATTTTTTTTTTCAAAATCACGTTTTTTTGCATAAATTAGTTTACAACTTTTGAACCACACATTTGTTGCAAATTTTGAGGTCAGATTCTGAAAGATCATTAAATTTTGCGTCGGAATTAGTGTGTCTCATATTTTTCAGACACTATTTTCACTAAAAATATAGCGGCCGAACGCAGCGGCGAAAAAGCTGACATTTGGGACTTAATGGGTTAATAATATCAGTTTGTACTGGACGCATAACTACAAAGGAAATCACGAATTGTATCAACTAAACCGATTTATGTCCCATCCTATTCTCTCTGATCTAAGGTGGGTGGTTACTTCCACCCCTATTCTTCATTCCGACGGAATTGAAATCCGTTTGGAATGTAGGATATTCAAAAGCAGGCTGGCACTGTCAGAAAATCTACAGAATGAAAAAATGTACAAAACTTCGATTCAGGCATTCTCAGTTTTTAATTATTTTTAGATATGGCCCCAATATAAATTTAATATTAGGAGGAAAGTTATACATATTTAACAAAAAATAGATCGCAAGTAATGCCGGTGGACCAAATAAGTGCCAATCTTTCTTAGAGTTAGATAAAAGTGTGATCGAACTTTTAGATTTAAGGAAAGGCGTTGAAGGAATAGGCAACAGCAAGAGTTTTGGTCATAATTTTTTTGATAGAGAAAACGTATGCAACAGTGGAAATAGTAAACAAGTTACTATTAATCTGAATAAGCTTAGAAACCTAGGAAATATAGGCTCAAAATTATCTGAATATATATAGTTTCAACGGGTTCGCATTATTTCTTAAATATTTCCTAATTATTGTGGGAATTAAAACATTTCCTTGGAACCTTTGGAAAGCGGGGAAAGGACGATAGAATCCATTATATTTATGCTGCAACAGCAATCAGTTTTTGAAAAATGTCAAATTTGAATCACCTCGCTCATTTAACGAAGCACTCTGCTATTTGTAGTAGGGCAATACTACGATTTACAGACAATGGTACTCCATGATATAAAATTTGCCTATGATCGTAAATGCAAATCGTATCGTAAATGTAATCGTATCGTAATCCACGATACGGCCCCTGCTTTCAAATTTCCTACATTTGAACGGATTTCAATTCCGCCGGAATGAAGAATAGGGGTGTTCTTTTCAAACAAACTTGGTTGTTTGTGGAATAGGTCTTTTGAATTTCTTCTATGTATTTTTTAAGAAACACCAAACCATCTGAACAGTGCTTTATCCGGGGCAGGTGGGCGAAGCCGCGGAAATTGGCTTACTATTAATAAAATAAAACATCGATAAAAATGTTTATTATAATTGTATTGCATTGTTACAAGAACAATTATAACAGACATTTGTTAGCAACGGCGTAAATCACAGCCGTAACGGGGCACTTGAAAATATGTAGGGTAGTAACCGCTACAACAGCTATCTCTCTCATTTGTCCAAGGTGGCGTGTCGTACCAATAGGGTCTGCATGTACATGTGTACAAACAAGGAGTTGTTCCATATCCAAAAGTGCCGCATCTGTTTAATGGACACGGTGTACTACATGATCCGCAAGGTGTGTTGCACATTCTCTTGACTACTTGGTTTGCTTATTCCCTGTAAAACGTTTGTTTTATTATTATTTTATTATTTGTTTAAGACTTTTTTTATTTTATTATTTGTGTAAGACTTTATCTGTTTTTTTATTTTTGAATTTTGAGTAAGAAAAAACCGAAAAGTGGCCAAATAAACGAGTTGAATTTTGATTAAAAACTAACTGAGCCAAACAAAAAAATAGTTCAGTATGACTTTCCCTAGACAATATATTCAAAGGTTACTAGTTTTTTATCTGTGCTTAAAATAAAGTAGGCAGTGATCGGCATTTTCTCGTCAGGTTACGAAATTACAATTAAACTTATTTATTTATTTGCAATGAGATATACCACATTGATCAAAAAGTTTCAGGGATTTATTCAGAAAATTAAAAATACAAGTTTATTCATCAGTTTTGAAATACACAAAAGCTTTACTATGGGCCGATAGTTGCGGCCCTCATTCTTGTTGTCCATTTTGGGGATTGCAAAAATAAAAGCATTCTTCCAGAGCATAGGTAACATTAATTCATTAGATCAGTATTTAAGTATAGCTGGATATACCATCTGGTCCCGATTTGAAATCCATCGGAAGCGCATTGATAAATTTGCGAACATCGGGGGGAAATGGACAGAAGATGAGGAGGATTAGAATTTGGATGCAGAAAGTTATTGGGGTTGGGCTGAAAAACCGGAGAGAGTGATTTTTCGAAAAATGAGACAAACATATCACATATGGAGCATTTCACGTGAAAGGGACAACGAAAAAAATGTCAAGTACTGGATTTTGTTCATAATTGGGTAAATCGTACTTCTATGGGACCTGGAGCCTTATTATGAGAAACGATACGAATCCTCAAACGAAACGAAAATAAGAAACGAAACGAAATCGCTTTCGTATCACAAGAAACGATCGTTTCGTTACTTAAGTATTGCCATATCCAAAAGGAGCTGTTTGCATGAAATGTAACATTTGACAGCTTCTAAATGTCATTTACTTTTATATTGACAGGAGTTTTTCAAAGTCTTAAAGTTTGTGAAAATGTTAACAAATGTAGAATTGTTTTTCTCGTCATCGGAAAGTGAAAGTGAAGATAGTGTCGCTGTTTCCAGAAGAAAACTTCGAGATTCTTCAAATCCGTTGGAGCTACCGGAAACAATGTGAGTTTCAAATAAATTTATTGAAAGCTAGGTATAATATATTTTCTTATAGTTTTATGCAACTTTTTCGGCTTAACAAAGTTGCCTTTACTTATTTACTGGACGAGCTTTCAGATTGCTTTGAAGAAAGAACAATTTCAACTGCAATTCCTAATGCGGTTAAATTAGCCGCAAGTTTAAGATTTTTCGCAGAAGGAGGCTATCAAAAAGGCGTTGGGCAAGATTTTCATGTCGCAATGTCCCAAAGTAGTGTGTCCTTCGTTTTATCCGAAGTACTTAACTTATTTGAGACAAAAATTTGCCCAAACAAAAATAAATACTCTTCATACTATATGTATAACATAAATATAACCATTTTCATTAAAAAACAGAACAAAAAACATAACAGTCTTCATATTGCAATACCTATTCACAGCTAGTGTTCCTTTCCATTAGCTGAATTTGTCTCTCCTTAATGTTTAATTTCTGCTGCTTAATTTGGATTGTACCCAAGTATCTTCTTTGGTTTTCAACTTCTATTTTCGTCTTATTATTATTCTGTTCTTTTTGTAACTCCAGTTTTTCCTTTTTAATAATTAATTTCTGTTTTTCCACTTCCAACTTCTCTTTTTCAACGGCTAATTTCTCTTCTTCAATCTTGTAAATTTTTTTAATCCATTTTGAGTTCTCTTTTGTTGCACAATTAATTGACTCCAAGGAAGTTGATATTTGTTTAAGAACTTCTTTCTGAAAGTCGGTTTGTTGCTTTAAAATTTTCAATTTGGAATTTACTTCAACTTTTTCTTTTACACGTTTCCTTTTCCTATTTTCTTTCGGTAAATCTATTGCCTCCCTCTCGGGTTCCCTGTTTGACTGCACATCTACATTATAAAAACAGACCATCAGCTTAGTCAAAGCTTTGTAAAACAACAGAATTAATCTGTAGCATATGACTGATTATTCATCATTTGGTCCGTTGTTAGTAGACATGCGACCACAACCACCAAGCAGACTTTTCTTCAGTGCATGCTTACTGACACGAACATCAAACAAATCAGCATTCTTATTCACATTTAACCTCATCCGGTTAATAGGCTGGAAGAAGCTATAGTTATTTTTACATAAACTAGTTTGCAGAAGTGACACCACCCTAAGATTACGCTCGTTCAATCTGAAAGTGAATTCGCTTTTAAGGGAAGCTGAATCAATATTGCCAATCAATAATTGGTGAACAAAAACAATGTCTGCAATCTCCCGACGCTTGAGCAGAGAGTGCATATCGAGGAGCCTCAAACGATCATTATAAGGAGGGAGAAGAACTGGATTGCTCCAACGTAAATCCTTAAGAGCGAATCTGACAAATTTTTTTTGCACAGATTCGACGAAATCGATATGGACTCGATAATAGGGCGACCAAACTTGACTCGCGTATTCGAGAATTGGTCTAACAAAACAAAAGTAAAGCTGTTTTAAGACAGTTCTATTAGAAAATTCACGGGACCATCTTTTGATGAATCCCAGCATAGAACTGGCTTTAGCCACCGTACAGTTGATATGCTCAACGAAGTCCAATTTGCAATCCAGGATAACCCCCAAGTCACGGACAGATTGAACTCGTCGTAGAGCATGATTTGATAAGATATAATTGAAACGCAGGGGATTACGACTTCTACAAAAAGTCATGATTTCGCACTTATCAATATTTAGTTCTAAATTATTGTGTGTACACCACAAGTGGAATATGTTTAGGTCATTTTGAACCGCGTGACAGTCGCTAATATTTCTTGTACGAAAGAATATTTTCATGTCGTCTGCGTAAATTAAGATTTTACAGGTTTGAAGGAGTTGTGAGATGTCATCAATAGATAAAATAAAAAGAAGTGGACCTAAATGACTACCCTGCGGGACTCCTGACGTAGCTGATATCTTGTTCGAGGTGGAGCGACGAAAAGAAACTTGATATGTCCTATCGAGTAAGTAAGAACGAATCCAGTTAATAACCAGGGGTGGAAAGCCTAGACTTACCAATTTAAGGATTATTACGGAGTGAGAAAGCTTATCGAAAGCCTTGCTGAAGTCAGTGTAGATGCAATCTGTTTGCAAGCCATTTTGAAAGCCTTCAGTAACAAATGTAACAAGTTCGAGGAGATTCGTAGAAGTAGACCGCCCCTGAAGAAAACCGTGCTGGTTTGTTGAGATGAGGTGCTTACAGACAGTAGACAATTGTGAGTGTATAATTGACTCAAAAAGTTTTGGGATACACGAGAGTTTCGCAATAGGTCTGTAGTTGCATACCTCATTTTTGTTACCCTTTTTATGAATAGGAATAATAAGGGAGTTCTTCCAGAGCACAGGAAATTGTCCAGTTTTAAGAGACTTTTGAAAAATTAATGTTAAAGGCATGACTAGTTCATTACAGCAAGCCTTAAGAATAGCTGGCGGAATACCATCGGGTCCTGATGTAAAATCTAGAGGGAGCTCATTGATATGCTTGAGGACATCATCAGGAGTAATGCAGATGGATAAATTAATAGGAATAGGGTTTTTGTTTAAGTGACTAAAATTATTAAGATCAGGTACAAATTCAGGGGAGAATGATTTTTCGAAAAAGGATGCAAACATATCGCATATTGTAGATGGAGTGTCACTTGAAACTCCTTCATATTGCATATTAGCAGGGTAGTCGTCCACTTTTCTTTTAGAGTTAATAAATTTATAAAATGCTCGCGGATTATTGTAGAATTCAGTTGTCATTCGTTTTACGTAATCGTTATATAATTGTGTGGAATATTCCTTAAATTTATTATAACATTCAACAAATTCATTGTACGAAGAGTTATCCCTATCCAGAATATATGCCTTCCACAACTTATTTTTCCTATTTCTAAGCCTCCGCAGATCGCTATTGAACCAGGGAGGTGATGAAATAAGAGAACGCTGCCGTTCGTAAGGGACGCAAGATTCAAAAATTTTGAAGATTAATGCGTAGAACGTGGACAAAGCATTGTCAATGTTATCATCAGATAAAAGTGTAGTGAAGTCAATGGAAGATATTCTTCTGGAAAGTTCGTCCATATCCGCCTTCCTGAAATTGTAAGCGTAGTCGCTAACGTTGACATGTTTGGTATTTACAGCACTATGAAAATAATCAATTTGGAGAGGCGGATGATATTTGTCAAGTGTAGACAGAAGAATTGGACTGTGATCAACAATTGTATTGTTGCAGTCAGAGGAAAATACAAGATCAAGCTGCCGACCCATATTATTTTGTATGGAGCTTATCTGACTGAGACCGAAAGAGAAAACCGATCCCAGAAATGAAGACTCATTAGAATTTAATTTATTAAAGGGATGGCAGCCATCGTCAGCAGAATTGGCTACCCATTGAACGTTGGGTAAGTTAAAATCACCCAATAAAAGGAGATCGTCGTCTGGATTCATTAAGTTATTAATGAATTCCAATCTTGAAATTAACATATCATACATAGTATATCCGTCCCTGTCAACGGTATTGATTAGATCAGGAGGAATATAACAACACATAATAAATAAGGAATTTCTGGCTAATGATACTTTGAGAGTAATTAGCTCAATGTCAGAAGAAGCAGTTAGGTCGGGTGGTGAAATCAAGCTGCAATTGAGGTGAGTTTTGCAAGCTGTGAGAACTCCTCCTCCTCGCGCCTCCGAATCAGTAAACCTATCCCTACGAAATACTTGATAGGATGAATCAAACATCTCAGCATCCCGAAAACCATGATGTAACCACGTTTCGGTTAACGCGATAATGTCGAAGTTACTAGTAGTGGTCGACTGGTAAAGAGTCCTAGTCTTGGTCCTGATACCCCTTACATTTTGATAATATAAGGAGATCGTCTGCGGATTCAGTTTTTTGAGATAATATTAATAGATGGGATTATCCTCAAGAAGTTTTTCTGCTTCTTCTAAAAGCAGCTCTTCATTTTCGCTACCGAGGTCCTTGGAAGCTGCAGAAGATGCTCCAAAACTCTTAGCACCTGGAATTCCTTCAACTGCTTCCCTAATTTGCATTACGTCAATCACTCTCTCTTCCATTGGAGCGAAATGATATATTTTGCAGGGACCTCCACCTGTCCCCGTAATTTGTGCTTTATTATTTCGTAATTTTTTTTTTATAAAAAATTTGTAATCGCTCCAAACCTAAAAATACATACATTTTGAAACTGACTGTGCTTCATTCTTTATAATCATTCATACTTTCTTCCATCCTTCAGCACTTCTTAAAGGAGGTCCCTCGGCATTACATTCTGCTGCAATTTGCTCCCATAAATTGGATGCTTTTCTTTTCCCTTCTGCAGAGTTAGCAATACCTCGAGCTATATCCACACTTTTCTCCATGTGATGGACAATAAATTCATACTGCTTGACCTTTGTTACTTTTTTCGATCTATAAATATTAAATTATCAAACCCATGCACGCTTCAAATATATGTGTAGTATATAACACATAAAAATTAAATTTGCAATTTTATGCACTACTTTACATGTTAACAAGACTTACTGAATTTTTTCTGACATCTTGGCGACACAGAAACGATGACTGAAATGCCATCGAAGCGAGAAACGGTGGCGACCGTTTCTGTGGAAACGATTTCGTTTCTCGTAATACGGATTTGTGAATTTCGTTTCGTTTCTAATTCGTTTCGTTTCTCATAATAAGGCTCCTGAATAAATGTACATGATTATTTTTAGTTTTTTAGCTTAGTTACCAATTTATGCGACTACAAAGAATTGACACAATTTGAGGAACGGATTTTTGGAATGCTATTAATACAGTGAATTAAATGGATTGAATAATAAGTAAATTGTGTTTATCTGAGAATATTACTTGTTTTTCTTAGAAATTAATTAAAATTTGAAATTGGATTTTTTTTTTCGCATAGTAAACCGGATGTTAACATTAAAAATATGATTTTTTCCAATTTGGCATTTTTTAAAGTTTTATATTCTTACCGAAAAATATAGCTTTTAGTATAGAAATATTATGCAAAAAATTTTAGAATGGTATCTCGATTCGTTTAGAAGATATGAACTAAAGTACGAAGGTGCCGCATGGCGCGCTGTACTGAGCGGGTTCCTTAGTGTGGCTGTCTTACTCCGTACTTACGGTTTATTACTATAACTAATGAAATATGGTTGAATAACCATAATTATAAACAAAATTTAATTAATTTATTTGGTTAAATTTTTTATAATTATCATCATTATTAAATTATTAATCAATCAATTCAATTTTGTTCGGAAGGTTAAATATAACAATGAGATAATAAAAAATTGGTATAATTTATTTTGTAATTTTAACTACTTTAAAGCTGATGGCAAGCCTTGCCCAGTGCAGGCCACCACACAAGCACCCCGTAGAACAGGATCGGTCTGATCACCGTCATCCCAGCCATACTTCCCCTAAGGAAGCTATTGCCTGCTTGTAAAAATCAGACGATCGCTGATCTGCGCAGGCAATGAGCTTGATGCGGCCTTGACACCAGCCGGCATTGCGACAAACTGGTGCGCGTCCTGGGCTCTTTTATAGTACATCCCCGTAGACTTTTAGCAACTCAATACGAAATGATTTCCAGTTATCCTGGGAAATGGCACCGTTCGGGTTGCTGCGGTCTACGACCGCCCAGATTAGGTAATCCTTCGCTACCTCACTGAAGGGCCGAATGGGTTGGGGGGGTCTAGGAGGCGGACCGGCTTTGGACCTCTTAAGAGGCAGAGGGCTCCTGCTCGTCTTGCGAGCGTTGTTTTCGGTGCAGCGTCTTTTAGTTTTGCCTCATGAAGGGCAACAACCTTCCTAGCCCAGCTCAGAGAGGACTTATCCTTCTCTGAGAGCTCCAAATTCGGGATGGTGCCAAGCTTACCAACGAGCTTGAAGACTGCTCGTTTTTCCCGGTGGGCCACCGCAGAGGGCCTAGCGCGCCGCTTGGGGTTAGAAGGAGGGTTAGCGGACTGAGTTGTCCGGAGAGGCGCCTCGGCATTGCTTGGTACTGGCTTGAGGGCCGAAGACGCGCTGCCTTGCGCAGTCGTTTCCATGTACATAAATTTACAAATCTTGTAGATGTACGCATAAACCATTGGGAAACCATTATTAAAATTGCGTGAATCACTAATTTTAATAGTTGTAAAGCTAAAAAAAAAAAGAATTAAATAGTAAAAAGCAAAAAAAAATTAAATTAAGAAAACTAGAAGAGAAATAGTAAAGACTAATAAAAATGAATGATGAATGTGAGAAATAATAAATTAATAAGAATTTAACAGTATTATGTAGCAAATGTAAGAGAAAATGTAATATTGGGAAAACTCTCTGACCAACCTCTTGAAAACACTGCGAGATTCAACCCGCTGCAGCCGAACTGGTAAGCAATTCTACTTACGAAGTGTTTTGGACAAATAAGAACGCTCACCATTTTGTGAGAGGAAGTGCGGAACAAGGACTTTATTGCGCCTGGAAGAATGCAGGAATGGAAGCTTCTCATAAAGGCAGGTTGGTTGATATATACTATATGATTATTTTTCAATTTTGACAATGGATAACTTTAATAAAAAAAATATTTTAATGTATGTAACCAATTTGTACGCAGTAACTTGTGGCAAAGATTTAAAGAACTTTCTACACAAATTTAAGTTTTGCTTACTAAGTATTTGCCGCGAAATGTCTGCTATTTTGAGCATTTTTTGCATAAGTTTACATTTTTTTGCTATTTCCCGCGAAATGTCTGCTATTTTGAGAATTCTTTGCAATTTATTTACTATTTGTCAAAAATCATTCATTATAACTTACTTTTTTTTTTAAATTATGAATTTCCACTTTGCTTCTATTTGTAAGTTTGATTCACATTTGAAAATGCTGAAATGCAGTCGACTTCAGACTGCGACACATTTGCACTTTATGTCAGAGGGTATGTCCTATCCTATTCTCTATGATCTAAGGTTTCCACTGTACAAATGTCACTTCGCTACAAACTGTCATCAGTTGCGAGTGTAAGGTTGCCGGGTTTGTGATTTCAGCAATCAGTTTTTAACATTTAGAATAAGGTTTAAATATTTAACCATGGCTTCTTCGGTGCATTGTCAACTGTGGATGGGCAGTGTAAGTTTTTATATACAAAAACCATTTCAGAAAGAGGGGAAAAGTAACCAAGAGTATTAGGTTTACCCGCTATATATATATATTAAATTAGTTTCAATAAAACGTTCTTAATAACGTAACATCCAATATCCAGAAGGACTACATGGTATCGGCAGCGCGTCTTAGGCCGCAACGGTAAATGGGCATAACGGTACCCCGTGACCGGTGAACACGAGGCGGCCGCTCGTGCGGCGTATTTTGCTAAAGTACAGTCTACGCTTTAATTCTATTCCTCTCTTTTCTCTTAGGAGGCCCCACCACAAGGAGTCTTAGTCATCGATTACTGCCTTTGCAGTATAAACTTTAACTATTCTTGCAGAGGTTGCTCTATCACATCCCTAACTTCCCTTCATATCAGCTGCAGCTTCCGACGGGGCGAGTTAAACCGTTCGGGGAAGCTTAGTAATACTACACAGTGCAGGACATTACATGCAGAAGCGGATTATTCCACGATGAGCCCTTGTGACATACTTCTCCGTCTGAATTCATAATCTTGGACCATCACCACGGCAGTTTAACTACTCCATCAGTATAATTCAACCAAGTGTCTTTTCTGTGGATCTACTCACCGAACTATTATTATCAGCGTCAGGCATCCTTGTTCGTAGTCTACCGAATCAGAGTCTACTAATCTCATCAGCGACACTTAAGTATTCATTCTATACTGACCATTATACTTTTTAAGTCTTCTCCCCTCCAACAGTTATATTCATTAGCTTATAGTTACACCGGCTCCGATCTATAACTGCTCAGCTTCTTACCTACGGAAGGACACCGAGCCTAGTCAAGCTCCTGCTCAATTAATTCAACATGCCGAACAACGCCGCGGGCAAAGCCGCGAAGAACAAAAGCAAGAAGAAGAAATATAGTCAGAAATCATCCCCTATCCACCAGTCTACTAGGGGGAATATCACCAATTCTCCCACGAATGAATCTATAAGACAGACTAGCGACCCTATTCCCAGAGCACTACAGTCAACGTCGTCACATCAGCAATACGACATCGACGATCAAGCGAGTGACACTTACTGTCCCAGTCAATATACAGACGATCTTCCATTTCCTGAGGATAGAATTTTTCAAGCTTCGGAAATTCCCACCGCCCAAGAAGAAGAAGTACTCACGCAGGCGAAAGCGTCATCTTACAACCACTCGACATCGGGTGCTCATCAGTCTAATAAACGAAGAAAACCTCTTTTATCATCAACCTTTTCCAAACGACATGCGAGCTTCAATAGCAATTCTCAAGCAACAACAAGTCTATTTGCTCCCCTCATCGGGGAACTAGCCACCGATCTGCGAAACGATCTCATCCGCTCATCCTCTAATCGTCACGCCATCAATCATTCAGCGGATAACATCACCTCTTCTCCCATCTCTAAAAAACAACAGTCAGGCGCCCACCATCCGGCGGAACCATTGAACCAGAAGACAGCGTACAAGCAAACCCAACAGACATCACAAGCAGCTGCTACATCATCAACTAACCATAAAGATAAGTACCCAAACATTGACATAAATAAGTTAGCCAGACATAAATATTGCCCCCCAATTTTCATTAAGTATACTAACACTAAAAAAATAATAAACTGCATCCAGGCTCTTTCTACTAGTAACAACTTCTTTAAAATTGTAAATCTGCCGAACAGTACAAAAATTTTTATAGAGGACCCTGAAGTCCACGCCAGATTTCTCGAGCTGATGCGTAAAGCCAACTTAGAAGGTCACACCTTCACGCCTTCACAGTTCAAACCGGCTAATATACTACTAAAGGGTATACACCACAGTTACGAACTTGACTCGATCTCACTAGCTATAACCGATCTAATTCCTCACATACATCCTCCTAAAATTTCTCCTTTTAGTACCCCTAAATCCAGACAAACTGACAGACCCCTCAACATTTTCATTGTTCATTTCAACAGCGTCTCAGATATGAATGATGCTATCAAATTAAATTCCATCCTGCACCAAAAAATAACCTGGGAAAAAATCAAAAATCAAGGACCCACACAATGTAAAAACTGTCAACGATATGGGCACATAGCTGCTAATTGTACCTACAACTACTCATGCGTGAAATGCGATCAAAGTCATGGTCCTGGTGAATGTCCACGAAAATCTACGGATAAATCCACGGTCTATTGTGTGAACTGCAAAAAATACGGACACCCAGCCAATTACTTCGGATGCCCATACCGTAAAGTAATCATCGACAAAGCTAATAGAAACAAAATGGTCAGGGAACAAAATAAAAAAGCACTACAAAACGTAGTATCAAACACAGTTATGAATCTTGAAGACCCACATTGCTACCCTTCTCTAAAAACCAACCCTCTACGGTCGTACGCTATCGTAACCAGTGAAAAAACTCAGACACATTCAGAAATCTCGTCTACTAAGAACACAGCTGATGAAATCTTCAATTATGCTGAATCAAGATTTGGACTTAACATCCTAGAGCTGCTGGCCAAAATACACACATTTATACCCAAATTCCGGGATGCTAAGGATCACGCAAGCAAGGACCTCTTGCTTATTAATTTCTTATTAAATCTTTACCAGGATGGGAAGTGACCTGAACAGAATGGCACTCAACATCAATAGAATCAGTTCCAGTTTCAAAAGGAAAGTTGTCAGAGACAGGCGTAGTGACCTGAACATATCAGCACTCAACATCAACAGCCTCAAATTCAGTTTCATAAAGAAGGTTGTCATAGACTTGCGAGAACATCTTCCTCAATACGTCATACTATATTATGCCAACTATCGCACATTTAGTTGTGTCACCAATATCAGCTGTCTGAATGAGAGTAATCAATCTACATCACGGGTCATCATAGCGGCCTATGCTCTACGATCTCACCACAATTGGAAATCCTTAAGTTTCTTGACATCATCAACTAACTACATAGCAGTCATGATCTACACCATAGTCGGAGGAGACTACAATGCCAGATCACCTTTATGGAGAGATACGACAATCAAACACTCTGGAAGAGCAATAGCAACTTGGTACAACAATAAACCCAACAGCAGTCCTATCGAACTTCCTTCCTATATTCCTCAGCCTGGTTCAATAGCTAATAAAATAATAGTCAGTGGCCAACAGATCTTTATAATACTCAAATCTCATAACTTTATAAAAGCTCTAATCACCTATTAAATTCTCCTTCCTTAAATCATATTATAGCCTTATCGAGCTTTATACCATAATCCACAGTCGGTTCAATAACTAACAAACTTATAGACAGTGGCGAACATTTCTTCACAATCATCAAATTTCTTAAATCTTTAATTTACACACAGTAATTCTAAGTTGGCAATACCCTCAGCAAAGCGAGAAAGCGTTTATACTTAGACAAAGACGTAGGCTTTGAGCTTTATTTATTTGTAGTATATAAGTTGTTATCTAGTTTTAAGGTAGTTTAGGTACACAGATACACAGACATTGATTCACATATATGCGCGAATATGTAATGTAATATAGAATCATGTAAGACACAGTCAACGGTTAGGTCACCGAACGACAGCCATTGTAGATAGGTTTCGTAGTATCCATCTCCCTTGTTATCATTGTAGTATCTAAGAATTCATTGTCAAGAAGTCGCAAATAAACTGAACTGAACTGAACAGTTGCGAGTGTAAGGTTGCCGGGTTTGTGATTTCAGCAATCAGTTTTTAACATTTAGAATAAGGTTTAAATATTTAACCATGGCTTCTTCGGTGCATTGTCAACTGTGGATGGGCAGTGTAAGTTTTTATATACAAAAACCATTTCAGAAAGAGGGGAAAAGTAACCAAGAGTATTAGGTTTACCCGCTATATATCGCTAGTTTACAATTTTCGATTAAACGTTGATTGCATTATAAATATACGTACGCTTAAATTGAGGTCTCATCATGGATTTTGTCGGTTTCGTGCTTCCCGAGATATTTAACTTTCAAATTTTGAGAAGTGACATTTTTTCCGTCGCGATTTTCTGCATATTGCCACAAAGGTTTCACGAAAATTTGTGGGTCAAGTGCAGATGTCGCAGTGACGGTTCTCCAGAAAAAGCTTGGAATTTTTTTATGTTTTTTGAGGAGTACATTTGTAACGGCAATGGTAACGATATGATACGAAGTGCTTAATATATATATATATCCAATATTTTCGTTTTACAAAGTGTCCGTTGACTCTGAGTAAACTGTCACTGCGACAATATCTGCACTCTTACCATATAATTTTTCATTTATTCGATCTTCCATTTCACAAACTAATGTGTGTTTGGCACTGTCGTTAATTTGTTAATTTCAAAGACTTGTAGATGAATGAAGTTTTCTCAACTTTAAATTTTCTTAAATTTTATATTATTACATATCACTTTTGTTTAACAGTTCCCTTTCCGACAGCTTGGCTGGTATACGAACTAGCAACGAAACTAAGTGAGGAAACTGTTCCAAAATGTATAATTAAGTTTCCCCAGTTAACTGAGAATCTTTAGATTAGACTATATACTTTTCTCACACACTTAGCCTTATAGTTTTGTCATGTCCATCTGTTCGTGGGTGACAGACCTATTATTGTGCCCATTCACCAAAGAGTATCTATAACAAGAGGGGACTCTCAAGCCGTTTTCCCTTATCTTTTTTCGACCTGGGTACCGTTACAGGATTGAAGAGGAAATATTTTCTAGAAATAGGTAGTACTAAAGAAGGAATAAGTGAGAGAAATACGAAAATTTGGGGCGAAAAGTGGAAAACTCCTGCAGGGTGCACTTCACAAAAATCTTTTATCACAAAACTTTTCTATGAACATATTACACGCTGCCTTTTCCACAGCCACACACCCAGCACGTTATATTATCCTTACCAATCATTTATCTAAAGCAAATTTAATTTTATTTAATTATATTAAGGACTTTTTTACTGAAAAGCTTTTAAGTTTGTTGACATTTACGAACAAATCAAGACCATTCGGTACTTTTCATTTCATACCAGGGCGCCTTTAAAAACGCACAATGAAAAAATTTAAATAATCTTGTCCGTATTTTTGCTCGGTGTGTGTTATCTACCTTTTCTCCCTTCTCCGATTCGGAATTTCCCTATAACTTAATATTGCGAGGGGAGGTAGAAATGAGAGACCGATACCAATGCAATCAAACCAGGGCGCCTTTAAAAACGCATTAGGAAAAATTCCCCACTTAATTGCTTACGCTGTAAAAGCTGTTTGTGAGAATTTGTTGGTGACTATTTCTCTCTCTATATTTCTTATAGGTATTTACAGCCCTTGCTTTATCTAATTGAAAATTTTGTTGGATGTATTTTCGAGAGCTTACATATGGGTTGGAATTTTAAGAGGGTATTCGAGTGTCCCTTCTTGTTATTATCGATATTCTTTGCCATTCACTAGTATTTCCTGCAGGACGCGGACTGAAGGCCAGTCGGCCTATGACAAAACCTACAATTACAACCCCATGCAATATAAGATTTATTTTTTGTTTTTTATTCCTTATCATCATCTTTTAAAATGTTCACAAAAAACAACAACAAAATAGTTCACATTCTTGGGAGAGACTAAGCGTAAAGCTTTAGCTTTTATTAACAAACCATATTGTTTTTGTGTACCTTTTTGTGATATTGGGATTTTGTTTATCGCCTATAATTCAGTCTACCACGTTATTGCCGACCATGAGTGTTGTCTGGCTATTGAAAGCCTCAAAGTATTTTGAAAAGATTAACATTTATTTTGTGGTAATTTTGTTACTCTTTCTTAATTTCATTATAGAACATTTTCCTGTATTTAGTTTTATTTTTCACTTTGAAATACAAATTATATTCTCATTACTCATGACTTTATATTGTTCCAGTTAGAACCATACATGACTGAAAATTTCATTATTGCTGCTTTTCGAAAGATGGGAGAGGAACCGCAAACAGTCCGACTTATGCGAAATAAATACACCGGAGAACCAGCTGGATATTGTTTTGTTAATTTTGCTTCAGATGAGCAGGCCATCGACGCCATGCATAAATTAAATGGTAAACCAATTCCAGGCACAAATCCCATTGTACGATTTAGATTGAATAGTGCAAGTAACTCCTATAAATTACCTGGTAACGAAAGAGAATTTAGTGTCTGGGTAGGCGATTTAAGTTCAGATGTTGATGATTACTCGCTGTACAAAGTGTTTTCTTCAAAATACACTTCGATTAAAACAGCCAAAGTAATATTAGATAGCTCAGGATTCTCAAAAGGATACGGGTTCGTACGTTTCGGTATAGAAGATGAACAGAAAGCCGCACTATATGAAATGAATGGATATATTGGACTAGGAAGTAAAGCACTCAAAATCTGCAATGCTGTTCCAAAACCAAAAACAGCTACCACAACGGATACGACAACGACAGTTACTACTGCTACCTACATAGGTGGATATGGAGCTACAACAACACCTACAGCAACTACGGACTACTCACAATATTACGATCCATCGGCCTATTGGACTGGATACAACGCCTGGCAGGATTACTACAGCGATCCTACGTCCGCTTATTATCAAGCAGCTGCCACTCAACCTACAAATAGCGTACAGACAGTTGCCCAACAAGCGGAGGCGTGGAGCGCGCAAAGGAACTATGAGCAGAGCCAACAGCAGCAGCAACAACAACAAGAAGATGACGATCTCCAGCTTGTAGAACATAAGTTTACCCTAGATGTGGAGAAATTAAACAGAGAGTTGGTGGAAAGGGACAGGAATTTATGGGATGCTTTAGAAAGTTCCAAGTGGTTACCTATTGAACAGTTAGAAGTATTTTAAGTTTTTAAATTTGTTTTCTGAAGTTTCTGTGGAATAAATTTTTACATTAACACATTTCTGTATGGTTCTTAGATAAGTCACAAAAGCGTCGTCGATAACGTCGAAGCCTTCCTTTAGATTCGTGGATTTTTTGGCCTCCGACTAGAATTATTTTTAATCCAAGACCTTTGATATTGAATCAGGATTTTGACCCTCCTCTATAATATTTTATGCTTGTTTTCAGTTTTTGCGTAGTCGGGTTCTAGTTTTAAAACTTTTTTTTTCTGCTTAATTGGATCTGAAGAGCCCTCCATTTTTGCTTAATTCGGAGCTGAAGGGGACGCTTCCATTTTTGCTAATTTTGGAGCTAACAAAGAGTAATCTATTTTTGCTAATATTGGAGGTAAAAAGTAGGGTTCCATTTTTGCTCATTTGGGAGCAAAAGAGGAGCGCTCCTTCCCAATGACATACCTATGTTAAAAGGAGGACATATAGATGCTAAAAGAGCACTCCTCTCATCCTAAAATAACGCTCCACGATTATTCGTAGGATGATCGCTTTTCCTGCTGGAATATTTTCGCGGCTTACACTGCCATGCAGTGCAACCACACTCGTGTAAAGCTTCCTCGTGCACGGAATGTATTACCGCGGCCAACTGTGCCGTACCGAAAGGGTTAATTACTGTTTTCTGTAAAATTTCTATTTTCTGGAAGAATATAACAACTCAAAGAAAATATATAAATTAAAAAATAATCAAAAAATCGGCCTGCGTCCACTAATGCAATAAGGAACGCAATAATTAAGATTAACCTGTTACCTGATTAGTTTTTCTTAGAAAGCTCGATATGTGCTGAATTCATTTCAAGCAAAGACGCATATTTACGACATAAGCAAAGTAAATTACTATGCGTTATAAAAGTTGAAAAAGTGTAATATTTTTAAATTGGGTTTGATTCAACATTAAATGTAGTTTTATAATTACAGACTGATTTATGCAAAAATATGAAACTTTTGAAATTGACGCATATATACGACATAATCAGTTAACAGGTTAACATTGATTTCTGCAGTGTAAAGCCAATAGGCATATACATATTGTATTATATGTATAAAATCAACACTAATTTTAATTATTGCATTATTCTATGTAGGATTTTTTGTGACATCGTATCATTCCTAGGATTGAGACAACTCCAAAGATACCTCATTCACCAAAATCCATCAAACCGTTTCATTCATACTTCCAAAACACAACATTCCTTTTGAAGTCAGATAAAAAGTGGCGTTTTAATTTTAACAAGAATTGTACGGTTTGCATTATTGTCGTAAGTTGATCAGTTTGCGATTCCGTGTGAGGACCCTAATATTAATAACCGTTGCGATATAGTAATCTAACGCCTAATAACCTATGCCAAAAAATCTAAATCTCTGATGTTTGAATCTTTCTGTAAAAAAACATAACTTGTCATTAAAACAAACATTGCGGCTCCACAAATAGATTTATTATTTTTAAGTTACGACGGATAACATATTGCTGGGACCATAAAAATTAAAAAAATTTATACTAAAATTGTTATTCAAATTAAGTTTTTCTATTGCAAAACATCTTACACAATTGTACTGATAGAAACAAGCTGCTTCATATTTAATCTTACCGATAACAAAACAGCAATAAAACGAGGATAGCTGTAACTTATCCTCAGAAATAAAGGAGATTTTATATCTTAGTCATAAATCAACCTGCTTAACCAAAGGAAAATTATCCTATCCAATTGAATAATAAAAAAAAAAAAAAAAACATTTTTCATTCCGATAGCTGAAAATCCTTGCGCAATGCAAATATGTCCAATTACATATTTTTAAAAAGTCTGATTCTCGCTTTGAATTGTAAAATTTCCCTTTCTTTAAAAAGTGCAGCACACAATTGCTGCTGGAACACAATAGTTTTTAATAAAAATCACAGCAGAATGAATATTGTGAAAATAGGAAGTCTTTATGTGCGCACCCGCAGGCTTCGAGCTGTAATTTATAGGTAGTAATAATCTAAAAAAAATAATATTTAAACATCTTTGTACATCGATTTAGTAAAAATACATTTTTGGATTTAACATGGAAATTTTAGCATTTTTATTTTAATACAAACAACGCATGATGTCGTATTTGCCGATTCACATTTTCTCTTTTATTTACTATGTACAAAAAATTCTCGAAGATGATTTCTCGCTCGTACACGCCATTATAACAAAAAATTAGACGTGAAATTATAAATAAAATAAAAAGCGCATTATTTAACTACGCCCCCCAATATTCTACTTTGCTTTCTTTGAATCTTTCTTCTTGTTGTCCTTGCTGTCTTTTTCCTTCTTCTTCTCCTCTGGATGATCCTCATATCTGTAAAACATAGAGAAAATTTTGTTAGAGCATTTTTTTTAGCGTTCTTTTTTAGGCGCTAATTTAAATATTGTCGATAATAGTGCAATACCGAAGAACTCTGCTTGCTAAATGCACACTGCGCAAACGACGAAAACTAAATTTTGGGCCTACGTGCTCTTAAACTTTTTTAACACAATCTTTTTTAGCAATTTCATAGAGTATGTGAAATACTTCAAAGTAGAAACCAACAAAAATTGCCCAACACAATCAAAATTTAATTGCTTTATTGACGGTTTTTATATATGCAGCCATGGACATATAGCCCAAAATCCTAACAAAATTAAACGGACCAATTTTTCAACATTTATTTACAAATATTTCATCTTTTATAGGAACTACTCTGAATTTTACACCGAATGTAAATTACAATCTTAAGAAAATGTTTTACAGTTATCATTGAAATGTTTTTTATACAGTTAAGTTTTTGTTTATTAGGATAGTGTTTTGGATAGAAGTTAAAATAGCACAAATTGTAATAGGCGATAGTTATTCGATTTTTATTTCGTGTTCCGGCAGGTAGGTTATAATTTCCTGATCATACAGGAAGTGAGTTAATTAATTTCAGTATTAACATGGAAAGAGAAAAGCATTATACGGCGGAAAGAAGAAAAATTATATATTGATATTTACAAAAGTCGCAAAAAGCCCGCAGAAATAGCTGAAATATTGAAGTGTTCCAAAAAAAATAGTCTACAATGCAATTCAGAGGAAATTCCGTTTATTTAAGGCACTAGTTCCCTCAAAAAAGGAAATAAATATAGAACACGAGTTAAAATTGTCTGACGGATTAGTAAGACGGCGATATATGAGGCTAAACTCTTTGGACGCATAAGTAGAAAAAAAAGCGCTCCTATCGAGAAAAAAAAAACATTAAAAAATGTTTGAACTTTACTAAAAATCACAAGAATAAGGATCTCAAATTTTTGGATCGTGCTTTGGAACGATGAAACCAAAATCAATTTGATCCGGCCTGATGATAGAACACAGGTTCATCGTTCAAAAGGTCAAGCAATAATAGTCCAGTCAAATTAGGGGTTTCACCTCGGAATGAGAGATAATAAGCTGAAAAATTGTGTACACCTTGATTTTGGCATTCTAAATGTTGTGTCAAAAGTATCATAAAATCTCGGGTCTGCGTCGTAAGTTATTGAAGGTCAAAGGTCACAAAAATCGGTTTTCTGGGATTATCTGTTTCTACAGCTTCAATGATGTTAACACCTATTATAAAAATTGTAGAGCGTAAAATTTCCAACAATTTTTGTTCCAATCATTTTTTCATGCGCTCAACCCTTTTTGAGATAGAGGGCGGAGAGCGCGCAGTGTTCAGCCATACAAGCTATAATACAAGGTCAATAGTGAATCTCGGTGAGTAATACCTTGTATAAAGTTAATAAATCATTAAAATATTATTAACAATGAATAATATGTATTATTTATTAATTAATACATTGTATTTAATTACATTTCACATATATATAATACATTTATTTAATAATATTTACCTACTTTGTGTAATTAAAAACTCATTAAATGAAAATTTCTTGTATATCTTAATTTCATATCAATTTTAGTATTTTGTATTTTAGTATTTTGTCTTTAAAACGTGTAAACTCTTAAATTCTTATTAAATAATTCATATTTGAGCCAAAAGGGGGGAGGGGGCATTGACACTTAGCGACACGTGACATTTAGCAGAAAATATTTATGTTTGATTGGTTGGCTAGATGCATTATCTATATCAACTGCCAATATTCTATTTTGAATTAATTACAGAGGAGAGGACACCGTGGGGATGGGGAAGAGGGTTATGGTAGGGCGAGGAGGGTATTTATGTTTGATTGGTTGTCTAGATGCATTATCTGTATTGTAAAATAAAAGATTTAGCTGAGACATTTTCTATAAGCTTCAATGCATTAAAATAGTGCTGCTTATAGCTGCTTTTTCATAACTTTGGGGGGGATGGCAGAGAGGGGGGAGGGTATTTGGAAGTTTCGTATTGGTTGAAATCGACTATATATTGATTATAGATAAAAAATCCAAAAGGAATTTCAAAGAAATTTCAAGTCCTTCCTGCCAACAAATTTGGGCCGAAAACCGGCCTTATTGACCCTCCTCCTTAGTGGTGTCAGAATAATCATTGTACTAATTTTCAATAAATCCCTTGAAATCGAGAAATTTTGGTCACCATATTGGATCCGTGATCTTTGATTTACAAATGTTGATAATATTCAAAATTAGTAGCCTCAGAATAATCACTGTACCTACTAATTTTCATTAAAATCCGTTGAAATCGAGAAATTTTGGTCACCATATTGGATTTGGAAATGTTGATAATATTCGAAATTAGTGGCCTCAGAATAAATATTGTACTAATTTTCATTTAAATCCGTTGAAATCGAGACATTTTGGTAGCCTTATTTGATCCGCCATCTTGGATTTGGAAATTTTGATAATATTCGAAATTGGTGACCTCAGAATAATCATTGCACTACTTTTAATTGAAATCCCTTGAAATCGAGAAATTTCGGTCGCCATATTGAATCCACCCATCTTGGGTTTTTAAATTTGGATAGGGGATTTGAAATCTGCATCCCCCAAAATGCCTAAGTACCGACTTTTTCAAAATTATTTTATCCAATAAGAGGCGGATGCAGTATAACACCGAGGAGGAAGATTTATCCCTGAATATACACTCAGGGTTGTTACTTTATTTCAAATACGAAATACCCTGACTTTTTCAGGTTTTCCAGACCTCAACTACCTAAATTTTCAGATCTTTTTCTGTAAATAACTTAGATCATAGAGAATAGGATGGGACATAAGTCAGTTTTGTTGAAGCAATTTTGTGATGTAGTGGTAGCCCTCTCTTTTGTAGTAGTGCACCCAGTAAGGGTCGAAAATTTTCA
The DNA here is from genome assembly GCA_949715965.1 of Dysmachus trigonus. Taxonomy (NCBI): domain Eukaryota; kingdom Metazoa; phylum Arthropoda; class Insecta; order Diptera; family Asilidae; genus Dysmachus; species Dysmachus trigonus. Next base: position 50,079,413 of record OX454321.1, read on the forward strand.
GAAAGATAGAAAAAGGGCACTAAATCCAAAGCAAATACGCCTACTGCAGCCCCCAGAGATGAAATTTTTGCTTCTGCCTTGTACCTTACATCTACCGGACAATATTTCGATGTTTTCCCTCATACTTCAATATTTAATACTGTATCGAGCTACCACCTCTGTAAATACCTATAAGAAATATAGATAGAGAAATAGTCACCAACAAATTCTCACAGCGAGCTTTTACAGCGTAAGCTATAAACTGAAGCTTTTTTTATGAACGCTTTTTTAAAGGCGCCCTGGTTTGATGCATTGGTATCGGTCTCTCAATTTTACCTCCCCCTCGAACTGTCAAGTTGTAGGGAAATGCAAAATCTGAGAAGGGGCAGGTAGCACATACCGAGCATGAATACGGACGAGATTGTTTAAATTTTTTCACTGTGCATTTTTAAAGGCGACCTGGTTTTAAATGTACTGTGTGCTCCGCTCGCTTTGTGAAAAGTACCGGGTGGTCTTGATTTGTTCAAAAATGTGAACAAGCTTAAAAGCTTTTGCGTAAAAAAGTGCTTTTTTAGAAGTAATTAATCAAATTAAATAAAATGTGCTTTAGATAAATAATGGGTAAGCAAAGCATAATATAATGTGTTTGGTGTGTGGCTGTGGAAAACACAGCGTGTAATGTGTTCATAGAAAAGTTTTGTGACAAAAGATTTTTGTGAGGTGCACCCTGCAGGAGTGTTTCACATTTCGCCCCAAATTTTCGTCTTTCTCTCACCTATGCCTTCTTTATTACTACCTATTTCTAGCAAAATTTTCCACTTTGTTCCTGTAACGGTACCAAGGTCGAAAAAAGATAAGGAAAAACGTCACGAGTGTCCCTTCTTGTTACAGATACTCTTTGGTGTAAACTGTAATGCATATATGTAAACATGGCTTTGCTCCCTGCGCCCTTTCGCATTTCAGCCAAATTGTTTGTGAATGCCGCGGAGTAAAGCTGCGGTAAGTGCCTCTCCATATTTAGTTCAAATAATCTCTGTAAGTCCATTTTTGTTGTAGAATAAACGTGTGCGTACAAAAAATAAGCTCGTAGTTAAATCGCAGTCCCCACCCGTCGCCAGCCGCGACATAAAGCGTCACCAACACACGTTCTGAGTGAAAAGTCTATGTATGATTAGTTGGTCCATGGTAATAAGTATTAAGTAATATTTGATAAAAACTATAACAATGATAAATAAATGAAATGAAAACTAAATTCTTTGCTTGCCCCCGTATTAGGACCTTTCTTTTTCTATGGAATAAGTGTTGTGGCCACGGAGCGTGGCCTTTCGACCGTTAAAACGTTAAGGAGGATGCGAGCAGCATCCGACCCTTTAATTGCCATTAGCACGGTCAGAACAATAACGGGAAATATCTTTATTTCCATTTGATTTATACTCCACATAACATTGATAAGTTTTGCTATAAACATGCCGAAAACTTACTTCCATTTTCAAAATGATTGGTGCTTCTTTCACTTAACGCACTTGAAGAACGTTTTCTTCTTCTATAAGTTCATCCAAATAAGAAACAGTTTGTGAAAGTTGATAGGATCCAGTGAAAAGTTTTTTTAGTTCCTTTTCTGAAAGCTTGAGGTAATCGGCGACTTAAAAGCTATTTGCCACGGCTCCAATTTTGTTTCGAGTCTTCCTCAGCCAGTGTGTTTTCTACATACATTCTGTTAACGCGTTGAGCGCCACGTCAGCCACCCGTGGCTGACACCCAATAGCTGAATGTGAAGCTGAGTAAAAACGTGGCGCTCAACGTGTTAAGACTATTCTGTATTATTCTATCGTATGGTATGTTTGAAATAAATCGTTTTCTAGAAGTATTTTGTAGATATCTGGTTATACGACAGAGAGATCTAACTTTTACAATCATTTTCTTGTGTGCTTTCTAAAAAGTTCAATTCGTCTTTGCTGTGTTTGCTACTACTAGCTGCGTTTTTTTCAATCGGATCAGGATCTGGATCAATCTCTTAACATTGAAATACAACAACAACTCGTGATCCACACTTTCATTTGGATTAGAATCAATGATCCGCAAGAAGTGGTTACAAAAAATTCTACGAGAAGTGCTAGTGTCGGATGAATAGTTTGGAAATTTCTAACAGAGTCGCTGCTGTAGTTTTTCTTTTCTGAAATGATGGCAGCAATGAAATTTGTAGTCGATTGGTTCTGAGCACACAAAGAAAAAGTAATTTATAGTAGCAAAATAAATCAAATCGTTTTTCTGATTATGGGATTTAATACAAAACAAAACTTTGAAGGCCATTTTTGAGTTTTCTTTGACGAAAGCTGTCGTCTAATTCCCAATTCTTATTAGATTAGCAAAAACAGGAATTCCAACTCCTCAAACCCAAAATCGTGATCCAGTTGATTAATCCGAATCGTTTTTTTCATTTGATCCTGATCCAGAGCCAGATCCAGATGAAAAAAACGCAGCTACTGTTGGGAACTGAAATGCTGAGCTGACTGCGCTGTTGAGCTTTCATTGCTACCAAGTGAAATGCTGCTGAAAGTTTGCCGAGCTACTGACTATTGTTACAGCATGCTGTTGAAAGCTGTGGAAGTACTGCTGAATGCTGTCATATGTTTACACAATTAAGAGAGCCCTGTTTCTTTAACGATAGTAATCAGTCTCCGTCAATAATAGTGATGATATCTGTCACCTACACAGAGCAAGGTTTTAAAGTACCAGTAAATTGCCATGTGTTGCTTTTCTGTCAAAATAAGATATATTCTAAATCCTGATTGAAAAACAAGCACTCGTTTCCGAGAAAGTACAAAAAAACATATTTTTTTAAATTATTAAAAAATGATATTCGGAGAAGTTTGTAACGTGGCTCAAATGAACGTTTGAATCTTAAGGTATTATATCAAAATACAGATAGTGAATAAAGACTATAACAGGTGCACACTCATGAAAAACTCGCCCAGGTGTTTAGAAAGATCTATAGAGATAAATGGTAACTCATATCTCTAGAATAGGATCCAGGCTTTAAATTTAGGCACATTACAAACTTCTATGGCAATTCGTTATTTTTTAATGATATTCCACAAATGGTCAGTATGCAGATTTTTGTACTTGTTAACACCATTTTTCTCGGGAACGGGTGCTTTTTTGTTTTTCTATCAAGATATAGAATATATTTTATGTTGACTAAGAAAAGCAAGTAATTCTACAGCCCAATCCCAATCAGCTCCAGCATTTTAAACAGCGTAATAAACACATGAAAATTTACTGGTGCTTTGTGTAGGTGACAGTTATCAGTCACTATAATGACTTAATAGGATTTGGTTTCTGACGGAGACTGTTAACTATCGTTAAAGAAACAGAGCCTTCTTAAATGTGTAACCATACGGCAGCAGTCAGCAGTACTTACACAGCTTTCAATAGCATGCTGTAGCAATAGTCAGTAGCACGGCAAATGTTCAGCAGCATTTCACTTGGTAGCAATGAAAGTTCAACAGCGCAGTAAGCTCAGCACTTCAGTTTCCAAGAGCAGCAGCAAGCGCAGCAAAAACGAATTGAACTTTAAGAAAGCACGAGCATATACAAATTTGATGGTGCTTTCAAACTCTGATTTTATTATCCAAAGTATGGTCGTGTACAAGTTTAAATGTTTGACAATTAGAGCCTTGAACTGATTCGACCACCCATCGTATTTTTGTAATTTTTCGAGATTCATTAGCTTTTTCAGTAGTAAGTTGGGACCGATTTGCTTTGTTCTACACTATTGTTGTGACTATGCTAATGGCAATCGACCAGTCGGATGCGGCTCGTATGTAGCCGCCTTAATATATTATTTGGAAAATGCGAGGTATAAATCTCGCATAGTTCGTCCGGCAGAAATATTAACGAATATATTTTCTAAATAGATGTTCACGTTTTAAGTGACGAAGTCAGCGATAATGACTAACAGATATTCTGTTTGTTTGTATAATTGTTGGACATTGTAAATGATTAATAAAGCTATTTAACATACTTAGACCTTTTTGAATACAGCTTAATTTATGGGACCTAATATCTACTTACATTCATTCCATTTTTTTTCTTTGACATTGTTGTACCCTCTCGATTTTGATGAAAATTGGCATACTATATTTCAAGGACGCAGCAATTTCGATGCGTAAAATATGCTTATATTGATTACAAATCTCCTGCCCTACATGATAGTGTATGCAACAATATAGGTTCCTACTAAGGGCAGATTTGTCATGTTAACACGGCTAGACCCTTTATAAACGATCAAAATGTTTCCTGAATAATTATAACATAATAATAATATGCAGTTTACATAACTTTAAAAGCAGTCAGTTCGTTGTTGTCGTTTTCATTAAATTATTGGTGTAGAATTTAATGAAAGATTAACTATTTCTACTAACTACTACTACTACTACTAACGCGGCCCAAAATATGTTGTTTAAGGGGCTTCAAATGTTCAATAAACTAGCAAGTGAATTAGAGGAAGAAATGAACTTTAAAAGATTTAAGAAAGGCATTAAAATGTTGATCGAATTTATTAAAGTAAGAATTTTTTATTGCTTTTATTAAGCTAATAAATATTATATTATCATTGTACCCTTTAACGAATCCATTCTCTTCAATAAAATAAAAGAATCACCTAAATCACGCGCGAAATTGATAATCTCCTAAAGGTTATAAAGACAAATCAAAGCTATTCTTTTTATTTGTTATAATCAGGCTTCAGAAATGTTTTCATTCCTATGAACACGAATTAAATAAAAAAAATCAACAAAGCTCACTAACTAGGAATTACCAAAGAACTAAATGAAACAAACGGCAAATGAATTCTTCAAGGAGTTCAGTACAGAACTTAAGATCTTGTACTGATATCGTATTTCAAAAAGGTAGAAAACTCAAAAGTCCCGATAGGCGCAGCAAAGTTCATCGATTTTTGTCTCCAAAAGTAAATAAAAAGTCTATATCTACATAATAATTAAAAAAAGTGTACTTACGCGAACAAAGTCTTGATGTCACCCTTGATGAGAGCAACTAACAGAGGAGTACCCATGCACGCAGGCACCAAATATAGTAGTGCAGGCTGGGCATGTTTGAAAACGTGCATGACGAATATCGTGGCGAGAAGTCCCAGAAAGTAAGCAACCATTGTTGAATAGAAGTAGATTTTACTCTTCCTTTTCAAGCTGTGGTCAAACCTCAACAAGAGAGCAATGAATATTCCGGGTATGACAATGTCTCCAAGACCAAGCATTGCGAAGTTCGAAGCACTGAATCCATTGGTGATAAGATCTTGGGGGAAAACCAGTTTTATGGGAGCCTCAAAGCTTTTAGCAACTGTGACCATAACATTTGTTCCAAACACCCAAAATATATCATAGATGAAGAGACCACTCAGAAGAATGCACCCAGTGATGATGTTATTCAAATGCAGCAATTCAACCCCATTTACGGCGAACGCCAACCCGAAGAGATTATTGGCGATCCAGTGTTTCTTCACCAGATACCAAATGCCGATCAACATGGATATGATCAGGCAGACTATGTCGTGCGACGAAAATTTGTAATTTACTATGTCCTCCTTCTTGTTACCGTCTCCTTGCGTGAACAGTATGTGGAATGGAATTTTTGGAATGGCAGTAGGTATAAGGGAGCTGATGATGGGGCTCAGCAGATGAGACAAGGCCATCACGCCGAGGAAGAAAAAGTACCCAGTGAGGAGGAGATTAATGTAGTCTTTCGAGAAGATTTTGAAGAACATATAGAGGCCGAACAGAGCACACGATGCAATAATAGGAAACATCATAGCATCCTTCGAAGTCATTGTGTCGGCCTTTTCCCCGGATTCCTACGCGCACAAAATTAAATAGATAAACGGAAGGAAAGAATATCCAAATGGGAACTTACCTTTTTGAGTTTGTGATGTTTTACGGATCGAATGGAGCCAAAGAAAATGGGAAGCATGGCCATTATAACGAGACTACCGTACGCTACGGCAATTCCTTCGGGGGTCGATGGGGGTTTCGTGTTTGTGATGTTATTCGCTGCTTCTCCTGCCGCTTGGGCTACCTTTTCTACCGCTTCGGTCACTGTATCAGCCATGTCTAGATTCTAGATATTCTTTCCGCAGCTACCCTGTATGAATCAATTAGTCTGCTATATTTTTCCACAGATCTATGGGAAATCCTCACAATACTCAAATAGTCGAAGGAATGAAGTGACACGCACTCAAAAATAAGATACGTACCACTGGCACGTCAACTACTTGGCATGACAGTTAGTGACGTCATGTTTAAACGGAAAATGTGACAGTTTTATGGATCAGGCATTACCAAATACTATGAAATTTTTGAAAATAAAAATTAGATGTTAATTATTTAAAGGCTGAAACAGATAAAAAGTTCCACAGCCCTCGTCACCACTCGCAAAAAGTGACCGAATATATATATAATAGTATCCTGGGGAAGGATATAGGCTACTTTTTACCGCGGAAAAATATCTAATTACAAGCGAATATCTAATACGTTGTGTTTTTAATTAGAATAGTTGGTATTTATAGAAACTCCTGCACCGTCTACCTCAGTTTTTGCGCGATTTTCTTCAGATGTACTTGTTGATGCTTTAGGTTCTATAGAAGAACCAGAACTACTTGTATTTCCCATCTTTTCATTATCATGTATGTATCACCGATGAATCGGGTTTTTTAAAGAATGTTCTAATATCTATAAATTTCTTCATACTTTATACCTAGGAAAAAAAAAGAGTGTGTATCAAAACCTATAACCAACTTAATGAAACAAAACATAACCGAAAAAACTTATTTTTTTTTTAAGTCGGTTAATTAATGTACTACTACGTGTAAGTATGTACTAGATAATCTCACGGTAAACAAGTCTGTTTTTACCGTTAAGGCACTAAGTAGGTAGGTAGGTAACTACTTTTCATTCAAGCTAAAACAAATAAAGAAACCTCGTAATGAGGCGAGGCAATTAATTCAATTTGATGCCAACATCCTAATTTACTAACATAACTTACCTTATGTCTTTTTGATTAACTTGTATTAATTAGCTTTTACTGAATACTGTAATCCAGTGTTTGGAAACACCTAGTAGCGCGGGCAATGACAATAGCCGAGCAAGTGCACGGCGGTTCCTTCTTTCAAACTTCTATTCGACACTATTTTCTAAGTAGGATTGGTATTGAATCTTACAATAAAAAAGCAATTAGACAGTATACTTTATATACTATATACATATATGTATACCCTCCCGCTAGCTACGCCAGTGGGTGTGTGGAAAAGAAAAGGCCCGTACACTGACATAGAGGAACTGGACTGCTAACCGCCGTCTGAAAAACGAGACCATTTTTAGCGCAGGCTCAAACCACATGGCGCAAATCATGCTATTAAAAATTCCCTAAAATACCGCACAATTATGTTTAAAATGAAGCAAATAAAAAATAATTAAGCTGTCATGAACCGATTTCTTTTATATCACGCTTAATTTTAAGTTTTTTCACAAAAATGTTCCTCGCGGCAATCAGCTGCGGTCTTAAGAAAGACAAAGATAGCTATACAAATTATTTTTCTGCCTTTGTCTAACCTTCACATTTCTCGTTTATACCAACCCAAGCTAAAAGTTGTATTACAAAATGAAGTAGCCATCTGTTGGACATCGTTAAACTATTCTAACAGCTGATTGCAACGGAAAATGATGAGTTGGCGGGCAACTTGTAAAGGCTGTCGTGGGTAAAAGTGATGTGCAAAAAGCTTGTGTTTACTTTTATTTATCTATTGGGAGTATCAAAAAGATGTATCACACGCGAAGATACTAGAAAAAACCAAAAGAAGTGCACATACATGGCGCCACCTTCATTTGGCTATTGGCCATTTTTCTTTGTAAATTTGTCTGCCTGCGGGCTTAAGAAAGAGCGAGATAGTTAGAATTCGGTCAAAATTTGGTCTTACTTTTGATGTGAGTTTTTGTACGGGATCAGCAGTCCAGTTCTTATATGTCAGTGGGCCCGTACCAGTAACTGGCTCCACTTAGGACGGACTCCAGAGACATTGCTATCATGATAACAATATCCGAAGATTACTGAAATGACGGCTCCAAAGGAAAATGCCAAACAAGTCCAAGATTACTTGGAAATATTCTGGTAATATCCGTTACCACCGTCACTGTGAGGAGTTGCCTCGGGTGCGGAAAAATTGAATATGCAATAGGAAACTTTGGAACGCGCTGGGACCTAAGGGACCCGAATTAAAACGTTGTAACCATGGAGTTTCTTACTCCTCTCTGCTAAGAAAGTGTGCATAGTTCTTTCAATCAGTACGTCACGACAACTGTCAAAATCGGACGAGCATATCTTGCATTCTCTCTATCGTGGCTCTTGTTTACATATCAAATAAAATTGCTAATATCTGAGTAAATTAAAAGGTTTGTTCTTCGATAACCTTGTGGCGCCATAGCTGCAGTGGTTTTTAAGTATCTAATGCCAGTTCGGTGTTTTTTTTTAGAAACCTTGCAAGCAATAACACTTAGTAGTCATAACCGGAAACCCAAAGCACACCAGGCACCGTCAAAGCACACCAACATGGAAACCACCAACTCCAAGAAAATCGACAACGCAGGAGAAATTATTAACTCCATTATAATCAACGCAGAAAGGGGTTATTCTACCTTTTCGAGGCAAAAAAACAGTAATAATTTCAAATTGTTATAAAAAAAAAAACGACAAAAGGAGTCGATTTAAAATTAAACATGGTTGTTTATTAATAAAAAAATTCGACATTTTTCTTGAAAAAAAAAAAATATTAAAACAAAATGGCGACTGCACTGGCCCATTGCTGCAGCGCGAAAAAATGTTCGCAGCCAATTGCGCGACGTAGTACCTAGGTCGTCCAAGTGATCTGTAAGTAATTTAACAAAAATAAATCATTAGTTCTAATGAAAATCTACGGAGCGTCCGTAAAATTAGACATAAATATCAATTTTTCACAATTTGACAAACCTTTAAACATAGCGTACTCGATTTTTGGCATTTTTTTTTCATCGAAAAAAGTGCCCCCAAATTTTCAAAATTGAATACAGATGTCTAATTTTAGATCCATTCCTTTTGTCGTTTTTTTTTTATAACAATTTGAAATTATTACCTATTTTTTTGCCTCGAAAAGGTAGAATAACCCCTTAAATCCAACAGCATCGAGATAACACTAATAGTGCTGTTCGTTGAACTGACAAGCCTGGAGGCGCCGCATGTTTTTTGACAATTTCCAGGGCATCATGAGACCCCACAAAATTTAAAATTAAAATTGTGGAACTTTTCCAAATTTAGTGAAAAAGTATCGAATTGGTTTGTACCTTGGCTTGGAAAAACGCCTAAAAGTCCCATATTGGATCTGCAGTTAATTGTGTCAGTTGAAATGTCAAAGCTCTACGTAATTTTTTGCTTCAACATGGTGTTGTAGACTGCTCCGAGTAGTTTGTTTCTTAACTTAAACGTGATTGGTGGTGGATCGAAATGGCTCTAACGAAAGATTTGAAGCTGCTGGTTAAACCGTATTACTGGGTTAACATAATCCTAAGCATTTCGTACATAATCGCCAAGCGCACTGGCATCGCCTGTAATTATTTGTTCCAGCAAAAGAATGAGGACCGCTGTGAGCTGGACAGCCGGGAGACAGAAATTCTTTTCTTCCTCATGATAGTGATTATGATTCGGACTCGCAAGACGGGAAGTGTGACAATGATCAATTACTTAACGTCCTCCTTCATCTACACGAAAATCGCGAATCTGATTCTATGGTCATATGCTGACATCCGGTATGGAATGGTATTTTTGGCAGTGTTCATCCTCATTGCCCTGATTTTTCCGGAACCGACGTACCAGGGACCGGAGCACATTACCTATTTTAGGACGGCAACAGCCTTCGAAGACGAGATAAATCGTGACAAACGAATTACCTGGGTCGTCTGCTTTTACACGGTGTGGAACCCAGCCTGTGTAACATTCGCTCCAATTTTCTCGTCGCTGTCGGCTGAGTACAATTTGGATAATCTCAAATTTGGCAAAATTGATGTTGGCCGGTTTCCGGAGGCCGCTATCAAGTACCACATTTCGGACAGCTCATTTTCTCGCCAGCTGCCTACGATCATCGTCTTCAAAAACGGGAAAGAAGTTGATAGAAGACCAACAGTCGACAGTAAGGGCAAAATTTCGCGGTTTTTCTTCTCCGAAGATAACGTTAAAGCTGGCTTCGGCCTAAACGGAATGTACACCGAGTGCAAGGAAAATTCAGCCAAAGCTATTAAGGCTGCTCCTAAAAATGAGAAGAAAACGAATTAAATAATAGGCTATTATTTATATAAGTAAGTAAGCGCATCTCATTTATTTAACTCTGAGTGAGCACAACTTTGATTAGTTTCACTTCGGCAAACGACATAATTTATAAGAGTAACTAAAATAAAGCCAAAAATAGTTGTACGGAAGATTTTGTTTTAATTACACCTTTACCCCAATTGCATCGGTAACTTTCACTTTCTGGGAATTTGCATTTTAGAATTTCTCTTCGCCAGATTTAATGAAGTACATTTCGTATAAACCAGTTGTAGAATTATATTTACTTTTACTGATCTCGGTTAAGGGGCTTTTTGCGATGCAAAAGACCACAACTTTCTAATGCACTTTTTCAAAGTGCAACTAACTTTCTTTATTACACTCTATCGCTTGGGGTATTTGCAAGTTTACAGTTTAAGATAGTAATACACTAATAACACCTTGAAACAGGTTTATGCTGTTGCAATTTACGACTTCGGGGCTTTTTGTTGGGATGAAACTAAAATGTTGGTGTCGAGTAAGCAATAGATTTTGACATATTGGCTTATAAATATTCTTGAAATCTGAGCTAAAACTTCGCGTTGATTTTTATGTACAAAAACTGAGTTTAAAATTGAAAGAGCATTAATAATAGTACGGATATTAGGTGTGAAGAATATTAAACTTGTTGCCTTGTTCTGTGAAACAGTTCCAAAAAAGGTCAAAGTCATTTTCTTGCTTATTGGATTGGCATTTAAAGGTGGATTATTTTGAAATAGATGTTAATTTTAAAGAAAATCAGGAATATCATACAAAATGTGCCTTCTCTTTCAATTTTAATCGATATAAATAAAAATATTAAAATTTTTGTAGTATTGTATTGTATATAATATTTAAAAATTCAGAGCTGTATAAAAACTTCTTAAAATAAATTATTAAGGAAATAAAAGCATTGGTAGGAATGATCTGCCTTTTCCGGAATGACACAACTTGCGATTTCCATTACATATAATTCCTTATTTAATAGTCCAGTCAATAGACATTCAACTTCGGAAAAATTCCGATGAAGCTGAGAACTTGTACAGCAATTTAGATCATCATTCTAAATGATAAGCCAGATCAATGGGCACTTTAGAAATTTCATTTAGAATGATGATCTAAAGGTCTGTACAAACTTTCAGCTCCATCGGAATTTCCCCGAGGTTTGGCAATTTCTTTGTCTATTTTAACTAGACTATAGGTGTATCAGAATGGTAACAGCTTTTTTTAGTGGTTCGAAAACATTTTTTTTCCTTTCACTAGGTCAAATTGGGTGTCATATGAAGAAAGGCAATTTTAAGACTACTTTGTTTTAATTTTAAATCTAATAGTTGTTGATATATTGGCGAAAATATGCTAATTTTTAGCGTTCTCTTATCTCCATACATTGTGGCCCAGAAGATTTGAAATTATTTGCACTAACAAATTTCCGGCGAACGATGTGCCACATGATACAAAAGCCGTGAGTGCGCCATATGAAATTCAAAGCATTGTGCACTGTTTAAGCTTAAAAAGGCTTTTAAATCTATGAACGAAAACAATGTTTACTTGTGTTCATCAAACCTTTCTGTTTGCCTAAAATTCTCAGAATATCATATTATTGCTATTTTTAAGGAATTTAAAAGTTCTACTAAAGTCCGCTCTAACATTTTATTGAACTAACAGGGCAGTGAATTTCTGTTTTTCTGTGCTTGTGGTTTCTACCGCTTCTGTTTGTTATTTTAATGCTAAAATTTCCCTAAAAGTTTTGCGTTCGATTTATTTTTAATGACCCTCTTAATTATGAACTGGTATTCCTACCTGTACTGTTCGACGCAAACAAACGAAGAATATGCTTGGCACTGATATATGCATGTACAAAGCACCGTTTAACTCATTCGAGGCAAGACATTTTTTTGAAGATCATCCCCAGGAACGAAGCAAAGGGTTCCTAGCTATAAGCATTGACTTTTGGACCTAAACCAAATCTTCCATATACTTGAATATAATTGCTCATTATGATTAATTATGACCTTATAGAGGGTCAATCAACAATCATCTTGTGTCTAAGAGCATGTATGTGAGTCATTGCAGAGCAATTAGCTTGAATCTCACTTCATTCATTTTTGTTGCACTTTATGGGTAGCAATCGCTCATTTTCACTTGAATATCATATGAAATGATGAAAACGAAACAGGAAGCTCAATTCCCACCGGGGACCATTATTTTTGATGATGAGACTTTTCGATTGAGTCTTACCAATCCCTCAACTTTTGATTTGGAATTCCTTAGCTCTCGAACCAAGTGAATCAATGGAATAATGAATATACGAATAATTGCTCAAAAAAATGAGACCCTTCCACTCCTTCGATTTTCCTCATTTTTGGCATACATGTATATCTTGACGCCCTTTATCATATATCTCATTTCCAGCTCTGGACACTCAAAGGAAGCTGTTACTTACTGACCTTGAAGATTCACACTGCTTCCAAACTTCTCATTTCAATTTACATATATATGTTTTCTCACTGTCATTTCAAAGTACATTAGTATATGATACAACTACAGCAATCTAAAATCCAAACTCAATCTCTGTTGGACACTAGGAGGACCTAATGTTCAAAAGGTTTTCGCCCTCTAGTTCCCCTGTTTTTTGATATACGAAATAAATATGGTACCTCCAAACTTAACTCATAAGGACACATCCATGTATGGTATAGGTATGGGATTTTCTTGCTTAGGTCCAAGCGGACACGCTTATAGCTAGGAACCCTTTTGTTGTTTATATTAGCTGAGGTTAACCTACTTTGCTGGGTTTCTTTTTGGTACATTTGTCCAGTTTTTTTCTATATCTAAAATAGAAAACGTTCATTAAGAGGTTTTTATTTTAATTTTATTCTTTCGGTGTACATAAATGTGGGATTTGAAATAAAATAAATTAACGGGATTTGTATAAATTTGGTTTTATTAAAATTTAAAGATTTTAAATTGTAAAATTGAGTCCACGATATAATTGAGTCCAGAATATTCACATTAAGTAAAGTAATCAATGTTCACTTGGTCAAATAATTTCGCGGTATTAGTCTAACTTAGCACTTAACACTCTCTACTTATCGGCTTATCGTTCTTTGCGGGCAGGCGGTTCAGACTTTACTGGGTTGACGATCAACGGTCTAACTCCTGTGGTAACGGTGGTACTTCAGAATGATAGTTAGCTAGCTTTACAGGGCAGTGGGATCCTACATTCGGCCATCCTGCGGTTCATCTGACTCAGATGAACTACCTTCGTCGATCCTGTGCCACGGCTTCATGTGGTCCACCGCAGAACTAGTTACAGTTGGCCCTTCATGAGTACCAATCTTCTTGACATCGTATCGATCGTTTCTCTTAACTTTCACTACCTCGTAGGGACCAAGATATTTTGGACAAAGCTTAGATCCAGGAGCAAATTGTGTGCGACGAATAGCGACTAAATCACGTAATTTGTAGGTTCGAGCTGGCTTTCTCTTCCTCAGAGAATATCTCCTATTTTCAGCTTGCAGCTTTTCTATCTGTTCCTTTGCTTCCTTTCGCATATCGTTTCTTTGTACTTGAAAATCCTCAATGATTTCTTCTTCCAACAGCTTCATTAGACAGAGATCCTCAGGTCGGGACATCTTAACACCAATCATCAATTCAAATGGGGTCTTTCCGGTAACTCTACTAGTCGTCGAATTGAGTATTTGTTGAAGACTATAAACATACTTAAACCATTTCTGCGGTTCATCCACAGACAGCTTAGATAGTATTCCAATAATAGTTCTGTTCAGCCTTTCCACTTGTCCATTGCCCCTAGGTACACCAGTTGTTATAAGGATATGATTTATTTTTTGCTCTTGACAATATTCTCGGAACAAATTGGATGTAAATGCCGTTCCTCTATCCGATATAATTCTGAATGGATTGCCAAAAATTAAACTTTGTTCCCGTAACTTTTTCAGCACTTCCTCAGTAGTAGCAGATTTTACAGGGTATATCCAGCTGAATTTTGTAAATGCATCTATGACTACAAAAAGGTATTTATAGTTCTTAGCGGTCGAAGGAAGTGGGCCTAAGTGATCCACATGATAGGTGTGTAACGGCTGATCAATTTTTTCAATTGGATTCAACACTCCTTCTGGTTTACCCATCTTTTTTGAAGCTAATATGCATGGGACACAATTAGAGAGAACTGCGTCTATTTTCTTACTGAGATTCGGGATGAAATATTCTTGACGTATTTGAGATTCGCATTTATTCGCATTGATGTGTCCTTGTCCGTGTACATATCTGACTATATCCCTTTGCATGTTTTTAGGCACAACTAATAGGTGATTCCCGTCAACGAATCTGTAGAGTACGTCTCCTCGAAGAAGATAATTTTCAAAGACTCCGTGCTTCAATAATTTAGATATAGCGCGACAACTTTCGTCTTCATCTTGAGCCTTCCGAATTTGTTGTAAGACTTCACTTTCCACAGAGAAAACAGCAGGAAATCTGCTTAGTGCATCGACATGACGCATAGCAGAGCCGGATCGATGTTTTACTTCACAATTTATTTATTTATTCTAATCAACGGGTATACACCCATAACACAATAAATGATACAAAGTATAACAAGGTGGTATCACAATAGCAAACTTAATAGAACAAGGCAGAATATATAATACAAATTATTCAGCAATAACGTATCAAACAGTAAATCAGATGGAATTATTCATATAAATGTAATTTGGCTCGAAAATACGGAACATAACAAACCCCGTAACTTAACCTTATAATTCAACTATATAAAATATAAGCTTCACAACATAAGAAAAAGAACCTAAGTCGCCCTCGTAACAAGCGCCCAAAAAACCGACCTGCGAAAACGGGCGCGTATCGGCTCAAAGAAATCAATATTAGACGGTAACGAATTCGCGGTCGCCGACAGTCTATTAACCGTATCCGTGTCACCCAAGGCCGTTCTTACTGCCCTCACATGAAATAATTGATTGTGACGCACGCGAAGACTTCTAGCAGGAACAGTAATGGCAAAAAGGCCTCTAAGATCAGCGGAATCGATGGCACCATTAATTATGTTATACAAAAACAGCATATCAGCAACCGCACGACGGACCACAAGCGGCTCAAAGTTGAACCTACGTTCCAACTCCAAGTAATTATGCTCGAATGGGTGCATAGGAGTACCACACCTAAAGGCTAAAGTGCGCAAGAATCTATGCTGCACTCCTTCGAGCCGTTTTTTGTCAGAGGCTGTAGACGGCGTCCAAACCACGGATGCATAGTCAAGGTGAGGTCTAACTCAAGCGGTGTAAAGGTAACAGTAAGTAGTAGGAGATGAAAAGTTTGCTGAGTTCCTGTTAATAAAGCCCAGGGCTCGATATGCCTTCTGCGATACTGCGGCAATGTGGCGAGAAAAATTTAATGAGGAGTCGAAAACCAACCAAGGTCAGAAATCTCCGACACGCGCTGAAGCAACTCACCACCAAGAGTGTATTGAGAAGCAATCGGGAATTTAGCCCGAGAAAAACTTAGAAATTTACATTTTGAGACATTAAGGGGTAATTCGTTTATGACACACCATGATTCAAGGGCTTTAAGATCGTCTTGAATTCCCCTAGTGTCCTCGAGGGTGCCAACTCGCCTAAAAATCTTCGCATCATCGGCATAAAAGAGTACCTTACAGTACTTGAGCGACGCAGCGAGGTCATTTATGAAAATATTAAGCAAAAGTGGACCTAGATGGGAGCCCTGCGGGACCCCCGAGGACACCTGGTATTCATTTGAGAGCACTCCCCGAACGCAAACCGATTGAGTACGATCCGTTAGATAACTGCGGAGCCACGACAGTAAACTTCCGGAAAAACCAAACTGTTCAAGTTTAGCGATCAAGATCGGATGACTCACGCGATCGAACGCCTTAGCAAAGTCGGTGTATATTGCATCGACCTGGCCTCCCTCATCCAACACCCGTGAGATGTAATTCTTAAAAAGCACCAGGTTCGTAACAACCGATCTTCCACACCTAAAACCATGTTGCTCCTCAACAAGTGCATTCCTACAGGCAAACGACAGCTTATCTGTAACAATGCCAATTAAACTCTTCAATCAACAATGCCCATCTGGCTACACGACTACTAAGTTCTCTTTTTTTCATTGTAAGGTGAAACGCTTGGCAATCAGTGTAAATTGTAAAATTTAAGCCCAATAGGTATGACCTCAACTTCTTCAATGATTTAACAATAGCTAGAACTTCCAGTTCGTAACTCGAATAGTTCTTCTCGGCATCGGTGGTTTTAAAACTCAAATAAAAGACTGGATGCCATTTCGTGTCCTCTGAATTTTTTTGTAGCAATACTGATCCGTAGCCAACCTTACTCGCACCGGTGTGCAGTTCGGTTTCAAAGTTAGGATTAAAAAGCTTCAAAACGGGGTCGTTACATAGCCGATCTTTCAGAAGGTTAAAAGCGTCTTTTTCTTTTGCACCGAAGATAAATGCATGATCTTTCTTTATCAGGTCAGAAAGTGGCTTGGCAATAGTTGAGTAACTGGGAATGAATTTTCTAAAAAATCCGGTTAGTCCCAAAAAGCTCTGAACTTCTTTAACGTTTTTAGGTCTAGGAAATCCTTTTACAGCTTTTACTTTTTCGCAAGCGGGTCGAATACTACCATTTTGGATTATGTGTCCAAGAAATTCGATGCTCTTTTGAAGAAATTTACATTTAGACCATTTTATAAGCAGACCGTTTGACTTTGCAGTTTCTAGAGTCAATTTTAACTTTAAGCTATGTTTTCCATTTCGTCATTTGAAGGAATGATGACATCATCCATATAGACAAGCAGTACGTTTTTCTTAATCAAGGGCTGAAATATCGTATTGATGTAGCATTGAAAGACGGCAGGAGAGTTGCAGAGACCAAAGGGTGCTTTACAGAATTCAAACTGGCCATTGTGTGTTACAAAGGAAGTATATTTCCTGCTCTCTTCTTTAATGTCCACATGGAAGAAGCCGTTTCGTAGGTCTAGTATCGTAAAGACTCGGGAATTATACAAATTTTCAAGAACCTCTTTAATTAACGGTAATGGGTATCGGTCTTTAATAATTTTCTTATTTAGTTGTCGGTAGTCAACACATAACCGACTGGACCCATCTTTCTTTTTAGCAAGTACTACAGGACTCGCAAAGTCCGAATGACTTTCTCTGACAATACCTTCTTCCAACCAAACTTGTACTTGTGCTTCTACTATCTCTTTTTCTTTAGGGGAAATTCTTCGGGGTTTTTGATAAACTGGTCGTTCGTCTTCTAAACAAATCGACATCTCTATACAAGACTTTTCTGGCTTAATTGGGTAATAATTTTCAACCAATGACTTAACTTCTTCTCTTAGCGTCTTATTCTCAATATTATTAAACATATCGGTTTCAGCTTCTTTTATTAACTGGACTACATCTATCTTTTCCAAAAATGTATCTTCTTTAGAACTGCTTGGATTGACTTTATTTAAAGTTACTTTGCCACCCTTCAGGACTAATATCGCTTCTCTTAAAATATCCTTGCCTATCAAAATATTCGACGTTAGCCATTCGTCTGGAACAATATGGAAACGAGCTTGATAATTTTCACTACATATTTCTGCGACAATCGAAAATGATCCAACGGTATGCTTTAGGTTTCTACCAAATCCTGCTAAGCATATACTAGAGCCCCAATCATGCCTTGGAATACCTAATGTTTTCACGACAGATTCCCTTATGAGCGAAACGTCGCTGCCAGTATCAATAAGCCCAATGAATTCGCGATTATTTATAACAACTTTCGTATGTAAATCTGGAACTTGAATTGTATTAACATTTCCTGTCCCCTTATCTCTGTCGTTGCTGGTTGTAGTCGTAGTTACGGTAGGTTGAGAACAGTTTGTGGAGATGTGCCCAAATTTATTGCATTTAAAGCAACGAGAGCCCTTTGCCTTATGTGGACAGTTAGTATTGGAGTGTGACTTCGCTCCACAAAGAGAACATCTGCTTTTCGTATGAGCCCCCTTTTCGGATTTACTTTCTGGCTTATCAAATTTTTTAGAAATCTTTTGGTCTTTAATCGTCTGATAGACTTTAAATTTCTGCTTCAACTCACTGAGGCTCTTAGCTTCATAAAGAACGGTCTTATTTAACGGATCATCAGGTATACCGGCCACGATATAAGTTAGCAACGATTCTTCATCTATTTTCCCTTTGTCCGCGATTGCCTTCATGGAGTACATATACTCCAAAAACGTTTCATCCGATTTTTTCTTTCGATTTTCCATAGCCCTATGAACGCTAATACTCGTTACAGGTTCCGCGAACTCTTCCAATAAATGACTTTTCAACGTTTCCCAGCTTATTATATCGGAGGAAGCCTCTACTGATAATTTAGTGGCGCCTTTTAGCAAACGTCTAGTGTATAAATATTTTTGAATATCATTCCATTGACATACCTTAGCGATATCTTCGAAATTTTTTATCCAGGTTTTAACGGTTCTGGAAGATTCCCCATTAAACGGTTCTAAGGATTCTTCAACATCACGAAACAAAAAGTTATTTACCGGTGCAGGTAGAATTTTCTCGTCCTTACTCATTTCACTAGATATTTCTATTAACGAGGGAGATTCAATGTCTTTACTTGTCGACGGATCCTGATTAATTTCAATTTCACTATTTCGGGGCGTAAACCCGACGAATTCTTCTTCACTGTCTTCACTACACGTGTCCACGGGATTTTCCTCTTCACTAAATTCTTCGCGAGCTAACCCGGAAATAAGTTCTTCTTTTGTTTTGCCACTGTATATTAACCCACGTGATCTGTAAATTGCTTGTAGTTCGAACACTTTTAGTTTTCTCAGTTTTTCCATTAATTAAAATCTTTAGATAACTTTATCCAAAATCATAATCCCACTTCTGACACCATAATTTGTGGGATTTGAAATAAAATAAAGATTTTAAATTGTAAAATTGAGTCCACGATATAATTGAGTCCAGAATATTCACATTAAGTAAAGTAATCAATGTTCACTTGGTCAAATAATTTCGCGGTATTAGTCTAACTTAGCACTTAACACTCTCTACTTATCGGCTTATCGTTCTTTGCGGGCAGGCGGTTCAGACTTTACTGGGTTGACGATCAACGGTCTAACTCCTGTGGTAACGGTGGTACTTTAGAATGATAGTTAGCTAGCTTTACAGGGCAGTGGGATCCTACATAAATATCTTACATAATAAATAATTTTATCACAGTACAGTACATTCTTATACATATATAATACATTTGATGTCTTGTTGTCTTGCGCATGTACAAATAAATTTTCTGCTTGACACGTGAAAAAGCGACATAGAGCTGACCATATGAGAAATAGGATTCTTTCAAAATTAACTTCGCAATAGTGGGACGTTTGACTCTGCGCCTTATTAATCTAATCTAATCTAATATATATACTGTATATACTGTAGTGTTTCTCCCGTTGAGTGGAAGGAGTCCAGAGGGTGGAGCAGCCGCAAAAGCTTTAACTCCTAGTAGAGCCGCTAAAAGAAGCGTTAACTCTATGGATTAAGAGGGATCAGCTCGAAAGCAGAAACTCCCAGTAACGATTCTGAAGTCTTGATTCTTAATCCCCCTTTATTCACAAATCTTAGCCTTTTTAAACAAATTTTGGATTACCTCTACATTTACAATAAATCAATAATTACTAATTATTACACTACACTACGAAGCACCTAATAATCCCTTGGTCAGCTTGTTTAGTTATTTTACAACAGCTGATTTGGGCGTCTCGTGCATGCGCACCGAAAGCAAAACGAGCCACCTTGTTACCCCGCTGCTTGACTCACGGTAGTAACCTGACTCCTCTCATGCAGGGATACCAACTTGGGGGTTTTCCCCCTAATTTTAGGGGGACGAAATGTAGAATGGGGGTTTTTTAGGGGCTTGAAATTTTTAGGGGTAATTTGAGGGGTATTTTAAGAATGCTCCAAAATATTTCAAATTATAATTTAAATAGGTAGCATTCATTTTAATTTTATTTTGGAGTAAATAATCCATTCTATAGTAACAATATTTAATAATATTTCTTAATGCAAGTGTAGAACTTGGCTTTTCAATATACAATACAATATTGTAAAAAATAAGTTACGAAAGAAATTATCAATTTAAATGTTACAAAGTATCCTGATGGTTCTTTTTTCTTTACAACGAAATTATTTATTTATTTATTTATTCATAGTAAGCTTCGTACAGAAATTAAAATGTCCAATTATACAATAGCTGATAGAGAAAGGTATACAAATTTAAATGAAAACTGACTTAATCGTTTAACATCTCAAGGACAATCTGTTTGAATCTGCTAAACAGTTCAGAGGACCAACTTGGAGTCTATTATGGTTTCTTTGAAGGCGCACCATTGGAGAATTGAAGTATATTTCTAGCGGGGATCTGGGTGGCATGAAAATATTATTGTTCCTGTTATTGAATGTAGGCACCCTTAGTCTCAATTCATCGAACAGTGATGTTTTGAGTAATCCGTTGCATAAAATTTAATCCATCAAAAAAAATGTTGGATTTATTTTTAATGTACGAATGTACGATTTTAAAAATTCGCAGCCTGTAGCAGAAGCAGAAGCTATACTTGAAGTATTAAATGGGTTGTGATTAACATTACAATGTTAAATAACCTGTAATACAAATATTTTAATATTTAATAATTGAGTAGCCCATATGCAAAACGCGCTATATGCTTTATAAAAAGTTTTGAGTTATTCAAAGAAAACATGTAAAAGTTCTCACAGATATGTTAGACATATTATATATATATACAAAATATTGTTTTTCAGATGGCAGAAGACATAAGGTTAATATTTCCACCATTAACTGAATATTTTTTCTTACTTTTCTTGCATATAGCGAGCGGGTTTTGCATATAGGCTACTCAATTAATAAAACCTATTCTGAGTACTTAATAGTTTTTTTTTGTTTTGTTTTTTTTTTTTTTTTATTGCAGCTTTACAAATGGTTTTAGGGATTTTTGGAGTTGATTTTGGGGGGAAAATATTCGACGAGTTGGTAACCCTGCTCTCATGCCACTTAGTAGCTCGCATGTTCATTCATAAAGCGTTGCTAACCCGCGCTTTAATTGGGTCAGGGTGTGATGGCCACGTAATGCTAGACATGCGCTTTTGCGCTTTTTATGTTATCCTTTGCTTACTTAGGAGAAGTTTGTTTATGCGAACATTTGTGTATTATTTTATTGAGGATATTGGCCTGTGACCTTGAAATCTAAATCTGGTACATCACAATACATATATATTAAGAGACATGTGTGTTCGTATATTTCACGCAGCCAAAACTACCCAGCGCAGACCACTGATGTTTGTGTGTGGTAGTAGCCTCGAGCCTCCCATCGGTGGTTGCGAGTTGATAGCTGTGGTGGTTGAAAGTGGTGGACCTCGGGCATTTTCATATATTTCGACCAAAGTGTTCTACAAAGTATTCGGAATCTCCTATAATGCTCGGGATTTCTCCAGTTTGATGTGTGTGTGTGTGGGTCTGCGAGTCGACACCGGTCACTGAACAGCTAGTACCGATAACCCACTATCGACCACCGACCACCAAACACCCGTCATTGTACTAGAATGAATGGGACTGTACTAGAATTATCTCGAATGTACTAGAATGTTCCCGAATGTACTAGAATGAGCTGCAGACAAAAATGCCTTGGAGAAATCAAGTGTTCTCGAATGTGCTGGGATGAGCTGCACCGCAAGGATCGAGAATGTTCTGGAATGTTCGAGTACCATTATGTGTGGATGGAGGGGATGGCTTCTGACACTATATAATATATATACAGTGCAACCTCGATATAACAAATCGGAAGGGAACAAGTAAATATTCGTTATATCAAGTAATTCGTTGAACCGAGGTTTGTTATGTTGAGGTTAGGTTGGTCTAAAATTCGTTATAAAGAGGTAAAAAAATAGTTTTATTCACCTCAACATTACGTACTCATCTTGTTATAGCGAACAACTTCTACTAATAAATGATAACACATTTTTATCAAATTACTGTATGTATTTTCTATTTAAAAACAATTAGGTAGGTAACAAAATTTTTTTCTTACATTAATAATCAAAATTAAATGCAGTAAAATCCGTAAAAGTAGGTACATATCATGGTGGGTACATACATTATGTAGGTAATTTAATGTTAATTTCAAAAATTCGCACAACAATTTTTTACAGTTGGCACTGACGACGCGTACGACGTGTAAAATAGAATCGGATCTATTTTGCACTGCGCGTAGCTCGTGTCGCGTCAATGTGTTTAGATGTGCATAGTACCCTATGCTCGATAAGCTTTGTCGTTGTGTCGTCGTACGCTCCCGTCGCTCGCCGGTCGTCGGTCGTATCATTGTGTTTCTTGCTTAAGAATCATACATTAGTGGTAACTTTATATAAAGGTTTTGGGTTGACAAAATTCGTTAATTAGAGGTATTTATACTTTTTCTTGATAGTCGAAAATTCGTTATAAAGAGGTTGTTCGCAAAAAATGTTCGCAATGTAAAGGTATATTTTACATTGACTCTTATGGACAATTCAAGGGGATTACGAAGAATTCGTTAAATCGAGGAATTCGTTATATTGAGGTACGTTATATTAAGGTTGCACTGTATAATATATCGATTTTTTATAAATAAAAGGGACCGGATAAGAGGAAAAGTAAAAAGTGCGAAAGTGAACAACTGTACATGCTGTGCGCGAAAGGAGGTAAGGAAGGTGCAATCTTGAATACGAAACGTTTCATTATGACCCAACTAAAGATTATAATAAACTTGGATGTAGGGAGTTTGGTGTAAAGCAAAAAAGGAGAAACGCCAAGTGTATGCTTTTTAAATGGTAAAATTATATTCCCAGCACTAAATTTGCTGCCGCCTGAATTCGTTGAATACATATATGAATGAAGAAACACTGAATTCAAAAGAGTTCTTGCAAGAAATTAGACGTTATAATGTATCATTTAGAGCAGGGCTTCTTAAACTATGGGTCGCGACCCCATTTGGGGTCGCGTAGCAAAATTCTGCGGTCGCGAGAGATTTTAATGTCAAATATTTATATATAATATATACCATTTTATAACATCACTAGAGTTGGCGGAATACAGTGGACTTGCAGCGTCTAGACACGCGCATTTGTTGAAGGTTTTGAGCTATCTCCACCGACAGCAGTAAACGATCGATGATCGCTATTATTATACTGCGGCTATACATTGTTAGTGCGTTTGTCTGTCCATCTCATTAAATTTTTTACTTATACTTTAATTTAATACTTACCACGCAACTACTTGAATATATTCGAGAGAATTAAGACGGTCAGAATGCACTTTTATTTTTGAAACTATAATAAATACAATTTTATAATTTTTTGTGCAATTTTTAATTTTAGATTTTTGTATGTTTCAAAACGAATTCTAAACTTATATATTTTCATATGTATATGTATATTGTTACCTAATAAATAAATCATCAAAAAATATTAATTTCTTTTTCTTTTATATTTGTATGGGGTCGTCAAGAAACTCGCAATCATAAATGGGGTCGTGAATGACAAAAGTTTAAGAAGCCCTGATTTAGAGCAATAGTAATAATCGAAGAGAAAATATTTTATCTGGTGTTCAGAGTCCAAGGACAAGTTTTTACAAATTTACTTAATAGGAAACGAAGGAGATGAAGTAGATCAACGGTCGGCAAATATCGCAGGATTGCGTCGAGATATAATTCTTTATCTACAGCGTTTTCTACATAGAAATAATGAATTGTTGGAGTTGGAGAAAATGGTCTCGGACAAGTATAAAATAATGATTCGGGCCGATTGACGTACATGAAAGACGGTTCAATGCGCCTCAAATAACTGAAGTAGCGGTAGTAATCGTGGACAATGAAAACAATACAACGAAGGAGCAATGAGTTGCAACATATTGCAGAAACGAATCGCATTTATGATGCCTTGAAATATCCATTAATATTAATGGCGAAGATGGTTACCATTTTAATATACAAGTTAACCCACAAACGAATCGACCAGCAAATAAAAAAATAACTTTGAAAGATTTTTGTGCATATCGGATAACGGACAGAGAAAACTAACACAATCATATACTTAATTGCTAATAGACTCGAAATAAGTAGCTTCAAAATTCCCTTTATGCTAATTTTCATAAAAATCTCTCGAATTTAAAAAAAGTTGGTTGCCATATTCGATCAGTGCCTTCAAAATTTCTTTGGTAGTTTTCATAAGCATCCCTTGAATTTCAAAAATTGTGTGGAATTGAATTTACATATTATAATAGTAGGTTCGAAATTAGTGGCCTCAAAATACACTTCGTTCTAATTTTCATAACAATCAGTTGAGTTCCAAAAATGCTGGTCCGTCATCTTGATCTCAAGACAATCTCTGTAGTAATTTCCATTAAAATCAATGGAAATCGAAAATTTTTCTAATATTTGATTTATTTTACATTATTTGATAGTCTCGCTTTATTTTTTTTGAGGAAACCGATATATCACGTCAAATATAATACCTAAATAAGAAATACTAGACCTATTTCGTATATACATGCGCCTATTATAAAAAGAATCCACATGGCGTAAATTACGTTAACATTCTTTATGTATCTAGGTTGTACGGAACCAAGAGTGCTTTACCCGCTTTTGATCAATGCGTAAAGTGAACCGTCTCCAAAATAAAATGTAATAAAAACAAACCTGTGAAAATTAAAATTTTAGCTATTACTGTTCAATAGCTGAGAGACTCTTCACCGCCCCAACATGTCGCTCTACGGACATGTTGTAAGGGGATAGCTAAAGTTCTGATTTTCACAGGGTTGTTTAATTAAATTATTTAAAAAATAGTGGTGTACTTGGCCACCGATAATCGTGGGGCGTTTGCAGGGGGGGGGGGGGGGGGGGGGGGGGGGCAACTGCAGGGGGTGAAAGGTCAGACCAAGACAAGCAAAAAATCGTATGAGTGGGGGGGGGGGGACATCTCGCACCGTTTGGCAGTTACAGGGTGATTCGTAAATCAGGATTTTTCCTTATATGGGAACCGTTCTTGTATTTTTATCTTTTTTTCTACGCATCGCAGCGGCCCCAAACTGATTTCAAAAAATCACTATTTGGAAGCCCTTTCCAAAAACACCACCCCCATATCCCCAACCCCTTGGCCAGAATCCCCCCTGCAAGTTGAAAAAATTAACTTTTATTTCACGATTTTTCACCTTTCGCCCCACTTTTCTCCGAAATTCATGTTATTAACATAGCTACTTTTTATTTTTTTTAAGTTGCCTATCTAATTACCTTTCCAAAAAGGTGCAACATGCCCAGGTAGGAAAAGGATACGAAAATTTATTTACAAAAATCCTTTTACAGAATATCATGATAATTCGAATTTTTAAGAAATTATACTTAAGTTAACTAAAAAATACATATTGTTCGCTTAAAAACTAATTACAATTAAAACGTTTGTCCTTTAAAAGCTGTTCAAAATGTTCTCCGCTAGTTTCGATGCATGCAAGTAGCCTTCGTTTTATTTCACGTTTGAGGTCTATGGTAGCCAGTCTCTCCTGTATTTTCGTGGCTGCAGTCCCAATCCTGGTAACTAATTCTTCTCTAGTGTTGATTAGTCTTGAGTAAACTTCATCTTTCATCATTTCCCATAAGAAAAAGTCCACTGGAGTAAGGTTCGGTGACCTAGCAGGCCAAGGAATCGGTCCACCTCGTCCAATCCAGCGCTCTGGGTAATTTTCATTTAACCTTGCCCTAACAATGTTCCCAGTATGCGCAGGTGCTCCGTCGAGCTGTAAATAAATTGCGCTTCTGGTGGCCAGGGGGATGTCCTCCAACAGATCCGGAAGGGTATTCTCCACAAAGTCCGAGTATAGCTGACTATTCAGCACTTGGGGCAAGATGAAGGGTTTTATCAACTGGTTGCCGATGATGCCAGCCCAGACATTGACACTAAATCTTTGCTGGAAGGACCGACACCTGGTCCTATGTGGGTTCACATCTGACCAGGTGTGGAGGTTGTGCAAGTTTGTGATGCCATCCCGGGTGAATTGCGATTCATCCGTTAACAGAATTCGGTCTAGAAACCTTCTGTTTTCGATGTCAGACTCGAACAGCCAAGTGCAGAATTGCAATCGTCCTTCGGAATCTCCTTCCTAGTGCTTGGACCGGGATATGGTGGTATGGATGTAGTCCCTCTCGGTTCACAACGGTCCAAACTCTCCCTGAAGACAATCCTGACCTTCGTGCGACCTGCCTGATGCTTAT
Organism: Dysmachus trigonus; assembly: GCA_949715965.1. Lineage (NCBI taxonomy): Eukaryota > Metazoa > Arthropoda > Insecta > Diptera > Asilidae > Dysmachus > Dysmachus trigonus. Next base: position 50,106,119 of record OX454321.1, read on the forward strand.
TACAGGGCTGTTCCTGACGATGTTGAGGATTTGTTGGTCGGGGTCCGCTGAATCGGCCGATTTTCCTGCTCGCGTTTCTGCTCTGGGGGCGGTTACACTTCCGGTTTCTTTTAACCTTCTGAAAGTGCTTGAAAATACCCTTCTGTTGGGTACCCGCCGATTCGGGAATCTCCTTTGGTATTCTCGTACGGCCTCATTATCATTTCCTTCTACTAAACCGTACACGTAAATTATATCGGCATACTCGTCAACACTGAATTCTGCCATTTTATCTTAATTTTTTCTATTAAACACCCGTTCTTATCGCTTGCTTCTTCAACTGTGGTCAATGTCCTTTCAAATTTTACCCATTTTTTATACCATAATTCATACGAAGTATTAGAAACAGAGCGTCAGGATACTTAGGAGTCAATACTGGATATAATAAACTAATAACGCTATTTAACGAGATTACATTTATTATTTCATTACTGTTTTGCTGAAATAGATAAAAATGTACTACCTCTGTTTCCTAAACAAACATTTCCGAACTTGCTGTCATAAAAATTGTTTACTTAACGACTTTTTCCATTATGGTGCAATAAAGTAATTAGGTACCTGTGAGGATGTTTAAGTTTCAGGACTTTTGCAACCCTTTTCTACCTGGGCATGTTGCACCTTTTTGGAAAGGTAATTAGATAGGCAACTTAAAAAAAATAAAAAGTAGCTATGTTAATAACATGAATTCGGAGGAAAAGTGGGGCGAAAGGTGAAAAATCGTGAAATAAAAATTAATTTTTTCAACTTCCAGGGGGGATTGCGGCCAAGGGTTGGGGATAGGGGGGGTGGTGTAAACTTTTTTGGAAAGGGCTTCCAAATAGTGATTTTTTGAAATCAGTTTGGGGCCGCTGCGATGCGTAGAAAAAAAGATAAAAATACAAGAGCGGTTCCCATATAAGGAAAAAATCCTGATTTACGAATCACCCTGTAACTGCCAAACGGTGCGAGATGCCCCCCCCCCCCCCCCCCCCCCCCACCCATACGATTTTTTGCTTGTCTCGGTCTGACCTTTCACCCCTGCAGTATTGACCTCCCACCTCTGAACACCCTGTATAGTGTACCCCAATAACCTTCTTCTAATTCCCTGTTTAAGCTATATTGTAGCCAGCCTCACCCGTATTATCGTCGCTGCAGTCTCAATTCGGTTAATTAATTCCTCTCTAGTGTTAACAGCCGTTGAATAAACTTCATCCTTCATTGTTTTTCACACGAAAAAGTCCAATGGAGTAAGGTCTGGAGATTTAACGAGCTAAGGAATCGGTCCACCTGGTACAATCGAGCGTTCAGGCCATTTTGCCGAATTGAGACTGCAGCGACGATAATACGGGTGAGGCTGGCTACAATATAGCTTAAGGTACTAGTACCTATTAGAATTTTGAAAAAATCGATTTTTTTTTTTTATGGACTTCGATTCGTTAGACCCTCAAAAATAACTTCCTAAAATATTATATGAAAATTCGAAACCGAAAACGAGATACATCAACTTTAGTGAGCGCGCGCTCTGGGCTGTTCTATGTTCTAAGTAAACTTTAAACGCTTTTTTCTCGAAATCACTTTTTTTCATCTGGCGGACAGTTAATCTCCGAATCTACTCGCTCAATTTAAATAAATCTTGAAGCATTTTGTTTGTTTAAACTTCCTTTACAAGAATCGACCACAATTTGAATAAAAAATTGAAAAATAAAAATGTTAGCGTCAAAAACATGTCGGGAAAAAAGGTCGATTGAATTTTGTTTTTAAACGTCCGCCATTTTTTTTTTTTCAATTTTTCAAATTTTCTGGTCGATTCTTGTGTAAGACGGCTTCCTTTTTGAAACCCATTTTGATTTTTTTGTTTCAGACTTGCCGTTCCAGAGATTAACTGTCCGCCATGGAGCACGATTTTTTTGAGGGGTCGATTTTGGCGCTCTTTACAAGGCGCCACATGATTGGGATAATGAAAAAAAAAATGTTTTTTGTATACTAAAAGAGTTCCTTGATATTATAGAAAAAGTTTGATTACCTTATCTGATAATTAAAGTGTAAAAAAAAAAATATTGAAAATGTGCTTTTTCTTTAGCTCCTAATAGGTACTAGTACCTTAAGGGGGGAAATAGGTGTAGAGGCTTCAGAAAATTCAATTATTTTTTTTTTTTCATAAATCGATTGTAGAATTATTCAAAAATATATTCTGAAATTTTCAAAACAAAATTCCACGCCGTTTAAAAGTTATAAGTGTTTCAGTGAGTGTCCCTCAGTCGAACCTTTACTGCCACTCTTATTTTTAAACGCGTTTTTCTCGAAACTACTTTTTTCGAATTTGTGCACACTCTACCTCCTACAGTTTTTGATCAATCGTTATCAAACTCAGCACATAGTTTCTTTATATAAATACGCTCTATTTGAACTACAATCCTAAACAATATCTTTAACTATTTTTTTGTTGCAAAAAAAAAGTACCAAAAAATGGAAAAAAATCATACTAAATTTTCACATGCCTTAAAAAAATATTAATTTTCGATTTATTTGTGAGGAGTGAGGTTCAAACAGAAGAGAAATTTATAAAAAGAGTTAATTTTTTTGAAAAATTGATTTCAGATGAAAATTGTGACCTCCAGAACAAAAATTAACTAATAATTCGTATACCCTCTTAAAATTTGTTTTTGTCAATATTTGCAGCTTTCAATTTTGGTATAGGTTATTTTTAACTTTAATTTTGTCCGACTGACTATATGAATCAATATTTTTATCGGACAATGCAATATTATGTCATCACCGATGCTAATCCATCACCTGTGCTTTTTGTCCGACATATAATCGTAAATATGACATCTTTAGGCCATCGGTCTAAAAGAACGCAGCACGGAATTTTTCGGTCAATATGACCACTTAATGTAAAAAATAGTTATTAAACAACTGTGCAAGAATGAACTGTGTTTATTACAAAAACGGACCTCGTAGATACGACAGGTTGGCGGTGGTAGACAAGCTCTTTGCAGCAATATTTTTATCGGCCAAAATATTGTATTTTTCGAATTTCTGGTTAAATTGTCTTCCGAATTAATTAAAATAAAGTATGTGTTGATCGCAAAAGAAAACATCATAGATCCGACATGTATTGAGCTTGCGCAGTTGAAAACGCCGCACTAACAAACATTTTCCTGGAGGAAGTGTGGTAGACTCGCCAAAAAGTATGTGTTAATTTCAAAGCAGTGTTATGTACTGGAGGCTATAAATACATTCGACTGAAAAGTGATCTAGTGAAAACTAAAATCTTATTGAGGAAGTCATTTCAACCATAACTGAATGATAAACGAAGCCTATTACTAATTACAAAGATTGGAAATATTCTATAATAAAACGATCAAGTTATATTTTACGGTCGTTTATTTAAAATGCATTATTAAAACTTCTTGAAACTCTTCTTGCTACCAGCTCCTTTGGTCACCTTAAGCACATTGAAGTGGACTGTTTTTGATAGAGGCTTGCATTCTCCGACCGTAACGATATCACCACTCTCAACATCCCTGAAATAAGGAAAACAATTTTTTTAGAAATGCGCATTTAATTGAACTTAAGAATATTGAATATAAGAAAAATTCAGATAATTTCGGGTTAGAATAAGATATATCAGCAATTCTGTTTCTGAAGACCGTCATGATTTTTTCATCATTTTAGAAACTTTATAGTTTTATGGTAGTTGTCAGCAAAAATACTTTTTCGACAGTGTTTTAAACAGCGTTGTAAGACCGCCAATTAGTGTGTCCGAAGTGATAGTGATAAAAATATACGAGTTTTTATTAAATAATTCAAGATCAAATCTGGAGCTTTCGCGATTGCACAAAAAAAAAACACGTAAGAACTCAGCTCTCGTTTTAGAAATCGACAACTACAATAAAACTAGGGTCTACATTATGTAATTCTTTCGTTCGAATCTTAAAATTACGTTCGAAATGGAATGAAGAAACGTAGCTCACCTACAGATCAAACATTTAAGATTCGAATTGAATTCTCTTATTTTGCATATTGCGTTTGCTTACCTGAAGCAGGGTGAAAGATGAACAGACAAATTCCTATGTCTTTTCTCGAATCTACTATATTTCCTCACATAGTGGAGGTAGTCACGGCGGATGACGATTGTCCTCTGCATTTTCATCTTCTGGACAACTCCATTGAGGATGCGGCCACGAATTCTGACTTGACCGGTGAAAGGGCATTTCTTATCAATGTAAGTTCCCTCAATAGCCTATAGAGTAGAACTGCCCTTAGTTGAGTAAGTAAAAAAAATTTTTCTAGAATGTTAAGTCACAAAAATCACACCAGCTGGATTCGGCAGGAAAGGCGGCAGGTCGGGACTGAGTTAATAAAAAAAATATAAAAAAAACTTACTTCACGGGGTGTCTTAAAGCCAAGACCAATGTCTCTGTAGCGGCGCAAACTTTTCTTTTTAGTCAGACCAGGCCTGGCCTTTCTGTTCAGGTTAATACCGTATTGTTTTTGGAATGCTTTTTCGTTCTGTGTTATATGCGCATTTGCAGTTTTGTGTGGCGTGTAGACAATTATGTTATTTTGTTGGAGGTGTTATCAAAAAAATTGTTTTGTGGGACATGCAAAGAGAAAAGAAACACACGTTAGTAAGGTGCACTCCCTTGTTTACCTCTCTTGGAGTTTTGAATCCAAGTCCAATATTACGATGGTGGCGCAATTTACGCCTCCCAGTTATTGTTTTCTTGCGAATTAATGAAACTGCTGGTTGCTTTTGGAATGAACGTTCATTCTACGAAAGTAAAAATGTAATTTACCAATTGCATAGGGTGAACCCAACCTAATTCTTAAATTTTAGATATTACTTGAGAAAAATTCATAAGCTAATGCGAGGTATACATTTGTGAACTGTTATTCACTTTTAAAATTTATAGCTAAAATTACTTGAAATTCAAAAATCAACATATTAATTGAAATTCACAACTGTACCCAATTTGGACGCCGAAACAATTTATAAATATCTTAATTGCTTTCACTCGGAAAATAAATACCTAAAATCTCTTGGGAACCACTTTATGTACTTTATAAAGTACACTTAATGATTATTACTGTTTAAAAACATTATTAAGATAGTTTTAATCACCCAACACAATTCCTCACCTGATCCGCCATGTTGATCGATGTCAAAAGGAAGGAAGAAACGTGGTAGAAGAACAGCCTTTTAGAGTGATATACAACATGAAGTATACAGCAATTTACACAATTTACGTTCAATGACTTAATGCTAATAATTTTATAACATGCTATTTATCTTTATATTTAAAATCTCTAATTGAAGTTGTTTCAATTAAATTGAATATTAAATAATAATTCGATAATGTTTACAAAAATTCGAAACAAAAACCATTCATAAAACAATACGTTTTAGCATTTATCGATTAATTAGATCAATAAACGTAGTTACGACATTTTTTTTTTATAAATTTTCTTAATTTACTAGTGCTTTTCAAAGAGGTTTTTCATGTTTTTGAACTCTGCAAAGCCCACAAATTGAAAATGTTCGGTTTCTCCTACTGGATTTTGTGCTTGCTCATTGGGCAATGATCATTCCATATATGTACAGCTCATTGACTACGAACACAACAAAAGAGTTCTAACCCTACTACATTTTCTGGGACTAATTTTTTGTATCACACCACATAGTTTACGTGTGTATGATTAACAAGATGGAGGACCATTATTTCATTTATGGGTTAGTGTATTAGTGATGCCCATTTTGTTTGCGTTTTTTGCAATTTTGAGTTGAAAATAAGAATTTTCCAGTTCAAAAAGTTGCGGACGCAGGTTAAATAATAAAAAGTGTGATGTGCTAACATCGTATACAAAGTACAAGGTGGAAATCTTTATGGATGAGGTGGAATTTTCAGGTAATTCCGAAGGGAGGATTTCCCGTAGACGGGAAGAATGACGTTTTGCATCGAGGAGGAGGCTGGAATCGCTTCAATTTATTTTTCGGGTGTGAAAGGGGTTTCATTATGTGGTTGTAAAGTTGAAATTTTTGGTAATTAACAATTTGTAGCGAAATTTTGTGCAAATAGAAGTATTTTGATTGAGGCAAGTGCAATATCGAAATGAAGAACAGACGTCACACGATTTCTTCGATTTGGACGCACGCGTTGTTGCAGTACAGAGAACTCTAGGCCTCCCTTGATGGGAAGAAATATGGTTGCAAGTTATTGAGACGAATTTTTTTTCTAGAAAAGTGTTTCGAGATTTTAGCTTAGAATGGAAATTTAATACAATTGCTGAACTCATTGAGAGCAAATGTTATTTTGTGATTTAAAAATATGAACACTGATCATTCGGTACCGGCTGAGGGTAGTCCGAATGACTCCCAGAGGCAACAGCAAAGCCGACGTACACCGCCGCAACAGCAGCAACACCAGCAGCAGCAGCACCACCAACAGCAGCAACAACAACAGCAGCAACATCAAATCCCTCGACACCCCCACCAGCAGCAAATTGATGAGGTATGTCCAAAAATTTCCCGCGAAATTCGTCTTATTTTGAAAATACATATCTTGCTGCGTCTCGAACAGTTCCCTAATTGCTTACGCTATCCGGTCATTGCTTGGCAGGGTTGTAAGCCGTCTCACCCTCACTCCCTCATGTTTAATGATTTTTCCCATCACTCTCTCAATCCCAATCACCCTCTTTGATCCTCTTACCCAACACAATCGTAATGCGATTTTAATCATCATAGTTGGAAAAATCGATAAATTATTGTCTTTTGTTGTCGATTAAAAAGCTCACAACTCCCGGCCGAAATGTCTTGGGGAGTATGCATGGAGCTGGCCTTGTTTTGGAGGCTTCTGATTTTGCTTCTTTTTGTCTTTAGTTTGATTACAAGAACCCAGATTTGATATGGTTTATACATTTTTTATTTTATGCTAGCAACATCAACAACAGTCTCAGCACCAGCAACAGCAGCAGCAGCAGCAACAACACGAGAATCGAGCCCTTGGTGGAGTTATACAACCAGTGAGTGAAGCTGATATTAAGCACCCATTGCCACCCCCTAACGCCCCACATGTAAGTAATTTTTTATGCCAGTAATGAAAGTGAATTAACATTTTTTGCTACTAATTTCAAATATCAGTCGTGGGGACCAAAAATTTGCTTCTTCGTCCATTAGCACTGGGAACAAGAAAATAAGTGCTCATGGGTGAAATATTATAGTACTTAGTGCGTTTTATTTTATTTTGCAATAGGTTTATTCAATTACACATTTTTAATGAAAGCAATATGTTTTTAACATATAGTAGTGATTCCGCTAAATGAATGCCCTCTAATTATTTCTTGACAACATTTACAGTAATGTTAGGAAAAACTATAAAAACAACATACAAAAATGGAATTCAAAAAGAGTTTTATTAAACAGGAATAATATTTGTTGACCGTTTATTTAGCCTCTGTAAATTTCACGCCAGAGATTCAATATAACAATAATAATGAAAAATATAGTTAACTTCACAATTCAAGATTTGTCTTAAGTAATTAATACTAAACTTTTTGCGGGAGTAGTAGACGACTACGCTCACATGTAATTACTAATCTTATCGTTGAAAAATAAAATCAGAAGTGACAATTTTATAAATATAAAAAAAGTTCTTCATAATAACATTACATATTAACAATGAAAAAACAAACTAGTTATTTCGATAACTATATTGATATTGTGGTTAACCAACACTTTAAAATAACAAGAAAAATGTTGGTTTTCATAAACATTACTGTATCTCTATTGAGCGTATGATTCATATTTAGAGTCGGCGAATTATGAAATTATATTTGCAAACTCACGTAAGTATTCTTATAATTTTGTAAGTTTTGTCATATTTAAATATAGGTCGCTCACTAGTCACATTTCATTGGTGCTTAATATTTGAACAAAAGTCCTTACGCTTGAATTGAATTTTTGTTTTGTTCGTCCCTCCGATTTGGCTCTGTATATCCCATTCGAGACAAGGCATTTTTTAAAGACCATACCCAAGAGCGAAGCAATTTTTGTTCTTTATATTAATTATTTTGGATTCCCGATGATCCTGGCTGTGGGTTGCTCATTTTAGGGTCTAACTTAAAACCAATACAAACTTTAAGCTTTACGGAACTTAAACTTTAATTTATCTCAAAACGGACTTATCTTTACTACTGCGTTTACCTAATAACTGATAATTGAAGTTCAGTTTCATAACTTACACGGTGTGTTGTGCATCGTTTTGGCTCGGAAAAGCATAAATACACACTATGTGTTGCTAGTTGCGAATGCGATATTTTATTTTACATCAAAATCTAAGAAACGTATTTTAAGGAGTAAATTCATCTCGCAACCTATAATTTAAATAAAATATCGTCGGTTTGAACTAAAGTGACTGAGTCTTCTTCTAGTAGAACGTTAGCCAGCAAGGGAACAATCACAGAATTTCATCATTAAAGATATCGTAAGGTACCTTTGTTGTACATATTTCCTCTTTAAAAAAAACTGAATCTGGTTGGTGTCTTCGATTGCCTAAAAAATCAGTTTTTCGCAAATATCTCGCAATTTATTGGTAGTATGGCAAAAGCCAATTATCGAATTTGAAGACCATAAAAAATCTCTATAAAAAGGTTTATGATATTTTGTTGGTAGGACCAATCGTTTTCACATACTATGGCGGAAAGATAAATAGCACAAATATGACAATTTACGCAATCATTAAAAGTTTAATGTGTGCTAGCAGTTCTGATCTGAACTTTTAGCGCTTTAGCAGTTTTAAGTACCTGGAAGCACAAATGAATATGCAATTTCGAAAAGGGCACATCTTGAAACTTTTCAGGGAATGAAAAAAACTATTTTCTAAAGAAGTATAATACATATTTAAAAGAAACATTTTTGAATCACATTTTGTCGAATCCAAAATTATATTTTTTTATGAAAAGATGCAATTTTATTTCTTGTATTAAAAATTATAGTACTTTTTCCTTGTAATGATAAGTTAACTTTATTGCACTTGTTAAAAATCAGGGTACGGAGAATCAAAAAATTTGATTCGTTCGTTTGCGAATGGATCCCAAGCGAATTAAATTTTTTGATTCGCTCACGAATTTTATTATTCGATTCTTTTTCTAATAAAATTCGACTCGCGAATTGAATCGAAAATTTCAAGAACTGAAAATTTAATTCGTTCGCGAATTTATCGCAAATGAATGATTTGGGAATCAAATTAAATACAACCGATTGCAGATACCCAACAACATAATACGCATATACTTTTATTCATAAATTTTAAATTTATTATTAAATTTAAAAAAATCACGTATTCTACCGCAGTAAATTAAACGCTTTCACTCTGGTCAAAATAATTGCAAAAAATAAAATTTCAGTTATTATAACAATTAATGCTTGTAAATATATTTCGAATTTAGCTGATTGGTTCCAAATCGTCGACGAGTATTCTGCATGCCGTAAAATGCGACTAAACAGCTAATGACACATGATGTGACATGCAACATGACATGTGACATGAAATTTTTTTTTGCACCATGTTGTAGAGCGGGTCCGATAACCCCCCTTAGAAACCCCGAAGGGATCGAAAAAGCCCTAGGAGGCCAAAAAATAGGCCAAAACATCATTTTTGTTTTGTTTGCGAATGCCAAATTAACGACGAGTCTATTGCAAGCCGTAAAATGTGGATTAACGGCTTATGACACATGATGTAACATGTAACATGACATGTGACATGAAATTTTTTTTTTGCACCATGTTGTAGAGCGGGTGGGATAACCCCCCTTAGAAACCCCGTAGGGGTCGAAAAAGCCCTAGGAGGCCAAAAAATAGGCCAAAACATCATTTTTGTTTTGTTTACGAATGCCAAATTAACGACGAGTCTATTGCAAGCTGTAAAATGTGGATTAACGGCTTATGACACATGATGTGACATGTAACATGACATGTGACATGAAATTTTTTTTTTTGCACCATGTTGTAGAGCGGGTCCGATAACCCCCCTTAGAAACCCCGAAGGGGTCGAAAAAGCCCTAGGAGGCCAAAAAATAGGCCAAAACATCATTTTTGTTTTGCTGGAATTTTTCAGAAAATTAGAATTTGAAAGTTTTTGAAATTGAAGATAGTAGTCAAATCATAAAACTTCAAATATTTTATTAAAAATTGCTGCGAGAGGGTTTTCAGGGTTGCTCATTCCGATTTTTCTTTTGAGAGTTTGGAACTCTAGATGGCGATTGAAATACAAAATTCTATGAATTTGAAAATTAGTATCTAGGGTTTTCTGTAGAAGGCGAGGAGGGACATTTTTGAATCAAAGTCGGATGATCAAAAGTGGTGAGCAAAATAAGTAGGTCAAAAGATTTAAATGAAAGTTAATTCTAAAATAATAACAATAGTATTTTTTGTTGTTTAATATTGCCAGTTAATTGTCCTTTTAATTTTTTTTCCGCATTCTAAATACGTCGACATCTTACTATCCTTATCATAGCAGACGTATTTAGAAAATTCAAAAACTTTAAGTCGACCCATTCTTAAAACTACAATTGGTTGCACCCTGAAGATGCATATATCAGTGGCTAAACAGCTCACAAGAGTGACTGGCCTACCTACTACACAGTCACACCTGACGCATCGCCAACAAAGAACAGCAAAAAGCACGAGAAGAGAGCGAACCGAAAACAATGATTCTTTTCCATTCATATTCGCTCGTGAACGAAATCTGAAAAAGTTCATTTGACTCATTCTCAGGGATGAATTAAAAGCTTTAAGTTCTTCTCAAAAAATTCGCTCACGAATTTTATAAATTTGATTCGATTCGCGAACGAATGGAAACAGAGGAATTAATTTTTTTCGATTCGCGAACGGAATTTTTCCGTACCCTGTTAAAAATATATGCAAGATATGCAAGTTTTATCATGATGGGAAGTGGCGCTATGTGCAGCGAATGAAAAAGGGTAGGGAAAGGGATATTGAGCGGGAAAGACGGGTAAAGGCATTGAGAAAATATTATGGAGGAGAGGAACAGGGGTCGTAAGAAAGAAAGGGGTTGAAAAGCGAACCAGTGGAGGAGTCGTTACATGGGAAATGGTTCATAAGAGAGTGGCAAATAGGGGTGAGTGAGCGTATAAGGTGCACAGAGCAAAAAAAAAAAATTGTTCAAGCCTATGCGCATTGAGACTTGATCAGCATGTTGAAATCTACTGTTCTGCAATTTCAGCAACGGCTATAGCGGGATAAGATGGTGAAATCTGCCCTTAGCGGAATCGCTACGGCGGGTGACGCTTTCGATAGGTTGTGTCAAAAGATGCATTCATGCCAATTTTTAGCACTCTAGGTCTATTATACAATTTCCGGTAAAATTAAGTCCTATTTTTTCGAACGGTCTATTATACAATTTGCGGTAAAATTAATTAAGTCCTATTTTGTGTACGGCCAAAATTCCAAAATCCTGAAAAGTTCCACAGAGCTTATTTTTATGTTACAAATAACCATGCATTGTAGTCCAGTCAAATCAGCAAAAAAAGTGGGTCAACCTCGGAATGAGAGATAATAAGCTGAAAACTTGTATACACCATCATTTTCGCGTTCTAAAAGTTGTGTCAAAAGTCTCATAAAATCTCGTTTCTGCATCGTAAGTTGTTGAAGGTCAAATGTCACATAAATCGGGTTTTCGCGATTATCTCTGTTTCTACAGCTCCAATGATGTTAACACCTACTATAAAAATTGTAGAGCGTAAAATTAGCAACAATTTTTGTTTCAAACATTTTTTTACGCGCTCAACCCTTTTTGAGATAGAGGGCGGAGAGCGCGCAGCATACTATAATACAAGGTCAATAGTGAATCTCGGTGAGTAATACCTTGTATAAAGTTAATAAATCATTAAAATATTATTAACAATGAATAATTTGTATTATGTAAATTTACAAATCTTAAGTAATTCAAAGATCAACAATATTAATTTTCTTCTTCTTCATTCTCATCTTCCGAGCGTTCGAAAAAGTCTGTTTCATTAACATCATTTTTGTCGTCCTGCATTGCTTCCAGGCCTTCTAACATTTTTTGGGTCGAACGCACTCTCTTCCTCGGCGTTGCTTTGCAATGAAATAGCATTGAGGCAAGCTTGCCCATTACAGTGGCCACAAGATAAAGTGCATTGCAACCCCGATTTTCTGCACCCGCAGCGTGGACCACATCCATTCTTACAATTACAAAATATAGTATTAAGTAATTCATCTGGAGCTGGTGGTAATATTGTTGTCATTGTCTTCAGGAATTCATTTTGCAACATCCAACCCCATTCCTGGGGTTCTAAATCATGTCCTAATCATTTTTTAACTTGGTAATAGGCACGGTTTATATGTTGATGGGCTGCTGCACTTGTTGGCGGAAGATTAGACAACTAGACTGGTTTATGAAGCTTTGTAGATTTAACGAACTGAGTATAACGAAGATGATAGATATTTTCCTCAGATTTTGGAGCATTATATATCGCTAGTAAGATTCGTACTCCATTTTCGTATAAATGGTCAGCGTAAACTTGGTTTTTAGTACTATTTACCAGTGTTTTTTCCCCAAGGGGTCTGCCTTCCCAGTTATAATCTTAATCGAAAAATAAGAATTTAAGAGTTTACACGTTTTGAAGACAAAATACTTAATTATTTTTCTACTTAAAATCTACTTTGAATAAATTGATATGAAATTAAGATATACAAGAAATTTTCATCTAATGAGTTTTTAATTACACAAAGTAGGTAAATATTATTAAATAAATGTATTATAGATATGTAAAATGTAATTAAATATGTATTAATTAATAAAACAAATTATTCATTGTTAGTAATATTTTAATGGTTTATTAACTTTATACAAGGTATTACTCACCGAGATTCACTATTGACCTTGTATTATAGCTTGTATGACAACGTTGCGCGCTCTCCGCCTTCTAACTCAAAGTGGGTTGAGTGCATGAAAAAATGATTGGAACAAAAATTGTTGTAAATGTATCGCTCTATAATTTTTATAATAGATGTTAACACCATTGGAGCTGTAGAAACAGATATAATCCCGGAAAACCGATTTATGTGACCTTTGGCCTTCAATAAGTTACAACGCAGACATGAGATTTTATGAGACTTTTGACACAACATTTAGAATGCCAAAATGAAGGTGTACACAAGTTTCCAGCTTATTATCTCATTCCGAGGTGAAACCTCTAATATGACTGGACTATTGCAGATTTTTACCTCTAAAATTGGGGGCCAAGAAGGCCATTTTAATTTTTCAGATTACTTTCAGGTTAGAACCCTATTTTTGTGTTTTAAACCATTGTTTTTAAATATTTTTTCCCGTTCTTTTGAATGGCGCAGTCTGAAAATCGAATTTTAGGGTGCGTCATTCCAAAAAGTCTAAAAAAAGATTTTTTTTTGGCTTTTTTGCCATTTATTTAGGGATAGCGGCTAAAACATGGGATACGACGGCTTAAAGCATGGAATAACAGTGAGATAAGAGCGCGGATAACTTCTTATCGCTATGTGCATGCTCCGTGAAGTCAGAATGCTGGTCGAAGCGCAAAGCGGTCAAAAGTCATCCGCACTCTTATCCCACGGTTATCCCATGCCTTAAGCCGTGGTATCCTTGTGCTTAGCCGCTATCCGAGAGCGGGTACCGGGCCTTATGCTTCTTATCACAAGTTCCTGTAGCAGCAAGTTGCTACCCGTTGCGTGCCCTCTGCCGAATAGTTATGCTAAACCGTATGGCTAAATATGAAACGCCATAGGCTAACATTCTCTTGGTTCTAATGACCTGTTACATGAGTCTAATGCTTTAAATAAGGACCACTTCTCCGATAGTGTTCAATTAAATCGTGGCGTTCCCCAAGGATCTATTCTCGGTCCATTATTCTTTAGCCTATTCATTAATGATTTACCTCCAGTACTACATGACGTTCGCATTCACATGTATGCGGATGACGTTCAAATATATCTTGATAGGCCTATTGGACTCATAGAAGACTGTGTTGTAAGAATAAACGACGACATGCAGAGAATTCATTTGTGGTCACTCCATAATAAATTAGAATTAAACCCTTCCAAATGTCAGTTTATCACGTTTTCTTGCACAAATGTTGACCCAGCTAATCTTCCTCCGATAATTTTAAATAATAACATCATCCCCTACGTAGAGAGGGAGTTATGCTTAACTCAAAGATGACCTGCTGCGACCAAATAAGTTCGAGCTTGTCCAAAGTTTATGGAGTATTGCGACGATTATGGCTTTCCGCAGACGTGTAATCTTCGACCATCCTGCTAAAATTGGTGAAAACACTGATTGTTTCATACTTCACTAGCAATTCTTTGGTATTTCCGAAGTTCCACTCATGCTGCTCACGAAAGCGAAATACAGCATTTAACGATTGTGTTAGGTTCATTTACGGGCTGAGACGGTTTGACCGGGTGACACATCTCAAAGACACAGTTTTCGGATCTTCACTTGAAGTGTATTTGAAGCGGAAAATGCTATACATATTACATGCACAAACTCATTAAGTCATCCCAGCCCACGTACCTGGAAAAACTTTTTGTACCTCTCAGCTCAGCTAGAGGCCTGCGCTTTCACCTCCCGAGATTTGAAACGTCGGTACTCGAATCGTCTTACACTGTCCAGTGCGTTCGACTCTGGGATCGTTTACCCTTCGGCGTTCAGCGGGCGGATTCGTTTGGTGCATTCAGGCGCTTCGTTCAGAGCCTTGACTTATAGACGTTAGTCCTTTTTTCTAATATACTGATGCAATTTATTCATGCGACACACAACTGTTTATCTTTTTGTTTTTGCTTTATAATTTTCTTCTAATTTCTTTTATCTTTATCCATTACTTTGATTTTCAGTTTTTTTTTCCTTTTCTTATATTGTTTAAGTTTTTCCATCTAATGAATCCAACAATATTCTAAATAAGATTGTATATCTTGCGAATTGTACCATTGAAAAGTTGTAATATTGATTAATAAATAAATAAATAAATAAAATGCAAAATGTGATACGACACTAAGGGAGAATATGACGTCACATGTCATGAAACTTTTTTTTCGAAATATATCTATCACTTTTCAATCTTTGGCGGAAAATATCCCGGATCCCGGTGAACTCTATCATTTTAGCTTTTGAGGTTGCCTGTCAAATAAATATTGCAAAAGCGAATTATGATTTTTGACACTTTTTGATACTACTAATTTTTCCACTTAAGAATGAGTCCTAGAACGTTTGTTATTGTATCGGCAAGTATTAGACCGTTTTATTTTGAGGTTATGCTTTAAATATATGGTGATAGCTAAAGTTTTAATTTTCGCAGGGTTGTTTAATTAAATTATTTAAAAAATAGTGGCTACCGATAATCGTGGGGCGTTTGGGGTCTCCACCGTCCCCAACATTTTGCATGTAAATAAAAGAAAAACGCCCGGGCACCCAAATGTCATATACCTAATTCATCGGTGTACTCGTCATAAATAAGCGATTCCATAAGGTTAGAAGACTTTAACAATCAACTTTCCGCGAGATCGATGTACTGGGGACTATGAAGTTTAAGTAGAAAAAACGAATCTCAAATAATGAATAATTTTTAAATTTATTTAATTGATAATAATAAGTATTTGACAATAAATTAAAATTACACCTGTTATTATTGTTTTACCGGAAAGCATTTTTTACAAATTGCTGTTTTTTCCCGTACATACTCCACAAACGTATCTTTTGCTACTGCCACAGGTAACTTGAGTTTTATTTGCATTGCAAAGGCCTATTTGACATTTTTTTCTTATCCCGAAATTCTCAACTACATCCATCGACAGCTTATTCAAATTTTCTGATTCAGATAAACCTGTGTAATCAGCAGCAAGTTCTTCTAACCGGAAGAAATAATGCTTCCTAGATATATTTTCACCAGTGATTTCTTTATATAATATCCACGAATTGATTCCAGCCAAATCTAGTATGTTGAAAAGACTTGCACAGGCAATCTGTAAGATAACGATTTTACAGTATAATTTCGAGCCATTTGGTCGGTCATGTCAACACCGTACTTGGTGCTATTAGCTGCGTTTTTTTCATCTGGATCTGGTTCTAGATCAGTATCAAATGAAAAAAACGATTCAGGTTAATCACAGGGATAAGGATTTTGGGCTTGAGGAGCTGGAACTCCTGTTTTTGCTAATCTAATAAGAATTGGGGATTAGACGACAGCTTTCGTCAAAGAAAATTCAAAAATGGCTTTCAAAGTTTTGTTTTTTATTAAATCCCATAATCAGAAAAACGATTTGATTTATTTTTTTACTATAAATTACTTTTTCTTTGTGTGCTCAGAACCAATAGACTACAAATTTCATTGCTGCCATCATTTCAGAAAAGAAAAACTACAGCAGCGACTCTGTTAGAAATTTCCAAACTATTCATCCGACACTAGCACTTCTCGTAGAATTTTTTTGTAATCACTTCTTGCGGATCATTGATTCTAATCCGAATGAAAGTGTGGATCAGAAGTTGTTGTTGTATGTCAATGTTAAGAGATTGATCTAAATCCTGATCCGATTGAAAAAAACGCAGCTATTATAATATGCTATTGGGTCGGGAATTTTTTTTTCAATATTGATGGAATTGTGTTTGGAACTAAGAAGAAGAACTTTTTTAGTTGTTTTGCTTTTGTTTATTGTAAGTGTACAGTTACTTGATTTATACAATAAACTTGAAAAACGAGGCAAATAATCTTTTTTCTGTTTTGCAATTTTCGGCAGTTTTTTTTTTATTTCCCTGAATAGTTTCCACCAAAGTTGTTTTCTTCTCCAATAGTTTTGATGCCAAAAATATACTTGTAAAAAAAAATTTTCGGTGGTAACATTTCTACCAGGACCGGTAAATGGTTCAATCTCATAGCAATGAATTCACCAATAGGTATCGATGATGGCTTTACTTCAGCCTTGCCTAGGTAAGGGAATCCGCTTATGACATATATCGTAGCTACATCCGATGCCAATCAAAATGTTATCCCAAATTGCTTATATTGTATAAATTTGCAACGAGATTTTGTCGGAAATAATTGAATATGCAGTTTCGAAAAGGGCACATTTCACATATTTAAACAAATACGTTTTTTCATACCAATGTGTTCTAAAAGCTTCCCTGTACCTATTATGTTCGAAAAGGAACATCTCTGGTATTTACTTCTAATTTCGAAAAGGTCACAACTCTAATGAGATGTGCCCTTTTCGAGTTTATTGTTTTAACATAAGACCGTTAACCTCTATAATACTTATGTATCTTTTGTTTTTGTGATTTAATCCTTAAAAGATATCATCAAGATAAATCACATAAAAAAGTATAATGGGTGAAATCTCACCCCAGAATATGCTTGTGCCTTTTTAGCTTAATAAAGACATTTAAATGTAATTAAATATACTTCTATTTAATGACTGTTGCCAATTAGTTGGCTTAGAAAAACTACAAGTAATAGTAGCAATTACGTCATTTGGCTCTTTGGCTTCTTGAGTGTGACTTTTCCACAAAATACCACGTGCGAGCGCGTACGTACAGTGCCATTGAAACTCTGTGACCCATACGCAGAAGTCGGTTTTCGGGCTGTGTGAGTCTATTTTGAAGATTATTAAGTAAATGTTAGGGAGCGTTGTGGAGTTAAAGAAGATGTAGTGTCGAGGATTGAGAAAGGTATGTTGAGATGGTTTGGACATACAGAGAGGATGAACGAAAGGAAAAAGACGAAACAAGTATACAATACGAGTGTGGATGGAAGAATTGGAAGGGGTGGACCTCAGCGAATATACCTCAAGCAGATTGCTACTTTTCAAGCTTTCTAGGTAATAGTATACGTCGCCTCTTAATTTGATGAGATGGTAGCAAAAGTTTATAACAATAATAATAATAAATTAAAACTTGGCAGTAAATACCTTTGAATCTGTGCTTTAAGGGATTAAGCTTTCATATGAATTGCGTTTTGAGCCCCTACGATGCTTCATTATTCTTCTTTTACGAATTATCAAAAAATGACAAAAATACGGTTTGTTGTACTGTCTAACCCTTTTTTTTTTTTTGCTCTAATAGAGTATTGTCGTTTAAGGACTCGTATTCTACGGAAAAAATCACCATTGGCCATTGGAAAAAAAACTCCAGTTATAATAGTATGTATTACATAATATTTATATGATTACCTTTCTGTTATTAACCCTTAATTAGTCGCATGGGGTCATTGCACTTTTGGAAGGATTAAAGTAGTGCTCACAGTACTATTCCTTAGTGCATTCGGCTCTGATAGTAGCCTTATTATTGTGTTGTGGATGAAGTTTTAAAGTACCTTTCTAATAACCGGAGTTTTATTTCATTTGCATTAATAATAAAAAGTGATAATGTCTATTAAGATCATGCGACTAATTAGCGGTTAACCATTTGGTTTCCCTTAATATTCGTAGCAAAGTGAAATTAACATCGGAGGAAATTCTTAGCGAATTTAAAAAAATCCGCAAAAAAGGTCTGTACACCAAATTTTTTTATCTCAAACAATTTATAAAAAATATATTTTGCACTTAAGGGGGATCACTGCCTTTTTCGCGAATTATTTTCTAGAACTTCAATTAGTCTTCAAGAATTGTGGGATGGGTAACAAGATAAAAAAAAAAACAATATTCATGAATACATAAATACCGGGATACCGGACCGACGAATGATATCATCCGCAAGGGCATGTACGATTTCTTGGTTTCTTGATTCAAATCAAAATGTATAATATTTGGTTAAAGCAAAAGGTTGCTGTTAGCGCTGAGGCGGGCAAACTCGGCTCTTTTGATTCCTGAGAGCTCCCCAGGCTCCGTTGGAGTCAAACTCTGGTCTAAAACAGAGACGGCTTTGACCCCAAGGGAGCCTGGGAGCTCTCGGGAGTCAAAAGAGCCGACTCCAGGAGCTAGAATCTACCTGGGGTGCTTGCCCGGCTCTGTGTTAGCGTAGTAGTTTTTTTCTTTTTTAATTTTTCTGTAAAGAACGATCGGATTATTAGTGTTCTTGTTTTCGTGCCATCAGTTTGGACAGAGTCATTCCAAGAAAATCCCAGTAAAAGTTGTAATTTCTACGAATTTTTACATAAATTTCTTCTTGAAAGTATAATACTTTAAGCAGTGCAAACAAAAACTTAAATTTTTGTTGTGACAATGGGGCTCCCCTTTAGCCCATTAATGCGCAATAAGAGGATTATGTGCACGCAAATTGTACGATTCTAATAGAAAATTGGGGCGATTTTCTTCCAAAATCGTATATACACACATGGACAATAAAATAGGTACATTGCCCTTAAACATCTTTTCACAAAAAAAATCAGTTCTGGAGTACTTATTTTCACATTGTTCTACTTTTAAAACAAAGTATTTAATGTGGCAACAACGTTCTTGAAAAATAAATGTCAATTTGTTGCTATTGTGGAAGTTTTGCAACGGTACTCAAATTTAAGGTGGACAATTAAATAGGTACAAAGTCTTTACGTTTCTATTAAAAAGTTAAAAGTGGATGAAACGGCTGGTTTCAGGTATTTAATTTTTCGCAAATAAATGTTTGTTCTATTAGGCTTATGTTTGTGTGAATGTTTTAGAAATTTTATTTAAAAAATGGGCCGAAATCAACATTGTACCTTAGAAGAAAGGCGGCTTGTTCGGAGGTTGAGAGAGGAGGGTCAAACGATCCGAGCCATAGCAAACATATTAAATCGGTCTGCTAATTTCGTCACCAATGCTCTTAAGCCAGTAAAAGGCATCGAAACGCGTGGAAAACCGAAGAAAACGTCTCCAAGGACGGATCAAAGAATTGTTACGCTAGCCAAAATGGACCCATTTCAATCTTCAAGGGTTATTGCTGCGGAAATTGGCAACGTGGTGAGTTCCCGGACTGTGCGCCGAAGACTAGTAGATGCCAGTCTGCCCGAAAGGATAGCTAGGAAAGTTCCTTTGCTCCGACAAAAAAATCTAAAGTCGAGGATACGTTTTGCTGAAGAGCACCAATCTTGGTCCGGACCAGAAGGTCAAAAAAAGTGGCGTAACATTCTTTGGAGCGATGAGACAAAAATTAATTTGTTTTCTAATGACGCTCAAAGACATGTTCGTCGACCTAAAGGAAAGGAATTCCACATTCGCTTTACACAAAAAACTGTAAAGCACGGCGGCGGCAATATCATGGTTTGGGGCTGCTTCTCATGGAATGGGGTAGGTCCAATACACCGAATAACGGACACCATGACCAGGTTCGAGTATTTGGACATAATGAGGAACGTCATGCTACCCTATGCTGAGGAGAATATGCCGCTAGTTTGGAAGTATCAGCAGGACAACGATCCTAAGCATACTTCCAAAATAGTCAAAGATTGGTTTCTACAAGAAAATGTCCCCATAATGAGTTGGCCAAGTCAGTCTCCGGACTTGAACCCAATTGAAAACTTATGGGGACATTTAAAAAAACAATTGGGGAAGCAAGCATTTGTAAGTAAAGAGCAATTGTGGAATGCTGTCCAACAAATGTGGTACGAGATACCCATAGAAACATGCCGCCAGTTGATCTCCTCTATGCCCAGAAGAGTGAATACTGTAATTCAAAATAAGGGTGGATATACTGGGTATTAATAACTACAAACAAATAAATAATGAATTCAGAAAATAAAAGTACAAATCCATTTTTTTTCATTAAGGGTCGGATGTACCTATTTTATTGTCCAGGTAATTTGCGGAAATCTAAAAGTTTAATGTTATTTTAATGTTAATTTAGTGTTATGTTTACCTTATTTTTTTTATTTCTCTTTTGAAGCAATATATTAACAAAATGAAGTATGAATAATTTCAGAAATGTATCAGTTTGTTGTGTTTTAATTAATAAAATAGAGAATTTGCATTTGTACCTATTTTATTGTCCATGTGTGTATATACGGGGTTTTTGGGGATGTTTCAAAATCTGGCATTTGCTTTGCATGAAAGCTTCGAAAACCCTATTATTTTTTGGGTTTTGTTAGAAAAACTTCTGATTTTTTTTCTTTTCAAAGTCGATTATCTTGTCGCTGCTACTATCTCAAAACATGGTTTCGAAAGTTTTTTTTTGCTCTGGCTTTTTCAAAATGGCCATTTCTCAAAATATGGTTTTGAAAGTTTTTTTTGCTTTAGTTTTTGCAACTTCGCGATTTTTTTTACACGAAAAGGATGAATTTTACGAAAAAATTGTATAGAACAGAAAATGCTTTTGTATTTGGCCAATTTTTGAAAAATCCAAAAATGTACCGACAAATTTTGAAAAAAAATCAAACGTGTTCTTTGGCTAAGTATAAGCACTTTTTGTCCTATAAAATTTATTAGTAAAATTGATCCTTTTTGAGTAAAAATATCACCAAGTTTTTTATGATGCTTTTATGATAAAAAACTTAGTGATATTTAGTGAAAAAATTCACACGTATTCTTTGGCTAATTTCAAGCATTTTCTGTTCTATACAATTTTTTTGTAAAGTTGTTCCTTTTCGTGTAAAAAATCGTGAAGTTTTTTATTACATAACATTTAGCAAAAACCAAAGCAAAAAAAAAAAACCTTAAAAACCATGTTTTGAGAAAGTTTAGATATTCGGATCGCGATTTCTGGTGGTTATATATCATTCAATAGTAGTAACGATAAGATAATCGATTTTGAAAAGAAAAATCAGCAGTTTAAAAAAAAAAAATAAAAAATAATAATAATAATAGGGTTTTTGAAGCTTTTATGCAAAACAAATGACAAATTCTAAAAGAGCATCTCCGAAAACCCCCTATATACGATTTTAGAAGAAAATCACCCCAATTTTCCATTTAAAGCGTACAATTGAACTTGCGTGCACAAAATTCCCGTTTTGTGCATTAATGGGTTAAGTTATGATTATGAAATCAAGTTAGTTATTAATTTCCCGAAATTTTCCTAAGTTATTTATATATATTGTAGAGATTTTACTATAAGTTTATATAGATAAAATTATTGGTGTCCCACTTCAAGCATCAATATTGATTTTAATTATGGACGTACGCGGATCTTAAAATTATTTTTAAATTATGATTTTCTTTTTTGATACGGGCAATCGATAATAACTAGGAAATAAAACATGTTTTGAGTCGAGGTATTTTTTGGGAATCTCGGTAGTTTTCAAGATATAAACGAAATTCTTAAAAAATGTGGAATTGGTAAGTCATTTGAAATCCAAAGTCACTGAAGGTTATGCAGGGTTATCAAAAGATTTGTTCCACTTCTCTCTACATCTCTTTTATATGAATACTTATATACATATATATATTAAAAAAAAAAAATAGTGATTTTCGCTTAGCCCTTTAAGGGGGTAGTCCAGTGAAAACGACTGGTTTTTCAACGATTTTTTTTTCATATTAGGAATTAATTTTTATTAAAAAACTTTTTGACATATGATAGTACAACTATTAAGCTACAAGAAAAAAAAATTTATTTGTTTTTTCGATGAGTCATCCCGACAAAATGGCCGCTCCAAAAAAAAATTTTTTTTGTTGGCGGACGTCGAATCTCTGCAACGGTTCATTTGAAACAAAAATTTCAAACGAGGTTTTAATCTGTAGAACATTGGCTATCGTCGGAACTAGAATTATTAATTTTCAATAACAAATAACAAAATGGCGGCATTTCGAATTTTTCGGGTGTTTTTCGGGTGCTTAATTTGTTTATAACTTTGTAAATAAACAATGGATCTTAATAATTCTAGTTCCGACGATAGATACACAATCAAGAAATATACAGCTAAATTTTGAGATCAATCGGAGCAAAAGACTCTGAGATCTGACGTCCGCCGAGTCAATAAATGCTGTTTTGAGAAAAACGCGTTTAAAGTTTTTTTTGCGGTAAAAAGCTAAAAAAATGAATTTTACCTTAGTCAGCGATGCCTGCTCCATAGATAACGCAATGCCTGCTCCATACATAACTAACTTTAAATACAAAGCAGAAGGACCTAAACCATTATAAACCGAAAAAAAGGGCGGAGCAAACAGAAATACAAGAGTCCTCCTTGCTCCGAAACACGCCAGGGGACCTTCGAGCGCTCGGATTACAAGTCTCTCGAAAACTCTCTGTATCTTTAAAACTATTCAATATTTTGCTTAGATATTTTAAGGGAGTATTTTCGAGGTGTAGTAGAGTTGATTTAAGCAAAAAAAAAGAAATTAAAAAAAAATTTTTTTTTCACTGGACTACCCCCTTAAATGAAAATGACGAGTCTCGCCCGTAAAGATTTTCTGTGTCATATTTGACTTTGACACCCGCCACATATGTAGTTAAAGATCTAAAAACCAAAATTTTTACAAAAAAAAAAGTCGACTTCATATGCCTGTATGTTCAAACTTAATCGAAAAAGTTAAAAATCAATTTTTATATTACTTTAAAGAAAAGAGCATTAAAGAACAATATACAAAATTATTGATACTTAAATATTTACATCATCTAATCAGCTATTTTTGGAGTTTCTACCAGCCAATGCAAGTTAATAAACAGTACAGTAATTTGAGTCAAACACAATTTTTCCATTTAGGTAAACACTAGATATACCGGTCATTTTGATAACAAAATAGTAAGACGTTTCAGATAAAACACAAACGGCTTATTATTCTTCCAAATTTAATTCATCCCCTTCGACTCCGGATGCAATACACTCATGCCAACGTTTTGCTCCAGTCTTCGAAACAGTTGTTGAAGTTGATTTCCGGAATGGCCTACAAAACCTTCGATTCGGCTTGTATCTCTTCAATCGAGTCAAAACGATGTCCTCGGAGCGTTTTTTTGCGTTTCGGGAATAGCCAGAAGTCAGACGGAGCTAAATCAGGCGAATAGGGCGGTTGCGGAACGATATAAGTCGAATTTAACCCTTTAACTGTTTATGTCGAGTATACTCGTCATGAACAAACCACGATTTTTCGCATAATGTCGATTGTATTCGCCACAATGATAAAAAGATAGCATTTTTATTATCAACCAACGAAACGACAATAATTTTTATTTCTGAAAAAGGGCAAATAAAGAAATTTAAAAAAGTTTACATTTTAGAATATTAGTTAGTTTGCGGGCAGAAAAAGTTCTTAAAAACAAAATTAAACAGTTAAAGGGTCAAGGCCAAATAGTTTCGAATAACTAATGCAGTATGAGAAGGTGCATTATCGTGATGCAAAAAACAAGAGTTTTTTTCTCCGTATTCCTTGCTAAGAGTTTGACCCAGCGGAAGAAATTCATAATGTACCACACCACGATAATTGAAGCAGAAGAAATATTACTATTTTTTTGATCACAGTAGAATAGTAAATAATGGTCGAAAAAGCTTTGTATATGTAGTGTTAAAATCAAAACATGAGACGATATGATACATCTAGAATAAAGAGCACAAATAAGCGACAGAAGCCCGGGACCATTGATTAAATACTTAACTTATAGAGAATAGCATAGGACATACAGTTTAAAATCCCTATACGTGAGTAAAGTATTTTCTCCTCGAAATAAGCTCTAGTGGGGAACGTGATTGGAGTAGGCTAGCGATATAAAAAAAACGAGATTTTCAGTTAGTTTTTTCGAGTAATGCCAAATCCTACCAGAGCTTTAAGGTACGGACACACCAAAAGCGAAGCGAGCGAAGCGAACAATTTAAAAAATTTGGGTGCCGTACAAATCAATTGAAGTGTCCGAATAGAACGCGACATGAGCGAAGCGTCTACTGCGACAGAATGTTCCCAAATTTTAAATTATTCGCGCCGCTTCGCTCGCTTCGCTTTTGGTGTGTCCGTACCTTTAATGAGCAAAAAAGGGGTGTCGTGTGAAAAATTTCACCTTTGGTGGCTACAGTAGGCTTATTTGCTTTCCATTTAGTGCCCCTTTTCTATCTTGATGAAAATATCCACCTGTACTGGACGCACAATTACAAAAGAGAAGGCTACCACCACGAAATTGCTTTAACTAAACCGACTTATGTCCCATCCTATTCTCTATGATATAAGATTAAATATAAGTTACATGTTTTTTTTTTTTTTTTTCAAAAATGCGTTCACTTCTGTTGTTCTAGATCAGGGGTGGTCAAACTTTTGAAGTATGCGGTCTACATGATAATTTATAATATTCCTAGAGATTTACTTCCAGCTACGATTTTAAATAAAACGCAAAAACTGAGCGCGATAGGTAGGCAAGGCGACGACGTGGCGGCAGAGGTGGTATCCGTTCAATGATAGTAATGTAACTAACTTCATTGTATTCGTCACTCGCACCCCGTAAGGAGGCGGCATGGCACGGTTATTCGAAGATTGTTCAGTTGATTTCATTCTCTTGTTCAATATGATAATAAGTAACATGCAATTTCAAGAAAGGGTTATTTAAGGGAAACTAAAACCTTATTTGCAATATACAGCCATGGCCAAAAGTATTAGGCACCCCATGGAAATCGTTCTGTGCAAATTAGAGAAAAATTGAACTATAGTTGGGTTTAACTTATTGTCATTTATTTATTCTTATTATTAATATTTGGTCGATCCAGTCTTAGCTTTTACTACAGCAGCTATTATTTTATGCTTGGGTCACACTAACGGCAAATACCGTTGATTATCGCGTTAATGAGCGTTAAACGTAAGTGTAGCCATGACTCAACGCGATAATTTTTCAATGCCATTCTTAATGCTGTTTGATGTTAGGCGATAACTCGTGTGGCGGTCTTTTTTGGCACAAGAGATTTAACGCGATAATTACTGCTTGTGTGGCCACACTGACGTTTGTTCATTATGTGCCGTATTTGTTTTCTGACTGGAAAGAGTGACAGTTGTGACAGTTGATCGACGATAATTGCGGTTGAGTATTCTATGGCTATGAATTGGTCAAATGAAAAAGTGATTGAGCTCCTTGAAGTATTTCCAACTGAACTATGTTATATTTAACGCCATTTTAATTGGCGATGATGGGAATTGACGTTGAATTTGTAGTGTGGTTATCGCGTTGAATTTGTTGTGTGGCCACCTCGTTATAGCGTTAATTTTGTTGCCGTTTTTAAGGGCGTTGATAGGTGTGCTGTCTCCGCTTAGGGATGTAGGCCAGGAAGGAAGAAAACACGTACTTAATTCATCCGTTTATTACGAGATACTCGAGCGAACTGAACTCTAACTTATTACTTACTTCCTAGATTGTTCTGAAAAGTGTTGCCATTTATATATTGTCGACTATTGGTCTAAATATTGGGGAAATAGATTGAACAGGAATTCAATGGTTCTGTGATACATTACAATAGGCATTGACGTTTGCCATTAATGTGGCCCGAGCATTATGCATAGTGCTTAAAAGCTTCCGGCATTCTTCGGAAGAAATTTCATTCCACTGTCGGTTAACAATTTGTTTGAGACCTTTTGATGTGATGCTATGCTCCCGTACCTTCCGCTTCAGTATATGGCCCAAAGATGCTCATTTGGATTGAGATCTGGTCCGCATTGGTGTCTCTGTAAATTTTTGTAATTGATGAGTTTAGAACCTGTTTCAACACGGCAATATAATATTCACTGTTCGTACGTCCTTCGCTAAAATCATTTCACCCATTCCAAGGGCGGCCATGCAACGACCGTGGGCACCACGCATGCGGGAAAGTAATCTTCTTCTACCCTTCTCCTCACATACGTCACACCAGACGTGTCAAAGACCTGAAAAATTTACAAAATTTAACATTATTTCCAATCGCCACAAAATGTTTTAAGAAACGAACTGGTTATGTTGCAACCATTATAAATAATTGAAACTAAGCAAAATGAAGCTTATCTCAAAATTTGGTTTTTCGGATCATATGATATTTTCCCAATTGTTCTCCGTCCAAAGTTGATGTTTCAAAGCCCATTCTAAGCGGCCTTTTTTTTTCTTCCGAGAGCCATGGCTTATTTCTAGGCTTACAACCTTTCAGGCCTGCCTCTAGAAGTTTTCTTCTAGCTTTTCTGGCGCTAATCGGCCTGCTAATTCACCAGACAGGCTTGCAGCGAGTTCAAAAAAAGTTTTCTTGCGATTTTTGAGAGACACGTTGCGAAGTCATTCTTTTTCTACCGATCCTTTTTTTATCCGCGTGTGACCCAGAAAATGTTTGATAGCGCTTTACACCGCACAACGAGAACATAGTTTTGAGTTGAGTTTTGCCCTGTTCACGCAAAAATAAAATTCGCGACCGTTCCTGGTCCGAAAGTTCTTTCCTTTTAGGCATATTTAGAACAATAAGAAGCAACAATTCAAACTACTCTAAAAACCAACAACGCTAAGATGCTTGCTTGCACTACGAGCAGTAATTGCAAACTGAAGTTTTCTTTAAAAAATCACAATTTTATAGGTTTTCCCTACCAGATTTTTAACACTAGATTGCCAGAGCGAGTCAATTCAACTCATTTACGATTTTATTGCTAAATATATAGAAAAACTTAAATAATTTGTTTAAAAACAAATTTTGGTTTTTACTAGAAT
This sequence comes from Dysmachus trigonus, assembly GCA_949715965.1. Classification (NCBI taxonomy): domain Eukaryota; kingdom Metazoa; phylum Arthropoda; class Insecta; order Diptera; family Asilidae; genus Dysmachus; species Dysmachus trigonus. Next base: position 50,133,673 of record OX454321.1, read on the forward strand.
TATGAAATGTATATATATACTCATTTTTTCCCCTCCCCAGTCCAAAAATCCATATGTGCTATACCTATTTTAACGGATGTGAGTCAAATTGACTCACATTGTTAAAGTTTATCGTTTTACACACATGTCACTTATTCCTTGTGTATAGAATTTCTTGTAAACAATTTAACGCGATAGTTTTCGTATTCAAACTTGCCAATTTACTAGTTAGATCTATTGCAAAGTTGTAAATTTAATATTATGAAATTATTTGTTGCATTTCTTTTTTGTTGAAAGCTTTTATTAACTTAACTTTGATAAAAAATTCTACGTGTTCTTCCATTTCGATTTGTGGCATAGTGCATTTTTAGTAACAAACCTATCTTCCATTTCACTCTGACCTGGTATTTTTGGGACACCCTGTATATATATATATTTTTTTTTTGAATTGCGAAAAAAATTGTTCCGAATAAGAGAAAAACAATCAGATTTCGAAGATATGAACATGAAGCCAAAAATGCCTTCACGCCTCTATCTAATATAGAGAATATGGAAAAACAGTTGAATTGTCAAGTTCAAGTATCATGCAGAAGATATTGGAGTAAGGGCAGGGCGTCCGTGCTAAATGTATTAAAAAATTCGACGGAAAATTTATTCTGAATATTTTTTTTAAAAACTTCAATATTGACGTTTGAGTTAAATTGACTCATTTCAGGCAAAGTAGGTATATACCCAATATCCGGCAATCTAGTGTTAATAGTCCTTTCAGGAAAGGGTTTATGACCTTAATTACCGTGTATGGTTGCCAGCGACATATCGCGGTCCTAATACGACCTCAAATTTACGCTTTTCCGCTGTATAATACGCTTCTGTTTTTCCTCGCATTAAATTAACACTTACACTAATAAGCGATCGAAAGCCGACTAAGTTCTCAAATTATTGCTGAATGGGATTTGCCAATTAAAAATCGCCGCGATCAGCATTGTCGTCTTCTGAAGACACTGTTTACCGGCGGCCTCGTAAAACACCACAACTAAAACAGTGTCATAAACCTGCTCATTTAAAATTTTCTAACAAACAAATGTGGGAACAAGAATTGCAAAATGTAATCTTTTCGAATAAAAAGAAATTTAATTTAGACGGGCCAGACGGTTTTAGCTTTTATTGGCAAGACCAGAGGTCGGAAAATGCTCCATGGCTCAGCAGAGAGACTCTTGATTTAGTCCTTACGCGCAGAGAGACTCTTGATTTAGTCCTTATCTCCAATACAATGTAGACCACACCACGCTTGTGTTTATTTCATTTAGTCCTTATCTCCAATAAATACTAAAATTTTCCTCCAAAAAGCTATTTATATGAGCGCGCATATCGAATCGGCCCGTGGCATTTCTCGCATGTACTCCATAAAACGCTTGGCACTAAAAGGGTTAAACTAGCCCTTTTCAGCAATAAAATGAGGGTTGGGTTATAGGAATTGCGCTCTCTGTATCTTGCAGGTAGCCTAACAGTAGTAATAAAAAATAAAATTTTAGCACAAATTATATACGCAAAACAGTATTCCATAAATTATAATTATATAATATTAATTTCTCCATAGTAATTTTAGATTAAGCTCCTCACCCATTATTGAGCAAATCACAACAAAATAGGTTCTTACGTAATAATCTTTTAAGAGAATAATAGTCTTAAATAAAGATATCACATTTAAAATGGGATTATAGCAATTATGTTGTTTATCTTAATTTTGTGATTAAGTGAAATTACGAAATAAGTATAAATAAGTTTTATTCTTTATTATGTCAGACTTTACATTGGAACGGCTTCACTGGCAATATTGCAATTCGAATTCTTTAAAAACACGATCAATGTATCTTCGAGATCATTTCAGCATACATATTCCGACGATATATAATGTCTATATGTCGATCTATCAGAAAACCGCAATTTTAAGAATCATAACTACATTTTTGTTTAATTTTTAAAATATGCACTAAAAGCAACTAGAGCTTACGCGGTCTATAGAAAATGTACATATCCTTTGTACTCTACTATACATATAAAGGGCGCGATAGAACTTTAAAAGAACAACACAAGGAGTTAACTTTGGATGAAAATTTCTTTTTTATTCAAAAGATCAATTTATGACCTTAATATTTAAAAATAACTTCGGACATATGCCCATCGTGTCTGTCAGTCCAATTCTGGGTCACTTTTTCGAATAATATCACCACCAACGTGTAAACCGCACCAAACGGTGCATTTTTCTGGATATAATGCAGTTTCTAGTCTATTTTAAATTGATCAATGACTACAGAAGCGACAATTTTGCTTAATAACAAACCCATAAAGCCAAAAATGAGCGATGATTATGTGGACCATAACACTCTTTTTAATTTAACCGGGCTCGAATAAATAATTTTATAGATCAGTGGATTCAATCTCTTGGTGTTCGCTGTAATGAAGAAAGGGCTAAACAGTTTTGAGCGGCTGAACCACATTTCACTGCTAATGTAATTTTATTCATTTTGAATTCTATGACGTACTTTTTACTTTTGCTTTAAAAGGGAAATTGCTGTTTTTGTTATAATTCGCTTTTATTATTAAGTGCATAAATAATTACATTTCCAAACCCTTCCTTTTACTAACTCAATTTTACAGAATATAATAAAAACAGTAAAATCGTATCATAACAATGAATTTAAATTTCCAGCTGGGAAAGTACTGGGTTGTAACGAATCTTTTCCAAGGCTCTGGCCAAAGTGCCTATACTTTAGGATCTCCGCCAGTTACATCGTCTGTCCCCTCTTCTCTGCCACCGCCTATATCATCTACGCACACATCCACTGCTGGGTCTATGGTAAAAGCAGACACTATAAAACAAGAAGAAAGTCATATGCATCGACATTCTCAGCAACCACCACCCCCGCAACAACAGCAACAGCAGCAGCAGCAGCAGCAGCAACAACAACAGCAAGTGGTTACTTCTGTTAGTTCCAATGCTCTACAGATTCCAAATCCGATGATAAATCCCGTTACAAGTCAAAGTCAACAGCAACAGCTATCAAACGGAACTATAATATCGTCTGCACCGCCTGAACAAATTCAGGTTCCCGTTAATCCCGAGAACAGTCTCATGGTCATGGATGCTTCGACAAAGTCGGACAAGATGGCCAATATGAATACTTCAAACATGAACCAAGAACCGATGCAGGTTGATCGACAAATGCCTCATAATCTTCAAGAGCAAGTTAAGGAAGAAAAGCCGTTTTCGAACTGCAAGCCTCCTAGTATCCAGAATATCCACCCACATCACTTGCCTCCAGATAGCAAAATGCACGTGCCTCATTTGCTAGATGTGCGCAATCCAGATGGCTCTATAGTTAAACTGCCTCCTCCTCCTACCGAACAGGAGCTTGGAAAATCACTTGGAGTTGAAATGTATAAAGTTAATATTGAGGATTTGAGCCAGTTTCTTTCATATCACGAAGTATTTGGAAAGTTGCATGGGGATGTTATGAACCATCAGAGTTCGCATTCAAATACGCATGCCACTAACACCATAACGAACACTCCCGGGATTCCGACTTCTACCAATGGGGGCTCAGTGGTCAGTAATATGGGTTCCTCAACAGGAGAACTTTTAATGCCCAAGATGGAAGTTGGTCAGATCACAGGGATAAATGCGAATCACGGTGCTAACAACTCTCATCCAATGGGTGATGCAGGTAACATAACTCCGGCCACGCATACCTGCGACATATGTGGAAAGATGTTTCAATTTCGATATCAATTGATAGTTCACCGACGGTACCATAGCGAAAGGAAGCCTTTTAATTGCCAGGTCTGCGGACAAGGGTTCACGTCACCACAAGATCTAACGCGCCATGGGAAAATTCATATTGGCGGTCCAATGTTCACGTGTACGGTGTGCTTTCATGTTTTTGCAAATGATGCTAGCTTGGAGAGGCACATGAAACGCCATTCAACTGATAAACCTTTTGCATGCACGATTTGTCAAAAAACGTTTGCCAGAAAGGAACACCTAGATAACCATTTTCGTAGCCATACTGGTGAGACACCATTCCGATGCCAGTTCTGTGCGAAAACCTTTACTAGAAAGGAACACATGGTTAACCACGTCCGAAAACATACGGGAGAGACGCCCCATAGGTGCGACATTTGCAAAAAATCTTTTACTCGTAAAGAACATTATGTAAATCATTACATGTGGCACACAGGTAAATTTTGAATTAAGGGTTCTAATGTGTTATTGAATTTGTGATTTTTTCAGGAGAAACACCGCATCAGTGTGAAGTATGTGGGAAGAAATATACTCGAAAAGAACATCTAGCTAACCACATTCGATCTCACACCAATGATACGCCTTTTCGATGTGAAATATGTGGGAAGAGTTTTAGTAGGAAGGAACATTTCACTAACCACATTTTATGGCATACTGGTAAGATGAATTTTTCATTGCTCATGTTAATTTCGAATTCATATTAACTTAAGTCATTTGAAAAACCGCTGAATAATTTTTTGGTAAGACAGGATGGTTTTATATAAACTAATTAGAGATCAACATGTAGATTTCGGGGGGTTGGCGTTAAAGCTCGCTTGTGGTCCATACATACCTCGAAGTTAAAGAAAATCCTGCTGCGGTTTAATTACGTTACTCTTCATGAGTCGCTTGTCGTTTGGTTTTTCTAACAAAACTCATAATTTTGCATGGGAAGTGCTTAATTGTTAACTCTTCGCATAATGCGAAGTTGAGTTTAGCTTGCAGTGACCCGTGAATCAAAGATAGTCAATATTTAGCATAGTATTTTATACTTCCAAAAGTTTTTAAAAAACTAAGAATTATTGAAAGCACAAGTTTTCTATCAATAAAATTGTTTTTAATAGAATGATATACTAGTAGATTGTAGTCGAATGTTTATTTTTTCAATAAATGCCAAATAAGTTTATAGTGGTTGAAAGATGGAAGATACGCATATAATCTTAATTGACCGTATTTTGATGCACCATTCTAAAAGGGTTAGTTTGCTATAATTATATAATAAGATAAAAAAAATGGGATAGTTTTAATTTGGGTGAAAAATATATAAAAAGGTGAAATATTGCATCGGCATCGCTTTGATCACTTAAAATTAAGTCACATTAATAATCAAGTACTAAATTACTCTTACAATCACTCATAGGTAATTTATATAATTGGAATAGCATTTGGTCCTGTAACTAAGGTGTATTTATTTATTTTATTTTTTTTTTGTCATAGGAGAAACTCCTCATCGTTGCGATTTTTGCGCTAAAACCTTTACTAGAAAAGAACATTTATTGAATCACGTTCGGCAGCATACGGGAGAATCGCCTCATCGATGTACATATTGTTTAAAAACTTTTACACGTAAAGAACACCTTGTTAATCATGTCCGTCAGCACACTGGCGAAACGCCATTCAAATGTACATTCTGTACAAAGGCCTTTACAAGAAAAGATCATATGGTTAACCACATAAGACAACACACTGGAGAATCCCCACATAAATGTACATTTTGTACTAAAACTTTCACCAGAAAAGAACATCTTACAAATCATGTCCGCCAACATACTGGGGAATCTCCGCACAGGTGTTCATACTGTAAGAAGACGTTCACTCGTAAAGAGCATCTCACCAACCATGTTCGGTTGCATACGGGAGACTCGCCACACAAGTGTGAATATTGCCAGAAAACGTTTACCAGGAAGGAACACTTAAACAATCACATGAGGCAACACTCTAGTGATAACCCGCACTGCTGTAACGTTTGCAATAAACCATTTACGAGGAAAGAACATCTAATAAATCACATGTCCAGGTGTCACACTGGGGATCGACCATTTGCTTGCGAAACGTGTGGGAAATCTTTCCCGCTGAAGGGAAATTTGCTTTTCCATCAAAGAAGTCATACGAAGGGTCAAGATGTTGAGAGACCATTTAGGTGCGATAAATGTCCCAAGGATTTTATTTGCAAAGGTAAACATTATTCATTAATTAGGTGGGGAATAAAGTATCATCACGTATTTCTTTTAGGACATTTGGTGTCGCATATGCGATCACATTCGGGAGAAAAGCCACATTTGTGTACACTATGCAGTAAATCTTTCGTTGAGAAGGGAAATTTGAAACGTCATATAAAAATGAATCATCCAAATGTTATGTTGCCTCCCCCGGCAACAATGACCACTACTATAAAAACGGAATCAATTCCTACAAGCAGCAGCTCACCTCAATTCATAAATGAACGGATTCAGTTGCTTACGAAGGCGAATCTCTTGCCTATAAACAATTTAACACCACATCAGCCACCCACTATGCACACTATTCAACAAATTACGTCATCTGCTGGGACTTCGGGCGGTGGTAATGCGAATAATAACAGTTCATTGCCAGGTGGCTTAGTGCCAATAGTCACATCAACAATAACATCACATGCAAGTCAACAACAGCAGCAGCAGCAGCAGCAACAACAGCAACAACAACAACAGCAACAGCAACAACAGCATGTACCATCTCAGATGCATCAGCCCCCGCCACCTCATCATCAGCAACCGAATACAAATCCGTCTGATCAGCCTCCGTCATCTGTACCAATAACAATTATTCAAACAGGTGACCCAACTGCAATAGCTCGTGCTGCAATACAATTGCAGCATGCGATTCCAACAAATGTGGAACAGCACCCGGTAGTGTATTGAAATGCGTTAATTTAGTTTAGCGTTTACTGCTTTTCGAAGCGAGCAATGTGGAAATTCGTCCGTAAAATCAAATGATATTTGCCTTGTTTGCTTTAATTTAATGAATAATCATTGGTTATTCGTTTTTGGCAAGCAATATTTTGCTTATAATGTGTAATCGGATAATTGCATTTAACACTATTTCTGTTTTGGGTGAGTATTTCTGAATTATTTTGAATACTTTTTTATCTATTGTGGGTAGAAATGAACATGCGAGGATTAAAATAAAAGCCATTTAGTTAGTTATGGTTTGATTGATATAGTCAAATACTTTTGTTGTTCGCCAAGCAACAGAATGTTTATTTATACAAGATTTGAATTTGAATATGAACTAACAGACAGGTTAAAATTGAAACACCCCGGAAGCGTTTCAAAGCCATGCCAGGTATTATCATGTGCATCTTTAAAGTTGCGCATTCGTGTAGGTTCATTGAGTTGAACCAGAATATCGCTCACTGGGCAATTTGCCTGTAATCTGGCGCCCCGAATTCGATGTAAGACACCTTCACATGGAACGTGTTAAGACATTTGTTCAACTTTATGGGAAGGTTTAGGACTGGTTAAAAAACGAAGCAGCAGTATTAGCTTGTAAATAACTTACATCTGCACATAGATGCATTACCACAGCACAGAAAAAATCTTCCGCAATACGGACTTGATTTTTCCTAGTATCAGATAAGCGACGACTGTCAATACTTTTTGGAAACAAAAGATGGGGTAAAATTAGCAGCCTAACTACATATAATATAGTTGAAATTATACTATACCATGTTAATTATGTAGCAAATGAGAACGGTGAGAAATATGATGCAAACACAACAATTTTTAATTACGTGAACACATTACATTGTGGAGAGATTATGAATGGAAATTACAATTTTGTGTGTACTCAATTTTAAAAATATCATCCCTGAGTTTCTTATGTAAATCTAGACGAATATTCCGTCAAAAAAAGATTTTTACATAAAATGCACTTTAATTTCGAGGCAATAAGATAATTATAAAATTGAGTACGCTCGAAATTATAAATTTTGTTCATAGTCTGTCCAGGGTATTACATTCTATAATACTGGCAGTAATGTTTAGCTCACAGTTTAACAAAAATGTTAAAAAGGAGCAACTAGTAAATTTTTCTTATCCGAAAAATACTTCAATACAAAGTTAGTAAAATAATTAAAATATGCCGTATTATAACAACTGCCAAATAATTAAGTTTTAGCATTTTGAGTAATTGTTTTGGTAAACAATTAAACATACTGAATCGTTAAGAAGCCAACAATAATTTAAACATGTTAAGCTAAATCGTTTTAAAAAACATCCTTTTAATGTGTTAATTGATGAGTGTCATGGCAGTCAGCTGTCATTTCTACTGCTCATCAAAGCTCTGCTCTTTTAGCCTTCACTTTCAAAATCCATGCTCTGAGTTGACTGAATTTCATCATTAGGCCGGCCATACACACTCATTTTTCGTGAGAGTTTGAAGATTCAACACGTGAACAATTCATTTTGAAGGAAATTAATAGTAAGTCATAATGTGTCAAAGAAAAGGATTAATTTATGTACTATTAGCTACTACAATTTTAAAAGCGAAAAGCAATCGAAGGTAAAGTTACGTTTCTATAAAATCAAGAAGTTCCGTTTTCTTCTCACTTGAATCCATGGCTGCTGGCACATAGAATAGCAGTTATACTGAAAGCAAATCATGCGACCAGCGCATTTAATCCTCAACGGCTGCACTGGGTTACGGTAACCCAGAAGCCGCATACAAATTACTATATTTTTTAATTTACTTGTTCTTTCTCGCTATATAATCTTACTAGTTCTAACTTTTTTAATATTTTCTTGTGCATAATCTTTTTCTACATCACCATTTCCGTCAGTTCAAATCTACGTTCCGTCGGGATGAAAATGGTCGGGTGTCACTCATCCAGTGCGTCCGAATCGCGTGGAAGTGATAGTGCGTCTGTTGAGCGTTAACTGCGTAATTACGAAAGTTCAAAAACTGTGCTAATAACTGAGTAAATTGTGCATGTGACCTGATCTTTCTTTAGTATTTTGCATTAGTTCTGACGTCACGCAGTTTTATTATGCAATATAACTGAGTGTATATGGCCGGCTTTAACACTAGAACTACCAAGACCGGTCAAATTGACCGGAACTAAATTTCTTGCTTGAATTAATCATATTTTTTGAAAATATCTCTTAAGAGTAATACCAAATCTTATTAAGGTTCAAAATTACGACATATCGCGTACGTATTTCCATTTATAATTATTAATTTAAATGTGAAAGCATATTACTTTAAAGGTGCCAAAAATTATCAAAATTACAAGCTTGAGCGCCGGTAGTTCTAGTGTTAAAGAGTCTCCAGTGTGTAATCTTTGATTCTGGTTAAGCGCATAAAATTGCAAAGAATTGCATGATATTAGATGCAAAACATGAAGTAACATAACACAGAATATGAGCATAATCAAGTAGACACCCATTCTACAAAATTTATCTATTTTTTTTTTTATAATTCAAATGCGTTGACAAAGGGTATTATTTATTTATTCGTGTTGGTGAACCTGGGCATTGCGAGCGAATGGTCTTTTGTGCTGAAGCCACATTAAAGTAAAAGAAGGTCTGCTACCCTAATGATCCGAAGATCTTTAATGAGGAATGAATGTCAGCCGACTTCAAAAGCTGCTGGCTGAAGATCCTTCTTCTTTGTCCGTACTAAGGCAGGTTATTCATACAAAATGTGTCCTGTCCTGGACAATGGTTAAAATATAAGGTAAAAATCACGTAATCTTCCTTCCAGGTTTAAGGGAAACTTGTGACAACAAAAATGTGTTGTACTTTTCGAGGTCCTAATTGAATTTATTAACACTAGGTTTACGGACATTTATTGTATGATTTGCAGAGATTCCGAAAAAATAGGTTTAAAATACATTTCCGTTCGAAATAAACAGCTCGAGGGTAAGGAATTTACAAAAACATATTGTCGTATTATTATATCAATTAGATAAAACATTTTTACTAAGAAATGATAAATACGACTTCTGTAAATGTCGCCACGAAATCTGAAATGCGTCAAATTGATGCGTTCCGTAAACCTAATGTTAAGTATAGTAAAGTTTCTCTTTTAATCTCTTCGATGACGGTTCATACAAGTCACAATGTTTTTTAGCGCGCATTTAATAATTTTCCAGTAGTCCACTTCCTTCAGAAATCATATCGTCTTTATATCGTTTATGTCTACATCATGTTCCTCTTTTCGCACCAATACAAATGCAATATTCGTCAGTTAGGGTTGGTGCTTTGGTTGCTCATAACTGTTTATTTCTTCAGAGTACATGGCTGAAGTGTAGATCTCTATGATGTGCGGAAATTTAAAATACTTTTTATTTAGGTAACAGTCTTCGCAATATGCTGCATACTATATATAAATAAATAAAAATATCAAAGACATTAAAGTAACGACGTTCATATATCATGGAAATATGGACTATCAAAATTATTTAAATATTATAAAAAAATATATATAGGAGGCTGGAAAAAGTATCCAAAAAGTCCAATCACATAGCAGGAAAAGTCTTACAACACTAGTTAACACATTAAATGGTATTTTCTGCTTCTGAAGAAGTGATATATCATTTCTATAGGATTTTTTCCGTTAATTGCGAATTTGCAAATGAAAATGCTTAATTGGTCCAGTTTTTGAAGAAATTATGGTTAAAAAGCACAAAAGATTTTTTTTCTTTTTTTTTTTAATTATCAGTAAAAAATAAAGGAATGTTACAGGGACTTGTAGATCAAATGAAATTCTGAATTCTTACGTAAATATAGGAAATGACACTTCTCTATATTGTTCTTTAAACATCTTGAGAAATATCATTTTTTTATGTGTGGCAGTCATGATTTTCCATCCAACTATATATTGTATGAAATAATCAGAATATGGAAAAAAGTGAATCTCGCAGAATATTTTGAAAAATTTTAAAGCTCTTATTTTGATATAAAAGCTTAAGGTTCAAACTTTCATTTTATCGAAGTAACTAGATCCTCTAAGAACTCATTATTTTTTAATAATTTTGCAGAAAAGGTCAAAGTAAATCCTTTTCTACTTTTTAACCCTATTTTTCTCGAATTTGCATGGTAATAGGGAATTCTCGTTTCCTCACTCATAATCTACGGAACAATTTCTATGACAGGTAATCATTGTTGACCTTTATTGTTTCGGCGATGGTTTTCTTCCTGAATATTTTTTGCAATTCAAAATCTGACACCAAGATTGTGATTCGACAATTTTTAGTTTTAGCTTATAATATCTAAAAATAAGTAAATATCAAACCACGGACTTAACGCTAAGATGATAAGCGTAAGATGATGCGTTAGTTTTGCATCGCAGTGCTTCTTTATTACTACTTCTATTTACTGCATAAATAAAAATTCCGATGTCTTTTTCTAACAAACGTGTCAGCCCACACAATATCAAATTTCATTGCGTAACTCATTTAATTTTTTTTCTACACCTGGATAACTTATAGTTCATTTCTTATCAATCGGAAATCGAAATTACTGCATTTTGTCAAGTTTTTAAAAAAATATTTTTAAAATGGCCCTGTTTGAGGAAAAAAATGTTTTAATTCAAATAATGCACCAAGCTATCGTTGTAGAATTTTACTTATATGTTACCCTAAAAAGAGGTAGAAACACAATTCCAGCTCTTAACCAGTTTTAAACTGCGTAGCGGGCCAGCGGTTGCCCTTGTCTGGTCTATGGAGTTAATCAAGATTATAACTAATTTTGCCCCTTGATTAATATTTTCCAAATCTAAAATTTTTTTTTTTTTTTTTTTTTTTTTTAAGTATATAAAAAAAAAAGAAAAATTTAAATTATAATGAGAAAAACTTTTCAGGGACATGCAGCATACATCTGAAATAATCAGCTCGTAATCTTCGGAAAAAATCCTATACAAATGATCTTTTAGTTATTCCATTACCCGTTAAAAAAAAAAAGTTGTCAGTATTCTAAATAAAACACCATACAGGACCAACAAAAAGCCAACTGTTTTGAGAGACAATAGCTAAAACTACATATTCAAATCAAAATTGTGGAAGATTTGTGGAGATATAGTTTCCACAAATAAATAACTTTACACTCTGTTGTGGTTAACCTTGGTACAATTACGGGTCGTTAACGACAACCGATAGTTGTATCTTCGCTATTAAAATCTTGATAGAGTTACATATATACACTTTTTTGACAAAGTGATTTTTGAAATAGTTATTATTGCTCAATTAGTTTGATATAAGCCAGTTATTGTAAATGATATATCTGATGCTTTCTGACATGAAGTTGCGCATCTTAGTACTCTACACAATGATCAAGGCACAGCCAACTAGAAGTATGTTATACCATAATAATAAAATTTGTGTCAAAACAGAGTATGCATATTTTAAAAAATTTGAGATTTTTTTTTTTACTCGATTAGACAGGTTTCACTTTGAAGCGGTATTGCAGATTATATTTTGCGGGGTTAATTTTACACATGACTGAACAAAAGAAGAATAGATTAATTTACGTATTATATTTACTACAAAAATAATATGTAAACAGAACGGGAAAGGCTATCTAAAAGCTACAATCAAGTTCGCCCATATCTACAAACGTTGACGAATATCATTTGATTGTGTGTATTTCGCATTGCATTGCCGTTTTTGTTAATAATCTCATTATTATTATTTCTTAAAGTTGTGTATTAATTGATTGCATTTTAGTTATATATTATCACTTATAAATAAATGGCTTACAGGAGAAAACATATTAAGAATATGTTTTTTGTAGCGAAACAATAAATTTCTACATTTCAATAGTACATTTATGCTTTTAAAAGGCGTCTATAGCAATTAATTTTTTTTTCCTTGTAGGTATGGCATAATTTGTATTTTTCTCTATGCCAAAGGTTTTAATTTTCATTTTAATATTATCGGCAAGTCGAAATTATCTATTTGTACGTATTATTCTAAATGTTTATAGGACACACAAAATGAATGCAAAAAAGAATTTAAAAAAAAAAACAATATTTCGGCAAACACACATACGAAAATAAACATTTGATATAGAGGTTAGATGTAAGTTTTTGAGAAAAGAAAACGTATATGTTAAGGAAAGTAACATTTTGTATACCATTCTGGTGGCTTACTTATTTTCGACATCTGTTATTAGTTCAGCTGAAGCATTTAACACAATGATTTTAAACATCTATGTTACTGATCATCTATAATTGTAGAGTCGAACGTATATTTTGATATTTGAATAGTAGCTTTACATGTACTTCCCGTCAATTTTGCGTTTGTATTTCGCTTCTATTGTTTTTACAATGTGTACATAAGGTTTATTAGTAAGCTAATTTTATTAACAGTTTCTGTTACTGATTTTGGTGTCAGCGATTGAAATCCTGTCTACATTAGCGGTTAAATTAATTTTTGATGAATTACTGAATGTGTCCATTAGCCATGTGATGGCTGTACAACTACCCTTATGGATTACATCTGTTTGGATACTCGGAAAAGACGGCAATCTGTTAGACTCTAGGGTATTCATGTTTCTCATAGGGAAAAATTGTCTGCTAAAACAAAGTAATTCCAAGCTTTCCACCAAATGATAAAATTTTCTTAGATATATTATTTTCTACCGAATGATAAGTTCTCGCAATGTTATACTAAACTCAACTTTTCTTCCGAATGATAAACAGGTATAACCCTTTCGGTAGGGCGCAGTTGACCGCGGTTATCATTCCCACGAGAGGTTGCACTGTACGGCAGTGAAAATATATTTTACTGCAAAAAGCAAGCTGCTCCATTTATTACAAACATTGATAGGTAGCTCTACGTAAATGCCGACTTTAGACGGCGGTCGTACCCAGAAAATGTATCGTGGATGCCGACTATAGGCGGCGGTAGGACCGAAAGAGTTAAGGTGAACAATAAGCGATAATTTTTTTTTTTTTTTTTAATTCAAAATGTTTTTATGATTTCACTCTCTCCCAATATAATAAAGAAATCATTTAATTCTTTTCCCTTAAGTTCTTATGCAGCAAACTCTGCAATATCATTCAGTTAGTATGTATTTTTTTTTTCAATGACAATGAGGCTCGCTATTCAAAATCAACGAAGCTTCGCGATACAAAGAAAAATTCATTTCACTTTTTACGTTTAAATTCCTGACTCAGGATAGTTTGACAATATTGTTTGTTCAACCAAATGTTTGCTAGGTTATAACATTTGAGAAAATCGTCAGTATTATTGAGTGGAGCTAATAGCTTATTGGACAATATTTTGAGTCAGAGGTATTATCAGTTTTTAGGAAGAAGTAAAAAAAAAGGTTCTGTTTTGTGATATGATCTGAGCCGAATTATTATTGTGCGAAGTTACCTCAAGGTTCCAGAGGTAACCCAGGTTTTTAACTATCTCAAATTAGAAATATAAGTACACCTATCCCCCGATTTACACGGTAGGTAGTTTGCTCAGAAAACCGTGTAAGTCGAAAACGGGATTGCGTATACCTAAAACCGTGTGAATCGAAAACAGACTAAAATGTGCATTTCAATGTAAAATAAAAGTAAATATATTTCGAAAAACATAGTACCAGTATCTTTATTAAATAACCAGTATATAAGGTATAAGTATGTAATTCATTTTACATATAGAAAGAAGAAATCAAGTTCTTAAACATTTTCTTTCTAATCTTTTCTTCCTGATTCATGTTGTGTAACTTTCATCATTCGATAGTACTTAATACGATACTGGTTTGATGTAAAGATATAAGAGACAATCTCGCATCGGCGTAACTTGGTATTAAAATCCGCAATTAAAAATTGTAAATAAATAAGCTCTTACTTCGACGATTTTTATTGTGAACGGAATTAAAAAATGGCAGTAGCAATATGCGCACAGTAAAAATGTTCACTTTTACCTGTTTGTTTTTTTTAACTGATTTTAAAAATCATGTCAAAACGAAGTCGTGTACAAAAATTACTGTGTAAATCGGGGGATAGGTGTATTAGAGCAAAAATCTACTGAAATTCAATGTAACAGCTAATTGTTAATATGACTTCAGGTCCCGGGATCAAATAAGATACATTATCGTTTGATAAAGGTAAACAATGACAACAAACTATTTATATTTAAACTATCGAACATAATTCAATTCTACAAGTCAAAAGGATTATTCCGTCAATTCTTCCATTTATGGGTGGGCTTTGCCCAAGAATATCTTTTAAAGTATAATCTATGGAAATATTTACTTAAAGTTTAAAAAATAACAATTTGTTTTTTGATAATTTCAAGCAGATGTAATCCCTCAAACAATGGATACGAGAAAAACCTAGGTTTATCGGTTTTTGTAACAAATTATTTGATTTAAACAATGAAATATTCAATCGAAAACCTCCATGTAGATAGGAGTTTAATAATTTCATCAGTAGCTCTTTTACTTTTATGGTCGTAAAAGGTCGGGAGTATGGAATCAAAATATTACATTAAGTTTTTGGGAAAAGATTTGTGCAGATATTAATTGATCATTTATTTAAGGAAGTGATAGGTCTATTTTACAATTGAGAATTAACCTTTAAGTTAAGGTAAATATTGAATTAACTTTAATGCTACTGTCAACCAATATATGCATATACAAAATAAAATGCGCAAAACTCTAAATTTATAAGCCATCAGATTTAATTTTAGTTAGAGGAGAATTTGGGTTTTATATGAAAGTTAAATGCAAACATATTTTTTCCTAGAAAAATTTGAAATTTGTGATAAATTGGAAATAAATTGGAAGAGGAAATCATTTAAAAAAAGCCAAAATTTTTTATAAAATGTATACTTATATTTTTAATTATGTACTATTATGTATTAACAAGAATTTCGATCTAATTTAAATAAAATATCGGAACGTATTGCTATAATTTCGAGAACACATTGTATAATGCAGGGAACAATTTCAAATTGATCGTTTGTTCTAATGGCGTAAAATCGATAACAAGCACATGCAAACACACGCAAGAGTATTTTTTTAGACGTTGAGTTAGGAAGAAAGTGTAATGAGAGCTTATAACAAAATTCACGATGTATAACATACATAGATCAAAGTCAGATCAGATGATTTTGTTCAAAAAATAAATTGACCCTTATAATAACTTTGAAGTGTTGAAATTTTGCTTTTAACTGCAAAATAAAATGTTCACATCTAACAATGCATATTTGTGCCTTTATACAAAGTTGATTGATATGCGAAAAAGTTCCTTAAACTGGAATATTTTGAATCAGTTAATTAATTGTTTTGAAATACAGAACTCATATTTATTATTTCAAATTGAGTGGCGGGTGTTGTAGTAACTGAATTGTTGTTACGAAATTGCAGTTAACATTTTATTTACAGGTTTTTTACAGATTTTATAAGACGGAAACGGTTAATTATCATTGGCTGGTAATTATCTTGCATAATGTTCGCGATTATTATGAATTCTTAACAATCAAAAAATGTTCAAAATTAAGTGTAAATAACTTTTGTTGAATTAAAGTAAATAGTGCGTCTAGCATGTTTTTCTCCCAATAGCAGGCGAGGTAGAAAAGAAGGCAGATCGGTCGATTATACACAGCGGATGCAATAAAAACTCTTATTTTAATTCAGTTATTAATATATTGCTTTTGGTTATTTTCACAATATTTGGCAAACGATTTCATTCCTATTAATTGGTTCCAAGGATGTCAGTTATATCTTGCAGACGGTTTTTGAATTTAATTCGATTAATAATAAAAACACGTTTTTACGTGGCTTTTTGTGTATTTTGAATGCATTAAGGGGGTAATCCACTGTTTAGAAAAATTTTGTTTTTGTTTTTGTCATAATTCGATAGATTAGCACTTAAGAATATATGTGTAAAATTTCAGATCGATATCTAAATAATTGTTCTTTCTACAGCGCTCACAGTTCCCCTCCGCTCACCTACGATTTCGGAGCGCACGCGGCCTTGTAGCCGCTCGAACAGCTGCCGCGTATATTACCTATTATAATACTTTCTAAATGTATATATTACATAATACACGAATACATAGATTCTTATAAAAGTATACGTAAACAGCTCAAATCGTGAGAAGAATCTCGATTTCCTTATGTCAAAAAATGTTGTTAAAAAAACTTTAAATGCTTTTTTCTCAAAACGCTCTTTTTCGGTGCGCGTCGTAAAATTGTGAAAAAAACTATTGGGCCGATTTACTTTAAATTTTTGCATACACCTTTATTAAGTATTTAAGTATACAGCCTTTTCCAAAAGTATTAGGCACCCTATGAAAATTGCACCATACAGTTTATTTGTGCATATTAGAGAGAAATTAAACTACGTTTATGTTTATCTTATTGTCCTTTATTCTTATTATTAATATTTTGTTGGTCCGCCCTTAGCTTTAATGACAACAGCTATTCTTTTTGGCATAGTGCTTACAAGCTTCCGACACTCTTCTGGAGAAATCTCGTTCCACTCTTGCTGAAGGATTTGTTTGAGACCTTGTTTTGATGTGATGCTGTGCTCCCGTATCTTCCGCTTCAGTATGCCCCAAAGATGTTCTATTGGATTAAGATCCGGTGACTGTGCTGGCCACTCCAAAAGGTCAACATGGTTTTCGTTCAAATATCGCATACTGGTTGCAGATGTGTGGCATGGCGCATTATCTTGCTGGAATTCTATGTTGTCCGCAATGGTGTCACTATAAATCTTCGTGATAGATGGATGTAGAACCTCTTCCAACACAGCAATATATTTTTCATTGTTCATACATCCTTCACAAATATGCATTTCACCCACCCCAAGAGACGCCATGCAACCACAAATCATAATGCCGTCCCTTCCGTGCTTGACCGTGGGCACCACGCATTCGGGAAGGTAATCTTCACCTATACTCCTCGTCGCATACGTCACACCAGGTGTGCCAAACACCTGAAAATTTGAAAAAATTTAACATTATTTTCAATATTCATAAAATGTTTTAACAAAAACAGGGGTTATGATTGAACCATTATAAATAATTGAAATGAAGCAAAGTAAAACTTACCTTAAAGTTAGATTCGTCGGACCATATGACATTTTCCCAATCGTCCTCTGTCCAACATTGATGTTTTAAAGCCCACTCTAGGCGGGCTTTTTTATTTTTCTCAGAGAGCCATGGCTTCTTTCTAGCCTTACAACCTTTCAGGCCTGCCTCTCCAAGTCTTCTTCTTGTTGTTCTAGCACTAATCGTCCTGCCAATTTGATCAGAGAGGCCAGCAGCAAGTTCAAAAGATGTTTTTTTACGATTTTTGAGGGACTCTCGAATCAAATTTCGGTCCTCACGTTTCGAAGTCACTCTTTTTCTACCTGTTCTTTTTTTATCTACGTGTGAACCAGTGTCCATAAAATGTTTAATAGCACTTTGCACCGCACAACGAGAACATTTAAGAGTTTTACCAATCTCAACTTGAGACTTGCCCTGCTCATGTAAAAATAAAATTCGTGACCGTTCTTCTTCAGAAAGACTCCTTTTTTGGGCATTTTTAGAAAAGCAACAACCAACAATTCAAACTCCGTTAAAAAAATAACAACACTAAGGCACTTGCTTGCACTACGAGCAGTAATTGCAAACTGAAGTTTCCATAAAAAAAAAACACAAATTTATATATTTTCCCGATCAGGCGTTTTATGGTCCTTTTAGGAAAGGGTTTATTACCTTAATTACCGTTTATGATTGCTGGCGACATATTGAAAAACAAGAGAAATGTTTCTAAGAAATATGTAGTAAGATACCTGAAAAAAACAAGGGTGCCTAATACTTTTGGCCAAGGCTGTAGAAATAACCTATTATTAGAGTAAAAAACCAAATTTTGTTGATTTAGGATCAACTTTTTCGTGTTAAAACGTACCGAAAATCGATACATCAATGTTCGAACGTACACTAAATCATCAGATTTTTTTTGCTGCAACAATAGGTTATTTCTATCCTTTATAACAAATATTGAAGGATTTTTCTTCGGTAGATGTTTGCAGATTCATACTTTGGCCAACATTTTACGAGGCGCAATTTGCATTTGTTTTTTGGACTGCGTGCGCATTATATTTTGTTAAACATTTTTTTTTATAATCAAAATGTAAACTTTAGTCCTCAGTAAAGAATTATGGAAAAAATTATAAAGATATCTCTGATAGTTTTTTTTTTTTATCGATTTTTTAAAAAAAGTTCCATTTTTTGGGCTTTAACAGTGGGTTACCCCCTTAAAACTGAAACAGAATGTTGCACTAAATCTGAAGCTAGCGCTCAATTTAGCATACTACCTGTAGCTAGGTACAAAAATAATGTTGGCGCTTATTGTTCTGTCAAGACAAAATTCTAATTCCAATTCAAATTTCTGAATTTTGGTATATCCATAAAGTTTTTCTAATAAAGACAGGGCTCAGAAAACTTGTTTCATGTAAAATATCAAAACAATTTATTTATTATTTATTTATTGATATGCGGAACATTAACCCTTAAACATTAAAAATCATCCTCTGGGATATATAGAATATCCTTTCAAGAACGTATAATTGACGACTCGTGGCAGATGTCGTAAAATTTGTTATTTTAGAGAATTAAATATCAGAATTCATTATATAGGATTTTTGTCTTTAATTATTGAAGTTCTAATTGTCGATTTATTGATTGCATCGATCTAGTCTTCACGGCTTTCGAATTGTTTTTTTCTTCTTTAAGGTGCATTTCTGGATTTTCCTGTCTTCTTTTCCTATTTTAGATTCTGGCTGTTTGAAGAGGGTTGAAACCTGTAAAGTGAGAAGAGCAATTTTTTTTTCTATCACCATTCACTTAGTTCATTACCCTCTTAAGCAAATTTTGTTACGAAAGTGTTTACTGTCTTTTCGGTTGTTCAGAGTATGACTGCCAGAAAAATTGACTTTTTTGATTTAATTAGAAATGCACTAACAATTAGTGTCCGACAAAATTGTAATAAGTTTAGAGTAACATTAATTATTTTTACTAAAGGAGTTGATATACAACTGAGTTGATTTAATAAAATAAATCCATCTGCCAATAAACAAAGAAAACTCTTATAATAAATTCAGTTGTTAACCCTTTGCACTCCAAGCAATTTGGCTATATGCAGGTAGTCACACGCTATTACATTTCGTAAAACACTGCCGATCAGAAGTACATATTCTCACATTGGGGTAAGAGTACAAAAAACCCATAACGGTACACACACCTGATGACATTGGTGAACGATTACTTATTAAAACTTAATGATAAATTGTGGGCAGTGACACTGGCCATAGGAGTAGAACGCCTTCAGGTGCCTGGCCTTAGGAGTGCAAAGCGTTAATATAACAACATAATTGTAGAGTATTGTATCATAGCGAGAACTTAGACTGAAAGTTACATAGGTTGAATCCTTGAAGACAACCGACAGACTACGCTGTTTTGAGCATTCTTTTGGAACCATAAACAACTAAATTAAAGTACTCCATAAATCAATATCGTATTATATACGATATATATATATATATATATCTATCTATGCAGACGTATACGTCTGCATAGATAGATTCGTAAAATGCCAACGCAAACCCTTTCTGACTTCAATAAACCTTAGCTATAAATAAGAGTTGAAGTAGTTAAAAAGGCTGAAATAATAAAAGAAGAACGCTATGCGCCAAATTGATTTTAATTGCAAGTAAATACCTAATGTTCAGTTTAGTAAATCTTAAAGCGAAAAAAAATGTCGAGATAGTAATTTCTACGTAGTGTTTTATTGGTAGAAACGTTCTAAATTTATATCTTCTTTTACTTGAAAAATTTTATGATTTTTAATCTTAGAAGATTTATTTAAGGAAGTATATTTTGTTCAAATTGAATTTATATAGGTACGTTGCGGGATTTATAAATAATAACAAGTAATATGATCGGTTATTCAGTGGTTAATATTAACACAAACAGTTTTGAATATCATATGCGCTTTTGATAGGATAGTTTAAACCGTAATGTTGTATGTAAATGATTTTGCGGGTAAGTTCTTTGCTGAATTTTATCTGTTACAAATTATCAGATATAATTGCGTTATTTACAGGCAACATTCAGATGACTGCAATTCACCCTGTCGACTCATTTAAAAAAATATTATTTGTCAGGAATAACACATTGAAAATCTTAAATATATATTTGACAAAATTTCTGTAAATGAAACAAATATTCAATAATACAAATGGTAAAGTTTAAAAGGATTTAAAGGTACAGAAAGTAAGTTTTATTCGAGTTCGCTTACAACTACCAAAAAATGAAAGAAAATATTATAGGGTCAACAAGACTGTCGCTGAAATTTTGTGTTTAAAGCTGATAACGTCTAATATTTTGTAAGTTTACTTTTAATGCGTATAAAATTAGTTTTACATGTTTCTACACTTAACGATATCATTTTGAATTAACGAAGCATGTTCATTATCAAGAGAATATTTTAATGTAATGTATAGCGATGAGAGAAAATACGTGAAAACGACACAAAGGTATTTGTTATCCTTTAGAACTATAGACCACATTAAGTAAACGTTAATTGATGTACTACTAATAAATGAATGTAAAGAAACGTATGAAATGTACTAAAAAGATAATAGTAGACTAGTACATAATTTGCTGCATTATTGGTTACATATATACAGACATCTTAAAGAAGAGTATTGTAGACGTTGATTAGAATAAGATTTTAGATAATTAAACACTGTTTTATTTAAATCTTATTAACCTCCGTAGCTGTTGAGAGTAGTATCCTAAAATGACGACTCATCAGACTTTCTTATCTAGCTGAAAATATGGATGTAATAAAAATTCCATTAATCCAGCCGGGTATAAGCAACACTCGTGAAGTTTTTCCTTATATTTTTCCGACTTTGACACCGTTAGAGGATCGAAGTGAAAAATTTTGCTAGAAATAGGTTGCAATAAAGAAGAAATAAGTGAGAGAAAGACAAACATTTGGGGAGGAAAATTGGAACAGTCCTGCAAGGTGCACTTCACAAAAATGTTTTAACTCAAGATTTTCTACACGCTTCCTTTTCCACAGCCACACACCAAACATATTATATGATGCTTACCCATAATTTATCTAAAACAAATTAAATTTTATTTAATTAATTGCATCTAAAAAAAATACTAAAACACTTTTTTATTTAGAAGCTTTTAAGATTGTTCACATTTACGAACAAATCAAGACCACTCTGTACTTTGCTAACCCTCGGAGCACATAACAACGTTCGTTTTGTCGCGCTTTTAAAAATGCGCAGTGAGAAAATGTAAACAATCTTCAACGTATTTATGTTTGGTGTGTGCTAGTTGCATCTTCCCCATTCTTCGATTCGGAATTTCCTTATAAAAACATTGCATTCCATATTTCTTATAAACATTTTTAGAGGTACCTGACCTGCTTTATCTAATGGTGCATTTTCGAGAATTGCATATGGGTTGGGACTTTGAGTGTGTTCCTTCTTTCTATCGATATTCTTTGGTATAAGAGCCAAGAAAAAGTAATTTGTGTTAGAGGATACATCTCTGGATGTAGTTTGGGTACAGCGATGGTGCTTTTATTATTTCGAACTTTCTCTGCGTTGTCGTTTGGGCAAAAATTACAGCATAGGGGTCTGAAACTGCGCTAATACATATTTTGCCTATCTGTTAAAACATGTTAAGGCCCGGGCACACTTACGCTGTGGGGATATGTTTGGCGGTGGCGATATATTTAGAGCCCTATTATGAAAGTCGATTTCTGTCGACTCGACTAGCGAAGACACTAATTTTCTTATTATCCCAGCTTTGAAAATGTGTCTTCGCTAGTCGAGTCGACAGAAATCGACTTTCATAATAGGGGCCTTAGATTGATTCGCACAATCTACAAACTTTAGTACTTTATAGTTTCATTGTGGTGTTTTTAACCTTTTAAGGACGGGGAAAATTACGTTAAAATTGACCTTTTATTAGACATGAATATTATAAATAAATTCAATAAACTTCTTATGTGGAGTCCCCCCCCTCCTTGCTGGTCGATATATCGACCAGGCCCGTCCGCAACGGAAAGTCCCATGTAAAAAATTTGGCGCGACGGTTTGAAAGTGTTTTCTAGGTAATTTGATGGATGAATGCTGGAAAAATCGTTAAAATTTCAATTTTTGACCTTGAATCCACCTTGCAGGTGAGTTTCGCGATTCGTGGGATTATATTTTCCATAATCAGTACATAAAAAAAGGTAGGTATGCCATGTTTCAGGGCGAAATAGCAAACAAAAATTTGACTATGAAATAGCAATTTTCAAGGTCAAGGATGCTTCCAGGAATTTCTATACAATTTTTCCCATTTTGCACATAAAAAGGGGCGGCGAGCGGCGCAATGTTTTTAAATATAAAATTTGAAAATCCTTCGCGACAGGGTGGCGCACATTGTTCCAAATCATCAAAAAGCTGGCCAAAATTCGAAATGCCGTCGGATATGCTTGAAACTAAATACACAGGGGTTCTTAATATTTCTGATTTCAAATCTATTCTCAAAATTTAGGAATTCAATATTCTGATCCAATATGGCGGACCAAGAATATAAAATTTGATCGGATTTTCATAAAAATTTGTATGTGGGGGTTTCTAGGGTCACTTATTTCAGTTCTGATATCAAAATTCAATATGGCTGAATCAAAATGGCGGACTAGATATTTTTAACTCGAAAAATTTAAATAAAAGTTAAATAAATAATAAATTAAACATTTTGAAGCCAATATGGTGGATGTATTCACAAAAATTGTTTTCTAGTGGCTGTAGGAGGCACTTTACTGAATTCTGATATCAAAACTTTATAGCTAAAAATATATGTTAAAATTTCTATGATGACAAAAATGCACAAATTCTTTGTTCACTGTGGCTCGAGAGGAGCCGCCTAACAGCAATCTACCGTTGTCACTCAGGCGGAGATTCACAACTTCCCGGCGGCTGGCGTTTGTCTTGGCCTGGGTGAGCCGTGCTGCGGATTTGGGGAGTGGTGGCTCGGAGCCCTCAGTTATATTGCTGAGTGCAGCTTGGGTAGAAATATTCGACTCTGCTGCAGTCACGGTGGATGGTCCGATGATCTAGCTCGGGCCAGGAGGAGGATCTGTCTCGAGTCGACCTAGCAACAGCGCCGAATATGTCGAGGGATGGTTCCTCCGTCCTGATTCGAGCGGGACTAACGGCTGGCTGTGGCTGTGTGTGTGTGTGTGGTGCGGAGATCGCGACCGATCGCCGATTAACCCCTGGAGGGGATACTTGTTTCGAACTTGGTCCCTCCATTCCTCCAAACGCTTAAAACTTCGTTTGTAATTATCGTAGACAATTTTTCAAATTAAAGTTCAGACGATTCTGAAAAAGATAGTTTTTCAATTACAATTCAATTGTTTTATTAGCTCAATTAATCCATTACATATAGTAGAAGGCCTATTTTAGAGTTCAGGATACTTTCCTATACAACTATGATGAATAAGTTAGCTAGCTGAAAGTTTATTTGGTTTGATGTGTTAGTTGAGGAAAAAATAGCTATTGGAAAAAAACCTCCAAGAATCCTTAACCTAGTCTGTCCTACTTATTTACTTACATTCTACGAATTAATTTATGTGAAGTTGTCTTATATATAAAATTTCAGAGTTTTGGCAAGCCTCATAAAATGAATGCGATAATCTTAATATTTTAATTATTACAAGGTCGATATTGAATTCGTAATGAAGTGCGGCGGTTGAGTAGTATCTCGGTAAATTCAGTAAAAGCTTTAAAGTTTTATTTTGGCTAATTTGAAGTTTATTAAGGTGCGTGTTTGCACATGTAAACCATACCGGTGCTGCATATAGTAATATTGGTTGAAAAATTTGTCTAAAAATCAGTAGTTTGTTATCATTATTCAAGAATGATTTCCTATTTATAAGTGGATATAACGCTTTGATCATTTTGTCTATTTTCTTGACAGTTTCATTTATATGGATACTAAAGGTTAGATGTTTATCTAGGTGTAGACCTAGGTATTTTGCACTATTATCCCATTCGACGCGGCTGCTATTTACGTAGAGTTCTCTGTCAGGCAGATAGCACGAGTTTCTTCTTTTCGTAAAATATATTGCTTGAGTTTTGGTGGCATTTATTTTAATTTTCCATTTGTAAAAATATTGATAAATTTTATTCAGTGCATTTTGTAAGTTAGTACAAATATTAAAGCCATAGGTGTGCGAAGAGTATACTGCTGTGTCATCGGCAAACTGAGCGATCTTGCAGTTGGGAATTTTCGGAAAGTCTGATACATATATATTGTATAAAATGGGACTTAGTACTGATCCTTGAGGGACGCCCGACTTTTGGTGAAAACGTTCAGACTTCTCGATGCCAACATGAACTCGAAACGATCTGTTTGTTAGATAATTTTGGACTATTCGAATAATATATTTAGGGAAGTTTAATTTAATCATTTTATATATTAGCGCATCATGCCATACACAGTCAAAAGCTTTTTCGATGTCAAATAATACCATGCCTGTGGACTCCTTGCGCTGGAAACTGTCTTTAATATTATTGGTTAAACGTACTAGTTGGTGGATCGTAGAGTGACCTTTACGAAAGCCAAATTGCTCTCTGGGGATTATGTTAAATTCTTCAACGTGGTTCAAGATAAGTATTTTAAGAGTTTTTTCTAATATTTTGCTAAGTGTGCAAAGTAAGCTAATTGGACGATAGCTACTAGGGTCATTGGGTGATTTATGAGGTTTTGGTATAGCGATAACTTTGGCCTCTTTCCAGATTTCTGGAAAGTAACTTAGTTTAAGGCAAGCATTAATGATATGTCCAATGAGAATTAATCCTTTATTGGGTAGGTGTTTGATACAAGTGTTATTAATTTGATCAGTACCAGGAGCCTTATTTGTTTTTAGTTCTTTAATAATCTTTCTAATGATTTCAATCCTAATATATGGATACTCATTTTCAGTGTTGTCTTGATTGTAGCTAGTTATACACGAGTTTACTTCGTCTATAGTCGACCGATCACTTAAATCATGTGAAATCTCATGATTAGCTTGGAAGGTTTTCCCTAGAATCTTTGCTTTTTCTTTTCGAGTTATGTAATTTTCCCCATCACTTTTAAGAGCTGGCATACTCTTACTACCTTTCTTGAGGCATTTAGTGATGTTCCAAAATGCTTTGGTGCCCTTGTCCAGTTTACCTACGTGTTTGTTCCATCGTTTGTTTTTAATTTCTTGGATTTTGTCTATGATCTGTTTATTTAATTTCAGCCATGTCTTTTTGTAACAGGGTGTTCTGTACCTCTGCCATTTACGTCGAGCCGTGTTTCTACTTTGAATGAGTATTTTTATGCTTTGTGGTATTTTTTCTGCTACTAGTAGTGTGGGATACTTTTTAGGGATTGATTGTTCAACGGCCGAGTTAATCGTCGTGGTTAGATGGTTGACCAGGCGGTCAATATCGTCCGCATTTTTAATTGTTTTAAGAGAGACTTTGACATTAATGTGTTTGGTACAGTAAGATTTAAATCTTTCCCAGTTGGCCATTTTGAAGTTATACGTATATGGAGTAACCGTTTTTTCAGGCGTGGAACTGTATTGAAAGTTAACTGGAAGGTGATCTGAGGATAGGTCATTTATCACAATTGGATCGGTTACAAAATGCGGTGTATTGGTTAAGAATATGTCAAGTGTAGAGGGCATATGCTTGCTATTCGCTGGAATATAAGTAGGGTCCGCAGGATGGCATATGACAAAAGGTTCTAACCTTCCTATTTCATGGAGTTGTTTCCCCCATTGGTTTGATCTTTGGCAACCCCACATTTGATGCCTGCAATTAAAATCTCCGCCGAATATATAATATGAATTTGATCGAACTACTTTGAGAATGTCTTGCTTAAAATGGAGCCTAGTTTCTGGGTTAGAAGAGTTACCCCCCTGGAAATAGGCTGAGATAAAGGTCAATTTTCTGCGGTTTGTGATACTTATTTCTACACCTATGGCTTCAATTACCTTAGTATTAATATTTGTCATTAATGAATGTTTAATGTTTTTGTTCACAACAATTGCAACTCCACCTCCTCTAGCGTAAGTTCTGTCGTTTCTGTAACAAATGAAATTGTCATGATAGAACGGATTATTTGGTGGGGGTATCCCACTCTAGAACGTTCAAAAAATGCATTTTTTTTTTTTAGTTTTGAAAAATTCTGTGTTCTTTCCTGAATCGTTTAAGCTATCTCTTGACGCGAAATTTGAAAAGCTCGCGTCGCTACAGGCGATTCCGTGCGCAGCTGCGCGCTCTCCACCACACTTAACTTTAACTTAAATGTCGTTTTTCTCAAAACACAGTCTTGATGAATGGTGTGCAGCATTCTGAGAAAACCATTCATCCGATTTCATTCAGATTTTGGTACAAGCTGTGTTAGCTTTGTCTCTATGACCTAAGTGGAGCAAATCAGGCATTTTTACATTTACATAGCTTGTATCCCATATTTTAACAGTAAAAAATCAACTAAAATGTAAAATTTATATTAGAAAAAATTAAAAAAATTAATAAAATTTTTTTTTTCAAAATGTGCCGCACTCATGCCACAGCCACATATATAAAGAGTACTAATGTGCAATCTCATAATTTTCAGATTATTTGTTTGGCTGTTATCGTGCACACCGTTCCTAAGGTATGAGTCCCAGTAGCAGGCCTGCCCTGACCCAACCACTCAATAAAAAAAAATTTTTTTTTCTCAAAATATTCTTTAAATATCATATAATAAGAGGATTATTATGTTTAACTCTAAATGTTTTATATTTTCTTGTTCAACTCCCTGAAAAAAACGTTCAATTCAAAGGCCTCTAGAGTGGGATACCCCCTTAAGCCATGTTTCTGTTATAAGAGCAATATCGACCTTGTGTTGAATTAAGAAGTTAAAGAATTCAATGTTTTTGTTTCGAATACATCTTGCATTCCAAATAATAATATTCAGCTTATTATGGTACATTGTACAGATACTTAATTGCTAGTTCTGTGATAACTTGAAATTGTTCAGATTTACTTTTACAATTACCTAGTTTACCTAAAAGTTCAGTAGTTAATAGTTGAATTTCCTGTAGGGTAAATAGGTTGTTTGCGTTAGTGGTTGCTGTCCTTGAAGTGTTCCAGGCCGTTGGGTTGTGTGTCTGATGTACAGAAGCTGTTGATCGATTAGGAAGGTGGGGAAATGTTTCTTCGTTGAATTCTAATGGTTGACTTATTTCTCTGTCTCTTGCATTTGATTTCCATCTAGAGTTGTAATGACTTTTTGAAGACAATTTTTCTCGTATTTCGACGAAGTGAGCTCTGCTAGGACAAGCGAGATCTGTAGCTTTATGTTCTCCATTGCAGTTAGCACATTTGACGGTGTTCTCTGAGGTGCAGTTTTTTGTAGGGTGATGTCCAGCACAAATGGCACAAAATGACTTCACGTTGCAGTGTTGAGAGCCATGGCCGAACATCTGGCAATTATAACATTGCGTTAAAAATTTCGCGTTTTTCTTATGATAGTCCCAATGTACAATTGTGTTGGATATTGTTTTAATTTTACGCAATTCATTTAGTTTAATGGATCCTTTTTTGAAGTAGATCAGGTAGTTGGTGGTGCCGTTGTGTTTGGTGATTTTATAGTTAATCGCCTTAACTTCTTCGCATTGCAATCCTAGAGAGATAAGCTCCTCTTTAAGTTCCTCAGTTTTCATGGAGTGGAGCCCTGATACGACTATTTTGATAGGCCTATCATCTTTGTTCCTATGAGTGAAGAATTCATGCTTATTCTCCTTAAGTTTTGTAATTACTGCATTATAGTGTTCCATGTTTTCGGTGTTTACTTTGATTCCAAGTGATATTAATTTCATATTATAGTCTTTAATTTTTAGTTTTATCATAATATCACGAATCACATCACTGGTAGTTTTTAACACAGTTATAGGAGGTATTTTAACTTTATTTGTCACTTCAACATTGTTTGTTCCCGAGTCAGTGATTTCCTCACTCAGATTTATACATTGTAATGGTGCAAAACGGTTTACCGGTGCCTTTGAGGTGCCAGGTTTCTTGCCCATACTGGACGACTTTGAGTTTAATATGGGAATTATTTTGCGTTTACTACCTTGAGTAAATGCGTTTGATGATGATAAATCATCAGAATAGTTTTCGCGTAATCGCTTTGTCACGGTTAGTCAATTATAAGGTGCTGATTAGAATACAACCGTAGTTTTTATCTCAGATTTAAGTTCTCGCTTCCGAACCGTACGACTCGTAGCTAGAGACTCAAAAGATAGTTTTTTCATATTTATCTTTATTCTACGCTGAGTTGGAATGGCAACGTAAAAATCGTAAAAAATTTCATTTTTTTCTTTCTGGTTTGGGAACTTAGTTGACGGTGAAAGTGAACTATATTAGAAGTGTTAAAAAAAAAGATAGTTAATTAAATAAAATAAGAACAGTTAAAGATAACGTAAACTAAAATAATAAACGAACAAATAAAAAATAAATTAATTAACTATTTGATTAAATCATAAGTGGAATAACAATAAAACAAAAACGACTAAAAATTAAATAGAAGAAGAAAAATGTGTTGAAGAAACTAGAAATTTAAACTGACTAAAAGTGAAATAAAAAGGATGGAAAAGAAAACAAAATTGTTAATAGAAAAAACCGGTTAAAGTGAATTAGAAGTGTAAAATAAAAAGGAAATAAGTAAGAAAAGAAAAATATAATTATGTACATAAATAAAATAAGAATAACATAAAAAATGTTGAGGCACTGCTTCTGCACCAGCAGCAGCCCCCATCATCAGTACCACCAGCAGCAGCAGTCCATCGTCGACATTAGCAGTAGCAGTAGCGGCGGTCGCCGAAGGCGGCGTCCAGAAAAATAAAATAAAAATTAAAGTAACGAAAAGAAATTAAAAAAAATTTTATCAATTAATAAGCTGTTTAAAAAGAAAAAAAAATGTTAGGTTGCTCGAAACAAAAGAAGGGAAAAGGAGAATAAAAACATTTATGGCAATTTAATTCTTTTTCTAATTCCCTGAATCCCCTCGCATATTTTTCAGCCTCATTTTTCGCGTAATTTTGTTTTTGGGACCTCCCCTAAATCTTAGGCCAAGGGGAGGGCTAACCGCCAGACGAAGAGTGCAAGCCGGACACCTTCGAGGACGCGACCCGCTACAAAAGGCTTATTAAAAACTCTAGTGATTCAGGATAACAATTATGGTTAAGTCTTTTAGAATTACGTAGTACACCAATAAAAGATATAGGTAAAAGTCCAGCGGAGTAAACAATGGGTCGTGAGCTACAAACCTGCCAAATACACATTGTTTAAACAGGATACCTTCCAACAACATAAACTACAAATATCCGCGACAAATAACAAAAATCGAAAATATTATAATCAACACGCAATCAATACTTTTAATGATGACGTATCAGTCTGGTTAAGAAATGATAAAGTTTGGGAAAATGCAAAAATAAAGGCAAAATATGAAATCCCGCGAGAAAGAAAAGAACAGGAATTAAGTTTTAAATTTTCCTTGAAATAATTTTCTAGAATAACATGATTTTGAAATAAGATAAAATTATACTGTTAGAGATAATTATTATTATTATTTAAACTAAATTGTAAAAAAGTTAGGCACATACAAAAACTTCAAACAGAGGATACTACATGCCTAATTTGAATTTTAAATTCTTGTAATTCGTACTTTAAAAAAGCCGAGATATCTTTCGTTAAAGAGAAGGTGTAACATACAGAGTTAATTATAATAAGTGTTCAGTTACACATATAGCCTAAAGTTAGTCAGGTAAAGTTAGTATCACAGTTCTATTTAATATCACAGCCAGGCAATATAGACCTACTCGCATCCAAGCTAAGTACTTTGCTTGAGTAATGAAATAAATTTGTGTTTCGAACTTATCTGGTGGTTTCAAAGGGAATATGACAATACGAAATGCGTAACTCTTGCGAACAATTATTATCAGATGGCTATTGGGTTTCCATAGGAATCCATAAATCGCGAAAGTAAGCAAATTAAGATCTCAATTAATAACATAAACTTCCAATTCTCCTTGTCTACCAAAAACCGCACTCATAAACATCTAAATGAAAGACCACCATTAAACGAGACAATATCAGATAGCATTTTAGTCCAAGAGCTAGTGAACCCTCCAAGTAACAGTCTTCCTGTAAGGCTAGCAATTTTTTTAGTTATTAGCCATAGCATGTTAAGTACGGTAACCCCAACCTGCCAGCCATCAGCCCTGCACGTCATATTTTTTTTTTTTTTTTAAAGTAAAAAAAATTAAAAAAAAAAACTTGTCGCTGTAAGCTTGAAATTTTTATACTATTTAATTTATTTATTGTAAAGTATAAAAAAAAATGGACAGGCGATTTTGATGAGCACAAGTATCTGACAGGCGAGTCGAAAGGTGTGTAGTATAGCAATAAAAATAAACTTTATTCTGTATAGTTGAAATTTATATGTGTTTCATTAAAAGATTTAAAGTAAATATGCACAATGACAGGCGATTCTGGCTAGCATAAGTCCTTGCCAGGCGAGGGGAAAGATGCTATATATATATTTTTTTTTTTTTTTTTTTTTTTTTTATATAAATATTTTAGATGAAAAATTTCGTTAGTTGTAACAACGATTCATCCATCCGAGGTACTACATCAATCGGAATATCTGTTTTTATATTGAAAATTATTTTAATGTTTAAAATTTAACTATTACACACCTTAATATATATTTTGCAGTTATCCTTGTGCATTATTGTATTTTATATTAATATTTAAGTAAATAGTGTGCAAGATGGATTTTGAACCTGCTGTTTGTGTGATTTGTAATCGAGAAACTGACGAAAAAACTGTGAATTTTACAGTAAATACTTTGGATAAAAGTAAATCAATATTAAAAATAAGAAAGCAATATAATTTAAAATTTAATAATATTTCTTTACCGGAACAAGCTAATGATACAGGTTATCATGTGAAGTGTTATAAAAACTTTCTTGCTGTAATGAAAAAATATCGCCAAACTGAACCATCGACTGCACCCAATGTACGAGTATCATCAACAGGTATTTTTCTATGAATTTACATATTCTTTATTAAGTTTTGTCTATTAGTTACCTGTTTTTTTTTAGTTGTTTCCTTGACAGAAATATGATCATTACTAAATATATACTAATTAGCAATTATTAATTTTAAATTATGAATAATAATAATTAATATAACAACAGTAATGAAAATAATGTAGAAATCTATGATTAAAATCAATAATTAATGATAATAATTATTCTAAAAAAAAAGTAATAGTCAAACAACGTAATTTTTTTTTTGTAATAGGAAAGTGAAGATTATTAATTATTACATGATCATATTTTTTAATATTATTCTACTATATACAATGTATACAATAATAATAGTAAGTAGAATAATATTTATAAAAAAAAAAAAAAAAAAAAAAAAAAAAAAAAAAAAAAAAAAATTAGCATCTTTCCCCTCGCCTGGCAAGGACTTATGCTAGCCAGAATCGCCTGTCATTGTGCATATTTACTTTAAATCTTTTAATGAAACACATATATAAATTTCAACTATACAGAATAAAGTTTATTTTTATTGCTATACTACACACCTTTCGACTCGCCTGTCAGATACTTGTGCTCATCAAAATCGCCTGTCCATTTTTTTTTATACTTTACAATAAATAAATTAAATAGTATAAAAATTTCAAGCTTACAGCGACAAGTTTTTTTTTAAATTTTTTTTACACTTAAAAAAAAAAAAAAATATGACGTGCAGGGCTGATGGCTGGCAGGTTGGGGTTACAGTACTTAACATGCTATGACTAATAACTAAAAAAATTGCTAGCCTTACAGGAAGACCGTTACTTGGAGGGTTCACTAGCTCTCAGACTATTTGCATCGTGTTTCTTCGTTTTTGTTTCGTTCTCAGGAGTACGGTTCCAGTGTTATTTATCTATTCTATCTCGATCGAAAACTTTTAGATGAAATTAAACATGCCCATTTATTAAAAATACGTATTGGTTTTATTAACTTAGAATAGTTTATATAATAGAAAAGTAAAGATATCTAACATAACACTATTTATGATATATGTAAAACAAATGTTTTTGGGTTTGACCGCAGTCTTCGCTCAAAGTCACAGCTCTGATTAAATAAGCCTTAATCTTCTTTCCCAATTCCGTGAGTTTTCAGTAGCTCTTCATTTTGCCGTAGAATAACATTCACCTCTCGTTGGTATGCTTGTAAGGCCTATACAAACTTAATTCAAAAATATGTTCAACATTGGCATATGACTTACCTTAAGTTTATTTCTGAGCTCCATTTTAGTTAGTTGATTTATATTGTCCACTTTGTTTGTGTCATCATCACTCCTGAGTTCATCTTTGATTTGATATAGTCTTTCCCGGCATTCATGCAACTTGCGTTCATAATCCCGTACATCTTTTTCGAGGATTTGTGTTTGTAGGAAGACAGTTTGTGCCAATTTATACCAATCTGCAAGACATTCAGCCATTTGTGCAACACTTGGTTGCACGTCTTCTAGCAATAGAGCTTTGATACGTTTCCCGTTACCAGTAATCTGAAATACAATTTGTAAGGGCGTAAAGAATTATGAAAGCACATGTACCTTTATTTTCTCAAGTGCATGAAACTGCTCATCATTGTATGTTAGTGATCGTGTAGCTCTATCTCGCAAAAGATGTTGCCAGGAATCACGGAGACGTTCAACGAAATATTTCGCTCGGGCACTTGCTCGAGATTGGCAGGGACACTGTTTTCCTCGCAATGCTGACCGCCATTCTTGGCTAAAGGAATAATTTAATGTATTATGATTGGTAAATCAAAAGAAAATTCTAATTGTGGGTATGAGTCATGACTAGTTCTAGCCCATCTTAATGAGAAAATAAAAACGTAAAAAAACGGCATCTCCAAACGAATTTGATTTTTCCTTCTGAGCTGAATACGGTATGTCGAATATACCTTATTAGTGTCTATTCAGCGCACGAAGTGCCGCTTGAGAATTGCTGAAGATTATCACTTTTGAGGGTATATTTTTGGAAAGAAGGGTAGCGCTTTAGAGTGCATAAAATTTCGCTTCGTAGCAAGACGATTTAATATGAATTATTTCTTGGCGTTTTGCGCAGGAAGGTAAGGGTATCACTTCGTGAACCATCCGTATATATTGTCGTTACGATTTTAAGGTATGCGAGATATTTATAGCGGCTGTAGATCTATCAATGACAACTGAACGAGACGGTACACTCGTGGCCTTCTGGCGCATGTGGCATACCAAATGTTAACGTCAGTGTAGATCTAGATTAGCGGTATGAAATTAGCTGAAGAAATCAGAAAGTGAAAGAGAATGGAGTTGCCTAGTCAGATCCGCATTCCCATTTCCATGGATGCCCACATGACCCGACACCCACTACAGTTTTATCATTGATCCTAGCGATTGCTTCCACCGTAGTTCTAGAGTTCGTGCATATAATAATTAGGGTGTTTGACTCTTATGCAACTTCTAAAGCATGATATTCAGCGAAAGCTTCAGCAGTTTAGATTGGACAGGCGGGATGGAGTTTGTGGGCTTTAATGAAAACCGAATCGAAATTGACTAAGTGTCCGATTGCGTAGCTAAATCCTTGGATAGAGAAGCTGGCATCCGTATACCAGAAGTCTGCATTGAGGTGGTTGCTTTTTGTTTCAGCAAACAGCTGACGATAGAAGTGTTCGACTTAAAGTAGTTTATATTTTTCGTTTTTGTTGCCGATCTGGTAGATTGGAGAATAGTACTAGAAATATAATTACTTTTTATTGTGGAATATTCCACAGAAGCGTCTGAGGGATTAGTTATTTGTGGGTTTCTGATGTTTACGTTTCTTGCACTTGTTATTATCGGTCTGGTGGCGTAATATTCCTTTTTAGCTTCGTATTGCGAGCGAGCGAGTCTAAGAAATACTTTTCAATTTTTAGATTTTTTTTTGGCTGCTAATATTTATATTACAGGTCCTGTTTATGTGCTTGCTACGTAACTCTGCCAAATTAGTACGACTGCACTGACAACTTGTTTGCATTTTATTCATTTCATTTGAATTCTTAGCTAAAGTAGTAGAACTAAAGTAGCCGGCTCTGGAACTTTAACCAGAGTTTATGTGTACAGATTTAGCGCAGTCTGTTACTTTAGCTCTGACAAAGGGTTCCTGGCTATAAGCGGCTCCGCTTGGACCTAAGCAAGAAAATCCCATACCTATACCATACATGAATGTGTCCTTATGAGTTAAGTTTGGAGGTACCATATTTATTTCGTATATCAAAAAACAGGGGAACTAGAGGGCGAAAACCTTTTGAACATTAGGTCCTCCTAGTGTCCAACAGAGATTGAGTTTGGATTTTAGATTGCTGTAGTTATATCATATACTAATGTACTTTGAAATGACAGTGAGAAAACATATATATGTAAATTGAAATGAGAAGTTTGGAAGCAGTGTGAATTTTCAAGGCCAGTAAGTAACAGCTTCCTTTGAGTGTCCAGAGCTGGAAATGAGATATATGATAAAGGGCGTCAAGGTATACATGTATGCCAAAAATGATGAAAATCGAAGGAGTGGAAGGGTCTCATTTTTTTGAGCAATTATTCGTATATTCATTATTCCATTGATTCACTTGGTTCGAGAGCTAAGAAATTCCAATTCAAAAGTTGAGGGATTGGTAAGACTCAATCGAAAAGTCTCATCATCAAAAATAATGGTCCCCGGTGGGAATTGAGCTTCCTGTTTCGTTTTCATCATTTCATATGATGTTCAAGTGAAAATGAGCGATTGCTACCCATAAAGTGCAATCAAAATGAATGAAGTGAGATTCAAGCTAATTGCTCTGCAATGACTCACATACATGCTCTTAGACACAAGATGATTGTTGATTGACCCTCTATAAGGTCATAATTAATCATAATGAGCAATTATATTCAAGTATATGAAAGATTTGGTTTAGGTCCAAAAGTCAATGCTTATAGCTAGGAACCCTTTGTGCACATAAACCGGGCCCATGGAAGCTCAAAAATTAAAATGACGTTTTTGCTTTGTCAGCTCATAGCTCAGTTGAACAAATTCACAGTGAAATTAAAAAAAAACAATTTTAAAGGAGAAAGTACCTGGTTTAAAGTTCTTTACTTGGATTTGCTCACAATTTTTTTTCAAGCGCATAGAAGACTTTAAACTTCATAAAAATTAAGCTATCATTTCTTCCTGACTCTAACTGAGCGGTATGAAAAAAAAAGTTCGATTCATAGCTTCCCAAACCATTCATTTTTCGTAAATATACTGCGGTTTAAAAATAAGGAAAATGTACCAATTTTTTGGTGATCCCTTAATTTTGAATGTCAGTGTATTTAGTTCGCTATTTGCTATCTATTCGGACAGTCTGATTCTGGCGACGAAAATCATTTTAGACTGCACAATTCAGTTTCGACTCAGAAGCAAAGAATACCTAATAACAAGAAGGGACATTCGTGAGGTTCTTTCCTATCTTTTTTCGACGTTGCTACCGTTAAACAAACGAAGTGGAAAATTTTTCTAGAAATAGAAGATAAAGAAAGCATATGTGAGAAAGAGTAAAAGTTCGAGGGGAAAAGTGGAACACTTCTGCAGGGTGCATGCGTACCCCAAGGCAGTGTGCTCGGCCCAACACTCAAGCTAATATATACAGCAGACTTACCAACAAATAAGCACATCATAGCCACCACTTTTGCCGATGACACCGCTGTCCTTATAACCCACCCGAATCCACAAACTGCACGCAGAGAGCTCCCATGTAGAACAAATAATAGACTGGGCAGATAAATGGGGTATCAAACTCAACGAAAAAAAAAGTGAGCAGATCACCTTTACTCTAAGAACAGCCACTTGTAAGCCTATCCTCATCAACAACAAACCGGTAACAACCAAGAACGAGGTCAGATACCTACGGCTCCACCTAGATAGAACACTTACGTGGAAATCCCACATAAACAAGATGTGCGAACAGCTAGAACTAGCTTTCAACAACCTTTATTGGCTACTTCATAAAAACTCTAAACTGGGCATCGACACGAAAATTACATTATATGTACAAAGCCATTCTAAAACCCATATGGACTTATGGACTCCAGTTATGGGGAGCAACCATAACATCCAATCTGGCCAACGTGCAACGCTCCCAGACAAAAAGTCATCAGAGCTATTCTAGGTGCCCCAAGGTACGTCCGTAATGAAATCCTGCTAAACGAAACAAATTTAAACACCGTCGAACAAGAAGCTGCTAAGCTCAGCAGGAACTACACAGCACGTTTGGTCATTCACCCCAACAAAACAGTGAGAAAAATTTTAACGTCAAAAAAATTCTGCCGACTTAAGCGACGTGACCCTCTGGAAATCCCATATAAACACCCCATTCCGCAATCCACTAACAGTAACAATGGGAAACTATCAAATGAAACAGGTAGACAACACCGGGGTGGTCATCAACTCAGTGGTGGTTAGCCCCGTCGACATAAGCTCGACACGGATTGAGACAATCCTAATTATACTTACCGTCCTAGTCGGGACAAATTTGATATACGAGCTCTACAAGGACTATAAAAGATCGTTAAAGAGGAAATACCAGGGCAATGGCACCTCCAACTGTTCTGGGAACTGCGCCTAACACTACCAGCATAGGAAATCAGTCGCCTCGTGAATCTAACTAACTGTCCGCACTGGCGCAATAGTTAATCACTTTACTAGTTTTAAAAACTGATGTAACTTATGCTGCGAGGCCTAATACATAAATCAAACAATAAAGTTTTAAAAAAAATAAAAAAAATTTGTACATAGGGGTTGAAAGGGTCAAAATACAAGGGTTAGTTTTCTCTAAACCATAGCTGATAATCAGAACGAACTACACCCCAAGTAGAAATTAAATAGTACAGTTCTGAATATCTGTTTAGGATTTAAGTACTAACTAGAAATATAAGACAATAGTACTTAAGGCATTTAGCTATAAGATATTAATATGTACAGTACAAGAAAATAAATGCCGTTAAACAACAACACCCCATATTTTCATCCCTTCAACCACTATGTATATAGTAGCCCTAGTATTGAGCTTTGTGTTCTCCAAAATGTAAGAAACGATATGTATCTTGCTAGTAGCTATAAATTAGAAACAACTACCCCCTTTATCTTCACCGTTTCAACCCCTAGGTAAAAAATAATTTCAGAAGTGGGTTTTGCGTCCTCGAAAACGTATGAAAAGATATTCATCTTGCTACTACTATAAATCCGGAAAAGTACTTCCTCTATCTTCACCCGACATGCATCTTGCTATTAGTTTAAATTTAGAAGACACCCCTTCTATCTTCACCTCTTCAATCCCTAGATAAAAAGTAACCACCGAAATAAGCTTTGCGTTCGTGGAAACGTATGAAACAATATGCAACTTGTTATTTTCGATAACAGGAAAAAAACTACCTCCTCTACTTCCACCCCTTCAACACCTATGTAAGAAGTAATTCCAGTAATGAGCTCTGGGTTCTCGAAAATATAACAAACGACATGCATCTTGTTACTAGCTATAGTTTAGAGGAAACTACTCCTCCTATCTTCAGTCCTTCAACCCCTAGGTAAAAAGTAATCCCAAAACTTGATTTAGCGCTTTCTGAAATATTTGAAACGATATATAATTTGCTATTATATTTATCTCATTATTTGTGATAATAAAGAAAAAACTACCCCTCAATTTCAGCCTGTCAAAAAGGTAGTGTTATTCTTTTTGCGTAAATGAGCTTCCCAACCCCCCTACATTTTTGCCAAAACAGTACTTGAGGGCACGTTGGGGCAAGAAAAAAAGGTTGCCCGTATAAGTGGACATATTATGTGTTATGCATGAGACCCATGGCGTTTGTGAGAATTCTTGTTGTACATTCATTCATTGACACTGACTAATGAGGATCAGCTTTAGTTTTTTTTTACG
This sequence comes from Dysmachus trigonus, assembly GCA_949715965.1. Classification (NCBI taxonomy): domain Eukaryota; kingdom Metazoa; phylum Arthropoda; class Insecta; order Diptera; family Asilidae; genus Dysmachus; species Dysmachus trigonus. The sequence continues at coordinate 50,172,544 of OX454321.1, forward strand.
ATAATTGGATACCCTGTAAATCGATTTTACCTTTGTACTGCACTATTAGAAAGGTGCTGGTTGCTACCCTTTCTACAAGTATACGAACGAATGTGAAAATTTCGGACAGAACATATTGCTACTGACTCTTAGGAATAAGAAAATGTACCACAGGGCTACTTTCGAAAATTGGCTAATTCTCGCGTTTTCGGGATTTTAGGCCACTGTGCGCTGTAAATGCTGTCTGTGAGAAGTTTTTGGTGACTATTTCTCTCTATACCATATTTCTTGCTTTCTCTAATGGAAAATTTTGCTGGATGTATTTTTGAGAGCTTGCATATGGGTTGGATTTTTGAGAGCGTGTTAGAGTGTCCCTTCTTGTTGTAATAGATATTCTTTGCCCAGAAGGTATTTTTTATTAATATTTTACCTTGTACCTTGATTTTTTATTAAATACTAAGAAAGAAAAGACTAGTTGGCTGGTTTTTTTTTTAAAGATATGTACAATATGTAATGTAATAATTTAGCCATAAGATTCCCGCAAAGCCGAGATAAATATCATAAAAAAGGACTTACCTTAAAGAGTCCTCCGTTACAAAGCGATTGAAGAGTTGTAGAACCCTTTCTCCAACACAATCAAAATCCGTTTTTAAACTGTTCAGCACTTCAGAGACGTTCTTTGGTTCATCATCAGGCTTGTTCTGCAATGAATTCAAATAGGACTTATTGGATGTGCGATAAAATAGTTAACCCTTTCGCTGCCACAGTGGTCATGGTGGTCACCGGTGACCAAAGTAGCTATGAAAAGATTAATAAGATGTTGATGGTTGAATTCGATATTTATAATATAAAGAAAAGTAATCAAAAGAAGGCATACTGCATATATCGCTTTTGCAGAAGAAAAGTGACTCAAATTTAAAAAAAAAAAAAAACATTTTACAGAAAATGCGCCTAAATCAAAATGCAAAATTTTCAAAAGGTGTTGTTAAAAAATTTAGATTTAACATTTTAAAACATTATTAAGAATCAATTGGCATTCAATTTTATGTTGTGGTACCTCTAAAGTTATAACAAGATCCTATCTGCCACTTTTTTCCTGAGATTTATTAAAGTGTTTTTGTGTACAATTAATGGTATCTAATTTCAGAACTATGGTACTATATTGTTATTGAAGTCATTTCAATCATGCGAAAATAGCTAGAAGAGTTTATCATTTGTTGCTAAGATATTCACTTACCTCGTTTGCGAGGAGAGATATAACATCAGAAAGTTCGATCACTGTAGAAAGAAGTTCGTGAAAACTGCGTGTCTTCCTAAATATTAATTTTTTTTTTTAAAATAGCCTATAACTAACATTTAAAGAAAATTGCCTTGAAAGATTCACCAAAGTTGCTTTTAGTGTGTCTACAAATTGATTAACTCCAACCTTAATCAATACATCCATTAAAGTGTAGTTCTCTACCCTTCTTTTGCATTCATGGCCGACGCTACAGGCGACCTGAAAAAGTTTTCCTATAAAAAAAAGCCTTACGGAATTTAAAATTTTACAAACCTTAGATAAACTGGCATCATTTTCAACCGAAACTCCACTTGGAAATGTGGGAAACTTGGGTAAGTCCAATTCTGGAGGCAGTTGAACGTTGTTATTTTCTCTGCTATACAGACAGATTGGATGTTCAGCATCAGTTTTCGGGTAACCTTTCACTAAAAATGAGTCCATTAGAAAGTCTGTAGAAACAATCCCAAAATTCATACCATTCGTCCTCGATCCAACTTTAATTTCTAAATGTTCATTTTCTAGCAAAAGTATTTGATTGTCTGGGGTAACACTAGTTTGAACACAAATATGCTCCTTAAAAGTATCAAGCAAATCTTCTGGTTCCAAAAATATTTCAATACTGGAGGTTTTGTTAATATAAAATACATGCAATATACGCTTTCTCAAGATATCTATTACTTCTTGAAAGAATCTGTCAAACGACCACATTTTTTCTCGATTCTCTTCGAGGAGACCAGCTAATAAAGGAGTAACTAAAGCTTTAAGTCCTGCGCTGAGCTGGCAATGTGGAGGTAAAGTTCGAGACCATTCGATAGGCCCGTTTTCAGTTAATTGCGTGCCGGAAATAACCCCTGATGACTTTTTCGTAGTGATAAGATGCATTGTTTCTCTATTTTTCCTTCCACCGTATGGACGGAAAGGAAGGTTTCCAGTCGCAACGTGATATAGCGTAACTCCAATTGACCATAGATCTACGTTGGCGGTGAATGATCTAGTGACTGATTTTCTAAGAACAGCTCTCTCGTACATATCAGGATGCAGATATTCCTCTGTTCCATACAGGGACATAAACGGTTGATTTTCTTCCAGCTCTCTGGCTGCACCAAAGTCTGTTAGTTTATACACAGTTTGTCCGTCTTCTGAAATAAATTTCATTATGTTGCCTGGCTTTAAATCTCTGTGTACCAAATTATTGTCTCTGAGGTGCTTCATTCCGGCGCACAAATGTTCTAAAACAAGTAAAAATTCCTTCTCTGGCAGCCCATACGTGTTTTCAGGATCGTCAAGTATATTAAACAAACTGCCGCCGGTGCATAATTCCATAACAATGACTTTACCGCGTCCTTCTTGATCATCTTCTATTGCTAGAAGTTTAACGATGTTTTCATGATTAACTTTCTTCAGGACTTCGAATTCCCTCATTTGTACGTCCATTGGCCGCATATGGCTCATCTGATTAAATGTCTTAACAGCCACGGATTCCCCATTGTTCTTATTGACGCCCTGAGAATGAGATCGAAAATTGAATTGATGCGAGCAATTTCTTTTTCCAATTATTTTATAGTCTAGTAGTATTACATCAAAAATATAACGTCCAAAAAGAGCCATATACCAAAATCCAGCTTCATCTGAATTTATAGAGATAACATTTTAATTTTCCTGGACCCCTAGGCAGACATTAAAAAAGTGTCCTCTATATCGTATCTCTTGTGGGAGTACGCGAAGAAAATCTCCAGAGTGCAATTCCTAAACTGGGGGGTTGTATTTTGGGACGACATTTTGGTTTTTTATGTAGAATATAATTTAGCAAGACATTATCTGTTTAAAAAAGCCAATTTTTAGCTTTGAACGATTTTTTTTTTTTAAATTTGAACTTGGGTGTAATGGTTGGAGGAAAATATATGGTAACTAGGAGAGTGTTGTCCGAGCGCTTGGAGCGAACGGATTTCTGACCGGCCCGCTCCGTGGCACGAGACTATAGTACATTAAGGCAGCACATATAATATACAAAAATGTAAAATGTGTGGTCCAGAGGTGTAATCATCCGGCAACTCGGCGATATGTTTGAGAATAATGTCAGGAGTAATACAGATGGGCAGATCAAAGACTGTAGGGTTGGTATTTAGGTATTGAAAATTGTTTAGATTAGGTTGGAAGTTGGGAGAAGAGAAGGATTTTTCAAAAAAGGATGCAAACATATCACATATTGCGGATGGCGTTGAACTTGTAAGGCCCTCAAAATGCATAGACATTGGGTAGCCATCAGCCCTCTTCTTAGCGTCTATAAATTTATAAAAAGCACGCGGGTTAACGTACATTTCCTCTCCAACTTTCAAGAGATACTCATTGTATAGCCGTTTGAAAAGGTCGTGGAAGTTGTTATAACTTTCAACAAACAGATTATAAGATTTTTCATCCCTTTCTAGTAAATATAATTTCCATAACGCATTTTTGTTGTTCCTGAGCTTCCTTAGTTCATTATTGAACCAAGGGGGCGCTGAGTTAGTGCAACGCTGTCGCTGAAGAGGAACACAAGTATCAAAAGCGTAAGAAAGCGAGGCATAAAGAGCTGAAAGATCAACATCAATGTTACCATCTGATAACAGAGAACGAAAATCGATGGAAGACAATCTCCTAGAAAGTTCGTCGATATTTGCCTTCTTGAAATTGTAAACATAATTGTCCGTATTTGGATGTAGGACATTTGGAGAATCATAGCAATGTACAAGTTGGAGTGGTGGATGGTAGGAGTCAAGTGTGGATAGCAGAATTCTGCTGCGTTCAATAGTTGTATTGTAGCAGTCGGACGAAAAAATTAGGTCAAGTTGCCGTCCCATTTCGTTCTTTACAGTACTAACCTGAGAGAGTCCGAAAGCGAAAACAGATCCTAGAAAGGAGGACTCCCTCACTGTGAGAATATTCGAGGGATAGCAACACTCGTCCTCAGTATTATATACCCATTGTACATTGGGTAAATTGAAATCCCCCATCAATATGAGTTCATCACAAGAGTTCATTAAATTAGAAACATAGTCAAGTTTTGATATGAGAAGGTCGAAAATGTTATGACCTCCACTGTCAATTGTGTTAATCATATCCGGTGGGATATAACAGCACATTATGAAAATATTTTTTTTAGGAAGAGTAATCTTAAGAACAATAAGTTCGACGTCAAAAGCGCAGGAAGATTCAGGAATTGTAACCTGATTGCAAATAAGCTGGTTTCCGCAGGCTATGATGACACCACCACCCCGTGCCTCAGACTGGCTATGTCTATCCCTTCGGAACACCTGGTAGGAAGGGTCAAAAAGCTCAGCATCTCGGAAACCGCTATGCAACCAAGTTTCTGTTAGAGCAATAACGTCGAAATCACTAGCACTAGATGCCTGGAAAAAAGATCTTGTTTTAGTCCTTATACCCCTTACATTTTGATAGTATAAGGAGATCGTCTCAGGAAAATTTAGTTTTTTGAGGCCGTGGAATTGCTAGTGCAAGGTAAACTTATGGGAGTGCGTTTAAGATTACGACTAGAGCTATGGATTTTAGACTGTCTATCTACAAACTCATGAACAACTGCATTTTGAGGCCAAAATTGAGTTTGAGAGAGTGTATCGAAGAGCTGCTGTGAAACCACCAGTTTAAATGAAGCTACTGTGCGGTCTGGCTTATTGCTGTTAAGGGCAAAACACTTAAAATGTGAGATTTTGTCGGTTTTGCATTTGCTCCTCACAAAATCGGTAATGTTATCCGAAGTAGTCGAAGGTTCAAAACGCGAAATAAAAAGTTTACGGGACGCCTGAACAACTTTAAGAACAGGAAGTGAATTGTTTTCGACTTGCTCTGGTATATCATCCTGCTGTAAAACAGTTGGGTGAAGGCTCGTTGTCTTAGGCATAGGGATCGAGACAGGAGAAGTCTTTTTTGTTAAAACGCTGACATTTTTTGGTTTACGTTTAACAGATTTGACTGTGCGAAGATCAGTATTAGTCGGAGGTGGTAAAGTATCACTTGCTCTAGTGCTATCAGTCTGACCGTTAGGCTCCAGGTTTTTTTGTGATTTAAAACTTCCGATGTCTTCCTTTAAACAATTTAAGAGCTCGGTACTCTTTAAAAGCTCAGTTGATAAGGTGTTCATATTTTTATTCACTGATTTTACCTGTCGTTGAAAATCATCAAGGACCGGCGCAACTGTTACGTTGCTATTAACACTAGAAGCTGCCGTCGGATTATTTATTGTAAACTGAAGCTCATCTAACGTGCCAGATACAATCATCATTTTTGAGGACAGGTCGTGAGTTCTACTCAAAATAGCATCAGAAGTACATGAAAACGAATCCAAGGTACTAAAGAGCTTATCAATTTTAGCGTTGAGGAGACCAATGTCTTCAGAAATAATATTAGCATTGGAGGAAAGCGCACTGTTGACTTTGTCGGCAAGAAGAGATTGATTGTTCTCAAATGAAACGGCGATTTCATTCATAAGCCGTAGAACGTGACAGGGCTTAATATCCAGACAATCCTTACACGTAAAAAATTTAGGAGTAACCTGCCTAGTCGAATGCTGTTTGAGGCATGCGGAATGAAATACTTTTCCACACACGCCATCGCAAGCGACTAAATCCGCATTAATTTGGGTATTGCATGTATGGCAGGAATGAATACCTAAAAGACTTATTATTAGGCCTCAGCGGTAAAATTGATAAAAAAAGGATAAATCTGATCCTGCATCGAATCAAGAATGAGGACGAAATCAACCAGGATTTATGGAAATATGTCTCCAATGCCTTCGAAAAAGTCGGGATCGATCCTAGTGTCATTGATGAGGTTAAGCGTTTAGGCCCAAGTAAAGGTAAGAGACCTGTACTACTCTCTTTTATCGCATCACGTCATAAAAAAGCGGCGTTCGACAATAATGAAAACCTAAAGGAAGAATTTGCCAATGATATAGGCAAACAAGAACGCGATAAATATGGTTAATTAACCCTTTGCGGTCAGTGTCCCCGTAGCGGGGACATTTTTAAATCGTCTTAGAAATCGGTGTCCCCGTAGCGGGGACATTTTTAAACACAACAAATTCTGTGTGTTTTAATATCCATATATTGACTTTAAATCCTGTACGGAAAAGTAACTGCGAAACGCTAGATTTGCTCCGACCTGCTGGTACTCCCAAAAGCGAAATCTGCCAACCGCAAAGGGTAAAAGCAACTGCAAAAAAATGTTGGTTCAATCGGTGTGACTGACACATATATGTATTAAGAAACACCATATTTTCATTTATCTATATATATACAGGGTGTCCCAAAAATACCAGGTCAGAGTGACATGGAAGATAGGCTAGCCTTAGATGTGTCGAATAAAGTAAACATGACCTTAGTAAAAGTTTCTTAGTTTTCGAGATATTGTCACTTTTTTAATTTTGTTTAAAATCTCTACTTTTAGTTAGAATTTCAACCACAATTGCTAAAAATAACTCCAAGTTGTTTACTTTTTTATTTGTCAGGTATCTTGAATAGTTGTTTCAGGCGTTAAAAGTAAAATTTTGCCGAAATTTAGTGTATCTTCCAAGAAAAAGAACTCATTTGTGTTACCTTTTAACTCTGTCAAAATTGTAACTTTAACTTTGACAATCAATCGTGGAAAAAAATGTACTAAAAGAAACTGGCAAATTATTAGAGATGCCACGAATAGTAATTTGGCCGAATACCGAATACCGAATATTCGGCGAGGCTCTAGGCCGAAGCGCCGAACATTCGGCAGCCGAATATTCGGCCACACTTAGTACTTTCCGCGGGCGACAAGTCACAACTGTCGCTACAGAAAATGTTCGTTCAGATGAAGGTGTGGAACAGAAAAATTCTGTTGCAAATGAACTTGATTTTTACATGGTATCTGTTCGTTTATATCGGACAGCAGACCCTTAAAAGTGGTGGTCAGCAAACGCGAAACAATATCCAACCCTTTCACAATTTGCTAAGATTTATTTATCATCTCCCGGTAGCAGTGTGTATAGTGAGCGGCTGTTTTCGGAAGCAGGTATAATTTATGAGGAAAAACGCAATCGCCTGCTATCAACAAACGCTGAAAAAATTGTTTTCATTCATCATAACTTACTACTGGTAGATTTTAAATATTAATTTGTTACCTCTTTTTTTTTTGGTTAAATAAATATATGTTTGTGAGTAATATTTTGAGTTCTTTTTTCATGATTTATTTGGTTATCCTTACTATATTTTATCATAAATACGAAATTAAATCTGTTTATCACGATTTCACGCCAAAACTGCTGAACCGATTTAAATGAAATTTGGTACACAGATACTCTAGAGCCTTAGAAAGGACATGGGCTATAATTTACGCGGACGAAGTCACGGGAAAACAGCTAGTAATAAAAAAATAATAAATAAATTGCTATTCGGTATTCGGCCGAATAGTTAACCATATTCGGCCGAATACCGAATAGTGAAAAAAAGTGGCCGAATAGCCGAATACCGAATAGTTGCCGAATATTCGTGGCATCTCTACAAATTATCTTAAAAACTACTCAATTAAATGCAGATTCAGAAATGGTATGATATTTGGGGAATTATTTTACAAAAACTTAGAAATTGCTATTTTTATCATTAAGGGTTATGCTAAAGCCGGACTCTATTCTGAAAAATAAAACACTATTATTGCGCAATCAATAGTAAAAAAAAGGCCACATTGCATTTTTATTAGCTGCCGGCCTTTGTATTTTGTGGCTGTGGACCTGTTATCAGGTAAACATGAATAGGACAGCTGCGACCCTTTGCTATTCCGCTTTTTCATTAATTATTTTGGGGTATTGTGATATTGACAAAAAAAAACCAAAAACTGTTGAATAAAAGAAATAAAAATAATTCATAAGAAATGGACATACATACTTTTGTAAAAATGCTATGTAAAATTAATTATACAAATAAAGATATACTGCTATATGGTAAGTATAATACTGAAATTAAAATTGATACTTTCATGGAAAACCCGTATTTACGCTGGTATGGTCATTGGGCATGATTCAATGAGCGGTTTTTGTTATTGATAAAAGAGGTAATGTAAACAATTTTATTTATATTTTTTTACCTTCATTTTGCACTTACAATTAGTTTGAGTTTTGGAAGAATATGATTATAACAGAGGCAACATTTTGGCAATAAGTAATTATCTTTTGGGAATAATGGTTTATAATTCATATTTTCTTTTGTGGTATATCTTGCCGGGATGTATACTGGTTTTTCCAACGAGCGTGCTTATAAGCAGGAACAATCGACAACCTTGATCTAAGTTTTTTAGTTTACTAATATATGAGTGATTGACTGATTCACTGTTGACGCTGTGGAAGATTTTTAAATAGCTTATAGATTGTATATTTCAATGACACGAGAAATGCACAAATAACCAAAGACATGTAGTATATCTTTTCATATCATTAACCTCCTGCGGCCCAGACCACTAACTAGCGAACTAGTCATTACAGCCCAAGGACCTACCAGTAGTACTAATATTTTATAGTCATTCAGACCCAACACTTTAATTTGAATCGGAAATCTGACGTTTTATATTAAGGCCTACAAGTAGGCCCTTGGGTAGTAATGAGGACATCGCACTTATGAAGTCCGGGTCTGAATTACTATAAAGAATTAGTACTACCGGTAGGACCGTGGGCCGCAGGAGGTTAAAACAATAACATGTTCAAATTTATGAAAAGTAAATGAATGACCCCAACCTTTTCGACCTTCCGAGGGGCCCTACGTTTTAAAAATATATACCTGAGGGCTGTCAATTTTATTCTAGCTGTGGTATTAGTTATTTATATACGAATTTCTACAGTTTGTATTAAATATATATTTTTTTTTTTTTTTTTATAATAAAATGGACATAAAATTAAAATTAACACTTTCCTTTAAAAAATATTTACATTTTCCCGATCCCTCCATTGTAATAGTGACTCATTAGTTTTCACATATTTCTATGGGACACGCTGCATAAACACAATTACTATATGAAGTAAAAAACATTCTTTTCAATAAACAAATTAAGAAAATGTTATGTATATATAATATCCCGTTACAAATCGGTGTCTTGAGTTCCCAATAGAAATGTCGTCTTTGTGACATTTTTGGGAGTAAACCATAGGCAATAGCTGGCATTAAAAGCCTATCGACATAGATCCTAATAAACTTGGGAAAAAGCATACGAAATCATCTTCCAGATAGAAATCAGACATTGAGAAAAGTTTCAAACTGATATAGTAAATTGATTGATTTCATCACTTTTCTGGGTTTAAGGCTCATCCTACACTTTTCCATTGAATTTTTATCTTGGTAACTAGACATGTTTATTTTTTTAACAAACAGCGTAACACAAGCAGATTGAACCGTGAGATTCGGGCTTACCTCCGGTTTTTTATAGTTTCCACAAAAGCCCAAAAGTATTTCGTAAAACTGGAACGCTGAGCACATGATTGTCATAACATGCAATGTGGGAGTAAAAGAACGGCAGAGTACTAGAATAGTGACATTTAAAGCAGAAAAATTCGCGCAAAACTATGTTAAAGATACAGAAAAATCAAAATAAAAACAGGGAAGTACTTCCCTTTGGATAGATAGTCCCGAATTTATAGAAAATCTAATTGACGGAAGTAACGGAGATGCAACGCAGCGTGCAACTGAATTCACTCATCCAAATCGCAATCAAGGTGAATACTAGAGATTGATAGAGAAACTAAATGGGAAGGAGATTTGTTGAATGCAAGAATGGGATGTAGATTGGTCAATCATGGGAAGTCTGTACAAAACATTTGAGATCAAATACAAATCTAGTGGATCAGGAGAACTTATCAGGCAAGAGTTAAAACTTTCAATTGACTAATGATCATTTTCTGCAAGGAAACCTCAGGGTATTGTTGCTTTAGCTTACTTGGAACACAGCTCCTGTTGCTCCTTTTCCCAAAACACTTGTCGTACACCATACGTAATTTAAAGATCCTCTCAGAAATGACATTTTTCCGATATAATATGTTTATTTTTCGCAGTAAGTTTATCTACAGCAAACAGCTCTACAAAAACACGACCATGTCAACAAACTAGTCAGCTGTTTTATCAATTGTCACTGTGACATATGTACAGTATGATTGAAAAATAAGTATTGGTGGTAAACTGCATTGCCCTCAGTAAAATCAGCTGGTCGTCAAAACATGTGCGGCTGACTGGTGAAGATTTATTTTGCTTATGTAAAGTCTAGCGGAGTTTTTTTTCTGAAATAGTCCAGTTTCTAAAATGGTGGAAATTAATACAGCAAGTGATGACACTGAATTTGGCAAAAAAGAATCCGCCAACGAGAACGTAAAAGGAGCAGGAAAGGAATGGGGGTATGACTTGTATCCCGAACGTCGCGGAGAGACATTCAAACCAAGCTGGACCAGGGTTCTTTTAGGACTGGAAGGCAAGGAAAGCATCGATAAATTTAAATGCGAGCAAAATGTTTATTGGTGCGTAAAAAATAGCCCTTTGGTAAAGCTAATGATGGGCGCCTTAAAGAGCTCCGGCTGTCCCCTTGACATCCGGCGGCACATATCTTGCGAAGTTTGTGACCCTTCCGTTACTGGGGGCTATGATCCAGTTCTCAACCAAATCGTCGTTTGCCAAAATATGTCTCAGAAACAAGGAATGGTTCAGGGGGTCCTCACACATGAAATGATTCACATGTTTGACTATTGCAACAACGATTTGGATTTCAGAAACATCGATCATCTCGCTTGCACGGAAATTCGAGCCGCTAATTTAGCTCATTGCTCCTTTTTAAGCGCCTGGGCACAAGGAGATGCTTCTCCTCTTAATATAAAAGAAGCTCATCAGGTGAGTCGGCGCAAGATCTTTTAGGCCAGTGCAATTATGAAATCTCTCATATAATCTTCAGATCACAACCTTCAGTAAGCTCCCGAGAGGGTTTTCCATTTGTTGGTATTTTTTTGTCCGAAATTTTCTGTACAATAAAAAGAATTAGTTGGAATTTAAAAACACTGTCGTATAGAGTGTGCGAATGTTTGTCAGTAAAGAAAACGCAAAATTTTAAATTCCCATAGTACAATAAAAGCAATACAATTTACGCCTCTACCTGCTCTTTTTTAAGAAAGGTAAAATATATGGGTGGGTTATCATTTTGTCGCAGAGTGTACGTACATTTTAAATATTTTTTTTCCTCTGTATTTTTTTTTAGTTGACAATCTCACATCTTTTGAACCGTTTGGCGAAAAACGCGAAAAAACTTCATTTTTATGTTTACAGGCCGGGCTCCGTAGCTCCTAAATTAAAGATACAAAGATATATTTCCGCATACTTTTTCAATAGAGAATTGGGTGCTCTACAACAAATTCTTGTACAGTTTTCCATATCTATTACCGTTTTCGTTATGTAACTTCAGTTTAAAAAACGTTATTTTCAACATTTCAATTATTTTTTTCCAATTCCAACAATTTCGGACAACAAATACCCACAAATACTTCTCTTGTCAAGCTGAGTCGATTGGAAAAATTACCATACTATATGTGTATATGTTGTTTTCTACAGAACTGTGTCAAATCGAAGGCAATGGAATCTATTCTAGCCGTTCGGAATGTAACAAGGGACCAGGCCATCGATGCTGTTGAAAGAGTCTTTTCAAAATGCTATGCTGATCTGGAACCCATAGGAAGGCGCATAAGGCGAAATTCTACCGACATGCAGAGAGCTTACTTAGAAGCACCTCTGTATGGGTACGATATATAGAACCAAATTTTCAAAAAAAAAAAATTTATTAAAGTTTTTACATATAGAACATCATTTTTTTAATTTCTCTACTCAGATTTAAGACCTCCAAATTCTCTGAGAACTTTGACGATATTGCTTGGCTGGATTTCTTTATCCTTTTTTTCATCCTGTAACGAAAAGAAGTAGGTACTACGTAAGTAGTGTAAATCAAGCTTAAAAAATAAAATTATTTAGATCAAGAGTTACAACAGAATAACACCATATTTACGTATTGACTCTTGGACTTTTTGAAATATTGAAATATTTTCCCTTTAATTCATCTATAAATACAGGCGGACCTCGATTTACGTCGCCTCGAATTAAGCCGAATTCCTTCGTTCTTCATTCTTACTACCCGAAATGGACTACATTTCTGTTAGATTCGATATACGTCGTTTCGGCTTACGTCGCGTTTTCCCGGTCCCGAAAACGACAAATCGAGGCTCGCCTATATAAGTTAACCAGAAAACCCGTTTCGAACAGACATATTTATTTATTCAGCTTTAGTACAAGTACATACAATAAATAAGCATACATCTTAAACGCTAGAACGTATAAACAAATTAAGAATTAGAGAGGACGTTTTAGGACTCTCCTAAGGAATGAGTTAGGTAGGTGAAAGTTGAACGAGGGTGAAGAGTTGGCTTTACGTATCATTCGGAAAAGCCATAGGGTTTTTTAGGATTGCTCATATAAAAATTTATTAATTCAAGATAGCGAGTCCAATATGGTGACAGAAAATGTAAAAATATATCACCACGAAAAATTTACAAAAGTGGATTTTTTCTTTAAATCTCTCATATTAGGCAAAAACTGAATTTTTCAAAATGATCTCGAGTGAAGAAAATTTTAAGCTAAAAGCAATGTGGCACGACCACAACACTCAGCTCAAAAAATGCACTTCAAATATTCTTTCGCGGAATATTTTACTTTAAAGTTTGATAGATCTGATTTTGCTATTTTTGAAGCCATTGTGAGCTGTGGTTTAGAATTTTTCATATATGGAGTTAGTAGTTATTAATTATTTTTAAACTTACCACAACATTAGAAATACTGCCTAAATGCTGCTCCCTTGTTTCCTTCGCAAAAACATTATCATTCTCAGCCATCATATCAAGGGTTTTGGAGATATCCTCATCACCTTCTTCTAAAAGAAGTTTCTTAATTTCCTCTGAATAAGAGGGGTCTAGAACATGGCCATGAGGATTGTATTGGAATAAATGTTCAGCTAAGAAATCGACAGGATCTTCCGGCTTTACTTCAGCCACCTTAAGAAGTCCTTCTGTTAGTGGAGGTAGTACAAATTTAGCAAGATATTGCCGTAAGGGAAGGGTTTTGGCATCCATATACTCTTGCTCTTTGCATTTGAGACGCTCGAACTCTTTTGTCTGAAATTCATTTTTTAGCTTTTAAACTCTATACTTAAAATTTGAAAGGGCGTGATTTTACCCATTTCTGTAAGTTTGCTTCGCGCTGCTGTTTTTCTTTTGCAATTGCCTCTTCTCTTATTCTTTTCAGTTCCATTTCATGCTTTATGCGCATTTGTTCTTTCCATCGCTCTAGTGCTTGCTTTTCAAATTTCGAAATGGGATAGATGTGCGGTGGTCCGATTTTTTCTTTTACTTTTTCAAATACTTCCTCGCACTTGGTATTCTCATTTATACAGAAAGTTATTGGTATAACATTCATGTCATAAAAGAATGTTTGCAAGGACTTATCCTCTTCATTTCTCTCTCTATATTCTTCGAGCCGCTGGAGTAGTTGGTCTTCTGTATTTTTAGTGGCGCGCGCAACATCTTCAGGTAAAGCTATAGCTCGCTTGCACAAAAGTGAATCGGGGGCATCAAGTAAAATAACATAGTCTGGTTTAAGTAAAGTTGTTTGAGCACCGATTTCCTCTTCTCCTTCTTCTCCACTTTGACTTACTGTTGGGAATATTTCCTCTGCTTTGGAATACTCAAAAGGAAAACCGTCCAATACATAGCCTTGGTTCTCTTGACATGCTTTTGATGAAATAATTTTGAGGATGCATCTATGGGAGAATTAGTTAGCACAAAGAATCTGATATAAAATTGGGTTTATGATTGTACTATCAACTATACATAAAAAATAAATTACGGGGACTTCCCTGCAGATCCGATATTGAAATGTTTATATGTGTTTTCTAATAGAAGCGCTGATATATAGTATTTTGAATTTGTATTTTGGAAAATGTTCGTCATAAATTAAATGTTTAGAATTTATGTTACTAATTACTTCATGTTTCTAAATAAAAATCTCTATCGTCTTCTTAGCTTATTTCAAACGAAGTGAAAATTCGTTCAGTAGAGTGTTTGAAAAATGCCTCATTTTGCTTATCTCTAGCAAAGTGTTATTTTTATTTTTTTTAAGCAGTTTCATCAATAACCTGATTACATTCAATGTTTTATATGAACCATTAACGAAGCCGACATTTAATCTGACTTTTAAATAAATGGAAGTCAATAAAAGGGTAATTTAAATTGAACGAACGCGACATTGAAGTCAAGGGTTCGTTAAAACCATAATTGGTTCGGTGGTATGAAATGTGGAGGAAGTCAGTGTTTCTCAAGGTGCGTGCCGGCACCGAGATATTAAAAAGAGCCAATAACTCAGAAGAATTAATAGAACCCTGCAAAGAATCGAAAGCCAAAACAGCTCTGGAGAGATTACGTCTATTCGTCAACGAGTCAAGCGAAATGAGCTTAAGTCTATCGAGATAGGGAGGCAAGACCTGCAGCTCGTTTCTGTAATTTCGATTGAGAATATTCTCTATTAAATGACGTCACAAATATTGGTCGTCTTTAAATCGACTGAGCTAAGTTGATTTATTTTCGGATGTACCAGTAAAGAAAGGCATCGTGAATTGAATCAGGTGAAAATTAACGTTCGAATTTGAAACAGAATCTCAAGAGAGGAGAATATAAAAACACAGTGATAGAGAATGACGTCAAAGTGACGTCAAATAGAGAATTTGAATAGAGTTAAAAGTTACAGAAACGAGCTGCTGATCATTCTCGCAAGGAAGACCACGAAGAGAACCGTATGAATCTACGTTGAATGGCCTCAATACGGTTAATATGGCATTAATAGAATGGACACCAGACCGGCCTGGCATATTCTAGAACAGGTCTCACAAAAGTACAGTACAGCAATAGTGCACCGGTGGGCACAAAATTGGTGGGGACTGGATTCAAAATTTACATATTCAACTTTTTATGATTTTGTTTATAGTTTATTATTCGTAAATTTTACAAAACATGTATATATGTATAAGCGTGGAACTTGCTTCCCTCGAACAGTTGGGTTTAGCGCTCTTTTTTCTGGTTTAACACGCGAGGAACTCGCTTTTTTCCCAAATTCATTGAGTGATGGTGGGATAAAATTTGTTGAGACCTAAACTTAGTGGGGGCCTTCGCGTCAGTGCCCAAGATGCCATTACGTAAATCCGCCACTGGCCCTAACTATAAAGTGTATATAGTTAGGTTTTTCACAAAGTTATTTCTTATGTAGATAGAAAGCATTTGTTTTCACCTGACGAATTGCAAGCATGACTGAATCGAATTTATCGAAAGTGCACACTGATAGTCTAACGCACCTTCTATAAAATACATCGCGCTAAATTGCCGCCCAATCCCTTTTCCTTTTCTCCTTGTCGTAGTTCGACTCATTTTTGTAGACTCCCTAGCTATAATTACATCACAAAACCCCTAACCCCTTTCTTTTTCTCAGGAACAAAAATTAATAATAAAACTTGTATACATTGCAGTAATATAAAGTATGTATATTCATAGAAATTTTATTTATTTATAAGAAAATAATAAAAAATATAATTTTGTAATAGAATTCATATGCTTTTTAAATGTTCTTTCAAATAATTCACCCGAAAAGATATTTTTAATTTAAGGGGACATTCTCATTTGAAATGGACAAATAAACAACCTTTTTGGAAATTTTTTTTAAACCCTATTGCATTTATTCAAACAACTTTTTTCACATATGAATATATAGGCATCGAAGTATACAAACAATTTTTTTTTTTCTGTTATGTTTTGCGGCAATAGTATTGTACGAAAAGTTCCTTTTTAGCTGGTAGGTACCAGTTCCTGTGGTCTTCCTGGAGAAGATAAAGACAAAATTCAAAGTGGGTTTTGTTCATTAGACTTTTTTCTAGAACATAGACCTTTAAAAATGGTACTTTTAATTTTTTAAATTATTTTTAGGACTGTTTTTCTAAAAATTTTAAAAATTTGCCATTTTTTGAGGGGAAAGTACGTGTATAAAAAAGAGGGTGGGGTACTTTTATGCATTTTTAAAGGTCTATGTCCTAGTATTTATGTTAATGAGTCGAATGCTTTTTGATTTTTTTAAATCTATCCAGCAGAATTTGAGATATCACTGGTACCAGGTGAAAAAAAGTAGTTTCGAGAAAAACGCGTTTAAAGTTTTTGTGCAACACTCCAAATCTATAGAAACCGGTATATGTCGTTACGTATATATAGCTACAACTTTCGTTTTGTTTCGAACTTCTCACAACGGTTTAAGGACAGCATTTCTATAATGTTAAGGAATACTTTTAAGTAAAAAAAAAAATCGATTTTTTTTTCATTTCAAATGAGAATGTCCCCTTAATAAAAACGAACGTTCTAAAGGAACGCTTCAAAAATAAAAAATTTAATTTTTTTCTTATTTTTTATATAATCAGTGGTTCGAATTAGGAGGTAAATTTATATGAATTGATAAGTCTTGTGCTACTAAATTTTTGATTTTTATTCCAGTTTACTTTTTTACAGATTTCACCCCGCGCGTGTATACGAATCATAACATTATTATGTAGTTCTTATTCAAAGATAGAATATTTACAATCTTTCATATTTATTCGCCTTTATGACAGAGATTTTAATACAAACTTGACTTATAATTGTATGATATTCTCAGAGCTATCATGTTATGCTCAATACTGTACAGGGTGTCCAAAACCACCCATCTAGCCCTTCTAAATCGGCCAAAAACTCTTTTTCGGCAAGGCATTGCGCCATTTAAGTAAATTGGGTACGTTCTATCGATTGGCGCTATTATCAGCTTCCGGTCTCGACCGGAAGTTCGTTATTTAGACCGGAAGTATCTTTTTTTAAATTGAATGGGTACATTTTGACCTTGACTTTGGATTGAACGATTAAAAATACACAGCTTTCATTCGAAACGTTTTAAAAAAAAAAAAACGTTTTCGCCCTCTAAATGACCTTTGAAGTTAATCAAACTGGAATTAGACCTTAAACTTCGGAATTGCAATATTTTACAGCGAATTCACATTCTACGCCATAACTTGCGCATGCTGGGTTTAAATGGGGACTTTATCGCCTCCGCCTTCTACCGGAAGTGGGTTTCCACGCCGGAAGTAGACTTTCAACCGCACATATTTATGTTTTGATCATAAATACATAAGTATTTTATTCTTTACATTAGTTGAGCTGGCCCGATTAGAATATCGTAATATAAACTAAAAAATATAGCATAAATCGAGACACCAATGGGATTGGGAAGCATTTCTTAGGCCGACCATACACGCTCAGTTATATTGCACAATAAAATTGCGTGCTGTCAGGACTGATGGGAAAACTGAAGAAAGCTCAGATTACATCGACAATTGACTCAGTTATTAGCACAGTTTTTGACCTCGGGAAGTCGTCGTGATTACGCAATTAAATCCGCAGCTCGCATGAATTCCTTTCAATATAACTGTGAAATTCTGTGTGACAGTAGCCATGGATTCAAGTAAGAAGAGAACGAAACTTTTTGATTCTATAGAAACGTAACGTTTCCTTGTATTTCTTTTCGCTTTAAAAATTGTAGCAGCTAATAGCATGTAATTTAATCATTTTCTCTGAAACATTATATTATGGCTTGCTATTAATTTCCTTCTAAATGAATTCTTCACGTGTTGAACCTTCAAACTCTCACGAAAAATGAGCAAATAATTGAGCAAATTGTGCATTTAACTGTACTGTGTGTTGTTTTTTTCGCAATATTTTACACAGTTTTATTGTGCAATATAACTGAGCGTGTATGGCCGGCCTTAGATAGCTATTTCTATCTATCTATCTTCATTTTTTTTTTTATCTTCCGTCGCCGAAGAGACGTACAAATGGATGTTAGAGACCAAATCCTTTCGTCATGCGAAAAAGAGACGTCTCGTTAAATATTTTTTTTTATTCAAGACGGAGCAGCACCTCATCGCACACAAGATGTATTTGAAGCCATCAATAAATTGTATGGCGATCGAGTTATTGGTCTAAGGTTCCCACGCTTTGCTATGGGAAGAGGAATAGAATAGCCACCTTACTCGTCAGACTTCACTCAATGTGATTTATTTTTATGGGGCTATATTATAGTTCACTGTTATGAAAATAACACCGATCCCTCCATTTGTTAAAAAATAGTGACTCATTAGTTTTCACACATTCCTATTGGACACCCTCTACAATGGACCACATGGTCTAAGTGCTGGGTATTGTGGCCCGCCTGCTGATATGTAGAAGAAATTTTCCTAATAGGTTTTTGCAAAAAATTAAACTAACATTTGATAAATTGTAGAGGATTGGTTACTTCCCTATTTCAATTATGTCACATATATGTGACACAAACAGCTAATAGGTTAACCCATTAATGCCTGAATAACAAAAAATTTTACGGCAAATTCGAGGCGCTAACTTTTATCGAAGGGGTGGTCAATTTTCATCGAGACCAAGTTTTCTAGACGTATTTTGAGTCGCCTGACACGATCCAACAAAAAAAAAGTGAAACAAATTGTTATTATTGTTTTTTTTGCAATATTACGTAAATAAATACATTTTTCACGTCATTTTTTCGAAAAAACGACAGATTTAGTGGGAAAAAAGCAACTTTTGACTGCAATAAAGTGCATAAAACGTGTTATTAGTGCTTAAACTTCAAAAATATGCACGCATTTTTTTCGTTAAAAATATTAGGCTGCATAAAAATTGCAACAATGTAATGCATATTTCCATTACTTTCGATCACTTTTTTTATCTCACTATGTTCGACTATTCCCAAAAATGTATATAAACTAGTTTTCAAGATCACTGATTACGAATTTACTATCAGATTTTCGTAATTCAAAGTGGCGGATCCAAGATGGCGAACAATTTTTGGCAAAATTCTCAATTTCTTCGAAAAAAAGTGGGTATTTGGAGTTTTTGGGGTCACTGATTACTGATTAAATGCCTGCATATTTTTGAAGTTTAAGTCCTAATAACACGTTTTATGCACTTTATTGCAGTAAAAAGTTGCTTTTTCCCGACTAAATCAGTTGTTTTTCGAAAAAAATGACGTGAAAAAGGTAGTTATTTACATAATATTGCACAAAAACAATAATAATAATTTTTTTTCACTTTTTTTTGGTTGGATCGTATCGGGCGACTCAAAATACGTCTAGAAAAGTTGGTCTCGATGAAAATTGACCACCCCTTCGATAAAAGTTAGCGCCTCGAAGTTGCCGTACAATTTTTTGTTATTCAGGCATTAATGGGTTAAGCTGTCGAATATGAGTTTGAACTGTATGTCGGAGTAGGTTTAACCATTACTCTATCTGATTAAAAAAAAGGGTTTGCGCAAATTTTGTTTAAAATAAATATTTGCTAAAAGGGATAAAACTTTAAGGTAGACATAATATATGGCTTTGTCATAGATAATGTAATCGTTATGTTGTCTGTGGTTTTGTGTAGTTGATTGCCACATTTCTTACTTCTTTTTCAAATCGAAATCATCAAGATTGGGTTCTCCCATTAGTTGTTTTTGCTTTTGTTCTTCTACAAATGTGTTAAGTTCTTCCAGCTCATCCATCCATTCTACTATTAGTTCCTTCAACCTGTCTTCCATATCCATAACGTCATCTACAACTGTTTGATCATCAGCCTCTGCCTCCACATTTTCATTTCTTTCTTTCTCTAATAAATCCAAAAACGCCTTTGTCTGCCCGACCTCATTTATCTATCCAAAATTACTTAGAGTTGCAGTGCTGTTTTGACAATTTCTTCGAATTACCATCTACGTCATTTTAGGTTCTTTTCTATTTCCGTAAAATCGAAAATATCCAATATCCTCAAGAAGTAATAGCAAAGAACATAAAACATGAAGAACTCGCATCAGGAACAATAAAGCCGACGTGAAATTTTTCTTCTAGGATTTTGACCACAACCTTGGCAATGACCTCGAAGGTTATATCAAGGTCAAGGTGGTTTTTTGAAGGGGAAACCATACTTTTGGCCACGGAAATGGAAAGACTACGACCTTGACCATGACCTCGAAGGTCATATCAAGGTCAAGATGGTTCTTCAAAGGGGAACGTAAAATGTTCCGTTCTTTCCATTTCCGTGGCCAAAAAAATGGTTTCCTCTTCAAAAAACCATCTTGACCTTGATATGACCTTCGACTGACGCAAATTAAAAATAATTAAACTTTCACGAACCGATTTCTTTTATATCACACTTAATTTTAAGCTTTTTCACAAAAATGTTCCTCGCGCCAATCAGCTAGGGACTTATGAATAACAGAGATAGATTAGAAGTCATTGTTCCTGCCTTCGTCTAACCATCATATTTCTCATATATACCAACCAAGCTAAACGTTGTATCACAAAATGCCGTAGCAATCTGTTGGACATCGTAAAACGATTCAACAGCTGATTGCAACGGAAAATAATTTGGGTCACCTGGTGAGGGCGATGAGTGGTGAGAGTTGGTGGGCAATTTGTAACGGCTGTCGTGGGTGCAAATGATAGTGCAAAAAGCATGTGTTTACTTTTATTTATCGATAGGGAGTATCAACAAGACGTATCACACGCGAAGATACTAAGAAAAATCAAAACAAGTGCACATAAATAGCACCACTTCCATTTGGATATTGGAGTGATTTTTTGTAAAGTTGTCTGCCTGTGGGACTTATGTGAGAACAAGGTAGTTCGAATTTAGTCAAAATTTGTCTGATTTTCGAGGTGAGTTTTTGTATGAGATCAGAAGTCCACTCCTTATATGTCAGTGACCAAAAGGGAAAATACAATACAATCTGTTATGGCTGACACTGTCAGAGTGCGAAAAATATTGAAAAAAATCGCATCGGCCGCTTCTATAGGAAATTACATGAAACCTTCACATAATACAGTACTTTGGAGCACAATTTTCGTGCAACACGAACTGAAAGTTATGGATGCCGTCGTATAACACAATACTTTGAGAACACGATTTTCGTACAATATGGCCATTCTTACATACCTTTCATAAAATGAGTTTATATTTTTCGCTTACATGGTTTCACGTAACACGGTTTCGTTTAACACGGCTTTATAAAACACGGTACAAAATTTCGTGTTAAACGAGGTTTACCTGTATAATGTATACAGACGAGAAGTCCATTTTATAATATCATGTCAGTGTTGCTGATGTTACACGATCGCAGCGGAGCCAGCATTCTTTTCATATCCGTTCGCATTCAGGCGAGCTGAAGTTTGTTCGATACATCGTGAGGCCGGTGCCAGCTCTTTATGTTACATGTTCTTTGGTAATAATAACTTCTTTTCAAATGAGATAGCATCTATATAGTATATCACGGTATCCTCTATATCGTTTATAATAATTTGTAGACAAATTAGATAAAGAAAACACCGAGTAGAAGAAAAAAGAGTATAGCAGGATAAGCATGGGTCAGATGCCCCTCGGGAAAGTTAGGTTGATATTTTTACCATGAAATCACCTTCTTAAGAGAAACATTTTCCTAAGTTATCACAGCTCTGCACGCGCTAGTTTTTAAAATAAAACAATTAATCGAATTTTGAAAAAAAATTTTTTTTTTTCTTATAACACAAAATTTGTTTGTGATCTTTTTTGCAAACACTAGATATACTAAAGAAGTATTAAACAAGACACTTTTAAGTCTTCGCAGTGATTTATATACCGAAATATCACAAATTATGATTGCTTACTTTGTTTTTGTCTCGAACTCATGTCTAAACAAGTAAATCGAATGAGAGAATTTCCAATTATAAGCATTTTTTCTTGAAAGGCCCACTTTTGCTTCTGTCCCCTTCCTTCCCACCCTCTGCCCTATATGGATAGCAATAATATTTTTTTTAACACTGTTCTACCCTAGCGAAAATTTTGAAAAAAATATATGTTATAGGGCATAGTAAGGGTTATTTATAAAAAAAAAAATCGTGATAGTGTCTCTTAAAATACGTGACATTTTTACTTTTGAAAATTTTTAATTTGTGATATTTCGGTATATAAATCACTGCGAAGACTTAAAAGTGTCTTGTTTAATACTATAGTATAGTATAATAGTGTATCTAGTGTTTGCAAAAAAGATCACAAACAAATTTTGTGTTATAAAAAAAAAAAAATTGTTTTTTCAAAATTCGATTAATTGTTTTATTTTAAAAACGAGCGCGTGCAGAGCTGTGATAACTTATGAAAATATTTCTCTTAAGAAGGTGATTTCATGGTAAAAATATCAACCTAACTTTCCCGAGGGGCATCTGACCCATGCTTATCCTGGTATACTCTTTATGCAAAGTTTATTATTTTGAGAAATAAGGGTTCAAAAAATTCCCAAAGGGCCGCAAGTTGCTTTTTTTTGTTTAATGAAAAACTCCTGAAGAAGATGGCTGAGAGGTTTTTCCTATTTATTGAGTAAAGTAATTTAATCATTAGATGGGGTAAAAAATAGTTAAAATCTTGGCAAAAATGCCTACATTTTTTCATCTTTTATGCCAGAGAATTAACGAGAAACTATAAGAAGAAGAAATTTTTAAGTTCCGATATTATGAACACGATTGTATCATTTTAGCGCAATTTATAAAGTGTGATATAGTTCATTCTGGTTTTTGCCGTCGCATGTGCATCTGTTATTTTTGATGATTACGGCAAAAATTCGATATTTTGAATTTTCCACTCTATTTTTCTCGAAAACGGGAGCTGATTGAGACTTTTCATTTAACAATTCGTAATATGTATACGGAAAAAATCTTACAGAAATGATCTGGTACTCGTTCGGAAACAGAAAGAAACATTGAATTTGTTGACCAGTGTTATGTTTCGATGGAGCGCATTCATATGTATAAATGAAGCGTCGTTTTTTTCTCTAATATTTAATAATAGGCAAAGAGAATATGGTGAACTGTTTTGCGCCACTCGTATATAAATTTCTAATGACTCCTTTTCCGTCTCAGAAATCAAACATTGCCTCTATGTTACGATAAGAAAACCTACTATGCACACTAATTTCGAGTGAGTAACTTGCTAGTCAAAGTATTAACACTGTATGGACGGGTTGTTTTTGCTCTGTCTTTCTTGATTTCTGGGCAAATCGTTACAGTTTTATTAAATCAACACTATTTTTAATAAAATTTTACAAAGTTATTTATATAACAAGCAAAACTACGCAGTAGATTCAGCAAGTAGATAGTACCACAACTAATGGTAACAAAGAAAAAACCCAATACGCATAAAAATGAAAAACTATCACACTATTTTGCCCGTCCTAGGAAGTCAGAATGGAAAAATGTAAATTTATGTGACCCGTCGCTAAAGTGTTAATGTTAAGAAGGTTTGTTTTGCAGCATTTAATGCAAAATATTCCTACTCATTTGAAACTTCCTCGTCCGAGCAACTGTTGGAGGCCACTTTAACCTAACTATTGGAGGAATAGTTCTTGAACCAATAAGGGGTTTTACGACTGCACGATTTCGATGGGAATGTTTTGTCTCTTATTTCTAACTCCTCTAAAAATTCATCTGTACAATAAATCAGCACTGTGTAAATTGTTTCTTCTAAAAAGTCTAATTTGTCTGCAATAATAGCCAAATCACATGCTATGATTTCTTTAAGATAGGGCTACTAATAGGGCATAATTCAGCTTCATAGACTACTACGCTGAATCATTGATACAGTTTTGATGAATTTTGGATTCCCATATTTTTTTTTTATATTGCGTAGCGATTATCTCAATTAAAGAATGGCAAAATAACGCGTATGGCAATGCGTTTTTGGAAACTTACCAAAGATTGCATGGTACTCTCGATAATATTCTCTGTTTCAAAATAGTGCAAAACGTAGTAGTCTGCAATACATTTTGCTAGGGTTGTTTTCCCTACCATCGGAGGCCCATCGATAATAATTCGAATAGGTAATAGTTTGCGAGATTGTCGATACTCGTCTGCTAATATAGTTCCAATTTCTTCATAATTATCCTCAAGTCTAAAGTCAAAACTTGCAAAATATGTAGGTGCCATTTTTATGTCCATAGTTATAGCGTGGAATATACGTGCCTGCAAATGTGATAATTTTTAAATTTTATGTCTTGCTCATTTATAAAAGCGTTACCGGAATTAGTTCTTCGTATGTTTTTAAAACTTCTTCAGGAGCAACTCGTTTTATTTTTGTTACATTACCGACAATATTAAAAGCGATATTTCTGGTAAGAGTTTTCATTTTTATGAGGCGTGGCTGTACAGCCAATATGTAGCGCAAATTGCTTTCAGGGAAATTTTCTATAATTTGTTTTACCATTCTGAAAGTTGAAGGAGTTTGTCCTACTTAGTGTTGTTCCATAATTTTTAGGAATTAAATACCTTCCAAAATCTTTAATGTAAAGCAGGGGAACAAAGTTGTTTCCAGATTTGAAGAGTGGTATAATGTCCCTGTTATAGAAGGCTAATTTAAATATATAGTGGAAGATGTCATTTTTGCCTCCGTATGTTGCACCAGGGCACAGAACTATTGTTCTAACATGAGGTTTACATCTCTTTTGAAAGTTTACTACCTCCCGCTCCAAACATTTATGTCTTACAAAACATGGATGGTTCCTTCGTTTTCTGTAGTGTTCTTCTGTCAGCAAATCACTCTCCTCATTAAAAGGTAGTGTTTTCGCCCAGGTCAAGGGTGTAGATATCAGAATGAAGAATTTAACGAGATCCTTTTTTGATTCATCACCTAGTATGCTATTACAAAATTTTTCTAAAGCGTCTAGGACTCTTTCCGCTTCATCAATTTGAGAAGAATCGATGCCGATATCATAAACAATTATTTGATTTTCTAACATCATACTCATAAAGGAGGGATCCGAGGATTTCATAATGATAGCGATCTTTCCTTCAATATCTTCAAAATCAGAATCCTTAACGGATCCCCGTATCTCGTAAAAGGGGCTATTGCCTGAAGTTGTAGGCAGGGCATCGACAATAGCCTGCCCTTGGTAGGTGTCGACATAGTTTATGAAAATTGGAATAGGCTTAATTTCTTCGAATGTAGCTGATTCCACGGAAATCTCTTCAGGTCCTTCTGACGATGAACTTGAGGTGGACATTTTACAGTAAATTAGGTAGCAAACTGACCAAATATCCAATTAAATATATCGCGTAGAAACCGATTTATGAAAATTAAGTTTAATTGTTTGATATTATTTTCAGAGCTTACTAGAGAGCATGTCAAGGGGACTTTGCTTTCTTATCAAGATAGAGTTGAAATAATTTCCGGGGAAACTGTTCCAGAGGTTGAGCTCTCTATAAACATTACATAAATGTTAATGGCAAGTACATAGTTAGTTGCGCTCCAATTTTTGGTATCAGTTTTATTTTGGAACTTCTACCGAATGGAAGCAATGGACTCTTGTAATTTTGATATTCTTGGATTGATCGCCGACGCTATAGCAGGGATGCTGTTCCCCAGTGAGTAAATTATACATTTCTGAGAATTCTTTCGTAATATAATTAAAAAAAAAAAAATCCGATTTTAGGTGGTGGCGAGGATTCTTCTGAAGTTGAGGATCTTAACACTTAGGAAATTTGTTTTTATATTTAATTGGTGATAATAAATGGTTGCTTTTCCTACCTATTTATTGTTTGATTATCGTTGGAAGAAGTGATTTGTATTTCCGTTTATGGTTCTGTATCACTATTAATGCGAAAAGTTTGCACTTTAACCGAACTGACCAACTAAGGTGAAATTATTGAACTACGAGTATTTATTTCCCTTAATTGAGGCGACGATGCATTGTAGCCAAGACTCCACGTCTTTGCATTTACTTTGCATATAATGTGGTTATCCACGTAGCTAATAGCTATTTCAGTTATAAAAAAAGTGTTCCATAGAGTGCACGAATCTTCTCACATTTATTTATTTGTGATATTATAGAATAGATCTGAAAAAAGAAAAACAGTACTAGTACTTAGAATACAATTTTTCCTCCACTTCCATGCTCCACAAAGTATTTTTCATGCAACAAAGGGATGACGTCCTTGCAACAGTGCACCTACCTTTTTACGTAAACGTACTACTCTCGAATTTCTATACGAAAAGAGTAAGTTCAAAAAAGTAAGGACACTCAGAGCCGGATTACAGGTAACGCCAAGTATGCCATGGCGTAAGACGGCAGATTTCTAAAAGGCGGAACATTTTTAGGGAAAATTTACAACGAAATTGAAAAACATTTTTGGAAAAAAAAAAATATGAAAAAATTACAAAAATAAAGTAATAAAATCTAAGAGAAAAAATCAAGGAGAAAAAATTGACAAAATCAATAGCAGGGAGGAAAGAGTACTTCACTCCTTAAACCTTATCAGGAAAAGTTAAATTAAATAACGTAGCTAAAAGCTCCTTATACCTTAGATCAGAATATTTAATTCTATTATGTGCCATATAATGGGTCTTATCGTGGAAAACGTAAACGCGAAAAAAACGTCAAACGTTCAATTTCTGTATCGTAGTAAACGTAGAAGTGGAAAAAGTCCAACGTTTTTTCGACATTCATTTTTTTCTGTATCGTTCAAAACGCGCGGCGACAGTTTCCTATACATTTGGCAAACGCAAGGTTCAGTTGGCGGCGAAACATTCACGCGTTTTCCACGATTCGCGTTTAAAGTGAAGTGAATATTAATCACTTCGCGTTGCGTTCACCGCACGTTTTCCACGATAAGCCCCAATATGTCTATACAATAACAATGATTCAGGTTTTCTCCTATCTTCTCCTATGTACTTCGAATTAATTTGATCATAGTCATAATTTTAATTAATTTTTATTAGTTAAGACAAAATAAAAATGTTACGAAAGAATTCTTTTTTTATTTTAAATAAATTATTTATTTTAATTTTTCCACAACAGAATGCTCGCTATTAAATAGCAAAACGGCGTGTCATATAACCCGGAAAAAACGTGCACTTAGATTTCCATTAAAAGATATAAACTCACTTTCTGGCATTTTTTAACCTTCCCGGTCGAAAGTTAACGTAACGTAACGTAAGTAAACGATGTGGAACGATTTTTTTATCAGCTCACCTCGAGGAATCACGTGGTATACCCCGCGGCACCTTGATCTGAATCACCATGCATATAGCTAAGTCATCTCATCTCTCTCTATATCCCACTCTCCTCAATCCATCATATACCCCCAATCTATCTTTTTCTTTCTTACTCTTCTTCTCTCTGGGCTCAGTTTTTCTTGATTCTTATAAAAGGTTCATGTTATTACATCGCTATCCCTATATCCCTATATATATATATAATAAAAGTTTGTTTGTTTGTTGCTCAATCCCGCCTAAACGCTTGCATCGATATTTTTCATTTTTTGTCCGAAGGTAGCACATATTCCGACTTGACATATAGGCTAATTTTTTTCGGATAATACGTAGGGTTTCAAAATGGCGGCTGAAAATTTTAAATTTGAAGCGATTTTCATGAAAATTGGTACATAGGGGTTTTGCAAAATGGTGATTTAAAATCCGTTGTCCAAATTTAGAAATTCAAGATGGCAGATCCAATATGGTGACCAAGATTTCTCGATTTGAACGGATTTTAATGAAAATTAGTACAGTGATTGTCTTAAGGTCACTGATTTTGAATATTATCAAAATTTACAAATCCAAGATGGCGGACCCAATATGGCGACCAATATTTTTCGATTTCAACGGACTTTAATGAAAATTAGTACAATGAATATCTTGAGGTCACTAATTTTGAATGTTATCAAAATTTACAAATCCAAGATGGCGGACCCAATATGGCGACCAATATTTTTCGATTTCAACGGATTTTAATGAAAATTAGTACAATGATTATCTTGAGGTCACAGTTTTTGAATGTTATCAAAATTTACAAACCCAAGATGGCGGACCCAATATGGCGACCAATATTTCTCGATTTCAATGGACTTTAATGAAAATTAGTATAATAATTATCTTGAGGTCACTGATTTTGAATGTTATCAAAATTTTCAAATCCAAGATGGCGGATTCAACATGACAACCAGAATGTATCGATTTCGACGGGTTTTAATGAAAATTGGTACAATGATTATTCTGAGGCTACTAGTTTCGAATATTATCAAAATTTGTAAATCCAAGATGGCGGATCCAATATGGAAACCAAATGTCTCTATTCCATCGGGTACTGAAGCTTTTTTTATGAACGCTTTTTTAAAGGCGATATTTACCGGGGATTGAAATTACTTTATTAAAAAGACTCTAGGATGCGCGTTTTCTATATATATATTATATTATTTCTAATAATATAAAATATACCACATCTTAAAACAATTTATATTTTTTCTTAAGTTCTTGTCTCTTCCAACCAGGTAAATTGTTGAATTCGGAATATTTCATCTGGAAAATTTCCACGAAATCGTCATGTGTCAGGTGCAACTAAATATAAAATAAATAAATAAAAATAGAAACATATAAGTATATAGAAAAAAAATGTGTACCTCCTTTTTTGTAATATCAATTCCTGACGGAAGCAATTCAGCTTCTTGTTGAAGCACAGAAAGTGGATATTTTTGGTGCTTATCGAAATCCGTTATTGGAAGACTATTATTATTATTTTTATAAATGGAATTCACTGTTTTTGATTCATTACATTTTCGCATCTTATCATAAGATATGTAATCCTGCGAACACAAAACTTGTAAATTAGGATCAATTATATATATGTAATTGGAATACTTACATCCCAGAAGTGATCTTCCCAACCGTCAAAGAATCCAATAAAAATGTTTGGCTCATATCCCTGCTGGACCAGTGCTATAGCAGTGTCCTCATTTCTTACTGCTGGATAATTGTTCAAGAAGTTCTTTGCCATAGACCAACACAATTGCGTCTCCTGTGAAGAGCTCAGTTCACCCACCCAAATAAATACCATATTTCCAATATCCAACAGGTAGATATTTTCAGGGATAAGATCTGTTTGATTAAATGCGATCACCTCTTTTCTTAAAATATTTCCTTGCTTTTTATAGCTAATATAAAGACTCGCTCTGCTGGTCTCATTTACTTCACACTGTTCTTCTGATTCGTCCTTGTTGTTTTCTTGAATTCCAAGTCGTTCAAATTCTTTGTCAATTGAATTCCAAAATTCCTCAGGTTCCTTAGATTCTAAGACGAGGGTGTATTCTCCTAGACTGTTACCGATACTCTTTGCCGCTTCTCTAGCATCACCTGTAGAGCCTTGCCCGCACCACACCCAAATGTTCGAAGCCTTTATTACAAAGCAATCCTTAGGACACATTGACTCCAAGCTGCTTACTTGATAAGCCTTAGAATTATAAGAAGAGTCTCCAACTACCTTTAAAACAAAACTTGTGGGAATATCTGATTGGGATGCGGTAGTTGTATTTCGTTGCTTGAATACAATTAATTTTCCGCCGAAGATTTGAAGAAAATGTGGAGACTCTGAACTCTCATTTAACTTGATCATCGTAGCATCTTTTCCTAGTGCTTTATAGCAGGAACTAGCAAATTCCTCACAACGGACGTAGACTTCCCGTGATACCTTTTTTCCTGACCAGAAATATAAAACTGTATTGCATTTCGAACGATTACTTTGGATCTGATTGGTCTCGGAAAGCTGTAATATTTAAAATTAATTGATGTAATTTCGTAAAATTAAGTCATGAAATTTTTGTCGCATACAGTGATTCTGTAATTTAAAATGTAACAATCCGTAGAGAAAAAAACAAGGTTTTTGTCAAAGGGAGTTTCGACAAATTTATCTCCTGCCCATTGAAAAATATGTTTTTCCCCGGATCCATCGTCTATTAATTGAGATTCTGCAGCCATTTTTGGACGTTGCAAGAGTGTTCGTGAATCCAGTTTACTCAGAATTTTGGAAATCTTTGAACCACTGTCGTTAGCTGATTTCCACGAATTGAAAAGATGCATGAACTCCAAGGGTTCATGACCTTCTATGACTCGTATAACAGGTGTCGAGTAAGGGTATTTCTTCTACAATGATAAATAAAAAAAGAAACAGACTTGTAAAACAATGCATGTTTTCGCGTGTGTTACTATAAATGCAAGCAAAATTAACCAGAATTATTACGAGTTATTTAAAAAACAAAAAATATTTGTACATTTAATGAGATTAAAGATTTGTTTTAGCCGTATTATTTCGAATTATTCGGTATTATTTAGAATTCGACGTTACTCGGTCTTACTGAGCATTACTAAAAATGCTTTGAATTATTGAATATTAATCAAAATTACTCCGAAAAATTCAACTTGGACTTAAATAGAAAATTATGATATATCGTCGTTGCGCGTGCAATACCGCGAAAGAGCAGTTTGTAAATACCGCGTAACAGCAAAAGGCGCAAAATTGAAATATTGCGCCTACGCATTCTTAACATAGTTTCGCTCCTTATAGATCTCAAAGAATTTAAATTAGCCTATAAAAAACCTCATTTTTGACATAAAAAAATTCAAGTCTATATTAAAATACATTTCAAACCCGCGTATCTGCTAATTCTAAACTACTTTTTCTGTAATTTGT
This sequence comes from Dysmachus trigonus, assembly GCA_949715965.1. Classification (NCBI taxonomy): domain Eukaryota; kingdom Metazoa; phylum Arthropoda; class Insecta; order Diptera; family Asilidae; genus Dysmachus; species Dysmachus trigonus. Next base: position 50,203,456 of record OX454321.1, read on the forward strand.
TGTAACAAAACCGCGTAAGTGACTTTAAACAGAATCTAAGTAAGTTATTAAAGTGATTTTATATGGAATCTAAGCAAGTTATTAGTAAGCTAACGTTATTTTCCTATAAATTAGGCCGCAAAGAAGTAGCCTTAGAGTTCAGTCCATAAAATATAGTTAAATGGCTAAGATATTAAGTTTTTTCTTCCTCCTGTAAAATCGTGAAAACGCAGATACGCGGTATTTACAAACTGCTCTTTCGCGGTATTGCACGCGCAACGACGATATGTATCTCAACCCTACTCTTAACTCAGACGGAAATGAAATCCGTTTGGAATGTAGAAAATTTACCACTAGAACTATAAATGAATAGTTCAAGTTAACTGGTACTCAATTTCTCAGCTTAGCAGTCTTTACAGCCAAATTGTGTACATGCATCGCTCAAACGTGATTTTGCCATTGCCAAATAAAATAACAATAACAAAATAAAAAGTTAAAAAAATGGAAGAATATATATATATGTAGGTAATGCTTGGTATAAATATTCAATGACCACGGAAAAACTCTGTCAATATGAAGCTAAGAGTAATGGTAAGATTAAAAATTCGTGAAAATTATACTAGTACTTTTAATATTATCAAAATAACCTACGACATGTTCTGCGTCAAAAACCTTGTTGACCAGTGTAATTAAAGTTATTGAATTAACATTACCTCTTATAAAATTGTAAATTTATTTTGCTTGCTTTACTTGAAATTGTATTGTAATGATGTTTTTTTAAGCTCTAAAAAGTAGCTTATTACCTTTTTAACAAATCCTCGAGCATTTCTCATTGCTTCCACTTTTTCCTGAGAACTAATTGATTTTCCTAGCCACATCCAGACACCAAGAGTACAGCCATCGACTATGTATGCCCAATCAGAATCAGAAAAATCCGATTGTTGTGGGGCAGATGTTTTGACTTCTTCAATTCGATATTTCCCTGTGTGGTACTTGCACTTATACAGTTTCAGTGGAAGTTTGGGTGGCTTTTCAATTGAGGGTGTTTGGTTAACCAGTCTTGCTTTTAGCGACAGGTACAAATTCCATTCCATTTTTGCACTTTCATCCATTGACTGTTCATAGCCATCATCTACTATAATAAGTTCCAAGTCTTGGCTGCCTTCGCGTAGCTTATTGGCTGAATTCAGTCCATTTCGTCTCTCAGTTGGACTGCTAGATCTTCCCATCCAAACGAAAATGTTGCGTGGCGTCTTCAAAATCATGGTATAATCGCAGCTGAAGTGCTCCCAGCTAACACTGTCCATTTCTGTGCAAACTGGCCATTGTCTCCCAGTAATTTGGAAAAGCTTGCAGTCTGACTTACTATTTTCTGCCGAGCTTGATAGAATCCTAGAAAGGATTAAATAATGAGTAGGCATAAATTTTCTAAATCTGCAAAAACATGTTACGTTATCCCCTTTTTAAAGTATGAAAGGAAACGATCATTTTCGTTTCCTTGAGTTTCTCTGTATTGCGTTGCCACATGTCCGAAATACGTATCAAGTTCCATTACTTTAAACGCAACATTTCCCGATTTCTGCGGTGATGTTTTTTGACCAAGCCAGAAATGTATGAAGCGCTCTAATCCAGCAGAGGCTTTTACTTCCCTTGTCTGTAATTAAGATGATACAAGGCCTGAAGAAACACTCATTAGTAGATGCTTCTTGCTCTTACAATAGTGTCCTGGTTAAGATACATTTGTGGGGTGCAAGATCCATACACAATGTAGGTGCAATCATCGTTAAAAGTACCGTAATTTGGCTTGGATACTGCTTCTATGCGATCCTGTTCCACTCTCCATATGTGAAAGCATATTGTGTGTTTAGACAATTTTCTAAACACTGGATCAATCTTCATATCTGCATGGACGGATTGGAGATCACCCTGAGGATATAAAAGAAATTAGTTGGATCATCTTGGTTGATTAATACCAAAAATGGTTCAGTAATGAAAACTCTCTGGTCAAATGCAATTTTATATGTAATTCTCTCACGACAACTTTCTGGAAATGGAAACACACAAACAAATATACGGAAAGAAGCATACATTTAATTTAGCAAAGCAACGGTTATGAAAGGTGTGTAAAGTTGTGAAACTTTTTATCGATCGACCACTTTGGAAGTGTCTCTCGCGCAAACTATTCAGTTTAGAAAAAAATGATATTAGAAACCTCAATATCATTTTTGAAGACCTATCCATAGATACCCCACACGTATGGGTTTGATGAAAAAACATTTTTGAGTTTCAGTTCTAAGTATGGGGAACCCCCAAAATTTATTGTTTTTTTTCTATTTTTGTGTGAAAATCTTAATGCGGTTCACAGAATACATCTACTTACCAAGTTTCAACAGTATAGTTCTTATAGTTTCGGAAAAAAGTGGCTGTGACATACGGACGGACAGACAGACAGACATGACGAATCCATAAGGGTTCCGTTTTTTGCCATTTGGCTACGGAACCCTAAAAAGGTACCGGCGCGCTGATATAATTATAATATAATTTTATATGTGATACATTCAATTCTTTGACGAAATGAACATTTTGTTTCTATAATAATTTCGTTCCTACATTTTTGTGTAATGCGCTATTTTTTTCGGTTAATAAAAAATGAAGTGAAATCTTTTGAATGTACTATTACTTTTTAATAGCAATAACCTACGCGCAGTGTTGGCAAATCGAATTTCCAAATATTTACTTGTTATAACTAAAATAAACCCAAATATTGCAGTTTTCGTTCTTGTTTCTATCATTTTTTCGTGGGGTGTATCTCGAGGGTGATTCCATTTATATTTGAAGAAAATATCCCACCTCTAAAGGTGGAAAATTAGGGGATGAATCCCGTTTATTGCATTTCAACCACTTCCCGTTAACTAAAAATTTAAATAAAAAAATAAAAATCGACTTCAAAACTTTGCCTGTATATAAAAACTTAAACACTAAAAAGTTAATACTGTTTATTACTTTAACCTCTTCAGGGAAGGATTTCCAGAATTCGGGGAGTTATTGGTTTCTTTATTGTACGAAAATAACTACTAAAAACATTGGACAATGAAGAAATCGAGAAAATCGTGGCTTTCAAAGCAGAAGGCTACTGTAATAAAGCGATCGCACAGAAAATCGGCAGATGTGCTAATGTTGTGAATAATTATTTGAAAGATTCAGAAAACTATGGTAAAAACCAGAAGAGGAGGACAAGCAGAGCCATAACTGAACGAGAACTTAAACGTTCTGCGATGCTAAAGAGGCTACGGTTAAGGAAGAAACCTGTTTTAACAAAACGGCATCAACAGGCTCGCTTGGATTTTGCTAGAAGACACATGTCGTGGTATATCGAGTGGAGGAAAGTAATCTTTTCTGACGAAAAAAGGTTCTCTTTGGACGGGCCCGATGGCTTTTCTTACTAATTCCAAGACCTTCGATAGGAAGTAAAGTACCTGTCAAGGAGACATAGCCGTATAGGGTCTACGATGGTTTGGGCAGCCATTACATACTATGGTCCAATCGATTTGGTCATAATAACGGAAAAGCAGACTGCCATCAAGTATGATGAGAAAAAAAGCAGACTGCCATCAAGGTGCTTGAATCTCAAAAATCTAATTTTAATGTAGTAATGGGGCACGGCCATTGGATTTTCCAACAAGATAACGCGGCAATACATACTGCAAGAGGGGTTTCTAATTGGTTTTGTGAGCAAAATATTACAGCTTTAGATTGGCCTTCTATGTCTCCCGATTTAAATATTATTGAGAACTTGTGGGGATGGCTGTCAAGAAAAATTTATGAAAGTGGGAGACAATATCAAAGCAAAGAACAACTTTAAAAGAACAGTGGGCGAGAATTCCAACAAATATTATAACCGCATTATACGACTCATTACATGCAAGAATTTCTGAAGTTATAAATAAAAATGGAGCAAACACGCACTATTAATTAATAAAACACATTAACATCTAAAATAGTGTGCTATTATTTTCATCTTTAATAACAGACCTTTGGAGATTGCTAATGATTTTACTTCCGAACCTATTCTATTCCCGCACTTAAATAGGCACCTTTTTAGAAAAAAATTCCTAGAATATTCTCAACTCAGGTAAATACCTAGCATTTCCTATGAACTATTATCTCTCATAACCCTTTAACATTATATAAAAATATCCCTTAAGAAGGATGCAAAATAATTGGCGCAGGTACATTTTTTAAACCGTACCTATCCTATTGTCGGCAGTGTATGTGGCCAAGGGCGTGAACAGGTTAACGAAAACAGCATTCAAAGACGATATACAAAATTATTGATACTTGGATATTTACAATATCTAATCAGTTATTTTTGGATTCGGAGTTTTAAAGTAGATTTTTATTTTTTTATAAATTTTTTTTTTTTTTTTTTTGTATTATCCGAGTAGTTTGGTGTAGACATTTGTTTTCACAATATATGAAACAGAATGAAAAAATTGTTGAAATATTACGCAAATAAATATTTTAAAAAAATATATTAAATCACTTTTAGGGCCCTATTATGGAAGTCGATTTCGGTCGACTCGACTAGCGAAGACACTAATTTCCTTAGCATTTCAGGCTTGAAAATGTGTCTTCGCTAGTCGAGTCGACCGAAATCGACTTCCATAATAGAGCCCTTAAAAATATTAGAAATAAAAATTGATTAATTTTCTTTAAGCGCAAGAAGGCATTAACCAGTGAAAAAGTATCCAGGCCAGAACTTTACCAGAAAGGAACATCTATCCGAACCGCACTACTAGTAGCATTCTGCTAGAAATGAAAGTACCCGAAGTAGGCACTTCAGATGGCCAAGCGTTTAGAAAATAATAGTATAATAAAAATTAAGACGCGGCTCTAAATACCATTCATTTTAGCACATCCCCAAAGCGGAGGCCAGTGTAGTGGTAAACGCTTGGACTCGTGATGCAATGGTCACAGGTTCGAATCCTTGCGTGCGGAGGCTTTTTTCAGATTTTCCCTAATTTTTATAAGATTCGGGTCGCAATTAGGCGAAGTGATAAATTTTTTATTTTATTTATTTATTTATTTACACGCAAAAGGCATAAATATAGGACACCATTTTTTAATAAGCACATAATCGTGAGAAATTTACCGTTGCGAACTTTCCCGGCGGCCCCACGAACAATTGATTTTCGGCGCAGGTAGAAAAGATGTTACGTTACGCGTGGTTCTCTGCTAAACTTTGCGATGAGAGAGAATGTATTATGAATGTAAATCAAGTTTGTTTTTCTATGGAGACGTTGAAACAACGTTGTGATTGTAAAAATGCAGAAATAATTACTGTTTCCCTTGCTTGTATGATGAATATTACTCCGACAAATGTAAATCATCGAATGCAAAAGAATAGAAGTTTGAATTTGAATGTACAAAGTCTTTTGGTATGCGCTTTAATTACAATCCTTTGCTGAAAAGTCCGCAATCCCAATTATGCCTTTTGCGTATAAATAAATTAATAAAATAAATTATTTATCACTTCGCTTAATTGCGACCTGAATATTATAAAAATTTGCAAAGATCCAAAAGAGAAAAAGTTCCCCCAAGCAGGGAGTCGAACCTACACCATCCACCGCTTTGGGAAAGTACTAAAATAAATGATACATATTTATGTTGCGAGAGCGACGTCAAAATTTGATTATACTATTATTTTCTAAACACTTGGCCATCTGGAGTTCCCACTTTGGTACACTTGGGTGATTTCATTTCTAGCCAAGCCCTACATGTACTATAAATTTGAGCGAAATCGGTGATGACGAGTAGGTGCCTTCTCCTTGTTAGAGCAGAAAATGCAAGAGTGCGAGAGAATTTCTCTTAAGCAAAATTGCGGTATTGTGTTAAGAAATTGTTACGGAAATCCTTTGATAAATGGGTAGGTTAAGATAATAGAATACTTCCTGTGCCAATTGCAAATTGCTCCACAATTTTTGTATTAAAGTTTTCGATTTGTGGTTTTTCGTTAAAAAATTATTTCAAAAACTGTAAGATGTATTATGGACTGTTTAAAACAAAAAAATGTAGGTGGAACTAGACTAGAAAAGTCAAAATTAAGGGGTACTCCTAGTGTGACATTTTATATTTTATTTTGTGTGTGCATATTTCGATAGTCTATACCTTATACATAATATAGTATATACCTTATAATATACTTAAGTTTCAAGTGGATATCTCAAATAGTTTTTGATTTACAGCCATCTAAAGAGCAGCCGCTCATCGTATTGAGGTATTGAGAAATGTGTGAATTAAACTTTAAACGCGTTTTTCTCGAAACTACTTTTTTTTAATTTTCTGCAATTGAAACTCGAAGATAAATTATCCGATCGATTTGATTCTTATTGCAACTTCTTTTATAGATGTTTCCCCGTGGCATAAACCTCCATAAAAAAATGTAATTTTGGCAGGCCAAAAATCATCAAATTTTCGTGCGAAATTTAAATTGTTTGTTTTAAAACTCCGCCATTCTTTTAAATTGGTTTTTTTTTTTCGATCGAGGTTCATGCCACGAGAAATACCTTCTAGTTTCATAAACTTTTTGGTTTTGTTGATTTCACGCACTGTGAAGGTCGCTATAACTGCAGTAGTGGAGGCACTTCGTTTTTTGGATCCTTGGGAAATTGTGAATAACTTGCTGAATTATAAATTTTTTGGTCCAAAAATTTTATCATGTATTTGCTATATATCCACAAATATATCCTTAAAATATTACAACATTCCATGCAGTAGTAGTCTTTAAAAAAATTCGCAAAAATCATCTTTTTTTCAGGTAGTCACACCAGTGGTGACCCTTAAGGGGACCTCTGGATGACCGTAGACCGGCTGCTACCGATAATCCTTGATGCTATAACTCGACCTGAGCATCCAAGAACTGATTCTACACTCCTTTTTCTGGTAGACTGCGGAAAAAATGCGATTTCCTGGTGATTCCCTCGGATATGGCCTTCAAATGACCTCTGGATGACCTAAGACTGGTCACTACCGATAATCCTTGAGGCTATAGCCCGATCTACAATCCTATTCCCGATTAGACTGCGGCAAAAAGGCGATTTCGTTGTGATTCCCACAATATGACCCTTGATTTGACCTTCAAATAACCTCTGGGTGACCCTAGACTGGCCACTACCGATAATTCTTGAGGCATCCAAGAACTGGATCTACACTCCTTTTCCTGGTCAGGCTGCGAAAAAGGCGATTTCGTGGTGATTCCCACAAAATTACCCTTGAATTGACCTTCAAATGACCTCTGGGTGACCCTAGACTGGCCACCAGCGATAATCCTTGCGGCTTTAATTTGACCTGAGCATCCAAGGATCGAATCTACAATCCTTTTCCCGGTCAGACTGCGAAAAAAGACGATTTCGTAGTAGTCCTCTCGAAAATGACCTTCAAATGACCTCCGCGTGGTCTTCGAATGACCTCTATCGATTTTCTCTAGTTCTAAAACTCCTATCGAGGAGTGTCAGCCAGAAATAAAATAAAAGGGAAGATTGACATAGTTTCTACATACAAAAATATCAATTTTTTTTTAAAAATCGTCAACTTTGAAGCCAATTTTCAAGGTCAAGTGAAGGTCATCGGAACTTTTTACTATTTTTTCCGAATCCGCAATAGTGTGCACTTTAGTTTAAAAAAATTATCTCAATAGCATAATTCTATCGAGAGATAACACAGGTCAACATTTGATCTACTAAGTATCAGCGGATGCGATTTGCGGGTCTTATAGTTTTTGGGGCCGCTGATTACAATGAGAGGGTCGGTTAGTCTCCATCACGTCAGGGTCAAGGTCATTTGAAGGTCAAATCGACAAGATTAATGCAAAAAATCTGAAAAAATTCATGCACATGTATTTTACGCTTCTGAGTCCAAATACGTCGTTAGTTGACCTTCAGCAGTTATCCGCAAGGTCATTCGAGGTTATTTCAAGGTCATTTAGACGGTTTCTGCGTTAAAAAGACCGAATACGAACCAAAAAATCTGAAAAAATTCATACGTCTGTTTTCGAGGTCGAGGAGTCAAAATCCGAGGTCATTTGACCTTCTCCATCTCAGGGTCAAGGTTATTTGAAGGTCAAATCGACAAAATAAATGCAAGAATATCTGAAAAAATTCATGGACATGTATTTTGGGCCTCTAAATCCGAATACGTCGTTCGTTAATCTTCAGCTCTTATCCTCAATGTCATTCAAAATCATTTCAAGGTCATCAGAATTTTATTTTAGTTATAAATACCACGTAGCCATCAAAATTTTTTTTAAAGTTCATGTGTATAGTCAGTTGATCTCTATAAGCTGAGGTTTAAGAACATTTATAGGTCATCGTGCGTATATGTATCTGCATGACTTGTTTGCTGCATTATATATTCATCAGCTCGAAAGCGTTTTCGTTGGGTGCAAAATGACCTTTTAATTGATTTTCTTTTGTGTGTTACATGCGACTCCCTCTTTAAGCTCCAGCAATAGTCTGCTAGCATATTCCTTCCCCAAACGCCTTGATATCTTATTTCAAATTCTTTTAGATCCTGATGCATCCTCTCACCTTGCTCTTCACTAAAGTCCCCTAAGTTATCAGGAAAGTAATCGATATGAGAATGCAAGAAATGGAGTTTCAAATTCATTAGGCATCCTAATTTTTTGTAGCTATCCAGCATTCTAGCAACAATATTTTCATAATCAGGATCTTTGTAATTTCCTAAAAATTTTTTTGTCACTTCTCTGAAACTTTGCCACGCAGCTTTTTCTTTATCTGTCATTAGTCTTTCAAATTCCTCGTTCTTCAGCAGTTCCCTTATCTGAGGTCCCGTAAAGATACCCTCATTTATTTTAGCTTCAGAGAGTTTTGGGAGGACTTGAAAAATATGCATGAAAGCATCACTTTGTTCTCTACTCATGGCCTTAACAAGTTGCTTAGCAAGACCTAATTTGATGTGCAGTGGTGGAAGAAGAACCTTATGTGCAGGGATCAAACTTTCTTTTTCAACATTCTTTACGCCTGGAATTAGATTCATTCTAGGAGGCCAGACTTTTCTCACGTAATGTTCGTCCCGAGCTCTACTATTCCACTCACAAAGAAAGCATGGATATGATGTAAATCCTTTTTGTAGGCCAAGCAAAATGGTAGTTATTTTTAAATCACCACAAATTTCCCATTTATGTGTATCATACTTTAATTTTTGTAATAAGAGATGCATATCATGATATTCTTCATTCATTATAACAGAATGAGCAATAGGTAAAGGGGCATACACGTTTCCATTGTGTAGCAGAATAGCTTTCAAACTTCTAGTCGACGAATCTATGAACAGACGCCAATCAGAAGGTTCGTATCCAACGTCAAACTCTTCAACCAAACCTTTCACATCACTGCAGTAAATCAGATTGCTTGTTTTTGTAAAAAACTTTCGGAACGGTTTGTCTCTCGTACGGTAAAATGAAATATGTGTTCCAAGAGCTAAGCAATTTTTTTCTTTGAGCCTTGAAGCCAGTAATTCAGAACCTTCTTTTGAAAGTCCCAAATCACGACAAAGATCACTTACTTCATCTTGAGAAAATTTATCTTGATTTCTATTTTCTTCATCCTCGGAACCTGATGAAATATTGTCAGAATACATTTCTCCTTCTTCTTCTTGAGAGGTGTCCAAATATTGGTCTCGTATTGCTGTATCGTCTATGGAACTATCTGCATCAGTTAAAACCTCTTGATCACTAGTATCTATATCCATACGATTGTCACTAGTTTCAGCATTAATGAGCACAGGAAATGTTACTGAAGCTACACGTTCATAAGTAATATGTTTTTTAGTATTGCGGTTATGACCATGGACATCGTTGGAACAAAAGTAACAATCAGACTCATGGTTTGATGGCTTTCTCCATAACATTGGAGAATCAAATATCTGTTTTGTTTTTTTGTTTAAGATATTTCGACATCTACTGCAAATAACGTCTGGAGTGAATATATTACTAAATGAATTAGTTCGGGTTGCAAAACATTCTTTGTATTTTTTTTGCAATGCTTCCGTGAATGTAAATTTACCAGCTGCTACATACTCCCCACAAACTGCACAAAAGCTGTTAGGACTATTTTTGCAAGAGATCTGACTTGTAGCATTTGACTCTACATTGGCCAAGTTTTCCACCAATGCAGAGCTACGGTCGCATGATGACGACGGCTGCGGGCCCGCTTGCCCACCCTGACCAGCCGCCGATTCTGGGTTTCCTAAGCCCTGTCTCGTAATGTATTTTCGTGTGGTTGCCATGACGACATGAAAGCCTCTACCCAGGGACTTCGCCGGATAGTGAGACAACTCCGTTGCCCACCGTCACCGCGTGGAGGTGCCCTGGGTGCAACCACACATTTCATATTAGCATACATTTTAACAACCAGAAATAAAATAAAAACAAATGTTCAAACAAAACTGAGTTTACTCTAAGCTAAGTCTGAAATACAGAGAGTAGCCGGCCGACTTCGCCCATGAATATAGGAAAAGTTACCGTGGCTACATGGTATTTATAACTAAAATAAACTTATAATGACCTTGAAATGACCTCGAATGACCTTGAGGATAACTGCTGAAGGTCAACTAACGACGTATTTGGACTCAGAAGCCTAAAATACATGTGCATGAATTTTTTCAGATTTTTTGCATTAATCTTGTCGATTTGACCTTCAAATGACTTTGACCCTGAGATGGAGAAGGTCAAATGACCTCGGATTTTGACTCCTCGACCTCGAAAACAGACGTATGAATTTTTTCAGATTTTTTGGTTCGTATTCGGTCTTTTTAACGCAGAAACCGTCTAAATGACCTTGAAATGACCTCGAATGACCTTGAGGATAACTGCTGAAGGTCAACTAACGACGTATTTGGACTCAGAAGCCTAAAATACATGTGCATGAATTTTTTCAGATTTTTTGCATTAATCTTGTCGATTTGACCTTCAAATGACCTTGACCCTGACGTGATGGAGACTAACCGACCCTCTCATTGTAATCAGCGGCCCCAAAAACTATAAGACCCGCAAATCGCATCCGCTGATACTTAGTAGATCAAATGTTGACCTGTGTAATTGAAAAATGGAAAAATTTCGTCCAAATGTATCATAGTGCGCCGGTTTTTGCGTTGAAGCAAAGCCTCACCAAAAATTTGTTCTGAGTGAACAAGTAGAACAATATCATGCCGTCCAACAAACGTATGCTCTAATAAATATTTAAACATATTGCCTAAATGGTCTCTTCTCTGGAAATTGAAAGTTTCTCTGTCACTTTATATCTTTATATAAAGTAAAAATAAAAAATTTAATACTCTAATTTAGGTACATTGCATAATAAAGCAAAAATTCTTTAACGCTTAATATTTTATAAAAAACTAGAGCAAATACTGAATACAGAGCAGAGTGCGAACTAATTGTAGGCGTAAAAATGGTGAAGTAATGAGCCTGCGTAATTAATGACATTTTCCGATCACAGTCAAAAGACCAATCAGTTGAAATGAAATAATTTCACCTAGTACCGACCTGCCGAGTTTCCCGATACACCAGATTGAGGAAAGTATGATTTTCACAAAAAGTGAAAATGCCGAAGTGCAACTTTCTAAATGGATTCTAGTCGAACAACTATAGAATTTCAAAAATCAGCTTCAGATATCGAATCATATCACGTCCACTTTTTCCACTCACTCCGTTAAACCATATTAATATACATAGAAGCAAACTACAGCTACTTAACGGAATCTTTAGGTTGAATCTCCAAGACCTGCATGCTGCGTTTTCGTCTGGTCACCTTAGTTTTCGTGGTCTCCTGTAATTTTAGAACAGTCTTCCCGGCGACACTCAAATAAGATTTAAACCGACTTCGGATTTGAAATTTGTCGAAAAGTATACTAATTAACGTAAACCACAGTTCTAGATTTTGCAGCCGGCGAACACGTTATATCTCTGTCAATTCACAACAAAATTAACGCTTTGATCACTAGATGGGACTAAGGTATAGCGTTGCGGGAGTCACACTGATTGTTGGTTGAGTGGGTGCCTCCTGTTGATGTCGTTACAAGTTTTTGTCGAACTGAAGACCTTTAAGACTCCGGAAGTAGATGAGAGGCACATCTCACTCGTTAAAGCTACCGTGGATGACTGACTGAATTCGTGCAGAAGAGGAGGTACCGCTGCAATCACCTGGTGATTTTGGAAAGCACCTATTTGTTCCATCCACCACTAATAAAGTGTTCGGGGATATTATTGTTTTACCCATTCATCCCGGTTGATGACTTGATCTACAGAACTGCAATTACTTAAAACTCGCCATAAGAAGTCTGAGGATGGTTAGCAGCCAGATTCAGTTTTAGCTGATTGCTCCCATTGCCGGGGGTTCAATTGAGATAGCCACGAGACAGTGTGATGCGACGTTAAAATCTTGACTGATTTACACAAGATTGGGTCGGCAGATTTTCTTGTGCATAGTTGAAATGGTTTTATTTATCGCAATTAGGTTAAGAAAAGAAATTGAATTTTATGCGTGGAGGAAGACTGCTTGCTCCAGGCCGTAATGTCTTTTATACGTAAGCCGCACCGTTCTTTTTTTTTTGTAAAGTATGTATACATGCTTCCCAGCGGAAGAATAGGTGTTTGATGAACAGTCATATAGCAAGGTAGATAGACATGAGCGAAAGAAAATTAGGGGATCGACGAAGAGATTGTTCGTATCGAGAAAATCGATGGTTAAATGATATGTAAAGTATAGTTGTGCAAAAAATTAGCTTTCTTTGGCATTTTCCAACAGGAAGTACTTTTCATAACATTCACCGGATTTTGATGCGATGGAGAGGCCTAAATTCTCTAATCCTAGCGCACCGGCACTGCAGCGTGTTGGCATTTCTTTACATTGATGATCCATGGGTCCGTTTCAGATGATTGGTTTGACCTCAGGAATTCATGATGTCGCTGCAAACAAGCTTCTGAAGATTTTTAAAATACTGTTAGAAATTTATATTAAAGGAATTTATTGGTTAGTAGAGCTGCGTTTTTTAGGTCATAGCGCATTATTTCCTAATAAGATTGTTTAGTTATACATAGTCCAGTAAAAGCGGCAGGAAAAAAGGCCAGTCGTGAACTTCTTGTTGACCACAATTTTACTTTGTCATTGTTGTTAGAGCTGAGTCTGAACCCGTATTTCCGGGACTGGGAGGGGGTAGCAATCTCCATCATCATGAAAAACAGTGTAAGATGTTCTCAAATATCTCAATAACAGACGAATAAAATTTCTTAAAGAGATCAGTTGGGGACATGAGCCGATGAAGATGTCATACCAAAATTTTTGAGTTGCGATTTTGTTTCATAAATACGCAGAATTTTTGCATACATAATTTAGGTATGTAAAGAATCTAGTTTTGAATTAAATAGAAAATAGAGAGAGGATGAAGATGTTATGTTCCCACTGAAGAATTCTTTTAAATGAATGAAAGTGTTAATTAAAAACAAACGCAACTCATAAAGACATTACACATTTATTTAAAAAGCAACAATTCTCTTTATACGACGCTACTAAACGTACATTATTAGGACTCTAGTACCAAGAGTATAATCTATTGACTATTATTATATCTATTATATAGCAGTTTCTACATCTTGAAATACTTTCATTGCATCAAAATCTCAATTTTCTTACATAACATCTTTATGCACTCATTTCTTCAATTTTGTAGAGAATGAAATTATGTACAATTTTGCCTAGACAACTTTTTGTCATAATATAATAAAAAAGTTATGAACAATTAAATAAAAAAAAATGTTTAAGTTAAATATGTAATTATATACCTATCATTATGATTATGGGAGATATACCGGTTTAGATGGAGGAAAAGCAGTTATGCATGTAATTTATGCAAATTGTGAAAAAATAACGTTTTCATAAATTTGTTATCATATATTCTAAAATGTTTTTTATTAAATGTCCTTTTTATTTTTTTTTTAGAAAACTAACGAAGATGAAAATTATCAACATAAAATTAGGTTCATTTTCATTGGACTACTAGTTTACCGAAATACGTTTACCCAAATTGCACAATTGCAACTAGCAAAAAGGACCACGTCCTAATTGTAAAAAATGGCCAAATTTGAACTAAAGTTTAAAATTCCTACAAAGCTTTTATTGCACCTTTTAGTGCCGGGCGAAAAAGAAGTGCCTATGCGAGAATAACCGGCCGAATTTCACGGTTTTACTAGGGTTTGGGAAAATGCTCATAAAAACCAAACAAGAAACAATATTGACATGATTCAAAAAGCAGTATATTAAGGACGAAATAGATAAACAATGACACTAATTTTTCTATATTCATTGAAAGTTATGTAAATAACAAAGTTATAAAAGATCACAAAGAAAGTAAAAGTTGAGTTCTCTCCTACAAAACGTATTTGCACATACAAAAAGTTATCTTTTCATTATAATTTTATATAGACCATTTATTACAAAGTATATATTTTTTATTTCCAATATATTTTGTAACAAGATAAATAATATTACATAAAAAAAAAAAAAAAAAAAAACTCGAAGGTACATGATAAGCGCCGGATGGATTATGTTAGATTTCATTATCTCCAAGCGATAGGAAAAACTCGTCGTCCACAAAGAGTTAAAACGAAAATCTATTTATTTTAATTCTCTCATATTATAAATTTATTTTGAGAGAGCGTTCGCAATGCGAATAATAAAGCGCTACAAGGTGCGGGCTGATATATCGGCTCTGGCACTTCTCGCCAGTGCAGCAAGAGCTGATATATCGGCCTCCGGCACTAAAAGGGACGGTTAAAAGGCGATGAAAATCATCGACATACAGTATCAATTAGAAACACCTTTACAAATTGATTACCGATTATCTTCTAATGTTATGTTATCTGAAATCTTGGAGAGTTCTCTGCCGAATGATAGTTAAAATTTTTTATGGAATGCATGTATAAATGCTGACCTCGAAAGCTCGTTATTTCGGAAACAAGGTAGCGGTGATAGCAAGAGACGGATTTTAAATTTGTAATTCGCATGTCACAAATTCTAGTTTGGCAATAATTTTCTCTGTAATTAATTTCCTTCGAAATCTAACCGGTTTTGTGGGAAATAAAAAAAACTGCGATAACTGGAAATAGGGAAACCTAGGGGTGAGAACTTCAGAGAGGATGCTCATCAGGTTCTGAAGAACAGTTATGTCAAAAATGATCTTTATCTGCATGATTCTTATTTCCTATTGGCGATGGCTAAGTCACTTGTACTATTTGCAGGAAAATTATAACTCAATGGACCTCTATTAGCCTTCTTTGATAGTTTGGAGAGTTTACGAAATATTTTCAAGGAATCATTTATCCATTCTGTCACAGATGGGACCAGCTTTTGTTGCGCCCGTGCAAAATAAGAAAGAGGCAGTGTGCGCCCTCCACTTTGGAGCATATCAGGAAATATTAACTTAATCTCAGATAGACGTGATCTACATAAAACTTACTCTAAACCAATATAAGCCCATTACTTAGTGTTCGAGGATATACTATTTCAGGCTAAAAATCGTTATTTTTTCCTATTGTTAATGTTTTATAAATTCAAATGCTACTAATTTTGCAAACCACTGTAATAATATCTGATCATTAGTTAGCTTATTCATTTTCAGTTTTAACTTCTGTAGTTGACAAGCAAAACTGTAAAACTAGATCTGATTTCGCTTAAAATTTTGCCACTTCTTCTGTACTCTTTGAACTGTGTAGATCGCCTTTTAAATAAAGGCAAAAGTAAAATTCAGTCGCTGTTTTATACGATTTTCTTCATACTAAACTTTAAAACACTTACGAGCATATTATTCTAGACTCCTTTTTGTTTGATGATTTGTCAGACCTGAGCCCAAAGTGCATCAGAGGCTTTGAGAATTTCATCAGAGACTCGAAATAGTTCTCTGGTTAGACATAGAGTCGTCCCGTGTGGTATCACAACGGGACCTTCTCACTGGCCTAAGTTTGCCTTGTAGGCACTCTAACCTCTAACCTAGGAATAGATCAGACCAATTCTGGCCTACGGTGTGCTAGTGTGGTAGCCCGTTCTATAGAAGGCATGCCATCAGAATACCCTGGAGAGGGTCCAAAGAATGGCTTCTGTCCTGATCACGGGTGCTCTCAGGATAACTCCTACCAAAGCCCTGAATGCAGTGGCGTTTACTCTAAGGTGCCCAGGTGTTCTCCGCACACTCGACCAAAATTCGAAATTTTTCAACTGATTTCTTATTCCCAAAATGCATTAACAATTTTCGCCCTGCATCATACCATATGAAACTCACTCAACATTTGTGTACCTTCCCGATAGTGTTCTTCTCCCTTACACAATGATGCAAATCTTAATATGTACATACATACACACAATGATGCAAATCTTAATATATACATACACACAATGATGCAAATCTTAATATATACATACATTTTTTTTTTCGCGACTATTTTTTTTCACTCCCACCTCGAAATTTTTGGGGAAATGTCTAAAACAAAATTCCCTGAAAATTTGAGCCCTTAATATTAATATTAAGTGCTCGACCAAGGCGTGCAAAGATTACCCGTTTAAAATACACGTAAACCTTGATTTTTTTTTTCTTCAAAATTCTACAGCTCAGAGGCATTTTATGGTATAATCTTGGTGAATGATAGGGTTTCTTCAGAATTGAATGCTCTACAAAAGTTCCCATTGCGGCGAAACCCTAACTCCCACCAGCGGAGTAATACGGTTTGTCACCTACATTTTTTCTGTAGCTCTTGTTATTTACGAGATAGGGGCAAAAAAACGAGAATTTCATGAAAAAATTGGGTTAGTGACCCGTACTACCTCGCTGGTGGGAGTTAGGGTTACGCTGGAATAGACACTTTCATAGAGCATTCAATTCTGAAGAAATCCTGTCATTGACCAAGATTATACCATAAAATGCCTCTGAGCTGTAGAATTTTGAAGAAAAAAAGTTTACGTGCATTTTAAACGGGAAATCTTTGCACGCCTTGGTCGAGTACTTAATATTAATATTAAGGGCTCAAATTTTCAGGGAATTTTGTTTTAGACATTTCCCACAAAATTTCGAGGTGAGGTGAAAAAAAAATAGTCGCGAAAAAAGCACCCTAATACATACATATGTACTGCTGTTAGTCCAACTTGGCGCATGAAAAAATGTTTGTAACAAAAATTGTTGCAAATTTTACGCTCTACAATTTTTATAATAGGTGTTAACATCATTGGACCTGTAGGAACAGAGATAATCGTGAAAAATCGATTTATGCGACGTTTGACCTTCAATGAACTCTTCGTCAGACCACTCCTTGAGTATGCCTGTCAGGTTTGGTCTCCCTCGCAATCTTCAACCATCAATAGAATTGAATCAGTCCAGCGTAGATTCATTCGTTGTGCCCTGCGCAACCTCCCGTGGACAGATCACCTCAACCTCCCTCCGTATGAAGACCGCCTAAAACTAATCGACCTTCAACCTCTCTCCTTCCGTCGTGATATCGCTGATATCGTCTTCGTCCACCAAGTCCTAGCTGGTCTCATCGATTGCCCTGACCTCCAACATAGCATATCCCTTAACACTAACCCCCGCAATGTTAGATCTTTCCCCACCTTTCGTCTTGCGACCCACCGTACTAATTATGGCCACTTCGAACCCTTCACTAGAATGCTACGGAAGGTCAACAACTCTACTGCCTTCGATTTCCACCTCGACAAATCCTCCCTTAAGGGGGTATCCCACTCTAGAACGTTCAAAAAATGCATTTTTTTTTTTAGTTTTGAAAAATTCTGTGTTCTTTCCTAAATCGTTTAAGCTATCTCTTGCCGCGAAATTTGAAAAGCTCGCGCCGCTACAGGCGATTCCGTGCGCAGCTGCGCGCTCTCCACCACTCTTAACTTTAAGGTAGTAGTTCCCTGTAGAATAGGGAAAAATAGACGTTTAAACTTTATTTATTTTCTCAGCTCCTTTTTTATAAATCTAACTACATCTTTTTTTATTTTTTTTTATTTGCAGTTGGCCTTGAGATTTCAACGGAAGACGTCAAGTAAGAAGAGCTCCGCGAAAAATTGTTTCTTTGAGAAGATTTTTTGCGCATTTTTCGATTACGAGGCCAACTTGAATATCCATTCCAACACGATATTCTTATAGGAATTTCAAAAGGGAATCTGATTCAGCCAGGCGGTCGTCGATTTGGCTGGTTAGGACAAGACGACGAAGGAGGATTAGTTGCCTTGCGCACTGTCCAACAGCGAGGAGAAGTTTGTTGGTTGCCAGGGGTTTCGCGTGCAATTATCGCGCGCCCCCTGTGCAAAGCCCCCGTGGGGGTTCTAGTGCTGACCGGGACTTCCGGTGAAAACCTTGTTTTGCCACAAGTTTACAGAGACTATTAGTGCCTGTACGGTATAAACGTACCCCTGCTGTCACTGACAGCCACAAGAAATAAACAGATAATTTTCCTTAGATTACAGGAAAAAAAAAAATAAATAAATAAGCCACTCCTAGGGGAAAAATTAAAAAGATGGCGTCCGGCTCTGCCGACGCCAACATCTTCTCGGTGCTGGACACTCAGCCCACGAAAAACCCTAAACATGGGACGAAAAGGAAGAAGACCTCTCCATTATTTGAGAGCTTCCCGGCATTGCCGAGTGAAAAAATAAATTTAGATCCCGGCCATAACCACCCGAAGTATATTGTTATACAAGCGGTTGATCCAAATAAAGCGCTAAAGTTCCACAACCACTTTGCGGTGAGAAAGGGTGTAGACGATATCTCATCCAGGTTCTCACAGGCCAGCTATATGAGAGACGGCTCCCTTCTACTACTTGTGGACAACCAAAGAGTGGCAAATATGTTTCTGGGAAAAACAATAATTGCCGGGATTCCGGTTAAGGTCAATATGCACGACACTTTAAATTCTGTCAAGGGCACGGTATTTTCCCCAGACTTCAAGCTAATGACCCAAGAAGAGATTTTTGAAGGTCTAAAAACCCAGGGCATTACAGAAGTTGTACAAATTACTCGCCCAGGTGAAGAACTAGGTAAAAGAATTCCGACTGGTCTGCTTATACTGACATTCAACGCCTACAAAATCCCATCACATATTAAAGGGGCTTGGACTACGCTCCAGGTTAAAGAACATTACCCCACACCTATGAGATGCAGGAATTGCCAGAAATTAGGCCATACTGCCAAGTGGTGTAAAGACATCACGGCCACCTGCGCCATCTGTGGCGACCCAGCTCCACATAACACCGTCGACTGCAAGAAGAAGCACTGTGTCAACTGTAATGTTGACACACACTCCTCAACTAGCAAGGATTGCCCCGAATTTCTCAAGGCTAGGGAGATCTTAAAAATAAAGACCATGCGAAAATGCTCCCTCTATGAGGCTAAGAAAGAGTACTACGCAACTTATAAGAGCCCAGTTGGCCCCACCTATGCTGAAGCAGTCACCAACAAGGCAATAAATAACAGCAGTGCCATCACTACCACTAATATTACCATCAAGAAAGACACTAGTTCTCACAACAGTACCACCGCCAGCAACAACGCCACCATCAACAACGCCACCATCAACAACGCCACCACCAACAACAGCATCACCACCAACAGTAACGTCCTCACCACTACCAGTGACATCACCAACCCCAAGAAAACCAACGCCACCCGCAGTATCAACGCTACTAACAACAACCATACCAATGGAAAAAAATCAACATCCCCATCACCAAGCCGCAAATCAGGAGTCACCAACAAGTCCGCAAGTACCTCCACTACATTACCTGTTAACTTGACTCATGCTAAAAACGCAGACAAAGACAATCAAACACTCACAAAAACAGACGCACACAACGAAACCAGCACCACACCATTACCACCTAACACCAAAAACATCCACACCCTTTCTCTCTCCCCCAACACAAAAAAAGCTGTTGAATCAGTGGTCAAAAGCGTAATAGGCCTTGAAAAAACTAACCCGGAAATCATCTCGATTGCTGGCCCACTACTGAGAAAAATAAAAAGCACTAATACTAGTGACGCTCTGGATGTTGACATGGACTCCACCCCGACTGTGTCCACGTTCACAGGCGAGGGGGATGATTCCCCTAACTAATAATGTGTAGTAATGATGAACAATGGCTTCGGCTCTACCTCTCGCTCCCCATTTCGGGACTTAACAATCCTGCAATGGAATATAAGAGGTTTGTATAATAACCTTCCCAGTCTTGATCTCCTCACATCCCAATACAAACCTCACATCATTCTCCTTCAGGAAACTCACATCCTGTTGGAACAACAGCCTGAACGGCTGGGCTCCTATACCTATTATGGTTATAACTCCATGAGAGAGCGCAGGCATGGTGGTGTGGCCATTCTAGTCCACAACTCCCTCCCTGCTGTAGAACTTAACATTAACACTAATCTGATAGCTTGTGCTGTCTCAATTAATGCCCCACAAACACTAACATTTGCAAACTTTTACCTTGAGAATCCAGTAGAGATAACGACTCAAGGTCTTGAGGTCTTGGCTAACCAGCTGCCCGAAAACACCATTTATGGTGGGGACTTTAATGCGCACAGCCCTTTATGGGGCTCTGCACATTGGAGTACCAGAGGGCGGCAGGTGGCCGCCTGGATCGAGAGTCAATCTCTCTGTATTCTCAATACAGGATCACCAACACTATTATCTCACACAGGCTCCCATTCCGCCATAGACCTCACACTAGCTCCGCCCCGCTTAGCCTCACGTCTTGACTGGATCACCCACGACAACCCAGAGGGTAGTGACCACTACCCGATAATCATTAAAGCTGGGTTCCAGACAGCCGAAGCTCAACCGGTGGACAGATTTGCTGAACATAAGGCAAACTGGGAAAAATACAGAGATCTAATTAAGACGGAGGCTTCCCACCGTACACAATCCACTAACATCAACAAAGAGGCAGCACAAATTACAAAAATTATCAGAATTGCAGCGGCGGGCAGCATGCCTGTCTCCAGCCCCAAACCTAAGACACAACCAGTTTGGATGAACTCGCGCATCCTCTCAATTATCAGGGACAAGAATAGGGCCTGGAAAAAATTCCAGCGGCATCCTACAGATGATAACCTGCTTGATTATCGTAGGAAATCGGCGCTTTCCAAAAAAGAGACTAAGGAAGCAAAAAAACAATCTTGGGTTACGTTTGCAAACTCAATAAATCCTAGCCTTAATCTAGCCGATGCATGGAGTCGAGTCAAATCTATTTCCGGCAACAGGCCGCCCAGCCTGATTGCCAATTTGACAGTTGAACGCAGGCTCTATACAGACTCCATGAGTATTGCCCAGCAACTGGCCCATTCGTGGACCAGTTACTCTGACGATAGTACCTTTAGCCCAGAACAAAATCGGACAAAGTCCACCTGGTCCATTACGGACAGGCCCTTTTCCCCTGATCCAGAAAGAAACCTGTCATTCCAGATATCTCTTCACGAACTAGGTGTAACGCTTAGTAAGTGTAAGGGATCGGCACCCGGACACGACAAAATCTCTTACCGGATGATAAAAGAAGCCCCTGACCCCTTCAAAGAGAGACTTGTCTCTCTTTACAACTTGCTCCTGAGGAAAAGCACTTTTCCGCACATATGGAAAAATGCGGTCCTCATCCCAATCCGTAAGAAGACTGTCGTTGCCAATGGCACTATCACTCCTAAGGATCTACGTCCAATATCCCTCTTGCCCTGCCTATCGCGACTATTCGAAAAAATTATAGGCCATAGACTCTCTTGTCTTTTGGAGGGCACTCTCCCGAGTGGGGTTCACGGGTTCAGGAGGTATCGAGGCACCACCTCGCTGCTGCTTGAGCTCGAGAATTCCATAAGGAATGCCTTCAATAAGGGAAGGGAGCTCTATCTACTATCGGCCGACATCGAGAAGGCGTATGACAGAGTAAGATGGGATATTATCGCCGACCAGCTCCAGGTATGGGGCGTTGATGCGCCCTTCATCCACCTGGTTAAAAACTTCCTCTCCTCCCGAACCCTCCAGGTACGAGTCAACGGTTATTCTTCATCACGAAAGGCACTTGAGAATGCCCTTCCCCAAGGGTCACCTTTTTCAACCTCCCTTTTTAACACATACCTAGCATCATTACTCCCAAAATTGCAGGACATAGACGGACTAGACTTCTACGTGTACGCCGACAATTTACTTTTGACTACAACGGACAGACGGCCGACGGAGGTATTTAGAAGGACTCTGCTGGCTCTGGATATTTGGACAATATCAACAGGGGCTATAATCCCAGCAGAGAAGAACGAATATATGATTTTTTCCCGGAAAAGACTGGCACAGTCCCGAACCCTGGAGATCGGAGATTTGGAGATCCGAACGTCAGACAAAATCAAGATCCTCGGGTTGGAATTTAATCCAAAGTTAAATTGGAACGGCCACTGCAAAAAAATCGCGTCCAAGGTGGATAAAATCACGAACCTTATTAGGGCTATATCAGCTCGGGGTAATGGCGCACCTCTTCACGCAACGGTTGAGATTACGAAAACGCTGATTCGCGGCTGCACGAACTATGCCCTACCAGTTTATTCACTCACCGCGGCACACAATCTGACAAGAATTCAGATAGCCATTAATAAGGCGTTGCGGGCTGCCTTTGGAGCCCTCCCATCCACCCCAAAACACGCCCTATGGGTAGAATCGGGCCTACCAGATCTCCAAACAAGAGCGGAAACTACCTTGGCGAAGATGGTAGCAACAAATTGGGTAGACTGGAGGAAGCCCCACCATCACACCCTCAAGGACATACGCGCTACCTTCCCCCGGCCATGCGGAACCTCTTCCCTGAAAAAGGCCCTTCAGGTTGTTGTCTGCTTGGGATACCCACTTCCGACCCCCTGCGATTCGCCTGAGTACCCTACCAGTATTCAGGACCAGATGCCATACCTCATCACCTTCACCTCCGGCAGAAAGAAAAATATACCTGCTGAGATTCACCAACAGCGTCATCTGCGACGTCTTTATCAAGTTCCTGACTGGAACAAAATTTATACGGACGGATCCAAGGCCGAGGACAGAGTAGCGGCCGCCCTTATCACCTACCTGCCGAATACAGAGTCACCTAGTTCTCAAACATTTAAACTTGCTGGTCAAAGCTCCAGCTATGAAGCGGAGGTCTTCGCTATCTATAAAGCTGTGGAGCGTTACCAGATATGTGGAGAAAAAACAATCATCTTCTCTGATTGCATGGCCGCGATTCAGGCGCTCAACAATCCCGCCCCGAACGAACCACTCCTCTACATCACCCGCTCAGCCATTATTGCAGCTAAGGGAAAATTAATAGTTGAATGGGTCCCTAGTCATTTAGGGATTAGAGGTAATGAACTCGCGGACAAAGCTGCGAAAAACGCCTTAGAGAACCATCCGGACGACCCAACCCCAGTAACCCCTCCTTTCGTGGGATTCATCGCTAGAGCCAGCAAAAACGCCATTCGGAGAGTCTTCGATGATGCTTGGCGAGAGAGTTCAACCTTCTTGGCCGACCATTGGGATTCATCCTACCCTCCCAATTACAATAGGGAACTCTCCAGAAGAGATGGCTGCAAAGTCTTTAGAATCAGGACAGGGCACACTCTTCTAACCAAAGGGCATATCTTCTTCAGGATTCCCCAGAGGGGATGCGTCCATTGTCAGTGCCCGCTCACGATAAAACATATTCTGACCTGCGAGGACACCAAGAATGCCTACGGGAATGACCTCCCTCCCCTACCTACGCTTTTGGACCCCTCGCAACCAGCCGAGCTCCTTAGATTAATAAATATCCTAAACTTAAGTACCCTTATATAGTAGATAGATTGCATCTGAAATTTTTACCAGGATTAATTTTATTCTTAGTTTTCTAGAAGTCAAAATCCTATTTGCGTTAATTTTTATATTGTTTTTCATTTTAGCTTTAAGTTATATATTATATATCTGGATTTATTTAAAAAAAAAATTGTTTGTATGTAAGATACTAATGAACGGAAAGATCTAAAATATATACTTATATAAATATTAATTTAAGTGATGCGCCATATGGGCATAGTACTCGAGTGCGCTAATACATCCATGTATTTTAGATTAATCTATTATATGTGGAGATAAAATAAAATAAATAAATAATAAATTTTTTTATTTGGATACTTAAGTCTTGAAGTTGACGAAAAAAATTGTTTTTCTTTTTTTAGTACTTTATTATAAATACAGAGGGCTTTCAAAAATGAGCAGTTAAAAAAAAGATGGTTCCATGGCGGACACTCAATCTCAGAAACGGCAAGTCTGAAACAAAAAAACCAAAAAGAATGTTAAAAAGGAAGATGGTTTATAGGGCAATTCACCACAATTAGAAAAAAATCGTCAAAAAAAAAAAAAAATGGCGGATGTTTGAAAAAAAATTTCGAAAAAATCGTATTTTTTTCGCTTTGTTCGGTTTGTAAATATATTTTTTAATCAACTTTTTCAAAATTTTCTGGTGAATTGCCCTACAATAGACCTTAACCAACAAAACGCTATAAGGTTTATTCAAATCGGTTCAGCCAATCCGGAGATTGACTGTCCGCCGTTTTGATAAATGTAGTTTCGAGAAAAACGCGTTTAAAGTTTTTTTACGATATATTTATGTGTGCGTAGTGAAAAATGCGCGCGCACTAAAACTGCTGTAACTCTTCGATTTTTTCGAATTTCTTTGTAAAAATTTAGTAGATGATTTCTGAAGATATAAGGAATCATAAAATGCAAAAAACAAAAAATCGATTTTTTGGAAAATTTTGAGGGAACTACTACCTTAACTTAAATGCCGTTTTTCTCAAAACACCGTCTTGATGAATGGTGCGCAGCATTCTGAGAAAACCATTCATCAGATTTTGGTACAAGCTGTGTTACCTTTGTCTCTATGACTTAAGTAGAGCAAATCAGTCATTTTTACATTTACATAGCTTGTATCCCATATTTTAACAGTAAAAAATCAACTAAAAAATAAAACTATAAAAATAATAGTAGAAAAAATTTAAAAAATGAATACAAATTTTTTTTCAAAATGTGCCCCACTCATGCCATATCCACATATATAAAGAGTACTAATGTAATGTGCAATCTCATAATTTTCAGATTATTTGTTTGGCTGTTATCGTGCACACCGTTCCTAAGGTATGAGTCCCAGTAGCAGGCCTTCCCTGACCTAACCACTCAATAAAAAACATTTTTTTTCTTCTCAAAATATTCATTAAAGTTCATATAATAAGAGGATTATTATGTTTAACTCTAAATGTTTTGTATTTTCTTGTTCAACTCCCTGAAAAAAACGTTCAATTCAAGGGCCTCTAGAGTGGGATACCCCCTTAAGCGCGCCCTATCCCTGCCTGATCCACGCCCCCTTTGACTAATTAATTTAGGTTAATCTTATTCTAGTCGTAGTTTAAGTAAATCTCTGTAGCTTGTATTAAGCGAAACAATAAATAAATAAATAAATAAATAAATAAAGACGCAGACACGAAATTTTATGAGACTTTTGACACAACATTTAGAACGCCAAAATGAAGGTGTACACAAGTTTCCAGCTTATTATCTCTCATTCCGAGGTTGACCCATTTTTTTTGCTTATTTGACTGGCCTATGAGAATGTCCCCTCTTTTGAAATGAAAAAAAAATCGATTTTTTTTTACATAAAAGTATTCCTTAACATCATAGAAATGCTATCCTCAAACCGTTGTGAAAAATTCGAAACAAAACGAAAGTTATAGCTATATATACGTAACGATATATACCGGCTTCTATAGATTTGGAGCGTCGCACAAAAACTTTAAACGCGTTTTTCTCGAAACTATTTTTTTTTCGCCTGGTACCACTGATATTTCAAATTCTGCTCGCTAGATTTTAAAAAATCAAAAAGCATTCGACATTAACATAAATACTAGGACATAGACCTTTAAAAATGCATAAAAGTACCCCACCCTCTTTTTTATACACATACTTCCATAATTGCACATTTTTAAAATTTTTAGAAAAATAGTCCTAAAAATAATATCTCGCACCGTTCGGCAGTTACGGGGTGATTTGTAAATCAGGATTTTACCTTATATGGGAACCGCTCTTGTATTTTTATCTTTTTTTCTACGCATCGCAACGGCCCCAAACCGATCTCAACACATTACTATTTCGAAGCTCTTTCCAAAACGGTCAGCACCACCCCCCTATCCTCAACCCCTTAGCCACAATTCCCCCTGGAAGTTGAAAAAATTAACTTTTATTTCGCGATTTTTCACCTTTCGCCCCACTTTTCTCCGAAATTCATGTTATTAACATACCTACTTTTTATTTTTTTAAGTGGGTAGTGTGGAATTTTCATGGATTATTGAGCTAAATTTTAGAAACACTACCTCAACTTCTAAGCCCAATATCTCAAGAAATAACGATGTTAGCGATTTGGTGTTCAGAACTTTGTTGTAGGTAATTGAATTTCCTACAAGTTTGTCATATTCACTTTTTCTGTAGCTCTTGTTTTTTACGAGATAGGGGCAAAAAGTGAGAATTTGTTGGAAAAATTGGGGTTAGTGACCCGTACTACCTCGCTGGTGGGAGTTAGGGTTACGCCGCATGGACATTTTTGTAGAGCATTCAATTCTGAAGAAACCCTATCATTGACCAAGATTATACCATAAAATACCTCTGAGCTGTAAAGTTTTGAAGAAAAATAATCAAAGTTTACGTGTATTTTATATGGGAAATCTTTATACGCCTTGGTTTAGTACTTAATATTAATATTAAGGGCTCCAATTTTCAGGGAATTTTTGTTTAGGTATTTGCCACAAATTTTCGAGGTGGGACTGAAAAAAAAAAATAGGCCCAAAAAAAAAGCACCCTAATATGTATAATTTATAAAAGCTTGGGGCGTTACAATCTCACAGCTATTGTAGATATAACTTTTCATTAGGCGTCCATCTTAGTTAAACACCCCAAACTATTATAAATTAGACATATGTATGTATAAAAGCTTAATTTAACATTTCTTTTTTTACTTTTATTTGCTTAATTTGTCTGTTGTTTTGTGGTGACGTTATTCTTTCTTAACTGATTGATGCGTTTCTTCCTGGCGCTCTGGGCTGCCCTCACTTCTACCGCCACCTAAAGCTGGAATTGTAGGCTTTATAGAACTAATTGAATTTGTAGCTAACAGAGCATCAGTTATGATATCCGGAAAGGAGGAGTTAAAGTAAAAACAGTGTTATTACAGACAAAGAGTAGATTCATTGATACAACAACTAGGACAGCCGCGATCAATTTAGTTTTAATGGTTCTCCAGTCTCAGAGGAGGGGTTTCCGGTGAACAGCTGCGTTAGTTTCAAATTTGAAACTGCAAAATGGAAGTCCGATGCTTAGACAGTTATTATACCCTCAGAAAATAACAAAATTGCCGACCGCCTCGTTTAGTGTTTATATTTCTTGAACATAATTACACATTCCGTTAGATTTGTATTTCTTTTCAAGTCGTCGACCAGTGGAATTTCTAGGCTTCTACATTTTCACCGTCTTGATTGCCTGTATAAAAAGTGTCAGGTATTGTAAGACTGACTGAACTGTGAGGTACAATGGCAGCAGCGCAAGAAATTCTCCACTATTATTTTACATAACTCGGAAGTGGTGTCGGGTTCAGTTTTCATAAATTCACGAAGTGGGACAAGGCAGAGCAGGTTGTGGCCTGTGCTTCTAGGTAGTTCCTTGTATCGTTCGCGAAACAATAGATGCGAGTCTGATCGTTGACTATACGCTAAACAAATTAAACCTAAGCCGGGTGTATGAGCAACAATGAACCGTAAAAATGTTAAATCGTGAGAAGCTAGCTGGAAGTGGAACCGGGAGCATGGTTAAGTAGAAAACCGCAGCGCTCCCGCGTTCTTGTTCTGGGCCAAGATGAAGCTGCATCACGGTGTCTGCGTTAGCATGCCTTAATCGGTTTAATTTCTTTATCGAATAAGTGTCAGGCGTTCACCGGGCGGCGCTTAGCCCTTCGCCGTGAAATGCTACAAAAATTGAAATGACACACTACCAGGCAATTGGAGTACCTTCGTGGCATTATTCACCGCCAGGTGATGTTTTGTTGCTTTTCTCTGCGGCTTCTCTCAAGCACAGTAATCGACATGCTGCGGATGTTAGCGAACTATATTATTTTCACGATTGTATCGTGCAGATGGAGGGCACTTTTTCTCACATTTATTTCACAGACGTGACTCCAGGTATTTTGCAATTTTAGTAAAACACGTCGTTGAAGGAATTTCGGGCATGGGAAGTGTTCACACATGAAAATTATTTCAGAAGCTACGGCAACTTGTTATTAGTCGTACTCCTATGTTAGTGAAAAGAGGATACCAGTTTCTTTGTTGCGCCTTAAGTAGCTGCCAGTATGAAAATTTATTACACTTCTCGCGGCCGGGGAGAAGGAGGTTGAAACGACAGTTGCTCATTAATTTTTTTCACCGGAGAAAATTACTTTCGCTAGGAGATCTAGCAGAAGACAAACAATGAGTAGCTTACACGATTTTTCAGTATGTGTGGGAACTTCGGAAGGGTTCTGTGGCTGTTATTTAACCTTACGTTGGCGTGATTATTAGGTCGTAAAATTAATATTTATGCTCCAAGAAAAGCGGTTACTTAGGTCACTAAACGAAGTGCATTTTGCGGTCGTGTAACGAGGACTGAATCTAATTTGATTAAATCCCATTGGAAATTTTATACATTTTACAAGTTTTTTCGTCCAACGTGATTACTTTCTATTTTGTTATTATCGTTTTTAAAACACTATTATGAGTGAAAGTAATTTTGTTAAAAGTGACTGACACAAAAAACAACGCTAGCAATCCAACAATCGTAAAAAAATCAAAAACAAGAATCTACGAATCCATTGTTTCAGTAGGTTACTTTACGTATCACAGGCCAATTTTTACAAAATCTAACTTATACGTTAACCGTAGTATCATCGTTTTAAAATATTAAATTCTTACTTGGATGGAGTTCTGAAAACGTACAGGGTGTCCCATAGGAATGTGTGAAAACTTATGAGCCACTATTTTTTAACAAATGAAAGGACATGCAAAGTAAGAATGTTTTTTTTTATAAAACAATGTTGTCATTTTTATTTCATGTCCATTTTATCTCAAAAAGTTTAGTCTATCTGATACAAAAAAATAATTTGGAAAAATACAGTGAAAAATGTGAGTCATTATAAATATAGGTATGTTTTCAAAATGAGAGTCGTCTGAACTAGCACAAATATCGAAGCGCTTTCTGAAACTATTAAAAACACGTTCTAATGTTTCATGTGAAATGCCATTGACGGTCTTACTAATTTTTTTTTTAATAAGGTCCTCTACTGTTTTCAGATTCTTTTCATAACAATGATCTTTAATGTACCTATATCATTAATGACTCACATTTTTCACTGTATTTTTCCAAATTATTTTTTTGTATCAGATAGACTAAACTGTACAAAATTAGTTTTTTCACGTAATTAAAAACCATTGATAAAACATAAGTAATGAATTTATAGACAAGAACTTTGAAAAATTATAATAATGAATAACAACAAAATTTCAAGATAATTTATATAATAAAATAATACCAAAAATCATAAACAAAATTAATATTATAGTATTAATAACAAAAATAATAATAAGAAAAAATAAAAAACAATAATACCACAAATAAATGACGGAAATAATCAAAATACTAGTAAAGGAACTAGTTATAATAATAATAATAGACTAAATTTATTTCATCTAATAAGGCAAAGAACATTTAATTTGCGCATGCGATGAAGCCACAAATATTCACAAAGGTGATCTGCCACATAGTTTCAACCCCTACTATTTAGATGCCCCAAAAATCAATACCTAAAATTACATATCTGATGTAACAGAGAATGTTCAGAAAAAAGTTCAAGTCTATCTAAGGTTGAGCGTTTTCGGAACTACTGCCCTTTCGTTCTCTTATTTTAATTGTTTTAACTTCGTAGTTCAATGCAAAAATGGTTTATAAATAACCTTCGTCAGATATAGATGGTTAAATAGTTTACTTCCTGACCTGTAGATGGTAGAAATGATTTCAAATTCGTAAGCTACCAGCTTCGAGGCTTTCGGAATTATCCTTTAATAGTCAGATATTTGGAGTAGTGTAGAATAGTAGGCGTAGAGTAGTGTCCTGCATCTGCATGTTGTCGAGAGTAGTGTCGTTCATGTAGTCAAGAGTAGCGCAGTCGAATTATTAGGCAGAAGAAATGTCCTTTAACAGCAGCTTGTTTTGGTTATTGCTTTATTTGTTATTAGTTTTTGCTTGTAGGCTATGGTTAGTAAGGCCATCTTAAATTGGCGTTGGCTGGGCCCGCTCAGAGGTCCCAGACCACAGTATTAGTCAGTGGCGTAGCTACCTAGGGGCTAGGCGGAGCAGTGCCCCGGGGCCCTCAAGCTCAGGGGGCCCTCGAATCCTTACCAGAAAATCTCGATCGAACTGAACTTTTGAAAATTTCTCCCATTTTCAAAATAAATATGACAGGTTGCAAACCCGACTTTAATCATGGCAACTCAGTTGAGAGAAATTCGAAAGTTATACCTAGGGAATTCCCCTAAATTCTTTCCGTGGGTTGGCAGTGTTGTCAATTTGACGGACAGCGATATGTGCGTTTTATTATTCATCGATGTGTGTTTTATTGTGAATTCGAGTCAAGATTTTTTTTTTTTTCGAGAACGGTTAAAAAATTAATGCTGTTTCAGGAGTAAGTAAGCTAAGTAAGTAAGCTCAATATAGTGGTTCAATATTATTTGATTTTAGTACCACTCATATTGATGTCCGTTACGTCAATAAACTCGACTCCGACATTTATCGCTAATAGCAATTGAAGCCTCTGGTGGAAGAAGGTGTTAACTCACTTTTTACCAACTGCATAGTTTAATGAGTTAAAACCTTCTTGCAATAAACTAATTCAAGAACCCATCATTTTGCTTGGAGTAAAACGTTGCTTTACCCATATAAAAATCACATGATGATATTTTTATATTACAAAATGAAATTTAGCGCCACGGAAAATAGTTTGAAAGGGAAAGAAATTTTTTTCTGAAAAAGTGAGTTAACACCTTCTTCCACCAGAGGCTTCAATTGAAAACAAAACCGCATCAAGCCTGGATTTAACCAAAGTTATTGATACTTTTGCGAAAACTAAAGCTAGGAATAGATTGTAAATATAATTGTTATTTAGTCAGTTGGTAGGTCCGACCTTTATATAATAACTCCTTCAATCTTTTCTATTTCGTTTTATTGCCCAATACCTACACCAAGTATTAATTGTAATTTATGTTGTTACTGTTTAATATTATTATTACCTGCCCTGCAGTGCACGAAAAAGAGCTGATGATAAAGTAGCTTAGCATTTTTAAAGTATTTGTATATTTAAGCCATCAAAAACATAACTTGTAAAAAAACCAAGTCTCGCAACTCAGTTCTTCTACCGTAAAAAGTTGTGAGATCCATGTAATACCAAGTCGGTTAATTTATTCAGTCCCTACTTAACCTTTTAAGGACGGGAGTGGTCGATATATGGACCAGCCAGAGGACACATAATATTTGATGTTTTTCAGGGAAAATGTTATGCGCTAAATATGGGAAAAATAGTATAGAAATTCCTGGAAGCATCCTTGACCTTGAAAATGGCGGTTTTCAATGTCAATTTTTTTCTGCTGAAAGCCCTGAAAGTTGGCATACCTACATTTTTTGATGCGCTGAATATGGGAAAAAGAGTATAAAAATTCCTGAAGGCATCCTTGTCCTTGAAAATTGCTATTTCAAAGTCACATATTTGTTTGCTATTTCGCCCTGAAAGTTGGCATTCCTACCTTTTTTTATGTACTGAGTACGAAAAATATAGTACCACGAATCGCGAAACTCATCTGCAAGGTGAATTCAAGGTCAAAAATTGAAATTTTCACGATTTTTCCCGTATTCAGCGCATCAAATTACCTAGAAAAATACTTTCAAACCGTCGCGCCAAATTTTTTACATGGGACTTTCCGTTGCGGACGGGCCTGGTCGATATATCGACCAGCAAGGAGGGGGGGGACTCCACATAAGAAGTTCATTGAATATATTTATAATATTCATGTCTAATAAAAGGTCAATTTTAACGTAATTTTCCCCGTCCTTAAAAGGTTAAGGGACCTTCTGTCTTAAGTTATTACGTAATTAGCTAACCTAAAAACATCTTATAGTGACCATATCAATATTAAAAATCTTTTATGTTTTAAATAAATAGATTGACTTGGCCATCGCATGAAAACACAATGTATCTCACAAGTAATACATATTATATAATATACTGCCGTGCCCCCAGATATTTTTACTTGATAAAACCTAACCAGTTTAGATAGTAGTGGGGCCCCATTTTTTGATTTGCCCCAGGGCCATTGGTTACCTAGCTACGCCACTGGTATAAGTCCTGCGTCTGTGTGGGCCACTGCTGGACAGGAGATTCTAGGAAAGTCTGCATGTAACGCGTTGCTGAGAAGAGCATAGATTAAGATTTGAAGCAAGTTAAGTTTTGAAATAATGAGTAATGAATTCTTTGATTTCTGAAGCATGGCAATACCTATATAATCTTAATACCTAACAACTTAAACCGATAAACGCCAATTATTAATAAATTCAATCACAACTAAGTGAAATGAAGCTTTAAACCCCCTATTTAAGGGTTAGAGCTTGAAGTTTTAATTTCGAAATCAAGGCTAGCGGAAGTGGCACGGGCGCTAGCAGGTCTCTTCCCTTGAAGACGTTGGCGAAGCTACATCAGCAAGAATTGTAGAAAGTAAAA
Organism: Dysmachus trigonus; assembly: GCA_949715965.1. Classification (NCBI taxonomy): domain Eukaryota; kingdom Metazoa; phylum Arthropoda; class Insecta; order Diptera; family Asilidae; genus Dysmachus; species Dysmachus trigonus. Next base: position 50,236,368 of record OX454321.1, read on the forward strand.
TAAATATGTATTATCTGGTTTTAATTTCGGAGTTTTGGGTCGAAAGAATACGGCGGTTTCCGTTGAAAAGACACGCGCCTGAATTAAAAACCCTACGCGACAGGAACAGGACGACGAAAGAAGAGACCGTTCCAGCAAACGAAAGTGTGGCCGGAGTCCGAAATTTCCAGCCTTCCCTAGAAAATTAAGAAGCTGAGCCAGATCTATCCAGATTATTGGAAGACAACGCTCGAGCCGTCTACATCAGCATCACCTCTCATGATGAGTACCAGCAAAATTATACAGGGTTTTTGGCAGAAGGACCGACAAAATTTGTTGGCGGGTTGGTGGGTTCATTTCAAGTAATGCAAGTAAACCTTCTCCTAGACTTGGGTTGCTTACATGCACCATACCTGTATGGTTTCTCAGGCGACCGTATAATTTTACGACGAAATATTTTCCCGCTACGAATGCTTGTGTACGTATTTAGGTAGAAGTTGTGACTACACACTCCCTGAGCTCGTCATGCTCCTACCATGCTCTTCTTTCACTTTACAAAGAGAGATGTACAGACACGGCAATATTAAGGAGGAAGACTACTAGGTTTTATATTTTTCAATAAAAGCAGTTGAAGAGAATAATTATTTTTTGTCTTTCTAATGTCTGATTTTGATTCACTTATTACCTTTTTACAAAAAAAGTATTAAGTAATTTTACTTAAAAATGCGGTTACTACTTCCAAAATTGAATACTACGATTTTACTAGATGTTTGAAAAACTGTGACTGATGTTAAGTACTCAGTAATGAAGAGAATATGTGTCTTTTTATACATATTATTGTGCCATTCGGAAAACCTAGGATTTTCAATAAAATAAATACAATAGAAATCAGTTCATAGCACATACCACAGACCAGGGACATTTTTCTTACAATGTGACATCAGTTGGCATTGGGGTTTTAAATATGAAAATTCAGCAAATAAGCAATTTTCAAAAATGACATATATTTGTTTTTTTATAGCCCATTACAAAAAAAAGGGGAAAGTTAGTGCAATACATTTTCATAAACTTATAAACACGTGGCACATTTGCGTCGTCGGGCTCACATACAAAAAATAATACGTCGCATATATGCGTCGCTGGTAGCGAGCGTGTTAAAGTTGTTCTAAAACAGAATTACAACTTAAACCACGTAGTTCAATTATGGAGGATATATATTTTGACTTTTTTTTTTTTTACATATATAAGTTTATACATACTTTTACTTTCATGTGAAAATTCGAAAAAAAATTTGACCAAAATATATTTTCACTTCAAGGAACGTCAAGTTAAGCATCGGGAGTCGAAATTTTAAACATGTTTTTCTCTCAATGACTTTACCACCCTTTTCGTAATTGCAGTTGCTATCGTTAAGCGTAGCTGTTGTTTTTTAATTTGAGTACTTACATTTTTTTTGGGCACCATGTTCTCCTAGCTAAATTACACTACTGACAAATTATATAGGGGATCGTCGCCAGTCGACTACATAAAGCTATCTTTTAAATTTTTTTGTTTTACTAGGTGAGATCTTTCACCCCACTCCTTTTGGCATACGCTATGTGAAACACCCTGTATATTAACGACCTTGACTCTTTGAAATTAAAGTGCGATTTAATTAAATACGCGGACGATGTTGAGATGTTTACATCTGCTCCCAAAAACACCATCTGTGATGCTATTTGTTATTTGCTCATTATTCTTGGGAGTTTGAAGGTTCAACACGTGAAGGATTCACTTTGAAATAAATTAATAGTAAACCATGATGTGTAAAAGAAAAGGATTAATTTACGTGGTATTAGCTGCTGCAATTTTAAAAGTGAGAAGAAATAGAAGGAAACGTTAAGTGGAGACCGAGTAAATTTGGGTAAAATCACCGATTGCTTGTGACTGTGTAATCTGTCATTTGTGTGTTTCAGTTTTGCGTTGCGATTCAGATAGAAGAAGAAGTTATTGAAAAATTGTTTAAATAAATAAAATACATATTTCAAAATCTTCAAAAATATTAAATAAATCCATAACTTTTCCCTTTAACATCTTGATCACGTTTGACAATTTACATACTCAAGTAAGATTTACCCAATTTTTACTTGAAGTCGTCTAGTAACTTTTGATGTTTATCCCCACTACCATATGAAACTTTTTACCAGATTTTTACTCGAGAAATTTTTACCCAAAAGTTACCAGACAGACCTATTGAAAGCACTTCATACGACCTGCACATTTAACTGCGTAATCACGACGACTTTGCGCATATCAAAAACTGTGCTAATAAGTAATAACTGAATAAATTGTGCATGTGACCTGAGCTTCCTTCAGTTCTGACGTCACGCAGTCTTATTGTGCAATATAACTGAGCGTGTATGGCCGGCCTTAGGGGCGACCTTGTGGTGAGCATTACGACTGAAAGGTCTTCCGTGCCGAAGCCCCTTTAAGGTAGTAGTTCCCTCAAAATTTTCCAAAAAATCGGTTTTTTTTTTTTTGAATTTATGATTCCTTATACCTTCAGGAATCATTTGCTAAATTTTAACAAAGAAATTCGAAAAAATCGAAGAGCTACAGCAGTTTAACCCTTTCAGACACAAAAATCAGGCGTTTGAGATAAAAATCTGAATTTTTGCTTATACACAAATATGACACTAATAAACACGAATATGCAAAAACAATTAAGGTAGGATGCCTCACCTGGCCACCAGGTGATGTCCCATATATGGGACATGCCTTGTTTTTGCGCGTGGGGGCCAATCAAAACGTATTTTTTTACACTTTTCTGCATAAATTGTTTAAAAAATAGTTAAAGAGTACTTACCGATTTTTGTTAAAACTAGATCTTAAAAGAAAAAAACAACCTTTATATGAGCACTAAGGACCACTTGTTTACTGCCGCACAATATAATTTCACAAAAAAGGCACTGAACCATGTGAAATGGTCAGAGTTCGGTACAAAACTTATTTTTGTAAAGTTTAAAAGCTACTTTATTAACAGAGTTGCCAACCATTGCAGATTTAATATTGGTGTCTACGTTAAATAGCTTTAAAATAGTGACAACTTTTGTCCAATATATTGGACATTGTGTCTGAAAGGGTTAAGTGCGCGCGCATTTTTGAATACACATACATAAATATCTCGTAAAAAAACTTTAAACGCGTTTTTCTCGAAACTACATTTTACAACACGGCGGACAGTTAATCACCGGATTGGCTGAACCGATTTGAATTAACATTATAGCATTTTGTTTGTTAAGGTCTATTGTAGGGCAATTCACCAGAATATTCCGAAAAAAATATTGATAAAAAACATATTTGCAAACCGAACAAAGCAAAAAAAAAATGCGATTTTTTCAAATTTTTTTTTCAAACATCCGCCATTTATTTTTTTACCGATTTTCTTTACTAATTGTGGTGAATTGCCTTATAAAACATCTTCCTTTTTAACATGCTTTTTTGTTTCCGACTTGCCGTTTCTGAGATTGAGTGTCCGCCATGGAACCCTCTTTTTTTGGACTGCTCATTTTTGAGAGCCCTCTATATATATAATAAAGTACTAAAAAAAGAAAAACATTTTTTTTTGTCAACTTCAAGACTTATATATTCAATTAAAAAAAGATTTAGTTAGATTTATAATAAAGGAGCTTAAAGAAAAAATAAAGTTTAAGTGTCTATTTTTTCCTATTCTACAGGGAACTAGTACCTTAAAGTAAAAGACGATCTGCTACCCTAAGGAAGGTCAGAAGGTCTTTAATAGAAGATAAACGAACGTCAGTCGAGTCCAAAAACTTTTGACTGAAGATCTTTCTTCTTAACCGTACTAAAGCAGGACAAGCACGAAAGATGTGTGATGAAGTTTCAACGTCTTGAAAACACAGACGACATTATATCTCATTTGATAGACTTATTTTATATAGGTGGCATGTATCTTAGCCCATGGTTGCCAGATAGGAAGCCTACCAACAATCTGAGATCTACTTTTCTCAAAGCGTTGATTTCAGTGTAGGCATAGGATCTCACAAGCTCTTTTCCCAGTATATGGACTGTTGACTCCTGGAGCATTTCACATGAAGCGGACAACGAAACAAATTTCAAGTACGGGATTTTGTTTATAATTGGGTTAATAGTACTTCTATGGGACCTGAATAAATGTACATGATTATTTTTATTTTTTTTAGCTTACTTACTAATTTATGCGACTTCAAAGAATTGGCAAAATTTGAGGAACGGATTTTTTTAATGCTATTAATATGTACAGACATGAAATGGATTGAATAATAAGTAAATTGTGTTTATTTGAGAATATTAATTGTTTTTCTTAGAAATTAATTAAAATTTGAAATTGAATTTTTTTTCGTATAATAAACCGGAAGTTAACATTAAAAATCTGATTTTTTCGAACATCGCATTTTTTAAAATTTTTTATTTTTACCCTTTCTTCTATTATTGTCTTGTGCGAAGAATACTCAAAGCTGCAGAAGGGTTCAGGACCTTTGAATCGAGATGATGATCTTTTCCTAGCTAATTCATCAGCAACCTCTGTTCCTTCAACACCGGTACCCAACAGAGAGTAACTCTGAGAATAGCTATATAATTACGAAAATGGAAGACGGTGGTTCCTTCAAATTTAGTACAAGGTTAATTACATCAACAAAGGTATCTAACTAATTTTAAATAATATGTATAAACGCAGATAAATGCGTTTTTCGAACGCTCCAAATTAAATTGCTCACTGTATCCATTCTTCGTACAACTTTTTATGATTTGAATTTCATAAATTGATTATATCGTCATATTGCACATAATAATATAATAGTAGGCATTTTATAGTTTTTGTTTTTTTTTAGTGAATAAGAAATAATTTGCCGTACATCTAAAAACTCTATAATCTTTTATGAGACGAGTTATGTACTATATATGAAGTATTTCCTGTTGTCCGTTATACATCTACTTGAATTGAATACAATTGCGTTGGACATTGATATCCATCTGATAAATTTTTACCGTCTTTTAGACCTCGCAAAAGTTAAAGAATGCAATTACGCACGTTGCGGTTAGCTAGATTTAAGGTCGTGCACGCTTCATGTAACATAAACATAATCTATGAGGTCACTAAACATCACAATTATTTTCAATTTAGGCATCGAGAGATAATTTGCACCAACAATTTTACGGAATGGTCATAATAAGTGTTAAAAATTGCTGCACCATTGCTCACAAGTTCATTGGCATTTCTCAGTCATCACAATAGTCAGGTGAACCTTTTGTACGACCTTTCTCATCCCAGGTAAATTACAACCTGTGTATAGCGAACAATTAACATAAGTTCGTTGCAGGGGGATATTTAACACAATCCTGGGCGACAGCTACTGCGAATTTTGCACACTTCTCCTGAAAACGCTGATTGTGGTACTCGTAGAAAAGAAAACAAAACCGCAAAAATAAAATTTACACGAGGAGAAATAGGTTAGTTGTGCCTAATTAAGAGACTTTCATGCAAATGCGCTTAGTGGAGTAGTCAGGGAAAATTAAAGATCACTCATATGTATATTTTTCGGTTGAAAGGATTTCATTAACGCTAAAGCGAGTTTCCTGTGAAAACCACTCGAACTCAATTATGAAGAAGAAAATAAACTTGCATTCGTGATAAGATTTCGGATCAGTGGTAAAACTAAATTAAAAACTCGTAAAATTCAAAATCACCTGAACGTAGCTATTCCACTTAATCATCTCGCTCGAGTGGTGTACGAGCTATTTTCACTTTTGTTACGTTCGTAGCGCGCGCGCTCGATTCTAAGCAGCACCCAATGGCAAACTGATCGCGAGTGGAAATGATTTGATGGTGCAAATCGCACGAACCCGGCCGATATGAAATATGAATAAAAGGCGTAAAATTTTATTCAAGCTTTTGATAAATTTATAGCTAGCGGACTGCAGAGCCCTGAGTGAAAGAACAATAGATGCGCACCGTGATTGTCAACGCACATGGCCCCTTCCGCTTGAGTCAGTCAACCGAAGATCCTTTTCTAGATTACAGGCCTCATACATACTATACATAGGAGTACATATTTAATTTATCATTTTCAGATATGATTCGAGATATTTTCTGCTTTGCATTGATGTCATCATCAATAGCACCTCTGATGGCTCAATACGATCATTTTATGATTTTCCTCTCCTCTGACATAGGAGTGCCTAATATTTATGAAGGAGTTAATCAGCCATAGTATGGTTCACTGAAGCCGATTTAAGTTATTTTGTTGATGAGGAACTTTCTATATGTTGCTTTGCATGGAATTTGAATGTTAGGTAGATTTTTTAGAAATAGAATTATTACAGAGATGCCGATGTTACAACTGATAACCTCATCGGTTCTAGGTGGTTTCGAAAGAATTCTAGAATTACCTCTAAAATTAAAAAGAAAAACTATTATCTTAATTAATATGAAATAAAGTTGATGAAAACTCTGGAAGCGTCTGCTTTCACATACCAAAATTTCAGGAACAAAGCTTCTACCGTTTCTACAGTTAATTCGACCAAAAAAAAAAAATTTCATCATAACAAATTTTGTGATATTTTTACTCAAAAAGGATCAATTTTACGAATAAATTTCATAGAACAAAACAAAAAGTTCTTATAATTAGCCAAAGAACACGTGTGAATTTTGTCAGAAATTTTGGATTTTTCAAAAATTGGCCAAATCCAAAAAACAAAAAATAGTCGAAATTTTTTTGAAAAGATGTACACGTGTTCTCTGATTAATTGAAAGCAATTACTTTTCTATAATTTTTTTTGTAAAGTTGATCTGTTTGTTTTGTGTCAAAAATACAAAGTTTTGTATTACATTCCTGTACAAAATGGCAATTTTACATAAACCAAAGCAAAAAATAACTTTCAAAACCATGGTTTGAGAAAGTGTAGACATTTGGACTGCGATTTCTGGTGGTTACATAAAAAATATATTATAAAAAAATTCAATAGCAGCAACGTCAAGATAATCGACTTTGAAAAGAAAAAATACTAAAAATAATCAGCATTATTTTAAAAATCCAAAAAATAATAGGGTTTTTAAAGCTTTCATGCAAAACAAATGCCAGATTCTGAAAGACCAATTTTCTATTCGAATCGTACAATTGAACTTGCGTACACAAAATTCTCGTTTTGTGCGTTAATGGGTTAAGTTAACTCTCAACCTGAATCATTCTTAATCTGCACTGTATAACATCTTTAAGCAGGGTGACATAGCTCAGGTGCTTCAAGAAACCAAAGTTATTGTGCGGGATGAATTCACAATGGCTCACAAGAAAGGAATTGAGACTTCAGGACATTAAGAGCCGCAACCACGTTGTGGGTGGAGTAACGATTGATGATAATGTCATAATAATGTAAATAAAGTCCTGTGTTTGAAAGTTGAAATGCGTGCCATGTTCAACGTTACTTGAGGGTAGAGAATTTTATTAACTTATTACCTAACTTATGTTTACGATGTTGTAGAAGATCTGGATCAGTTAAACTGCCGGAATATACCCCAACATTCATCAGTCTGGACTGGATTCAGGTTCATGGCCTAAGCAAAGAGCTATTCTCACTTCAATAAACGATCAGCATAGTAAACAATACACAAGGTGGGACGAGTTGAGTAGTAAGGACGGTGTCGATCATACGCATACGCATACGAAAGGGAAATAGGTCACCGGTCGCCTGTCGCCAGACGGTGCTGGGGCACATGCTGAACGGAGAGCAGCAATGACGCTTAGTCGCGGAGTTCGTGAGAGACACGAACCGCACTAAGAATCATAAAGCCCAGCTGCAGGCTGCCGCGGCCAGAGGAGGCAGCCCTCCGGGCTAAGCAAAAGGGGCCCAGCCTGAAGTAATGTGAAAAACGATTCCGGGCTGGTGTCCTTGGCGCTAGGGAGGGGTTTTAGTTGGTAGTCAGGTCAGTCACTATTTGGATGGGAGTCCGATGTTTTAATTGGTTGCCCACCTCATTGGAGGTTTATGTCCGTAAATGGATTTCCCCTCCCGAAAAAAAAAAAAAAAAAAAAAATCAGACATAACAGAAACGCTGAAATAAAAAACTTATAATAATTAAATTCCGATTCTGATAATATAAAGACAGCGATTAATAACATTATGATTTATTTTCTTTTTATTATTTTCTACTGGTTATGAATTTGAGCGATATTCATAGATTCGTCTTTCTTTGCCTCGCCGCATTCATACCTTTGAAAATCAATAACTTCAATTTCATTCTCTTTCAAAATTTCACCAACAGTTGTATCAGGATCAATGAGGTACTCTTGGTAGATTAAACACTTTTCATCGTCCTTATTTTCCACTGGCTTATCCTTCTCAATTTCTCCAATATGTGTAGGACTGAGACCAACTATGTGTTGACATAGATTTTTCTGTAACTCTTCATTGTTATTGTTCGTTCTAAATGCAACAATGGCTCCATATCGGCCAAATTGAGTAACGTTGGCAGGAGTTGTTGTACTGCTCGCCGGATGGGTGTAGCCGGCTATTTTTAGTTCATTATTACTTTTAAAGCATATTGCACGTTTAACGGATGCATTTTCGCCAACTGTTCCAATGAGTAGTGCCAAATGATCACCTAGCGTCTTGCCATCATCTGATTTTAAGTTTTTCAGAGCCTCTGCTTCGAATCCTAACTGTAACAGACAAAAGATGTACATTTGTTCCATGAGTATATAGTTTCGAAAATATTAAAAAACTATTAAACTATTGAAGAAAATAAACAAACCGCTCTATAATCTAGTTTTGCACATAATATTTTTACTATGGTATTTTGGCCAGCGGCCGAGCGGTTAGCTGGTCATTAAAAAAAATAAAAAGTAAAAGTGCTTTAGGGCCACACTGTGCGATGCAAAAAGGCGATTTCTAAGTTGGGATCGAACCTCTGCATCCGTAGTCGGGTTGTTGCAGAATGTGGAGCGGTATCTCTAGAAAGCATCTTCAGATTTTAGAGCACTTCGTGAATTTTATTATTTATTTGATCGACCTAATGACCTTGCTATTGCCACAGTTGTTATTGATCGATTTCGTACAAATTATTCACTACATAATCAACATTCAATAAAAAACAAAGAAATGTCTTTACATTTGAAACCATCGCTTCTGGGAACGAAAGTGTAGCTGAAGGGCTAGAAATGTAGGGTCTTATTCCGGTTGTCACCTTACTTCGGTGACAAAACTCACTGTCGTCACCTCACCTCACGATATAGAGAACACAAGAGGTCTGTCTGTTAACTATAAAGTTTTCACTCACGGGTAAAATTTGTTACCTGAAAGTAAGTCTGTCTGGTAACTTTTGGGTAAACATTTCTTGAGTAAAAATCTGGTAAAAAGTTTCATATGGTAGTGAGGATAAACATCAAAAGTTACCAGACAACTTCAGGTAAAAATTGGGTATACCTTCAAAATCTTACTTGTGTATGTAAATTGTCAAACATGATCAAGATGTCAGAGAGAAAACTTATGGATTTATTTAATATTTTCGAAGATCTTGAAATTTGGTTTTTATTTATTTACACATTTTTTCAATAACAAAACGCAAAGATTTAAATAGGCATATGTCATATTTCATAGTGACAAGCAATCGGTGATTTTACCCAAATTTACTCGGTCTCGCAGCGTGCGTAAAATCTGGTAAAATTGGGTAAGAGGAGAAGTGCTGTCAAGAGCTCAGTTTTCCCCTCTGTGAGGTTAACAGACACTTTCACTTTTACCCGTGAGTAATAACTTTATAGTTAACAGACAGGCCTAGTGTTATTAGAAAATGTCGAATTCCTAGGTTTTATAGTATCAAGAGACGGCATATCCACTAACCCAGAAAAGGTGAAGGCAATCAGAAATTTTCCTACACCCAGAACATTTAAGGACTTGCGTTCCTTGTTAGGTCTGACTGGGTATTATCGAAAATTTATACGGGACTACGCGAAGCTTGCCGATCCTCTAACGTCATTCCTGATAAACGAAAAAGGAAGAATATCAAAGGATATTTCTAGAAATATAAAGATACATCTGGACGAAGATGCACTCGAAGCATTCGCCAAAATAGAGGGAACTCTTACATCACAAGAAGTTATCCTTTCTTTCCCGGACTTCAACAAGGAGTTTGGGCTGATCTCTCTATCTATCTATCACAGTATGCCATTGGTGCCGTTCTAGCGCAGGATGGAAAACCAACTATCTTCCTTTCTAGAACGCTAAGCAAAAGGAAAGGTTACGCGACGAACGAAAAGGAAATGTTGGCCATAATATGGGCCCTAAACTTACTACGTAATTATCTTTACGGCTCCAAAAAGGTAAAAATGTTCACAGATCACCAACCGTTGACCTTCGCTCTAAGTAATAAAAACACTAACGCAAAAATGAAGCGATGGAAAGCAGCCTTAGAGGAATACAACTATGAGGCCTTCTCCGTGAACTACTGTTTTTCTTCGGAGTGCCACATAGAGTCATAACTAATGAAGAGAAATCATTAACTTCGGCAACCACAACATTTATGATGGAGGACCAAATTAACCTCAATGTTTACAGAACGCCTGCGTATAAAAACCAAGTAAATGGTCAGGTAGAGCTGTTCTATTCGACTTAAACAGAGATAATGAGATGCATGAAAACAGACGGCACGCATATAACTTTTGAGGAACTCTGCATATACGAATATAATTGCAGTATATATACGACTATATCGAAAAAACCTATTGAAGTGTTCTACAGTAGAATTGTCTTGACCAGCCCAGAACAACTCGAAGAAATGAGGAGCAATATCAAAAAATTACAAGAGAAACAACAGAAAGATTTAACAACGCATAATAGGAAAAGGCAGCCTATCAAGGATTGTGAAGTAGGACAAATTTTGTATGTAAAAAATAATAAGAAAATCGGAACAAAACTGACAGCTAGGTATAGGGAAGAAAAAGTAAGCGAAAATAAATATGTTATAACCGCTTCGGGAAAAAAGATATATAAGAGTCATATAAGAAACCAAATTAACTCATTTCAGATTAATCACCATCGCCGTCGTGAGGGCAGATGTAGAAATTTTAGATTATGCAAATTCCCAGCTGGTAATGCTTAAAACCGGAACAGCAAGGTTACAGAACGGAAACCTAAAACTTATCCACATCTTCCAAATTGAACATTTCCTGTCCGGAACGCTTTCCTAGTAGAAAAAAGCATTCCTATGAATAGCCCTTTTCACCCACTCCCAAGCCATTGACTCAATCAAATCGAAAATGACATTAACCAAATCTCCAGCGCTCCCTAAATTTCATAGGGAAATAGATCGCGGGAAACCCCGATCATGACGATTTCGAACTAGCCTCAAATAAAATAAATAACATATTCGAAAATAACAATAGACAGGTACTATTAATGAACAACATAACGAAAGAATAAACAATAACTAACGACATATTAAATATTATAAAGAAAGATAATTTTGCTGAACAAACTCTAATACACTAAGTACTCAATATAGAGTTAAGATTATCAAAGAATTGCTGAACATAATACAATCAATACAGCTAGCAAAATCAAATACTGTTAACTCAAATATATTGTCGAAAAAATAAATAAATATGGTTGTAAACAGATTCGCGAAAAACATAATTCCATACGGTAATGTCGAAGAAGTTTTAGAATTTGTTGATGTCAAAATTCCAAACAATTCCAGTCATTTGTTTTATATTATGGATGTACCTATTACTTGCGAAACCAACTATGAAGAACTTATAATTAAGCCTATCAAAAGAAATAATTTTGTAAAGAAGAATTAATTTGACAAAATTTTTAGGTCAAAACCCATTATTTTTGGAATAACAAAACATTGCACAAGCTTTAATGAATTATCAATATGTAGAAATAAGCCAATCATAGACATAAGCAATTCAACGTGTATACCAACCCTACTGAAGAATCGAGCAACCAACTGCAAGAAAATCAAGAGCCACCATGTCCCATCAGTCAAGAAAATTACACAGGGAATTATCCAACTCAACGATTTTAATGGAATAATCAGTAGAAACCACCAGCCAAGCACCTCCAAGGAACGTACGTTATAAAATTCCGGAACATCTCTATCCAAATCAATGACCAGAATTTCATCTCCAAAGAAGAAAAACCCATTCAAATCGTACCCCCTCTATTCTAAAGCAACCCAAACACGGAAGAAATCGAAGTTTTATCCCCACTATTGATACGCCAGTTAAATCTCAACAATACCCCCAGGATTTCTAAGATGCAGACCGAAAAAACATGGACTGATCTGACGAGCTACAGCCTGTATGCAATCGTCATTGGAGCTCTTATCATTTGGAAACTCCTCAGCAACGTCACACTTACCCTTAACTCAACATCTGGAGGAACACCCCAACAACAACAACAACGTGAAGATCATATCCATTTGGAAAAGAAAAGAACATTAAAAAGAGCAAAACACGATGATAGCCTCTATCAAATACCCCTTTTACTAAAATTCGCGAGAATGCTCATCTTAAGCAGAGAAGTGTTAACACAGACCACCCCAAATTTTACTTATTATAATTATTCATATTCCCACTTTTTTCCCAAATTTTCTTTCCTCATAACCCTGAGACCTAAGCAGCCACCCAACGTTTGCCACACACACCGGACCCAGACGTTTACCTATAAGCATATCCAAAACTACGGAATCTGGAATTGGATGACACCTTACGTGGATAGACCGCATGCGGCACCTTAAGCGGGTAAGGCGGGAGCCTATGCTTAGAGTAGTCTAATCGCGAATCCTGAACCATCTAGACCTAAGTTATAATTTAAAATAAATATTTTTTTTTGTATATAAAAATCCGCAAGTGTTTCATAACTTATATTATTACAGAAATTCTGTATTTGGTTCAACATTTAAATATAGCCTTTTTTATTTGGAAGAAAGAAAAGGAAATTGGCAATAAAAATAATGAGTAAATTTGGATACCCAGAACAAAATTGTTGAACTCGACTGTGCTAGAAAAGGAATATTTGCCAGTAGTGAATTTTTCCATCCAATTTCCCCGATTGACCTAAATTTATCTCTGAATCTGGTAATCATACAATACATAACATTACAAGATCGTCGGCATGTGCGACTACTTTGATACGCTAAAAGCTAAAGTAGAGGAGAGATACAGCAAAGCTGGACGTTTACCGGCGTTAGTGCAAAGCGCTTATCAAATATTTTATGAATGACCTCAAGGGCCTCCAAGACAAGGTTCGGAGGTTTTCTAGGTGTGACTGAACAATTCTCAATCTTAACAGGGTAACTATCTAGCCGCTAAGACCATCTTCCATCCCTAAGGTGCAGAGAGCTTCCTGAATAGCCTCGGTGCTGATCCCTTCTATATTCAGAAAGACTGCCACTGTGTATAGCCAGGAGTGTTCGATGGAACCTAAGGAGTCGTTTCCTTTCGTTAAGGTCATTTGATTGATAAAAAAATGTACGTGTTTAAGTGTAAGGCTTGATTAATAAAATAAAAAATATATATATTTGACTATTTTTCCATCCCAAAAACTTTTTCCCCACGTGACAACTTCCACTTTAAGTAGAAGCAACATTTCGAAAATTATTTATTCAATTGCTTCTACTAACAAAAAAGTTATCCCTCTTTAAGATTACTTAGTATATTTCTATATCTTATTTTAAACTCTTTATAAACTTTACCTTCCAAAGATCGCCATCAAAGTCCGTCATTTCTGTGTACTGGGCACAAATTCTGGAGGCGTAATCCACAAATTTTTTGAACTGTTCATTTCTGGCAACGAAATCTGTTTCACAATTTACTTCTACCATTGCTCCAATGTTTCCTCTTACGAGTACTCCAATCAGACCTTGTGCAGTGGCTCTCCCTTCAAGTTTTGTGGCCTTTGACCAGCCCATAGCTTGCGCTTGCTGGTTTAACCACTCCTCTGCCTATAATACTTAAATGAAAATTGAGAACATTTGAACTCATAATTCGTTTACCTTGGTCAAATCATTACTATGCATTTCTAGAGCTTTTTTGCAATTCGAAAAGGTGTAACCCGTCTTTTTCCTAAGTGCTGCTAGAGCGCTTTTATCAGATGCAAGACTAATGTGAGCTCTGTGCAAAAATCGCACCGCTTGTTTGAAAAACATAGTATCTATTTAAATTAACCGTCTTAGATAGAATTACTAAGCGACAGAAATCCTTTATCACTCTGGAAACGAAGCAATCGATACAAAATAAATAAAATTTGTCATAAATAGTTCAAGTTTTGGTGCTGTGGGCAGACACTCACCAGAACTTTACGGCAAAATTTCTTTAATTCCACGCGGGGATTTGAGTATTTGAAACACAGAAGTTTGGAGTAAGGTAGGTTTATTTCACAAAATGTTCATTGTAGTAGAATTGTTTAAAATTCGTTTGAAACAAAACAAGAAAATTGCGAAAAAGCCGCAATTGTTGCACAATCCACACGTTCTTGACGTTTACGACCAGTTAACACCTTTGGGCTTTGGCAGATGATAAGATGGAATTCAGTGAAGATAGCCGCGATTCTCGAGAATATTTTGGAGAGATTTTACGACGGGAGTTTAAAAATGTTTTAAGCAATTGAATGTTTCTAAACAGTTTTTATGTAAAATAAGCTAAGTGAAAAACTCACTGTTAGAAATTCAAATGTACTAAAAATCTCACTTAAAATAGTAACAAATCACACTCTAAAAAAAAATAGTCTTTGAATAAACTTCGCTTCATATATTGTGATTTTGTGATTTTCATTCTCACACAGCTTCTCGTAGATCGAAGGATCCTTGCCTATTATCTGACAGCGTACAATACTTTTATTTGCCAATTTTTGGGGAAAGACTCGTGCACGAATCAGAAAATTATACAAGAGGCGACGCTTCCTAGTAGGAAAACATTCAAGTGCTTAGAACGCACAGTTTACAAAGTGTAATTTTCAAAAATTCATTTTTCCTGAAAATATATGCTTTTAAGAATATCCTGTTAAAATTCTCTTAAAAAATTCCAAGTATTTGAGATTCTGCAGTCGAAAACTAACGAAGTAGTTCTTCCTTTAAACGTGTTTTTCTCGAAAAACTTTTTCACCTGGCGTTGTAGATTTGAAAAATAACTACTGAATCTGAAAATTTAACAATTTAAAGTTCGTAGTAGAATTATAATTTTTTAATAATAATTCCTTTTTTTTTTTAATAATAATAACACAAAAAAAAAAAAAAAATTACAATTTCCACACTTTTTTTCTACGTCAGTAATACCCAAGATACACGGACACGGCTGAATGAAGATCCTATGAATGATAGTTCACTCAGATTTTAACCCGCGAGTGGGCGCGCCGTGAGATATTAGGTCTGTTCGTTGGCATGAAAACTTGTGGCACCCTAGTGCGCACTGGAGCGCTCTGAGAACTGTCAAAAAACACGGGGCAGCCCAGTGCTTTTCACTCCAGCGAACAGCTTATTAAAAAGGAGAACTCTCATCTGGCATTTTACACAAAAATTATGAAATAAAACCACTACTTTTTCATAATGTTCACATCGAAATGCTCAAATTAAGTTCTTGTGCCCGCAACAAGAGTTAATTCCACTTTAAATACCGTATCTGTTAACAATTAAACTGATAACCGTCATTTACCCTGAGTTTTTATCTGGGGTAAAACCAGGGTGCACCAGGGCGCACCAAGGCGCACCAGGTTTCTCAAAAAACACAGAACTGTCACTTGACGTTTAAAAACCAGTGCAGATAGGGCGCACTGGGGTGCCACAGGATTGCCAACGAACAGACCTATTTTCTCACAGGCCGGCGGATTTCCGAACTAAGCAAGGGTTGCGAAGGGACTGAGGGGTAAGAGTGAGGTTGGACCGTCCTTGCTGAGGAGGGGGATCTGTGAACTACAGATACTCAAGAGGGCGGGAACGCCACGGTCTCCAAACGCGCGCAATTCAAATTGAATTAAATGTGTGATTAAATGTGTGAGAAAAAATCTCACGGCGCAACCACTCGCGGGTTAATTCATTCAATGCAAGATACACGGGCATACACGGATACACGGGTCGATGATATTTCGTTTTGACAGTTCAAAGTGCAACAAATGCATGTTTTTGAATAATTGACACTGGAAATCAGCTGATTTTTTCAGGACTTCCATTTTCATCCGCTCTGAATTAAGTTTTTGGAACTACATCGAGTAGCCTTCGAATGCAGTTATGAATGAAGATTCAAACTTAATTCACAGTGATACACGGTACAGCCGACGGGTCGTGCCCGTGTATCGAGGGTATAATACCATACGTACTTGTTTTTTATTGTAAAGTAATAAATTTAGTATAGGCTATATAGTCCGGTCAAAATAGACGAAAAAATGGTGGTAGGTTTACAATAATTCGCATAGAGCTGAAAACTGATACAGACCTTGGGGACATTATTACAAATAAAGTGCTAAAAGTCTCCTTCGATCCTACATCTGCAAAAAAAGTTATTTAAGGTCAAAGGTCTAAAAAATGGTTTTTCCATTTTTGCCCGGTAAACGGTAAGTTTTATTATAAAAATAGGTCAGACAAAAGTTGTAGATCATAAAATTATCTACAAAACTTGTTTTTATACTTTTTTTTTAAGAATCACCATTCCTGAGATATTGCGATTCTAAATCACTGAAAACAATAATATGTATGCTAAACTGCCTATGCACACCATCTGATGTTTAATATGAGTAAAAATATAATATTAAAATATAATATTGGTTTGTCCGAAGCCACCCGTGTGCCGGACTCCCCAGGCTGCCCAGGCCTACCGGCTAAAACCTCGCTCCCTCTCCCCAGGAGCTCCACTCCGGAACCGTCTGTGGGACATTATTTCAGGGTGGAGTCCTATTTAGCCGTCCAATTTGAGGCGATTTTCATGATTTTCGTACTTGTGGGTTTTGGGGAATGCTGACTTTAAATCCGTTGTCCAAATTTAGAAATTGAAGATGGCGGATCCAAAATTAAAATTTCTCGGATTTTAATGGAAATTAGTATACAATGATTATTTTGAGGCCAATAATTTTGAATATTGTCAAAATTATTGCAAGTCCAAGATGGTGGATCCAATATGGCGACAAGAACTTCTCGATTTCAATGGTTTTTGATGAAAATTAGTGCCGTAATTATTTTGAGGGCTTTTTAAATCCAAGATGGCAACCTACATTTTTCGATTTCAACGCTGGGTGAAACCGGGTAACAGCTAGTGGTGTTATATATTTCTTGAATTGAAAATCTCAAATTTATCTATGCTGAAAACTAAATTACAGACTATACTATAGTAAATTATCTAGACTAAGTATTTTTTATTTTATAGATTCTAAAGAAACCATTCGAAATGGCTTCTTCGAATAAGAAGTCAACGGGTGCGGTACCAAAGAATCTTCCACCGGTATCGGGTACCCGATGTCTAATGCAAAGCTTACTAAAATCTAAAGCAAATCCTGCTTATATTTCACGACGATACTGGTACGAGTTAAATATGCCTGACTCAACAAAGGATATGTTTAATGGAGAACCTTTTACGTTTCCTGAAAAACTTCTTCGGCATGGCCGTGATATGATACCCGATAAACAGAAGGCGATTGGGCGAAAGCCAAAAAGTATAGTGTAAATAGAATAATATTAATTGTAAAATAATAATGAATTTTAGAATTCCGCTCATATACCAAAATGAGGGAGGATCGCGAAATGTTTCGAAAAAAGTTGGTCGAGTTAATTGAGATTAAAGATGACGTAGAGGATGTTAGCAATGAATTTCCGAACCTTGAGGAGAGGGAACTGCTTCGATACTACTATTATATAAAACATGGAATTGACACCGTACATGTAGCTCCTTTAAATGACCGGGTCTTGCATAGGTAAATTATATTTATACTTTTCTAAAATAAAATTATATAATATGTATATATACAGGATTAAAACCATGATTCCATCTCGTCTACGAAAATGGGCAACTGTGTTGGATGAAAGCATCCAAGAAATCCAAGGGCAGTATATTTTTGCAATGAAAAAAGCTATTGTCGATTTTGTTCTTACTGACTCTTTGAAGAAGTCCACTGTGTCTGAAGAACCCACTTTTGAGAGAAACGAGTTGTCTGCAATTACAAATAAATGGCGACACAGGTGAGTTTTTCGCTAAATGTCTATTAAGTATATTTCAAGCATATTATCTTTCCCCAGCAAAATTTAGATTTGTTAATTTGAGATTGCAATGACAATTTTTGTGTTTGAATTGGTTTATTTTCAGAAGAGTTTAATTTAGTTTTGCTTTTCTTATAGGTAGGTATAGCTAGTTTAGTGTAGGGAAAAAAAGAATGAGTAACAGTGGAAGAAACTTATATTTATGGAAGTAAATACTATGGTCTGATACGTATGGACGTAAGAAGAATGGCACTTAGCCACGAAAAATAGCATCCCAAACATATTCAGAAATAGTGTTGCTGGTTGATCATGGTTATGGTTAGATCATAATCGATTGACTCTCAGAAAACCAATGGGAATGCTCGGTTTCAAAGTTTTAGTCGCGAAGCAGTCAATAACTTTTTTGACATATTGAATATATAAAAAGACAACGAATGTGTTGGACCCGAAGGCAAATAATATATTTGCGATTTTTGCCACTAAATTATTTTTTGTCTTTATATACAGGGTGACAAATGGAAAGTTGCCTAAAGTATACCTATGTCTTTTCCTCTCTAATATGTTGTAGAAGGTTGGGACCCCGTAGTTATATACTAGAGTGTTGTCATTTTCTGTTGAGATGTCATAAAGAGAAATACGTGTACTTTAAAATGAGTATCCTTACAAACGGACAAAAATCGAATGCTTTTATTCTAGAGGTAAAAACTACACTGAAGCATATAGACGGTCTTCATACCAAGTGTGGAAGTAAAAATGTAGCCATTCAAAACATTCTTAGATGGTAAGAATTAACAAAAAATGATTTGCTTTTATCGTATGACCGCATTTATTAATAATATTTTTAATATTATTATTAATATTTATGTAAATAGCTATCCCCTGGCCGAATTTTGTCGATTGTTTTAAGTTTCAATAAATATCTGTCAAAAATGTCTGATTCAACTCGAACTAATTTCAAATAAAAATGACATCTTTACTGAATTTATACGTATGTTTATTTTTATTTCCCCTGCACTCATTTTAAAATTATGAATTATTAGTTTAGGCAACTTTCCATTTGTCACCCTGTACATATATTATGGGACCATATTACCCATTATTTTGAAAAATAAATTTGTTTTTGAAAGCTGTGGTTTTATTTACATTTCCGACCTTAATTACTTTGACTAAATGTGTGTATGATATTTTGGCATAAAGTTATTGTTAAAGTTATGTTCTAATATTTTTTATTACGTAAAAACACTTTCTCCTCTACTATTTATAATATTCCATTACTCTCAAATTGAGTAAAGGCACAAATATTTATTGCCTAGTGGAAAGAACCTATTATTTTGTTACCTTTGTTGATGAATTTTGCGACGAGGTATCTAAAGTATTCTATTTTTTCATCCCGAGGGCATTTTTTTCATTCATCAATTTTTTTTTGTAGAACATAGCGCTTTTTTTAAAAGACCCTTGAAAAGGTAAATGATACCTAACTTCGCAGATGAGAATAAACATCACTGATTATTTTTAAAAAGTTACATCTATATAGAAATTATACTAATTTTTATATTGTATGTAAAATAGACAAAATTTACAATTATTAATTTTTGTATATATAAGAATATGGTTGATTGGTTGGTTTAGGTGGCGATTCTAACGTCTCGTCGGAACCCAATTAGCGCTACAAAGGCGCCATTTTGATACCACAACAACCTAACTATGATCGGGTTATTAATGTGTTTGGGGTAGTTTAGTGGACAGGGAAACTTCGCATTGGGCTAAAGCCATTCTGTGGCATTGAGATAGTGAACCATGTCACTAACCCGCTTTTTGGACATCTCCCTGAGATCATCAATAAAATAATCACCCATTGCGCGATGTTTGGCCACAGCGAGGGCCGGACATTTGCACAGAAAATGGACAGGCGTCTCCTTCTCATTTGGGTCTTCGCAACGGCGGCAGTAAGGATTGAAGGGGATCCCTAGCTAAGCTGCGTGCTCCCCTATGGGCCAGTGACCAGTGTACACCGCCACAACTCTGGCCATGTTCTCACGGGTCAGATTTAGAAGCTCTTGCGTTTCCTCTTGTCGTAGGAGGGTCATGTCATTCTAGAAATAGCGCAAGTGCGAAGATTTTTCCAATTTTTGTTGGCAAGAAAATGGGCCTGAATTCCCTTCTTAATCGATCGCAGAGGAGTATGAACTCGCTCCACCTGAGCTTCCTCCCTTGTAGCGCCCTGCCTAGCCAGGCAGTCAGCCCCTTCATATCCTCCTATGCTCCTATGTCCTGGAACCCAGAGTACCGTGATATCAAAGTTGTTACCTAACCTGGCCAGGCATTCACGACACTTCTCTACAAGTTTTGAAGACACGATAGCCGAATCGAGAGCTCTGATAGCGGCCTGGGAGTCAGTTAGAATAGCAATCCGTTTCTGGCTTGCGGAATTTCCTAAGATGAAGCATGCCTTCATGATCGCTAACACTTCCGCCTGGAAAACGCTCGCATGATCAGGAAGGCGGAAAGAGCTTTCGACATTTAGATCTGTTGAGAAGATCCCGGCCCCAACTCCCATCTCAGTTTTGGAGCCGTCTGCGAAAATCGAAGTGGCTCAGTGTATCATTTTCTTTCCATTCTTCCCTCGAAGAATTCCTTTGTCTACTTCTGATCTGAATATTCCACTTCCGGTAGGAAGCGGAGGCGATAAAGTCCCCGTTTAAACTCAGTATGCACGAATTATGTCGTAGAATGTGAATTCGCTGTAAAATATTGCAATTCCGGAGTTAAAGTTCTACTTCCAGCTTGAACAACTTCAAAGGTCATTTAGAGGGCGAAACCTTTATTATTTTGAAAAATGTGCCAAATAAAAGTTGTGTATTTTTCATCGTGGAATCCGAATTCAAGGTGAAAATGTACCGATCCAATTTAAAAAAATATACTTCCGGTCTAAATAACGCACTTCCGGTCGAGATCGGAAGCTGAAGCAGTCGATAGAGGGTACCCATTTTACTTAAATGGGGTAATCGCCTTGGCGAAAAAAAGTTTTTGCCTGATTTAGAAGGGGTGGACGGGTGGTTTTGGATACCCTGTATTATACAGTGTTGGAAAAAACTGAAGCAACTCAACACAAAAAAAGTTGTCTATAATAGAAAAATAACAAGCGTATGCTTTACTTTGAAATAAAATATATTTAAATGAATCCTCTTACATCCTTCTAAATAATTACAAAATAATATTATAATAAATTCAACATATCAAACTGATAAACGGTCTAAGTTCTTACAAGTAATAAAAATTGTCTGGAAAAAACTAAAGCATCTAAACTTACTGAACACATTGGTATACATTTCGTTGGTGGCGATTCTGGGTATTTTCTCTATGAATTTTTGGCCATGACCTTTGGTTGAGTAGGTTTTAAAAAAAAAATATTTAATTTGCTTTAAGTAGTCTTGAGAACTATAAAAATGTATTTCTTATAAATTTCAATTGGAACAACTATTCTTTTCTTCGCAGATATGACGAGAATAGGCTTAAAATTAACCGAAATCTTTTTTCCATCAACCGTTGCGTTGCTCAAATGTTGGAGTTGTGGTTCAGTACTTACAAAATGTTAAGTTTTGTAGATGTGGAACAGCTAGAAGCTAAAAAGGAAGCATGCGATTTATACGAATTCACTGTAAAAATTTTCAGAATTTCTTATCTTGCAATTTTCTAACATTATCTTCTATTATAGAATCTTGCGGGCAGACAAACAGAAAAAGCAAGAGGGATTATTATGGGCAATTGGTTCGGAGATATTCATACAATTTTGGTACGTGGTACAAAGAAAAAAATTATTCCTGATGTTCGAAAGCCAAAATTGCTGGGCCGATTTTTCAATTGTGTAGCTGCCCTAATGACCCAACAGTTGGAAGATTTATGCATACGGAGTTTGAATGCGTACACGAACTACGTATGTGACATAGTAAGTTATATTTCTAGAAAAACAATTTTTAGCAAATATTTCTCTTCCAATTTTAATAATTGTTAACCCTCATCGGACGCATTATCGCTGCCATGAGATTCGGACGCACTAGGTTAGTGACACCGGAAAGGTTTCATTGCAAAGGAGCGCAGAGTTGACTGACAGAAATTGTTCTCTTTTTTTTATCTTATTCGTCAAAAACAACAGATTATGCACCACAAAATATTAAAAAATTAGAACTATTAAGATTATAAAGCGAGAAAGAAGAAATATATAAAAAAAAATAGTAATAGTGACAGCAAAGTTTGTATGCAAAATGGATAACCGCAGACGAATAATATTGTGTTATTATTTTCAAATCTCACAAGGAACATTTTCATTTAACTTAAATGTATCCCCTTCATTAATTTCATAAACAAACTGCAATCAATTGTGCATTGCTTACGACGTCTCAGCATATTCGAATCAGAATTTCAAATGCACGAACCCCACCTGTTTTTCTCAATATTTAAAAGGCATTTTTAATAAATTGTTTCACGCAATCTTTATGCAAAAGGGATATATTAATTATAAGAATATACTTTAGTTTTAGAATATCTTCATTTTGGCCAAAAATAAATGTTTTTTCTTAAAGGGAATCGTAAGAGCTTTAAAAACCCCATCTATTGAAAACTATTTTAACACAAAATTCGAACATATTTCGAAGAGCTTCAATCTGGAGTAGAAATAAATCAACTTCAGATTGCAGAGCCAGCGTGGATTAGAAGGAGATATGAATATGTAAAAATGCACGAGTAGGAAAGGAAACAAAAATCCACGCTGCGTTACGCTAGCATTGGAAACGTACCCTTAAGGTTGCTAACTTTCAATATGCTCACAAAATTTAAAAAATTCGAAATGGCTGATGCAATATGGCGATAAAATTGTTCTTATCCGACGGGTTTTAATAAAAATTGGTACTAAAGATATCTTTCGGACACTGGTTTCGATTCTATTATAAAAATTTGGAAATTGAAGATGGCAGATCCAAAATTTTTCAAATTTCTCTCGAACATTGAAACTGAAATATCTAAATTTAAAAATTAATCACGGTGGATTCAGTATGGTCACCAACATTTCTCGAAATTTAAAGGATTTTATTGAAGTAGTTAAAAGAGGATCACGGGACAATCAATTTCGTATCTGCTTTCAAAATTTTGAAATTGGAAAGATGGCGGACCAAAAGCTCCATAATTCAAGAAAATTAGTACAAAAAGGATTTCGGATTTAAAGTCATCATCAAAAGTTAAGGAAAAATTAAGCTTCTTTAACACTTCTCTTTTTCGTTTTTTTTTCTGCGCCAGGCTGAGACCTATGAACGTAAATGTTATTGTGTGTGATTGATCATTCAGTCAGTTTATCTGAATAAGAGTATATCAAAGTTATTCATGCCACTATTAACAAAAAATTCTCGGCGAATTGGGAGTTAGAAAAAAAGAAATAGAAAAAAAATCAACTTCGTAATTATTAAAAATCACTGAACATACTATACCATAAGTATGGGATGTTGCTTATAAAAGTTGCTTATTTCATCGAGTACTATCCATAGGGGGACTCAAAGATACCCCATATAATTTAAAGACATCATATTTTCTTAAAAATCAACAGCTCTTAACTTTCACAGCCATCCATGGTTACTATAGGTTGGGGAAAAAATAATGCAAGATAATTCCAAAAAGTTCTTTTACTTTTGATATCGAAGTTTTATTGTGCAATTATTTCAGAATATTGTAGAACGTTTTAGACTGCATAGCGTATAAAAAGAGGACCACGCACGTACCGACTGAGTAATGTCTCGAATATCGAAAGCACAATTACGCGTTATAATATATTATGAGTGGCTTCGCGGTCACAGTGCAAGCACTACGGTTAATAATATTAATAGTGCATTTAAGGAGAGTATTACTACTTATGCTACGGTTCATCGTTGGTATAGTCGTTTTCAATCGGGAGAAACAAATTTTGAAGATCATCCTCGTCCCGGTCGACCTCATGTAATTGATGACGACCTTCTACCACAAATTATTAACCAAGATCCGGAAGTCAGCATGTGGGATTTAGCGACCAGGTTCAGCTGCGATCACAAAACAGTGAGTAACCGTCTCCACGATCTTGGATACAGAAAAGTTTTATCCCGATGGATACCCCACAAACTAACGGACGACAACCGTCAGTGCCGTATCATGATCTGTCAATCGCTTCTGCTCCGCCCCCACCGTAAAGAGTTTCTGGAGGATATAGTCACCGGAGACGAGAGTTGGCTGCTTTATGAATCTAACACGCGACGCGCTTTCTGGCTTCTGCGTGGAGAAGAGCCGCCGGTGCAGGTTAAACCTAACCAATACAAAAAAAAAAAATTCTCCTCAGCTGTTTTAGGGATTCTCAGGGCATGCTAAAGTTTGATTTTCTTATGTAAGGCAAGACCATGAATGCTTACGAATACGTGGGTCAGCTTCAAAAATTAGCAAATGCAATCAAGGAGAAACGGCGGAGAAAAGTAACTGTACACCTACTGCACGATAATGCTAGACCTCACACAGCAAAGGAAACACAGTTAAAACTAGCAGAGCTGGGCTGGGATGTGGTACCACATCTACCTTACTCTCCAGATTTGGCGCCAACTGATTTTCATCTTTTCCATGATCTCAAACAATTTTTACGCAAAAAAACGTTCAACAATTCTGATCAAGTGAAATCAGAAGTGTCCACATATTTCAATTCAAAGTCGGTGCATTTCTGGAAGAAGGGAATCATGGACTTGCCTAGTCGTTGGTCATGTGTCATAGATAAAGATGGTGATTATATAACTGATTAATTCTAAAGTAGATAGAAATAAAAGATAAGTAGAATAATTATAGTTGTTTCTTGCATTATTTTTTCCCCAACCGATACTAACATTTGTTCCCCTTTCTGCTCCATGAACTTGATTATGGATCCCATTTTATTTATTTCGCTTAATACAAGCTACAACGGTTTCCGAGAAAAATCCACTGAAAGCCACAAGATATTCATCAGATATGTGTGTTGTGTTACGTTATTATTGGTCTAACTGACACCTACGGCATCACGAGCATTTTCTTGTTGCAAGATGGAGTCTGCTCCTATTAAGCCCCGTCCTTGGGGATAATAATCTCTTTCATTAAGTTAAGATAAACTTGCGCCGTTATTCTACCCTCCAAAATAACAAGTACCCACTCCATACGAGGATAGACTTCCCCAAACCACAACGCCTTGTTCTCCTGATTTGAAAGTAGCATGGATAGGATAGTGCCTCACCTGCTTTTAGCCAAACCTAAATTCTTCCATGACTATAATTCATTCTTATCATTGATTCGTCCGTGAATAGAACCTTTTTCCAAAAGTTCGGCGGCTTTAGGACACGATCAATATAAAAAGACTCTCTTTTCTTCCGATTAACTTTTTTAAGTAGGGTAACCTTCTAGCTACGTGACCTTTTTCCCCAACCGCATGGAGTCTCCTTCTAATATCGGGTTGGCTAATAAATAATGAGCGACATACGTACATGACTTTATGTTTGTATTTATTTATTTAATAATTTACTATTAATCGTTAACAATATAATCACCGTCGTTATCTACTACCATCCGCCAACGATTCGGCAAAGAGTGGATGGCATCCCTGTAAAACTTCGCCGGTTTTGCTTTGAAGAATTCATCTATGTATTGTTGCAACTGATGTTCATCATCGAAACTTTTTCCTTGTAAATGATTACTGAGAGACCGGAATAAACTGAAATCCGTTGGGGCTAAGTCCGGCGAATATGGAGGGTGTGGCACTATTTCCCAGTTGAGCTCCAGTAGCTTTAGTCGGGTACTCTTAGCGATGTGCGGCCGGGCATTGTCGTGAAGGAAAAATATTTTGTCATGTTGTGGACGTTTACGACGGAGTTCAAGCTTTAGATTTTCAAGTTGATTACAGTATACTATTGCCGTCATCGTGGTATTAGTAGGAAGAATTTCCCAATGTATTACTCCATGTATGTCCCACCAGACCGAGAGCATCACTTTCCGAGTATGAGGATCTTTTTTTGGCGTAGGTTTACCTGGTTTGTTGCGGGCCAGCCACTGGCGCTGGCGTGTGTGGTTGATATAGATAACCCACTTTTCGTCTCCAGTAACGAGATGGTCTAGCCAGCTAAATGTGCGACGGAACGATAAAAGGTATGCACAGATATCTGCACGGTAAGTCAGTTGATCTTTGTTCAACTGGTGGGGTACCCAAACACCATATTTTTACGTCTTCCCCAAACCGTGCAGATACTTTTCCACCGTGCCATGAGAGCATCGGAGCTTAAGAGCCAAATTGCGCGTAGTGCTTCGAGGATCTTCTTCAATTAATGCCTTCAGTTTATTTATATCTATTTCTACCGGACGCGCAGACCTTGGTTGATCGATCAAGGAATAGTTACCCTTGCGGAATTTTTGGAACCACCGCTTTGCTGTAGACTCGGAGACTGCATCATCAGCTATCCTCTGGCATATATTACGTGCAGCTTCTGCAGCCGAATGCCCAGATTGGTACTCGTATAATAAACAGTGCCGAATATGCGTTTTATTATCACTTATTTTTTTTGTGGTTCTTTACGCAATGACAACCGAAACATTACTGACGGCATGCTCACGACTCGCTCTTTATATACCCCCTGCAACAGAACGTTCTCGACCTTTCCCGAAATTTCCAGAAAATAAAAACTGAAACGCTCATTACTTATTAGCCAACCCGATAGTATCAGTCGACGGAGCACTTTTTCCATCTTCTAGTAATTTAGCTCGAATTTTGGGAGCAGAGAACTTTGGATTTGAATCCGATATATGTATTAACAAATCTTCGATTTTGACTCTCAGTTGTTTACTTTGGTCTCCCTGGCCTTGGTAAAGCTGAGACTCTTCTGCAATTTATAGAAGCATTGACTACCTTATAGACTGTAGCCACAGTTTTTCCAAAAAATTGGCGATTTTTCAATATGACTAGTTTTCATTTCTCATATTGATTATCACTTTCCGCTCTTCCGTTGTAAAATGCTTGCATTTCTGTGTTTTCTCCGTAATTTGTACAACAAATACCGTACTTTAGACACATTTTCAACGCGAGAAGAATAGTACTATTAGAAAAAACACAAACTGTGCGAATCTTATCTGATCCATTAGAAAGAAAAAAACAACAGTTTTTCTATACAAAAATGCTTAAAAAAATTTACTATCCCATTAGGAAAGAATTAAAGCACAAACTGTTTACTTCCTTTTGCGACACTCTCAAGTAGAGTAAAAGCAAAAGCACCTAACTACAATTGAATACCTTCACAGAATTTTGAAAGAAGATGCTGTTATTGATTGCTATGCAATTTACGAATATACCGTCACAAGCATAACTGAAGTCGCTTACTAAACCTACTTTTTCTTCCAAAGAGCGCTGCGTTTACTTACTTTTGTATGTATTTTTCGTCCAAGCCTCGGTCAAGATCATATGAGAATATATCCAGATTAACCACTGAATTAGTGATTTTAGATTTGAGAAGCTGGAAATTCTCTATTTAGATGATAATTTTCATCAAAGAAAATTCAAAAAGTATCTTTAAAGTTTTGTTTCTTATTTCGTTTCAGATTCAGATTCAGATTCATATACATATATTTATTCGCCTTTATGATAAAGATTTTAATACCAACTTGACTTTTATAATTGTATGACATTCTCTTGCTGTTTGTTTCAATCATTGTACATCATTCGATTTTTTCGTATTTTTTCTTTAGCTTCAGGTTGTGAAAAAAATATGAATTTGTAAAATATCAAAAAACGCCTAAGCTTAATCTTAGCTATATTAATACCGAAGATTTCGGGACTAATATATTCTTGATACAATAATTAGCCAATTCAGTTCAGTTCGCCAGTTCAAAAATAGTACAGTCAATCTGTAAGTGAGCCTCCGAAAAATGACATACCGAAATTTGACTTGATGAATCGTTAGGGGGGCATATAATGAAGTTAATGTCAAATTCCCGAAGTCCCCCCTCCCTCTGTTTTTGAGAAAATCAAAAAAAATTTTGAAATGCGTTTTTCTCGGAATCTATGGGTTTTGGTGAAAAGTTCATTTAACAAAAAATGTAGAGGACGTTGTTAACTACATTTTATGTCATTGAAGTGACGTCATCCGACTTGAAATACAAAAAGTAGGTGGCAGTAAAGTATCAAAAAAGTGTTTTTTTGCTATTTTCATTAAAAAATAATGGTTTTTTTGCAATTATATAAATGAGAAAGTTGTTCGTCACAAAATCAGCTACAACTTTTATTTAAACTATTTTTTTATAAAACTTACCGTTTTCGAGCTGGAGCTTGCCGATGTGTACAAATTGTACATTAACTGCTGCGCCAATACGTGTTTGTCATAAATTGTATAGAAAGATTATTTTGGGATTATTTCGTAGTGGATGAGGCAGATGTTAGAAACCGGTCCTTTGTCCAAACTATGCCGACTTGCCGGGCGAAAGTAACAAAAGAACCGTTAACTACGCTGCGTTGCATCTTTTCACCTACAGCTCGAAAACGGTAAGTTTTATAAACAAATAGTTAAAATAAAAGTTGTAGATGATTTTGTGACGAACAACTTTCTCATTTACATAATTGCAAAAAAACCATTCTTTTTTAATGAAAATAGCAAAAAAACACTTTTTTGATACTTTAGCGCCACCTACTTTTTGTATTTCAAGTCGGATGACGTCACTTCAGTGACATAAAATGTAGTTAACAACGTCCTCTACATTTTTTGTTAAATAAACTTTTCACCAAAACCCATAGATTCCGAGAAAAATGCATTTCAAAATGTTTTTGGATTTTCTCAAAAACAGGGGGAGGTAGGACTTCGGGAATTTGACATTAACTTCATTATATGCCCCCCTACCGATTCATCAAGTCAAATTTCGGTATGTCATTTTTCGGAGACACCCTATTTTTTCGTTACAGATTGACTGTACTAAAATAGTGGTTTTGAAAGAAACGCAATTTAATTGCAACAATTTATCACATAAAAAATTAACTTAAACTTACCAAATCGCATCTATTCCGGATCCATATGGAGACTTTTCATTGCTGTCGTTATGTTATATACGTAAACAAAGGGAGATAAACATAGATGCATTTATATCACAGCTGGATAAGGCCAGGCGGCCAATCGGTTCCGAGAAAGGTGTACCCGCCTCTACTTCAAACGCTATAAATCCGTAATTTTTCCGAATTTTGTTATGCAATTTGATGTACACATTCCTGAACAGTTCTAGTTTCAGAAAGTTATAAAAAACGATTTTTTTCGAAATTATCACCCTGGTGGTCCCCCTTAAGCTATTGTAAGCATGCCAAAGCGCTGATTCAGACCCAGAACCGGATGAAAAGGATCTTTTGAGTTGAGTTGAGTAAATGAGGCACAGTGGTAATTTTTGTGATGAAAAGTGGTAAATTTCTCGAAATTGATAAAAGTTCAAATAACAAGAGTTAACTGACTAGATGTAGATGTAGATTGATGTGGCTGTCCGAAGACACACTTAGGCCATTACAGGCCCATTGTGATACCACTTTTGGTGACCAGGGCTTCTAGTGGGAATTGAACCCACAGCCTCTAGCGCACTGCTGGCTCGCAGCCAACGCGTTGCGTTACCAATCTGGCTATTGAGGCCCCCGTTAACTGACTAACATTGATAACAAGATACATCAGCCGAGGTTTCTCGCATTCACAATGTCCTAAAAAAAATTAAAATTAATTTTCTAAAATTTGATATGCTTGGTCAATTATTAATTTAACTGACCAAATATCAGAATTTAAAGCCCTATGGATTGAACGCATTTTTTTTAATTTGTCCTCAAAAGAGGTGCCTAAATTTTTGAATGACCTTCAAAATTAAAGAATTATTTAATTGAGATATGAGGATGAGTTATGGGAGCTGTTTAAAGCAAAACGTAGCGCGGTTGTTAGGGCTGTAAGAAAAGCTAAGATGCAATTTTACGCTGCTCAACTTCAGCCTAGTATTCCAACTGCTAAATTATGGCGTAAGATTCGTACTATGGGGATTTATGCGGGGAGTGCAGGGGAGTGTCTGATCGACTGCAACGAGTTAAACGACTACTTTATATCAACCTTCTCCAGTAACGTGGGCAATAGTTTGGAACAATGCTTAATTGAGCCAATCAAAGTGTCCTCAACATTTAGTTTCAAAATTGTCAACACTCAGGAGGTATTGGATGCTACAGCTCACATTAAATCAAATTCAGTGGGTCTCGATGATATCAGTCCTAAATTTCTTTCTCTTATAATGCCTCACTGCCTTTTTTCGTTGGTCGATATATTCAATACTTGTATAATGACATGCTATTTTCCAGAAGCATGGAAAATAGCGAAAATCATTCCTGTTCCGAAAACAAAGCGTGCCACACTACCTCAAGACTATCGTCCTATTAGCATTCTCTCGTACGTTTCCAAAATTTTTGAAAGGCTTTTGTGTAATCAGATTATTGACTATATAACGAAACAAAACTTACTAACACCTTATCAATCGGGGTATAAAAAGGGACACAGCTGCACCACTGCATTGCTTAAAATTACTGACGACATTCGGACTGCCTTAGATGACAATAATATTACTATTTTAACATTTCTTGACTTCTCAAAAGCATTTGACTCCGTGGATGCGGTTTTGCTGTGTAAAAAACTTTATTCGTTATTTGGTTTTGATAAGTATTCTGTCAAATTAATTTATAACTATTTGTCGTGTCGTCGTCAAATTGTTCTGTCCAATAATTTATTTTCAGATGTTGGTAATGTTTCGAGTGGTGTCCCTCAGGGCTCCTTACTAGGTCCGTTGTTGTTTTCCTTATTTGTTAATGACATGGCATCGTGCTTCATTTCCTGTAAATTTCATATGTATGCTGATGATGTTCAATTATATCTGTCATCTCATTTGACGACATTAGATGAATTAGTACGTAAAATAAATGATGACCTAGATTCAGTGTACAAATGGGCAGTATCAAATAAGCTTTCCCTGAATCCAACTAAGTCACAAAGTCTGGTGGTCTCAAGGCGAATGACGGATGTAGTGAACTTTCCCCAAGTGTATTTAAATAGAACACCAGTCCCATACGTAAACAGTGTGAAAAACTTGGGAATAGTATTTAACAGAACACTAACCTGGCATGATCATGTCTGCAATGTAGTGGGAAAAATTTATTCGGTCTTGCGATCCCTTTGGCATTCCGCTTCATTTACACCGAAGTCCGTACGTACTATTTTGGCCAAGACACTTTTAATGCCACATTTTTATTCAATTTTTCCAATAGTTGGAAGACTAGATAGTACATCTTTCAAAACTTTAAAAGTGGCTTTTAATTCAATTGTACGGTTTGTCTACGGTCTAAAAAGGTTTGACCATATATCTGCCTACAGCTATGAGTTTCTGGGTGTATCATTCGGAAACTATGTAAGGTATATAATGCTAAGCTTCCTTCATAAGCTCATTTGGACAGGAGTACCCGGTTACTTATTTAAAAATATAAAATCTTTAACGTCTTCTCGTGTGACTAATTTACTTGTTCCAAGTTGTAATTGTAAGCAAAGTGAACGTTCCTTTTTTGTATACACCATAGGGCTTTGGAATGCATTGCCAGAGACAATGAAAAGGGCTCGCGGTCGTGGTGGTTTCGGGAGGATGCTATTAGCACATTTGGGCAGCCAGAATTAGTATTGTTATTTGTTTTATTTCTTCTTTTTTAGGGCAACTTGCAAAACCTTAGACTCCATTCTATATTTTCTATTTGTTTTATTAAGTTTGATTTTCATGTATTTAAATGGCGTATTCATTTTTCTTCTTTTTATTCATTTATTAGTTTTTAATTGTAATTCCTGATTTGTATTCTATTCATTGTTAGATGTAGGTGTTATATTTAGATTGTTATTATATATATATATTGTAGCCGCTTTTGAATGTACGGAAAAGATTATGAATCTTATGTACTGTCCTTGATTGAAATAATAATAATAATAATTATATTCATGTGTTCATTTTTTTTTTATAGAAGAGAAATACAGGGATTAAGCTGAATATTCTTCTGGAAGATCAGGATACTCTAAAATTCAATCCGTCATTTCCAAAAATTCAATCTGAAGTATTACGGGTTATCGATGGTATTTTAAAAGCAATAAGGGATCTACCCCGGATAGAAACGAAAATATATGCGGACTTCAAGGTAAATGCGGAAAATACTAAGTTAGCGCCGAACGTGCCGGATTCAGTTGTAGAAAAGTGTCGTCATCGAATCTATGATATGCTTGAAGACCAGAGAATCGGTCCAGAATTGCGAATTCAAGACTTTGATAGATACATGAATCTCATGAATGGAATCGATGCGCAGAAAATATCAAAGTTTATGTCGTCTAATCGTACATTCGAAGAGTATTGCGAAAAGCTTAAATACTATAAGAATTTAGAGCAAGAAATCCCAGTAGAAATTTGGGGTGTTATCAAAATGGGTCTCTATGAGTTTCATCGTGAGGGCTTGATTCATACACTGGAAACACTTGCTCGGCATATGCAAACTGAGTTACTTACGAAAATGGTATCTGATCAGCAGGCGGATATATCACGGCTTGGCAAAGAGTATGAAGCAATTGCTAAGAAAGCTCTTACGATTCCTGAACATACTGCCGAACTGATGGAACTAAAGGCATTTGTTGCACGCACCGAGGACAAAACGGTACCAGAAATGGAACAGCGATTGAGAGTTGTAAGTATAATCCATAGGCGGGTGACAAAACAAAGATTTACTTTGCAGAAGGTCGATTAGTCCTGCTTTTACATGGTATTTATAATTAAATGTTGCACTATCTGCCAATCGAGTCTGTATTTAAAATTTACTTGATTCCTGTTCACAATCTAAAATACATTTTCTTTGCACTTTCAATTAGCACTCTGTAACTATCTTAATATATAACATGTTTATTAAAAACAGCGCGTTTTGCAGGACAAGACTCCACAAATGTTGACGAGGAAACTCTATACAGGGTGTCCAAGACCACCATGGGCGGATTTAGAGGTTATATAAGTTAAGTATAGTGTAAGAAAAACGAACACTGAACTAATTTTCCGATTTTCGCTCTGAAATTGTGTGGGGCAATGCCCCCCATGCTCCCCGTTAACTCCGCCCATGAAGACCAACCGTCCGCCCCTTCTAAATCGACCAAAGAATTTTTGTCTTCAAGCCGATAGTTTCACTTAACCCATTATTGCGCAAAACGAGGATTTTGTGCACGCAAGATCAATTGTACCATTCGAATAGCAAATTACGGCGAATTTCCTCCAAATTCGTATATAGGGGGTTTTTGGGGGTGCTTTTTCAGAATCTGCCATTTGTTATGCATAAAAACTTCAAAAACCCTATTATTTTTTGGGTTTTTTGAAAAAAGTGCCGACTTTTTTTGGTCATTTTTCGTCTCAAAGTCGATTATCTTATCGTTGCTGCTATGGAATGGTCATATAACTACCAGAAATCGCGGTCCGAATGTCTACACTTTCTAAAATCATTGTTTTGAATTTTTTTTTTTCAGTAATGTAATGAAAACTTTCGCGATTTTTTTACACGAAAAGGATCAACTTTACAAAAAAAATTTATATGACAAAGAGTGCTTATAATTAGCCAAGGAAAACATGTAAATTTTTTCAGAATTTTTTGAAAGAACACGTGTGAATTTTTTCAGAATTTTTCGGGACATTTTTGGATTTTTCAAAAATTGGCCAAATCCAAAAATCCAAAAATAGTCCAAAAAATTCTGAAAAAATTTACATGTTTTCCTTGGCTAATTATAAGCACTTTTTGTCATATAAATTTTTTTTTGTAAAGTTGATCCTTTTCGTGTAAAAAAATCGCGAAGGTTTTTATTACATTGCTGTACAAAATGGCCATTTTCCAAAAATCAAAGCGAAAAAAAAAATTCAAAACAATGGTTTTAGAAAGTGTAGATATTCGGACCGCGATTTCTGGTAGTTATATGACCATTCCATAGCAGCAACGATAAGATAATCGACTTTGAGACGAAAAATGACCAAAAAAAATCGGTACTTTTTTGAAAAAACCCAAAAAATAATTGGGTTGTTGAAGTTTTTATGCAAAACAGCCAGATTCTGAAAGAGCACCCCCAAAAACCCTTTATACACGAATTTGGAAGAAATTCGCCCCAATTTGCTATTCGAACCGTACAATTGAACTTGCGTGCACAAAATCCTCGTTTTGCGCATTAATGGGTTAAGTGAAGTGGATACGCTCTATCGAAAGGCGCTATGTCTAAGAAAATCCACTTCTGGCAGGATTATCGCAGTTGCAAAAATACTCACTATTTTTTCCAAATTGTCAATTTATAATTTTAAAAAATCCACAAGATTTTGATAGTTACATGAACATAAAAGTCTCAGTCAGACTTCAAAACAACGAAATAACAACTATTAAGGGGGTATTCTCATGAGACCACTTCGAAAATCGATTTTTGAAGCTACCGATAAGAAGGAGGTTGGGCGGGCTGGACTCGCTGTAAAAAAACCGTTAAATTTTTTACATTATCCTTTGTAACTCATGAACCAATGATTCAATTTTTATCATTTATGGCTCAAAAAATCGCTAATTTTTTTCCTATAGACGAAAATTATCTAGATTCTACTGTTATTAACCCATTAACGCCGAAGAATCGTGTTTTTTTTTCTCATTTTCAAGCTAGATTCTTATCATCGAAAAAAAATCATTTGCAAATAAAAAATATGTTCCCTTGTACTTTCGAGTGTCCCCTTTCCGAATTCGGTGTCAAAATTGAGTTTTGT
Source organism: Dysmachus trigonus (assembly GCA_949715965.1). Lineage (NCBI taxonomy): Eukaryota > Metazoa > Arthropoda > Insecta > Diptera > Asilidae > Dysmachus > Dysmachus trigonus. Next base: position 50,271,409 of record OX454321.1, read on the forward strand.
CCATTAGGAAAAAAAATATGGCCGTTTTTAAACAAAAAAAAAACCGAAAAAATCGAAGACATTTTTTTTTCAATATTTTTTTTCTCATTGAAGACGCGCGAGGACCCCCCTTTTTCTTCAACCATGAGTGCACAACATAGTTGTAGTTTAAGAATATATTTTTTTAATTTGTCGACATTGACATTTTCACCCCCAAAATGGCGCTTTTCATCCCTTCAGCAGGAAGACAATTTTCACTCTCGGTGCCCGACAAAAAAAATATTCAAATCTTAACGAAAATTGGTATCCCGGGGTTTTCAAGGTCACCGATTACGATTCCGCCCTCAAAATTCGAAAATTCAAAATTGCGGATCCAATATGGCGGACCCAAATTCAAAAACTTACTTGAATCGGATGAAATGTGGCACTCGGGGGTTTTCCAGGTCCTTGATAACGAATCTGGCATCATCATTTCAAAATTCAAAATGGCGGATGCAATATGGCGGACACCTTCCCATTAACGCCCAGTTATTATCTAACGTTTATTGAAGAATTGACAACTTTATATAAATGTAAATAATAATCATTCAATTGATTCACATTTTATGATCATATATGTATTATATTTTTCATGTGTCGAATAAAAATTGACGTTGCAGAGGCTGAGAAATCTCCGATTTTCTTACATTTCATCTTGTTTTTGTTTATACGGGTCATCATTGAATATTATCCCTGATACAAATATATTTATTATCCATGAATATTTCTGTCTGCAAATAAGTTTTGTATATGCCTATCACATCTTTTTTCAATTTTTCACGTTTGTGGAGTGCGGATCGTTCACATTGCTAATGATATTTTATTTTCTGTAAAAAATATTAGCTCAGAATTTTTGTGTTCATTTTAGGTCTGCCAATATTCCTTATCTGAGTAATTTGGTTTCTATTTTCGTAGAACTTGTCTTGAGACTAAATCGAACTCACTTATATACCTAAATTTCAGCTCAGTACCTCATTTATATAAAGTTGTCAATTCTTCAATAAACGTTAGATAATAACTGGGCGTTAATGGGAAGGTGTCCGCCATATTGCATCCGCCATTTTGAATTTTGAAATGATGATGCCAGATTCGTTATCAAGGACCTCGAAAACCCCCGAGTGCCACATTTCATCCGATTCAAGTAAGTTTTTGAATTTGGGTCCGCCATATTGGATCCGCCATTTTGAATTTTCGAATTTTGAGGGCGGAATCGTAATCAGCGACCTTGAAAACCCCGGGATACCAATTTTCGTTAAGATTTGAATATTTTTTTTGTCGGGCACCGAGAGTGAAAATTGTCTTCCTGCTGAAGGGATGAAAAGCGCCATTTTGGGGGTGAAAATGTCAATGTCGACAAATTAAAAAAATATATTCTTAAACTACAACTATTTTGTGCACTCATGGTTGAAGAAAAAGGGGGGTCCTCGCGCGTCTTCAATGAGAAAAAAAATATTGAAAAAAAAATGTCTTTGATTTTTTCGGTTTTTTTTGTTTAAAAACGGCCATATTTTTTTTCCTAATGGACAAAACTCAATTTTGACTCCGGATTCGGAAAGGGGACACTCGAAAGTACAAGGGAACATATTTTTTATTTGCAAATGATTTTTTTTCGATGATAAGAATCTAGCTTGAAAATGAGAAAAAAAAACACGATTCTTCGGCGTTAATGGGTTAACTTCTTTTTTATTCGTCGGGAAAGTTGAAAAAAATACAAACATACCCTATATATGAATTTTTTACTCTTAAACTATTCATTTTCATGCAATCTCAATAATTTTCTATATAACTAGAACATTGAGCGGACATTTTTCCAATTTTTAACATTTTCCAAAAATCAGCACTCTCCAGAACAAAGCTTTTAACACTTTTTCCTCTTTTTTTAAAAACCTTTTTTTTTTTCCTTTTGATTTTTTTCATCCCATTTCCTTTCAATTTTTTCCAATTTTTTTTTCACCCACATCTACCCCAAACCCTTTTCCAACTTTCTAGAGATCTACTTCCTTAATTTTATCAACTTTTTACCCCCCCCCCCCCCCCCCCCCCCCCCCCCCCCCCACATCCTCTCGTGTGCGCCAGCATTTGGTCAGCTCTTTTCAAATTTTTTCACTCTTTTCCAATTTTCTCGAAAAAAAATCGCGGAATTTCCTTTTCTTTTCAATACGTTATAGCCATCTCAATTACCTGTCGATTGACCCCCCACTCATCCCCTCAAGCGAATTAGGGCCCGATCTGCAATTAATCAAACATGACTAAAATCTTATCAAATCAAACGATTTCTTCTTTTTCCACTCCCAGTTCGACGCTAGGGTGCTTTTTTTTTTGTCAGTCCCACCTCGAAAATTTGTGACAAATACCTAAACAAAAATTCCCTGAAAATTGGAGCCCTTAATATTAATATTAAGTACTAGACCAAGGCGTATAAAGATTTCCCATATAAAATACACGTAAACTTTGATTATTTTTCTTCAAAACTCTACAGCTCAGAGGCATTTTATGGTATAATCTTGGTCAATGGTAGGATTTCTTCAGAATTGAATGCTCTACAAAAGTGTCCATTGCGGTATCACCCTAACTCCCACCAGCGAGGTAGTACGGGTCATTAACCCCAATTTTTCCACGAAATTCTCGCTTTTTGCCCCTATCTCGTAAACAACAAGAGGTACAGAAAAAGTGAATATGACAAACTTGTAGGAAATTTAATTTCCTCCTAAAAAGTTCTGAACACCAAATCGCTAACATCAATATTTCTTGAGATATTGGGCTTTGAAGTTGAGGTAGTGTTTCTACAATTTAGGTCAACAATCCATGAAAATTCCACACTACCTCAACTTCAAAGCCCAATATCTCAAGAAATATCGATGTTAGCGATTTGGTGTTTAAGAACTTTTTGGAGAAAAATGAATTTGCTACAAGTTTGTAATATTCACTTTTTCTGTACCTCTTGTTGTTTACGAAATAGGGGCAAAAAGCGAGAATTTCGTGGAGAAATTGGGGTCAATGACCCGTACTACCTCGCTGGTGGGAGTTAGGGCTACACCGCACTAGACATTTTTGTAGAGCATTCAATTCTGAAGAAATCCTACCATTGACCAAGATTATACCATAAAATGCCTCTGAGCTGTAGAGTTTTGAAGAAAAATAATCAAAGTTTACGTGTATTTTATATGGGAAATCTTTATACGCCTTGGTCTAGTACTTAATATTAATATTAAGGGCTCCAATGTTCAGAGAATTTTTGTTTAGGTATTTGCCGCAAAATTTCGAGGTGGGACTGACAAAAAAAAATAGTCACGAAAAAAAAGGACCCTATTCGACGCACTCAAGTCGCATTCAGTGAGCTCGGAGTAATTCGTGTTTCACACTTCGTTCTATTTCGGGACCTTGCTCGGAGCAATTTTTTTTTCTTCGTTTCTATTCTTCGTTCTTTTTCGGGACCTTGCTCGGCGGTCTCTAGAAATCAGCGGCGATTCATTGTCCAGACTTAACTTTCAAATATCTACACTCCGAACTCGGCCAAATCTTGACCGATTTTCTTCATTTAAATTTTATATGATAGCCCCACATGGGGACTTTAGTTGGATCCATACACTGCTCTTCTCTACTTACCCCTCGCCTTGTAAATTGTATCAAAAGGAGCCAGGATCTGGAAAATCTACTTTTCCATTTTCCGGCTAAACTACTAAACCAATTTTTCTTAAACTTCTTCACAACACTAACTCCTCCAGGGACTTTTACTCAGTCCTAAACTGAACCTCCCACGCCCCCCTTTTCATACAACTTTTAACGAAAGTAAATTTTAAAAATCTTTTTTTAAGGCAATGGCAAGGAAATAGTTTCATTCAAATTCTCGATAGCGCTTAGCTCTTCCCTCCCTTGAGTCTTTCCTTGAATAAGTCTTTCCGCTCTTTCCATTTCCGTGGTCAAAAACATGGTTTCCCCTTCAAAAAACCACATTGACCTTGATATAACCTTCAAGGTCATTGCCAAGGTCATGCTCAAGGTCAAGGTTGTGGTCAAGGTCACATTTGGACGCAAAACTTCCACTCTTTGCAAATCCGCAGTAACAATGCAGGTTCCTCTTTAACACTTAACGGACGGGCCCCATAGATTTACGTTTTTCCATTCTGACTTCTTAGGATGGGCCACGTAGATCTACGTTTTTGCATGAAGTTTTAGTATGTTGCATTTGGGGTTTTCTTTTATGCACACTGTTCTATTGTAGTTACAACGCTTTAAATCCATACATTCATGTTTATTTAATTCCCCTGAAAAATTCCCGGAAACTAGGAAAGACAGAGCAGATTCGACCCGTCCGTTAAGTGTTAAAGAGCCATTTTGACCTTGATATGACCTTCGAGGTCATGGTAAAGGTCATAGTTGGACGTAAAATTTTCCGCTCTTTCCATTTCCGTGGTCCAATTTAAAAAAGTCAACTTGACCTTGAAATGACCTTCACGACCATGGTCAAGGTCAAATCTAAGGTCACCATTGAATAGCTGGGGAAAATTCCTAAAACTTTTGTCTACAACTTTTTCCTCCAAAATGCATTCCTCGAAAGTTATTTAGCCGTTTCCATACTTTTGGATCACGCTGCCTGTATAACTGCTTCTACGGATGAGATTGGAAGTTTTTGCATTCATTATTCATCTGTGAAGAAAACAATCATTTGCTTCTGTGCATTGTTTGATTTGGCTGGTTTACTTTATTGTAAAATAATTAGCTAATTTACTTGTATACTAAATAATAAATTTTTGCTACTATTTGGGGGTAATTAAATACTTAGTTTATAGTGCATGACTTGATTTTGTGATTTTCTGCTGAAAAGTGTGTAAAAGTGATTTTCTCTTCAATTTGAATAAAATTTTGGTTAAATTGTTACGTAACTTTTGAATAATATTTCTAAACTTTCGATTGGTTTTGAATAATATTTATTTTTATAACAGTTATGGATTTAGTAAATGAAATTTTGCAGCATTCTTTTTCTTGGCTCAGTTTTCAAGAGAAAATTAAAATTAAATCACAAGGCGCTAGAACTGCTAAAATTGAAAAAATTAGAAAAAATAAACCATAGTTTCCAAGTAGAATGGTTTGAAAAATACACATGGCTAACACATGAAGGTACTAAACCACAAATTGAAGAGAATAATGAAAAATTTACAGGTAATAGGGAAATTCAAAAACGTTTCATTGATATAAAAAACTTTCACTTCAATTACGCGTAACAGTTAAAAGCAAAAAATTTTTTTTGAATGATGGTGGTTGTAAGCTTAAATTTATTAGAAAGACCCCTAATTAGAAAATATAACGTAAAATCAAAACTACCCGACCTTTTGTAAGACAACTATAATGTCTTTGTAGAATTTTCTGAATAAAACTATTTTTTAGAACATGAGTCATATTCTATGGATTATGGACTACGTAATATACTCACCATTAGAAATAAAGAACAACAGCAACTCATTTCAGTGGTACCTTAAACTACCATCGGTGTTCAAAGAACACCGAGAGATAATCGCTGAGAAGACGATAGAGTATCAGGAACTTCTTAAGAAACGTATCGAGTCGTTCAGACGAGAATTAGACAATTACTGGGAACAAGTGCAAGACTATGAGAATTGGGGAGATATTAAACATCTTTCTAAGTATAAGAAAAAGGCCACGGCCCTCGATAATCGGTTAGTACAGGCAATGGCAGCAATTGACAAAATTAACGAAGAGGAAACATCATTTGGATGGGAATTGTCTCAGTATCCTCAACGAAAGAAGACTCACGACAAACTTTCGCCATACAAAAAGTTATATGATGCTGCTCAAGAATTTATGGATAAACACGATCTCTGGATGCACTCCCAAGTGGGAGCCTATGATCCTGATGACATCGATAGTGACGTCTCGACTATATACCGAATCATTCAGAAGCTTGAAAAACAGATGAGTGACCGTCCACTCACTGTGAAATTGATTCAAGATGTAAATGTTCATGCCTGTTGCCCTTTTATTATCCTTTACATACAAATTTGGTTTTTTGCTTCCACAGATAAAAGAACAGATAGAGGCGTTCAAGCTCCATATGCCCATTATTAGCACATTGGGTAATCCCGGAATGAAGGTACGTCATTGGGAGCAGGTGTCCGAGATAATCGGATTTCCAATAAAAGTGTCACCAGAGCTTACATTGGAGAAGATTATTGAGTACCAGCTGGAGGAATATCTTTCAAGATTTGAGGGTATTTCAGAAAGTGCAACCAAGGAGAACAATTTGGAGAAGGCCATGAATAAGATGGTAGCCGAATGGCAAGAAATGGAGTTCTCAGTATCTCCTTACAGGTAAGTGTATTCCTAGGCTTGTGGTTGCCTCTAGTTGATTGTTTCTATTATTTTGCAGAGATACAGGTACATACAAGCTTTCGTCTGTTGATGACATCCAGGTTTTACTGGACGACCAAATAATTAAGACTCAGACTATGAAAAGCTCACCGTATATTAAGCCCTTCGAGAAACAGATTTTGTAAGTGGCACATATCTTATATGTTTTTGTAGTGTTATTAACATGCTTGTCATCAGGGATTGGGAAGCAAAATTGCTTCTATTGCAGGATATTTTAGACGATTGGTTAAGGGTCCAAGCGACTTGGATGTACTTGGAGCCAATATTCTCTAGTCCAGATATTCAGCAGCAAATGCCTGAGGAGGGAAGACGTTTCAGTGCTGTCGATAAAGTAAGTAACTATTATGGTACTACAAAGCTATCTCTTCTGAACAATTATATTTTTTTAATTGATTTTTGATTAGGTATGTACTTTTTTTCTCAAAGAACCAGTGCGATAGAATTTAAACAGTTTTATTCCTTTCATTTCAAGTTTTAAATTGAATGAGGGATAACTCAATATGTAACCAAATTTAAAAATTATAATTTTTGGTACTGTGAAATTCTCAGTTTATACAGTGTCCAGGAAATAATGCGCCAAAATTAACGGGATGGTAGCTTGTGTCATGACCTACCAGAAAATCAAAATATGACCTTAGTGGAAACCTCACCGTTTTCGAGATATTTGGGTTTTTATGAAAAATTAAATTTCAGATTATTGACTAGTTGGTGCACATAAAAAGACATGTTAAGCATGGTAAGCATGTCATTTTTTATTACTAACACAAGACCGTCGCGAAAAAAAATAATCAAATTTTTTTTTTTGCTGTTCAAAATTATTTGACTCTACTTTGACCTTCACTGGTGAAACAAAAATGTACTAGGCAGTGATGGGAAAGCAATTCAAAAAATTGTTTAATTAATCAGAATCACCCATTTTATTCATGAATAGCAAGATATTGCCATGTTCATTTTAAATCAAATTTAATTTTTCATAAAAACCCAAATATCTCGAAAACGGTAAGGTTTTCACTAAGGTCATATTTTGATATTCTGGTAGGTCATGTCATGACACAAGCTACCATCCCCTTAATTTTGGCGCACTACTTCCTGGACACCCTCTATACATATAAAAATTTTAAGTAAAATATTCGAATACCTGGGATAAAAAAGGTTTGCGAAATCAGATAAGTAGTTTCTTTAAGTTTCTAGTTTAAATAAAGTTCAATATATTTTTTAATAAAAACACAATGAGCAAAAAAGAAAAAGAAATAAAATTAAAAAACATTAACTTGGGCCCTATTCCAAATTTCGACTACAAAGCGAAACTGCTTTTCCTTTTCACAGATAGTAGGCAATTTAAAAGAGTTCTTTGATTCGAAATTTACTTCGGAATCACATTGCATAATAGGGTTCATTAATGCATAGATCAATGGTTTTAGAGGAAAGCTGCTAAGGGATAATTTTTAAATAATCAGATTAAGAAGAATAGTAATTTTGGGCCTAATATTGTTTTCTGCAACCATTCGTCAAAAAGGTTTGAGATGTTATTATTCAGTTTGTCAGTTCCTTACCGGGTGACTAGACGAGACACAATTTTCAAATTTAAATTGCTATGGACAACGCTGCCTTGGGTAGTTACTTCGTAAACAACGACTATAAGGATAATTCTGATTAAAAAATTGTATGAGACCAAAGCACCTAAACTTCAAAGTTAGGAAATGCAGGCTGAATTTAAAAGAAAGATGTGTTGCTTACTTATTATTGTAAATTGGTCTAAAAAACAGCCCAATCTTAACAAAATGCTTTTTGAGATGTAAACTCGAAAACCAACATCATCCAAAGTTATCAACAGATTTCCTCCTATTCTCTCTATTTATAGATGTGTTTTGCTACTTTCAATAATTATAATTCCTGATCAGGAAATTCCAGAAAACCGTTTGTTTACTTGTTTTAGCACAAAATTCTTACTGATGTCATACCTGCAGGAAACTTCAAATTGTTAAATGGGTAATTCTAAGTTATGAGGTATTTTCAACGGCAATGATAAGAAATCATATATACATATTTAAATTATTTGAAATAAGCCTGTTATATCTTAAAAGTTACCATCTTCTTTATGGTCACTTAAATTCACGAATTAAGTGTATTTAATTTTGTCACAAAAGCGCCTAAAACATGAAAAATGTATCTCCCCTGCTCTGTCCCTTAACAGATTATGTTAGTCAATCAGTAGTTTTAACTAACTTGAAATTATGTTATAAACTATATTTCATATAATTTATAAACTAGACTAATTAAATGAATGTAATCTAAGAAAAAACAATTACTAACATTTTCTTTTTCATTAAAACTATAATGTCTACATTTGTCCTCCATATTTAACGTTTCTTCCCCTGGCGTTTTGTATTCGTTTAAAAATCACAAATGTTTAAATTTATCGCGTAAATTGCGACTATAAACACAAAGCATTCAACGTGAAGTTAGCAGCAAGCCTTCACGACACAAGTGTGCGGCCATTTTGCTCGCCATTTCAGTGATGCCACTTACTGGAAGTAGTTGTGAATCAGTGAATGCGTTCTCTCCCCTGGTAAGTTTTTTTGCGCAATTATAAGCCTAAATACCTTGTTTTCTTTATATAATTACTCTAATTTATGTATAGAATCATATTCTTCTTTGTTAATTACGTATTACAAAAACTTTGACGTTTATACCAATTTTTTAACAGAAAAGTATCTCCCCTGTCTTCTCTCCCCTGACTTCTAAGGTGCCAGGGGAGATACTTACTGTCCAGGGGAGATAAAAGTATGTCGTGTTGGAGTATTTCTACAGCAGATACGTGTACAGTCAAATCCCCTATAACGCGGTGTTTTTATAGCGCGATTCACATATAACGCGGTGTGAAAAATGTGACAATTTCTCCTATAACGCGGTCACTTTATAACGCGTTTTTGATACTAGAACATTCCAACAACTCAAATGGCTTGAAAAGTAAGTTTATCTATGGCAACACTTATTCGATGTGTTAAATTTTTGTATGTACATAGTTAACATTTGTAGTGTATTCCCCTGTTTGACAATTCTAGTATTCATTAAACCGTATTCATTTAACCGTATCAGTCACAACTTGTTACTTTGAGAATGCAGTTTTTATATAGGTCTGATTTATATAGAATTTCTTTCTTTCTGAGATTCCATATAACGCGGTACAAATCATTTAATCATTTAATTTGTATTAATTCTGAGTTTCTTACAACGCGGTTTCCATAGAACGCGGCGGTGGTTTCCATATAACGCGGTATAGATTATTCTGATTTATCGTATTTCTATGTTTCTCAAAACGCGGTTTCATAGAACGCATATCCTGATTTGAATTAATTTGAAGTCTCTCATAGCGCGGTTTCCATATAACGCGGTACGAATTAATCGCGTTATATGTAGGAGACTTGAATGTACTGTTGTTCATAATTCAGTCAGTACAACCATATTTTATTATCGTGCTCATTTCACTTTTAAACTTGGGTACTTAATGAAACAATGTTTTATGTTGAATGCCGATTGTCTGAGTGTTTATGAGTGGATTTATTTTGTCAAATTATCGCAAATCCTCGGGAACTTTTTATTTGTTTTTGTATACCAGTATTTTTGGGTCATGAATTCAATATAGTACACCAATATCAAGCATTGAAAACGAAGAAGGAAACCCTAACTGATGAAGATGCTATTTATAGACATGGACTTCAGCGAAAACTATTTTACCAAATATTCTGAAGAAGTGCAGTCCTTCCATTTCGGGGGTTCAAGGCAACAAATCAGTATGCACACAGATATAGTTTATACCAAAGAAGTTGGACAAGAAATAAAAGGCACATGTTTCTGCACTTTGTCCAAACATTTGTGGCACTCACCTCCAGCTATATGGGCCCATTTGCATTTTGCATACTCAAATAAGAATTTAAGTTACTTTTATAATCACTGATGGCTGTTGTACAATAAAACGACTAATTATTATTAATTAACAATAAAAATAAAGTTGATCCTTAAAGTATTACTGTGATTTGTTTCATAAAATAACATAAATATTTCTCCCCTGTTCATAAAGTATCGTACCCTGTACGTCTTGTCTCTCCCCTGTATCTAGTATCTCCCCTGGTCAGTTATAAAATAATAAAAAATAAATTAATTGACTGGCTGCTTTTCCGATATGAAGATAATAAGTATTTCGATAAAAACATACTGCAATCATATTAACATTCTATTATTTTTGTCGTGCCGCCTCTCCTAATAACTTAATACCTCTTAACTTAGAATGACCCAAATAACAAATAGCGATATTTTCCTTATTGTTCAGAAAGCTCGAGAAAGGTATGAACTTAAAACATGAAACGGGTAAAATTTTGTTGATATGTGTACCATTTTTATGGGTTCTCAAAGAAGAATAGAAGCGAGTTTATTTTTGTATTGGCATCATACCCAACAACCCCTCAAAGTTTCATTGAGTACCAACTTTTTTTGATCTCAGTAAGAGTGAGTTACAAATGAACTTCACTGACTGGGTTGTTCCGTTTTTCAATTTGCCGCGGAATACTAAATATATTTTTAGCGTGGGAGAACAAAATATTAAAATAGTATAAAAATCCAATTTACTTGTACGCCGACGGGCTTTTACTTGGTTTGCTGGTTTTGACGACGAAGGAATTTTTGAAACAAAAGCTATAAGTGTCTTTTTCGTCAATTTTATTTGCAATTCTTTGTTTTTCGAATTCTCTTTACCTTCAACATTGTCACTACTTTTCAAACTTCGCCATAAGGTGATAGAGCTGATAATATTTTAAAGTTTTTCGTTAGGAAGTTTAGAGTTTTAATACTTTAGATTTATACATGTGACATCACAAAGGTTATGACTCGTCCTCCGCCTTGTCACACTATGTCACACTTTGTAAACCCCCTCCCTCCCCCTTAACGTGTGACGTAATTTATGGATGGCCCCTATGAGTCGCTCAGTGGGACCCTCTTTTTAAAATCCTTGCGGCATTGTCCGAAAAAAAAAATTGCTTCTTCAGAAGTATAATAGCTAAGGCGTGAAGAAGGAAACAAATTAAAAAAATTTTATTTGGAGAAATGGCAGCTGTTTGAAAAAATCTCGAATTTCCATCAACATTTTGAGTTTAAAAAATATATAACTTTTGAATACGGACCCCAATCGCACCCAATTAGTCACGCCTTAGGTAATATTATAAAAAAATAAGTGGTGCAAATTTCAGCCAAATCGGTTCAGTAGATTTTGAGTTACCGTGTATACCAATTTGAAAAAAGTAATTTCGAGAAAAACGTGAAAGAAAAAAAAGGTCGACGTTAACGCCTTAAAAGCAAATTTTTTTTTAAATTACTTATTATTATTTAATCTGGTATTCTTGGACCATAAATAATTGACCATGTGAGGTTCAAGGTTAATGCTGCCCTTGTGATTTGTTTATAGTCATTGCGAGTGCTAGCCGCACGGGAAACTACAAATGTTTAAAGTTAAATGGCATGTCCGTCGGAATGATTGGGATTCGTGGTATTAAAACGTTTTCTCCTTTATACTTTCTTCTAAGAATTGTTGCTTCGATGACGTTGTTAATCAGTTTCTTCACCGCAAGCCGGGTGCCATTACAAATACGTGGTTGGTTGATATTTCTCAACATTATGATTCCCGATCCGACTTTTAATTGAAGATTGTGAGTGTGGAAATCCGGGAAATTCCAGCGAGTTTAAAAATTCGGTCGGATAGTTGACGATATCATCTTGGCTAGTAACGGAATCCACCGATATGTACGTTATCAATTCTCCAGCAATTTCACTTTGAATTTTGTAATTTAATTCGTCGACATCAATGTTTTTGGCAGCTTTTTGGTTCGTTCAACCAATCATGATTTTTGTAATTTTGAGCAATGTTTGGGAATACCGTTTTGATGAGTTGGGTCTTTGGTTCGATGAACCAAGCGAAGAATGTAATGCAGCCATTCGGAATGTCAACTGGGATTTTGCCATTGCCAATGTCCAGTAATTTTTTGAAAATACTTCTCCAGATTGGAGAATGGCGGGACCAATGGTGCAAATTTGATTTTTCCACTTGCGCAACACAATCTAGGGGCTTATTATATTGTCTCATTCGATGCATATCACTCTCATTTGCAATTTCTCTTTTCTCTTGTGTACGTGCTGAACATGTTTGTGATAATCAATTCCGTTCAATTTCAATTCGCTGTTCGCGTTGCTCTGCACTTCGATTAGATCGAAAATTCGTTTGGTTTGTAGCATTGCGAGTTCTGCGACTTAAACTACTCCGTCTTATTGGCGGCATTGCAGTGCGATGAAACTTAATTCATCTCATGAAACGGTTGCAATGAACTAAACATAATTACAATTCAACTGACAATAAACAACTAAAGATCGATAAAAAAAAAGTAAAAATAAGCAGAGGTTTGAATCAGTTTGAGTTATTACCATTTCGGGAGCATTAAAAAAAATCAATCAAATAATTTCCATCCATCCAAGCTGAGACAATTTAAATTTAAATGTCAATTAAAAAAGAATTACGCATATCCATCTTTTGAATCGTGAGTGTTATGGTCTTGATTTCATACAAAAATCCGATGGAAAAAGGGACGTTCGTTTAGTTTTTCCCGAATTTGAAAATTTACCGGGAACCTTTTCCAATTTTTCTAAAAACCTAATTCGAACTATTACGTACATTTTAAAACAAAAAATAGGCAAATCGGTCTAGCCGTTCCTAAATGATGCGCTTACCAACGAACAGCATTTCATTTTTATTTATATAGATAAATTATTCACGCACCAAAACGTTATCCTCTCCTGCATTCAGTTTACTTATTATGCACACTTGGAAGTTGAGAACTAGTTTAATACAAAGTGATAAATAAATTTTAGGTTAGGTCTGTTTAATCGGTGTTTATCCACAGATCATACAGAGCGCGCTCAAAATGATCTGGTTTATATTTACGGACACAGATAAGATTATTCTGAGCACTCAGACCGTATGTATTAATGGACACAAGTAGGGTACTCGGATCGGATCAATCCGATCGTAATTGTGAACTCGGCTCGAATTTAATTTTGTAATTAATTTGTCCCTAATGAAGACCTCATATTTTAAAATTTCTTAAAAACTAAATCACAAACTCTAGAAAACACGAAGTGGCATTTCAAATTGAATTCTACGTCATTTCCCCTTCTCCTAACTTACTACAAATTGCTTCACTTCTTGAACACGATTTTACGCGGCATTTTCTTTACTTTTATATAACTTAGGATCAACACTACGACACAAACATCTTACATTAGATAAAATCGATGTCCCGATTAATTGTTGTTAGTCCCACCTATTAAACTAAAGCTTTTGTGTGTTTATTTGCATTTTTTTTTTCACGAAACTTTGAAATATTAAAAGTATTTCTAATAGTATAGTCCTAAAAATCTAATAAACTTGTACATTTAAAAGGCGTTAAAATGCATGTAAATCGCAACATTTTTCTATAGCGGCATAATCTTGAGATTCTATTAATATTTTACTCATGTACCAATTCAATTCTCACTACAATTTAATTTATTGCGACTTCATTACAGCTGTGTGCATTTATTTTCAATGCCCTATTTACATACTTAACCCATTAATGCGCAAAACAAGGATTATGTGCACGCAAGTTCAATTGTAAGATTCGAATAACAAATTGCGGCGAATTTCCTCCAAATTCGTATATAAGGGGTTTTTGGGGGTGCTCTTTCGGAATCTGGCATTTGTTTTGCATAAAAACTTCAAAAACCCTATTATTTTTTGGGTTTTTTCAAAAAAGTGCCAATTTTTGTTGGTCATTTTTCGTCTCAAAGTCGATTATCTTGTCGTTGCTGCTATTGAATGATCATATAACTACCAAAAATCGCGGTCCGAATGTCTAAACTTTCTCAAACCATGTTTTTGAATTTTTTTATGCTTTGGTTTTTACAAAAAGGCCATTTTGTGTAACAATGTAATAAAAACTTCGCGATGCTTTTACACGAAAAGGATCAACTTTACAAAAAAAATGTATATGACAAAAAGTGCTTATAATTAGCCAAGGAAAACATGTACATTTTTTTCAGAAATATTTGGACTATTTTCGGTTTTTTGGATTTGGCAAATTTTTCAAAAATCCAAAAATGTTCCGAAAAATTCTGAACGTATTCTTTGGCTAATTATAAGCACTTTTTGTCATAATAAAATTTATTCGTATAATTGATCCTTTTTGAGTAAAAATATCACCAAGTTCTTGTTTGATGAAATTTTTACATTTTTTCCTTGGCTAATTATAACAACTTTTTGTCATATAAATTCTTTTTGTAAAGTTGATCCTTTTCGTGTCAAAAAAAAACGCGAAGTTTTTTATTACATTTCTGTACAAAATGGCAATTTTGCTAAAGCCAAAGCAAAAAAAAAATTTTCAAAACCATGGTTTGAGAAAGTGTAGACATTCAGACCGCGATTTTTCGTAGTTATATGATCATTCAATAGCAACAACGACAAGATAATCGACTTTGAGACGAAAAATGACCAACAAAAATCTGCACTTAAAAAAAAAAAAAAAAAAAAAATAGGGTTTTTGAAGTTTTTATGTAAAACAAATGCCAGATTCCTAAAGAGCACCCCCAAAAACCCCTTATATACGAATTTGGAGGAAATTCGTCCCAATTTTCTATTCGAATCGTACAATTGAACTTGCGTGCACAAAATCCTCGTTTTGCGCATTAATGGGTTAAACTGCTGTGTTACACTTTAATATATTTTACAAATTGTTCTAGTATTATAATTAATTTTATTTTTACATAATTTTTAAAATAAGATTTGGAAAGATCTCATGAAACAAGTCGCATCGGATACTAAAGTGATGGCAGTTGTTGAAATAGAAAAAATGTCCGAGAAATTAAAGAAAGCATTTAACCTATTGGAAGTAATACAGAAGGGATTGAATGCCGTAAGTAACCTAATGCGAAAAGACGAAAAACCAAATAACCTAACTATAATTTTGAATTTCAGTATTTAGAAAAGAAGAGACTCTACTTCCCACGCTTCTTCTTTCTATCCAATGACGAACTCCTGGAAATTTTGTCTGAAACCAAAGATCCTACTCGAGTACAGCCTCATTTGAAAAAGTGTTTCGAGGGTATTGCAACACTCAGGTTCACAGAGGCTCTGGATGTTACTGTAATGCGTTCGTCTGAGAGTGAAGAAGTTGAGCTTGTCGATGTTATATCGACTGCAAAAGCCCGTGGCCAAGTGGAGAAGTGGCTGCTAGAATTGGAGTATGACATGAAGAAAAGTATTCATGACAAGATTCAGAAGGCATTTCAGAATTATCCACAGATTGAACGACATAAATGGGTTCTTATCTGGCCAGGACAAACTGTGCAATCAATTTCTCTAACATATTGGACAATGGAAATTACAAAAAGTTTTTATGCGAAAAATCCGTTAGAAAATTTAGACAAATATTTGAAAATATGTCAAGATCAGGTAAGTAATTAGAGTGCATGTATGGGCTTTGGGTAGGTCTTCGATTTATTTCAAAACTTATATTGCGTAAAGTATGATATGGCATGATTTTTTTACGAAACTTTTCTAAGTCCATAAAATGGTCTTTCCATTAAATAAAACGCATAGAAAATAAGAGATTAATGACGAGTTGAGGAAAGTCGGATTAATTTTTTTTTTTTTTTAAATTTTTGTCTAAACCCAGAACAGCATTAAAAGTATTTATACATTTATACAGTGCGTCTCATAATATAGCCTCAGTACAAATATTGCTCAATTTTTCTTCAAATGCACTTTTATTCAGATATGATTTGAATACAATTAAGAGTAACAAATATTATACTTTTGACAATAAAAAAGGGAAAGAAAAAATAACAAACATAAAAACAATTTCCAATAATAACAAAAATTAATCATTTATTCGTCTCATAATATAGCCTCAGGTCAAAAAAATTAGATATTTCATTCTAATACCGTTATTAGGCGTTGAGGGAAATGAGGTTGCTGATGAACTTGCCAGGGAAGGTTCATCTTCTCGACTCAAGGGCCCTGAGCCCTTCTGCAGCATTGGCTGGTCTTCGTCCAAAGCTGTGATAGAAGAATGGGTCAGGAATCTACAGTGCATACACTGGGATAACTTCCCTGGGATCCGGCAAGCTAAAGAGCTCGTCAGACCCTATACCTACACTGAAATCAACGTTTTGAGTAAAGCGGATCTCAGACTGTTGGTAGGTTACCTAACTGGCCACCATGGGCTAAGATACCACCTAAATAAAATAGGTCTGTCAAATGAGACGGAGTGTCGTCTGTGTCTTGAAGACGACGAAACTACATCACACATTTTGTGTGCTTGTCCGGCTTTAGCACGGTTAAGAAGAGGGATCTTCGGTCAAGAGTTCCTGGACTCGGCTGAAGCTCGTTCATCTTCTGTAAAAGACCTTCTGGCGTTCCTTAGGGTAGCAGATCGTCTTTTACTGTAAAGGGGATTCGGCACAAAAGACCGCCTGGTCGCAGTGCCCACCATGAGGGTCACCCCTAACAATAATAATATAATATAATATAATACCGTTATTAATTTCTTAATAATTCGTAGACCCTCCGCTATTCTTAAGGGTTCATTGCGAATTGTAATTTTCAAAAAATCGATTTTTTTTTAATTACATTTTTGGAAACTATATATATATAGAAATATCATATTAAAATTTGATAAAGATCGGAGCACTCTAACTATATTTTTGGCACTCTAACTATATTAATGGGCGTTAAAATCGGCCCGGCCGCCATACAATTTGCTGATTACCGTGACCGACAGCGCGTACGAGAAGCTCACGCGCATCAGCACTATTGCCTCTAAGAAAGCCAGAATCATCCGCAGAAACGCTGTTTTGGATGAAAACGTTAATTATGAACATACAGAAGGAATACTGTATGGTGCAGGCATCGCTGATTAAGCGCAGGACAGATTTTTTTACGATTTTTCATTAAAAAAAACTTTGATCGCGTTTTTCTCGAAACAACGTTTTTCGGCACCTTGTTGATAAAATCTCGGTGACTAATGAACCGATCTTCACCAAATTTTTACCACATGTTCTCTATAACTATAGCTATGGCATGAATAGACAGTTTTTTGAAATTTTGATTTTAAGTATTTTTTTAAGGGCAAAAACGGGGAAAAAAATGATGATTTTTGGAATTTTTTCGAAAAATGTCCGCCATTTTGTCAATTTTCAAAAAATCAAAAATCTGTCTATTCATGCCATAGCCCTTATCATACTGAATCTAAAACTTTTTTATTTTGTAGTTTCAGACCATCCGTCTCGGAGATATCATCAACAAGGCGAAGCCCTCTTTTTTTTTACTTTTTTTCAACCGTCTGTTACAACAACAAAAAATCGGAAAAATAAACAAAAAAAATTGTTTTCATATACTTCGACACTATATTTATTGAAGTAAAACCCCTCCCATATTTATATTTACAACTGAACCTACTAAAAAAATTATTGAAAAATAGTCTGTTTTTCATGGGTGTAATTCGGCATGAACCCTTAATAACTTCAAAAATCCTGGTAGAAATGCTTTCGTAAAGCCTTTTCACGTACTCCAAAGGTATCTGACGCCAAGAAGACAGAATTGCATTTTGTAACTCAGTCATCGTATTGTACTGCTTGCCATTGATATAAACTTTGCGGGAAAGGTAGCCCCACAAATTTTCAATAATGTTCAAGTCAGGTGACTTCGCCGGCCAAGGTTAAACATCAACATTATAAGCCTCAAACCATTCTTTCACGCACTTTGCTGTGTGAATTGAGGCATTATCATGCTGAAAAATCCAAACATTTCTTTCTAAAGCCTCACTAAATTTGATTTTTTGTTGAGAGAAAAGTTTAATGTATTTCTGGGAGACCTGTCGTCCTTTCAAAATGACCAAGTCGATCACTCCATGAATGCATATCGCACCCCAAACCATTACTGATCCACCTGCCATTTGTCTACGACTTAAATAAACTGGATCTTCCCTCAAATCGTGATAATAGCAAATTTACCCATCTGGACCATCCAGATTGAATTTTTTTTCATCGCTAAAAACAACATTTTGCCAATCAGTTGTCCAAGCCATATGATCACGTGCAAACTGTAGCCGGTTCAATTTGTGTAATTTTGTTAACGGAGGTTTGCGAATAATTTTCCGGTGTTTGAGTATTCCGCTGCGCTGTATTTCACGATGTACAGTTGCTTTACTAAGGTTAACACCAGTTGATGCCCAAATTTGAGAAAGGGAGAGACTGGAATTGGAAGCGGCTCCTAAAATTAACCTTTTATCTCTTGCTGTGGCCTTGAAAGGACGGCCTAGATGAGTTCCTGTTCAATTTTCTTTGTTTTTTATATAATTATTTACAGCCTTTGGACTTCTCCCTAATGTATGAGCTATTTCCTGGTTCGATTTTCCTTCGTTCTTCAATTTTTCAATTATTTTCCTTTCTGTCTCGTCTAGAATTTTTCCTCTCGCCATTTTTATTATTTCCTTGAACAAACCGCGTTTAGATATTTATTTTCTATTAAATTCACCAACAAAACTTACAACTCAAAAAAATTTAACCTCGCAATCTTGAAGAACAAGCGTTACACCACCAGAAACTACCTTCAAATGACAATGAGGCTATATTATGAGACGCGGGATTTTTCACCACCATACAAATTCCCCAATGTAGGGAGGCCAAACCTCGGGGTATGCAGTTAATAAATTGCATTAAAGATTTTAATTTTTATTGTGAAAGCAAACCTTATTTTAGTTCTTTCGTTAACATTATATATAAGACTAGCTGGATTACCCGGTTTCACCCGGCGTTGGGTAAATATTTACTAATTAAACACTTCTCAAATGTTCTAATTTGTTATATCCTAGAAATTGTTTTAACCCGAAAACCCCTTTATGGATCCGCCATCTTAGATTTCCAAATCTAAATAATATTCGAAATTAGTGACCTTAATATAATCATTGTACTAATTTTCATTAAAATTTGTTGAAATCGAGCAATTTTAGTCTCCATATTTTATCCGCCATCTTGAATTTGGGAATTTTGATAACATTCGAAATTAGTGGCTTCAGAACAATCATTGTATCAATTTTCATTAAAATCCGTCGAAATCGCAACATTCTGGTGGCCATGTTGGATCTGCCATCTTGGATTTACAAATTTTGATATTATTCGAAATAAGTGGTCTCAGAATAACCATTGTACTAATTTTCATTAAAATCATATGAAATCGGGAAATCTTGGTCGACAGATTGGATCCGCCATCTTGGATTTGTAAATGTTGATAACATTCAAAATCAGTGACCTCAAGATAATCATTGTACTAATTTTCATTAAAATCCATTGAAAGCAAGAGATATTGGTCGCCTTATTGTGTCCGCCATCTTGGATTTGTGAACTTTGGTAATATTCAAAATCAGTGACTTCAAAACAATCATTGTACTAATTTCCATTAAGATCCTTTGAAATCGAGAAATATAGGTCGCCATATTGGATCCGCCATCTTGAATTTCTAAATTGGATATATTCTATGTTACTCAGGGTGAATTTAGCTTTTTAATTGTGAAAGAATTTTTGAAATCGGCACAGTAGTTTTTGAGTTTATTTATTACAAACATACACACAAAAATACAAATCTTTCCTCTTTATAATATTAGAAAAAACCGCTATTATCTGTGGTGAGGCTATATTATGAGACGCACTGTATGTATCAATATTAACAAATAAATAAATAATATAAAGAAATAACGATTCAATGTGAATAAGGCCTGCAGGAGAATATATAACTGCATTTTTTTCAATTATCTTATTTGGAACTGAAATTTTTGAATAGTTACTCATAGCAACTTTTAAATTTTGCTAAAAAACATCAAGTTGCATTGAATAATGGTCATTTAGCGTGAACAAATTAGTCCAATAATTTTTTCAGTCATCATATTTGCTATAAGTTACGATTTAAGGTATACATTTATTGGACGTTTTTTCAAATGTTTTTTTTTTCATACGAACATTTATTTTAATGACACAATGTTTTTTTTTTTAAATAGGGCTGTGATAGGGCTGCAGCATTTAGGTCCCTTTAAGAAAACGGTTGGCAGAAAATCTCAGGTGTGGAACGTATGAAACAAAAAATTCGAGCAGGATATTATCATATAAATCAGTCTCTGTCGTGTGAACTAGAATAGAATATTTTAGTTAAAAAAACAAAATGGTGACCTTCTGAATTTTTTCCCTTTTTTAAAGTGAAAAATTGGTAAAAAATGGGTAAAATATTAACGGATATTTGTAATTCTACTTCAAACATGTGTATAATATAGCCCAATCGGTTCAATAGTTTTTTCAAAAAGTTGCCAACCAGGTCAAAAAAAGTGGTTTCGAGTAAAACGCGTTTAAAGTATTATATCACGTTAAACATATATTTCTTGAAAATGTTGACTTATATACCATATTGTATATTTTTTTTACAGGTCTAAAGTTTATGTTTTTAAGGTTTTTGAGAAATCGATTTTTTCGAAAAAATTCAATTCAGTGTGAAATCGCAAATCCAGATCAGATCATTAAAAGATGCAGCTTACATAAAATAAAAAACTTCTAGCATTTTACCAATGGGTGTAGACAAGAGTACATATTTTCTACGAAATTCAGTGCACTTTTATCACATTTTTCACTTGAAAACAATTAGTTGCATGAAAAAATTACAAACAAATCTAAGCACCTTTGTCGATGTTATGAGCTACAAATTTGATGACAACACCCTGGGCAGACTTAGAAATATAAATTTCGTGCGTACATAATTATAAAAATATCTAATACCTCGGACATTTAGAATTTCGTACGGAAACAATTTTAAAAATGTCTTATCATTTTTGAATTCCCTATCAAAGTTAAGGCGAATATTCCGTCAAACAAGGACGTTAACACAAATTACGTTTTAATTTCAAAGGAATCTGATAATTTTGAAATTGAGAATGCTCGTTCATAGTTTATCTAGGCCAAGGTATAACATCTTTTCACTCGAACATGCTAACGGAGGGAACTTTTAAGGTTTTGTTTAAAACGTAGAAACAAAGGTCCGCAATCAAATCTACCTTCTTAATGATTTGCTGTTATATTTGTTTCTTTCTATGGTCTAATTTTCTGGATTTGGATAAGAATTTTCTTAGTTTCATGATTTCCTAATGTTATAATAAAACTGGGAAGGGTGTTGGCTTCTTTCATTAGGATAAGCTTTCAGAATAGTCTTTACTATGTATATTAAGACTCGCATTTTTTCGCTTTTAGAATAGATTTGATAAATCATTGGTGATTATGTTATGAATTCCGTAATAGGATCTTGTTGTATATTATTTATTATATTTTAGATTTTCAAAGTAGTCGAGCTTGTGCGAGGGGGCCTCAGCACACAAAACAGAATTACCCTTGGAGCTTTGGTGGTACTAGATGTTCATGCAAGAGACGTCTTAGCTGAAATCATTGAAAAGAAAGTGACGGAAAATACTGACTTCGAGTGGCTTTCGCAAGTATGCCTCTAGGCGCATTAAGGCATTCAAATATACATCAAAATTGCCTAAATGCATAATCATTTATGTGCATAGATTACAACTCTGAATAAAAAAAAATGCAATTCTGATGTTTTTTTGAACAGACCTTAATTCTATTTAAGTTTAGCTCAGTTTTCTAAAAATATAGAATTTCAGTTAAGATACTACTGGGAGGATGATAACATGGCGACTCGAATGATCAACTGCACGCTTATGTATGGATATGAATATTTAGGGAACACTACACGCTTGGTAGTGACACCCTTGACCGATCGATGTTATCGCACTTTATTCGGGGCCTTGCATTTGCATTTGGGTGGGGCTCCCGAAGGTCCAGCTGGAACAGGAAAAACGGAAACCACTAAAGATCTTGCTAAGGCTATTGCTAAGCAGTGCGTTGTATTCAACTGCTCGGATGGGCTTGACTATATTGCGCTGGGCAAGTTTTTTAAAGGGCTTGCATCCTGTGGTGCTTGGTCTTGCTTTGATGAGTTTAATCGGATTGATTTAGAAGTACTCTCTGTCGTGGCTCAACAGGTAAAATATTCATCAAATTACTCCTCGTCGCGGAAAATACATGTATGTTACTCGATTGTTGTTTGATAGATTCTTACCATCCAACGAGCTATAAATGCAGGTGCTGAAACTCTGGTGTTCGAAGGCACAACATTGACGCTAGATCCTACATGCGCAACATTTATAACAATGAATCCAGGATATGCAGGAAGATCTGAACTGCCGGATAACTTGAAGGTATTAAACAAAAAATAGAATTTTGTGACAAAGTGTATTATTATTTTTGGAATTATCCCCAAAAGGCATTGTTCCGATCAGTCGCTATGATGGTCCCGGATTACGCACTAATTGCAGAAATTGAATTGTACTCGAAAGGCTTCCTTACTGCAAAGCCACTTGCCGTCAAAATTGTAGCAACTTACAGATTATGTTCAGAGCAGCTGAGTACACAGCCTCATTACGATTATGGGATGAGGGCCGTTAAGTCAGTACTGACATCGGCTGGAGCACTAAAGCTACGCTACCAAACGGAAATGGAAGACAAATTGGTCCTGAGATCCATTAAGGATGTCAATTTACCGAAATTTCTCAATCAAGACGTTCCCTTGTTCCAGGGTATTACGTCGGATTTATTCCCGGGCGTTGTGCTCCCACCACCTGATTATGAAATGTTTAATAGTGCTGTAAGGCAGGCATGCGAAAATAACAATAAACAGTGCACGGAGTTTTTTTTGGAGAAGGTGCAGCAGGTAAGTTTATGAATAGCTACAATATTAGTGCAAGTAATGGCGTTTTTATTTGTTATCAGCTTTATGAGATGATTGTTGTCAGGCATGGCCTGATGATCGTAGGTCTGCCTTTTGGCGGAAAAACGACTAGCTACCGAATCCTAGCAGAAGCACTAGGATACATTGAAGAGCAGGTAAGCGCAACAAGCTTAGTTAAGCAGATAATCACTGCCATTCTGAACTGGTTTTATTTCGGAGGGTATGATATGTTTCCTATTATATTTTCAATACACATGATAATAACTTGTCCATGAATCTTTTTAAATTCGTAGCTCTTAAGCTTAGTATATAATCTGTTGTAATTAATGAGTTTCACGAAGTTCTTCGCCATCTCATAAAGCAGTCAATTTCGTGTGAAATTTTTGACATTTTCCATTTGGTTTAATTTTTTTAATTTTGAAATTTCGCACAAATGGGATTAAAATACATCAATAAGTTTTCATTATTGATTATTGTCGTCAAATGTCAGGACTTTTTCCATATTTATGATATCACACAATTTCAACAACTTAATAAAAGAATAAATAACAACAATTACTAACTACCAGAGATAAGAATTCCATAAAGTACTCATTTTAAAATTATATCTAATCGATAAAATATTAAAATTAAAGTCTACGAACATGCAAATTTGGATATTGGATTTGAAATCAGCATCCCTGAAAACCCCAAACTTCTGATTTTCATAAAAATTTCTTCAAATTTAAAATTTTCAATTGCCATCTTGTGTCCACCATTTTGAAACCGAGAAAAATTAGACTATCTGTTACTTTGGAATATGTACTACCTTCGGACAAAAATGAGGAATATCAGTGCAAACGTTTAGGCGTGATTAAGCAACAAAAACATGTATATAAGGATAATACTGTTGTAATTTTGCTCGCCGAGCAACTAGTCAGCAAAGCTACAAAACGCGCCTTTGCTACAATTCGACGAATTTCTTGAGAAATATCTCGTCTACCGAAGTACACGAGCTCAAAAGGATCGACGAGTGTTTGGCTTTTCTGACATAGTCACTCGCAAAGGAGGGATCGAAAGCACATCCCTAAATCTGCTCGATCAAAATACCAAGTGTAAATTATAAACGAAGGAACATATTTTTATAATAAAACATTTCAATGTTTAAAATAAGTAAAAAAATGCTTATTCTGTTTTTATTTAAAACAGTTCATCAAATAAAACACTTGAGTGTTTTAAAATAAAATGCTAAAAAGTTTTGAATTAAAACACTTAGATTTACATAACATACATTATCATCAATGAATAATGTGGTGAAAATCTTAAATGAAAGAAGGAAAGTGTGTATCAATAAATTAACCCATTAATGCCTGAATAACAAAAATTTTTCGGCAACTTCGAGGACCTAACTTTTATCGAAGGGGTGGTCAATTCTCATCGAGACCAACTTTTCTAGACGTATTTTGAGTCGCCTGACACGATCCAACCAAAAAAAAAAGTGAAAAAAAAATTATTATTATTGTTTTTTTGCAATATTACGTAAATAAATATCTTTTTCACGCGTAATTTTTTTTCGAAAAAACGACAGATTTAGTGGGGAAAAAGCAACTTTTTACTGCAATAAAGTGCATAAAACGTGTTATTAGTACTTAAACTTCAAAAATATGCAGGCATTTTTTTCGTTAAAAATATTAGGCTGTATAAAAATTGCAACAATGTAACGCATATTTGTATTACTTTCGATCACTTTTTTTATCTCACTGTGTTCGACTATTCCCAAAAATTTATATACACTAGTTTTGAGGGTCACGGATTACGAATTTGCTATCAGATTTTCGTAATTCAAAATGGTGGATCCAAGATGGCGAACAATTTTTGGCAAAATTCTCAACTTCTTTGAAAAAAAAGTGGGTATTCGGAGTTTTTGGGGTCATTGATTACTGATTAAATGCCTATATATTTTTGAAGTTTAGGTCCTAATAACACGTTTTATGCACTTTATTGCAGTTGATTTTTCCCCACTAAATCAGTCCTTTTTCGAAAAAAAAATTACGTGAAAAAGGTATTTATTTATATAATATTGCACAAAAACAATAATAATAATTTTTTTCACTTTTTTTTGCTGGGTCGTGTCGGGCGACTCAAAATACGTCTAGAAAAGTTGATCTCGATGAGAATTGACCACCCCTTCGATAAAAGTTAGGGCCTCGAAGTTGCCGTACAATTTTTTGTTATTCAGGCATTAATGGGTTAAGGAACACTTTTAAAAATTAAAACATATAGGTCTGATTTCTTCTCATGTTAAATACCCTAAACAGAGCAATTCGGCGAATCGGCCGGTTTAAAACGTTTATTTTAGCGATTATTTTAAAAAATGCGTTTCTTCATTACTGTGCATTAAATAATTCATGCTGAAATCAAAATAAGAATAAACAGTGGGCATCGAAATGAGGACTTTTGGGAAAAGGGAACATTGCTATTTGAAAAATTTCTAAGGTGCTATGTCAGACTCCGGCATCTTTATAAAATTTTGTCGTTTGATTTCGCTGCGGCAGCTATTCGAAGAATACTACATATTGAAGCTCGTGATATTCCACTAAGATCAGCAACAATTATGAGCATTGATCAGAGTGCGTAAAACCAATAACGTAATCAGAGCTGTAAAATATTGCATTACTTTGGAATGCATTAACGTAGGCATACTATTACAAGTAATGCAATTTAAAGATGATTACCAGTACCATTACTAGTAATGGTAATGCAAGAAAATCGAATTACCATTACAGTTACTGGTACTGGTGCTTCACCAATACTGTAATCACATGAGCATTACTTAGCATTACTTGGCATTACTAGCATTACTCGGAATTACGCAGCATTACATGGCAGTACTTTGCATTACTCAGACTTATGCGGCAGTACTCAGTATTACTCATAATAAGAAAATACTGTCGTCAATTTTATGTGAATGTTTTACTTATTTCTTAGAAGCTTCAATATTCTTTGGAATTTTAATGTTATTTGAACAAATGACAGGTTTTTCACTTTTATAATTGAAAAATAATCTGTAATTGAGAAGAAAAGTAACAGCTTTCAAATAAATTGTAGCATTTTCAATGTCATTTTCTGTGAAGCCCCAATAGCTTGAAATAATGAAGTCTGCAATATTAATACGTTTTGCTAATAAAATTTTCGATTTTCTATAAATAAATATATATTTTAATATTCATTAACACATGTTTATTGTAATAATTTTGATTAAGGCTGAGTACTACTGCTATGCTAAGCAGTAAGTAATGCTGGTAATGGTAAGTAATGCTAAATAATGCTCATGTGAGTAAGTAATGCTAGTAATGGCAAGTAATGCTAAGTAATGCTCATGTGATTACAGTAATAGTGAAGTACCAGTACCAGTAACTGTAATGGTAATTCGATTTTTTGCATTACCACTACTAGTAATGGTACTGGTAATCATCTTTAAATTGAATTACCTGTAATGGTAATGCATGCTACTGGTAATACTTACCATTTTTTACAGCTCTGCCCACAGTACACTTCATACATACCTTAAGTGCATATCTTTTTACCCGATACTTTAAGTGCATACTTTTTCACAGAAGACGTTTTCTTGTAGATTCTCGTTCTTTCCTACTTATTTCATAAGTCGGGGGTGCAAGTGCACCTACTTGACTTCCCTCTCGGCGCCCATGGTTGTAATTATATTTATTAATTATTGAAAGTAACAAGTAGGAATACTTTCCTTTGACTGAGATTTATTTTTCAACGATTATGGAACCAACAATTATTTAATTGTAGTAAAAAGAATCGGTGTTGTGATTAAAAAAAAAATTGTAGATATTGAATATTTCAACCCATTAAGTCCCAAATGTCAGCTTTTTCGCCGCTGCGTTCGGCCGCTATATTTTTAGTGAAAATAGTGTCTGAAAAATATGTGACACACTAATTCCGACGCAAAATTTAATGATCTTTCAGAATCTGACCTCAAAATTTGCAACAAATGTGTGGTTCAAAAGTTGTAAACTAATTTATGCAAAAAAACGTGATTTTGAAAAAAAAAATTTCTGGTTTTTCCAATTTTCCACAAGGAAATCATTTGAAATTTCATTGTTTTCGTGCAAATATCGTGGTCTCGACTCCCAAAGTATAAGCTCCCGTTGTTTAAATGAAGGATTTTAATGTTTAAGCACACAAAATGGCGGTCGGGACACGAAAAGATGAGAAAAAGCTTTCGGAATTTTTTACTCGAAAACAAAGGGTTTTAGAGAAAAATTTTATTGAACAAAAAGTTCAAGCAATTTTTGGATTTTTGGATTTGATCATTTTTTGAAAAATCCAAAAATCTCATCAAAAAATTCTGACGTGTTCCACAATCAATTCTAAGCACTTTTTGTTCTAGAATATTTTTCTCTAAAACCCTTCGTTTTCGAGTGAAAAATTCCGAAAGTCAAATTTTCTAACTTATTTTATAATTCAAGATATTTTTTCGCTTGAGAACGAAGGGTTTTAGAGAAAAATATTATAGAACAAAAAGTGCTTAGAATTGATTGTGGAACACGTGTGAATTTTTTCAGAATTTTTGATGATATTTTTGGATTTTTCAAAAAATGATCAAATCCAAAAATCCAAAAATTGCTTGAAAAATTCTGAAAAAATTCACACGGGTTTCTCAATCAATTCTAAGCACTTTTTGTTCAATAAAATTTTTCTCTAAAACCCTTTGTTTTCGAGTAAAAAATTCCGAAAGCTTTTTCTCATCTTTTCGTGTCCCGACCGCCATTTTGTGTGCTTAAACATTAAAATCCTTCATTTAAACAACGGGAGCTTATACTTTGTGAGTCGAGACCACGATATTTGCACGAAAACAATGAAATTTCAAATGATTTCCTTGTGGAAAATTGGAAAAACCAGAAATTTTTTTTTCAAAATCACGTTTTTTTGCATAAATTAGTTTACAACTTTTGAACCACACATTTGTTGCAAATTTTGAGGTCAGATTCTGAAAGATCATTAAATTTTGCGTCGGAATTAGTGTGTCACATATTTTTCAGACACTATTTTCACTAAAAATATAGCGGCCGAACGCAGCGGCGAAAAAGCTGACATTTGGGACTTAATGGGTTAAAAACAAAACGAGACATAAGTACTTCTTTTAAATGCGAAATCTAAAAACTATTTAGGTCTTCATTCAATGCTCATAGTACAAACATTTTTAAAAGGATGCCCTGTATATGAAGTCCCTGATGCAATTCTCACAGTCCCAAGTTTATTCAGCTCTTGTTAATCAACGCGCCTCATTAGGCCTTTGATAAAATCAGATGGCACTAACTGCCACGCCCTGGGGAAATCAGTGGGTGGGCCAAGTTGGCTCAATGACTTTAGATTCTTAAGAAAGAGCATTTCAAGGATATTTATTTAATTTAAAACAGCTAAACAAGATTCAGACAATAACGTCCTGAATTAGGAGGTCTCTGCTGCAGGGCACCAGTCCTCGAGCTCCGCTTTGGGGCTTATTGTCTGTGCGGGAATTGAGATATCAGCTATAACCACTTATTTGTCTTTCAGGGTGGCGATGAGAACAGGGCCATTTACACAGTGATGAATCCGAAGGCCATAACAATGAGTCAACTCTACGGGTCCTTCGACGAGGTTTCGCATGAATGGAGCGACGGGATTCTAGCCGTTAGCTACCGTCAATTTGCTGTATCGGACACAAAGGAAAGAAAGTGGTTAATCTTCGATGGTCCAGTCGATGCCATTTGGATTGAAAACATGAACACGGTGCTTGACGATAACAAGAAGCTGTGCCTCATGTCAGGGGAGATTATCCAATTAGCCCCGACAACAAATTTGATATTTGAACCGATGGATTTGGAGGTGGCCTCACCAGCAACGGTGTCTCGCTGCGGCATGATATACATGGAGCCGAGCTCGCTCGGTTGGGAGCCGCTGTTAACCTCCTGGAAGAACAGCCTGCCTCCAACCCTCCACGCCGTGAACAAACAATTGATTTCCATGCTCTTCACCAGATTTTGCCCCCCATTGCTGTGGTTCATCCGCCAGGGTGGGGTCAAGGAGATGGCTCCAACTTCGGATGCTAATTTGATTACAAGTCTAATGAATTTCTTTGATTGCTTCCTGGATGACTACCTCGACGAAAAATATGTGCAGAGCCTGTCCGACTTGGATATTAGAGCCCAGCTGGAAGGAGTGTTTTTCTTTTCGTGCATCTGGGGCCTGGGTGGGCCCTTGGACTCTCCTGGGCGGGAAAAGTTTTCCATTCTGTTTCGGGGATTAATGGAAAAAGTTTTCCCAAAGGAATTATATGATCAGTTCAGGATTCCCTCTGACTTAGAAATTCAAGTCCTTGCCAAACCATTTATTTTCCCTATTCCGAAGCCGGGCAGCGTCTTTGACTACCGCTTCATTAAGGAAGGCAAGGGAAAATGGAAACCGTGGTCAGATGAGGTGGCCGCAGCTCCTCCTATACCCAGGGATATGCCAGTTAATCAAATAATTATTACAACGAATGAAACAGTTCGGGTAGCAGCCCTCATAGATTTAATGGTGAGGCACGATAAACCCATGATTCTCGTCGGCCCAACTGGCACGGGAAAGAGCTCCTACGCTATAGACTATTTGCTGAAGAAAGTCGACACAGAGGTGTACAAACCGCAGTTCATAAATTTCTCAGCCCAAACGTCGGCGAACCAGACTCAGGATATTATAATGTCGAAATTGGATAAGCGGCGCAAGGGCGTCTTTGGCCCACCCCTGAGGAAGAAATGTGTCGTGTTCGTGGACGATGTGTCCATGCCGATGAAGGAAACCTACGGTGCTCAGCCTCCCATTGAGCTCCTGCGGATGCTGTTAGATCATTGGATGTGGTATGATAGAAAAGCCGTCGTCCCAATAAAAATCATCGATGTCATGCTTATGTGCGCTATGGGACCACCCTCCTCCGGGAACACAGTTACACAGAGATTTCAGCGGCACTTCGCATTGCTTGCCATCGATGAATTCAGTGATGAAATACTGAGGACTATTTTCGGCAAGATTGTGCTCTGGCACTTGGATACTAGGTAGGTACATGTGCGGTGATTAGATGATTGATGGTCTCATTCATTCTACGAAAATTTTAACACACTACAAGCCCTGTCTCTACACAGATTGATTACTTAAATCTAATTGACACACATATAACTATATTTAGGGTGGAAAGAGAGCTTCTAACGCTTTTATTAAAATCATTTAAGTATGGGCTTTTGTAAGCTAATTATTAAGGTTTTTATTTTTATTTATTGAACGGATTTTATGTATTTATTTGCAGGGAGACATATAGTACAATATCTATTAGTTCAATTTTACAATGAATATAGAAAACCAAGAATCACAGTTTGCAATGTAGGTTAGAAAATAGAAAACTTAGTAAATTTTTCAATTTTTGGCAAGATAAATTGAAGTCAAAAATATAATGCACATTTAACAAATAGACGATGGATATGACTCGCCCATGTAGTCTGTAGTTAGTGCGATGATATGATATAGCTGGGTTACCCGGCTTCACCCGGCGTTGGGTAAATACTTAATAATTAAACACGAGTTTGTTATATCCTAGATATTGTTTCAACCTGAAAACCCCTTTATGGGTCCGCCATCTTGAATCTCCAAATCTTAATAATATTCAAAATTAGTGGCCACAAAATAATCATTGTACATACCAATTTTCATTAAAATCCGTTGAAATCGAGATATTTTGGTCGCCATATTGGATCCGCCATCATGGATTTGGAAATTTTGCTAATATGTACTCGATATTAGTGGCCCCAACAAAATCGAACTAATTTTCATTAAAATCCGTAGACATCGAGAAATTTTGGTCGCCATGTGGGATCCGCCATCATGGACTTGGAAACTTTGCTAATATTCGAAATTAGTGGCTTCAGAATAATCAGTGCACTAATTTTCATGAAAAACCGCTGAAATCGAGTAATTTCGGTCGCCATATTGGATCAGCCATCTTGGATTTGGAAATTTTGATAATACTCGAAATTATTGGCCTCAGAATTATCGTTGTACTTATTTTTATTAAAATCCGTTGAAATCTACAAATTTTGGTCGCCATGTTGGATTCGCCATCTTGGATTAAGAAATTTTGATAATATTCAAAATTAGTGGCCTCAGAGTTATCATCGTACTAATTTGCATTATAAATCCGTTGAAATCGAGAAATTTCGGTCGTTATATTGGATCTGCTATCTTGAATTTATAATTTTGGATAACGAATTTGAAATCTGCATCCGCCAAAAATCCCAAAGTTCTGATTTTCATGAAATTCGCTTCAAATTTGACATTTTCAGCTGCCATCTTGGTTCTGCCATTTTGAAACTGAAAATTAATTAGATTATATGTTAAATTGGATCCCGTATGATAAAAAATGAAGAATATCGATGCACTACTACGTCTACGTCGTTGCTCCTGGGTGGTGCTAAAGGTAGTAAGTGCTTTTAAAGGTCAAAGTATAAGGTCGTGGAAAAAAGTAAAATTTGCCACCTTGTCCATTCGAGTGGTAAAAATGTGAGTATCCGTTGGAAAAAGTCCTTGACTTGAACTAACATTGACTTGAAGGTCAAGGTCAAAGCACGAAGTGAAGATCAAAAGTTAAATTTGCTCCCCTGTTCATTGCCGCGGTTTAAAATATGGGTTACCATTGGAAAAGGGATTTGATGAAAAGACCTTGACCTTTGACCTTCCCCTCTCCTTCCATTTCCGGGACAAAAGGTGGGGGTTCCCATTCAAATTTGTCGATGGTCGATGTCAAAGTCAAGTTCAAGGTAACCATTATTTGACCCCATCGAAATCTTGAAACTTTTGTCTGAAATTTGTTCGAAATAATAAGATCCAATCAAGATATTTCATTGTCGCAAGATAAAAAACTCACCCTGTAAAATATATGTGGGGATTAATAAAGTGAAATGATGAATAATATAATCTATCTGTTTTTGAAAAAAATCAAATTCACGTCATAATCGGATTAGGGGTTGGGAGGTTGAAGAAAAATCATGTTTAATCACGTTGGGGAGAGAGGGGGATAAAAGTCTTCCAAAAACGATCACGGCCCCTTAGGAAAAACACCTGAAATCATTGATAAGTTAAATATCATAAATAACAAATTACGTTTATCAAAGCCAAACCACAAAACTTCAAAACGATTAAACGAACACCGTCAGTTCCGTACAAATATTTAGAGGGCATATTATCAAGATACTGTAAGATAGTTTTATAGTGAAAATAAAGGTTTTTTAGTTCTAAGGTGGTGGATGCAAGCTTCATGGAGTAGTAAAAAGTTAAAAAAAGCAGTTATCACAGATAAAAACAGAGCTGAATAAAGCAGAGGAGAAATTGCAAATTTTGGTTGGATCACTGTGGCGCTCGCCACTACAGTAAAAGGAAGCAGGATAACTGTCAGCTCCTTCTAGAGTTAATTAAAATCCCAAAGCGCTTCGGCTCACTCGTCAAAGAATTCCACAAATCTGTCGAATAAGAAACATGTGCGGCCTCGGATTTATCGAAGAATTGCTTATGAAGAGTGAGAAAGTCTTCATCATTCTTGGTCGTCGAATATATTGGGTTGGCACGAAAGTAATGAGACACTCTAGAAAACTCTACTCATGTTGTTTTTCTAATCAATTGTTTTCGACCATATTCTAGTATGTTATAGAACATTCTAGGTGCTTCAGTCCTAGGGGTATATAAAAGCGCACGCACGATTAATTCAGTCAGTTTGAAGAAAAATGGATGAGCGGCAAGTTCGAACGCTATACCTTTACGAGTATTTGTTAGGCCATAGTGCGCGAGCTGCGGCAGACAACATCAACACTGCATTTGGCTCAGATACTACAAGCTACGCAACAGTGTCTCATTGGTTCAAACGCTTCAGTACAGGAGACCGAAGCCTCGATAGTCAGCCTCGCTAGGGACGACCACCAGCTTCCGAAAATGTTGATTTGCGCCGTGAACTACAACAGAAGCCAGATGCAAGCACTCGTGAATTAGCGACAAAACTCCACTGCAGCCATCACGCTATAGAACATCACCTGCACGAGCTCGGATATAGGAGAGTTTTATCCCGATGGACACCTCATGCCCTCACAGACGCCATTCGTGCTGCTCGGGTCGCCGTCTGCGAATCGCTACTACTTCGACCGCGCCGGAAGGAGTTTTTGGAGGATTTGGTCACAGGGGACGAGTCGTGGGTTCTCTACGAAAGCAATACGCGCCGTGCCTTCTGGCTGCCACGAAAGGAAGACCCACCAACTCAACCAAAGCATTATCAAAACCGCGGCGAAAAAGTTCTATTGTCCTGCTTTTGGGATTCTCAGGGCTTGAATTATTACATAATGAAACAGTTAATGCTAACACATATGCGGCGGAGCTCGATAAACTAGCCACAGCTATCAAAGAAAAAAGACGAAGAAGAGCCAATGTCATTTTACTTCATGACAAAGCTCGCCCGCACACTGCATCCACCACCCGCCAACAACTGCAGGGCTTAGGCTGGGAGACGGTACCTCATCCACCATATTCCCCAGACATTGCCCCTTCAGACTATCATTTATTCAGAGCCATGAAAAATGATTTGCGTGATAAACGCTTTAACACTTTCAATGAAGTTGAAACCTATGTAGCCACCTTCTTCAACTCACGGCCCGCTGAGTTCTGGGTAACAGACATCCAGTCCTTGCTTATACGTTGGCAAGAAGTCATAGATACTCACAGCCAGTATTTGATTGACTAAATGTATAGTAAAATAAAAATGTTAGAATTTAAAATGTAAAAACAAACTGTCTCATTTCTTTCGTGACAACCCGATATACCATTTACATATAAGTATAGCATTTACATATAAGGAAACAGATACGTAGAGTAATTTTACAAAAATAGACCAATAAGAGGTTAGGGTGGCCACCAAATTTTTTGTAGTAAACAGGGTGGATGGAATGAAGTGAAATATAGGAAAAAATATAAGTCAATAGGGGTTATTACTCGTGAACCAGGTCATACATAACAATTCATCACGGGAAACTAAAACCTAGTTAAATTTTAAAAATATTCAAGTTAAAGTGCAGTCTAGACAAAAACTCGAATGGGAATCTTGACTCGGCTTGTGTATGCAATTTGTACTATGGTTGCAATAATGTATATGAATTGAATTTGAAAATTGAATAATTTTTTCAGATAGTGTAGTACAAAAGCGAATGTTTTTATCACCCTTTATATAAATCATGATGTGGATTTATAATTATTTCCATGAATGTGTGCATAAAGGTCATATCGTTTATAGTTGTGTACTTTTTATAGTAAATAAATATAAATGAAATAATTTACAGGGGCTTTTCAAAGGAGTTTGACCCGTGCATTGATGAAATTGTAAACGCAACACTTGGCATTTATAACAGAACCAGGGATAATTTGTTACCGACCCCATCGAAATCTCACTACCTCTTTAACTTGAGAGACTTTTCAAGGGTCATTCAAGGAGTTTTATTATCAGTTCCGGAAGCCACTGAAGATCTTAACTCCATGAGACGTTTATGGGTCCACGAAGTAATTCGAGTCTATGGTGATCGTCTCGTTGATGACTTCGATAGAACTTGGCTGTTTGAAACTATTTGCCTTGAAGTAACCACGAGTCTTAAGTCCGATCCAGACAGCCTTTTCGAAAGATTCAGAGAACCAAACAAAAAATTGGAAGAGACTGACATGAGAAAGTTAATTTACTGTGATTTTACAAATCCGAAAGCAGACACTAGAAACTATGTAGAGGTCCAAGACCTCGAAGAGTTGAGATCTGTTGTTGAGGCATATTTAGTTGAGTTTAACAATATGTCGAAAAAACCAATGAATTTAGTCCTTTTCCGTTTTGCAATCGAACACCTTTCTAGAATTTGTCGTATAATTAAACAGCCGCGCAGTCATGCTCTGCTAATTGGAGTGGGCGGATCGGGACGACAAAGTTTGACTCGGCTAGCATCGCATATTTGTGATTATGAACTTTTTCAAGTTGAAATTACGAGACAATATGGCTCTAACGAATGGCGAGAGGACATTAAAGTTATCTTAAGGAAGATTAGTTCTTCTGATTTGCATGCAGTTTTTCTATTCACCGATGTCCAGGTATGTGTATAAACGTTTAATATGAAAATAATTTTAATTTTATTTGTTTTAGATTAAAGAGGAGTCATTTTTGGAAGATATTAATAATCTTCTTAATACTGGGGAGGTGCCTAATCTTTTTACAAATGAGGAGAAAATTGAAATTTGCGAAAAGATGAGACAAATTGATAGACAGAGGGACAAGTCCGTGCAGACTGATGGAAGTGCGGTGGCCTTGTTTGCTTTCTTCGTTCAAGTAAGTATATTTAATGCACAGTCGCTTTTTTAACAGTATTAAAATAAAATGTCCAATGGCCCATATCGTAGTCTTAGTATTTCTTAACATTTTTCTCTATAGTAGTATTAATATGACCCCGTGGTGCAGGATATTTTCGCAATAACCGCGCAAACCATGGGCGGAGTTACGGGGGGGCATGGGGAGATTTCAGACGGAAAATCGGAAAATTAGTTGACTGTTAGTTTTTCTTATACTTGATAAAAGTCTGCCTCCCAATGGATGACCTCTAATTCCGCCCATGGCGCAAACCTTATGGTAATCAGTCCCCGGTGGATCTTGCTCAAATGGAAATAAACTCTCCAGAGTATCCCGATCAAAGGTTCTCACGGGCATTACGCAATCCTATGAAGCGTTTTCGAGATATATGAACTTGAATGTTACAATAATCGGTAAAATCTCCCGATCAGAAAAACTACTTCCGGTGTAAACCGGAAGTTTCAATTTACTGCCCCTCGAAACTCTGGACATTTTGTTAAGGTTGTTGGGTTATTGGGTTACGAATTATTTGATTCAAAAGACTCACCCTGTATATATATACATATTAGGGTCCCTTTTTTTCGCGACTATTTTTTTTTTTCACTCACCCACCTCGAAATTTTGTGGGAAATACCTAAAACAAAATTCCCGAAATGGACACTTTTGTAGAGCCTTCAATTCTGAAGAAATCCTATTATTGACCAATATTATACCATAAAATGCCTCTGAGCTGTAGAATTTTCAAAAAAAAAATTCAAAGTTTACGTGTATTTTAAACGGGAAATCTTTGCACGCCTCGGTCGAGCACTTAATATTAATATTAAGGGCTCAAATTCTCAGGGAATTTTCTTTTAGGTATTTCCCGCAAAATTTCGAAGTAGGGTAAAAAAAAAAAATCGCGAAAGAAAAGCACTCTAATATAGTGCCGGCCTTAGGCTTTTGCCTACTAAACGCAAACTTTTGCCTACTAAACGCAAACTTTTCCTCGGCGCCCCTTTTAAAGACAAAGTATCCAAATAAGTTTAACATTATAATAATTTAAAAATTATGGCTTAAAAAACTAAAAAACACGCTTTTATAAGTAGCGCAATAAAAAGTTAAGCAATTACCGCAGATTCAAAATTTCTTTTAACTTGTAGTGTCATCAAACATTTAGCAGTGTGAAAAATTTCAAGGTTTTGGCTTTATTCGAACATAGTTAAACTACGATTTCTAATTTTGAATTACACAAAAAATGCACAGGCGGACGGACAACACGGTCAAGTTAAATAAAAGTTTTAAAAATACCCCCGAGTGGGATAAAAGTACGGCCATAAAGAACAATCCGAAAAATGTTTAAATAATTCTTCTATATTTTCATAAGTTTCATCATCTACCGCATCTTGATTGTTGGGATCGTCCTCATCTATGTTCAACTTATTTCCATCCGAAATTGGTTTAGGCGATTCAAATCTAACTTCATTTTGAATAGTTGCTTCTGATGCTTTTTTTTTCTGTATTCATAACCAGAAGGTTTATGTTTCTTCGTAGAGATCTCGTTTTCCATCGTTAAAATAAAATATTATCAGCCAGCATAGAAAAAAAAGATAACAAATGTTGATTAGAAAAAATTAATTTTTCTGCAGTCCCGACTGCAAAGTGTCAACTTTGTAACCACCACTCAAAACAAATTTCCACTTTGCGTAGGCTTCGAACGGAAAAATCGTAAATGTTACTCAGGTGTTAAAAAAGAAGGCCTTAGATCAAATAGTTGGGCATTCTTTATTTTTAACC
This sequence comes from Dysmachus trigonus, assembly GCA_949715965.1. NCBI lineage: Eukaryota > Metazoa > Arthropoda > Insecta > Diptera > Asilidae > Dysmachus > Dysmachus trigonus. The sequence continues at coordinate 50,308,920 of OX454321.1, forward strand.
GACTGCAAAAAAAAGAGGAGGTTCTCAACTCGACTTTATTTTTTTCTTCTTTTGCGTATGTTACGCGATATCTTCGCCGATTGTGAACCGATTCTAATAATTCTTTTTTTATTAAATAGAATATTTCTCGAGGGTGGTCCCATTTAAATTTGAAGAAAATATCCCTCTTCTAATGGTGGAAACTTAGGGGTTGAATCCCTTTTATTGAATTTCAACCACTTCCCGTCAGCTAAAAATTGAAAAATAAAACAAAATTTACAAAAAAAAAAACAATACAAAATAAAAAACGACTTCAGAACTTTGCCTGTATGTACAAATTTAAACTAAAAAGTTAAAAATATTTTTTATTTCTTTAAAGAAAAGAGCATTCAAGGAAAATATACAAAACTATTGATACTCGTACTTAACACGTTCAAGCCGGCGCGTACCACCGGTGGCCCGCACTAGACTGCCTCATTGGGCGGCGCGTACCACAGGTGACTTACATCAGCTTTGCGTAACACATAATAAATAAAACTATTATGTCTTAATAAACGTATAGTAAAAGGAAACTACACTTTTGAAGTGTAATAATTTTGTATATTATCCTTGAATGCTCTTTTCTTTAAAGTAATAAAAAATATTATTTTTAACTTTTTAGTTTAAATTTGTACATACAGGCAAAGTTTTGAAGTCGCTTTTTATTTTTTTTGTAAATTTTTTTTTATACTCCCAACGTTGCGTAATCTACTATTGAATTTCATATATAAACTGAAAACTACATTTAATACTGGATGTGACACTGGACAGAACAGGCTAAAGAAAACTAAATTTGATGGGTGAATATACCTTCCGTAAAATTTTCTTTGAAATACTAAAGTAGTTACTTTATTTCAACGCGCGTATGACATCAACCCGTGGCCATGCCCGATGGTAGATTGATCCGAGCTACCCATTTATACCTTCTGGTTTTTCTTGGGAACAAAGAATCATAAATCATCATCTATTAGGGGATCTTTTAGGACAAAGGATCATAAATGAGCAGACCCTTTTGCAAGGATCTCGCCTAGACAAAGAGTAATTAAAGATATATGCGCATTACTTATGCAGGGATCTTTAAGGGACAAAGAGCAATAAAATATCAGGCAAGGTCCCAAGTAAACAAACATGCCATCCAGCATAAAGGCCGAGATACAATGTACGCCACACGTTTTTGTGGCGCTACAAAATGAGTTTGAATACAGGAAAATGCAATCAGCTTGATACAATGAACGCGCTGATACTTTGTAGCGCCACAAAGTTTGGTGGAACTTTAACTTTTGAAGCGCGATGATTCGTTTCCATGTTCCTTTTTCAGTTTGGTTCTAGGGACGGAATCAGCTGTTAGAGTTGTTTTACGATGCCCAACAGATGGCTACGGTATTTCGTGATACAACTTTTAGCTTTGGTTGGTATATATGAGAAATATGAAGGTAAAACGAAGGCAGGAACAATGACTTTTATATAGTTCCCAGCTGAGTGCCCCGCAAGGATCATTTTTGTGAAAAAACTTAAAATTGAGCGTGGTATAAAAGATATCGGTTCGCGAAAGTTTAATTATTTTTAATTTGCTACAGCTTAAACATAACTGTGCATGATTTGCTCCATGAAATTTGAGCCTGTGCTAAACATGGTCTCATTTTTCAGACGACGGTTAGCAGTCCAATTCTTTTATTCCAGCTGTAGCGTCGCTCTCATTGTATATTGCAGCGCGATATTTCACGATATTCCACGCGCCACAAAAACGTGTGGCGTACATTGTATCTCGGCCTTAAAGGAGATTCGTTAGTCGAGGATCGTTTGGGGAGGACTTGAGGGTACATTTTCATACTCCTAATGTCTAATATTTACTTGCCGGCAACAAAATCTTTCTCTAATCCATTCGCACCTTCTCGCACCGTTCATTCACGGTAAACACTTTTCATGTCGATACGACTAACCCACAACCACGGGAAGACAATACGTCTTAAAATATCTATTCCGAGCCAGGACGGGCTTTCTTCTGTGTACGCTCGTTACAATACTTGTTAAATGTGCAATAATAAAAACAAAAAGGCAAAAATTAGGAAGAATAAAGAGTGCAAGAAGAAAATGTTGATTCATGTATTATAGAATCTTCAATGTTTCATCGGGGAATAAAATTTACTATATCCGAGTAATGTATCTCTGAGTAGCTTAAGGCTTCATGATTTTCGACATATATTTTGGTATTCCTGAAATAATCTTTATATGCATTTAAATATTGTATAGCATTCCAATTGCTTTTTCATTGAATTACGAATCTTTGCCACGAAAACTTGGAATAATAATCAATTAAACTAGTAAATACTTCAAACGCAGTTTGATATTATGATGAAATCTGCAGTATGATGAAATTTGCAGTTTCAAAATAAACTATTGGAAAAATTGACAAAATCAATTTCGTATTTACGTTTCATAAATTATGCATTTCAATAACATTTACAGGTAAGTTAGAATAACTTTAATACTAACATAAATGTATAATAATCAGTTTTTATATCTTGCTTTTCTCTCAAAAATTGAATGCATAAAAGGTACAACGTCCAAAAATGAAATCGTTTATTTTATATAAAATATTTGAAGATCAAATGAGTTTTTAAAAATAATGATTTGCAAATATTACACAGGTCAACATTTTATCTAAGCTTGTGCGAGAATCGAAGATGGTACCCTAGGGTTTTTGGGGTCGCTGATTACGATGAGCGGGTCGGTTAGGCTCCACCACGTCAAGTTCAAGGTCATTTGAAGGTCAAAAAACCTTCCAAAAATATGAAAAAATTCATGGATATGTTCTTGAGGTCGTCGAATCCGAATCCGGTGTTTATTTTTACTTTGCATGCATTCTTGAGGTCATTCAAGGTCATTTGATGGGTTTTTGAAACAAAAATGCTAAGTACTATCCGAAAAATCTGGAAAACTTCATACGTATGTTTTCGAGGACCCTAAATCTGAATCTGAGGTCAGTCTACCTCACTTAAAGGTCAAAAGGTCAAAAAACCTCCCAAAAATCTGAAAAAATTCAAGGACGTGTTTTTGAGGTCACTGAATCCGAATCCGGTGTTCATTTTTACTTTGCATGCATCCTCGAGGTCATTCAAGGTCCTATAAAAGCAGGTATTCTAGTTCTGTGTCACAATTGTGCATTTCGCAGATTGAGATTGTTACAGTCAAGTCTCCTATAACGCGATTGATTCGTACCGTGTAATATGGAAACCGCGCTATGAGAGACTTCAAATTAATTCAAATCAGGATATGCGTTCTATGGAAACCCAGTTTTGAGAAACATAGAAATAAGATAGTTAAATCAGAAAAATATATACCGCGTTATATGGAAACCACCGCCGCGTTCTATGGAAACCGCGTCAGAATTAATACAAATTAAATGATTCGTACCGCGTTATATGGAATCTCAGAAATAAATAAATTCTAATATATATAAATCAGACCTATATAAAAATTGCATTCTCAAAGTAACAAGTTGTGACTGGTACGGTTAATAAATAAAATTTTATAATAGAAATGACAATGAATATCTAGATTTTTACATATTTAAATTTTGGTTTAATGACTACTAGAATTGACAAACAGGGAATACACCACAAATATTAACTATGTACATACAAAAATTTAACACATCGAATATGTGTTGCCATAGATACATTTTTCAATTCATTTCAATTTCATTTTCTTGTATCAATAAACGCGTTATAGGAGAACTTGTCGTATTTTTTACACCGCGTTATATGGGAATCGCGCTATAAAAACACCGCGTTATAGGAGACTTGACTGTACCATGTTTTGTATTAATGAGATTTATACCAGAAAAGATTCTTTGGAAAATGAGTTCAGAATCCAGGTAAAAAAGTAGGATGGATATAAGTAAGAGGATGCATGCAAAGTAAAAATAAACACCGGGTTCAGATTCAGTGACCTCAAAAACACGTCCATGAATTTTTTCAGATTTTTGGAAGGTTTTTTTACCGTTTGACCTTCAAATGACCTTGAAATGAGGTCGACTGACCTCCGATTTAGATTCAGGGTCCTCGAAAACATACGTATGAATTTTTTCAGATTTTTCGGATGGTACTTAGCATTTTTGTCTCAAAAATCCTTCAAATGACCTTGAATGACCTCGAGGATGTATGCAAAGTAAAAATAAACACCGAATTTGGATTCAGTGACCTAAAAAACATGTCCATGAATTTTTTCAGATTTTTGGAAGATTTTTTGACTGTTTGACCTTCAAATTACCTTAAACTTCACGTAATGGAGCCTAACCGATCCTCTCATCCCAATCAGCGACCCCAAAAACCCTAGAATACCATCTTCGATTCCCATGTACAAGCCTAGATAAGATGTTGACCTGTGTTATTTAAATATTTTATGGAGCTCTTAGGAAAGCCCAGAGCACTCGCGACGTCCTTAGCTTACGAGTGATAGCTGCAGTCTGCAAATATATACAATATGTCTAAAGCGCCCATCGCGAATTTCTAAGAAAAAATTTATTTGAAAATACACCAAAAAATGGAAAACGGCTCTTATAATGCACTTAACTTATACAAGCACATACTTTCAAGGTTCGGGTCTGTATGAGAGCACGATTTTACCGCTTATTGTAACATTCAAGTTCATATATCTCGAAAGCGCTTCATAGGATTACGAAGTGCTTCTGAGAACTTTTGATCAAGATGCTCTGGAGAGTTTATTTCCAAAATTTGAGAAAGAACCACCGGGGAGTGATTTCAATAAGGTTTGCGCAGGGTCCTATCCGAAATAAAAAATTATAAATAAAAAAATTCCTTATTCATAAGAATATTGTTTTGTTTTTAGCAAAAAAAAAAATTCATTTTGTTATTTTTGATTATTGCACTTTCGGTATTTTCCTTGAAATTAACCATTTTGAAAAAGTTATTTGTAGTGGTCACCGCTGACCACCACGGTTTGAATGAAAAGGTACACTCCGGTTCCAGGAGTCCGAAGTGTTAATAACTTCGTCTTGGCCTCGAATATGGACTTTTAATAAAAATAAAAAAAGGTTTTAAGAAAAAATTCATTTTAGTAGTTATTAGGCACCGCTCATGTATATTTATTTTTATTGGATTACGTACCAAAACAAGGAAAATATTTTGGTATTATATTATTATCTGCTTGTTACATACCGACAAAATTTGAATTGTTGAGTTTTTTGGAACCAATATAGACCTTCCTATTTCGAAGACTGTGCCAATATATTTAACAATATTTTCAAAAGAAAAATACTAAATTTTAATATCAATCAAATAAGATATTGCGAATATTTTCAATAAAATGCATCTCCCTACCACAAAATCTGAAAAAATTTAAGCCCACAAAAATTAGGTATAGGAAAATCATCTTCGTTCTGATTAAATTAAATTAAATTACTGCTCCCCCTTGACAGGGTTTTTTTTCCTTAATCAATTTTTAAAGATTTATACACACTAACTTTTTAACAAAATTCAAAAGGTTTGCAGGGAACAACTTCATATTGTGCTGGCAATGTCTCCAATTGGCGATGCTTTCAGAATTCGTGTTCGCAAATTTCCATCAATGGTGAATTGTTGTACAATTGACTGGTTCCAGCCATGGCCCAAGGATGCATTACTTGCCGTATCCACTAGATTTTTGGCATCAGAACAACTTACAGATACAGAAAGGACTGCTGCTATCGATATGTGCATGGACTTCCACACGTCGACACAAGATTTATCTGAAGAGTTTTACTTAAGGTTAAAGAGGCACAATTATGTTACACCAACATCTTATCTGGAACTAATACAGACGTTCAAATCGTTACTTGGAAACAAGAGAAAGTAATTTTTTGCTTTAAAAAATAGTAGTATGATACTGTTATGAATTCGCGTTGTTTCAGGAAAATTTTGGGGAGTAGAGACCGATATTTAACAGGTATTCAGCAACTACAGGTTGCCGCACAGCAGATAAGCGTTATGCAGGAGCAACTTACGGCACTTGAACCGAAATTGAAAGTGGCAGCAGAGACTGTAAAATCTTGATTCACAATATTTGTGTTCACATATACATATACATTATTAATTTAGGTGGCAGAGCAAGTAGCTAAAGTCCAAGCAGATAGTGAAGTAGCTGCTGAACAAAGGGAAATGGTTAAAAAGGATGAAGCAGTTGCAATGGAACAGGCTAAGGTTGCTGAAGGCATTAAAACTGAATGCGATGCGATATTGTCTGAAGCAATACCAGCTTTGAATGCGGCAATGGCTGCACTCAATACCCTGACTACAGCAGATATAGCTGTTGTGAAAACGATGAAGAGTCCGCCAATTGGTGTTAGGATCGTTATGGAAGCAGTGTGCATTTTAAAAGACGTTAAACCGGATAGAGTGCAAAACCCGTCGGGCATGGGGTACATAGAGGATTATTGGGGAGCTTCGAAACGAGTCCTTGGAGATATGAAGTTTTTGGACAGCCTTCTCAATTTTGACAAAGATAATATTCATCCGGATATAATAAAGAAATTGCAACAAAGGGTGCTCGTAAACGAAAACTTTGATCCAGATAAGGTAAAGGTGGCGTCAACTGCTTGTGAAGGTCTTTGCAAATGGGTTTTAGCATTGGTCAAATATGATGTCGTTGCAAAGGAAGTAGCTCCCAAAAAGTTGGCTTTTGCACAAGCCGAGCAAATGTACAATGTAAGATATTCGTTGTTATGATTTTACTAAAGTATTACTATGTTATTTTATTTTGTAGACGGCAAAGAAAATTCTGGATGAAAAATTATCGCAATTAGCAAGGGTAGAGGCTAGTTTAGCTCAGCTTCAAAAAATGTTAGATGCTCAACAAAAGCAATATGAGTACGAAAGAGATCGTCTAATATATATATTTTCAACAGGCACAATACTACCCAATATTTTTTAATTTTAGGAGCTTACAAGCTGAGGCGGACTGGTGTACGAAAAAACTTCAGCGGGCACAAGAACTAATAACTGGACTGGGAGGTGAAAAAACTCGATGGTCTGAAGCTGCAAAAGTTCTCGGTGAAACTTATAATACCTTAACTGGCGACGTTCTTGTGTCTTCAGGAGTTGTCGCATACTTAGGACCATTTACTTCTGATTTTAGGGCAACGCAAATTGTAGAATGGGTGGAGAAGTGTTCTTCATATGGTTTGGTTTGCGATGAACATTTTCAATTACAAACCATTTTGGGAGAAGCTGTAGAAATTCGAGCTTGGAATATTGCTGGACTACCTAGCGATGCATTTTCAGTAGAAAGTGCCATCATAATCAAGTAAGATTTTTTTTAATGGGTTGCCGCATTTTAAATAACAGGATTCTTACTTTAGCCAACTTAACCTTGAACTATTCTAAAGTAATCACATGTAATTGAAATGAGTATTTTGCTTGTTTAGTGTGTATAATATTTATTAATGTTCTCATTTACTTATCTCGATCAACGATTTTGAAATTTTGTGTTGTGAAATTTTTTTTAGTGGTAAATTATTAACCAAATCTGACAAAAAAAGGGTGTATATGGGTTTTTCAAGAAAATAATTTGAAATTCTATGTTCAAAATCGATTCCACTTCAGTTGAATGAGTCAAGTGAGTCAAGGTCAACATATGGTATATTGAAAATAGAAGACGGCACAAAATCGAACCCAAAGCGTGTTTAAGTTTAGTTAGAAGCAGTTTTTAGATAAATCTAACAGCACAAGAATAGTGGCTCTGTCAGGCGTGTCCGACACTTTCAAGATTTATTATAGCTCGAGGACAATACATTGCTGATGTTGATTTAGGAATTTAGCTACTTGCTAATATATCATTTTCGTGATGCTGGCGAATAAATCGAAGCAAGGCACATTGAGACTATCAAACCGATATTTTTTGTTCCTGTAGAATTAATGCTCTACGGGAATATAGTTGGTTATACAAATTTGACTGTTTTTTCTTCTAAAATATTTCAATTTTCGAGGTTTCAAAGCTTGACATTGCAAGGTAAGTTGTAAAATTCTGAATTTTCTAAATTGGTGCCAATCAACATTTGAGACAAGTATCAAATAATGAGATGACTGATATTGCAAATGTAGTCGCTCTCACAAGTTTGTATGTTTTACAACTTGAATTTAAACTTGAAGTACCTGAGTATCTTACAGCGACCTTGGATTATTAAATTTATACATATAGTATTTCAAGAAAGTGCGGTTTTTGTCTGAAACGACGATGAACGAAAAACTATGTTTCTCATTTATACATACAGCTGTGGATAAATAATTAGAAACAGTTTGATCAGCACTGCTTTGCGCACTCTCATTCTTTGTTCTTAGTTGCAAATCTAACGGTATGTTACCACCGAAAACCTAGCGACCACATCCTACTTAAAAACTGCACTTTTAGTAGTAGTTCGTGTCCACACAAACATCCTGTGGTTATATGATTTCATGTGAATGTTATTTTATATGGACAACTAATTAGAAACAGGTATTCATTTTTCCGTCTTATCACTTCGGGGAGATCTCCCCATTTTGAAGTAAGTCGGTATCCGACCGATCGGGGAGATTTCCCATTTTAACTTTAGCAACGCGTTTCTCGTTTTCTGTCATTGTTAATTACCTCGACCTGGGGTTTTTCGCAATTGCTGACGGACTGCTGCTATGGAGCACAACATATAAGGTCTGTCTGGTAACTATAAAGTTTTTACTCGCGGGTAAAATTTTTACCTGAAAGTGTCTGTTAACCTCACGGAGGGGAAAAACTGAGCTCTTGACAGCACTTCTCCTCTTACACAATTTTACCAGATTTTACCCACGCTGCGGAGACCGAGTAAATTTGGGTAAAATCACCGATTGCTTGTCACTATGCAAGCTGTCATTTGCATGTTTAAATTTTTGCGTTTTGATTCAGATACAAGAAGAAGTTATTGAAAAAATGTATAAATAAATAAAAAACAAATTTCAGAATCTTCGAAAATATTAAATAAATCCATAAGATTTCCCTCTAACATCTTGATCACGTTTGACAATTTACATACACAAGTAAGATTTACCCCATTTTTACTTGAAGTCGTCTGCTAACTTTTGATGCTTATCCCCACTACCATGTGAAACTTTTTACCAGATTTTTACTCAAGAAATGTTTACCCAAAAGTTACCAGACAGACCTATAATAAAATCAACTAATTTTGAGGGCTCCTCAGTTTGGCTTTACCAAGCGCGGTGGAAACCGAACAGCTCTCTGTGGCGCGTGCGGTCGGCTAAGTGTTATTAAACAAAAATTGATTTCTCTGAATAATTGTATTAGTAAATATTTAAGTGACATTAAATCTTCATGTTAAGACACTATTTTTGTCAATACTTTGTTTATAAACATGGACAAGACATGTGCTTTCATGCACATGGAAGTAGTGCGTCTTTGGCAAGAAAATATCTTTTTTTGCCAAATTGCAAACCAATTAATATGCTCTTTAAAACTAGTTTATCGAGCAGTAAAACATTTCCAAGTACACGGAACAATGAAAAATGTTCTAAGAAAAATAAGATCCCGGAAAACGTCTGAGCTAACAGATCGATAAATCATCAGAGCATCGAGAAACTGCCTAGAAGCAGTTCTGCTGACATCCACCGCAAAATTTTCTGTGATAACGCAACGGCGGTATCACCGAGAGGCGAGAACCGTTAGAAGGTGTTTGACTGACGCTGGGTTGCACGACAGAGTTTCACGGAAGAAACCATTAGTGTCGAAAAACAAGGATCAAATTTGCCAAGCCTCATTTGGCCTGGACAGCAAACTAATGGAAATATGTGTCAGGGAGCGACGAAACAAAAATTAATAGAATGGGTCCAGACGGTAGGATGTTTGTTCGTCGACCTAGACCCGCTGCATTGGATTCGAGGTATACTACTCTTGTTGTAAAGTATAGAGGATGGTCGATCATCGTGTGGGGCTGCTTCTGCTGGAATGGAGTTGGCCCCATTCATAGCATAGGAGGCACCCTGAAGAAGGAAAAGTAAATCGACATACTTGAAAACGTAGTGCTGCCATGGACTGAGGAAAATTTGCCTATGATCTGGACATTCCCACAGGACAACGATCCTAAGCACACAGTAAAGCATACCAACAACTCTTTTGAAGACCACTTTATTAGTGTGCTGGAGTGGCCTTCATCAAGTGCGAACCTCAATCCTATTGAATACCTGTGGGGCGACGTACCGAAATCAGTTTCTCCAAAAAACTTCAGAAATTTTGACGAACTTTTTATTGCAATTAAATTAGCATGGAAAATTATACTTGTGGATAGATGTAGCCGACTTGTGCTTTCAATAAAGAAGAAGTGCGAAGAAATAATATTACAAACAGGTTTCCTACGAAATATTGGAAAAAAAAAAACAATTTTTATTCCATCTAAAACGAGTTTTTCTAATTATTTGTCCAGCGAAATTTATGTAGTGGAAAATTATGGCATTATATTTAAAATGTTTTAAAAAACAGTTGAAATTTAACTATAAGTTTTAATACATTGTAAGTCAGAGAATGTTAATTAAGCTCCTTTTCGTACATATGAAACAAGAATATTGAGAATTTTCCACTCAATTAAACATCATATATGTGTTTCTAATTAGTTGTCCAAAGATCAATTCATACCCAGTTTTGTCCACTACGATTCGCTTTTTGCAGTTTTTCACAGGAAGATGACACTGACAGTAAAGTCAGTCTTTGTCTTTTGAAAAATATTTTGCTAGCTTGTAGACAGGTGTTGTCATAGACGTTATGAGGAGCATTTGGTGAATTTATCAACATTATAGTGGTCTTAAACATTGACAATAACCTATTTTATAATTGGCATCAGGCATGAATTGCATTGATGGCCATACAAGTGATAATTAGAATTATACGTCATACATATTTTCAAAATTCATGGTTGTATTTCATACCATTGTGATGTATCTATATACAAAGGATTAATTGTCCTATACAAGATGCGCATGAAGAACAGAATCAAAAACTTCCACATTTACAAGCCATGAAGTGATAGGGCAAAGCAGTCTGATCCGTCTGTTATTTCGTTAGGAGTTAATCCACATTTGTAGCCCATTACTAGTAAAAGTTCCTGAGGTTGAATTTTTTAACACATTCGTTTTCCTAATAATATAACTCGGATAAATGAGAATTTCCGAGGGAGTTTCACCGCCCCGCCATAAGCGTTAATGCAATTTTCTCGAACTGCCGGACGACTTACGCACACATGCAAAAGGCCAGTTCACGGCTTGTAAATGTAGAAGGTTTTGACAGAATACACTTTTTGTTTATCCTACTCACACTTTTAACAGATTTTGGAAAGTCAACTGTATTGAATAATTTTGAGATGCAATTTTTGAGTATCCCGTAGGTTTTCGTTCGAATTAATCGTACGAAAAGCACGTCCAAAGTGAGTTTAGCTTTAGATTAAAAGCATACGATTGTTTGAATCCTTTACTTTAAAATTTGGGCATGAATTTTTACTGGAATTACGGTCATATTAATTTTTTCTTTTAAAGAAACTCTCGAAGATGGCCTTTGCTGATTGACCCCCAAGGACAAGCTAACAAGTGGATTAAGAACATGGAAAAGAATAACAGACTGTGCGTCATTCGTTTAAATCAGCCAGATTATACTCGTGTACTGGAGAATGCTATTCAGTTTGGATTACCTGTTTTACTTGAAAATATTGGAGAGGAAGTAGATCCCATCCTAGAACCAATTTTGCTAAAGCAGACATTTAAGCAGGGCGGCGCATGGTGTATTAAACTTGGAGACACAATTATTGAATATAATTCCGCTTTTAAGTATGAGCATATGTTAGGAAGAAATTAAAATCCCCACTTTTTTTTTTTACAGACTGTATATCACCACAAAGTTAAGAAACCCTCATTATTTACCAGAGGTGGCTGTTAAAGTTACTCTGTTGAACTTTATGATAACCACGCAGGGCCTACAAGATCAACTTTTAGCAATAACAGTTGCACGGGAGCGTCCTGATTTAGAAGCTGAGAAAAACACTTTGATTGTCCAAGGTGCAGAAAATAAAAGGCTTCTTAAGGAGACCGAGGACAAAATTTTGGAGGTTCTATCATCCGCTGAAAATATTCTAGAAGATGAAACCGCCGTACAAGTGCTGACTTCATCAAAGAATTTATCTAATGAGATTAATGAAAAGCAAGCAATTACCGAAGTGACTGAGAAGCAAATTGATATTGCAAGACTGGCCTACACTCCAATTGCTGTGCACTCGACTATTTTGTTCTTTACCATAGGTAACAAAAATTTATTGTTCTTGATCTGCAAATTTTGAATTTATAATTCGTTTTCAGCAAACTTAGCGAACATTGATCCAATGTATCAGTACAGCTTGGTGTGGTTTGTTAGCTTGTTCACTGCAGCTATCGATAACACTGAAAAAGTTGATGATGTTGAAGAAAGATTGAAGGATCTCAAGACGTACTTTACTTACAGCCTTTATACGAATATCTGTCGGAGCTTATTTGAACGAGTAAGTATGGTTTTTTTTACATTGAGAAACCACTCTTGCATTTAAAATCAGTTAATCAGTAATATTAGATTTTTCCTTGCGAATTTTGACTTTTAATTAAAAACAAATCGTTTTTTAAATGGATACATTGCGTTAATAGCCTTTATATCTTTGAATTTTCGTAATACATAATTTTGTATTATTTAATCAAAAACCAAAAATCAATTTTTATATGACGATGTGGCAACTGGCAATTGCAATAATGCGGCGTATTTGTTGATCTGCATTCCATGGAATCCAAATTGGGTTTGTTTTAAGAAAACGGAGTTCAACATTCTGATGACTTAAGGTGTAATACTACCTTTTGTGCAAGAAAATTAGGCGTCACTTTTGAAGTTCGTTTTAATGGACATTTTAATACAATGTAATTCTATTTTGTGTGTTTTTGGGTAAATACTTACTAATTAAACACTCAAATGTTCTAGTTTGTTATATCCTAGAAATTGTTTCAAACCGAAAACCCCTTTCTGGATCCACCAAATCCAAATCTTAATAATATTAAAATTAGTGGTCTTAAAATAATCATTGTACCAATTTTCATTAAAACCCGCTGAAATCCATCTTGGATCTGAATTTTTGTAATATTAAAAATTAGTGGCCCCCATAAAATCGTACTAATTTTCATCAAAATCCGTTGAAGTCGAGAAATTTCACCATCACCAAAAGCACCATATTGGGTCCGCCATTTTGGATTTGGAAATTTCGATAATATTCGAAGTGAGTTGCCTCAGAATAATCATTGTACTAATTTTCATTAAAATCCGTTGTATTCAATTCAATTGTATTTTATTAGCCATGTTGGATCAGCCATCTTGGGTTTTTAAATTTTGATAATATTCAAAATCAGTGACCTTAAAACAATCATTGTACTAATTTTCATTTAAATCTGTTGGAATCGAGGAATCTTGGTCGCCATATTGGTTCCCGCCATCTTGGGTTTGTAAATTTTGATAATATTCAAAATTAGTTACCTCAAAACAATCATTGTATTAATTTTCATTAAAATTCGTTGAAATCAAGAAATCTTTGGTCGCCATATTGGGTCCGCCATCTTGGATTTTTAAATTTTGATAATATTCAAAATCAGTGATCTCACACCAATTAATGTACTAATTTTCATATCTAGGATATAACAAACTAGAAGATTTGAGAAGTCTGTAATTACTAAGTATTTACCCCACACCCACCGGGTGAAACCGGGTGACGTAGCTAGTAAATAATGATTACCCATTACACCAAGCTTGAGGTTGTCATCTCAACCACTAGTTATAAATAATTTTTACTCTGATCATCTGCCTGTCAATATAGAATTATGTACACCTGTGTTCAAAAAAATAGTAGTGCAAGTGCTCTTGTTTGAAGACACTGCTATTCATTGCTTATGAACTAAAATGTTTTTAATTGTTCATCAGATTCTTAAACACCTGATGTTGTGTTTTGTGCAAAAGTTGTCTTTGTTTTGTACATGAGAATTTGTAGAACAGCAAACTTGCCGCATTGGTGCACTAGTATTTTTTTGAACACAGGTGTATGTGTAATGAACTTTTAACGACGGATAGTTCAATTATAAAGTTGCAAATTGCATGCCATATCAAAGACAAAAACTAAAAAAACTATCTAAATTGTTATAAGCCAGTATAAATTTAGCCTTGAAGCAAATAATATGATCGACCGGTTATATAACGTCATTAATTAATACATATAAAGGTCACAGTTTCACGCTTTAAAGCAATAAAGAAACAAGAAAAAATACCCGAACAGTTATCCTGTCATTAGGATCCTCCAGCATGTCAAAAGCAATTTTGATGAAGATATTCAAGCGGACTTCCACTGAAAAATATATTACTTCTGGTGTATCCAAAGATCTGTCCTGAGTCCTATCTTTTACTATATTTATACAGCCAATTTTCATTCATCTTTTTACATTTAATGATAAGACCGCGAAGAACATTTGTAGGATATATAAAACGGATTAAATGTCCTAAATTCTATAAGAATTTTTCAATAACTGAAAAATCAAAATTAACCCCAATAAAACGCGAGTTGCTTCCTCGAAGAAGAAGTCCAGCATACCTACCAAAGAATAATTCGTTTATTAACGGAAACGACGTTATCTGGAGTCAAGAAGTAAAATATTTAGGATCACCTTACATAGACATCAGTTCTTAGTAAAGTAACCCAAATTTATGGGTGTCTGACTCGAACTTGTAAGCATTAGCTGTGTTCTTTTGTGCTCGCTATCCGGAGTAGAACAAGAACAGCACAAAAGAACTGTTCAGAACACACAAGTTCTGTGAAAGCTCAAACGTGTGTGTGTTAAAATAAATACGTGAATTGAGGTGATAAATAAGAATTAAGTTGAAATGGCAAGCAAGTACTTACTTTAAAACACAAACTATTGTGTCAAACGACGACAATCAGCTGACAAATTTTTGTTAGCTTAGTTACTAATTTATGCGACTTCAAAGAATTCACAAAATTTCAGGAACGGATTTTTCGAATGATATTAATACAGTGAATCAAATGGATTGAATAATAAGTAAATCGTGTTTATTTGACAATATTACTTGTTATTCTTAGAAATTAATTAAAATTTGAAATTGGATTTTTTTTCCGTATAGTAAACCGGAAGTTTACATTAAAAATCTGATTTTTTTCAACTTCACATTTTTTTAAATTTTTTATTTTTACCAAAAAATATAGCTGTCCATCGTAGAGTTCTCAGATTTGCTCTTAGCAGTCTTCCGTGCAGAGCTGTAAAATATTGTATTACTTTGGAATGCATTAACGTAGGCATTACCATTACAAGTAATGCAATTTAAAGATGATTACCAGTACCATTACTAGTAATGGTAATGCAAGAAAATCGAATTACCATTACAGTTACTGGTACTGGTGCTTCACCAATACTGTAATCACATGAGCATTACTTAGCATTACTTGGCATTACTAGCATTACTCGGAATTACGCAGGATTACATGGCAGTACTTTGCATTACTCAGACTTATGCAGCAGTACTCAGCATTACTCATAATAAGAAAATACTGTCGTCAATTTTATGTGGATGTTTTACTTATTTCTTAGAAACTTCAATATTCTTTGGAATTTTAATTTTATTTGAACAAATGACAGGTTTTTCACTTTTATAATTGAAAAGTAATCTGTAATTGAGAAGAAAAGTAACAGCTTTTAAATAAATTGTAGCATTTTCAATGTGGTTTTCTGTGAAGCCCCAATAGCTTAAAATAATGTAGTCTGCAATATTAATACGTATTGCTAATAAAATTTTCGATTTTCTATAAATAAATATATATTTTAATATTCATTAACACATGTTTATTGTAATAATTTTGAGTAAGGCTGACTACTACTGCTATGCTGAGCAGTAAGTAATGCTGTTAATGGTAAGTAATGCTAAATAATGCTCATGTGAGTAAGTAATGCTAGTAATGGCAAGTAATGCTAAGTAATGCTCATGTGATTACAGTAATGGTGAAGTACCTGTAATGGTAATGCATGCTACTGGTAATGCCATTTTTTACAGCTCTGCTTCCGTGGCGGATCCATATCCTCTGCCTCCATATATTGACCGTTTTAGTTTATAAGTCCGAAGATAGGCGTGATTTAGCTAAAGTCACTTTTGCCTTCGAAGTCTTATTTCACAGGGTTTTGATTTACTGGAGGGTCTTACTTACTTGGAAGTTTTCGTCATTCCTCGCTTCTCGAGAAGATACCACTTCCTCTATGTGTCCTATCACCGCACTAAATATAGCTTAACAACTCCAATGTGTAGACTTTTTAATTTGTATAATAAGTATTGCAAACACTTTAATTAAAATACAGTTAAAGGGTCAGTTTTCTTGATTTTCTTACGTTTCTTATGGGTTATTAATCACTTCTTTGATTAACTTTAATATTTTTAATTCTTTTCAAGTGAACTTCATTATTATATTTTTCAGGACAAATTGCTATTTTCATTGATCTTAGCTGTAAATTTACAAAAAGCTGAGGGAAAAATAGACAATAACAATTGGATGTTTCTGCTAACTGGTGGAGTCGGATTAGACAATCCCATACATAATCCAACCAAATGGTTGCCCAAAAATTGTTGGGATGAAATCTGCCGACTATCTGAACTTAACGTATTCCATCGATTGCGAGATGATGTGACTGCCAATTTGACAGAGTGGAAAACATATTTTGATTCATCAAGTCCACATACTACTCCAATTCCAGAACCATGGAAATCAAAGCTTAACACTTTCGAGAAGCTGCTTATTTTAAGGGTATTTCGTCCAGACAAGATTGTTCCAGCTGTGCAAAACTTTATAATGGGTGAGATTCCAATTGACAATTTTTGATGCAATTCTTAAATGAACAAACTTTTTACAGAGGCCCTCGGGAAAAGATTTGTAGAACCACCACCATTTGACTTAACTGCCTCCTATGCTGATTCACACTGTTCTATACCTCTCATATTTATTTTGACTCCAGGCGCTGATCCGACGGCAACCCTTTTGAAATTTGCCGATGATCAAGGATTTGGTGCGAATAGACTTTTCTCTCTCTCATTAGGACAAGGACAGGGTCCAATTGCTGTAAAATTGATTGAAGAAGGCATAAAACTTGGTAATTGGGTGGTGTTGCAAAATTGCCATCTTGCCAAAAGTTTCATGCCAACTTTAGAAAAAATTTGCGAAAGTTTCACTCCAGATACAACTCATCCAGATTTCAGACTGTGGCTTACTTCTTATCCAGCTGACCATTTTCCAGTTGTTGTTCTGCAAAATGGCGTTAAGATGACTAATGAACCTCCAAAGGGTCTTAGAGCGAATATACTCAGGTCTTTTATGAACGATCCTGTAAACGATCCTGAGTGGTTCGAGTCATGCAAGCAGCCTCAAACTTTCAAAAGGTTGTTATATGCCCTCTGCTTTTTCCATGCCATTGTGCAGGAACGACGCCAATTTGGACCTATTGGATGGAACATCCCATATGAGTTCAATGAAACAGACTTACGAATTAGTTTGACCCAATTGAAAATGTTTCTGGATGAATACGTTGGAGTTAAATATGAGGCGTTACGGTATCTCACTGGTGAATGTAACTACGGGGGCCGTGTTACCGACGATTGGGACAGACGCACTCTGAAAACTATTTTGAATCACTACTATAACCCTCAGCTGTTGGATGACGAACACGTGTACTACTTTGATGAGTCGAAATATTATTACGCTCCTGTTGAAAAAGAGTACGACGCCTATATTAATTTCACCAGGGATCTACCACTTATAGCTGCGCCATCTATATTCGGATTTCATCAAAATGCGGATATAGTAAAAGACCAACAGGAGACTGATATGTTGTTATCTCATACTCTACTGACACAGGTATATTTTTCTTTACTACTTTTTGTTGTTTTTAATCTACTTTTTCTAAAATAATACCTTGTTGCTCTCTTTAATAAAAGGATCGGGTGGTAAGTAAAATTTGATGAGATTAAGTTATTATTGACGGCTTATTAACAGAAGTGCTTTTATTGTAGGATTTATTTGAGAAAAGGGTAAGCATTGAAATACAATACTTTGGTCCTTAGGTGTGCAGTAAAAATTTTTATCAGAGTGATATAGTGATCTGTGCCAAAATGGCGGACCATACTCATATGTGATTGTTTAATGGGCTGCTTACTCTATTATTTTAATTCATTCCGAACTAGCTACCGTTTGTAATTTTCCCTTATATCGGTAATGCAAATAATATTCCATATTATTTTACATTTCTTTTGTATTAAATGACCAACCAAAATATTTCTTTAGATTAAAAAAATATCTTAACCGGTCTTTTGTACCAAAGTGCTATCAATTTTGGCCAAACTCAAAAAGACTCTAGGACAGGGAGTGGTGTAAAAAATTACCATGTTGGTGTTAAGGGGTCATTCTGTGCAAGATCAGCGGTCAAAAAAATCGGCAATATTTCGGATTCTTTTGTATGTAAAAGAAATGAGAAATGATTTTCAACTTTTTGTTTCTCTGTTGTTACACTTACAAATAATTTAAAACAATTGTTGTCTTTCTCCAAAATTTTAGTCTTTAAAGTTGAAGCCACTACAGTCTTATTAATCAGGAAGAGTACAGCTATAGTGTATGAACCATTAAACCATTTTTCTTAACCGATTAAAAAAAAGGAGAAGTTTCTCAATTCGACCTGTTTATATGGTTTTTTTTTATGTTTGTCCAGCGATTATTCTGATACCACTGGACGTATTTTTATGTATCTCCTTTAAAATTAAAGAACGATTATCCCTGGTGGTCAAATTCCAATTTTGTGAGGATTGGCCCAGTAATTGCGTAGTTATTTGTTTGTATGTTACGCGATGTTTTCACCCATTCTGAACCGAATTTAATGAATTTTTGATTTATTGAATAGGCTATATCTGCAGGGTGCTTTCACTTAAATTTGAAGAAAATATCCTGCTTCTAAAGATATAAAAATAGGAGATGAATCGCGTTTATTGAATTAAAACCAGTTCCCGTTGACGATTTTAATAAAGCTTGGCACATAGGTGTAGTTCTAATGAAAATAAAATATTATGGTGGCCTAGGACTGATCTGATGATGGTTATGGCAGGCTATAGTTACTTACCACTAAAATTTGAAAAATAAAGTAAATTAAAAAAAAATTCAAAACCGACTTCAAAACTTTGCCTGTATGTACAAAAAACTAAAAAGTTAAAAATAATATTTTCTAATTAATTACTTTAAAGAAAAGAGCATTAAAGGACAGTATACAAATATATTAATTTTTAAATACACAATATCTAATTAGTTACTTTTGGAGTCGGTACCAGTCAAAGCAAGAAAAATAAAGAAAAAATCCCTTGTACTAAATCTATTTACATAAGAGTACAAGAATAAATTATAATACTCCAAAATTATCAAAAACTAACGAAAGCAACTTAAACGAAAAGAATAAGAAATAACCGTACTGGACGTAGCCGGACTTAAGATTTCAGTACCTACAGTGGCTGGGGTTAAGATTCCTTAATCATGGTCAATGTTTTATCCAAAGTCACCATGAGATAGCCAGTGGGAAATCTTCAACTTTTATTCCAGACATTTTCCAGTAAGATGTAATTTTTTAAGTTTTATTTCCGTTCTAGAGTTTGATCTTGATATGGCCTTCAGAGGCTAAAGGTTAAAGTTGCTGAAGGTGACATCTGAAAGTAAAATTTACCGATTTTCTTTTTCCGGGGTCAAAAGTATGATTTCCCATTTAAGAAAATCAACTTGACTTCAAAATTATCTTGAAGATCATGGTCAAGGTCAAATCCCAGGTCCCCACCAGATAGTCAGGGAACCATACTACAACTTTTGTTTGAAACATTTTTTCCGAAAATCTACTCCTGGCGAGTTACCATATTCTGCTCTTCGGGTACTTTTATGCCACCAGGTTAGAATAAAACTATGTTCAAACATTGTATTTGTTGCATTAGAATCTGTTAAAATTTTCAAAGACCAACTTTGTCTTATACGAAATAGAATGAATATTAAGTAGATATGATTTATAAATACATGTGTAATAATGTTCTATTTATATTACGCAATCACACATTTTAAAAATGTTGCCGATTTGCCCCTAAATAAGTATGTTGTACATTGTCCCTTTGAAGTCAAAATTAAAAAATAAATAAAATTCCAAAATTCCCGATCAGAATGACCCTTTAATTGAAATCTAAAATATATGTGGTAGTCCACATTGCATTCCTCTTTTCCCAAGAAAATTTAAATATCTTGTAAATTTTCTTAATACTTAATAAATGCACGATAATAAATACTTAATTCATTAATAAGAGATCACAGCTTCTTATTACCTGCTACTGCTAAATAAACGTAGGTTGTTACTCAATTGTGTGTTTGAAATTTAAATAATAAAAACAATTCCTTTCTAAACAGCAATACTTACATAAACCCTATTTGTCCAAGATTGATAAGTACTGGGACAATACCTATTCATTATTCATCAAATTCATCAGCAAACCTAAGACCAGAATATTGGGGATATGTTGTTATAAAAAAATTTATTATATTCATTTTCTGTTTCTTTGTTTAAAAATTAAATTAAAACTCCTTTCTCGCAAATAGCAATTGGAAAAATCCCAGGTAAAATATATTGAAGTTTACTCCAGGAAATTTCCTGAAAATCTTTCCTTACCCAATCTTCCTAAAGTCCCCACATTCCTTTCTTCCGTCCTTTCCATGAAGGATACATCAGTATCTGGATCTGATACAGCGTCCCCAGAAGATGTTGTCACAGGTGTTGCAACTGATATATTAGCAAGGCTTCCACCAAATTTTGACCGGGACGCTACATTGAAGAAATATCCAACTGAGTACCATCAAAGTATGAACACAGTTTTGGTTCAAGAGATGGTGCGGTTCAACGTTTTACTATCATTAATCCGGACAAGTTTGCAAACTTTAAAGAAGGCCATTAAAGGTAAGTACCGCATAAGTTTTTTTGCATTAAGCTCAAGAGAGAAGATTCTTGGAAAAATTTCATAAAGTTTTGTTAAAATTTAATTGGGACTTCGCTGCTACGCAGGGAAGTTTTTATAAGAAAAGATGGGACGACGTATGTTTCACTTGTTGTAAGAACACGATGTAATCAATGAGACCGAATTATTGCTTTATGAGAAACCTACTCATTTTGCATATGGGGAAGTGTAGTCAAAGAAATGTATATAATATCTTTTCGGACAGGGTAGTTTGCCCACGATGGGGTAAGGAGGGCCAATTTATTATGAAACTAGGGCAATTTTTTTTATATATTCCCTATTAATTTCATCCGGTTTGAAATATCTTATCAACTATTATAATCAGCTTAATTAAACGTAAAAAACCACATATGAAGTTCGGGCGACCAACGATTTCATATTTCTTTGTATGCATACCCTTAAATCTACCTTAAGCTACTATATAGGGTGTTTTTTATCTTGAGACAATGAAATATCTTGATTGGATCTCATTATTTCGTAAAAAGTTTCAGACAAAAGTTTTAAGGTTTCGAGGGGGTCAAATAATGGTTACCTTGAACCTGACCTTGATATCGACCTTCAAGGTTATTTGAAGTTACCTTCAGAAATTTAAATGGGAACCCCACCTTGGACCCTGAAAATCATTCATTTCATCAATTCCTTTTTCTAATGGTAACCCATATTTTAAACCGCGGCAATGAAGAGGGGAGCAAATTTAATTGTTGACCTTCACTTCGTGCCTTGACCTTGACCTTCAAGGTCAATGTTAGTTCAAGGTGAAACACTTTTTCCAACGGGAACCCATATTTTTTACCACTGAAGTGGAGAAGGAAGCAAATTTAATTATCGATGATATTTAGTATTTTTTTTTCTTTGAAAAAGTTGTTTTTTCATACTGCTGTTCTTAAGACGTATGTATTTATAGACAAGAGTTTTACAAAATTTCATAAAAAAAGCAATTATTTAAAGAGATATTAATTCTTAAGTAGGAACGTTGCGGTTGTACTCGTTAAAAAAAAAAAAAGTACCGTCGTGGGACGATAGACCGAAGTGAAAACTTGAACTAATAAAATTGGAAAATAATAAAATTTAATTAATAAACGATTAAAATTGATAAGATTCAACAGTTCAATTTTTACATTCAAATTATATTCATTTTCTGTAAATATCAATAATATTTTTATTTAAAAAATGAATTGATTGATTGATTGAATTTTCGTATATATAATTTATGCAAATCGTCGAAAGAAGTATTCATATTTGAAAATATTACATATAATGTTGTATAATAAAAGTAATGTGACATTATGAGTCGATATATAATGGACAATATTACAATTTATATAATTATCACGAAAAGCAAGACAGTTCGTAAACAGACTTGTAATTTACAAATTTGCCAGTGCCTGCTTCTGAGGAAGTGGCAATTGTTCACTCAATGTATTTCACGAAGTCAACACAAAAGTTGACTCGCTCATCAAGCTATCTGGGCTTAATTGTTAAATCCGTTGAAAACGAGAAATCTTGGTCCAAAAGATCCGCCATCTTGGATTTGCAAATTTTAATAATACTCAAATTCGGTGGCCTCAAAATTATCATTGTACCAATGTTGAATAAAATCGGTTGAAATCGAGAAATACTATCAGCCATATTGGATTCGCCATCTTGGATTTTCCAATTTTAATAATATTCAAAGTCAGTGGAAAAATAATCATTGTACCAATTTTCGTTCAAATCCGATGAAATCGAGCAATTTTGGCTGTCATATTGTATCCGTCACTTTGGTATTGCAAGTTTTGATAATATTCAAAATCAGTGGCCACAAAATAATCATTGTACCAATTTTCATAAAAATCCTTTGGGTTAAAAAAAAATTGTCTGCTATCTTGGATTTAGAAATTTTGATAATATTCAAAAGTACTAGCCTCAAAACAATCATTATACTAATTTTCATTAAAATCCATAGAAATCGAGAAATTTTGGCCGCCATATTGGATCCGTCATATGGAATTGTAAAATTCGATAATATTTAAAATTAATTAGTGGCGTCAAAACAATCGTTGTACCAATATTCATTAAAATCGGTTGAAATCGAGAAATATTGGGTCCGCCATCTTGGATTTACTAATTTAATAATATTCAAAATTAGTGGCCTCAAAACAATCATTGTAACAATTTTCATTAAAATCCACTGAAATTGAGAAACATTTTTCTGCCATATTGGATCCGCTATCTTGGATCTACAAATTTCGATAATACTCAAAATTAGTGACTTGAAATCAGTAGCCTCAAAACAATCATTGTAGTAATTTTAACTAAAATCCGTTGAAATCGAGAAATCTTGGTCGCCATCTTGGATTCGCACATCTGGATTTGCAAATTTCGATTATATTCAAAATTAGTGGCCTAAAAAAAATCATTGTACTAATTTTCACTAAAATCTGTTGAAATCGAGAAATCTCAGTCACCATACTGGATCCCCGTCATCTTGGAATTGCAAATTTCAATAATATTCAAAATTAGTGGCCTCAAAACAATCATTGTTCTAATTTTCACTAAAACCCGTTAAAATCGAGAAAATTTGGTCGCCATATTAGATCCGAATGGAATTGCAAATTTCAATAATATTAAAAATTATTGGTCTCAAATTTTCATTAAAATCCGATGAAATTTTAGTTGCTATACAGGATGTCTAGCTATGTATATACATAGATACATATATGCAGCCGTGCAGTGGGAACAACTTCTCCTCACTTTTTCGTGACATTTTTGGTAAAACTTTTTCACCTCAATCCAACGAGTTTCACGCTTTTACTCTCCAAACAAAATTGCCTGAAGCCTCACATAAAAAGTTTTCACTAAAAAAAAAAAAATACTTTACTCAGGAGGGATGTGGCTATGGCCGCTAGTAGAATAATTAAAAAATAAAATTTAGATGATTTTTTGAAAAGTTGTAACGAGAATACTCCTTAAGCATAAAAACAACAACAAATAAAACAAAACGCATTTGAAAATGGAATTCATACTAAAAATTAAAATTTTAAAGAGGTTCGGACTTTACAGAGAAATTATTTTTAAAAAAATAATTGGCACTGATTTTTGGGGAGTAATATATATGTATATATAACTAAAAATATTTATAACTAGTTGAGTTACCCGGTTTCACCCGGCTTCGAAATACCTTTTGTATTAATTCCCTGGAATTGTAGAAACTTGGTTCTATCTTGAATTTCCAAATTTTGATAGCAGATTCGAAATTGACTGCCCTGTTATAATTTTTTAACAAATTTTCAATTCGAGAAATTTTGGTAGCCATATATGATCCGCAATCAATGTGAAAAATATTAGTTGCTATATTGAATCAGCTATTTGGAAATTCCGTAAATATTTTCGAAATCAGCATCATAAAAAACCCGTATACCAGTTTTCATAACAATTACTTGAATTTTAAAGATTTCGCCGCCACTTATAAACTGTACATTTTATCGGAATGAAAAATAGTTTAGATTTTAAGTATGTACTACCTTCGGACAAAAACGGAAAAATTAGAAAAAAAAAATAACAAGCATATTATAAATTAGGCTTTACAAAGGTACAATATAAAATGCGTAGAGTTAGTCTCATTAACTATTTCATTAATATAATCTTGAAAAGTAAAACGGCAGTTAAAAACATCCAACATGCAGTAAATTACATCCAAAATTTAAATTGCTGACAATGGTCACATGAGCATCCTGCAGCGCATCCCTGACATAAGGATATAACAGACTACATGACTAGGGAACTGCACGTCGGGAGGAGACTCAGGATTCTCATCTCTGAACGTGCAGACTGGAATGGCGACGGCCTCAAGCTGGATCCCAGAACTCTCAGTTGGTGCACAGATGGTTCAAAAACGGTGTCTATGGACCCAACACAAAAGTCTCGATAGCAATGGGGAAATGTCCCAGCGTTTTCCAGGCCGAAATCCATGCCATTGAAGCCTGCGCCCTTCTCAACATTAACAAAAAACTTAAGGGTGCAAATATAACTATCTTCTCCAATAGCCAAGCGGCCCTCAAGGCACTCTCGTTATGGCGTTTCTCGTCTAGACTCGTTAAAGAGTGCTTCGATACCCTTCAACACTTAGCGACCTCCAACAAGGTTACTCTCTGTCGGGACATTCCGGCGATGAGGGAAATGAGGTTGCTGATGAACTAGCTAGGGAAGGTGCATCACCTCGATTCAAAGGTCCTGATCCCTTCTGCAGCATTGGCTGGTCTTCGTCCAAAGCTGTGATAGAAGAATGGGCCAGGAATCTACAGTACATACACTGAGAAAAACCTGGGATCCGGCAAGCTAAAGAGGTCGTCAGACCCTATACCTACACTGAAATCAATGCTCTGAGTAAAGCGGATCTCAGATTGTTGGTAGGTTACCTAACTGGCCACCATGGGCTAGGATACTACCTATATAAAATAGGTCTGTCAGATGAGACGGAATTTCGTCTGTGTCTTGAAGACGACGAAACTACATCACACAATTTGTGTGCTTGTCCTGCTTTAGCACGGTTAAGAAGAAAGATCTTCAGTCAGGAGTTCTTGTACTCGACTATAAATAAAATCGTACATTTGTCAACATTAAGGGGGAGACAATAGAACACCATTTATAAAAGGTATCTAAGTCGGTGTTTAAAATTTCACGTACACGAAAAACTGGCCTCGTTAGCATAACATACAATTTTCGAGTGTTTGATAAATGCGAATATATCATTAATATAAATAATAAATAAAAGAGGACCAATATGCCTGTTTTTAACACCTTGTTGAGAGTTTACATAATTAATAGAAATACTTCAATAAGTCTGAACAAATTTAAGTCGATTCAAAATTGCATTTTATATCATACTATCATTCAAATTTTGTAAAATATGTATTATAAAAAAAAATTGAGCTTCGGTAGGATTGCGGCCGCTGAAGACTGGAGACCTCAAGCACGTGCTTGTTGTTCATCTCTGTTTTTTCGCTACAGATAAATGCACATTCTTTCCAAACAGGCGGCATATTTATTTTTGGCACATATGCGACAAGTGATTGCATTAGCTGTAGCCGACTTAAGCTGCTCATTTATTTTCAATCCAAATTGTTTTTAACATGCCAGGACAAGTGATCCGTTGGTTTAAAGTTTAATGAATGCTTAGGATTAAATGTGACGCGTTTATGAAAATTGATATCTTTATATAAAATACTTCGATTTTATTTATTTGTTCAAAAATGGAATTTTTATACCTTGAAAAGCCTGTAATTACACGAGTTAATCAGGGATGAATGATGATGGGGAAAAATTAAACAGGTTACAGTGAAAATGACGTGCAAACCATGTGAGCATTTCAGACTAAACGGTCACTAGAACAAGACAAAGAAAGATTTAAAGTCATATTTTGGCCAGCAGTTACATCTTTTTGCTCTCATTCAGGAATTGACTGGCATTTATTATCTTTGAAAGTTCTACATTCCATTTCTAGTCATAATTCGATTAGAAAAAAATCTGTCCGTTAGAAAAATGTTTTCCGTTTAACCATTACGCGGGCTGTCGTGAAACTTCCTAAAAAGATATCGGACATTCCACGTCAACCGGGCCACCTAAATGACCAAAAATCATCGAGACCTAGAAAATTGTTTTTGGGCTTAAATTTTTGGTCTATCTATACCCTTCAGAAATTGACCTGGCGTTTTGAAAAATTCAAAATGGCGGATCCAATATGGTGGCCAACTTTTCAAAAATGAACGAAGTTTGAATAAAAAAAATACTATGATATTCTGCATAAAATTCTAAGTAAGAAATGTCTCTTGCAATTTTTTTAATAAAATTGCCGTTTTTGAGAAAAAATTTCGTAAATTTTTTAAAATTTTCTATATTGATGAAATCCTACATTTCGGTCTTATATAGGAGGAAAAAATTGACAATTGGCATATTAGAAAGATTTAAAAAATACTCAGGTGTTAGGAGGTCACTAGTGATGAATACAATGTCAGATGTCAAAAAAATTCAAAATGTCGGATCCAATATGGCGGCCACCTTTTCAAAAACAAATAAACAAATTTTAAAAAATACCGTAGCATTTTTAGCCTCTGATAATAAAGCTCATCTCTTAAATCGCAATGAGACCCTTGTAAGTTTATAACTAGAAATCCAATTGAATCCCAATTAGCTCAAAGTTGTTTTGGTATTTAAGTAAAAAACTAATGTTATAACACCCAGTAGGAAAAGGGGGCATCAAAGATTAAACCTGGATGTCTCCTAAAAGAGATTTGATACCTCCAGGATGTCTCCTATTGGCATGATTTTAACATTAGCATGTCATTGCAGGCGAGGCCTCTTTTGACGCTCACGAAAAAGTTGAAGAGAGATCTCTCTTTGACCACTTCCTGAACATAAGTGGAGGTCTCCCTCAAGCATTTAATGGAATGAAAATCGAGACCTCCAGAATTAATTTACTACATCTGAAAACACTCTTCAATAGGATAGTAATTAGTAGTTGGTAAATTAATACATCAAGAGTTTCATTAAAATCATCAGAGCGTAATAATTTGAAAAGCATTTCAAAGAGCCAGACATAAAGTTTCAGTGCTACGTTTACGAAAATGATTTTCCGATTTCATTACATCAACACTATCAAAAATCTAATGATAATTAAAGGAAAAAAAGAGAAATCAAAGCTAGCAAAATCAACGTTGATTAGTTTTCTGTTGTAAATCCTTACAAAATTTATAATGAGTTGTGAAAAGCCGAATTATTGCTGCTAAATAACCGTACAGAATATTTAAATTAGGGTTTCGAATAAAATTAAGATAATATAATTCACAAATTTTTCCTATAGCCGGAATTCTTTTTACTGTCTATTTAAAACGCATTCCGATTTTCAAAAATTTATATGTATTTTTAAAATACTTTCTTTACTTTTGATAAAAATTATTGTCATGAAAAAATTATTAAAATGCTGCAAAAGATACGGGTACACAATTGATTTTTTCATTCATCGGACTCACTCCTATAGTATTTTATTTGGCAGTTTCCTTGTTAACCACTTCTTTCTGCTATTAAAGAAAACTACGGTACTTATCATTATGTGCTCGGTAAATTTATTAGAAAACAAAAAGAAAGAGATTCGACACTAAAATATTTTTAGTAAGAGTTTGCTAATATCGGATATTTGTAGTCGTATTTATAACCATTTCAGACTGGTCTGGGGTTTCCGCTTCATTAAGTCTCGATTTTGTCCATGATTCAAAATTAACATTGACATTGATACTTTCTGGGAGTTGGGTCAAATTTGTTTCTGCTTGCGTTTTTGTACTAGAGTATGCGGCATCCCACAATTCAGATGTTAGGTTCATGTATATATTTTCAAGAGCCCCATGATCTTCATGACTTTCTTTAACGGCTTGGTTTTCTACTGCGGCTTTTGTCAATTCACTAATAGTAGCATCAGCTATTCGTTCTGCAGATCTTTTCCACTTCGGCTCACCAGGAAGAACACGCTTAATAATTTTTCTAATGGCCGACATTGCTTCATGATGTGCGATATTTTCAACTGAGACCAATTCAGACAAAGCATCCTCAGAATCCACGGCTTTGATTATAAGATCTGTAAGCACTTTGTTAGCAATTTCTGATCCTGTTTCGGGTTCAGCTTTCGTCCTGAAGTTGTGTTCAACATCTTGATAAAGTTCATGGTGAGCAGCTTGCACGTATTTGCGTCGACGCAGCTCCATTCGATTTCGTGCAAGTTGTTTCTGCACTTCCGGAAAAACAAAATCATTTACCAATCCGGCTATATAGTCTTCCTCTTCGGAGGTCAGCTTTCCTTTTTGGTCGGTTGTTTCCTTTTTTCTATGAGCTTCCTGTGTTATCTTAGAGGCTTCACGATCGATGTGTTTCGCTATTGCTTGAATTTTTACTCGAGCGTCTCGTTCGGCTCTTAGATTAGTTTCTTCCATCAGTAAATTTTCCAAGTAAATGGTAATTATGTCTTGTGAAGCTTTTGTAACATCCTTGTAGATTTCAGTACGCTCTTCTCGGTGTTGGTTCTCTCGTTGCCGCTTTCCTGATTCGAATGCTTCACGTTTTTTTCTCTCCTTCTCGGCCAACATATAAACTGCATGCATTTTTCTCTGTTCATATAGACGCCTCAATTCCTTTTCTAAGAAGTCGAAAAGGCCTGAAATTATTTTTGCTTCCGATTCGCTGAGAACGTCCTTTATTAATTGTTCTGATTTTAAAATCTGTACTAAATGCCTCTGGTTACTAATTATTGAAGTTTTCTTCTTTTCCTTTGCCTTTGCTTCCGAAGGGTACATTTTCTGCAGAGGGCGTAGCATTTGAGTTGAATATAATTCTTCCAGTAGGCCTTTATGCTTCTGTTTACCTCGAAAGAGCAGAGTTTGCACTGCTCGACCCTTTAAGAGAGTTAGAGGAATTTTAAAACAACTTCTACAACTTTGATTTGAGAGCAGAATATCTGTACCTTGATTATCTTTTGAAGATGAATTCTAGCTTGATAATTCATCTCAGCAGCATGATCATATTCAATCCCAATAGGTGTAGCTATATATTCTTCAAATTCTTTTACTTTTTGTGTAAGGTATTTGGGTACTCCTTTCCGCGATTCTTGGGTTCGTAAGCCCTAAAAAGAGATTCATATTTAAAAAATATCTGTACATTCTGAATAAGGTGCTTTTAATTTAAAAGATCGAAAACAAAAGAATGTAATACCTTAAGTGCTTCATATAATTTACTCAAATTGGCATCAGTTCGGAAACCTTGAGTTATCTCCTTTGGCATTTCCTTAGGTTTTGCTAGTTCACTCAATTTGGACATAGGGCACATGAGAGATGGCTGTTTCTTAATTTTTTGGTCCAAATCATGTAGTCGAGCGGAGAAATTTTTCTTAAATCCAATGTAGTGCCTCCGGTTTGGATTTATGCCAAAACGTATTTGTGGGGCGTATAATTCTGAACTTGGATCGATGTGCTCGTCGATAATATTGCCATTATTATATTTTTTCGAAATGTTGTTATGCTTTGCCTCCAGCTTTCTAAGCTGGCGCTCATGATCCTTCTTTAATTTTTCTAGATCTTTATTTTGTTTTTCTTTGATTCGTTTCGCACTGTTCTCAAGTTTTGCGGCTGATTTAAATTCGAAGCACTGATCTCGCTTTTCAAGCAACCTATGGACAAGTTCTATTCTCATTTTCTGAACAGCTTCGATTTCATCTTCTCGTGATATCCATTCTTCCCATTCGAAGGCCTCGAGTACAACGGCCCTTTTTTTAGAATCACCAAATGTTGACAAAGTTGGAAGTTCGTTCTCCCATTTCCTTCGCCTTCGGACTCGTTCTATAATTTTCGTTTCGAATTCTCCCGGCGGATCGTCTCCAGAAATAAGTTTGCTAATTCGTAATATTTCTGGTTCTTCTGTTTCACCAGGGCCAATAATTGCATCTGGTTGATAAGGACGTGTTTGCGCTGAAGATTCCCTGTGGAAACGTTCTCGTAAATCGAATTAGACCATTAAAATTACGACAAAATTGATTAGTGGAAGCCTTTAGTTCATATCCTGTATTCGTTATAACATATTTAATAGGGTGCTTTTTTTTCGTGACTATTTTTTTTTTTCAGTCCCACCCCGAAATTTTGTGGCAAATACCTAAACAAAAATTCTCTGAAAATTGGAGCCCTTAATATTAATATTAAGTACTAGACTAAGGCGTATAAAAAATTCCCATATAAAATACACGTGAACTTTGATTATTTTTCTTCAAAACTCTACAGCTCAGAGGCATTTTATGGTATAATCTTGGTCAATGGTAGGATTTCTTCAGAATTTAATGCTCTACAAAAGTGTCCATTGCGGTGTAACCCTAACTCCCACCAGCGAGGTAGTACGGTTCAATAACCCCAATTTTTCCATGAAATTCTCGCTTTTTGCCCCTATCTTGTAAACAACAAGAGGTACAGAAAAAGTGAATATGACAAACTTGTAGCAAATTCAATTTCCTACAAAAAAGTTCTGTACACCAAATCGCTTACATCGATATTTCTTGAGATATTGGGCTTTGAAGTTGAGGTAGTGTTTCCACAATTTAGCTCAATAATCCATGAAAATTCCACACTACCTCAACTTCAAAGCCCAATATCTCAAGAAATATCGATTTTAGCGATTTGGCGTTCAAGAACTTTTTGGAGGAAATTTAATTTCCAACAAGTTTGTCATATTCACTTTTTTTGTACATCTTGTTGTTTACGAGATAGGGGCAAAAAGCGAGAATTTCATGGAAAAATTGGGGTTAGTGACCCGTACTACTTCGCTGGTGGGAGTTAGGGTTACACCGCAATGGACACTTTTGTAGAGCATTGAATCCTGAAAAAATCCTACTAACAAATTCAAAGTTCACGTGTATTTTATATGGGAAATCCTTATACGCCTTGGTCTAGTACTTAATATTAATATTAAGGGCTCCAATTTTCAGGGAATTTTCGTTTAGGTATTTGCCACGAAATTTCGGGTTGGGACTGAAAAAAAAAAAATAGTCGCGAAAAAAGTACCCTAATGTTTAATATGTAGTTATTTTTTTTAAAATTAAATATACAACTTTTCAAATAGAGACCTATCAACAAACCCGTTCTTTGAAATCCAATAGGACAAACTACTTAAGAATTTGGTGTAGGGCAAACCGTCCCTTATGTTAACATTTGTTTTCTTAAATTATTCATCCGTAAAACAGTAAAAAACTATCAGAAAATTATTAAATATTGTTATAAATAACGTTTTGTAGTGTTTTCTAACCTCCATTTCTATGTTAATCATTATCTGCTTCCAATTCCGAGCCGCCACTATTCACTCTTTTGCATACTTATTTACTACCTTGTGAAACAATATTATTGTTTTTGAAAAAAAAAAAATTTTACAGTCTTAAACTTAGCACTTTTAATCCTCTTCGGTTTTCCCTGAATAAAATTCCAAATCTCGAATAAAGAAGACATCTCAGAGAATAAGCGAAAATGTTATCATCTTCTAGTTGTTTTATACTTTTTTGAAAATCAATAAAAGTAGCATTTTTAAGCTTCTGCTGTGCAGTAAAATATCTCTAATTTATATCATATTTATGTGTTCAGCGAGTATCACACTGAGAAAAAAATACTGGTGAATAGTACTAAAACTACGCTAACCAAAAACTTGGAAGATTTCAGAACTGCCACAAATAAATGATTGTGGTGCAACCAATTGCACTAGGAAAATTAACAAAAAATCTATTTTATTTGGCCGGTTGACTTTTGATCGAATAGAACATCGAGGAAACAAACATTTTAGAAGTGAAATCGACACATTAAGAAAGAGACTGTTCTCAAAATCTCAGATAGCTGAGAAAGTATGAAATAATTTCAACATTCCTCCGTTGCTTGTAATAATATTAGACATATAATAAAATTATTTGAAGACGGTGTAAAACTCTGCCTGCGATGATCGATAGTAATTGGTTTTTGCCGATTTCTTGTAAAAATCTATCTATATATATAAAAGAAATTTGTGTTAGTTACACTATTTATAACTCAAGAACGGCTGAACCGATTTGGCTGAAAATTGGTGGGGAGGTAGCTTAGAAACAGGAAACGGATATAGAATACTTTGTAGGGTTTCAAAATGGCGGATACAAGATGACGGCTGAAAATTTTAAATTTGAAGCGATTTTCATGAAAATTGGTATATAGGGGTTTTGCGGGATGGGGATTTCAAATCCGCTGTCCAAATTTAGAAATTCAAGATGGCGGATTCAATATGGCGACCAAGATTTCTTGATTTCAGCGGATTTTAATCAAAATTAGTACAATGAATGTTTTGAGGTCACTAATTTTGAATATTAGCAAAATTTCCAAATCCAACATGGCGACCAGAATGTCTCGATTTCAACGGATTTTAATGAAAATTGGTACAATGATTATTCTGAGGATACAAGTTCCGAATATTATCAAAAGTTGTAAATCCAAGATGGCGGATCCAATATAGAAACCGATTTCAACGGATTTTAATTAAAATTAGTATAATGATTATTCCGGAGCCACTAATTTCGAATATTATCAAAATTTCCATATCCAACATGGCGATCAAAATTACTCGATTTCAACGGATTGTAATAGAAATTAGTACAGTGATTATTCTGAGACCACTAATTTTGTATATTAATAAAATTTCTAAATGCAAGATGGCGGACCCAACATGGCGTCCAGAATGTCTCGATTTTGACGGATTTTAATGAAAATTGGTACAATGATTATTCTGAAGCTACAAATTTCGAATATTATCGAAATTTATAAATCCAAGATGGCCAGTCCAATATGAGACCAAATTTCTTGATTTCAACGGATTTTACTGAAAATTAGTACAATGATTATTCTGAGGCCACTAATTTCGAATATTAGCAAAATTTCCAAACTCAAGATGGCGGATCCGATATGGCGACCAACATTTCTCGATTTCAACGGATTTGAATGAAAATTGGTACAATGATTATTTTAAGGCCACTAATTTTGAATATTATTAAGATTTGGAATTTCAAGATAGCGGATCCATAAAGGGGTTTTCGGGTTGAAACAATTTCTAGGATATAACAAACTAGAACATTTGAGAAGTGTTTAATTAGTAAGTATTTACCCAACGCCGGGTGAAACCGGGTAACCCAGCTAGTATTATAATATAATATTGTTAACAGCAATATGGGAATCTTATATTGCAATTATGTCATATTCATCTGGTGTAAATGTTTTTAAAAGCATTTCCACTTTCTAGTACAAATTTTATTTCATACTTTTTTCGTAGTGCTAATTTTCTTGAAATTTAAATTCACAGCTTAAGTTTGAAAAACTTTAACACTAGAACTACCGAAGTGGGAGTTTGTAATTTGAACAATTATTCTTCACCTTTGATGTAATATGCTTACAACTTTGAATTGGTAATCACAATGATAAGATGATAAAAGCTTTTTGAATTCGTCGTAATTTTGAACCTTAATAAGTTTTCCCATAAATATTAAGTGATAACTTTAAAACATATGATTAATTGAAGGAATTGAGTAGCCGTTAATTTGACGGATTGTGGTAGTTCTAATGTTAAAGTAGGTATACAAATTGGAAACACTATTTTGATGAATAATGCTAATATCAGTCAGGTTTTCGCGCCGACTTCAAACATCTGGTCCTGCTAAAATTTTAGGATTCAATATTGAAAATACTAGTAGAGATATTTAAGTAAAATTATTTAATACTCTTTTGGAGGGAATTTGTGAATAAAATCTTGCAGTTTATCTTTTATTGTACTCATTTCTTGAAACAAACGAAAGTTAAATTAAGCGTTTTCGAAGAAGCAGACAAAATGCCAGCAAACATTAATCGGTTCAAAGATAATAATTTGCTTTCTAAAGTTTAAGTGCAATATATAGTATTCCCTTACTTAAAGAAAAGATTTGAACTAGCTTTGACTGGAGTTAAAAATAAAATATGTCGCAGAATGTTAGCTAGAAAGGAGGTAAAAAAACCTTGGTTATACCTAGTCGGAAAAAACAAAAAATTTCTGACGTTACGACAGGTAAAACCGAGTAAAATGCTTTCAGTTGATTTCACCTGTAACATGTCTGGCATGCTGCGCTTTTAAAGTTCTCCCTCGGATTTTTTGCATAATCCTCCTTGTGCTCATCTGGCAAATTTAGCCGCAGATTTACGATTCCGGTGTTCGCAGCGCAGCCGTCGGGGGAGTACCGAAAGAAACAACCCCTTATTTTGCCCGTAACATCCAGCTTGATTGGCTTTGCTGTAATCCTATCGGTTGTATCTTCGCCTGGAACGCCACAAATGATTTTCGTCATTAAAAACATAAAAAGTTACCTCCGGGAGCCCTGAAATGCGGGAGAAGGTTTTCCTGTTTCCAGTAAATGTTCCTCGACTCTTTTGGTAAATCGCTGAACATAACATCGTACTTTGTGAACACATGAATTGGGGCTGACTTGGACAAGGCGTACGTGTTTGCTCGCCACGCGTCCTTCGGACCCGAGACTATAAAGAGCGGGTCATAAACTGGGTCAAATACCCTGCTTTGACCAGGTGCATGACTGACGTACGACATTTGCTTAAACTGCACTCGAGCCTTGTACTTTTTGAAGTGTTGCTGGAGCTCTTCTAGCGAAGATTTACCATGTGATAGAGTTGAAAAATTGTCCCAGTCGAAAATAAACAAATTGGTTGATGGGAAACTCTCGAGCTGCTGTGATTCAACGTGGAATTTTCAATTTTGCAGGTCTGGTGGTGATGTCTGTTCCGATAGAGATGGTTTTTAAGGCGGTCCTTATTGGTAAAATACCGGGGATGTGGTCAGCGAAGTCATATCCTAGTCTTAAACCGCTAGGCAGCTACGTGACTGACTTCCTCGAGCGCCTCGATTTCCTTCAGGTTTGTATTCTCCACATGTAGAAACCGACGGCTGTATCGATCTAACAAAGAAAATTCCTTTACAGAAATGGTACGAAAATGGGCCACCCCCAACCTTCTGGGTTTCAGGCTTCTACTTCACTCAGGCATTCTTAACGGGCGCTCAGCAGAACTACGCGCGAAAGTATATCATCCCAATCGATTTGCTCACATTCGACTATGAGATTCTAGAACAGGATAAGGACAAAATTACAAAGCCCCCGGAGGATGGCGTGTACGTGTACGGGCTGTTTTTGGAAGGCGCTCGTTGGGACTCGGTTGGCAAATGTTTGGGCGAATCTCATCCTCGAGAGCTGTTCGACGCGATGCCCCTCATTTGGATGAAGCCCATTAAGCGTGAAGATTTGGTCGAGGGACACATTTATATTTGTCCTGTGTACAAAACTGCCGAGAGACGGGGAGTTCTATCCACAACTGGGCACAGTACCAATTTTGTAGTAGCAATGTTACTGGCATGCAGCCCACACCACGAGGCATCGCACTGGATCATGCGCGGTACTGCATTGCTCTGCCAGCTTAGTTTCTAATTATTATTATTATTATTTTTTTGATATTCTGTATATTTTTGAATTTCAAGTTTTAGTTTGAATATATAATGTCTTTGTGCAGAAGAGTGAAAATTTAAAATTCGTTTCGAGGATTTATTTAAAAGAAGGCCGTAGAACAGACTATTGCGCAATTGCAAAACATTGGTAAAAGGTTTAAGGCGGGTCGAAGCAATATGCAATTTTTATTGCGTATTGCATCTCTGCTAAGAGAAAACTATGATAAGTAACGAAAGGGGAGAGAGAGTTTATGTACAGTAAAACCCGCTTAAATGCACATCCAATTTGTCAGAAAAATTCGTGCATTTAAACGGTTTGTGCATTTAAACGTTTTTAAGGTAAATGCACATGTTGTGCATTTAAGAGAGCTCGGATTACTTTTTTTGGATTATATGTACAAATTTTTCAAATGTCCAAAAATAAAGAAAACTAAAAATGTGCGTATATTATCCACATTTATTCAACCGAAATAAGAAATTTTATTCAACAAAAAAATAAAATTCTTTCTTTAGTAAAACAAAAATAAATCCAGTCTTTATGTACGTATTAAATAAAGTATGTATGTATGCACACATATAGGAACAAGCAAAACAATGTCAAAGCAAAGACTAACGAGAAAGTGTTCTTCTTCTTCTTTGCCTTTAAATGGTAACCACCGAGGGAACAATGTAAAAGCACTACACTTCTACAGAAAATGAATTTTTGACATTACATATCTGTTCATTTAAAATACATATGTATGTACATTGCATTAATCCGGTTATTTTTTAATTCAAATAGAAAATTTTTGCCTGAAATTAATGTGCAAATTAAAGGTTTGTGTATTTAAGAGGTGTGCAATAATGCGATCTTTGTTTCTACACATTAATAAGGCAAAAAATTCGGTGCATTCGCATCGTGTGCAATAAAAGGGATTGTGCAGTAAAGCGGGTTGCATTTAAGCGGGTTTTACTGTACTAAGTAATGTTGCCAAATTAGAGATGCGTTTAGATAAATCGCGTCGTTTGACAATCTATCTTATCGACCTCGCAAAGCATCGGCTGCTATGAAATTGAATTGTGAGTGGAGGAGAAGAACGTTTGAAGTTTTACACTAACATACGTGAATTCATTTTAAAACATAACAAACTCGTTGTTGCCTGCCATTTTCCGATCTTGTGATACGAGAGGGAGAAGGGGTATAGCAAAATCCTACAATGGTCGACGAATGGGGGAAGAGAGTTTAAAAACTCTAAGAATTGGTAACGTAGTTTATGGACGACCCCTAACTTTTCCACTGATGTTCCAAAATGACAGCACACTCAATTGCAATCTATACTAATATTATAAAGCTGAGTTTGTTTGTTTGTTTGAACGCGCTAATCTCAGGAACTACTGGTTCGAATTGAAAAATTCGTTTTGTGTTGGATAGTCCATTTATCGAGGAAGGCTTTAGGCTATATAACATCACGCTGCGACCAATAGGAGCGAAGAATCAGTGGAAAAAACGGGGAAAATTATTCATCTTTGAGGGCTTCCGTTGTTGTACCGTTGTTTTTTAGATCGTGTTTTCCTTTTTAAAGTTTTTCAATCTATATATATAAATAAATTTTTGTTTGTTTATTTGCCTTTTATAGACTCCGAAACCGCTGAACCGATCTCCTTGAAATTTATACTAAGTAGTCTCTATTCAAAGGGGAGTAACATAGGAATTCGCATAAAACCGATTGTTTTCAGGGAAGCGTAGCACGGCAGATAAATAGATAGATAGAAGTTAGATAGAAGCTAGATAGAAGCTAAATAGATAGGTAGGTAGATAGATAGATAGTAAGATAGATAGATACATACATATATAGATTAGGGTGCTTTTTTTTTGCGACTATTTTTTTTTTTTCAGTCCCACCTCGAAATTTTGTGGCAAATACCTAAACAAAAATTCCCTGAAAATTGAAGCCCTTAATATTTATATTAAGTACTAGACCAAGGCGTATAAAGATTTCCCATATAAAATACACGTAAACTGTGATTATTTTCTTATCTTATTTCTTCTGCTCAGAGGCATTTTATGGTATAATCTTGGTCAATAGTAGGGTTTCTTCAGAATTAAATGCTCTACAAAAGTGTCCATTGCGGTGTAACCCTAACTCCCACCAATGACGTAGTACGGTTCACTAACTCCAATTTTTCCATGAAATTCTCACTTTTTGCCCCTATCTCGAAAACAACAAGAGATATAGAAAAAGTGAATATGACAAACTTGTACGAAATTCAATTTCCTCCAATAAGTTCTTGAACACCAAATCGCTAACATCGATATTTCTTGAGATATTGGGCTTTGAAGTTGAGGTAGTGTGGAATTTCCATGGATTATTGAGCTAAATTGTAGAAACACTACCTGAACTTCAAAGCCCAATATCTCAAGAAATATCGATGTTAGCGATTTGGTGTTCAGAACTTTTTTGTAGGAAATTGAATTTCCTACAAGTTTGTCATATTCACTTTTTCTGTACCTCTTGTTGTTTACTAGATAGCGGTAAAAAGCGAGAATTTCGTTTAAAAATTGGGGTTAGTGACCCGTACTACCTAGCTGGTGGGAGTTAGGGTTACACTGCAATAGACACTCTTGTAGAGTATTAAATTCTGAAGAAATCCTACCATTGACCAAGATTATACCATAAAATGCCTCTGAGCTGTCGAGTTTTGAAGAAAAATAATCAAAATTTACGTGTATTTTAGATGGGAAATTTTTATACGACTTGGTCTAGTACTTAATATTAATATTAAGGGCTCCAATTTTCAGGGAATTTTTATTTAGGTATTTGCCACAAAATTTCGAGGTGGGACTGAAAAAAAAAAAATAGTCGCGAAAAATTAAGCACAATTAAGCGTAGTAGTCAGCAGCTAGGCCTGTATTTGGGAACTCGACTCGATTACGATTCGATTCGACATCGACAATTTCGTATTTGGCAACACGATCTCGAAACAGAGCTCTCGTTCGCATGGAGTGTTCACACGATAACTTGCTGTCATCGAGTGTGAAGTCAATTTCAAATAAAGCGACAGAAAAAGTAAGTAAATTTGCTTTTTATTATTAGACTGAGCTTGTTTTAATTAGTCAACTTCCAAATATAACAGCGGGGATAAGTTGAACAGTTTGAATAGGTTTTCTAGGGTAAAGGTTGCACTGCAACATTACGAAATTCTTGTTTCTTTCATGGAGTGGAACCAAAATATTGATAAAAATCTGCATTTACTGCTTAGATCATATAGAATAGGATAGAACATACTTGTAAAATTTCTATACGTGAGTGAAGCATTTTCCCCTCAAAATAGGTCCTAGTGGGGAACATGATTAGAGTAGGGCAGCAATATAAAAAACGACATTTTCGGCTAATTTTTCGAGTAATGTCAAAATCTTAGATAATAGCGAATAGGTTAGGATATACCGTGCAAAATTTCTATACGTGAGTGAAGCATTTTCCACTCAAAATAGGCCCCAGTAGGGAACATGATTAGAGTAGTCTAGCGATATAAAAAACAGCATTCTCGGATAATTTTCAAGTAATATAAAATTACACCGGGAGTTAGAAATGAAATTCGAACATTCTCTTTTGAGACCACTTGCGGTTTAACTGAAAAAAGGTGTCAGGACAAAGTCGTAGTCAGTTAAAAAATTGTATGTTTCAAACAACTTAAAGCTAACAATAAAATTAACAGGAATTCAAAGAAAAAAAGAACAGAAATAATATTACTTCAAATAAATATAAAATAGAAAATAAATTAATTAGATATATTCTTCTTTTGGTCCGTTGGCAGTTCGTCTGCAAAGAGAGTAAGGTAGTTAGTCTTGATATCGTTATTCCAAATTGGGTTGACGTCGTTGAATGTCTGCGGTATGAGAATTTGGGTAGCTCACTACGCTAGTTGGAGAGATTTATTAGTTAACTCAAAACGTTAACTATGAGAAAATAGCTCAGCACGCTATATAGGAATAGTCAACTCAATACGTTAACTATGAGGAATAGCTCAGTACGCTATATGGGAATAGTTAACTCAATACCTTAACTATGAGGAATAGCTCATTACGCTATACAGGGTGTTCAGAGGTGGGAGGTCAATACTGAAGGGGGTGAAAGGTCAGACCGAGACAAGCAAAAAATCGTATGGGTGGGGGGGGGGCATCTCGCACCGTTTGGCAGTTACAGGGTGATTCGTAAATCAGGATTTTGCCTTATATGGGAACCGCTCTTGTATTTTTATCTTTTTTTCTAAGCATCGCAGCGGCCCCAAACTGATTGCAAAAAATCACTATTTGGAAGCCCTTTCCAAAAAAGTTTACACCACCCCCCTAACCCCAACCCCTTGGCCACAATCCCCCCTGGAAGTTGAAAAAATTAACTTTTATTTCACGATTTTTCACCTCTCGCCCCACTTTTCTCCGAAATTCATGTTATTAACATACCTACTTTTTATTTTTTTTAAGTTGCCTATCTAATTACCTTTCCAAAAAGGTGCAACATGCCCAGGTAGAAAAGGGTTGCAAAAGTCCTGAAATTAAAACATCCTCACAGGTGTGAGGTTACTTTATTGCACCATAATGAAAAAAGTCGTTAAGTAAACAATTTTTATGACAGCAAGTTCGGAAATATTTGTTTAGGAAACAGAGGTAGTACATTTTTATTATTTCAGCAAAACAGTAATAAAATAATAAATGTAATCTCGTTAAATAGCGTTATTAGTTTATTATATCCAGTATTGACTCTTAAGTATCCTGACGCTCCGTTTCTAATACCTCCTATGAATTATGGTATAAAAATGGGTAAGTTTGAAAGGACATTGACCACAGTTGAAGAAGCAAGCGATAAAACCGGGTGTTTAATAGAAAAAATTAAGATAAAATGGCAGAATGCAGTGTTGAAGAGTCTGCCGATATAATTTACGTGTACGGTTCAGTAGAAGGAAATGATAGTGAGGCCGTACGACAATACCAAAGGAGATTCCCGAATCGACGTGTACCCAACAGAAGGGTATTTTCAAGGACTTTCAGAAGGTTAAAAGAAACCGGAAGTGTAACCGCCTCCAGAGCAGAAACGCGATCAGGGACATCGGCCGATTCAGCGGACACCGACCAACGAATCCTCAACATCGTCAGGAACAACCCTGAAATAAGCATCAGACAGGTCGCACGAAGGTCAGGATTGTCTTCAGGGAGAGTTTGGACCGTTGTGAACCGAGAGGGACTACATCCATACCACCATATCCCGGTCCAAGCACTACAGGAAGGAGGTTCCGAAAGACGATTGCAATTTGCACTTGGCTGTTTGAGTCTGACATCGAAAACAGAAGGTTTCTAGACTGAATTCTGTGGACGGATGAATCGCAATTCACCCGGGATGGCATCACAAACTTCCACAACCTCCACACCTTGTCAGATGTGAACCCACATAGGACCAGGTGTCGGTCCTTCCAGCAAAGATTTAGTGTCAATGTCTGGGCTGGCATCATCGGCAACCAGTTGATAGGACCCTTCATCTTGCCCCAAGTGCTGAATAGTCAGCTATACTCGGACTTTTTGGAGAATACCCTTCCGGATCTGTTGGAGGACATCCGCCTGGCCACCAGAAGCGCAATTTATTTACAGCTCGACGGAGCACCTGCGCATACTGGGAACATTGTTAGGGCAAGGTTAAATGAAAATTACCCAGAGCGCTGGATTGGACGAGGTGGACCGATTCCTTGGCCTGCTAGGTCACCGGACCTTACTCCACTGGACTTTTTCTTATAGGGAATGATGAAAGATGATGTTTACTCAAGAAAAATCAACACCAGACAAGAATTAGTTACCAGGATTGGGACTGCAGCCACGAAAATACGGGAGAGGCTGGCTACCATAGACCTCAAACGTGAAATAAAACGAAGGCTTCTTGCATGCATCGAAACTAGCGGAGAACATTTTGAACAGCTTTTAAAGGACAAACGTTTTAATTGTAATTAGTTTTTAAGCGAACAAAATGTATTTTTTAGTTAACTTAAGTATAATTTCTTAAAAATTCGAATTATCATGATATTCTGTAAAAGGATTTTTGTAAATAAATTTTCGTATCCTTTTCCTACCTGGGCATGTTGCACCTTTTTGGAAAGGTAATTAGATAGGCAACTTAAAAAAAATAAAAAGTAGGTATGTTAATAACATGAATTTCAGAGAAAAGTGGGGCGAAAGGTGAAAAATCGTGAAATAAAAGTTAATTTTTTCAACTTCCAGGGGGGATTGTGGCCAAGGGGTTGGGGATAGGGGGGTGGTGTAAACTTTTTTGGAAAGGGCTTCCAAATAGTGATTTTTTGAAATCAGTTTGGGGCCGCTGCGATGCGTAGGAAAAAAGATAAAAATACAAGAGCGGTTCCCATATAAGGCAAAATCCTGATTTACGAATCACCCTGTAACTGCCAAACGGTGCGAGATGCCCCCCCCCCACCCATACGATTTTTTGCTTGTCTCGGTCTGACCTTTCACCCCCTGCAGTATTGACCTCCCACCTCTGAACACCCTGTATACAAGGTGTCCCATAGGAATGTGTGAAAACTTATGAGCCACTATTTTTTAACAAATGGAGAGATCGGTAAAATGTAAATACTTTTTAATAAAGGACAGTCGTCATTTTTATTTCATGTCCATTTTATTATAAAAAAATTAAATCTATTTAATACAAAACAATTAATTTAAAAAAGTAGTGAAGAACGTCAGTTACTAATGATATATATTTTCGATATTTTAACCATCTAATTTGCCACAAATATCCATATGCTTTCTAAAACTATTAAAAACATGTTCTAACGTTTCATTTGAAATGCCATTGACGGCCTTCCCAATGTCTTTAATAAAATCCTCAACTGTTTTTAATAATGTAGCCCCATAAAAAGAAATCAAATCGAATGAGATCTGACGAGTAATGTGGCTATTCTATTCCTTTTCCCCTAGCAAAGCGTGGGTACTCTAGGCCAATAACTCGATCGCCATAAAATTTATTGATGATACTTCTTGTGTGCGATGAGGTGCTGCCCCGTCTTGAATAAAAAAAAAAAAGATTTAACGCGGCTCCTTTTTTTTCGCATGAGAAAGGATTTGATCTCTAACATCCCTTTGTACTTCTCTCCGGCGACAGAAGATTCAAAGAAATGCAGGTAGATACCTTTTATGTAGATAGTTCACATTTCAAAAATATATATTATTAATAATTAAGTTTTTTACTATATTTTTAAATTAATGGTTTGTATTAAATATATTTAATTTTAATAATAAAATGGACATGAAATAAAAATGACGACTGTCCTTTATTAAAAAGTATTTACATTTGACCGATCTCTCCATTTGTTAAAAAATAGTGGCTCATAAGTTTTCACACATTCCTATGGGACACCCTGTACGAGTAGTTAACTCACCACGTTAACTATATTAGGAAATAGCTCAATACGCTATATAGGAATAGTTAACTCAACACGTTAACTATATGAGGAATGGGACTTAAGCTCAATATGCTTGGAAGAGGAGTGAGCTGGTCAGATTGTAAGGTATTATTGGAAAGTGAAAAATGCCTACTAACGCACCATTCTTTATTATTTTATAAAAGTTATAACGATTTATGTAAGTGCACCAGTATTCAAGAACATAATATTTTCAATCGCGATTTTAAGGGTGAAGCGTTGACCTGAGAGGAAGGTTGCTTTTACAATTGTTCATCAGAACATTTCATAGAATTGATCGGTATATATTGGAACACTTGTCAAGAACAAACGCTTGCGTTGCCAACTACAAAAAGCAAACATTCTAATTAAATAGACAAATAAAACTAATGGACCCTCAATCAAGAATAAAAAATACGTTCGTTCGTTCATTTGAATTGAATAATAATGTTATTAATGTGAAACTGCCAAAAGGAACTTGTTTATTATTTTTTAGTTTATTTTATTTATTATGGATAGATACATCGGGTTAAAGTTGTTGGAACTTTTTTTCCCTTAATTATGTTTATTTTGTGCCGTAGTCGGGTTACAATTTTTTAAACTTTTTCTTTTTATAATTTATAGAAAGGCTGGAACTTTAACTATTTTCTAATTATTACTATTTTGAAAAATGCTTAATTTTTAATAATCCATACCTATTTTGCCTGAATTCAGAAAAAGTATTGTAAATATAATACATCCAGCCCTTTTCAGGTGCTTTAATATTATTTTCGACCTTATGTTATCTCTTCTGTCTCTGCGTGAAAGTGTTTGTTTTTTAAACATTGTCGCTACATAGGACAGACACATCGTGTAAAAGTTGATGAAGATAATGTGAAAGGCCATT
This sequence comes from Dysmachus trigonus, assembly GCA_949715965.1. Taxonomy (NCBI): domain Eukaryota; kingdom Metazoa; phylum Arthropoda; class Insecta; order Diptera; family Asilidae; genus Dysmachus; species Dysmachus trigonus. The sequence goes on from OX454321.1 coordinate 50,353,429, forward strand.
AGACGATTTGTAGGAGGATTAGGCGGCAAATGTTCCTTTTTTGAGCGCACACTTATAAATACTATGTAAATTGAAAAGAGGGAGGAATCAAGGAAACGAGAAAAAGATAAGTACGTAAACAGTTAAAGATACGGAATATTAAATAAAATTGTTATGGAATTTTCCTCATCTTTTAGCTTTTTATTGACCGATCTGTTTCAAATTAAATATATAGAGATTACAAACACGCTATAATTTTGAGAGACTTTAACGCCTTTATTGTTTAAGTTTACTAATTTTTAATTTGTAGCCTTATTAATAATAAATAAATAATAGCGCCTCAGTTAAATTTTATAAGATATTTAAATCTGTAATTTTGTTTGACTAACCCCAAAGAAGATCAGCAAAGGACAATGCGCATTTTGGTACCACCCTCCAACAGCAATAATTTTTGTATCGTTGAATAGGTCTTAACTATACAAACAATATTTACCATGGCCACTTTCACGAATTTATAGTCCGTCCGGAGATATTGCGTTATGAAAATGTAAAAAAAATATTTTGTTATTTTATTTTAGTACATTTTTATTACACTTATGTACTTAAATTAAGCTCATTTTGGTACCACCCTCCAACAGCAATAATTATTGTAATCGTTGAATAAATCTTAACCATACAAAAAACATTTTTACTATGGCCACTTTCACTAATTCATAGTCCGCTTGGAGATATCGCGTTATGAATATGTAGAAAAATATAACTTTGTTATTTTAGTATATTTTTATTTAACTTATGTGCTTAAACTAAGGCCTGGTTTACACATCTGACAAGTGATTAGTGCAGGTGTTAAGTGTTTAGTAGACCTGTTAAGTGTTAAGCGTTAAGTAGGCGTCCAATATCGATTAGTGGCACTGCTTAGTACAGCTCAGGCGTTCAGTACATTTCAAGTGTAAAATGGATGAGCAAGTGCACCTGAAAGTTCGTGAATTGATTAGGGACGTTATAAATATAAACTACGTTAACCATATTGCGTAATATCTAAAAAAATACGCATATCGGACTGAGCGGGCGATCGAGGAGAAGGGGAGGGGAGCGGCTACTTAACAGTGAAATAGAACGCGCTTCTATTTGCTACTAAGCACTTAACACTTGTCACTCGCACTTAACAGTGCCTGTCCACACGGGCTAAACACTAAACACTTACACTAAACACTCGCACTTAACTCTTAAAATGAGTTTTCTTCATTTTTCATTAATAATAATCCCAAATGTGGCTGTGTTCAATAAAAGGTACCACTTTTAAGGGTAGTCATTAAGAGCGATTATTTAGCTTATTACTATTTAATACAGCATATTCGCAACCGTATCGTCTACCCTCAAAGTGGTACCTTTTACTAGACACAGTCACAAATGATGCAGATTCTTAAATTAGGTCTAAGTCTAGCAGTAGACTGAGATGACAGTCATGGTGTGGATGATGATTTACCCCCAAAAAGCGATATTTAGTAGTGATCTAATCCCTCACAAACAGTTAATTCGACATCAGTAACAACTGACAGAATAAAAAGTTCGAAGTCGATTATCTCCGAATGGACAACAAATCGAGACAAGCGCCATACATAATAGTGTATATATATATATGTAATAGCTTTCCTGTCATATAAAAATCCTAGGTGTTGGAGCGGGTACCAGGTGCCATACATTTTTGCCCATTGTCCTTTCCATAGAGAGTTTGGGCCAATATTTTTTTCCGCGTCTAAACTAGTTTTGAATGAAAGTAAGTATATATAATTTTTTTTTAAATATTTCTTTTAAACTTTTACTTGATTTCAGTTGCTCTTTAAAGTGCAGTCTGTCGTGGATGTTTCTTTACTAACGCAGAGGCGGATTATCAATTTCACTGATGGTACGCCACCGATATTTTGCTTCACTGAAAACTTCGAATTTGGACCAAATATAATTTCTAACAAAACTAAAAAAAAAAAAAATTCGTAGAATATATTAATTTTCACATCATTAGTCGAAAATAAAGCCACGGTTTGAGTCGAAAATCCATTTTCGAAAAACACATGATGTACTGCTTCATCAATCAAAAGCCTTTAGCCGTTGTTTTACACTTCTTGAATTTTAGATAGCAAAGATTAAATAAATGCCAAGAAATGAGTTTTTATTTTTTAATGGAAATATAGAGAATTATACAGGGTGTTCAGAGGTGGGTGGTCAATACTGAAGGGGGTGAAAGGTCAGACCGAGACAAGCAAAAAATCGTATGGGTGGGGGGGGGGGCATCTCGCACCGTTTGGCAGTTACAGGGTGATTCGTAAATCAGGATTTTGCCTTATATGGGAACCGCTCTTGTATTTTTATGTTTTTTTCTACGCATCGCAGCGGCCCCAAACTGATTTCAAAAAATCACTATTTGGAAGCCCTTTCCAAAACAGTTTACACCACCCCCCTATCCCCAACCCCTTGGCCACAATCCCCCCTGGAAGTTGAAAAAATTAACTTTTATTTCACGATTTTTCACCTTTCGCCCCACTTTTCTCTGAAATTCATGTTATTAACATACCTACCATTTATTTTTTTTAAGTTGCCTATCTAATTACCTTTCCAAAAAGGTGCAACATGCCCAGGTAGGAAAAGGATACGAAAATTTATTTACAAAAATCCTTTTACAGAATATCATGATAATTCGAATTTTTAAGAAATTGTACTTAAGTTAACTAAAAAATACATTTTGTTCGCTTAAAAACTAATTACAATTAAAACGTATGTCCTTCAAAAGCTGTTCAAAATGTTCTCCGCCAGTTTCGATGCATGCAAGTAGCCTTCGTTTTATTTCACGTTTGAGGTCTATGGTAGCCAGTCTCTCCCGTATTTTCGTGGCTGCAGTCACAATCCTGGTAACTAATTCTTCTCTGGTGTTGATTGGTCTTGAGTAAACTTCATCTTTCATCATTCCCTATAAGAAAAAGTCCAGTGGAGTAAGGTCCGGTGACCTAGCAGGCCAAGGAATCGGTCCACCTCGTCCAATCCAGCGCTCTGGGTAATTTTCATTTAACCTTGCCCTAACAATGTTCCCAGTATGCGCAGGTGCTCCATCTAGCTGTAAATAAATTGCGGTTCTGGTGGCCAGGGGGATGTCCTCCAACAGATCCGGAAGGGTATTCTCCAAAAAGTCCGAGTATAGCTGACTATTCAGCACTTGGGGTAAGATGAAGGGTTCTATCAACTGGTTGCCGATGATGCCAGCCCAGACATTGACACTAAATCTTTGCTGGAAGGACCGACACCTGGTCCTATGTGGGTTCACATCTGACCAGGTGTGGAGGTTGTGTAAGTTTGTGATGCCATCCCGGGTGAATTGCGATTCATCCGTCCACAGAATTCGGTCTAGAAACCTTCTGTTTTCGATGTCAGACTCGAACAGCCAAGTGCAGAATTGCAATCGTCCTTCGGAATCTCCTTCCCTAGTGCTTGGACCGGGATATGGTGGTATGGATGTAGTCCCTCTCGGTTCACAACGGTCCAAACTCTCCCTGAAGACAATCCTGACCTTCGTGCGACCTGCCTGATGCTTATTACAAGGCTGTTCCTGACGATGTTGAGGATTTGTTGGTCGGGGTCCGCTGAATCGGCCGATTTTCCTGCTCGCGTTTCTGCTCTGGGGGCGGTTACACTTCCGGTTTCTTTTAACCTTCTGAAAGTCCTTGAAAATACCCTTCTGTTGTGTACCCGCCGATTCGGGAATCTCTTTTGATATTCTCGTACGGCCTCACTATCACTTCCTTCTACTAAACCGTGCACGTAAATTATATCGGCATACTCTTCAACACTGCATTCTGCCATTTTATCTTAATTTTTTCTATTAAACACCCGGTTTTATCGCTTGCTTCTTCAACTGTGGTCAATGTCCTTTCAAACTTACCCATTTTTATACCATAATTCATAGGAGGTATTAGAAACGGAGCGTCAGGATACTTAAGAGTCAATACTGGATATAATAAACTAATAACGCTATTTAACGAGATTACATTTATTATTTTATTACTGTTTTGCTGAAAAAATAAAAATGTATTACCTCTGTTTCCTAAACAAACATTTCCGAACTTGCTGTCATAAAAATTGTTTACTTAACGACATTTTCCATTATGGTGCAATAAAGTAATTAGGTACCTGTGAGGATGTTTTAATTTCAGGACTTTTGCAACCCTTTTCTACCTGGGCATGTTGCACCTTTTTGGAGAGGTAATTAGATAGGCAACTTAAAAAAAATAAAAAGTAGGTATGTTAATAACATGAGTTTCGGAGAAAAGTGGGGCGAAATGTGAAAAATCGTGAAATAAAAGTTAATTTTTTCAACTTCCAGGGGGGATTGTGGCCAAGGGGTTGGGGATAGGGGGGTGGTGTAAACTTTTTTGGAAAGGGCTTCCAAATAGTGATTTTGTGAAATCAGTTTGGGGCCGCTGCGATGCGTAGAAAAAAAGATAAAAATACAAGAGCGGTTCCCATATAAGGCAAAATCCTGATTTACGAATCACCCTGTAACTGCCAAACGGTGCAAGATGCCCCCCCCCCCCACCCATACGATTTTTTGCTTGTCTCGGTCTGACCTTTCACCCCCTTCAGTATTGACCTCCCACCTCTGAACACCCTGTATAAGTGCACGTTTGTTTCGGGTTATAAGGCCAGTGGATTAAGAATGGTTGATTGATGAATTAAATTTTCTTGTCTAAGGTTTAATGGGACCTTTACTTTCAAAATCGAAAAAAAATCAGTATTTTGTTTTTTTTTTTATATAAAAATGATTCTTAACATCACACAAACAATCTCCTAAAACCGTTTTAAGAAATTCGTAAAAGAAAAAAAGTTATACCTATATTTGTAACTTCAGCTCTACGCGTTTTATATGTAAAAATTATATGTATATTATAACAAAAACTTTGAACGCATTTTTCTCGAAATCACATTTTTGCAAATGGCCGAATCTGTATCTCAAAAACTATTCAACCGATTTTAATAAACCAAACGCCATTCGATTCGTTATCAAATATACTAGTAACTTAACATTTAAAAATATTATTTTACCTCCCCCCCCCACTTTTTTATGCGGAGGGTAGTTTACCCCTAACTTATATGTAGTCGTTTTATAACTTTTTTAGAAAAATGTGTATAAAATGATATATTTATTAAAAATAAAAGGTTTTTTAGGTTTATGTACTAGTTTTGTGTCTTATGAAAACAATCCACTAAAGATTTTTACTCTATCTGTTACAGGAAGTCCTAGGGAAATGGGGCCGTTTTAAAAGTGCATTTTGGATGACGCCATCTGCAGGCATTAAAATAAACTAAAGTTGCATTTAAAAATTCTTTTTATATTTCTCATAATCTTGCCAACAATGTACAAATGGTTTCAGAATAATAAGTATAATATAATAATAATATAATAATATTTACGTTATTTAATGTAAACTTTCCTGATAAATTTTAAGGAGTGTAGTACTTACTTTCCTCCTGGCTATTTTTGTAAATTTTTTTCTCCTTGAATTTAGATACACTCGCAAAATATTTTATATTACTTCATAAATATTTCTTGTATTGTTGTTCCCAAATATTTTTTAAAAAATTTGTTGGTAAATTTTTCCTGAAAATATGCCGCCCTTAGAAATCTGCAGCCCTACGCCAAGGGGCGTACTTGGCGTTACCTATAATCCGGCTCTGTACTAATGACACTATATATCGTCTTTCTCTGCAAGACAACTTTGATGGGCGGCCGGAACGAAGCTTGAAGGTGAATTTTCCTGTTGATTTTAAATTGTTTATGATACACTTTCTTCCTATCTATCTTCGGTCTTTCCACTATTTTCTTCTCGGTGCTGTTCTCATCTTTCTCTGATTTTATTATGATTTTTCTTTCACCTATACTTATTTCTTTCCTTTTATTTTCTAAGGCAAGAAAACATTAATTTCGTAAAATAACTTCCGCAAAAAACTACTTCACTATATGACAAGATAATTAAGAATGAATTATAAACGCCAAAAAGGCCTATAAGGGTACATTTGAAACGGTATATTTCGGGAAATCCGAAAATTCAACAAGTGAACGCAAACCTTTTCTATCCCACTTTTGTGTGTTTTCTGTGAAAACTGCCGTTATGTTAAAAACTGTAAAAGCGAAATAAATGAATTTGTATGTATCGAATATTTAAGAAATACGTTATAAATAGATAGATCAAAATCTAGAAAATATTTGCCCGATTTTTTAACGTTACCACCCCATTGACAGCGGGTTAACGTAGACTTTTTCTAGTAAGTTGATATCATGATTATTTGTCGCATATGTGTCGTTCACTAAATCTCTTAGCCTCAGCTAAGATGGCGTCACTAATGTTAAATTAATTGGAGCTCCATGTGAAATTCCTTCCTTCGAAATATTACCTATATAAGGTTTGGCAAGTGCAAGATATAGAGATGGGGGAAAACCTAATGTCATCCAAGTACATAAGACGTGCAATCCTGTATAATTATAATAATTATTATTATTAATATAAATACTGGCAACGATTCTGAGTTTATTTTTGTTGTTCACAGTTTTAAAAATATAGGTTATATAAATCATGGGAAATTTGGTTATTTCAAATTATTATATATGGTTCAACCTAACGTTCGCATAACCTAACGTTAACCTAGTATTAGTATGACAGTACTTCAGAAGGAAGCAATAAGTGTTTAAAATCCACTTGCTTTACCACAGAAAAGCACCCCACCTATCGCCGAAGGACTCCCATCACAGATGGACCTTAACCGAGCAAGGCAGAGGCAATTTCGCCATAAAGAGGTTTTAATGACTTTCAAAGATGCGATTCACTTTGAGTTTTCTTCAAAACTCGCTGCGTGTGACAATTTTCCCATATGATGACCGGGTGTACTTCTAAATGGGTGTTCATAGTGTGCTTTTCGAAATGGAAAAATCAATGGAATCCAAAACGCGAACAATCTGATTCCAGGACAAGCTCCACAAGAGCTCCGGAACCTTTACCTCTGGAAGTTATGAAATTCGTTGAAAATTGAAATGAGGCAATTTTGTTTGTCGGGCTGTGCTGTGTGCGGGCGATTTTTGCTCTCTTGCTGACTTGCGCGAGTTTCGCCTTTTAGAGTCGTTTCATCTAATTATGCCCCATTGCCACCATTACCCATGGCCCCAAAATTGAAATTGCCCAGCACACTGGAGGTAAGATTTCTAAAGAGGAAGAGGATGTGGCCCGAATGCTACGGGGCCACTGATTAAGGTGCCCAAGTAAAAGGGTGACTGAGACCAAACGAAAGCCTTGGAAATCTTATTTCCTGTCATTCAACATGGCCCTGTCGGGTTTTTCGGTACGGGGTGAGCCTAGAAAAAAAAAAAAAAATTGATGGTTTCTTCTACGCAAGTTAATTTTTTTTTCTGCAACAAATCCTTATTACCACTACTGGGAACTCCGTTAACTACCTGAAAAACTTTTCCAGTTCCTTAAATATAATTTTCATCCACTTCAGGCCGGTATAGGGTATTTCAACCCTCAAAATAAACCGCTGGAACCCTACAAGGCCAGCGGAATAAAAATAACACAAGATGCCAACAAATGCCTTTACACCCACCTAAGAGAGCACCACAGCACCCGGCAAAGGAGCTCGCTAGGAAGTGGTAGCCATGGCAACGATTAAGCACTCCCATCCCGTTGCCCAAAAACCGGGAGCTCCCCGATGTCCCAACCCCGGGACAGCATACCTTTTTCTTTCTAATGGAGATGGATTTACTCGGTATAGTTCGGTGCCAGCTGTAGCTTTGGGTGGTACCGGCGCGGGTGTGCAAGAGCCAAGCATCCGGCAATATATTGATCTTTTGCAGCTACCCAGCTCTCACCCGGTTTTGTTTGAACAAGACTTACCGGAGACGATTCTGCACAGTCATACTCAACACAGGCCTGGCTGGGTGACTGTGTGCAGCCGCTCAGCCCCGGCATCCAGATCCGGCATCATTTCGCAGCTGAAAGTCCCACAAATACAAAGAGAATTGGCCTAGCGGGTGGGTGGCTCCGGCTCACGGAAGCCTGGGAAAATTTCACCCACTTCCCCCAAACTGCTTGTCACGAACCACCCGACCTCCCTGTTCGGAAAAGCACCCTTAACCGGGCTGATGAGTCGCCCTACAGTAACACGATTCCCAGCCTGGGAGTAAACGTTCGAAAGTGAAGTTGAACGCTTTTTGGTGTACCCTGTGAATGTTGCGCCCGGGAAATTTTGCTGGGTTCAAATGATGGGAAGGGAGGCTGGCGTATGTATATCAAAAATGGGAATTGTGCTGGAGCTACTGGGGCTCTCGTTCTCGTCCCGCTTCCACCACAAAGCTTCATCCCGGAGCTCTCCTCATCGCATGTTGGTGGTAGTGAGGAAAATTGTTCAGGAGGTGATTACGAACTTTCTTCCCATTTCTCTGCGCTTTAAAAATCAGCCCTCGTTTTCCTTTGTTCTCCGCATTTACGCCGAGTGTCAGCTGGAAATTGATATTAATATTAAAGTTACTTTTAAGGCACTCGCGGCAATATGGAAATTTGCAGCAGCTCTACATCATCCCGGGCTGCGTGGCTGTATCCACCTCGGGTTTGCCCGGGCTTACAAGAATGGAAATATGGGTGGGGGACAAGAGCTCGGCTGTGTGATATTTTCTGCACGCATCAGTAATTATGCAACAAAACTCGAATAAATGCATTCCGAATTTGTCTCTCTTTACATCGATTCTGTGGACACTGTTGCAAAATAGTTCGCCCAACTTTGAATGTTATTGTAAGCCGCAAATTCATTTAAAATTTACGCTGTCTTTTAATTTACGCTGATCTATATACTCGTAGATTTTCTCATACCAAGTGAAAATACAAATTTTTATCTACATCTGTATCGAGATTAACCCTTTCGCTACCAGAACCTCAGGAGAAAAAACTATGATATGATACCAATTTGCATTTATTTTTGTGGGATGTATTTATAAAGTTCTAAGTGAAATTAGCAATTTTACAAACCGACACACATAAGTGACACTGGACTGTAGATAAATAACATAACCTATCTGTGTGCGGCACGATTTAGTACAAACAATTTTTTAAACTGATAATGAATACCCGTCACATATTTGTGACGTTTGGCTCAGGAAAGAAAATCGGGTCGTCACATATATGTATGTGACGCTGGTAGCGAGAGGGTTAAGGAATAATATAGAAATTTCCCATACATATATCATAGGGTGCTTTTTTGTCGCGACTATTTTTTTTTTCAGTCTCACCTCAAAATTTTGTGGCAAATACCTAAACAAAAATTCCCTGAAAATTGGAGCCCTTAATATTAATGTTAAGTACTAGACCAAGGCGTATAAAGATTTCCCATATAAAATACACGTAAACTTTGATTATTTTTCTTCAAAACTCTGCAGCTCAGAGGCATTTTATGGTATAATCTTGGTCAATGGTAGGATTTCTTCAGAACTGAATGCTCTACAAAAGTGTCTATTGCAGAGTAACCCTAACTGCCACCATCAAGGTAGGACGGGTCACTAACCCCAATTTTTCCATGAAATTCTTGTTTTGTACCCCTATCTCGTAAACAACAAGAGGTACAGAAAAAGGGAATATGACAAACTTGTAGGAAATTCAATTTCAAGTTCTATACACCAAATCGCTAACATCGATATTTCTTGAACGTTTCATATTTTTATATTATAATTTAAGGTTCAACTCTTTATTTGAGCTACGGTATAAGCTCCTATCACGATCCTTTACTTTTTAATGATTTTTCAAACATAGCCAAAATACGGTCTTTTGCACTTTTTAAGGGGGGAAACCAGTTTATGAGGTCGAAATTTTGGTGTTTTTCAGGATTTTTTTTAACCAGGAAGGAATAATCACAAATTGTTTAAACTTGTAGGATATTTTATTTATGTTTTCAAGTACACTTTAAATAGGAAATGTTTTCAAGTACACTTTAAATAGGAATAGTGGAATTACCGCGTGCAGTCCATGGGCGATTGCCATCCGAGCATTTGGCTGGCGTACATCCCTGACATCGCAATTTTTATCTGTAATCATCAGGATTTTTTTTTTTCATTAAAAACATATTTTCTAAGAATATGAACCTAATTTTGATCAAACAAATTGAAAATTGCATGTTTTTGAGGTGTTTGAACACAATGTCATGTTTTTATACTATATTTTTTCATCTTTCTTGCATAAAAAAATATAGTTTTAATAACAATATAATCCCCGAATTTGGTTCATGTTATGTGGAATTGAATAAAGAATATCTACACCAAATTTCAGAACGATTGATCAATAACTTTTTGAGCTAGAATGTACGCTAGTCGAAAAAAAGTCGTTTCGAGAAAAACTCTCGGTAAGAAAGCCGGTGCTCAACTAACCAGACTCGACGCTCTGTCGAAATATCGTAAACGTTCGAGAACGTTCTACCCAATGCCAAACAATAACATCTGCCGAAGCTCTCCTCTTTCTATTATTCAATAGCACAGCGGTATTGAGGCAGGTAGCTGGAAAAGAAGGGCCTGGGCGACCGCTCCGTTATAATTACCGTGCGCTTCTTCACAGAACCGACGGGCTGTCACTTAAGTGCTCATTGCATTCGAACTAATGGGAATTTTGCTTTGAAATTTTGACCACATATTCTTGAATAGTTATACTAACGATTCATGCAATAAAAAAAAAGACGATTTTTCGATCGGTCTAAACTGGTTTCCCCCCTTAACTCTATTTTTCTCGAAAACGAGAGCTAATTGAACATTTTCGTTTGCGAATTCGTAATCTACGGAAAAAACCCTATGCAAATGAATTGTCATTTGTTGGACATCGAAAGTGGTGTTGGCCAGTAATTAATTATTTATAAACTAAGAAAAAAGGATGTCAATCAGATCAGTGGTTCTTGAGTTATAAGCGCACTAACGGAAACACAGACAGACAGAGAGACGTTGTGTTTTATATACTACTAGCTGGGTTACCCGGTTTCACCCGGCGTTGGGTAAATACTTATTAATTAAACACTTCTTAAATGTTCTAGTTTGTTATATCCTATAAATTGTTTCAACCCGAAAACCCCTTTATGGATCCGCTATCTTGAAATTCCAAATCGTAATACAATAATATACAAAATTAATGGTCTTAAAATAATCATTGTACCAATTTTCATTCAAATCCGTTGAAATCGAGAAATGTTGGTCGCCATATTGGATCCGCCATCTTGAGTTTGGAAATTTTGCTAATATTCTACATTAGTGGCCTCAGAATAATCATTGTACTAATTTTCAGTAAAATCCGTTGAAATCAAGAAATTTGGTCTCATATTGGACTGGCCATCTTGGATTTACAAATTTTGATAATATTCGAAATTTGTAGCTTCAGAATAATCATTGTACCAATTTTCATTAAAATCTGTCGAAATCGAGACATTTTGGTCGCCATGTTGGATCCGCCATGTTGGATTTGGAAATTTTGCTAATATTCAAAATGAGTGGCCTCAGAATAATCATTGTACCAATTTGAATAAAATCCGTTGAAATCGAGAAATATCGGTCGCCATATTGGGTCCGCCATCTTGGATTTGTAAATTTTGATAATATTCAAAATCAGTGACCTCAAAACATTCATTGTACTAATATTAATTAAAATCCGTTGATATCAGGAAATTTTGGTCGCCATATTGGATCCGCCATCTTGAATTTAGCAATAAATATAGCCTATGTTACTCAGGGTGAATGTAGCTTTCTAATGGTGGAAGAATTTTTTATATCGGCACAGTAGGTTTTGAGTTTATTCATTACAAACATACACACAACAAAAATACAAATCTTTCCTCTTTATAATATTAGTATAGATGTATGTGGCACATAGAGATGAGCGCAGGCTAGAAACAACTTAAATTTAAACTGTTTTGTGCATTGACATATGAGCTTTATTTAAAAAAACAGATACAAAATGCTTCTTGCGCATCTAAGGAATGGGAAGGGAAGGGCAAAAGGATGAAATATTTGTAAAACATTTTGTTTATTTGAATAAGGTCGAAGTTTTTCTCCAACAACTAAATGCAATTCCATCTTATCTTTACAAATAATTACAGACTAAATCAAATACTCTACATTATACATAACTTGCTTGAGTCCAATATTGTATTTCAATAACTCAAAATGGGTTTGGAAATGAAAAAAAAATTGTTGAAGTAATTTTCAGAGATTGTGTGTATTTAGAAGTGTAATAATGAGTCATCGTTTCAAATTTGTTTCGCAACAAGGAGACAATAATTATTTCAATCTGGTGCGCCCAAAATGTGCGGGGTAATTCATGATTGGAAAAAATACAGATGTGGCAGCCATATCCTTCAATAGAAGGAATTATATAAAGCCTTACGTTCTTCATTACGTTCGCTTTTGTTGGATAACATGGCTAAATTTACCCCCGAGAGAAAGAGATTTCTCCAAAGCGGACGAGGACTATGTCTGTTATAATAATTTCTACATGAAAATTTGATTTGAGTAATTCTTTAATTCAATTTCTTTGGGACATGTTGGTTAATCTCATAAGATACAAAGATGCAGAGAAGAAAAGGCATTAAGGGAATTTATTAAATAAATACTACCCAGACAACGGAAAAACAATGTATTTATGTAGTATTTTTTTATACAAACAAGTCTAATTCCCTGAACTGCACTGCGAACGAAAATTAGAATTTGTTGCGTACACTATTTCAAAAATATCTTATCATCTTTAAATTTCTTATGAAAACTCTGTTGAATACTCTGTCAAGCAAGGATTTTGACACAAATTATACAATATACACAATATGAAATTCTAAATTTCTTTCATAGTCTATCCAGGGTATAATGGCGTTCGGAATATATTAAGCTTTTGCAATATTTTTTAATAATGATGGTGATATACATATTACAATATACATATCAACTTTGCAACTTTCTTTCTTTTATTATAAAATACTCTAGTTCTAGTGCTATTATAGTATGTACTAGTGTTCTTTTTTCCTAGGGGTGTCCGAAATCATTGTGTATATCTAATACTGTTTTAAATATCATCTGCTCACCGTAATCAAAACGATCTTTGAGAATCCAATATATTGCTGCTATTGTATAATTATATAACCACCAGAAATCGCGGTCCGAATGTTTAAAGTTTCTTAAACCATGGTTTTGAAAGTTTTATTTTGCTTTGGTTTTTGCAAAAAGGTCATTTTGTACAGCAATGTAATAAAAAACTTCGCGATTTTTTTACACGAAAAGGATCAACTTTACCAAAAAAAATTATAGAATCGAAAATGCTGCTTAAAATTAGCCAAAAATACATGTAAACATTTTCAGAATTTTTTGGGCTAATTTTGGTTTTTTGGATTTGGCCAATTTTTGAAAAATCCAAAAATGTCCCGAAAAATTCGGAAAAAATTTACACGATTCTTTGGTCATATAAGATTTATTCGTATAATTGATCCTTTTTGAGTCAAAATATCACCAAATTTCATCATAAAAATACTTGGATTTTCAAAATTCAAAATATATCGAAAACCTTGTGCAGCTTGAATACTATGCGCATTCCAATTACTAAAATCAACATGCTTCGAGAACATTTTTAAATAATTGGCGACAATTTTAAAGATTTGAAGTTTCACCTCACTGTAGAAACTTTGGGGAAGTTTTGTTTTATTATGCTATATATCAAAAGCGAAAATTCTCTTCGAGAAATTATTAAAAAACGAAGGAAAAGTGGTAGCAGTAGCAAATAATATTTTACAATCACGTAATATATATAATCCACTAATTGTGACTAAAAAAGCGTTGAATTGTGATACACAATTACCTAGCCAGTTCAAAATTTTCCCGAGTGAAAAAGGGTGAAAATTGAAAAGATTTCGAGTTTTTAAATTCAAAATGGTTCTATTACACTATATAATGTTAACAAAAATTCACAGATGGTTTTAACTTAATTTCTCCCACTTCCAACAGATTTCGAATTACGATTTTCCTTTGATTTCAAACGAACGCGTCGATTGCCAAAATGCGAGTGCCTTAGTCACCCGATCACAAGTCCAGTAAACTTTCCCCTCATTAGAATTTTCGCGAAGAAATTCCATATTTGGTGATTTTGCTAAGCATAACTGCATTGTTCTTATATGTCTATGTAAAATAAAAATCGGTACTTCCCCGATGGAGCATTTGTCCCTTTTTACAGAGTTTTAGAGAGTACTCTAGTAAGCTCTAGTACATTTCTGAAGATCGATCGAGAATCGATCGACGGTGTCAATAGAAACTTTCACATGACAATTAAAAAGTAAACAAAGTGAAGTCGTTAGGGTAAGTATTATCTAGTGATCGTGATTTCAATGTTACTCGTGATGTCTATTGCGTGTTATGTTATTTGCTTACGTAAGTTAAGTTGTTTTATGTATTCTGTTGGAGAATGGTTTACATGTTTATATGTTTTTACACTTTGTTCTTTTTTCTTTTAGGATTTCGGCGTATGAATAGGGCGAGTCAACACCAGCGACGGGCAGTAGCATTAGATAAGTTGCTCTATCTTTAACTTATAGAGACCTATTCCTTTGTGTTGCTTTTCATTGCAGGTGAGGTGATGAACCGGACGATGATCCTGGCAGGTGATTGTAGCTGGCCTAATAATTATGACGACGATGGAACATTCTCCCGGCCTTGGCATCTTGTGGCAACATAAGATGGCAATAATGATGTTATCTTCCCTGAAACGAAAGAGCTTGGGTGAGAGGATAAGGGTTATAGCGCCCTTGACTCGCTTGGAAAGGATGAAGTGTGGAAGTGAGGATGTGTTTTGATTTCATTAGTAATTTGTCTTATGAGATTTTGTTTTGTTTTAGTAAAGTCATTGTGAGCATACATTAACGTTACGTATTGGCAATCGGAAGAATGCAGATTTTCGCGATCGGTCTTTTAAGTGACGAGTTCTTCGTTTTAATCGTGACGACGCGAACGAGTCCATCAGCTCCAGGGTGTGTAGCTGTGATTCGTCCAAGTGCCCATCTACTAGGTGGTAGATCCTCTTGTTTGATGATAACCAGATCTCCGATTTTTGCGTTATCCCTCTTCGATACCCATTTTGGGCGTTGTTGAAGTTGAGTGAGATACTCTGAGCTCCACCTTTTCCAGAAACTTTGATAAAGAGTTTGAAGAAGTTGCCACCTATCTAAACGATTAATGTTTAAATTCAGCAACGTTGGTTCTGGTGGAGTAAGCAGAATATCCCCAATTAAAAAATGTGCGGGCGTTAATGGATTTAAGTCTTGCCTCTGCAATATCATGGTCCAATTGTTCGATCATTTGTAGCCGTAATTTGTCGAGAGCTTTGCTGCCTCCTACAAAGTTTGTTCCGCAGTCGCAATATATTTCGCTGCATTTGCCGCGTCTAGCACAAAATCGTCGAAAGGCTGCAACGAAGCCTTCTGTGCTCAACTCGGTGACGAGTTCTAAATGTATGGCTTTAACTGCCATGTATACGAATACTGCGATGTATGCTTTATAGGTTTTAGAATTACGCCCTTTATGCATTTTTAGTTCAAACGGGCCACAGTAGTCAATTCCAGTATGACTGAATGGG
Organism: Dysmachus trigonus; assembly: GCA_949715965.1. Taxonomy (NCBI): domain Eukaryota; kingdom Metazoa; phylum Arthropoda; class Insecta; order Diptera; family Asilidae; genus Dysmachus; species Dysmachus trigonus. Next base: position 50,369,067 of record OX454321.1, read on the forward strand.
CGGCTGACTGTGACTCGCGGGATCGGTAAATTACCCATAAGTTGTGTCTGTAGAGATGCCTTTTGTTTGTAGCAAGTAATGCATTTATGCACATAATGTCTGATTACATTCCTTGCGTTTAGCAACCAGTACTTTTTGGAAAGTACATTCAACATTAACTGCAAACCGCCGTGTAGTGTCTCTCTATGAATTTTTTGAATTATTAGGCTAGTTAAGTGGCATTTGTCAGGGAGAATGATAGGGTATTTTTCATTATGCGTGAGGTCGGAATTCTTGAGACGTCCTCCTACTCTGAGTAATCCATCGGTATCAAGGAACGGATTAAGCTTTATGAGCCGACTTTTGCGTTCAATTGGTTGATCTTTTGCTAAATGATGGATTTCTTCATTGAAATGAGATGACTGCACTATTTTTATCCATATACGAAGAGCATTTTGTATTTCCGTAGCTTTAAGTTAACCTCTTACTATTTGCTTCATTTCCAATGACCGTTTTAGATTTCGGATAAACCGTAAGCAGTATGCTGTGATTCTTGTGAGCCTTTCAAGAGATGAATATCTAGTATCCCAATCGATCGTAGCATGTAAGATGAGTGTTCGAGGTACTTTGCTTTTTCGAATTTCTAACTCGGTCGGTTGAATGTTAATTTCTGTTGGCCAACATGCTGTAGATTCCCATAGCCAGGCTGGTCCATTCCACCATAGTTTGTGTTGCAACAACTCCGTTGAAGATAATCCTCGGGATGCGCAATCGGCGGGATTTTCTTTCGAAGGAACGTGGGACCAGACGGCTTCGCTTAATGTTGTTTGAATCTGTGCAACTCTATTGGCCACAAACGTTGTCCATTTGCTTGGATGAGCTTTCAGCCAGGAAAGAACTATCTCAGAATCAGTCCAAGCATGAATCGGAATGTTTGTGAGGTTCAGTGCATCAACTGTGTAACGCATTAGCTAAGCGTGGTATCGAAATATTTTGTACCGGCGCGACTTTAGTTTTCGATGTTAGAAGACTTACGTGCCTTTCTCCGGAGTTAGATTCGGTACAGATATAAACCACAGCCGCATAAGCGTCTTGTGAAGCGTCGGAAAAGCAATGAAGTTCGATTGCAGAAGTATCGCTGGAATAATTAATCCAACGATGGAATCGAAGGTTTTCTATATTTTTTATATCTCGCCGATATCTACACCATTGCTCTTCGAATTCCGGACCTACCTTGTCATCCCACCCTAATCCTTCCTTCCATAATTTCTGAATAAATATCTTTGCCGTGATGATTATAGGCGAAATCCATCCTAATGGGTCAAAAAGTTTCGAAACATCGGATAATATGGTTCGCTTTGTCCAGGTTTTCGCTTCTTCGTCGAGTGATACAGAAAAAGAGAAGTGATCATTTGCTGGATTCCAGTGTATGCCTAGCGTTCGCACAGTAGTCGCTTCCTCGACACGAAGTGGTAGATTGCTCTCTCTATGGGAGATTGGAACAGTTTTTAGTAGTTCGTCACTATTAGATGCCCATTTTCGTAATTGGAATCCGCCAGCTTCCATCATGTCGATCAGTTGTCGCTGAGCTTCCGTAGCTGCTTCAATTGTATCTGCACCTGACAGCAAATCGTCCACATAAAAATCAGACAGCGCGACTCTAGAGGCAATGGGGAATCTTTCCTTTTCATCCTTTGCTAATTGCTGTACCACCTTCGTTGCTAGATAGGGTGCACTCTTGGTTCCGAACGTTACAGTTGTTAATCTGTAGTCTTCCATTTCAGCATTTGGATTTTCTCGCCATAGAATTTGTTGGTATTCAGTGTGCTGTGAACACATCTGAATCTGGCGGTACATTTTCTCAATGTCCGCGAAAAATACAATTCTATGCTTTCTCCACCGTAATAATAAAGCAGCTAGTTCGTCTTGGAGAACTGGCCCTTTCATAAGCCTGTCGTTTAAGGAGGTACCACTGTAAGTAGCCCTGGAGGCATCGAAGATAACCCTCAGTTTCGTAGTGGTACTGCTTTCTTTAACGACTGCATGATGAGGAAGATACGTGCATGAATATGATCGAAAGTTTCTAGATACATGAGCATGTGCTTCTTCGCTAGTGGTTACTTTGGTCATGTGGCCTAACGTTAAATATTCTTTTATGCATGCGCTGTAGGATTCTTGTAAGCTAGGATTTTTTTTAAATTGATTTTCCAACTGGAAAAGTCTCTTCATAGCTATGGACCGAGATCTTCCAAGATAGCTTGTTACACTTTCTTCCTTAAACGGTAGTTCGACCTCATAACGACCATTCGGTAGTCGCTTATGAGTTTTCTCAAACATTTCTTCACATTCTCGTTCTTCCTGAGACTCCATTTTTTCTGCTGGCATTTCCTCTAGCTCCCAGAATTTTCTTAACTGGTTGTCAAGACTGGTATACGTATGAAAATTATTTACACTGATTGCTCGATTTGTGTCACTAGTTTTGCCAGTCAAAAGCCATCCAAAAACGGTTTTTTGTGCAGTGGGAGTCCCTGTAGGACCTCTGATAAAACCATCCAAAATGATGTCTCCATAAACGTCGGCGCCCAATAATAGATCGATTGGACCCGGTTTGAAATAATGAGGGTCAGCCAATTCAAGCTCTCTGATATGATCCCAATTGTGTTGAGGAATGAGAAAAGCAGGAAGAATACTAGTGAGTTTTCTTAAAACTAGGCCGGAGATTTCGATTTCTCTGTTTTCATTGATGGGTTTGATTGTAAAATGTGCCCTTGAAGAAGAATGATTAATTACGTTTATGCCTACTCCATGAATTTCAGCCGAAGTTGATTCCGATTTCAATTTCAAATGTTGCACCAGCGCAGCAGTTATGAAGCAAGTTTGCGAACCCTGATCTATTAAAGCTCTTATGGTTCGTTCTTCCCCGTGAGGTGAAACGATTTTTACCAAAGCAATGGCGAGTAATACTTGATTTTGCGTTCCATTGATAAATAGGGAAGTCGATGGGTTTTCTGCATTTGGCTTAAACTCCGTCGCAGATGCAGAAAGCGGCGTGGTAATACTGGCACCAGCAGAAGAGCTAGCTTGGCTGATGTCGTTTCTATTCCTCTGAGCCTGTTGAGTGAATTCTTCAGAGTTCCGATGAAGAAGCGAATGATGACGTTTTTTGCATTGAAAGCATGTTTGTGTGCTAGGACAATTTGCCAAAATATGACCTGATCCCAGGCAATTGATACAAAGTCCCTTAGATTTAACTATTTCCAAACGCTGAATAGCATTTGCTGTTGAGAACTTCGGGCACTGGCGAATGCTGTGATTATTTAAGCAGATCACGCATTTCCCCTTCGCTGCAATATGAAAAGCTTGCTGCGAACTTTGACTTGTGGCTTTTGGCCTGTTGAATTGAGATCGCTCCTTAATCCCTCGCTTAGCTGAAATGGCTTCAAGTGTACGAAAGCGCACTTGTAAAAAGTTCTTCAACTCATCCCAATTAGGTAGATTGTTGCTTTTACTCACTTGTTGTTCCCACAACTCGTGGGTTTCGGTGGGCAGCTTTTGAACGATGTTATATATCAAGATTGGATCCCAATGATCAATATTAATATTCAAATTCTTTAGTGCCTGTAAGGCTTTCATCGTCGTGTCCAGTAAACTTTTGATCCCTTGGCTCGTTTCATTTGAAACCGAGCTTTGAGAGAATAACATTTTCAAATGTGTGTTCACTAGACACGTTTATTGTCGTAACGTTCCGTCAAAAGCTCCCATGCCGATTTATAATTGTTCTCCGTGACCTGAACATGCCTTAAAAGATTCTCAGCTTCACCGCTGAGATGCAGCTTCAAATATTGCAATTTCTGCACAGCCGATAGAGATTTATTTTCATGCACAAGACTTCGGAATAAATCGTAAAATGTTGGCCACTTACGATAATCTCCGCTAAACTTCTCTAAAGCTATTTTGGGAAGCTTAATAGAAGAGTGACTCTTCCCCTCATCCACAGATCTTGATGGTGTTGGGCATGTAATAGAAAGATTAGATGGCTCTGATTCGAAGTCCTTATTAAATTGCTCTTCGATCAAAGCATAACTATCGACGAAAAATTCCTCCATATTAGAATAGAGGTCCTCTTCCATATAATTTTGTGAATCCATTTCTGGATCCGCGTAGTGTAAAATGAGGATTTCCATATGACGGCCTTTAAAGCTATCCCACAATTTTTGTAATTCCGCAAGCTTTTTTTGGTAATATGCTTTGGTGCGCCGAGATGCGCCATCTTTCTTGAAATTCCTGACCAATTTCTCAATCATATCCTTTTGAGCCAGTTGTAAGCATATTAACTTCTCCATCGTACGAGTTCAATATTTCAAATAGATATAAAAGAAAATATGGGCCTACCTTAATGATGATGATCGATCCTGATGATTGCTATTGAGCTGATTCTTCGAGTATTTCGCGCACCGTTACCGTTACCGAAACCGAACCGAAGACCGATTTAATTACTTTTAATTTTTATAGTTCACCTCAACTTCCAGTCACAGATTTTTTGCACAGTCAATTGTCACTGTTTTCCAACTGATTTCACCAATTTTGCACAATTTCACTCGAATATCCGGTACGAAGGACCAATAAAAAAGCGTTCAATTGTGATATACAATTACCTACCCAATGGGAAATCGAGTCAGCTATTCTTAAGGAAGTCATTCAGAAATAAATCCTAACATCACTCAATGAAGGAATATATTCGATTCATTCCTTGTTACTGATTAAGACGCTAGGAGGAAGGTATACACTTGTGAACCGCGTGCGCATCTGTGAAGGGATCGTTTCACGATTTCTCTTTTATAACCGGTTTTTGTCTTATCTCCCCCTTGCCTGTGCATTTTTAATATGATGCGCCCTGAAAAGCTCTGACGGTTACGTAATTCTCTTCCAGTTGTTCTAGCGGCGCACTAGAGTGAGTTTTTTTTAAGTGTTTTTGAAGTGAGTTTTATATTGTGTGTAATTTATGTTTCATATGTTAAATTTAGAAATTTTATTTTTATTGTATTGAATAAATGAAATAATAATAATTAAAACAATTACTTAAAAGTTTTGAACTTTTCATTTATTATTCCTATATTCCTATGTGATTTTTCAAAGCTATCATCGTTTTCAGCAATTAAGAAGATGTCAACCTGAGTGAAAAACGAAGATGTAAAAAGTATAACCACCTTCAAAAGCTCCAAAATATTAATATTAATATTTTGGAGTTTTTGAAGGTGGTTATACTTTTTACATCTTCGTTTTTCACTCAGGTTGACATCTTCTGAATTGCTGAAAACGGAGTTCAAGGGAAGCGATATCAAAAAGCCTTTATTGCTTCCTTTTGGACTGAATATGATGCCTTCTGAATTGCTTCTAGGTAGTACGAAGAGGAAGGGAATATAAAAGCTTTTGTTCTCCTTCGTTCCGCGGACATGCCTATGTTAAAAAGATATAGAAGAGAATACGGAGGGTGAGGCATTCTCTGCTTCCAGAGAAAGCTTCGGTACGCATGGTTGGATGCTTCCATTTCCCATTGGGTAGCCAGTTCAAAATTTTCCCGAGTGAAAAAGGGTGAAAATTGAAAATATTTCGAGTTTTTAAATTCAAAATGGTTCTATTACACTATATAATGTTAACAAAAATTCACAGATGGTTTTAACTTAATTTCTCCCACTTCCAACAGATTTCGAATTACGATTTTCCTTTGATTTCAAACGAACGCGTCGATTGCCAAAATGCGAGTGCCTTAGTCACCCGATCACAAGTCCAGTAAACTTTCCCCTCATTAGAATTTTCGCGAAGAAATTCCATATTTGGTGATTTTGCTAAGCATAACTGCATTGTTCTTATATGTCTATGTAAAATAAAAATCGGTACTTCCCCGATGGAGCATTTGTCCCTTTTTACAGAGTTTTAGAGAGTACTCTAGTAAGCTCTAGTACATTTATGAAGATCGATCGAGAATCGATCGACGGTGTCAATAGAAACTTTCACATGACAATTAAAAAGTAAACAAAGTGAAGTCGTTAGAGTGAGTATTATCTAGTGATCGTGATTTCAATGTTACTCGTGATGTCTATTGCGTGTTATGTTATTTGCTTACGTAAGTTAAGTTGTTTTATGTATTCTGTTGGAGAATGGTTTACATGTTTATATGTTTTTACACTTTGTTCTTTTTTCTTTTAGGATTTCGGCGTATGAATAGGGCGAGTCAACACCAGCGACAGGCAGTAGCATTAGATAAGTTCTATCTTTAACTTATAGACACCTATTCCTTTGTGTTGCTTTTCATTGCAGGTGAGGTGATGAACCGGACGATGATCCTGGCAGGTGATTGTAGCTGGCCTAATAATTATGACGACGATGGAACAGTGATATTATTAAATTAAGTCTATGAGCGAAGCAATGAATACAAATAAATAAATCTTCCCAAAATGTTCTCGAATTTTAGACTGTATACCATTGAGTTTGGAAGCCATAAGGTAATGGCACCTATAGCAGACACCATAAGCATTTTTTCTTTGTAGAATCTAAGTATTTCATCCCACAACTGAAGTAGACCAATTTTTATGCTCTCTGGATATCCCTTTTATAGTCTGTAAAAGCACTTTTACAAGTGTAATCGCTTCTGAGAAAATTTATATAATTTTTTAAAAATCGACCTTGGCACACAAAGCAGACACCGAAAATCATAATAGAACCTAAGGCACCTAAAGAAGTAACGAAGAAATTTCTCTGCTTTTCACACAAAAGTGTTTCCAAGATCTCTTTATTTTGTGTTAAGTATCTATTTTAATTAATTTATAAACAAAAATTACTGTACTTAAAAGTATACTTGATGATGACGACGAATCCCTATTCCCTATACATATACATATACATATACTTATAGAAAAATGAAAGTTCGTTTGTTTGTTTATTTGTTTGTTGCTCAATCACCTCTAAACCCTTGCATTGATATTTCTCATTTTTTGTTCGAAGGTAGTACATATTCCTACTTATAGACTAATTTTTTTCGGATAATACGTAGTAGGTCCCAAAATGAATTGGCCTGATATAGTTCTACGCGACATGTCAATACATGCTATGTTGTATCGGACAGTACGTTTATCGTGTTACTTATATACGAACATGCATCGACACGAAAAGCGTAGTCTCAGCTCAGCAGTGGTTTGAACAACAAAAGTCGCGTGTTTTGTGAAAATGTCGAAAATCGAATATCGAAGCGTCATAAAGTTTCTGTTTAAAGAAGGCTTATCTCCCGCCCAAATATAAGAACGATTAGATGGTGTGTACAAGGAGTCTTCCCCCTCGTACAGCACAGTGAAAAACTTGGTGAAAGAGTTTCGCCTCGGGAGAGAAACCGTCGAAGACATCGGCCATGACGGTCGACCAGTGGAAGTGCTCACCCCTGAAACTGTTTTTCTAATCGAAGTCCTGGTTTTAAGTCACCGCCGTTTGAAGATTAGAGAAATTGCAGCTAGACTTGGGCTCTCTAAAAGTACCGTCCATCGTGCAATCCATGAACATATGAAAAAAGTTAGTGCCAGATGGGTTCCGAAACTTCTTTCAGCTGTCCAAAAACAGGAGCGAGTGCGCTGTGCTTCCGAGTTTTTAGATCTTTGTGGAGAAAATCCAAAGAATGTAATCGAGCGGCTAGTTACTGGCGATGAGACTATGGTCTTATATTATGATCCAGAAAGCAAGCGCGAATCAATGGAATGGCGTTACAAGGGTGAAAAGCCACCTAGAAAGGCAAAGGTGCACAATCTTTTGGGATTTTCAAGGGATTTTGATGGTAGATTTTAAAGAACGTAATACAGTCGTATTATTATGCTTCATTACTATATAAACTGCGAGACGCGATTAAGGAGAAGCGCAGAGGCAAGTTGTCTAAAAGCGTCCTGTTGCTTCATGACAACGCACCCATCCACACTGCCGGTGTTTCAAAGGCTGCAGTTCGTGAGTGCGGGTTCACGGAGCTGGACCATCCACCGTATAGTCCAGACATGGCCCCGTCAGACTATTATTTGTCCCCAAATTTAAAGCGGGACTTAAGGGGAAGGAAATTTTCAAACGATGAAGAGTTGCAGGCGGCCGTCTTTAGTCATTTTGAAGACAAAGATTGCAGTTACTTTTACGAAGGTTTAGAGATGTTAGTTCGCAGGTGTCAAAAGTGTATTGATATTAGTGGAGATTATATAGAAAAATAAAATTGGTTTCATCTCATTTTCTTAATTATTTCATAGCTAGGCCAATTCATTCTGGGACCGCCTACGTATATAGGGTTTCAAAATGGTGGATCCAAGATGGCGGTTGAAAATTTTAAATTTGAAGTTATTTTCATGAAAATTGGTACTTAGGGGTTTTGTGGGATGCTGATTTCAAATCCGCTGTCAAAATTTAGAAATTTAAGATAGTGGTTCCAATATGGCGACCAAGATTTCTCGATTTCAACGGATTTTAATAAGAATTAGTACAATGATTGTTTTGAAGTAAATCCTTTTGAATATTATCAAAATTTACAAATCCAAGATGACAGATCCAATATTGCGACCAAGATTTCTCGATTTTAAAGTACAATGATTATCTTGTGGTCACTCATTTTAAATGTTATCAAAATTTACAAATCCAAGATGGTGACCAATATTTCTCGATTTCAACGGACTTTAGTGAAAATTAGTACAATGATTATTTTGAGGCCACTAATTTCGAATATTATCAAGATTTGTAAAGCCAAGATGGCGGATGCAATATGGAGAACAAAATGTCTCGATTTAAACGAATTGTAATGAAAATTAATACAATGATTATTCTGAGGCTACTAATATCGAATATTAGCAAAATCCCCAAGTCCAAGAAGGCGGATCCAATATGATGATCAAAATTGCTCGACTTCAACGGATTTTAATGAAAATTAGTACGATTTTTTTTGGGGCCACTAATTTTTAATATCATCAAAATTTCTAGATCCAAGATGCTGGACCCAATATGGTGACCAAAATTTCTCGATTTCAACGGGTTTTAATGACAATAGGTACAATGATTATTTCAAGGCCACTAATTTTGAATATTATTAAGATTTGGATATTCAAGATAGATGATCCCTAAAGGGGTTTGCGGGTTGAAACAATTTCTAGGATATAACAAACTAGAACGTTTAAGAAGTGTTTAATTAATAAGTATTTACCCAACGCCGGGTGAAACCGGGTAAACCAGCTAATATAGTTTAAGAAATATATTGTTGACTAAAACAGTTTTATGCACTAACGGTTGAAAAAATATTGCTGATTTTTCTGTGTTTTTTAATTAATAATAATGTGTTAAACATGCATGCACTCTCTCTCTCTCTCTCTCTCCCTGTTTCACAAACATACACACTCACACACACACCCACGCATCCATACACAGACATAATAGTAAGAAGTGTAGAGAGTGACTGTCGTTGAGAAAACTCACACAATAGTTCATATCACTTGCAGTGCAATAAAATTACACTGTATGACAGTGGTTTCGTACCAAAACAAGTAATATATCATTTCAATCGGATTTATTTCGTAGATTGTAAATTCGCAAACAAAACTGTCCTATCAGGTAAAGTTTTTGAAAAAAATTGGTTTGGAAAGTACAAAATACCGTATTTCGACAATTTTGGCAAATAGTAAAAAATAACGAATTATTTTAGGGGTTTGTATAGTAACTCAAATAAAAAATTTAGCCTTTAGTTATTATATTAAAATACGAGAGGCTTTAATAATATATTTTCCGAAATATTTCGTGGAATTCCTTTTTTTTCCATAGGTCGACTACTTCGTACAATAGATACTAAATGAAGATGATTGCTGGCGCATGCTCATGAAAATCTTATTCTTGAAGACGCTTCGTAAGTAATATAAATTAGCAGTATTTTATATATATGGATAAGGATTCAGGTTCTCTTTTAAGTCATGTTGCGAGCTTTTTTCACGTTTCGTTTTCCTATAGAAATTATGACTTATTCTGTGACAAATTAAATTAAATATTAAATTTTCTCGCCCACCTTCTTGATCTAGCGCTTAACCAGCTCAAATCAGGTGGTTTCAACTTGGTTCCCCATACAAACGAAATGGTCAGAAACCAAGAAAAATTTGCTTGGTTATTTGTTAACCAAGTATTTTCCAACAAACCGCGTTAAACTTCGTAGCAAACTTTCCAATGCCTTGTGTTGTTGTCACTTTCTATGGCATTTTGTCAGGGAGAGAAAAAATGTATACAGATTAAGTGATAATGTCTGTGTGTCATAGGTATTAGCAAAGATCATATAAACTAGTTTGTATTATCTATTATAGCTTTTTACTAAAGTATGGCTCTTGGTTTTACCCAATACTCTCTTTTGTTTTGAGATTTTCGTAAGTCGCGAATCGACCAGCCCACGACATATTGTATACTTCCTGCATAGAAACTCAAATCTGAGTAGCCGCTAAGTCCTGGCGAGTTTAGTAGAAAATTCCTATATTGTTCAGTTTCGCCACTGGCAATCGGCAGTCAGCAAAGATCTCATAGGGAGAGAAATTATAAAGTGGAGTAGGGTGGGTGTTGCGCTTAAAAACTTTAATGTGGGTAAATGTGCGCTACTTGGTAGAGAACACAGCGAAAATGTTCGCTAATTGTTAGAGAATACTTTGCGCGGATATTTCAGACAGCAGTGGAATACATAGAGGAACAATCCTCGAAGAAAATTTCTACCAGAGTTTGTGGGCTGAGCTCGAGCAAACGAGGCAGCGTAAGACAAATTTGTCGCACTGTGCAGAAAAGCTTTACATCCAGTGATGCTCACGGTTCTTTGCTATGCAGGCGTAATTCGGTTGCCAAGCGACACGTGTGCGCTGCTGGTTTAATTCCTTTTCCCCAGTCGCAAATATGAGATTGTGTGTATTATAAAATCGATATTCTGCTTCTATGGAATAATACAACACACGGATATCCTGGTCGTATTCTCAGGACGATTTAATTTGCATTTTGAGAAGGCAAAAATATTGAATAAATTTTAATATGGCTAAATTCACCAATTTATTTTTTTAGATGCACAAACATAGTATAGTTTTCTTGATATTATTTTTGTCGGTGTATTAATATAAATCGAAATATATCCTTTTAAATATTATGTTCCGAATCAAGATTTTAAGAAGTACGGAAATATGGAATTTCGTGGCCATTTTTAAACTTAATCCATTCAACCGGGGCGTTTGTGATCACCTTTACTTCTAACAGGCGTTAGTTTAGAATAACTAATGGTTGTGGAATATCGGGTTGGCACGAAAGAAATGAGACAGTTTGTTTTTACATTTTAAATTCTAACATTTTTAATTTACTATACATTTAGTCAATCAAATACTCGCCGTGAGCATCTATTACTTCTTGCCAACGTATAGGCAAGGACTGGATGCCTGTTGCCCAGAACTCAGCGGGCCGTGAGTTGAAGAAGGTGGCTACGTAGGTTTCAACTTCATTAAAAGTGTTAAAGCGTTTATCACGCAAATCATTTTTCATGGCTCTGAATAAATGATAGTCTGAAGGGGCAATGTCTGGGGAATATGGTGGATGAGGTACCGTCTCCCAGCCTAAGCCCTGCAGTTGTTGGCGTGTGGTGGATGCAGTGTGCGGGCGAGCGTTGTCATGAAGTAAAATTACATTGGCTCTTCTTCGTCTTTTTTCTTTGATAGCTAGTTTATCGAGCTGCGCCGCATATGTGTTAGCATTAACTGTTTCATTATGTAATAATTCATAAAACAGCATGCCCTGAGAATCCCAAAAGCAGCACAATAGAACTTTTTCGCCGTGGTTTTGATATTGCTTTGGTTGAGTTGGTGGGTCTTCCTTTCGTGGCAGCCAGAAGGCACGGCGCGTATTGTTTTCGTAGAGAACCCACGACTCGTCCCCTGTGTCCAAATCCTCCAAAAACTCCTTCCGGCGCGGTCGAAGTAAGGACTGTCCCGGAAAAAATCCGACCAGTTGTTTCCGCTTAATCCTCTGACTAGGCTTGTTTGATTTTGTTAGAGTTTGCACAGCTTTGTCTCCCACAAAAGTACTTCACTTTGCAGTCAGTACCTTTTTATTATTAGTACTGTATCATATGATGGCGCGACTTGAAGAAAAACGCAGAAAAGAAATTATTTCCAAATACATAGCAAATCCTGGATTATCTCAAAGAGCTTTATCAAAATTGCTTAAAATTCCGAAAACTACGATACAAAATGTATTGAAACGTTTTAAAGAGAGGTCGACTGTGGAAAGAAAAAAAGGATCGGGAAGAAAAAGGGGATCTTCTGACAGTACCGTTGAAAAAAAGGTGAAAGATGCATTTTGTAGGAATCCTAACGATTCAGTTAGAGATGTTGCAGATATAGTGGGTACATCGGAGTCAACGGTTCAATCAAAAAGAGATTAAATTTAAGAACATTCAAGGTAAAAAAAGTACCGGATAGAGATGAAAATAAAGAAAAAGTGTGTAAACAAAGAGCTCGCAAACTCTAAGAAGAATTTTTGACAAAGTTTTCGTGTTGCATAATGGATGATGAAACATATTGCAAAGCCGACTTTACGCAGTTACCAGGAAGTGAATATTACGTAGCAGTAAATCGAGAAGGAGTTCAAAAAAAATTTAGAGTGCGCTCAACTTCAAAATTTGCAAAAAAATTTCTCATATGGCAAGCCATCTGCTCTTGTGGTTTAAAATCAAGTTCCTGTTCTATTTTGGCCTGACTTAGCAACTGTCCACTACTGTCAAACAGCTAGAAATTTCTATCGTGCTCATGCAATCACTACCGTACCTCGAGAAGCCAACCCACCTAATTGTCCGGAACTTCGCCCTATTGAGCGTTACTGGGCCCTAATAAAGCGTATATTAAAGAACAAGAATCGTAAAATAAGAAACAAAAAAGTTGATGTACAAATTTTCAAAAAACAGTATTGTGAATGTTCAAAATTGATTAACCAAAGGTCTGTAAAAACGCTTATGGCAGGTGTCAAATCAAAAGTTGTTAAATTTTATCGAAATTGAAAGTTAACAAAAATTAAATATTTTGTTTGGATGAAAATTGTTTTCTCGTTAAAGTAGAGCTAAATACAATAAAAAGAAAATGATAAATATATAATTTATAAGCTTCAAATTGTGGTCGGATTTTTTTCTGTGAGGGCATGAGGTGTCCATCGGGATAAAACTCTCCTATATCCGAGCTCGTGCAGGTGATGTTCTATAGCGTGATGGTTGCAGTGGAGTTTTCTCGCTAATTCACGAGTTCTTGCATCCGGTTTCTGTCGCAGTTCACGGCGCAAATCATCATTGTCGAAAGCTGGTGGTCGTCCCGAGCGAGGCTGACTTTCGAGGCTTTGGTCTCCTGTACTGAAGCGTTTGAACCAACGAGACACTGTTGCGTGACTTGTAGTATCTGAGCGAAATGCAGTGTTGATGTTATCTGCCGCAGCTCGCGCACTATGGCCTAACAAATACTCGTAAAGAATTCGAATTTGTCGCTCATCCGTTTTTCTTCAAACTGACTGAATAAATCGTGCGTGCGCTTTTATATACCCCTAGGACTGAAGCACCTAGAATGTTCTATAACGTACTAGAATATGGTCGAAAACAATTGATTAGAAAAACAACATGTGTAGGTAGAGTTTTCTAAAGTGTCTCATTACTTTCGTGCCAACCCAATAATTATATATATAAATAATTTTCAAAATTTCTTTGCATCGATTTTTAGTCAAACGTATAAATAATTATAAAATTTTTGTAAATTTTTGCTAAGCTATTAGCTTGATAAAAAACGCACTAGACTTAAAAGAACCCCTTTGGAGATATTAAGGTCTAAGATAAAACTGATTCTAGTTAAATAAAAAGGCGGATAAGTAGAAATAAACTTAGGCACAGAGGGTTATTTACGATATACTAATTTAACAAATATTTTGCATACATCGGAAAATAAAACACAGCATTTTTTAATGATTACTGCGTAATTTTAGTTTAAGTTTCGTTCCGTAGTTTTTAAGTTCATTGGTTGTTTTTGTAATAAAGTAATAATTTAATCGTGAAAAGGTGTTATAAAAGCATAAAGATTCATACCTTTGTTTCAATTAGCCCTGTGGATTACATGTCTGTGAGTTAATGTTCCTTTTAGTTTTATAAACAAGTAAAATTAAGAACTATGAGGAATTATCAGTTATATTTTCTTGATAATTCCCAGTGACCAATCAGCTAATCAGACCATTCGTTTTATTTTAACAGGGTATCGCCAGTAGCCCTACACTGAGAAAACTAGAAAAGTAAAATTTACTGAACGCGTTCAGTATACGTATTTGCAGTAAAATTGACTGGGGGCGCACTGCCTCTTACTGGACGCCGTTCTTTAGGAATTACTGAACACGTCAGTAAGCGCCGCACTATGATATATTTGGACGATTTTTTTCCATTTTTCAATTATCTCCCGATAGAATAATGCTATTGAGATGAATTTTTTTTAAATGAAAGTGCACACTTTGGCGGATATGGAAAAAATACTAAAAAGTTGTGATGACCTTCATTTGACCTTGAAAATTGGCCTCAAAGTTGACGAATTTTAGAAAAAATTGATATTTTTGGATGTAGAAACTATATAAATTTTTCCTTTAACTTTATTTCTGACTGAAATTCTTCGGGAGGTGTTTTAGAACTAGAGAAGTTCGATAAAGGTCATTCGAAAATCACGCCGAGGTCATTTGAAGGCCATTTTCCAGAGGACTACCACGAAATCGCTTTTTTCGCAGTCTGACCGGGAAAAGGATTGTAGATTCGGTCCTTGGATGCTCAGGTCGAGCTACAGCCTCAAGGATAGTCGGTAGTGGCCAGTCTAAGGTCATCCAGAGGTCATTTGGAGGTCAATTCAAGGGTCATTTGGTGGGAATCAGCAAGAAATCGCCTTTTTTCGCAGTCCGACCGGCAAAAGGAGTTTGGATCCAGTTCTCGGATGCTCAGGTCAAGTTATAGTCTCAAGAATTATGGGTAGGGGCCAGTCTAGGGTCATATAGAGATAATTTGAAGGTCAATTAAATGGTCATTTGGTGGGAATCACCAAGAAATCACCCTTTTTCCGCAGTCTGACCGGGAAAAGGGTTATAGACCCAGTCTCTGGATGCTCAAGTCGAGTTATAGGCTCACGTATTATCGGTAGTGGCCAGTCTAGGGCAATCCAGAGGTCAATTGAAGGTTATTCAGGTTCATTTCAAGGGAATCACTATGAAATCGCCTTTTTGCGCAGTCTGACCAGGAAGTGGATTGTAGATCCAGTTCTTGGATACTCAGGTCGAGTTGTCGTCTCAAAGATAATCGGAAGTGGCCAGTCTAGGGTCACCCAGAGGTCATTTGAAGGTCATAATCAAGGGAATCACCACGGAATGGCTTTTTTCCGCAGACTGACCGGGAAAAGTAGTGTAGATCCAGTTCTTGGATGCTCAGGTCAAGTAATAGCCTCAAGCATTATTAGTAGTGGCCAGTCTAGGGTCATCCAGAGGTCATTTTAATGGAATCACTACGAAATTGCTTTTTTCCCGCAGTCTGACCGGGAAAAGTATTGTAAATCCAGTCCCTATATGCTCAGGTCGAATTATAGTCTCAACAATTATCGGTAGTGGCCAGTATAGGGCCATCCAGAGGTCATTCAGGCTCATTTCAAGGGAATCACTACGAAATCAACTTTTCTCGCAGTCTTCCAGGGAAAAGTATTGTAGATCCAGTTCTTGGATGTTCAGGTCGAGCTATGACCTCTGAATGACCCTACACTGGCCACTACCGATAATTCTTGTGGCTATAAATAGACCTGAGCATACAGGGACTGGATTTACGATACTTTTTCTGGTCAGACTGTGGAAAAAAAGCCATTTCGTAGTGATTCCCTTGAAATGACTCACAAATGACCCCTGGATGACCCTAGACTGGACACTAGCTATAATCCCTGAGGCTATAACTCGACCTTAGCATCCAAGAACTGGATCTACACTTATTTTCCTGGTCAGACTGCGCAGAAAAGGCGGTTTCGTGGTGATTCCTTTGATTATGACTTTCAAATGACCTCTGGATGACCCTAGACTGGCCACTACCGATAATCTTTGAGGCTATAACTCGACCTGAGTATCCAAGAACTGGATCTACAATCCACTTCCTGGTCATACTGCGAAAAAAGGCGATTTCGTGGTGATTCCCTTGAAATGAACCTGAATAACCTTCAATTGACCTCTGGAAGGCCCTAGACTGGCCACTACCGATAATCCGTGAGGCTATAACTCGACTTGAGCATCCAGAGACTGGGTCTATAACCCTTTTCCCGGTCAGACTGCGGAAAAAAGGTGATTTCTTGGTGATTCCCACCAAATGACCATTTAATTGACCTTCAAATTATCTCTATATGACCCTAGACTGGCCCCTACCCATAATTCTTGAGACTATAACTTGACCTGAGCATCCGAGAACTGGATCCAAACTCCTTTTCCCGGTCGGACTGCGAAAAAAGGCGATTTCTTGCTGATTCCCACCAAATGACCCTTGAATTGACCTCCAAATGACCTCTGGATGACCTTAGACTGGCCACTACCGACTATCCTTGAGGCTGTAGCTCGACCTGAGCATCCAAGGACCGAATCTACAATCTTTTTCCCGGTCAGACTGCGAAAAAAGCGATTTCGTGGTAGTCCTCTGGAAAATGACCTTCAAATGACCTCCGCGTGATCTTCGAATGACCTTTATCGATCTTCTCTACTTCTAAAACACCTCCCGAAGAATTTCAATCAGAAATAAAGTTAAAGGAAAAATTTATATAGTTTCTACATCCAAAAATATCAATTTTTTCTAAAATTCGTCAACTTTGAGGCCAATTTTCAAGGTCAAATGAAGGTCATCACAACTTTTTAGTATTTTTTCCATATCTGCCAAAGTGTGTACTTTCATTTTAAAAAAAATTCATCTCAATAGCATTATTCTATCGGGAGATAATTGAAAAATGGAAAAAAATCGTCCAAATATATCATAGTGCGCCGTTCAGTAAACAACACTGCAATACAGTCGATACGACTGGGCTCTGTCGTGTCACGCCTCTCCCTCCACCGTTAGCACTGCACCTTCACGCCCCCCCCCCACCCCACCCTCCACCTCTACCTACCGTACCGGCCTCGCTTCGGCTTTCGGCTTCGGGCCCCCCATACCCCCGCTTCGTCCCTTCCGTGGCTTCGTTTCCGCGCCGAAAGCCGGAGCGACCCAGGGCGATGACTCATCTGGACACGTTGAGACAAGCACAGAGTACGGTGCGCGCCTAGCTGTTGGACGAAGAGTGCAGAGTGCTTTCGCGGAGTGCAGCGGTGCAGGCGTACCCGAAGTTTTGATATTTGTGTGAAGTGTTTTGGAAAATTTTGGCACGGCGATGGATACCGTCGCTCACAACCTAAAGAAGATGGGGCTGGAGAAATGCATCCCACTGTTCGCCGGTACGTATTGTTCAATGACTACATAACCTCTAAACTGCGCACACGGGATTCCATGTGGACGTGAACGGGGGCCACTAGCACTACCACACGGAGCAGAGCCATTTACTGAACGGGGGTCACTATCACTACCACACGGAGCAGTGCCGTTTACTGAACGGGGACCTTTATCACTACCACACGGAGCAGTGCCGTTTGCTGAACGGATAAAGTAAAACCCACAATACTTTGTAATGGCGAACACTAAACGGCCGTTCAGTAAATTCTCCTGTCAGTTCCAGCTGTCGAAAATTTACTGTACTGTCCAGTACAAATTACTGTCATGACAGGAAATTTTACTGACCGTTTTTCTCAGTGTAGTCCTCTAAGATTAAAGCAATTGAAACACTCATTCAAAAAAATAAAAAAGCAGGCTAAGAAACAAATAATGCGATTGACAAACGTTCAAACCAACAACTAATCGCTAAATCAAGCAGGCATAGAAGACAAGAAAAAGCGCAATTTAAATTAACAGAAAATCAGATAGATAAATAATATAAATTAACTGAAAAATTATAAAAAAGGCAGACAAAACACATGCAAGAAAGTAAACAAAAAGCCATGCAGGCATATTATCTAATAAAGAGCAAAGGGATCGAGAGAATTAGACTGAATAATAACAAACAACAACAAAAAAATTAGCTTAAAAGTGGACAAACTGACAAGGAGAAAGCAGACAGACTTAAAAAGAAATAGATATAGAAAAAATGAATGGAATCATTGATAAAATAGATAACATAAACCGCCACGGCTAATAAAATATAAAACAGAATTTTCTAATTCTAAAACAGATTTAAAGATCAACATAAAAACAAACAGATTGCTGGAAATACAAAAAAATAAACAAATTGAGAAATTGTAAGAAGGAGTGCATATTTAAACAGATTACTTAATCGACTAATATATTTTATCCTAGTTTTTTCTGCATATGATTTTTTTGAAGGGTCTAAAAGCTGCTTGTTATTTAGGAAATTGCAAACTGTCCAAATTTATTAAAATTTCGTGAATATATTATCTCTATTTTGGAGGAGAATGACATTAAAGAAGTAATTTTCAGCATTTGGGACTCAACGGATATATGCACTCTCAAAAAGTTATGCCTCAAAGCAGACGATTTCGTTTACAAATTATCTTCAAGTCTGGATAAACTAATACCACATCATCTTATAGCAAAATAATTATCTGATTAAATAAAAGATCGGAAACAAACCCTGAAAGGAAATGAGTGTCTTCTAGAGATGGATTATTCAGAAAATTATGTTTATGTTGTCCAAGATGCTGCCCAAATGTTTCATTTCAACAACGCTCAGTGCTCTATTCATCTTGTTATACTTTATTATAAGTTGGATAAAGACAGTAAACATTGCAGCTTCTTACTCTTATCGGAATGCACAATTCATGATACAACATCAGTTTATGCCTCACAGCAAATGATCATTCCTGAAATAAAAAAAAAAATTTCCAAAGATAAATAAAATCATATACGTCACTGATGGAGCAAAGCAGCACTACAAAAAGTGGTATCAAATAATAAACTTAGTTAATCATCACATAGATTTTCGAATTAAGGCAGAGTGGCACTTCAATGCTACTGCACATGGAAAGCATTCATGTGATAGTGTAGGAGGTATATTGAAAAGCGAAGTCACAAGAGCAAGTCTACAAGCCAACTATAACGAGGCAATTTTAGACTCTCGACAACTACACAACTTGGCAAAAAGGAAATTCGACACGATAAAATTTTTCATCATACAAAACAAGATTATCAAAGAGGAGCCAGGTCGCTTGCAAAAAGATGTAATGCAGCTAAAAATATTTCAAAAGGACATGCTTTCCTAGTGTCCAATGATAAAACGCTTATAATATTCAGATACTTAAATGCACCAAACCCAATAACAGCCATGAAATACTAATAAACTCAAAAATTCATGAATTTTTATACGATTTCCTCAGTTTTGAAGAAACTTTGGGACCGCCATTTTGAATTTGAGCAGAGCTAACATTTCAGTTTTAAATGTTTGATGGAAGAGGAGTATTTTTAGTTCAAAAAATAATGTTTTTAGGTTAAAAACGTGCGTGTGGTCAATAGTTCCTGAGTACTTCGACGATATTTCTGAGTTTCGTCGCCATTTTGGAGGCGCCATATTGGATTTGGTAATCCTGCTATAGCAACTTTTATGCTTTTAAAGAATAATTTAGGCCTATGTCCGATTATACCCACCAAACCACTTTTTTCTTGCAACACTTTTAGTCCAATCCGATTTTTGGCCAACTTTTAGCCGCCATATTAAGTTCGCCGTCTTGGATTTTCACATTTAGTACCACATTATTGAAAAGAGGATTCAATAACGAGTCTTTTAAGCTCTTATGCGTTTTAGTTAATCAAGCTGAATTTTGGGCACAGCTTAGACCCGTTTGATGTGGAACGTCCCATATATATTTACAGGGTGTTCAGAGGTGGGAGGGAAATATTGCAGGAGGTGAAAGGTCAGACCGAGACAAGCAAAATCGTATGGGTGGGGGGAGGGGGCATCTCGCACCGTTCGGCAGTTACAGGGTGATTCGTAAATCAGGATTTTGCCTTATTTGGGAACCGCTCTTGTATTTTTATCTTTTTTTCTACTCATCGCAGCGACCCCAAACCGATCTCAAAAAATTACTATTTCGAAGCCCTTTCCAAAAAGGTCAACACCACCCCCTATCCCCAACCCTTTGCCCACAATCCCCCCTGGAAGTTGACAAATTTAACTTTTATTTCACGATTTTTCACCTTTCGCCCCATTTTTCTCCGAAATTCATGTTATTAATATACCTACTTTTTATTTTTTTTAAGTTGCCTATCTAATTACCTTTCCAAAAAGGGGCAACATGCCTTATGTCCTACAAAAGCTGTTCAAAATGTTCTCCGCCAGTTTCGATGCATGCAAGTAGCCTTCGTCTTATTTCGCATTTGAGGTCTGTGGTAGCCAGTCTCTCCCGTATTTTCGTGGCTGCAGTCCCAATCCTGGTAACTAATTCTTCTCTTGTGTTGATTGGTCTTGAGTAAACTTCATCTTTCATCATTCCCCATAAGAAAAAGTCCAGCGGAGTAAGGTCCGGTGAACTAGCAGGCCAAGGAATCGGTCCACCTCGTCCAATCCAGCGATCTGGGTAATGTTCATTCAACTTTGCCCTAACAATGTTCCCAGTATGCGCAGGTGCTCCGTCGTGCTGTAAATACATTGCGCTTCTGGTGGCCAGGGAGATGTCCTGCAACAGATCCGGAAGGGTATTCTCCCAAAACTCCGAATATAGCTGACTATTCAGCACTTGAGGTAAGATGAAGGCTCCTATCAACTGGTTGCCGATGATGCAAGCCCAGACATTGACACTAAATCTTTGCTGGAAGGACCGACACTTTGTCCTATGTGGGTTCTCATCTGACCAGGTGTGGAGGTTGTGGAAGTTTGTGATGCCATCCCGGGTGAATTGCGATTCATCCGTCCACAGAATTCGGTCTAGAAACCTTCTGTTTTCGATGTCAGACTCGAGCAGCCAAGTGCAGAATTGCAATCGTCTTTCGGAATCTCCTTCCTGTAGTGCTTGGACCGGGATATGGTGGTATGGATGTAGTCCCTCTCGGTTCACAACGGTCCAAACTCTCCCTGAAGACAATTCTAACCGTCGTGCAGGTCGCTGATGCTTATTTCAGGGCAGTTCCTGACGATGTTGAGGATTTGTTGGTCGGTGTCCGCTGAATCGGCCGATGTTCCTAATCGCGTTTCTGCTCTGGGGGCGGTTACACTTCCGGTTTCTTTTAACCTTCTGAAAGTCCTTGAAAATACCCTTCTGTCGGGTACACGCCGATTCGGGAATCTCCTTTGGTATTCCATACCATAATTCATAGGAGGTATTAGAAACGGAGCGTCAGGATACTTAGGAGTCATTACTGGATATAATAAACTAATAACGCTATTTAACGAGATTACATTTATGATTTTATTACTGTTTTGCTGAAATAATAAAAATGTATTACTTGTGTTTCCTAAACAAACATTTCCGAACTTGCTGTCATAAAAATTGTTTACTTAACGACTTTTTCCATTATGGTGCAATAAAGTAATTAGGTACCTGTGAGGATGTTTTAATTTCAGGACTTTTGCAACCCCTTTCTACCTGGGCATGTTGCACCTTTTTGGAAAGGTAATTAGATAGGCAACTTAAAAAAAAATTAAAAGTAGGTATATTAATAACATGAATTTCGGAGAAAAGTGAGGCGAAAGGTGAAAAACCGTGAAATAAAAGTTAATTTTTTCAACTTCCGGGGGGGATTGTGGCCAAGGGATGGGGATAGGGGGATGATGTTGACCTTTTTGGAAAGGGCTTCGAAATAGTAATTTTTTGAGATCGGTTTGGGGTCGCTGCGATGCGTAGAAAAAAAGATAAAAATACAAGAGCAAAATCCTGATTTACGCATCACCCTGTAACTGCCGAACGGTGCGAGAAGGTAAAAATAGACATTTCTTTTACTAAATTACCTCAGCGAACCTCCGTTCCGGACACCAGGATAAGTAGCGCAATGTGCGATCTTAGGCAGTTTTTTTTCTTTTTGTATTAAAGGACAGGGAAGAAAAAGAAACAAGGGAAATTTATTTACACTTTCACTAATCTCACACCGTAACCCTACCTTCGACTAAAAGGGATTCGCACTTATGATCTGGCACCACCGACCATTTTCCGAAATATTTTATGTTACTTTTTTTTTTTTTTTAATTTTTTTTCTTCCTTGTTTTTAGAGCACCGTTCTTTCTGGTTAACGACTGTCCAGCAAGAGACCGATAGCCGCAGCGAACCTTGACCGCTGCTCGTGAAAATTTGCTGCTCTCTCATCCAACACCAAAACTATAGGAATCATCGCGCTTCCGATCTGTATGTTGGACCGCCCGCCGCCGCCCGTACAGTGGGCCCAGCGGGCGTTTTTCGTGTCACAAATCCATAACTTTTTTGTTTGTTCACATATTTCTGTGAAATTCTTTATACGTAATACTGAGTATATAGACCTTCTAACTACGGTACCAAATATAAGTATATATATTTTTTTAATTTTAAAGTTAATGTTTTAAAAAGTAGTTTTTCTTTGTCATAGCTTATATTATGTTTATTTTTTAATTAACCATTACAGCTTTGAGATTGTTATTGTTGTTAAGCAAGTAAAAACTGAATATTACAGTTCTCGAGTACAAGAAAAACCATAAAAATAACTACTTGAAAGCTTAACTTTATTTTACACTTATTTCTGTAAAACAGTAATTCTGTAACAGTTAAAAAGAAAACCGTGACAAAAACTTTCAAATTTTTAAATAAAAAAATATAGGGTTTTATTCACTTTATAAAGTTTGTTAAAAATTTTAAATGTTAGCGCTGTTTGCCGATGCCGACACTTAAATTGTAGAAAGACGATTTTCTTAGTAGTTCCTTGACATTTTCTCGTTAATTGCATTGGATTTAATTTAAAATTAGCAAAACACTATCAGTAAACATTCAACGAATCTATCCAATAAAAAAGTAATAGTAATAATAAAAAAAAAAGATTTGTGAGAGCAGTTAACCAAGAATGAATGGATCTTGTATAGTCATGTAAAATGTAGGAAATAGACTTAAAACTTTAATTGCCTGCTAGCTGTTAAAAATTAATTAATATCCTAAGAACTATTTTGAATTCACGTATAGTGCCATAAAGGTATTTATTGCGTCACCCTGTACTTAAAATGTTATCTTCTGAAATCTAATTATATTTTCACAGCATCCATGCAGGTGTTAAAATCGTAGGGAGTTTTTAATAAAAAGAGATTTTCTCATAATGCAAGTTCCGCTTTTCTTGCATAACGAGGCGCATAGATCTAGACATCTTTGTGTTTGCACAAAATGGTTGATTTGTGTAATAAACTTAATAAATGTGCGCAATAAATCAAGTGTTTGAGAATGCATGTTTCGGTCGATAACAGGCGAGCGTTATCCGCAATTTAGGAGCCCCAAATCAGTTGTATGTGCGTTTAATTATTCACTATTGTCCGATTAGTGTCCAGGATGTGCTCTGTAGCATCACCCGCCGGGTCCCTCGGAAAATCGATAACACAATTAGGGTAGATGGAAATTTACTACTTTATCTGCCCAAAAGGCACTTTAGCCGGTGTGTTTGCCAGGATATACCATAATCATGTTTTAATTTGTTTGTAAACGCTCTTATGAGCAAACCACTAAAAATCTTACAAAGCTTTCCAAGGTGAATACTGGCGACTAAGCCCTGGGCTCGGGATATTTCCTGAAATTCCCGAGATACGCTCAAGGGAGCGACATAAGTCGATTAAAACCTTTTAAACGGATTCATGAACCTCTGCCACATAGACATTCAGGTCCAGAGCGATTCTGTCTGCTTGTTGTCATGGACACTGGCAGTCGTCTCGGTCGGGTCGGTCTGGATTCTCCCAGCTGCAGAGTTGCAATTAAGCCCCCCTTCCCCATTACGGTTGCGTATCGACTAAAAATTTGTTTGCTCTCCGTGTTTTATTTATTCATATTATTGCGCTCCGCTGTTTGATTAAACGCTCTAAGGAAACTAGGAATTTATTTAATCATTGCGCAGTGTCGTCATAGCATCTGCACAAAAAGAGAATTGCAGCGTGAAATTATGGAAGAGAGGCGAAAACCGCATGTCTTCAAATGCTGCAAATGAAACCGGACGGAAGTTAACCAAATATTGGGTGCCTTTTACCCTTTTCACCGAGCGATATTTATTCAGACACAGGCAACGCTATGTTACTGCTACCGCCACTACCTTTCTACAGATATAGAAAGTGAAAAGCTTTGGTTCTGGGATGCTGGATGCTGTACAGTTTATATCACTCAAACAAATATGAATGTAGTCCGGTTCCGGTGAAAAACGCTCACGCTCCGCATTGTATCGTTAATTTTGAAATGGCGTTCACTTCGCCACTCAGCCACAAAGGCGGAGCGGGTGTACTCTGGTTTAATATGGTCATATGCCGTTTGCAAATACAAAATTTGTACTCTCGGTAGTTTTGCAGTTGCCGTAGGGACAGAAAAAGCTATTACCTCTTTCAAATAATAAACGACTGAGGGTTTTGAGGAAAATTCTGCCTTTGATGTAGTACAGCACTTCGGACTGGAATTTCAGGAAATGGAATTTTTAGTCAGTATAGTTAAAGTACTGAAATAAATCCTTACGGCAAGAGCAATTTGATGATAGATTGAATTTGTGAAAGAAGCTTATATTTTCTTTACTTGTCAAGAATGTTATGCAACAGGGATAAAGACTGAACAATCGAGCGGACTGAAAATTACTAAAAGTTGCCGTTCGGCATTACGAATGATTATCCAAATATTATGCTTTGATTAGGATATGTAAATTTTTTATTTACGAAGTCAGCCCAGAATGGTGTTAGTTGATTGGTTTGAGTGGCTCTGACCGCAGTCCAATGAGAGCTGAAAAGGCGCTCCGTTTTGATACCATATAAGTAAACCTGGGTTATTTGAGCATAATATAACGGTAATATAGTACCCAAGATGTAGCAGCCTGAGTTTAGGGCTTTAAATTTCAGGAAGTGAACCATGTTTAAAATTGTCTTTAGTTTTTATCGCCGCTGGTCCTCATTGGGTCCGCCAATGGGCACTCACGTCCCTAAGGGTGAATTTTAAGTCTACTATTTAAAATAAAACAACTTATTTTGCGCTTCGAACTCTTTATACTTTATTGCGCGCACGAGGAAAAAGCCGTGAATAGGCATAAAAAACCTCGTTATATGATTTCAAACAAAAACGCTGTCGGGCGAAGTGCTCGCAGCGAGTTCTCAACATCAAGTGAATACAAAAATTTCTTACATCTAAAAACTGGCCAGTTTACACACAAAACTTATATTTATTCTTAATTTCTACCTCTGAAACAAACAACATGTCAGAGGGACCCTTATTTTATTACGGTCCTTATAATCAGTGCGGACTGTTCCTCTGGAACCTGGTTAAAACGCAGATGTTTTTCAGGTTCCTTCTTACAAAAGATAATTAAACATTTTTTTCTTTATGATCCTATTTTTCTGTTTTAGGCTTACATTGTAAAACGGCGCCTATCGCCGTAACATACTGCCCGCCTCGCTACGAGTCAGTAGCGAAATATCAATCATTTCATTTTATTCACCGAAATATATCTAGATACATATATTTTGCTTATGACTATTCTTACAAAAATATTTTATGTCTATGTAGGTATACTGCCCGCCCTGGGTCGGTTTGCTGAAGCTGAAAAAACACTTACGCATGCTAGATACATTTTCTATACTATATTCTATTGTGTAATAATTATTATTAAAATTACGCAGCATTAACATTGCTTGAGTGATAGTCAATCGTCTCTTTCCTCTGAGTTTGTAGAGCGCAGTGGTAGTAAACATACTTTATTAACAGCTCGATTAAAGCAAGATTTTGCGGTTTTTATCTTAACTACACGAACTAGTCCGTCTTTGCCTGGAAAGCACTCAATAATCCGCCCCAGTTCCTATTTACATGCCGGCAACAAGTCGTTCCGGATTAACACAATGTCGCCAATGGACAAATTTTGAGATGCTCTGAGCCACTTACGCCTCTGCTGTAAGTGCAATAGATAGTCTTGGGTCCACACACGCCAAAACTGATCGCGCATTTGCTGTACGCGTTTCCAGCGTGACAATCTATTTCGCTTGTCACCACTCAGGTCTGGCTCAGGAACAGACATTCCCAAGCCGCAGCCGAGGAAATGGCCCGGCGTGAGGAAGCAGAAGTCATCTACCCTGTCAGTCATAGGGGCAATCGGTCGCGAATTTAAACAAGCACTGATCTGAGCAAGTAAAGTGCACATTTCTTCAAAACTTAGGATTTGATTATTTATGACTCGTTTCAGGTGGTGCTTCACACTTTTCACACCTGCTTCCCATAATCCTCCGTGGTTAGGAGCCGCAGGTGGAATGAAGCTCCATTCCACCCCTTCCGTCGCGATCCAAGATTCTAAATTTTGGTCTTTCTTTATTCGTGCGATAGCTTTGCCTAGCTCGCGGTCTGCACCCTGAAAGGTAGTACCGTTATCGCTCATCATAACCGCTGGCAAACCATATCTTGAAATAAATCGTCGAAACGCGGCAAGGAAAGTTTCAGTAGAGTAGTCGGATACAAATTCCAAATGTATGGCTCTGGTTACTAAACACACAAACAGGGCAACGTACCCTTTGTATGCAGCTCGGCCCCGCCCTGCTACCGCGCGCACCATAAAAGGTCCAGCGTAATCAACCCGTTTTTGAAAATGGTCGAGATGGTAATACCCGATCCCTTGGCAAATCTCCCATTTTTTGAACACACGATTTTTCTCGATGGCGCGTGCAAATAACGCATCTGTGAACAATTGATCGAATTTGATTACGTCCTTTAATTATCCAATATTTTTCTCTTAACACTCGCGACATCAATTGGGGTCCCCCATGTAATGTAGAGTAGTGAACGGCTCGTATTATAAGTTTTGTCAAATGATGCGATCCAAGAATGATCGGATGAGAGACCGAAAATGGCAATTGAGCATTTCTTAATCTACCACCCGCCCGGAGTATTCCTTGGTTATCAACAAATGCGTCAAGTGATTTCAGTGTTCCTTTAGGTAATTTTTTACTCTGTTTTAACAACGCTATTTCTTTACTAAACAAATTATCTTGTATATGCTTTATCCAAAAATTTGATGCTTCTTGGATAAATACTGAAAATGACTTTAATTGATCATGGCCTCGATATCGAGCTACGCTACGTTTCGCCCTAGCTGTAAATCAAAGGAGTTTCGGCCAAGATGAAAAACGTTGGGCTAATTGCTCTGTAGGGTTAATTTCTCGACCTATCTGCGTGGTCAACGATCCCGATTTCACTTCAATTTTAAGTTCGGAGGGATCAGTCTGCTCAAGCGTCGGCCAAGTTTCCCTTGAGGCAGCCAGCCAAGAGGGACCATACCACCATAAATCGCAAGTAACTAAATCACCCGGTGAAACTCCGCGTGACGCGAGATCCGCTGGATTATCTTCTGATGGTACGTGTTTCCAGTCGATTTTCGGGAGCATTTCATTTATTTTCCAAATGCGATTAGCGACAAATTTCTTCAATTTGCTCGGACAAATTCGTAACCAAGCGAGAACAATTGTCGAGTCTGACCAACAAAAACAGGAGATGTCATCAATTTGCAATGTACGCCGAACATGAGCAATAAGTTTAGCTAACATAACGGCGCCACTTAATTCTAACCGAGGGATAGTAATTTCCTGGAACAAGTTAAGATTACGGTTACCTCTCGGATTTTAATGAAACTCGGTAGGAACGTTCGTCTAGGCTTAGAACGAACGAATATGCAAAAATTTTTTGTCGGAAAGCTCAACTTTCTGAGAAATTCAATTTTGAATTTCTAAAAAAGTCGCTTTCACGACTAAAAATTTTCACATTATTCCTACCGATTTCGATTAGTTTCGCGATCGGTAACCGCACTACACTGCACTACACTGCACTAAACACTATTTGTATCCGTTAAATCCAGCGTAGCATGCGTGAAAACCCCTGAAAATAGAAAAATCGGCGTTAATTTTTTAACACTTACCTTTACTCCTTATGACATCTCTCTAGAACTGTCATCTTGGTGGAGCGTCATCTTTCTCATCTCATTCCACCTCTAATCTTCATGGGAACGTTCAGAAAATTAGATAACATGCATTCGCAATGTAATGAGACCAGCGAACTATAGAATAATTTTTAAGAAATATCTATCAGAAGGAATTTTGCTTTTACAAACTGTCTATTAGAGTAAAAGGGAAATCCCTAGTTAATAGGCAGTTTGTAAAAGGAAAATTCCCTCCAAAAGGGAAATTCCTAGTTAATAAGCAGTTAGTAAAAGGAAAATTCCCTCCAATATACAGTTTGTAAAAGGGAAATTCCTAGTTAATAGGCAGTTTGTAAAAGGAAAATTCCCTCTAATAGACAGTTTGTAAAAGGGAAATTCCCTCCAATAGACAGTTTGTAAAAGGGAAATTCCCTCCAATAGACAGTTTGTAAAAGGGAAATTCCTAGTTAATAGGCAGTTTGTAAAAGGAAAATTCCCTCTAATAGATAGTTTGTAAAAGGAAAATTCCCTCCAATAGACAGTTTGTAAAAGGGAAATTCCCTCCAGCAGATAATTTGTAAAAGGGAAATTCCTAGTTAATAGGCAGTTTGTAAAAGGAAAATTCCCTCTAATAGACAGTTTGTAAAAGGAAAATTCCCCCCAAAAGACAGTTTGTAGAAGGGATATTCCCTCCAATAGACAGTTTGTAAAAGGGAGATTCCTAGTTAATAGGCAGTTTGTAAAAGGAAAATTCCCTCTAATAGACAGTTTGTAAAAGGAAAATTCCCTCCAAAAGACAGTTTGTAAAAGGGAAATTCCCTCCAGTAGATAGTTTGTAAAAGGGAAATTCCTAGTTAATAGGCAGTTTGTAAAAGGAAAACTCCCTCTAATAGACAGTTTGTAAAAGGAAAATTCCCTCCAATAGACAGTTTGTAAAAGGGAAATTCCTAGTTAATAGGCAGTTTGCAAAAGGAAAATTCCCTCTAATAGACAGTTTGTAAAAGGGAAATTCCCTCCAATAGATAGTTTGTAAAAGGGAAATTCCCTCCAATAGACAGTTTGTAAAAGGGAAATTCCCTCCAATAGACAGTTTGTAAAAGGGAAATTCCTAGTTAATAGGCAGTTTGTAAAAGGAAAATTCCCTCTAATAGATAGTTTGTAAAATGAAAATTCCCTCCAATAGACAGTTTGTAAAACGGAAATTCCCTCCAGCAGATAGTTTGTAAAAGGGAAATTCCTAGTTAATAGGCAGTTAGTAAAAAGCAAATTCCCTCTAATAGACAGTTTGTAAAAGGAAAATTCCCTCCAATAGACAGTTTGTAAAAGGAAATTGCCCTCCAAAAGACAGTTTGTAAAAGGGAAATTCCTAGTTAATAGGTAGTTTGTAAAAGGAAAATTCCCTCTAATAGACAGTTTGTAAAAGGGAAATTCCATCCAATATACAGTTTGTAAAAGGGAAATTCCTAGTTAATAGACAGTTTGTAAAAGGAAAATTCCCTCTAATAGATATTTCTTAAAAGTTATTCTATAGTTCGCTGGTCTCATTACATTGCGAATGCATGTTATCTAATTTTCTGAACGTTCCCATGAAGATTAGAGGTGGAATGAGATGAGAAAGATGACGCTCCACCAAGATGACAGTTCTAGAGAGATGTCATAAGGAGTAAAGGTAAGTGTTAAAAAATTAACGCCGATTTTTCTATTTTCAGGGGTTTTCACGCATGCTACGCTGGATTTAACGGATACAAATAGTGTTTAGTGCAGTGTAGTGCAGCGTAGTGCGGTTACCGATCGCGAAACTAATCGAAATCGGTAGGAATAATGTGAAAATTTTTAGTCGTGAAAGCGACTTTTTTAGAAATTCAAAATTGAATTTCTCAGAAAGTTGAGCTTTCCGACAAAAAATTTTTGCATATTCGTTCGTTCTAAGCCTAGACGAACGTTCCTACCGAGTTTCATTAAAATCCGAGAGGTAACCGTAATCTTAACTTAAGCCAATTTACTTTACAGGAGCAACGCGAGTTTTGGAAGTTAAAAGCGTAATTTGCGAACCGTTTGCCGTTTGGCATTTTAAGTAGATTACCGCAGCGTATGCTTGATTTGAAGCATCCGCGAACCCGTGAAGTTCCCAGCTTCGATCCGCTATCAAAGTTCCGGTCCATCTTGGGATTGATATTGTTGCAAGAGTAGAGATATTTTTATAAAAAGTTGACCATTCTTTTAAAAAGTTTTTGCATAAAAATCTTAGCCGTTATTACCGTAGGCGAAACCCAGGGCCGTAGCCAGGATTTTTTTTCGGGGGGGGTTTTCAAAATAAAAAGTAGAAGAAGGGGAGGGGGAGGGGGTGATAATTTACATTTTTGAACTAAATTGAAATTTTTTTTAAATAAAGTTAAAATATTAATTTAAAATAAAGTTTAATTTTTACATCTTCAATATATATTTAATTAAATATTTTTAAAAATATCTATACTATGTTACTCTTATTAAGATGTTACACCACCCTGGCGCTCGAAAAAATAGGCATAAAAATAACCTTTTTTTTGGCTCGGCCATTAAAAATATGCATTATTCTTTATTTTACGTATACATATAATAGATTTATAAACAATTTCCAATACTGAAATACTAAAAACATTAAAAATGGGTGAGATATGAGTCGCTCAGTGGGACCCTCTTTTTAAAATCCTTGCTGATGGTGTACATGATTTCTCCGTTCAGCATTTTCAGAAAAAAAAAAATTCCTTCTTCAGAAGTATTAGCTAAGGCGTGACGGAGGGAAAAAATTAAAAAAATTTTTTTTTTGGAGAAATGACAGCTGTTCTAAAAAAAACTCGTATTTCCATCAAAATTTTGAGTTTAAAAAATATATAACTTTTGAATACGGAACTCAATCGAAAAATTCACGTCAAGCTTTAGGTAATATTATAAAAAATAAGTGGTGCAAATTTCAGTCAAATAGGTTCGGTCGATTTTGAAATATCGTGTACACCAGTTTGAAAAAAGTAATTTCGAAAAAAACATGAAAGAAAAAAAGGTCGAAGTTAACGCCTTAAAAGTACATTTTTCTTTAATTACTTTTAATCTGCGATTCCTGGCCCATACATAAGGTTTTGCGATGTCCTCCGTTACCTGAGTTACTGTTAGTTTAATCTTTCCAAAGGAATTATATTATTATTAAAAATAGATAGATAAGTAACGGTCCGAACGCTACCTGAGTTTTGGGTCGGCTCCCTGACGCGCTCACTTCTAATTGCTATAACTTTGTAATAATTTGAATTTTGGAATGTTTCAACGCTTAAAGTATAAACAATATATTTAGCCAAAAAAAAAAACTGTTTTTTGAAAATTTCATGGTTGTGTAACCCCTTAAAAAAATTCAAAATAAAATTTCTAATTTTTTAAAACACTTAACTTGTCGAAAAAGATATCTTAGAAACGTAAAAAAGAAGAATTTCACAAAAGAAAATCTAGTTTGCGACTTTTCGCAGCGAAAGAAAGAGTAAGAACTATTTTAAAAAATATGTGTGCACTTCTTCAGTTATCAGTTACAACCTGAGTAATCAATGAGTGCTAAGGATGTTTTGATCGCATCTAAAATGTACTAGGGGAGACCGGGGATGGTTGACCAAATTTCAGTTTAGATGCTTATATGTTTTTTGTTTTAGTGTATATTATTGTAAAAACCAATAAATTTGATAGGTACACTATTAAGCTATAAAAACAAATGACAAAAGTCTCGCAATCAGTTATAATATAGAGTACAAGCATGATCTGGTGGAATATGAAATTTGAGTCAACCTACCCCAGACATGGGGTAGGTTGACTTGTCACTGGGAGTAAGTTGACCTACAAATTAAATAGTGCAAGATCTACGGATATATAAAATTAAAATAACAAGAAGTAATTGAAATAACATTTTCTTCATTCAAACAAATAATTATCAATTCTATGACAATTTTGTTAATTTTAATTATTTGGTAACAGTCTTAATTGATACAATTATTATAATTATATGATTTAAAGGAATAGATACATCATTTATGAGATCAGATTATGAAACCAGTCTTCTAAATGAGAGGTGCAATATTTACATTAAACAAACAATAGATTGCTATTTACACATTTTGTATGGCACTAGGTAGTCAACCAGCCCCGGATCACTTTGCAATTTTTACACACGTGTCATAACCTCAAAACTGCAGCGAAATTAAAAAGAATGATATGTAACATAAAGATTAACAATCAAACTTTTATTTTAAATTATTTGCAAATGAACAATAACAAGTATATAGGCGTCATTACAAATAATATAACAAGGAAAAAAATTACTTAAGTGTATTCTTTTTCAATATTATGCTCCTTCTGCCGAACTACGTGCGTACGCGATGCCGCATTCGAGGCGACTGAGGGGGAGGAGGTAACGGTTTCTCACGCCTAGTTGGATGATGCAACACTTTTGAACTAGTCGAGTTTTTCACAATTAGTCAACCTATCCCTATGGTCAACTATCCCCGGTCTCCCCTACTTATAATATTCCACTACTTTCAAATTGAGTAAAGGCGCCAATATTTATTGCCTAGTGGAGAGGACCTATTATTTTGTTACCTTTATTAATGAATTTTGCAATGAGGCATCTGAACTATACTATTTTTTCATTCCGAGGGCATTTTTTTCATATATCAATTTTTTTGATGGAAATACCGTTTTTTTTTTAAAAGACCCTTGAAAAGGTAAATGCTACCTACCTTTGTGATATGATAAAAACATCACTGATTATTTTTAAAAAGTTACATGTCTTTAAGATATTTTATCATTGTTAAAGAAAAAAGAAAAGCGGAAGTTTTACTCATCTGACTGTTCAATCCTTTAAAAATCATGTAAATTTTTAGTTAAGTTTCAAAATTTCGGGGGGGGTTCTAACCCCCTGACCCCCCCCGCTGGCTACGGCCCTGGCGAAACCCATCCCAATGGATCAAATATACTGGCAATGATCGATAATACTGATCGTTTGGTTACGCGGCTTACTTGCTTTAACTGAATATTAAACGAAAACGTGTCATCTTGTCGACGCCAGCAAATTCCGAGTATTTTTGTCGGAGAATCTTCAAATAATTTGGTAGGATCACGCGCTCGCAGATTATTCGGTAAATGCTGCAATAAATCTTCTGTGTTAGATTCCCATTTACGGAGGCTAAACCCTCCGGCGTTAAGCAGATTTATTAATTCATTACGAATAACTCGACCTTGTTCTAAGGTGTCAGTACCGAAAAGTATGTCGTCTACATAAATGTCCTTACGCAAAACCGATGATGCATTTGGAAACCGCTCCGACTCGTCATCTGCTAATTGTTTGAGAACGCGCATAGAGAGATATGGAGCGGCTGCAGTTCCATATGTGACGGTGTTTAAACGATAAGCTTGAAGTGTTTCTTCACCCGGTGGTCTCCAAAGAATGGATTGATACGCTGTATCTTGAGGCGCCACTGCGATTTGACGGAACATTTTCTCAATGTCCGCCAAACATACATATCGAAACATTCGCCACCTCAAAATAATATCGAAAAGCTCATTTTGAAGCTTGGGACCGACGTACATGCAGTCGTTCAAGGATTTTCCGTTTTGTGTGCGTGCTGACGCATTAAATACGACCCGTAATTTTGTTGTTAAGCTCGATTCGCGTATTACCGGATGATGAGGAAGAAAATATCGGGTGGGAGGATTATCTGAATAATGCGTGTCTGGAGACATGTGTCCTAATTCTAAATATTCGTGTAAGAAATCATGATATTGACGGGAGATTTCCTGATTTCGACTCAAACGCATTTCCAACTTGCGATAACATTCAAATGCAGTACGATATGATTCTCCTAAATCCGGAACCTCATCTTTAAATGGAATACTACCCTAACGCAAAATAGTTGGTCTATCCGAAAATTTCAACACGACTTTTACGTTCAGCTAACATATCTCTCGGAAATATATAGAATATGAAAAACAAATTCTTAATTATGCATCTGCAATAATTAGTCATCTTAATTACAAACACAACTAGCAAATTTGTTCATACAAAATAGTAGTAATATTACATCCAGGTACTTGTCAGCTGCGCAAAAAAGTTGGTCTACTCTGATTTCCATGCAAAATAGTTGGTCTACCCTGCAATTGTGATATTGTGATCCCGCTAATCTAACGGAATTGCTCGCAATGCATTTGCAACTCATTCAGTGTATGATTCTACTTGAGAGTGGTCAATAAGTTTTGTACCGATCTCCGGGAAAAAATAATTAGTTTTTCAGAAAAAGGAAATTCCACCTACGAAATTGCGAAAAACTTAGAATTACCGCGTTCTTCTATTCAAAATATAATTTTACATTACCAAAAAGAGGGTAACGCGAACCTAAGGAAGAAAACAGGACGTCCGTGCATAGCTGATAGGAGAGACAGAAGGGTTTTAAAAAAGATAATTAGAGAAAATCGGCGTGCTACAGCTTCAGCAATTACTGTTACATGGAAAGATCAAATTAAAAAGTACTTATCAGTGGACACATGCAAAAGGGAAATAAAAAAACTAGGCTACGGGTTTTTTAAGGCAAATTTAGATCCGCAAACAAGATGCAAAATTGTGACGCAATATGTTTAATTTTAAATAGGCAAAGAAGAAGCCCTTTCTCACCCCAAGACAGAAGAAAGCACGCCTAAATTGGGCTAAATCTCATAAGGATTGGACCACTAGACAATGGAAATCTCTGATATGGAGTGACGAATCAAAATTCCAGGTATGTGTGGGTGATGAGAGGAAAACAGTAATTCGTACTCCAGAGGAAAAATTTCATAAGGACTGTTTGAGAAGAACTGTTAAGTTTCCTTCTTCATTGATGGTCTGGGGATGTATGTCCGGCCAAGGTGTGGGCCAGCTTTGTTTTATAGATGGTTGTGTGAACTCCCAAAGGTACCAGGAAATTTTGGAAGAGGGGCTTTTGCCTTCTGTAAGAAAATTGCAATCGCCTCATGGAGAATACATTTTCCAACAGGACGGAGCTTCCTGCCATACAGCACGATCCACGATATCTTGGTTAAACGCCCACAACATACCATTGCTACAGTGGCCGTCCAATAGCCCTGACCTTTCCCCAATTGAGTCTCTTTGGGGTAAAATGAAAAAAAAACTGAGGAGCTATCCAGCTAAAACGCGGCAAGACCTTCATTCATCAATTAAAGAAGTCTGGAACTCCATAACACCACAGGACTGCGAAGATCTCATAAAAACTATGCCGCAAAGAGTTATGGATGTCATAACCAGCAAAGGTGATGTCACTAAGTGGTAACATAGTGCGAAACTAGTGAGATGGACCAACTATTTTGCACGGAAATTACAGCAGACTAACTATTTTGCATTGTTTGCAAATGATTTGATGTAGTATTACTATTATTTTTTGGAAGTGAATGCTATATTTTTGTTTGTAATTAAAAAGAAGAATTGTTGAATTTTTTGTTGTCAAGAATTTGTTTGTATTATTTTGAATATTTTCGAGAATTACATAGAGTAAAGTAAAAAATGTGTTTAAATTTTCGGGTAGACCAACTATTTTGCGTTGGGGTAGTACGGACTTGATATCGGCCGTCTTTGCGCCGAATTGTCGTAGACTGAAATATTTCTTCACATTTATTATCTTCTGGAGAAAGAAAAGGCCCAGTCGGGACCTCCTCAGTTTCCCAAAACGTTCGCAATAATTTATCAATGTTTTCAACGCGTGACACTTGCATCGTTGCCGTTACCTGGTTGTTTCGGTTTTTATTTCTCGATTTACCAATTCGTCCGGAAACTATCCAACCAAAAATAGTCTCCTGAGCAACTGGTTCATCTTCTCCTCCGATTCGCACTCCCTTACATAAAATTGAGCTAAAAACCTCCGCGCCAAGTATAAGTTCTATTGGTTTATTCCCGGCGAGATCGTCATCAGCTAGTTCTAAATTCGCGAGATGCTGAATTGAAAGAATGTCGGAATTAATACCGGGAGTGATATTTGTTAATTGTTTCATTATCAAAGCTTCGATGTAAATAGCCGGCGAATCTTTGCGTCGCCCTCGTACTATAAGATTCGCACAATTACGTACGTGCTCAACCTCAAAGGCTCCGATACCGTGAACTACAACATCTGTCGTTCTCCGAGGGGCCTTTAAGTTTTTACAGATTTTTTGCGAGATAAAACAAGATTCAGATCCTTGATCGATCATCGCGCGAATAGTTACCTCCCGTCCCTCAGGAACAGCGATTCGCACTGTGGCTGTAGCGAGAAGCACACCATGAGGTTCAGATAGTCAGGATGAATATGATGTGGTTGCTTGTTTTTTCTCCGGTGGGGAATTTTCTTCAGAAATTTGCGTATTTGAATTGACCGGCGACTCATTTTTATGCTTCAAAATTACACCGCCATGCAATAACGAATTATGACGCTTTCCACAATGAATGCATGATCTTTTATCCGGGCAAGTAGTTGACAAATGATTTAATCGCAGACAATTATAACAGACTCGCAGTTTTCTCGCGATTTCATTGCGTTCCACCGGTTTAACTTTTCGAAATAACGGGCATTGAAATAGCGAATGTGAACCTTTGCATTGCGGGCATTGATTTGTATTTGACGTTGAGCAATGAGCATACGTTTGTTTTCGCGATCGAGGTAAAGGTGTTTTTAACGAATTACTAAATCTCTTTGCTGTTTCATCGCTGTTACAAATTTCTATTCGTTGCCAAACAAATTTCTTGAAGTCCGAATAAACGGGATCGACCGCTAGCGTTTTGGAATGATTTTCCCACTCGTTTAGTAGGACTCTATCAAATTTCGACCGAACCACGGTTAACAATAATTCTCCCCATTCGCTCACGCCAGCACTAAGTTCCTCAAGGGAGATGAGGTGTTCCTGAACCTCGTTGATTACTCTCTCGTAATCATTAGCATCATTAGCCCTGATAACCGTCTCAATGTTAAGCAGGGAATCACAGTGAGCCTGTCGCAACAGGCGAGTATTGTTGTATCTCTCATTTAGTTCATGCCAAGCGCGATCAAAGTTGCTTTCCGAGGCAGGTAAATTTTTTGTTATTCCAGCAACGCTACCAATTAAACTTTTTTTTCAAATAATTTAATTTATCGGTTTTGGATAAATTGGTATTTATTACCATTGACTCAAATGTATTTCTAAATCCTATCCACTGCGCTCTATTTCCGTCAAAAGTCGGTGGATCAAGCCGACTAAGACGGCCTACTGAGGTAAACAAATTAGACTCACCCATTTGCGTAATTTCAGCGGAATTTCTTGTTGAAGTCATCGGGCCTGGTGTTTCTCTGGGAAGAAGACGACGTTAGGCCAGTCGTGCATCTCGGAAACGTCGTCGGGCAGTTTCGAATTCGTTATTTTCGAAGAAAGCCACTTGCCTTCGTTGCTCTGGGGTCCAATGGGAGCAAATCTCATAATAAACTGCTTGACAGGCATCCCATGTTGATTATAGATCGCCAAGCCGCAAGTCAATTTCCTCCGCAGGTGGAATCAAAGTCTCATCCTGCGTGTCCTCAAAAATGTTACTGACTTCGCCTAATCGCTCTGCTAGCCCGGCGACCATCAGCTCAAGAGATTGCTTTTTAGGAGGCATCGTTTTAAATGAAGGCAAGACAAACCCTTTTTTTTTTTTTTGTACTATGTGAATATAACAATATTAACACTTGATTCAAATTATACTTGTTTTAAACTTGTGTCACTTTGTGATTCGCAGTCACTATAAAAACTTTCACCACTTTGTCACGGTTACCAATGAGTTTTAAACATATCCGGCTCGAAGGACCATGTTTAAAATTGTCTTTAGTTTTTATCGCCGCTGGTCCTGATTGGGTCCGCCAATGGGCACTCACGTCCCTAAGGGTGAATTTTAAGTCTACTATTTAAAATAAAACAACTTATTTTGCGCTTCGAACTCTTTATACTTTATTCCGCGCACGAGGAAAAAGCCGTGAATAGGCATAAAAAACCTCGTTATATGATTTCAAACAAAAACGCTGTCGGGCGAAGTGCTCGCAGCGAGTTCTCAACATCAAGTGAATACAAAAATTTCTTACATCTAAAAACTGGCCAGTTTACACACGAAACTTATATTTATTCTTAATTTCTACCTCTGAAACAAACAACATGTCAGAGGGACCCTTATTTTATTACGGTCCTTATAATCAGTGCGGACTGTTCCTCTGGAACCTGGTTAAAACGCAGATGTTTTTCAGGTTCCTTCTTACAAAAGATAATTAAACATTTTTTCTTTATGATCCTATTTTTCTGTTTTAGGCTTACATTGTAAAACGGCGCCTGTCGCCGTAACAAACCATTTCCTCGATCTCTGCTTTGGATGCCGTCATAACAATTTTGCCCAGTGCTCTAGCTTCGACAAGTGTCGGACATTTATACAGAAAATGAGAAAGGGATTCCTCTCATCTGGGTTTTTGCTGCTGAATGAAATTCTAATCTTAGCTGCATGTTCCATTATATAATACGAATGTGAACAGTAAGATTTACCGACTCTTTATTTGCTATTAAAACAAAATGAGAAGGAATTGCTTTATTGACGGATCCCAGAGGAACGTGTACTGACTCCACATGTAATTTCCCAAGGATATACTATAAGTACCTAGCATTGCTCGGTCGTTGGCTCGCTCATTATTTTTTTTCCTAAGCTCTAGAGCCCAAAGCAATGACAGGCACCCGGTTACCTAAACTGGTCAGACACCTTTAATACTACGCTACTAATTTGAAGAAGACCTTAGCAGAATCAAGAGTTTTTACCCTTTCATTACCGGAGCCGTATTTAGCCGGCACCCGCTGGACACCCCGTGTGTACCAGCGCCGTATTTAGCCGGCATCGTGAAACCGCTTGACAGAGTTGTTAAAGAATGCATTATTTTCGAGCTGCATTCCTATAAATGTTTTCCTTAAAATGAATTCACTCAAAGCTGCAGTTAAATTTCTCTTGAAGAATGGGAATGGAATTAGATGAATTCCCATTCCTCAAAAAAATAATAAGGAATGCACTCTGTATTCATTTTGCAAGAAGAATGCATTACTACGAATGCATTCCTCTGGAATTCAAAGCATTCTTTGAAGTCTTTGTAAATTCATTGCATTCACTTGAATTCACTTCCATTCACTTGAATTCACTTGCATCACTTGAATTCAGTGAATTCTTTTGCATTCTTTTCTGGCTGGAAAGTGATGATTTTTAGGAATTTTTTAAAGAAACTATACAATCGACAGTTCTGAATTTTATTTACATTGGCGCGACATAGGGCATTTAAGATATCTGGAAAAAGAACGAAATGGCAAATTTCTAAAAAATTTTTTAGAAAAATCGAATAGTTTTAGTGCCTTCAATTGTGGATAAAAAGAAAAGAAAAAAAAATCGTACGTCAAGATTAAGAGATTAGTTTTCTAAAGAAAATGAGATCGCAATCATATGAATTAGCTATATCGACTTTTTAACGGACGAAAAAAAAGGGAGGAGATCTATATTTTTTAATTAATTTTTTACAGAGTAGTCCGAATTTGATGATTCTTTTTTTATTGTATAGGGTGTACCTCGAAGTTTGTCCCATTTAAAGTTAAAAAAAATACAACTCTACGGGTAGAAAAAAATATGGAATAATTGATTTTTCATTCATCTGTGAACCGCTTCTGTTGAAACTTGGCACACATATGTATGTAGTTCTGATAACACTACAACATAATGGGGACCTGGAATTAATCTGATGATGGAGATGGAAAAATTAGTAGATTTTAACCACAAAAAATTAAAAAATAAAAACTTTTTAACAAAAAATTAAACTGGCGAAAAAAGAAACTGAAAACCGAAAAATAAAATAAACCTTTTAAGTCTTACTAACTAAGCTCCTAAGCTAATGTAAGTAACTAATTTTGAGTCAGCACCAAACAAACAGTCAACGTAGACCATTAAATTACTTTAAAGAAATAATCAAAACAAAATAACATAAAAATACAACGTGAAATCTCCAGTGATAAACAATCACACTTCGCGACTTGTTTGGCGCCGACTCAATATTAGTTAGTTACGTTAGTTTAGGAGCTTAATTAATAATTAAGACTTAAACATTTTTTTTCTTCATTTTTCAGTTTCTTTTTTCGTCGGTTTTAATTTTTGATAAAATTATTTTAGTTATCAATTAGATTCAAAAATGCGTATTGAGAAAAACGCATTTAAAGATTTGTTGTTCACACAAAAGTTACTGAAACCGGCTCAAGCAGGCGGTTGTAACTAAGTCAATTCTGTGAATTTCTCAATGAAATTTCAGAACATATTCCTTAATTAAAAGAACTATTGAATAAAATAAGAAAATAATTATTTATTTCAATAAACAAAATCAAAAATTTTCACATTATATAAATATGCCTCACATATTTTTTAATGATTTTAAATTTGAAGTCGGGGTCTTCTTATTTTATTTCTAATATAAAAATGGAAAAATCCACCGGATTCAATATAATATAACGAAATGCTAAATTCATATAATAAAAATAAATCTACGCATATATTTCGTTTTACTTTTTAACAGGGATCGAAAATAACAATTATTTTCAATTTTTCCAACCAAAAAATCATGCAGACAAATTTGTGGGAAAATTGGTTTAAATGTAGCATTATGATTCTTATGGCCTGAGCTTTAAGAATTTTATGTGCTTTTTAAATTTGTGATTTTTTCGAAAAAGATCAAAAGAAAAAAATTATTTTCGCATTTTTATTTTTAAAATCAAAAATAAAAATCAAAAAATGATTTTTGTTTTTAGAATCAGAAATAATAATCAGAAAATGATTTTTATTATAAAAATCAGACTATGATTTTTATTTTTAAAATCAGAAATAAAAATCAGAAAATGATTTTTATTATAAAAATCAGAAATAAAAATCAGAATATGATTTTTATTTTAAAATATCAGAAATAAAAATCAGAAAGTGATTTTTATTTTTAAAATCAAAAATAAAAATCAGAAAGTGATTTTTATTTTTAAAATCAAGAATAAAAATCAGAATATGATTTTTATTTCTAAAATCAAAAATAAAAATTAAAAAATGATTTTTATTATAAAAATCAAATATACAATATGATTTTTATTACAAAAATCAAAAATAAAAATCAGAATATGATTTTTATTTTTAAAATCTAAAATAAAAATCAGAAAATGTTTTCCAGAGGTGTCCGGCATGATCAATGTTTAGTATTGGGTGCATTGCTATCACATTCAACAGATAGCGCTCCCATTGCAGTAAAATATTTAGCTTAGCGTGTGTTGTTTTTACGTCCGCTGGCGCAGTTTAAAAAAAATGTCAAAGCTATTTCAAAGAACTTTCGGAGATTTAAGATTTTAAACAAACGAACATTTACATTTATATATGTTTTAAAAATAAATGCCATTTTCCGATTTTTTTTTTTTTAAATAAAAATCATTTTCTGATTTTTATTTCTGATTTTAAAAATAAAAAACATTTTCTAATTTTTATTTCTGATTTTTATAATAAAAATCATTTTCTGATTATTATTTCTGATTCTAAAAATAAAAATCATTTTTTGATTTTTATTTTTGATTTTAAAAATAAAAATGCGAAAATAATTTTTTTCTTTTGATCTTTTTCGAAAAAATCACAAATTTAAAAAGCACATAAAATTCTTAAAGCTCAGGCCATAAGAATCATAATGCTACATTTAAACCAATTTTCCCACAAATTTGTCTACATGATTTTTTGGTTGGAAAAATTGAAAATAATTGTTATTTTCGATCCCTGTTAAAAAGTAAAATGAAATATATGCGTAGATTTATTTTTATTATATGAATTTAGCATTTCGTTATATTATATTGAATCCGGTGGATTTTTCCATTTTTATGTTAAAAATAAAATAAGAAGACCCCGACTTCAAATTTAAAAACATTAAAAAATATGTGAGGCATATTTATATAATGTGAAAATTTTTGATTTTGTTTATTGAAATAAATAATTATTTTCTTATTTTATTCAATAGTTCTTTTAATTAAGGAATATGTTCTGAAATTTCATTGAGAAATTCACAGAATTGACTTAGTTACAACCGTCTGCTTGAGCCGGTTTCAGTAACTTTTGTGTGAACAACAAATCTTTAAATGCGTTTTTCTCAATACGCATTTTTGAATCTAATTGATAACTAAAATAATTTTAACAAAAAATAAAACCGACGAAAAAAGAATCTGAAAAATGAAGAAAAAAAATTCTTAAGTCTTAATTATTAATTAAGCTCCTAAACTAACGTAACTAACTAATATTGAGTCGGCGCCAAACAAGTCGCTTGTTTATCACTGGAGATTTCACGTTGTATTTTTATGTTATTTTGTTTTGATTATTTCTTTAAAGTAATTTAATGGTCTACGTTGACTGTTTGTTTGGTGCTGACTCAAAATTAGTTACTTACATTAGCTTAGGAGCTTAGTTAGTAAGACTTAAAAGGTTTATTTTATTTTTCGGTTTTCAGTTTCTTTTTTCGCCAGTTTAATTTTTTGTTAAAAAGTTTTTATTTTTTAATTTTTTGTGGTTAAAATCTACTAATTTTTCCATCTCCATCATCAGATTAATTCCAGGTCCCCATTATGTTGTAGTGTTATCAGAACTACATACATATGTGTGCCAAGTTTCAACAGAAGCGGTTCACAGATGAATGAAAAATCAATTATTCCATATTTTTTTCTACCCGTAGAGTTGTTTTTTTTTAACTTTAAATGGGACAAACTTCGAGGTACACCCTATACAATAAAAAAAGAATCATCAAATTCGGACTACTCTGTAAAAAGTTATGCGTGGTCATACATAAAAATATAAAATAAAAAATTAATTAAAAAATATAGATCTCCTCCCTTTTTTTCGTCGGTTAAAAAGTCGATATAGCTAATTCATATGATTGCGATCTCATTTTCTTTAGAAAACTAATCTCTTAATCTTGACGTACGATTTTTTTTTCTTTTCTTTTTATCCACAATTGAAGGCACTAAAACTATTCGATTTTTCTAAAAAAATTTTTAGAAA
Organism: Dysmachus trigonus; assembly: GCA_949715965.1. Taxonomy (NCBI): domain Eukaryota; kingdom Metazoa; phylum Arthropoda; class Insecta; order Diptera; family Asilidae; genus Dysmachus; species Dysmachus trigonus. Next base: position 50,412,338 of record OX454321.1, read on the forward strand.
TTTGCCATTTCGTTCTTTTTCCAGATATCTTAAATGCCCTATGTCGCGCAAATGTAAATAAAATTCAGAACTGTCGATTGTATAGTTTCTTTAAAAAATTCCTAAAAATCATCACTTTCCAGCCAGAAAAGAATGCAAAAGAATTCACTGAATTCAAGTGATGCAAGTGAATTCAAGTGAATGGAAGTGAATTCAAATGAATGCAATGAATTCACAAAGACTTCAAAGAATGCTTTGAATTCCAGAGGAATGCATTCGTAGTAATGCATTCTTTTTGCAAAATGAATACAGAGTGCATTCCTTATTATTTTTTTGAGGAATGGGAATTCATCTAATTCCATTCCCATTCTTCAGAGAAATAAAAGAATGGAAAATATGAATTCTTCATTCATTTAAATTAAAACTAAAAAAAAGCTGCATTCTTTAACAACTCTGCCGCTTGATAACAGACCCAGTCTGTAGCAAACTCCCACTGATTGACTTTATAATGCCTGCAAAATCTCTAAAAGAAATAAATCTCTTAAAATTTGTAAAACTTAAATAAGAAAATTCGAACGGCAGCTTACTACCATACAATTCGCGGCGGGTTGCACCGTTCAGTAGCGTCACTTCGGCGGATTGGACAGTTGTAAGGAAAGGGTTAATTGCGGCCTGGAAGTTCTTCAGGATGGCTACGCATTTCTCAGTGAAAGCATTCGTTTTCTAGGGCAAATTTTCATGATCACTATCACTTCCGCCTGGAAAATACTGCCACGATCAGGAAAGCGTTAAGATTTTTCTACATCGAACACCAAACAGGACACACTGGCAACAACTCCCTTCTCTGATTTCGAGCCAGCAGCGAAGATGGAGATGATGCAAATGAATTGATTGCATACAAAATATTGAAATTATTTGCACACGTTTTAATAAAACAGCCGTTCCGTGCTACAATTCAGGTAAAATCTGAATTTAGAATGCACGCAACTTTACTATCCATAATCAGCTATTAGTTACCTCCCCAACTAGCATTTTAAGTGGCAGATACCAAGCCTTAGTAAATCGTCACCAAAATATAGTTAAGGGCACGTTTTCCTTACTTTTTTCGCCACTATAATGTTGGCCATCACTTTAAAGTTGCTTTCGGAACGTATATGAAACGTGACTATGGGAACTATATGCATCTCAATTTTAAAGATTCAATTAAAGTTCCAGAATAGTAACAAAACCGTTGCGGAAAGTCGTCAAAGTTTCTGCCACTTTATAGTTGTTTCACACCTCGATTTGGCACGTTTTTGCTACTAGATTATGACACTAGAAAGGGGCAAAATTAAAGTATTTGTCTTAGTAGCGAATACGTTCCGGAAACCATATTCAAGACACTACGTAGTACCAAAATTCCTACTTAAAATTGGTTAAGTGGCAATTACTTGTAAGTGGGACTATAAAGTTTTTGACACTTCAATAACGAGTAGCCATTGTTTCTATAAAGTAGCTACTAAGTTCCTGTCTCTGAAAGTCTCATTTTGTGTTGTTCACACCTTACACATGCAACTTGTTCGCTCTAATAACGATAAAGTGCAAAGTGCAGGTTGTCACCCCAAAGTGGCGGTTGGATGCAAGAAGTCCCGTTTTTAACTTCATGGTAAATCCTTGGGACTATAGAGTGACCCTTGGAACTATAGAGTGCTTTTTGGAACTATAGTGTAACTATAGAGTAGTTCTTGTAACTATAGAGTGGTTTTTGGAACTGTAGAGTGATTTTGGAACCATAGAGTGGTTTTTGGGACTGTAGAGTGGTTTTTGGATCTATAGAGTGGTTTTTGAATCTATAGAGTGGTTTTTGTAACTATAGAGTGGTTCTTGGAATTATAGAGTGGCTTTCGAAACTATAAACAGGCATTTTCAGAATTTTATAGTTTCAGATACTATACACATCCAGTTGCCACGTGGCAATAACTTTGCTTCAGTTAACTGGAACCATGAAGTACCATTTCAAAGTGACACAAACTTTATTATTTTAATTAATTAAATATTATATTAATTTGGAAATCGAAAATTTTCTAAAATGGAGAGAAAAATCATTTCGAAAATGACAAAATTTAGAATTTAGGAAAAATATTCCATTTTTTAAAATATTTTTAAGGCGCATTGTATTTTACCGAAGTAAAATATCCATATTTACGACAAAATTTTGTTCGCAACAAGTTTAATTCACGAGGAACAATGTTCTGAACACATAAAAGTATCAAATTTAAAATACTCTTATGTCTTATTCCTCTTGAAAAATATATTCACACTTAAATGATCACAAATTTCTACAAGAATCCATTTTATTTGTATTGTTAAATTAATGACAAAGTATTTATAATAGTAAAGTATGTTTCAACAGGGATTGTTTTATTGTATAAGTACGAGAGTGGCATTTAAGTTCCAGATACGATTTTGGGTAGTGTTTTTTACCATTTCGGAACGTTTGTGCCACGTGGCCGTACATTGTCCCAATTACGAAACAAAAACATATCCATTCATTCCCCATTTTAGTGACGAAATAGTTTTTGGAGCGGTCCTGACACGTTTCCGTCGCTGGTAACTGCTACTTTATACTGACCATTCTCGGTGGCAGCCACGTTGTGGGATACAAAAAATGCTAGTTGGGTCAAATCATAGAGAATAAGACATACAGCGAAAAACAAATCATATACCCCATTTCTTCTTTTTTAACCATCAGCTTAGCTACAAACAGCATAGCTGCATGAGTATTTGACTGTTATCATCATTTTGTTCTATTAGTACCAGAGCCAACATGGGTGATTCCACTTCCACGATCAGTTGGATTCGAACATTTTTAATTTGACAGAAATTTGGTAGATACGTTTGTTGTGCCATTAATATAGTAGATATGTTTGTTGTGCCATCAAAGGGTTTAAAAAAAAAATTCAAAATATATTAGAAAATTAAGTTTCACCGATTTTTTGTCTCGAAAACGGATGAAGATAAAATTCTGCTTCTGGTTTCATTTTAAAGAGAACTTGAGCTTATCATACCACTATATAATGACTTTATAAGTATACAAATTTCAAAAGCAGACAATGCAATGAAAGATTCCAAAAACTGGAAAAATCAATGATCCGGTAAATATGTTTGGCTGAATTTTTTACATAATTCACGTTTAATCAATTTGAAAAGACTCTGGAAATTTCACGAGAGTGTTTTTTTGTTTTTAGAGGTAGAAATAATTTTTTGAATTATATAAAATTTTTTTTTTTACACATTAATAGTGACATCTGACAATTATTGTCGTACTCTAGATCTATAAAGAAAATAAGTATTGTTGTAGTATTTGATATAAATTGTTGTTTAGATTCATGACTATCCTCTGTAATATTCTATTCACCTCGTCATAATTCTGTCTGATTCATCTGGACATATTGATTTACTTCTAAGTATTTTAATTGACACTTCACACATATTACTTTACTACAAGGCAGACATTTTGAAATTTTTGCATCAAACTTATAAAATCATGAGCGGTGGTTCCAGGTATCCTCTTTAAAATGAAATCAGAAGTAGAATTTTACCTAACCATAATAGGACTATCATCGGTTTTGATCTTTGGCTTCATGCCCCTACGGTTTATTCTTGTTAGTGCAGCTGCGAAAAATTTTTACATTAATTCTCTTCAATGGCTTTGAACCACAAAATTTGTCACCGAATCTTGCACGACCTCTGAAATATCAGGTGTCATCAGGAATTATTTTGCACCAGGCCAATTTCTCGCACTGTGCTATATTTATACGAAGCAGTATTTAAAATTTTATACGTCTAGGTGGAATAGTTTCCAAGACAAGAGTATCCAAATATCACAATTTTGGACAATCACTGACTCACTTACTAATTGAGAACTCATCATAAATCTATGGGAGCCTCAATAGCTCGGTTGGTAACGCAACGCGTTGTGCGAGGCAGGAGGGCGCTAGAGGCTGTGGGTTCAATTCCCACCAGAAACCCTGGTCACAAAAAGTGATATCACAATGTGTCTATAATGGCCTAAGTGTATCTTCGGATAGCCACATCAATCTACATCTACATCATAAATCTATGGTACTTCCAATCGAGCCAAAGCTTTGAAATTTAAAACACAGATAGTGTTTAAAGTGATAATTACGAGAAAAAATCAATAAAAATCCAACATATACAGGGTGTTCAGAGGTGGGAGGGAAATATTGCAGGAGGTGAAAGGTCAGACCGAGGCAAGCAAACTATCGTAGGGGTGGGGAGGGGGGGGGGGGGGGGGCATCTCGCACCGTTTGGCAGTTACAGGGTGATTCGTAAATCAGGATTTTGCCTTATATGGGAACCGCTCTTGTATTTTTATCTTTTTTTCTACGCATCGCAACGGCCCCAAAACCGATCTCAAAAAATTACTATTTCGAAGCCCTTTCCAAAACGGTCAACACCACCCCCCTATCCCCAACCCCTTGGCCACAATCCCCCCTGGAATTTGAAAAAATTAACTTTTATTGCACCATTTCTCACATTTCGCCCCACTTTTCTCCCAAATTCATGTTATTAACATACCTACTTTTTATTTTTTTAAGTTGCCTATATAATTACCTTTTCAAAAAGGTGCAACATGCCCAGGTAGAAAGGGCTTGCAAAAGTCCTGAAATTAACCCTTTATAGCCCAAGATCATAAAACATTAAAATTATGTTAAAAATGGACAGGTTTAGGGAAATAAAAAATACATATTTCTCAGAAATTAAAAAAATATGTATTATTAATTATTTATTTCACATTTAAGGGAGTGTAACATTACTGTAAAATTGAGTTAAACGTAAACAAAAAAAACTAATTTGGTATGGAAAGAACATATTCATTCACTTGTCTATAGGTTTCCAAGAAAATAACACGATTTTACACACTTTTTGTATTTTTTTGTAAAATTTAAAATTTGCTCGAATGACAACTTGTCACTTTCAATTACGGGCGAAATTCTAATCGATTAACTGTTAACAGTTTACGCTGTCTATGATGATTTCCGTGGATACTACATTGTTCAATAATATGTGACAGCAAAGTGGCGCCGATTTGAATGAACTAAATACATTTGGTGCGTATTCTGGCGGGATTTTTGAGGTTTGTTACAGAAATGTCACATGGGGCTATAAAGGGTTAAAACATCCTCATTGGTACCTAATTACTTTATTGCACCATAATGGAAAAAGTCGTTAAGTAAACAATTTTTATGACAGCAAGTTCGGAAATGTTTGTTTAGGAAACACAGGTAATACATTTTTATTATTTCAGCAAAACAGTAATAAAATAATAAATGTAGTCTCGTTAAATAGCGTTATTAGTTTATTATATCCAGTATTGGCTCCTAAGTATCCTGACGCTCCGTTTCTAATACCTCCTATGAATTATGGTATAAAAATGGGTAAGTTTGAAAGAACATTGACCACAGTTGAAGAAGCAAGCGATAAGAATGGATGTTTAATAGAACAAATTAAGATAAAATGGCAGAATTCAGTGTTGAAGAGTATGCCGATATAATTTACGTGTACGGTTTAGTAGACGGAACTGATAGTGAGGCCGTACGAGAATACCAAAGGAGATTCCCGAATCGGCGTGTACCCCACAGAAGGGTATTTTCAAGGACTTTCAGAAGGTTAAAAGAAACCGGAAGTGTAACCGCCCCCAGAGCAGAAACGCGATCAGGAACATCGGCCGATTCAGCGGACACGGACCAACAAATCCTCAACATCGTCAGGAACAGCCCTGAAATAAGCATCAGGCAGGTCGCTCGACGGTTAGGATTGTCTTCAGGGATAGTTTGGACCGTTGTGTACCGAGAGGGACTACATCCATACCGAAAAACGATTGCAATTCTGCACTTGGCTGCTCGAGTCTGATATCAAAAACAAAAGGTTTCTAGACCGAATTCTGTGGACGGATGAATCGCAATCACGTTTGTGATGCCATAACTTCCACAACCTCCACACCTGGTCAGATGTGAACCCACATAGGACAAGGTGTCGGTCCTTCCAGCAAAGATTTAGTGTCAATGTCTGGACTGGCATCATCGGCAACCAGTTGATAGGACTCTTCATCCTGCTCCAAGTGATGAATAGTCAGCTATATTCGAACTTTTTGGAGAATACTCTTCCGGATCTGTTGGAGGATATCCCCCTGGCCAGCAGAAGCGCAATTTATTTACAGCACGACGGAGCACCTGCGCATACTGGGTACATTGTTAGGGCAAGGTTGAATGAACATTACCCAGAGCGCTGGATTGGACGAGGTGGACCGATTCCTTGGCCTGCTAGGTCACCAGACCTTACTCCACTGGACTTTTTCTTATGGGGAATGATGAAAGATGAAGTTTACTCAAGACCAATCAACACCAGAGAAGAATTAGTTACCAGGATTGGGACTGCAGCCATGAAAATACGGGAGAGACTGGCTACCATAGACCTTAAATGTGAAATAAGACGAAGGCTACTTGCGTGCATCGAAACTGGCGGAGAACCTTTTGAACAGCTTTTGTAGGACAAAAACTTTAATTGTAATTAGTTTTTAAGCGAACAAAATGTATTTTTTAGTTAACTTAAGTATAATTTCTTAAAAAATTGGAATTGTCATGATATTCTGTAAATGGATTTTTGTAAATAAATTTTCGTATCCTTTTATTTTTTTTTGCAGTTTTTTTTTTTTTAATTTTCTCATAAAAATGTAGAACATCTCAAGATTATTGTGTTGTTGTGTGTGTTGAGTCGATTGAAAGTAACTTTAAACGCGTATTTTCATACATAGTATTTTCAAAGTCGGTGAACTCTCTAGCACAAAATTTGCTGCTCCAATCCTTTTACACACTCTTTCTTCAAATAAATTACGAGGTTACGCTGTAGAGTTTTTTATATATATTTTTTTTACTATAACTTATTTTGAAATAACAAAATTTACGAATCGATATCTTGACTTCTAAGTGTTGCCAAATCATTTAAAATAAAAAATAAAATAAAAAAAAAACTCAACAGCATTATAAGGATAATGAACTCTTTTTGGTTTTTCGATTTCAAATAATTCAGTCATTAGTTATGCAGTTCACCGCAATCCAACTTGTGTTTGAGGCGTCTGCGAAGATTTGTTGATTCTTCAAATGTCATTTTATTATCTATACACTAATTAAATAAAAAATTATATATACTGTGTCGTTTTTTAGCGAGGTAATCATGGTATTTTCTTGTTGATTATATTTGAAAAAAAGGAAAAATTTATTTTTTACCGTTTTTATTGTTTGTCCATCGAGCATATCTAAATACTTGCTTCGATATCTGATTTTTTTTTCAAAAAGATAGGTACAGTGGATCCGCCATCTTGGATTTACAAATTTACGAGTGTAGATGTAGAATTCAGGAGGCGGGCGACGATACTCAGCACTTAGAACATGTGGTCCATTGTACATACCGCAAGAGAAGGACGCCATCTGATTTAATCTTGTTACCCTTCAAGAGCCGAGTGTATCGCCTCTCGCGCTGAGGTAGAGAGGGCAGGAACCCAGGAAGTGGGCCATGATTTCCTCCTCCAGCTCACATTTGTATAATGGCAAGTCAGCAATACAGAATGTGTGAAGATGTTTGTTCAGCTTGCAGTGCTGACACTGATTGCCCAGCTGATGAATCATCTAGTACAGCTCACCAACCATTTAGTTAAGCCCTGATCGGCTTTTTTTAGAATATTCTTCGACTGTCTGCAGTCCCCCCTAGCATACCATCGTTCATTATGCTCTTTTAGAGCCCACGAAGATGGGTGCAATAAAGGATGATGCCAGGCCTACACATGGCTCTGGGCACATTGGGGTACTGGAGCCCTCTCTGGCCAAAGAGTCAGCAATGTCGTTACCCTCGATGTGTGCTGGGACCCATATGATCACTACCTTGTCTATTTCGGCGATTGAATCAAGCAATTTTCTGTATTCGCCTAGTAGTTTCGAGGATATCACGTACGATTCTAGTGCTTTTAAGGCTGCTTGGCTGTCAGAGAAGATAAATATATTCTTCCCGCTGATGTTCATCTCTCGTATTGTAGTAGCACATGTGTTGATGCCTAGAATTTCTGCCTGGAAAATTGTGGTGAAACCGCCAACTGGTAGGGAGATGTACAGGTCCTCCGTTTGTCCATACACTCCAACACCCGCATGTTCTCCTGCCAGAGAGCCGTCCGTATACCACACGGAGCTACTCTCTGTTGTAATGTTCCAGAGATAATTTCCTTTCCATTCTGTTCTAGTAAGCTATTGGTAAAAATTTATATTTTCACTGTAAAAGTTACTACAATTTAGGTAGAAATGATGAATTAACAATACAATTAAAGGCCCAACTATAATGTGCATACCGTACCGTGTAGAAGCATATACAAACTTGCAATAACACACAAAACCTATCCTCGAACCATAATGGGAATATTCGTCCGTTTCGTCAAGTTTCGTCAAGTTTCGTTCTCCATATGCAAGGTTCGATCTAGAGCGTGTTTTGCATATGCAAACTGACAACAACCGACAATGGACGAGGAAGTGAGAATTTTTGAAAATTTAATTAATGGTATGCAGAGTTTAAAATAAAATAAAATAAATAAATCTCTTAATTCACTTAATCCTTCCATTTTAAAACTCAAAAATGCATAAAGAATTATTACACTGAATATCTGACAGCTGTCGAATATGATTAAGCTTCCGTTCGTTGACTTTTGACTGCTTTCCGTACTGAACAATATGCACATTATAGTTGGGCCTTAACATAGAATTTTACAATTGACGTTAGATAATGTTAAACTTATAGTTTCGTTAAATTTACAAACAATGGTTGTCGAATATACAACAAATTTTTCCCTGAGTGTTCATTATTTAAATTACCGCATTTAGTGTTTTTATTCTCGGCTCCAATATTTCGCGATTAATGCATGATACACTGAAATAAACCGCCAACATACTGTTGCTATGGCTGGCTGTAAGGTGTTTAATATAAAGCTGGGATGGCCAATTTCTGTATATATAGTATATGATCGACTTTTTTTACATTTGCCTCTTGTGTACTAATAAGTGGCATTGGTATTAAACCAATATGATGTTTTATTAATAATATTTGTTAATTGAAAAGCAGCTCCAGAAAAAATATAGATTAAATATGTAGATCCAAAACAAGAGTATATTCGTTACATTTGATGATACATATATGGGATACGTTTCTCGACTGACGTATTTGCAAAAATTTTCATTGTTTAATTCCCTTAAACATAAAAGGATGTTTCCGCACCGCGCACTAAAACCATTTTAAATGTCATTTGTCATGATAAATGAAGCAACGTATAGATAAGATTGCGTTCAGTTCGCACTTTCACACGCAGTCTGCTGAGCAAAAACCTTGCACATGCGTACATTGACAAATGTAACGCAAGGGGTAGCTTATAGCAGTTAAACTGACCTAACGGTCATTGCTGCCTATATAAACCGGAGTTTGGACTTCGGACAAGCAATAGTGTTATAGCAGCTTAGGGCGATCACCAAGTATTTTTTTTTTTAAACAAAAGCGTTTACCATGTTTTCGTTGACACTTAAAAGAATTCCAGTTTGGGAACTCATCAACGGAAGTTATTCTAAGTCCGCGTTTCCTTTTAGACTTATTAACACTAGATGTACGGAACCCGTCAATTTGATTCACCAACTTTTTGGACTTAAAATATTTTATATATCGCGTTATCATTAATTAAGAATATTAATATAAATTTTGTTTTTGCAATTGGTTTGAATTTTTATTTTACACTTAGAAAGATTTCAGTTTGGGGAAATCACCAGCTGAAATGTTTCCAAGTTAATCTATTGCGATACCTTTGAGTTATAATTTCTGTTTCATATTCTACACTTAGAAAATTTTCAGTTTGAGAAAATTACCAAATGAAATTCTGGTCGAATTGCTACGATTGTAATTTTTAAAATTTTATACTTGTCTATTCTTTTTTGCACGTAGAAACATTTTTAGCTTGAGAAAATTGCCAGTTAAAACATTTTCTCGTATTAATACAAAAAATAATGTATTTTATTTGGGAAAATAAATTTCTTTCCAAGTCCTCGATTTACACGTTGAACCGTAGAGAGCAAATTACTATATAATTGAAGAAACATTTGGCTGCAATATATCATAAGTAATTGTATAATTTATAGTAGAGTTTATAAACCAAAATCTTTCAGAAAATAAAGAATTACGTTAAACTATAACAATTTGTCTTTAATTTGAGATTCCTTTGACAAATCCTTTGCTTCGAGTATAAGAGGTTGAAGCTATACATTTTCTATATTTTGTTCAATAGATTCAGATGCCCTTTTGGAAGAATATTTTTACGTTCGACTAAAGTATGTCGAAACATTTTGCTTCGAGACGGATAGTACTGAAGCCGGAGTTATTAAATTTCAAATACAGGAGTTGACTTTGCTGGGTTTACAGATTTGGGGATATCTAAAGATAGAGGTTCAAAAACTTACAAAAGCTACTTCTGCATATTTGTCTGCATAGTAGTTAAGGCTGTGCATTTAGAATTTCTTTCAGATCTTACTGCCGAAGCGTATAGACGGTTCACTGATACGTATAGAAGAGGTATATGTGTAAATATTTATTCCGATAACGAAACAAATTTTATAAACGCAAACTAAATACTGAAGCAGTAGAGGACGGTGCTGGCATTGCATCCCTTACGTCATATGGCATTTTATTCCTTCTGCCCCACACTTTGGCGGATTCTGAGAAACAGGTGTTAAGAGGCACTACTAGTGTGAAATTTTGAAATTATTTTCTTTTTTTGTTATTGCATATTTCGATAGTCCTATACTTACTAATATACTAAAATTTCAAGTGCATATCTCAATTAGTTTTTGAGTTACAGCCATCTGAAGAGCAGCCGCTCAATTTAACGAGGTATTGAGAAATGTATGAATTAAATTTAAACGCGTTTTTCTCGAAACTACTTTGCAGCAGTTGTAACTCGATCGATTTGATTCTTATTGCAACTTCTATTATACATGTTTCTCCATGCCATAAACCTCCAGTTTTCCGGATCGAATAAAAAATGTAATTTTGGCAGGCCAAAAATCATCAAATTTTCGCGCGGAATTTGAATTTTTTTCTAAAACTAAGTCATTTTTTTAAATTTCAATTATTATTTTTTGATCAAGGTTCATGGCACGGGAAATACCTTCTAGTTTAATAAACTTTTTGATTTTTTTGATTTCACGCACTGCAGCAATGGGGGGACTTTGTTTTTTGAAGCCTTGTGAAAAGGCGAATAACTCGCTGAATTTTCAATTTTTTGTTCCAAAATTTATTTATCATATATTTACTATATATCCACAAATATATCCTTAAAATATTAAAACATTCCATACAGTAATTGTCTTTAAAAAAATTCCCAAAAACACCTTTTTTTCAGGCGGTCACACTAGTGGTGCCCCTTAAAAGTGTAAAGAGAACGGTATCGGGCGGCAATCTTACCTTTGAGGAACTGAATACGCTGTTGATTCAGATAGAGGCTTGTCTTAACTGTCGACCTTTATGTACTATTGCTGCGGATGCATCAAATTTAGACGTACTTACACCGTCTCACTTTTTAACTGGCACATCATTACCTGTACCACCCGAACCAAACACAACGTTTAACAATATATTTTATACCAATAGTTGGAGATATGTACAACGATTTTCGAAGAGATAATCAACGGAATGTATATCTTAATCTTAATTACAAAACCGACAGAAGTAGTTGATTCAGACCCCGAACTTAAGGGTTTGTCAAGTAGTCTTAATTAAAGACGAGACAACACCACGTTATAAATGGACGTTGGGAATTATAGATGAATTACATCCAGGCAATGATGAGATTCTATTCTCATTTTGACCTGTATTAGACAAGAAATAATGGATTAAGTATGTATGTACTATATATTTTTATATTTTTTTTTTAAGTTGAATTCTGCATCGGGTGGTGTACGCCCCGCCCCAAACACGATCAGAAGGTTAACAATAATTACATAAATGTTCGTGCTGTCTCTGTGATCGTTATTTTTCAAACTACGAAAAGACAATAATGCAGTTTTTTATTAACACGTTCGCTACCAGCGTCTCATTTTTTATATGCGAGCCTGGCGATGCAAATGTGCGACGTGTTTATCAGTTTATGACAATGTATTGCACTAATTTGAATTCCCCCCCCCCACCCCCCCCCCCCTCCCACCCTTTTATTTTTTTTTTTAATTTTATAAAACAACAAATATGCGTCAGTTTGGAAAATTGCGTATTTTGTTTATTTTCAATATTATAAATATAATGTTGAAAACCCCAGTGCCAATTGGTCACATTATAAGAAAAATTGCCCTGGTCTGTGGCACAAGAATGTTTTCTCGGGTGCCAGTAGCGAACGTGTTAAACAGATTTAATAATATGGAAGACATCCTACAATTAAGTATTTCGGAAGACAATGTTCAGGGATGGGGTATGCGATCTCTCTAAACCCTCCAAAGCGAACACCGGAAACCCCATGGAAGTCTTCGAAGCTGCCAGACATGCCAGACTTAAACACTTCTCCAAAACGGCCGCAGGAAGTCAATTATTTCCATTCGATGGTCTCAGCAAGCCACCCAGCTGCAGCGGTCTGGCGAAAAGGTCCTATGAGCTTAGGACAGTGGAAGGCAGACCGTTCACCATAACCTTCGCGAAAATGCAAGGCATCTCGTTCCAACAAATCCAGGCAGGGAAAAGAAAACGTTTCACAGTTTTTCTGGGACAAGGGCGCAGGGTACGGCGCATTTGATGCTGCGTCGGAATAAGTTGGTTTGGCAAAACTGCAGAGATTATACATATAAAGAATATAAATTGAAAAAAAAAAAATTCTAAAAAGTAATATTTTTATACATACATGTTAACAAACCGAAACAATTTTTAAAGAAATTATATTACGTACATATGTGCATTTAAAAAAATAGACTTATTAAATATTTTTGCTTTCCTAAAATATTATACTAATTAAATCTGGTTGAGAATATGGGGAACAGTACTTACCTATTACATCCTCAATAGGAGTCCTCAATAGCTCGGTTGGTAGCGTGGTACGTCGCAGCGAGCCGGCATGGCGCTAGAGGTTGTGGGTTCAATCCTCACGAGAACCCTGATCACAAAAAACAACAAATTAACAAAATTAAAGCCAAAAGACGATATTTATAAATATATAGATTTATCAAGGACAGCCTAATGCTTCACCTAGTAATAATTCTACTGTTAAAGTTGGCTGAGTAGTCATCTAGTATATCTTCAAATTTTATCTTACCTCTTCAAAGCTGTGTCATTCACTTGAACGTAAGTAAAATATTTATATGTAGTATTTATTTGTTAGGCAAATTGTTGCTCTTTTGACAGCACCCAAATAACGGTTTAATTTTATAACGGTTTATGGGTGGCGTCACTCTTAGCGTAGCGCTTGATGAAAAACAGTTTTCTTAATATATTTAGAGGGTGTCCCATAGGAATGTGTGAGAACTAATTAGTCACAGTTTTTTAACAAATGGAGTCATCGGTAAAAGGTAAATATTTTTTAATAAAGGAAAGTCGTCATTTTCATTTCATGTCCATTTTATTATAAAAAAATTAAATCTATTTAATACAAACCATTAATTTAAAAATATAGTGAAATGTGAACCATCTACATAAAAGGTATCTACTTACATTTCTTTGAATCTTCTGTCGCCGGAGAGAAGTACAAAGGGATGTTAGAGACCAAATCCTTTCTCATGCGAAAAGAGGAGCCGCGTTAAATCTTTTTTTTTTTTTTTATTCAAGACGGAGCAGCACCTCATCGCACACAAGAAGTATCATCAATCAATTTTATGGCGATCGAGTTATTGGCCTAAGGTACCCACGCTGGGGGAAAAGGAATAGAATAGCCACATTACTCGTCAGATCTCATTCGATTTGATTTCTTTTTAGGGGGATACATTAAAAATCTCTGCTATGAAAATAACCAAAAAACAGTTGAGGATTTTATTAAAGACATTGGGAAGGTCGTCAATGGCATTTCAAATGAAACGTTAGAACATGTTTTTAATAGTTTTAGAAAGCATATGGATATTTGTGGCAAATTAGATGGTTAAAATATCGAAAATATATATCATTAGTAACTAACGTTTTTCACTACTTTTTTAAATTAATTGTTTTGTATTAAATAGATTTAATTTTTTTATAATAAAATGGACATGAAATAAAAATGACGACTTTCCTTTATTAAAAAGTATTTACATTTTACCGATCTCTCCATTTGTTAAAAAATTGTGACCCATTAGTTTTCACACATTCCTATGGGACACCCTGTAGGCCTACAAACCGTCCGGCGTGGGATATAAAATTCAGCTGCCGCAACCTGCCGCAGATGCACATTTAACCCTCAAACGGAGCACTGGGTTACGTTTAGCCAGGGTAGAAATATATCTGTTTACCCCTAGTAAATGAAAGTAAAGTGAAGTGAATTAAGTCTTAACATTAAAATAAGCTTTATTTAATATTTTTAGTTTTCCAGTTTTTTATCACTGCTCCGTTCTGTTGCTCGACTTGAAAAATTCTCTATAAGTCTAGACGTAACTCTGTTCATTTTTTTGTAAGTAAATCATTACCATTGAATTATTGAATATTATTTATATAAATATATGATTCTTCAAGACCCCTAATATTTATTTAAACGCTTCTTTTTTTTCTAATTTAGTCCCTCAACTTTATCTCTCTAAATAAATATACTTTTTTAAAGTAAGTGGAACGACTTAAAACTACTTTCAAAGTACGTTATCTTAAAAATCCGCAAAGATATGATAGTTTTAAGAAAACATCCTTTTTCGTCAATTTTCTTTACATTTTTTTCCAAATTTCCATGAATATCGTAAAAATTCTTATTTTTATTTTGTTGTTCATAAAATATTTTTATTCTACGTCGTTTAATTCATAATTAATTTAATTTAATTTAATTCTACATCGTTTAACGAATCAATTGAAAAAAAGAAAACATTTAAAATTGATCAATTACAATGAAATATAAGTGAGTAAGACGGCCGGGTAATCCCATGTGCTCCAGTTATGTATGTTAAGCCGAGATATTGCTCCACTTGTGAGTTATCTCTATGTATTCACTTTCAATGGTAACAAAAGTGTAATTTGCTCTGTTATTGCTCTAGAAATATATGATTGATTTTGATGCGATTTTTCCATAGCCATTTCCATTAGGCCTTAATATAAGATGCTTTTATTTACGAAATTCAAAATGGCGGATCCAATATGGCGTACCAAAATTTAAAAACTCGCAGGATTATTATAAAAATTGCTACAACGGGGTTTTTGAACTTGCTGACTTCAAATATGTTACATACATTTTGAAATTAAAGATGGCGGATAAAATATGGCGGCCAAAAATTGCTAAAATTTGCTAAATTATTATAGCAATTTTAACATACATATATCATTTTTAGCTATAAAGTTTTGATATCACAATTCAGTAAAGTAACTCTTACAGCCACTAGAAACCAATTTTTGTGAATGAACATCCACCATATTGGTTTCAAAATGTTTTTCTCCATTTTGATATCAGAATCGATATAAATGACCCCAAAACACCAATGTACGTACGAACTTTTATCTAAATTCGTCGAGTTAAAAATTTCGAGTCGGCCATTTTGATCCGGCCATATTGAATTTTAATATTGGAATTGAAAGAAGTGACCGTAAAAACCCCAACATACCAATTTTTATGGAAATCCAATCAAATTTTATATTCTTGGTCCGCTACATTGAAAACTTAAATTTTGAGAACAAATTTTAAATCAACAACACTAAAAAAACTCCTGTATACTTAATTTTAAGCATATCCGACGGCATTTCGAATTTTGGCTGGCTTCCTGGTGATTTGGAACAATGTGCAGCGCCCTCCTTAGAGGACTTTGAACTTTGGCACGATATATCTTAGAGATTTGTACCTGTATCACATGCTCTTTCGTCCTTCACTTTGTTCGCAGCATTCTGGGTGTTGTTCAGCATATGAGAAATGAAATAGTTTTGAAAATGGGCTTTTATTGACGGTTTCACATCTAGATACATATATAATATATACACATTGTCTCCAATCTTACCAAGCTAAAGAACTTAACCAATGCCGGCACATGAATAAAATTGGTTGAAAACGGCGATCCTTTTTTTTTTCTTTGTAATTATTTGTTAAATGATTTCCAACATTATTTTTTTTTTTTTTTTGGCAAACATTTTTAAGAAATAAAAGAAAGTAAATATATCAATTTTTGATATCTGCGTTAATTTTCAAGAAATAAAAGAAAATAAGTCTGTAAATTTTTGACATCTGCGTTCATTTCCAAATATACGCATATCTACCTATAACAGTTATTATTTCATAACTGTCTAAAATGCAAATTATTAAACTGTATTCCCGCAATGGGTAACAAACACAATCACACATTTAATAAACATCTCTTAGTTCTTACTTCTGCAATACTATTTATTACTTAAATAAAATTTAAATGTACCTTGTGTAAATAATTTCATTTAAATGTTTAAAAATCTTCAAGTTTGTAAGTTTATACCTAGATTTTGAAGAATGTCGTTCGCTCTTGGCATTCACCGCGTGCCTTATGGTAAAGAGACATACAGGCCTACAGTGGACACCAGGAGAAAAACGTGACTAAAAAATAAATCTACTTTCAGTATATCGAAATTTTTTAGTTTCGACTATACACAACATAAAAAAAAACGATCACAATTTCACAGTAACTCTCACAAACTGACAGTATTGAACGAATGTCCGGATCCTCGATGAGCACCTTTCCCGGACGGGACAAGCAAAATTTAATCCGCAAACGCGTACTCTAGAAATTAAAAATTCACAGGGTGCGTTACTGTATTGGGCGAACAGCTGATCTTGTCGTTGCCACCGATACTTACCTCGTAATGGGCACTGGAAAAAAAGGCGGACAAAATTGTAGATAGTGCTGTGGCCCAGCCGATTCTAGTAACGGCCTGAAGCAGGAGAAAGAAGGGAAGTAGGCCGTGAGTATCCCGTGCGCAACCGCCAAAAAACTGCGTCGTCAACTCTCCTTTGGTCGGTTTGGCCTTTTGCCGTACACCGCGATTCCGCTGCCGACGACGCGGTCCCTTGTCGCCTGAATGCGAGCCTAGGGGTTGTTGCCTGCCGGGGTATCGGGTGGTGGTAGACTGCAGCTGTCACCTTTTGATATTGAGGCGAAAACCCTAGAATGAATGAATGTTTCTGTTTCAATTGTGTTCTTGATATGTGAGATATTCTCAACGAACAATGGAATTAATAAAATCTGTCACTTGGCGCGGAATAGCGGGCTGGGGTTTCTAATATCGCGAGAAATTTGGCAATTTTCCGTTAGTAAGGGTTCAGTACGCGGCGCGTATGGCGTAACTAAAATTATTTGAGCTTCGCTTGCCGAAAGATGGGACAGATATAACAATTAATGGTTATTCTATTATGGGGTGGATTTTACTTATGGGCAAAAGGGGTGCGAAAAATCTTTACCATCAAATCAAATTCTAAATGATGTCAATCATACCGAAAATATACGTGCTATAAACCTGCACTCGGCAGAAAGAAACGAAATTTATCTGACTATTGGGAAATTGGCTCTTAATAAAATGAAGGCGCTTAAAGTAGATTTGTTTGGTTTTTGAAAATTTTTAGTTCAATATACCAAATTAATGCTTTGGGATAAAGGTTTGGATTTTAGCAAATTTTTAA
Source organism: Dysmachus trigonus (assembly GCA_949715965.1). Taxonomy (NCBI): domain Eukaryota; kingdom Metazoa; phylum Arthropoda; class Insecta; order Diptera; family Asilidae; genus Dysmachus; species Dysmachus trigonus. Next base: position 50,430,165 of record OX454321.1, read on the forward strand.
AGAAATATTTTTAGTAAACTGTTTTTGTTTTAGTGACTGTAATAATTACTAAAATTTAAACATTGCATTAGGTTTTCGTTCTGTGATGACCCCTCCGAAAATCTGCTTGAGTTTCTAAGATTGACTTGATTAAATTCCGTGTTTTGAGCTATTCAACCCAACCCAACCCAACTGAAAAAAGTCGGATTTAGTATTCTTTAATTCGAAGTCAAATTAAGTTGATTTACAGATATTTACCTTTAAGTGTCCATAATATTTTTTATTCACCGTAAGCAATTGAAACTGCTTTAAATTATTTATGTGTAAATCAAATCAATTTTTTAGAAAATATATGTATAGGAAAAATCGAAAATAAACTTTTTGTATAGTTTTTTTTTTAACATCTAGTAATCATTCTTTCAGTTTTTGCGTTTCAAGCGACGGAAGCAATGATCGGCCAAAATCTTGGGTTATAATAAGCTGCAAAGACCGAAAGGAACACAACGAACCGGATCGAAGTGCCAAATTCCATTACAAGAAAATATATGGAAGCGGTTATAAAGAAGCGGATTGGGTCGATTAACTTTACCAAATTTGAAAATTAAATGGACTCGACAGATTCATAGTCAAATGGCAGGCTGCCATTGCAATTTTAGCAGTGCATGTTGACGCTAGTGTCACAAAGAATACTCACCGATTTTTAAAGTTTCTTTCGAAGTGTTCACTTTGATTTTGTACTCTTTGGTAGGTTCTGCTCGCATTATAGATTGAAAATTTCTAAAAGCCTTCAAATTTCATTATTTTCTACTGGATAGTAGTAATCAAAGTTAACATATATATGATAAATAAATAAATTACGGAAAAATATATAAATAACGATATTTATTATATAAAAACTATTAGAAGACTAAAACTATTATGGCTCGAAATTGAATGGCAATTTTGTTCAGTTCAAGCTCACACTAACATTGAGAATACAGTGTAAAACTAGGTGATTTTCATCAACAAAATGTGAAAAATATACGCTCATCTACTTGAAAAGGAAACTCTTTACTGCTTAAACTTCAAATTGTTTGCATACATAACCTCGTAGTGATTTATAGTAATAGATATTAAAGTACTGACCATTATGCTAACTTTTGCAAGAAAAAATTTAATTTAATGCTATTTTACAATTTTTTATTTAACTTCACTATCTGTTCACCCTAAATGACATCTTGCAAATCGATTTTGATACTCTTCCCATTTTCCAAATGAACTGAAAGTTTGCATACTCATGTGATTTCGATGATAATACAATCACAAGTCGACACGATTTTTGATTCTGATTAATATGCGGTCATTCCTCATTGCTTTCGTCTCACAGTTGAAGATAATCAACATGATTTTTTAAAAAATTTGCTTTTGTGCCCAGGACAGCAAATTTAAAATTACCAATCATCAAAATTGTTATGTTTTCATTTCCTTGTAAATCTTTTGGGCGGAAATTTTTTAAATTTTCGGTTGGTATATTAGATCCGCCATATTTAATATATATTTTGATAACAGACTTAGTATCAGCGACCCTAAAACCTCTTTGATTCATTTTGATAAAAAATCCCATAAAATTGCAAGTGTTCGGACGCCATATTTGGTTCACCATTTTGGAACCCAATATAAAAAATTACCTATACTGTTTTCTCTAATATAACGTACGTTGTGGTAACAAATCAGAAATATAGCAGTAATTGAATCAATTAATTAATTTAGTTGTAATTGAGGTTCAAACTATCCAAACGAATGTCAAATTTTGCTTCACAAAAGCAAAGTTTTAAAAAAATTATGGCATTTTTACCTTCCTTTTGGACACAAGCAATAAGAAAATAGCATTCATAGCTCAGACTCAAAAAAAAAGTTTAGTTTTGTTGACCTGTGTAATCTATCATCAGCCTTTTGTCAGTTTTAGTGTTCTCTAATGTTGTGCCCCAATGGCGAAATATGAGTGGGATTATGTGTAGGTGCGTAATTGATTTAAATAACCAGTGCCATATTAAAATTCTTAGTGGCACCAAAACAGCACTGCACAGAAGGTCGTTCACAGTTATTCTAGATTGTTTAACGCTAAAATCTTATCTTCGAGTACCCCTCTTAAAAAGACTATACATTATGCATTTAAAATATCCTATTAAATACACCTGGAGTGCTCGGCACAATATAAAAGATATGTATTTACTAAAAGCTCTCTAGACCAGCAGTCCTATGAATTGGGGGAAATTGGATGCCAGCCAATGCACTAAGTTAGATAGCACATCGCCAATCCATGATGCCCTCATGTAAGGAGGTACGCGGATTCTGACCCATTAATGATGCGGTATGACACAGCATGAGGCGTTCAGATAACCATTCGCTGACACGTTTTTAAAGCTTAACCTTCCGCCCAAGTAGCAAGAACCTTATCCAAGAAAATTTATCTACAATAAAATGTAAATATGGCTCGAAATGTGAAGGGTTAATATAGCTCAAGAGGCCGAAAGTATTGCTGGAGTGGGCACTAGGTCAAAGAGATTGTGTTGAATTTTTTCGCAAGTCGTCTCATGTTATCCATGCCACTGGAATCGATCGATAAACCTAATTGAATGGACGCTAATACCATAAGCGCATTGTTTCTGAACCATCCAATAGACTTTAACAAAATGACTTTTCACGACGACGACGACGACGACGTCGACAACAGGCCTCAAGAGATTTCAAACAACTGGGCTTGGGCATAGGCCCCGTCTTCATTGCCGACACCACCGGCGTCATATACCCACATTACCCTTCACGGCAACCAGAGATGGGTGGACCCCCCGTGGCAGCAGTATCCATCCCAGGGGAATTATGGAACTATACCTAGTAATCACGATATAGAGAATACAAGGTATGACTAAGCGAGAATCTTGATTCGCCATTTTGCGATTCGGATATGCCAAAATACGTCACGGTGGACAATCCTTCTTAAAGCGATATTTTTTGTAAGGAGTTTTATAAATAATTATAAATTAAACTTATCGCTTCTTGCAATAAAAGTGATAAAGTTTTTTTTAAGAAATGTAAAAGGGAATATCGCAGCTGTAGAAAATTAAAGATTACGATCAGAAATTGTCAAGTAAAAGCTTGTGAGGGAATTATTAAATTAAAATTAAAATTGCTCAAAGTAGTTCAGAACATTATTGAGAAAGTGGTTGTTAGATGTACGACATTCTTTGAAATACCTTTATGGATAAAAAATTCTTAAAATATTTTTTTTAACCATGGTACATACCGAAGTATTGGCAGGGAAGAATAGAGCAAAAAGGCATTTAGAAACAATTTTAAACTATTGTGAGTTAGGTCTTGCACAATAAAAGATATATTTTTGGGTTCTTAATTCTTTTTGTCCTCATCTTTGAACACATTCACAACAAATTCAAAAAATCTTTTACATTAATTGCAATTAAAGTTTACACAACAATCCGTTTTAGTTGTTTGTTTGGATAATAACACTTTTAAGTCATTAATTGAAGTATTTTAATCTGTTTATATTTTGCTCATGGAAGAAATATTTTCTTATTTCAATACCCTTAATTCTCCGGTTACAAAAACAATATGAAAATATGGCAATTTTACCTTGCTATGATTATACCTATTATAATTTATCAAAGCTGTGGCCAAATAATTAATTTAAGTCATTTTCCTCGATTTGGCTAACTACGTGTCCATTATTACGTCACGACAAGTGTCAAAAAGCTGATGGGAATACCTTGTGTTCTCTATATCGTACCTAGTAAATATAGAATTACTTCGCGATCTCCAAGTGATGTTGCACGCAAAGAGAGCCAAGATTAGCACGAAATTATGCTCGATTCGATAACCGGGGGAACGAAGAATAAATCAATCCGCATTAGGGGTTGAATACACTAGAAAAATCAGTACACCACCGTAGCTAGAGACGGAACAGGGTCGGTGCCGGGTATTGTACCGGCGCGATACGGACAGTTGTCGTTTTTTACATTCCAAAATATTACACGAGGGGTGCCTTTGTACTCCGGCCGGCGAATATATTAAATTTACCTTCCTTTGCGTTCGCAATAGGTCTCTTGATGCCCTGGAAGAGGTATTGAAGGCTTCTCTTTACAATGCAACGCTCCCTACTTTTGTTGTCAATGTTAGCAAAATGTTGCACCCTCTGCATGTATTATGCTAATGCGAATGCACGCGGCGCAGTGGTTTCTCCCATTCCCGTGAAAGTTTTCGCCAAAAGAGAAAAAGGAAGAAAAAATTAATTGAATGATTGTCAGGGATATGGAACACACTTGAGGCACCCGATATGCAGTTTAATCACTTTTAAGTCCTATAGAGTCAGGATGTTCATCAAGAAAAAAATCTTTTTCTTATCCCTTTTATGCTATAAACGAATGTCTATGAAATCTGTGCATAAAACATGCAAATATACATTTTTCATAAGGTTTACAATCTTATATACAGAATATAAAAGTACTACTGTGATCAAAAAATAGTAAGACTTTTTAAATTAAACACAAATTATTATTATTCTTCCACATTTATTTCAAAATAATATTATCCGGATACCAATACACTTTTGCCAACGTGTTTTCCGGATACCAATACACTTTTGCCAACGTTTGATTTCTGGAATGGCCTTCAAAACCTTCTTTGATTCGATTTGTATCTCTTCGATCGTTGAAAATAATAAAATAATAATACACAAACAAAACACAGCACAATTATAACACAATACACAGTAAAATTATAAAAATGATACACGAAGTATTAAAAAAGCACGCTTATGTCGTAAACATAAACAAATATGTCAAGAAATTGACACACGACGCCATCTACTGGATGCTTACCCACCCTAAGAAAAATGTGTTGTGTCGATAAATTAACTTACACCGCCATCTGTTAGAAACTTAAAAATATTACATTTAATGTGCAATAATAAAATATTGAGGTAAATAATCGAGATAAAAACTATGCTATCTTTTAAGTTGGACCAAACTACACACAATGAGCCAAATTTTATCAAGATAGGTTGAGTAGTTTCGGATTTTATCCCGGACAAACATCGTGACACGAGATTTTTATATATATATAAAGATATACAAATGTTGTTGATAATAATCGCGTAACCATCGTGATGAATTTGTATAATAATTGCGCGTTTAATTGATTTTTTAATTGCACTGTTCCAATCAATTTTTAACACTTACTAGATGCATCTTGAAATAGGTATATCTAGACAAACACGGATGCAAGCGTCAGAATTAAAATCTTAATTTGAAACAAAAGTTTAAACTGTTTTTAACAGAATGACTCGCGACTCTTTCTAAGTTCATATTTTATAATTTTGGGTAGTTTAACAACAAGATTATTTTTCATTAACACTGCGTAAATTATTTTAAGCGGTAAGCACTTTTACACGAACGCGTTGCGTATTTTATATATGGTACTAAATATAGTATATATGTTTTATATTATTTTAACTTTTGCGCAAGTGATAAGACTTGAATTATTATGATCCTGCAAAATAAATTTTTAATTATATCAAAAAGAGCGATAAACTAACACAATTGCAATGCAGCACTACTGATATATCAGCATGTATGTTATTATGTGAAATAATTATTATTTAGTTTAGGGAACGTTTTTATCGTAAACATCTAAAGGCATTTTTACGATAACAAATCAGTCCCCTCTTTAAGAAAAACTAATCGAAAAAGTTCAATTATTCAGTAATTTAACACATTGCATTGATATGCATATATACACGAAATTAGCAGCATTTTATTTTAAAATTAAAAAAAATTATAAGTTTATTAAGTTAAGGATTTTAGTGAAAATGTTATTCACGGCACTTTTTAGTTAATGTAGTCGTATAATGATTTCTCAGTATTTCAAGCAGCTCAAAGATTAATCTTGAATTTGTATTGCTGATTTTTCGTTGAACAAAAATCCTTAATATTATACTTCACAGATAATGCAGGTAATGCAAAATTTTGAGATAATGTTTGCAGTTTTAGTCGTTGAGCAATACCAAAAATTTTGTAAAATAAATCTCAGCGAAATGAGAAAATTCAAGGTATTCATTTCGCTGATAGTTCGCATAACTTCTTTCAATTTGTTTTATCTAAAACATTTTATACTTTTTCAGACAATTCCAATTTTTAGACAATATTCATTTCGAAAGATTGAAATGATAATGAATCCTACAGTGTGTTTTATTTGAAAGGCTAAAACCTGCAAAAAGGTATTTTAATAATTAGGTTTTTTTTTTCCTTTTTTTTTATATTTATTCCGCCTTATTCAAAATCTAAAATCCAATCAAATGACAAAGAGATAGAAAATTTGTTTTATTCAAATTATAACTCGCTCTCCTTACACTGCTCTAGCATTGCTATCGGTACCGTCTTTTTCCACTTTTCATCCTCCTCACGCATTCAACAGAATATATAAAAATAAATAAATTACGACAATTTTAACTTCTTGAGATACGATATATACGTATATGAATATGCAATTTCGATAAGGGCACATCTCGCATATTTTGACAAATACGTTTTTTCATATCAATGTGTCCTTGTACCTAGTATTTTCGAAAAAGGAACATCTCTGGTATTTGTTCTACTGTCAACAAAATGTGACTCAAAATTATTATTTTTTAAATATTACACTACTTTAGAAAATAATTCGTTTTCTTCATTCCCTGAAAAGTTTCAATATTCAGAGATGTGCCTTTTTCGAAATTGCATATTCATATAGGAATTACTCGAAAAGATCGAGCCGAACGTGCGACCTTTTGATTTGTGCTACATTACTTTAACCAACGGAGCTACGTAGCCGGTTGCCAATACCTTACGAGTTCTGATGAGAAGTGCGACCGATCTATCATCCAAATAACTAGTGTTTTAGATGAAAAGTGGAAAAATGAAAAGGCACCACACCGGAACTGAACCGTTTTGTGGTCCGTCAATAAATAAAACTGTACACTATAAGCACGATTCAGAGAATTTAAAATTGCGATATTTTTGCTTATTATACTACTCCCGTGGCGTAATGAAAAACAATCATGTGTTCGCATTTTGTTTTTTATATCAAGGTTTAAGCGGTGAACACATTCAATAGTAGAATTCGTTCATAGTCCCGAAAAAAACTTGAGTTCCATACAAACCTATTTCTAATATATAAGTGGAAGATAAAAACGAACACAGCCAAAACATCATGCTCCTATTTCACAGAGAAGCCAAAAACTTTTACCAAACAAACCACTGAGCTTTAATAATCAAAATATACCCTGGTCCAGTGAAATAAAGTATCTAGGAGTTTATTTAGATAAAACTTTAACATATGGCCTCCATATAAACAAAACTATAGAAAAAAACGAATAAACTTATAAAAACTTTATATCCACTTATTAGACGTCACTCACCCCTAAACACCGATAATAAGCTACTAATTCACAAAATGATCTTCCAACCTATCCTCACGTATGCATCTCCGGTATGGTCGGACTGTGCAAAAACACATAAAAATAAACTGCAAGTACTACAACAATATAAAATATTAAAAATGACTACTAACCTCCCCCGGTATTGCTCGACAACGCTACTTCACGATCATACTAACACAAAACTAATTGAGGAAATCTGCACCATAAACATGAATAGATTCGAAATTGATCAAACATAGCACTAAGTATCGTACAGCATACAGGGTGTCCCATAGGAATGTGTGAAACTATTTTTTAACAAACGGAGACATCGGTAAAATGTGAATACTTTTTAATAAAGGACAGTCGTCATTTTTATTTCATGTCCATTTTATTATAAAAAAATTAAATCTATTTAATACAAAACAATTAATTTAAAAAAGTAGTGAAGAACGTTAGTTACTAATGATATATATTTTCGATATTTTAACCATCTAATTTGCCACAAATATCCATATGCTTTCTAAAACTATTAAAAACATGTTCTAACGTTTCATTTGAAATGCCATTGACGATCTTCCCAATGTCTTTAATAAAATCCTCAACTGTTTTTTGGTTATTTTCATAGCAGAGATCTTTAATGTACCCCCATAAAAAGAAATCAAATCGAATGAGATCTGACGAGTAATGTGGCTATTCTATTCTTTTTCCCCTAGCAAAGCGTGGGTACCTTAGGCCAATAACTCGATCGCCATACAATTTATTGATGATACTTCTTGTGTGCAATGAGGTGCTGCTCCGTCTTGAATAAAAAAAAAAGATTTAACGCGGCTCTGCTTTTTCACATGAGAAAGGATTTGGTCTCTCCCTTTGTACTTCTCTCCGGCGACAGAATATTCAAAGAAATGCAAGTAGATACCTTTCATGTAGATGGTTCACATTTCACAAATATATATTATTAATAATTCACGTTTTTCACTATATTTTTAAATTAATGGTTTGTATTAAATAGATTTAATTTTTTTATAATAAAATGGACATGAAATAAAAATGACGACTGTCCTTTATTAAAAAGTATTTACATTTTACCGATCTCTCCATTTGTTAAAAAATAGTGGCTCATAAGTTTTCACACATTCCTATGGGACACCCTGTATATATAAGCTAAATAAATGAATTGAATTGAATTGAACATTCAATAGTTGAATATGGCACAAAAGCTCTTACGAAAACTCTGAACATATTAACTGTGGTGTCGTGAATTGTGAAAATAATATTTTTCATTTGTGAATTCTTAAATTTATTTCAGTGCGTGCGTTTCTAGACATCCGTCATACGCACAATCTATACTATCAGACAATCTCTTCTCATCGATTGCTTCTGCAATACTGAAAACTGTTGTTTTTAGAAGAGTTGAAAGGCATAAGATTCTTACAACTCACAATTCATGGTGGGACCGAATGTGTTCACTGCCTTAAACCGGATATTGTGTATAAGCAGACTAAATGAATATTTTTACAGAAGTGGCAAATTTTCCCTAACAAATTTATACAGAGTTTGCTGTTAGTTAAAATTATTTTCGCAGTCCATTGCCCTTATTTCAACTATTCCTGATCGAGCACTAAGAACTAAGAAGTTGAATAATCTGCTACCGTTGTTCATTGCAAATACAATGCAATTTTTGTTTAGTCATTGACAACTATAAACGTTTCCACTTCCGAATGATCTTCGAGTAACTTCGAGATTTTTAATCCATTTTACAGTATTTACACAAGTTCACAATTCGATTAACAATTTTATTAAGCACAAGATCATTTGAGAAGGCAGTATAAATACAGGTAAACCTCCCATAAAGCGGTACCTTTACAACACAGTTTTGCTACAACGCGGTTGGGGAAATACAGGTGTTTTTACAACTTGATAGTCACTTAGCAAATTTTTTTTTTTTTTTTTTTTTAGAGAACGATCCTCTGTCGGAGAGAGCGCAAATATTTAAAAGGAATCTTCAAAATTTATTATCAAGAATTTTATACAAATTTACAAAGCAAGAGCAAACAATCTCTAATGACAGATTACACAAGTCGACACGATTTTTGATTCTGATTAATATGCGGTCATACCTCATTGCTTTCGTCTCACAATTGAAGAATATCAACATGATTTTAAAAAAAATTTGCTTTTGTGCCCAGCACAGCAAATTTAAAATGACCAATCATCAAAATTGTTATGTTTTCATTTCCTTGTAAATCTGTTTGAGGCGGATATTTTTTAAATTTTCGGTTGCTATATTAGATCCTCCATCTTTAATATATATTTTGGTAACAGATGAAGTTTCAGCGACCCTAAGACCTCTTTGATTCATTTTGATTAAAAAAACCCATAAAATTGCAAATATTCGGACGCCATATTTAATTCACCACTTTGGAACCCAATACAAAAATGTACCTATACTGTTTTCTCTAGTATAACGTACTTTTTGGCAAAAAATCAGAAATATCGCACAACGCATTTAGTTGTAATTGAGGTTCAAACTATCCAAACGAATGTCAAATTTTCCTTCACAAAAGCAAAGTTTTAACAAAATTATGACAATTTTGACTTCCTTTTGGACACAAGTAATAAGAAAATAGCATTCATAACTCAGACTCAAAAAAAAAGTTTAGTTTTGTTGACCTGTGTTATCTAAAACCTAAAACTACCGGAAGTGCACAAGTCGAACTTGTCGATGAATCAAGCTCAAGTTTTGAAATAAGGGCATTCAAATGCTCTCGACCAACTATAATAAGTAACGATGAGGAATAAATTTGTTAACATAACATTATATTTCTTTTTGATTTTGAATTTTGGTTATTAAACTTGAAATCATGATCTTTTTAGTTTTTATATTATATTTTTATTTATATGTTGTATTTTATCTAAGTTTGTTATGAAATGTACAACGTAGGAACGTATCTACTGCGTTGTAGGAGGTTTACCTGTACATACATTTATACTATATATTTAGATTTTTTTTCAGACCAACGGGAATCGGGTACGCGGAATCATGTACATGTTTTAATTTCCGCGTAAAATTCCAAAATTCCTATATTTACTAAGACTAGATTTAGCTGGATACTTATAATCAGATGTAATAATAATAGTATTTAAATCAAATCAGGGTTATAGTTTTCGTGTAATTAATTTGTAAAATCATCTATATAAAATCAAGAAATATGTTTTAGTTTGATATATCCCCCGACAAACAGAAGTTTGTGAAGTAAAACATATTTTTTGTATTCCGAGTAAAAAGTCTACATATTTGGAAAAAAGCGCATTAAAAGCTTTCATTTGAAATCTATTTTGTGATAAAAAATGTTTTTATATATTTTTAATTCAAATAATCTAATTTTAGTAAAGAGCCATTTTTTTATGTTCATAGTGTCTTTTTAAACTAAAGGGTTTTAGTTTACAAAAACTGAGTTATAGTTTTTGACATTTTTATAAAGTATAATATCTTACAAATATTCCTTGACAGTTTCAAATTTATTCGATTCAAATTGTTGAATATACGATTATATCAATAGACCATTTAGGCCTCTATACCATTGTACTTGAAGCTATTCATAAAAAAGTTTTCACAAAACGACATTTCTAAGGTCGGTGACCATTATTTCTTAAAAACTCAACTGATCAATATAAAATTTTGACAATATCTTAAAAAGATTAGAGACTAGTGTACATATAATCGAAGGTTTCTTATTTTTTATAATGTTTTTTCCTTAAAATCCAAATTGTTATTTAAACTCAAATTCTTTTAAAAAGCTTCAATTAAGCACTAGATACTAGCTAAAATATTTGTTTTCAAATGTAGAATGACAAAAATGTTTGAAAATTGAAAACGATCAGTGATTAAGATATTGCTGTAGATAACCGGCTTATTTTATACGAATAACATGTATATTTTTTGTATATGCTAATTTATTTACTCTAGGATAATGAGCAATCTAAATTGCTTTGATCAACATTTTCTGTTCAAAAAAAAAATTTTTCAACCTGGAGATTGTTCCGGACTATATTGTTGTGGCAATCTGTGGTATGTTGTGGATAGCGCAAAAATTTAGATTTCTTTTTTTTATTGAAAAAATAAAGTGATTCTCTTTTGTCATAAAGAGCATAGCGAGCAGCTAAATGCCGAGCATTATTTTTGATTGGAAAAACAAAATTAACAATTAACAATTGTATACAACATATAAAAACAGCTTCCACTGAAGATGGTTGGTTAAAAAAAATTCTTTGTGCCAAAAAATACTTTCATTGTTTCTTACTGATTTCTTGGTAATTGGTTGGTTTCCCAAAAAAAGGCTTTTTCATACAATAGAATATGAAATGATCATTTCCTAAGGTATACACAAAAAGTAAAAAGAAAAAAAAATGTTCGAATTGGTGAAGTGTAGTTTTTTCGATAAGAAATCGAAAAATTAACGTATATAATTCATTCAGTTTTAATACAATGAACTCGATCAATGAAGTCTGTAACCACTTAAGAATTATTATGGTTAGGTTTTGTTTATGTTAGTTTCATTACTATATATGTGATGCGGGGTGGTTTCATTAGTATATTCAATGTCCTCAAAAATACAATATCCTCCTCTTTTATTGTTGCGATCAGCGTTAATTAATAAAGCGGCATTTATAATTTCATTAATATTAAATGAAAACTTCAACTATCTTTAATTTTTTTTCGAGAAATTAGTTTTCTAAATTCTATGAACGATTTTTACATTTTTAAAGTTGGATAATTTTTTTCGCCTGGGAGAATTTATATATTTAATGGAAAAAAATGGAATTTATGTAATTAGAAAACAATAATATATATACGTATATATTAAAATCTATAACTCCTTATATATAATAAAATTCCATAGAATGTATTAATGAAGTAGAATCCAAAAATAGTTTTCTAATCGTAAACGCTTTCTTTTTTAACTAATGCAACATGTGAAAGTGTTTAGAAAATTCAAGATTGTATAAATATATTCGATCTATATTTCATATAAAAATTCCGTTTGGAAGAACTATAAAAAACGTCTCGATAACTTAAGCTTACAAAAATCACAAAATTATCCTTTCAAAAAATTTCCATTTGTTAGTATTATCTTTTTCTTCTTACATATTCCTGAAACTAGCGTAAGTAAGAATGTTTCCTTGTGCTTTAATTGTTGTTGTTATTTTTTTGTTTAACAGATTTTTAAATCGATGCCCATTATTTTTTGAAAGGTTAATGAATTATTTTAAATAAAATCTGTAAAATTATTTTCTATTTTATTCTTGAAGACTTTTTTATATTATCTAAAGGAAAGAAGTACTATATGTACTATACTTCTTTTTCGAACATTACACTTCGATGTCAAATCACTGAACATTTTTTTTATATTAAATTCTTTAAATCTGTGCTAATTAAAAAGCACTTTGTATATAAATTTGCGTTCTTGAATCAAATTTGAAAAACTTTTTTTGGAAAAAATATTAAAAATTGAGGTAAGAGTAGCACGTCTCTATGTAAAATGATTCTATGGTTAAATAGCAAAAGTATCTTTGAACCAAAAAGTATGACTGTCTAAAAAGAATATGGCATAAGTATCTGATTATGATTAAGGACAAATTTTAGTACACTAAATTTAGTTATTTGTTGTAGGTATATCTATAGAAATATAAAGTAAAAATGCTTTCAGGATCGAGAAAATTAAATATTGTATTTAAACATTATACCAGTAAGAGTATTATTTTAGTCTGTATCAAAATTGAACGCAGTATATGACATGATCGCTTAAAAGACAAAAAATTAAGTAACACTATAGATTCTACTTCCGAAAAAAGCTTAAGATTTCATTTTTATTCACAAAGAGATAACGCGGAATACAGCACCATTTTAGGATAGATATATATTATATGTATAAGGTTTTTCGGGTGTACAAGAAAGTGGAAAAAATCCATTATTCCTTTCTGAACAGAAAAGTTATATCAGAAAGACGAAAATTAATAATTAGTCTCTGCACACGACCAGGCCAGAGAGTTTTTCCGTCCACTCTCCACTCCAATATCCGTCGATCCACTATCCTTTTACGTAAAGTACACTTCCTCGGAGAAAAAAATTTTTAAATTTTCACAGCATGCCAGCCGGAAATCACATGTTGAATTTAATCGAATTTATTGATAATCTCTTAAGAAAAAAAATTTTTTTTTGTTCAAATATTGACCTTCTGTTCAGGGGAAATAACAATGTCAAGGAAATTTACACATACACAGGGAAGTCGGTGCAGACATATGTGAGACTGTTGGAAAATTTGGGTGCGGTCTTTATGACGCATGCCGATAAAAGATTTTGTGTAGAAATTTTCAGCGCTTGCAGCCATTTTTTACTTTCGCTTTTTTTATGGGAGTTTAATCTTTTGCATATCACATTGCAACAAAAATAACACAAATAATCGAAAAACACATATTACCTACCTTGGGACTAAAAAATTACACCACGAACATTTTTCGCACGGACAATTTTCTCCCAACCTTTGTATGTACTACTCACGATCGTTTTACGTAGCACCAAAAAGGTTTGTAGGTTCGCGGTAAAGCGGATTTGATCCTTGCGACGAACGATATCCGATGTCTTTTAAGTTCATTAACCGATTTTTCAGCACTAAAACTATTTTTTTTTTTCCTCAGCAAGTGAAAACTTTACTATTACGCTCGTAAAACGGGTTATTCACTATTTTTTATAACAATCGTTGGAAGAACTTGTCTGCCCCTGGGAATTGTAGTAGTCAGAAGACCGAAGTAGCGATTTAACGATCGTTAATTTTGGGCAATCTGTCTCTAGCCCAGACAGTGGATAGGATCCCAGTGAAATTGGAGGCCTCTTCCCTGAATATAGTATTTTCTTTATCCTAAATAGGTATCTTTATGGCGGACACCGCAAAGCGCACCAAGCGCACTAGTTGACGCCTAAACGTCTACTACGAATCGCGGTCGGTGTAGCAAACCCCTGTTCTCTATACACCAATATCATCAAGAGGGAACCTTCTCTATATACCTAGAGCTATAGCTGATCCTGGAGGATGTGTACGTTCAGGACAGACACTACTACACCGACCCGAGCCCCAAGTCAAATAGTAAATGAAACAAGAAAAAAGCCAAAATTTAGTCGGAAAAATAAAACTTTTACACTGAAGAAGACGAAGGCTACAAACACCAGCACAGATATTAAAAAAAAGGGCAAAAAAAAACCCATCCGCCTGATGCTGCTGTAACTTAAGGGCAAAATGTCGATATATTACCAACAACTACCCGGGATTTCGGGTGGCGAAGAGCAGCACCGCCAGCAAGAGCGAACGGTACAGCCGCGCTCCTCCAGCATTCGGGAGGGATGCACACCCGGGACGCACATAGATCTGGCCGCCTCAGCCCAGCATCCCATTATAAAGGACATGCTCAGCTCAACCAACCCTCCGCGCTTGATTTATGCCCATCACGGCTGCATACATCGACAATAAACGACGGCATCCCGGGCTCCGGGTCCTGGTAAATCTCATTTAATATCTCGTTGGTGTGCGTTCATTTGAATTTCGGGTTGCTGGGGCGCATCATCTCACCACCCACCCACCACCCACTGGACCAGGCCGCATGGCGACTAAAGCGAGACAAGTGCTCATGATGACGGATGAAAGTTTTTGCTGGGACGCGACAGAGATGCAGCTGGCACGTCTCGCGAAAGCAAGAATAAGATGAATACACAGAACATCCATATTGTGAGTGAGGGGATGCTATTCTGCTGGATGCTGATCGATTTTTGTTGAGCTCATGTTAAGCTGTTTTCCAGGAGGAATTGTTGTTGTTGCCGCCGCTGCTGCTGCTGCTGCTTCTGCTGGCTATTGTTGTTGCCATTGTAGTTTCAAGGAGCACATAACGAGCAGAGGGCGAACAAGCAAAATAACCCAACCAGCCGGAATAGGGTGATTTTTGGGTGGATTGAACTCACCCATGTCGGGGTGATTTATTATAAAATGAGAAATGAGCGTGGGCGAATGTTTCGGTTCGATCCGCCAAGCCAGGCCGTGTGCGCTCATTCCCACCGACGCCGATGTGGACGCGCGGCACCCATTTTTTAATTGAATGATCTGTCCCACGGGCGCTCTTTGTGCATAGTATCCGTCAACAGTTTTCGTTTTCGTTCCACATGAAAATCCTTTCAATATTTTCCGACCAGCTCTGTGGAGAGCTCTTGATTTCGGAAAATTTAAATCATTAACCCCTCCCACATAAGCCTGTGGTTAATGCTGTTATCGACATTACCGGGGCATATCTTTTCTCCAAAAGTAAATAAAATTTTGAAAGCCATATCATTGGTTCAAATTTAAATACATTTGACACACAGAATAAATTAGCTATACAATAATATTTAGATATTATAAATTGAGCGAATTTTGGAATTCAACAATTGAAATATACTTTCACTTTTACAGTTATATAATACTAGCTGGGTTACCCGGTTTCACCCGGCGTTGGGTAAATACTTACTAATTTAAACACTCAAATGTTCTAGTTTGTTATATCCTAGAAATTGTTTCAACCCGAAAACCCCTTTATGGATCCGCTATCTTGAATTTCAAAATATTAATAATATTAAAAATTAGTGGCCTTAAAATAATTATTGAACCAATTCTCATTCAAATTCGTTGAAATCAAGAAATTTTGGTCGCCATATTGGGTCCGCCATATTAGGTTTGGAAATTTTGATAATATTCGAAATTAGTGGCTCCGGAATAATCATTGTACTAATTTTAATTAAAATCCGTTGAAATCGAGACATTCGGTTGCCATATTGGATCCGCCATCTTGGATTTACAACTTTTGATAATATTCGGAACTTGTATCCTCAGAATAATCATTCTACCAATTTTCATTAGAATCCGTTGAAATCGAGACATTCTGGTCGCCATGTTGGATCCGCCATGTTGGATTTGGAAATTTTGCTAATATTCAAAATTAGTGGCCTCAGAATAATCATTGTACCAATTTTCATTAAAATCCGTTGAAATCGAGAAATCTTGGTCACCATATTGTAAATTTTGATAACATTCAAAATCAGTGACCTCAATATAATCATCGTACTCATTTTCATTAAAATCCCTTGAAATCGAAAAATATTGGTCGCTATATTGGTTCCGCCATCTTTGATTTGTAAATTTTGATAACATTCAAAATCAGTGACCTGAAGATAATCATTATACTAATTTTCATTAAAATCCGTTGAAATCGAGAAATATGGTCGCCATTTTGGATCCGCCATCTTGGATTTCTAAATTTTGTTAATATTCAAAATCGGTGGCCTCAAAGCAATCATTGTACTAATTTTCATTAAAATCCGTTGAAATCAGCAAATCTTGGTCGCCATATTGGATCCGCCATCTTGAATTTCTAAATTTGGACAGCGGATTTGAAATCCCCATCCCGCAAAACCCCTATCTACCAGTTTTCATGAAAATAGCTTCAAATTTAAAATTTTCAGACGCCATCTTGGATCCGCCATTTTGAAACCCTACGTACTATCCGAAAAAAAATTAGCCTATATGTTAAGTCGGAATACGTACTACCTTCGGACAAAAAATGAAAAATATAGATGCCAGCGTTTAGGCGTGATTGAGCAACAAACAAACAAACAAACAAACAAACAAACAAACAAACAAATAAACTTTCATTTTTATATACAGGGTGTTCAGAGGTGGGAGGTCAATACTGCAGGGGGTGAAAGGTCAGACCGAGACAAGCAAAAAATCGTATGGGTGGGGGGGGGGGCATCTCGCACCGTTTGGCATTTACAGGGTGATTCGTAAATCAGGATTTTGCCTTATATGGGAACCGCTCTTGTATTTTTATCTTTTTTTCTACTCATCGCAGCGGCCCCAAACTGATTTCAAAAAATCACTATTTGGCAGCCCTTTCCAAGAAAGTTTACACCACCCCCCTATCCCCAACCCCTTGGCCAAAATCCCCCCTGGAAGTTGAAAAAATTAACTTTTATTTCACGATTTTTCACCTTTCGCCCCACTTTTCTCTGAAATTCATGTTATTAACATACCTACTTTTTATTTTTTTTAAGTTGCCTATCTAATTACCTTGCCAAAAAGGTGCAACCTGCCCAGGTAGGAAAAGGATACGAACATTTATTTACAAAAATCCTTTTACAGAATATCATGATAATTCGAATTTTTAGGAAATTATACTTAAGTTTACTAAAAAATACATTTTGTTCGCTTAAAAACTAATTACAATTAAAACGTCTGTCCTTTAAAAGCTGTTCAAAATGTTCTCCGCGAGTTTCGATGCATGCAAGTAGCCTTCGTTTTATTTCACGTTTGAGGTCTATGGTAGCCAGTCTCTCCCGTATTTTCGTGGCTGCAGTCACAATCCTGGTAACTAATTCTTCTCTGGTGTTGATTGGTCTTGAGTAAACTTCATATTTCATCATTCCCCATAAGAAAAAGTCCAGTGGAGTAAGGTCCGTTGACCTAGCAGGCCAAGGAATCAGTCCACCTCGTCCAATCCAGCGTTCTGGGTAATGTTCATTCAACCTTGCCCTAACAATGTTCCCAGTATGCGCAGGTGCCCCATCGTGCTGTACATACATTGCGCTTCTGGTGGCCAGGGGGATGTCCTCCAACAGATCCGGAAGGATATTCTCCAAAAAGTCCGAATATAGCTGACTATTCAGCACTTGGGGCAAGATGAAGGGTCCTATCAACTGGTTGCCGATGATGCGAGCCCAGACATTGACACTAAATCTTTGCTGGAAGGACCGACACCTGGTCCTATGTGGGTTCACATCTGACCAGGTGTGGAGGTTGTGCAAGTTTGTGATGCCATCCCGGGTGAATTGCGATTCATCCGTCCACAGAATTCGGTCTAGAAACCTTATGTTTTCGATGTCAGACTCGAACAGCCAAGTGCAAATTGCAATCGTCTTTCGGAATCTCCTTCCTGTAGTGCTTGGACCGGGATATGGTGGTATGGATGTAGTCCCTCTCGTTTCACAACGGTCCAAACTCTCCCTGAAGACAATCCTGACCTTCGTGCGACCTGCCTGATGCTTATTACAGGGCTGTTCCTGACGATGTTGAGGATTTGTTGGTCGGGGTCCGCTGAATCGGCCGATTTTCCTGATCGCGTTTCTGCTCTGGGGGCGGTTTCTTTTAACCTTCTGAAAGTCCTTGAAAATACCCTTCTGTTGGGTACCCGCCGATTCAGGAATCTCCTTTGGTATTCTCGTACGGCCTCACTATCATTTCCTTCTACTAAACCGTACACGTAAATTATATCGGCATACTCATCAACACTGAATTCTGCCATTTTATCTTAATTTTTTCTATTAAATACCCGGTTTTATCGCTTGCTTCTTCAACTGTGGTCAATGTCCTTTCAAACTTACCCATTTTTATACCATAATTCATAGGAGGTATTAGAAACGGAGCGTCAGGATACTTAAGAATCAATACTGGATATAATAAACTAATAACGCTATTTAACGAGATTACATTTATTATTTTATTACTGTTTTGCTGAAATAATAAAAATGTATTACCTCTGTTTCCTAAACAAACATTTCCGAACTTGCTGTCATAAAAATTGTTTACTTAAAGACTTTTTTCATTATGGTGCAATAAAGTAATTAGGTACCTGTGTGGATGTTTTAATTTCAGGACTTTTGCAACCCCTTTCTACCTGCGCATGTTGCACCTTTTTGGAAAGGTAATTAGATAGGCAACTTAAAAAAAATAAAAAGTAGGTATGTTAATAACATGAATTTCGGAGAAAAGTGGGGCGAAAGGTGAAAAATCGTGAAATAAAAGTTAATTTTTTCAACTTCCAGGGGGGATTGTGGCCAACGTGTTGGGGATAGGGGGGTGGTGTAAAGGGCTTCCAAATAGTGATTTTTTGAAATCAGTTTGGGGCCGCTGCGTTGCGTAGAAAAAAAGATAAAAATACAAGAGCGGTTCCCATATAAGGCAAAATCCTGATTTACGAATCACCCTGTAACTGCCAAACGGTGCGAGATGCACCCCCCCCCCCCCTCACCCATACGATTTTTTGCTTGTCTCGGTCTGACCTTTCACCCCCTGCAGTATTGACCTCCCACCTCTGAACACCCTGTATATGTATATAGGGATAATAATATTCATATTTACCTAGATTTTACAAAAATCTCACAAAATGGGATTCGAATTTTATTAACCGGCGAAAAAAAGAGGAGATTCTCAAGTCGACGCGTTATGTATATGTATTATATGTGTAATTTGTATATAGTTTTTGTTATTTTTTATTGTATGACTACGCATAACTCTTTCTATAGTACTCCGATTTTGATAATTCTTTTTTTTTATTGGATAGGGTAAACCGAGAAGTTGGTTTCCATTTAAATTTGAAAAAAAATTCGCACCTTAAGGGTAGATAAAAATAGGGGATGAGTGATTTTTCATTTACCTATGAACCGATTCTGTTGAAAGGACCCCGCACAAATTGTATGGAAATCGGGTCCCGGTCAAATTCGCTGAAACTTTGCAGAAAGGTAGTTCTCAACCTGCTAATCAAAAGTCCCAATGGGCCCGAAGCCATCCTATGATTAGTTGCGGAGATATAGAGGGGTGAAGTGTGAGACATTTGCTGTAGACCCAAGTACGGTTGACGAAGTCTCTATTCGCTTAACTCGGAAACCAAGGTCCCTAAAAAAAATCTTTGAACACAAAAGTTGTTTTTAGTTATCAAGGCATGTCATTAAAACCATAAACATTTTTGGTTGACCTTGACCTTGACCATGGACCTTAACCCATTAATGCGCAAAACGAAAATTTTGTACACCCAACTTCAATTGTACGATTCGAATAGAAAATTGGGGCAATTTTCTTCCATAATCGTATATAGAGGGTTTTCGGGGATGTTCTTTCAGAATCTGGCATTTGTTTTGCATAAAATCTTCAAAAACCCTATTATTTTTTGGGTTTTTTAAAAAAACTGCGAATTTTTCTTTTCAAAGTCGATTATCTTGTTGTTGCTAATATTGAATGATCATATAACCACCAGAAATCGCGGTCCGAATGTCTAGATATTTTCAAAACATGGTTTTGGAAGGTATTTTTTGCTTAAATTTTTGCAAATTAGCAATTATGTATAGCAATGTAATAAACAATTTCACGATATTTTTACACGAAAAGGATCAACTTTACAGGAAAATTGTATATAACAGAAAATACTTTAAATTAGTCAAAGAACACGTTTATTAATTACATTAAAACATTAATGGTTAAGGTCCATGGTCAAGGTCAAGGTCAACCAAAAATGTTTATGGTTGTAATGACATGCCTTAATAACTACAAACAACTTTTGTGTTCAAAGATTTTTGTTAGGGACCTTGGTTTCCGAGTTGAGCGAATAGAGACTTCGTCAAGCGTACTTGGGTCTACAGCAAATGTCTCACACTTCACCCCTCTATATCTCCGCAAATAATCATAGGATGACTTCGGGCCCATTGGGACTTTTGATCAGCAGGTTGAGAACTACATTTCTGCAAAGTTTCAGCGAATTTGACCGGGACCCGATTTCCATACAATTTGTGCGGGGTCCTTTGGCACACATACAGTGTGCGCAATTTCTATAAGCGCAGCCAGTTTTATTCATGTTTAAAGAAAACTACTTTTTATTTTTCAAAACCGATTATATTGCATAAATTCCCCATTGGTAAATATTAATTAAATAATATAAAACATTCATTAAAGTAAGTAATTACTTTATAATAAAAATAAATATAATTAAAAGTCTCTTTTGTCTGCGCAATTTCTATAAACTCACTTTATATTATAGTCTTTATTTTAAGAGCTTAACGAAAAGAAAATTTTTTTTATATTTTCTAAGTATTGTGTTTTATCTCCTTTGTTAGTTATAACTTGAAAAACCTGTTAGACATCGAATTTATTAACTTTTTAAACAAATGTTCATCAATATCATTCCAGCATTTCAAAATATCGGCTATCAGTTGAGATAACGAAGAAAATTGTCCACCATTTGCGTAAACTCTTCGTGCCATGATTCCCCAAATGTTTTCCATTGGATTTAAATCCGGACTACGTGATGGCCACTCCATTACAGGAATATTTCTTTCACTAAACCATTGTCTTGTTTCGGCAGAAGAATGCACAGCGGCGTTATTCTATTGAAAAATCAAATCTTTTTCCATATTGTCTTTTAAATATGGAATAAGAGATTCCTCCAGTAGGTCTGTATATATGGCAGAGTTCATTCGGGTGGGAACAAAGCGTAAAAATAACTTTCCTTGATAAGAAAAGGCACCCCATAACATTAAACTACTAACACCAAAATTACTACTGAGACGAGGCGAATCGGGCTTCCTTAAATCATGCTAATATCTACTCAATCCTCCTGCGCTATCTAAATTAAATTGTTTTCCGTAAGCAAAAATAACGTTTTGCCACTTTTCGTCCCAGTTCATGTGGCTTCTAGCAAAATCTAGGCGCGCATTTTTATGATGCTGTTCCAGTTGGAGAGATTTGACCGGTTTCTTATACTTAATATAAGTAGTGTCCTTCAAAATTTGTTGAACTCTTCTTCCTTTAATTGGGAGTTGTAATTCCGCTATAATTTGACCTGCACTTAACTTTTTTTTTATAACTTCTGATCTTATGTTTCCAAAAATTTTTTTTAAACTTTGGTGCTCCCTCTTGGATGATCCCATAATCCATTACGATTGCCCTTTTTAATAAAATTTCGCACCACACATTCTGAACGTCCAATTCTCCTTGCAATTTCTGTTATACCAAGGCCAGTTTCCCTAAACGCACGGATTCTGACGCGATCGTCGTTGTCAAGGACCTTTCCTCGTGGCATTACAATAAATCTTAAGAAATAACAGCAATTATACAGAATTAAGCTATAGTTGGAAAATAAAAATGAAACTCACATGAATTGTTTCCTAAAAAGTTGCAAAATTACTTTGCGTTTAACTAGTAATACTACAAAAAGAAACTGCGTTTATAGAAACTGCGCACTCTAAGATCAATTGTGAAAGATTGATCTATTGCATTCACGCATTGCCTGATATTTGGAATTGTTTAATTGCTTTTATGAATAGTTATAAACTTTAACAATTATCCTGTAAAGAAATGTTGTTACTATATCGCTTTATTTCAATGAATTGTGCATTTCACTTGAAAATCAGACGTGCGCTTATAGAAATTGCGCGCACTGTATGTAGTTCTGACGACACTACAGCATAATGGAGACCTGGAGTTAATCTGAGGATGAAGGCGGAAGACAGTCAAGGAACTCCTCAACGGTTTACAGCACCTACCTCGTGTTTGGGCTTATTTCATTCATCTTGATAAGAACTTTAGACCTAGCTAGGTTATGACTGTCATCGAGAGTCTGATGATGGAGACGGAAGAAAAAAAACTTTTTAACAATAGAGTCATGTGGGGCAAGTGTGCGCAGCGGGTAAGTGTACGCATTGTAAGTATCTCAAAAACGGTTTATAATTAAGAACCATCATTCCCCCCGTTCAGTGCCCTACGCAACGTCATGCAAGGCGTACGTGAGTCACTAACGGCCGGCACGCCATTTTGTTTTCACAGGTAAGATTTGTTTTTAGCTTAAATTATTGCGATTTTTCTATACAAGTTAACGTATAATATTTTATTGAGGTGTATACTCTATGAAAATTGCTGTATATCAATGAGTACTGCGTAATATCTAGTGTGATTAGTGGTGATCATTGAATTGTTATGATAATGCAATCGTGAGCAATTTTGATTGAATCTCGTTTTGATGGGTTGGGGCAAGTGTGCGCATACGCTTGTCGAGTAAGTTTGCACATGCGCACACTTACCCGCATCGTTTTGGCTTTCTATTTAAGCTGCATTTTGTTTTTTCAGAGTATAATTATTTATTGAAAATGCCTCGAAATTATCAAAGCAAGGTCACAGACTATGGAAGAACTCAGAATCTCTGATTTTCGATGCTGCGTACACTTACCCCTATAGTAGGGGTAAGTGTGCGCATATTGACTATGTTTATTTTGCTAGTTTTTCAAAAAAATGTGCAATTGATGAATATTGTTTCTATGTTTAAGTTGTTGATTAATAAATACTCGAAGTAATTAACCTTGTTTTGTTTCATTAAACATGCCACTTTTCATTTTATGACGCTTCAAACCTTAAGTGCGTACACTTGCCCCACATGACTCTAAACTAAACCAACGAAGATTGAAACTGAACAGCGCAAAATAAAATAAACCTTTTGAGTCCTAATAACTAAGCTTCTAAGCTAAAGTAAGTAACGCGCCAAACAAACGATCAACGAAGATCATTAAATTACTTTAAAGAAATAATCAAAACAAAATAACACAAAAAAGCAACGTGAAATCTGCAGCGATTAATAATAACATTTCACGATTTGTTTGGTGCCGACTTAAAATTAGTTACTTACATTAGTTAGGAGCTTAGTTATTAAGACTAAAAAGGTTCATTTTATTTTTCGGTTTTCAGTTTCTTTTTTCGTCGATTTAATTTTTTGTTAAGAAGTTTTTTTTATAGTACTAAGTTAACAACATGGTTTGGGTTTAAGAAATATTAAACCAAATATGTAAGTTATGTGCTAAGTCTTAATGCTTTCGAGAAAATGTTACGTTCTTATAAATTCTTATAAACTGCTTCAATTGCACTCAGAAAAATGAGCATCTTATATTTACAGGGTGTCCCATGGGAATGTGTGAAAACTTATGAGCCACTATTTTTTAACAAATGGAGAGATCGGTCAAATGTAAATACTTTTTAATAAAGGACAGTCGTAATTTTTATTTCATGTCCACTTTATTATAAAAAAATTAAATCTATTTAATACAAACCATTAATTTAAAAATATAGTAAAAAACGCGAATTATTAATAATATATATTTGTGAAATGTGAACCATCTACATAAAAGGTATCTACCTGCATTTTATTGAATCTTCTGTCGCCGGAGAGAAGTACAAAGGGATGTTAGAGACCAAATCCTTTCTCATGCGAAAAAGAGGAGCCGCGTTTAATCTTTTTTTTTTTTTATTCAAGACGGAGCAGCACCTCATCGTACACAAGAACTATCATCAATAAATTTTATGGCGATCGAGTTATTGGCCTAAGGTACCCACGCTTTGCTAGGGGAAAAGGAATAGAATAGCCACATTACTCGTCAGATCTCATTCGATTTGATTTCTTTTTATGGGGCTACATTAAAGATCTCTGCTATGAAAATAACCAAAAAACAGTTGAGGATTTTATTAAAGACATTGGGAAGGTCGTCAATGGCATTTCAAATGAAACATTAGAACATGTTTTTAATAGTTTTTGTGGCAAATTAGATGGTTAAAATATCGAATATATACATATATCGGGTTGGCTAATAAATAATGAGCGACATACATGACTTTATGCTTGTATTTATTTATTTAATAATTTACTATTAATCGTTAACAATATAATCACCGTCGTTATCTACTACCATCCGCCAACGATTCGGCAAAGAGTGGATGGCATCGCTGTAAAACTTCGCCGGTTTTGCTTTGAAGAATACATCTATGTATTGTTGCAACTGATGTTCATCATCGAAGCTTTTTCCTTGTAAATGATTACTGAGAGACCGGAATACACTGAAATCCGTTGGGGCTAAGTCCGGCGAATATGGAGGGTGTGGCACTATTTCCCAGTTGAGCTCCAGTAGCTTTAGTCGGGTACTCTTAGCGATGTGCGGCCGAGCATCGTCGTGAAGGAAAAATATTTTGTCATGTTGTGGACGTTTACGACAGAGTTCAAGCTTTAGATTTTCAAGTTGATTACAGTATACTATTGCCGTCATCGTGGTATTAGTAGGAAGAATTTCCCAATATATTACTCCATGTATGTCCCACCAGACCGAGAGCATCACTTTCCGAGTATGAGGATCTTTTTTTGGCGTAGGTTTACCTGATTCGTTGCGGCCCAGCCACTGGCGCTTGCGTGTGTGGTTGATATAGATAACCCAATTTTCATCTCCAGTAACGAGATGGTCTAGCCAGCTAAATGTGCGACGCGACGGAACGATAAAAGGTATGCACAGATATCTGCACGGTAAGTCAGTTGATCTTTGTTCAACTGGTGCGGTACCCAAACACCATATTTGTACGTCTTCCCCAAACCGTGCAGACACTTTTCCACCGTGCCATGAGAGCATCCGAGCTTAAGAGCCAAATTGCGCGTAGTGCTTCGAGGATCTTCTTCAATTAATGCCTTCAGTTTATTTATATCTATTTCTACCGGACGCCCAGACCTTGGTTGATCGATCAAGGAATAGTTACCCTTGCGGAATTTTTGGAACCACCGCTTTGCTGTAGCCTCGGAGACTGCATCATCAGCTATCCTCTGGCATACATTACGTGCAGCTTCTGCAGCCAAATGCCCAGATTGGTACTCGTATAATAAACAGTGCCGAATATGCGTTTTAATATCACTCATTTTTTTTCGTGGTTCTTTACGCAATGACAACCGAAACATTACTGACGGCATGCTCACGACTCGCTCTTTATATACCCCCTGCAACAGAACGTTCTCGACCTTACCCGAAATTTCCAGAAAATAAAAACTGAAACGCCCATTACTTATTAGCCAACCCGATATCATTAGTAACTAACGTTCTTCACTACTTTTTTAAATTAATTGTTTGGTATTAAATAGATTTAACTTTTTATAATAAAATGGACATGAAATAAAAATTACGACTGTCCTTTATTAAAAAAGTATTTACATTTTACCGATCTCTCCATTTGTTAAAAGATAGTGGTTCATAAGTTTTCACACATTCCTATGGGACACCCTGTAAAGAACCCATGTACTTAAAATAGGGAGCCAAGGAAAAAAAACAAATTTCCTATTTTTAAAGAAATATTTTCTTAAATCTTATATTTCTTAAAATTAAAGACTATTTTACTTAAAACTATTTCATCGACAAACTTTAAATAAAGAAATGTTTCTTTGGCTTGTATTTTCTTAATTTTGACTATGTTTCTACTTGATTTCAGCAAATTTTTTTCTGAGTGTACCGTTTCCAGCTTTGGATTTCACAAAATATAATATTATTGTTAAACTGAATCTCGAACAGAGTATAGGAGAAAAGAAAATATAAGTTTATTAAATGAATAAAATCTTCCGAGATTCTAAAATGTGTTGCCTTTAAAGCAAAATCGTCATATTTGCACACAGATCTATTAAAAAAATATTTTTTTTTTAAATTCGTGGTCTATTAATTTTCAATGAAATGGATTAAAATAGTTGTTAAGAATTAATTTAAAAGTTTGGAAGTTCTACTATTGAATTTCGCTTGAATTGCGTTCATAGCTTGCGTGTTAGATTAAAACGTATCCAAAAACCTTACCTTACTTCAAAATCTTGTATACAAATAGCAACAAAAGTTTGTTATTCTGAAAATTAAGCAGTTTTCAAATTATTGTGGTAATCAAACAAATATATCCATATGAAATTAGCTTCTGTCTTATTTTTATTTGTTTAATATTTGTTTGTAACTTTAACATTAGTTGAACTGAATTTGATGCCTAGTTATTTTATTTTAGCTAGCTAGGTCATAATATTAGGTTGGCAAAAAAATATTGAAACAGTACT
This sequence comes from Dysmachus trigonus, assembly GCA_949715965.1. Taxonomy (NCBI): domain Eukaryota; kingdom Metazoa; phylum Arthropoda; class Insecta; order Diptera; family Asilidae; genus Dysmachus; species Dysmachus trigonus. The sequence goes on from OX454321.1 coordinate 50,457,313, forward strand.
AAATTTGTCTATTCCTTTTAAAATAATTTTTTCGAGAGTAAGAGCTGCTCGTCATCAGTTAGAGGAGGAGCCTAGTTGGGATACGGTGGCACACCCTCCGTACTCTCATGACTTTGCAGCGTCTGTCTATTACTTATTCCGCTCGCTGAAACAGTATTAACGTGGAACAAAATACAATTCGTATGATGATCTTAAAACTGATTTAGACAAATTCTTTCCGTCTCAGCCTCCACAGTTCTAGGAGGATGGCTTTGAATCACTGCCACAGAAATGGATAAAAGTAGTAAATACTAATGATGAATTTATTGTTGAATAAACATTTAAAGTTTAATAATAATTCAGAAATTCAAGAGCGTCTCAAGCTGTTTTATTATTTTCTTGCCAACCTGACATATGAGAAACACTTTGAATTTAACAATTTAATTTGAATGATATTAATTCATTATTTTGCATATCAAATATAGTATAAGTAGGTAATTCCACCGACTCATTTTTTTAATTTGGGGATGATCCGTAAGGGGTGTCCCAAAAGTATGGAAACCCATGAATAAATTTGGAGGAATTGATTTTTTTTAAAAATGGTAAACACAAAAGTTTTAGGATTTACCCCTGGCTATTCAATGGTGACCTTGGATTTGACCTTGACCTTGACCTTCAAGGTTGTTTCAAGGTAAACTTTTTTTTCAAATGGGAAACCCCCTTTTTTATTGCGGATTTGGAAAGAACATAAAATTTTACGTTCAAATATGATCTTGACCATGACCTTCACAATGACCCCCGGGGTCATTTCAAGATCAAAGTTGTTTTTGCAGCGGGAGAAAATTCCCAGCCAGTTAATGCAAGGACCCATGAAGGTATGGTTCACAATCTATGCTCAAAATGTTCTCCATTACAATATTGGCAGATTCCTAAAAGTACATAAAAATGTTCAATGGCACTTCTTATAATTTCTGGTGATATATCGGTGCAAACATTGATAATTCTTTGCCTCAGATCTGCCAGATCTTATGGACTAGTTACATAAATTTTATTTTTTATGTATCCCCAAAGGAAAAAGTCCATTGGAGTTAGATCAGGAGATCTGGCTGGCCACTCGATTGTTCCTCTCCTACCAATCCAACGATTATTAAATTCTTCATTTAGATAGTCCCGAACAATCCTCCTAAAATGAGCAGGGGCACCATCTTGCTGAAACCAAACCTCATCGTATTCATCACCAGCTATTTCCTATAATGATGGTACTATTTCCTCCTGCAATAATTGCAAGTATTTAGGTCCATCCAAATTCCCGTCTATGAAGAGTGGTCCAATTATTCGGTCTCTAAAAATACCTGCCCAAACATTCAACTTTTGCGGGTATTGCGTGTGACTTTCGCGCAGCCAATGAGGATTTTCATTGCTCCAGTACCTGCAATTATGACGATTCACTTCTCCTTTGAGTTGAAATGTCGATTCGTCAGAAAAAACAATGAGAGACTGGAAATTTGGATTCTGTACAATTCTTTCCATCATGTTCTCGCAAAATTCAAGACGACGACCATCATCTTCATTCATCTCATGATGAAGATGTTTTTTGTGGGGGTGAAATTTAATAATCTTTAAATTTCTTAAAACCGACATCTTACGCATTTGAAGCTGTTGAGAGACTTTTCTAACAGACAAGTGCGGGTTTTCGACAAATGATTGGGCTTCCATTTGACGCTCTTCTGAAGTTTCTATTTTTGGCCTTCCAGATTTTGGACGGTCCTTATTAGACTCACTTTCTTCAAACCGCCTGACTGTTTTAGAGACAGTGGACTTGCTAATGCCTATTAGGCCAACTCGAAACGTTGCATTAAACAATTGCACTACTTCGTCATATGATCTAAGTCTATCACCCCAACCTCGCATCATTAATAGAGAAACTCTCTCACTTTCTGTTAAAGTTGCCATGGCAAAAGATAAAAGAATAAAAGAGAAAACCCTGTAACCCAATAACCCTGTAACCCAATAACCCTGTAACCTAATAACCCTGTAATCTAATAACGCTGTAACCTAATAATCCTGTAACCCACTTCCCTGAAAAGTAATGGTAGAAGAAAGAATGAAAATAACTATTGAAAAGCGAAAACCTGAACTCAACTAACTATCCTGAAACGGACTGTTAGAGAGTCAAATTGAAATGTCTATTGAAAAGAATCAGCACGACAAACTAGAACATCAACTAACTATCCTGAAAAGGACTGTTAGGGATTCAAAGTCAGCGAAATTAACAGTATTTTGATAATCAAGAAAAGAAATACTAAAAAACAGTAAACTCGCTAGATCAATGAACTCAACTAATTATAATGAATATTACGAAAACAAGACACAGTTCAAAGGTGGCGCCGCAATTTTTCTAAATCCAACCAATTTACGCATAATTCGGTGTAAGGGGGTTTTGGCGGTCGCTGATTACAATTCTGAACTGGGTTTATTGAAATTTCGAGTTCAAGATGGCGGATCAAAGATGGCGGGTGCATTTTCCAAATTCGGCACAAAAGGGTTTTTTCCGTCGCTGTATTCATTTCATGAACAAAAAAATGACTATGTTTGCACTAATATTACACCTGATATCATTACGAGCTACATTAAAAATTTCTTTAGCCGGGATCTTTCTCCTTGCCTTAACTGTCCGGGATCTTTCTCCTTACCTTAACTGTCCGGGATCTTTCTCCAGCTGCAAAAACAACTTTGACCTTGAAATTACCCCGGGGGTCATTGTAAAGGTCATGGTCAAGGTCATATTTGAACGTAAAATTTTATGCTCTTTCCAAATCCACAATAAAAAAAGGGTGTTCCCATTTGAAAAAAAAAGTTGACTCTGAAACAACTTTGAAGGTCAAGGTCAAGGTCAAATCCAAGGTTGAGTAGCCAGGGAAAAATCCTAAAACTTTTGTATTTATCATTTTTCAAAAAAAATCAATTCCTCCAAATTTATTCATGGGTTTCCATACTTTTGGGACACCGTGTATGTATAATAGATTCAATGTAGTTTTATTAATACAAAAATATTAAATATTAAATTTCTTTTGATTGGCAAGGATTTATGGGAAAATCTGATGCACTTATAGTTCTAAAATAAATAAAAAATACTTCTTTGTCAATTCATTAACATAAGACTTATTACGAAATATGAGAAGCCAATTTATTACTATTGTATTATAGTTGCCTTAAACCTGTTTCTTAATTGCTTCTAAAACCAAGTTTTCCTAAAAAAGCTGGAGCTCAAACTTCAGCAATGCAAATTATAGCGTGATAGCAATGATAAATCAACGCAAAAATAATAACAATTGATGTATGTTATGTTGAGATGAAGTCCTCGATGAAGCATGACTTCCGAAGATGTAGAGGAATTCTTAGCCCGTAACACACGATAGACACGATCTGCAGGCAGAACACACTTTAGCACCAGATTGTAAGTAGCAGTTCTCAGATTTTTGTAGAATCGATAATACGTCTTTTTAATCACAAACACAAAATTCACTTTTATTTTTGAGTGACCATTAACAACAATTACACTTAGTTCGAAGCATTATTTTTTATAAATATGCCGTTAACAAATTAAAAACTGATTCATCGCGATGCGAAATACACACGATTATATGTGTTTTGAGCGCTGACACGTTTAAATTCGCACGCAAACTCGACACCATTACGACCCCAACGGAAACGATTTGGTGTTTTGTACACTGAAGCTTTTGATAAACCAATATAAATTGACTATTATTTAATAGCTTAAATCATCGACTATGAGATGAGGTATACATATTTTTGGTTCATAGAGCGCATCTAACTGAACTATATACATATGTTGTTTTTCAAATCTAAAATGTAAAGAAACATTAAGAGCATATGTTAAAGTATAAATAAATAACGTTTAATAATTGTAAGGATAATTATTCATTTTTATGAAATTAGTGAGCGAAAATTTATAGCTTATCTATCCTTTGTCAACGCCTTGAACAAAGAGGAGAGGTGCCTACTCTGTGCATTTACTGGCTGAGATGTCTCCCCCACAATGTGCGCCGGGTCTGGATGGAGGCGGTAGCAGCAGCAACAGCAGGAATTTTTCCTCACGTCCATAAATTGAAAAGTGTAATACTGTGCAAGTGTTAAATTACCACACAAAATCGATCCAGCTTCAGATGAGAAAAGCTGTAGGTGGGGTCATCGCTCGTTAATAAAAAATATTTAGAGCTTTTCCGGAGAAAAATTGCAACAAGCACATTCACATAGGAGTATTTCCTATAGCTGGGAAAAAATGGATACTTTCGCCTCCATGGTACCGCACATAATTCCATATACATATCATAACGGAACCGAATAAATTTATACATACATATTTTAGAAAAATGTAATTGTATGTCGCAACTATTTCAGGATATTTTTTAGCTGTTTAGTATATTTTAACTTAAAAAAAAAATTAGCAATATTTGTTTGCTAATTTCTTGTTTGTTTGCAAAAGTGACAATGACTTGGCATTTCTATAATATCAATTTTCGCTATATGTTTTATATTAGATTGATGTGACTATCGAAAACACAATAAGGCCTTTATAGACCCATTTCGATACCACTTTTTGTGACCAAGATTTCTGATAGAAATTGAACCCAAAACCTCTAGCGCCCTGCTGGCTCGCCGCCAACGTGTTGTGCTACCAACTTTAGGAACCTATGCAAAGGCAGGATAAAGTATTAGGAACGACTGACCGTTCATTAATTGCAGAAGATTTTTAAGAGATTAAAGTGGGAAATGGATCTGTCAAGCCCAAAAACGTATAAAACGGGAAATACACGATGCGGCAGTTGTGCTAACTTGTATTGTTAAGATATCGGTCTAACGGCTCTATAAAGCATCCACATGGATACAATTTTCATTGTGTCATTTGGCTTAATCAAAACTAAGTACATATTTTCACTTTTTCGATCCCAACCTTCAACCTTTGTTGAGGATAATAAAATCAAAAATTGTATAACGGTTATACGAGTTAAAACACAACTACAATTTGCGCAGAATAAAAAATTTGTGGTCGCCTACGATGGGTTCTACCAAAACCCCCGGGAAACAATATAATGCCATGAAGTAGACCTGCTCACTACCGCATGTATAGGGTGATGTAGTCCGATGATTACACCGAAATAACATTGCTTCTTATGGCGGTATAGCCCATTCATTCCGCTCCACAGGGCGAATCTGCTAAACTACCGCTTTTACGAAAAAATTATGTTCTACTGACTGTAACTGGGGAGGAATACCGTTGTTATGGTGCCAAAATCATTATAGGGGCAAGAACAAAATATTAAAGATATTTGCGTTCAAAAGTTACTCTTACTGCCCATCGAACAAATTACCACGGAGAGTCGTGCTGTCAAGTCGACCTGCCGCTGCTGTTTTGTTAGGGGAAATAGTTAGAGTTGTGTTTGCTCAAAAAACTCTAATATTTTGTTCTTGTTACTATAAAGTTTTTCAGATCACTAAAAAGGTATTCCACTATAGTTATAGTTAGTAGAATATCATTTTCGCGTAAAAGTTATTGTTTAGCAGTTCAGGCGAGTGGAGCGGCATACTTCGGATCTTCCGCCATAAGAAGCAATGCTATTACGCGGCGATTCTCGGACTACATCACTACGTATGCATTTTATACTTCACGGCTTGTGTTTATATGTATTCCCGGGGGTTTTGGTAGAACGCATATATCTTTAATATTTTTTTCTTGCCCCTATAATGATTTTTTTACCATAAGAACAATATTCCTCCCCAGTTACAATCAGTAGAACATCACTTTTTCATAAAAGTGATAGTTTAACAGATTCGCCCTGTGGAGCGGAATTAATGGACTCTGCCGCCATAAGAAGCAATGTTATTTCAGTGCAATCACCGGACTACATCACCCTATACATGTGGTAGTGAGCATGTCTACTTCATGGCTTGTTATATAGTTTTCGGGGGTTTTGGTAGAACCCATCGTAGGCGACCACAAATTTTCGGTCCTTGCGACCGTGCGGTGTCGGCCCAAACGTCAATTTCATGTGCATACGCGATCAAATTATTGCATGTTATCATGTTACATCGTTGTATCGTGTATTTCCTTATAGAAAGTATTTTTATCGCAAAAATTTCAATTATACGAGTACAAACACAATGGGCAAGTGAGAGTTTGCGACTTTCCTAAGTAGGACAGTTAATCTCAGGATTGGCAAGTCTGAAATAAAAATAAATAAGCAGGATCTTAAAGAGTAAGCTTGCTTACATGACAATTTTCTACCGTTAATAAAAAATCGATTTGAAAAAAAATTTGCGAATGTTTGAAAAAAGTGAAAATTCGCCCAATGTTCTTCTTCCTAAAATTTTTATTGACGAGCGACAACTGCGTGAGTACGTACGAAGAGCCGAGGACGCACGCGCGGTTAAAGTTGTTTTATACTGTTATAACTCTCGAATTTCTCCAAAATATTTTAGGAGATGATTTCGTTAAGAGTTGAAAAATTAAAAAAAAAAAAATCCGAAAAAGTCGATATTTTGAAAATTTTAAAGTAACTACTAGTAGGTAGGGGCGAAGGCGATAAAGTTCCCATTTAAACCCAACATGCACAAGTTACGACGTAGAATGTGAATACGCCGTAAAAACACGCAATTCCGCCGTTAAGAGGTCTACTTCCTGTCTGAATATACCACTTCCGGTAGGGGGCGGAGGCGGTAAATTAATTGTGAATTCGCTGTAAAATATTGCAACTTCGGACTTAAGGGTCTACTTCCGGTTTGAACAACTTCAAAGATCATTTAGAAGGCGAAAATGTTATTTTTTTGAAAACTGTTACGAATGAAAGGTGTGTATTTTTCATCGTGGAATCCGAATTCGAGGTAAAAATGTACCCATCCAATTTAAAAAATATACTTTCGGTCTAAATAATGCACTTCCGGTCGATACCGGAAGCTAAAAATAGCGCCAATCGATAGAGCGTACCCAATTTACTTAAATGGAGCAATCGCCTTAGCGATAAAAAGTGTTTGGCCGATTTAGAAGGGGTGAACGGGTGGTTTTGGACACCCTGTATGTATATATTAGATATAATTAATCGAAACGACCGGACCGGACACGGACAAGAGTCGAACCTGCGACCCTCCAATTGGTGTTTATTGTTCTAACCAACCAAGCTAGGTGCAGATTCCTTCGAGAAGTGCGCCCAATGCCACAACTCGCCATTTTGTACTTGCATTTCGACCACACCACTTTATTTGAAGACAAATACCTTCAGCTACATTCAGAGTTGGCTGCAGCTTCAATAAATTGAAAGTCAGTTGAGGCCTCAGGGGCTTAAAAGTTATGGCACAACACGCAAAAGAAGTTCTAAAAATCATCAATCGTGAATCGGTTTCATGTGAACAGCTGGGAAAAAAAATAATGTACGGAAAACCATTTTTTTTTTTTTTTTTTTTTCAAAGTCCATCAGCTTAGTCAAATTTGGTCATCATTTGGTCCGATGTTAGTAGACATGCGACCACAACCACCAATTATTATTACTAATATTAGTTTCATTACTAATATTGATTTAATTGACTTTTCAACATAGAATGGCATAACATTTTAGCTCTTATTGAAAAATAACAAATCATAAAAAAATGTTGATTCTTTCGTTAAACTACTTAAAAGTTTATAAATAGGGTGGAGTTTTCGGAATCTCTATAATTCGTGTTAAAATCAGTAACGTTAAATTAAATTTAAAAAAAAAAAATAATAATAATATCGGTGTTTCATAATTAAATCTTACATTAAAATCACGGAAACTTGAAGTCTTGTTATTCCTTGTTCAGAACGCATGTGTTTTACTTTGCAATAATAAGCAGTAAAATTTAAATTGCAATGTTTTATCAAAGGAAATGCAGACGAATTTAAACGTCTTTCTTGGTCTCATTCATCTCTTGGATGTGACACACCTTCCAGAGCCGTATTTACATTTGCAATGAAATGCTCACCGTAAACATCTTTTCTACTGTTATTTTTGCTTCTTTTTGCAAATTACCATGAAACGCCGAAACCCTCATAAAAGTGTGACTGTTTCTTAAACATGTCATTTCTCCTCAAATACTCCAACTTTATAGTCCGGTAAGGGCTCACTAACGCATTTGTTTTCCTAGTATTTTTCCCCTCTTTCATTTTAAGAAAAGTTCACCATTTTGCATCCCTTCTGCAATGAGACTATTAAGTACCACATAACGTATAGAAAAGAGTAATTTGCATAAAAATGACAACATTAGACTAGTTGAGCGTAAAATTGAGCGCCAGTTGGCTTCCTCAAAGACTACATGGATGCGATAGTACTACCGAAAACATTCTCGACCACCGGAAAAACTTTATCTCGAGCAGACTCTATTTGATCGAATATAAATTTTTGGGTGAATCCAATAAAAAATAACTTTGATGTTTCTACGCGCATTCTAAATCTATTTGTATTCATGGTCGGGAACGTAATTTATTTGATTCTTCCGGGCAAAGTTTTCATATTAATGTATATCGTTATTCCGCCTGTAGTACAATTTACCTAAGTAAACGTAGCATGTTATCCTTTATTGAAAATGAACAGTACATGCACCAAAACATACACACACACAATCTTTTCGAAACGCAACAGCATTTTCTGATCAGTTGGTCGCTTTTCTTGAAACAAAGCCATCTCATTTTGGTTTTCAGTTCAATATTCATCACTAAATTTCAGAAAATCGGATACGGTTTTCCGATTCAGGAGAATTATTCAATTTTCAAAACCCTTGTAGCGTTGGTAGCGATGTGGATAAAAGTTTAATGTTCAGTTTCAAAAACTTAAAAACAGAAAGAAATAGATCCGTCTTCAAAAAGGTATTAAATAATTTTGACTCTGTTACAATATATGCATATTTATCACATTAAACAAGAGAGTTGTTTGCATTTATTTGCTCCAAATCAAGATTTTTCTTTTTTATATTGAGAAGGTAATATGATAATGAAAATAATGATGCCTTTCCTGGGAGCCACGTTTTCATGTTGGGGAACAGAAAGAAGTTGAAGGGGCCAGATCGTGCCAGTACGAATACTTTTTTATTTGCCAAATGGAGCCGGTTCTCTTTCAATTTCTCATCAAATTGGTTCAATACTTCACTGTAGTACTGCCCCGTGATCGTGCTCCATTCTCCAAAAATTGAATAAAGACTGATCGAAGCGAATCTCTTGTCTTCTTCGGAGCAGATTCGCCATAAAAAGTCCATTATTTTGATTGTCACTTGGTCTCTAGCGTATTGTGATGGATCTAAGTTTCATCAATGGTGACGACTTAACACAAGAGCTCCTGGGCATTTCGCTTAAAGAGGTGCAAACACTACTTCGAAATTGACAGCCGTATCTTTTGTTGTCCACAGTAAGTAATCGCGGCACACATCGGGCCGACATCTTTTTTATTCTTAACTTATCATATAAGATGTTGATTGCCGTTCCGTCGAAGCGCATACCTTTTTCGAAAATTAAAAAAAAATTCATCTCAATAGCATTATTCTACCGGGAGATAATTGAAAAATGGAAACAAATTCGTCCAAATATATCATAGTGCGGCATTGCTCTAGAGTTTGTAACGGGAGCAGTTTGAGTCTATCAACGTAAGGAGGCAATATGAGGGGATTGGTCCAAAGACGACCTCTAAGAGCGAACCTAAGAAATCTTCTCTGGACCGCCTCAATACGGTTCACCTGAGTCCTACATGACCGAGACCAAACCCAGCTAGCATACTCGAGAATTGGTCTAGGTGAGGTTAGGTCAGGTAGTTGTGGCTGCCGAAAAAAAGGCACACCTAGGCCAACACAAGGCCCATTGTGATACCACACGGGACGACCCCGATTAAATTAACCGTCGAACCACTTCGAGACTTTGATGAAGCGTTCAATGTCCCTGACGTTCTTCAAACTCAGGTCTGACAGGTCATCAAAGAAGGTGGCGCCCAGGTGCTGGTACCTATGCCGCGCAAGCGCTGGGCAGTGACAGAGGAGGTGGTTGATACTTTCCTCTTCCTCCTCATTCTGGCAACTTCTGCAGAAGTCATTTACTGAAACGCCTAGCCTGCTGGCATGTCTCCCTACAAGACAATGCCCAGTTATCACAGCTACGACGTTGCTAATGGACACTCTTTTGAGTGAAATAAGGCTCTTTGACCTGTTTCGGTCGAAAGTCGGCCAGATAAGTTTGGTGGTCGTACATGTGCATTCTCTCCTCCACCTATTCTTTGCGATACTCGCATACACTTGCGAGATCTCCTTCTTACGATGATATCCTCCTCCGGTAGGGTTGTACCCTTTCTGGCGAGCTCATCCGCCCTAGTATTACCCGGGATGTCATTATGTCCTGGTACCCATATGATGTTAATTTTGACCCTCTCTGCTACTTCGTTTAGCAGAGAGCGGCAGTCTGCTATGACCCTTGAGGTCGTGAAAACGCCCGTGAGGGACTTGATTGCGGCCTAGCTGTCCGTGAAGATGGAAATGTCCTCAGAGCTTGACATGTTCCTTCGCAGCCATTGTAAGGCCTCAGTGATAGCCATAACCTCAGCCTGGAAGACGCTGCAGTGGTCTGGCAAACGAAACGACGTTTCGAGGCCTAGGTGTTCGGAGTAAATTCCGCCACCAGTCCTGCCTTCTAACTTCGGTATAAATCTGTATCGGGTTTATACAATTAAGCAGGTCCTCACCCCATTCATGCCTAGTCGGTATGAGTGATTCGAATTTCTTATCGAAGCAGGGTTTTGGAACTATGTAATCAAACCTAGGGACACGAGTATTAAGGATTCTGGAGTGCCCATAGTCCACTCGTGTCCATGGGTGCGTTGAGTTAAGCCTGGCGGCTGTGGAGGCTGCGGTCTGCTTGCCAAAGAGTTCTATTGGGAGGAGGTCTAAGATAACATTCAGGGCCTTGGTGGAAGTAGTCCTGAGGGCTCCGGTGATTAGAATCGAAGAATTGGTCTAACAAAAGTACAGTAGAGAATCCATGTGACGTGAGGATCATTAAATTCCTTTGACCAGCGCTTGACAAAACCGAGGGTAGAGTTTACGGACCGTGGCGTCAATGTGAAAAGATAAACGGCTATTCAACCAGACACCCAGATCCTTGAATATGTCAAGCATCTGTAACGAGCATCCGTCAATAGATGTCAAGTATTTGGAGCGTGAGAAGCACATATATGTACATTTGTCAAAATTTAGAGGTTGGTTCAGCACACACCATTAAAATGTTGTGAAGGTCTTCCAAATGGGCTTGTAGACTATATTTATACAGGTTTTAGCAAAGCTTTCGATAAGCTTTCTCATTCCATCATAGCATTAAAACTTGAAAGTAAAGGCTTTCCACCTTCATTTGTCAACTGGATACATTCTTATTTGTCAAATAGGTCATACAAGATGGCTTTCCGTGGGGCCAATTCGAGGAATATCTTAGCCACTTCGGATATCCCTCAGGGTTGTCACTTAGGTCCTCTTCTTTTTATTTTGTCAATTAGCGATATCACAAATCTAATGAATATGGGCAAAGTCTTAATCTAAGCTGATCACATGAAGTTATTCTTTCATTTAAGGAATATTAACGATTGCCATGATGATGATGATTCAAAAGGATCTTAATATCTTCCATTCTTGGTGTGCTCACAATGACCTTAAACGTAATATTGATAAATATGAAATTATGTCTTTTTATCGTGGCCGGATTTTTTTTCAATTTGACTACGCTCTCTTGGGTCGTACTCTTCGTCGAATTGAGTCTATTCGTGACTTAGGTGTTATTCTTGACAGAAACCCACATTAACAACGTTGAGTTTGTCCAGCGAAAGTTCATTAGATTTGCCTGAAGGATTAACCTTAAGTCGATCCAATTTGTCTTTCACCTTACGAAGGGCGACTGCGGTTACTCGAACGCATTCTTTATATAAACGTCGTGAAGTGACATAATATTCGCTCACCAACGTATAACTGGCTATAGGGCCATTTCACTTAAAGCGGACAACGCATAAAATTTCAAGTACTGGATTTTGTTCATAATTGGGTTAGCGGATTTTTCGAATGCTATTAATACAGTTAATTAAATGGATTGAATAATAAATAAATCGTGTTTATTTGAGAATATTAATTGTTTTTCTTAGAAATTAATTAAAATTTGAAATTGGATTTTTTTTTTCGTATAGTAAACATTAGAAATGTAATTTTTTCCAACTTCGTATTTCTTTAAATTCTTTGTTTTTTCTAAAATAATATAGCTTGTAGTATAGAAATATTTTGCAAAAAAATTTAGAATGGTGTCTCGATTCGTTTAGAAGATATGAACTAAAGAACGAAGGTGCCGCATGGCGCGCTGTAAATGCGTTGAAAAATTACTTGCTTCGTCATCAATCATAACATCATTTTTGTCGTGTCATAGGCACGAATTCTTGTTCCGCATGTTGTAGGATTCATTATCGAAAATAGTGGCAGAGCATTTTAAAAAAAAAGGACACTTTTAGAAAGTAAAGCTACAGAATTACAGAGGTGCAGAAATAAAAGCTATGGATTGAGTCACGATATAATTCTTTTTTCAAATAAATAAAAGTGTTAATAAATAACAAAAAGTTAACGATGATTACTTCATAAGTCAATTTTGTAATTGTGTAATAATTGTTTTTTTTTTTGCCCTGGAATTTTGTAATTTGTTCTAAAAGTAGTACGCGCTTATAAGTTCAATAAATAGATATAGTTGGAAAATAGTCAAAGTTAAACAATTATTTTTCATAACCCACAATAATTATGCCACTTACGTTGTCCTATTGTTTGTGTTTGGATGTGCGAAATACAACTAAACTGAACTACTCTTATAATTACTTACATAAGGTGTGCTTTCTGGAATACCATACATTAAGAAACAGGTGCTCGTTAAGAAGGTAAGCAAATGAGAATACAATCTGGCTCATGAATTAAACATTACATCTAATTAAAGGCGATACAGATTATCCAGAGTTGCCCGATGTGCATATGCGGAGTGGAGTATGTACTATGAGACATTGCAAAAGAATCGCGAGAAATTCAAGGCGACAAGCGCACACTGATTGCTTATTTAATTCGACCGCCCATGTAACGCTGATCTACAGTGGCTCCAAAAAGTATTCGCTCACTATAGTATTCAGCAATACTTCTATTAATAACTTGCAAGATATGAATGATAACACAACCAAATGTTAAGTAATTCTGTTTATTATTATCTTAACATCAAAAGTAAAAAATTTCAGGTATATTCATTTAAAATTACGTTTTATATTAACAAAAATATTCAGAGGCTCCTGAATTCGACGCACAAAAAGTATTCGCTCACTTTCAATTTCTGAAAAAAAACAGGTATATTTTAGAACTTTTGTTAGCAATACTAACAAAAAGTGTCTTACTTAATATTTTGTAGGTCCTCCTTTCTGTTTAATGATACTTTCCAGTCTACGCGGCATTGATTTGACCAGATTTTCGGTTATTATAGAATTTATGGTATTCCATTCTTCTAACAGAGCCGTTTTTAATTGTAGTTTACTGGAAATCTGGCGAGTAGTTATTTTTTTTGCTAAAACATCCCACAGATGTTCTATCGGGTTTATATCTGGCGATTGCGGTGGAGTTTTAAGGTATTGTGGAACATTGTAGAGCAGCCAGAGCTTTGTATTAGCAGCCGTGTGCTTGGGATCGTTATCTTGGGTGAATATAAAATTATCTTTTATACCCATTTTTTCGGCACTTTTGTGTAAATGTTCTTTTAAAATGTTTATATATATTTGGTGGTCCATAATACCATCAATTATATGAAGGTCACCTACGCCGCTTGCACTCATACAACCCCATACACAAATAGAACCTCCACCATGCTTTACAGATGGAACTAAATTTTCTTTATTCAGCTCTGTATTTACCTTTCTCCATATGGTGCTTTTACCATCTGAACAGAAAATATTAAATTTACTTTCGTCGGTAAATATAACTCTTTTCCAAAACTGATAATCCTTATTTCTATACTCTTTTGCGAAGCGCAACCTTTTTTTACGGTTTGTTTCGCTTATGAAAAATTTTCTGCGTGCTGTTCGACCATGATATCCTGCTCGGTAAAGCACATTTCGAATAGTTCCAGGTGAAACGGATTTATTACTTGCAACCTGGACTTCAGCTGCTACTTTTGGCGCACTTAATTTTGGATTATTTTTAATTTTTGTAACTATTAGGCGCTCTTCAGTTTCACTCAATATTTTTGGCCGACCACTTCTAGTGCTGTTACCTACAGTATTTCGATTGGAAAATCGATCAACTATTCCTTTAACAGTGGAATATGGTCTGTTCACATTCTTAGAAATTTCCCTTAATGAATGTCCTTGATTTCTTAAGTTTATTACAATTTTTCTCTCTTCCTCAGTTGTTTCTTTTTGTTTTCTACCCATTTTAAAAAAAAATACTGTAAAGTTTTGAAATTATCTATCAACTAGCGTGATACACATTCAGAACAGTACTAAATAGCTGCAGACTGCGCCTGGAAATTAGTTTGCGAAAATAACAGTACTTATATTCCGGGAATTGAAAGTGAGCGAATACTTTTTGTGCGTTGAATTCAGGAGCCTGTGAATATTTTTGTTAATATAAAACGTAATTTTACATGAATATTCCTGAAATTTTTTACTTTTGATGTTAAGATCAGTGCCGGACTTGGATGTGTGGGGGCCTATGGGCACAAAATGGTGGGGGCCCTAAAAAATTTCGCGCGGTCGGCGCCTAAGGCGCCAACCGCACTTAGTATAGTACCCCTTTTGCTGATTACCACTTAACTTTAATTTATTCAAAATATCTTTAACACCTTCAAAAAGTTACATACTTGAAATATATTTTATAAATTAAAAAAGTCATATTGCACACAGTTTTAAATATTCAGTATGAATGCATGGCTTCTTATTTTAGCACTTAGATGGTGGGGTCCTACTTAAGGAATTCAAAATTGGCAACATTTTTTTTTTATTTATTGATATAATATAACACATGATATTAAAATAAATTGTATATATAAATTCAAATACAAAATAATATAAAAGTAAATTAAATTGTCGAATATTTTACATTCACAAATACATCAATTATATTAGAATAAAAATTATAAATTTCTAAATTAAGCCTTTTCTTGCTTTTTTTGCTTGAGATAGCAAATACTCTGAATCTCCACGCTGTATTGGAAACGCGCCTTTAAGGTATTAGACTTTCCGCGAATCGCTGCGAATTTTTGAAGTTTTCGCAGAATCTTTGAACTCATCAATTTTCAAGAATTCAAAGCAGTTACACTGACTTATAGGAAATTAGACTTTTTTAAAGAATATACATCAAGAAAGGAAGTATTAATTTTACTCGTAATTTTATAATTATGAAGCTACAATGGTACTTTCATAACAGAGTATGATTTATAATAGTTTAAAAAATAAGTACACTGTCAATTATTTTAATTTACTTTGATTAAAATTTTTGATATACACTTAAAGTGCATAAACATTTCTAAGGCTTTATCGTTTATTATCGATTATTTTTTATAGGTAAACATGTTAAGTCAAGTTCAATAAAAATATCTTCAATAAAAATGTTGAAAAGTTTTTTTAGCCGTTCAGCTTTCATACAATTATTTTTTTTTAAACTCTTCTAAAATATTTAAGATTACAGTTGGTGGGGGCCCCAAGTTGGTGGGGGCCCGTGGGCCAGTGCCCTAAGTGCCCATAGGTAAATCCGGCCCTGGTTAAGATAATAATAAACAGAATTACTTAACATTTTGTTGTGTTATCATTCATATCTTGCAAGTTATTAATAGAAGTATTGCTGAATACTGTAGTGAGCGAATACTTTTTGGAGCCACTGTATGTACTTTATAAAGTTATTAGCTTTGCCGGTTATCTCATATCCGGTTGGGTCCGTTTCCTAAGTCACATCTTAATGGAAAACCCGAAATATGCATAATTCATTGCGATGATGTCTTCTTAATTTTTTCGGATAAAGTCAGGAATTGGATGTGAGGCAGGGCTCCAAAATTTCCTGTAACATCAGTCGAGCGTTTAATGGGCTCCCTATCTTGACGCATACTTCATAACTTATGCTGTCACCTGCAAGCAGAGTAATATCCTCAACGCACAGCCATAACTCTTGCAGAGAAGCCTATAAAGTTCAACCTTGGCGTAGAGTTTGATTGTAGAGATTTAGTCTTCAATTTATAAGAAAAATTTGTTCTCATTTCCTCCTTTGCTGCCTCCATATTTTCACCTACAACGAGGCCTTGTTGTCATGATTATCCTTACTCCGCAATTCCCTGCACGGTAATATGACGTAAGATCCACCGCCGAAGCATGCTTCCTCCAGGGTTTTCTCCCGGCTCTTTCGGTTTGTTCCTTCCTCCTGAACTCCTGCCCTAAGCAGCAAAGGCAGGAGATGTGAAGTAAAAATGTTGGTGCCTGATTGAGTGCCAATTCAACAGAATTGGTATTTGCGGGCTTCAAAATGAAAATTCCGACCCTCGAAAAGAAGGTTCCTGTCGGCGGCGGCGGCGGCGGCTGTGAAGGTTTTTATTTCTCACTGCCTGTCACCATTTAGTTAGTGTGCACCTTAGACTCTAAGGCTTAGAGGCACAGCACGAGAGAATGGAATCCCCTATTGCCTCGACATTCCCTGTTCGGAAAATTAGTTCACGGGAATGGCGGTGGTTCATTTCCTTTCCTCTGTACCCCGTTCCAGTGCCTGTTATGGCCAGCTTTTCATTATTTCGATTTTTGTTTGCTTTTCCAGTGAAATAATTCCTCGACAATGTGATGGAATAAAAAAAATTGAATCATAAATTGTGAGTTTCGTTTGGGTTATCCTCATTCTGGTGGCAGATTCACTGAAGGAACTGCGGAATTAACCTTTTGCACTCGGAATACCAGCACCGCTAACATGATCAATTTATTAGTAAGACGACATGCAGGCGCGGTTGGCATGAAAAAGATAAGACAGAAAGTAATGAAACAATAAATCACGGCTATAGCACCGAACAAAATAAAGAACCGTGTTATTATGTTTTAAGTTAGGTAAGATGTAATTAGTTATTTCACTTTTTTATTATTACCTGAATTACAGGTCCGTTACCTCAGATGCAGTTCTTGGACACAACTTAGTTGTATGAGAAGCTAATCTAACTCTAGTAGTGCTAATGAAAATACCTTTTAAATTGGAAAACGTTTACATATGGATCGACAATCCTTGAACAGATCCTTATGGTAGCGTAATAATGAGAATTTGTACATTAGGTATATGTACTTCAACAGATTCTTAAGAGCTTCCCTACTGTTGGGGAGAAATTGCTATTACCTTCATAGGTATTTCAAGTATACAGGGTGTCCCAAAAAAGAGTGTCAAGCAGTGGTCCAGAGATAGAGCACCCCCTGGGGCACCCGAATAACCCCCATGTATGTTCTGCGATGTTTCGTAGTTTACGAGTTATGAATTTTTTTTTAATTTTTCACTTATTTTCGAGTTGCATTACAATTATCGTCATACTGAAGTGAATAATTGATATAAATTCTCAATTTTTTTTTCATTATTTAGCTAAATATTGTGGCATTTCAGCATAAAGATAATCTGACTCAAAACCCATACCATTACGGCATAAAATAAAATACTTTTTACATAAAAGGAAAAAGATAACCAGTACAAATACTTCAAGGGCATTTTAAAAAAAAAGTCACATAGCTTTCTTAATCCAAAAGTATTTTAAAAACTTCTCCATTTCATCAGCTATTTACCCTGTAGATTTTATTGAGCTATCTCTGTGGCATCATACTTAAAAATCGAAATCAAATGTATCAAGTCTAAAAACCAAAGAATTTTAATTCGTTCAAAATTTGCTTTTCTTTACAAAAAATTTCAGTGTTGAGTTTGTAATAATTAGAACATGATGAAAGAATTCGTTGTTCGCAAGATTACGCAAAAAGAGTTCAATTCTGTGAAGAAATGTTACACCGACAAACAGAAAATGAAAACTTTTTTAAAACTATTTTATGGCGAATCCCATTTTCGACGAAATGAATTTTTAATATGCACAATTACCATTCGTGGAGTCTCGAAAATCCTCACCTCGTACGCCCATCAAACTTCCAAGAACAGTTCAGTGTCAATCTATGGTCTGGGGTAATCAATGGAGAACTGATTAGCCCTTTTCAAATACCAGACCGCTTGAATGGTGAGTCATACTTACATTTTTTGACCGAAGACCTCAATCGGCTTTTAGAAGATGTCGATCTGGAGACTCTTGGGCATATGGTATTACAAAACGATGGCGCACCATGTCATTATGCGCGTGCTGTTCGAGCCTATTTAAACAGAAATTTTAGAGATAGGTGGATTGGTCGAAGCGGGCTAATTGCGTGGCCCCCAAGATCGCCTGACTTGAACCCCATTTACTTTTTTGTATGGGGTTACTACAAAGATCTGGTATACTCACAAAAATTAAAAAGTTTGGAACAATTAAAAATAAAATTAACCGGTGCAGAAAGGACGATAAAAAGCAACATAACTGCGTTCAGACGTCTACAAGCCAATTTTTTTCGCCGATGTCGCATATCTATTAAACAAGGAGGTCGTCATTTTGAAAATTTCTTGTAAGTGCTATGAAAAATAAAATTATTTTAAACACATTTTAAGTGGTTTTATTTATAAGTAAAATTTTAAATATTAAACTTAAAGCAAAATTAAGGTGATATGCCATAGTATCTCTATGTACCTACATCATCTTATCTATACATATTTTGCTTTATAAATTTTGCGCATTCAATTAGTAGCTAATGAAATGGGGAAGTTTTCACCATCTCTCTCTAGTTCATACAAAATTTACATTAGTTGTCTCTTTTTTACTCTTGCAAGGTCTTTTGTCCAACCAAATCTAACTGAGGTAGCCGTGCCTCGGTCGCATGACGCATTCATTGTTTTAGCGAAAAATGAGTTCTTTCGTCTTGTTCTAATTATTACAAACTCAACACTGAAATTTTTTGTAAAAAAAAGCAAATTTTGAACGAATTCAAATTCTTTGGTTTTTAGACTTGATACACTTGATTTCGATTTTTTTTAAGTATGATGCCACAGAGAAAGGTCAATAAATAAATAATAATAAAAGGTCAATAAATAAATAATAATAAAAATAAAATCTACAGGGTAAATAGCTGATGAAATGGAGAAGTTTTTAAAATACTTTTGGATTAAGAAAGCTATGTGACTTTTTTTTTTAAAATGCCCTTGAAAGTATTGGTACTGGTTATCTTTTTCCTGTTATGTAAAAACTATTTTATTTTATGCCGTAATGGTATGGGTTTTGAGCCAGATTATCTTTATGCTGAAATGCCACAATATTTAGCTAAATAATGAAAGAAAAAGAATTGAGAATTTATATCAATTATTCACTTCAGTATGACGATAATTGTCTTGCAACTCGAAAATAAGTGAAAAATTAAAAAAAAAATCATAACTCGTAAACTACGAAAAATCGCAGAACATACATGGGGGTTATTCGGGTGCCCCAGGGGGTGTTCTATCTCTGGACCACCGCTTGACAGTCTTTTTTGGGACATTCTGTATGTATTAGGGTGCTTTTTTTTCGGCACTATTTTTTTTTTTCAGTCCCACCTCGAAATTTTATGGCAAATACCTAAACAAAAATTTCCTGAAAATTGGAGCCCTTAATATTAATATTAAGTACTAGACCAAGGCGTATAAAAGTTTCCCATATAAAATACACGTAAACTTCGATTATTTTTCTTCAAAACTCTACAGCTCAGAGGCATTTTATTGTATAATCTTGGTCAATGGTCGGGTTTCTTCAGAATTTAATGCTCTACAAAAGTGTCCATTGCGGTGTAACCCTAACTCCCACCAGCGAGGTAGTACGGGTCACTAACCCCAATTTTGTCATGAAATTCTCGGTTTTTGTCCCTATCTCGTAAACAACAGGAGGTACAGAAAAAGTGAATATGACAAACTTGTAGGTAATTCAATTTCCTACAAAAACGTTGTGAACACCAAATCGCTAACATCGATATTTCTTGAGATATTGGGCTTTGAAGTTGAGGTAGTGTGGAATTTTCATGTATTATTGTGCTAAATTGTAGAAACACTACCTCAACTTCAAAGCCAAATATCTCAAGAAATATCGATGTTAGCGATTTGGTGTTCACAACGTTTTTGTAGGAAATTGAATTTTCTACAAGTTTGTTATATTCACTTTTTCTGTACCTCCTGTTGTTTACGAGGTAGGGGTAAAAAGCGAGAATTTCATAGGAAAATTGGGGTTAGTCACCCGTACTACCTCGCTGGTGGGAGTTAGGGTTACACCGCAATGGACACTTTTATAGAACATTCAATTCTGAAGAAATCCTACCATTGACCCAGATTATACCATAAAATGGCTCTGAGCTGTAGAGTTTTGAAGAAAAATAATCGAAGTTTACGTGTATTTTATATGGGAAACTTTTATACGCCTTGGTCTAGTACTTAATATTAATATTAAGGGCTCCAATTTTCAGGAAATTTTTGTTTAGGTATTTGCCATAAAATTTCGAGGTGGGACTGAAAAAAAAAAAATAGTGCCGAAAAAAAAGCACCCTAATATGTATATAATTTTTGTTATTCTTTAGTTGTTAGGGGTAGTCAGCGGCGAGAAAAAATTAGCATTTGAAATAATTTCTTTTGCAGGTATTTAATTTATTTTATAAAACAAATAATACAAAGTTATTATATTACGTCTTCACTTTATTTTACAAAAATTTTAAAACAAAATATTTGTTGTAGACTAAATTATTGCCATATTTGCAGAATCCCGTTCCACAAGTCGGTGACAATCATACCATTTTACTGGTTCATCTAAAATCAATCAAACAGGTAGTTAGTTTAGTAATTAATCTAGTGCCTGATCGAAGCTTTTTGCTTTGTAATTAAAACTTATATTTCCTATAAACAATAAACTATGTAGTGCTTTTCCCTTGAAAATCTGCGAGTAAATTATGAGCGACCGCCATTTTGCTTATTTTCGAAAAAAAAACTTCGATCAGGCACTAGATTAACTATTAAACTAATGATTTTTTTTTTGTTTGATTGATCTTTGATGACCCAGTAAAGTGATGGGATTGTCACCGGAAGGCACGACTTGTGGGATGGGATGCATATAATATTTTTTATTAGAATGTAGGTAATTATTTACTTTAGGGTCCAATTTCCCCGATGACCTTGGGGTATGTTGTAGGAGTGCGTTTCAGTCCTGTTATATATTTACTATTTGCCCTAAACTGCCCTATGGTGTGCAGTTTAAAAATATTTTTAAGTTTGGAAGCATTGCTAGGAGAATGAAATATTTAATTTTCAACCTAAAAAAACTATGAAAGAGGCAACCGCACACCCTATATAAATACTTGTTCAGAATTACTCCATATTTCAAGCGCAAGTTTATCGAAGAGTTGAACCTTGATTTGAGCCGAGGGGATCCTGGGTTCTGGTGATTATCATGGGGTAAAAGAGTCTACAAAATCTCCATTATCTCTGAGTATTCAGTAGAGAAGCACAGGACAGCGGTAGTAAGGCACACCATTGGTCATGATCATCAGCGAGTGTGTGAAAAATTGGAAAATGGTAATGATAAGAGACTTATCAGCAGGGTCGTCTCCTTCTTCTCTATGCTAGTAGCAGAGCACAGTGATGACAACCAATACCACGTAAATGATGACAACCAATGCCAACGCATCCTCTTTGGCTTACCAAAAGTCTTCTTCGTTTAAAAAACAGTAAAAATAAAATGCATAAAGTATATAATAAAACTAATTCTCCGGATGATAAGGCGGCATTCAATCAGCTTTGCCGAGAGATTGAATTTCTCCATAAATTTCTTTATAACAACTATATCAATATCATGTCCACGGAGCTAAATATCTAGCGCGATCCTAAAAGCTTTTGGTCTTTTCTTAAAAAGAGGAAAACAGGTTCGGGCATCCCCAATTTCATCAGGATGGGTGACAATACTTCAACCGACTTGGCTTCCTCTTGTGATCTATTTGCCAATTTTTTTGAGTCCGTTTATGCTTCTGCCAGTTCTAACATTTAATTTGATAATCACGATTTCAGCAATGCTCCTTTAGTTATTGGAATATTGCAGTTCGATTTTTGTGAAGTGTTGGATAAATTAAAATCGATTGATATAAGTTCCGATGCTAGTTCCGACGGAATTCACCCACTTATCCTAAGAAATTGCTCGGATTCTCTAGCTTTTCCTTTATGTAATTCGGTCAAATATAAAAATTTTGGTCCGCCATATTGGATCCGCCATTTTGAATTTTCAAAATCTGACTTCAGATTCGTGATCAGCGACCGCAAAAACCTTCACTTAGTATGTTATAGTAAAAATTAATTTAAGCTCGTCTTTTGTAACTCAAAGAGTTAAAAAGGCTTATACTAGGCACGGAAATTCTTCATTTTTCTGAAAACTGTAGGTTGGGGGGCAATTCTGACCTCGGATTCGTGATCAGCAGGTTAAAGTTCATCGGATAGC
Source organism: Dysmachus trigonus (assembly GCA_949715965.1). Lineage (NCBI taxonomy): Eukaryota > Metazoa > Arthropoda > Insecta > Diptera > Asilidae > Dysmachus > Dysmachus trigonus. The sequence goes on from OX454321.1 coordinate 50,479,919, forward strand.
ATATATGACATTTCAAATAAAGACCAAGTTTTTTGTTGGTGTGAGCCTATTCAATTTTTCAGAAAAAAAAATGCAACTTTGAGGTTATGTTACATAGTGTTTATTTTCATTTCAGCCATTCTGGTTAATTTTCCAGTAATCTACATAGTCTCAGCTTCAATTTAAAAAAAAATTTACGTTAATATCTTCGGTTTTTTCCGAGATATTAGGTTTTAAACACAAAAAGTGCCGTTTAGCCCATAGTGCGACGCCAGGGTAATGTCTCCCACCCCACGTCAAGCTGTCCGTTATTACATTTTTATTAAAAACTATGACACTTAAGTAAAAGCTGTATGCCGTAAATGTTACTAGGATAATTACACTTACGATGTATATAAATTACATGCTGGAATCTATTCACAGTAAGAAACGGAAATCAAATATCGAAAATTGAAAAAATTTACTTCCGGGCACGAAAATTTGTTTTCACTTCTCACTACTAAACCAAACTGCCGATCGCAACGGCGTCGCGTGAGAGAGGTGGGGGGCGCCTAAGGAGTCTAAGAAGTGTGGTAACGTCGCAATATCTAGTTTCACAAAGACTCTATGAGCAGTGGCTATTGTCTCCCACCTGCTAAACTCTCCCGGACTCCCCCTATATGTTTTTAATGGAATTTAATATACGATCTAATAGTAAAGCTTTTTGGGCCTATATTAAGAATAAACGAAATTGTTCTGGTCTCCCCAAAGTGCTTAAATATAATGATAATAAATCTTATGATTTGCTAACAAGCTCTAATTTATTTGCAGAATATTTCAGTTCTGTATATGAATCTGATATTAAGGACATAGATTTCTTCAACAATAATCCCAATAATGCAAATATATTGGACATAGGTAATTTAAGTTTCTGTGATAATGAAATATTGTTAGCATTAAAAGACATAGAGAATAGTACAAAACCTGATTTCGATGGAATTTGCCCATCTTTGCTGAAAAATTGTTCTGAATTGCTGGTTTGTCCTCTTCGCGATATTTTCAATAAATCTTTACAAGCGGGTTTATTTTTGGATACGTGGAAAATATCTTATATAGTTCCGATTTTTAAATCTGGCTCTAAATCTAATGTTATTAATTACCGCGGGGTGTCTCTTATGAAGAATATTCCCAAGGACTGGACTCATTAGTTCATTTTAAACTCAGTTTTTTGGTTAAAGAAATTATTTGTCCTCAACAACACGGCTTCATATCTGGACGATCTTGTTCGACCAATCTAGCGCTATTCTCCAACTATGTTATTAGCGCAATGGAGGATGGTGGCCAAGTGGATGTTGTTTATACTGACTTTGCTAAAGCATTTGATAAAGTCAATATATCATGTTTAATACATAAATTAGGTAATTTTGGTTTTCATTCAACAATCATTAACTGGTTTAATTCTTATCTCAGAGATCGTGTTCAGTATGTTAAATTAGAAGGAATCCTTTAAAAAAAAATAATTGTAAATTCCGGCGTTCTCCAAGGTAGTCACCTGGGACCGTTGTTATTTTTGTTGTTTATTAACGATGTTGTCGATTGCTTTCGTTCCGTTAAATGTTTATTATTTGCCGATGATCTAAAATTATTCCATACAATTAGGTCTCCAGATGACTGTATTCTCATGTCCGACGATTTGGACAGACTTTATCAGTGGTGCAGTATTAACAAATTATATCTTAACATATCAAAATGTAAAGTCATGACTTTTTCTCGTAAAATAAATTGTATCCCTTTTCCATACAAATTAGATGATAATTCTCTCGCTAAAGTAGACCAAATTAAGGATTTAGGGGTCATTTTCAATACAAATATGTCTTTTAGTGATCATATAGAAGCTTCCGTCACAAAGGCATTTCAAGCTTTAGGATTTTTAAAACGGAACGCTAAAGATTTTAAATCTCCACAAACACTTATGTCCATTTATTTCGCATTGGTGCGTTCTATCATTGAATATGCTTCTGTAATATGGTGCCCTTATCATCAGATACATATAAAAAGAATTGAATCAATACAAAAGAATTTCACTCGATTTGTCTTTTTTAATTGTAGGTTGCTTGCTAACTTCATGCCATCTTATCTTGCTAGATGCTTATTTCTAGGTATGTCAAGTTTAGAATTCAGACGGGAAGTAAGTTGTGCTGTCTTTGTTAAGGATATTCTATCTTTTAGAATTAAATCTCCTGAACTATTGTCGATGATTAATTTGTATGCACCGGAAAGAGCAATTCGTTCAAGATCATTGCTGTACGCCCCTCCTCATAAGACTAATTATGGTTGTCATGAACCAGTTTCTAATTGTATAGTTTATTTTAATTCTTTAGCTACCTCCCTTGATTTTACAATGCCAAGAAATGAATTTAAATTAGCTCTTTTTGAGAATCAACATGTAAAGAACTAAGTACCTATGTATTTTTGTATAATTCTGTATGCTAGTCTGTAAGATTTAACATCTGTAGACATTTAATAAATAAATAAATAAACATATATCTCAGGCACAGCATGGATTTTTCTCTTTTTCCCACTACTACTAATTTAGTTCTAACTTCCAACTTCATTGGTACATACATGGAAGATAAATATCAAGTGGATACCATTTATTTTGATTTTACTAAAGCGTTTGATCGGGTTAGTCATAAACTTATCTTACATAAACTTAAAATGTTAGTATATATAAACTTAAAATGTTAGGAATTCATTCTGTTTTTTTTTGGACTGGATCGCCTCATTCTTGAGGGATAGAAAAGTTTACTTAATGCTCAGCACGTTTAATTCAAGGATGTTTCGTGTTGTCTCTGGCGTTCCTCAAGGAAGCAACCTAGGCCCGCTCTTATTTTTAATTGCTATTGATGATGTGATTGGTTGCTTTAAACATTCAAAATGCCTCTATATGCTATATGCTGACAACTTGAAATTGTTGCTCCCAATTCGCTCCACTGAAGATTGCCATCTCTTGCAATGTAACATTGACAGTTTTGTCATATGGTGTGTTAATAATGGGTTTCTCCTCAATATTAACAAATGTAAATGCATCTCCTTTTCTCATAAGGTCAATATGATTCTTTTTCACTACAGAAGCTTGAATGATCCTATTGACATGTTGAGGAATTTAAGGACCTTGGTGTAGTCTTTGACCCTAAGCTGTCTTTCAACAACCACCTCGATTATATCATTCCTAAAGCCTTCTCTCTTCTTGGCCTTATTAAAAGAAATTGTAAGGACTTCTCTGATCCCTATACATTAAAAACTTTATTTTGCTCCCTTGTTCGATCTGTTCTTGAATATGCTTCCATTGTCTGATTTTCTATATACGAAATACATATAAATAGAATTAAATCTGTTCAAAAAGCGTTTACTAGATTTGCTTTGAGACAGCTGAAATGGAACGATTCTCTTCTTGCCTATAATACTCGTTGTCAACTTATTGATATGGAATTCATCTCTCGGCGACGGAAGGTTGCTGCCGCCATGTTCGTTCGAGACATATTAATGTATAAAATGAATTGTCCTGAACTACTTTCATTATTTGCGCTTTATGCTCCTGAGAGATCGATTCATGCTAGGAATATGTTATTTAGAACTCCCCATGGCAGACGTAACCCTATTACGATTTCGTCTAATCTATTTAACTGTTGCATGGAATCTACCGATTATTGTGCTTGTAGATTTTCATTTAAAAAAAAAATTATCTGCCTTTTTTGCATCATCTTCTTGATCTTTGATACTCTTAAGCTCTCATTTTATTGTGTCTATTATTTGCATTTTTGTTATGTATCTATCTAATGTTGTTTTTTTCTTTTTTAATTTTAGTAGTCTGTAATGGTTTGTAACCTGTAGATGGGAAATACATAAAAAATAAATAAATAAATAAATAATTACCAACTACCCCTAACCCCCTAATCGAATTAAATTGACGCCAAAAAACGTTAACTATAGAATTATATAGTGCAATATAAATTCGCAAATGTTCAGTCAGACCTTAAATTGGACTGCAAAGGGTTAGCAATGCACATCATAGATACGAACTGCCCTTTTTTTTTGGAGCGGGGAAACGCTTTTCGCACCGTCCAAAGCCACCCGTGTGCTGGACTCCCCAGCCTGCCTAGGCCTAACGGCTAAAACCCCGCTCCCCGCCCTCAGGAGATCTACCACGGAACCGTACCGCTCTCCGCTCACCGAGCGTCCTTCAATCTACCCCAGCAGGCGCTCCCCGTTGGCGTCCCTCTCTTTCTGGCGAAAGTGATAAGAGTTGTTGGGCAATTTGTAACAGCTGTCGTGGGTGCAAGTGATAGTGCAAAAAGCATGTGTTTACTTTTATTTATCAATTGGGGCTATCAAGAAGACGTATCACACGCGAAGATACTAGAAAAATACAAAATAAGTGCACATACATAGCGCCACCTTCATTTGGCTATTGGATTGATTTTTTGTGAAGTTGTTTACCTGCGGGACTTAAGTAAGAGCGAGGTAGCTAGATTTCGGTCAAAATTTGGTCTTACTTTCGAAATGAGTTTATGTACGGGATCAGCAGTCCAGTTGTTGTTATATGTCAGTGCGCTCACCGCTCTCCATCTGTCACATTCAAAGAATGTGTGGAAAGCGGAGTCCGACGGAGAGTTGCAATAAATGCAGCACGGGCTCGGCGTCTTCCCTATACGGTGAAGGAAGACCCGAAAGTGCCCGTACCCCGAAAGCATTTGTGTGAGATAGTAATCCTACTCACCATACTGACGGTTCAGCCAGGTGTCCAGTTGGGAGATAACCCCAACCGTCCACCGGCCCTGCGGCACCCCGTCCCATCGTATCAGCCAGGCCGCCATGGTCGCGGTCCTAGCAGCTGCACAGTGTTCCAAATCGCTCAAAAGCTGGCCAAAATTCGAAATCCCACTAGAAATGCTTGAAACTGAGTATATGAGGGTTTTCGGTATCGCTGATTGCAAATCCGTTTTCACAACTGAAAAATCCAAAATGGCGGACCGAAATTGCAAAACTTTGTCAGATTTATGCCAAAATTGGTATATAAGGGTTCTTTATGGTGCTTGTTTCATTTCTTGCATCTAAAAGGAAAAATTCAGAATGGCGGACCGAAATTGCAAAATCTTATCGGATTTATACCAAAATTGGTATATAAGGGTTCTTGATGCTGCTTGTTTCATTTCTGGTATCTAAATGGAAAAATTCAAAATGGCGGATCCAATATGGCGGACCGAAATTGCAAAATCTTGTTGGATTTATACCAAAATTAGTATATAAGGATTCTTCAATGCCATTGTTTTATTAAATAAAAAATTAATTGGTTTTTTAATATCTAAGGATTATCCTGAACAATACGCGCACTGAATCAATCGAAAAAAATCCTTTTACGAATTGTAAATAAACAAGAGTAAATTATGCCAGAATGAAACTTCTTCAACGCAGCAACAAAAGATCGAAATTCGAAGAATTGTAGAAAACGGTAAAATTATTTTTATGCATGGTACTGCTCAGTGGCGTAGCTAGCCCTGAGTATTAAAATTTGTCGGGGGGCCCTTTTTCGGAAAATAAGTAAAAACACTCGCATAAGCAAAATACAATACACACATATTAAAAAACTGTTTGTAATGTCCTTGTAAAAATATCGTAAAAGTGACTAATTTCGATCCGGCATGATAGATTTAATCCACCGTCTTGAATCCCACAATTAAAATAAATTATTTGAAATCCGTGACCTCTCTGTACAAATTCGAAAAAGAAATGGGTAATATTTAGCAATTTCCAACAACCATATTGGATCCATCGTCGGCATACCCAACCAGAAAAGTCCCTTCTCGCATCTCCATACGAAAGGTCCCGTCATATGTGTAATTCCATATGTCGGGTCCCAGTATGGACCCCTTGGCTGTCCCTACCAACAACACTCGCGTTTTCGAGCCATCCTCCGTTTCGTAGATGAGGGTGCGGTCCTTCAGGTAATCCCTCATTATCTGCAAGCGATACTCAGGGATCATGAAATTCCGTTCTAGGAGTTAAAGGCCAGAGTGACCAGCGCGGGAGTAATGATTCCCGCATTCGGTCGCCCTGACCGCTTCGACTACCTTCTGGATAGCGTGAACCGTCGATCTTCCTTTCCGAAAGCCATACTGCGGCCACAACGGCTGCCTGGAGGCGAGGCTTCAGGAGCTTGCCGGCTGTGTCGAGCATACACAGCGGTCTGTACGACCCTTGCCCTTGCCGATCAGCACAAGCTTTGCTGCCTTCCAGCGAGCGAGAAAAATACCCGCCTTCAGGCAGGCGTTGTACATGTCCAGCAAAAGATCTGGATGGCTCGTCGTCAACGCCTTTAGCACCTCCGCTGGGAGCCCGTCAGGCCCAGCCGCCTTCCCGTTTTGAAGACCTTACGAGGCCCTCGCGAGCGTCTCCATTGTGAAAGGAGGAACCTTGAGTGCCCCGCCAGCCTTAATTGGTATCAATAAATGAATGTAACGTATTATTATAAAATTGTTATTCACTTGTCCTAATTATACTAACATTCTTCTAATGATAGGTATTCTAGATTTTGGGTTTTGAAAATGTATAGGGCTGAATGCTGAAATATGTAAAAACTCTGTCCTGTGCATGTGAATACAATTTTTGCGGATGCTCAAAACGTAGCATACGTATATTTAGCAAGTTTGATGGATCTAGGACCTGCATATTGTTCACTATAAACTAGCATATGGCTTATTTTGTTTGCATTAGCTGTTAAAATGGCGCAGCAGGTTTCGGAGTACATATTTTGTTCATAAAATTATAATCTAGTTCATGCATCAAACCTTTGAAGATTATTCAATTATTAAATTAATTAATTTTAAAATCTAGAATAAATTACAAGTTGTCTGATTAAGTATACACGGTAGTATACAAGGACAAGGCTTCGTATATAACATAATTGTTGAATTTCACAAACTTTTTCGCAGGACAAAAAACCTGTTATTTTTAATAAACAGTTATACATAGTTAAGTATATATTTATAAAATATTTTTGTTGAAAAATTGCAAATTGCGCATGGAACACATTTCACAAAAGGGGGTGACACAGACAGATTGGAAACAATAAACATTAATCTTTACTTCGCAATATATTTCTAATGTACAGGGTGGGCCATTTAAGATTTGGAATTTGAATCGGCTATAAAAAAAAAAAGAAATGAATATTTTTTCAAAGTTATGAGTTTATTAGAAAGACTGTAGCTTTCCATTTAGGAATGGAAGACAACATCATTCAAATGACTGCCACGGCTAGCCTTACAATACCCCATTCGATCAGTCCAATTTTTCAGTACATTTTCGATTGTTTGGGCCTCTATTTCGTCAATGGCAACTTCGATTTCACGTTTCAAGTCGTCAATCGTCTCTGGATGGTTAGCGCAACACTTGTCCTTAACGGCTCCCCACAAAAAAAAAAGTCTAACGGAGTCAAATCGTAGCTTCGAGGTGGCCAATTGACATCAACATTTCGGCTGATTATGCGATTTCCGAAAACAGTGCGCGAAAGATCGATTCTTACGTCGGCTGTGTGGCACGTTGCGCCGTCCTGTTGAAACCAAATATCGTCTATGTCATACTCTTCAATTTTGGGAAACAAAACATCGCTTAGCATGGCGCGGTAGCGATCGCCATTCACTGTAACGGCGTTTCCTTGCTCATTTTCGAAGAAAATTGGCCCAATAATGCCGCCAGACCAAAATCCGCACCAGACAGTCACTCGTTTATTGACATATCATCCGAGGTGGAAATGAGCTTCATCTGAAAAGATGATTTTTCGGTAAAAATGCCCATCTTCGATCAAGCGGTCTTCGGCCCATTGAGCAAACCGAAAACGCATCTGATGGTCATGCGGCTTCAGCTCTTGCACTAATTGAACTTTGTACGCATTCATACCGAGATCTTCATACAAAATTCTTCTCAAAGAAGTGCGTGAAATGTTCAATTCTTGAGAACGATGACGAATTGATGTTGATGGTTGTTCACGCACACTCTGAGCAACAGCAGCGATCTTTTCGGTTGAGCGCACTGGACGAGTACGTACACGGGTTGTTTTATCCAACAACGATCCAGTTTCACGAATTCGCTTCACAAATTGATCCACAAACTGCGTTTTTGGCACAGCCTTTTTGTCAAATTTTTTCCGTAAATTTCTTACAGTTTGAGTAGAAGACTCACCACTTTGGAAATAAGTTTTTAATATTTCCCAACTTTGTTCAAGCGAAAAGCCGCCCATTTCATAAATGTTAAACATAAAGCTAACTTTCTGTCACATCGGAAATGTCATCAAACCCTCCAACCTCAAAATAACCTATAGTTCCAATTCCAAACGTTAGATGGCCCACCCTGTATATACTATATAAGTATCTAAATTTACCAGTAAGCAATTTTATTAAAATGAACTATAAGTTTTGTTGCATTTTAGTACCCTACAACCCCTATTGTATTTTTTTAAAAAATTACAAATTAATAATGTAGATAAAAATTTAAATCGTAAAACTTAATAAAAAAATATCCGGCAAGAGGAGACAAACTTGTAGTGGGTCCTAATACAAATAGTTTCTGTAAAAATTTGCCACTTATAAAGTAATTAGTAAAAAATAATTGAAATTCCCTGTCTTGTCCTGAGTATCGTGAGCTGCAGCATGGCCGAGAAGATCGTTTGAATTATATATGCCATCCATATATTATTGCAAGAACATAATTATCGCTTGATATAAATAAGTTTACAAAAATAAATTATGTGATTTATTTTAAAAACAAGTTCATATCAGAAATTGGTAGCAAAGACGGTATGAAACGTAAGACGACTTAACTACGGTGTGAGAGTAGACGACAGATACTTAATGAAAAAGCGCGAAAACGACGAACATAAAATTTACCGTGCTCAAATATGTATATAGAGTCGAACCAAAGTAGATGACTATTTTGTTCTAAAATGACAAGTTAATACTACGAATACATTACATAAAAAATAATATATTTCGTTTTATGAAGAACAGAAGATATTATCTGAGTACCCGGCTAAAATTACTAGGTTGGTCGAATGTAAGAATATAGTAGAACAAGTTAGTAGACAGCCATCGTAATTTACGAGGCAATCAACAGAAGGTAAAAGATAATCAAGGTTTTCCGCTTTTTTGTTTTTTTAATAAAATAAACTTTTAACAAAAAACTAAAGTTAAGGTAAAAAACTGTAAATTTTTATTTAATAATAAAAAAATTGCTTGAGGAAGCTATTACGTATTGTAAGCTCATTAGGTGAAAACTAAAATGTGTGTCCCAAATAAAAATGTTTTCATGTATCTACTCAGCTTCTTAATTGTCGATACATAGTTTTTGAAGTTAATGCCATGAAAACTTGCATGCGTAATATTAAATAATTACGCTCTCCAAGTTAAAGGCTTGAACCGAAAAAATTTAGGATGTGTAGGCCACGTAATTTTTTAGCTTATAAGTAGTTTCTATAAGTAATTATTTTTCCTTTATGTTGACGGTATTTTTCTTTTTTAAGGCGGTTTTGTATAGAACTACAGTGAAACGAAATAAGAACCTTCTTTTTTTTAGTCGGTTAAAAAACACGACTAGGACTACGCATTCATAAATATTAAAATTTGTACTTCAGACAAATAAAATCATTCTTCTTTATAATGTTTTTTAAATTTGCTTAATCTAAAAACATATTCCTAAATTAAAAATTTTAAAAAGTAATATTACTTACTTTCCATCAAAACTTCTAGTATAATATATATTAATAATAACAATTTTTATAGAATTTTCTTTTTAATCCAATTTCATATTACATGAAAAGTGCTAAACTTCATTGCAGTTTAATGTTGATATTTACAAGCGTCTCCTTTCTTCTTTCCTTTTCTCCCAAATTCTTCCTTCCTTTTCTTACAAAATGCGTTCCCCCAGAGTTATTCTGCTATTCTGGTACTTTTGCCACACCTGGTACTTTTTAATTACTAAAAAGTATGTAATCCTGTCATGAAACTAAATTTGGCCTTGAAATGACCTTGAAGGTCACTGGTAAGTTTACGATTGAAGGTCCCATCTAATTACCTACAACTTAATTATTCAGAGTTTTTAGCGAAAGGTCGTACAAGTTAATATGATTCCTTGATATTCAGAAAACGGTCTACTTTCAGTCGTTATGACCGTGAAATCTCAAAAACTGTTCATTTTTAAACTATAGGAACTTTTGATCAGAATGCAGACAATTTGATCGGGACCCAAAATTTATACTATTGGTGCGAAGTTCTTTCTTTTTCATATTGCGTCTATATTCCGGGCTAAAGCTACATATATTCGGTTTCCCACTGATGTGCACACTTTCTGAGGCTACACTTTCAAAAACTATTCAGGTTGATATGATGCGCTAAGAAATTTGATCCATCTTCCTGCTAAGATTTCAAATTCTGTAATGTCCCAATTCCATAAGTACTCAGCCAGTGTGGAGCGAAAAGCTTTCAGCTTCGCAGAAGTCACGCCATGGCTTGGTGCTCCCTCTGCAACAGTTCAAGTTCTGGCGAATATCTCGAGCAAACGAACACAATGTATTTTATGGAGCACGGTGGGCTAATGGCTTACGGTTTGAGTGTATGTACCATTACAGATTTTACAGATTCCATTTCCCACTCTCGACGTCGGTCGGCACTTTTGCACGAACTTTCACATCACCCACAAATCACCAGGGTTCTCCGTGGATTTCGGCGTAGCTAAGAAAAATGCTTTGGAGACTTACCTGGGACAACTCTCTCATGTGTGCAAATCGAACATAACCTAAAAGTTGATTCATGTGCTATGCCTGCATTCGGTGAGCAACAGGAGTTGCCAGCGGACATAACCTCAATGGGAACTTGAACGGTACCTGGCATGGGACAGAATTCATTACCTAATATACAGAGCACTCAAATTATGAACGAGGTACCCACTATTTGCGGAATCAAAGGGCAGAAAACGCCAAGGTGGAAAATCATAAGCCAATTTGGCCCCGTTCTTCTCTTCTGTCTTGTAGCGGCTGGAAGCTCTCGGAAGCGGTGAGCGGCCCATTTCCGCAGGTGCTACACGTCCGACACCATTTTGCGTTCCACTTAAAATTTTATCTCTGTTTGTAAAGGCGAGAGTGACGGGCACAATAAAATGTCGAGGAAGCACTAGCACGGGGTAAAACAAGTTCACTATTTTCCGCCTAGGGTTGGTATCAACTGTGACGTGACGTCATGCCGGGACATTTATTGATTGAAATTGCTTTTTCACCCAAAAAGCTCGCAACATCGATCCCCATTCTGCCACCGCCCCGCCGCGGCTCTACCGTTAACCTTTCGGTACGTGAAGTGCGACTCCTCCGATGGAAAGGCTGCGAGTGGGTGGCGTGGCGGCGCAAGAGGCGAAACCAGCTAAAGCAGCGAAAGGGGCACATAGAAGACGTAACGGTAGTAAAGTGACCCAACTCACGAAAAATAAAAAGGCAAAATGCGAATGGGGTGCAGATAATACGCCGCTGGTCGGTAATCGGTTGCATGTGGCTGCGCCATTTGCGTCATCTGAGCTACTAATTTGTGGGTGGTAGACTTTACTTCTTATTCATCAATTTACCTTGCAGTTATAGTGGCGATCAAAGCAGCCACTTCTGCGATGCTCGTACGATCTCAGCTCCCAGTCGCTGCCAACTATGATGCCCACTGTTGATTCCGAGGCAGCTCAAACTGAGCCCTCGTTAATATTGGGCGACAAAATGTCTAACAATTCAGTGGTTCCGCCGTGAAGCACATGCTGCACGATTCCGGTGGAACTCCTGCCCCCTTTAGACTAATTCGACGACGACACAAGGGATGCTGGACAAATCTAATTCAGGCAAAAGGTTTGGTATGCCTTCGTGTACTTCGTCGACATGTAGGCAAGCATCCTGCGGGGAATAATCGGCAGTAAGAAAATAATGTTCCTTGAAAAAGTCCCTTTTATTCGATATTGATTTGCTTTGATAAGCTGGAAGCATCAACGAGCAATCAGAAACAGAAGCGGATGCATGAGATGGTAGTATGCCTGAGAAGTGAACAATAAATTGTCTTTACAGCTATCAGACTCCCAGATCCATTAAGCTTCATGCGATAGTACGATTTCTTGAAACGACTAACAATTAAATTAAGGCTTTACTATACAAGTTCAAATCATTTGTAACAGTATATGTACTACTCTGATTTCTACAACACAACCCATTTTTCTCCTGCAAGTTCTATTCTACAAATAAATTTATATATATACACGGCGTTTCACATAGCTTATGCCAAAATGAGTGGGGTGAAAGATCTCACCTAGCTAAAGCCTAGTATGCTGTTCCCAAGAAATCAGCTCAAGGAAAATGTGCACTTATTCCCAAACGGAATTTTGACAGTAGGTCAAGGAATTTTGACAACTCAAAAAAGTCAGCTGTGCACCCACTTTTTTTAGTTCAGGCGAAGTAATAATTTCTTCTTGTGATGCTGAGCTTTCCACGAACTCTTCGATTTCAATATAATCCATTCTAGCAATCACCATATAATTTTAACCTAACAATCACCAGTGTTTAAATCCAAATAACCAAATCTGTCACTTTTACCTCAAGGAATATGTGCTCGGATACATATTTCTTGAAGGAAATTAGAATTCCGTGATAATGCGCCATCTGCTCGTGAAATCCGAACTATTTTTTTTCTTGCCGAACAGCATACCGTTTTGGTAACCGAAACAGAAAAAAAATTCCTTGAGTATTCCTTGAGCGTTTTTTTACATGTGTTTTGTATAGGCCAAGAAATTTCTTGGGAACAGCATACTAGGCTTAAACAAGAAATTGTATGACAGGAAGGAGCAATCTCAACCGTTTAGAAGTTACAGGGTGAATCATAAATTCGGAATTTTCATGGTATGCACATCATTAATTCATTTTCATCTTTTGATGTACTCAACGCAGCGACATCAAACTTACGCCAATAAACTACTATACCAACGTCCTTTCCAAAAATGTCGACTCTGTTGATCTACCTCCTACCACTGTAGCTACAGTCACCTGCAAAACCGAAAAAAATGCTTAGCAATTTCCTAAAATTTAGGTTTTCTCTAAATTTTCTCTGAAATTCATGTAATTAATACACCTATTTTTTATTTTTATAAAATTCCCCACAATGATGGCATTGTAACTATGCGCTTCGTTTTCTCTAGTTTATAATCAGTTTTGGAGTAATTTCAAAGGGTGAGAACAAGCATTAATTGACTGAGATTTTATTTGAAACTTTAGTTAACTAGAATATATTTATTTTATAAAGTGTTAAAATAAATAAAATTTTATCGTTAGGTTTAAATTGAAATCAATGCGAACACCTAACGAAAAATGAGTTTATGCGTATGAAGTTTATTTGGAAAATTCAACATTTTTGCAAGCGATTTATAGTGAGAAGCTCCAAAGGAAGTATATATAATTTATAGCTTTTCTAAAAGCTCAGACCTTCCTTAAAAAGCTTGCGTTCTCAAATCTAAAAAATAGTTAACTTAACGGAAGATAATGCGTCATAAAGTGACCGGAAAACAGCCCATTTTTAATCTTTGGAGGGGGGTTTCTCCCCCAAGGACCGAATTACAACAAGGTTTGAAAACGGATTTAATTTAATGTCTCACTAAAGGTAACATTTCTGCCAAGTTTCATCAAAATCGGAGATTTCAGTTTGGGAATGTTCCCTTGTTAGTATTGAAAGAAAAAAGTCTAGCTAAATTACAAATTTTTACTTAAAGATTTCCTTAAAATTGTGTAACGAATTAAGTTTTAATTAAATTTAACATACTAGTACTGCGCTTTTCATTTATTTATTTCGCTTCATACCAAATACAAAAAAAAAATCTAAGCTTAAACTAAATCTGAAAATGTAACATGTGAAAGAAATTTAGCCCAGTAAAGAAACAAAGGAGGGGAATGGGGGCGGGGGGACATAATTATGGTGGCCGGTCGGGTTGGTAAAGGCCATATCTGAGGGAGGTTTTCTCCAGGTGAAAAAAGAAGGTGACAGAATTGATAATGTTGTGTAACATTCTAGTGTTAATGTTGTGTAACATTCTAGTGGGGGGCCTCGGTAACTCAGTGCTACGAGAGCCGGGCTACCATTCTCGAGGTCGTGGGTTCGATTCCCACTGGTCTTTGGCCACTTTGGAGAGGCCCATGTCTCAGCCAGTAGCTTGGCGGAACATGTGGTCGGCCCTACTGCTGAGGCCGTGGGTTCGAATCCAACTTGGTCAATTGACCACTATGGCCCATTTCTTCCACACCTAGTTATTCCTTTCCTGGGCGTAGCTCGCACAAAAGACCGCTTACGTCGCAATACGCACCCACATGGGTCGCCCTCTTCCTTGAAAAAAAAAACATACTAGTTACAGGTTCGAAGTATCCGTAGTTGGTGCGGTGACTGATCAGGCGAAGGAGTGGGGAGGATCTCACGTTGCGAGGATTAGTGTTGATGGAAATGTAATACAAAATTTCGGGACAGTCGATGGAACCGGTTAGGACCTGATGGATAAAGATTATATCAGCGAAGTCACGGCGCATTGTTAAACGTTGGAGGTTAATCAGTTTTAAACGGTCCTCATAAGATTAAGGCTATCAACCCAAGGAAGGCCACGTAACACGAAGCGGAGGAATCTGCGTTGCACTGATTCAATTCTATTGATAACTGTTGGCTGAGAGGATGACCAAACTTGAAAAGCTTATTCAAGTAGGGACCAGACAAAATAGATGTAAAAAGTTTTAGTGACATAGGGGTTGGAGAATTCCTTAGACCAGCGTTTAATAAAGCCCAAAGCTGAATCGGTTTTGCTTATGATGTGATCGATGTGAGAACGGAAATTGAGTGATGCCCAGATCACGGAGAGAACTGACTGATGGAATGGGTTCTCCAGAGAGAAAATAGATCCGAAGAGTGAAAGGAAGGGGAGAAGGGGAAACGCTTGCGGGAATAAATAATAGATTGGCACTAGATATTCAGGTCAAGGAAGTTTTTAGGCACCAGGTAGAAAAGTTGCTTAAGTCATCTTGAAGGAATGCAGAGTCAGATGCGTTGGAGATTCGTTTAAAGATCTTCATATCATCAGCATAAATTAATGTTTCAGAATATTTGATTACCATCTCAACGTCATTGATGGATAATATGAAGATTAATGGACCCAGGTGTCTGTCCTGGGACGCAGGAGATGTATGTAAAGGGGTTGGAAACCACTGAGTCAAATAGAACCATGTATTGCCGATTATCAAGTTAGGATTTGATCCGGGAGATAAAACGAGGATGAAAACCAAGGATACTGATCTTGAGAACGATGATTTGATGAGAGATTTTGTCGAGAACTTTAGTAAAGTCGGTGGCAATAACGTCTACTTCTTCACCATTTTCCATAGTTTGCAGCGTTCGTGACGCAAAAACTATGACGTTGGTAGTTGTGGATCTCTCTTTAAGAAAACCATGCTGTACAGGGGAAAGAAGGGACTTACAATGGAAGGAAATGGCGTCGTAGATAAGGCTTTCGAAAAGTTTGGGAATGCAGGAAAGTTTGGCTATGGGACGGTAATTTGAAACATCGCATTTACAACCTTTTATGTGGATTGGGACAATATATGAAACTTTCCAAAAACAGGGAAATACACCTTCAGAAAGAGAAAGGGAGAAGAGGATAGAAAGGGGTTGGGTCAGGTAGGCAGAGCATTTTTTGAAGACAATGGCGGTAATCCCATCAGGGCCAGGATTGTAATCGTCGGTGAGAGCTGATTTTGGCGACAACAAGAGAAGAATCGATGTTAATGAAAGCGAGGAAGGTTTGAGGACTGTTTAGCATGTAGCGAAAATACATGAAATCAGGATTGGGAGCTTGATCGCTGAAAGATTGACTGAAGAAATCAGCGAAAAGATTGGCGATGATAGCAGGGTCAGATGAAGGGGAATACTATGTTTAAGGGTCTAAGGGTATTCATTACATTTTTTTTAAGTTGATAAAATTGTAGAATTGCTTAGGGTTGGAAATGCGTTTAAATTGTATTCGGTCAAGGTATTCATTGTAGAGAGATCCACCACGTTTGGAAAAGAAGGAAGAGATGGCAAGATAAGAAGAGTAGTCTGGGTCAGACCTAGAATTGAGATAGGAATGCCATTGCTTGTTTCTTTTGTTACGGAGAGATCGAAGTTCTTTACTGTACCAAAGTGGGGAAGAAGAGCGAGTTTTCATAGGTTGGAAGGGGACACATTGGTTACAGGCAGTTCAATAGGGCGGTGTAGAAAATTCCCACAGTTGTTGATGAATAATTAAAGATTGTTTAGGGATGAGGAGAGGTTTCAATTGCATAGGAGGGAATTTAACTTCGAAAAATCCGTTTTATAAAATTTAAATTCGGAGTAGGCGTTAATGCGAGAACAATCCTAAAATAAGGTAAGAAAAGTAGGAGGATGATGATGATCAAGCGTTGAAAGAAGGCGGTTGCTTTCACTAACAAATGAATTAATAGAGTTAGATGAAAATATCAGGTCAAGCTGAAGGCCTAGGTTATTTCTGACACCAGTGAATGACAGAGAGACCACTGGAGGCGGAGAAGGTTGAAATCACCGAGGACTATGATATCATCACAGACACATAGGCACTGAGTTTCTATCTTTCATATTTTCTTAATCCCCAGTAAGTATAAATTCGCTAAAACAATTGTTAGTTTTTATCAAATTATTCTTATTCATAATCAGCAGTTTAAACATATTTCTTAAGTTTAGTTTTTTTTAATAACTTTTTAAAGAAAACATCTTTAGTTATGCTATTGCAGGTAACCGACGGAATTAAAATTCGTTCGAAACAGAGTAGTCAAGGGACCGGCTACATCTAAAGTCTCTTCATCGTGGAATTGAACATTACTTGTAAATCGACAGTAAATAAAGCTAGGTATGACTATGTTTGAGAAGCCGAAAATATTTTTAATTAAATTAATTACTATTTAAAAAAAAAAAATGTTTTGCCGTTATCGCGGAAATAGATACTGATTAGCTTTTTTTAAGAAATTCTATGCTCTTTAAGAAAAACTTGGTATGACAAACTTTATTCTGCCGAAAGTGTCAGCCTAAAAACTGCCGGAAGTACCATCGTATGCACGAACAAGCAGTTGTGAGGTTATACAGACCAAAAAATTGAGATTGGGTTCAGTTCTTTGAATGCTATAGTAAGTACTCAGAATGTAACACCTCAGTTGTTGTTTTCCGGTACTTAAGTTCATCATTTGTATTCAATATGGTTTTCGAGAACCTTCTTAAAATGGCAGTATTGAAATTCAAATGGTTAATATAGTGGTATATTCGTTCTTCAAATGCGATGTTCAATTTTCCAACTTAAAATGAGATAACATTTATTCGGGCGACGGGCACTGAGGAGTGAGCTGGTGAGGTTTTTTACTAAGGTTTTGCTTTATAAGCCCAGTTGTAATTAAAAGTAATAATGCTATTTCGTGAATTTCGTATTTAATTTTTCTTCTCTAAACCTATTGAAATAAGACAATACTATGAAAAACCCGACATGTGCTGCAGTTTTGAACTGAGTTTTCCTTCTCTCACTAGTCCGGCAGGTAGCGAGACGCGCTGGTCGCCAATTCGAAGGGCGCTAGAGGTTGCGGGTTAAATTCCAACCAGAAACCCTGGTCACAAAACGTGATATCACAATGGGCCTATAATGGTCCTACAGCCACATCAATCTATCATTCTCTGGGATAACCTAACCTTTCCAAAAGTAATTAGAGAATAAATAAGCCTTAATTGAAATGAATTTTTAAATTTAATTTTTCCATTGATTCTTATCTCGAATCATCGATTTATTATAATACGTATGTGTGAATCATGTAGAAATTTATGTTTACACATATTTATATTAACTTATCTTTTAGAACTTATATTACAATTTTTCAAGAAGCCAATACAGCAATCAGTGAAAAGGTTATTATTGAATAAGGCTTTACGTCCAATGTGACAAAACTAGAAAGAAGTCCTACACGATTTTGAAAGTTTCTTTCGAATATGAGTCATATTTCATATATGAATATGTCTAATCGTTTTATGATAATGTATTTTGACGCTTTAAGGACATTTAACAACACTTGATTGCTGACAGCTGATCCTCCTGGGATTTGTGTTCCATACCACTTTGGATTGTGGAAATGCTTGGCCTAGATAGGTTAATCTACGTCTAGTTAGTGCTGGATATTAACAAATCAAGAGGTCTTTATTTGAAACTTTAGTTAACTAGAATATATTTATTTTATAAAGTGTTAAAATAAATAAAATTTTATCGTTAGGTTTAAATTGAAATCAATGCGAACACCTAACGAAAAATGAGTTTATGCGTATGAAGTTTATTTGGAAAATTCAACATTTTTGCAAGCGATTTATAGTGAGAAGCTCCAAAGGAAGTATATATAATTTATAGCTATTCTAAAAGCTCAGACCTTCCTTAAAAAGCTTGCGTTCTCAAATCTAAAAAATAGTTAACTTAACGGAAGATAATGCGTCATAAAGTGACCGGAAAACAGCCCATTTTTAATCTTTGGAGGGGGGTTTCTCCCCCAAGGACCGAATTACAACAAGGTTTGAAAACGGATTTAATTTAATGTCTCACTAAAGGTAACATTTCTGCCAAGTTTCATCAAAATCGGAGATTTCAGTTTGGGAATGTTCCCTTGTTAGTATTGAAAGAAAAAAGTCTAGCTAAATTACAAATTTTTACTTAAAGATTTCCTTAAAATTGTGTAACGAATTAAGATATTCATTAAATTTAACATACTAGTACTGCGCTTTTCATTTATTTATTTCGCTTCATACCAAATACAAAAAAAAATCTAAGCTTAAACTAAATCTGAAAATGTAACATGTGAAAGAAATTTAGCCCAGTAAAGAAACAAAGGAGGGGAATGGGGGCGGGGGGACATAATTATGGTGGCCGGTCGGGTTGGTAAAGGCCATATCTGAGGGAGGTTTTCTCTAGGTGAAAAAAGAAGGTGACAGAATTGATAATGTTGTGTAACATTCTAGTGTTAATGTTGTGTAGCATTCTAGTGTTAATGTTGTGTAACATTCTAGTGGGGGGCCTCGGTAACTCAGTGCTACGAGAGCCGGGCTACCATTCTCGAGGTCGTGGGTTCGATTCCCACTGGTCTTTGGCCACTTTGGAGAGGCCCATGTCTCAGCCAGTAGCTTGGCGGAACATGTGGTCGGCCCTACTGCTGAGGCCGTGGGTTCGAATCCAACTTGGTCAATTGACCACTATGGCCCATTTCTTCCACACCTAGTTATTCCTTTCCTGGGCGTAGCTCGCACAAAAGACCGCTTACGTCGCAATACGCACCCACATGGGTCGCCCTCTTCCTTAAAAAAAAAAACATACTAGTTACAGGTTCGAAGTATCCGTAGTTGGTGCGGTGACTGATCAGGCGAAGGAGTGGGGAGGATCTCACGTTGCGAGGATTAGTGTTGATGGAAATGTAATACAAAATTTCGGGACAGTCGATGGAACCGGTTAGGACCTGATGGATAAAGATTATATCAGCGAAGTCACGGCGCATTGTTAAACGTTGGAGGTTAATCAGTTTTAAACGGTCCTCATAAGATTAAGGCTATCAACCCAAGGAAGGCCACGTAACACGAAGCGGAGGAATCTGCGTTGCACTGATTCAATTCTATTGATAACTGTTGGCTGAGAGGATGACCAAACTTGAAAAGCTTATTCAAGTAGGGACCAGACAAAATAGATGTAAAAAGTTTTAGTGACATAGGGGTTGGAGAATTCCTTAGACCAGCGTTTAATAAAGCCCAAAGCTGAATCGGTTTTGCTTATGATGTGATCGATGTGAGAACGGAAATTGAGTGATGCCCAGATCACGGAGAGAACTGACTGATGGAATGGGTTCTCCAGAGAGAAAATAGATCCGAAGAGTGAAAGGAAGGGGAGGAGGGGAAACGCTTGCGGGAATAAATAATAGATTGGCACTAGATATTCAGGTCAAGGAAGTTTTTAGGCACCAGGTAGAAAAGTTGCTTAAATCATCTTGAAGGAATGCAGAGTCAGATGCGTTGGAGATTCGTTTAAAGATCTTCATATCATCAGCATAAATTAATGTTTCAGAATATTTGATTACCATCTCAACGTCATTGATGGATAATATGAAGATTAATGGACCCAGGTGTCTGTCCTGGGACGCAGGAGATGTATGTAAAGGGGTTGGAAACCACTGAGTCAAATAGAACCATGTATTGCCGATTATCAAGTTAGGATTTGATCCGGGAGATAAAACGAGGATGAAAACCAAGGATACTGATCTTGAGAACGATGATTTGATGAGAGATTTTGTCGAGAACTTTAGTAAAGTCGGTGGCAATAACGTCTACTTCTTCACCATTTTCCATAGTTTGCAGCGTTCGTGACGCAAAAACTATGACGTTGGTAGTTGTGGATCTCTCTTTAAGAAAACCATGCTGTACAGGGGAAAGAAGGGACTTACAATGGAAGGAAATGGCGTCGTAGATAAGGCTTTCGAAAAGTTTGGGAATGCAGGAAAGTTTGGCTATGGGACGGTAATTTGAAACATCGCATTTACAACCTTTTATGTGGATTGGGACAATATATGAAACTTTCCAAAAACAGGGAAATACACCTTCAGAAAGAGAAAGGGAGAAGAGGATAGAAAGGGGTTGGGTCAGGTAGGCAGAGCATTTTTTGAAGACAATGGCGGTAATCCCATCAGGGCCAGGATTGTAATCGTCGGTGAGAGCTGATTTTGGCGACAACAAGAGAAGAATCGATGTTAATGAAAGCGAGGAAGGTTTGAGGACTGTTTAGCATGTAGCGAAAATACATGAAATCAGGATCGGGAGCTTGATCGCTGAAGGATTGACTGAAGAAATCAGCGAAAAGATTGGCGATGATAGCAGGGTCAGATGAAGGGGAATACTATGTTTAAGGGTCTAAGGGTATTCATTACATTTTTTTTAAGTTGATAAAATTGTAGAATTGCTTAGGGTTGGAAATGCGTTTAAATTGTATTCGGTCAAGGTATTCATTGTAGAGAGATCCACCACGTTTGGAAAAGAAGGAAGAGATGACAAGATAAGAAGAGTAGTCTGGGTCAGACCTAGAATTGAGATAGGAATGCCATTGCTTGTTTCTTTTGTTACGGAGAGATCGAAGTTCTTTACTGTACCAAAGTGGGGAAGAAGAGCGAGTTTTCATAGGTTGGAAGGGGACACATTGGTTACAGGCAGTTCAATAGGGCGGTGTAGAAAATTCCCACAGTTGTTGATGAATAATTAAAGATTGTTTAGGGATGAGGAGAGGTTTCAATTGCATAGGAGGGAATTTAACTTCGAAAAATCCGTTTTATAAAATTTAAATTCGGAGTAGGCGTTAATGCGAGAACAATCCTAAAATAAGGTAAGAAAAGTAGGAGGATGATGATGATCAAGCGTTGAAAGAAGGCGGTTGCTTTCACTAACAAATGAATTAATAGAATTAGATGAAAATATCAGGTCAAGCTGAAGGCCTAGGTTATTTCTGACACCAGTGAATGACAGAGAGACCACTGGAGGCGGAGAAGGTTGAAATCACCGAGGACTATGATATCATCACAGACACATAGGCACTGAGTTTCTATCTTTCATATTTTCTTAATCCCCAGTAAGTATAAATTCGCTAAAACAATTGTTAGTTTTTATCAAATTATTCTTATTCATAATCAGCAGTTTAAACATATTTCTTAAGTTTAGTTTTTTTTAATAACTTTTTAAAGAAAACATCTTTAGTTATGCTATTGCAGGTAACCGACGGAATTAAAATTCGTTCGAAACAGAGTAGTCAAGGGACCGGCTACATCTAAAGTCTCTTCATCGTGGAATTGAACATTACTTGTAAATCGACAGTAAATAAAGCTAGGTATGACTATGTTTGAGAAGCCGAAAATATTTTTAATTAAATTAATTACTATTTAAAAAAAAAAAATGTTTTGCCGTTATCGCGGAAATAGATACTGATTAGCTTTTTTTAAGAAATTCTATGCTCTTTAAGAAAAACTTGGTATGACAAACTTTATTCTGCCGAAAGTGTCAGCCTAAAAACTGCCGGAAGTACCATCGTATGCACGAACAAGCAGTTGTGAGGTTATACAGACCAAAAAATTGAGATTGGGTTCAGTTCTTTGAATGCTATAGTAAGTACTCAGAATGTAACACCTCAGTTGTTGTTTTCCGGTACTTAAGTTCATCATTTGTATTCAATATGGTTTTCGAGAACCTTCTTAAAATGGCAGTATTGAAATTCAAATGGTTAATATAGTGGTATATTCGTTCTTCAAATGCGATGTTCAATTTTCCAACTTAAAATGAGATAACATTTATTCGGGCGACGGGCACTGAGGAGTGAGCTGGTGAGGTTTTTTACTAAGGTTTTGCTTTATAAGCCCAGTTGTAATTAAAAGTAATAATGCTATTTCGTGAATTTCGTATTTAATTTTTCTTCTCTAAACCTATTGAAATAAGACAATACTATGAAAAACCCGACATGTGCTGCAGTTTTGAACTGAGTTTTCCTTCTCTCACTAGTCCGGCAGGTAGCGAGACGCGCTGGTCGCCAATTCGCAGGGCGCTAGAGGTTGCGGGTTAAATTCCCACCAGAAACCCTGGTCACAAAACGTGATATCACAATGGGCCTATAATGGTCCAACAGCCACATCAATCTATCATTCTCTGGGATAACCTAACCTTTCCAAAAGTAATTAGAGAATAAATAAGCCTTAATTGAAATGAATTTTTAAATTTAATTTTTCCATTGATTCTTATCTCGAATCATCGATTTATTATAATACGTATGTGTGAATCATGTAGAAATTTATGTTTACACATATTTATATTAACTTATCTTTTAGAACTTATATTACAATTTTTCAAGAAGCCAATACAGCAATCAGTGAAAAGGTTATTATTGAATAAGGCTTTACGTCCAATGTGACAAAACTAGAAAGAAGTCCTACACGATTTTGAAAGTTTCTTTGGAATATGAGTCATATTTCATATATGAATATGTCTAATCGTTTTATGATAATGTATTTTGACGCTTTAAGGACATTTAACAACACTTGATTGCTGACAGCTGATCCTCCTGGGATTTGTGTTCCATACCACTTTGGATTGTGGAAATGCTTGGCCTAGATAGGTTAATCTACGTCTAGTTAGTGCTGGATATTAACAAATCAAGAGGTCTCTGCAGCCTCAGCACAGAAACGGCATATGGCCGATTTTTTTTTTTTGAGTCTTGGGAGATTGCGAATTCACTCGCTGAATTTTCAATTTTTTAGTCCAAAAATTGTATCATGTATTTATTATATATCCACAAATATATCCTTAAAATATTAAAACATCCCATGCAGTAGTTTTCTTTAAAAAAATTCCCAAAAATCATCTTGTTTTCAGACGGTCACACTAGTGTTGCCCCTTAACCCTTTGAGTACCGGAGATTTTTCGATTATGAACAGTTATTTGGAGCGCACTTTGTAATAAAGAAGAACACCACTGTACTAGTATTTCTTATTACTTTTACTGGGCAAAAATGTTTATTTTTGCAGTTTATTGAGCAAAATTTCAGAGGATCCCGTCCGTAAACCACACGGAGCTGTTCTCTGATGAAACGATTCCAGAGATGATTCTCTTCCCATTCTGTTCTAGAAGAAAAGTGTACGTCGTAGCTCCTACTTCTACAGATTTGAGGAGTTAATTGGTCTGAGATCATGACAACACTTCTGTCAGTGTTGATCATGTTTTCCCAGATTTTTAAATGCCCTACCTGCTGAGCATTTGTTATCCACAAATTATTTAACTTCAGACGGTAAGTAGTTTTCATCGCTTCTTTTTCCGCGAAGATCTCAAGCGGAATTAGAGATAGTGCCATCTCATTGGTGGCAGTAGGGGTGCCATCTCATTGGTGGCAGTAGGGGTGCTTCTCATAGCTCCCGTACTTGCTAAGCAGGCCTTTCTTTGGACTTCAGCTCCCACAAGAAAAGTGGGCAGGGGGGTGGCTGATTTGACAAAGAATGCCCCATATATATAATACAAATATATCGGGTTGGCTAATAAGTAATGAGCGTTTCAGTTTTTATTTTCTGGAAGGGTAAGGTCGAGAACGTTCTGTTGCAGGGGGTATATAAAGAGCGAGTCGTGAGCATGCCGTCAGTAATGTTTCGGTTGTCATTGCGTAAAGAACCACGAAAAAAATGAGTGATATTAAAACGCATATTCGGCACTGTTTATTATACGAGTACCAATCTGGGCATTCGGCTGCAGAAGCTGCACGTAATATATGCCAGAGGATAGCTGATGATGCAGTCTCCGAGGCTACAGCAAAGCGGTGGTTCCAAAAATTCCGCAAGGGTAACTATTCCTTGATCGATCAACCAAGGTCTGGGCGTCCGGTAGAAATAGATATAAATAAACTGAAGGCATTAATTGAAAAAGATCCTCGAAGCACTACGCGCAATTTGGCTCTTAAGCTCGGATGCTCTCATGACACGGTGGAAAAGTATCTGCACGGTTTGGGGAAGGCGTAAAAATATGGTGTTTGGGTACCCCACCAGTTGAACAAAGATCAACTGACTTACTGTGCAGATATCTGTGCATACCTTTTATCGTTCCGTCGCACATTTAGCTGGCACGCAAGCGCCAGTGGCTGGGCCGCAACGAACCAGGTAAACCTACGCCAAAAAAAGATCCTCATACTCGGAAAGTGATGCTCTCGGTCTGGTGGGACATACATGGAGTAATATATTGGGAAATTCTTCCTACTAATACCACGATGACGGCAATAGTATACTGTAATCAACTTGAAAATCTAAAGCTTGAACTCCGTCGTAAACGTCCACAACATGACAAAATATTTTTCCTTCACGACAATGCCCGGCCGCACATCGCTAAGAGTACCCGACTAAAGCTACTGGAGCTCAACTGGGAAATAGTGACACACCCTCCATATTCGCCGGACTTAGCCCCAACGGATTTCAGTTTATTCCGGTCTCTCAGTAATCATTTACAAGGAAAAAGCTTCGATGATGAACATCAGTTGCAACAACACATAGATGAATTCTTCAAAGCAAAACCGGCGAAGTTTTACAGGGATGCCATCCACTCTTTGCCGAATCGTTGGCGGATGGTAGTAGATAACGACGGTGATTATATTGTTAACAATTAATAGTAAATTATTAAATAAATAAATACAAACATAAAGTCAGGTATGTCGCTCATTATTTATTAGCCAACCCGATATATAAATAAAATCCTTAAGAACAGTTATCTAATCCTGACTAGGTTTTCCAAAGTTTATTATATATCACACCGATTCGTATTAAGGGGGTAACCCACTGTTGAAGCCTAAAAAATGGAACTTTTTTTAAAAAATCGATAAAAAAAAACTATCAGAGATATTTTTTTGATTTTTTCCACACTTCTTTACTGAGGACTAAGGTTTACATTGTGATTATAAAAAAAAAAATTTTAACAAAATGGCGGCCGTCACGATGCAGCGCGCACACAGTCAAAAAAAAAAATACAAATTGCGCCTCGCAAAATCCTGGCCAAAGTATGCATCTGCAAATATATGCCAAAGAAAAATCCTTCAATATTTGTTATAAAGGATAGAAGTAACCTATTGTTTCGAAAAAAAAAGAAAATCTGGTGACTTAGTGCACGTTCAAACATTGATGTATCGATTTTCGTTAGTTTTTAACACGGAAAAGATTATCCTAAATCAACAAAATTTGTTTGTTTACTCTAATAATAGGTTATTTCTATAGTTAAATATTAAATAAAGGTGTATGCAAAATTTGAAGTAAATCGGCCCAACAGTTTTTTCACAATTTTACGACGCGCACCGAAAAAGAGCGTTTTGAGAAAAACGCATTTAAAGTTTTCTTAAAGAAATTTTGTGACATAAGTAAAAAAATTGTCAACTTAACCTTAATCAGCGAATTCCAGGTGATAGTGGGTACTTTCTGATTATGAAAGTATAAGGAACTATGTATTAGTGTATTATGTCATATACAGTTAGAAAGTATTATAATAGGTAATACACGCGGCAGCTGTTCGAGCGGCTACAAGGCCGCGCGCGCTCCGAAGTCGTAGTTGAACGGAGGGGGACTGTGAGAGCTGCAGAAAGAACAATTATTTAGATATCGATCTGAAATTTTACACAGATATTCTCGAAGTGCTAATCTATCGAAATATACAGGGTGTTCAGAGGTGGGTGGTCAATACTGCAGGGGGTGAAAGGTCAGACCGAGACAAGCAAAAAATCGTATGGGTGGGGGGGGGGGGGGGGGCATCTCGCACCGTTTGGCAGTTACAGGGTGATTCGTAAATCAGGATTTTGCCTTATATGGGAACCGCTCTTGTATTTTTATCTTTTTTTCTACGCATCGCAGCGGCCCCAAACTGATTTCAAAAAATCACTATTTGGAAGCCCTTTCCAAAAAAGTTCACACCACCCCCCTATCCCCAACCCCTTGGCCACAATCCCACCTGGAAGTTGAAAAAATTAACTTTTATTTCACGATTTTTCACCTTTCGCCCCACTTTTCTCCGAAATTCATGTTATTAACATACCTACTTTTTATTTTTTTTAAGTTGCCTATCTAATTACCTTTCCAAAAAGGTGCAACATGTGCAGATAGGAAAAGGATACGAAAATTTATTTACAAAAATCCTTTTACAGAAAATCATGATAATTTGAATTTTTAAGAAATTATACTAAAGTTAACTAAAAAATACATTTTGTTTGCTTAAAAACTAATTACAATTAAAACGTTTGTCCTTTAAAAGCTGTTCAAAATGTTCTCCGCCAGTTTCGATGCATGCAAGTAGCCTTCGTTTTATTTCACGTTTCAGGGCTATGGTAACCAGTCTCTCCCGTATTTTCGTGGCTGCAGTCCCAATCCTGGTAACTAATTCTTCTCTAGTGTTGATTAGTCTTGAGTAAACTTCATCTTTCATCATTCCCCATAAGAAAAAGTCCAGTGGAGTAAGGTTCGGTGACCTAGCAGGCCAAGGAATCGGTCCACTTCGTCCAATCCAGCGCTCTGGGTAATTTTCATTTAACCTTGCCCTAACAATGTTCCCAGTATGCGCAGGTGCTCCATCGAGCTGTAAATAAATTGCGCTTCTGGTGGCCAGGGGGATGTCCTCCAACAGATCCGGAAGGGTATTCTCCAAAAAGTCCGAGTATAGCTGACTATTCAGCACTTGGGGCAAGATGAAGGGTCCTATCAACTGGTTGCCGATGATGCCAGCCCAGACATTGACACTAAATCTTTGCTGGAAGGACCGACACCTGGTCCTATGTGGGTTCACATCTGACCAGGTGTGGAGGTTGTGCAAGTTTGTGATGCCATCCCGGGTGAATTGCGATTCATCCGGCCACAGAATTCGGTCTAGAAACCTTCTGTTTTCGATGTCAGACTCGAACAGCCAAGTGCAAATTGCAATCGTCTTTCGGAATCTCCTTCCTGTAGTGCTTGGACCGGGATATGGTGGTATGGATGTAGTCCCTCTCGGTTCACAACGGTCCAAACTCTCCCTGAAGACAATGCTGACCTTCGTGCGACCTGCCTGATGCTTATTACAGGGCTGTTCCTGACGATGTTGAGGATTTGTTGGTCGGGGTCCGCTGAATCGCCCGATTTTCCTGCTCGCGTTTCTGTTCTGGGGGCGGTTACACTTCCGCTTTCTTTTAACCTTCTGAAAGTCCTTGAAAATACCCTTCTGTTGGGTACCCGCCGATTCGGGAATCTCCTTTGGTATTCTCGTACGGCCTCATTATCATTTCCTTCTACTAAACCGTACACGTAAATTATATCGGCATACTCGTCAACACTGAATTCTGCCATTTTATCTTAATTTTTTCTATTAAACACCCGTTCTTATCGCTTGCTTCTTCAACTGTGGTCAATGTCCTTTCAAACTTACCCATTTTTATACCATAATTCATACGAAGTATTAGAAACGGAGCGTCAGGATACTTAGGAGTCAATACTGGATATAATAAACTAATAACGCTATTTAACGAGATTACATTTATTATTTTATTACTGTTTTGCTGAAATAATAAAAATGTACTACCTCTGTTTCCTAAACAAACATTTCCGAACTTGCTGTCATAAAAATTGTTTACTTAACGACTTTTTCCATTATGGTGCAATAAAGTAATTAGGTACCTGTGAGGATGTTTTAATTTCAGGACTTTTGCAACCCTTTTCTACCTGGGCATGTTGCACCTTTTTGGAAAGGTAATTAGATAGGCAACTTAAAAAAAATAAAAAGTGGGTATGTTAATAACATGAATTTCAGAGAAAAGTGGGGCGAAAGGTGAAAAATCGTGAAATAAAAGTTAATTTTTTCAACTTCCAGGGGGGATTGTGGCCAAGGGGTTGGGGATAGAGGTGTGGTGTAAACTTTTTTGGAAAGGGCTTCCAAATAGTGATTTTTTGAAATCAGTTTGGGGCCGTTGCGATGCGTAGAAAAAAAGATAAAAATACAAGAGCGGTTCCCATATAAGGCAAAATCCTGATTTACGAATCACCCTGTAACTGCCAAACGGTGCGAGATGCCCCCCCCCACCCATACGATTTTTTGCTTGTCTCGGTCTGACCTTTCACCCCCTGCAGTATTGACCTCCCACCTCTGAACACCCTGTATAAAAAGAAAAAAATCGAAATTTTTTTTTTTCAACAGTGGGTTACCCCCTTAAGCTCCTCTAACATCCCTTGCCGATTTGTCCGTCCTCAATGAAACACCTTGTATATAGTATATTTCTTTGAGTACAACACACAAACGTGTAACTTTACAATCGCCTAGCGTCACAAATATATCCAAATTAAAATATAAACATGTCAAGTGGCATTCTTCACCTTAAATTGAATAACAACGAGTTGCATGACTTTGTGACCGGAGATTCCCTGTCAGCTCGATATTTTCGGTTTTAGTTATCAACCATATATCCTCAGGAAAAATGTCAGCAGGTATATGTAAATCACTTTGTGAAAAATGTCCACTAGGTCTGATTCTAACCTAATATAACTGTTGACTTAAAAAATTTTAAAACATTAATTCAATAGATTGAAGAGTTGGTTCAACTATTATATTTTCGATTAAAATTGGATGAATTGAAAAATGTTTTCCTGAATGTAATATTTGCAGACTTAAGTGCATTAATTGGCAAATCAAAATACCTAAATACAGTTTAAAGCCACCATACGCCACATTTTTTTCACATCTTTGCTTAAATATCTTTTATATTGTATTATATTATTTATTTAGGGAAGAACATTTTTGAATTAACACCCAACTTGTTTACTTAAAAATGTTTTCCACTATAAATAAAGCACACTAAAACATAATAAAATAAATAATAATTTCCAACTTCTTTGAAAGTTATTCCAGTACTGAAAGTGCAATAAACGCAAACATATGTAAATGTACTAATTAAATTATATCAAAGAATTTCGCACTTAATAATGCATTTTTTGTTTCAGACGCAGAATCAAAATGCTATAGAATATACGAAGGTGTTTGTAAATTTATAGTATTTTTTGCTATTTCAATGAGTTTTAGGTTAACATACTTTTCGTTATTTATAAGAACATACTTATGGATTTTGCAATTCTATTAGTATTCCAGCAATCAAGATTAAAGAAATTTAAAAACTTTTCGGCATTTTCAACTCCATCGGCCGGCAGTTGAACGGAAATTAAGAGACCAAAAAGACAAGAATTTTTACTTATCAACCCAAATCGCACTTTTTTCTTTCTATATATAATATTTATCTTCAATCAACTGATAGCTATTGCGTGAAACTCGATTGAATTTTTATTTAAAACATTTCATATTTTAAACAATTTTAAACCTGAAATAAATAGTATAAATTTCAATACTTTCAGTTTTCAATTATTTTTAGGAAAAAGAAACTCCGAACAATTCCTCGATTTTTTGCTAAACCAGAGTGAATTTCTGAATTCGTGGTTATCAATAATATATGGTACTCCACAAATTGAAATTAAATGTTCTATGTATAGAAGCATCTGAATTCACATTTTTAGCTTACCAGTAAAGATCATTGTTTTCTACATTTGGAGAATGGCGTTCCTAAAGGAAATATCACCAGCCTTCACAATAAATTATGTATATAGTTTCCGGTCTCTCAATTGGACTTTTGACGTTTGCTTTCTTTGTTGTGAGATTATTGTTTGCTTTATTGTCATTTTTATTTTTTTCATCAATTCATCAATTTTCTCGTACATCTTAAGAATCGGCTCAGCATTTTCGGTTTTTTCTGAAGAAGTGAAAAAACCTTTAACGAGGTGTAAAATTAAGAAGACTTCAAAGGTGTCTTAAGAGTGTATTTCTGTATTTTTCACAGAAAGTGTGTCGATATATGTATATCGCCTAATAGCAGATTATAGGAGTATTTACAGTTCGTTGGCGCTCCGTAATACTGCTATTGGTCCTTATCAAAGGGCGCTTTGTAGGGCCTTCAAAGAGAATAAGAAATGGCTTCGGCTTCAGAAATTTTTTTATTTCGGGCATATTCGGGAGCACAAGAAAGCAAAGGCAGCTCGCAACTCCCACGCCTCCATTTAGTAAGTGGCTTCATTTCGTCGATAACAACCAGGAAAGCGGAAAAAAACAAAAGGGGGAAACAACGAAATCTCCTTAAGGGCAAAGTAAAAAGATGTGATGTAATAAAACATTAATCCGATTTCACATCAGTCCTCTTTGTAGAGCTGGTATTGTGAATGTGTGTCGCACCATGCGCACTCGTCCTGGGCCGGGTCGACTCCTTTCGAGGTTCTGGAAGAAGTTTTGGGGCCATTCTTCGTTCGTAGAAGATGCCATGTTTGTCGAGGATATAGACTTGTTTGCTGAGCAGCACTGCATCATTAATAAATTTCCCAGAACCGATGTTTGCCAGATTCCTTTTTTGCCCAGGCCTACACAGGTTTTTGGGGCCTTGGCGTCGTAGCGCCCCAGGGTAACAGCTGTTGTGAAATTATCACCAAAGTCCGCTTTAGATGAATATTTAACACACCCACATTGTGCCCGGGTCTTCAGTTTTTTTTCCTAAATAAACAATAAAACGAGCAGGTCGAATTAAGCTCCTTGCACTGCGACAGGTTTTCCGCAACCCTTCTGAATCCTTCGAGCTCCGTTTCGTCGAATCCGAACCCGGCGACCTCCATAAACATCTTAAACGAGTCATCCACTTTTATTACCCCAATTTCTAGAATGAGCACGTCAAGATTTAATTTAAAGCTAACCCCTGCCCAAGCCGAGCATAACTCATGCTTCACGCACATGCTGATTTCAGTCAAAAATAAAAGGGCAACCATGTGTAAGGAGACATGGACCGAACATAATTAGCCGTACCGGGTGGAATTCCATGGGATCTCGGCATCTCGTTTATTAAAATTTTCTGTCAGGGACGCTGGCAATTTTTGAGGGCGCAGTCATGAGAAAAATTACCTGCCACGACGAACTTTTTGGGACATTCGAATTTATCCCAGTTGCCGGGCAGGAGATTGAACAATGACGCACAAATAGACGAATTCCGTCCCGGCCCTGGATCGAGGGGAGCTCACGCAAACAAATTTCATTTCGGCCCGTTGGTTTACAGACTCCGTATTTTCGGCCAGTTTCGGGGAATAAATTTTCAGCAAATTAAGTTTTCAGTTTTCGAGTTTCTCTAGAGTAGAGGAACGAACGCCAATTGCGGCCAGATCTGCCCAGAATCAGAATAAAATATCCATCACTGCTGCAGTTTCGAATGAGTTTTTAACCGCGACGGACAAGATCAAAACCACGCGAATATACTACAAATAAATGCACCCGTGAAGTAGAAATTGCATGTAGGGATACAGTCGGACAACCGCTGCGAAATAATGTTGCTTCTTATGGAGGTAGACCCAAAGCAAAGAATATAATATATATAAATATATATATAATTAAGGGTGCTTTTTTTTTGCGACAATTTTTTTTTTTCAGTCCCACCTCGAAATTTTGTAAGAAATACCTAAACAAAAATTCCCTGAAAATTGGAGTCCTTAATAGGAATATTAAGTGCTCGACCAAGGCGTATAAAGATTTCCCGTATAAAATACACATAAACTTTGATTTGTTTTCTTCAAAACTCTACAGCTCAGAGGCATTTTATGGTATAATCTTGGTCAATGATAGGGTTTCTTCAGAATTGAATGCTCTACAAAAGTGTCCATTGCGGCGTAACCCTAACTCCCACCAGCGAGGTAGTATGGGTCACTAAACCCAATTTTTGCATGAAATTCTCGTTTTTTTGCCCCTTTCTCCTAAATAACAAGAGCTACAGAAAAAATGTACTTGACAAACTTGTAGGAAATTCAATTTCCTATAAAAAAGTTGTGAATACCAAATCGCTGCCATCGATATTTGGCTTTGAAGTTGAGATAGTGTGGAAGTGAAGTCATGGTTTATTGAGCTAAATTGTAGAAACACTACCTTAACTTCAAACCCCAATATCTCAAGAAATATGAACGTTAGCGAAATATGGTGTTTGGAACTTTTTTGTAGGAATTTTCATCCAAATTCATATATAAGGGATTTTTGGGGATTTTCTGTCAGAATCTGGCATTTGTTTTGCATAAAAGCTTCAAAAACCCTATTATTTTTGGGTTTTTTCAAAAAAGTGCTCATTTTTTTTTGGTCATTTTTCTTTTCAAAGTTGGTTATTTTGTCTTTTTTGCTATTGAATTATCATATAACCACCATAAATCGTGGTTCGAACTTTCTCAAACCATGATTTTGAAAGTTTTTTTTTTGCTTTGGTTTTTGCAAAATGGCCATTTTATACAGCAATGTAATAAAAAAACCTTGGATTTTTTTACACGAAAAGGGTAAACTTAACAAAAAAAAGTGTAGAACAAAAAATCCTTAAAATTAGCCAGAGAAAACGTGTGAATTTTTTTAGAATTTTTCCGACTATTTTTGGTTTTTTTGAATTTGGCCAATTTTTACTCAAAAAGGATTAATTATACGAATAAATTTTATATGACAAAAAGTACTTATAAAATTAGCCAAACACCACGTGTGAATTTTTTGGGAATTTTTCGGGAGATTTTTGGATTTTTCAAAAATTTGCCAGATCCAAAAAATCAAAAGTAGTCCGAAAAAATCTGTCTGAAAAAATTTACATGTATTCCTTGGCTAATTTGAAGCATTTTCTGTTTTATAATTTTTTTTTTTTTTGAAAGTTGATCCTTTTCGTGTAAAAAAATCGCGAGGTTTTTTTTTACATTGCTGTACAAAATGGCCATTTTGCAAAAACCAAAGCAAAAAAAAAAAAATTTTCAAACCATGGTTTGAGAATGTTTAGACATTCGGACCGCGATTTCTGGTGGTTATATTCAATAGCAGCAAAGACAAAATAACCGAGTTTGAAAAGAAAAATGACCAAAAAAAATGAGCACTTTTTTTAAAAAAACCCAAAAATAATAGGGTTTTTGAAGCTTTTATGCAAAACAAATGCCAGATTCTGAAAGTGCATCCCCACCAAAAATCCCTTATATACGAATTTAGAAGAAAGTCGCCCAATTTGCTATTCGAATCGCACAATTGAACTTGCGTGCGCAAAATCCTCGTTTTGCGAATGGGCTAAGCGAACTGCACACACGATAATTTTCGACCCAGATCGCTTTTAAAAATGCGTGTTAATGCTTAGTTTCGACATTTCCTATAACTTAACATTGCAATGGGAGGTAGAATTGAGACACCGACTCAGGTCGCAAAAATGCTTTAGTTTATTGGTTACGCCACTGACATGAAAGAACTGGACTGCTAACCGTCGTCTGAAAAATGAGACAATTTTTAGCACAGGCTCAATCCTCATGGAGCAAATCATGCTATTAAAAATGCCCTAAAATACCGTACAATTATATTTAAACTGACGCAAATTAAAAATAATTGAGCTTTCACGAACCGATTTCTCTCATATCACGCTCAATTTTAAGTTTTTTCATAAAAATGTTCCTCGCGGCAATCAGCTGGGGACTTAAGAAAAACAAAGATAGCTATACAAATTATTTTTCTGCCTTTATCCAACCTTCACATTTCTCGTTTATACCAACCTAAGCTAAAAGTTGTATCACAAAATGAAGTAGCCATCTGTTGGACATCGTTAAACTATTCTAACAGCTGATTGCAACGGAAAATGATGAGTTGGCGGGCAACTTGTAAAGGCTGTCGTGGGTAAAAGTGATGTGCAAAAAGCTTGTGTTTACTTTTATTTATCTATTGGGATTATCAAAAAGATGAATCACATGCGAAGATACTAGAAAAAACCAAAAGAAGTGCACATACATGGCGCCACCTTCATTTGGCTATTGGCCATTTTTTTTTTGTAAATTTGTCTGCCTGCGGGCTTAAGAAAGAGCGAGATAGTTAGAATTCGGTCAAAATTTGGTCTTACTTTTGATGTGAGTTTTTGTACGGGATCAGCAGTCCAGTTCTTATATGTCAGTGGGTTACGCTGTAAATGCTGTCTGTGAGAATTTTTTGTTGACTATTTCTGTCTCTATACTTCTTATAAGAATTTATAGAGATAGTGGACCTGATCAGCTTGATCTAGTGGAAATTTTGCTGGGTGTATTTTCAAGAATTGAATATGAGTTGGAGTTCTGACAGCGTATTGAGAGTTGTTGTTATTGATATTCTTTGCCCAAACTATAACAATAACTTTTACAGAAAATTGATATTCTACTAATTATAACTAGGGATTAACTTTCTTATGAAGAAATTGGAAATTCGCTATTTTTCTTGGCAGAAGACTGTTGAAACTATGAGTATCTGTTGACGATTCACATGCAACGGTGGAGACCCCAGACTCGTTATAGGACTTGAACGACCTCTGCAGTGCCAACTTTAGGGGGGACAACGCAGGGAGTCGCCTTAACCCGCGCATTAATCAGATAAGAAAAAATAACGCCACCGCAAAACAACGAAAAAATTAAATAAATAAAAGTAAAAAAAAACAAATCGTATACCATATATATAATTAAATATATGTATAATTTATAATAGCTTGGGGCGTTTAAATAAGATGATCATAATGACAAGTTATACCTACAACAGCTCTAAGATGATAACGCTCGAAGCTTTTATAAATTATACATATATGGTATATAGATTATACATATATATAAAAGCTTGATGTAAATTTTCTTTCTAAGTACAAATTTTAAACCGGAAAGACATACATACGAACAACTCAAGTTAAAAACTTGAATCACTGGGGCAAAGTGTGTAGCTGATAATAATTCATCTGTTTCATCGTCTTGCTAGGGTTGCCCTGATTTACATCAAGTAGATTAGCGGGGCGGTCCCTGTAGAGTGAATTAGCCTTTGTTTTTGATTAGTTATTTTGTTGGATTGTTCAACATACAAAAAAATCAAAATAAAGAACTGATGAAGCATTGCAGCCTTACCTCAAGAACATCCAGGCAATACCTATTGAAGTTTTAGATTTTATAAAAAAGCATAATCTTCAAGAGTTGTTCCCTAACTCATGCGTATTCTGTTAACAATTCCAGTGACTGTCGTTGTTATGCTAGTTAATAATAAGAAATAAAGGTCACTGAAGCATATTTCGGCCGAGGCGCACGCATGACTAAGGATGGCGCTGAATACACAAGGGTTAAAAATGTTCTACAACGGTGTGTTTTGTGTAAGTACCAGGTCAGTAGAAAGATTTAAAATAGTTATTTAGTGACTATTGGCTATCAAACAGCGACCCTGAAGAGCCTGTGTAATATTTGATTTTAGAGTTTTGTGCAAAAAGTTAGATTCTCCAACCCATTCGGCCGCAGTTTGCCTACGGGCTGCCCACTTACATAGGGGAGGCTAGCCCTCTGTGGTAATCATACATGAAAAAACGAATCGGGCACCCGTCTCGAGTGGCAGTCCCTGGGATCGAAAATGTGCTGGGAAGAGTAATGAATTGTTCGTGATAGAAACACAACATCAATTTATATTTAATGAGGACACTATCTAGACTCAAATGCACGAGGAGGGTACACAAAACTCATTAAAGCGCGAAATCCCCGGCAGAGAGATGTGAATCTCTTCGCAAGAATCTGGCTCTCCATGCTAGTGAAACTGAGTATTTTTTTGCTTTTTGCGCACTTTTTTTTATTTCCAACGTATTAATTAATGGATAATCTTCTTCGTCTTTCTGGGTTGAGAGAAGAGCGAACAGAGTAATAACATTAAGGCGGAAATGTATAATTAAATCTTAAATGAAATGCCGCTCAAAATGAACGAAAAAGTGTACTTAGCACTGCTCCCAGCAGGGTAAATTAGTGGAATCAAACAGTGCACTGCAGTGGAATTAATGTGATAGGTGTAGCCAGCAGATTCGTCTAATTTGCATGATTCGGTTGGATTTTTTGCATGAATTCACATTGATTCATTCCTTTTTTCTTTGGGAAAAATAAAAAGCGCAATCGTAAAGATTTGTGCATCTTTCATGCGATTGTCATTACTTATAGTTACAGAGTCTGTAGGACTTACTTAGGCTCTGCATTATTCTTCAGACAAATGCTTAATCCTTAGAATGTTGCATATGAGCTCCATGTGCGATATTTTTAATGAAAGTATGACATTAGTTCTGATCTATAGAGCAAATTTTGGTTTTACCTGGTTTGGTCCTAGACGTAAAGGAGAATGTATATTTTGGCCCAAGGGTTGTATCACTACGTGTTATGCCTCAAATGATAGATTTTGAATATAACATTTTATTACAGATAATAACCATTCATTCGAATTCCTTGCGAGAAAAACGTTATATTCAATTTAAGTAATATACAGCGTGATCCAAAAGTATGGAAACGGCTAAATAACTTTCGAGGAATGCATTTTGGAGAAAAAAGTTGTAGACAAAAGTTTTAGGAATTTTCCCCAGCTATTCAAAGGTGACCTTAGATTTGACCTTGACCATGGCCTTGAAGGTCATTTCAAGGTCAAGTTGACTTTCTTAAATTGGAACCCTTATTTTTGACCACGGAAATGGAAAGAGCGGAAAATTTTACGTCCAAATATGACCTTTACCATGACCTCGAAGGTCATATCAAGGTCAAAATGGCTCTTTAAAGAGGAACCTGCATTGTTACTGCGGATTTGCAAAGAGTGGAAGTTTTGCGTCCAAATGTAACCTTGACCACAACCTTGACCTTGAATATGACTTTGGCAATGACCTTGAAGGTTATATCAAGGTCAAGGTGGTTTTTTGAAGGGGAAACCATGTTTTTGACCACGGAAATGGAAAGAGCGGAAAATTTAACGTTTTGTATTTTCGTGTGTGTGTATGTTTGTAATGAATAAACTCAAAAACTACTACGCCGATTTCACAAATTCTTTCACCATTAGAAAGCTACATTCACCCTGAGTGACATAGGCTATATTTATTGCAAAATTCAAGATGGCGGATCCAATATGGCGACCAAGATTTCCTGATTTCAACGGATTTTAATGAAAATTAGTACAATTAATGTTTTGAGGTCAGTGATTTTGAATATTATCAAAATTTAGAAATCCAAGATGGCGGATCCAAAATGGCGACCATATTTATCGATTTCAAGGGATTTTAATGAAAATTAGTACAATGATTATCTTGAGGTCACTGATTTTGAATGTTATCAAAATTTACAAATCCACCCAATATGGTGACCAAGATTTCTCGATTTCAAGGGATTTTAATGAAAATTGGTACAATGATTATTCTGAGACCACTAATTTTGAATATTAGCAAAATTTCCAAATCCAACATGGCGACCATAATGTCTCGATTTCAACGGATTTTAATGAAAATTGGTACAATAATTATTCTGAGGATACAAGTTCCGAATAATATCAAAAGTTGTAAATCCATATGGCATCCGAATATCTCGATTTCAACGGATTTTAATTAAAATTAGTACAATGATTATTCCGGAGCCACTAATTTCGAATATTATCAAAATTTCCATATCCAACAGGGCGACAGAATTTCTCGATTTCAACGGATTGTAATAGAAATTAGTACAGTGATTATTCTGAGACCACTAATTTTGTATATTATTATCAACGGATTTTACTGAATTAGTACAATGATTATTCTGAGTCCACTAATTTCGAATATTAGCAAAATTTACAAACTCAAGATGGCGGATCCAATATGGCGACCAACATTTCTCGATTTCAACGGATTTTAATGAAAATTGGTACAATGATTATTTTAAGGCCACTAATTTTGAATATTATTAAGATTTGGAATTTCAAGATAGCGGATCCATAAAGGGTTTTTCGGGTCGAAACCATTTCTAGGATATAACAAACTAGAACATTTGAGAAGTGTTTAATTAGTAAGTATTTACCCAACGCCGGGTGAAACCGGGTGAAACCGGGTAACCCAGCTATAATTAATAAACAAATAACCATAGCATTTTTTGGGCATTTTTTTCGAAACCGTTGGATGGAATTGAAA
This sequence comes from Dysmachus trigonus, assembly GCA_949715965.1. Classification (NCBI taxonomy): domain Eukaryota; kingdom Metazoa; phylum Arthropoda; class Insecta; order Diptera; family Asilidae; genus Dysmachus; species Dysmachus trigonus. The sequence goes on from OX454321.1 coordinate 50,518,538, forward strand.
GCGGCTTTGTTATTTAAAAAAATATTATTTAAAGTTACGAAAAACAAAGCGGTGAACGTTCTTCTATTTTGAACCCTCTTCGAGATGTATTGGGTTGTTCGGAAAGTAATTTCTTTTTTTTGATGAACATGAAAGACGATTTTCTTATTGCGTATAAATATTTTATTCAATTATATATTCTCCACTTTTCTCCAATACCTGTTGCCATCTTACTGGCAGTAGCATGATTCCGCGCTCACAAAACTTCTGATCTTTGCTGAATACTAATCCCAGTCAGTTTTGACGTACTTATTTCAAATAAAGGTTTTGCCGCCTCTTGCCGCCCTTTGATGAGCTACCAAACTTGTACATATGAGGTTTCGCATTATCTTGGTAGAACACTATAACTTTTCTATTGATCAATTCTGGCCTTTTCTGTTTGAGTGAATCATTCAATTTGTCCAGTTGATGAGAGTACACTTCAGAATCGGTCGTGGTATTGTCTGGTGAAAGCTATTTAAAAAACAAACGATTCCCTTGAAATCCCACCAAACAGACAGCATCACCTTTTTTTTGATGAATATTGGTTTTCGAAGCGCTTTCAGCCAGTTCATCTCTTTTACGCCATGCGTTTAACATTGTTGTAGACAACTCATTTCACGTTCCTAGTGATGATTCGCTTCAAAAATGGATCATTTTCTTGACAGTTGAGAAGCGAATAACAGACGTCAATGCGACGGAACAAATTTCATTCTGTAGGAACATGTGGTACCAATATGTTGAGTTTTGAAAAAAAACCAAGGCGTTTCATGTGATCATGAACGGTAGAATTCGATAAATTTAATCTCTCAGACATCTCTCGAGTTGTTCGGCTGTTCGCATCTATCAATGCCTTTCACAAACTGTTAAACAACATCATTTGTGCCACAATTTTATGTGTAACCACATGTTTTCGTGCTCTTTTAAGTTTTTTCTACATGTGCTGCATACAATTTGGACTGTAAACGTAAGTACATTCTTTTTATATGTTATCGAAAAAAATCTGGGTGAATACGGCTGAACGGTATTTTTCACTGGGTTACAATAATCTCGATGGTATTGAATGAAAATGTTTGCTTCAGATGAATCGAAGACATATACGAAAAGAAGAATTGCCCCAAGTACTCGAAGACTACAGGGACTATAGTAGTAGTGAAGATGAGGATAGTAGGAGTGAAGATGAGGATTTTTCTGAATCTGGAATGGAGTATGCCCTGTCTGATGGTGACCAGGTGGCTGATCAGTGCTCAAGTGAAGATGAAGATCCAGATCCAGATGAACTGGAACCAATAGAGAATGCAGCACCAGTAGAACCTATCGCAGGCCCATCGTCTACTATAGAATCATGACCAATTATTCGAGGTACTCCTTCAGGATCTTTTGTCCCAAAATGTTCAATCTCAGAATACTCTCAAATGTCTAAAACTGTCCCCGTCAATGATATGCAAACTGAGTTAGATACGTTCAAACTGATGTTTTCTAAAAGCCTTTTCATATTCATCGCTCAATGTACCAACGAAAGACTGATAATACATAACTGAGTAAAAAATCAATGACAGATGAAGGTGAAATCATGGTCTTAGTTAGTTTGATTTTTGCGGTGTGTTATAATCATGTCCCAAATCAATGAGCCGTTAGAAAACACTTTTGTAAAAAAGTACATGTCAAGAATCGATTTCAAATACTGATGTCAAAACTGTACTTCAATCACCCAGACAAGCCCTCTGAAGCTGGTAAGTTGTACTATGCAGACGAGTTAATAAATTGTTTCAAGTACACTTTCCAAAAAGCATTGAAAGAAGGAAATTACCAATCTGTTGATGAGTCGATGACGAAATTCAAAGGAGCATCGGTACTTAGGCAGTTCATGCCCATGAAACCGATAAAACATGACATAAAGTCTGGGTAGTGCTGCGATTCTACCTCAGGTTACATTTACGACTTCAACTTATACTCTGGAAAAGATGGGGCCAATCCAAGTCAAGAAAATACCTTAGGCGAACGAGTTGTTTTCAAACTTTCTGAAACTCTCCAAAATGAAGAAGTTCTAGTAGCTTTTGACAGATTTTTTACAAGCGTAAAGCTTTCGCTGCAGTAGGAACGTGTATGAAGAACAGAAAAAATATGCCGAAATTTGAAGAAAATTTCAAGAAAGGGGAATCAGATTTTCTCGTAACCGATAAAGGAATCTTGGCAACAAGATGGATGGATTCAAAAGAAGTGGTAGTCCTTAGTAATTGCCATGAGCCAGAAAATGAACCCGTAAAAAGGAAACAAAAAGATGGCCAGAAGAAAGAGATCAGTTGCCCTTCTTCTATAGCAACTTACAATAGAATTATGGGCGGTGTGGCTGTATCTGATCAAAAGGTACATGTATATGATTATGATCGGAGGTCTTCTAAATGGTGGATGAAGGTTTTCTATAAGTCCATGATGGCTACCGCTGTGAACGCTCACTTAGTTCACCAACTTATAACTAAAAAGACAGTGAAGTTTCTGCCTTATCTGGTAAATTTGGCTGAACACTTTGTTTTTACTGGGCGTCAAACAGCCAAGGTTTCCCGAAAAATTGGAGGAAGAAGTGGCCCACTATTAAGAAATCCAGACTGATGATACATATCGGAGATCACTTGCCGGTCCCTACCCAAGGTCGCCGCCGCTGCGTAAGATGCGCTAGAGACAAGAAAGATAAGAGAACAAAATACATATGTTCAGAATGCAGTGATCCTCTTTGTATTGACTGCTTTATTTCATACCACTCCTAGTTTGTAAGCACAGTGTTCCTAGTTTGTAAGTTTATTTTCAGTAATAAAGTAAACAATTTCTTTTTATATTTCCATACCATTTGGGTATATTGTCCCACTGAGAAATACAAATGGGACAATATGTCCTAACAAATTTTCGCCATTTTCACCGTTTTCGTCAGGATATTATTTTTTCTATTATTTTTCCAGGTTTCAGAAGGAGCTATTGATTCGGTTAAACTAAGCAATGTTAACAGTTTTGAAAAAAAAAGGTTCGGTAGTCTAAGTGTTAAAGGCTCAAATCAGAGAAATATGGAATTCAGTGACAGCCATGGGCTGTGAGGATTTGATGCAAATAATGCCGCAACGTATTAATGCATATTGGATAAAAAAAAGGAGATGCTACAAAATGGTAGGAAAAAAAAATGATTCCATTAGGCGAACTATTTTCTGTGTGAAATATGGTGAGTGAACTATTTTGCTGCATTTGAGGTTTCAAATTCGCTTTTTTTTAAATAGTTTTGAAACATCTTTTCTTTGATTTTATTTTATTTTTAAAGATGATATATAATGAGGTTTTAAAGATGTTATATATATTCATATTTTTATTTATATTTCTTTGCAATTAATAAAGTAAACTTTAATAAAATGCTTTGGAGTTCCGAAATAAAAAGAAGGTGGGCGAACTATTTTGCGTTTGGGTAGTATAAATGCGAAAGTATAGATGTTTGGATATGTTTTTGTTTGTTGCTTAATTACGCCAAAACGGCTGAGTGGATATAGATGTTTTGTTTTCACGACCCGTTGTAGTTACAATTTTTAACTTAGTAAACCTTTCATAGCGAATTGATATTTCAAATTTATAACTGGAAGAATTTTACTATTCTATTTAATTTAGAGATTTAAAATTTTGTTACTATATTTCCCAAAAATTCTGCAATTTAAAGAAATTTTTTTAGTTTTATTAATTGTGTCCTTTTTTTTGCAAAATTCATTGTTTTAACTAACTTTCCTTAAAAAATTGCTGTTGCATCTCTTTATTTCTTATTCTACGTCTGGTTCTCATTTGAAAAATTTGGCATGCAACAAACTTCAATTTGCTGTTGCGAAAACTCCCCATTAGCTGTTATTTACGTATAGATTTAAAAAAATTTCATTTAAATATAACAGCGTGACGTTTTTACGGTATTTATTGTTTAAGTATAAAGTATAATCAGGCTTTAATGTGGTACTTGCAAGCTTAGTTGTTTTTAAAATACAGCCGAAACAAAATTCGTTGGAAATTTTTCAATTTTCAGTATGGGGAAAGTCTCCTTGGGATTAAACTTTTTGAAGTTTTGATCTACCAAGATTCATGCCACAACAACACACAATCTGCAAAAATGTCAACTGCCTACCTACCCAAGAGCTTGTGAAAGACAGACAAATAGACGTCGTAGGATCAGTAATAGGGTCCCGTTGGCACACTTTGTGCAAAGAGTGTCTACAATTAGCTTGGTGGAACACCCTGTGGGTTTAGTTTATGGAAAGGTAGCCTTGGCTCTACAGGGTAACTCTAAATACCCATTAAGGAACCCCGAACCAGACACCACCAAGCTAAGGTGGTCCAGCGTACGCCGAGAGCTGCGTGGCTAAGGGAAGCTTAGTCTCTAGTATGCTGGAAACCCAAGCCAAGGTGGAACAGCATACATCGAGGGATGCGTGGCTAAGGAGTTTAGTCGTTAGTCTGCAAACTCCAGATACCTAGCGCGCTCTGGTTTTAATTTAGCCTTCCCGGGAGCATAACGGGATCTCTACCCTCGGGCGACCTCATTTACTCCCGTACTCGTGGGATCTTTTATGGATACGAAGTTTTTAGATAAGGTGGGAACTACATCCGAAATGTCATAACAGGCGGCTTCGATGCACCCGGATACTCTTCTCAGCCCTGTGGAAATGGAGATCGACTCTGTGAGAGATTTGGACATCAGCCTTGTGCTGGAGAGTTGAATGACACATCGGATGCAGAGGCGCGCGACGCTCAGGTGCACCAGTCTAGACACGGCAGCATATCTCCTCTATCGGACGAGCTCCGGGCAACGGAACCCGGATCTAAACCCTCTCTCGACAAGGGCCCTATATAACAGAGGAAGAGTGAAGTATAGCGGAGAAGCCATAAAGCGGTTCAAGTGGCTTCTGAACCAATGCCACAGCCTCGAGGGGGGCTAAAAACCTTGCCAACAAACCTCTAAGAGAACTAATGGAAAGCTCCAGATCTGAAGGGACTCAAACTTATGTGGGACCTCTATGACGGCATGGGCCACCAGGGGCTGCCCCCAGGGTGGATTCCTGTCGCTCCTTCTATGGTCAATTGTAGTTGATGGTCTTCTGGAAAAGTTATCAAATGCTGGATTAGAATTTCAAGGTTACGCGGATGATATGGTTATTATTATTCGGGGCAAAGAGGATCGCGTGATATCAGGCAAAGTCCAGAAGGCTCTAAATCTTGTGTCAGACTGGTGCAAGCAGGTGGACCTTAGAGTAAACCACAGAAAAACAGTAATAATACCATTCACTAGGAGAAGGAAACTCAGCCTGATGTTGAATAGTACAGCGATCGGGTTCTTCACAGACACGAAGTATCTAGGTGTCACGCTAGATCGGCGCCTCACGTGGAGCACCCATCTGAACAAAACAGAAAAAAAGGCTATACGGGCCACATGGTCATGCCGTCGACTGTTTGGAAAAAGGTCGGGACTTAAGCCTAAAATGATACTATATCATACTAGGTGATAGTAAGACCCATCGTCACCTATGCAGCAGCTATCTGGTAGAAAAAAGCAGAGCAGTCTACAGCAATAGCCGCAATTAGGCCATTTGCCTGCATCGGCATCACAGGGGTCATGAAAACGTGACCGACCGCGGCCTTGGAAGTACTACTAGATCTACTACTGTACTCTAAAACTTCAAATATCAGGTCACAGCAACTCTGAGAACGACGGAGGATATACACAAATAATGGAAGTGTTCTCAAGAGATCCGTTAATTAAGGGACCGTCGGCAAAAAATATCGAATTCAACAAGAAGGGACACTCTCAATACGCTCTCAAAGTCCCAACTCATATGCAAGCTCTCGCAAATACACCAAGCAAAATTTCCCATTAGATAAAGCAGCTCAGGGCTACTACCTCTGTAAATACCTATAAGAAATGTAGAGAGAGAAATAGTCACCAAAAGTTCTCACAGATAGCTTTTACAGCGTAAGCTATAAACTGAAGCTTTTTTTATGAACGTTTTTTTAAAGGCGCCCTGGGCTGATGCACTAGTACTAGGTCGCTCAATTTGACCACCCCTCGCAATGTTAAGTTATAGGGAAATGCCGAATCGGAGAAGGGAGAAGAGGCAGGCAGCACACACCGAGCATGAATACGGACGAGATTGTTTACATTTTTTCATTGTGCGTTTTTAAAGGCGCCCCCGAGCGGAATTTCTTTTGTGTGCTGCTCGCTTACGAAAAGTACCGGGTGGCCTTGATTTGTTTGGACATGTGAAGAAGCTTAAAAGTTTTTGAGTAAAAAAGTGCTTTCTTAGAAGCAATTAATTAAATAAAATAAAATGTGCTTTAGATAAATGATGGGTAAGCATAATATAATGTGTTTGCTGTGTGGCTGTGGAAAAGGCAGCGTATAATGTGCTCATAGATAAGTTTTGTGATAAAAGATTTTTGTGAGGTGCACCCTGCAGGAGTGTTCCACTTTTCGCCCCAAATTTTTGTCTTTCTCTCACTTATGCTTTCTTCATTACTAACTATTTCTAGCATAAATTCCCATTTCGTTCCTGTAACGGTACCAAGGTCGAAAAATTTAAAAAAATAACCGCTCGAGTGTCCCCTCTTGTTATAGATACTCTTTGCCGTCGGACCTGATATAGAAAAGACTAAATTTCGAGGTACCATTCAGAACAGTAATAAAAGACCGACAGTGGTGGAAAGAAAGTAGAAATTCCGCCCGATCGGAAATCCTGACATGATATACAGACGGTTCCAGATGCGACGAATTCTCCGGCACAGGGACCTACGGACCCAACTGCCAGATCTCCATGGCCTAAGGGAAAACTCCCACGATTTTTCAGGTTGAGATAATTGCTATAAGCACCTGCGCCCGAACTTATATAGGAAAAGGAATGAGAGGTGCCAAAATATAGATTTTGACAGACAGCCAAGCGGCGATCAGAGCGTGTTCTAGCTTCACTATAGAATCGAACTTAGTGTGGTGTTGCCTTTCAATGCTGACAAAACTTGCCAACTCAAACAGGAATAATTGACAATGAAAAAGCAGATGAGCTTGCCAGGAGCGTTAATTGGACCGGAGCCTTACTGTGGCTTGGCTAAGAGTTATGACAGTTCCTTCCTTAGGCTATAGGAAGAAAGCAATAAAGCCTTACATTGGAATAACCAAACTGGACTAAAACAGGCGAAAAGATTCATCTACCCCTCCAAGCAGAGGACGATGAAACTTCTTACGCTCCACAAGTCAGGACTAAAGATCATAACCGACCTGCTTACGGGACACTGTGCCTTAAGGTATCACCTCAAAAAGATAGGTGTTAAGGTCGATGATACATTTTGCTTCTGCCTTGAAGAAGAAGAAACAGCGAAGCATGTACTCTGCCATTATCCAGCCTTAGATCGGCAAAGGCTAACGCACTTCGGAAGATCCACCATCGCACCGGGTGATGTGTCAAAGGCCACTCCCCAAAGCACTATAGCTTACTTTAAAGATCTAGACGTGGAAGGCGTTTAACACAAAGGATATATCACAATAAATCTTATAGGTTGCATTGCATTCAAAAGTGGACACTCGAGTCGTTTTTCCTTATGTTTTTTCGACCTTGGTTAGAGGAACAAAGTGGAAAATTTTGTTGGAAATAGGTAGTAATAAAAAAGGCATAAGTGAGAGAAAAACGAAAATTTGGGGGAAAAATTGGAGCACTCTTTCAGGATACACGCCACAAAAATGTTTTATCACAAAACAGAACCAATTTTATTTTATTTAATTAATTGCGTTAATAACCACTTTTTATTTAAATGCTTTTCAGATTGTTCAGATTACGAACAAATCAATACCGCTAGCGGCTGGGACACACAAAATCTAGATCGCCTTTAAAAATTTAAACAATCTCGTTCGTATTTATGCTCGGAGTGTGCTAGTTGCCTTTGGCACATTCTTCGTTCCGGCATTTCCCTATAACTTAATATTGCAAGGGGTGGTAGAATTGAGAGACTGATACCAGTGCAATCAATCTAGATCGCCTTTAAAAATTCCCAATGAAAATATGTGTCACTTTATTGCTTACGCTGTAAATGTTGTCTGTGAGAACTTTTTGGTGATTATTTCTGTCTATATTTCTTATGACAATTTACAGAGGCAATTGTCCGGACCTGCTTTATCTAATGGAACATTAGCTGCGTTTTTTTCAATCGGATCAGGATCTGGATCAATCTCTTAACATTGACATACAACAACAACTCGTGATCCACACTTTCATTTGGATTAGAATCAATGATCCGCAAGAAGTGGTTACAAAAAATTCTACGAGAAGTGCTAGTGTTGGATGAATAGTTTGGAAATTTCTAACAGAGTCGCTGCTGTAGTTTTCCTTCTCTGAAATGATGGCAGCAATGAAATTTGTAGTCGATTGGTTCTGAGCACACAAAGAAAAAGTAATTTATAGTAACAAAATACATTAAATCGTTTTTCTGATTATGAGATTTAATAAAAAACAAAACTTTGAAGGCCATTTTTGAATTTTCTTTGACGAAAGCTGTCGTCTAATTCCCAATTCTTATTAGATTAGCAAAAACAGGAATTCCAACTCCTCAAACCCAAAATCGTGATCCCGGTGATTAATCCGAATCGTTTTTTTCATTTGATCCTGATCCAGAGCCAGATCCAGATGAAAAAAACGCAGCTATTGTATATTTTCGAGAATTGAATATGGGTTGGGACTTTGAGAGCGTGTGGAGAGTGTCCGTTCTTGTTGATTTTGATATTCTTTGCTTTGGGTACGTAACACTTAAGTGGAGGAAAAGCATGTTTTCGAAAAAATGCGCACTAGTTAAGGCCGCGGGAGAGTGGGATTTTCATGTTTGTATGTTGTAAATACCCTTGTATTTTTTACAATTCTACTAATTTCGTTCCCGAGACTTTAGACTTTCGTAAAAAAATAAAATTGAAAAAGGGGAAAGAGGTTAGGTAACACAAATGGAAAGAGGTTACAAAAGTAGTTAAAATACATAAAATTTAATAAATATGATTAGTATTGTTTCGTTTGAGCTTTAGTGTTGATAATTTTGAAAAAGTGGTTATTGTCGGGAAAAAATAATCAATCCATGTGCTGTGCGTCGGTCCCGAACACAACATTATGCGGCACGGTCCTCACCAAGAGGGACAAGTGCCTCTAATTCGATCCATTATGCCTACCCGAATCTTTATGTTTTCATTGAATTATCCCATTTTCCAGCGAGACAGCCCAGGGTATAGGGCGCAGCACAAAAGCCCGTAACTCCGTAAATTCATTTATATTTAGGCGAATGGTTGGTTTAACTTTTATCTTCCGCTAATGTGGCCACCATGGAAGATTAAAAGATAAAAGCTCGGCGAGGCAGACCCGAAACGTCCGCAGCAATTTAAATCGCGAAATTACTAATGGCACCCGAATTAAGTCCGTTTCCAAGCTTTGAAACATGCGACACTCTTGCGAGGAGCGGACAGGACAGACGCATCAGTTACCCCCTTCGCAGATGCCCGCCATTTCATTTCCATTAGCGAAATATAAAACTTTGCATCGACTTTTCTCGCCCCGCGCCGACGTCCTTTCCACGGAGTTTGCATTAATGCGTCTTTAAAGAACGGTCCCAACTAAAAGAGCACTATTAAAAAGTTGTGCACGTGCCGTCAGACAACGGAGGCGGAGGGCCGCAGGCGGACAGTGGCATGCTTAGAAGTGGTGAAGAGGAGGACCAGTGAAGCCGCGGCGGCGGCAGCTATACCCTGGATATAAATTTTAATCTTTGCCGTGGCCAAAACTTTAATTGAAAATTCCAGCAAGCCAAAAACACAACCCTCCTCAGCCCGCCTGTCCGGAATGAAATGTTTGAAATCGAATTCGGGAGAGCCCTCGACGTGGGCATTAAATCCCAGCAGCTCCCTGCCTACACAGCATGAAAGCGCCTGGACCAAAGCACTGAGCCCAAACATAAACACAGGAAACAACACAATGCCAACTGACTTCAAAGGACCCGGTCTCGTGGCCCTTTGTGTGAGTGCATACAGACGCAAACAAATAATAAAGCAACCAAGGCCGGGATCAGGAATAGTTCGATCCGAGGCAGCCCTGTCCGTGCTAAAAAGTTCTCAACCTTTTAGGAAGTACGTGTTATAACGCATCTATTGCAGAACAGGACCAGGAGCCCATACCGCTCACCTTTCGGCCCCTTGTCCACCACTGGCTGACACCCGGCAGATGGAAAGGGATGGCTGCGCCAGTCGAAAATGAAAGCGAACTCATAGCCGAATAGTATCCAGCAGGAGTAGCAGCAGCACAAAACACAACGCGACAATGAGATGAGATCTGAGCTCTATCGATTTTTAGATTAGGTCCAGTAGTCTCCATCCCCTTGTGCCACGACAATTCCATCTTCCTGGAGGGCAGCGTGGAATGGGAAATTTTGAAATGGCAATATAAGGAGAGCAAAAAATGATTAAATGTTTTTTAGGCTCCGATTTAATTAATGGGAGTTACCCCAGAGTAACTGCTGAAGCTGTGGTGTTTATGTGGGCAATATGTCAGCATTTTCTCGGTTTTTAAGAGAAACTAATTACACTAAATTTATTTAATTAATGAGTTTGTTCCGCCGTCTGCGCCGCATACTTGCCAATACGTATGAGTTCGTTTTTATGGCGATAAATCTTAATTAGCTTTGAATTCCAAAAGTGATAACATTTATAAGAGTATTGTCATAAATAAATAAAGACAAGAAGCCTCATCTAGAACAACAGAAGTGAAACGCATTTCTGAAAGCTCAGCCAAAAGATACCTACCTCCAAACTTAAAAATGTCTTGAATTTGCATAGCATAGTGCAGTTTACGGCATATCGCGTAACAGCTTAACTGATAAGGGCATGATTATATACATTGATTATATTTAATTAAAGTTCGCAGGCTTCTGCTGCTGCTTTGCGCTCTTTATAAAAAACACGTCCCGCTCTTGTAATGTTTTTCTTCAACTTAAACTGCTGTATGGTACACAATTTCAAAACATTCAAAACAGCATCTCCAGGAAGCCGAGCTTTCAGAAATGAGTTTCACCATTGGCAAATATACAAAAGTTCTGAGAACTCTACAGCGATGCCTCCACATGTGCGACGGCATCCGGTGAACTCGACGAAGGGGAAGTCGCAGTTGTTCGTCGCCCCGTGCTTTTCTTGTGGGCATGCTGAGCACAGCGAAAGAGAAAGGATCACATAGAAGCAAGATAACTGAGTGTGCGTGAGATTGTCGCTAACTTCTGTCTTCCTTGGACCTTGAGCATAAGGAGTAGGCAATAAACAAACAAATTATACGTTGGATGTGTGGATGATACATTTGATATTTGGAGAGTAAGAACAATTTTGTTGTTTTGTCTTCTGTCCGAATTGCTCTATGAAATGTGAATCATCTATATTTACATTACAACTATTTAAGAAAAAAGAATGCCAACAGATAAAGTATTTATATTATCACGATCTAGTGGCCAATATCTGAAAACTAACGCAAGTTGCATAATCAATGATTTAATCACTCTAAATACGAGGATTACCTGAAATGCAATTTTTATTAGGTTGGTAAGAAAGTCTTGCGACACTTTTTTTTCGATTAAAATATTTTTTCTAATAACGAAGTTCAAGAACATTCGGGAGTAGTAAATCCAGACTGGTCTAGAACTTTCCATGCCGCGGGGTATAAAAGCGAGTCAGTTGTTCCATGCAGACAGTATGTGCAAAAATGGATGGAAGTACACTTCGAGCGATTGCATATAACGAGTTCTTGCAAGGGCATTCTGCTAGAGCCACAGCCGCTAATATGTACAGTATGTTCAAGGTTCTAGCGACACATCTTTTGAAGACGAACCTAGGTCCGGCAGGAATTCAACTGTCGACGATGAAGAACTGCGAGCACTTATAAATGCAAAGCCTAATACGTCGTCACGAGAATTAGCCAACAAAATCGGATCTAGCTAGTCCACGATTCTTCAACATTTACAAGAGCTTGTTTCGTCTTGGATACTGCAAAATCTCGGCGAATCAAACAAAGTAACACGCATGTCCATTTGTTTTTCACTCTTGCATCGTCCGCATAGAAAGAATTTTCTTCAAGAAATAGTCACTGGAGATGAAAGCTGAGTGTTCTATGTTAACCACACACACAAGCAATAGTGGCTACCGAAAGGGGAAAAACCAGAACCGACCCCTAAGCTGCCCCGTGAAATGAAGAAAGTTTTACTCTGTTGTTGGTGGTACTCTGAGTATGTGCTCTATTACGAACGTCTGGGATCCAACACCACAATTTTTCACAGTCTGACCAGGAAAAGGATTGTAGATCCAGTGCTTGGATACTCAGGTTGAGTTATAGCCTCAAATAATATCGGTAGTGGCCAGTCTAAGATCATCCAGGGGTCATTTAGAGGTCATAATCAAAGGAATCACCATGAAATTGCCTTTTGTCGGCAGTCTTAAACCAGGAAAAGGAGTGTAGATCCAGTTCTTGGATGCTCAGGTCGAGTTATAGCCTCAAGGATTATCTGTAGTGTCCAGTATAGGGTCATCCAGGGTTCATTTGTTGGTCATTTCAGGGGACTCACTACGAAATGGCTTTTTCTCCGCAGTCTGACTAGAAAAAGGATTGTAAATCCAGTCCCTGGATGCTCAGGTCGAGTTATAGCCACAAGAATTATCGGTAGTGGCCAGTCTAGGGTCATACAAAGGTCATAACTCGACATGAATATCTAAGAACTGGATCTACAATCCTTTTCCCGGTAAGACTGCGAGAAATGGTGATTTCGTAGCGATTCCCTTGGAATGAGCCTGAATGACCTTCAAATGACCTCTGGATAGCCCTAGACTGATCATTATCGATAATCCTTGAGACTATAACTCGATCTGAGCGTGCAGGAATTGGATTTACAATACTTTTCCCGGTCAGACTGCGTAAAAAAAGCGATTTCGTAGTGATTCCCTTAAAATGACCTCTGGATGACCCTAAACTGGCCACTACCAATAATGCTTGAGGCTATAACTCGACCATCCAAGAACTGGATCTACACTCTTCCCGGTCAGTCTGCAGAAAAAAAGGCATTTCGTGGTGACTCCTTTGATTATGACCTTCAAATGACCTCTGGATGACCCTAGACTGGCCACTTCCGATAATCTTTGAGGCGATAACTCGACCTGAGTATCCAAGAACTGGATCTACAATCCACTTCCTGGTCAGACTACGAAAGAAGGCGATTTCATGGTGATTCTCTTGAAATGAACCTGAACCACCTTCAAATGACCTCTGGATGGCCCTAGACTGAGCACTACCGATAATCCTTGAGGCTATAACTAGACCTGAGCACCCAGAAGCTGGATCTACAACCCTTTTCCCGGTCAGACTGCGGAAAAGAAGTGATTTCGTGGTGATTCCCACCAAATGACCCTTTAATTGACCTTCAAATGACTTCTGGATGACCCTAGACTGGCCACTACCCATAATCCTAGCGGCTATAACTTGAACTGAGCATCGAAGAACTGGATCCACACTCCTTTTCCCGGTCAGACTGCGAAAAAGGTGATTTCGTGATGATTCCCACCAAATGACCCTTGAATAGATCTTCAAATGACCTCTGGATGACCTTAGACTGGCCACTACTGATAATCCTTGAGGCTGTAGCCCAATCTGAGCATCCAAGGACCGAATCTACAATCCTTTTCTCGGTCAGACCGCGAAAAAAGATTTCGTGGTAGTCCTCTCGAAAATGACCTTTAAATGACCTCCGCGTGATCTTCGAATAACCTTTATCGATCTTCTCTAGTTCTAAGACTCCTACCGAGGAATTTCAGCCAGAAGTAAAATGAATAGGAAGATTGATGTAATTTCTACATCCAAAAATATAATTTTTTTCTAAAAATCGTCAACTTTGAAGCCAATTTTCAAGGTCAAATGGAGGTCATCAGAACTTTTTATTATTTTTTCCATATCCGTCAAGGCGCACACTTTTAGGTTAAAAAAAATCATCTCAATAGCATTATTCTATCGGGAGATAATTGAAAAATGGGAAAAAATCGTCCAAATACATCATAGTGCGCCGCTACGAGGTCCCTGGGAATAAAGTTAGAAATTGGGAGATAATTGACCCTCATTGTTCCTCTTTCGAGAGGGACTTCTTCACGAGCCTAGCCGCCCTAGCTCGTCGAGCTCCCTTGTTACTGCCACCCTGAGGGGGTTTGTGCAGTTTCCACACCTTTGGCCTTTGCTGTTTGGCCAGAGACGGCCCAATGGTCGTCGTCTTCTTCTTTTTGGGGGCCGACTTGGCAGTCACAGCTGTAGCCTGTCCTGTGACACGACTAGTTGAGGGTCCAGCAGTGGAAGCAACATCCACTGACCCTCCAGCTGGGGCGACACTGCCTTGAGATGACCCAGTGGTCGTCATCTTAGGGGCCGACTTAACAGTCGCAGATATAGCCTGCCCAATGGCTCGACTAGTGGAAGAGGGTAGGTCCACAGACACTGATCCCTTTCCTTCTGGTTTACTGCCGCTTCCCCCTACTACTGCTTCATCCTTAGTGGCACCCTTAAGGATAAGCTTCAGGTGGGTGAACCTGTAAAGATCCTGCCTTTAAGTTTAGTCAAGATTACCATCGACGCATCATCAATGGTAATGACTAAATGCAGAAGTTGACCATGTGTCAACCTCTGTAGCACCTTCCACTGCACGGTTGAGAAGACATTTTGGGCATCAATTGTTACCAGCACCCTCTCGTTTGTGAGGGAAAGGCTCTGAGGAAAGTAGCCCCGAATCACGTGAGTCCGGGGGAACTGCTCTTCCTCAGCGAGAACAATGTTAAGAGCGCTTTTGGTACGGATGTAATCAAAATTGCTCCTGACCCAGTCGACCGTCCGCTCATTCGTGCAAACAAGAAGGAGCCAGCCGGTTCGAGGCAAACATGCTTCCTCTTGTCCACGAGCTCTATCGTGGCATCGACAATCGCCTCTTGCAGCAGAGCCATTTGCTCCGCTGAGAGGGGACGATTGACCATGTCCGCCGATACTAGACCTAACGTAATGCTACTAACCACCTGGCTAAAGGTAGGTTTCGCAGACCCCGTCGTCTTTGGCTTTTTTGTAGCCGGAAGATCAGGGGACTTATCCTCTGATCGAGTCCTTTTTTACTCAACTTTTTCCGGAAACTTAAACTTTGCTATCTCCAGAGACTTTTCCCTGGAGAGGCCACTTGCCATAGCCTTCCTAAATCTCCTCCTCTCTGCATTGGTGTTCTTGAAAAATCCGGATTCAGCGTCAAGCTTCATCCGGCTCACCTCTGCGCCAACAGCAGTGATTCCGGACTGCTCCGAACACAGGCTTACACTGTCAGGCACCTCGTGGCAGTCGGAGTCTGTATCCGAGGACATTTCCTCAGATACAGCACTACGTCTGTCGCCCCTTGGCATCGACAGTTCTGGCAATGTTGGGGCACAGCTGCTCTCCAACTTTTCCGAAAAAGGTTCTTCTGTAGAGTGCCCAATGGCTCCAATACAGGAGGTGGATTCTTGTAGCCCAATGGCTGGGAGATGGTCGGAAGACAAATCATTTACAACAAGAGGCTGGGAAAACTTATCTGGACAGTTTGTTAGGAATAGATCAGGAACTGATGGATTTGCTCTGGCTTGGCTAGGAATATAACTCCGATCTGGTGGATAAAGCAAGGTGAAAGGATAATTCGAGTTCAATTCATGCAGAATATTCCCCCAACAGTTAGCCCGGAAGCAACCCCAAGCTGGATGTCTGCAGTTAAGGTCCCCACCTATGACAAAATGGCCTTGTAATTGTTTTCCTTATATCAGCTCTTAACAGAATTATATTAGTTTGGTTTTTATTACCGCCGGGAAAGTAAGCTTAATTTTTTGGTCCTCTCCTATGCGTATTTCAGCTCCAATGGTTTCTATTATTTTCGTTCCCATTAATGGCAATAGGTCTAGTTTATATTTTTTATCAATAACGATGGCAACACCTCCACCTCTGGAATTTTGCCTATCTAGTCTAATACAATTATATTTTTTATTAGAAAATGAAATACTGGGATTTAGACCTGTTTCAGTTATCAAGGCTATATCTATATTGTTATTATTCATAAAATTGAAGAATTCGGTAGATTTAGTTCGAATGCCTCTAGCATTCCATGTAATTACTTTTATATTGTGTATTACGGTCCATTGCTTAGGTATTTTAGTACAAGTCCCGTTATTACATTAAACTGATCATACTTATCTTTGCATCTTCTTAATTTTTTAATTAATTCATTTGTGATCATTTGAAAATAGAAAAGTAGATTGGG
Source organism: Dysmachus trigonus (assembly GCA_949715965.1). NCBI lineage: Eukaryota > Metazoa > Arthropoda > Insecta > Diptera > Asilidae > Dysmachus > Dysmachus trigonus. The sequence goes on from OX454321.1 coordinate 50,534,912, forward strand.
ATTATTATCATTTTTTTTTTTTTTGGAGTGGGGAAATGCTTTATGCACCATAGGTTTCCGAAGACACCCGTGTACCGGACTCCCCAGCCTACCGGCTAAAACCTTACTCCCCGCCCGCAGGAGCTCCACCCTGGAACCGTCTGTTGGACATTACTTCAGGGTGAAGTCCTATTTAGAGCCGCCCCCGCCGGGGGCCCTCCCTTCTCCACTCACCGGGCGTCCTTTGATCTACCCCGCAGGCACTCCCTACTGGCGTCCCTTTATTTCTGGCGCAGGATCGCTCTCACGAAAAGAGCGACCCTTCGCCAAAGATATTTCCCCTGCAGCATAAACTCAACTATATTGTCCGGGGTTATGCTGTCCATCTATGACATTCAAAGAATGTGTGGAGAACGGAGTCCGATGGGGAGTCACAGTAAATGCAGCACGGGCTCGGTGTCTTCCCTATACAGTGAAGGAAGGCCCGAAAGTGCCCGTGCCTCGTCAGCATTGAGGTAGTAATCCAGCCCCGCGACTCCCCATCCCATCTTGTCTGCCATGCCGCCATAGTCGCGGTCCTGGCCGCCACTGCGATCTCCTTCCTCCCTAGGGCGCCTTTCTCCTGGTGGACGAACTGTCGCTCCTTGGCTAGGAGATCAATGGGTATGACCCCCGCGATCACTAAAATCGCTGGTTCCGTGACCGTTCGATAGGAGCTCGCGATGCGAAGCGCCACACGCCGCTGGACTGCCGCCATGCGTTTGCGGTACTTCTCATACCGCATCGCGTCGGCCCAGGCTCCCGCGCCATACAACGTAACGGCCTCGGCGCACAGTGTTCCAAATCGCTCAAAAGCTGGCCAAAATTAAAAAAATGAAAGTCAAAAAACTATATTTCTAAATATACAGATTTATGAAGGACATCCTGATACTTCACATAGTAATAATTTTTTTTCACTAATAGTACATTTTACTATGTTTTTTTACTGTTAAAGTTGGCAGAGTAGTCATCGAGTAAATATTCAAATTTTATCTTACCTTTTCAAAGCTGTGTCATACACCTGAACGTGAGAAAAATATTTACATATAGTATTTATTTGTTAGGCACAATGTTGCTCTTTTGAAAACACCCAAATAACGGTTTAATTTTGTAGCGGTTTACGTGTGACGTCACTCTTAGCGTAACCCTTGACAGAAAACAGTATTTTTAATATATTCAGGCCTACAAACCGTCCGACACGGGTCGGCGTGGTGATTCCAATGGGAACTTATTCTCCTAATGGTGATGAATACAGGGTATAAAATTCAGCTGCCGCAACCTGCCGCAGCTACAGTTATGAACCTCCATTTACAACTCTATACATGTCAATATGCTCTTTGCGATATTATACGTATGTTCGGCTATTGGAATTACTTCATAGACTGTAATGCGGGTTCGTTTTTGTGTAGCTTATTTGGCAGGTCTTAATATAGGCTGTTTTAAATTCAAAATTTCAAAATGGCGGATCCAGTATGGCTGTTTGAAATTGCTAAATATTACCCATTTCATTTTTGAATTTGTCAGAGAGGTCACGGATTTCAAATACTTTATTTCAATTGTGGGATTCAAAATGGCGGATTAAATCTATCATACCGGATCGAATTTAGTAAATTTAATTTATCATTGCTTTTTTTTTCAAATATATTGTATTTTGCTTATTATGCGAGTGTTTTTATTTATTTTCCGAAAAAATTCCACATTTTTACAGAAATTTTCGAAGTGGCTTAGTTTTAGTCTTTTCCAAACCCCCAACACCAGAAACGTGCTCTAAAGTTGGCCGTCCTGAAAAAAGCTTTGGGGAAAGTAGTGAAAGGTCGAAGCGTCGCAAAACTGAAGATTTGCGGCAAAATTACCCTACTGAGCAGTTATCTCTCGCTACTGAAATAAAGTTCCGAGAAAAATATTTTCAGGTCTCTCATATTGGATCCGTCATTTTGATAGCAGAGATGAAATAAGCAACCCCAAAGACCCGTATATTCGGGTTTAAATCCAATGAGGATTACATTTTTGATCCATCATATTGCATCTGCCACATTTAATTTTTCAATTTTGACAACGGACTTGAAATCAGCTATACCAAAAACCCTCATATTCCAAATTTTACTTAAGTAAGATGGGATTTTAAATTTTGGTCCGCCATTTTGAATTTTTCCATTTAGATACCAGAAATGAAACAAGCAGCATCAAGAACCATTATATACTAATTTTGGTATAAATCCGATAAGGTTTTGCAATTTCGGTCCGCCATTTTGAATTTTTCCATTCCGATACCTGAAATGAAACAAGAACCCTTATGTACCAATTTTGGTATAAATCTGAGAAGGTTTTGCAATTTCGGTCCACCATATTGGATCCGCCATTTTGAATTTTGTCATTCCGATACCAGAAATGTAACTAGCAGCATCAATAACCCTTATATACCAATTTTGGTATAAATCCGACAAGATTTTGCAATTTCGGTCCGCCATTTTGGATCCGCCATTTTGAATTTTCCCATTCCGATACTAGAAATGAAACAAGCAGCATCAAGAACCCTTATATACCAATTTTGGTACAAATATGACAAGGTTTTGCAATTTCAGTCCGCCATTTTGGATCCGCCATTTTGAATTTTTCAGTTTTAGAAACGGATTTGAGATCAGCGATACCGAAAACCCCCGTATACTCAGTTTCAAGCATTTCTAACGGGATTTCGAATTTTGGCCAGCTTTTGAGCGATTTGGAACACTGTGCGGCGGTGAGGAGCAGCAGACGCCTTTTGCAGGGCTTTGGCCCCCCAATGTTGGCCATAAGCCTGCTCAGCGCCGCTGTCACCGCGGCCGCCTTGTCCGTCCGGCTCTTGATTTCGTCCCGGAAAGTGAGCCTGCAATCGAGGCGCATCCCCAGGTACGTAACCGCCGCCTTCGTCTGGACCATCCTCTCCTACCCGCATTTCCACCAGTAGCGGAATGCAAACAATATGCATCAATTTGGAAAATAGCTCATTTTGTTTATTTTCAATGTTATAAATATAATGTTAATAAACCCAATGCCAACTGAAATCATATTATAAGAAGAATGTCCCTGGGATGTGGTACAAGATTTTTTTCTCGCGCTCCGGTAGCGAACGTGTTAAGCGGCACCACTAGTGTGAACATTTTTTGCCATATTTCGATAGCATATACCTTTCAAAATAACGTACTAAAGCAGTCACTCTTTCAACGGTAAATTGATACGAACAATCCAAGTGCTACCTATTTATACCTTCTGGTTTTTCTCGGGAACAAAGGATCATAAATCATGCATACTACATATTAGGGGATCTTTTAGGACAAAGGATCATAAATGAGCAGACCCTTTTGCAAAGATCTCGCCTAGACAAAGAGTAATTAAAAGATATCTGCGCATTACTCATGAAGGAACCTTTAAGGGACAAAGAGTCATAAAATATCAGCTACTCCTACTAGCAGTCCAAAGTAAACAAACATGCCATCCAGCACGAAGGAGATTCGTCAATCGAGGATCGTTTGGGGAGGACTTCAGGGTTACTTTCCACACTCCTAATGTCTAATATTTGCTTGCCGGTAACAAAATCTTTCTCTAATCCATTCGCACCTTCTCGCACTCTTCATTCACGGTAAACACTTTTCATGGCGATACGACTAACCCACAGCCACAGGAAGACAATATGTCTTAAAATATCTTTTCCGAATCAGGACGGGCCTTCTCCTGTGTGCGCTCGTTACGGTACTAAAATTTCAAGTGCATATCTCATATAGTTTTTGAGTTACAGCCATCTGAAGAGCACCCGCTCATCGTATCGAGGTATTGAGAAATGTATGAATTAAACTTTAAGCGCGTTTTTCTCGAAACTACTTTTTTCAAATTTGCTGCAGTTGTAACTCGAAAATAAATCATCCTATCGATTTGATTCTTATTGCAGCTTCTTTTATATATGTTTCTCTATGCCATGAACCTCCAGTTGTCCGATCGACTACAAAATGTAATTATGGCAGGCCAAAAATCATCAAATTTTCGTGCGAAATTTGATTCTTTTTTAAAACTCCGCCATTTTTTTAATTTATTATTTTTTTCGATCGAGAATCATGGCACGGGTAATACCTTCTAGTTTAATAAACTTTTTGGTTTTTTGATTACACGCACTGTGAAGGTCGCTATCACTGCAGCAGTGGAGGACTTTCTTTGTTAGTGCCTTGGAAAATTGCGAATAACTGGCTGAATTTTAAATGTTTTGGTCCACAAATGTTATCATGTATATATATCCTCAAATATATCCTTAAAATATAAAAACATTTAATGCAGTAGTTGTCTTTAAAAAAAATTTCCCAAAATCACATTTTTTTCAGGCAGTCACACTTGTGGTGCCCCTTAAGGCGGTTTACATATGTAGCTAGAAACAATCTGTAATCTTTTGGCTGACATCAAGATCGATCAATCACAACGCCGTGTTTGGCCAAAATATACTATGACCTGTATTTTTATTTTATGAATTTTATAAGGTAGGCAAACAAAGCTTTATTCAATTGCAAGTATATTCTACTGATGGATTTTCAACTAAATTGTTATCCATAGCTTGGGTTCACACACACAAATCACAAAATCAAAACGGACAGATCATGTAATATAAAAATTGACACCTCGCAGCGAGAACCGGGATTCACGCCTGCTCAGGGAGAAACTACGCCTGCAGATAATATAATAATATAGCTTTTATTTACCATAATCAGAAGAACAGGTCATGGACCACTTTGCGACGATAGCTTCTGCAAGTTTCAGTTACCACCTGCAAATCTGGTCCCTGGAATGGAATGGCACGGCATTGTGTAGGGAAAATTAATTCTAAATCCTTATGGGTTCACTTAATTATGGATACAATCACGTCCCGTCGGGAGCAGAGGCAAATGCATAACTTTGCAACTTTTATTATCATTTATTAACAAGCATGTAAGCACGTATGCACAGCTCTATGATTTTTAGTTAGATCCCAGTAAATCCTGGCGATGGTACCTCTACCAAAGGCCTCTAGCCCACGGCATTAACATACCATATTATCTACATATATTACAAATGTGCAGCGGCTGAAACCCCTACACCGGAGCGGATCCCCGAACATGCCCGATGTACAAAACGGCCATATCTCAGGGATAGGGGGTAGGCTCTGGAACCGGAGCCGCAGCCCGAGTTCCATCAAAACGATATCAGGAGCGAGCAAGCATATGGAAGATACAGCAAAAGACCTCGGGGTCAGTTCAACATGTACTTATGTACATTCATCCGTGGAATGCACAGCGGGAAGCAGCACAGTACCCGCTTCCATATGGCAATTCATATTTTGGTAACTAGAAGAGAATATCATGGGCTCACCCCACTGCCGCGCCTAGCCGGCCAGTCCGAGCCAAATGAAAGCGAACTGAACCAAGAGCCCAGGGCGATGCTTTTAATAGGAAGGGTGGTCATGTTGTCGTGGTGGAATAAAACCCTTCATGCATGATTAATCTGATTTTAGGAAGATTGCACTGATGCTTCTTCATTTTTCATCCTTCTTGCTCTCGTGCCATCCCGATTCCGGCTGCCCTTTCGGATGCAGAGTGTTGCCTGTGTTAAAACTTTTTTTTATAGACGAAATTAAATTTTTTCCGGGCGCTGGCGCTGATATGCGGCTTTGAGTGGGAGGGCGATTCATTACAGTTGCTCGACGCCCCCACAGTTCCATTCAATTTATTCATTCGGCTCTCCAATAAATAACTTAAATTTTTTGGCGCTTCAGCTGCTCGATTGTATAAACGTCCAGTTTTCGCTGATGTCGATAAACGCACCCCCGATTATGTTTTTTTCTTACCTTTTTGTTTTGCACAGGATAATTGGTGCGGACGTATCACGATTCGCATTTCGCGCAAAATGTTGGAAAAGTTATTACGGAAAGCGCGCTTCGTGTTCGTACTTCATTTGAACTCCTTGTCGGACTGGAAAACATTTTATCCCATTAAAAACGGACATTCAATTAAAAACAAAAAAGGAAAGGATGAGGAAAGTGTTTAATCCTCTGCGCGAAATGCATTAAGCAAATGGACAAATTTTCAATCACATGAAAGGCTTTATTAGGGTTCTAGTATTTTTTCAAACTAATGTTTTACCTTGCCCGCGTCCTTTAAAGCTATTAAAAAAAAAAAAACAGCGTAGGTATCTGCCCCACAATTTTTAGTTTGTGCGCTTTTCTGTAGACTATGAATTTTATTTCAACAAAACAAAGCGAGCAGGACAGATAGTTCGCTATTCCAGTTAGTAAAAATTTGATTTCCTAATTTGTATCCCAACTTCTCCCTGAGTATGACAATTAGGAGGATTCGAATTAGATTTTAGCAATTAAAATTTGGATCTTTTTTGACGCCTTTTTGATCGCGTCCATTGATTATACAATATACAGGATGCGTAAACTAATGAGTCACTACTTTCTAACAAATGGAATGATCGGGAAAATGTAAATATTTCCTAATAAAGGAAAGCCGTAATTTTTATTCCATGGGCATTTTATTATAAAAAAAAAAAATTAAAACTATTTATTACAAATCATTATTTTAAAAATATAGTGAAGAAATCAGTTATCATTTACTTTGTAAAAAAAAGCAATATTATCGTGAGAACTCACAGAAACTTCGAAAAACAGATTATTGACTGGAAAAAAATTAATATGTAAAAATATTTTATTCTTACCTTTTAAGAGTAGTTACATTCGAAAATCTTTTAGTTCCGAACTTAGTACGAAATCCTCTAAATGCCTCAGCAGCACTCAATGAGAAAAATCGTTTCTTTACTTATTTTTATTAAAGCTGCCCGCTTTCTCCCACAGCTAGAATAAAGTTGACAATCTCAGGTATATATTTTTAAAACCCTCTGCAACGTTCGAGAGTGTTTGCCACTGGATGAAAAAATACGCCACATTTGAGAACGCAACTGCAGCAAACATAAAATACATCGATCTTTCTGCGAAACGGAGGCAATCTGGTAATCTGACCTACGCCTCCTTTAGACTAATTGTCCCTGATGAAACTGTCGATGTGCTAATGCGGTCGGACTTCTTGCCACCTGGTACTGCCGTGAAGGAGTTCGTCCAATTGTCGTCACCTTTGGGGCTTCGAAAGCGATACCATCGTCGGTCAGCGAAATCAAATCGGAATTAACGATTTATTACCAAAATGTAAATGGTATGCGGACAAAGACCGGCAATCTCTTTCAGGCTTCATGTAACGATTCTTTCAACATCATTTGCCTAAATGAAACTTGGCTACATAAAGGTATTCTAGACGCTGAGCTTTGCAACCCCAACTACTTCATTTACCGTCGTGATCACCATCTGGATAAACTTAACGCACCTGTAGGAGGCGGGGTCCTGATTGCTGTGCACAGAAGGCTTGAATCTTGTGAGATCGAACCACTTGACAGCGCGGATAGCGAATTTGTCTGTGTGCGAATTAAATTACACAATAAATATCTCTTTGGCTGCACCGCGTATCTTCCTCCTGGCAGCCCACTTGCAACTTATCAGAAGCTTATAAAAAATATCCAGGGTATCTCTGATCTATGCACCTATAAAGACGACACCCTTCTCTTAGGGGACTTTAATCTCCCCCATCTCATCTGGGAATTTGCGAACGACGATACCTTCTTATCTGCAACAAACGTAAGACGCGATATAGAGCAGGAATTTGTGGGCAACATTTGCGACCTTGGTCTTCATCAGCTTAGCAGCGTACTTAACTCTAGAGGACGCCTCCTTGATCTGGTATTTGCATTGGACTTCTCAACCACCCATGTGGACGCTTGTGCTGACCCAATTTTTAATGTGGTCCCCGATCATCCAGTTCTACTTATTTCCATAACATTTCACAATCCACCATCTGAAGACCATACTTCTAATTACTTTTACAATTATAGGAAAGCTAACTTTGCCGATTTAAATTTATTTTTATGTAATTCTGACTGGCCTCTGGTTTACAAGTGCGCTGATATTGAACAGGCCGTTAATTTTATGAACTGATTTTAACGGCAATCAATCGTTTTGGTCCTCTGGTTAAACGAAAAGATTTTGTGTATAATCCTGCATGGTATGGTGGGCACTTATGCCTACTCTCCAATGAGCAAGCCAACCACGACCCAACCAAAAAAAGTGCAGCTACCTTTTCCTTCTCATTGTAAAATAAATCTCCCGTCTCGCTTGTGTTTTGGTTAGCATGCTCTAGCTTTTCGTTCGTATTGGTTAAACGATTTGAATTGCCCCATGAAATTCAGCCGGTTTCTAGTAGTGGTTCTGAGCCTAGTTACATATTCAGTACTGCCAAAATGTCAAATCTTAAGAAATAATTGAGGTTAAGTGTTAGAAAAAAATTGGCGCCAAGAGTGAAGAAGCTTTTTTAAGTGGAAATGGTATTTATTTGAAGTGTTAAGGGGGGATATACATTTAGAACAAGAAAAAAACTCATTTTTGAACATTTTTTTTCAAGGGGAAGTTTTTATTCAAATCAATCGAAACTTTTTTACAATTATAAGTGTATCCATGTAGTATACAAAAATATTTTTTTTTAATTTTTTTCAACAAAATGGCGGCCGTTAGATGGTGTTGAAAAAATCGTTGTATTTTGCTTGTGCCGGCTCTCCTGGTCGCAATTTTGATCAGAAATCAAAAAATCAAAAAATTTACATTAATTACATTCACAGTTAATAGATGAATTGAAAAAAAAGTGAAAAAAAAAATTTGCACTTTTGGCGTAACTTTTTCGAAAAAATCAACATTTTCTCCGCCATTTTATCACATTTTTCCATATTTAATAATAAAATATTACAATAATTTTTAATTCATATAGAAGGTAATACTATAATAAAGAAATCCTATAAGTTTCAGCTCAATCGGATAATTAGTTTTCGAGTTATTACCGGCATAAACTCCGAAAATGCTGTTTTGAGAAAAACGCGTTGAAAGTTTTAATTATCGAAAAATCGTACTTACATTTTAATCAGCAATCCCGGGAACGATGAAAAAAAAACACTTGGAGTTCGAATTTCGAAAAAAAGGGTTTCAGGAGCGTATTCTACGGGAAATTTACTAACTTTTTATGCAAAAAAAAAAATTGAATTTTTTGGTCATTCTAAATGTATATCCCCCCTTAAGTAAAAAAGGATGAAATTTATAAACATCCTTGTTCATAAATTACGAAATAAAAATTTCTTCCTGTTCCATTTCACTCCCGAGCAAAATAAGTAGAACGTTTTACATCTCACATCTACATTGATATAGATGTGTACGAACGCATTTTGTCAGCCTACTGGTAAGTGGTTGGTTGGCCCATTGGAGAGTAGCCATTAAGATCTCTAAGAAATCGTAGGAATAAAGCGTGACGTCAATACAAGAGAAGCAACGATAGATCTGTCTACCTCTTACTATATTCTGACTTACGAAGGCAATTTAACGACTATTCGAGAATTCTATATCGCCAGTACTTGGATCGCATGAAATATAATATTAAATTTTCTCCCAAAGTATTGTGGGATTTCATTAATTGCAAACGGAAGACCAGTAACTATCCCGCTATTTTATCACTTGACAATGAAACTTCCTGTGATCCTACTGCTATTGCACATCTGTTTGCTAAACATTTTAGCAATTCCTACTGTGATGATGACTGTGATATAGATTTAGATTATTTTAACTACTTGACCGGTCTTCCGACGCAATTCACAAATATTATCTTAGACAAATGTACTGTCTTTGAGTACCTAAATAAGATTGACGAGGATTACTCTGATTCTCCCGATAACGTTTCTGGTGTTTTCCTCCGTAAATGTTATACTTCGCTTGTGGCACCACTTACTTTTCTGCTTTTCTGTTTAATTTGTCTTTGCGTTTGAGCGTTTTTCCTGAAGTTTGGAAACTCTTTTATGTGGTTCCTGTCTTGAAAAAGGGGAAAAGGGATTTGGTAGAAAACTATAGGCCTACCGCAAAACTGTCACCTATCCCCAAACTTTTTGTGGAGATTTTAATGGATCATCTGTCTTTTTATTGCAGTTCTATTATATCGGATAATCAGCATGGTTTTGTGAGGGGCAAATCTACGGTCACTAATCTTGTGGAGTTTTCTAATTTTTGTTTAACGAATTTAGAGAGGATTAAAAAGGTCGATTGCATATATACTGATTTCAGTAAAGCATTTGACAAGCTTTCTCACAAAGTGCTTACTTTTAAATTGTTATGAATTGGTTTTCCCAATGATTTTGTTAAGTGGATTAAGTCATACCTTACTAATCGTTCGTTCGTTTAAAGTGAAGTTTTCTTCTGCTTTTTCAGTCCCTGTTTTAGTTCTCTCAGGCGTGCCTCAGGGCAGCCATCTCGGACCTTTATTATTCACTCTTTTTATAAACGACTTGTTTCCCTTAATTCAAGATTCACTTGTTTTAGCTTATGCTGACGGTTTGAAAAATTTTCGACTGATCAAATCTCTTCAAGATACTCACCGTCTTCAAGACGACCTGATAATTTTTGAAAAATGGTGTAGAGTTTAATTAATAAACTATTAAAATTGATAAAATTCGGCAGCCCTATTTTTTTCATTCAGATTATATTCTTTTTCTGTAAATATAAGTAATATTTTTATTTGAAAAATGGATTGATTGATTCATTGGATTTTAATACATTTATTTCAGTAGCCTCAAAATAATCATTGTACCAATTCTCATTAAAATCCGTTGAAATCGACAAATATTGGCAGCCATCTCGGATTTGCAAATTCTGATAGTATTTAAAATCAGTTCCAATTTGCATTAAAATCTTGGTCAGCATACTGGATCCGCCATCTTCGATTTCCCAATTTTGAAAATATTCAAAATCAGTGGCCGCAAATTAATCATTTTCATTAAAATCCAATGAAATCGAGAAATTACGGCCGTCATATTGGATCCGCCATCTTGGAATTGCAAGTTTTGATAATATTCAAACTCAGTGGCCTCGAAACAATTACTGTACCAATTTTCATTAAAATCCGTTGGGTTCGGAAATATTGGCCGCAATCTTGGATTTAGACATTTGGATAATATTCAAAGGTACTGGCCCTTACTTACCCCTTGTTTTGACATTTTTTTTCAGAGAAATCAATGCACATCAACATAATGCAGACATGTTGCACATCGGTTTACATATCAGCATACTTTGTCACTTCTGCATAGTTCTTTTATAACTCATATAAGGAACAAAGTAAGAATGCATTTACATTTTATGTTATTTACATAACTAGCTGGCCCAGCAGACTGCCCTTTCCCGTACATTTTCATTATGCCATGTGCGTCGACCAATATTTGATCGTGTTCTTTCTTTTCGCATGTTTGTCCAAATAATACCATTAATATAAGGAAACAGTGTTTCCGTTTCATATCTCTAATTAATTTATTGAAAAAACTTACACGTTGTTTAATATTAAGTAAACCGTTTTACACTTCACAAATATTGGAAAATTACCCGGTTTTATCTGACGTTGGGCAAATACTTACTAATTAAAGACTTCTCAAATGTTCTAGTTTGTTAAAGCCTAGAAATTGATTCAGCCCGAAAACCCCTTTATGGATCCGCCATCTTGAATATCCAAATCTTGATAATATTGAAAACTAGTGGCATTAACACAATTATTGTACCAAATTTCATTAAAACCCGTTGAAATTGAGAAATTTTTTTAATATGTATTGGGTCCGCCATCTTGGATCTAGAAACTTTGATAATTCGATAATGATCAAAATTAGTGGCACCAAAAAACTCGTACTAATTTTCATGAAAATCCATTGATATGATAATATTCAAAATCAGTGACCTCAAAACAATAATTGTAATAATTTTCATTCAAATCCGTTGAAATCGAGAACGCGCGAACTGTCAAACTCGCGAAGTTAAAATAGTCGTTAAGTTTTCTGAAATTATCCAATTTTCTGCTCAATTTTCTTAACTTTTCTTTCCGTAAAAACCTTCTACAAAGTAATAGAAAACTTTAAAAAAAAAAATTAATGAAATCGGTAAAGTCGTTCTCAAGTTATGGCGTGACCAACGGAAACAGGGGTTCATTTTTATATATATAGATATCATATCATGTGATGCGAAATATGACGTTCACATTTCCTTGGTGTTGTAATTCAAAACTATTAAAACAATCAAAAACTTTCGAAAATATAATGTTATCCTCGAAGAATATAAATAAGGGCAAGAATAAACTATTGCCAACTTTAATATTTTCATTCAACATTTCAGTTAGCGTGTTGTTATTTCATGTTACTTGGTTATTCGAGTCAAAGTTATTCATGAATTTTTCCTGCAATGTATTTCTGTTGCTGTTTATTTTACGAATTTCATTGTTTACTATTTCAGCAGTGTTTGGAAGCACTTTAATGAAGATGAATGATCAAAACAGTTGTAAATATTATTTAGTATTATGTATTCCTAATATATTCCAGTAATTAATTTTAATTTGGGTTATTCCATGAATTGAATAATATAACAAACACTTTGCCATTGCATAGAATCAGAATAATGTTGAGAATTAACAATTAAAAATGAAGTTAACTTGGGAGAAACGTAGCTGGCCTTTTTCCTCTGCTAAAACTCCCACTAACATCAATAGATATGATCTATGACCTATTCTTCTAATGCCGGTATTTTTTGTCTTCAGATAGGATATACTCCTAGATACCTATTGCTAATTATTACTACTATATACTACTACTAATACTTCTACTCCTAGGAAACGCAATTGACTAATGAAAGTCTGAGCGCTTTGGGTTTTCTGACTCCCTCACAACAAATTAAAACCAAACTACTATAAATATAAGCTAAAAACAAAATTCAACTGTAGCACAGACGATGGTAGAATTCTAATATCTTGCTCTCAATGGATTAAACCCTTCATAACAAGACTGTTTAAAGGTTTTATATTCCCTCCAAGCACGTCAAAAGAATTTCTAATGAGCCATCTGAATATTTGATGAGCATGTGATTATTGTGCTCCCGTAATGGCCTTTCTGGACTCGATAATTGGCTGGAGCAGCCCTTATTAGATAAGACTGTTTTTTTCAGTGTTCTAGTCCAGTCCATCTCCAAGTGCCCTCTGGTATTATGAAGGGACGATCTTGCTAAGAAAAACCAAGAGTGAAGTAAAAAATAACAAGCTGTAAAAATACACTGGAAATCCGGAAAGAGAACGGGGGTGGTCGGGAGTGCTCCGGAAAGAAGGCGGAATTTATGAAGGATGAAAATATCTAAGGCAATAGGGAACATTAAGAAGCTTCAATTTTTAATATCAAAATGCTTGCGTGTTGTTAATTAAGTCATAACGTTTTAAATGAAGCACTGGTTTAAATGAACATACATCATCACTTTGGGGGAGTCTACCTTTCAATTTGTTATCCAAATTTTATGGAGAAAAAACAAACTCCACTAATATTAACCAACGTTGCCTAACTTCATTACTCTTCGAGTTATGGGCACTTTTAAGCTCTTAATAGAAATATTCTCTATTTTTAAAGGTTTTCAACTTTCGAAAGTTCTGTTTCAAGGGAAGTAAGCTTTAGAACATTAGCTTTCATTAACCTTTAACTGGTGACATGGAGTCTTACAGGCGTCGCGCGTTCTGCAAATTCTTAGCAAATTGACACTTTCTGTAACAGACTGTTATACTGTTTGTTTTTTAATATTTGATAATAAAAGCTAGTTAAATGTACTTAATGTTTTTTATTACATACCAATGGTTAAATATCAACACAATTTTAAAACACCCAAATTGATTTTTATAACAAAAATTGACTTTGAAAGTAGTAGCCTGTAAGACGTCATGTCCCTTATAGTGTTATAAATTTGTCATGTTCCTGGTTAAAGGTTAAAAGTTAATAACTTTAAATTGACTGATTGTAAATTTTCTATTGAATATTTTATCCTAGCACTCCTATATTTAATAGATTCACTCTGTCAAGAGAAAGTTATCTTTTAAGATTGCTACTGCTTTCCCGAAGTAAGGGTGGTTTTAAAAATGAGTGTTTCAATCCGAGAATACAGATCCATTAGATCCATCGTTTAAAATCAAATCGTGCTTAATTCGTATTTTTAATTACTTCTGATAATTCTAGTAATCTAACTGATCTTCGTTGCACTTTTACGAAAAATCTAATTTTATAACTTGAATTATAATGGTGTCATAAAAGTGTTATGTCCTAAGAGCGCTTATGAAAGGTCAATCCGCAATTAAAATTAGATATACATTATGTGACTTTGAAATTCGGGCACTCTCAAGTACATTACATATACAGGGTGTTCAGAGGTGGGAGGTCAATACTGCAGGGGGTGAAAGGTCTGACCGAGACAAGCAAAAAATCGTATGGGTGGGAGGGGGGGAGGGGGGGGGGCATCTCGCACCGTTTGGCAGTTACAGGGTGATTCGTAAATCAGGATTTTGCCTTATATGGGAACCGCTCTTGTATTTTTATCTTTTTTTCTACGCATCGCAGCGGCCCCAAACTGATTTAAAAAAATCACTGAATCACTGGTTGAAAAAATTAACTTTTATTTCACGATTTTTCACCTTTCGCCCCACTTTTCTCTGAAATTCATGTTATTAACATACCTACTTTTTATTTTTTTTAAGTTGCCTATCCAATTACCTTGCCAAAAAGGTGCAACATGCCCAGGTAGGAGAAGGATACGAAAATTTATTTACAAAAATCCTTTTACAGAATATCATGATAATTCGAATTTTTAAGAAATTATACTTAAGTTTACTAAAAAATACATTTTGTTCGCTTAAAAACTAATTACAATTAAAACGTTTGTCCTTTAAAAGCTGTTCAAAATGTTCTCCGCTAGTTTCGATGCATGCAAGTAGCCTTCGTTTTATTTCACGTTTGAGGTCTATGGTAGCCAGTCTCCCCCGTATTTTCGTGGCTGCAGTCACAATCCTGGTAACTAATTCTTCTCTGGTGTTGATTTGTCTTGAGTAAACTTCATCTTTCATCATTCCCTATAAGAAAAAGTCCAGTGGAGTAAGGTCCGGTGACCTAGCAGGCCAAGGAATCGGTCCACCTCGTCCAATCCAGCGCTCTGGGTAACGTTCATTCAACCTTGCCCTAACAATGTTCCCAGTATGCGCAGGTGCTCCGTCGAGCTGTAAATAAATTGCGCTTCTGGTGGCCAGGGGGATGTCCTTCAACAGATCCGGAAGGGTATTCTCCAAAAAGTCCGAGTATAGCTGACTATTCAGCACTTGGGGCAAGATGAAGAAGGGTCCTGTCAACTGGTTGCCGATGATGCCAGCCCAGAAATTGACACTAAATCTTTGCTGGAAGGACCGACTCCTTGCCCTATGTGGGTTCACATCTGACCAGGTGTGGAGGTTGTGGAAGTTTTTGATGCCATCCCGGGTGAATTGCGATTCATCCGTCCACAGAATTCGGTCTACATAGAAACCTTCTGTTTTCGATGTCAGACTCGAGCAGCCAAGTGCAGAATTGCAATCGTCTTTCGGAATCTCCTTCTTGTAGTGCTTGGATCGGGATATGGTGGTATGGATGTAGTCCCTCTCGGTTCACAACGGTCCAAACTCTCTCTGAAGACAATCCTAACCGTCGTGCGACCTGCCTGATGCTTATTTCAGGCCTGTTCCTGACGATGTTGAGGATTTGTTGGTCGGTGTCCGCTGAATCGGCCGATGTTCCTGATCGCGTTTCTGCTCTGGGGGCGGCTACACTTCCGGTTTCTTTTAACCTTCTGAAAGTCCTTGAAAATACCCTTCTGTCGGGTACATGCCGATTCGGGAATCTCCTTTGGTATTCTCGTACCGCCTCACTATGATTTCCGCCTACTAAACCGTACACGTAAATTATATCGGCATACTCTTCAACACTGAATTCTGCCATTTTATCTTAATTTTTTCTATTAAACATCCATTCTTATCGCTTGCTTCTTCAACTGTGGTCAATGTCCTTTCGAACTTACCCATTTTTACACCATAATTCATAGGAGGTGTTAGAAACGGAGCGTCAGGATACTTAAGAGTCAATACTGGATATAATAAACTAATAACGCTATTTAATGAGATTACATTTATTATTTTACTACTGTTTTGATGAAATAATAAAAATGTATTACCTGTGTTTCCTAAACAAACATTTCCGAACTTGCTGTAATTAAAATTGTTTACTTAACGACTTTTTCCATTATGGTGCAATAAAGTAATTAGGTATCTGTGAGGAAGTTTTAATTTCAGAACTTTTGCAACCCCTTTCTACCTGCGCATGTTGCACCTTTTTGGAAAGGTAATTAGATAGGCAACTTAAAAAAAATAAAAAGTAGGTATGTTAATAACATGAATTTCGGAGAAAAGTGGGGCGAAAGGTGAAAAATCGTTAAATAAAAGTTAATTTTTTCAACTTCGAGGGGGGACTGAGGCCAAGGGGTTGGGGATAGGGGGGCGGTGTTGACCATTTTGGAAAGGGCTTCGAAATAGTATATAGATTTTTTGAGATCGGTTTGGTGCCGCTGCGATGCGTAGAAAAAAAGATAAAAATACAAGAGCGGTTCCCATATAAGGTAAAATCCTGATTTATATATGTATATGTATATGTATACAGGGTGTTCAAAACCACCCGTCCACCCATTCTAAATCAGGGAAAAAAAATTTTTTCGCCAAGGCGATTACGCCATTTAAGTAAAATGAGTACGCTCTATCGACTGGCGCTATTTTCAGCTTCCGATCTCGACCGAAGGTGTGTTATTCAGTTCGGAAGTATATTTTTTTAAATTGGATGGGTACATTTAGACCTCGAATTTGGATTCTACGATGAAAAATATACAACGAATAAATTTTATAAGACAAAAATGCTTATAATTACCAAAGAATACGTGTGAAATTTTTTCAGAATTTTTCGGGACATTTTTGGATGTTTTAAAAATTGGCGAAATCCAAAAAACCAAAAATAGTCGAACAAATTCACATGTTTTCTTTGGCTAATTTCACGCATTTTCTTCTCTATAGTTTTTTTTTATAAAGTTGATCCTTTTCGTGTAAACAAATCTAAAGTTTTTTATTACATTGCTGTACAAAATGGACATTTTGCAAAAACTAAAGCAAAACAAAATTTTCAAAACTATGGCTTGGGAAATTTTATACGTTCGGACAGCGATTTCTGGTGATTATATGATCATTCAATAGCACCAACGTAAAGATAATCGACTTTGAAAAGAATAAAGACCCAAAAAAAAACAGCATTTGTTTTTTAAACCCAAAAAATCATAGGTTTTTTGAAGCTTTTATGTCAAACAAATGCCAGATTCTGAAAGAGCATCTTAAAAAACCTCCTATATACGACTTTGGAAGAAAATCGCCCCCAATTTTCTATTCGAATCGTACAATTGAACTTGCGTGCACAAAATTCTCGTTTTGCGCATTAATAGGTTAACTCCAAAAGTTTCACCTATAAGTTTTACGTTGTCCATAATGAAAAAATATAAGACAAACGAACAGTGAACTGGCAATGCCTCTTTTATTGCTAATTTTCTTTGAATTTGGAGAAATATTGCTCGTTGTATTGAATCCGCCACGTTTAATTTCCAAATTCTAAAATGAGAGTTAAAAGCTTTGAACTGATTTTCGAAAGATTCGAAAAAATGCCGCTGAGAACCTCTTCATATTGATTATGATTGAAATCTCTTGAAATTAGGAAATTTTCGTGGCCACATTGAATGCGTTATATTGTATTTCGAAATTCCATATTGTATGAACGAAATCCCATCCCGTCATCTTGAATATCAAAATATGTGATGTAAACATAGTGGATTCGAAATCATAGGCTCCAAAATTCTTTTGTACTAATTACCTTGAATTATATAAATTTTGTTCTGCCATCTTGAATTTCCAAATTTCGATAGCAGATTCGAAATGCACTGCCCCGATTTCATTGTTGAACAAATTTTCATTAATCCTTCAAATTTCATGAAATTTGTATCGCCATATTGGGTCAAAGTAATCATTTGTACTAATTTTCATTAAAATCTGTTGAAATCGATAAGTTTAGGTCGTCATATAGGACTCGCCTTGGATCTTGGATTTGCAAATTTTGATAATATCCAATTTTCTATGGAAATTGGGTTTCAGTGAATTCTATCCGAAAGAGGCTGAACAAAAGTCTCAATGGGCACGAAGCTCAAAAGTTTTCGAAATTTAAACACCAGATTTGAAGTCAGCATTTCCCAAAACGCTTTTTAAAAAACTTTCCATATTTTGTACTTATAAATCGATCGCCCAGAATTGTGGAAATGACTCTCAAAAGTGAAGAAGCATCGCTAGCAACATAATGAAGTGTGCCCTTGCCTAGGAAAAGTAATTTGCCTCCAATTGCGGAACTTCGCCCACGAAAATGTCAACGAAATCTGTCCAGCCAGGAAATTAGAGGCGAAAAATCATAATTTTGCTATTTGTTTTCGACATCGGGAAAATTAGTCGAGGATTTCCGTTCAGGCAGAAAGTTGTTGCTGTTCTATTTTAGTTGTATTTTTCTAGTCTCTCTCTCATCGTCGAAAAAATTGCCAAGTTGCTGCGGTTATAAATTCGACCAGAAAATTCATTTAGCGTTTTATGTTGATTTACATCCCAGAAGATACGAACATGGCGCGCCAGCATTCATAATAAAAGCCTACGGCCATTTGTACGGGGAGAAATTCCCCGCACCGAGCGACGAACGTAAGGTATTGTAGGTACGGTAGGTTCGTAGGTACACATTTTTCGGCGTCCTACATTCGAACGGCAAAATAGCAGATACGTACAGCGGAACACGTCGCTCCGCACCGCAGGAACTGGTTTCATTTAATTTGTTAAGCTTAACACAAATAGAATAGAGGGTGATGCAAACAACAGCGCACAAAGGAAATGGGGTTCGTTCGTCTCTCCCCATTTGGAAAAACAGGCCCAGTCAGATGGAGCTCATGGATTGGGGTTGGGCCTTTCGGCTCCCATCCGACCGATCCCCCAAGTGCTACCATTCACAAGTATTGTTCCAAAAATGTTCTTCTCTTAATGCGATGATGCTATGGTGCAATTTTAAACTGAAATGGAAATTCCATTCGTAGCCATATGCACCAGACACGAACCTCCCGGGCCCACAACACACCACTGTGTTAGACGGATGGTATATTCGTGAGCTAATCTAGAGAAGACCCAGAAGGTTACCTTGGTTACGGCCAGGACTTTGAGCTTTCATTTTGCTCTACTCGAACATTTTTTTTCCGGGACTTGGTACTGTGCAGGGATATGTAGCATATCTGTAGCCCTATAAAATTTATGTGTGTGTGAATCGAGTTCATCGTCTCTCCGGGGCGGTGGGCAGGGAGTGAGATGAAACTTGAGTTTGTATCTACGTTCTGTGAGATAACTACCGGAGTTACAATTTTGGGTAACCGTGCAATAAAGCAGTCTGGGGGTATGAAGATTGTATGGGGAATTTCTATGTCTTGCAGAAGTCGTTCTTCTCTACTTCCAAGTTGAAAAGATAATAGTGAAATTGACTTTAAAACCATCGTCTCACCCGGTCTCTGTTTTTTTCCTTCCTTGCACAGCAACTCCTTAGCTTATCAGACTTTATGCGTTCTGTACCTAATGGATTGCAGTTAATTCCGATATCTTGCAATAATCCTGATAATAAGGACCAATTTGGCTTATGTCCAAGGCACTTACGTTTGACCCTTGACAAGCAGTCGCTCGGTAACTCATACTGACTTTTATAGGCTCACATATGCTCCCATATAATGGAACTCTATTAACTGCTTTTGACAGGCAATTTCACTGAAAGGACAAAATGTTATGCAACCGAATGGGATTCAAATTTAGTGTCAAATACAGCATATGAAAATACATTAATGAGCATGACTAATTCGTGTTGTATCTAATTGATATATGTAATCAGAATTTTTACAATCCTACATTAAAGTTTTTCAACAATGGGAAATCCACTAGACAATATCATTCGTGGAAATATCTAAAGTTAATTAATATCCAAATTATGAAGTACGGTTTATTGTTGTAAAATTGAAATTTGACATTAGAAGAGGAATTTTTGTAGCAGTTAACAGGAGGTGTTAGGAATACTTTTCAATATTTTATCTTAAGAAAGGTTGTTCTTCCATAACTCAGGTAATCTATCTTCCTATATAAGGCAAATTTCGAAAGAGAGAAATATTTTAGATACAAAGGCTAAAAGCAAAAATTCGTTTTGTAGAGATTTTTGGTTTTAGAGCTTAAAATTCAAATAAACAAAGAAAGCAGAAGGGCTGTTTCAGATTGTTCTATATTGTAAAATATTTTCTTTTTATAATATAATAGTTCTCCAAAATTCCATATTATTTATATCATCGAGAACAATCTACGGAAGAAGAGGAACTTCCGTAGATTGTTCTCGATGATATAAATAATATGGAATTTTTTTAAATAAATACGTACTATATTATTCAGAAACATTAAATATTTTGAAATACGAAATAATTAAATTTCATGGGTGCGTAAAATCTACTTTATGTTAGTTGGGGAAAATTATAAAATACCGTCAAAATCTTCATAACAACATACGTTCACAATTTTAAGACAATTATTAACAAAATTTAGGTTTTTAGCAATGATATTTTAAAACTTCGCAACAGCAGGCCCGTCCGCCGAAATACCGTCACTGAGCGGAAACTCGCGCCAGAAATATGCAGATTGAGCGTGCGACGTATCACACGTCGTCGGGTGGATGCCGCATATATGCGGCGCACTATGATATATTTGGACGAATTTTTTCCATTTTTCAATTATCTCCCGATAGAATAATGCTATTGAGACAAATTTTTTTTTTTAAATTAAAGTACACACTTTGGCGGATATGGAAAAAATACTAAAAAGTTCTGGAGACCTTTATTTGACCTTGATAATTGGCTTCCGAGTTGACGTTTTTTAGAAAAAATTAATATTTTTGGATGTAGAAACTATATCAATCTTCCCTTTTATTTTATTTCTGGCTGAACTTCCTCGGCAGGAGTCTTAGAACTAGCGAAGATGAATAAAGGTCATTCGAAGACCACGCGGAGGTCATTTTCGAGAGGACTACCACGAAATCGCTTTTTTCGCAGTCTGACCAGGAAGTGGATTGTAGATCCAGTTCTTGGATATTCAGGTCGAGTTTCGCCTCAAAGATTATCGGAAGTGGCCAGTCTAGGGTCATACAGAGGTCATTTGAAGGTCATAATCAAGGGAATCACCACGAAATGGCTTTTTTCCACAGACTGACCGGGAAAAGGAGTGTAGATCCAGTTCTTATATGCTCAGGTCGAGTTATAGCCTCAAGCATTATTGGTAGTGTCCAGTATAGGGTCATCCAGAGGTCATTTTAAGGGAATCACTAGGAATTTGCTTTTTTCCCGTAGTCTGACCGGGAAAAGTATTGTAAATCCAGTCCCTGTATGCTCAGGTCGAGTTATAGCCTCAAGGATTAGTGGTAGTGGCTAGTCTAGGGCCATCCAGAGGTCATTTGAAGGTCAATCAGGCTCATTTCAAGGGAATCACTACGAAATCACCATTTCTCGCAGTCTTACCAGGGAAAGGATTGTAGATCCAGTTCTTGGATGTTCAGGTCGAGCTATGACCTCTGGATGACCCTAGACTGGCCACTACCGATAATTCTTGTGGCTATAACTCGACCTGAGCATACAGAGACTGGATTTACAATCCTTTTTCTGGTCAGACTGCGGAAAAAAAGCCATTTTGTAGTGATTCCCTTGAAATGACCCACAAATGACCCCTGGGTGACCCTAGACTGGACACTAAAGGTAATCCTTGAGGCTATAACTCGACCTGAGCATCCAAGGACCGAATATACAATCCTTTTCCCAGTCAGACTGGGAAAAAAGCGATTTCGTGGTAGTCTTCTCGAAAATGACCTTCAAATGACCTCCGCGTGATCTTCGAATGACCTTTATCGATCTTTTCTAGTTCTAATACTCCTCCCGAGGAATTTCAGTTAGAAATAAAATAGAAGGGAAGATTTATATAGTTTCTACATCCAAAAATTACAATTTTTTCTAAAAAACGTCAATTTTGAAGCCAATTTTCAAGGTCAAATAAAGGTCACCAGAACTTTTAGTACTTTTTCCATATCCGCCAAAGTGTGTACTTTAATTTTTAAAAAAATTCATCTCAATAGCATTATTCCATCGGGAGATATTTGAAAAATGGAAAAAATTCGTCCAAATATATCATAGTGCGGCGCTCGGAATGAAAGGGT
The DNA here is from genome assembly GCA_949715965.1 of Dysmachus trigonus. Lineage (NCBI taxonomy): Eukaryota > Metazoa > Arthropoda > Insecta > Diptera > Asilidae > Dysmachus > Dysmachus trigonus. Next base: position 50,557,247 of record OX454321.1, read on the forward strand.
TAATAGCCCATTAAAAAACGTATGTAAAAGGAACATCGAGGACTAAGATAATATATTCTTTCTAAAATCTCTGTCGAAATTTTTCATTATATGTACTAGGGTGTTTTTTTTCGCAATTTTTTTTTTTCAGTCCCACCTCGCAATTTGGTAGGAAATACCTAAACAAAAATTCCCCGAAAATTGGAGCCCTTAATATTAATATTAAGTGCTCGACCAAGGCGTATAAAGATTTCCCGTATAAAATAGGCGTAAACTTTGATTATTTTTTTCTTCAAAACTTAAGGGTAGTACGCTGTTCGCGCTAAGCTAAAATTTCACCAGTCTCCAAAAAAACGCGTGAAAACCGAAGATAAACACTCGCGAAAATTTTTTTGTAGAATTGATGGTAGAGATTTAGCATAGATTCACAACATAACGTTTAACGTCAATATATAAAAGGTAAATAAAATTAAAGAAATCGAAGAAATTGCGATGCTAGGAGCTATTTTCTTCTTGCAATTGCTTACGATCCAAAGACGAAGCCCTTCCGTACGGGTAAATCCTTATCTCCAGTAACGAAAAACCAAAGGCCGATTCGCAACAGCTGTAAGTACACATTAGTAAATTTCATAATTTGATATTAATTCACACTTTAATTTAGTTCTTCGACATGGTACAAAATCCTAGCGTTTTCAGAGAAAATTTTCATATGGACCTAAAAACTTTCCATACTCTGTTCAGGATGATAGAGCCAGAATTGCTTCCAAAAAGGAACACGCATCCTGATGCAATAAATGCATTGGACAAATTTCTCCCTCCAGTGTTAAACACGGATGTCTTCCTTTTCGAAGGCTTTTTCTTGGGTATTTCATTAATTAAATATTCTTCAAAAAAAACCTCGTCTATAGTGTTTTCCATCTCTGTTCAAATATTTCTTTATTATTCTATTAATTATTATTCTATTATTTATTATTCTATTTTGTTTTATCGCTTTACCTCTACGTTCTTCAAATACAATTTCAATAAAAATTCAAATTCAAATTCAAATGCCGCAAATCCTTCAAATGTCAAAATTCCGCCGCGAATAAATGCTATGTACATTCACAGGCTAGCTAAAATCTTGGGGAGAGTTTTGCAGCGCACCTAGTGGCTTATCCGTGAAACAAAGCATTTAGCGAAGGAACAGCGTACCACTTCGCTAAATTCCGCAGCGGAATTTTAGCTTTTCATTTCGCCAGGCGGAATTTTGTATGGAAAATTTCGTTTAGCGCGAACAGCATACTACCCTTTAAAGTGTAATTTTTTTTTTTCCAAATAGAAAATAGTGTTATGTTTTAATGTATCCCCTTGATAATATTATTTACCCTTGGTTTGAATCAAAAGATTCCGCGGATTCGAAAAACAGATAAAGTACTACTACAGACTTAATACTAAATTTTAGAAAGGTATCAAATCTGCCTCAATATAAAGACAGACACAGATCTAATTAAATACATTATTCAAAATATGGATCAGTAAAAATATGGAGCCGTAATACTTTTGAAACTTCGAAAATTATTCCTGAAAAGCTTTTACTGTCGTAGTTTTGTATTTTACCCAAATAAATTTCGCTTACCATTTGTTGTAAAAAATATTATATGTGTTTTAATATTTGCAAATATCACCCAATAAAGTTTCCATACAATGCAGAAATTCTTAATACGATATAATAAATTAAATTAAACAATGCCGGAAGCAGACCAATTTCCTCTTAAACGTTATATCCGGTTAACATTACAGCGAGATGGAACCTATTGGGGGTAAATAAACTGCTTATAAAAAGTGTTAAGTCTCTCATTCTTACTGGGGCATGTATCCTTTTTATACCCTGAAAGGACATGCACATAAATCTACTAAGCGAAAGTTAATATTCACTGTAATATTCGACCAAGAGATAAAAATCTGAAGTGGCAAACTTGCTGAATCGACAGAAAATAATTGCCGGCGAAGCATGTAAAATAAATTTTACTCTAGTGAAAAAAATGAAAACGGAGAGAATCCCATTCAGCTAGCTTGCGGAGTAAAAAGCCCGTGAATGCGCTATTTTAGCAAAATGAAGGCATTTTTCTCAAAAGATTTATAGTTCTCTAACAGTAGGGCTCGAATCGATAGCGTTTTTTTTCTGGACGGGCATTTTTGCCTGCGGAATGAACTTCGCGGGGAGAAAGTATTTAATGGAGCTGTTTTCGGGTGAGCTAGATGCAATTTGTCATTTGGAATTTTAGCTTTTTATTATTTGTTGTTTATTGGGATTTTGGAAAGCCGGACTTTTATTGGAGTATCTTCTTTTTAACGATATTTAGGTTAAGACGAAATACGAAATGAATGCGGAAAATTTGTTTTCAAATTCATTATTGTTTTACAATATTTTAAAGATTTCGTACTCTTTTAGATTTCAGGCTGCCCATGAGAACATCTGCAATACTTTACTCTGAGTTACATTTTTGTACGTTATTTTTGATTTTTAAGGTAAAAGTTGCTGTGTTAGCTGCCTAATTAATTTTCGCTAATTGTTAAAAGCCAGAGATGATTTTTTCTTTTTCTTTTTGGTTATCATACATAAATATTCATCCAATTCTAGAGAAGAGCTTAATAAGGAACTCAAGCATTATAACAAAAATTCTCTGATAGATATAGTCCACTACAAAAAAACTCCCTTATACCAATTTTGGCGTAAATCTGTTGATTTTCAAAATTTTCATCCGCCATTTTGAATTTTGCAAATCTGACCTCGGATTTGTGATCAGAGACCCTAAAAACCACTCTAAACCAATTTTGGTGTAAATCGGAATTATTTTCAAAAATTTCATCCGCCATATTGGATCCGCCATTTTGAATTTTAAATCTGACAACGGATTCTTGTTCAGCGACCCCCAAAACACTTTTTCTGAGTAATTTGGTTAAAATTATTGAAAAATTATAATTTTCTCAATCATTTTTGACTGAAAAATGGCATTTTTTTGCGAGATGCCTCACTTTAAACAGTTTTTTTGAGGTTAGAATTTTTTTTTCAAAAAACACCAAACGGCTTTTAAAACTAGACTTTCTGACAAATTTGTTGGTGTGCTCAAAAAATGTTTTACCCCAAAATTGTAATGGCCTAGGGGGGTGGCTGATTTGAAAAAGAATTCCCCATATACACAAAGCAAAATATGTTTATTGGTATGGACTCCATACCTACCATATTATATAAAAAGATCAAACAGAAAACATTAATTTGTAGATTAAAAATTATTTTAAATCCCTTTTTAGTTATCCTTTAACCTTTTGCTTTACGATTTATGTGATTCGTGTGAGTGAGAACAATTAAATTTAGAACAAATCTATGCGTGGAGCTATAAAGCAATGATAACAATAAATATCATAATGATGTTTTATTACAAGTCAGAAGAAAACTTATATAGTTTTTAAATTTTTAAATATGCGGCGGGTGTAACCTGTCAAAGTCGAATTTAGCACAAACAATTTTTGCGGGCAAGACTTGTCATTTTCACTTTCCTATAGCCCGGAAAAAAAACCTTATTTTCAAACTGCTATTAAAAAAACACTACAACAGATATCGTTTTGAAATTTCGTATGCTAATTTATTTAGGTTTGAACATTATATTTTCATTGATAAAAAAAATTGTGAAGACAATATGGCGGCTGCCGAGCCCAATGTTCTAGTGCAGCTAATTTTAAAATGACGTACACAACCGCCTAAATTAACACTTTGATGGCCACATTTTTCACAAAAAGCTTTGCACTTGCCGCCGCACAGTGGTCTGAAATCACGAAAATGCTCTCCATTTGCGCTCACAGTTATAAAAATAAAATTTTGAGGATGCCGCATCCATTTGTGGAGTTATATTTTACTTAAGGGTTGAAGGGGTGAAGATAAAGGGCGTAGTTTTTTCCAAGTTATCGAAAATAACAAAATGCATATCGTTTCATACATTTTCGCGAGCGCAACGCTCATTTCTGAAGTTTTTTTTAAAATGGAGGTTGAAGGGGTGAAGATAGAAAGGGTAGTCTTTTCTAAACTATAACTAGTAACAAGATGAATATGGCATGCATGAGCCCCATGGCGTTTAATAACATTTCTTTGTAGCTCAATTCAAACATTAATTAACAAGGCTCAGTTTTAATTTCTTTAACGATAGAGACCCTTTAAGAGTCACTCTGTAAATTGGTTTTACCTTTATACTGTACTGTTATAAAGGCTAATTTCTATACTTTTATTTGACATTCTGGCTGCTAACCTTTCTGCAAGGATATTTAGGAAAAATTGTCAGTAAATTGAAACATGTATGCGTAACTCCGGCCAATAACCGCCAGCAAACTGAAGACACGTATATGTGACTCCGACCGTCAAAGTTTTAAGCAGAATATAACCTCTGGTTATTTTCTTTAAAGCTTTATAAACAGGAATTACCGATGAGCATCTTCTACTGAATTTATATGAATGTTGTAGAGCGATAATTTTCGCACTAGTTACAACTAACTAAAGAACTTCTTCTTTATCCAACGAGTCTGAGCCAACTGAACTTTATTCTCTACCACATATTAGATGACAAAAATTCTCTTCTAAATCGACAACAACTTCATTACCCACTTCATGTGGCAATTCAAAAAATGACTTAACTCTAATTCAAAAAATGACTTAACGCTAAACATGCCGGCCGCCTTGAAGGAATTTAACAAATACCTTCAATCATCCAGTGGTAATGGAGCTAATTTGTGAATAGCTCTCCGAAGAATAACGTTGCGTGTCCGGACGTCTGCAACTCGAACATGATCATCTGGTCCCCGGATTACGCGAACAATTCGCCCTAATGACCATCTCTGGGGTGGTAGCTGGTCGTCGCAGATCAAAACAAGGGTTCCTTCCTTGAGATCGGGAGAGGTCATCGTCCACTTGTGGCGTTGCTGCAGGATAGGCACATATTCACGAGACCATCTATACCAGAAGTGTTGAGCGAGGGTGGTGGCATACTGCCAACGTTTAACACTGGGCACACGTGCCTCCAGGAGATTGGGTTCGGGAAGTGCATTCAACGGGCCTCCAACCAAAAAATGACCCGGGGTGAGGGCTTGCTCGTCATTCGGGTCAGATGACATCGCTGAAATCGGACGAGAGTTGAGTATAGCTTCAATTTGAGCAATTACCGTGCTGAGTTCCTCAAATGTTAGAGTTGAGTGGTGCAAAGTCCGACGAAGGTGGTATTTGGCGGACTTCACCGCTGCCTCCCACAACCCACCGAAGTGTGGGGAGCGAGGAGGAATGAATTTGAACTGTATACCTTCCGCTACGGATGCTTCTATTATCTTCTTCTGATTTGCTAGTACCGTTTGATGAAATTCAGCCAATTTTGAGTGCGCCCCAACAAAATTTGTGGCGTTATCGCAGAACAAATTGGAGCAGATCCCACGCCGAGATATAAATCGCTTTAATGCTCCTATAAAGGCGTCTGCAGATAGGTCTGATACGACCTCCAAGTGCACAGCTCGGGTTGCAAAGCAGATAAACACAGCAATATAGCTTTTCTGGAATCGTTGTCCTCTTTGCTTTAGGGTCGTCAGTACTGGACCGCAGAAATCGACGCCAACATTTGTAAACGGCCGCGTCAATTGGACCCGTTGGGCAGGTAGATTTCCCATAACTTGTTCCATCGTCTTAGGTCGGTAGTGAAAACAGTGGACACATCGATGAACAACCCGTGCGGCGACCACCTTAACGCTTAGGATCCAGAACCTCTGACGAGATATAGCGATTAATGCCTGAATACCTGCGTGCAAATTCTTATTGTGTAAGTAAATTAGATATGAAAGGACAAAAGGATGATCCTTAGGTAGTAGGATAGGACATCTGGAGTGATAGGGAATGTCTGCATTCTGCAAACGCCCTCCTACTCGTAATAATCGCGGAGAGTCGCCATCAAGGAAAGGAGATAAACTTTTGAGACGACTCTTAGGGCTTATCGGTTTGTTGCTTTCTAATGCATTTATTTCGGATGCAAACGATGTGCGCTGTATGTGAGACACGATTATCATAAGTGCTTCTTCCAGTTCTCCGGGCGTCAGCTGGTCAAACCTTTCTGGCAGCGGTAGTAGGTTAAGAGGTCCCTTCTCAATTCCTTGACGCATTCGACTGTGCAACATTTTCACCGCTCTTAGAATTCGACACATAACCCGACAGAGCATCATAAAGTTGTTGATGTACTTCTGGCCAGATATAAAATCAGGATCCAAATTCTCGCCTTTAGTTAAGAGAACGGTTCTGATACGTCTTCTTTCTGGAACTTCAGTAAACGACAATTGAAATTTATCATTTTGAGGCCATCGCTCACTAGGTAATCTCAAAAATGGTGGACCAGTAAACCAGATGGAGCTCTTGAGCTCACTGGCAACTGCTCCCCGGGAGACAATATCCGCAGGGTTTGATTTTGTATCTACATGCCTCCAGCAGTTGCTTCCCACCAATTCGCGAATTTTAGCTGTCCGATTAGCAACGAAAACATTCCATGAGGAGGGCTCGCCAGAAATCCAGTGAAGCACGATTTCGGAATCAGTCCACAATGTCGTTTCCAGAGGGGTAGTTATTATGCTCTGTAGGTTTGCAACCACAGTTGCTAATAATAAGGCTGCGCAAAGTTCCAACTTCGGAGTTGACAATGTCTTCAACGGTGCCACTCTGGATTTCGCGGTGAGGAGACCAACCACTACCTTGCCATTTGTGCTCACACTTCGAATGTAAACACAGCATCCGTATGCCCTGGATGAGGCGTCCGCAAATCCGTGTAGTTCTAGTGACTGATAGTCTTCCAGGTAGATGTATCGGGGAACCTGAATACTGTCTACATCTTTCAGTTGCCTTCGAAATGAAATCCAGCGACTATGATGTTGGAGAGGGAGTGATTCGTCCCAATCCACTTTTAATAGCCAAAGTTCTTGCATGAATATTTTAGCTAATACAACAATTGGGTTCACGAGGCCAAGAGGGTCAAATAAACTCGAAAGCTCTGATAGAACAATTCGTTTTGTAATCCGACTAGTGAGGTTTTGTGCCGACCAATTAAAATGAAAGGAATCAGTCTTTGGATCCCAAATTAAGCCAAGTGGTTTGACAATGCTCGAGTCGTTCAAATTTGTTAAAGGTTCTCTGTCTGATGCTGGGATCTGGTCTACAAATTCAGTGCAGTTCGATGTCCATTTTCGAAGTGTAAATTTGCCTGATGATAGTATGGTTTCAATCTGATTTTTAAGAGCAACTAGTTCTTCACTGGTGTCTGCTGTACTAATAAGATCATCAACGTACATATCATGTTGTATGGCTTGCGAGCCGATGGGAAACTTCTGCTTGTTGTCAAGGGCGAGTTGTTGCAGACACCTTGTTGCTTGAAACGGTGCGGACGTTGTCCCATAGGTGACTGTCTTCAACTTGAATGCCTTCAAAATATCGGTAGGATTTTCTCGCCACAATATGCCTAGGTATTTTCTGTCAGTTTCATGTATCCATATTTGCCGGTACATTTTTGATATATCGGCAGTAACAGCGTATTTCTTGAGACGAAATCTGACTGCAATACTGTATAAATCACTTTGAATAGTAGGGCCATTCATAAGGATATCATTTAATGATACATTTGTGCTAGTTGGCCATGATGCATTGAAGACAACTCGCAATTTCGTCGTCGAGCTGTCCGGCTTTAGCACACAATGATGTGGGATATAATATTCAATCTCCGAGTTCAAGCCCTTACATTCTTCCATATGGCCCAAATATGCATATTCTCGCATAAACTCTACATACTGCTGTTTCATGTCCGGGTTTTTGCTCAATTTTCGTTCCAATCGATTAAAGAACCGCAGTGCTGCCTGATAGGAGTCCCCAAGTGACCGTGGATTACTCTTAAAAGGTAATTCAAGCACAAATCGTCCATCAGTGTTGCGTCGTGCAGTTTTCACGAAGTGCTCCTCACATTGCCTTTGTTCATCACCCCACTCTATTCTATTTACAGTAACATCTTCCGCTTGCCAAAATTTTTCTACGGTTGCCTTCAGCGTGTCTTCAACTAATTCAATATCATTATCCGTGGCTACACAACAAAATTTTCCCTGCGACCTTGATGAAGAGCATCGACCAGCAACTATCCAACCAAGAAGCGTTTTCTGAAGTACGGGGAGTCCATCGCCCAAGCGAATTTGACCGACTGATAGTAGGGAGTAAAAATAATCAGCACCTAGTAGGAGGTCTACCTTCTGCGGGATGTGGAAATTTGGGTCTGCCAGGTTTATATTTTCTGGAATCCTCCAATTGGTGATATCAATATGGTTGTCGGGTTGGAGGGTTGTTATGCGAGGAAGAATCCATACTTCCACTTGTGCTTGGAAATTGTTTACTCGGGACTTTATTGTTGCATTACTGGCATATGCAATTTTAGAATTCACATCACCAATGCCGCTTATTTCAGCCTTGATTCCCCTTCGGGGTAATCGCAACCTCTGCGCCAACGAATCCGTCATAAGATTAAGTTGCGAGGCCGAATCCAGAAGCACACTAGTTTGAACAAAGTGTCCAGTTTCAGTTTTAACTTCAACCACTGCCGTAGCCAAAATTACTTGATCACCATCTTGATTAGTGACTTGAGCAGTTGAGGTATGTAATGAAGTTGATGGAGAACCGGGTGTGGGCCTAGGTTTGCCAACATCAGATGCAGAGGGTTTCGCTTCAATATTTCTTTCAGCTAAATTCCCTGTAGGGTCGCCAGGGGTATCATTGCTTGACGTCTTATAACGATGCAATAACGAATGGTGAGGACAACTGCAAACTCTACATCGACTAGATACACAATGTTTGATAGAGTGGCCTTTATTGAGACAATTCAAACATAAACCCAGTTTCTTCGCTTCTTGGAATCTATCGAAGACTGATAAGCTCAAGAACGCTGCACACCTCTGAATGGGGTGATCTGCCGCTTGGCACTTGGCACAACTATTTTTAGAAATAGCAAGGGAGATCTTTCGCTTTGAATTATCCCGTTTCGACGACGAAGGCCGATTAAGTCCACTGGTAGCCTCAGCGCTATCCAGATATTGACATCGCTTGTGCAAGAATGATAAAAAGTCCTCCCACGTGGGAATTTTACTGATTGAAATAGATTCCTCCCATTTGGCTTTCGAAGCTAGTTACGTGCACGAGCATGCACGTCAGCACAATTCACATCAGCACATCAGCATTCCTAGAAACCCAGTAAGAAGATACAACTAGCATTCCTGCAAACCCAGCAAGAAGACACGATTGGACTCCCCCGGGTGATTTTCGTGGTGGGACAACAGTCAGTCTGACAGAAGCTTCTGGACCATAATCATCTTCAACAATTATAACTTAGAAAAATTATTCAAACATTTTATTCGTATCGTATCAATAAAACCAAAACTTAAAAGTAATTATCGAGTTTTCATTAAAACCCGTAACTGGCGCAGTCGAGTAACTTTGTCACGGAGATATCCATCGCGGACAGCTCTAACTATTTCTAATAGCTAAGTGGCACAATCGGACCGGAAAAAAAAAATAAAAGTAGCGTGAGCGAATCGAGTGTGAACGGAAAAATTTGTTGTGGTCATACTTACTGTTCAAGCGCTATCAGGAAGGAAATATGGCAAATGAGAAGATTTTAATGTAAGTAGAATTTTTGCTCCATGTCAGACTCCTCTAGAACCCCTGCCTCCTTTAGCGAAAGCAGTAGTCTGGAGCCAAATATCGAAATTTTATGCTCTGAATTAAAAAATATCTCTGTGAGTGAGAGTGAAAATAAAATAGTTCAAACGGAAAATAGTGATATTTCAGAATTAAATAAAATGGCAGTTCCAACTTTCCTAAAAGTCCACGCGGAAACGATACCCGAGTTTGATGGGGATACAAACGAGTTGCAATTTTTCATCGAGAGTGTTGATAGTATAGTACAAAATTTTTATGATACCGCAAATGCAAGTAACTATCAAAACGTAGTCATATTTCGAACAGTGATTAGCAAGCTTAAAGGCTCAGCTCGCGAAGTGGTAAATATTAGTTGCGCGAATTCAATCGATGAGATAAAGAAAGAACTAATCGCAAATTTTAGCGATCCACGAAACGAAAACTGTCTGTCCTTCGATCTGAACAATTTGAGACAATTTTACAATGAAACACCCTTCCAATTTCATGATAGAGTAAGAAAACTTTTGAATACAATCTCGAATTACTTGGCCCTCCACGAATCAAACGCAGAAGTCCGAAAATTCAAACAAAATATGTATAATAATCAAGCACTTGAGGTTTTCCTGGCCGGCTTGAGAAATCCCTACGGAATTATGGTCCGAGTAAAGGAACCAAAGTCCATGTTAGAGGCAATAAATTTTATAAAAAAAGAAGAAAACATTAAGTACTTGCAAAACGCTAATAGCCGCTTCTTTCCAAACCAGCGAAATCAGGTTAAAAGTGACACGGGTAGGGTGAACCACGAAACTTACCGTTATATTCCAAGAGAAACTCATAATTTAAGCCAACAAGATCAACTTCGCACGAATAAACCCCATGCAGAAAATCTTAATGCTACTACTAAGCTACCCTTTCCAAGTAGACCGGTAAACTTTGCACCAAAACAAAACATTAAACCCCCTCAACTACCGACACATTCCCAAGTTTTCGGCAAACCGAAAAACGTTTGGAACCCGAGTCCAAATCACGTGAATAATCGGGACAAACCGGTTCCAATGAGTGTCACTACCAGATTAACTAATTCATCTCACAAACCTCAACCTTCCACGTCGAAAATGGAAGTAGAGGAACTATTTAATACAGAACAACTAGACACGCCGGAAGACAAATCCTCAGGTCTCGAAGACGAATATTCCGGCCACGAATACGAAGAATTAACAAATGACGAAGACTACCAAAATTTTTGTCCAGACCCACAGAACTTACCACCACCATAATCGATTTGAATCTTTCTTGTGACCAGAGACAACTACCCTTTATTAGTATACAAAAACCACCTTTAAAATTATTGGTTGATACAGGTTCAACAAAGTCCTTCCTCAACCCGGAACTTATTGAGAAATATTACCCTAATTGCGTAAAATTCGACCCTTTCGTAGTGTCCACTTCGTTCGCATCCTCAAAACATAATAATTCTGCTACAATACCAACTTTCGAGGAATTTAATGAAGATAAGATGCTTAAATTCTATGCATACAAATTTCATAATGTCTTTGATGGACTTGTCGGGTTAGACATCATAAAAACACTCAAAGCCAACCTAGATTTCTCAGAATCAAAGTTCAAAACGCCTAAGGCAGAAATAAAAATTAGCTTTCTGAACACACCCCCAAAGGTTTTACTGGAAAAAAAGCTCCCAGGAAACACAATATCACAGGTAAAAATACCCGTTACACCTAAAACCGGTGAAATAATTGTGCCCCTTCAGACCATTCAAAACTGCATAATACCGGAAACTCTCACAATGGCAGAAGATGGCTGGGCTAACGTTGAAGTCCACAATAATTCTGACAATGACGTCAACTTCACCATGCTATACCCGTTAAAAACCACTTCAGTAAAAAATAATTTCGAATTCTACTATATGAATATACGGGATGTTGAAACGGAAGACATAAAGGATGTTATCATAAATTCGTTAAGAACCGATCACATGAACGACGAAGAAAAATCACACATATTTCCACTCCTCAGACAATATTCAGATATCTTCTACGCAGACGACGGCCCCCTATCATTCACTAGTAAAGTCAAACATAGAATTAAAACAACAGATGAAATACCAGTTCACCAAAGAAATTACCGCTACCCTTTTGTGCACAGACAGGAGGTTAGTCAACAAATACAGAAAATGCTGGATCAAAATATAATAAGACCCAGTATTTCGCCCTGGTCTTCGCCCATTTGGGTGGTGCCCAAGAAGCCTGATGCCAATAGCAAAAGGAAGTGGCGCATAGTCATCGATTATAGGAAACTAAATCAAAAAACAATAGACGACCGTTATCCTATCCCTAACATAAACGACGTTCTTGATAAACTAGGAAAGTGTAACTACTTTTCCACCATCGACTTAACAAGCGGTTTTCATCAAATCGAAATGCATCCTGATGATATCGAAAAGACCGCATTCAATACTGAACATGGACACTTCGAATTCCTCAGAATGCCTTTCGGCTTAAAAAATTCCCCAGCGACGTTCCAAAGAGTTATGGACAATGTGCTTAAGGGGCTCCAGAACGAAATCTGCCTAGTCTACGTCGATGACATCATTGTCTACTCAACCTCCCTTCAGGAACACATTGTCAATTTAAAAAAGGTGTTCCATCGTCTTCGCGAGGCTAATCTCAAAATCCAAGTGACCAAATCAGAATTTTTAAAAAAGGAAACAATATATCTAGGTCATGTCATAACCCCTGAGGGCATCAAGCCCAACCCCGACAAAATAAAATGCATACAGAATTTTCCGCTGCCAAAAACCCCCAAAGAAATTAAAGGATTTCTGGGCCTGTTGGGGTATTACCGTAAATTCATCCCAGATTTCGCAAGAATTACTAAGCCTATGACCTGCTGCTTAAAGAAAGGACAAAAAATCATTTTTTCTCCTGAATATATTCGATGTTTCGAAATATGCAAGGAGCTACTGACAAACGAACCCATCCTTCAGTACCCTGACTTTACACGCCCCTTTAATCTTTCAACCGATGCCAGTGAATTTGCAATCGGCGCAGTTTTGTCTCAGGGACCTCCTGGTAGGGACAAACCCATAGCCTACGCGTCAAGAACTTTAAACGACACAGAACAGAAATACAGTACAATCGAGCGGGAACTACTCGCCATAGTGTGGGCAACAAAATACTTCCGCCCATACTTATACGGCCGCAAATTCTATATTTTCACAGACCATAAACCGTTGAACTGGCTCTTTTCTATTAAAGACCCAAGCGCAAAGCTTACAAGGTGGAGACTCAGGCTCGACGAGTTCGACTATGTCATAGTCTATAAAAAAGGGTCAGCGAACACCAATGCTGACGCATTGTCACGAGTAAAAATCGGCGAAGTAAACACTAACACAGTTACCTCGGAAGATCCGGATGGCGAAGACCTCGAAACTATCTCCATTTTAGCAAATGTCTCTGAAGGTCCCAACGTGAACGAAATTGAACCGAGTAACGATGGAGACGAAAACGATACAGTACACACCAGCGAAGAAAACCCTATATTCGGAGTACCGATTTCTGAAACCCCTATTAATTACTTCAAGAACCAGATTTTCCTAAAAATTGTTTCACTCCCTGTAAAGCCACCAAAACTTTATCGGTTGTTTCAAAATAAAACTAGAACAATCATTGAGATCCCACAAAGTGATTTCGAGAGGGACGTTATTAGTGTTTTCAAAGAATTTGCCGCGACACACAAAACGTTCGCATTAAATCTAGACCGAGAAGAATACATCCCCAGACTCTGTAATATCCTCAGTAGTACATTTAGAAATCCTGGATTCAAATTGGTCCTTTGTAAAAAGACATTAGAGGACATAAAAACTACGAACCAACAAGAGAATATCATCAAACTGTGTCACGAGGGTAGAACAAACCATCGCGGCATACACGAAACAGAAGCCCAAATAAAACAACGGTACTACTGGCCTAATATGAGGAACGGTATAGCCCGCTACATTAATAACTGTGATTTGTGTTTAAGAATGAAGTATGACCGCCATCCGCCAAAACAGAAATTTAGCATCACCCCCACACCCAGCAAACCTTTCGAAGTCGTGCATGCAGACACGTTTACGTTAAAAAAACAAAAATTCCTCACCATAATTGACAAATTTTCGAAGTATGGGCAAGCCTATCCTCTAGACGGGTTGACTGCGATTCATGTTGCAAAAGCTTTCATTAATTTCATGACCCATCACGGCACGCCCAAACTCTTGGTCCTCGACAACGGCTCTGAGTTAAAAAACAACATAGTAAAGGACTTGACTTCCCTACACAATATAGACGTCCACTACACAACCCCACTCAACCCCAACTCCAACAGCACAATTGAGAGATTCCACTCTACAATTATAGAGCACTCACGAATCCTAAGTGAGACAAGGAAAGACCTAAATATTATTGATCAAATCCCATATGCAGTCCTCGGTTATAATCATTCTATCCATTCTGCAACAATGCAACGACCAATAGATATAATAAATGGTCATTTAGGTAGCAATAGCCCATTCAACATAGATATCAATAAACTTCTGTACTCAAATTACATTAACCACCACAAAGAAAAAACTTTAGAAATATATAAACAATTACACCAACAAATGTTTAAACAAAAAAATGATGTTATCGAAAAAAGAAACAGGGATAGGGAAGAACCGCTACCATATCAGCCGAACACGTTGGTTTACCACAAAACGAGAGCTCGGGACAAAACAAGTCCTCGCTTTAGACCTCACGCCGTTAATAATGATAGAGATATTACAGTCGAAACCCCAGAAAACACGTACCACAAAAGTAATTTAAGACGACCCCCATCTAACAACCAAAATATATACTTACAGGAGCTTGCTCACCCTGGTGACGGCGGTGACCGCGGCGGAAATTAAGATAACAAACCTAGAGTCCAATCCTGGCATCCTGCCTTTCAAATTGGGTAAAGCAAAAATTAAGGCTACCTACCACACCTTTATACATTACTTCGACCTTGAACCAATAGGGAACGAGCTGAGCTCAATTTCTAAGCAATTCGAGACCGTTGAGTCAACTGATATCAAAAAGGAACCGTATGCCTCGGCACTGAAAACAATGAAGAATTCCATATCATTTCAACTTGAACTTTCAAGAGAGAAGCTAAATTCTCTCCATTATCCGGCTAATAGCAGGAAAAAGAGGGGTGTTTTCAACGGTTTGGGAACGATCTTCAAAAGTATTACGGGTAACTTAGATTCCGAAGATGGCAAGAGATTCGATGAGGCCATTAATGCTTTAAAGTCTAACCAGAATAATATCGCCACAACGTTGAACAGACAGATTTCGCTGACCACTAGAATACTAGAAGAGTACAATAGCACACTTAAACTAATTAAAGAAAACGAATATCGCTTAGCCGCTAAAATTAGCGATATCATAAAGTCAACACAACTAGATGAAAACAACTTCTTTCGAATTAAGGTTGCACTGGACGAAATAGGTGCAGTGACTAGTGTTATTTTGCAAACCCTTAATACACTAGAAAACGCGGTCACATTCGCGCGACTTGGAATTTTACACAGTAGCATCCTTAGACTGAAGGATTTGGAATTCGTCACCCAGATGATTCTGAAACATCACTCCCCGAATGAGCTGTTTTTCGAGGGTGGAATTCATAACACCCACAAATATTACGAGCTGCTAAGTGTCGAAGCATATTATTCAGACTACAGAATTGTTTTCATTATCCACTTCCCCATAATGCACCCCGAGATCTATTCCTTCTACCACTTATATCCAATACCTAATAAAAATAACGATATTATCATCCCCTCCAAACCATTTCTGGCAATGGGAGACAAGAACTACTACTACGACGACAAAGAATGCAGAAACATTGGTTCAATTTACTGCTGCGATGCCTACGAAGAGATGGAGCAGACCAAACAGGAAGATTGTATCCACGAGATACTCCAATTGAAAGCTAATACTTCAACTACTTGCAAAACAGTCCCAATTATCGTAAAAAACGAAATAATTGAACGAATAACTGATAGCCACTATATTGCCATTTTTCCCCAAGAAACGAAGATCAAAATAGATTGCACGACATCAGATTTCACCACACTAAGGGGAACCCATTTGATAGAACTCCCACTAAACTGCAGCTTCCAAACCACACAAAATCTTTACACAAACAATGAACACTCGACCATAGGACAACCCTTACTGCTACCAGCCATCAGAACACCAAAAACCACAACCAACGATCTTCAACATCTGATCCTAAACGACATCCCTTTGGACAAAATACATCAAATCTACAAAGAACAGCAGACCATCCAAGAAGTCAGCCTTAGAAGCACGTCAAGCGGGTTCGAGTACAACTGGATAACCTTTCCTTGTGTCATCGTGGCAATTATAATAATAACAACGAAGTACATCTGTAAGACCAGAAACTCAGTCACAAAACCAAAGCAACCAATTCCCGAGGCGGGACAACCAGCAAAAATAGACGAAGCATCGCCATCCATTCATCCTTCAAACCCAATAAGGCACTACGCAACAGAAATCGAAGACGAATAACTGATCCATCCTGTGCATGTATGGATCCTTCTAAGGAGGGAGGAGTTACGTGCACGAGCATGCACGTCAGCACAATTCACATCAGCACATCAGCATTCCTAGAAACCCAGTAAGAAGATACAACTAGCATTCCTGCAAACCCAGCAAGAAGACACGATTGGACTCCCCCGGGTGATTTTCGTGGTGGGACAACAGTCAGTCTGACAGAAGCTTCTGGACCATAATCATCTTCAACAATTATAACTTAGAAAAATTATTCAAACATTTTATTCGTATCGTATCAATAAAACCAAAACTTAAAAGTAATTATCGAGTTTTCATTAAAACCCGTAACTAGCTGCATCGAGTTTAGCCTTAACAATATGTATGAGAATAGAATTCAAGATATCATCGGCCGATCCTAATGATTGCATGCATTTTAGTTGCACGTTAACTTCACCAACTATGTTCTTGATTTGGACCGCGGTGCCCTTCGACGAAGCAGTAATGTCAAACAATTTAGCTAAATGAGCCTCAAATATTAAATATTTGTTGTTGTACCTAGATTCCAATAGTGTGAGAGCCTCGGTGTAATTTTCTTCACTAATGTCTAGAGCTTGAATTGTTAGCGAGGCTTCACCCGTCAAACAAGATTTTAAGTGCAAAAATTTTTCAATTTTATTTAGAGCAACATTATTATCCACCGTTAATTTAAATGTGTTCATGAAATTAGTATATTCTCGGTAATCTCCACTAAATTTAGGTAACTGGATTTTTGGGAGATGCGACTTGACCGGGCCTATTGCGTTAGTTGTAGGTACCGTTATAGAAACTTCGCGATCAATCGACTCCCTTCTCCTATTGTCGCCGATTTGTTTTAGAATTTTCGATTTTACATAGCAGTAAATTTCCTCAGCGTCCCCTATACTGTTATCGCTAGGATCTACGTTTTCAATGGTGTCTTGGATTGCGAGTAATTGTTTAAAATATGCTTCTAACAGGCTCAACCGGCACTCAAGCTCTTCCATCAGCAAATTGCTATTCGACTCGATATAAGACTTTATGCGGGTAATTGCCGCCTTGGTGTGAGCCCGTTTAGCCTTCAATGAGGCTAATGCTGGAACTTGCTCGTCGTCGATCATGTTGGCGTTGAGATTTAAGAATTTTTAATTGGTGGCAAAAACTGACCCAACTCACGTGCTTCAGTCCGATTGCTTCACGCACAGCACCGACAATCACTTGGCAGCAACAACTAATAATTCAGCACCGACAACTAATTACTTAATTTTGTCTAACGTGATTGTATCACGTCGGGGTCACCAAAAAATGTAGAGCGATAATTTTCGCACTAGTTACAACTAACTAAAGAACTTCTTCTTTATCCAACGAGTCTGAGCCAACTGAACTTTATTCTCTACCACATATTAGATGACAAAAATTCTCTTCTAAATCGACAACAACTTCATTACCCACTTCATGTGGCAATTCAAAAAATGACTTAACTCTAATTCAAAAAATGACTTAACGCTAAACAAATGTTAAACAATTAAAGTTTACAGCTCCTGGAAGCAGTAACTTTAAACATTCCTTTGATATTGGAACTGCGCCCTTTTTAGAATTAAATGAACCATAAACCACACAACTCCGGTAATCTTTTCCTGACTAATTTCCCCTTCTAGTTTTGGTCAACGTGGTTGCATCCGAAAGCACCTTTTGCTCGCACATACATATATATATATATATATATATATATATATGTAGTATTCTAAAGTAAATACAGACATGTTTTCGAGGAGCTAAAGTCTTCCAGAGTCTGCGAGGTCTGGAAGGCTTTGCCACCTTAATCCGATGTAAAGAGCGGGATGTGTTGGGCGAGAGAGCTCCTTTTCCAAATATGTACTGTACCCGTTTATATTCCCTAAAATTTTCATTTTAAATTAAGGGCTGAAGCACCTCGTAAGTTATGTACATTGTCGAAAGCACTAAACTCCTGTTACGGCCCTATGGAGTTGTGATTTAAAATGAGAAATCTCAAGGACCAAGGAGTAGTAGGAGTGCCATCACTACTGCTGTGCAAACACAATCTATTTACTTAGAGTTCAAACTTGCAACCAAAACAGAAGACGAGACGGGAACGCTCCACGATTTGTCCATTTTAGGATCGGTCAAAAGCGCCCGAATAATATGAGATATTTGAGTATGCTTCGTATCCAGCCAAGGCCCCGGCACTGAGACCGATTCTGAAGCACGCCCGGTATTTACCCTGTGGAAAAGTAATAATTACGTTATCGACATTTTTTCAGAGAGACGACGTCATTAGCGTTGGTGGCCCAAGATGATGTTGACATTCTTAAAATGTCACTGTGATGTTATTCATAATATGTGAAGTTCCTTGGAAAGAGCTTAAATGCGAGTAGCATAAATATACCATTTCTCCAATGGTGGCGGCGACCGTCTTTCCATTCCAGTATAAAGAACGTTCACCCCTCCACGCCTCTTATTCAACGCGGGAATGATTACAGCATTATGAAGAAAAATTCCTGTCATCTTTGTGGAATTACCCTACTTACTGGGAATTTTCCTTATTCAAACTGCCTATTAACTATTTGATTATTTGATAACTGATTCTGCGATATTATATTCGACAAAGATGATAGTTCCACAAAAATATCATCGCGATTACAGGGATTCAGGTGAGTATGAAGAAAATAATGAAAATGTCTGTATTGTCAGGGGTTTTTGTTCCTCCGGAGAGAGAAAAAAAAGTGGAAAAGTGTTGTTTAGTGCGTTTAGTGTGTAGGAATCGGGGCTATAAATGCAGAAATTTTTTGTTGACGAAGTGAACTTTTCGGAAAATTCAAAGTTGAATTCAAACGGCCTTCCGACAAATTTTTTTTGCATATTCTTTCGTTTTGAGTTTATGCGAATGTTCCTACAAAGTTTCATTAATATCGATGAGGTGACCGTAATCTTGACTTGTTTCAGAAATTACAACGTATTTGCACGCAAAGGACTTCAATTTCTGAAATATTTTTAACGATTATTGATTGGGCGTTCACCAAAAACTATAGCTTCTGAAAGGTTGAAATGAGGCAGCCTAGAAGATTTCCTTTAAAATTTCAAGAGAGTGATGAGATCATTACTTAAACGTACTATACAGGGTGTTCAGAGGTGGGAGGGAAATATTGCAGGGGGTGAAAGGTCAGACCGAGACAAGCAAAAAATCGAATGGGTGGGAGGGGGGGGGGGGGGGGGGGGCATCTCGCACCGTTCGGCAGTTACAGGGTGATTCGTAAATCAGGATTTTGCCTTATATGGGAACCGCTCTTGTATTTTTTTCTACGCATCGCAGCGGCCCCAAACCGATCTCAAAAAATTACTATATCGAAGCCCTTTCTAAAACGGTCAACACCACCCCCCTATCCTCAACCCCTTGACCTCAATTCCCCCTGGAAGTTGAAAAAACTAACTTTTATTTCACGATTTTTCACCTTTCGCCCCGTTTTTCTCTGAAATTCACGTTATTAACATATCTAATTTTTATTTTTTTTAAGTTGCCTATCTAATTACCTTTCCAAAAAGGTGCAACATGCCTAGGTAGAGAAGGGTTGCAAAAGTCCTGAAATTAAAACATCCTCACAGGTATCTAATTACTTTATTGCACCATAGTGGAAAAAGTCGTTAAGTAAACAATTTTTATGACAGCAAGTTCGGAAATGTTTGTTTAGGAAACAGAGGTAATACATTTTTATTATTTCAGCAAAACAGTAATAAAATAATAAATGTAATCTCGTTAAATAGCGTTATTAGCTTATTATATCCAGTATTGACTCCTAAGTATCCTGACGCTCCGTTTCTAATACCTCCTATGAATTATGGTATAAAAATGGGTAAGTTTGAAAGGACATTGACCACAATTGAAGAAGCGATAAGAACGGGTGTTTAATAGATAAAATTAAGATAAAATGGTAGAATTCAGTGTTGAAGAGTATGCCGATATAATTTACGTGTACGGTTTAGTAGAGGGAAATGATAGTGAGGCCGTACGAGAATACCAAAGGAGATTCCCGAATCGGCGTGTACCCGACAGAAGGGTATTTTCAAGGACTTTCATAAGGTTAAAAAAAAACCGGAAGTGTAACCGCCCCCAGAGCAGAAACGCGATCAGGAACATCGGCCGATTCAGCGGGCACCGACTAACAAATCCTCAACATCGTCAGGAACAGCTCTGAAACCGTTGCGAACCGAAAGGGGCTACATCCATACCACCATATCCCGGTCCAAGCACTACAGGAAGGAGATTCCGAAAGACGATTGCAATTCTGCACTTGGCTACTCGAGTCTGACATCGAAAACAGAAGGTTTCTAGACCGAATTCTGTGGACGGATGAATCGCAATTCAACCGGGATGGCATCACAAACTTCCACAACCTTCACACCGGGTCAGATGTGAACCCACATAGGACAAGATGTCGGTCCTTCCAGCAAAGATTTAGTGTCAATGTCTGGGCTGGCATCATCGGCAACCAGTTGATAGGACCCTTGATCTTGCCCCAAGTGCTGAATAGTCAGCTATATTCGGACTTTTTGGAGAATACCCTTCCGGATCTGTTGGAGGACATCCCCCTGGCCACCAGAAGTGCAATGTATTTACAGCACGACGGAGCACCTGCGCATACTGGGAAATTGTTAGGGCAAGGTTGAATGAACATTACCCAGAGCGCTGGATTGGACGAGGTGGACCGATTCCTTGGCCTGCTAGGTCACTGGACCTTACTCCACTGGACTTTTTCTTATGGGGAATGATGAAAGATGAAGTTTACTCAAGACCAATCAACACCAGAGAAGAATTAGTTACCAGGATTGGGACTGCAGCCACGAAAATACGGGAGAGACTGGCTTCCATAGACCTCAAACGCGAAATAAGACGAAGGCTACTTGCATGCATCGAAACTGGCGGAGAACATTTTGAATAGCTTTTGTAGGACAAACGTTTTAATTGTAATTAGTTTTTAAGCGAACGAAATGTATTTTTTAGTTAAATTAAGTATAATTTCTTAAAAATTCGAATTGTCATGATATTCTGTAAAAGGATTTTTGTAAATGAATTTTCATATCCTTTTCCTACCTGGGCATGTTGCACCTTTTTTCAAAGGTAATTAGATAGGCAACTTAAAAAGAATAAAAAGCTATAAAATTTAGCTCAATAATCCATGAAAATTCCACACTACCTCAACTTCAAAGCCCAATATCTCAAGAAATATCGACGTTACCGATTTGGTGTTCAAGAACTTTTTGGAGGAAATTGAATTTGCTACAAGTTTGTCACGTTCACTTTTTCTGTACCTCTTGTTGTTTACGAGATAGGGGTAAAAAGCGAGAATTTCATGGACAAATTGGGGTTACTGACCCGTACTACCTCGCTGGTGGGAGTTAGGGTTACACCGCAATGAACACTTTTGTAGAGCATTCAATTCTGAAGAAACCCTACCATTGCCCAAGATTAAGCCATAAAATGCCTCTGAGTTGTAGAGATTTGAAGAAAAATAATCAAAGTTCACGTGTATTTTATATGGGAAATCTTTATGCGTCTTGGTCTAGTACTAAATATTATTTTTAAGGGCTCTAATTTTCAGGGAATGTTTGTTTAGGTATTAGCCACAAAATTTCGAGGTGGGACTGAAAAAAAAAAATAGTCGCGAAAAAAAGGCACCCTAATATATACATATAGATGGAGCTAAAGAAGTTTTACTTCAGTCGTGTGGTCTAAAGCACACTCGTATTTTTTTTCCACTCTAAGGGAAAATATCCATTGTTTAGACAATGGTAGAACATTATGGTGAGAAACCTCAGTGCGTTATCTGGCATTTTTTTTAAATAAAAAGTTGAATATTGCGTCGTTTCTTCCTGTTTACTTTGTATTTAACTATTCTTTTGAATCGATTCAAGTTAACGAACAAGTCCCCATTGTGGTTAAGGGCGCTCTCACCGGAGCTGAAGTTCATAATTCTGTTAAAGGTTGAGAACACCTTGCTATTGTTAGAAACAAAGAATTCGATGCTTATATCCACCACGTTTAGGACATCAGAACAGTACAAAGGGCGTCTTTCCCTTTAGAGACTTTTATAGAAGTTCTCGAAGGCCTATATACATATATGGGTAATTCTTTTACAAACCGTACGGATTTTGATAAAAATTGACCGAAATGTCTTCGATTTGGCTGAAACTGTTTTACGGATTCTATATTGAAAAATAAGAGATACGTGTCCGAGGATTTTTTTTTTTTTTTTTGTTCCGCATATTTTCGATAATAATAGTGATCGAAAATGTGAGAATAATGAATTTTTTGGCTTGGAGACTCATTTTCAAAAATTTATAACTCTGGTTTTATTTGAGCTACAAACTTCTTTTTTTTTCATTTTAAATCTAAAGGACTGAGTTTTGAAAAAAATATAACTTTAATAAAAATTATTAACAAATTCATATTGTTATTAACAATTTAATTGTTTAAATCAATTTTTAACAATGGCTCCCACCTCGTAGCAAGTTTTTAGTATTTTTATTGTATTCTCCGTCACATTTTACATAAAAAACATGTTTTCAAAATATGGTACCTTTATTATTAATATTTTTAAAACATTAATTTATATAGCGCGACAAGTCAAAAAAACGGTTTTTTTTTTAATAAAAAGAAAACTATAGCTCGGATCAAAAATAGTTACTTACAAAAAGTGTAGATAATAAAAAGACCTACAATTTTTGTCTTAACTATTTTTCGACATAACCTCAAACTTTTCGAATAAATTGAAAAAATGTTAAAAATCACCTTTTTCAAATTCGTTTGCCACATTTTTTGCCTCATGTGGTTTCTTTTTTTTAATATAAGTAATTATTATGTTCTTCTTAACAAATAATATTTATTAGCAATCAATACAATAAAAAAACATAAATTAATAAAAACTTTATTTTGGTTTCAATACTTATTATTGGTTAATATGTATTTCGTTTGATGGTTAGTTGAGAAACATATTAAAAACACAAAAATTATATGTTAATTTCTTTTTTAATTTTTTTATAGTCTTTTTATCAATAAATAATGTTTCAAAAAGGGGATTTTTAACATTTTTTGCATTTTATTCGAAAAGTTTGAGGTTATGTCGAAAAATAGTTAAGACAAAAATTGTAGATCTTTTTATTATCTATCCCTTTTATATATAACTTTTTTTGATCCGAGCTATAGTTTTCTTTTTATTAACAAAAAACCGTTTTTTTTACTTGTCGCGCTATATAAATTAATGTTTTAAAAATATTAATAATAAAGGTACCATATTTTGAAAACATGGTTTTTATGTAAATTATGACGGAAAATACAATAAAAATACGAACAACTTGCTACGATGTGGGGGCCATTGTTAAAAATTGATTTAAACAATTAAATTGTTATTAACAATATGAATTTGTTAATAATTTTTATTAAAAATATTTTTTTCTAAAAACTCAGTCCTTTAGATTTAAAATGCAAAAAAAGAAGTTTGTAGCTCAAATAAAACCAGAGTTATAAATTTTTCAAAATTAGTCCGCAGGCCATTATTCTCACATTTTTGATCACTATTATTATCGAAAATATGCGGAACAAAAAAAAATCCTCGGACACGTATCTCTTATTTTTCGATATAGAATCCGTAAAACAAGTTTCAGCCAAATCGAAGACATGTCGGTCAATTTTTATCAAAATCCGTACGGTTTGTAAAAGAATTACCCACGTACTGAAATGGATTTTGCAAATTTAATATCTCGAAAAAAAATTTTTCATTTTAAAACATGAAGTACCAATATGTATTACTATTCTTCATATAATTTGTTTTTTGTATGTAATAAAAAATTGTCAGTCATAGGGACTGCCGATAGAAGTGAAAACTTAGAACTTTTAATATTAAAACTAGTATTTTTGGTATGGCCGGCTTCGCCTGACCGACGCGACACACAGTGTTCCAAATCGCTCAAAAGCTGGCCAAAATTCGAAATTCCGTTAGAAATGCTTGAAACTGAGTATACGGGGGTTTTCGGTATCGCTGATCTCAAATCCGTTTCCAAGACTGAAATTGCAAAACCTTGTCATATTTGTACCAAAATTGGTATATAAGGGTTCTTGATGCTGCTTGTTTCATTTCTAGTATCGGAATGGGAAAATTCAAAATGGCGGATCCAAAATGGCGGACCGAAATTGCAAAATCTTGTCAGATTTATACCAAAATTGGTATATAAGGGTTATTGATGCTGCTAGTTACATTTCTGGTATCGGAATGACAAAATTCAAAATGGCGGATCCAATATGGCGGACCGAAATTGCAAAACCTTGTCAGATTTATACCAAAATTGGTACATAAGGGTTCTTGATGCTGCCTGTTTCATTTCTGGTATCGAAATGGAAAAATTTAAAATGGCGGATCCAAAATGGCGGACCGAAATTGCAGATCCTTATCGGATTTATACCAAAATTAGTATATAATGGTTCTTGATGCTGCTTGTTTCATTTCTGGTATCTAAATGGAAAAATTCAAAATGGCGGACCAAAATTTAAAATCCCATCTTACTTAAGTAAAATTTGGAATATGAGGGTTTTTGGTATAGCTGATTTCAAGTCCATTGTCAAAATTGAAAAATTAAATGTGGCGGATGCAATATGGTGGATCAAATATGTAATCCTCATTGGATTTAAAACAGAATATACGGGTCTTTGGGGTTGCTTACTTCATCTCTTTTTGCGACGCTTCGACCTTTCATTACTTTTCCCAAAGCTTTTTTCAGGACGGCCAACTTTAGAGCACGTTTCTGGTGTTGGTGGTTTGGAAAAGACTAAAACTAAGCCACTTCGAAAATCTCCGTAAAAATGTGGAATTTTTTCGGAAAATAAATAAAAACACTCGCATAATAAGCAAAATACAATATATTTTATAAAAAAAACAATAACACATTAAATAACTGCTTGTAATATTCTTGTAAAAATATTATAAAATTTACTAATTTCGATCCGTTATGATAGATTTAATCCGCCATCTTGAATCCCACAATTGAAATAAAGTATTTGAAATCCGTGACCTCTTTGTACACATTCAAAAATGAAATGGGTAATATTTAGCAATTTCAAACAGCTATACTGGATCCACCATTTTGAAATTTTGAATTTAAAACAGCCTATATTAAGACCTGCCAAATAAGCTACACAAAAACGAACCCGCATTACAGTCTATGAAGTAATTCCAATAGCCGAACATACGTATAATATCGCAAACAGCATATTGACATGTATAGAGTTGTGAATGGAGGTTCATAACTGTAGCTGCGGCAGGTTGCGGCAGCTGAATTTTATACCCCGTATTCATCACCATTAGGAGAATAAGTTCCCATTGGAATCACCACGCCGACCCGTGTCTGACGGTTTGTAGGCTGAATATATTAAAAATACTGTGTTCTGTCAAGAGTTACGCTAAAAGTGACGTCACACGTAAACCGCTACAAAATTAAACCGTTATTTGGGTGCTTTCAAAAGAGCAACATTGTGCCTAACAAATAAATACTATATGTAAATATTTTTCTCACGTTCAGGTGTATGACACAGCTTTGAAAAGGTAAGATAAAATTTAAATAGTTACTCGAGGACTACTCTGCCAACTTTAACAGTCAAAAAACATAGTAAAATGTACTATTAGTGAAAAAAAATTATTACTATGTGAAACATCAGGATGTCCTTCATAAATCTGTATATTTAGAAATCTAGTTTTTTGACTTTCATTTTTTTAATTTTGGCCAGCTTTTGAGCGATTTGGAACACTGTGCGACGCTCGGGCTTCGCCCTCATCATAACAGGAGATAGTACACATGGGGGGCTTTTATACAGAATTTCAATGGAGAAAATCGGTTATTATTTAGAGGTGTTCTGAGCTAGAATGCAGAAAAGTAATTTTTCTAGAGATTGGCACCATAAGAAATCATTTGAGGGGAAAGGGGTGAACGGAGAAAATAAATATAAATATGCAGAGATGTCACCGGTGGGGGGGCTTTCATAAGAAATTTAAATGAAGAAAATCGGTTATGATTTGGAGGAGTTGTGAGCCAGAATGTAGAAACATAATTTTTTAGAGATGGCCACCTTAAGAAATCATTGGAGGAGAAAGAGGTGAACGAAAAAAATAAATATAAATACATACACGAAGATGGCTCCCAAGGGGGCTTGCAAACAAAATTTAAATGGGGAAAATCGGTTATTATTTCGAGGAGTTCTGAGCCAGAATGCAGAAAAGTAATTTTTCTAGAGATTTGAACTTTTAGAAATTATTTGAAGGGAAAGGGGTGAACGGGGAAAATAAATGTAAATATGCCGAGATGGCAGCCGCGGGGGGCTTTCATATGAAATTTAAATGAAGAAAATCGGTTAAGTTTTGGAGGAGTTGTGAGCAAAATTAACTTTTCTAGAGATGGCCTAATTTGGAAGCGATTTGCGGGGAAAGGGGTGAAGGGAAAAGATAAGTGTTAGTATGTAGAGATGGCGCCGACGGGGGCTTTCATACAAAATTAGAATGAAGAAAATCGGTCATCATCTGGAGGAGTTCTGAGCCAGAATGTGGAAAGGTACCTTTTCTGGAGATGTCCTCCTTCAGAAGCGATTTGCGGGGAAAGGGGTGAAGGGAAAATGTAAGTGTTAATATGCGGAGATGGCAATGATTATGAGCTATCATCCAAAATTTGTTACAGATGTACTGCTATAAGCATGTCGGTGACGCGAACGCACGAGATTTCACCCATCGTCTCACGCGCACAGCACACGGCCGCTGCGCATGCGCCAGTCATGAGCATGCCGGTGACGCGAACCAATAACATTTTCCCCTACCAAAAACTGCCCAACGCCGCTAAAGAAGTTTTCACTTCAAAAATAACTTTTGATTCTTCACAACTTTTTTTCCCTGGAGGGCAGAAATTATATTTTGCGGGAGACGAATATTTTTAGTTTCGCCACTGGCTCAAATACATGCGTAATATTGTTTATTTAAGTTGAATTCTGCGCTGTACGCCCATGATCAGAAGGTTAATATGCTGATCTGAAAAGCTGTAATATGTACCTACATGGGCGAAAACATATTCAAAGCAGAACGAAATGAATTTGTACCCTTCAAAATACCACATTTGTTTGTGGCTCTGTTTTCAATCAACTTTATATGTAAAACTTTTAACGTTTGTTACGATTTGTTACATACATCTAAGAGTTTTAATTTTAATGTTGACGGTCGACCAAAGTGCTGGTTTAAATTCGTCTAATTAACTAAGAACTGAGTTTATCCAACTTTAGTTGTTTCAAATAAATCAGGTCGTAGGGGGATTCCACCTCAACAAAGGACGAAAAAGAAAATTTGATAGGGCAAATAGGGAAAAGCTGGACGTGCCCAAACTAAGCAAGATGACAAATGTATGGATATGGAAATGACCGTGCTATAAAATTCGGGATCGGGAAGTCTTAAAAGTCTATACGGGAATTTTATTGGAGTAATGACCGAACCAGTCCCAAACGTCGCATTTGTTGGGACTGAAAACTTGAATTCCCCTCTAATGTGGTTTTTGTGCACGCGAAGAAGACTCGTTTCTCCCTAGAGATTCCAAAAAGATTGTGGATTCGGGCTGTATAAGTTCGCTCTATCCAACCACTTTCTATTTTAGCAACTTTATATTCTTCGGGGACTTAACCCTTTTCCTTATTTCCCCCACTCGCTTATAACCGTGAATTATATACAGTCTCGAATGAGATGAAGGAACTTTCCTCTAGCACATGCCCGTCCCTAACGTATGAGGTATGAGCCGTGCAAAGCGTGTACATTTGCATGACGTCGGAGAATCTCTTTTATCATCGGAATTAATGTCGGCGGGCATATGGAAAACATCTTAAGATTATCCTTCGAGCAAAACGACCACACTGAGTCAAAGAAGGGAAATTATCAGAAGCCCAGGACTCCGGGATCTCCAGAGTACGGTGCGCGGCCCGGAGCCTCAAGAACTTTTTTATCCGAGGTGTGCGCGCTGTTGTGGGAGTGTTTTGTGTGGGCGTCATGCCGACATGGTACCGTATAGTCACTTTCTTGAAATTCGCCTCAGAAACATTCTAAATTTCGTTAGACGACGAAACGAACGAAGCCAGCCTAATAAAATTTCGCAACCCTTGTTCATATTTATTGAAATATTCGCGTTACTTGCCTTCCACTTTATCTTTTCAATACGCAGTAAATTCCCTCCGGATATGCCTGCGCCCCCGCCCGAGCAAACATCGTGGTCTACATTGTGATGTCTTTCATGATATCCAGCCTGTCCCAAATTAAGTTTGATATTAAACATTATTACAGATGCTTGTATCCGAGAGAGGCACGAGCAACCATTTTTTGCAATGTATGGTAAATGAGGGCCTTCCATTCTGACAGACATTTTTAAATTGTGATCAAATTTATCCGCCCGAGCTACACTCTTCCCTGAAATTGAATCATTTCTCTTTGTTCGGCTTAATGCGCCCTTGAGCTCGCTATTTGCCCGGGAATGTCGGAGGAGAGATGTAGCCTGAGGCACCGTATAAAGTGGAAGGGTCGGATGAATTGTAATTGAACTTCGTCGTCCTCCAGTATTTCAAGAATTTTAGCAATGATTATATTTATAAAAGTTCACTGCTGCTCTTGTAAATTACGTGCATACCTGTGACATCCATCCATTATCCATTAATCGAAAATTCGATAATATAGTTTAAGTTTTAGAGTCGCATGAAATTGTTTAGGTAGAAGTTATCTTTGGGCATGAAGGAAATGTAGCAAATTTAAAAGATGTAAGTGTAACCACTGTATGCAGTAGACTTAATTGAAGTCATGACCTTTACGTTACGTTTTACAAATACTTGGCAATTATCCCAAACTTTTAAATTGCAAAAAATTAATTTTATTATGAATATCTAAAAAGTGGCTTCTAAAAGAGAAAAAGATTGAATTTTTATGCTTTCAAATTTCATGCAGCCTAAATTTCAGCACCACATCTTAAATGGGGCGCTAGGCGAATATGTTTATAGGTAGATGGGAATCGCTTAAGGTTGAGAGGGTGTTAGAGTTACTTAAGAGGAGGTTTAGCTTATTGAAGTTCGCTTTACGAAAGTTGTAATGAAAAATAGGATTAGAGATAGTATGATTGCTGGAAGAACCAAGGGAAAAAGTAAGAAAGAGTGGCGGAGGATGTAGGTCAAGAGTGGAAAGAAGATGTTTGTTTTCAGAGACAGCCGAATCTATTGGGTTCGAAGAGAAAATTAGATCAAGTTGGCCACCAAGGTGCTTTTTGACGCCATTGATTTGGCATAAACCGGAATCAGAGAGATGGTCAATAATACGATTTTGAGTAGCAGATGAGACATTAATGGGTGAATAGAAGGTGTTGTCATCGGAGAGAAACCATAGCAGCCTGGCAAGGTGGAAATCACCCAGAACTATAACGTCAAGGGGATTGGCAAGAGCACATAAGGTGTCGATTTTATGAATTACATGCTTATAAGCAGTGCCTGTTTTAGAACTACCAGCGCCCTGGGCGAGATTTCTACGGCACTCTCTATCTTCCATTGAAACGCATACGAAAAAAAAGGCAATTTATTAAAAACACTAATAAAATTTTACTTTTCTAGCCTTTCTATCGGCAAACATCAAAGTTTATGTTTTCCGCAATTTCAGTTTCGATTGACAAAATTGCTAAGTTTATCAATCTAGATTGAGATATTGTGGATCGCAGATAGGTTTTTATCAGCTTAAGCTTAGAAAAACTCCTTTCCCCACTAGCCACAGTTACAAGTATAGTGAGCAATATTCACAATGCTATCCATTCATTTGGATACAGACAGCTGTAAGTAAGTTGCGATCTATGATAAAATTTAAAATAAAGACAGGAGTAACCACATTCTGATCAGGCAAAAAAGATTTTAGATTTACGAGTTCATCGCAGAACATACAACCATCTATGCCTGATTTAGAGTCTACAGTTAATTTCAATTGGAGATCACTACAGAGTTTGAGAAGGTCTAGTTTTTCCGGAATCTTTTTTATATTGTACAAAAAAGGCCCTGGGCGGTCGCCCAACCGCGCCCTACCCTAACGCCGCTACTGCTTATAAGCTTCAAGAGGCTGCGCGGGACGAATATAGCAGCATAGAACGAAAAGAGAACGACGGTTAAGGGGGATCTTCACCGAAACTGATTCGAGTAGAGATGAATTGGAGGAAATGGTTTGTGAAGTGCCAAAAGGGTTGTAAACCGTAAGAAGAACGCCGCGACCCGATGGACCGGAATCATTTGAACCGCTGTCAACGCGGAAGATAGTGAAGTCGGACTAAAATAACTCGTTATTATTAATACCGGGGATTATGTTCGTTTCAGTGAGTGCAAAGATATCGTAAGGAAGGGATTGAGTCTGAAGGAAGACATGCTGGTAAGAGTAAGAGAGTGAGAGATGATCGTGAGACAGTGTGAATGGGGTCAGTCGTATATAGCAGAATTCTGACCTTTGGCTAAATTTATAATGATTCAAAAATTATCAGACTGCTTTTCCAAAAGTATTGGATTTTTGCTTAAAGATGAATTTCAAGGATATGTTTAAAAAAAGGCACATTTTCAGCAATTTTCAAATATGAGTTTTTATACTTATTTAAGGGTACAGATAAAAATGTAACTGCAATTAATTATCTATTTCTCTTAGCTCTTATTGCAGCTAATTTTAATCGCAAATTAAATTAAATTAATAGAATTCCGAAAAACATTAATTTTCGGAGAAGAGTTTTCAAATCTTTACATACATTTTTTCAACTTTGTCGCTTTACTGGATTTAACAAGACATGCACAATTTGTTAGTCGCACAGAAAGTCATATTTGTTGCTTTTAACCCTTTATTTGTTTTACTGTATATCACAGATATGAAAAAATTTGAGCATTTTAAGCAATTATAAAATTGTGATTCATATATTTTATGAATATCCAACATTTCTGATTATGACTATACATTATTATTTATAGGCTTGTTTGTTATGTAGAAGTTTTTAAATCCAAAAGATACTGCATGTAGGCAATAGGTTTGTTCGTTGACTCGAAAACCTGTGGCACCCCAGGGCGCCCTGTCAAAAAATATGGGGCGACCCAGTGCTTGTCAGTTAAATGAACAGCTTATTAAAAAGGAGAACTGTCATCTGGCCCTTTGCATAAAAATTATAAAATAAAACCACTACTTCTTGATAATGTTCGATCGAAATGCTAAAATTAAGTTCTTGTGCCCGCAACAAGAGTTAATTCTACCTTAAATACCGTGTCTGTTAAAAATTAAACTGATAACCGTCATTAACCCTGAGTTTACACCGGATTTTATCTGGGGAAAAACCAGGGCGCCCCAGGTTTCTCAAAAAACACAGAACTGGCATTTGACGTTTAAAAAACAGTGCAGCTAGGGCGCACTGAGGCACACTGGGGTGCCACAGGATTGTCAACGAACAGACCTAATCTTAATTTCTCTCAACAACAGAGCATAGTGACTATGGACTTCGATTAAAAAAATAAAAACGGAATCTTTCTGCGAAGTATTAAGGAAAAAAATGTGAAATGACAAAGGCGAAATTATTTTTAATACGAAAACAATCGTGTTCTACACTCAAACGCAAGTTCTGACGTCGAGAAGTATCACTGAAAATTGTCTGTTCGAAGCGTGTGAAAGTGTTTTCCCTGAAAACTACCACGAGTTGCTAGCATGCTTTGTGAAATTCATTTAACACGTTAAACGCCACGCCGCACATACGGCAAAATCATGGATTTACGACGACAAAAATATTTATGATTAAAATCCATCACGATCATGTTTTACCTACATATATTGAGTGTTTATTATCTCTCTGGAATAGTTTAAGTATTCCTAAGTAGATACCTATCTACATATAATTAAGTATTTGGTACTTTTAAAATATTTGTAAAAAAGAAGTATGTTTCATACAGACATAGCAGATTATAGCAAGACATTTAGTACATAACAGTGGCGTGGAGTGAAATTTTTGAGAAGGTAAGCCGGTGCAAAAATCAGAAACTTAATAGCGAAAAAAAACTTACCAAATGAAGTCAGATATTACAAAATGTGTTCAACAGTGACTGCGTGTATTCTTGTCGAATTTAGTCGGCCACTGCTATCATACTTAAAGTCATTGGAAGTTAAGTGCTGTATGAATATTATGAATAAATATGCACATACAATGAACTTCAAGAATAATATAAGTGGCTTTGAAAAAAACCGTTATAGTCGCGTGTATCGTGCAATCAAACTAAAGCAGTTAAGAAAAACTGTGAAAAGTTGATATGAAATATAATTAATCTTACTTATACTCCAAAACTAATCTACGATTTTTTTTTATAAATTCGGCCAAAACATCATTGTAAAAATTAGACTGATTTCTAATTTGTAAAAGAAGGTGTTTTTCTATCGATAAGAGTGCTAAATTTGAGAGCCTTTCTTCGGTTTGAGAATTTCTTAAATAAGTATGATTTTTCATAAATCGACTTATTAAAATGTTTGAAAAACCCGTCCTTACGCTTGTAATCTATTTTCATCGACGGTTTAGCGCGACCTAATTCGATAACTCTGCTTTTTTGCTGAAAAGATAATCTATTAAATTCATTTGCCTGTTCTACTAAAAAAAATCCGTTAAGCAGCATTCAACACTAAGTAACGCCATTTCCAACAAAAATTAAAGACTGAGAACAAGATATAAATAAAAAGCTACTAAAATGTCCTATAACAGACCACCTGGACCTTACAAAATTCTCACCAGCTTTTCACAATTAAATTCTATATATTAAAGTACAATTACACTTCACTTCAAATCAAACATGCACGATAGACGGGACAAATCCTTCAACTGACAAATTGAAACAAATAAATAATCGTCATCCGAATAGCCGAATCTAACGAAAAAACCCTAGAAGCCGGATTCTATCGTGTTATCGAGAGGTAATAAAATAGCACCACACCACACTCATAAGTCACAATCCGTTGAGCACCAAGGCAAAAAGAGACACAAGTTAAAAATTTTTTTATTAAAATATAATAAACAAAACCACAACACCCCTCCCTTCCGAGAAGACGACTTCTGCCGTGTTCTTGTGAAATAAGGGAGCATTCACTCCTACAATTCACAGCCCCTTCAGTATCAAAGAGATTTACAGTCAGCTGAATATTGTTTATGAAAACCAAACCCACCCCAACCAACCCCACTCACCCGAGAAGCCGCTTTCCACCGTGTTATAAGAGAGCACCACTACACTCACACCCGTTCATAGAGAAGACACGAATCAGCTGACATTCTAAGAAATAAACAACCACCCGCCGAAGTGACCCGAGTTTCAACTTGTGCAAAACAAAAACAGCCGAGAAGCCGGTTTCTATCGTGTTATTTTCTTATAGGATTTGCTTTTAGTGAGCAAAGGATATCACACACGATTTCTTTGTTACTCGTGGAGAAAAGTGTGGGCTTGAGTAAGCCGTAAAATGACCGGCTTACAGAAGCAGCGAGCGAGCGCTTCATACCCGATGCAACCCCTTGATAGAACCTGCTACGGTGCGAGGGAAGGTTCCATCGTAGTGCAACAACAGATTATGGTTGTTTTTGGTTGTAACACTTGTTTTGCCGTGTTTTCTTTACGAGATGAATTTTGGGAGCGCTTTCCAGGAATTTTACAGGCATAGAACAAGTTTTAAATTTACGGGAATAGGATGAGTTCCCAAAAGGGAAGCCGGTAGGAATCGTGTTATATGGACCCCACGCCACTGGTACATAATAATTATTATGAGAAAATCATTGAAGAAAAATTATGTGCCATCTTCGTAACCATTTTGTTGAAGAAGTGCTCGGATTCTACTTATTTAGTTTGTTCAAAATATAGTTAAATAAGCGTTCAATACATGTAGACGAGCAAAACTTAAAGAAACTGTCTCTTTTTATAACGAAATATAGTTCTATTCTTGTAAAAGTTGACACTTTCATGGAATCCTTTCGACTACAAAAATGAAGAAAACTCAAAGACGTGCAGATATGTGCAAATAAAACCAGTTTCTTATAAAAAACAACATTCAAACCTTTTGATTAATATACAGTTTAAATTGTTACTCCTTGGAACTTTTTTTAAAAGCTTCCATGAATTTTATTTTGAAAAAAAAACACGAGTATTTTGACTCTGTTGACATATTTAGGCATTTCTTCATTAAAAATGTTTATAATAAGTCATGTATAGGTTTATAATAAAGTACTTACAGCATGGCAATGCCTCCATATGAAAAAACAAGCTTTCACTTCACGACAAGGCACATAGTGTGTCTATGTATTCACACTGTTTTTGGTAAAATAATGGCAGCACGTTCTACAATAAGTGGAAGAGTCGAACAATAGGGGTTCTAACAAACTGGTCTCGCTCACTCATTAAAACCTTTTGTTGGATTTTGTTTATTGAAGACTTGGGAATATCTAGGATAGGAAATAGATGTATTTCAAACAATTTGTTTTTATTACTTTTGTCGTCGTAAATCCATGATTTTGCCGTATGTGCGCCGGTCCCTAGGAACCGTCGTCAAGGCCGAGATACAATGTGCGCGACGCGTTTTTGTAGCGCGTGGAATATCGCGAAACATCGCATTGCAATATACAATGAGAGCGACGCTACCGCCGGAATGAAAGAATTGGACTGCTAACCGGTCGTCTGAAAAATGAGACCATTTTTAGCACAGACTCAAATTTAATGGAGCAAATCATGCACAGTTATATTTAAGCTGACGCAAATTAAAAATAATAAAACTTTCACGAACCGATTTCTTGTATCACAAAATGCAGTAGCCATCTGTTGGGCATCGTAAAACTATTCTTACAGCTGATTCCGTACCTAGAACCAAACTTAAAAAGAAACATGGAAACGAATTATCGCGCTTCAAAAGTTAAAGTTCCACCAAAGTTTGTAGCACTACAAAATCGCAACGCGTGTATCAAGCTGATTGCATTTTCCCGTATTCAAACTCATTTCGTAGCGCCACAAAAACATTGTATCTCGGCCTTTAGATTTTCCGTTCAGGCCCGGCCGCAGACTTTAGGTTCGCAAGGACCGGCCGCAGACTTGAGGTTCATATTACACGACCGCGCGTGTCGGTCCTTATGCACTGATGTGAGACTAAATATTTTGCTTAGGCGATATCAGTTTTTGTTCAGTTAAGACTTGAAAAAAAGAAAGTTAATATAGTTTATTAAAACAGCGTAAACAGAGGTGTGGTTTGCTAGTAGTGACAGCTGCATCTGGGCCTGAACGGAACGGCAAGCAAATCGGGCGGGGCACTTAACGTGTTAATAGAGTTTTCAAAGGGCACGTATGCTTTTCCCAAGAAATAATGACTTTCAGAATGAGTGGAGATTTTATTCAACAATTCTTTTTTTCACCGATGGCATATTTACATTCTGGCTCTCCCCAACCCTTAAACAGCCCGGCAAAAATGGCCTCGAAAAATCGAATTCAATGTCATAGCATGGAAATGTACAATTTCACAGAAAGCTAAAGATTTATCTCAATGGATACCCATTGAGATTGGTGAAGCCAGCATGCTACCCTATCCAGGCGGCTTTTAAATTGAAGAGGAGTCGAATCGTGCATGCTCTGTGCACGTGGTATCTAACTTTAAAGATTTTAATTAAACGCGAGTTCAAATTTACCGGAAGGGCGGCATTCCATGGCTCATAAACAGCATGGAGGAACCGCAAACTCTTGTATAAACTTGGGATGTGGGGAGCATATGAGCACTTGGGTATGCCCGGTAGCTGTTAGGTGGAACATTCTTCCCATGTTTCGTCAATTAACGAAATTATATATGAAGTGTTCTTAATTAAAAGCTCTCAAAGCATTCATTTTGCCCCCAAGAGCCAACCAGAACGCCGAACCAGCTTCCCCATCCACCCAAGCCATCACCAAGTGCAGTGTGTTTTCATATAAACAACCACCCCTGCCAATTGATTTGATGCCCAAACATAACCTCAAATATTGTTGGTTAACATTTATACGTGCATGGGCTGTGAGACCCTTAGCACACATGCAAAAGCTTACATGGGGCGGTGTGTGTGGTGCGCCCGGGTTCCCTCCTCTGCACAGAATGCAAATAAAAGATCCAGTGCACGAGAAGCTGCCATTGTATCCGGGCTCGAATATATTACGGATCTGCAAAGTTGAAAAAATATGTATTTTCAGCAATTGAAGAGCATTTTGTTTCGTTCTTAGAATTTTGCAGCTCTTGGGCCATAGCTTTCATTAATCCACCATAAACACTAAAGCACTAAAGCAATACAAAACAAGCCCTTGCTTAACATGCCTCTACTCCCGTGTTTGTCGCGGCAGAGCTCCGTAACCGGCAATCTACAGATACTATAACAACATAACATAGAAGCGTCTGCAATTGCAGAGAGTTAGTTATTGAGAGTCGACAGCGTGAGTGCACTCAAAGACAAAATCTACGGGGATATTGAAAGTTCCCTTGTTTCATCTTCTCCGAAACTCGAACTATCTTTGTCGATGCCGAAGCAAGAGCTCTATGGAATAGTTTCCGTTGCCAACGTCGAAAGTAGTTTTCTATGATGGCATAAACAATGTGCACTAAGGGCATAGATGCTTCCGGGTGCGATTCTGCGAACAACACTGCAAACGATTTTAAATCAGCGCTTAGAAGGTATAAAAATGGAACTTTGTTAGAATGGCGAAGTCTCGCTAATCGATTGACGGTGGAACTTCTCGGCCTGCGGCGGCATGAAGGTATTCCTCCAAGTGCAGAGGAATACATATGTACGTAGAACAAGACAATTTCCAGTTAATCGAAGGTCCTTGCTGATTCTCCACCTTATTCAATTAATTTAATGCTTATTGGATCCCCATCGAGGAGATTCCTCTGCACAAAGAAACTTTCTAATTTTGAGGTATGGTATTTCATGTCAATTTTCGGTCGAAGCTTCTATAACATATGTACTTCAATTCAAGGAATCGTTCAAAGGGATGACGAGTTATAGCCGGTCCACACGACACAGAATTTTGCATCGTAGTAACATCTGAGCAGACAAAAGTCTGCGTACGCTGTTTCATCCGCACGTTGAAACCAAATGGTTAAATTGGTGGATTTTATTTTCCATAAACCAGAGCCGGGCAAACTCGGCTCTTTTGACTCCCGATATCTCCGCATGCTCAAACTCTGGTCTAGAACAGAGCCGGCTTTGACTCCAGGGGAGCCTGGTAGTCAAAATAACCGACTCCAGGAGCTCCTAGAATCTACCTGGGGAGCTCTCGTGAATCAAAAGAGCCGAGTTTGCCCATCATAAACTCACATATAATTCCAAGAATTTTGTCATAAATTGCCTGGAATACCTTCTAAAGTCATTTATCTTTATACCCGACTGCGCAACAGCAATGTTATGTTTTTCAGGCGTATCTGGGTATGTGGAATTCTTTATACCCTCGAAGCATCTGAGTTCCGAACGTGAGGCGACTAATTCGACTACCAGTACGTCTGAGGCTCTGAAGGCTGCAGAAACGCTCAATGTGTTTGTTCAAACTAACTTCAATGATGATGTAATAAATATGATGTCTTTTATTCACAATGCTGTACGTAATTCTTACTATCGAACAAAAATCAGTCAAAAGAAAATTACAGACTTTCTACGTCAGTAAATCATATGAATTTACATGCATAGGAGGAAGTGTGAAATGTTTAGTTCCATTAAAGTTATCTTTTGTTTATTTTAATATGAATTTTTTATTTATTTATAGAAATTAATCTAACTATGTATATTATTATTTCATAATTACAGTAATATTAATACATAAAAACAAGCTTACATCCATTCGTTTTGTGCGTCGTCCGGTTAGTACGACTAACAAGGAGAAGGCACCTGGTCGTCATCACCGATTTCGCTCAAATTTATAGCACATGTAGGGCTTGACAACAAAAGCATAAATAAGGAACAAAATTGGGATTGCGGACTTTTCAGCAAAGGATTGTAATTAAAGCGAATACCAAAAGACTTGGTACACTCAAATTCAAACTTTTATTATTTTGCATGATGAATTACATTTGTCGGGGTGATATTCATTATAACAACAGGGGAAACAGTAATTATTTCTGCATTTAGCACGGGTTATAAACGCCGCATTTTTAGAATTACAACGTTGTTTCAACGTGTCCATACAAAAGCAAACTTGATTCACATTCATAAAAACTTCTCTCTCATCACAAAGTTTAGCAGCAAACACGCGTAACGTAACACGTCATCGAATATTGGAGCGGATAGTTGGTGATGATCGATCGAATGTACTTTTATACAGTCTTCTCGGTATGTGTTTTTTTTTTTTTTGCTGGATGAGATAAGAGCACCTTTGTATTTTTTTATGAAGTTTTTCTATGGAGACGGAATGTCGTCTGTGTCTTGAAGACGACGAAACTACATCACACATTTTGTGAGATTGTCCTGCTTTAGCACGGTTGAAAAGAAAGATCTTCAGTCAGGAGTTCCTGGACTCGGCTGTAGCTCGTTCATCTTCTGTAAAAGACCTTCTGGCTTTCCTTAGGGTAGCAGATCGTCTTTTACTATAAAGGGGCTTCGGCACAAAAGACCGTCTGGTCGCATCCAATATGGCGACCAAAATTTATGGATTTCAACGGATTTTAGTGAAAATTAGTACGATGATTATTTTAAGTCCACTAATTTTTAACCCTTTGCACTCCACTGGCGCCTCTGGAGCGTCATTCAGCTATTGCTAACACAAAATCTTCTAGTGCAAAGGGTTAATATTATTAAGATTTGGAAATTCAAGATGGCAGATCCATAAAGTGGTTTTCGGGTTGAAACAATTTCTAGGATATAACAAACTAGAACATTTAACAAGTGTTTTATTAGTAAGTATTTACCCAACGCCGGGTGAAACCGGGTAACCCAGCTAATATCCTAAAAAAAATTGAGGTTTCAATTTGACAAAAAAGTTATCCACACAGTTGCCCCTATTTTCACAATCTGGTAGCCCTGCCATCAGTAATTTCATCTGGATTATTTTTGTCGTATAATGATTCTTTAGTCTCTTTAAGTGATTCACCAGTAGGTATAATGTAAAAAGTATCGAAATATTTTTAATATAAGACATTACGATATAGAAATTAAGAATTTTTAATTCAGCCGATCTCGTCCCTAATTTAACTTTAAAGTTAAATATAAATTATATATATGTAACGGTATTTCTAGCGTTTGAATTTTTCAAAAAATGTGAATAGCGTTTGAAAGAGAAAAGATGGAGGTTTTATTTGAGTAAAGTACAAACGGATGTTTTTGTATAGAGTAGAGATATTTCATTATTTACAAAAAGTTAAACATTTACAGAGGTTAGTGGTACATACACCACGCGACACATGATTGTAGGCAACATCAAACACACGGGTATTTTAAGTAATGATGTATTCTAAGGAAATTCATACCCCTTTTCACATAGAACAGAGCAGGAGGTGTCATGGTTTGGAGAGCCATTTCGTACAAGGGACAAATCTCATTTTTATTAGTGGACGACACACATTTAATAATTATAGAAAAGTCCGAAGGAGTACCAAACTCAAAATAATAGAAAAGATGGAAGGACAACATTGGACTTTCCAACAAGATAACGCAGCGGTCCGTACAGCCAGAGTTGTG
The DNA here is from genome assembly GCA_949715965.1 of Dysmachus trigonus. Taxonomy (NCBI): domain Eukaryota; kingdom Metazoa; phylum Arthropoda; class Insecta; order Diptera; family Asilidae; genus Dysmachus; species Dysmachus trigonus. Next base: position 50,597,309 of record OX454321.1, read on the forward strand.
AAACAATGGTTTGAGGATGAAAATGTTGGAGTTTTAGATTGGCCACCACTATCTCCAGATCTGAATATTACAACAAAAATATATGGGTCTAGAAAACAATTCCGACCCATAGAGGAATTAAAAGCTGCGATAATAACGTGTTGGAATGAGGTTCCCTTGGAAATAATAAGAAATTTGTACAATTCTATGCCAAATAGAATTTTCGAAGTTATAAACCGAAATGATGGTAATACGCATCTCGTAGTAAAGAAATGAATAAATTATTAAGTAGTTTTCGAAATTGACTTCCCATTTAATCTATTCGATTTTTTTTTAAAAACTACATGAATTGTTTCTGAAAAAATATTAAGTTTGAAGTGCCTAAAATCAAGTGTCGTAGGTTTTTATAGCAATTTTCAGGTCAATAATAATTTAAAAAAATGAACTCATCAGCTGCATGGGAAAATCCCAAAAAGTAATTAGCACTTCCTAGTTCTATGTGAAAAGGGGTATGAATTTTCTTAGAATACATTATTATTTAAAATACCTGTGTGTTTGATGCTGCCTACAATCGTGTGTCGCAGAGTGTATAATAAAAAAAAACTCTTGAGTAACAAGAAAAATGTCAAAAAGTGCCTTGCTACTGGCATGTAAATATGTTCATAATACGTTCTCACCTTTTAAGAGCGTTTTAGCTCGCAACTCTATGCGTTCCATACTTAGTACGAAATCCCCTATATGCATCACTATACTCTTTTCCTCTAGAATAGAACCACTCGACAAGATAAACTTTTTCTTCCGTCATAAGGTTTTGACGCAAACGTTGTTTCCTAGATTAAAACTGCAAGGTCTCAGGTATGCTAACCTCAAAAATACAGCCACTACTGAAATTGTAAAGGGGGAAAATATACACTTAGTTTCAGCAACTATTGTATATATAGTTAAAATTGATAAGTATGCTTTTGAAAAGAAAACCCTTTAATTTTGTAGATAATTCTAGTTATGTTAGTAGCACCTGGAAAAATAACAATATATGTATGTAGGTATGACCAAAATATTTTTTAAAAAAATAATTTATTTTTTAATCGATATTTCCAATTTAGTAAGGGCCCAAACACTGTCCGTTAGAGATTTATAGATATTGTACCGCCAAACAATATTATTATAAAAGTAAGACATCAAAAATCCATAGGATAACTTTTTGTAAAACCTTCACAATCATGATATTCATCTTTTTATTCACTCTTAGCGAGCCCAACAAAACTGTTAAAATACAAAACGAAAATCGACTCGCCTTATATTGGTTTTAAAGAAACCAAACTTTATCAAAAATATATCTACGCTTGAAAAGCATTGCAGAAAACAGCTCCGTCCCCCGCTGGCAATTTTTATTACGGCAAAGAAAAAGTTCTTAACTTTATTTTCAGCAAATATTAAAATATCGATTTTGCCGGCATTCATCGTTCCAAGTTTTAATATCGCTCCGTGCTCCCAGAAATCTCCGGGAGTAAAACATTCATCATATTCCTTGGCTGCAGTCGTTAAAAACCTTTCCAAGTTTTTATCGGGCTGCTCAGCATCATTCACACACTGTGAACAAAAATGATGAAAAATTGTTAAAGGACGTGGGTGCTACGATCTTGATATGGAATTTTTGCCCAAACCCCGCACACTAGTTCCAGTGAGCATCGGCATCCCTTCACGCCGACAGGAACACCTCGGTGTGTTTGGAGAATATCGACCCCGAGTTACGAACCGAACTTTGCCCCAAACACCCGTTCCTGGATTGTTCTCTATTTGGTTCGAATTTTCACGAAAGCGGATTTTTAATGCCATCCCCAGTCGCCCTGTTGCAGCTTGGGGGATTTGATGCAGAAACAAATAAATCAATTCCCCGGGAGCTCACTAGCACCAGTAGCAGTTTGGAAAAATTTTACAGTGTAATTAATCCATTCTGAGTGCGTAACTATGGAAACAACATCTACTCTGTAGAACTACCCCAGCCAGCTTCCATCCTATCCCCCTGTACACGACTAGTTTACTCTTTCATTCGCTACCCTGAACCCTCGGCTAGGGACAGTCCCTGTGCGTGTAGGGGTATGGCTGCATGTACTTGCCTTGCCGAATACCCTGTGCGCTCCCATGTATTTTTTGATGTCGAAACTTTCTATTCTTCTAATGGCAAAAAGTATCCTGGATAGAGAAGCCCTGGATACTCACCCACACACCTCAGCGCTGGTTATGGCCTGCCAAAGCGGTAGAAGATGGCCCATCATTTACAGGTCTTCATCTCTGTTGCAGCTCTTTCGTATTTGCGCCGTAATAGACTTTCCGCTATTATCCAGAATTTGTAGACTTTTGAACTGCACAAAGGTATGGCGTACATGCGGGCGTTAAAGCGCTGCGGTGATGGTAATTCATCCAAGTACTCCGCTTTAGGGATATTTTGAATATCGTGTTTGCGAACGCTTTGAATTGCTGAAATTGCTCAATTTTTAATTTGGCTTTATTTTTCCTATGGTAGATAATTCGCTGATTGAGCACAGCGATAGTGTAAGCAATGGCATTCAGATCTAACACGTTTCATTTGAAAAAATGAAGGCTGTTCGGAATTAATTTCTAACACGAAAATACGCTAAAACTAAAAAATTTATAAAACTCTTGAAAATGTTAAGGGAAGGGCTAAAAGTCTAAGCAATGTTAATCATTTAATGTAATGTAATTTAATTTAATTTAGTTTAATTAATAACAATTTAATAATATGCGATATTAATTCAATTGGTTAACCAGGAGATTGGGATGTGATCGCAACTCCCCGCACGAGACATGTAAACTTTCAAGGATCATGGGAATAATATAATCTACCGATTTCCACAAGCCGAAGTAGTTAAAATCATTAATAAAGTGCGGTGCGTGCAGATGCTGAGAACTATGTATTTCTCATTCCGCGCCTCTCCTCCCTTCTCACTCTTTCTCTATCTATCTTTCTCTTGCAGCGTCTCCACACTACTTTCAATTCACTGTTTCTGTCGCCATGATGCCATCACAGCTGATCACGACGTAGCGTTTGTGTTTGTATGTGTACAATACTTTGGTTGGTTTATTGTGCTCCAAAAAAAGTTTTATGAATTAAATGCAATAAGTTTAATATGTGCTACGACAATGAATGATAATAGTACGAAATGTGTATTTTTTGAACAAAAGAAATTTGAAAAACTTATAAAATTAACGTCAGAAAATAAAAAATTATTAAGTATCATAACCATTTCTTGTTGTAGATACGCAAGTTGTAGATGAAAAAGACCAAGTCGAACCGAATTTCCAATATGAAGATGATTCCACTGACGAAAAAAATTAAAAAAATAATTTTAAACATTTTTTTCATAGATAAGATAGATATATATATATATAACGGAGAATAAATATTTTGATTCTCCTGACCACCTTCCATCCCGACGACAACTTTAAAAACGCGGTGATCTCAGCACACCACCTTCTTCGCTCCTTCCATCTTTTTCTCCGTTTATATCCGGTCGGTTTAATCGCCACGCCATCTCTGATTTCACCCAGGCATACACTATGGCTGACGTTTTACATACGAATGTAGAGAGTGTCATATTGCTTAACGAATAAAGAGATTGTCAGACGTTTTACATTCTGCGACATATGTATGTATATACGTTAATTTGTGTTTATTGTTTTATTACTTTCAGTAATTAAAAAAAAAAAAAAAAATTAAAATATTTTTTTTTTCAAACCGTCAGATTCAGGGAATTCCTCCATATAATTGTTTGATTAACGGTCAGCATGACAAGGACATCAAGCTGGACCGTCTGTAAATTAATCTGATGCGCTTGAGTATTTCAATGTCACGATTTTTTTTTTGCATTTTAAAAAATCAGACATGAGTTTTGGTCGCGTCCAAATCGTCAGTCTTTTGAATAGGAGCTCCTTTAGGGTTTACTTAACATCCCTTCTGAACATCTAACGCGCTCGAATACATTTTTTTTTATTTCTTATTATGTACCCCTTCATACGGCCATTCCCACCATACGAATTTCTTTGTAACTATTTTTTTTATTACATTTTTAAAAAAGTGCACACGCTCCCCCACCAATGAAAGGGCATACATCATACAACTTTTTTTTCTTTTTAGCATCTAATCTTCGCAATCCAATAGGTCCCCACAACGCTCGAGTAAATCCCCATTTAGCCTCTTGGGCTCCCCTACTATAAGGATTGACCTTGTATGTGCTACATCTCAAAGCATAACTGTGCGAATAACAATAGATAAATATATATGTACGTGTAAAATCTGATAAGTATTTGTAGGGTTAAAACATTTATGCTTGTTCTCATTTATTATTTATATTTATTGAATTATATACTTATTATTTGCTATAAAAATGTTATAATTGTTATACTGTAATTAAGTTGCTATTACAAACAATTTTTGAAATACAGTAATGACTCTTTAATCCGGATTAATTATTGCAAGGGGTGATCCGGATTAGCGAAAAATCCGGACTGGGGGAAGCAGAATTAATACGCAAAATAAATGTGTAGTGAGAGTAAATTGTGAATGGTTGTGAAGCAGTTTACTGAAGTTACACGAAGCAAAAGAGAAAAGTGAGATAAATTTGTATGTATATACTAGGGTGCTTTTTTTCGTGACAATTTTTTTTTTGTCAGTCCCACCTCGAAATTTTGTGACAAATACCTAAACAAAAATTCCCTGAAAATTGGAGCCCTTAATATTAATATTAAGTACTAGACCAAGGCGTATAAAGATTTCCCATATAAAATACACGTAAACTTTGATTATTTTTCTTCAAAACTCTACAGCTCAGAGGCATTTTATGGTATAATCTTGCTTAATGGTAGCATTTCTTCAGAATTGAATGCTCTACTCTTATTGCGGTGTAACCCTAACTCCAACCAGCAAGGTAGTACGGGTCATTAACCCCAATTTTTCCACGAAATTCTCGCTTTTTGCCCCTATCTCGTAAACAACAAGAGGTACAGAAAAAGTGAATATTACAAACTTGTAGGAAATTCAATTTCCTACAAAAAAGTTCTAAACACCAAATTGCAAACATTGATATTTCTTGAGATATTGGGCTTTGAAGTTGAGGTAGTGTTTCTACAATTTAGCTCAATAATCCATGAAACTTCCACACTACCTCAACTTCAAAGCATAATATCTCAAGAAATATCGATGTTAGCGATTTGGTGTTCAAGAACTTTTTCGAGGAAATTGAATTTGCTACAAGTTTGTAATATTCACTTTTTCTGTACCTCTTGTTGTTTAAGAGATAGGGGCAAAAAGCGATAATTTCGTGGAAAAATTGGGGTCAATGACCCGTACTACCTGGTGGGAGTTAGGGTTACACCGCAATGGACACTTTTGTAGAGCATTCAATTCTGAAGAGATCCTACCATTGACCAAGATTATACCATAAAATGCCTCTGAGCAGTAGAGTTTTGAAGAGAAATAATCAAAATTTACGTGTATTTTATATGGGGGTCATTCCATACAAAATCATCAAAAATTAAAAAAAATTGAAGCCGCACTATTTTTGATTTGGACGAAAATTGGTGGGTATCTTTGTTTAGATGTCAGAAGAGAAAATTTACCATCATTTAATTTTTCTGATGTCTCAGCTTCGGTGCGCGACCGCTAGAGCACTCAAAAAGTGTGATTTTTATGCTCTACTACTATGCGCTGTCAAAATTGTTCTATTAGAGATATTTGAACATTTGTGGTCGCAGTTGAAAGCTAAAATATAGTAGTTTTAGGAAAAAAATATGGAAATAGAAAAACATTTTTATTCGAAGTATACTAGCATCATGAAAATACGATTTTTTTCACATTTTTATATGATTTTCAAATGGCTGTAGTATCTTTCCTGGTAAATAAAAAAAATTTACTTTTTGTGTACATCATGTCCATATATTAAACAAAACAACAGTCCATTATAGACTCGTTCGACAAATGTTTTATATTAAAAAAATAAGGTTGAAATTTGAAAATTTCTGAAAATTGCATATTTCGAGCTTCAAAATGAAAATGTGGGACAGGAGATAGAGAACTGAAATTCTCAGGAAATTTAGGTGTAACCTTGAACTTTAAAGACCCGTTGAGTTTGCTTTGTTTTTTGCATCCCTCTAGTAATTACAGCCATTTCAATACAGCTAGTAATGCAGATTTTCCTTTTTAATTAGTTTCTTTTCTTACTTCAAAATACGAGGAAACAATAATGTAGTAATAAAAAAAGAACAATGTGCAGCAGATACTCCGTAAATGCTGGCAAACAAATGAGATCAAGCGACTTTACTTCCTTTTGTAGTATATCATAAAAAAGATAGTTTGATTTATAAGTTAAAAACATTTTGTGTAATTAGCGACTACTTAACCCATAGTACTGTAGCTTTCTATTAATTTCAAAAAGTGTTAATTCAATACATCAAAAGATATTATCCAGAATTTAAAAAAGTTAAATATTTCATCGATGGATCAGCGGCTCAATACAAAAATAAGAAAAATTTTGTTAATCTATGTCATCATAATGATGATTTTGGGTTGGAAGCAGAGTGGTATTTTTTTGCCACTTCTCACGGGAAAAGTCCATGTGTAGGTGCAGGGGGAACGATCAAACGAATAGTGCGGAAAGCTAGTTTACAACGAATTGAAGATCGTCATATATTAACTACTAAAGCTATGTTCAATTTTTGTTCCGAACAAATTTCTGGAATCGAATTTTTTTTTTTTTTGTATCCAATGCTGATGTTGAAGCTGCGGATAAATTTGTATGTGATAGATTTAGTAATATTGTTACAATAAAGGGAACAAGAATGTTTCATAGTTTTGTACCCATTTCTCAAAGTAAATTGAAAATTCGTAAATACTCGGCTTCAAATAATTCAGAAATTATAAGTATGTCTAACATTTCAAGCAATATAATATAAAATATTAATAATTCATTGTTGTATATATTAATATTAGAGTAACAAAATAAAATTCTGATATTTGAAATCGCATTCTTCATTTACGATAAATTGCATTCTTCTTTTGGGATATATTTATTTAAATCGCCTTCTTCATTTGGGATGTATGTATACGGAGTATCTACTACATATTGTTTTGTTTTTTATTGTTTTTGTTGTTCTTTTTTATTAACTGCGTTGTTGTTTCCTCGTATTGTGAAATAAGAAAAGAAACTAATTAAAAAGTAAATCTGCATTATTAGCGGTATTGAAATGGCTGTAATTACTAGAGGGATGCAAAAAACAAAGCAAACTCAACGGGTCTTTAAAGTTCAAGGTTACACCTAAATTTGCTGAGAATTTCAGTTCTCTATCTCCTGTCCCACATTTTCATTTTGAAGCTCGAAATATGCAATTTTCAGAAATTTTCAAATTTCAAACTTATTTTTTTAATATAAAACATTTGTCGAACGAGTCTATAATGGACTGTTGTTTTGTTTAATATATGGGCATGATGTACACAAAAAGTAAATTTTTTTTATTTACCAGGAAAGATACTACAGCCATTTGAAAATCATATAAAAATGTGAAAAAAATCGTATTTTCATGATGCTAGTATACTTCGAATAAAAATGTTTTTCTATTTCCATATTTTTTTCCTAAAACTACTATATTTTAGCTTTCAACTGCGACCACAAATGTTCAAATATCTCTAATAGAACAATTTTGACAGCGCATAGTAGTAGAGCGTAAAAATCACACTTTTTGAGTGCTCTAGCGGTCGCGCACCGAAGCTGAGACATCAGAAAAATTAAATGATGTTAAATTTTCTCTTCTGACATCTAAACAAAGACACCCACCAAGTTTCGTCCAAATCAAAAATAGTGCGGCTTTGACCATTTGATGATTTTCTGTAGAATGACCCATGGGAAATCTTTATACGCCTTGGGCTAGTACTTAATATTAATATTAAGGGCTCCAATTTTCAGGGAATTTTTATTTAGGTATTTGCCACAAAATTTCGAGGTGGGACTGAAAGAAAAAAAAATAGTCACGAAAAAAAAGCACCCTAGTATACATATACATACAATGAAATTTGGGAAGGAAAAAGGGAAAATGAAAGTTTTGCCTAGGCATGATCTAACCAGTAGAATAATAAATACATAATTGTTTTATTTGTTCTGAAATTTTAGGAAATCCGGATTACAGAAAACACTTTCAAAAAGTGATCCGGACTGTAGAAAACATAATGATACAAATTTGCTGGTCCGGATTAGCGTGATATCCGGATTAAAGGTGGTCCGAATTAGCGAGTCATTACTGTACTTTAATAATGTGTATTCACGTCACCTTTGTGAAATTTAATTATATAAGGGCCCTTGACCCCTAAATTTTCTAAATTAAAATAAAGTGTATGTAATATTGTATGATGATAAATGTTATAGATATGATATAACGAACATTGTCTAGTAAAAAAGAAAGCAATCATTTACTTCTGTGGATTGTTTAATTTGGCTGGTTTATTTTATTGTAAAGTAATTAGCTAATTTATTTGTATAATAAATAATAAATTGTTGCTACTATTTAATAAATATTTAGTTTATAATAATAAAATATTTAGTTTACAGTGCCTGAGTTGATTTTTTGATTTTCTGCTGAAATAAGTGATTTTAATCACACGTGCGGGGTTACCTACTAGGTTATCGCACGCGTTTCCGTGTGGTAACTCATCGATTGCCCACGAAGCTGCAATTTGGGCAATACCTATCCGATTGCCCATGATAGCAGATAACGTACTGTCTTCGCTCGTGCGTCTAACACTGCCATCGTGGGCAATCGGCTAGTTACCGCCCTTGTTGCTTAAGGGGTTATTCTACTGTTAAACGGGTAAAGAGCAGTATCTTTTTAAAAGCGTTGTAAAAAAAAAACTATTAGAGATATCAATTTGAAATTTTGCATGCATCTTTATTAATGAAAAAAATATATAATGGCATAGTTGATATATCAAAAAAATCGGTTAAAAAAACTTTAAACGCGATTTACTCAAAACGTGTTTTTTTGGTGCGCGGTACATCGTAGAGAAAAAACTAATGAAGCGATTTAGCTAAAAAAATTTTTGCATAGTTATATATCAATTTTACACAGACTGAACCTAATTGCTATTTTCCAACACTTGTCAAATCGCGAAAATTTAATATTTATGGCTCAATTTAGGTTCAGTCTGTGTGTTTTTAGCTAAACTAATAAAATTTCATCGTTAAATTGATTGCAGATCACCTGGACGACCTGGGCAATGTACCGCGCAAACGACTCTGGCCGTCAGCGCGCGCTACATCAATCATAAACCGAAGCCGCCATTTTGTTTTTTTTTTTAATCAACTATGCCATTATATATTTTTTTCATTAATAAGGATGCATGCAAAATTTCAAATTGATATCTCTAATAGTTTTTTTTTTTACAACACTTTTAAAAAGATACTGCTTTTTACCCGTTTAACAGTAGAATAACCCCTTAATATACTATATATATATAATTTCTCTTCAATATGGATAGCATTTTGGTAAAATTGCTTCGTAATTTTTGAATAATATTTCTACACTTACGATAGGTTTTGAACAATATTTATTTTTATAACAGTTATGGATTTATTAAATTTAATTTTGGAACACCTTTTTCTAGGATCAGTTTTCAAGAGAAAATCAAAATTAAATTACAAGGCAGATCTACAACTGCTGAAATTGAAAAAATTAGGAAAAATAAATCGTAGTTTCAAAGTAGAATGGTTTGAAACATACACATGGCTAACTGCAAGTACCATTAGATCTAAACTATACTGTTGGCCATGTTCATTATTCCCAACTGGTAGTACAAACGATATGTGGTAAAAACAAGGCTTCAACGATTTAAAAAACTTGACTCGTGCTCTTGTTCGGCATAAAATTTCCCAGGATCATATACATAACATATGTATACATATATACTACTGTGTCCAAAAAATAAGGTGACATTTGAATTTAAACTGCGCGCGTCGAAGGATTTGGAGAATTATTTTTTTTTAGGTTGGTAGTACTGTCAGTGACATCTGTGTGAAATTTCATGTCAAAATATTCATTAGTGTTTGAGATACGCGTCGTTTTGTGAGCTGCTAAAAGTGAGTTTTTCGTTTTTTGCGATGTCGAAATTTATTGAGCAAAGAATTTGCGTTAAATTTTGTTTGCGGAATCAATTTTCTGCTGCGGATACGTTGAGGATGGTGCAGAAAGCCTTTGGTGATGAGGCTATGTCTAAAAAAAATGTTTACAAGTGGTATAGTGAGTTCCAAGCCGGCCGTGAACGTGTCGAAGACGAAGAGCGTCCTGGACGACCATCAACCTCAACCGACGAAGCTCACGTCCAACAAATCAAAGATTTGGTGTTGCAAAATCGTCGATTAACGATTAGAGACCTTGCTGATGAAGTTGGCATATCGAAAGGCTCAATCAATACCATTTTGAAGGATGTTTTGGGCCTCAAGCGCGTCAAATCTCGACTGGTACCGAAAACATTGAATTTTTTGGACTCGTAATTCGTGATCATTTCGCCAAAAACTCAACCCATATCGTTCCACAACCACCGTATTCACCTAATCTGGCGCCGTGCGACTTCTGGCTGTTCAACAAGCTCAAAAGGTCGCTCCGGGGACACCGTTTTGATACGATAGAGGAGATTGAAGCCGCAGCGAAGAGGGAACTGAAGGCCATCCCGGAAAGTGACTACAACCAGTGTTTCGAAGATTGGAAAATCCGTTGGCATAAGTGCATTGCATCGGGAGGGGATTACTTTGAAGGGGATGAAATTGATTTGGAACAATAAATAAAGAATTTTCAAAATAAATACAATGTCACCTTATTTTTTGGACACAGTAGTATAGGACGTTTCACGCAGAACGGATCACCTGCGTACCTAAAATTGGTGTTAATGAACCTTGATGTTCCGGATAAAAAAAGTGTCCGTCTGGACAAGAGCTTTCGCTGGTGTAATTCAAAATGCAATATGGCGACTCCAATATGGCGGCCGGAAGCTAGAAAAAATTTGTAGAAAAAATATACGCGACGTCGACGGTCGTTTTTTGGCTCAAATTGTAGGTAGCTAAAGAGCAGCCTATAAAACCTAATGTGGTTGAATGAAAAAATCTAACATGACGGTTCCAATATGACGGTCGAAAATTCAATGGTGGACGAAAAAATCGCTTTTTCGCGGTGTTTAAGGGGGGGGTAAGGTTTTCAGCGTGAAAAAAACACTTTTCTTTCCGATTTTTTTTTAGAAATATGGATTGAGCAAAGTTATTGAAACCTTTTGTACATTATTAAGTATGATGTCGATAATACTCAGTAATTTTTTTATGCGAAAATATCGACAAACAAGCCGGTAACGGAGCTTTTCCAAGAACGTCTTTGGAAATAGACGATTTGCGGTGTACACTGTATCTCAGCTGGAAATTATCCGAAATTAAAAACCTTTAAAATTTAGTCAGAGTATCATTCAATCCTCCCCCCTACGTTCTCTGATTATTATTTTTTTCATTTATAAATTTTTGGTGGTCATTTAAAGTAAAAACTGCTATTTTTTACGAAAAATTTCGTCATTTTGTAAGTGGAAACCCCCCTTAATGTAAAAAAAAAATTTAAAACTCAACGTAGGGGGGAGGTATTTTATATATAGAAAGTGTGTACCAAGTTTGAAATGAATCAGTAATGTAGTTTTTAAATAGCAGTGTACACGGACTTTTAAAAAGTGGTTTTGAAAAAGTTCAGTCACCGGCTTGTCTGTCGATATTTTCGTATAAAAAAAATTACTGAGTATTGCTGAGATCATACTTAATAATATACAAAAGATTTCAATAAATTTGCTCAAACCCTATTTCTAAAAAAAAATCGCAAAAAAAGTGTTTCTTTTTCATACTGAAAACCTTACCCCTCCCTTAACGAAGTTGACGGTTCGTCTTTCTATTCAATCTACGAGGATCTAATTCATCCTAATAAACATGCCGCCAAAATTTGACCCAGTAGAAGTCAATTAGTGTATTTGCGATGTGTCGGCGGGGAAGTCGGAGCAACCTCTTCATTGGTGATGATATCGCCAAAGCCACACAAGACTGGATTTGTAAAATATTTATGTGTCCAGCGTCATACTCATAAACCCGTGTCGCGTCACCATTTTATGAATCTTTGGTCGGAATCAGCATTGAAAAGCATGTCTTTTGCGATGTTAACACGGTTTCTTTTTGGCAAACCATTTCTGAAGCATTCTTGCCATTTGAAAACCCTTGATTGCCCCAGAGAATCATTGCCAAAACACTTTTGCAACATTTGCAACGTTTTCGGACCATTATTATTCTATTTTATATCTTTATATGCCTTGGTCGAGCACTTAATATTAATATTAAGGGCTCCAATTTTCAGGGAATTTTTGTTTAAGCCTAGTATGCTGTTCCCAAGAAATTTCTTGGCCTATACAAAACACATGTAAAAAAACACTCAAGGAATACTCAAGGAATTTCTTTTCTGTTTCGGCTACCAAAGCGGTATGCTGTTCGGCAAGAAAAAAAATAGTTCGGATCTGACGAGCAGATGGCGCTATTATCACGGAACCCTAATTTCCTTCAAGAAATATGTATCCGAGCACATATTCCTTGAAGTAAAAGTGACAGATTTGGATTTAAACACTGGTGATTGTTAGATTGAGATTATATGGTGATTGTTAAAATGGATTATATTGAAATCAAAGAGTTCGTGGAAAGCTCAGCATTACATGAAGAAATTTTTACCCTGCCTGAACTAAAAAAGTGGTTGCACAGCTGACTCTTTTGAGATGTCAAAATTCCTTGACCTACTGTCAAAATTCCGTTTGGGAATAAGTGCACATTTTCCTTGAGCTGTTTTCTTGGGAACAGCATACTAGGCTTTAGGTATTTCCCACAAAATTTCGAGGTGGGACTAAAAAAAAAAACATAGTCGCGAAAAAAAGCTCCCTAGTATATGATTTCCAATTGATGTCCCAAAAACTAATTTTACTAAAAACGTTATACATTCCTAGAAGATTCAGATATTCCACGGTAATACGTAAAAGATATTTTAAATTATTCTAATTCAAAACTATCTTCATTTGAATTGAATCTTAAGGAAGGTGAGTCTTTTATCTGTACAATCATTTTTGTAAAAGACCCTTTCTTCCGGTATTTCCTGATTGCAATATCTGTTATTGTACAGCAAGAATAACTCATATAGCAGCACGAAATATCTCCAAAAAATCTTGCAAATGAATAAAATATACTAGAAGGGGTTTGAAAAGGAGTAAGCAAGCATCAAGAGATATACTTTTCGAACAATTAATCAAATCTAACCCAAGGTATATATGTACCTACGTATGCTTGCAGATTATGAGGGGGATTACCGCCAACAATATTCTTCGACCCGCCATTGGTCTTATCAGGACACAGCCAGAGCGAACGCAATAATTATTCATCGGATATCTCGCCAGATGAGTGTGCGAGTACGGATATTCAGCTTGATGGCAGGTATCCATGCCGAATTCAAGCAGGACCTGTCTAAAATATTACATAGCATTAGGGGCATATATCCCGGAGTTAGAAATTCGTTAATCATTGCAAACATCTCTAGCTTACATACGGCGCCCTAGGGCAGGAAGGAAGGAAGGTTGCTCTTAGCAAAGTTCCTGTGACTTGGGAGGGATATCGAATATTTTTGGAATATAACCTTAATTTGGTCGAAAAGTGGCTGGGGCAACGGCAGAGGGAATTAATTCGGATAATTTTTTAGAAACGATAGAAATAACTCTGGAAGTGTGCTAAATCAATTTCGTTAAGAAGTGTTTTTATTAATAGAAGGTGTAGTTCGCAACTTGTGCGTTACATATGCATGAGTTTATATGAGTTTATAATGTTAATCTCTCTAATTATGACAAAATAAATTATGGAACTCCTCTTGGCAATTGAAAGTATGAAACAACCTAACGCCAATGAATAGAGATAAAAGGAAAAGCGTGTGAAAGCTTAAAATGATGGAATTGAAATTCAAAGTTATCATAACAAAAGTGAGAAAATTCGTAAGAAAACTTAATTATATTTGACCTAACATTTAAGGGGGTAGTACCAGTTATAAAGGTAAAAAACAGCCTAATTTTCAATATTTGTTTTCTCGGTTCCTTTATTATACTTATAACATTTTCAAATTTCTCTTACACTTTTATTACATTTTCAAGGTAGTAAAAAAAATTGCTTTTTTTGCCATTTTTTTTTTATTATTTATAGAGGGCGCTAAAGTTGTCACAGCAAAAAATACCTCTTTCCATGGCGGACAGTTTATGTCAGGAATGAAGAATCTGAAACAGAAAAACCAAACGGCATTTTAAAGAGGAATGCTTCTTATGTGGTAATTCACTCAGTACCCAGCCATATGCAAATGGAGGTGATCGAATTTGTGTGTGAATTTTACATATATTTACCAGCTAGGTTTGATAATACTCGAAAATTCGCATATGAAATTATTTCCATGTTTGGTAGTACTTATCAGTGCGAGCAGTTCTTTTCAGTTATGAAAGGTAATAAGTCCCCTGTTAGAAACCGTATTAATGAGGCTCAGCTTGGGTCAGTATTGATAGTCATCACTACGAACAAAACTTCTCCCGAAATAGGAAAGATAGTAGGAGAGAAGAGATGTCAAGTGTCAGGACGTAAACATTAAATTTTTCTTGTTCTTTTATATATGTTTTCTATAATGTATTATTCGAAATAAACCTACTTTTCTATGAATATTGATTTTTTTTGCGGCCCACCTAAAGTTAAACCTTGTTTGATTGGCCCAAGTTAGCCTATAAGTTTGACACCCTTGATGTACACAAAGTTGATTCAAAAAAATAAATAAATAAATAAATAAAATTCTGGTCCAAGGAGAGCTGATATTATTAACATTTACTGGTGACTCGTTGAACTTTTTAGTTTTGCATAAGAATAACATGGCAAGGAATACCTCACTTGACAGTTTCGTCTATATCTTGTGAAAAAAAAATCTTCATAAAAGAAGAAAAGAGCATAAAGTTTCCCATAAAAAAGTGCTTATACACTTTTCTCATGATGATAACACTTCGCTAGTTTTTTAGCTCTCAAAGTTTAGAAATATTTCTAAGACTGAGAAAAAACCTTTTTGTTGAATTTATAATAAAACTATTAGTATTATGGAAACAATTTATTAAACCTTTCCGCAGAATTACAATATTCTGGTTGTATTTTTACACGACTCTTGATGAACATGATAACAATATCACTTTATTAGATCTGATTGTTTTGCTTTCATGATTAATTCTGTAATAATTCTAATTTGTCTCTCAAAATTAAAAAGGCTGTAATATAACTTTGAAAAAAAAAAACGAGTAATAATGTTATTGCAATAAAATTATAATCAAAAATACATCAAAGATGAATTATTCTCTTATTACAGATCACAGTTAAAAATAATTCAGATCTATTATAAGTATAAATATGCGAAAATCGATTGATGATTTATTATTCATGTTATTGTTAATTTAAAGCTTACAATTAATATTGAATGAATATAATAGTTGCTGGATATATAAATAAAAGTTAAAATAGAATCAAAAGCGAGATCAAAAGCATAATAGATGGGCCCAGGGCGCCTAAACGCCTAGAAACAAAACGTGGTTTTATTATTATTGTTAGGGGTGACCCTCATGGTGGGCACTGCGATCAGACGGTCTTTTGTGCCGAAGCCCCTTTATAGTAAAAGACGATCTGCTACCCTAAGGAACGCCAGAAGGTCTTTTACAGAAGATGAACGAGCTTCAGCCGAGTCCAGGAACTCCTGACCGAAAATCTTTCTTCTTAACCGTGCTAAAGCCGGACAAACACACAAAATGTGTGATGTAGTTTCGTCGTCTTCAAGACACAGACGACAATCCGTCTCATTTGACAGACCTATTTTATATAGGTGGTATCTTAGCCCATGGTGGCCAGTTAGGTAATCTACCAACAGTCTGAGATCCGCTTTACTCAAAGCATTGATTTCAGTGTAGGTATAGGGTCTGACGAGCTCTTTAGCTTGTCGGATCCCAGGGAAGTTATCCCAGTGTATGTACTGTAGATTCCTGGCCCATTCTTCTATCACAGCTTTGGACGAAGACCAGCCAATGCTGCAGAAGGGCTCAGGACCTTTGAATCGAGATGATGAACCTTCCCTAGCAAGTTCATCAGCAACCTCATTTCCCTCAACGCCTGAGTGTTCCGACAGAGAGTAACCCTGTTGGAAGTCGCTAAGTTTTGAAGGGTATCGAAGCACTCTTTAACGAGTCTAGACGAGAAACGCCATGACGAGAGTGCCTTGAGGGCCGCTTGGCTATCGGAGAAGATAGTGATATTGGCACCTTTAAGTCTCTTGTTAATGTTGAGAAGGGCGCAGACTTCAATGGCATGGATTTCAGCCTGGAAAACGCTGGGCCATTTGCCCATTGCTATCGAGACCTTGGTGTTGGGTCCATAGACACCAGCACCAACACCATGTTCCGTTTTTCAGAGCACTAATTGCAGCTGATTTCAAAATGAAAAAGTGCAGGGGTTCGAGTCCTACTATCGCCTCCATGGCGAGTGTTGGACAAGTCCTCATGGCTCCTGTTATGGAGAGGCAAGCAAGCCGTTGTAGCTTGTTGTACTTAGCAATTGCCATCTGCTGTTGAACCTTGGGCCACCATACAAGGGCGCCGTAAGCAACAATTGGCCTGATAATTGTATTGTATAACCACAGGATCATCTTTGGGTTAAGACCCCATGTCCTGCCAAAAAGTCTCCTACAGGCCCACATGGTTCGCGTGGCCTTATTTAATGATTAATTTAGTTGAGTATTCCAATTTAGCCGCTTATCCAGCCAAATACCTAAGTATTTTACCTCATTGGAATATTCAACGACCGTTCCTTGGATGGATATGGTATCCAAGTTCAGACGGTACCTTTTTGTAAAAGGTACCAGGACGGCCTTAGACGGGTTGATGGTTAAGTCCTCACTGACACACCAGTCAGTGACTACACGAAGTGCGGACCTCATCAAGCTTGTGACAGTTGAGTCAAATTTACCCGTAACGATTATTGCCAGGTCATCCGCATAGCCAACAGCGTCAAAGCCAAGGAAGCCATCCACAACCAGAGACCAAAGCAATGGCGACAGTACCCCGCCTTCCGGGCATCCTCTGACTGCCTTAATGGACACAGAGGTGCTGCCCAGCATGGATGAGATTTCTCGCTCTCTTAGCATAGCATCCACCCATGCGATTGTATTTGAGTCTATAACCCTGCGCACAAGAGCCCTGGAAACGTGGTTTTGATAAAGTGAGAAAAAGTAGGAAACCAAATAAAGATGAATCTGACGAATACAGCAAATATCGAGAAACTAAGTGATCAAAATTATGAATCCTTGCGTCTGCAAGATAAAAATGTGCTGATTTGCAGTGATCTGTAGCAGTATGCTAACGGTGAAACGAAAGAACCGGAGGACGAAACGAAAAGACCCGAGTGGAAAATTAAAGATTCCAAAGCCCTAGCATTGATTATCCTTAGCATTAAGGAAAACCAACTAGGATACATCAAAAGGGCAACAACGTCGAATTAGGCATGGGCTGGGCATACTTGGAGTAAGTATATGTTTTAAAAGGGCCAGCTAAAAGGTAATGCTTTACAAACATGTATTTTATATGAAAAAAAAAACGCGGTCACTGTATGGCGCAACATGTGCGAGAATTCCAAAACTACATCCATCAATTATGTAGAAGAATTATTATCAATCATGCTACTCAACACCTTGCCACAGAAATACGAAAATTTTAATATGGCCATAGGAAGTCGCAATACTCTACCTAGCCTAGATAACCTGACAATTAAATTATTAGAAGAGGAGACAAGAAGAGAAGAAACTAAAAATAATAGTGAAGATGAAGAGCCGATTGATCAAAGAGCATTAATTTCAAAGAAAAGTTACAACAAGGTTTGGAAGGACAAAAATCAGAAGAAGCAATAGAAATCATCTAACCTAAATCAATTCGAGGGATCCTGCTATTCATGTGGAAAATGTGACCACATCGCTGCCGATTGCTGTATAAGAAAAAGATATGCAAAGCGAAAAGAGCATGAAAAAAAGGAAACAGCTACGAATGCGGTAACACTCAACGCAGTATTATTCAACATTGTCGAAGGTAATAGTGAAGCGTGGTGCCTCGACAGTGGCGCAAACAGACATATGTGCAATAACAAAAACCTCTTTACCGAGTGGACATCTCACATAATGTCGAAAATTCAAACGGCTGGAACTGACACAATAGATGCATATGGTAGTGGTAAAATTGTGTTAAATATAGCGAAGGAAAACTGTTTCGAAGTAGATAAAATAACACTAAACGATGTCATGTACGTACCTAACTTAAGGGGGTCCTCTAGTTTCTCGGGTCGAAAAAATCTTTTTTTTTTTTTTTTTTCATAGATCACATCTACAACATGTGTAGAAAATGTGTGCCAAAGGATTTTTCGATATTTGAAGTGGTTCACAAGTTACGGCCCTGGAACGGAGCAGGTATACGAAGAGCGCGCTGGGCTGCGCGAACTTTCAAACGCGTTTTTCTCGAAACACCATTTTTCGAAACGGTGACCACGATATTTCAGAAACTACTGCACCGATCTTGTTCAAATTTATACAGCATCTTTAATATGTCATAAGCCAGCGATTGAACTAGGATTATCATGATTGCTTCGATAGTTTTTTTTCTATGAGCGAAAAACTTAAGAAAAAATGAGTAAAAAATAGAATGTAATTTTCAAAAGTGTATAAAAAAGTCAATTTTTGTAATTTAGAATTCATTCTAGTTCAATCGCTAGCCTTAAATATGAAGATTAAAATGCCGTTTGGTTTATTGATTTCAGATAAATAGAACAGCCGCAATCTTGGTCACCGTCAAGCACCTCTTTTACTTGATGTCTTCCTGTCGGCCACTATAACTTTTACTCTATTATATATTTTGACTTAAAAAAATGTGTAAAGCCTATTTAAATGTTAATAAAGATTATGCAAAAACAATGAGATTGATTATTTCGATGGTTTGCCCGTAAAAAATTATTGAAAAAGCCGTAAATAAACAGTCGAGAAACTAGAGGACCCCCTTAAAACAAAATCTGATCTCGGTGTCTAAAGCCACGCTGTGCGCTTACAAAATTAACTTTGGAATAAATAGTGCCGTTATTTTTGATCGAAGGTATTCAAAAATATTAAAAGGCCGTAAGATAGGACAATCTATATTTTGTGAACATCGAAAATAATTGCGCGTACGCATCGGGCAAGAAAGAAAGCCACAATAACCTTTTAAAGTGGCATGAACGTTTTGGGCACGTGAATTTTTCAGACCTAATGAAGCTAAAACGTCGAAATTTAGTTAACGGAATAGATTGTGAGTTGGAAATGTCAGACTTAAAGTGTATAATATGCAGCAAATCGAAAATTACCCAATTGCCACACCCGAAATCCAATACACGGTAGAATGATACCTCAGATCTCGTTCATACAGACATTTGCGGCCCATTTAGCACCGAATCCGTCGCAAAGTATTTCGCGACGTTTATAGACAGCCGGTCAAGATACATTGAAGTGGCATTTCTTAAAAGATGAAAGTGATATTTTGACGGCTTTTAACCCTTTAACTGTTTAATTTTGTTTTTAAGAACTTTTTCTGCCCGCAAACTAACGAATATTCTAAAATGTACATTTTTTTTAAATTCCTTTATTTGCCCTTTTTCAGAAATAAAAATTATTGTCGTTTCATTGATTGATAATAAAAATGTTATGTTTTTATCATTGTGGCGAATACAATGGACATTATACGAAAAATTGTGGTTTGTTCATGACGAGTATACTCGACATAAACAGTTAAAGGGTTAAAAATTAACAAAACTTAGTTGAAAAATTAAGTGCTTTAAAAGCAACAACGCTAAAGAATACATCTCGAAGGATTTCTCTGACCATTTGAAAAAAGAAGGTATCAAGAGGTAACTTTCACCGCAGCAGAATGGAGTGGCGGAAAGGGCTTATCGTACTTTGTTAGATATGGCGAGATGTATGCTCCTTGAAAGTAAATTACCAAAGTCTTTGTGGGCAGAAGCAGTAAACACGGTAGCATTTATTCGAAATAGGTCCCCAACAGCCGTCCTTGACAATCAGACTCCTTATGAAGTATGGCACAACCGGAAACCACACGTAAGCTTTTTTAAAAAATTTGGTAGTATCGCCGTTTTACTTGAAAAAGGCCCACGACATTCAAAATTAGACCCGAGAGGGAAGGAATACATATTCGTCGGCTATTCAGCGGAATCTAAGAGATACCGTTTATGGGATGGTCAAAAATCGGTCATCAAACGCCGTGACGTAAAAATCCTGGAAAAATCTGATCCAAACAACTATATCTGGTTTGACATACCATCAGCTATCGCTGAGAAATCTGGAATAAACACAACAGGAAGACAACGACAAATCCCATAGAAATAAGAGGTCGTCAAAAAAAAAAGTGTTGAGAGAGGTAAATATCGCACTTGAAAATAATACTAACAATTACCTTTCATTTGAGGAAGCTTTGAAACAAGACGATAGACAAAAATGGATAGAGGCAATGTAGAACGAACTAGGTTCTCATTAAATGGATGTGATAACGGTGTATGTGCAAGGAGAACTTAACGAAGAAATTTACATACATGGAGCAGCCGAAAATCCCGGAAAATAGATATAATTACCCGGAAAAGGTATGTAAGTTGTTAAAACCACTTTATGGGCTGAAACAAGCCGGGTATATGTGGCATAAAAAGCTTAAAGACTATTTAACCTCGATTGGCATGAAGCAAACTACAACTGACCAATGTCTGTTTGTTAAACACAAAGATGATGCCATCATATACATTTTGATATATGTTGACGACATTCTGTCGGCTTGAACAAAAACACTACATCGAGAAGCTGGTGCAAAAATTTGGAATGGAGAATGCAAAAAGCATATCAATCCCGATGGATGTAAGTGAAAATTTAACATTGCCATTTGAAGAAGATATTACCCACGAAGAACAAAAAAAAACATGAAAAACAGACCATATCGGGAGCTAATAGGGGGATTAGTGTATCTATCAAACACAACTAGACCAGATATCTCATTCGCAACTAATTTATTGAGCCGATTTATTGCAAGACAAATACATTGGAAAGCAGCGAAAAGACTCCTGCGATACCTCAAGGGTACCATGGACTATCGTATCATATATGAGAAAACTGGTAAGAATGGCTGGCTTCGTCGACTCTAATTGGGCCAGCGATCTTAGCGACAGAAAATCCTGTTCTGGGTATGTGATAATGATGTCAAATGGACCTATCATTGTATTTACGTATGTTCTACCGTAGCGCCTAAACTACTGAGTCGATTTTGATAAATGTGGTGTCAATCGAGTCGTTATTATGGTCCGGCTGACATAGGCTACATTTTGTACGAACAAATTCAATATGACGGATGTTACATCCAAAAAGTGGTGGTCTTTGAAACTTTTTTTTGCTGTTGTATCGACTAGGAAGTCAAATGAAACAGGAGAAAATTCTGAGTTCAAAAATATAAATATAGTACAATTTTCAAAAAGGAATAAGTTTAAAATAAAAAAAAAAGTTTGAAAAGCTGTAACCCGGCTACGGGAAAAATATATACATATAATTAAGGGAAAAAAGTGGAGGCCTCGGTAGCTCAGTAATAAAGAGAGCCGGGCCACCATTGCCGAGGTCGTGGATTGATCCCACTAGTCTTTGGCCACTTTAGGGAGGTTCATGTCTCAGCCAGTAGCTTGGCGGGACACGTGTTCAGCAGTGCCGGATTAGCCATGTAGCAGGAGGCAGCAAATGCTACGGGCCCCGCGCTTTGGGGGGCCCCGCGCCTTCGGCCAAAAAAAACTACAAATCAAAAAAATGTAAGTCACACACATAGTAGCAATTCTCAGTGAGCGCTGGCAAAATCCCCGGTGAACACATATAAACTATAAACAACAGGGCCGGAACCAGCGGGGGAGTCAGGGGGTTAGAACCGAACAGAGGGAGGAACCCCTCCCCCCCGAAAAAAATTCTGGCTACGGCCCTAATAAACACTATGTTCTAGCTGCTGTGAACCCCTTGACGCATACATACCCCCAGCGTTTTTCAAATGTTCAGAACCGGTGGTGAACTAAAATCTGAGAGAACTCAAAGAGAGCCAAGAACACGACTGGGGTTCTATGGGGTTGGCTCACGATATGCTGAATGCTGAGTTCTCTCTCTGGGGTCCTTATATAGCGACCCCAGGCGAAAATGTTCGTAAAAAATTTTTTGTTTGGCATGCAAGTTGTTTATATGTATGCTTTCTTTGCCCACACTGCTTAATAGAGTGAATAAAATACGATTGCAGTTCACCAGCTCTAATAACAAAAGTAGAAGAAAGATAGAGTATGGGGAAATGTGAGTGCAGAGAGAATATGTATATGAACTCTGCACTCACATTTCCTCACACTCTATTAAGCAGTTTTTACTTTCTTCTGCTTTTGCTATTTGAGCTGTTAAGTGTCGAATATCTACAACAGGCGATACTAGTAGTTTTTTAATGATAAACAATAAGAAAATAATAAATTGGATCCTTAATACTCCGGAATAATCATTGTACTAATTTTAATTAAAATCCGTTGAAATAGAGACATTCGGTTGCCATATTGGATCCGCCATTTTGGAGTTACAAATTTTGATAATATTCGAAACTTTTAGCCTCAGAATAATCATTGTACCAATTTTCATTAAAATACGTTGAGATCGAGACATTCTGATCGTCATGTTGGATCCGCCATGTTGGATTTGGAAATTTAGCTAATATTCAAAATTAGTGGCCTCAGAATAATCATTGTACCAATTTTCATTAAAATCCGTTGAAATCGATAAATTTTGGTCGCCATATTGGGTCCGCCATCTTGGATTTGTAAAGTTTGATAATATTCAAAATCAGTGACCTAAAGATAATAATTGTGATAATTTTCATTAAAATCCGTTGAAATCCAGAAATTTGTAAATTTTGATAACATTCAAAATCAGTGACCTCAAGATAATCATTATACTAATTTTCATTAAAATCCGTTGAGATCGAGAAATAGTGGTCGCCATATTGGGTCCGCCATCTTGAATTTGTAAATTTTGATAACATTCAAAATCAGTGACCTCAAGATAATCAATGTACCAATTTTCGTTAGAAACCGTTGAAATTGAGAAATCTTGGTCGCCATTTGGGATCCGCCATCTTGGATTTCTAAATTTTGATAATATTCAAAATCAGTGACCTCAAAACAATCGCTGTACTAATTTTCATTAAAATCCGTTGAAATCGAGAAATCATGGTCGCCATATTGGATCTGCCATCTTGAATTTCTAAATTTGGAGAGCGGTTTTGAAATCAGCGTACCGTAAAACCCCTATGTTCCAATTTTCATGAAAATTGCTTCAAATTTAAAATTTTTAGCTGCCATCTTGGATCCGCCATTTTGAAACCCTATGTATTATCTGAAAAAAAATTAGCCTATATGTTACGTTGGAATATGTACTACCTTCGGACAAAAAATGAAAAATATCGATGCAAGCTTAGGCGTGACTGAACAACAAAAAAACAAACAAACAAACGAACTTTCATTTTTATACATTTATATATAGGAATGGTTATCAAACTTTTTTTACAGTATTAAACAGTTCTTGAAGATTACGAAAAAATTTTTTATTTTTATTTTCTATTAATTGTACATTTAATAGAGCGCGCTCAAATTTTCTTCTCAAAAAAACACTGTTGCATGGCGGACAGTTAATCTCTGGAACGGTAAGTCTGAAAAATAAAATTCAAAAAGAGTTACAAAAAGGAAGTGCTCTTACGTGATAGTTTACCAGAAAAATTGAAAAATCATTAAAAATAAAAAAATGGTGGACATTTGAAAATTTTTTTCAAAAATCGCCTTTTTTCGATCTTTTTTCAGACTCAAAAATTTTATATATTTTTTTTGTGGTCAAATTGTGGTAAACTATCACACAGGATATAAAAACGAACAAAATGCTTCAAAGTTTATTAAAATAGGCCCAGTAGATCCGGAGATTAACTGTCCGCCAGTTAAAAAAACCTAAATTCGAGAAAAACGCGTGTAAAGCTGCGTGAACACCTGTGGCGAGCCGAGAGCGCGCTTCAATTGAATCGTTATATCTCGGCACTGGCTTCGAATTTCGATTTAATATTTTAGACAGTTATTATTGAAGGTATAAAAAATCTAAAAATATAAAAAAAAAAAAAAATTCATTTTTTGAAAAAGACGGTAATAGTACCTTAAGGAACACAATGGGACAAGAACGTTTGAATGACCTCACTATAATGAGTATAGAAAATAACCTTAAAAATATTGATTTGACGAGTGTTATTTCTAAATTCGCTTGCGTTAAATCGCGAACAGCCTTTTTCTAAATGTTTTGGTTTATTTACATCATAAATGTTAATAGGTAATACAACTCAAGGGCCCCGCCCGTCACATTTGCTACGGGCCCCGCGCTGGCTTGATCCGGCACTGGTGTTCAGCCCTATTGTTGAGGCCTTGGGTTCGAAGCCAAATTGGTCAATCGACCACTCTGGCCCATTCCTCCATACCTAGATATTCCTTCGGGCGTAGCTCCCACAAAAGACCTCGTAGGTAGCAATGCGCAACCGCATGGGTCGTCTTCTCCCTTAAAAAAAAAGGAAAGTTCCAAATCATCTAACCCGGCTAGGAATACATAAATAAATTAAACTAAAAAATAAAAAATAAGTTCCTTCTGGCAGTTTCACATGAATAACGTTATAATTCAACTCAAATGCCGTGATCGTGTGTTGTAAACTAGAAAAGGCAAACATTATAATTTGATAGACCACGGCATTTGAGTTGAATTATAATGTTATTAATGTGAAACTTCCAGAAGAAACTTTTTTAAAGGATTAAAGGTTTTGGAACACTTGTTCCCTTAATTATATTTATTTTTTCCGTAGTCGGGTTACAGTTTTTTAAACTTTTTATTTTATTACGTTTCCATATTCCCAACAAATAACAGTCAGACAAAGTCTTATAATCATTGTATTATTATCTAATTGATATATTGATTTTTGATTTTAACAATTCTCACGGCGCTTCATGGCGCCATGATGTACTACAAGCTTTTTGGTCAACGAATAAGGCTAATAATATACAGCTAATATGAGTGAACAATTTCAACGAAGCTTAGTTGTTTTTATCGTATAATAGCTTACAACATTTTAAAGTCATATTTATTAGGTGTTTTATAGATATATTAGTTTGGTCTCAACTCATATGAGTGCTAAGAAAAAAATTTTTTTTAGTCTTTTTAATATATGTTTTATTTTTAACACTTTTTTTTTTTAATACATTTTTATATTGTAACATTATAAAAAAAATCTCCGCAGAAATAAAATATAAAGTATCGAATCCTTGCATTGTGCCAAATTGCGGAATTTTTAAGTTGCTAACTCAAATAAGAGTCGAGATCAAATCGAATTATATTTGTGTTTATCTTTGCTTTACGCTGACAGTCCCGGAAAGCTCTGATAAGAACCGCTGTAGATGAGCTAATTATAGACCTGGTGGAGGCAAGAAGCAAGGGCGCTCAAATCACGATGATTTATTAATTTCCCTGTTTCATCGGATCAAATATGCTCCCTTGTACAGCGAGCCAAAGCAGGAAATGTTTTGCTGTACAAACAAAAATAGCAACTGGAGAATATGAAATTTGTTCTGCCCTTAAATGAAAGCCAACCCAGCAGCAAACCGGCAGGAGACCATACCGTAGAAATATTGATTGGAATAGAAACGAATAATTCAATTGCTGGCAGTGCAATTAGTCAGTTGACCTCGCTTACCAATCCCTCTACCCTATTTGTATTGCCCAGAGGCAATCACTGAAAGCATTCAACTCTCGGAAAATTAATCTCGAAATCAAAAATTCAATCTGCGCGTTATAATTCATTTTTAGGCTTTCCTAATTCAAAGGAAACCCACTGTTCAAGATGGACAAACAAAAGTTGCAAAAATTCAAAAATTCTGCTCACAACAAGACCAGCCGGCCGGCCGATCGGTCGGTTAGATTTTACAAAACTTTCCGAACGAAATGTACAAAAATAGAAATAATGAAGTAATCGAGTTGAATAGAAGAAATGTGGGAAGAATGGTGCAACGTCTAGGACTTCTATCGCCGGGGCACGCCTTGTTAAATTTTAAAGTCTGTTCTCACTGGTTTAATCCACCAACCAATCTTTTCCGCAAGCCCCTGACGAACTGGTGGTACAGCCCCTCGCCCGAATAGGGGACTAGAAGGCGAAATATGTACTATATAAAATCCAAAGATAAGAAAAAATCAACATCTGGAGAATTTACATCGCATTCAAGGAGCACAAAGAAAAAATTTCTGTGAAAAATCAAGAAAATTCAATTGAACTTCAGAAAATGCGAGCTGATGGAATGCTAGAAGTGCTCGCTGGAAGGGTTAGCGTTTATTCAAGCTTTGAAAAGTTTTCCTTTCTTCGTCTTCTCTGCTCGACGCGCTCCTTTTATACTTTTTTTTTTTATTGTTGCCATTCGCCCAACATTGTTCAGGGAATTTTAATTTGACGTGAGTATTGCACTTGGGCAAGTTCCAAAATTAAAATGATTAAAGCATGCTCGGTACTCGGAAAAATAACGTTCGTGCTAGGGATCTTAACAAGAACTTTAAAAAACAGTACTACCACTACCATTACAATCACCAGTACCAAAAATACAAGCAAGACAAATTACCAATACCATTATCAGTATTGGTACTTCAAAAAATTCAATTAACATTACCAAATAATGCTATTGGTACTTCAACATTACCGTATTTCAAAGGCATGAAAATATTTAATTGATTTTATATATATGTTACATTCATTTATTTATGCATTAATTAACCCTCCGTGCACCACGTGGGTAAAAGTTACGTCCTGCACTATGTGGGGTTTTCTATACCCCAACATCATTCTATCTATATATAGAGAATATCTTTTTTGAGTTTATTTTAAACATATTTATATTGTTTTTGGACTATTAGGAGATAGAAATAAAGTAAAGTTAGCAACGTCGCAACTCCAGCTACTCGATGCTTCGTGGAATTCGCGCAGCCGTTTAAAAAGTTACGACGATTTTTGTTTCGCTGGGGTTTATTAAACCCCACGTGGTGCACGGAGGGTTAATAACAAAATCTTATTTGGCACTTTAATTCTGGAAATGCAAAATCTTATATTAAACTAAACCAAATTCATTTTTTTAACGAAAAACCATTTCAACACGAATAATAAAAATGTAGACCCAAATAGCAAAGCGCGAACTATAACTCTTGTTGCTAGAAATTTCTTGCAACAGTGAATTTGGTTATGAAATGAATGCATGTGTTACACAACAATTTGCAATTATTAAAAAGTTGTATGAACTATTTTATCAAACCATTTATTTATGACAAATATCTGTTTCGCGTGAGTAGTACTAAAAGCTATAGGCTATTCCTATTTTTATAACCAAAACAAAAATCATAACCATAACCAATTCTCCGAACTATTTAGTTGTGAAAGGTATTATAATTGGTTCTCATTACGTATTGTTAGAACTATTTTGGAACATATTTCAACAACTGTCTACGAAACATCTAATAAATGTAAATTATGGTTAATAATCTGTCAGGGAGATCTGTATCGTGTAAATTTTCTCTCCTCTCACTTTGGTAGGACGGACGTGCAATGGACAGAAGCGTGAGACAGAAGACTGAGCGGTCCATCTTTATATTAAAACTTACTAGCTATCAAAAATGAACGAATGGTTATGATTTACAACGTCATAGCTGAGACGTAGTTGTCAGCCCCAACAGCAAATGCAGATGACAACTACTGATGAAACGCTATATTTATTTAATTAAAATGGCTGAACAACATTTTTTAGGAAGCCATCTGTTGTGTGAACCTGTTGGAAAATCTACTATTCTACACACACGTTCAAACGCATCTCCGGGTTACATGCAACTTTAGTCTTCGTCCAGACAGCAGTGTAACAAGACATCTAGTTTAACCCATTAACCCATTAAGGGGGTACATGAGTTTCAAAATTTGAAAAAAATCGATTTTTTTTTTGTTTCATTTTAAAGTACATATATCATAACAAGAGTATTTTCTCAAAGTTTCAAATCGATCGGAGCAAAACTCTAAGAGAGCGAGCGATTTCCCCCACTAAGCTCTACCACCTACTCGAACCGTATATTCACAACGCTGTTTTCTTCTTCATTTCCAGTCCAGTTTTTCTCAAAAACACATTTTTTAAGTCGGTAGTCACACTGTTAAAAATTTTGGAGTAAAATTTAATCTTTTGCTTGTATTACAGCAATTTTTAAATCCACTTCGAATTAAAAGTAAATATTCATCGAATATTACTCAGAAATGCAATAATTTTTGTATTGAAAAGTAATCCAAAATATATGTTAAAAGACTCTGTAATCTTTTTGCAGTAATTTTCAATATTAATTGGATTAAAATTAGATTAAAAGTTAATACTTCAAACCAATTAGATTGAATTTTAAGTTTTTATGCTAGAATGTGTCCCGTTGGTCATGCCGCGTTATCTGGCTTGAGTGAGCCTTTTCATTCAGAGTCTTTGAACAAGACGCAGTGCGAGACAAACACATATTCGCTCCCAATAGTTGTGAAGTAATTAAAACTTCAAAGTCATTGCTTGTCAAATACAACTGCTTGACTAACAAACAAAGTTATGAGCATTATATTATGAAAGAAAAGTTTTATGTTCTTGTTCCTATTATTATATATTGAAAGAATTTTTAATTTTCAAGAAATTGTATATTGTTTGACATTATTTTGTTTACTATATATAAATTTGATTAAAAGAATTAAATCAGTTAAAATGTTTGAATATTTCCTTTTATTTTTTGGAAAAAAATTAACATAATACAACCTAAATATTACCTGATATCCCACAAAATCCTTGTCACTTTATTAATGGATTAATGCACATTTTAATTATAAAGTAATACAATTAGTATTAACTTATTAAAACCATGGTAGATTGAAGGTCAATTATCGTGAATATTAACTTTTAATACAATATGTACAAGTTTTAATAGAAAATGGGATTTATTTATATCTCAATAAAAGATTACCATTCAATATTTTTATATTAAAACTATACATTAGAATTAACTTCTTTAAACCGTAGTGGATTAGAAGTAAAGTATAGGTAATATTACTTTTTAATACAACAAGTATTGATTTTTAATATTCTAGTATTAAAATTCATTTAATACTGAAGAGATTTAATTTTAATACATACCAATATTACAGTTTCATTTTAATCCTTTCAAAATATTAAAATCTAATACTTTTTTGGTGTGGACTTATATCCAATCCAGAATATATTGATTTTTAGTCCAAATTTTTTTACCGTGCACGATTACTTAAAAACTATTCCACCGATCATCCTAATATTTTGCATACTTCTTCTACATAGTATTCTCTAGGGGGTGAACGACGGATTTTCTTTTTGGTGCATTACAACTTTACTTATGTGGCAAAATATATTGATTTTTTATACCGAAAAATGATTTTTTAGCGCGCAACGCCGCCAAAAATTCAAATTTCGATTTTTTAACAAATCCTTCGTTCACCCCCGAGCTATACATACCACATAAATTTATTTAAGTTTAACTCAATTTTATAGTAATGTTACACTTCCTTAAATATGAAATAAATAACTAATAATATATTTTTTTTTTAATTTCTGAGAAATACGTGTTTTTTTGTTTCCCTAAACCTGTCCCTTTACAACATAATTTTAATTTTTTATGATCTTGGGCTATAAAGGGTTAAAATTGACCAGTGCCAGGTTTAGCAATTTATTACGCCCATTCAAGGTTTCTCGAACTTCTAGTACTGATTAATTATATTTTATTATATTATATTAATGCCAACAAAAAAAATACTTGTAAAAATAGAGAAGAGTAAAAATAAGAGAGCAAGAATACTTTTTCTGTCTTAGAAAACTTAGCTTCTCACCATTTAGAAATCGTTTCTTTTATAATGACAGACTCAATTTAAACACGTAAAACGAATCCACTTGGAACGGATACTCCACGTAAATTGAGAGGCGGATGTATCTCTCAGTAATGGCATATCTACGTTACTACTGATCAAATCACAATCATTTCTTTTTGCCAACGTTCTAATAGAAAAAAATATTTATACAGGGTGTCCCAAAAGTAGTTGCTGAAGCTAATCAACTGTCATTTTCTAGCGATTGCAATTTTTCGAAAAACATTACTAGCGTTACTACTGATCAAATCACAATAATTTTTTTTTGCCCATGTTCTAATAGAAAAAAATATTTATACAGGGTGTCCCAAAAGTAGTTGCTGAAGCTAATCAACTGTCATTGTCAAGCGATTGCAATTTTTCGAAAAACATTACTAGCGTTTGAAACAGAAAAGACCCACCTTCTAATAGAAAACAAAATATATACAGGGTGTCCGAAAAGTAGTTGCTGAAGCTAATCAACTGTCATTTTCTAGCGATTGCAATTTTTCGAAAAACATTAATAGCGTTTGAAAGAGAAAAGATGGAGGTTTTATTTGAGTATATGTAAAGTGCAAACTGCGGGTTTTGTATAGACATATTTCATTATTTACAAAAAGTGAAACATTTACAGAAGACAGTGGTACATTTAATAAAAAAACACTTAAGGGGATATTCTCATTGAAATGGACAAAAAAACGACTTTTTTGGAATTTTTTGTTTAAACCCTATTGCATTTATTCAAAAAACTTTTTTGATATATTGAATATATTTTTTATTTTTTTTTTGTTTCGTTTTGCGGCAATACAGGGTGTTGTACGAAAAGTCCCTTTTTAGGTGGTACCAGTTCCTGCGGTCTTCCTGAAAAAGATAAAGACAAAATTCAAAATGTATTTTGTTCTTTAGACTTTTTTCTAGAACATAGACCTATAAAAATGGTACTTTTAATTTTTTAAATTATTTTTAGGACTGTTTTCCTAAAAATTTTCAAAATTGGCCATGTTTTTGGGGGAAAATACGTGTCTAAAAAAGAGGGTGGGGTACTTTTATGCATTTTTAAAGGTCTATGTTCTAGTATTTATGTTAATGAGTCGAATGCTTTTTGATTTGTTTAAATCTATCGAGCAGAATTTGAGATATCGCTGGTACCAGTTGAAAAAAAGTAGTTTCGAGAAAAACGCGTTAAAAGTTTTTGTGCGACGCTCCAAATCTATAGAAACCGGTATATATCGTTACGTATATATAGCTATAACTTTCGTTTTGTTTCGGATTTCTTACAACGGTTTGAGGACAGCATTACTATGATGTTAACCCTTTACACCCGAGAGAAAAAGGTTGAGAATTTCCCAAAAACCAATTAACTGAGAAATTATCGGAAAGTGACTACGGAAAATAAGAAAAATAATAAAAGAAAATCCTGCATTTTGCCATTTTCTGAAAAGCTGCCCTCACGATAGTTAGGCCTGCGTAATTTACAAGTCGCGCGATAGGGTAACACTTACCCGCACTTTCGTGTACCTTCGGGTGTAAAGGGTTAAGGAATACTTTTATGTAAAAAAAAACGATGTTTTTTTCACGTCCAATGAGAATGTCCCCTTAAGTAACAAGAAAAATGTCAAAAAGTGCCTTGCCACTGGCTGAGACAATACATGGAAATATGTGCATTATACGTTCTCACCTTTTAAGAGTGTTTTCACTCGCAACTTTATGCGATCCATATTTAGTACGAAATCCCCTATAAGCATCACTATACACTTTTCCTCTAGAATAGAAGCACTCGACAAGATAAACTTTTTCTTCCGTCATAAGATCGCTCATCTTGACTCAAACGTTGTTGCTTCTAAGAAGGTTAGAATAAAACTGCAAGGTCTCAGGTATGCTAACCTCAAAAGTGTAGCCACTAATTAATTGTAAAGGGGGAAATATACATTGATTTTCAGAAACTACGTTTGGGACACCCTGTATATACATATATGTATAAAGGCACTTTAAATAATATTATTATTTAGACTTTGATGCTGAATAATAGCCTTGTCAACTATTCTTTAATAGCTTTTGAAACTAATGAAAATACTAGCCTGTATTTTTGTTGATTTATTTTTCGGGTAACCAAACTATGGGTATTAACGAGAGCATTTTAACTATAGCTTGCGTATTTGAAAATTAAAACTTCCCACACGTAATGTTTTCGATTAAAATATATTTAAAAAGTGTAATTAAAATAAATAAAATATCTTTAGCCTGTAATCCCCACGGTCTAAGCACACATAGTGCGCCAGGCTCAGTTCTCGCAAAACCGACCGCGTGCGCAATTAGCAATATTTACACGAACCATTTCGAGTCTTTTTCAACTACCCTCTATCTCCGAGGCTAGTTACGTTACAGGATTGATTTTTTTCAGGAGCGTTAAGGTTACCAAAAAGAAGCAGTATTCCAGATTTCATAAGTCAAAATCACAATTTTTGGCACTCACTGACTGAAAAATCATCTAGGGTACTTCCAATCGAGTTAGTGCTTTGAAATTTGGAACATACAGGGTGACAAATGGAAAGTTGCCTAAAGTATACCTATGTCTTTTCCTCTTTAATATGTCGTAGAAAGTTGGGACCCCGTAGTTACATACTAGAGTGTTGTCATTTTCTGTTGAGAAGTCATAAAGAGAAATACGTGTACTTTAAAATGAGTAACCTTACAAACGGAGAAAAATCAAGTGCTTTTATCCTAGAGGTAAAAACTATACTGAAGCATATAGAGATCCTTCATACCTAGTTTCGAAGTAAAAATGTAATCAGGCAAAACACTCAGATGGTAAGAATTATAAAAAAATTATTTGATTTCATTGTATGAACTCATTTATTAATAATGCTTTCAAGCATTTATGTAAATAGTTATCCCCTGGCCGAATTTTGTCGATTTTTGTAAATCTGTCAAAAATGTCTGATTCAACTGGAACAAATTTCAAATAAAAATCACATCATTACTGAATTTGTACGTATTTTTATTTTTTTTTTCCCTGCACTAATTTTAAAATTATGAATGATTAGTTTAGGCAACTTTCCATTTGTCACCCTGTCTCATGGTCTCAACTTACCAACAAAACTAAACTATTATTAGAATAGGAATCTTAGATTAAAATATCAGAACAAAAAACTTAAGAATGAAAAACAATCTATTAAATCTTCTCGTTAAACAGGTTTAAAACTTTGACAGTAACTCAAATGGCACAATAATAATCACAAAAACTATCAATCTATTCTTAAACTATTATAGCTCCTCTTATAATATTAATAATCACAAGAAATTATCAATCTATACCTCCTCTTATAATTAATGAACACATCTATTAAATATATCTCAACAT
Source organism: Dysmachus trigonus (assembly GCA_949715965.1). NCBI lineage: Eukaryota > Metazoa > Arthropoda > Insecta > Diptera > Asilidae > Dysmachus > Dysmachus trigonus. The sequence continues at coordinate 50,630,866 of OX454321.1, forward strand.
ATGTAGGTACCTATCTACTTATCAATTTTAAATTTTCTCAACGACTTTAGGAATAGGAAAGCTTCTACCCGCTTTGAGGAGGATTTAAATAAAGGAGGAGGAATTTTTTTGACAACTTGGTATTTACCAATTACACAAAAGTATAAAAGTATACAAAATTCAAAGCTGCCCCGTTTATTTTGTTCAAAACTGCCCCAACAGCACTTTCAAAAATAACAGTAATTCTTTTCCGACAATACAGGCAAAAATTGCTATTATTCCTACTTAAACATACAAGTAATAGAGAATCCCATCAAATTAACCGAACTGTACTTACCACTTTCTTCAAACGTAATCGTAAAATCCTTACAAAGAATTTCGAAACAATTTATTTTAACCGCCGAAAACAAAATAACCTTCTCACTTGTTTACGTTTAGTGCCAGACTAGAAATGACAACTGACCGCTGTGTGGGTAGTGTTGCTAGTGCAACGAAAACAAAACTGTTAAAGTTGCGTTTAAATTTACCCTATTAATTCATTTGATCAAAACTGCCCCTGTTCAAAGCTGCCCCCCTCTCCCCTATGTATGACTCACATTTTTCACTGTATTTTTCCAAATTATTTTTTTGTATCAGATAGACTAAGCTTTTTGATATAAAATGGACATGAAATAAAAATGACAACATTGTTTTATAAAAAAACATTCTTACTTTGCATATCCTTTCATTTGTTAAAAAATAGTGGCTCATAAGTTTTCACACATTCCTATGGGACACCCTCTAAAAACCCTATTTTTTACCTAACTTAACTTTTGTGGTAATTTATTAACGTGCAGATATTTAAATGATAAATTTATTTACTACGAAAATTAAAAAAAGGAAAATAAAAATATTATTAAAAACAAAACAAAAAGCCCGAATTGTAAAATTAAAATTTTCAACCTTACTTAATAAATGAACTGAAAAGATAGAAACAAGTTGAAAAATTAAAATTTTTTTTTCTCATGGTTGTTCACAAACGCAGTCGGAAGCATCAAATATTCACAATACGTTCCATCATGAATAACTAGAGATTTTGTTGGTGACATAGGTAGAGTAAGAAAATACGTAGTGGGGGAAGTTTAGGATATTGGAATATAATAAATGCGAAAGTGAGTTTGTTTGTTTTTTTCGCGTACTCAACCGATCATCATGAAATTTAATAAGGTACACTTTCAACGGATTTAATAACAAAATATAAATCATAGTCAATTTATTTGATGCCTCCGACTGCGTTTGTGAACACTATCAACCATGATCATTCATATTTAAAAAAAATGTTTAATTTTTCAACTTGTTTCTATCTTTTCAGTTCATTTATTAAGTAAGTATGAAAATTTTAATTTTACAAATTTTCACACAGTCGGGTTTTTTGTTTTTTTTTTTTCAATATTTTTTTTTTTTTATATGTATGTTTTTGATGGGATACTATATATCAATCACTTCTTTTGTATGAAATTATCCATTTGTGAAATAAGTAAATATCATAGAATATTTATATTTTTCACATTTTTATTTAATATAGTTAAAATTTCCAACGAAATTTTATTAACATAAAATTACTGAAACTACAACAGAAAACGCATTGGAATATATTGTAACCTTCAGATTAAAAAAAAGCAATCAACAGTAAGAATTTAACCTATTTTATTTAATTTAACCTATCTACTACCACTTCAAAAATTCCAACAGTATTCAGCAAAAGCTTAATAACGTTCATATGTACTGTGAACGTTATTAAGCTTTTGTTGGACACTGTAATTTATTTTTTTAGACTACCCATTAATTCAAACTAAGAGAGGCGAAAATCAATTTGCGTTAATCAGCTTTAATTTACAACAAGGAGAATAAATAGATAACAGAGTTGGGAGTTTAAGGGGACCTCTTTGCTAGAACCAAGGAACGAACTTTAAAATCCCCGAAGTACGTTTTAATCGGGAAATGGTAAATAATTTCCCATGCCTGATTTATAAGCCTCCTTTATCTTGAATAATTCATGTCCGCCCACCTGGCAACACTTCCAAATGGTTCACGGAATATCTGCAATACATTTTGCCACTACCTTCGCCGAGAGGAATCGGGTGCCAGGGGGCCACAAGGTGCTCCTTCCTACCCCCGGCTGTTCATAATTCAAAAACCATCCATGGTATGGTCTCCCGAATATTTTTCTGTGAGATATTTAGACGAACACATTAGGGGTGGACGATGATTGTTGAGGGTCTCTCCGGCTCCCGCCTTCCCAAGCAGCCCGGCACCGCAAAAGGACCGCGGGATAGAATACACACGAAGGCAGGGAAGAGAAGCCCGAATCCGGGTGGAAAGGGCTCGGGAGCTCTGCTGTACAGTGCGATTGTTCCAAGGGTTGTTCTGTTCGCCCGATTTTCATTGTTCCTACATAGAACTGTGGCGAGGAAGTAGTGAGCTGAAATCGGCTCTCGGGTGGTGATTTCTTTGCGGAGCACAACATCCCTGCTTTTGGGTAACCCACCCCTCAACTAACACTATCACAGCATCATCCTATCTATAAAATCCGCCGCCATCCCTCTCGGTGCCTGTGCATTTGTGTGGAATTTCAACACGACACGAGAGATGATTACGAGCCCGAAATAAGCGGATCCTAGCAAGTGGTTTCTGCTCTTTGTTTTGTTTAATTGAAAATGTGAAAAGTGATTAAAAGTGAAGTTCTCTAGTAATTTGGTGAACTCTTCTGTAAAACGTTAAATCGCCTATTCCGAGAGTTTTCCACAAAATTAGAAAAAAGTGAAAGTGTGCAGGACATCGAAGGCTGCTATGGCCATTTAGCCTACCGTCAGAAGAAAAAACGTCGCAAGGACCCAATTTTTACACTACATTTAAGAGGAGTCTAATCAGAACTCGAAAACACGCCCCAAAAATTGCCGGCACCTGCCTAACTACCGCTAGTAAGCAAAGTAACCAAAAACATATTGTTTACAAAATAAAGCACAGCCAACGAAAGCCAACTGCTTATCCTGGAAAACAACGGCCTCTGTAAAGTCGCTTTCAAAGCTTTAGGTATTTCCCCGTTTCAGTGTGTAAAGGATTAGGGAAAGCTGCAAGAGCGTTCTTTCTTTGGTTGAATCTGGTTTTTGTTCGTGATAAATGGTTCTGTGCCACGTTAATTTCCCATAGACATAGTTATTATTTCTGTGTTGATTACAATTCCGCAAAGAAAAGTCGTTGGACTTTCTAGTGTTTACTGTTTAGCAGAAATTACAGTTGAATTCGTTATGCACATGGCCATGGTCATACAGTTTTCGTTTCGAGCTCCTACAACATTGCCTCTTTTTACCATTTGCCCAAAATGTTGCAAACTTCACGACTAATGAACTTTCATTTAAAATATCGCTCGTATTCTTAAGGCCGAGATACAATGTACGCCACACGTTTTTGTGGCGCGTGGAATATCGTGAAATATCGCGCTGCAATATACAATGAGAGCGAGGCTACAGCTGGAATGAAAGAATTGGACTGATAACCGTCGTCTGAAAAATGAGACCATGTTTAGCACAGGCTCAAATTTCATGGAGCAAATCATGCACAGTTATGTTTAAGCTGACGCAAATTAAAAATAATTAAACTTTCGCGAACCGATTTCTTTTATACCACACTCAATTTTAAGTTTTTTCACAAAAATGATCCTCGCTCAGCTGGGAACTATATAAAAGTCATTTTTCCTGCCTTCATACCTTCATATTTCTCATATATATACCAACCAAAGCTAAAAGTTGTATCACAAAATGCTGTAACCATCTGTTGGGCATCGTAAAACTACTCTAACTGATTCCGTCCCCAGAACCAAACTGAAAAAGAAACATGGAAACGAAACATCGCGCTTCAAAAGTTAAAGTTCCACCAAACTTTGTGGCGCTCCAAAGTATCAGCGCGTTCATTGTATCAAGCTGATTGCATTTTCCTGTATTCAAACTCATTTTGTAGCGCCACAAAAACGTGTGGCGTACATTGTATCTCGGCCTTTACATTAGGATTTTAAGCTCCGAAAACTGGAACCTTGCGATTGTTGCAGGAATATTCAATTTTGCTAAAAAAAAAAAAGAAAAAACGTACCTAACAGGATTTTTAGCGATATATTTTTTAATTTGCCCTTTATAGTAAAAACCGCAGTTTTAAAAATACAGAGCACATTTAACCTATTTGTTTTGAAAACCCACTGTATTTCAGTTCAGAAATTAACAATTCCTCAATTTTGTACAAAGTTTAGCAAAGGCAGGCAAACATAATAATTTTTTTCCGACATTTATTTCCTTATACAAAATATCTGTTGACTGAGGATTTTCCTTATAAAAAATGTCTATTGACTGAGGATTTTGCTTATGCAAATTGTCTATTGATGGAGGATTTTGCTTGTACAATAGACATTTTGTGTAAAGAAAATCGTTGTATAAGAAAACTCCTTGTCAAGGAAGGCCTATCTGAGTACATTTTAACCCCATCAAAAACGTGACGTTTGGGGAATTAATTTTTAAATTCGTAATTTGAAACAAAAAATTCTAACAACTCCTATTGTTTTGCAGACCCCAAAACTTCTTTTAAAAATATGACATACTATACAGTCCTACAGAATTTATTCATGAAGATACCGTGAAAAACTTGTTAGTGGAGGGATTTACTTTCTTAAAATCAAATAAAATTGTTAAAACATTCTACGTACCTGTTTTTAAAATTACTTTTTCTAGCCGTTACTTCTTTATAAAATATTTAAAATAGCATATCAGTCTTACTTTTATGGATTTAATATTTTACGTTTTCATTTCATTTACCTATTTTTTAACTATTATTCACAGAAACTGTTTACTAAAATACAGCAAAGTTCGAAAATGGATCCCAATATTCCATTCGGTTTTCAAATTCCTGGTCATGCACCTCCAATTGCTGCAGCGCAAAATATAATAAATGCCCATCCTGGACCTGCTTCCAGCCCTCCTCAGAGTGTTCCTGGGAGAAGAACGCCTTTAGGTGCTGTAGGAATTGGGGGGTTTTATGCTCAGGGACCCTCTACTACAACACACCATACTGATGAGAACAAACCATCCGGTAGCAGAGAAAGGTTTTTTTTTACCAAATTAGAAATATTTAAAAATAAATAAAATAAAGTCGTTTAAGGTCTCCGGGGCCATCTTCCGGGGGTCCAATGGGTAAGCAAAAAGCTAGACAGGGAAAATCGGTGAGACTGAATATAAATGCCAGGTAATTTCGGTGTGTAATATTGTTTAATATTTCTTATTTTTTCCGTTAAATATTAGTTTTTTATTCCGTAGCGTTAAGATAATACATATTCAGTTTTTACATAACAATCTTTCAAACGAAGGATAATAATTTCAGAGAACGTCGACGAATGCACGATTTAAATGACGCCTTGGATGAATTACGTCGTGTGATTCCTTACGCTCATTCACCATCTGTTAGAAAATTGTCCAAAATAGCCACGCTATTACTAGCTAAAAATTATATCCTTATGCAACAAAACGCTCTGGAGGAGCTCAGAAGGTAAGAGTTTTATTTTGTTATAAGTCATACGTCACTTGTTCATTCCTTCATAGGCTGCTAACATACATTCAAAGTACAACTGGGGCTGCACCACTCGATCTTGGTTCTTTCCCTGCAGCCGCAAAACTACAGCAGCTCTTGCAAGCTCCTCATCAAGATCCATCAAACTCCAACTAAAAAAACGGATATTCTACGAATGTTGTACTACTCTTTACATAAGATCTTCTAGTGCCAACGTGTCCTTTGCGTTTCGTATTTATAGATAACACTAATTCTAGTCAGAAGTTGTAACCAACGTGATATTTTTTGAGTTTTGAGATTTCATCGAACATTATAGCGTGTAATCGGTTGCGGCAGATTTTAATCCAATTAATATTCTAAATGCAATAAATACCATTAACAATTACATTCGATAAGTTTCAATAGCAATCAATCCTTTTTGCCCTAAAAACACCGACTTTTCAGTTTTTACCTGTTTTAAAACTCGATGTCTTTCTGTGTGTGATATTTACCGAAACTTATAAAAGTACAGACGTAAAAGCTAAGAAAGCTCGCCAATATTTAATTTATGGAATAGAAAGGTTGGTTAATTATGGTGATTATTTTATTTCATTTAAAATATAAATTGTATTTTTGACAATGTTTAAATTATACTTCTTGTCGCGACTATAAAACACAAATCAAATCCTTAGAGCCTCCTCGTTTCCGACGGCTACTCTCTCAGAACAAATTAAAAAACTGATTCCACCGCCTACTTCGTACGGACACATTACCCCCCTTCAGTTAATGTTAACCGAAGGTTTACGATAAAAACACCAAAGAAGGATATGCCAACAAGCCGGATCTAAAGATCATCACCGACCTACTAACGGGACACTGTGCCCTAAAATACCATATTAAAAAAATAGGTGTAGAGGATGATGATGATACATGCCGATTTTGTCTGGCCAGGCCTTATGTCGACCAAGGCTGACAAACTTCGGAGCGTCTATCATCGCTCCGGCAGATGTGTCGAATGCGACGCCCCAAAGTACCATAGGACCTTGACTTGGATGGGGTCTAATCTGGAGGGGTTTGGCACAATAGATCTTCCAAGTCGCGCTTGCTATCGAGAGGTACCTAGAGCAAAGCCTAGAGTACCTTATAGACCCGCTATAAAATAATAATAATAAATAAATGCTCTGAGCGCAAAAGATCAGAGTTGTGCGAGTGAAAAGAAAAAGACAAAAAATTATATAAATGTTACTGCCACTTACAAGGGGAGGGCACGGTGTGGGAAATTCACTTCGGGACGAGATTCCGTGTGATAGTAGTTTCCCATAAGAGTATGCAAACCCTAAAAGATTATTTCAGAATGGCCAGTAGTTTCGAAGATTTTCAAAGATTTTTTTTTTTTTTTTAATTAACTATTTTAATAACACAGGTTTAAAAAAAAAAAAGTTGATGTTCTTTTGACCAGACCATCTCATTTTTATGTAAACCAACGCCCTGAATCCGTATCCGAGGTCCGTTAACCTCCATCACTTCAGGTTCAAGGTCATTTCAAGGTCAAATAGAGAAAAACCCACTAAATAAGTCTGAAAAAGAGGACTTATAGGTTTTTGGGGCCGCTGAATCCGAATTCGTGATTTGTTTAACTCCCAAAGCTCAGCCAGAGGTTATTTCAAGGGCATTTCAAGGTGAAATTGGGAAAAATCCACTAAATAGGTCTGAAAAAGAAGATGTATAGGTTTTCGGGGTCATTGAACCCGAATCCGTGATTTGCTTCAGCCCCCAAGGTCAACCAGAGGTCGTTTCAAGGGCATTTCAAGGTGAAACTGGGAAAAAATCCACTAAATAAGTCTGAAAAAGAAGATGTATACGTTTTTGGGGTCGCTGAATCCGAATTCGTGGTTTGCTTAATCCCCCAAGGTCAGCCAGAGGTCGTTTCCAAGTCATTCCAAGTTCAAATATAGAAAAGACGTGTATTGAATCCCAACCACTGAATACATGGGTTTTTGGGTCGCTGATTGCAAATCATGGGCTAGTTTAACCTCACAGGGACAACTAAATGTTATATAAAGGTCAGTTGTAGGTTATCTTAAGTTGAGAAATGGCCACGCAACATATACCAGCCACTGTGTATACAGGGTGTTCAGAGGTAAGAGGTCAATACTGCAGGGGGTGAAAGGTCAGACCGAGACAAGCAAAAAATCGTATGGGTGGGGGGGGGGGGGGGGGGGGCATCTCGCACCGTTTGGCAGTTACAGGGTGATTCGTAAATCAGGATTTTGCCTTATATGGGAACCGCTCTTGCATTTTTATCTTTTTTTCTACGCATCGCAGCGGCCCCAAACTGATTTCAAAAAATCACTATTTGGAAGCCCTTTCCAAAAAAGTTTACACCACCCCCCTATCCCCAACCCCGTGGCCACAATTCCCCCTGGAAGTTGAAAAAATTAACTTTTATTTCACGATTTTTCATCTCTCGCCCCACTTTTCTCCGAAATTCATGTTATTAACATACCTACTTTTTATTTTTTTTAAGTTGCCCATCTAATTACCTTTCCAAAAAGGTGCAACATGCCCAGGTAGAAAAGGGTTGCAAAAGTCCTGAAATTAAAACATCCTCACAGGTTCCTAATTACTTTATTGCACCATAATGAAAAAAATCGTTAAGTAAACAATTTTTATGACAGCAAGTTCGGAAATGTTTGTTTAGGAAACAGAGGTAGTACATTTTTATTATTTCAGCAAAACAGTAATAAAATAATAAATGTAATCTCGTTAAATAGCGTTATTAGTTTATTATATCCAGTATTGACTCTTAAGTATCCTGACGCTCCGTTTCTAATACCTCCTATGAATTATGGTACCCATTTTTAGGTAAGTTTGAAAGGACATTGACCACAGTTGAAGAAGCAAGCGAAAAGGATGGGTGTTTAATAGAAAAAATTAAGATAAAATGGCAGAATTCAGTGTTGACGAGTATGCCGATATAGTTTACGTGTACGGTTTAGTAGAAGGAAATAATAGTGAGGCCGTACGAGAATACCAAAGGAGATTCCCGAATCGGCGGGTACCCAACAGAAGGGTATTTTCAAGGACTTTCAGAAGGTTAAAAGAAACCGGAAGTGTAACCGCCCCCAGAGCAGAAATGCGAGCAGGAAAATCGGCCGATTCAGCGGAGCCCGACCAACAAATCCTCAACATCGTCAGGAACAGCCCTGTAATAAGCATCAGGCAGGTCGCACGAAGGTCAGGATTGTCTTCAGGGAGAGTTTGGACCGTTGTGAACCGAGAGGGTATACATCCATACCACCATATCCCGGTCCAAGCACTACAGGAAGGAGATTCCGAAGGACGATTGCAATTTGCACTTAGCTGCTCGAGTCTGACATCGAAAACAGAAGGTTTCTAGACCGAATTCTGTGAACGGATGAATCGCAATTCACCCGGGATGGCATCACAAACTTCCACAACCTCCACACCTGGTCAGATGTGAACCCACATAGGACCAGGTGTCGGTCCTTCCAGCAAAGATTTAGTGTCAATGTCTGGGCTGGCATCATCGGCAACCAGTTGATAGGACCCTTCATCTTGCCCCAAGTGCTGAATAGTCAGCTATACTCGGACTTTTTGGAGAATACCCTTCCGGATCTGTTGGAGGACATCCCCCTGGTCACCAGAAGCGCAATTTATTTACAGCTCGACGGAGCACCTGCGCATACTGGGAACATTGTTAGGGCAAGGTTGAATGAACATTACCCAGAGCGCTGGATTGGACGAGGTGGACCGATTCCTTGGCCTGCTAGGTCACCGGACCTTACTCCACTGGCCTTTTTCTTATAGGGAATGATGAAAGATGAAGTTTACTCAAGACCAATCAACACCAGAGAAGAATTAGTTACCAGGATTGTGACTGCAGCCACGAAAATACGGGAGAGACTGGCTACCATAGACCTCAAACGTGAAATAAAACGAAGGCTACTTGCATGCATCGAAACTGGCGCAGAACATTTTGAACAGCTTTTAAAGGACAAACGTTTTAATTGTAATTAGTTTTTAAGCGAACAATATATATTTTTTAGTAAACTTAAGTATAATTTCCTAAAACTTCGAATTATCATGATATTCTGTAAAAGGATTTTTGTAAATAAATTTTCGTATCCTTTTCCTACCTGGGCATGTTGCACCTTTTTGGAAAGGTAATTAGATAGGCAACTTAAAAAAAATAAAAAGTAGGTATGTTAATAACATGAATTTCGGAGAAAAGTGGGGCGAAAGGTGAAAAATCGTGAAATAAAAGTTAATTTTTTCAACTTCCAGGGGGGATTGCGGCCAAGGGGTTGGGGATAGGGGGGTGGTGTAAACTTTTTTGGAAAGGGCTTCCAAATAGTGATTTTTTGAAATCAGTTTGGGGCCGCTGCGATGCGTAGAAAAAAAGATAAAAATGCAAGAGCGGTTCCCATATAAGGCAAAATCCTGATTTACGAATCACCCTGTAACTGCCAAACGGTGCGAGATACCCCCCCCCCCCACCCATACGATTTTTTGCTTGTCTCGGTCTGACCTTTCACCCCCTGCAGTATTGACCTCTTACCTCTGAACACCCTGTATAGTTTTTTTACGGAGGCGAAATTCCAACAAAGTCCGCTTAACCTTATAATATTATATAGAGGTAATTTTAAGCTCTGTTAACTGGAAATGAAGGTTTTAGAATCGTTAAATCAGAATTCATGGTACTTTAACTTTGAATAACATGAGCCTTAAACATGGTAATAATCAACTACTTTTTTCCATATTAAACCACATGAGACCAATTGGCGCATGCGCAGAAGTGATATAATAGCAGAACAAGACTAAACTATGCTTAAGTTAGGGTCCGTTCTCGAACGGAACAAGAAGAAAACTCGTCACATGCATCACTGCTAAGAAATTATTCACTCAGTTTTGTTTACGAAAATAATTTTTTTTGTGTTTTTAAACCTTCATTCACTTCGGTGGACTCTAACATTCCTGCAAAATTGAGTAGTTCATGGAAAACTTGCTACTCGGAGGTTTTTGGGGTCGCTGATCACGAATCTGAAGTCCAAATTTGAGAATTTTTAAATCCAAGATGGGGGTTCCAATATGGCGGCACTAGATTCGTCGACCCAACAATCCATGTATTCAGTGCTTGGGATTCAATACACGCCTTTTCTATATTTGACCTTGGAATGACTTCGAAACGGCCTCTGGCTGACCTTGGGGGATTAAGCAAACCACGAATTCGGATTCAGCGACCCCAAAAACCTACACATCTTCCTTTTCAGACTAATTTAGTGGATGTTTTCCCAATTTCACCTTGAAATGCCCTTGAAATGGCCTCTGGCTGACCTTGGAGGCTTAAGCAAATCACGAATTCGGATTCAGTGACCCCAAAAACCTATACATCTTCTGTTCAGACCCGCTTAGTGGATTTTTCCCAATTTCACCTTGAAATGCCCTTAAAACAACCTTTGGCTGACCTTGGGGGTTAAGCAAATCACGAATTCGGATTCAATGACTCCAAAAACCTATACATCTTCTTTTTCAGACCTATTTAGTGGGTTTTTCCCAATTTGACCTTGAAATGACCTTGAACCTGACGTGATGGAGGTTAACGGACCTCGGATTCGGATTCAGGGCGTTGGTTTACATAAAAATGAGGTGGTCTGGTGAAAAGAACATCAACTTTTTTTTTTTGTAAACCTGTGTTATTAAAATAGTTAATTACAAAAAAAAAAAGTCTTTGAAAATCTTCGAAACTACTGGCCATTCTGAAATAATCTTTTAGGGTTTGCATACTCTTATGGGAAACTACTACCACACGAAATCTCGTCCCGAAGTGAATTTCCCACACCGTGCCCTCCCCTTGTTAGTTTAAAACCATCCATTTTCCGCATGATATAGAGATATATATATCCGCCATTTTGCGATTCGGATATGCCAACTACGTCACGGTGGACAATGCTTCTTAAAGCGATATTTTTTATAAGGAGGTTTATTAATAATTATAAATTAAGGTTATCGCTTCTTGCAATAAAATTGATAACATTTTCTTTTAAGGAATGTAAAGATTTTCAAGGAATATCCCAGATGTAGAAAATTAAAGATTACAATCAGAAATTGCTAAGTAAAAATTTGTGAGGGAATTGTTAAATTAAAATTAAAGCTGCTCAAAGTAGTTCAAAGCATTATTGAGAGAGTGATTGTTGGATGTACGACATTCGTTGAGATACCTTTGTGAGTACAAAATGCTTAAAAGATAGCACAATGTGCACGAGAAATATTTTGGAACCACGAAACATACACACAAAAAGGCATTTAGAAACAATTTTAAACTCTTGTGGGTTAGGTCATATACAATCAAAGATATATTTCTGGGTTTTTATTTCTTATTGTCCTCATCTTTGAACACACTCACAACAAATTCAAAAAATCTTTTATATTGTTGGGAAAGACGAAAACTATACACAACAAACCATATTATATTTAATTCAATTCCATTTGGATAACACCACTTTGAACTCATTACTTGAAATATTTTAATCTGTTTATATTTTGCTCATGGAAAAAATATTCTTTTACTAGCTGGGCTAGTCGGTTTCACCCGGCGTTGGGTAAATACTTGCTAATTAAATACTTCTCAAATGTTCTAGTTTGTTATATCCTAGAAATTGCCTCCACGTGAAAACTCTTTTATGGATCCGCCATCTTGAATCTCCTAATCTTAATAATATTCAAAATTAGTGGCCTTAAAATAATCATTGTACCAATTTTCATTAAAACCCGTTGAAATCGAACAAATGTTGGTCATCATATTGGATCCGCCATCTTAGATTTTGAAATTTGGTTAATATTCGAAATTAGTGGCCTCAGAATAATCATAATACTAATTTTCATTAAAATCTGTTGAAATCGAGATATTTTGGATCCACCATTTTTGATTTGGAAATGTTGATAATATTCTAAATCAGTGGCCTGATTGTACACATTGTACTAAATTTCATTAAAATCCATAGAAATCGCGAGATTTTGGTCGCCATTTTGGATCCGCCATCTTGGATTTGGAAAGAGTATAGCAGGATAAGCATGGCTCAGATGCCCCTCGGGAAAGTAAGGATGATATTTTTACCATGAAATCACCTTCTTAAGAGAAACATTTTCCTAAGTTGTCACACCTCTGCCCGCGCTCGTTTTTAAAAAAAAAAAATTAATCGAATTTTGAAATAAAAATTTGTTTTTTCTTATATGTAACACAAAATTTTTTTGTGATCTTTTTTGCAAACACTAGATACACTAAAGAAGTATTAAACAAGACACTTTTAAGTCTTCGCAGTGATTTATATACCGAAATATCACAAATTAAAAATTTTCAAAAATAAAAATGTCACGTATTTTAAGAGACACTATTACGATTATAAATGACCCTTACTATGTTCTATAACATATATTTTTTTCAAAATTTTCGCTAGGGTAGAACAGTGTTAGAAAAAAAATTATTGCTATCCATATAGGGCAGGGGGTGGGAAGGAAGGGGACAGAAGCAAAAGTGGGCTTTTCAAGAAAAAATGCTTATAATTGGAAATTCTCTCATTCGATTTACAAAAACAAAGTAAGCAAACACGCATCAACTTGTCGCATATTGCAGCGCACAACTAGGTGCTCGTAGGAAACAAATGTAATAATAAAGTGATGACTAGAAAAACAATAATATATGTATATAGTATACCAGTGTCGCAATTTGCTTAGTCTTTCCATTTTTTTGAGGAACTTATCTGAGAGTGTAATTACGTGAACAGTTTTTAGAGCCATTGTATATTATTGTTTTTCTAGTTATCGCTTTATTTTACATTTGTTTCCTACGAGTCTTTCCTACCTAGTTGGACTTAAGTTAAGAATAAGGTCACCTCTCGGATTTTAATGAAACTCGGTAGGAATGTAGGCTAGGCTAGAACGAACGAATATGCAAAAATTTTTTGTCGGGAAGCTTTACTTTCCGAGAAATTCAACTTTGAATTTCTAAAAAAGTAGCTTTCACGACTAAAAATTCTCTCGTAATTTGTCCGAATTCCGGCCGAATTTTATTTAAATTACGAGCAGTGACCGCACTACACTGCACTGCACTACACAACACTTTCGCCCTGGTAATCCTTCATTGCATGCACAAAAACACCTGGAAATATAAAAATTTGCATTATTTTTGTTGTTCTTACCTATAGGTCTGATGACATCTTCGTGTGAATTGTCATCTTTGTGGAGTATCATCTTTGTGGAAACCACATCTCGTGTCACCTCTAATATTTCCAGGTGTTTTTGTGCATGCAATGAAGGATTACCAGGACGAAAGTGTTGTGTAGTGCGGTCACTGCTCGTGCTTTTAATGAAATTCGGCCGAAATTCGGACGAATTACGAGAGAATTTTTATTCGTGAAAGCTACTTTTTTAGAAATTCGAAATTGAATTTCTCGGAAAGTAAAGCTTCCCGACAAAATATGTTTCATATTCGTTCGTTCTGCACCTAGGCGAACGTTCCTATTGAGTGTCATTAAAATCCGAGAGGTGACCGTATTCTTAACTTGTTCTTGTTGTTGTGCGCTGCAATATGCGACAAGTTGATGCGTGTTTGCTTACTTTGTTTTTGTAAATCGAATGAGAGAATTTCCAATTATAAGCATTTTTTCTTGAAAGGCCCACTTTTGCTTCTGTCCCCTTCCTTCCCACCCCCTGCCCTATATGGATAGCAATAATTTTTTTTCTAACACTGTTCTACCCTAGCGAAAATTTTGAAAAAAATATATGTTATAGAACATAGTAAGGGTCATTTATAATCGTAATAGTGTCTCTTAAAATACGTGACATTTTTATTTTTGAAAATTTTTAATTTGTGATATTTCGGTATATAAATCACTGCGAAGACTTAAAAGTGTCTTGTTTAATACTTCTTTAGTGTATCTAGTGTTTGCAAAAAAGATCACAAAAAAATTTTGTGTTACATATAAGAAAAAACAAATTTTTATTTCAAAATTCGATTAATTTTTTTTTTTTAAAAACGAGCGCGGGCAGAGGTGTGACAACTTAGGAAAATGTTTCTCTTAAGAAGGTGATTTCATGGTAAAAATATCATCCTTACTTTCCCGAGGGGCATCTGAGCCATGCTTATCCTGCTATACTCTTTTGATAATATTCTAAATTAGTTGCCTCAGAATAATCATTGTACTTTGTTTTCATTAAAATCCGTTGAAGTCAAGAAATTTTGGTCGCTATGTTGGATCCGCCATCTTGAATTTATAAATTTGTATAGCGGATTTGAAATCAGCATCCCCCAATACCACAAAGTTCCGATTTTTATGAAAATCGCTACACATTTAAAATTTTCAACCGCTATCTTGGATCCGCCATTTTGCAAACCTATATATTATCTGAAAAGAAATTAGCCTATATGTTAATTTGGAATATGTACTACCTTCGAACAAAATATGAAAAATATCGATGCAAACATTTAGGCGTGATCGATCAACAAACAAATTCATTTATATACAGGGTGTTCAGAGGTGGGAGGGAAATATTGCAGGAGGTGAAAGGTCAGACCGAGACAATCAAAAAATCGTATGGGTGGGGGTTGGGGATAGGGGGGGCAGTGTTGACCTTTTTGGCTTCGAAATAGTAATTTTTTTAGATCGGTTTGGAGCTGCTGCGATGCGAAGAAAAAAAGATAAAAATACATGAGCGGTTCCCATATAAAGCAACATCCTGATTTACGAATCCGGTTACAAAAACAATATCAAAATATGGGAAATTTACCTTGCTACCTACCTATTATAATGTATCGAAACTGTGGCCAAATAATTAATTTAAGTTATTTTCCTCGATTTGGCCAACTATGTCAAGTGTCTATCACTACCTACGTCACGATAAGTATCGAGCATTTGTGCTCTGTATCGCGAATTTTTCGCATCCATTTTTATTACTACTTATTTGGAACTTCACAGATAGTTTAACCAATGACAAGTGTGGTGGTCTGATCCATGGAGGTTAGAGAGAAGGAGAACGAAAAACTTATGCTAACACATTGGGCTGTCAGTCCCGAAAATTTGTATAAAACTCGGGTTCATTTTTTAGACACTAGCCGCGCCGCGTTGGCGCAGTAAGTATTATCCATAAAGTTAGCTATTTATTAGAATAAAAGTAGCTGACGTTAGCGGAGTGTTCCCGGTATTGGCGTGAAACAATAAACGTGCTCCATAATTTTATTTTTGCAAGAAAAAACATTAAAAAATTGGTAAATATTGTATTATGGATGGGTGTAAAAATGGTTTGGTGAACGTATTTAAAACATAGGTCGATCATTTTAAAAAAGCCCGCCTTTTATTGAGACAACTGCGCGATCGCAGCGCCTCACTTATTTTTATCACAACTCTGGGACACTTATTTTAACGGCCATGGAGGTTAGAGAAAAGGAGAACCATCGCTACGTGCTAAAGCATTAGGCCGCCTGTCCCTGTAAATTTATAGTTCATTTTTCAGCCACCAGGCGCGCTGTCGTGACAAGTAGTATCTGCGAAGTTAGCTGTTTATGAGTACAATTAGATGAAGTTAGTCGCATAATGTACAAATTTTCTTCGCGGCATTGGTGAGAAAATAATCGTGCTCCGTAATTTTTTTAATTTTTGACAAAAAGAAACATTACAAAATGGTGAAATATTGTATAGTGCGTGGATGTACAAGTGATTTAGCATCTGATCGGAAAAATAGACTGAAAAACAATTTGCGTCAATCATCTTTATTTAGAGTACCAAAGGTAATATCTTCATACGTTATCGATTCATAGCTGCACATTAAAATATTGAATATGTAAAATTATTATTTGCTTAATTAATCATGGTTTTTTTTTAATAAATTAATCTTTATTGAACTTTTAAGAAATTGTTGAAATTAAGGTTAATTATAAGATTTGCAAGCTATTAAATTCTCAAAATTTATTCATTCACTTTCAGAATAACATATTGAGGGACAAATGGGCAAAAGTTTTATCACAACAATTGACTCCAAATCAGTTTGTGTGTGAGAAGCACTTTCGCGAAGAAGATATTAAAAAAGCTGATCGATTTATTATTAATGGAGCTGAAACTATCATTCCTCGCGAAAGATGGACTCTTTTGAATAACAATGTCATTCCAATAAACCTTCAGGATTTGGAAATGGACAATTCTGAAGAGGTTTGTGAATACCACGTTTAATATTTTTAGATGATATTGAAATTTAAGAAATATCAAATCTGTTTACTTTACTTTTGAATTGTTTTTTTTTGCTACAGCAAGTTCCATTAGTACGGAATAACATTAATAACTGTCAAATCGAAAACCTGGATTATACACAACCCTCGTTACAAATCTTTGAAGGTAACGATTTAAAAGAAGATTCTCCATCAGCAGGACTCCATCATATGGAATCACCAGAGATTGTAACAGCAAATGATGTAAAAGAATTACATATTATTATGTTTATCATATTGTTATAGACTTGCGAGATTTATATATTTTTTTTTGTACAAAATTTTCAACATTAGGTCATTATCTCGGACTCGTCTCCACTATCATGTGTTATACTAGAAGCGATCCATGCTCATTTTCAATCAATAATGATGCAAGGATGGTGTTATTTTGCTTACAGCTGTTTGTTATGATCGTTCATTTGGTTGCTCCGTGTTTTTCTTGGTTTTCTTTTATTCGCACTTATTTATTTTCGCTGTTGTGTTTGCGACTTCCTCGTTTTGTGTTCCAGTTTTGTGTGCAGCTGGAGGATTTTCTCTGGAGTGGCCGCTTGATCCTGAATTTGGTGCGGATTTTTTGCCCGGCCCCAACCCAGTTCTTCTGCCTATAGAACTATACACATTACATACGGATCAATTTCTTTCCCAAGGGTACATTATTTAGTATATGCCTCTGCCGAGGCTCTGTGTACTGCATTCCTGATTTTGCCTTTTTATTTTTTTGGATTCCCGTGGATTTTGGTTTTCGGCCTTCCCGCCCTACTCATCTGGATCACGAGCTGCGACACGATCCTTGCGTCACCCTGGGCTCCAACCATCTCATCCTTTGCAGTGACTGGCTTCATCGCCATAATTGGATATAATCCTCGCTGGCCAGGGGCTTGCAACCTTGTTTTTTTGTTAATTCTTGTTTTATTTATTTTATTTTATTTTGTTGACTATGGCTGTCTGTAATGTTTGCTCAGAGCCCATTACTAACCGCAAGATTGAATGCACGGGCGTATGTACTCGCGCTTTTCATGCCTCTTGCCTGAAGCGTGGGACGAAGATCAGCTCTGACGGCTTAATCACCTGCGACGAGTGCTCTGATATTAAGCCTTGCCACATCCTTCGCTTTATCAGTACTTTCGCCGATAAAATCTACAGTGAGCATTCCATCATCGCCACCAAGGTAAATTCAATTTCATCTAGCCTGGGAGGCTTTCAGTTACTTTCCGACGACATGAATCAACTTCATGATAAACTGGACCGAATTCTTGAATCGGCCGCCGTCCTCAACACGAATTCGTCGGAAATGCTATCAAAGCTTCATGCTGTTTCCAGCAAGATTTCTGCTGCCTCGTCCTCGATTGATGATTTGCGTGAGAGTCTTGCCGAGAGTGCCCAAACCTCGCCTACTGGTTCTATCACTGTCTTGCCAGCTCTCGAGGATATACGGCGTGGTATCAAACAGCTAAAAACTGATGTTGGCTCCTGGAATGGCTTGGCTTCGCTAAATTCCGATTTGGCGCGTACAATTGCGTCCGACGTGAGGACCCTCGTCACCCGTAATACTGACGCTCCAGCCGCCGTGATCGTTCCGATGGAGAACTGTCAGAATCCTCCGTCTCCGGATGACCCTCAACTTCCCCTCGACGCTGCTGTTTCTGTGCCGTCCTGCTCTTCCTCGTCAACACCTGCACCGACTACTATACGTCGTAAGGCCAAGCACGCTAGGACTCGTGGAAGAGTAGTATCAGTTACTTCTCCCACTACGCTGGCGTCAGTCATGGACGGGTCCTCAAATTGTAATACTGCGCCGTCTTCCGCTTTGCCTTCTCAGGCTCACCCTATCAGTGAGGCCCCTACTTCAAAATGCGTCGTTGCACTTCGTCCAGCTAGGATTCCGCGGCAGATTTTTATCTCTCGTGTACACCCGGACACTACGGAGGAGGAAATTACTGAACACATTTCCTCTCATGTCAACGCCTCGAGGGGTCTTGTCGCCTGCAGACGTATTACACCCTTACACACTCGAAACGGCCATTCCTTCTCCGCTTCTTTTAAGGTTTTGGTCCCGGACGATCTCTTTGCTGCGGTCGTTTCTCCTACCATTTGGCCTACTAATTCCATCGTCCGCGAATTCATACATAAACCTAGATCTAGACCATCTGCTCCGGTCTTGCCAAAAAACGCGTCGCGGAATTGTCCCTCTACTACGCCAATGTAACAGGTCTACGCTCAAAGACAACGCGCCTCTTTAATGGTTCCGCTGATGCTTCTTTTGACATTATCTGCCTTACCGAGACATGGCTATGTGGAGGGATCTCTGATGCTGAGTTGCTGAGTTCGGACTACCTGGTATTTCGTCGGGACCGCCATGGCGAACTCTTAGATTCTCCTGTTGGTGGTGGAGTACTCTGCGCCGTTCGCCGCGACATCTCCTGCCGTTGTGTGGTCGTTCCTTGCTGCGACGATCTGGAACTCATCTGCGTCTCACTTGCACTTCCACATAGATGCATTTATATAGTGGTCGTTTACGTTCCGCCCCGCTCTCCGCTAGCGATCTATGAACGACTAGCCAACTGCATCGACGCGCTCACGGGATCCTTGCTTCCTCGAGACGAGCTTCTGCTTGTAGGTGATTTTAATTTACCATCCATTGATTGGTTGGCATCTACTGACGACTGCGAAATTTCGCCGAATTTTACCGCTGCTCCTCATTATGTGGTCAACTTTATAGAGAGCTTGTTCTCTTCTGGCTTGTCGCAATCATCAAGGATTTTTAACAACAATGGTAGACTTCTGGACCTCGTTTTCTCTTCCGACTCCTCAAATATTTCAATCAGGCATTGTCAGACACCTCTAGTTCCTGAAACTGGACACCATCCTGCTCTACATGTGATACTATCGTCCGACCCCATCGTGATGAACTCTTCTCCAGCGCTAGATTTTTGTTACAACTTCAAAAAAGCTGATTTTTCGCGTCTTAACTCCTTCCTTCTGACTTGCGATTGGAACTCTGTTCTGGACGAGCGCGACATTGACTCCGCTGTTGTTGCTTTTTATTCGATTTTATCTAAATGTTTTTTACACTGTGTTCCAATTTGTAAGTCCAAAGGCTCACGACCTGGTCCACCGTGGTTTAATGATGAGTTAAGACATTTGAAAAACTTAAAATGTAAAGCGTGGAAGAGATTTTGCAACTCACGAACTGACGAGGATTACAATTCCTATTCTGCTTTGCGATGTCAATTTCTCTCCCTTCTTGAACCTTCATATAAATTTTATCTCGAAAATATGAAGCTTTCCCTAAAGGACGATCCCAGGCGATTTTGGAGTTTTGTCAACTCAAAGCGCAACTCGGATGGTTATCCTTCTTCTTTGAATTTGAATGGAATTGCTAGTGACGATCCTCAGACGATTTCTAATCTCTTTGGTGATTTTTTTGAAACTGCTTTTATAGCTGATAACTGTGATATTTCTAACTGTGATATTAGTTCTGTAGCTTTTTCGAACTTGACGAAGCTTCCGCCGACTTCCCTTACTTTTAAGGATATATTCATTGACGAAGCTCTGCTCTTGCAGCGTATCTCGAGCGTTGCGGATAGTTTCTCTCTCGGTCCTGATGGTATCCCTGCCACCTTCGTTAAGCGTTGTTGTGTTCCACTTGCCCCTGTCCTTTGTTATTTATTTAACCTATCCATCTCGACCGGTATATTTCCGAGATCGTGGAAGCTCTCGCATATAATCCCTCTGCATAAGAAAGGATCAAAGTGCAATATATCGAATTACCGTCCCATTGCGAACCTCTGCTGCTTGGCTAAGGTATTCGAATCCCTTATCTGTGATACTCTAAGCTTCCACTGTAAACCTTTTCTACAG
The DNA here is from genome assembly GCA_949715965.1 of Dysmachus trigonus. Classification (NCBI taxonomy): domain Eukaryota; kingdom Metazoa; phylum Arthropoda; class Insecta; order Diptera; family Asilidae; genus Dysmachus; species Dysmachus trigonus. Next base: position 50,651,549 of record OX454321.1, read on the forward strand.
TCATTCCAGCATGGCTTCCTTAAAGGAAAGTCTACCAGCACTAATTTGCTTGAGTTCTCTCATTTTTGTCTGAATAATGTTGAAAACGGCAAACAGATTGACTGTGTCTTCACTGACTTCAGCAAAGCATTTGACAGGATCAACCACCGCATATTACTCCTGAAATTATCACTGCTGGGTTTCCCTTCTCTTTTTGTGAAATGGCTCCATTCCTACCTGTCTGGACGCTCCCAGCGTGTATCATTTCGCGGTGTCTTATCTAGGGAAATTTTCAATACTTCTGGCGTGCCACAGGGCAGTCACTTGGGTCCTCTTCTTTTCGCCATTTTTATCAATGACGTGTCCTTGGTCCTGCCCAACTCAAGAATCCTTTGCTATGCCGATGACGCGAAGATCTTTCGAGTTATCTGTAACGAGCATGACTGTACACTTTTAAACTCTGACCTCACTTCCTTTTTTGAATGGTGTGTGCTGAACCAATTACCTCTAAATATTGACAAATGCACATATATGTGCTTCTCACGCTCCAAACACTTGACATCTTTTATCTATTCTATTGACGGATGCTCGTTACGGAGACTTGACATATCCAAGGATCTAGGTGTCTGGTTGAATAGCCGTTTCTCTTTTGATGACCACATTGACGCCACGGTCCGTAAAGCCAACTCTACCCTCGGTTTTGTCAAGCGCTGGTCAAAGGAATTCAATGACCCTCACGTCACAAGGATTCTCTACTGTACTTTTGTTAGACCAATTCTTGAGTATGCTAGCTTGGTTTGGTCTCCGTCATGTAGGACTCAGGTGAACCGTATTGAGGCGGTCCAGAGAAGATTTGTTAGGTTCGCCCTTAGAGGTCTTCCTTGGACCAATCCCCTCACATTGCCTCCTTACGTTGATAGACTCAAACTGCTCCCGTTACAAACTCTAGAGCAACGCCGCACTGACGCTAGATTAATCTTCGCCCTAGACTGCATGATGGGTAATGTTAACTCGCCCGAGATTATCTCATTCTTTAGCATTTCAGTCCCCGCACGTTCATTGAGAGACCATTCTTTCTTCCATGTTCCGTTCCACCGCACGAATTATGGCAAATCTGAGCCTATTACGTCAACGTCGCGCGCTTTTAACTGTAGGTACGTCCATATTGACTTTAATTGTACGAGAGATTGGATAAAAAATCAGCTTCGTTGCGGTTGATCTATCTATTCCTTATTTAATTAAAAATTGTAGTAATCAGATCATTGATGAATGTGCAATAAATAAATGATGAAGAGTTGATATTTAGTCATATCAATATTCACACCCGAAAAGAAGATATGAATTTTACTATTACCAATAATCTTTCAGTGAAGGTAAAGAATTTTCTCATGCTTTTTTAAATAATTTTATCTATTCATAATGCATACAGAGTATTTTATTGTAATTTATTAAGTTTTGCTCACATAATCATTTCTAATACAACAGGTTTCTTTTTCTCAACGACCAGAAATTGTTATGGATGATACGATATCATCTATAGATGACATAAAAATTTATATGGAAACTCTGCAAGCCACTATTTTATGTAAAGGAACTGGCATACACTATAGGTACAGTAGATTTTCTTCCATTTCTTTTAGTATAAATAAAAATCTCATACTTTTTCCATTTCTTATATTTTCGGTTTTTGATGCAGAGAATTTGCTTCAAACTGCACTGGGCAGGTATCCACTAATGATAATAAGCGTTGGCGGCAGAATCCACGGTGTTCATGGTGTCGAATTCTACGTCAACGACTTCAGCGAAAAAAGGGTACTGATGCCAGTAAATTCAAAGTGCGAAAAGTTCAAAAAGCCATTGAAAGATTCAAAAAATGGTGTTATCGACTTTCTCTTAAAGTAAGATAAACTTTTACATTATATTATGCATTTTTAAAGTTTCGATTATTTATCATTTAAATGATATTCACATGTATAGAATACAAAACTTGTTGTTTAGGAGTATGCAATTTTGCTTCGAAATTGCAACTAAAAAATTGGCTTATTTCATTCGAGCAACATTAATAGTATTGTAAGATGCATATTTGCTACACTTTTTTCTGTAAGCTACAGCGCCTATAGCATGATATTTTTAATTGAAAGACTTCAAGTTAAGTTTTTAACTTTTAATTTCATTATAATCCGATATATTTTAGATTTTTTTCTGATATGTTGTTGATGATTATATACTTTACTTGGTAACAAATAAGTATGCATACTGATATGTACTATACATGAAATAAATGATAAATTAATTATTACTGTCGTTCGATTATTCGATTATTTATCTTCACAACTCTATAAAATGTCTGAATCACTTCAAAGAAAATCATTTAATTTAGTATAAATACATTTTGATTTTGAATTCTAGCAAATTAGAATGAGTTTATTCATTTATGATAATGACGTATATATTTCTTACTATCTTTTACTTTTCGATTTAAAATGCCTTTCATGGCACAGTATTAATGCATATAAGATCTTAAAAATAATCGAATATTATTTATTGAAATTTAGCTTCAAATTCACTTAGAATTAATTTTCTTGTATTATTTACTAATGTTTAGAAGGAGATACTGGAACAGCAGCTTAGAATTGCAAGAGCAGAGTGTGCTCACTGCTCAACGTTCCGAGGAAATTATTAGAAGCAAAATTACAGAGCTCTCAGAATCTCAGCAACTTACAATTTTGACTTGCTTTACTGCAACAAAACTAAAAAATAATAAAATGCGCCGTTAGGATTTGTCTTGGATATATGACTGTATATTGTTCAGATTAAAAAGCAGTAATGCTTACAATTTTATTCGTGAGCGAAATATTCTACCTCTTCCTCACCAAAATACACTCAATAAATATATTCAAAAGATAAGTGCGTCGGCTTTTGAATTCGAAACCGCTCTTTTTGATTGCTTAAGAACAAAAGCATGACGTATGAACGTGGAAGATCGCCGTGGAATTCTACTTGTTGACGAAATGCAGTTTGCCTCAGCAATTTCGTTTGATAGGCAGAGAATGGAATTCACTGGATTTGTAGATTTAGGAAGACATACTCCAAATCACCAAAAAAATGTTGCTGGAGACCATGCATTGGTGTTTATGTATGTTCCATTCCGTGGTCGATGGGTGTAAGCTTTGGCCTGTTTCATTTCCAAGAATGCTACTACCAGTTCAATTTTACATCAACTGATTTTGGAATGTATCATTCTTATGGAAAACGCTCATTTTTATGTGGATGCTGTAACAAGTGATGGAGCACAAACAAACGGAGGAGTCTGGAATATTTTAGGAATTTCTGAAGATTTCGAATTTTGTGAACATCCGTGTAACCCACGTCGAAAACTGTTTATGTTTTCAGACTTCTGCCATCTCATAAAAAAATGTTCGGAATAGTGTTATTCAGCATTCATGGTTTCAGGTAAAATTAATATTCATCTATTTAAAAGCAATAATACGATCATAAGAAACTAACGTTTTTTTTTTAAACGTCTACTGAATAGTACTTAATATTCATACAATATTTTATACTCCATACGGAATAGTAAAAAAACGTCACTGGGAAGATGTATTGAATATTGAGAGATATGACGCCCCTAATTCGAAAATAGCTCATAAGCTGTCACCAACTCATCTCCACCCAATTCGTTATCAGAAGATGAAAGTTTCCTTAGCATTCGAAGTAAGTTGTTCCATTCATATTTAATAAACATGATTAGAAATATAAAATTACAATGGCATTGGAACATCTCTTTTTTAGTACTTCTCGAAACCCGTTGCAGAAACTATGGAAATTTTATCGAAGACACATATTAGTTTAAGAGATTCTTTGCCTTCACAGCGTTTCATCCGACTGATTGATAATTTGATCAGAGCGATGATGTCAAGAACCCCACTGCAAGCTTTAAAATATTCACAATCGGAAGTATGCCCTGAAAGAGAGGTTTTTTTTTTTTTTTAGGAATGGGGAAATGCTTTATGCGCCATAGGTGTCCGAAGACACCCGTGTGCCGGACTCCCCAGCCTACCCAGGCCTACCGGCTAAAACCCCACTCCCCGCCCGCAGGACCTCCATCCCGGAACCGTCTGTTGGACATTACTTCAGGGTGGAGTCCTATTTAGAGCCGCCCCCGCTGGGGGCCCTCCTTTCACCGGGCGATCTGCGCCTCCCGCTCCCTACTGGCGTCCCTTTCTTTCTGGCGCAGGATCGCTCTAACGAAAAGAGCGACCCTTCGCCAGAGATCCTCCCCCTGCACACTCTCCAGCTCCTCCCTCTCCGCTCTCCATCTATCACATTCAAAGAATATGTGGAGAGCGGAGTCCGACGGGGAGTCGCAGTAAATGCAGCACTGGCTCGGTGTCTTCCCTATACGGTGAAGGAAAGCCCGAAAGTGCCCGTGCCCCGTCAGCATTTGTGTGAGGTAGTAGTCCACCTCACCATGCTGACGGTTCAGCCAGGTGTCCAGCTGGGGGATAACCCACAGTACATGTCCAGCAAGAGCTCTGGATGGCTCGCCGTCAACGCCTTTAGCACCTCCGCTGGAAGCCCGTCGGGCACCGGCGCCTTCCTGTTTTTAAGACCTTGCGAGGCCCTCGTGAGCTCCTCCATTGTGAAAGGAGGAGCTTCGAGTTCCCCGCCAGCCTCGCATTTGGGTCCCAACTGGTGGGTGGGGAAAAGGGCATCCACGATGGTTGGGATTGTCTCCGCATCAAGGGGAGCGTTTGGTGAGAACGCCCCCAATTTGCGGAGAACGATCCTATACCCTAGCCCCCAGGGATCCTCATTGAGGTCCTCGCCCAGCCGCTTCCAGCATCGGCGCTTACTCATCTTGATGGCCCTACGAAGCTCTCTCTTCGCGGCCTTGTGCTCGGCAGATTTACGGGCTGCGTCGGGGTCGCTTCGATCGGCTCGCTGAGCCAACCGCCTGAGGCGGAGACATTCCCGCCTCAGCTCCGCGATCTCATCCGTCCACCAATACGCCGGGTGTCGCCCCTCCCTATATCTATTCCTCCTTGGCACGGCCTCTCGGCAAGCCCGGTGGATTAGACTCATCGTTGAGTCCACCACCCGTTCGGCTCGCTCGAGAGGCGGCAATCCTTGCGGGATCCCATCAATGGTTTGCCGGCCGCGTGTGATGGCTAGAGACACCCTTTCAGCATCCATCCTGGCGACATCCCATTTGGGCGGGTCTTGCGAACGCCGAGCCCGCGCTGGCGCTACACCACGCACGCGGAACGTGATATATTGGTGATCGCTGGCTGTATAGTCCTCGATCACCTGCCAGTTCTGCACTCGTGCAGCCAGATTTTCCGTCGCAAAGGAGAGATCAGTGATCGTCTCCCTATAGCCAGGCCGCCGAAAGGTAGGTGTCGAGCCGCTGTTTAATAACACCAACCCGACCCTGGACACAAAGTCCAGCACGCGTCCTCCCCGGGAGTCGGGCATAGGCTCCTCTCTGAAAGAGAGGTAAAAAAACATGCATTTTAGCATTGATTTGCTGTTTCTGCAATAAGCGTTGATTAATTAAAATGAATTAACCTAGGTTAATTCATTTCTTAGTAGCTACTAAGATAACCATTTTGAAGTCGATCGTTACCGTCTTTAAAATATTTTTCATTTTTTTTAGAACGTCAATCGCCGTCACGCAGTTGAAGGCTGTTCATCTGTTATACTTCTTTTTCTCTCTAATATAAAATGAAATACATGATTATTTTGATCTTCTAGAAATCAATGGTGACAAAGAAAATGCTATTCAATATTTTATTATGACAAATTCATGTTTTTACATAATAATTGATAAATACAGATTGTGATGCATAGCACCAGGCACAAGAGTGCAAGGCACGCATAAGCATTTAAAGTGACCCAATTACGGGTTACGCCGGCTCGTGGGCGCGAAGGCAGTTGAACTATGAGCCGGCGTATCGTGCCGATTGCGCGGTTTTGCCCGGGGCTATGCGCTAAGGGTGTAAATTGCCGAATTAGCAATATTTGACCAATATCGGTCTTTAGTAATAAGAATATGGATTATCTATATGTAGTTGTAAGATTTGTTTAACATAAATAGACTGGTAAGTTTGGAATAAACAGGGAATTGTAAAGAAGACTTCAAGCTTTTCACTTCGGGACCGTGCATTCTTGCTGCCCGTTCAATTCCCTTGAGGTTCCTGCTCAAAGAGAGCTGCCTCAATATACTCACTGGGATAGTTGCTCTACCGAGCTACCCATATCTTCAAAAGACAACCTGAAAGACTGCAAGTCCAGGGACACACACACCCCAGCGGACACCACATGGCGACCGTGACAGAGTGTCACACCAGAAATTAAAACACGCAAGGCTATAGCTACAAATTAAAAAGCTATGAGCAATTTGGACAAAGCATTCGAAGCCATTTTCAAAAAATTGGAAAAACAACTAGAAAGGAATACCACCAAGCTGACGCTATATCCAGCGGGTATTCCTATACCACCTTACGTCCCGGTAGCAGAGAACAAGGGTGAGGAAATCCCAGAATACATCCCAGGACCGAAGAAACTCTCCATAGAAGAGTACAGAGCGAGAATAGAAAGGAGAAAAAAGCCAACACCACCAACGGTAGTTAAACCCAAGCGAGGGGGTCGAAGAAAGAAGGCAGCAAGGGACCTACAATACTTCAAACTGCAAGCCACCTTGGCTACAACAGAGGAAGAACAGGCCAAGTACGTGCAGCTGGCGGCAAATGCAAAGAAGACATTAAATAACATCAAGCATAAAAATAGAATAAATAAATAAAATAATAAATAGGTACCTTAAAGTAAATAATAATAAAATAAATAACAGGATATACCATGTATAAATAGGGAAATAAATAATTACAAAAAAACAATTTTTTTTCCAACTTATAAATTAAACAAAAAAAAAAATTTCCCTTTTCTAGTAAATTCAATATATATAACAGAGGCATAGAAAATCCTCGAGAAAGTGGCATTAGTAATTTTAAAATAGTATACGTCCGTATCAGTATAATAATCATAAATAGAATAGTAATACGAAAATGGGTACAACCCAAACAAAAAACGCAGACAACAACGGTGAAGTTGTAAACAATCTTATTATCGAGAACGCAGTTCAGGTAGAAAATAATCAACTTTTAATCATACTATTAATAATAGCAATAATAAAATTCTTGGAATTCGCGTACTTGTTGTATAAAGATCATAAAAGAAGCTTAAAAAAGAAGTATATAATGTCGCTTAGCGAAAAAAATTGTACAAAGGATAGCCAATTGTACACATTAAAAGTCTAAAAGAGATATGTGGAAATTACATATAAAAATAAATGAGATAAATAGGGAACAGCAAAGGTTAGGCGAATGGACCGGCTAAACGAAATAGAAGAGGAATTAAAAAGAATATTGATAAATTTTAACAAGAGTAAAAACAGACAATATACGAGTAAAACACTGCAAGAAAAACGAGAAACAGTCGAATTCTTGGTGAATAAAACAAAATCTTTGGTAACAGTACCAGCGGATGCCGAAACAGTTATAGAATTCAAAGATACCTACTCGCGTATAAAGACCACAGCTGACTCTATTTTAGCTTTAATAGACTCTCAGATGAATGTAATAGACAATACAAAAATGGCATCATTTGATATAAAAACGGCAACGGCTTTACTAAAGCCATACGATGGAAACCACGATGAAACCGAAGCATTCATCGAGTCACTGGAATTACTAGATGAATTAACTCCAGAAGACCAAAAATCAACTATGATTAAATTCATAAAAACTCGCGTGTCTGGAAGAGCTAGATACGTAATAACAGACGAAATGACTTCAATAAGTCTAATAAAGGCCAAACTGAAGCAAAAATTTACCACAAAGATCTCATCAGAAGCAGTGTTGGCTCAGCTAAAAGCCTGCTGTCAAGGGAGCAAAAAGTTACTGGATTATGCAACGCAAATAGAAAACTTGACAAGGCAGCTAACAAGGGCCTATATACACGAAGAAATCGCAACCGGCGAGGCAGCAGAAAAGCTAGCCGAAAAAACCGCAGTGCAAACATTTGCCAAAAATGTCTCTAATCCTGAAACATCCCTGATACTAAGAGCTGGAAACTTCACAACAGTAGCAGAAGTGATCACAAAAGCTATGACAGTTGATGAACCTCAGACAAATAAGGTATTACACTATAATACGAGTATCAGACTAGGGAGAGGTCCACAAACAAATTACTACCAAGGAAGAAACGATACGTGGAATAGAAATAGGTATAACAAGCCCAATCGTTGGAGACAAAATCATAGGAATTCAGGAAATTCCAACAATAGAAACCAAAACAATAACAGGAATAATAATAATAATCAAAACAACAGCAGTAACAATGAAGCCTCACGAAGCGGCAATAGAAATAGCCAAAATAATAGAGGTTACACTAATAACAGAAGAGTAAACTACTGCGAGTCGGGGGAACACCACGCCCCCCAGCCAAACACGGAAGCAGTAAGGTTGGGGGTAACCCAGTAGAACACCGGGTATACCAAGTGAGTTTGTCCTTGTCAAATTTTATCAAAACATATGTTGATATGTGTGGCACGATATGCACGTTCATAGTGGATACCGGAGCTGACATATCCATATTTAAAAGAGAAAAAATTGACAATGATCAGCTTATCTACCCGAAAAACGTATGCGTAATTCAAGGAATAACGGACACGAAAAAGAAATCAATAGGAACAACATATACAAAATTGCATTTTAATGAACAATTCATAATCGAGCATGTATTCCAAATTGTGGACAATGACTTTGCCATCGAAGCCGACGCAATACTGGGGCTGGACTTTTTGCGAAAATTTAAAGCCGTTATCGACTACGACACGTGGACTCTTTCGCTAAACACGGGTGATAACTCAGTACAGGTGCCAATTCTGAGTGGCCCTACGGATAATTCAATCGTTATACCACCACGTTGTGAAATTATTAGGGAAATAAAACTCCCACACAAAAGTACCCACGAGAACATAGTAATTACAGGAGGAGAAATAATACCAGGCATATTCATTGCGGGGGCAATAACTTCTACAAGTAAACCACTTGTCAAAATTCTAAACACTACAAGCAAGTCGTGCACCATAAACGAAGTCGATATTGAAACACTGCCTTTAGCAGATTTCAATGTGCTTAAGACTAATATGTCTAAAACAAATAGAGTAGAACAAATTCTGTCAAAACTAAACCTAGGAACCATCCCCGAATATGCAAAATCTCAATTTGAAAAACTATGCCGAGATTACCACAGCATTTTTGCGTTAGAAAACGAGCCACTATCAACAAATAATTTCTACCAGCAAGATATAGAGCTGATAGACAGTAGACCTGTTTACACAAAGAACTACCGGATTCCTGAGGCACATAAGCAAGAAATCAGCCAACAAGTTGAAAAAATGCTAGCCGATGGAATCATAGAGGATTCAGTTTCACAATTTAATTCCCCAATATTGTTAGTGCCGAAGAAAGCTGCTGATAATAAGAAAAAATGGCGTTTGGTTGTAGATTTTCGAAATTTAAACAAAAAAGTATTGGGTGATAAATTTCCGTTACCAAGAATAGAGGACATACTCGACCAAATGGGCCGAGCTAAGTACTTTTCAACATTAGATCTCATGTCCGGCTTTCACCAAATTCCATTAGAACAAAATTCAAGAAAATTTACAGCATTCTCTACAAATCAGGGACATTATCAATATACAAGATTACCATTTGGACTCAATATAAGTCCCAACAGTTTCCAAAGAATGATGTCTATCGCTATGGCAGGCCTAACGCCAGAAGTTGCGTTCCTGTACATAGACGACATCATAGTCGTAGGATGTTCTCAAGCCCATCACTTAAAAAATTTAGCTAAGGTATTCGAAAGGCTCAGAGATAGAAATCTAAAATTGAACCCTGATAAATGTAAATTCTTTCAAACAGAGGTCACGTATTTGGGACACCAAATTTCAGCGCAAGGAGTAAAACCAGATACTTCAAAATATGAAGTTATAAAAAATTACCCGGTACCAAAAAGCGCAGACGATGTCAGGCGATTCGTTGCTTTTTGCAACTACTATCGTCGTTTCGTACCAAACTTCGCGGATATCGCACAACCTCTGAATAAATTGTTAAGAAAAAAAATCAAATTTGAATGGTCAGACATTCATCAAAAAGCATTTGATACTTTGAAGACAATTTTAATGTCACCCACAATTTTACAATACCCAAATTTTCAAGAAAAATTTATAATCTCAACTGACGCATCAAACGTAGCATGTGGTGCGATCCTGGCACAAAATATAAATGGAAAAGAACTACCAATTGCTTATGCAAGCAAAACATTTACTCGCGGGGAAAAGAACAAGTCTACAATCGAAAAAGAATTAACAGCAATACACTGGGCAATAACATATTTTAGGCCTTACGTATATGGCAAGAAATTTATCGTAAAATCAGATCATCGACCACTGGCATACCTATTTGGTATGAAAAACCCTTCGTCCAAACTCACAAGAATGAGATTGGATCTGGAAGAATTTGACTTCGAAATCCAGTACGTGGAAGGTAAAAAGAACGTCGGACCAGATGCATTGTCCAGAATACAGCTTGATAGTAATGATTTAAAAACCATTAGTATATTACAAGTACAGACACGCTCGAAAAAGAAGCAAGAAAATCAGTTACAAAGAAATGAAACGGAGATCAACTACACGGACCCGCAGCCTGATCAACTGCGTATTACTGAAGTATTATCTCCGACTGAAGTAACAGACCTACCAGAACTACATTTAAAAATTAATACGGGTACCCAAAGACATAAGAAGTTAGAAATTAAAGTATTAAGCAATTGCAATAAAGAATTCAAGCGGTATATAAATATGAACCAATCAGTAGAACCAGCATTAGTGCAGGCTTTCGAAATATTGGAAGAATATACAAATAAAACTTTTCAGACCAAGACTCTGAAACTTTCGGCCGAAAGCGAGATTTTTAAAGTAATAAATCAAACCGCATTCAAATTATTAGGAAATAAAAAGTTAACTACTATAAACATAAAAATATACAGACCACATATACATGTTACAGATAATAAGAAAATCCAGGAAATTCTGCACAATTTTCACGATACACCTACTGGCGGACATTTAGGCCAGACAAGGATGTACAAGAAACTAAAAGAAATATACAGATGGAAGAAAATGAGAAAAAGTATAGCAAATTATGTAAGTCAGTGCGAACTATGTGCCAAAAACAAGCATCAAAAGTACAACAGAGAACTACTAGAAATAACAACAACACCACAAAAGGTTTTCGACACTGTATCTATAGACACAGTTGGACCATTTACAAGAACTGAAGACGATAACCGGTATGCAGTAACAATGCAATGCGATCTCAGTAAATATATAATAATCATTCCTACTAAAGACAAGGAAGCAAACACAATTGCAAGAGCAATGGTTAATGGGTTTATACTCACCTACGGACCCATGAGTAGAATTAAGTCAGATCTTGGTACGGAATACAAAAATAAGATCTTTGACGAAATTTGCAATATACTGAAAATAAAACAAATCTTTGCTACTGCTGCACACCCAGAAACGATAGGTGCTTTGGAACGAAACCACAAGTGTCTAAATGAGTACTTAAGATGTTTTGTTAACGAAAATAAGAATGATTGGGACAAATGGACCCCATACTATTCGTTCTGTTATAACACCACACCAAATACAGTTCACGGCTATACACCATTTGAACTGGTATTCGCGAAAAAAGCGAACTTACCCGCAGAAGTAATAACTACCAAACCAGATCCTGTCTACAATTATGATCTATACAGCAAGGAGATGAAATTCCGATTGCAAAATTCCTTACATAAAGCAAAACAAAATATAGAACTGTCTAAGCTGCGCTCCCAACAAACCAATAATATAAACAGTAACCCAATATCAATAAAAGTAGGTGATAAAGTACTTTTAGAAATACAAGATAGAAAAAAATTAGACTCGTTATATAAAGGGCCCTACATAGTAAAAGAAATAGATAAGGTAAATTGTATAATAGAAAGCAACAACAAAACTATGAAAGTACATAAGAATAGACTAAGGAAACTAGGAATAAATGAATCATAAAATAAAAAAAAATGTACTAATATAAGTAAAATACAAAAATGATGACGAAATGAAATAATAATAATGTAATAAATAGAATATTAATAACGTAATGCATAAAATAATAATACAATAGTTTGTAAATCTATCAATAATTAATATTGTTAAGAAGTATCCCAAAAAAAATTTTTTTTAAAAAAAAAAAAAATTTTTTTTTCCCTTAAGGGGAAGGGTGTGATGCATAGCACCAGGCACAAGAGTGCAAGGCACGCATAAGCATTTAAAGTGACCCAATTACGGGTTACGCCGGCTCGTGGGCGCGAAGGCAGTTGAACTATGAGCCGGCGTATCGTGCCGATTGCGCGGTTTTGCCCGGGGCTATGCGCTAAGGGTGTAAATTGCCGAATTAGCAATATTTGACCAATATCGGTCTTTAGTAATAAGAATATGGATTATCTATATGTAGTTGTAAGATTTGTTTAACATAAATAGACTGGTAAGTTTGGAATAAACAGGGAATTGTAAAGAAGACTTCAAGCTTTTCACTTCGGGACCGTGCATTCTTGCTGCCCGTTCAATTCCCTTGAGGTTCCTGCTCAAAGAGAGCTGCCTCAATATACTCACTGGGATAGTTGCTCTACCGAGCTACCCATATCTTCAAAAGACAACCTGAAAGACTGCAAGTCCAGGGACACACACACCCCAGCGGACACCACAAGATAAATAAATCATAACTTTGTCAATTATTTTATAAGAACAAATTCAATTCTCTGGATTTGTTTTAATGAAAAATGAATTGAAACTAGAGATTAATAATTAGGTACTTCATTTTATTCTAGCTGTGTATTCAACTGACCTGGAGTTCCAGAATTTCTCATCATTGTATTATTCAGTACAGTATGTACCCATTTCAGTCTCAACATGTGGCACAGGATGAGGCTGTTAATTTTACTTTATATAGAATTATCAACTCTTCTTATATTTTTAGCTTTTCTTTCCAGTTTACTCGTGATTACTCTCTAATATGCATGAATAATTTTATTCTTTTTCGAGTGCTTTTTTGAAAAGATACAGCAGACTAATTTTTTATATTTTATATGAAAACAACATACTTCATATGAGCAAAAAATTGATTATCAGTAATGTTTTGTTATTGTTCTGTATCTTTTCTTATTCTACACGTTGCATTTTTTTAAGTTCAAATATGTTGTTTTGTACTTAAAAAATTACAACTCTAATGCTATAGTATAATGATCATTATTTTAACAAAATTAAGCTACCTGTTACAATTATTTGTTTTTGTGTTCTTTAACAGGCTATAAATGACTTCCTATTTTTCTTGCAACAATGGGAAAGATTAGAAATGTCTGGTAATGTTCTGATTCCCATAAGTAAAAGTACTCGGACAGGTCTCAAAGTGAGTTTAAATGGTGCTTTGGGGCTACTAAATTATCTGCATAATGAATGCAATTATATTTATTTAATGACCTCTCCTTTGTCCCAAGATCCCATAGAGGTAGTCATAGCTATTTATTTTATTATTATCACAATTATAATTAGCAGATATTCTTAATTCATTTCAATATGTGATTGTTTCCAGTTATTGATTATGGATTTTTGTTTGTAGCGTTACTTTTCTATGATGCGAAACGCTTGCGGATCAAACGATCATCCAGATTCTAAGCTCTTTGGACAAGTTTTCAGGCTGGCGTCATGTTTCTCGCTGGTCAGACCACCAAAAGGTTGCAATGTCAGTGGGCCTGAGCTTTTGTCAACACTGATGCAGACAAAAGACTCCTTAAGTATTGCACAGATACCCAGAAACGAGTGGTTAGCCAAGTTGGATGACTTGGTTGATGGTAACTGTGAAGATGACCCCAATTACAACTTCCATAATCCAATTCTCGACCATGATTACAATGTTGTCAGGACAAGCCAAGAAGTTGAGGCATATATTGCCGGATATGTGGTTAGAAAAATGCAAAGTTCCATAAAATGTCAACAATGCTTATCAACTTTAATGGCCAATGTTACAGAGCAAGCGCATGCTCGAAATGAGGTCATAAATTTAAGAGATATGTATTGTGGTCTCATGTATCCAAGAACAAAACTATTCAACTTACTGGATATAATAGAAGAAACAGTTTTAGATGTTGTTGGTAATAATGAAGTGCAATTAGATACATTACATGTCATTCTGGATGAGGTTTCAAAAAGAACATTGCCTGAAGTACAGTGGCTCACAGCTTAAAAGATGTGAGTACTTTTTACGAGGAAAACCCTTAAAAACTCCCGGAAAATGGGAAATTCTTTTCTTCAAACAAACAAAATATTTCAGCTTGAGGTTCTATTTATTATTTCTAATGAGAAAAACAACAAAAAAATATTCCAATCAGCGCAAAAAAAATTTAAGTTCATTATAAACACCAAATATCACATCACAGCTTAAATGATGTTCTCTCAAAAAAGTCCTTCATTTCAAACTTATAATATTTTTTTTTTTTTTTCAAAACTTTATTCAATAACTAGTTGGATATCCTGATTGTTTCAATACCGCTTTAAGGCGATTTGGCATTGAGTGTACTAACTTTTTGGTGTAGTCTGGTGAAATGGTCTCCCATTCCTGTTGAAGTGCCCTTTTAAGGTCGTCCTTACTGCTTATCGAATGTTTTCTGATGCCCTCTTCTAGCTTTGACCATAAATGTTCGATAACATTTAGATCTGGCGACTGAGCAGGCGTTTTAATTTGATGTGGGCAATTCCAAATCAACCACGTTCGCACTAGTTCCGAGGTGTGCTTGGGGTCGTTGTCCTCGTAAAACCGGAAATCGTCCTTGAGGTGCAATTTTTCCGCACTCTGCAGTAGATTATCCTTCAATATGTTCAAATACTGGAACTTGTCCAGGTTGCCCTCGCTGAACACCCAGTTGCCTACTCCAGAAGGTGCCATGCACCCCCACACCATCACGTGACCACCACCGTGTTTTACTGTACTGCGTAAATTCCGTGGTTGGAGTTCAGGATTTGGTTGTCTCCACACATAACCTCTTCCATCGCTTCCGAAAATGTTGAATTTGCTCTCGTCTGCGAAAAGAACAGTATCCCAGAAAGTTGTAACTTTTGTTACGTGTTCGCGTGCAAATTCCATTCTTTTTGCCTTATTTTTAGCACTAATATAGGGTTTTTTCCTGGATACTCTTCCGTTAAAATTCGCATCGCTTAAACCTCTTCTTACGGTTTCTGGGTTACACTTCTTATCAAGAAATTTTTCGGCTTCCTGCGCTAGTTTTGGTGCGCTCAGCTTGGGATTTTTCTTCACCTGTCCTACAATCCAGCGACAATCGGAAACGGAAAATATTTTATTTGGCTCTGTTCTACCCTTATTTTCTACGCGATTTTCATGAAATATCGTTCAATTATGTGCTGGACTGTAGACTTTGGTTTGCACGTGATTTCCGCTATTTCTTTTTGAGTTTTCCCTTTTTTGTAATGTCTAATAATGAGCTCACGCTCTTCAATTGTTGTCCGCCGACCCATTTTCGAATAAACTATTAAGCTATTAACTTTATTCCTACTACTGATCAGTCCAAATGATAAATAAATTTTTCCTAGAAATCCTTATAACACTCCACAGCTAGAATAAAAATAAAAATTCAGAAATACGTTACGCATACCGTTATATGTATGCTCTTTAAATGGCGCATCATTTAAACTGTGATGTGATATTTGGCGTTTATAATGAACTTTCATTTTTTTGCGCTGATTGGAATATTTTTGTTGTTGTTTTTCTCATTGGAAATAATAAATAGAACCTCAAGCTGAAATATTTTGTTTGTTTGAAGAAAATAATTTCCCATTTTCCGGAAGTTTTTAAGGGTTTTCCTCGTAAAAAGTACTCACATCATTTAAGCTGTGAGCCACTGTAGGTTGTGCGGATCACAAGCATGCAGTTACAGTGCAAGTCATCGATACATATTTAATTATGCGAGGACTTTTTTTAAGTACAGTAGAACTCCGATTATCCGAATCGGGTCGAACAGGGGTCGATTCGGATAATCGAAAATTTGGATAATCGGACATAGACTGGTAATAAAGAAAAACGAACTGTCACACATAGAATAAACTTTATTAAGTTGAACACGGCAATTGTCACTCGCATTTTTTTATTCTTGCGTCCCCACAAAACTTGTTTTTATTGAAAAATTACCCACAAAACTTGTTTTTATTGAAAAATTACTTCGTTTTAATTTTTTATATTACGCTGAGGACCGATTCGGATAATTGGCAATTCGGTTAATCGGCGTTCGGATAATCGGCGTTCTACTGTAAATATATTAACAAACAAAATAGTGAAAAGCAAACTAAAACAAAAACTTTACGGAAAAATGCAAAATATTATTAAATCGTGCACTCATACTTACTTGTGATTAAAAACTAAGAAATAAATTACTTTAAGAAATGTGTAACTAATCGCTCACTGCCAAATCTTTATAATTCAAGGCATATATTATTAATTAAATGTAAGAGATAATGTTCCGTTATATGGTAATCACAATACATAGACCACGTTTTTATTGTCTCCTTGTTAATTAAATAATTAACAGATAGTCTAATAATATAGATAATATATTTCCGATCATTTCAGTACTCTTTATTGACTCTTTATTTACTTTGAGGAAAGTTGTATTTATAATTATAACATATTTGAAGAAACATATTGTAAACATCTTTAAAAACAGTAATTGTGGTATTTTTAGCAACAATACCTTATTTCTTAACCATCTAACTATCTGATTTTAATGAAAAAAAAATCAATAAAATCATATTAAAATATGCATAATATTGTTCATAATTGATGAGAGACAGTAATGTATTTCTTATATAAAAAACTGTAGAGATTACGAGTTAAAAACATCTAGTCTACCCAACAGCCATATACCGGGTGAGTCATTTATCTTGAGACAACCTAATAACTTTTTAGGATCACATACTATTGAAAAAAGATTAATATGAAAGTTGTAGGATATCAAAAATGGCGTTTGGTGATGATCTTAAAAATGACCTTGACCTTGACATTCAAGGTCATATGAAGGTCAACTTTAAAATTTCAAATGGGATGACCCCCTATTGACCCCGGAATTGAAAAGAGCGGAAAATGTTACGTTCAGATATGACCTTGACCCAATGGTACGGTAATTTATCTTCATGTACAATAACGAGAAGCGATGAAGTTTTTTTAAATATATTTTAAACAAAAGTTTTTGATGTGGAGAGAAGTATCTGATCACGACCTTGAAAATTACCTTGACCTTGACCTCCAAAGTTATTTGAAGGTTAAACTCAAAAATTCTATTGGTAACCCCTATTTTTGACGCCAAAACGAAAAAAGCTTTCGACCGAACATGCGATAAAGTATTTAACTACATTTTGCATTACCCAGGAACAACGACGTGGACGTAGTAGTTTTCTGTTCCCTTTGGGGCGCTTGATTTAGGTGAGTCCCCTCGCCTCTCACCGTCGGGGTGCTTGATTTAGGTGAGTCCCCTCCTTCATGATATGCTTCAAAGTTGTGTAAGATCGTTTGAGGTGCGCATTAATAAGTGTATTGAAGTTGATGGACATCACTTTGAGCATTTATTAAACTAAATTGGTGCGAATTGCGAGTACTCACATAAATCGATCACCTCGACGGCGACGGTGAGAGGCGAGGGGATTCACCTAAATCAAGCCCCCGACGGTGAGAGGCGAGGGGTTTCACCTAAATCAAGCACTCCTAAGGAAACAGAAAACTACTACGTCCACGTCGTTGTTCCTGGGTAATGCAAAATGTAGTTAAATACTTTATCGCATGTTCGGTCGAAAGCTTTTTTCGTTCTGGCGTCAAAAATAGGGGTTACCAATAGACTTTTTGAGTTTAACCTTCAAATAACTTTGAAGGTCAAGGTCAAGGTAATTTTCAAGGTCGTGATCAGATACTTCTCTCCACATCAAAAACTTTTGTTTAAAATGTATTTCAAAAAAAGTCATCGCTTCTCGTTATTATACATGAAGATAAATTACCGTGAAATGACCTTGAAATTTGACCTTGACCACTGGGTCAAGGTCGTATCTCAACGTAACATTTTCCGCTCTTTTCATTTCCGGGGTCAATAGGGGGTCATCCCATTTGAAATTTCAAAGTTGACCCTCATATGACCTTGAATGTCAAGGTGAAGGTCATTTTTAAGACCATCACCAAACAACTTTTTGATACCCTACAACTTTCATATTAAACTTTTTTCAATATTATGTGATCCTAAAAAGTTATTAGGTTGTCTCAAGATAAATGACTCACCCGGTATATATATTAGGGTGCTTTTTTTTCGTGACTATTGTTTTTTTGTCAGTCCCACCTCGAAATTTTGTGGCAAATACCTAAACAAAAATTCCCTGAAAATTGGAGCCCTTAATATTAATATTAAGTACTAGACCAAGGCGTATAAAGATTTCCCATATAAAATACACGTAAACTTTGATTATTTTTCTTCAAAACTCTACAGCTCAGAGGCATTTTATGGTATAATCTTGGTCAATGGTAGGATTTCTTCAGAATTGAATGCTCTACAAAAGTGTCCCTAACTCCCACCAGCGAGGTAGTACGGGTCATTAACCCCAATTTTTCCACGAAATTCTCGCTTTTTGCCCCTATCTCGTAAACAACAAGAGGTACAGAAAAAGTGAATATTACAAACTTATAGCAAATTCAATTTCCTCCAAAAAGTTCTTGAACACCAAATCGCTAACATCGATGTTTCTTGAGATATTGGGCTTTGAAGTTGAGGTAGTGTTTCTACAATTTAGCTCAATAATCCATGAAACTTCCACACTACCTCAACTTCAAAGCCCAATATCTCAAGAAATATCGATGTTAGCGATTTGGTGTTCAAGAACTTTTTGGAGGAAATTGAATTTGCTATAAGTTTGTAATATCAAAGAACATATAACATAAAGAACTCTTATCGGGCTCACAACCTAGTCGAAATATTCTCAGCTCGTCTGGATGCGAAGGGAAAACATGAAGGGCAAGCGAGCGAAACATCGACACAGAATCGAAGAAGATTTTGTACACCACCGTTCGTGTGGGCATGTAGGTAGCGCAAGCGAATTGCTTCTCGAGCCGCCGCACTGTGTTGTGTTGCAATTCTGTGCCTGATGGTATATGATTGGATTTTTGGAAAAGAAATTAGGGGCTGAGATCAGCTTAGAAAGAATTATTGATTGTGATGGGAAATTCAAATGCTTTACAGAAAATAATTAAACTAGGATGTGTTAGGGTAGTTAGAAAACATTAGGAGTAGCGGCTAAAGTTGGTGTGGAATATTATTTTTAAATTTGTTCTGTAAATCTGTAAACAGCAAATTTTAAATATTCCTAAAAAGAACTCAAACCTAGTCAATAATACTTCTTAAAACAATTGATTTTTATTAAATATTTAATGTTCCTTAGAAAACCCTTCAAAGTTAGAAATTTGGAAGTAAATAAAAATATATAAATTGATATTAAAAATTAACAAAAAGCGAGCAATGCGGAATATTTCCTAAATATTTTTGTTTACGCTGGTCTTTCGGAATCAACAAATGTTCTAATTGAAAAATCAATATATATATAATAATACAAAAAATATGTCTTCATTGTTTTCGTTAAATAATTAGTTTTAACTAAAATGCTTATTTAAGGGGCCTTATCTTTTAGAATTGGAAAAAAACACAAACTAGTTTAAACTTTTTTTATGTGAAAAGACTATTATATTTATTGAAATAATTTCTTTTGAACATTATTATATATTAGATGAAGAATGTGAAAAAAATGGTAAGCACTTTTATTTCTTCTTGACCGCTGTAGATGGCGTCTACTTCCAAAAGGCACTTTTTAATCGATGGGACACTTTGCGGGCTTCCTGTAACAATTTAAGTAAAAATTCAAAGGGGATTCTATTCTATAGGCTTAATACTAGACAACAGACCTAAAGAAGTTGATTATTTTTTTTTATACAGAGGTAGATGGACCCAAAAATGTGGCGTTTTTTTGCAGAAATATGCAAATGCAAATACAAGGAATTAAATTTTTTTTCAGAACTATCGTCTAGATTTAAGCTTTATAAATAGAATCCCGTTTAAATTTTTACTTAGACCGTTACAGGAAGTCCGAAAAGTGTTCCACCGATTAAAAGGTGTTTTTTGGAAGACAGCTACAGCTGTCAAGAACAACTAAAAGTGATAAATTTTTTTTTACATAATCTTGATAATGTCCAGAAGAAATTATTTGAACAAATATAATAGTCTTTTCACAAGAAAATTTTGAACAAGTGTGTTTTTTTTTTATTCTCAAAGAGAGGGTCCGCTTAATCAAAGCATATCTCTTGCTGCGATATTTTTAACTTGTTAAAATATTTAGTTTTCTGTTTGCCTTCTTTTCAGTTTTTTTTTATGGCCCAAGAAGTTGGATTCTATGTTCATAACAGGAATTAAGCGTATTAAACCAATCTTGTGTCAAAGTCTTGCTATTTCTGACGTATTTTTAAAAATTTCCTCAAAGACAGTTATGTGTATTTTGCACACATTAAAAAATTCAATTGATGGAGCATAAAGATTACCAAAATCTGAAATTGATGGATTATAATTTTTTGCAAATATGAATCCCTATCTCTGAAGGACAAGTTAAAACTTTTCCGTACTATTTCTTCACAACTTTCACATTTTATTTTTAAAAGCACTTTAAATACTACGTAACCTACAAAATATCTCATAGAAAGAAGCTCAATTCCAAACTTTTCAGACCCAAAAATGTCTTCTATCATACGGTCAGCATATTCAGTCTCCAATAATCTACATTTCAAACCCGATTTTTGACTCATTTTAGCATATAAGATAGTAAAAAATAAACAAAAATAATCAATCTTTCACAGAATAATAATTATTCTGTGAAAGATTGATTATTTCAGTATTTAATTAAAAAATAAACAGAAACTTCTTAAGCAAAAATGTTATTCAATATTTTAGAGTAAGTATATATAAATTCAGTATGTATCTTAACGTAATAAGTAAAATATTTAAATGTTTATATAAATCAAATTAGCATCCAACATCCCACGAGCAGTTTTTTATCGAAATCTAAAAGAGAAATAATTCCGACAAACATCAGCCACTCACGCAGCGGTAACAGCCAAAGGCAAGGCACATGGGCAAAATCTCTTGCCAAACGAAACGATGTTCTGAGCTGCCGCAAGAAGTGAAATGTAGGCGACTGTAGGGTTCTGCTGTCAGAACCCTAGAAGAAAATTTTCAGCTCAGCTTGTTTGTTCCTAGTGCGAGTTCTTTATGTTATACGTTCTTTGGTAATATTCACTTTTTCTGTACCTCTTGTTGTTTACGAGATAGGGGCAAAAAGCGAGAATTTCGTGGAAAAATTGGGGTTAATGACCCGTACTACCTCGCTGGTGGGAGTTAGGGACACTTTTGTAGAGCATTCAATTCTGAAGAAATTCTACCATTGACCAAGATTATACCATAAAATGCCTCTGAGCTGTAGAGTTTTGAAGAAAAATAATCAAAGTTTACGTGTATTTTATATGAGAAATCTTTATACGCCTTGGTCTAGTACTTAATATTAATCTTAAGGGCTCCAATTTTCAGGGAATTTTTGTTTAGGTATTTGCCACAAAATTTCGGGGTGGGACTGAAAAAAAAATAGTCGCGAAAAAAAAAGCACCCTAATATGTATATATGCAAAAAATGTACATCCCATGAAAATGTCTCTTTTGTGAATACCCGAATACAATAAATTGATTATTGATCTTGCCAAAAATAAATCAATAATAATTAATAATTTATATTTATAATAATTTATAATATTTAAAATAATTAAAATTATAAAGACATAATTTATAATTTATTTATTAATAAATAATAATAATAATAATTTTTTCGTTATTTTCTTGTTTTTCCTTTGAATGATATACACACGTTGATAGATAATTTCAAATTAGCGCACAAAAGCCCGCGCTTTTATTGAGACAACTCAGCGATCGCAGCGCCTCACTTATTTTGTCCATATTTCTGGGACACAATTTTCTACGGCGATGGTTCTCCTTCTCTCTAACCTCCATGTTTACGGCGTTCGTTCTCCTCTCCTCTCCTCTCTCTAACCCTCTTGGTTTGATCAAATCGATCATAATTGCAAACTCGGCCTAGAAAAGTCAATGGGAACAGTCGGTACAGTCTAACAAATAAATTCCTGGCTCAGTACGACAAATTTTTAAATCAACGAAATAAGTAATATTTATCTTTAATTAAGTCTTTTCATAATTCGCTTCATAAGTACGAAAAATGCTCTTTATCAAGCATTGAAAAATTATCCAGAATTCCCGTAAGGAAAATGAAAATTTTCTTTCAAATAAACTTTTTATCATTTGACAACAAATGTTGCCAACTTCACACTCAACTAAATACTCTATCCTCATACAAGTTCAAAATTGAGTTCACTTATACTCAGAGAGGACGACAAAACATCCGTGAGAACACTTTTTTGTTGTTGAAAGGACTTTCGCGAGGAAATTCGTCTCGAAGTGTGATTTTTTCTGAAAAGTGCCGAAATAATTTCATTCGAAAACCAGTGTTAGTTTTCAAAGAGACACAATCTGCGCAAAAAAGTGTGATTTGTGTGCAGTGAGCTCCATTTGGTCGTTCCGATCAAGATCGCTCCAGTGGATGACTATTTTGTTTATAATTGGCCCCAAGGTGGTTTTCCTAGACTCCGATTTATTGCATTGGTTTGGCCAACTCTCCGATAAACTAAAAAGATTCGAACTTTGAGTGTTCGCCAGTCGCCTTTGGATAGCACGGACGAACTACCAGTTGATACAGTGCCCTGGGAAAAGGTTCGTGAATTTATTTTGGCATCCGTCGGAATTCATTCAGACTCGGTCGCAATCAAGCGCGAAAGCGCCTTCCTACTTTCGTGTTTTCATCCGCCCGCATGATTGTTTTACTGAGGGGCGGCATAAGGAAAATTAGAATTCTTCGCTTTTTGATATCATCGGACAGTGTAAAATTCCACACGCACACAAACCACGGACTTTTTTCTACACGAAAAGTTGCTCTTTCTCGCCGTGTGTGTTGCGACTTAGGCGAACCAGCCTTTCTCAAACTGTGGGTCTCTCCGAGCCACTCCGACTTAATTTTACGCGAATTATCACTTTTTTTTCAAATGTGGAAAAACTGCTCATATGTCGGTGGATTAGATTTTATTATGCCTATTTGCGGGGGTAATATGAAGGGCAATACTTACGACCGAATTTTGAGAAGGTTTATTTGCGCAGGGAATTGTACTACTGTTGGTAATGTGGGTACTAAAATCTGGCTGTTTCTATGCCAGACTTCTACTCATATTTTATGACGAATGCATTGAATTAGAAAAATTTTCGGTATTAGTTTACAAATAAAATAATTTCAGTAAATTAAATTACAGGCAATTGAACTTATATGAAGAATATTGAGAAGAAAAATAAACGATTGTCGTACCAAATCTCCCTTAGATTGATATATCTATTGACCTTTGAAACGATATTATGGTCAAATTACAATATATCCCCTATAACACAGGTCTGCGAATCAAAAGCAAAGGCTCAAGAACGTTGTTGGTTAACTGAGGGTCTTTTCCGAAGTAATTTTTCTCAATTCTCATCTAAATCTGACTTCACAATGCCTATCACCTCTGGATTTTGAGATATTTCAGGTTAAGTACTCAAATAACGGCATTTTCGGCCATTTTGAAAAATTCATTAAAAATTAACGGAACGTGAAAAAAGCTCGTTACACGACTCAAAAGAAAGCCTGGACATATGACATACCACTAATTTATAGTACTTACGAAACATCTTCGGGAGTAAGATTTTCATGAACGTGCGTGTTGGGGTGAGCGTTGTTTTTTGGGAATTTCTGAGTAGCCGTCGTCATGTTTTTAAAAAGTTGTTCATCTGTTGAAGAAGATGGCGTTGCGTTTTCAAAAAAAAAAAATATATTTAATTTTTGGTTTGAAAAATATTCAAAAGCGCCAATATAATATTCAGATAAATTCCGAATGAATCAATCATTAATTATAGCGATCTACTGCTATAGCGCTCAAGCACTATATTCATTATTTAGGAACAAGTCAAGAACATGGAAACCTTCAGTTAAAATTTCCTACAAGTTCTTTTGCATTTAAAACGGACGTATTTGCAAAAAAAAATTATGTAGAAAAGCCGTACTTTCCGGGAAATTCAACTTTAAATTTCCCGAAATGTTACTTTGTTAACAAGAAATCCAACATTATTCGCCCAAATTCCTTCAAAATTTCATTGAAATAGTGTGCATTACCCGCACTAAACAACATTTTGCCACCTTTTAAAACTTTGCACAGGTCCTTTCTTCCTTAAAAATCCCAGAAAATATAAAATGTTGCATTACTTTTTACTTACTTACCTCGATCAGCTGCAATCAGGATCACATCTTTATGGGACTGACATTTCGCTTTCCTTCCAATCTTCAGGGGCAGAAAGGGGGTAGCGGGTTAAGAGGGGTCTGGCGGCCCCCACAGGGTTTGATAAAATCGACCCCAAAACCTTGAAGAGGGCCAACAAAAAAAATTTTTAAGATTTTTTTCGACCCCATGGACCCCCCACTAAAACCCCATAAACGAAAAAAATGTGTTTTTTTTATATTTGACTAGCTAGGTTACCCGGTTTCACCCGGCGGTGGGTAAATACTCACTAATTAAACACTTCTCAAATGTTCTAGTTTGTTATATTCTAGAAATTGTTTCAACCCGAAAACCCCTTTATGGATCCGCTATCTTGAATTTCCAAATCTTAATAATATTCAAAATTAGTGGCCTTAAAATAATCATTGTACCAATTTTCATTCAAATCATATTGGATCCGCCATCTTGAGTTTGGAAATTTTGCTAATATTCGAAATCAGTGGCCTCAGAATAATCTTTGTACTAATTTTCATTAAAATCCGTTGAAAATAAGAAATTTGGTTAATAATATTCAAAATTAGTGGCCTTAAAATAATCATTGTACCAATTTTCATTCAAATCATATTGGAGCCGCCATCTTGGATTTACAAATTTTGATAATATTCGAAATTTATAGCTTCAGAATAATCATTGTACCAATTTTCATTAAAATACGTCGAAATCGAGACATTCTGGACGCAATGTTGGGTCCGCCATCTTGCATTTAGAAATTTTGATAATATACAAAATTAGTGGTCCCAAAATAATCACTGTACTAATTTCCATTACAATCCATTGAAATCGAGATATAAAATCCGTTGAAATCGAGACATTCGGTTGCCATATTGGATCCGCCATCTTGGATTTACAACTTTTGATAATATTCGGAATTTGTATCCTCAGAATAATCGCTGTACCACTTTTCATTAAAATCCGTTCAAATCGCGACATTCTGGTCACCATGTTGGATCCGCCATGTTGGATTGGGAAATTTTGCTAATATTCAAACTTAGTGGCCTCAGAATAATCATTGTACCAATTTTCATTAAAATCCGTTGAAATCGAGAAATCTTGGTCACCATGTTGGGTCCGCCATCTTGGATTTGTAAATTTTGATAACATTCAAAATCAGTGACCTCAATATAATCATTATACTAATTTTCATTAAAATCCGTTTAAATCGAGAAATATTGGACGCCATATTGGTTCCGCCATCTTGGATTTGTAAATGTTGATAACATCCAAAATCAGTGACCTCAAGATAATCATTGTACTCATTTTCATTAGAATCCGTTGAAATCGAGAATATTGGATTTGTAAATTTTGATAATATTCTAAATCAGTGACCTCAAAACAATTACTGTACTAATTTTCATTAAAATCCGTTGAAATCAGGAAATCTTGGTCGCCATATTGGGTCCGCCATCTTGAATTTCTAAATTTGGACAGCGGATTTGAAATCCCCATTCGGCAAAACCCATGTGTACCAATTTTCATGAAAATCGCTTAAAATTTAAAATTTTCAGCCGCCATCTTGGATCCGCCATTTTGAAACCCTACGTATTATCCGAAAAAAAATTAGCCTATATGTTAAGTCGGAATATGTACTACCTTTGGACAAAAAATGAAAAATATCGATGCAAGCGTTTAGGCGTGATTGAGCAACAAACAAACGAACTTTCATTTATATTGGCAGTTACAGGGTGATTCGTAAATCAGGATTTTGCCTTATATGGGAACCGCTCTTGTATTTCTATCTTTTTTTCTACGCATCGCAGCGGCCCCAAACTGATTTCAAAAAATCACTATTTGGAAGCCCTTTCAAAAAAAGTTTACACCACCCCCCTATCCCCAACCCCTTGGCCGCAATCCCCCCTGGAAGTTGAAAAAATTAACTTTTATTTCACGATTTTTCACCTTTCGCCCCACTTTTCTCTGAAATTCATGTTATTAACATACCTACTTTTTATTTTTTTTAAGTTGCCTATCTAATTACCTTTCCAAAAAGGTGCAACATGCCCAGGTAGAAAAGGGTTGCAAAAGTCCTGAAATTAAAACATACTCACAGGTACCTAATTACTTTATTGCACCATAATGAAAAAAATCGTTAAGTAAACAATTTTTATGACAGCAAGTTCGGAAATGTTTGTTTAGGAAACACAAGTAATACATTTTTATTTTTTCAGCAAAAAAGTACTAAAATAATAAATGTAATCTCGTTAAATAGCGTTATTAGTTTATTATATCCAGTATTGACTCTTAAGTATCCTGACGCTCCGTTTCTAATACCTCCTATGAATTATGGTATAAAAATGGGTAGGTTTGAAAGGACATTGACCACAGTTGAAGAAGCAAGCGATAAAACCGGGTGTTTAATAGAAAAAATTAAGATAAAATGGCAGAATGCAGTGTTGAAGAGTCTGCCGATATAATTTACGTGTACGGTTTAGTAGAAGGAAATGATAGTGAGGCCGTACGAGAATACCAAAGGAGATTCCCGAATCGCCGGGTACCCAAAAGAAGGGTATTTTCAAGGACTTTCAGAAGGTTAAAAGAAACCGGAAGTGTAACCGCCCCCAGAGCAGAAACGCGAGCAGGAAAATCGGCCGATTCAGCGGACCCCGACCAACAAATCTTCAACATCGTCAGGAACAGCCCTGTAATAAGCATCAGGCAGGTCGCACGACGGTTAGCTTTGTCTTCAGGGAAAGTTTGGACCGTTGTGAACCGAGAGGGACTACATCCATACCACTATATCCCGGTCCAAGCACTACAGGAAGGATATTCCGAAGGACGATTGCAATTTGCACTTGGCTGTTCGAGTCTGACATCGAAAACAGAAGGTTTCTAGACCGAATTCTGTGGACGGATGAATCGCAATTCACCCGGGATGGCATCACAAACTTCCACAACCTCCACACCTGGTCAGATGTGAACCCACATAGGACCAGGTGTCGGTCCTTCCAGCAAAGATTTAGTGTCAATGTCTGGGCTGGCATCATCGGCAACCAGTTGATAGAACCCCTCATCTTGCCCCAAGTGCTGAATAGTCAGCTATACTCGGACTTTTTGGAGAATACCCTTCCGGATCTGTTGGAGGACATCCCCCTGGCCACCAGAAGCGCAATTTATTTACAGCTCGACGGAGCACTTGCGCATACTGGGAACATTGTTAGGGCAAGGTTAAATGAAAATTACCCAGAGCGCTGGATTGGACGAGGTGGACCGATTCCTTGGCCTGCTAGGTCACCGAACCTTACTCCACTGGACTTTTTCTTATGGGGAATGATGAAAGATGAAGTTTACTCAAGACCAATCAACACCAGAGAAGAATTAGTTACCAGGATTGCGACTGCAGCCACGAAAATACGGGAGAGACTGGCTACCATAGACCTCAAACGTGAAATAAAACGAAGGCTACTTGCATGCATCGAAACTAGCGGAGAACATTTTGAACAGCTTTTAAAGGACAAACGTTTTAATTGTAATTAGTTTTTAAGCGAACAAAATGTATTTTTTAGTAAACTTAAGTATAATTTCCTAAAAATTCGAATTATCATGATATTCTGTAAAAGGATTTTTGTAAATAAATTTTCGTATCCTTTTCCTACCTGGGCATGTTGCACCTTTTTGGAAAGGTAATTAGATAGGCAACTTAAAAAAAATAAAAAGTAGGTATGTTAATAACATGAATTTCAGAGAAAAGTGGGGCGAAAGGTGAAAAATCGTGAAATAAAAGTTAATTTTTTCAACTTCCAGGGGGGATTGCGGCCAAGGGGTTGGGGATAGGGGGGTGGTGTAAACTTTTTTTGAAAGGGCTTCCAAATAGTGATTTTTTAAAATCAGTTTGGGGCCGCTGCGATGCGTAGAAAAAAAGATAGAAATACAAGAGCGGTTCCCATATAAGGCAAAATCCTGATTTACGAATCACCCTGTAACTGCCAAACGGTGCGAGATGCCCCCCCCCCCACCCATACGATTTTTTGCTTGTCTCGGTCTGACCTTTCACCCCCTTCAGTATTGACCACCCACCTCTGAACACCCTGTATAGTGATTTTTTCGAGCATGTAAATCAATTTATAAGCGGTTTCAACGCTACTTAAAATTTGTTTGGGGTGTGTAGATGTCCCCTGAATTTTTTCAGATTTTACTCTTATGTTTAATCGAGTGAAACATAGCTTTGAAACCAAAAAAATCGTTAAAAATCGCGTTTTTTTAAAAACAAGCCCATGGGATTTGAGTGTAGACTTGATCAAAAATAACGGCCGAAATAGGGTTGAAAGATAACTCTTCCCCTACAAAATGGCGCCAAGCGAGGCAAATTTGGTTGCGTGTAGCCGCCGACATTTGAAATTGAGTAAAACGCGAATTTTGAAAGTATGAAATTTTGAACTCTAAAATTAGTCGAAGTTTATCTAAACAAAAAAATCACAAAAAATAATGTATATTGGGGGTTTTCAAGGTCGCTGAACAAGAATTTGATGTCAAAATTATGTTTTGACAATTGACAGTTGTCAAAAATGCTGTCAACAAGAAACAAAAGTTTGATTTCTTCAATTTCTTTGATGAATGATAATGAAATGCTTAATCTACGGGATTTTTTGACTCGTTTATTAGGAAAAACGTTTATATTAAAAACATGTTTTGGCAGTTGACAGCTGTCAAAAATGTTGTCAAAAAAAAAAAAAAAGAATCGTTTTTTATTTTTTTCCAATGCAGGCATAATGGAATCAATCTAGGGTTTTTTTAGATAAATAACAACAAGAATAATAAAATTTAAGTTTTTGAATTTAATACCACGCAAATGAAAACGCTGGAATTGACTCTCGAAATCTGTCCACTGAACCGTCCTCTATCAGTTGTTCTTTCTAACCTTCTAGACCCACGCGGCCCAACTTCTCCATCATGGAACTCTACTTTGCTACTGCGCACCCATACTGCGCACTGACGTGCACAGTACTCCAAGCCACGCGCTAACAATATCTCTCTAGTTTGCTGTTATTATTGCTTGTTTTAATATTTTTCCTCGGTTCTAACAAATTCAAAAATCGGTGAAAGGTGAAAAAGCAGTTCACTTGGTAAGTACATATATTGAATACTTGTAAAAAATTGAAATAATTGTGTTCCGTCGCGTAGTCAAGTGTTTATTGCCGAGTTGTCGCACGTGTCTCGTTGCGTCGTGGGGCGTTTATTGCCACGTTGTCGCGCGTTTACGACCGCGTTGTCACGCATGTTCCGTCGCGTTGCCGGGTGTTCGTTGCTGCGCGTACACACGTCGTTGTGGCAGGTATAATACCGTAAAATACTTGCACACAAAAAATACCAAAAATACCTTTTAACGGTACTTTAGGGTTTCGCTGTGTATATGATTTAGTAAGAAATTCTTAATATATTTGCACGTCATATCTTTTTTTCAGTTAAAACGGAGATGCCACCGAAAAAACCAAAACTTCCAAGAGATGAACGATGCGTAAAATGCAACAAACTTTTGCGATACGACACCGGAGAAAAAAAAGTCATCGCTTCCGAAGAACGTGCCAACTTATTTTCTGTTCTGCTGAACAAGGAAGTGACCATAGGAGACGTTTTTTGCACAAAATGTGGTCGTTCACCTCGTCCAGTCAGAGAGGATCCGAAGTATTACAAGTATTCAATATACTTACCAAGTGAACTGCTTTTTCACCTTTCACCGATTTTTGAATTTGTTAGAACCGAGGAAAAATATTAAAACAAGCAATAATAACAGCAAACTAATTTTATAACGAACGTAGCGTATGCACAGGACGGAGACTGCTTACAAAAAGAGAGAAATTGTTAGCGCGTGGCTTGGAGTACTGTGCACGTCAGTGCGCAGTGTGGGTGCGCAGTAGCAAAGTAGAGTTCCATGATGGAGAAGTTGGGCCGCGTGGGTCTAGAAGGTTAGAAAGAACAACTGATAGAGGGCGGTTCAGATTTCAAACAGATTTCGAGAGTCAATTCCGGCGTTTTCATTTGCGTGGTATTAAATTCAAAAACTTAAATTTTATTATTCTTGTTGTTATTTATCTAAAAAAACCCTAGATTGATGCCATTATGCCTGCATTGGAAAAAATTAAAAAATGATTCTTTTTTTTTTTTACAACATTTTTGACAGCTGTCAACTGCCAAAACATGTTTTTAATATAAACGTTTTTCATAATAAACGAGTCAGAAAATCCCGTAGATTAAGCATTTCATTATCATTCATCAAAGAAATTGAAGAAATCAAACTTTTGTTTCTTGTTGACAGCATTTTTGACAACTGTCAATTGTCAAAACATAATTTTGACATCGAATTCTTGTTCAGCGACCTCGAAAACCCCTAATATACATTATTTTTTGTGATTTTTTTGTTTAGATAAACTTCGACTAATTTTAGAGTTCAAAATTTCATACTTTCAAAATTCGCGTTTTACTCAATTTCAAATGTCGGCGGCTACACGCAACCAAATTGGCTTCGCTTGGCGCCATTTTGTAGGGGAAGAGTGATTTTCAACCCTATTTCGGCCGTTATTTTTGATCAAGTCTACACTCAAATCCCATGGGCTTGTTTTTAAAAAAACGCGATTTTTAACGATTTTTTTGGTTTCAAAGCTATGTTTCACTCGATTGAACATAAGAGTAAAATCTGAAAAAATTCAGGGGACATCTACACACCCCAAACAAATTTTAAGTAGCGTTGAAACCGCTTATAAATTGATTTACATGCTCGAAAAAAATCAAATATCAAAAAAACACATTTTTTTCGTTTATGGGGTTTTAGTGGTGGGGGGCCATGGGGTCGAAAAAATTCTTAAAAATTTTTTTTTTGGCCCTCTTCCAGGTTTTGGGGTCGATTTTATCAAACCCTGTGGGGGCCAGACCCCTCTTAACCCGCTACCCTTAAAGAACATGCATTTACAATTTAATGAGACAACCGACGAAAATATTTAATAATTTTTAAGAAATATTTGTATTCTTACGAACAAAAATACAAAAATACTCAGTTGATAAACACTTTGTATAAGGAGATTGTCCAGTTAATAGACATTTTTTATAAGGAATATCTCCAGTAAAGATACATTTTGTATAAGGAAAATCTTCTGTTAATAGACAGTTTGTATAAGCAAAATGTCTAGTTAGTAGACAGTTTGTATTGGGTGTGTGAATATGACTCCGCCCTTTTTTGTTAAAATAAAACACATTTGCTTTTTTAGAAAATTAAAGAAAAGTTTATTCAAAGTATGCTCAATTGGCAGCTGCAACCTTCGCCCATCTTTCAGGTAATTTACGTATTCCTTGCATGAAGAAATCTTGGTCTTTTGAGCTGATACAATTATCAATCCAAATTTTGATACTTTCGTATGAAGTGAACCGTTTTCCCGTAAGATCTGACTGCATTGTTCGGAATAAGTAATAATCCGAAGAAGCTATATCTAGCAAATATGGCGGGTGGAATAGCCCTTCCCAGTTCTGTCCATCTAAATATCTTTTCACGACTTGTGCGGTATGCGGTTTGGCATTATCCTGTTGAAGAATTAATTTACTGTGCCTATTAATAGCTTGAGAGGGTTCGAGCAACTCATAATAAACAACACCTCTCTGATCCCACCAAATGCAGAACATAACCTTGTCACAGTGAATATTTCTCTTTGGCTGTGATGGGCCGGGTTCACCTGGCTTTACCCAAGCTTTTGTACGTTTAGGATTTTCAAAATATATCTATTTTTCCATCTCCTGTGATTATTCGATGCAAAAATCCTTTTCTTTGCTGCCTTTGAAGTAGCATTTCACAAATTGTTTTTCGACGTTCGATGTCTCTTTCTTTCGAATTGAATTATGAATTATAAGGAACCCAGTTACCAATTTTTTGAACCATTCCCATTGCGTTGAAACGCTTTGCAACAGTTGATCGTTCAACATTGAATGCTACAACTAATTCTGATTGAGTTTGGCAAGAATCCTCTGCCAATAATGCTTCCAATTCACCATCTTCAAATATTTTTGGTGGTTTTCCATGTTCTTTGTCCTCAGTGCCAAAATCATTATTTTGAAATCGTCGAAACCATTCCTTACAATTTGTACACACAAGCAAACGATGAGTTTACGCTGCACTTTTCTTTGTAATAAAATAGTGTAGTAGTACTTCCCGCAAATGAAAACTGACTTTTTCAAGGAAGTAAAAGCATTTGTTGCTAATATTTCAACCAAATGTCACGTAGTGCGTTTGACAGCTGACATAAAGTACTATCGAATACAAGTGTTGCCATTTGTTAGTTTAGTACACGTAAGCAATACTAAAAACGAAATCTGTTGGAAAAGGGCGGAGTCATATTCAAACACCCAATATAAGAATAATTTCCAGTTAGTAGACAGTTTGTATAAAGAAAATTTCCAGTTTAGTTGACAGTTTGTGTAAGGAAAATTGTCAGTTAGTGGACAGTTTGTATAAGGACAATTTCTAGTTAGTAGAAAGTTTGTGTAAGGAAAATGTCCAGTTAGTTCACAGTTTGTATAACTAAAATTGTCCAGTTAATAGACAGTTTGTATAAGGAAGATTTTTCCAGTTAATAGACAGTTTGCATAAGGAAAATTTCTAGTTAATAGACAGTTTGTATAAGAAAAATTTCCAGTTAGTAGACAGTTTGTGTAAGGAAAATTTTCCAGCTAATAGACAGTTTGTATAAGAAAAAATTTCCAGTTAGTCGACAGTTTGTATAAGGAAAATTTCCAGTTAGTATTCAGTTTGTATAAGGAAAATTTCCAGTCAATCGACAGTTTGTATAAGGAAGACGGTCTAGCCGGTTAAGAAGGTGAAGTGTCCCTAGCTCTTTTGAAAAGCAAAAAGTATCCTTATATAGGACATGAAAAAGTACATCTTTGCTGAAATTTTCAGACCCATAGACCCTCACATAACCACAAAAAAAAATTAAAACGGGATTTTCAGTGTTTTGACGATATCTCGGCTTCTTGTGGCCGTAGAAACATTTCTATTTTTGGTAGCTACAATATGATATTTTGTTCGAAATTTTTTGCCCGGAAATGCAAGTTTTTATACGCGTCCGAAATTTTTAAAATTCAATTTAAAAAGAAACTAAAACAATAGTAATGCCGGAAAAAAAAAATTATTTATTATTATTATCTTCATTATTTTACGTTCATAAACAATTTTTATGGCCTTTAATTTGTTAGCTGGGTTTACTTTTATTGTTGTGTAGTGCTGATGGTTAAAAATGGAGTTCGGGGAGACACACAGGCTATTAGAGCTAGTGGTGTTGGCAGCAGTTTAAAACAAAGGACAGCGCACAAACCTTATGGGTTTTGGGTCTCGGTGTGCACCTGTGATATGTTAAACTTCATGACGTCCTAATCCCATAAGCACAAAGTCCAAAATTTAACAAAAAATTCAATTCTGAAGAAATCCCCTCATTGACCAAGATTATATTATAAAATGCCTCTGAACTGTAGAATTTTTAAGAAAAAAAATCAAAGTTTATGTGTATTTTAAACGGGAAATCTTTCCACGCCTTGGTCGAGCACTTAATATTAATATTAAGGGCTACAATTTCCAGGGAATTTTCTTTTAGGTATTTCCCACAAAATTTCGAGGTGGGAGTGAAAAAAAAAAGTAGTCGCAAAAAAAAAAAAGCACCCTAATATATATACAAATGCGTGCGAAAGAATAGCAGTATTGAATTTGAAAAAGGTTCTTTGGAAACCATAATATTACAAAATATAAGAAGTAATTATTTCAGTATTTTAACAATATTTACATTTCAAATAAAAAATAATACTAAAATTCAGATGTGCAAAATAATAGCAGTATTTCACTGCATTTTAAAAAATCAAGGTAAATTCAAAGAAATTATAAGAAAAACTAAAATTAATTACATCAAAATATAAAAATGATTAATATTTTGTTGAATGCCTTTTGTTTGCTAAAATAGCTGTGCACCTTCGTGGCATAGAATCCACAAGATTCCTGCACCTTTCTTCCGGAATTACTTTCCATGCTTCCTGTACTGTGTGTCATAATTCATGGGTATTTTTGAGGATTTTTTTTAAAAACTGATTTCACATCAGCCCAAAGATTTTCAATGGGATCGAGATCAGGAGACTGAGCTGGCCGGCTCATGAGCGTAATCTCATTTGCAGAAAAATAATTTTTTGTCAAAGCACTAGTATGCTTTGGGTCGTTGTCTTGCTGATAAACCCATTTCATTGGCATATTCCACTCTGCGTAAGGCAACATGGTTGTACTCATAATATGCATGTATATATTGGCTCGCATCCATTATGGTTTTAATCCAATATAGTGGACCTGTTCCATTATATGAGAAACAACCCCAGATATTAATTTTGACACCATGTTTTACGGTCCGCGGCACATACTTTGGGTTATATTCGGCTCTTTGGGGCTTCTGACGTACTGCCTGCATCCTTTGGATCCAAAAAGAACTATTTTAGACTCAAAAAAGTACCCGGAAATTGGAAATAAACCACAAAATATTCAATTATTCATCAATATTTATTTTGTCGCCTTCAAAGTATTCCCCATTAGATGCAATACACATATGCCACCTTTTTTTTTCCAATCTTTGAAACACTTGGTAGGCACTTTCCGGTATGGCCTTCAGCTCCTTCCACAAATTTTGTTTCGGTTCGTTTTTCTCCCTCCATTCTGATGATTGTTGATTTGTTTGCATGTCAAATTCGTAGACCCATGTCTCATCACCAGTTATGATGCAATCCATGAATTTGGGATCCGAATTCACACCATCAAGCATGTCCAAAGAAACCTGTTCACGGCACTGTTTTTGAAGAAAATTGAGCTCCTTCGGAACGAGTCGAGCAGCAACGCGTCTCATGCCCCAAATTTTCCACCAAAATCAAACGAACAGATTCAAGAGAGATGTCGAGCTCTCGTGCTACCTCCTTAACACTAACATGAGGATTTTCGAGCACAGTTTCTTTAATTTTCTTAATGTTATCGTCAGTCGAAGATGTCGAAGGTCGTCCAGAACGAAGCAAATCTTCAACGATGTCACGACCAGCCTGAAAGGCTTTGTACTAATCATATGCTCGTGTTTTGGATAAAACTGACTCACCATAAGCCTTCTCTAACATTTGCAACGATTCCGCACACGAAATTCTGTTGGAAACACAAAACTTGTGTCACACTCTTCGTTCAATATTTTTATTCATTGTAAAAATCGTGACGCACTACTGAGGGTGAACTGATTCAACCAGCTGCTGTAAACAAACTGGTTGACAGATCACACTAATTCCTTGACATAGGAATTAAGGACAGTCCTACCATCTTACCAAAAAAAAAAAATAGGATAAAATATTTAGCGCGGACAATTTAAATTAAAAATTACGGTTACTTTTTTGTCACAATGTATATTGCGCCATTTGCTGGCCAATTCACATGTTCTCGTGCGAATGTTATTCTAACCTCAACAGTCAACATGTCGTGGTTGTAAAAGTGGGACTCTTCGGGGGCTTCTACCAAAAAGTTTAGCTCTAACCAGCCTTCTAATTGTTGAGGTGTCAACTTGAAGGTTAAGTTCTTATATAATTTTGGTAGAAGTGGTAAATGGATCGTCCCGAACCATTTTTGTGATTTTTCTTAGATCGAGTTCCCCAAGTATTCTCTTACATCCTCCAGTTTCCCTTTTTTCTTTCCAGTTTTTAGCGTTAGTAATTATTTTTGCCGAGCATCTAATAATATTTTAGATAAACTCATAAGTTTTGCCTTGTAATGGTAATTTTTTTATAAGTTCACGCTCTTCTTTACTACAGTGCCTCCCTCGTCCCATTTTTTTTTTATAAGTTCACGCTCTTCTATGCTGCAGTGCCTTCCTCCATTTTTTCTAAAATTTCATCTTAAAATAATGTCAATTGAGATTATATGAATTAACGATAGTCATTGTTATTAAATTATATTTTACACTTTATAACATTTTTTCCTATTTTGAACAAAGATGGCACTGCTATTATTTTGCACACGTCATGACATGTGATAACAGGATCAGTGAAAGAATTTATCTTGCAAATAACGTCAACATCGCTTAAAGGTTTCGTTTCGTATAGCACGTGCTCATAGAAACAGAAAAAACTTAGTAGCGATGGTTTTCCAGGGGTAGTAAACATTTTTGAATTGTTGTGTTTTCAGTGTAACATGCATTGCTATTATTTTGCACGCAACTGTATATATTATTAATTATATAACATAATAAATAATTCTGAAATATTAACTTTAGTTGAGATATATTAGAGCATTAAAAGGTGGCTTTAAGGGGGTAACCCACTGTTTAAAAAAAAAAAATCGTTTTTTTCTTTTGTCATATTTCGATAGATTAGCACTTCAAGAATATATGTGTAAAATTTAAGATCGATATCTAAATAATTGTTGTTTCTACAGCGCTCACAGTTCCCCTCCGTTTAACTACGATTTCGGAGCGCGCGCGGCCTTGTAGTCGCTCGAACATCTGCCGCGTGTATTACCTATTATAATACTTTATAAATGTATATATTACATAATACACTAATACATAGATTCTTATAAAAGTATACGTAAACAGCTCAAATCGTGAGAAAAATCTCGAAATAAAAATAATAAAAGTTTGAATTTGAATGTTCAAAGTTTTTTGGTATTCGCTTTAATTACAATCCTTTGCTGAAAAGTCCGCAATTCCAATTTCTTTCCTCCTTCCTTCCCTCTATGCCTTTTGCGTATAAATAAATAAAAAAAATAAAAAATTTATCACTTCACTTAATTGCGGACTCAAATCTTATAAAAATTGGGAAAAATCCGAAAAAAAAGCATCCGCACGCTGGAATTCGAACCCGTGACCTCTGAATCCCAAGCCCAAGTGTTCACCACTACACCAGTCGCCGCTTTGGGAATGTACTACAATGAATGGGATTTAGAGCCGCATGAACATTTTTGTATACTATTATTTTGTAAACGCGTGGCCATCTGGAGTTCCCAATTCGGGTACTTTCATTTGTTGCCAAGTCCTACATGTGCTATAAATTTGAGCTAAATCGGTGATGACGACTAGGTGCCTTCTCCTTGTCAGTACAGAAGTATGGAAAAAATCAAAAAGATATCTCTGATAGTTTTTCTTTATCGATTTTTTAAAAAAAAAGTTCCTTTTTTTGGGTTTCAACAGTGGGCTACCCCCTTAAGGAAATTATATGAGCCGTTATTTTTGAAAATGGTATAAAAATGTTATTCAATGAAATATATGTATTAGGGTGCTTTTTTTTCGTGACTATTTTTTTTTTTTCACGTCACACCTCGAAATTTTGTGGCAAATACCTCAACAAAAATTCCCTAAAAATTGGAGCCCTTAATATTAATATTAAGTACTAGACCAAGGCGTATAAAGATTTCCCATATAAAATACACGTAAACTTTGATTATTTTTCTTCAAAACTCTACAGCTCAGAGACATTTTATGGTATAATCTTGGTCAATGATAGAATTTCTTCAGAATTGAATGTTCTACAAAAGTGTCCATTTTGTTGTAACCCTAACTCCCACCAGCGAGGTAGTACGGGTCACTAACCCCAATTTTTCCATGAAATTCTCGCTTTGTACCCCTATCTCTTAAATAACAAGAGGTACAGAAAAAGTGAATATGACAAACTTGTAGGAAATTCAATTTGCTACAAAAAAGTTCTGAACACCAAATGGCTACCATCGATATTTTTTGAGATATTGGGTTTTGAATTTGAGGCATCCATGAAATTTCCACACGTTTTTTCGCCTGTTTTTGCAGATTTCACAGCGAACTAAGGAAAAGACATAAAAAATGTATCAGGTATCAAATTAATTGTCATAAAAAAATAAAGAGAGGCATTGCTTTTAGTTTTTCGAAAATGTTAAAAAATCATATTTCAAAAATGCAATGTGATGTGTTTTCAACAAAGAAGGGCTAAAAACCCACCTAAAGGCGCTAAAAAGGGGTGTAATTATCTCCCAAATATTGGAATAATCTGGATTATTATTCAAAATTCTAAATGTAAAGTACTTTTGTGCTTCAGAACACGTGATTGGCAATTTTTGCCAGTTTTGAAGGAAAAATGATCCTCTGCTAGGTACAAGTACTCTCTAAAGTGGTAAAATCGTCCCCTCAACATAAAAATACTGTAAAATATTTTTGAAAATTCTAAATATGAAATATTTTTGCTTTTTGAGTAAGGAGAAAGAAATATGGTACAAACAGTTCTTATGTGTTTTGAATAAAAGAACCCTCAGTAGGGTACGAATGCTTTCCTTAGGGGTAAAATCATCTCCTAAACATTGAAACAACCTAAAATATTTTTATAATTTACAGATTTTCTTTTTAATTTACAGAAAAATATCAGTCAGAAATAAAATAAAAGGGATGATTGACATAATTTCTACATACAAAAAAATCTATTTTTTCTAAAAATTGTCAGCGAATTTTCAAGGTCAAATGAAGTTCACCGGAACTTTTTATTATTTTTCCCGAATCCGCATTTGCATCAAGTTAAAAAAAATCATGTCAATAGCATTATCGGGGGATAATTGAAAAATGTAGAAAATTCGTCCCGGTATATCATAGTGCAGCGCGGCGAACTGATCTGTCGCTACTGAACTTTTTCTGAACTTTTTTCTTGCTTACTGAGCGACGGCAGTGGCATAGCGTGCCATCTCGGCGCCCGGGGCGGGAGACCCATTTTGCCGCCCCCATTCTATAGGTGCTTAATTAAAATTAAATTTCACAGGCAATGAGGTATCTAGTTAAAAATCAAATATACAAATCAGAATATGATTTTTATTACAAAAATCAAAAATAAAAATCAGAATATGATTTTTATTTTTAAAATCTAAAATAAAAATCAGAAAATGTTTTTTTATTATTAAAATCTAAAATAAAAATCCAGAGGTGTCCGGCATGATCAATGTTTAGTAATGCGTGCATTGCTATCACATTCAACAGATAGCGCTCTCATTGCCGTAAAAT
Source organism: Dysmachus trigonus (assembly GCA_949715965.1). NCBI lineage: Eukaryota > Metazoa > Arthropoda > Insecta > Diptera > Asilidae > Dysmachus > Dysmachus trigonus. The sequence continues at coordinate 50,691,230 of OX454321.1, forward strand.
ATTTAGCTTAGCGTGTGTTGTTTATACGTCCGATGGCGCAGTTTAAAAAAAATGTCAAAGCAATTTCAAAGAACTTTCGGATATTTAAGATTTTAAACAAACGAACATTTACATTTACATATATTTTAAAAACAAAAGCCATTTTCCGATTTTATTTTTTTTTAAATAAAAATCATTTTGTTATTTTTATTTCTGATTTTCAAAATAAAAATCATTTTCTGATTTTAAAAATAAAAATCGCATTCTGATTGTTAGTTTTGATTTTAAAAATAAAAATTATTTCCTGATTTTTATTTTTGATTTTAAAAATAAAAATCATATTCTGATTTTTATTCTTGATTTTAAAAATCTTTCTTTCCCAGGGAGAAATTAATAAATGTGGTTCCTAATTTTTTGACGGGTACGGCAGAAGCCTGGTACTGGGTTCACCGCCGAAAATTTCCAAATTCATCTTGGCTGGAATTTAAGTCCGCCTTAATAGGTAGGTTTGGAAGTTATGTTTCAGAGACAGAAATTCGGCGAGCGATAGAATCTCGTAAACAGGGCCCAAAAGAGTCTTTTAACAACTTTCTATTGGAAGTTGAACGTCTTAACGGTCGCCTCAGCCGTCCTTTTTTGGAGAATAAACTTTTAGAAATTCTGCGTGACAATATGGACCCGGCCTTGCAAAGTGCTATGATAATGATGCAATTTCGAACGACCGAAGAATTACGTCTCGCTAGCCAAAGGCTAGAAAAACTTTGGAACCTATCTGGACACGACCCCAGACAGATTACAGCTTCGACTAGGTCTAAAATTCAACCCTTAGTTCACGCCATAGAGCCAGATGCTCTATCTAATTTTTCCTCTGGGGATTCTACACCCGAAATTTGCGCTCTAGACAAGAAAATATCTCAGAGCAAGACCGATAATCAATTTCTGATTTGTTGGAACTGTCGCGATATCGGGCACCGCTACCACGATTGTACAAAAGGGTACCTAGGGGTATTCTGCTACGGTTGCGGTCGCCCCGGCTTCCTCAAACCGAACTGCCCTTCATGTCTTGGCTTACCGGGAAACCAAAAGCCGAGCGCGACAAACCCTGGGGCGGCGCGTTCGGCTTTAAATCCGTCGCGCCCCAAGGTTACTTCGGAGGAAGCTGCGACGAATACCGAACCCAGTCTGCACCGCTAAATAATCCTGTCGTTCAGGAAACACTAGTACTCGGGGTGTCAAATCTCTCGGATATGTCAGCAGTTTCACAGACTATGAATTTTACTGGCACACAGACCACTCAAACTCCTTCCCCAAATTTAGCGAAACCTTTGAGGTATAGATCTCAACCCGCTTCACCGGCGACATTTTGCCGCCCCCGCGGGCTGCCGCCCGGGGCGGGCCGCCCCCTCCGCCCCACCCACGCTACGCCACTGAGCGACGGGTCGGCTATTCAAAAAAAAAAAAAAAAAAAAGTAACTTGACCGTGACTTGAACAGCCGACCCGTAGATCAGTAAGCAAGAGCGTTACCGCTACGGCACGAACACATTGCTACAAGCGCTATAAACGTTCCTTATACTTAAGTTACGCATGCAACTTTAAATTGATATTTCTCGAGAATAAACTAGAGTTGCATTTTGCCATTTTGCAAAACTATTAAGGGAATCCTCCCCTAGAATATATATAAAAGTGATGGGATCTGTGATTCCCATGTCTGATACTTCCCTTGTAAGTATATTTTCTAAAATAATATTCACTCAATTGGGACGATATTTTATACTTTTCTGAGTGAAAACGATTATTTGCAATTGCATTGAAACCTTATCGCATTATTTGCAAAACTATTCTCTAAATAAAAGTTCATGTATTGTAAAATAAAACTTCAGCCAAAGGAAATTCTAAAGCATACATAAATTCATTTTTATTTTATTTGAGCCTTTGGAAAAATTATTCGGAAATCATAAATTTATATTAATTAATAAATTAATTAGACACGAAGAAATAAAATATGAATTTTTTCTCTTAAACATTAATATTACTCTTTATAATTTCTTTGTAGATGAACTATGCCCATCAACCATTAAAACGACGTGCTGAAGAAAGATAGCACATTCCCCCGAAAAAATTTCAAGTATGCTTCAACCAATTAAGAATTTTCTAACATATTTGCAAAAAAGTGCAAATAGTTCCACTTTATTTGGTTTATCGTCAAACATGAGTGAGACAAACAACCAAGCCCACCAATCAGATTCGTCCCCAACAGATACAGGGGCCGAAACCAAACCTACAGTGGAAGATCTTTTGGTGTCTCCTCTGAAATCACATGATCAAAACAAAAATGAAGTCAACGAGGCAGAAGAACCCAAATCTGACTCTTCAGTTATTGACAATCAACTTTTAGAAGGCAGCGTTAATAATGAAGAGTCACAGCTAGAAGAAGAAAAGTCCCTTCATATTAAGCATGAAGGTCCTGCGGAGACAGATGTTGGAGCAAGTAATGATAGCTTTTCCGTAAATGAGGTAATACTTAATGAAGGGGAGGAGCACAATACTTCTTTAAATGATCCTGGATCTGATCCCCTTGCCATTGAAGACTATCAGACTAATATAGGTAATAACAATTCGTTGTTGGGGAACTCTACATCTATTGATTTAGATGCATCTACTGAAGATCCAGACATAATTTTGATTATAGACGTCGATGAGATTAAAGATAACGACAGTCTTACAAAGGAAAATCGATATAATTTTGATGACACCGGCACCAATAGTGACGGTGAACGAGATGAACATAGAGAAGAACTTTTCGAAGCACCACGATTGCCATTAGAAGATATGAACGAGGAACAAGAAATAAGGAGCGATGGCTCAGACTCTGGCCTCGGCTCTGAAACATCCGGCCTTCAAGCAACCATTAATACCACCGACACAAGTTCGGTGGCTTCACCACTTTGCAAGTTTCCATCACGAAGTAATCTTAAGAGGCGAGCTGAGGGGATGATTACTATTTCCGGAAAGAAAGTAAAGCGATCGATTCACTTCGATGAAGTCAAAGTTTACTATTTTCCTCGGATGCAAGGATTTGCTTGTGTTCCATCTCAAGGTGGTTGTACTTTAGGAATGGGTGCAAGACACACGCACTTTAAAAGCTTTACTTTAGCTGAACATGCTGCCGAACAAAGGCGAATGCATAAACAGCAAATGCAAGAAATAAATCCACGAGGATCTTCCAGTGAGGAAACGGATAGTGATGAGGAATTAAGTGAGGCAAGTGGATCCGATTTAGATGCTGATGCAAACGGTTTCCTACAACCTGTACCAGCAAGACAAAGGAGAGCTATTTTAAAAGCGGCTGGGATCCGCAAGATTGATTCAACAGAAAAAGATGAATGTCGAGCAATCCGCAGTTCTCGAGAGTTTTGCGGATGCAGTTGTAGAGGATACTGTGATCCTGATACATGCTCATGCAGTCAAGCTGGAATCAAATGTCAGGTAATTTATATTGTCTTTTTTGTAAAACCACTTCTCCCCTTGCTATACAATTTTAAACCTCGTATGTAACTCTATCTTAATTCTCAGCTACCGCACCAGGCCCAAAAATGTTTGTGAAATAAACTTTGAAACCAGAGAAAGTATTTGTTTCTCTCTCGAATTATTTTATTTTTTGTTACATACTTCCATAATTTCATGCCATTGAATGAAATTGATTAACCCATTCGCGACGGGCAACACACCGTGTGTGTTATAGTCCGGGAGATAGCAGCAGATTTGGGTCACCGATTTTCTTACTTATGCCTCGAAGAGTACTGAAAGGTTCACCTGAGCTAAGCAAAATAAGGGTAACTTTTGACCGGTAACCTTGTACTTTACTTGTGAAAAATAGATTTTCATTTGAATAAAAATCGTGTACTGCGACAATTGCTTCTGTCATGTATACTATGTAGCACCAACCTTATCATAAAAAAATGTTAGTCATAAGGGCTGCAAGGATCGTAATTGTTGAAATGATGATATCAAGGTGTAAAAAAATGGAGAATTTTCCAAGATTTTCTTAGCGCTGCCAATAAAAAATATGAAAGTCTTTATCTTAAACAACCCATAAAAAAATTGGCATAATGGCTATCTACTAAGGGCTAAATAAAATGAAAATTGGTGAACATTTTTATATATAATATATATAAATATTTAAATTTAATCAAATGATGTTTAATAGTGTAAATGTGCTTTATTTAAGGAGTCACATACCTCCAGAATTTGGAAATTCAGTGCAATCACTCTCGCGGAAAACTGTGCTGTACCGAAAACTCCAAAAATGGCCCTTGATCTCATGCACATATGGTAGTAATACCCGTTAATTTCAGGCACAGAAAGGTGTTGCTAAGTACAGGATATAGGTGGATGCGTTAAAAAATGAAATCCTTATGGTAAAACTTTTATGCCTGTCTGTCTGTCCGTATGTCATACTTGAAATTTGGCATAGTTATAAAGCCTTTCTGCCCACACCTAGTCCAGGAGTAGTATATTTATTTTCGCTTTGGAGATCAAAGAATGGAAGTCAGAAAAGATATTGTTTTTTCACTAAATCAAATGAGGTCATTCTTTTTACAGATTCTAAAACTATATTTGCTTTAATTTTAAATCTACTAGTTTATGATACATTAGCAAAAATATGCTAATTTTAAACGAAAACAATATAGTAAAGATTACTAGAGAAAAATATCGGTCGAGCACAAGTGGTTTGCATCGAATTATAAGAGACATATAAGTGCGTATTCGTTTTGATGCTACGTGTGATGACGAAAACTTTGTTTGTTATTTGTAATATACCAAATCCTCGGCGAGCGGGTTACCTGGTTTTTTTTATTTATTGTTTGGAGTCAAAGTACTGTACGACGTGTCCATTTTAATTCTTTATCCGTAGGTGAAAATTAAAATTGATTCTTCTCGTCTGAATTAGTAATGTTCTAGACTTATAGTTGTATGTAATATATTAAAGGATATCTGTGACTAAATCCATTTTGCGTTTCTTGTCAAATAAATATTGCGCAAGTGAAGTAAGTAGACTTACCCGTTTACAGAAACATTTTTTCCATATTTGCAACAAATTTAAATAATTGTAAGCAATTTAATAGAAATTTAGCAAACTTTTAAAATAGCCTTCGTCAATATTCCAACTTTATATCAAACAACTAAAGGTTTGCATCTGTTGTCACCCTCCTTTTACTACCACCTTTTTTGAGAATTTTTAAATATAATTAATTAATATTTTTTATATTTTATTAACCATATCTTTTCATTTTATAGGTGGATCGCCCTAGTTTTCCTTGTGGTTGTTCACGTGATGGTTGTGCTAATGTAGTTGGAAGAATTGAATTTAATCCGAATCGAGTGAGGACGCATTTCATACACACTATAATGCGACTAGAATTAGAAAATAAGGAGAAAACGTCAACCGAATCGAGTTCATCTGGAAATTCTCTCTTAAACTACAGAAACAATTGCGCGCCAAACAGTGGTGCTATTTCCGTAACTGCCGCAAACAATTGTACGAACAATATTAATACTTTAAGCAATATGTGCAACTACCCCTTAAACAATATGAACCATACTCGGTCCGCACTTTACGGGCAACTTCAAATGCAACAGCATAATCAGGGCTTTATGGGAAGTGCTCACAGTCACAATACTATGCAACCAAATATTCTTCAGAATGGTTTGATGGCTGAAAATTGTGCTTTATCACAAATAACACAACATCACGCGCAGATTGTTGATAATGGGTGCGAGGGTTTGATAAATGTCGGCCCAGGTGGAATAAGTGGATCGTCTAATGTTACCCAGGCAAATCAACAAATGAATATGACTTACAACTCATTCCGCGATAGAAGCACAGATTCCTCAATGTGCAATTCTAGATCTGACGCTGGTCTTGGAAGCATATTGATGGAATATCAAGCAGACAACAATCAACTTTATAATGGTTCGTACAGTAGTCAGTCGTTCTTAAATCAGTCCTACCACAATTCAATGTTAAGTTCGAATACCAGTTACCACTGTTCGTTGCCATCATATTCGAACTACCAACAGCACTATATCGCTTATGCCTCCTCACATAGCTGCACTAATGATTCGATGGAGATACATGACTTGACTTCCACAGACGAAGAAACAAGTAGCTATATCAGCTTACATCCTCCGTCTGCGAACTCATGTCGATTGGACGCTATAAATAACTTGCTGCAAAATAATCGTAACACCCTTCCCGCTGCTCCATCGATAACTTCTTTGGACTTACCAGATCCTGTTCCGATAAAACCTATTACCGTTTCCCCTACAGATCAGCCAATTACTTTAGCCCCGTCGGCTCACACATCGATATCCATAAGGGAAGGGACATCGACAACTATATCTCCAGTTAAAAATAAATTTATAAGTCAATTAATCACACCTGCTAATGCTCAGGAATTTGTTGACCTAACGGTTAACGGAATAGCTTCAAAAGCCAATGATATTGGAATCACTAGCTGGCCACAGATTACGCCAAGCTTGCAACCTGAATGCAAATTGGAAATTTCAAAGGACATTGAAAAAATAAATGATACCTCAGGATATCCATTAAATGGAGACATAAATGACCAATCAGAAAAAAATTATATTAACAAAATATCCGAATCAGATTCACGTAAAATAAACATTAAAGTTGAGAATGATAGCAAAGAATCCGAAAACCTTCTGGAAACAGAGGATACAAAATGCGTAAGTAACTCTGTAGTTGATTGCAGTTTAGGAGAAAAGTCCAAGTTAGTTGAAGATAATAACGCCCATCATTCTTTCGATATTCCTGCAAATAATGAGACTACTGACTTGAGAATAAATAGTTGGACTACAAATGATGATGTTGATATAATAGCTACTGCCTTAGCCAATGATGCAAAAGATGCTGTTGATACGGTGCGGCGCACCGCGTTGTCGGTTACAGAAAATTTAATTAATGAAGCTGCGACAATTTCTAGCAAACCATTGTGCATATCGCCATCACACGAAGTAGGTGAAAATCTTACCGAGATTACAAAGAAAAGTATTGTAGAAATTGTTTCCGCATAAAAGAAAAACTTCGAAGTATTCTAAGGTACGCGGTAAGACATTGAAAATGAATTGAAAAAATAAACCATTTTCTGTTTACACATTTCTGTGATCGTTCTATTTTAATATTGCGTTAGTAAAAAGCAAGTTCAAGTATAGTTAAGGTTGAAATTGTACAATTATGTTTACTGTTTTGCTACTATTCATTTAATTTAAATCCTCCTTTTTATTTATTATCATCACAATCGTCTCTGTTATCTTAATTTCTTTGTACGAGTAAATCGCAAACGTGTAATTTTATAGGCCACTGACCAATTGTAGTGTACGAATGTAAAATTTGGGAGAATATTCAAATATTTGTAATCGTATGATGTGATTTTCTTACTCAACTTTCCCCGCTAAAAAATTATATTTAAGTTTAAATTTGTTTTTAGAATTTAAGTTTTGTATTTTTCCTGAATATGATTTTCGTCATATTTCAACGAATTTAAGTAGTACTACCAATATATACTTGGCAAATATTAATTGAAGCAAAATCTGGTTAGTCTATATACAAGAACAGTTAAAAGTAGTATGCGTGTAATTATTTTACCTGTTGTTCGAATTAAAATAATTTCTTTTGTGATAATTGATTAAAAGTACCCTACCATCAATATTTTTGAAAAAATCGATTTTTTCTTACATATTTTTTCAAGAATGTGTAAAAATTTCTAGTAATTCTCAATAGTTCGGTTGGTGGTAGCGTGACGCGTTGACTGCGAGGTGCTAGAGGTTGTGGGTTCAATTCCCATCAGGGAACCGTGGTCCCAAAAAGTGGTGTCACAATGGATCTGTAATGACCTAAGTGTGTCTGCCGATAACAACATCAATCAACTTTTTACGTCAGTAGTTTATATTTTCCAGGTGCTTAAGCGAACCGAGGCGTATTTACTCTGCCTTAATTTGCGCGGACTTTAAGGCTATATTCATATTACAAGCATTAATTTAGATTCTTTATTTTAAATGATGCTTCGTATTTTCATAGTGTATTTTTTAACAGTTTTGATGGGAGGGTACCTTTAAAAACTAATATAATTCCTGTTGTCATCAATTTTTTCGGTTTGAGATCTTTTTAAAACTTCTTTGCACAATGAAATTTCTTAATAGCATCGTACTGATTAAGTTTATCGTGGTGCCCATTAGACAAGTTTTATACAGAAGAATAATTTTTTACGATTGAAGAAGCTTTATTCGAAGCTCAGAAAGTACAATTTCTAGAATATACAGATGCGAACAACTAATTAGGGACACATGGAGAAATTCTGAACATTTGTTTTAATTTTTTATTTGCAAGATACAGTAATACCCCGAACTTACGCGCGTAAGTCGAATTCGCAAATAAATACATACAAATTATTTTTAATTGGAGCCGAAGACTAAAGAATATTATAATTTAGAAAAAAAAAATGTTTAATAAAGTCTTAGATAATACAAAATCGCAAACCGAAGTTATTTTGATATAGAAGGCTCCACAAAATCTAACAAAGTCATCTGACGGTAAAAGATTCCCCGTATATAATACACGTAAACTTTCATTTTTTCTTCTTCAAAACTCTACAACTCAGAGGCATTTTATGGTATAATCTTGGTCAATGATAGGATTTCTTCAGGATTGAATGCTCTACAAAAGTGTCCATTGTGGCGTAACCCTAACTCCCACCAGCGAGGTAATACGTCCGGATCCAGCATAAAACAGAATGCTCTGCGCAAAGTTCGCTTGTTACGTCCCCTCTTTGCCTCCCTCTTGTGTTCAGCCGCTCTTGTACGAACTCATCGCATCTTTTGTGTTCCGACAGTTGATTCACTTGCTGCTGTTTTCTACAAGCGAACTTTGCGCAGAGCATTCTGTTTTATGCTGGATCCGAGACGGATCCAGCTTAAAAGGGTTCCTAGCTATAAGCATTGACTTTTGGACCTAAACCAAATCTTCCATATACTTGAATATAATTGCTCATTATGATTAATTATGACCTTATAGAGGGTCAATCAACAATCATCTTGTGTCTAAGAGCATGTATGTGTGTCATTGCAGAGCAATTAGCTTGAATCTCACTTCATTCATTTTGATTGCACTTTATGGGTAGCAATCGCTCATTTTCACTTGAATATCATATGAAATGATGAAAACGAAACAGGAAGCTCAATTCCCACCGGGGACCATTATTTTTGATGATGCGACTTTTCGATTGAGTCTTACCAATCCCTCAACTTTTGAATTGGAATTCCTTAGCTCTCGAACCAAGTGAATCAATGGAATAATGAATATACGAATAATTGCTCAAAAAAATGAGACCCTTCCACTCCTTCGATTTTCATCATTTTTGGCATACATGTATATCTTGACGCCCTTTATCATATATCTCATTTCCAGCTCTGGACACTCAAAGGAAGCTGTTACTTACTGACCTTGAAGATTCACACTGCTTCCAAACTTCTCATTTCAATTTACATATATATGTTTTCTCACTGTCATTTCAAAGTACATTAGTATATGATACAACTACAGCAATCTAAAATCCAAACTCAATCTCTGTTGGACACTAGGAGGATCTAATGTTCAAAAGGTTTTCGCCCTCTAGTTCCCCTGTTTTTTGATATACGAAATAAATATGGTACCTCCAAACTTAACTCATAAGGACACATCCATGTATGGTATAGGTATGGGATTTTCTTGCTTAGGTCCAAGCGGACACGCTTATAGCTAGGAACCCTTTTTCATACTGCCATTTCTCTGTTCTAGCTGCAATCTCTTCCCAATGTTATAGTCTCTTTGGTATCACTAAACCCAATTTTTCCACGAAAATCTCGTTTTTTTGCCCCTATATTGCCTTGAAATTCTTGCAGGGCTGGAATCAAGAACTCCCTTATCATATCGCAATAATTGTGGGCTCTCATTGCGCGCCTTTTTTCGTCCTCGAAAAAATATGGCCCGACAATACCGGTTGAGGATATTGCAGCCCACACGACAAGTTTAGGGCTATGAAGTGGTCGTTCAAGGTGTTGGGGGTTATTCTCGGACCAGAATCGACAATTTTACTCATTGACAGCATCACTAACATGGAAATTCGCCTCATCACTGAACATCATGTTATGAAAATTGTTGAATCGGCCGAGCATCAGATTAACAAAGTTAAGTCGCTTTCTGGCTGCGCTCCCGTGTACGGCTCCATGGCGATTAAATTTCCGAGAAGTGACGCGTCTACCGATATAACGCTCCGCTACCCCGCACAGCGTGGTTCCAAGAAATTTAAATCTCAAATCGCCAACACCCTTATGGCCCACCCCGTACTTAGTTTGTATAGTGTTAAACATGAGGATGACTCCAGAATGTCCAAAGACTATTCTACCTACTGTACAAAGACTGTTCACTCCAGCAATTAACTCCTTATCTTTTTTTGACCTTGGTACCGTTATTCCTCCCAACCCCACAATTTTGCTGGAAGTTGAGAGCATGCTCCAGCATGTGGAGAAAAGAGACAGAAAGTGTGGAGGAGGAGCGCGCAGCTTAGAAAAACTGGAATTGAAACAGATCTCAGTGCGCGCCTGTGCAGAAAGAGGGCGCATTAGAAAACACAGTGATGAAAAAACGTAAACAAACCAGTCGGTGTACCTGTTAAATGTGTGAGGTATCCTTTCCGTTTTTGGCTGTCCCTATGAAAAAGCACGATAAGGGCGCATCAACATAGTGTCAGAAAAATGCAGTGTTAAAAGAGGGCGCCTGGTAATAGGTGAATTCATGCTTTATGTGTGTTTGCCGAATTGGTCACTATTGCTGGTGCTTCTGGTATTAAGCGATTTGCACTGGAATTTCGGTATGGAACAAACCAGGCATTTCGGCCCTTTCTTATTAATGGGGAAAATTGTTGTTTTATTTTTTGGAAAATCGCAGTGGAGGGGGTAACTTAAATTTAGAGTGATCATTCTTTGTAACTCGATATTCTTTGAGCATATCCGCTACAGGAGTTTTATGTATCTTGTAAGATTTTGTTTATTTCCTTAGGCTTTGGGGTTATTATAAAATTATCATCTATTAATTGTATCTCTATACCTGTAAGAATATTATCCTTTTATGTAATCCATTATTCTTTAGGAATTAGTATCCTGTATTCGTACTAGATATAACTTCTTGTATTTGGATGTAATTTGCAATAGGTCATCAGTTATTTCTTTTAATTTTTCCATGTCTGTATCTTCCTATTCATTTTCCTTGACAATCACATGAATGGTTTTTTGATGTGCAATTTTAAATTTTATTATGGCTCCCACTTGTGTGTCTTCTTTTGCTAATAATTCTTTGCCTTTTGGAGTCATTAATTCGTTAGTGTACGTTGAGCTTTCAAAATATGAGGCTGTGAGATTTATAATTATTCCGTCAGAATAATTTTTGTTGACTTTATAATTTATATCAAACTGTCTTTCTGAACGCGAAAAGGTTGAAGCAGAAGTTTCAGGCTCAGAATCAGAATTAGCATTTTATCTTACGTCCTCCTTTACTAATAGATTCACGAATAATTCTTTTTATATCGTCTTCAGTTTGAGCTGCATTTACATACATACGACTCAAACAATCAGCTTGGGTATTGGAAGTTCCTTTTTTATATTTAATTTCGTAATGATATTCTTCCAATTTTAATTTCCATCTAATGAGTCGGCTACCTGGATCTTTTACATTAAAGAGCCAGGTTAGATATTTATGATCAGAGTAGGGGAACCTGGGGACACTTGATCCCCCCTTTTGTTTTTCATCCCTAATTTCCTTAGTGACTATCCATTTTAAAAGATATTGGTACTGAAATACGTGAAATTATTTGCCTATAATTGATGTAAGACCCAAAAATATAAGTGTCTAAAGTTAATAGTTATTTGACTAAAAGTAAAAATAGGGAATGGTATCAAGTGTCCCGTATATACGCAAGACTTGATCCCCCCATCTGGATGACTTGATCCTGGGGGATCAAGTCTCTCATATCTAGGTTCACATGATACTATTACTAACAATAAGGAAATAAATAAAAAATGTTTTTAGAATATGATAAACTTTTTTAGATTGTTTTCAAAATCACATAACATAGGCATATCACACCGTCTCCATACATAAATCAATTTCTAAATTTGAAACTTCCGTTTCGTATTAAAAAAACAAAAACAAACTCAAAACAAAATTATATCTTCAATAATAAAAGAACTCAAATGTCTCGCAATGACACCCTGAATAAAATTTAAACGTAATTAAGATAAAGACTTGAAACACTGTCTTATTGAATTGAACCCAGGACATGCGAAACAAAATTTCAAGTTACGTTTAAGCTTCATTTAGGTGTTCTAGCAAAATAATCAACATTAATAAATATTACTGTAACAATCTTAAAACAGTTATAAAAATTAAATCTTATAAATGTTGGTCTCATTAAGTCTTATCATCTAGGTGCCTATCTTAATTTAATCAAGTCTTTTGATCTCAGTCTCTTTTTTCAATTTACTTAATTTTGAACTTCTTTAATGATTTCGGGAATTCAAAGCTGATGACTCTTCTCGATGACGATTTCATTTTTGGAGTTGGTAGTTTTTTTACCACTTGATATTCCGCTATAATACTGATATCATCTACTGCAGGCCACTTGATTGATTTTTTTAGCAAATTTAATGTCATATCCTGTTTGGCTTCTACTCTGCACCTGTCCAACATATCTATGGACGAGATTTCTTTGTGAGACCATATTAACTATAACCCAATCGCCACTGGTGACCGAGACAATAGTGTCTTCTTTATTTTCTGATTCGCTAGAGCTATCCGTTTCATATGACACACTTAAATCTGATGGTGGTAAAGGTGGTATTTCTTCATCTTCTGATGTAGTCTCATCTTGCGCTTGTGAATAGAGGTTACGTTTCACTACTTTTGCTTTAACTTTCCTAACTTTGACTTCTTTCTTGCGTTTTCTAGTATCCAATTCACTCTCGATTGCTAGTTTCTCTGGTGTGTCAGTTAAAATTCTTGTACATCCTTTTTTTCGTCCCTTTGTAACACCTTTTCTTGGTCCTGCCTTCGGGTATGGCCTTATTACTTCAGGACTTACAAAAGCGTTCGATCTATTCTTGCTAGATGTCTCGGCCACACATAACGGGAGCAAACAAGAGGCAGTGTTTTTTGGGCAAGCTATGACATTAGTATTTTCCTTTTCATGGTCAGAAATACCTGGGGTGGCAACGTCCTTTGTTATTGGCTCTGGTACCATTGGTGTTGTAGTTTCAGCATTCATCACAAACTGAGAACTTCCATCATGATTTGATATTGGCTGTAGTACTAAGGATGTAACAGTTCCAGCATTTGTTATAGTAACAGGAGCATTTGATATTGGTTCTGGTGTAATTGGCATAGCAACTTCATCATTTAATACAGGCGTAAGTGGAGCAAGCACAGCAGCAGGAGATGGACCAGAAATAACAGATGGTGAAGAAGTTCGTGAGTGTGTGATATTCTCAATTTCAGGTTCTATGTTTTCTCGATCAGTAACGTAAGAGCTTAAATATTCGTCATCTGCAAAGATATCAGGGTTAAATGGGACAATCCCAGTGACTGAAAAACTTTTCTGAATATTTCTGGGTGTCATTGAATTTGGGTAGGCACTGGATAAACATCCTGCCAAATCATAAATGGTTAATGGCCGGCCTGGGTGACCAACCATCCAATTGTCACATGCAGTATTATAATATGACTTCATTGCTCCAAATATAATTCTATCCAACGGTTGCAATTTTTGAGAGGTATGGGGTGGTAGGGTTAACAGGTGTATACCATTATCTTTGCAAAAATTTATAGAATCAATGGAAATATGTGACTCATGATTGTCAAATATCATGAGACATGGATTATCCTTGCTGCATCTTACATGCTTGAGGAAAAATTTCAAAAAAAGCACAAAATTTGGGCTAGTCATCCAACCACTGGGATGTGGAGCTCCTTCTGTGCCTGGTGGACCTCCATCTATCATTCGCTCCTGCCAATTTTTACGAGGAAATATCATAAAAGGTGGAAGGTGGTTACCTATAGCATTTATAGCTGCGCATACAGTTACGAGCTGCCCACGTTCGCCGGATGTTACCTTAGACACTTGTTTAATTCCTTTACATGCCACGATTTTTTTTGGTTTGTGAACTGTCGGAATGCCAGTTTCATCTACATTCCAAATTTGGTTCGGACCAAAGTTAAATCTCTGTAAAAGGCTTGATAAATTTTGAAAAAAATTGTTAACGTTGTGTCTGTTAAACGCCGTGGCGCGAGACAAGCTTGTGGCTTCGGGAACTCTGAGTGATAGTTCTTTGTTTCGGTGCATAAACCCGTAGAACCAATCATAGGTTGCTTCTTCATTTTCGGACCATTTTAGCGGAACTTCCTTTTTATTTTCAATAGCATATTGAAATGCCAGTTGTCGTACATTCTCAGGTCTTAATCCATGATACAATTTGCTGGCCATCATTAGGTAATTGACAAGCTCACTCTCCTCCATAGTTGAAAAAATTTGTGAGTGACGATAATTTGGAGTGTAATCAATTTCATCAGTTGTAGTAGTACCTTTCCTCTTCCTCACGTACCTTTTCAGTGTCATAACGGCTAACCCGTACCCTTTTGCAGTACCACGAATACTCGCACCGGCGATGACATCGTCCACTGCCGATCGCAATTTTCCTTCATCGATTGGTACTCTTTTTCTGGCACCTTCTCTTGTTTTGTATACTCTGGGCATATCGGTAATCTGAAATTAATTGAAAAATAAAAGTTAAGGGACACTTGATCCGGGAGGATCAAATCTCCCTTAGCTAAGTGTACCAAGTGTACCCTGAGCAGTTTAAGGTTATAAACAAGAATATTTTCAAATGTCTATTAGATTACCACTTTTCTATGCTACAAATCGCTACTTATATAGATAATGACTCGAATTAAATTCATACACACCTAAAAACCATACCTATTTACATTAATGTTTAATCAAAATGTAAACTTACGGAAATTTTCTCTCTGCAACAACAAACACTCGGTCGTCCGCCATTTACAAACGCGTCAAATTTGACAGGTGTACCAACTTTAGAAAGTTAGCGGGTACCATAGACAACCGATGTTGCCACTATAAAATTTAATATTACCCATACAAGTTCTGAAAATCTCGTGTACCTAGTCTCCCGTAAGGATCAAGTATCCCCAGTTTCCCCTAAATTATAAATTTTCTCCCGTATAGGTATGGACGAAAATGTAGAATAATTTCCCTCAGCTCTATTTAGAGTCCGAGATGCATACGCAATTGGCAATAATTTATTTCCATGTTTTTGTGTCAAAATAGCTCCCAAAGCGAAATTAGAAGCATCAGTTGTCAACCAAAACGTATCGTTAAAATTAGGGTATTTTAAGATCGGTTTTTTGATTAAGTCCTGTATAACACATCAAATGTTTCTTGTTGTTCTTTTTCCCAACAGAGTTTAACATCATTTCGCCGAAGTTTCATCAGGTTTTGTGAGATTTTGGAAAAATTAAGGATAAATATCCGACTAATCCCAAAAATTGTTTAATTTGCTTCGGATTTGTAGGTGCTGGGAATTCTTTAAAAACTTAAACTTTTTCTTCGGTTGGCCGCACACCATCTTTAGAGATTACATCCCAAATAACAAACTTCCTTCCTAAGGAATTCATATTTGTCCGGCTGCAACTTTAAGTTCGCCATTCTTAATTGGTCAAACATAATTTCATTTTATGATCTTGTAATGAGGATGCACAGACAACAATGTCGTCGCGGTATACAAAACATTTTATACCCTGCATTTCCGCTAGGACCGTATTATCAGCCTCTGAAAACAGGCAGGGGCATTCTTCAAACCAAAAGGCATGCGTGTGAATTCATAATGTCCCAATGGCATTGAAAATGCAGTTTTTTCCCTGTCCTTCCTGTCGTAGGGGTATCTGATGAAATCCCTATACAAGATCTAACGTAGTAAAATATTTAGAATTCTCTAGTTGATCTAGGATGTCGTTGATATTGGGGAGTGGATAGTTATCTGTTATTGTTAATTTATTAAGATTCCGTTAATCAATAACCACTCGCCACTTCATTTTTCCAAAAGCATCCACTTTCTTTGGGACTATCCATAACGGTGAAGATCAAGGACTATTTGATAATTTCTTGTTTAAACATTTATCTGTTGGTTCACTTCATTTTCGTGAACTTTGGGATATCGATATGTGTTTAGTACTCGGGTAAAGAAGAAGATTATGAAATTTCGATTTTAAAGTTTCTTTATACAACTTAAAAGGTTTTCATCACAATTAGGTAACAGTAACAAATTTATCAATTTAATTTTATAATCGAAAACTTATACACTTTATTAACAGTAACAAATCTATCAATTTAATTTTATAATCGAAAACTTATACACTTTATTAACATTAACAAATCTATCGGGTTGGCTAATAAATAATGAGAGACATACATGACTTTATGTTTGTATTTATTTATTTAATAATTTACTATTAATCTTTAACAATATAATCACCGTCGTTATCTACTACCATCCGCCAACGATTCGGCAAAGAGTGGATGGCATCCCCGTAAAACTTCGCCGGTTTTGCTTTGAAGAATTCATCTATGTATTGTTGCAACTGATGTTCATCATCGAAGCTTTTTCCTTGTAAATGATTACTGAGAGACCGGAATAAACTGAAATCCGTTGGGGCTAAGTCCGGCGAATATGGAGGGTGTGGCACTATTTCCCAGTTGAGCTCCAGTAGCTTTAGTCTGGTACTCTTAGCGATGTGCGGCCGGCATTGTCGTGGAGGAAAAATATTTTGTCATGTGGACGTTTACGACGGAGTTCAAGCTTTAGATTTTCAAGTTGATTACAGTATACTATTGCCGTCATCGTGGTATTAGTAGGAAGAATTTCCCAATATATTACTCCATGTATGTCCTACCAGACCGAGAGCATCACTTTCCGAGTATGAGGATCTTTTTTGGCGTAGGTTTACCTGGTTCGTTGCGGCCCAGCCACTGGCGCTTGCGTGTGTGGTTGATATAGATAACCCACTTTTCGTCTCCAGTAACGAGCTGGTCTAGCCAGCTAAATGTGCGACGGAACAATAAAAGGTATGCACAGATATCTGCACGGTAAGTCAGTTGATCTTTGTTCAACTGGTGGGGTACCCAAACACCATATTTGTACGTCTTCCCCAAACCGTGCAGATACTTTTCCACCGTGCCATGAGAGCATCTTAGCTTAAGAGCCAAATTGCGCGTAGTGCTTCGAGGATCTTCTTCAATTAATGCCTTCAGTTTATTTATATCTATTTCTACCGGACGCCCAGACCTTGGTTGATCGATCAAGGAATAGTTACCCTTGCGGAATTTTTGGAACCACCGCTTTGCTGTAGCCTCGGAGACTGCATCATCAGCTATCTTCTGGCATATATTACGTGCAGCTTCTGCAGCCGAATGCCCAGATTGGTACTCGTATAATAAACAGTGCCGAATATGCGTTTTAATATCACTCATTTTTTTCGTGGTTCTTTACGCAATGACAACCGAAACATTACTGACGGCATGCTCACGACTCGCTCTTTATATACCCCCTGCAACAGAACGTTCTCGACCTTACCCGAAATTTCCAGAAAATAAAAACTGAAACGCTCATTACTTATTAGCCAACCCGATATCAATTTAATAAAACAATCGAAAACTTATACACTTTATTATTTGAAATTTAAAGATAATTATCCGTAAAGATCGTTCGTTGAGATACAAGCCGATCACTTCAACGTGATGTCGCGCAAATAATGCTTTTGCCCCGATAGGAATTTAAAAAAAATAAAACTCAAAGAATAATTACACGATTTACTTTATTATTTCGACTTTACAGATAGGTACTCAAAGAATAATTATACGATTGACTTTATTACTTCGACTTTACAGATACGAGTTAAAAGTTTGCGTGAATACTGACGACCTCCTTAGTGAGCTTTCCGAATTTAATGACTTTTAGTGCTGACGATATGTCTAGCCGGTCACCTGGCGATAGCGGTGGTCACGTGGTTGGCTGGAAATTTGATGGGGCAGGTAGACGCTGGGTCAGGGAAAAATGTGGGAATTCAGGAACTGCATGCGTGGGAAATGGTTTTAGGGGCTTGGGTTTATGGATGATGTAACTCGCGCGCTGTCTTCTTGCCACTACTGCCGATCGATTATCGATTCCCTGTTTGCCGAAAAAGGTGCTGACCCGGTGCCTCGTGCCGCGGAGAATCCAGGTTGCCAATTGTTGATCGATGACCGATCAAAGGTTGCTGCTCCAGTTCGAAATGGCTGATTCGACGCCCTGTGCCGGACGCGCGTGCGCTGCATCAACAATATGTTTTTGCGCAAATAGGTGAAGCATCCTGCAAAGGAATATGATGCTCCATCACTGTAGTATGAGTGAGAAAATCTCCTTCTAAATGAAATATATCAAAGTAATTTTCACATATTTCGAATAAAGATTGCTTTTCCTCTTCATTTAGAAGGTCAGATTTTGTTTTTTCCCACCTTTTTGATTTATCATGAAAATTGGCTTGAATCTTAAACATTGTTTTTGGTACTTGCTTTAATTCCAACGGAGCGATTTTTATTCTTACAAATTCTTCATTCGTATTAATAACGCTGACTAATGCATAATCATTTTCTGTCTTAGTTATACAATCGCTAAGGTAACATCCCTTAGTTAATTCTTCCTTTTCAATGTACCCAACATTTTCCTTTCACGGGTACTTTGATAATAATCTCACATCGAGGGGGTAAATATGCTCTGTACGGTGTATCAAAATATAAGCATGTTCTGACATTATCATAAACAATTCTTTCATTAGGATAGTCAATAGAGAGTCCATTTTCTTTTAAGAAATCGTTCCCCAAGATTCCGTCAAACTGAATGCGAATATTTTGGGAAACATGGAATTTATAATGTAACCTTGAATTTGTTCCAGCTGAAGGATAAAATTCAAAGTTTAAATTTACAATACCTTCGCTTCTATAATTATTTCCCCCGATTCCATGAATAGTTAATTTTTCATTTTCGTCAGTGTTAAAATTATTAACATTCTTAAGAATTGATATTTCAGCTCCCGTATCAACTAATAAAGAATAAATCTTATTACTATTATTTAACTTTATTTTTAAATACGGTCTTAATATGAATACTGATTTATCAAATTCATTTCTTTCTCTAATTGATGTGTTGATTTCTTTTTCCGTCGGTTTTGACCTATTTGGGCAAGCCTGAGAGCTTACTTCGGGCTTCTGGGCTTTTTAATTCTGGCCTGTTTTTAAATTTTGATTCATTTTATTTTTCAAAAAGCAATTTTCAACTACATGTCCCATCTTTTCACAATATGTACATTGTTTTTGCATGTTTATTTTAAAGTAGATGGTTGAAATATGCCCTGGTTTCCTACAATATGAACAATTTACTCTTTGGATATTTCGTTTAGGTGAGCCCTTTTTTGTTTAAATCGGGTTTTTATGAGGAGATGAGTATTTTTATAATCTAAGTCCCACTTCCTCTTCAATTGCTAATCTACTAGCTTCTGAGATAGTTTGCGTTTTTCAAATTCTTAGCAATTGTCCGTATTCGGGAAGGCAATTATTGATAAAAGCAGTAAGACCCATTTTCTTTATCAGATCTTGTTGTGACCTGTCGATTTTTCCATCCATTTCAAGTGATAATCAGATCATTCATTTATGTATTGTACTTTTTCTTCTATTCTTTGAGTAAATGACGATTTTCCCTTACCCAAGTGTTGTCTGGTATTTGCAACTGTGCGAAGGACTTTCTTTCCCCACAGGTTTCTATTAATTTCTTTTTCAATGGTTCCCATTGATTATATGTTACATTTAGTATTATATTCTTAGCTGGACCTTTTAGTGCAGATTTTATGAAAGGCATCAATATAGGTCTCTGGTTAGGTTTAGCAAGATTCAAAGCTTCGTTAACCCCATCAATGAAGCTTGATAGTTTAGAAAACGAACCATCGAACTCTGGTATTAGTTTTATTAAAAGTCCTATTTCTAATGTTACCGAGTCCTCAACAATTTCGCTGCCCGAATTACCGGTTCAGGATACTTGTCCAGTAGCCATTTTTCTTTTATTAGGAAATAATTTAGCCTTAAACTATGGTTATTCCTGACTTATTATTTCTAACAATGCTTATTATTAATTTCTAGTATTTTAAAATCTGCTAAAACTACTAAAATGTAAAATTTACTGTGAGCTCAGGACACAGATGACTCCTACGATTAAAAACGCTTTTCCATGGTCTGGACATAGTTCTCCCGATTAATCCAAGGATGTTCTCTGGGACACCTTTTCGTTGTTGACACTTGGGATGGTGATTTCCTATTCTGTTTTTAATGTGTGCGTTAACATTTTTGAGTGACATTTGTTTACATTATGGTGTCCCCATGATTTCCTTTTGATTTACAGAGGGACCCGGTATTTTATGGATGGTCGATTTTGGATCGTGCAGTTATTAATGTTCAGAAACGCGATAATGCTTTTATTGGACTCAATTTTAATTTAAGAAGTACATAATGCTTTAAGGTAAACTATTAACCTTTCTTGTAACTTCTAATGCAATATTTGTTAGAGTTGTTGACATCCTTTCGATTTATTGTGAAATTAATTTTGCGTTTTTGCGCTACGGAATATTTTGAAATCTGATGAAATACCTTGATGGAATTTCAGATTTAAAGATCTAGAAATTCAATATTTAACATATGCTCTAATAACCAATTTTTTTTTTTTTTTTTTTTTTTTTTTTATAGAGGGGAAATCCATTTACGGACGAAGTGTCGGACTCCTACCCTAAAGGGGTATACTACCGACTAAAACCCCTCGCTCTAGCGCCAAGATATATATATATATATACATAGAGCCATATATATATATATATAGCGCCAATATATAACTGTAAATAAAGAACATTAAATCTGTAACGGAATACAAAAGTTATTATAAAAATTTTTCTATAAATGCCTAACACTTAACATTTTATTCCTGTAGTCATATTGCCTTACATCTTTATTAAAATTTTTAATAGTACTATAAATTCGCGTTCTAATAAATAGTCTAATTAAATATTCTTTATTTTTGAAATTACAGCAAATGTAATTAAAATCATCTTGCAGTAATTCAAGTATATATTCAATATTATTTTCTAAACAAATGGCATTAAAATTATCACAAAATTTTCGTTCTAGGTTTTTTAAAGCATTAAAAAAATCCGCAGAAGGCCTTACTAACTCTGCATTATCGTATTCTTTAAAATTTAAAATAACTGAAGAAGAAGTTTCCTCAATGATTAATTCCGCGCTGCACTGATGATGTTCCATATGTTTTTTTAATAGCCAACCACCGAAGTAATAGAGAGCATTTTCACCAATAAAATTAACCGTTTTATAATCGGAATCTATTACTAACTCACTACGCGTAGATCTTTTTGCTGAATCGGAACTTTGTTAAATAAACGCATATCAACATCTGGTAATTGTAGATTGCCAGTTGGCTCACAATAACCAGATGTTGTTATGCCTTCCATATAATTTACCGAGAAAGATTTTTTAAACGCGCACGAAAACTGAGACGGAGTTAATAATTTACTATTGCCACCACGTTTACGCAATATACCAAATGTATTTTCTAAAACGTCTTGATTTAAATTTCTCGTTAAAATAAATAAAATACTATCGCGTTTTAAATCAGAATACAATTCTGTTAATATGTTTATATTTTGAATCCAACCTTTTAAAAATTTAATTGAATGTGTAACGTTTCTAGTTCCGTCAAAAAATGATATTCCTTGTAACAAAGTTTTAGATTTATTTAAAAAATCTAGTTGGTCTTGCGTACCAAAAAATGGTCTTCTAAGTATTTTGGCCTCATTAAATTTAGACGAATTAAAAATGTCGAAAAGACTATCTATACTCTCTATAACTTCGGCGGTATTAGCTGTAGTTGAAAAGGCGGCATTACTACTAGCGAATTCCTCCCCAGTTACAGCGATAGTTTAGCAGATTCGCCCTCTGGAGCGGAATGAATGGGCTCTACCGCCATAAGAAGTAATGTTATTTCTGTGCAATCATCGGACTACATCACCCTATACATGTGGTAGTGAGCAGGTCTACTTCATGGCTTGTTATATAATTTCCCGGGGGTTTTGGTTGCAGCAATGTATTCAAATAATTTTTATTTCAGATGTAATCGTTTGTATTGAAGTATCCCTAATTAGTTGCTCGTATCTGTATAAAGGCTTTTCGGTATTTCCTATTGTATCGTTATACCGGTGTAAAATTTTATATTTTCATAGTTGTTTTTACGGCAACTAACTTCTATAAACCTTTACACCAATACAATAGCAATAGTACCATAAAGCGAGAATACCCTTTAATATTCTATTAACGCGGTCTCGTAAATATTAGCCAAATTTCAATTCCTAGGGCGCGTTTCCAATGCTAGCTTAAATTTAAGGGAATTTTATAACTTATATTTATACCTTTCCTATTCTCGATTACAATATTATTCACTCGAATTCGTGCCATATGGGTGACTCACAGACTGTAAGAAAATTGCCTTGAAATTTCGTTTCCAATACAGCGTGGACTTCAGCGCCGGATGAACCCTGTTTCAAACGGAACATAGTGTGTTCGAAAGTTGACATTTTTCCAAAACATACATATGACTTCCAAGTCACTTTCTTGTCTTGCTTTACTACAGCAATGTTCAATAAAATGTCTTCCGTTATGGGTTATCACACAATTTCTAATATATTTGATCAATGTTATTGTTGCTTCAATCAGGAAATTCAAAAATTTGTTCAAAGAATAACATATATTACGTTCTTTTTAAGCCTTGCTTTTCAAAATCTTCAGAAATCGCTTAGGGAAACGGTCATTAACTAATAAAAGAACAAAAAAATAAACAAATACTACTAGCTACAGTGATAAACCTCTTCGGCGAATGTGAATTTTTCTTGTGAAAATTTACTTCTTTTAACATTCTATTTTGAAAATTTTTAGAAAATTCTGGTTTTGGTTTTCATTAAGGTAAATGTCGTCCGCAATTGGTCCACATTTTTAGTTGTTATTTAGCAATTGAACGCTGTTCACTAATTTATAGATTTCAATTTAATTACGAACTAAATGTAAGCAAGGAAAATGTAAAAATTATGAAGCCAGGCAATATATTGCACTGATTACTTGGATTAAATAATAGAGAAATAATGTAATTAATTCAAAATTTCTTTTGGAATCAGAATGTAATAAACTGTGCTTTAATGCATACAAATGATATATGAAACAACCATTGCAGGTTTTCAGTGAAGAAAAAACAATATAATTTAAATTATGTGACTAAGTTATACTATACATAGTCGTGCCATAAGTTCTGTCCCAAAGGAAAATTTAAAAAAAGCTCATATAAGAAACAAATAATTAAATTTTATTTATTATGTTTAGTAATATACATATTCTAATTTACAGTAATGCAGACAATTATTCGAAATGCCCACCCTTTGCAGCTACATATTTTTTTAAACGTTTCGGCCATTCATCAATCGCAGTACGCAAGACATCTAGTGATATTTCCTTCGTTGCTTTCATCAAACTTGCTTTTAATGACTCAATGTTTCGATGTTGAATAGAGCAGGCCTTCTCCTCTAAAATATTCCATAAGCGGTAGTCCAAAGTATTTAGGTCTGGGCTACCAGAAGGCCAATCTTCAGCAGAAATGAAGTCAGGAACATTGGATTTTAAACAGATTTGCGTTGTCTTGGATTTATGAGCTGGTGCTGAGTCTTGCTGAAACACCCAATGCTGACCATGGTACATCGTTGTGTTGAGCGGCTCCACCATCTTCTCCAGGATGTCACTTTGATAGTTCTTTGCCTTCGTTTTCACGCCTTGCTCAAAAAAATGCAGGTCCGTAGCACCGTAATATCCAACTCCCCACTAAACCATGACTGAGGCGGGATGTTGACCACGCTCTACCTTGGGTATCTCCTCAGCCGCTTCCTTAGAGCTATGCGCGTACACTCAGTCATTCTGTCGGTTAAACTTCTCTTCAATAGTAAAAAGTTTTTCGTCTGAAAAAAGTATTTGTTGGTATTTTTTTCCCGCGTACTTCTTCAAGAGACTTTTAGATCGCATCTCTCGTATCGCACGAAGCTTGTCCGTAAGCCGATGCCCTGTTGACCGTCGATAAGCACCAAGCCTAAGGTCTTCCTTGATAATACGAGACATCGTCCTTTTAGGTATTTTCATCTCCCGTGCCATCACCTTTTGTTTCCGGAGCGGATTTCTCAGTATGCGGTGACGCACCGCTTCTACTGCTGCTGGTGTACGAGACGTACGAGGCCTCTCGCTCCTGGACCTGTCATCGACACAGGAAGTCTCACGGTATCGTTTGATAGTACGATGCACAAATTTCATTGTAATTTGTAGTAGCTGAAGAAGCTCAAATATCTCCTTTGCTGACTTGTTGCACTTAAATAGTGCAATAACGGCGATTCTGTTCTCTTTAATGCCCCACTCCATGTTGCTCCTTCGAAGTCCAATGGCATAATGATATTTTTTTAACAAAGCGGGAAGTATTTAAGCTTATTCGCGACAGTAAACCGGGATGCGTCGTGAGCCTTTTAGTGGAGGCGAGGGAGACAGAACTTATGGCACGACTATGTACATAGATAATCTCATATTGTAATAAATTCTTTGATTTATAAATGGACAAGGACAGTTATTTATACTTAAAAGAAGTGCATAAGCTTATGTTATGTTATGGATATAATAATATCCAAATGCGTGTAAATATACTTGTAGCTGCTGATGAATATTTTAGTTTGTAGGACATTTCAAAAGAATCAAAATAGTAAGGATTTTAATTGTTTCAGAATGAAACAAATGAACACATGGTAATCTCTGTAAAGTACATTTTCAGACCAAAAGAAATAAAATACATTTCAATAAGAACTTTTTTAAATTCATTTTCTATGCACGTGAATTGCAGATATTCTTTATTATAAACGGTTAACCTTCCTATAGCATGGTAAAACGTATACAATTCATATCGGGTGAGGAAAAAGTATTGAAACCCCTGAATAACTCGTAAATACAAGTTTCAGTATTTTTCCCCACCTATTTAACAATTACCTCGGATGTGAGCTTGGTCAAGTGCATTTCAAGGTCAAGTCGATTTTTTTAAATGGCCACAATGGAAAAGAGCGAGAAATTCTGCGGTCAGATATGACTGAGTAACTTTTCTTAGACCTCTGAAGGTCATATGGGACGAAGGAAGGTCAAATTGCCGGAACAGCAGAATAACTCGGAAATCTTAAGCCCAGAATTAATTTTTAAGCTTTATTTCCGTTCTAGTGTTGGATTTTGATGTGGCCTTCAGAGGTCAAAAGTTCAAGGTACTCAAGGTCATATCCGATCGTAAAATCTGCCGCTATTTCCATTTCTGGGGTCAAAGGTATGTCTTCCTATTTAAGAAAATCAACCGAAATGACCTTGAAGGTCAAGATCAAGGTCACATCTAAGCTCATCGTTAAATAGCCAGGAAGAAATCCCGAAACTTTTGTATTCAACGTTTTTCTCAAAAATGCTTTTCTGATCATTCACTGGTTTCCATACTTTTCCTCACCCGGTATATACTCGTATTCATTTACAATACGATAGTTGAAAGCACTCCAAAATACTGAAAAGGGGCCGTTCAAGTATTACGTAAGCACTATGGGGGGGTGGGGGGGTCTTTGTTTTGCTTATTTTGGATGACATGGGGGGTAGGGGAGTCTAGATGATGATTACGTCATCGGTAGTTATTTACTTTTTTACACGAATGGCACCATGATGTTGAATGGCTCGATGAGAAAGACGTAGACATTCCGAAATCGGATGAAAGTGAGCAGACTCACAACACTGAGCAGCAATCCAAGTAATCCAATGTCATCGAAAACTTAGAATCATGGATTCGGGTTTCATGGACTGAAGACTGTTAATTTGAATTTAATATGTGTACCAAAAATTTAAAATAAGTTTGTTATGTTCGTAAGATTATAATATTTTTGTCCCTTACTCTATGTTGAATACTGTATCAGTAAAATCTAATCTCTATCCTAAATCTATTTTCTTATTTTCAAAATTATAATTATAACATTATAATTATAATATAAAAAAAAAATACATTTATAATTGAAAAATGTTTACGTAAGCATGGGGGGAGGGGGTAAGAGCTTTGCTTACTTTTGGTGACAATTGTAATAAATCTGCTTACGTAATATTTGAACGGCCCCAAACACGTGAACTTAAGAGTAAAATAATGCGATAAGTAGTTATTTTCTCATTGAAAGCAACTGTTTTTACTTATACTATATGTTGCGAATGAAATTGCAGTATTGTATTATGGTAAAAAAAATCGTAATAGAAAATGCTGATTATATATTTTTATTAACAATAACTTCTGTAAACATCACTATTTTTAACTAAATTTTAAAAAGGAGAGCATTTTGACATCGGGTATGTTGGAAATCAGAGTAAACGTGTCCAGGATCGTGTTGGCTATGCCATGTCTTCTCTACTGAAAATAGGGCCGGCATGTTCACTGCTCGTTCAGCAGTCGTGCTTTGAATTAAAATATAGAGCTCTTGTGAGAATATCGCCCCAAGCGTAATAAATCATTTCTATTGTTATGGTGTTTTGTTCTTACCTGCAACCACCTTCTAATAGGTTATGGGCCCAGGTGTCGCGAATACGTAGGTAACGAGCGCTGATAACTAACGCGGACGCCATTTTGGAAAAGTGTCGGCACACGCGGACGCGCTGTGAAATTTTTGTTAATACAGTAATATAAAAAGAGTTCTATTGGAGTAAGAATCGAGTTACTCAATAAGGGTAACTACGATACCTGGAAACTCCAAATGCAGGCGATCCTGTAAAAGAGAGATTTGTGGGACTATAGGAATGGGTCTACAAAGCAGCTGTTGCCGGAGAAAAGTAATGCTGAGCGATCAAAGGAAGTGGTAGCTTGGATCCGAAATGATCAAAAGGCTAAGTCGGACATTTTTTTGTCCGTAAGCCCGAGCGAACTTAAGCAGATAAAGAACTGCGGAGCCCCCCGCGCTTTGTGGCTAAAGTTACAGGACGTTTATCAGTCCTCGGGGCCAGCTCGGAAAGCATATCTTTTAAAACGGTTCACTTTAGGATGATGGCTGACGGGGACGTGCGTGCACATCTTGATGGTTTCTTCGGCACAGTCGACAAGTTGGCCGAGATGAACATTGACATTAATGCGGATCTATTAGCAATAATACTGTTGTACAGTTTACTCGGAAAATTTGAAAATTGTCTATGCGCGATCGAGTCGCGCGACACTCTACCTGCGTCCGAAACGCTTCGAATTAAAATAATAGAGGAAATCGAAGCTCTTAACAGTAATGTTTTGATGTTACATCGGGTGCCATATTTGTGGGCAGAATTGGCGGATCGCGATATCCGAGAAGGAGGTCTGCAGTTACGTGAGCAAGAAAAGGTCAAAAAGAGACGAATATAGACTTCGTTGTTTCAAGTGCAAAGTGCTGGGACACAAGGCGAAGGACTGCCAGACAAAACAGGCCGCACAGTGTGCTGAGAGCATTTGTTTAGGTAGTGCCGAGATTTCATGTGCTGGATTCGACGGTTCGCCTTGGGGGTGGTGTCTGGACAGCGGGGCGACTTCGCATTTATGTAATGAACCAGACTGTTTCATTGAGATTGGTGGATCGAAGCACAGAGTGCTAAACCTTGCAAATAAGGCATCAAACGCGATCATGGGCGAGGGAAAAGTAAAGCTTTTTTCGGACGTCGACGGTACAAGAGTGACCATTTCTTTTTACAAAATATTGGGTGTGCCGGACCTAAGGATGAATTTATTTTCGGTAGGTAAAATCACGAATCGTGGATATGTTGTTCGTTTCCAGAAAGAAAGCGTATTGGTGTTGCACTCATGTGGTCGTGTGATTTTCCGTGCTGACCGTGTCTGTGATTTGTACTATGGCGCGAAAGTAGACGTGACATGTGTAATGCGGCGTTGTCAAAACTGGTTAAGATTCCGACTTGCTACACAGACGGTTCGGGCATGCGAACGCGAAGGACATTTCTGACGCTGTTCGAGGGAATTGTGTGGCTGGTGTTCAACTCATAGGTACCGCGACAAAATTGAACTGTTAAGTGTGTCTGAAGGGGAAGATGTCGAGATCTGTTTTTCCCAAAAAATCAAACCGGAAATAAGAAATTTTAGAAATTATTCACACGGATGTATGCGGACCAATGAGGACAACTCCTCTTAGGGGCGCCAGATATTTTGTCGAATTTATCGATGACACCTCAAGATGGTGACAGGTCAGGCTTCTCAAGTCGAAGGCCGAGGTTTTCAAGGCAACGATGGATTACATAGCATTTGTAGAAAACCAACAAGGTAAGAGGATCAGATCTTTACAGTCAGATAATGGTTGCGAGTACATAAACCAGGATTTTGATGAATAACTCGAAGATTGACCGTTGCACACAACCCCGAACAAAATGGTATAGCTGAAAAACCGCACACTTCTTGATACAGCCAGATGTATGTTGATGGAATCAAGGCTTCCGAAATCATTTTGGGCTGAGGCTAAGTATCTTCGGAACTGTCTGCCCACCAAGGGTCATAATGGCCTCTCGCCCTACGAGGCATGGCAGCCGTGTGTTCTATCTCGATAGAGAACCCGGTAAGGGAAAGTTAGATCAGCGTGGTCGGGAAGGAGTCTTCCTTGGGTATTCAGCTGAGTCTAAGGCTTTTCGCATTTGGTCGAGTGAGGTTAACAAAATCCTCATCAGCCGTGATGTAAAATTCATCGAGGTTAGGTCCG
The DNA here is from genome assembly GCA_949715965.1 of Dysmachus trigonus. Lineage (NCBI taxonomy): Eukaryota > Metazoa > Arthropoda > Insecta > Diptera > Asilidae > Dysmachus > Dysmachus trigonus. Next base: position 50,720,266 of record OX454321.1, read on the forward strand.
AAAATTCAGTAGAGGACGACATGTTGAGGCAGAATGAACGTTATATCAGTTTTGAATACGAACTTACCTACAGATAAGAAGATCTAACGTACATCTCGAGCATGGATCTGGAGGACGATTTTCATGGGTTCGGTCCGGAAGATTTGGAGAGTAATCAGGGTGAAGCGAAGGACGAAACTGATGATATTTTAGAGGCTGAAACGTCATACCCGACTAGAGGTTGAGGTCGGCCGAGAATTTTAAGAACGGGTTCTAGAGGCAGACCGAAAAGGATATGGCATCGTGCTACTCATGAACAAGTTGAAGTTGTCGAAGATATTAGACAGTTTATGGTTTCTGAAATTCTAATGTATCAGGCAATGACGAGCCCTGATGCTGCTGAATAGTTCCAGGCTATCATAGCTGAGATGAAGTCAGTTTTTAAAATAATACTTGGGTATTTGTGGACCGACCGGGTAATGTCATCGGTGTCGAGTGGTTTTGCGCAACAAATTAAACCAGACGGGATGCTTGAGAGAAGAAGGGCAAGGTTGGTAGCACAGGGATTTAGTCAACAACCCGATATTCATTTATCAGACACTTGCACCTGTACTGCAAATAGGTTCCATTCGTCTCATGCTGTCACTGGCGGCGCACACTGGAATGAAGGTCAGAAAATTTGATGTGATAACACCGTTCTTGGATGGAAAGTTGGAGCAAGAGATTCACATGGAAGCACCAAAATACTTGTTTCAGAATTCTATTGGTAAAAGGGTAAAGATCGGTTAGAACGAGATCCGAGAGGGAAATTAGGTATTTTTACTTAAGAAATTATTGTACGGGTTGCGATAGGCGGGCAGAAGCTAGTATAACAAGCTTGACAAGACCCTTAGGAGGCTCGGATCCGTGCTTGTTTCGGATTGACTCAGGGAAGAACGCAATACTGATTGCAACGTATGTTGACGACATTTTGATTGCGTCTCAGAATGAGATAGGAATCACCGAACTAGGACTGGAAAACTAGGAAAACGTTTCGAATTGGACTTTGGGTACACAAAGAGTTGCTTGGGAATTGTGATCGTTCAGGATGAAAAGTGTATTATGAGTAATCAGCAGGGATATGTTCGAGAGCTTCTTGTTCGTTTTGACATTTATATATTTATTTATTTATTGCTAGGAGCAACCCTTATGGTGGGCATTGCGACCGTAAGGTCTTTTGTGCCGAAGCCCCTTTAAAATATAAGACGATCTGCTACCCTAAGGAACGTCAGAAGGTCTTTTACAGAAGAACGTCAGCCGAGTCCAAGAACTCTTGGCTGAAGATCTCCCTTCTTAACCGCGCCAAAGCTGGACAAGCACACAAGATGTGTGATACAGTTTCATCGTCTTCAAGACACAGACGACATTCTTGCTCAATTGACAGACCTATTTTATGTAGGTGGTGTCTTAGCCCATGATGGCCGGATAGATAGCCTACCAACAGCCTGAGGTCTACTTTACTCAGAGTGTTGATATCAGTGTAGGCATAGTGTCTGACAAGCTCTTTAGCTTGTCGGATTCCAGGGAAATTTTCCCAATATATGAACTTTTGTTTTCTGGCCCATTCTTCTATCACAGCCTTTGTTGAGGACCAGCCAATACTGCAAAAGGGCTCAGGACCTTTAAGCCGAGATGATGAACCATCCCTAGCGAGTTTATCAGCAACCTCATTTCCATCAACATCAGAGTGTCCCGGTACCCAGCACAGGGTATCAAAGCACTCTGTAACGAGTCTCGAAGAGAAGCGCCATGACGAGAGTGCCTTTAGGGCCGCTTGGCTATCGGATAAGATAGTAATATTGGCACCCTTTAGTCCCTTGTTAATGTTGAAATGGCGGCGCAGGCTTCAATGGCATGGATTTCAGCCTGGAAAACGCTGGGCCATTTACCCATTGCAATCGAGACTTTGGAATTAGATCCATAGACACCAGTACCAGCATCATATTCCGTTTTTGAGCCATCTGTGAACCATCTGAGGGTCCTGGGATCCAGTCTGGGGCCGTCGCCATTCCAGTCTGGACGTTCAGGGATGAGAATCCTGAATCTTCTCCCAAAACACAACTCCCTGGTCATGTAGTCTGATATACAACAAACTCCTGAGTCAGGGATGCGTTATAGGATGCTCATGTGATCATTGTCAGCAACTCATATTGGAAGTGATTTGCACTCAGAGCACTAATTGCTGCTGATTTCAAAATGAAAATGTGCAAGGGTTCGAGTTCCACTATCGCCTCCATGGCTAGTGTTTGACAAGTCATCAAGGCTCCTGTTATGGAGAGGCAAGTAAGCCGTTGTAGCTTGTTGCACTTAGCAATTGCTGTCTGTTACTGAACCTTGGGCCACCACACAAGGACGGCATAGGCAACAATTGGCTTGACAATTGTATTGTATAACCCCAGGATCATCTTTGGGTTAAGACCCCACGTCCTACCAAAGAGTCTCCTACAGACCCATAGGGCTCGCGTGGCCTTGGTTAGTGAATAACGTAATTGAGTATTCCAACTTAGTCGTTTATCTAGCCAAATACCTAAATACTTAACTTCATTGGAATACTCAATGACCGTACCTTGGATGGATATAGTATCCAGATACAGGCGATATCTCCTTGTAAAAGGTACCAGGACGGCCTTAGACGGGTTGATAGTTAGGTCCTCACTGACACACCAGTCAGTGACTACACGAAGTGCGGACCTCATCAAACTTGTGACAGTTGAGTCAAATTTACCCGTAACGATTATTGCCGGGTTATCCGCATAGGCAACGGCTTCGTAGTCAAGCCCACATAGCTTGACTAGGAGGTCATCCACAACCAGAGACCGAAGCAATGGCGACAGTACTCCGCCTTGCGGGCCCTAATAGACACAGAGGTGTTGCCTAGCATGGATGAGATGTCTCGCTCTCTTAGCATAGCATCCACCCATGCGACTGTATTTGAGTCTATACCCCTGCGCACAAGAGCGCTGGATATAGAATCATATCCTGTATTATCGAAGGCACCCTTTATATCCAGGAAAGCACATAAAGCTATTTCCTTGGACTGAAAGGACTTCTCAACTCTACCGACTAAACTATGTAAAGCAACCTCTGTTGATTTACCTTTAGTATAAGCAAACTGTGTTCGATGGAGTGGTGTTGCCATCTTGGATCCGCCATTTTGAAACCCTGTGTTATCCGAAAAAAAAATTAGCCTATATGTTAAGTTGGAATATGTACCACCTTCGGATAAAAAATGAAAAATATCGATGCAAACGTTTAGGCGTGATTGAGCAACAAACAAACAAACTTTCATTTTTATGTATATTTAGGGATAATTTTAAGAACCTGATCCATCCAGACAGTTCCCACATTCCTAGGTAATTAAATAAGATCTAATGTGTCTTGCTAGGAAATTAAAACGATATGTAGAACTCAGTGTTTTATCGTAGGAACTGGGATTAGGTAGGTGGCTTTCTAACTAGGGAATTTTAGGTTCTTAGGTGTTGGACAACTAAAATTAACAAAATAGATTTTAGTCTTAACCTTTAACTGGTGACATGGAGTCTCACAGGCGTCGCGCGTTCTGCAAATTCTTAGCAAATTGACATTTTCTGTAAAGTACCACTGACTGCTATACTGTTTATTTTTTAATATTTGATAATAAAAGCTGGTTAAATGTACTTAATGTTTCTTATTACATACCAATGGTTAAATATCAACACAATTTTAAAACATCCATATTGATTTGATTGACTTTGAAAGTAGTAGTCTGTGACACGTCATGTCCCAGACCACTCTTGTTGAATAACTTACCATAATAAAGCCATTCGATATAACTCAAGAAAAATAAGTGTTTCATTTTCGAAGAAATCCAACATACCCATTTTAAAAAAACATTTACGTCGCGCGAGCCAGATTCGAGTCAACCATTGCAACCACTTTGAGATAACTGTTCTCAATTGTGTCAACAGCCGTTATGAAATCGGTTATGCGACCGGCAGCAGCAATTTCCCAATTTATGTCCATCGTGCGATTTGTCGGAATTTCTAAATGAGACTGATCAAAACACCATGCATCCAAATCATTTTATTTTGTCTTAAAAACCAAAGAGTTGATAACAGTTCCAAAAAATTAAATATATTTGATAAACTCATGGGAAATCGGTGGCAGGTTTGATTTTGTCTTGATCGTAACTAACTCCAAGTTGCTTCCTAATCTCATCTTCGATATGCGCTATGATGAGAGACTCATTGTGGCTGACACTTTCGCTCTGTATATTCTCAGATAGGATGCATCTTCGAACCTCTTCGGCTTGATAGCGAAGACCGACAGAATTGACAAAGTTTGTTTTATGTTTACCTTCCGGAAGAGCCCAGGTTTTTTCTTTGCCATCTATATCCACAATGGTTACCGGACTCCAGAAGTTTTTGAGCTGCAAGATATACTTTTTAAACAACTTTAACATAAAAAATGACAAACTTACAGTTATTTGAGCTTTTGTTCCTTTAATTATCGCAGTATTGTCTAAAACCTGTTTTGCGCTGGTCTTTATTTTAGCTTTCCCACAAGAGTAAATAAGCTCAGCTTCCACTTCTATATCAACACCTTCTTGATTCAGCTCTCCCTTGGCCTTAATTTCCTTCGGTGGTTCCTGGAAGGCCCATTGACTGATTTGTATTGTATATACGCCTAAATCAAGGACAGTTCCTCCGCCCAATGATTTTTTTCTAAATAAGAAAAAACAGGGTATTTCATTTAACTACATGGCTAAATTTTAAAACAAAAAAATGAATTAATCAAACAAAACAAAAAACCCAGACTGTAAAAACGGAATTGAAAAGTTTATAATAAGTCCCATAGACACAGAGCTTTATATAATTGTTATATTCATATATAATTAGAATTTATACGCAGTCGGAGGCTAGGATTTTGTAAACATTGGATAGTTTACGCCTCCGACTGCATGGAAATCCTAAAGAACTAATATAGATGATAAACACTTTACGGACGGGTCACGTAAATTTACGTTTTTCCATTCTGACTTCCTAGGACGGGCCACGTAAATTTACGTTTTTGTTTGAATTTTTAATACGCTGCATTAGTTTTTCATTTTTATGCGTATTGGGTTTTTTCCTTGTTACCATTAGTTGTAATAATACCTAACTGTTGAACTAACTGCGCAGTTTTGCTTGTTATATAAATAACTTTGAAAATTTTATCAAAAATAGTGTTTATTAAAACTGCAACGCTTTGCCCGGAAGTCGAGAAAGACGCAAGAGCAACAACAGCAACAAGTCTTTAGTTGGAGTTTTAAGCCTTTTTGATTGAAAGTACTTGTAATAACTTTGAACTTGGTTACTTTCTGTATTATTAACCGATTAAAAAAAAAGGAGGAGGTTCTCAAGTCGACGTGTACATTTCGGTACATTTCGATTATGCCATGTGCGTTTGTGTTTGATGTTTGATCGTATTCTTTCTTTTGTCATGTTTCTACAAATAATGTCATTAATATAAGAAAACATTATTGTATTAAATGATTATTGATTGAAGCTAGATTAACCCTTTCGCTACGGCAGTGTGCTCCGTTGGAGTGATACCGATGAACGGGCCACTGACAGCTTGAAGGAGACTGGAGCGTGATTCTCGCCCCGATTGCTCCAAAAGAATGCATGTTTATATTTCACTTGTTTAAAACAAATGCCAAGAAATCAGAGAATGATACAAGTGTGTATGCGTAAAAATAAAAACATCGCGCGGCTCATGGGAACGCTCGTACACACAGGTGTACGCGGATGTCGTCTATAGGCGACGCTCGTAGCGAAAGGGTTAAATGCCGGCATATATTGAACCACTGTATGCATTATAATAGGCACATCGCAGTATGACTTTACGTTATTCAAGATATTTATTAAATTCATTTACTTTTTTTCTTTCTAATAATTGATATTATATTCCTTTAAAAAAAAAATTAATAATGAAAATGTTGAGTTGATTAGCGCAATAACACAGAAATGTTGTTCATATTATTATTATTTTTAGATTGGATTTATTGGCCTTGAAATTCTATTCGTTGACCATCTGTTGTATTTAGAATGATGTTCACATGTGATATTGTATAAATACACCCCACGAAATAATAATAGGACCAACAAAAATTATTAGATATTAGCTCAGAGCTCTAATTGTACCAAAATCAAATCGACTGCAGAAAAACACCGGCTGTTTGGGGAAAATGAAGTTTAACTATTTGCTAACTTTTTGCGGGGTGGTGGCGCTCGCATACGGAGTAAATGGCATCGCGTTGCCAAGCGGAGATGCGCCGGCAAAAGTACCGCAAGTTGGTGCAACAAGCGCTGATAACGGGGCCCTCAATCAGGACGGGTCAACAACAACAGTTAGCGATAAAGACAACGACGACAACCACGACGTCGACGACGACTACAACAACTGTGAAGTCCCCAGGCCCAGCGCCCGGGCCAGAACCCCATACTACAATGCCTCCTGCCCCTGATACAACAACTCCTGCTTCCACCACAACCCCTGTTCCAAAAACTACAACGCCTGACCCAAAAACTACAACCCCTGAACCAAAAACCACAACCCCGGATCCAAAGACTACAACCCCAGATCCAAAAACTACAACCCCCGATCCAAAAACTACAACAACCACTGTAGCTCCACCAACTACCCCGACTACAACAACAACAACGACAACAACAACAGAGGCCCCATCCACGACCACGGAGGCACCGAAGCCACGTCAACCTTGCAAGAGGTTCGACGCCCCTTCGTTCATCGGTGGAATTGTGCTAACATTGGGGCTCCTCGTGATCGCCTTCATAGCCTACAAATTCTACAAGGCAAGGAATGAGCTCCACTATCAGACGTTCCGTATTCTTTTCAAGTAAATTCATCGGGGGAGAGCGGGAGAATCCGTCTATTCGAATAAATACAACGTGAATTTCTAAGTGTTTATGGATATTTTTACTTTTATAAATTTATCTGATATATACGGCATACATGAATACAGTTAAGCTCGAATAATAAGTGAGAAGTAAACCCCCTTTCTGTAACAGCGTTAATCTCAATGAATCTTGAGTGTTGATGTATATACCGAATATAAAATTTTATTTTTTCTTTAAGTCCTGCACCAAATATTAAAAAAAAAAAATAAAATTTCTCTAATATGTACTACACTTTGTGTATATGAGCTTAATATTTAAGGAATTTATGAAGATTGAAATAAAGTAGTTGTCCAGTTATATAATTTACATTATAATAATTATACCGATTAATTTGTAAAGCTGCCACTCTCGTTCTGATTTATGTCTTGATTATAAGCCGATTTTACCAAAAAATATGTTAAAACAATAACAGTGAGACATTGTAGTAACAGAAAATAGAATATACAGGGTGTTCAGAGGTGGGAGGTCAATACTGAAGGGGGTGAAAGGTCAGACCGAGACAAGCAAAAAATCGTATGGGTGGGGGGGGGGGCATCTCGCACCGTTTGGCAGTTACAGGGTGATTCGTAAATCAGGATTTTGCCTTATATGGGAACCGCTCTTGTATTTTTATCTTTTTTTCTACGCATCGCAGCGGCCCCAAACTGATTTCAAAAAATCACTATTTGGAAGCCCTTTCAAAAAAAGTTCACACCACCACCCTATCCCCAACCCCTTGGCCACAATCCCCCCTGGAAGTTGAAAAAATTAACTTTTATTTCACGATTTTTCACCTTTCGCCCCACTTTTCTCCGAAATTCATGTTATTAACATACCTACTTTTTATTTTTTTTAAGTTGCCTATCTAATTACCTTTCCAATAAGGTGCAACATGCCCAGGTAGGAAAAGGATACGAAAATTTATTTACAAAAATCCTTTTACAGAATATCATGATATTTCGAATTTTTAGGAAATTATACTTAAGTTTACTAAAAAATACATTTTGTTCGCTTAAAAACTAATTACAATTAAAACGTTTGTCCTTTAAAAGCTGTTCAAAATGTTCTCCGCTAGTTTCGATGCATGCAAGTAGCCTTCGTTTTATTTCACGTTTGAGGTCTATGGTAGCCAGTCTCTCCCGTATTTTCGTGGCTGCAGTCACAATCCTGGTAACTAATTCTTCTCTGGTGTTGACTGGTCTTGAGTAAACTTCATCTTTCATCATTCCCTATAAGAAAAAGTCCAGTGGAGTAAGGTCCGGTGACCTAGCAGGCCAAGGAATCGGTCCACCTCGTCCAATCCAGCGCTCTGGGTAATTTTCATTTAACCTTGCCCTAACAATGTTCCCAGTATGCGCAGGTGCTCCGTCGAGCTGTAAATAAATTGCGCTTCTGGTGGCCAGGGGGATGTCCTCCAACAGATCCGGAAGGATATTCTCAAAAAAGTCCGAGTATAGCTGACTATTCGGCACTTGGGGCAAGATGAAGGGTTCTATCAACTGGTTGCCGATGATGCCAGCCCAGACATTGACACTAAATCTTTGCTGGAAGGACCGGCACCTGGTCCTATGTGGGTTCACATCTGACCAGGTGTGCAGGTTGTGTAAGTTTGTGATGCCATCCCGGGTGAATTGCGATTCATCCGTCCACAGAATTCGGTCTAGAAACCTTCTGTTTTCGATGTCAGACTCGAACAGCCAAGTGCAGAATTGCAATCGTCCTTCGGAATCTCCTTCCCTAGTGCTTGGACCGGGATATGGTGGTATGGATGTAGTCCCTCTCGGTTCACAACGGTCCAAACTCTCCCTGAAGACAATGCTGACCTTCGTGCGACCTGCCTGATGCTTATTACAGGGCTGTTCCTGACGATGTTGAGGATTTGTTGGTCGGGGTCCGCTGAATCGGCCGATTTTCCTGCGCGCGTTTCTGCTCTGGGGGTGGTTACACTTCCGGTTTCTTTTAACCTTCTGAAAGTCCTTGAAAATACCCTTCTGTTGAGTACCCGCCGATTCGGGAATCTCCTTTGGTATTCTCGTACGGCCTCACTATCATTTCCTTCTACTAAACCGTGCACGTAAATTATATCGGCATACTCGTCAACACTGAATTCTGCCATTTTATCTTAATTTTTTCTATTAAACACCCGGTTTTATCGATTGCTTCTTCAACTGTGGTCAATGTCCTTTCAAACTTACCCATTTTTATACCATAATTCATAGGAGGTATTAGAAACGGAGCGTCAGGATACTTAAGAGTCAATACTGGATATAATAAACTAATAACGCTATTTAACGGGATTACATTTATTATTTTATTACTGTTTTGCTGAAATAATAAAAATGTACTACCTCTGTTTCCTAAACAAACATTTCCGAACTTGCTGTCATAAAAATTGTTTACTTAACGACTTTTTCCATTATGGTGCAATAAAGTAATTAGGTACCTGTGAGGATGTTTTAATTTCAGGACTTTTGCAACCCTTTTCTACTTGGGCATGTTGCACCTTTTTGGAAAGGTAATTAGATAGGCAACTTAAAAAAAATAAAAAGTAGGTATGTTAATAACATGTATTTCGGAGAAAAGTGGGGCGAAAGGTGAAAAATCGTGAAATAAAAGTTAATTTTTTCAACTTCCAGGGGGGATTGTGGCCAAGGGGTTGGGGATAGGGGGGTGGTGTGAACTTTTTGGGAAAGGGCTTCCAAATAGTGATTTTTTGAAATCAGTTTGGGGCCGCTGCGATGCGTAGAAAAAAAGATAAAAATACAAGAGCGGTTCCCATATAAGGCAAAATCCTGATTTACGAATCACCCTGTAACTGCCAAACGGTGCGAGATGCCCCCCCCCCCCCCCCCCCCCCCCCCCCCATACGATTTTTTGCTTGTCTCGGTCTGACCTTTCACCCCCTTCAGTATTGACCTCCCACCTCTGAACACCCTGTATATATAAGGTGTGGACGTGAGGTAGCATTTTTGTAACATTTTTGAAGCTTTGCTTCCTTTGGGACGTTGTGCCGGAGATTCGTTCATAATTTTCGACGGTAACGAAAAAAAAGGTAACGAAAAAAAAAGTAACGAAAAATTTCCGACGGTAAAATTTTTTAAATTTTCAAAATTTTTTAAATTTCCAAAATTTTTTAAATTTTCAAAATGTTTTAAATTTTCAAAACTTTTTAAATTTTCAAAATTATTTAAATTTTCAAAATTTTTTAAATTTTCAAAATTTTTTAAATTTTCAAAATTTTTTAAATTTCCAAAATTTTTTAAATTTTCAAAATTTTTTAAATTTTCAAAATTTTTTAAATTTTCAAAATTTTTTAAATTTCCAAAATTTTTTAAATTTTCAAAATGTTTTAAATTTTCAAAACTTTTTAAATTTTCAAAATTTTTTAAATTTTCAAAATTTTTTAAATTTTCAAAATTTTTTAAATTTTCAAAATTTTTTAAATTTTCAAAATTTTTTAAATTTTCAAAATTTTTTAAATTTTCAAAATTTTTTAAATTTGCAAAATTTTTTAAATTTTCAAAATTTTTTAAATTTTCAAAATTTTTTAAATTTTTCGTTACTTTTTTTTTTCGTTACCTTTTTTTTCGTTACCGTCGAAAATTATGAACGAATCTCCGGCACAACGTCCCAAAGGAAGCAAAGCTTCAAAAATGTTACAAAAATGCTACCTCACGTCCACACCTTATATATACAGGGTGTTCAGAGGTGGGAGGTCAATACTGAAGGGGGTGAAAGGTCAGACCGAGACAAGCAAAAAATCGTATGGGTGGGGGGGGGGGGGGGGGCATCTCGCACCGTTTGGCAGTTACAGGGTGATTCGTAAATCAGGATTTTGCCTTATATGGGAACCGCTCTTGTATTTTTATCTTTTTTTCTACGCATCGCAGCGGCCCCAAACTGATTTCAAAAAATCACTATTTGGAAGCCCTTTCAAAAAAAGTTCACACCACCACCCTATCCCCAACCCCTTGGCCACAATCCCCCCTGGAAGTTGAAAAAATTAACTTTTATTTCACGATTTTTCACCTTTCGCCCCACTTTTCTCCGAAATACATGTTATTAACATACCTACTTTTTTTTTTTTTTTTTTTTAAATTTTCAAAATTTTTTAAATTTTCAAGTTTTTAAATTTTCAAAATTTTTTAAATTTTCAAAATTTTTTAAATTTTCAAAATTTTTTAAATTTTCAAAATTTTTTAAATTTTCAAAATTTTTTAAATTTTCAAAATTTTTAAGTTTTCAAATTTTCAAAAAATTTTAAATTTTCAAAATTTTTTAAATTTTCAAAATTTTTTAAATTTTCAAAATTTTTTAAATTTTCAAAAAATTTTAAATTTTCAAAATTTTTTAAATTTTCAAAATTTTTTAAATTTTCAAAATTTTTTAAATTTTTTAAATTTTGAAAATTTTTTAAATTTTCACAATTTAAAAAATTTTGAAAATTTTTTAAGCAAAGCTTCCATCGGCCAGTCCCGCGACTGCCATGTTTTTTTATTGAAGGAAATTTTGTATCAGTTTCCTCTTAAACACTCTATTTTTAAGTAACTTTTTCAATATATTTCTTTATAACTGGAGAACTAAAATATTTCATTGTCAAAAGTTTTGCGGATTTGTAAACTCATATTGTTTCCTACTTTTTTTCTCAAAAACTTTAAAAAAGAATGTAATTATAAAAAAAAAAAATACTACGGTTGGAAAGTGCTCTTAAATAGTTTTAACCGCCCAAAAGTAATGTAAGACTTTTGAATAATCGATTCCAATTTTCCCTTCAGTTATCTCTTTTTGATACTATTCGTCATATGTTAAATGTTTGTGATGGTGACATGTGAATTATAAATCAAGGATTTTGTGTAGATATTTTCGAAGAATAAAAATTTCTTTCTCTTTAGTTAAGCTGTTAGTTAAGCATGAGCATAAGGGAAAGATTTTTGGTTAGTACATGTCTTTTACTAGTAGTTTTTCATATGCGCTTAAAAAACATTGTTTCAATATTTAGTACGTTATTTATTAATTAAAACATATTTCAGTCAAACGAAATTATGATAAGACCATATTTACTTTTATCGACGCTTTTTAAAAAATGCGCAGATTTAAGTAGTTCTAATAGTTTGTACTAGCACCGCGATTGATTATTACGCGTTGTAGACGACGTGGCATGGAATTTATTACTTTTTGAACAATATCCAGACTTATACTATTCCATTCAGTAGTAATAGCTGCTCTCAACTGTCGGACGGAGTCATATTGGCGACCATTATTAAATACACGTTGAGATAATATTGCCCACATGTTTTCCATCGGGTTTAAGTCCGGGCTACATGGGGACCACTCCAATAACGGTATTCCACGAGATTTCAAGAAGTTTTTGTGTACTTTGCGGAGTGCACGGCAGCATTATCCTGCTGGAATACCCATTCATTCCCATTGATGTCTTCACCGAATTGGATAAGAACATCGTCCAGCAACTCCACGTATTTAATAGCGTTCATCTTTGTGGAAATGAAACATATAGGGGATTTACCATAGAATCCAATGGCAGCCCAAACCATCAAAGATCCACCACCGAAATTCCTTGCCATTCTCTCTTGTTTTTTTGCACGTTTGTCACGCCAATATTTTTGAAGGCCGTCTGGACCATCAAGATTAAATTTTTTTTCATCGCTGAAAAGTACTTTGGTCCACTCCTCCTCCCAAAATTGGTACTTTTCTGCAAAATTTAATCTTAATTGTTTGTGGCGCACTGTTAATTTAGGTTTAGCGTCTCGTTTGACGTATTGCAAGTTATTGTCAGCCTTTAAAATTTGCTGCACTCGTCTCACACTTACTTAAAGGCTTAAAGTGCGTCGGATTTCTGCTGGACTGTTGGATTTATTAGTGGCCAATCTTTTAATTTCTCTAATTTCTCTGGCAGATACTACTGGCTTTCTCCCTGAACTTTTTTTTGTGGCATAGTTTTCTTTAAGTTTCAGGAAATTTATAATTACAGTCTTACTTCTATGGACCCGAGCTGCTATCTGCCTAGTTGTAAGCCCACTATTTCGATAGGCCAGAATTTGGCCACGCTCTTCTTCAGACTATTGCTTTCCTCGACCCATTTAATGTGAATTTCACAGCTACTGATATATAATTAAGTTATTAAAGTAACCAAAAATACAACACAACTTACCAAATCAAATTCAATAAAATATTTAAATGATTACTTGCTTTATTTTTGCAGAAAGTATCTGAAGAAGTTTTTGGTACACTTCTGGTCTTATCAATTTTTCGTATTGGAGTGCTTTTTAACTATGTCGCAAACGCACGTGTAGATGTTCTAGAAAAATTAAATACCACTTTCTGTTATAGAACGACTTCTATGATCAAATAGCAGAATGTACCAAACAATTGCATCTGGATTCATGACTTACTGCATTTATATATTTTGGTCCTATCATTATTTCGTCGGGTGTAGAATTAACATGACTACAACGGCACCTATCGGATCCTAGCATAGCTATGAACCATCGGTCGTCTCGACAAAACAAATATGTATATTGTGGGAATATGACCTCAATCGTTCAAGTCACTGAAAAGTGAAATTTTACCGGCCCAGCGGCTAGCCGGCAAAGCTACAAAATCCTTCACTACAATCCAGCGACCACCGGACAGACAGACAGACGGATTTAGTAAATTTTCTAAGGGAATAAAAGCCTTGTAAATTAGTGTTATCAGATTAAGTGATGTCAGAATCAGATCAAATTCTGTGTAGGATCTCCCTTATAGCCGGTCCACGCGACAAAGACTTTTGTTTGCGCAACAAGCTAATAATAATTGCCGTCGGTCAAATTGTTCCATTTCTTGACGAATTTGCAACCAAGAGAACCAAATTTGGAATAAAATGGCTTCAACGTGTGGACGAAACAGTGTCCGCAGGCTTTTGTCTGTACGATGCAAGGCTGTGTCGTGTGCAATAGCATATTAGTGTTCTGTTTTTTTTGTTTTAAATTTGGTATGGAACCTTAAAAAACTATTACTCATAGTATTAGGACTTCACATCACTTACATCATGCGATTTACATCCATTAAGTTTTGCCCAAATGAAGCCTCCACTTCAACGATATCCCCTAGCATACCCGATTTGATCTGCTTTCTTATGTATTGGTAAGAGGGGAAGAACCTGGACCAAATAGCTTCCATTAGGAAGAGGTTTTTCCTCACAGCCAGACCAATCAGTTTCTTGCACTGCTGCTCATTCATGCAGAGCGGCTTTTCGCACAAGACATGCTTCCCGTTCTGGAGCATCAACGCACTGATGTCAAAGTGCTGAGTGTGGATAGCTCCCACGTAAACAACGTCTGTGAGGAAAGTTATTTTAATTTATGCAACTCTGCTAGACTTAGAAGCTACGCCACGTCTTACCGACGTCCGGGTTCGTGGCGATCTCCTTGTATGACGCATAGTAGTTAGGAATCCCATGCAACTCAGCAAATCCTTTCGCCCGGTCCAAGTCCCTGGCTGCAATTGCCACCACCTGGTGCTCGTCATCCGGAAGAGTTTCTAGCGCCGTAACAAAATCATGGCTAATCTTTCCAGCAGAAGCAATTCCCCAGCGCAGGGTCATGGCCGAATTTGTGTTGTTTACGTATTGCTGCAAGCGGAGCACCTGAACTGACTTTGGATTGGGCGAAAGTCGCGTGCCGATAACAAGACTACCGTATGACTTTTGTATAATGTAGGTGAATCAAAAATGTTTCAGAACAGACAATTTACTGCAGCGATTATCTGTAAAATTGCATTGCTTTGTCGAAATGAACACAACACAATTAAATGAAGACGATTAAAGAGAAAATGCCGATGGGTCAAGAAGCTCCTTGACAAGCTTGTAAATAACAGCTGTTTGGAAATGAAGTTGCCAACGTGGTGGTGTCGTATTCGCGCGTATAAGAAATTTGGTATCAAATGGTTTAGTTAGTTCTTTGGAATAAGCGGTTTGTAATATTTCTAAATGATTATTTAAGTAAGTAATGCTTTATTTTACAAATAATAATCATATCCTTTCTAATAGAATAATTAAAAACGTCTTTACATCATCATTTGATCACCAAAGTACGAATTTTTTATATTCTTTAGATATGGCAGCGCCTATTTGCGAAGTTTTGTTTTCTTATCAGAATGTTTTGTATTCTTGAATTCCATCAGTGACATTTGATTGTTATTGGATTAGAATTTTTGCGGACTGGTTCTTCCGATGATCTGGTGGTAAATTGTGAAAAAATATGGTAAAACAGGAAAATCTCGCCGCAAATTTTTGCGGTCTAATTGCTGCCCAAGGAATCAAAGGTAAAAGTCTATAATTAATCCGGCAGAAAAACAAAATTTCGCTATTTTCCAGATCCTGCTGTTGAATGGCGGATACTGGGGCAGGAGCAGAATGGCTCCCTACTCACATCCTTCGTATTTATTACGCCAGACGAGAAGAGATTCAGCAATATTGGACTTTACAATCCAATTGAGAAATCATTCAAAATACTATACAAGTTTCCAAAGTGTGAGAATCTCATTCAAGCCTCAGTGAACAGCGCCCTATCGCTCCTCGCGTTCGTGGTCAAGGATATGGAGCCGATGAGGAGCGAGGACGGGGCTGAATATTTTAACTATCAGCCGTATATTGTAGAAATTAAAAATAATACCGATATGCAGGCGGTTAAAATAGTTGGCCAAAAACAGAAGCAGGTGATGGTTCAGTTCCTGTGGAAGAAACAGACGGCAATCGACAAGGTTTATCAGGACAAATTTCTTCTTTTGGTTCATGAGGAAGGTAAATTGGAAGCAAGAAAAGAAGTCTATAAACTCCTTAAACAAGTTATTTGGTCCAAACAGTTTTAGACTATTTAAGAGGAAATGATGGGAGATAATATTTATATTGGTCTTTGAAAGAGGGCTCGATTATTACAGCTGTGTCAAAAATAATAGTAGTAATTTTAAAAATATATGTAGTTTTAGGGACTTCAGGGAGTTAAAATGCAAAACGCGCCAAATAAATTAAAATTAAAATTTAATAATTAATCCACTAAAAGTTCACTAAAAGTTTGCTAATCAAGTCCACGATGCAAGGTAATTAAATTAAATATTATTTAAGCAATATCCCGAAAAATTAACAGCGAAAAATAACTTCAGTTCTACAGCGAAAAGTAACTTAAGTTTTATCTCAGCGAATTTAAGAAAAATCAGCAATTAACAGCACGATACAAGTCAGCTTAGCGATGCAACTTCGGCGACGGCTTAACGAGAAGAGAAAGTGCAATAGAATTGCGCCTGCAGTCAAGCCCAGAGCTCGCGCTCAGGGCTAACGGTCAGAACCGCTAGCTAACTCGGCTCGATCGCCAGATCCCGGCTCCCACATCCGGCCATCCTGAATATCGCCTGCCTCAGGCGAACCTTCTATGTCTTCCTCACTATCGTCGTCGCTTCCTTCGGATTGAACCCACGGTTTCATAAAATCTGCAGCCGAGGTAGTCAAATTGGGGCCTTCATGATTTCCTACTTTGCGGACGTCGTACCTATCTTTTCCTTTCACCTTGATGACTTCATAGGGTCCCAAAAATTTAGGATATAACTTCAGACCGGCTCCGAACTGCGTTCGTTTTATAGCAACTAGTTCGTGTACTTTATACTGGCGTGCAGGTTTCCTTCGACGATTGTAGTATTTCCGATTTTCTTCTTGAACCTTTTGAATCTGCGACTTAGCCTGGTTTCGCAACTCCTGCCTCTCAGCCTCAAAGTCATCAACGATAGCTTGTTCCAGTAGTCTCGACGAGTTCTAGGTCATCTTTCTTATACATGGGGATACCAATCATCAGTTCGAATGGAGATCTATTTGTTGACCTTGTTTTAACCGAATTAATAATCTGTTGCACTCGGGGAACATATTTGAACCATTTTTGAGGGTCGGCGATTGAAAGCTTGGATAAAATGGAAATTATAATTTGGTTAATACGCTCTACTTGTCCATTCCCTCTCGGCACTCCAGTTGTACACAAAATATGCGTAATTCCCCTTTCACAGCAATAATCTTTGAACGCGTTGGAAGTAAAAGCTGTACCTCTGTCAGTGACAACTCGATGAGGATTTCCGAAAACTTCACTCTGATGAGTTAATTTCAGCACAGCTTCTTCCGTTGAGGTCGTTTTTACAGGGTAAATCCAAGTAAACTTGGTAAATCCATCGACAGCCACGAAAAGGTATTTGTAACTCTTAGACGTAGACGGCAAAGGCCCAAGGTGATCTAAATGCAACGTATGTAGTGGTACATCTGACTTCTCTATGGGATTGAGAAAGCCTTCTTGCTTTCCCTGCTTCCTCGACGCTAAAATGCAGGCGACGCAATTATTAACGACTTCTTCAGCTTTTCTGTCCAACTTAGGGATAAAGTACTCCTGGCCAGCAATATTTGCAACTTTTTTCGAATTCGCATGCCCTCCGTCGTCATGGATTATTTTCAGCACTTCCCTCTGCAATTGCTTTGGTACAACTAACAGATATCTACCCTTGAGCAACTTGTATATTACACCACTGCGTATTAAAAAATCTTCGTAGGGTTTTTCGTTTAAAATCGTCGTGAGTAGTCGGCAATATTCGTCTTCCTTTTGTGCGTTGCGAATTCTGGAAAGCAGACCATCTTCTACAGGCAAAACTGAAGGGTAACGGCTAAGCGCATCCACATGCCTCATTGCAGTTCCAGATCGATGAAGAACGTTACAATCGTATTCTTCGAGAAGCAGCGCCCATCTAGCTATACGACTACATAACTCCTTCCTTTTCATTGTGAGCTGGAAAGCTTTACAATCGGTATAAATATCGAATCGAAGCCCGAGTAGATACGTTCTTAACTTTTTTAGCGACTTTACTATTGCGAGAACTTCAAGTTCGTAACTCGAGTAATTTTTTTCGCACTTCGTTGTTTTGAAACTGAGATATACCACGGGATGAAATAGGTTATCATCACTATGCTTCTGGAGAAGAACGGCTCCATAACCTTCCTTACTTGCGTCTGTGTGCAGCTGGGTCTCAAACACAGGGTTGAATAACTTAAGAACAGGAGCTTTACAGAGAATGTCCTTTAACATATTAAATGCATCTTGCTGCTTGCGTTCGAATTTAAACGGCGTGTTTTTTCTGGTCAAATCCGTTAATGGCTGGGCTATAAGCGAATACTTTGGTATAAATTTTCGGAAAAATCCAGTGAGTCCAAGAAAGCTTTGGACCTGCTTCAAATTCTTGGGCACAGGAAATCCAGTTACAGCTTTAGTTTTTCCGGGTGAGGGTTTAATTCCTCCATTTTCGATTACATGTCCGAGGAACTCTACTTTTCTTCGTGAAAATCTACACTTTTCCCACTTTACTATAAGACCGCTACTTTCAGCAACCTTTAAAACAACTTTCAGCTTCTCGATGCAGTCTCTCTCATCTTTTGCAGGAATAATGACATCGTCTAAGTAAACCAGCACAATGCCTTTCTGGATTAGGTCTTGAAAAACAGCGTTGACGAACCTTTGAAACACAGCTGGTGAATTGCATAGGCCGAAGGGAACTTTAAGAAACTCGTACTGCCCGTCTGGTGTAATAAAGGAAGTATATTTGCGGCTTTCTTTCTCAATATCTACGTGAAAAAATCCATTCTTTAAGTCGAGGGTAGTAAAAACCTTAGCATGGAATAAGCTCTGTATGATATCCTCCATATTCGGCAGCGGAAATCTGTCCTTCACCACCTTACTGTTTAGTTTTCTATAATCAATACAAAGTCTGTAAGATCCATCCTTTTTTGTAGCAAGCACGACTGGACTGGCAAAGTCAGAGTTACTTTCTTGAATGACACCTTCAGTAAGCCACTGTTTTATCTGATCTTTGACCACTTCCCTTTCTTTAGGTGCCAGCCTGCGCGGCTTCTGATAAATTGGAGCTTCGTTGTCTAGTAAGATTTTCATCTGTACACAGGACCGTTGCGGCTTTACAGGTCGATATGCATGTATCAAATCACGAATTTCCTCATAATACTGGCTGCCTTTTAATTCCTTGATGCTTTCAGGTTCATCTTCCTTAATCAGCTGGACAACGTCAATATTTTCTAGAGGGTTCTCTATCACACCCTCTTTTTCACCCTTAACCCAAGTAGCCTTGCCGTGTTCAATTATTAGTTTAGAAAATTTTAAAACATCTTTTCCTATGAGCACATCTTCAGGTAACCATGTGTCCGGCACAACATGCAACCGAGACGAATAAGAATGATCGTTAATAGTAAGAGTAGCAGAAAAAGAGCCTAAAGTATGCTTCAAAGTAGCCCCGAACCCTGCCAAGGGTATGCTAGGCCCATCAAAATGGGCAGCATCTTTCCTTATTGAAGCATAAACCGATCGTCGTATCAGTGAAACGTCACTTCCGGTATCCACCAAGGCTACCAAGCTTTTACTATTAATTGCGACCGAAACCGTCATATCAACTGCCGACACTAAATTCACTTTTTTAGATGTTTCAGTCTCATCTTTTTTCGCTTTTGGACAATTGGGTGATATATGGCCAAAATCTCCACAGCCGAAGCATCGCGCACCTTTCGCTTTATTGGGACATGCTGCAGTTAAATGAGACGGAGAGCCACAATTGAAACACCTTTTCTTTGGGCCCACACGTCCTTTACCCGAAGATCCTGAGCCATCATTTTGTTTTATAGTTTTCTTAGCTACTTGTTGAGCTTTTATATTTTGATACACCTTAATCTTTTCCTTTAAAGCTTCTAAATCATTTGCCTCATATAAGACAGTTTTATTTAAAACATCATCCTGTATCCCTGCAACAATGTACGCAACGAGTGATTTTTCGTCTATTTCTCCTCTGCATGCTATTCGCTTCATGGCATAAATATATTCAAGAAATGTTTCGCTCGCCACTTTCTTTCTACTTTCTAAGGCCCTGTGTATTTCTAGACAACTAGGCGTCCTATCGAATTCTTTCAAGAAAATCCTTCAATTTATTCCAACTAGTTATGCTTGTGGATGCATCTACTGCAAGCTTTGCAGCCCCGCTCAACAATCTTCTAGCATAGAGATATCTCTGGATATCATTCCACTCACATACCACAGAGATATCATCAAAATCTTTCAACCAAACGACAAATGTTTTACCAGTCTCGCCATTAAATTTGTCTAGCGACTCTTCAACATCTTTAAAATGAAAATTGTTACCGCGACTTTCCTTTGCTTCGTCTGGCCCGGGCATGATTATAACGTCTGGCTTAAAACTACTTAATTCAAATCCTGGACAATCAGATTCTTCGAAAATGCTACTACCACCGGCGTCGAAAAAACTATCCCTTTCCTCCTCAGCCTCTTCTACTATTTCCTTCTCCCTCTTTCCCTCAGCAGTTATAGCAGCCGCTAATCGTTTAACTAGGTCTTCTTTCAACCGATAACTGGGCGATAAGCCTTTCTCCCGAAGTAAACGCTGTAATTCAGTTACCGTGAAACTCCTCAACTCGTCCATAAAAGGACATTGAAACAAATCATGCACTGCACCGTATTTTATGATTTTGGTCGCAAAAATCAATCCAATCGCAAAGACAAAAATTTTTCAGCAGCAGAAAGAAATTATGTGGTACCGTTAGGCCTCATGCGGTACTATCCTCAGCGCAGTATTTCGCAAAATAAAAAATAAAATTGGTCACTCACCCGTTCACAGCAGCTTACCAAACCTGTACTCAAAATTAAATTTTATTTCCTTTTTTCTTAAATGCTGATCAGCTTCGGCTCCTCCTATGTTGAGACACCCAGCTTTCCCAATTTTCCAGCAGCACACCACAAAACTCCACGATTAATCCCGCCGATTTAATATTCGTTCATCAATTAATATTAAATTTAATCCGACTGGTCCACTTTCAGCTTTTTAAAACGACGTCGAAATGTTCGATCAACTGTTCACCGCTACACGGTTCCCGCTACGCGCGATTAAGGATTTACCACCTTTGTCCCCGTGTTTGCTATAAAATACGCGATTTTTTGTCTGTTCCCAGTTAATTTACGCGTATCCCACTTCTGACACCATAACTGTAGTTTTAGGGACTTCAGGGAGTTAAAATGCAAAACGCGCCAAATAAATTAAAATTAAAATTTAATAATTAATTCACTAAAAGTTCACTAAAAGTTTGCTAATCAAGTCCACGATGCAAGGTAATTAAATTAAATATTATTTAAGCAATATCCCGAAAAATTAACAGCGAAAAATAACTTCAGTTCTACAGCGAAAAGTAACTTAAGTTTTATCTCAGCGAATTTAAGAAAAATCAGCAATTAACAGCACGATACAAGTCAGCTTAGCGATGCAACTTCGGCGACGGCTTAACGAGAAGAGAAAGTGCAATAGAATTGCGCCTGCAGTCAAGCCCAGAGCTCGCGCTCAGGGCTAACGGTCAGAACCGCTAGCTAACTCGGCTCGATCGCCAGATCCCGGCTCCCACATATAGTTACTAAAATTTTTTTTTCTTATAATAATTTATTCAATTCAAATAACCAATTAATAGTTCCTATTTACATATTTACAAGTTCAGTTACTTACTAGATACTTTTGCAGCTGCTCTATCAGTAATTGTGGTATAAGAGCAGCTAACATGGCATATTGTAAATTATCATGTTTCAAATTCACCGATCCATTTCTTTAGCATAGATTTAACTAGGCGTAATGAATTCATAGCTTTTAATTCTATGGGCACTGTACCGTCATGTTTCCTATTAGTCCTTGGTTAGTCTCCCGCCAGGTGCTTTGATGTCTGGTTCTGTGCAATTGTATTGCATTCATAGATATAAAAATATAATTGCTCTTTTGAAGTTTGTTTGGGACCTTATATATGTAAGTTATCTTAACAACATCTACAATTTTTTCTACTCTCAGATGTGCTGAGATTTTGAACACTCCGAACGTAGGGGTGGCTCGGGTACTCAGTTTTAGCGCCTCTAGAAAATACTCTATTTATCGGTTTTTAAGAGGGACCTAGTAGTCTGAGAGCTTGTCGAAACTTCGACTAAAGTACAGCTACAAAGCTGCAGCTTTTTATACATACTTTTTAATGTAATTGAAGTAAGAAAATCGACATCTGGCAGGATTATCGCGATTGCAAAAATACCCACTATTTTTTCCAAGTTGCCAATTTATAATTTAAAAAAATATACTACCACAAGTCTGGCATCTGAGTATATCTTAATTTACACTATTTTGAATAAAAAAAAAAAAAATTACCAGACGATTTTCTCGGTTACAAATACCTGAGCTGACTTCTAATGAAAATATTCTAGGAGATATGCTTTCTCGTTCTTTGAATACAGTGTTATCCATCAGCTTTAAATACAGTGTTACCCATCTTAGCATCTTTAGACCCATCTTAGAGGTATTTGTAAATTAAGATATACATACTTAGATGCCAGACATAGTAGTACATTTTTTTTGATTATAAATTGGCAACTTGGGAAAAATAGTAGGTATTTTTGCAACCGCGATAATCCTGCCAAAAGTGGATTTTCTTATTTCAATTACATTAAATAGTATGTATAAAAAGTTTCAGCTTTGTAGCTGTAGTGGCGACCAGCTCTTAGACTATAGAAACGTATGAGCAGGCAGTAATTTACCCTGGATACAATAAATGCGTCGGTGGTAATTTTGTTCATTGGCTGTTAAAAGTTCTTACATCTACATTTACGTAGTACTCCTACAACGACGAATAAATCTAATATTCTTCTTCTTCTTCTAATATTTCTTCACGAGAGTTTATCGCCAAGGATCACTTTTAGGCACTGACATATAAGAACTGGACTGCTGATCCCGTACAAAAACTCACATCAAAAGTAAGACCAAATTTTGACCGAATTCTAACTATCTCGCTCTTTCTTAAGCCCGCAGGCAGACAAATTTACAAAAAAAAAATGGCCAATAGCCAAATGAAGGTGGCGCCATGTATGTGCACTTCTTTTGGTTTTTTCTAGTATCTTCGCGTGTGATACATCTTTTTGATACTCCCAATAGATAAATAAAAGTAAACACAAGCTTTTTGCACATCACTTTTAACCACGACAGCCTTTACAAGTTGCCCGCCAACTCATCATTTTCCGTTGCAATCAGCTGTTAGAATAGTTTTACGATGTCCAACAGATGGCTACGGCATTTTGTGATACAACTTTTAGCTTGGGTTGGTATAAACGAGAAATGTGAAGGTTAGACAAAGGCAGAAAAATAATTTGTATAGCTATCTTTGTTTTTCTTAAGTCCCCAGCTGATTGCCGCGAGGTACATTTTTGTGAAAAAACATAAAATTGAGCGTGATATAAAAGAAATCGGTTCATGAAAGTTTAATTATTTTTAATTTGCGTCAGTTTAGACATAATTGTGCGGTATTTTAGGGAATTTTTAATAGCATGATTTGCGCCATGTGGTTTGAGCCTGCGCTAAAAATGGTCTCGTTTTTCAGACGGCGGTTAGCAGTCCAGTTCCTCTATGTCAGTGCTTTTAGGTATTGAGCTGTGCTCACTCTCTTAAGTGTTGTGTTACCAAGATAGAGATATAGATTGCTCCTTATTTTGCTTAATCTATTAACGACAAAGATAGTTGATTTTATAACATGTTGTTGAACCTAAATTTTATATTATGTATGTAACAAAGTAACAAATGGTAATGTTTTTTTGCTTTCGGGTGTGCTGGAATAGAATCTGGGCTCAAAATTGATAAATTTAATGAAAAAAAAAAATTGTGAAAAGTGGATCATAACATAACATTCAATAACGAAAATAATATATTTAATTGTATTTAGGGGAGAGTGGGGCAGCTTCATACAGTTTTTAATTTCGCTTTGTAGAATGCTCTGTATTACATATAGGTCTTTCAATTTATGACAAATTCATAGTTTAACTACTTTATACTGTCGTAGAAGCATAATATTACTGAAAAATCACGTGCGCGAATTGCCATAATGCTTTGAAAAAAAAAGGAAAATGTATGAATGTACCCCATTAGTGGGGCACATTCATACATGAAGAGGTAGGTTAATACACACTTGAAAAAAAATAAAAGAAAGATTAAAAATCACTGTTTATTCGTCATAAATATTGTTTCTTAACATACTACTCCAGTAAAAAACAAAAATAATTCTTTTAAATAACAAACAAATAATAAAAATCAAAATGAAAAACTTTATCTGTCTAGATCTGTTCGTGTAACAAAAAATCGTTCTGTGTAACAAAAAATGATAGGTATCATTAAATTGCGAAAAAACACAAGTACAAGGGCACATTTATATAGTGTGAATGTGTCCCTTGTACTTGTGTATGAATGTACCCCATCGCATGTTAATTGATAAAGAAATATGAATAGAAAAAAAAAACTGTCTTCATGTAGGATAATTTACAAATCAAATCATAAACTCAATGATATTATGATTAATATTAGATAGCAGTGACTAATCTAAACAACACTAACTAGTCACAAAATACGCCCAAAGTAAGGTTATCAAATTACTTATGCGAGGCAAAAACACGTTCCGTGTTGCACACAAGCGCTTTCCGCAGCGATTGCTGTCAAACTTCACTAGTCAGTACACACACTTAAGAACTACGCACACACACTAACTTCATTCTTTTGCTCCGCGCCTAACTTCAGATATACTCAGTGTATGTAGGTGCCCCTTGTATGAATCTGCCCCACTCTCCCCTAAATGTCTTTATTAAACTAAAAAGATATATGTATACGCATATTCTGGGGTGAAATTTCACCCATGATATGTTTAACGTGATTTATTTTGATGATACCTTTTAAGAGTTAATCGTATCCGCTCCTTTCAAGGAATCCAAATTGGTGCGGCTCAAGTTAAGTTAAGTTAATCTTTTGAATAAACCTTACAAACCGTTTCTTCAGCATTTTTCCGAGCAATTTAGTGAAAACACTAAGGACTGTAATGGGTCTGTAATTATCTACTTTTATTTTTTTGTCCTGCTTTGAATATCGGTGTAATTATCGTATTTTAGACCGACAGGTGTGTCCCAAACCTGTATCCATACAAGTGCCGATCAAACTAACAAGGAATGATGAAATAATTTCCTTGAGCTCTTTGAATTATCATGCATTGATTCCATCATAGCCAGGGGTCGAGAAGCATTTGAGCCAATTCGGTTGTACCTTAAAATCTCTAAAACGAACTAATTAGCTATTCTAATTACTAGATATTACTTTGAATACAGTTATTTTTCCCACCCACACCTAGTCCAAGATTCTGATCAAGTGCGATATCATATGAAATGCCGTTGTTTACATATTCGCATTTTTTTTTTTTATTTGAACACTGCGCACTCAGAATTGACCGATATGTTTTCGGACGGTGCGAGCTAATTTTATGTATTTAAATAGCTCTCTAGAAAATTATTAAAGTTTTACACCAGACATATTTTTGTCCGATTCATATTTAAAGCATAACTTATTTCACAGGAATTTTTATGTACACATCAACTATCAAAAGGCGCAAAAATTCCGGGGATTCTTCCGCAAAATTTAATTTTACTAACGAAGAATCCTGGTTCTTTGATCCCACAATTCTTGTTTCCGAACTGCTCGTCAAGAATTTCACTTGGGCTCAGTGGGACAACGAAGCGCAAGCACTATATTACATTCATTTAAAGCCAACAACGAGAAGTTTAAGCTTGCTAGAAAAAGACGAAGGTGATAACGCGTTTAGTCCTACTCTTTCTGCTTTTCAATTCAACGATAACTTGCCCACTGAAACTGTGGTAAATTTATAATTTTAAACTCTAAAACTCTTAAATAAGACACTTTCTCCCCTTCAGGTAAACATTCCATTAAATCTTCCTAAGATACCACAGACTTCTCCAGCCATTTTGTATGAAGATGACACAGTTCCTCTTCGGATTCATGACTCCTCTTTGAACCTGATCATAACATCAGACGACTCAGGAATGCTTTTTGTATGCCACTATTATTTGTATCAGCCAGTTAAGCCACCAGTAGAAGAAAGTGATGAAAAAAACAGTGTACATTTCGCCTATTCGGTTACAGTGTTACATCATGGATGTGTCGTGCACTGCGTTATCCCGGGAATTCCCTGGGAAAAAGCAAAACTGATGAAGCCTACTTTTGGATTGTGTGGCGATCATCACATGCTAGTTTTTCAGCCCGATCTATTTATGCATTTGTTAGATGTGGGACAATCCCACGAGCCGTGCTGCCATATTGTCTGTCCAGCATTTAACAAGCATCCGCTTACTCACTTGGTTCCATGTAAAAAATGGGGAAATATTGCTTATGACTCGGCCACATTAGATCTAGTTTCCCTCAATATTCCAAAATCGCATTTGATTGAAGCATTTCGAAATGATACATCGGTGGATAATCGCCTCAGTATTGTGCACTACTTTTTGGTGCATTCCAATGATCTCGACGTGCTTGCGGAATTGCTTGGTATTATCATGGAGAGACCTTTAAGCTTGGATACAGTGGCCCTCTTGAAAGAAGCTCTGGTTGCTGGAAGCTATGCTGCTGCCAAAAAAGGGTTGGCAGTGGAAGCCCTTCTGTTGACACGACTTTTACCTCTGACGACATCTAATCCTCTAAAACCAATTCAGGCTAAAGTGTCTAACCTTTCTGTTGGTATATCTCACGAAAATCTTTGGAACACGACAATGATGCTTCTTTCCCCACAACAAAGGCTCTCGCCATACAGGGCAGATATTTGGACAAAGCTTTGGGAACGTCTGAGCGATAATAATAAGGAAAGAAGGCGTTTTACCGCAGAACAAGTGTCCGAGAAACTTATGTTTTCTTTAGCTTGTTATCAACCTGAGGCTTTGTCAAGATGTACCACACCGCTTTCTCCAGCTGGCCCTATTATTGGTCCAACTTTTGGAGATTTTGCATCATCATCTCGCCGCAGTCAGAATGATATTCTGCCATTTATCGAGTTCGAATCATGCACCGCCAGTAAACAGGAACATGTTATTTCTGTGGTAAGCGGATCTGGGACATAATATTAAGAGATACTCATGAATAAAATTCTAGAATCTGCGGGAACTTAGTGTACATCTCGTAAAACATTCAGCAAAACAAAGTACTGGCTTTAGGTGGCTTAAAGAAGCCTTTTTTGAAAGGTCTCAAGCTCCTACGCATGTTCATGCTGTAGCGTCACAGTATGCTGCAGCCCAACTTGAACTTTCTAGAGCGCTTTGCGTTCTTGTTTGTCGGGCTGCTGGTATCGAACCCCGTAATGAAACTGCTCGTGGTTTTCAGTTAATGTACTGGCATGTTTTATATTATTTTTGATGTTTCTCATAGTCATATTTTTTTACAGAGATCAGATTAGCAACAGTCAGCAATACTCACTTTTTTTGATCTTGGAGCGTTATTGTCTAGCTGTGGAGTCAATTGCATTCCCTCTCCCACAAGGGTTTTCCTCATTTTTTACTTATCTTGGATACAGAGCGCTGTCCTTTGATATGTTTATGCAGTACGTTTCAAATCACGTCTTCGAGCTTCAAATTGATGTTATGAAAGCCATAATTCAAGGTAAGTTTCAACTACAAAAGTAGTAGAGTGATAACATTTGCATTTTCTCCGTATTTTGTAAGATAATTTTTTTTACGTAATTGTTTAAATAATTTTTCAGATATCGACGATTCGAGAGAAGGTATACAAAGAAAGCTCTCATTGTTAGCAGCTCTCCCAAGATCTCGTGCATACCGTTTGTTGAAAAGTTGGACTCATCCTGTGAGCTTGCTGATCCGTGGGCGTGATCACGCTTCTAATATACTCTCCGGAAATCCAGTTCAACCTCGGGGAAGTTCTCAAATTAGAAGCAAAAGTTTGGCACCATCCGCAGGTAAGTAATCATTTTTTGGTATTTGAATTTACATTGAAATTCTTTTTGGATATGAGGCAACGTCTATTTATTTTTTGTTGCATAGTACAAGAAGAAGAATTACTACGATCAGAAGATCCTGAAAGGGGATTATTTCCTAAAAGAGTCTTTAATGCCATTGAAAAACAAGATAAAGGGCGTGTGAAATTATTTACCGAATCTTCCAAAATGTGTGCTGCAATGATGACTTGGTTTATAATTTACATTATTCTCTGCACACTTATTACTCTTTTGCTTATTTTTCTTTTAAATGCTTACTTTTAATAGTTTTTAAATTGTAAACTGTAGGGGCATTTTATACATTGGTGAGTAATTTAGAAATGGATTTTTTGGTAATTGGGGTTTCTGTAATATGTGGCGTATATGTGTAATGATTTTTTTAAATTTCCTTGGACTACAGTTTTTCGTACTTTCGCCAGTATAAAATTCGCGCTTTATCCGATTCATTTTTTTCCCATAGGAATAGCTGCATTTCCATCAGCGGATAAACTTTCACCTTTAGATACATTCCTCGACCTACTCACAGCAAAGGCGAGCTTAAGCGAGTTGGATTTCAATCTGCTCATCGAGACAACAGTCACGTCTATGGATAATTTCGACATTTAAATATAAACAGAGAGGCTTTTTCATCCCAGTGCAATATTCAGATGGTGGAAATCGTGAAACTTTATTAAATTATTTATTAATCATCCTAAGTATAATCCAGCCAGACTTGTGCAATTACTTTGCAGATTTACTGTTTCGTTGATGTTATGTTAAGTTTATGGTCTAGTTTCGTTCCACTTAAGCCAGCATTTACATATATGATAGATAAGTCTAAGTTATTTTTTGCCAGTATTATTTAACTATTCGACATGTTTAGCCGAAGTTGAAAGTTTTAGACTCTTGTGGGGCAACCATATGGTGCCATAGGTTTAGTGCAATACGATCACGTATACGTGTACAGTTCCTTATTCGCGGAAGATACGTTCCGTAAATATGCCGCGAATACAGAAACCGTGAATACGGAATGGTAGTTTGTATGGAATTATAGGGAATGCGTTCCAAGGTTCCAAAATAAAAATTAAAATATCACAATAAAACAATTTAATTTTTAATTTTTAACAATATATATTATTATCAGGTTTAGGCAAGGGTTTAAAGAACTTAGTAATTTTTTCTTGTCTTGCTGCTTTTAAAAGGTCTTTCAATTCGGATTGATATTCAGCTGTGGCTTTAACAATTTACCTTTTGAAAACAAGACTTCTTTCCATAGACGGATCAATATTCATGAAGAAATCACAAAGCTCATTTGCCATTCGCAAATCTTCACTCAGGTTTTTTAAGTTAAATGTCAACTTTTCAGTGGTCAGGTGTGTATCCACCATCAGCAAGTAAGTTTAACACGTTCACGCCGCACAATGGTTCGAAATGCGAAAAAAGTGGACATTAAAATTTTTTTAATATTATTAACTTTTTTTATGGAATTCATAGATAGTAGTAATATTAATAAGTGCTAAGCAGATGGAGCCAATATTTTAATGATAACTTAGAAAAAAACACGATACAAGTTTTAGGTATATGGAGGAAAATACTAAATTTAAATTTTCTCGGTAAATTCACGAAACTTCACGGGAACCCTTTACAGGGAGTTAGTATGTATTGTCGTTCATACATTGTTGAAAGAATCACATGCTTTGGTTTGCACTTTATCAAGTTATTTGGATATTTTTCTGCTGCTGCAGTGTCTGCAGATGCAGCTTCCCCAACAATTTTGATGCTATGTAGTGATTGTCGCACCTTGAATTTATTGAACCAACCTTCCGATGCTTGAAATCCTACATATGTACGTCTAAGCTCTTCTCACGGATCATAGGACCATTTAGGGGCGCTATTTTCTGGTTACGGTCTTCAATCCATAATTATAACGCAGCTTCCAATTTTTTGAATAAAATAGCCGTTTTTGAGAAAAAAAATTCATGAATTTTTAAAAATTTTCTATCTTGATGAAATCCTAAATTTCCGTCTTAATTATGTTCTCTGCAGACATCCCCTGAATGCGGCGATCTGCTGGCCGAGTCAGTCCTGGACCAGTCATCCGCCACCTCCAGGTCACCGGAAATGGACTCGACCGTTCCCCTTAACTCACTATCCTGCGTCGCTTCACCGTCCCTCATCAGTTTTAGGAATTTATCCTCAAACATTGCCGCGTCGTTTGAAAAGGCCCCGCCGCCGCCACACCCAAACGAGTCATCATTCCCGCATGTCGAAACATGTTTCGGCCTGTCCTGCGGAGAATGTGCAGTCACCGTTATCCGGCCTGACGCCGCCGTTATGTCGCCGTTATCGATGTCAGCGTTGTTTCTGGAACCATTTGCAGACCTCTCACCTAGTGGGACAGGCAAAGTCCCAGCGCCCGAAGCACTTTTCAGGTCCCTTTTTAACTTAGACTGCCTGCCAGAGCATCCCTCCGGTAAAGTTTTAATACCCGCACTCGCCAATCTGGCCGATTTACGCGGAGCCATTGCCTGGTCCCCACCAGCAACGGCCATGGGGGTCTTACAACCGGTCCCGGTATTCTCAGCCTGGACGCCGGTTACCAATATTTTTCTTTTTGGCGCCCCATGGGGTCGCCACCTCGATCTGCGCCTCCGGAATCAGCCAGGGGTGCAGGCCCTCCAATCAATATTAACTGCGCAGAAGTAGTCAGCTTCCTAAATGCGCAACTAATTTCCTTACAGTTTCTGCTTCTAACAGCACCGATTATTAATTATAATCATTGATCAATTTATTTACTTCAAATATACCTGAAATACTACTCAAAGCTACTAGAAATAAAATGCAAACCACAGGGTAGCAGCCCATTGCGACTCGGCCCCGATGGGGCCCCAGGGTGTGCTCAATGCCGGTCAGCGGAATCACTCACTGTTCAATAACCAGTTCAAAATTGTTTCGGCCAGCAAAGTGGCTCAACACCACAGTTAAATTATTAATTAAATTAATTAATACAATTTCACAGTATCTCGCAAATCTATTCAAGTTAATAGTCACCAAAGAATTCGGAAGTACACAGAAACCCAAAATGGCTGCCGTTTAGAATTTCACAATATCACAATAATCTATCTCAATCGCACTCTCTCTCTATACACGTCTTCACTCTGCCGCTGCCACCGTCACTAATTAAGCCTCTTTGGACCAAGCTTTGATCCTTAAGCAATCGAACCTGATATCCGCACCTGCGGGCATTCCCAAATCAAACAAACCTATATATTCGATACAAACTTACCTACTACTTTAACACTAGCAAACCTAAATCTATGTGGATACCCAGTTCTTGCCAGCGCCGCAATACTGTACCCCGGATATTACACTTCTTCCAACCCTTCGTATTAAGGCTCAATTACAGCTAACAGCGCAAAATACAAATCTCCGTATCCACCAATTCAGCCGATTAAACTGGTTAAACTGGTTAAATCGGTTAAGCTGAAGGGGACCTCATACCGCGGTACTTAAAGAACAATTTCTAAAGCGAGTTGTCATCCCCTATTCATCTCAGAGAAGGCCTTTTTATAAAACCAGGGGGTGCCCACCTCGCCGGACTCCTCAAAACAGCCCCCCGAGTCCGCGTGAAGCAAGCCAAACGATGACAGATAGTGGTGTGCGCCCAGCGGATCGCCCGAGAACCTGTCAAAGACTCCCCTGATCAATCCATTTCGGTGTCCCCTACACCTGAACAGGGCTCTTCTCAAAAGAATAATGGTGTATTCTAGGATGGGCACTACATCGGCCCTTTCGTACAGCAACCGATTGCTGACATACTCTCCCTCGGGGGAGAATCGGGTGTTGGTACATCTCCTCAAGATGTCTCTTTCAAATCTTGACAGCATTGCGGCCACACTGGACGATGCCCAAAACCAGCATATAGACCCATAGGTCAATATTGGCCTTAGTATTTGCTTGTATATAAGTAGCTTAGTGCTACTAGGCATCGTGTTGCCAACTCTTAAGAGAGGTGTCACCGCGTTTCTAGCCCTAACAGCCCTTCCGAGAGCCTCCCGGACATGTCCGTTAGCCTTCAGCCTGTGATGGAATGTCACTCCCAGATACTTTAAGTTGGCCTTTGTATTGATCACATGTCCCCCAGATTTATTCTAAGTTCCCGGGCTTCCTTAGCTATTCCGCGTGGCGCCGCCGAACATGGCCTTCGGATGCAAATTAATTTTGTTTTTCCGGAATTGATAGTAATTCCCCACCTCCCATAGTAGTTACTAATGATACTTAGGTGCTTGACCACCGCGGCGGCAGCGGCTATTGGTCTTGTCGCTGAGGCATAGACCAGCGTGTCATCTGCATATA
This sequence comes from Dysmachus trigonus, assembly GCA_949715965.1. Taxonomy (NCBI): domain Eukaryota; kingdom Metazoa; phylum Arthropoda; class Insecta; order Diptera; family Asilidae; genus Dysmachus; species Dysmachus trigonus. Next base: position 50,752,468 of record OX454321.1, read on the forward strand.
GCATAGCAGTCGAAGAGCCCAAGCTCGACCGGTTCTCGTGCTGCAGATCCGATACAAATAGACTGTACAGCTTAGGCCCCAGCACCGAGCCCTGGGGCACCCCCCTCTCCAAGCGAACCAGGCCAGACCTATGACCCTCAATCTCCACCCTAACTCCTCTCTTCAGGAAGGACGCGATTAACCTTGTCCAAACTCTGGGAAATCCAAGTTTAGTCATTTTGTACACAATTCCATCCGACCACACTGAGTCGAACGCCTTTTCAACGTCCAGGGAGCAAACCACCACACATTCCCCGCGCCTGAGCTCTCCAATTACATCTCCGTGAAATTTTGCTAGCGTCTGGGCCAAAAAAAGCCAAATTGCCAGTCAGGTATAATCTTATTTGTTCCAATAAAGCGCTCGAGTTCTTTGTCCAGGATTCTCTCGAACAGCTTTCCCAAGTTGGGCAAAAGGGTTATCGGTCTGAATCCCGACACATCGTTCGATCCTCCTTTCTTTCTTATTGGTATCAAGCTGCCTATTTTCCAGTCTAATGGAAAATATCCGCTATTGATACATTGGTTGAATAATCGGGAGAGCGGAGCGGCCAACACAGCAGCGGACCTTTTAACAATAAAGTTAAACACGCCGTCCGGTCCGCTTGACCTCTTGCTGTTAAGCGAGTAGCAGGCCTCCATCACCTCGCTTTCGCAGGTGAAATAAGTACTACCAGCTCGGCCTCGCTCCCGCTCGTTGCCGCAAGCAGCGTCCACCAACCCCCAACATTCCGAACCCTCGCCCCTCCTTTCCGTTTCCATAAAAGTTTTAACATGTGTCGCAATCTCCGCCGTATGCTGTCTGGAGTCATCCATCGCGTATCTGAACAGCTGGCCATAGTAACCCTCAAATGCCAGCAGCTTGTCTTCCCTGGTATCACAGCTATTTCCCTCATACATAACCTTTCCTATCTGTCGCTTTTTCCTGCCGGAAATTTTATTAATTTCCCGGAATGCATCCGGCCCAGGTCTGATCTTGCGTAATTTGTTGTTGAAATGTAAAACATTCAGGTCATTTATTCTGATGTTTATCAGAATATTTAGACAGTCCACATTGCTGGCCAGAGCCCTATATCGATTGTTCTGCGTATTCAACACTTTTTTGTATAATTCTCTGAGCCTTCGGCTCCATTTCCACTTAGTTTTGATCAATTTTACCAGATCCGGCGGAAAAATTTTCAACCTATCTCTGCCCTGCTTGATCCTGCTACCAAAGTCTTCGGAGGTGTTTATTATTGAAGAGGTGATTTCGGATATCACCTCGTCTATCTCACTGGCCGTTAGACTTCTCTCCGTCGGATCAGGGACTTCCGGCACGTACCCCGCCAGACAAGACTCGAAAGCCTCCCAGTCTACCCCCGCAAAGGACAGGGATTCTCTATGACTCTTGATTCTTATTTCTCCCGATTGTCTAACGATCTCCAGGCATACCGCCCTATGGTCCGAAAATACGTTTTCGGTATAACACTCCAATCTCCCTGATACTTCGTCCAGAAACTCACCGGAGACCACAAAGAAATCCAGGTGAGCCCCACTCAGTGGGAAAGTAGGCTTCACCGTCCCCACACATCCCAGATCAGCCTCCACACCGGCGCCCCCAACCATCTCTCGAAGCTCCTTCCGTTTTTATTTGATGACCCGTCTCCCCAGAGCCCGCTTCTCGCGTTGAAGCCCCCCCCCCCCCCCCCCCCCCCCCCCCGCAATCACAAGTGTCCCGGCCTTAGACTGACCATCGAGAAACCTCAACACCGCGTTTACTGCTGTCGCTCTTACATTGGTGGGGACATACATTGAAACTAGCAGTAGTTTGGTGTATCTATTTCCCATGAGGTTCGTCCCCCCATCTTCCATCATATTGTCCAGGCAAACCGTGATGCCACAGGCTATCACTCCATCCGCATCCGGGCCCAGGTCACACCTGGCCTCCGCCCAATCAATATCTCGTTTCACCGCGATTGCAACCCCTTGTCCCATGTCATTACGCACCAGCTGGTACCCTCTAAAGAAAACCACATCGCTGTCCTTCAGGTGTGTTTCGTTGATCAATAGAAAAGATGGACAAAAGTCCAATATAAGTGTGTCAATAGCTCTTCTCTTATTTTGTGATATTAGGCTATTGATGTTGACTGTGATGACGTTGAACTGAAGCGTCATTAGACAGCAATTTCGAAAAGAAAACTGATTAATATCAGTTCTTTATTTTCGGTGTTGGCCGCTCGGAATCTTGGGAGGAACGCTTTTACCCGAGAATAAAGCGAATAAAGCATTGCAATGGGCCTCTCCTTTGTAGGCCCTCCCACCTGACTCTATGGTGTCGGACCTGTGAAATCCTAGATGCCCGCGTCCTATCCTCCTCACGCCCAAATGACACCAATATCCAACCCCTTTCAGCAATCTCACCGCCACCGAATCTGACCACCTTGTGGATCATCAGTTCAGGGAACCTACCTTCAATATCTGCCCGAGCCTCATCAGGAGAGTATCCCGTGTGAATCCCCTTTAAAACGGCCGAAAAGGATCTCCCGTCCCTGGGGGTGAAGGTGTGGCCCCCACATCCCTCCTCTCTCAGCCACAACAGAAGCCGCCTATGCACCGGCAGAGAGTCAATCAAAACCTTGGTTGTTCTTGGTCTATATATTATTTTTAAAATTATTACTGTGTCTATTTCGGCGGCGAATTTGTTCGCGTAATCTATCAGCCCCTTCACAGCTCCCGACGGAGCGAAGATTGGGGGGCAAAATTTCCCAATAACGCCTGGATTTGCCTTGTCTAAATTTTTTATTTTACTTGGATTTTTGTTATTAATTTTAATTTTATCTTTATCAGGGGTTCCCCCTGTGCACTCTATCCCCGCGATCTGTCCAGGATTATTAATGCTTTTTTTCTTTTGAATGTTTTTAATGTTTTTGTTTACTTCAAAATCGAGAGAGGATATATCATTAAACCTAACATCGCTCAAAATGTGAATGTTTTGTTTGCTCCTATTTTTGTCCGCTTTGTGAATGCCCGTTACGTTGATTATCGGATCCCTATTTATGTTTTTGTATATATTATTCTCTACCTGCTTACTGACTAATTCTGAACCAGACTCAAACATACTACTCCTAATATTATTACTATTATTATTAAGATTTAGCAACTTAGCTGCCGTCCCAGGTGTTTCCAACAGTACCTTGGGGCCTCCAGAAAAGCTGCCGCTGTTTCTGTTCGAACGGTTGATTGCCGATGATGATGATGATGACGACCCATGGGGCCCGTTCTCCTCACTGCCCATCTTCTCTCTGCTGGATTCTCCTCGCTTTCCTGAAGAAGAAGAAGTGCCTTCGTTGTGTCCATCAACCTCGTTAGATGCCCTTATGATTTCAGCAGGATTACGTCCGCCCAGTTCGTTGGCCGATTCCCGCTCACAGAATCTGGCTGCCCTAATCAGATTATTAATTCCAGCCCCGCCTGTAAACTGGCGCCGGAAAATGTCGTCACTCCTACCGCCGCTGGAGCTGGAAAACAAAGAAGAGTAAGATTGGGCCCGCGACCCCCCGGACCCCCGTTTCGTCCGCCTCTGTTGCCACCAGTGGATCCCGGACCTCTCCCAGAACCAATGATCGAGCCAAGACTTCGACTCAAACTGTAATTATGTTCTCTGCAGATATCCCCTGAATGCGGCGATCTGCTGGCCGAGTCAGTCCTGGACCAATCATCCGCCACCTCCAGGTCACCGGAAATGGACTCGACCGTTCCCCTTAACTCACTATCCTGCGTCGCTTCACCGTCCCTCATCAGTTTTAGGAATCTATCCTCAAACATTGCCGCGTCGTTTGAAAAGGCCCCGCCGCCGCCACACCCAAACGAGTCATCATTCCCGCATGTCGAAACGTGTTTCGGCCTGTCCTGCGGAGAATGTGCAGTCACCGTTATCCGGCCTGACGCCGCCGTTATCGATGTCAGCGTTGTTTCTGGAACCATCTGCAGACCTCTCACCTAGTGGGACAGGTAAAGTCCCAGCGCCCGAAGCACTTTTCAGGTCCCTTTTTAACTTAGACTGCCTGCCAGAGCATCCCTCCGGTAAAGTTTTAATACCCGCACTCGCCAATCTGGCCGATTTACGCGGAGCCATTGCCTGGTCCCCACCAGCAACGGTCATGGGGGTCTTACAACCGGTCCCGGTATTCTCAGCCTGGACGCCGGTTACCAATATTTTTCTTTTTGGCGCCCCATGGGGTCGCCACCTCGATCTGCGCCTCCGGAATCAGCCAGGGGTGCAGGCCCTCCAATCAATATTAACTGCGCAGAAGTAGTCAGCTTCCTAAATGCGCAACTCCTTTCCTTACAGCCGTCTGCTTCTAACAGCACCGATTATTAATTATAATCATTGATCAATTTATTTACTTCAAATATACCTGAAATACTACTCAAAGCTACTAGAAATAAAATGCAAACCACAGGGTAGCAGCCCATTGCGACTCGGCCCCGATGGGGCCCCAGGGTGTGCTCAATGCCGGTCAGCGGAATCACTCACTGTTCAATAACCAGTTCAAAATTGTTTCGGCCAGCAAAGTGGCTCAACACCACAGTTAAATTATTAATTAAATTAATTAATACAATTTCACAGTATCTCGCAAATCTATTCAAGTTAATAGTCACCAAAGAATTCGGAAGTACACAGAAACCCAAAATGGCTGCCGTTTAGAATTTCACAATATCACAATAATCTATCTCAATCGCACTCTCTCTCTATACACGTCTTCACTCTGCCGCTGCCACCGTCACTAATTAAGCCTCTTTGGACCAAGCTTTGATCCTTAAGCAATCGAACCTGATATCCGCACCTGCGGGCATTCCCAAATCAAACAAACCTATATATTCGATACAAACTTACCTACTACTTTAACACTAGCAAAGCTAAATCTATGTGGATACCCAGTTCTTGCCAGCGCCGCAAGAACCCCGGATATTACACTTCTTCCAACCCTTCGTATTAAGGCTCAATTACAGCTAACAGCGCAAAATACAAATCTCCGTATCCACCAATTCAGCCGATTAAACTGGTTAAACTGGTTAAATCGGTTAAGCTGAAGGGGACCTCATACCGCGGTACTTAAAGAACAATTTCTAAAGCGAGTTGTCATCCCCTATTCATCTCAGAGAAGGCCTTTTTATAAAACCAGGGGGTGCCCACCTCGCCGGACTCCTCAAAACAGCCCCCCGAGTCCGCGTGAAGCAAGCCAAACGATGACAGATAGTGGTGTGCGCCCAGCGGATCGCCCGAGAACCTGTCAAAGACTCCCCTGATCAATCCATTTCGGTGTCCCCTACACCTGAACAGGGCTCTTCTCAAAAGAATAATGGTGTATTCTAGGATGGGCACTACATCGGCCCTTTCGTACAGCAACCGATTGCTGACATACTTTCCCTCGGGGGAGAATCGGGTGTTGGTACATCTCCTCAAGATGTCTCTTTCAAATCTTGACAGCATTGCGGCCACACTGGACGATGCCCAAAACCAGCATATAGACCCATAGGTCAATATTGGCCTTAGTATTTGCTTGTATATAAGTAGCTTAGTGCTACTAGGCATCGTGTTGCCAACTCTTAAGAGAGGTGTCACCGCGTTTCTAGCCCTAACAGCCCTTCCGAGAGCCTCCCGGACATGTCCGTTAGCCTTCAGCCTGTGATGGAATGTCACTCCCAGATACTTTAAGTTGGCCTTTGTATTGATCACATGTCCCCCCAGATTTATTCTAAGTTCCCGGGCTTCCTTAGCTATTCCGCGTGGCGCCGCCGAACATGGCCTTCGGATGCAAATTAATTTTGTCTTTCCGGAATTGATAGTAATTCCCCACCTCCCATAGTAGTTACTAATGATACTTAGGTGCTTGACCACCGCGGCGGCAGCGGCTATTGGTCTTGTCGCTGAGGCATAGACCAGCGTGTCATCTGCATATAGCATAGCAGTCGAAGAGCCCAAGCTCGACCGGTTTTCGTGCTGCAGATCCGATACAAATAGACTGTACAGCTTAGGCCCCAGCACCGAGCCCTGGGGCACCCCCCTCTCCAAGCGAACCAGGCCAGACCTATGACCCTCAATCTCCACCCTAACTCCTCTCTTCAGGAAGGACGCGATTAACCTTGTCCAAACTCTGGGAAATCCAAGTCATTTTGTACACAATTCCATCCGACCACACTGAGTCGAACGCCTTTTCAACGTCCAGGGAGCAAACCACCACACATTCCCCGCGCCTGAGCTCTCCAATTACATCTCCGTGAAATTTTGCTAGCGTCTGGGCCAAAAAAAGCCAAATTGCCAGTCAGGTATAATCTTATTTGTTCCAATAAAGCGCTCGAGTTCTTTGTCCAGGATTCTCTCGAACAGCTTTCCCAAGTTGGGCAAAAGGGTTATCGGTCTGAATCCCGACACATCGTTCGATCCTCCTTTCTTTCTTATTGGTATCAAGCTGCCTATTTTCCAGTCTAATGGAAAATATCCGCTATTGATACATTGGTTGAATAATCGGGAGAGCGGAGCGGCCAACACAGCAGCGGACCTTTTAACAATAAAGTTAGACACGCCGTCCGGTCCGCTTGACCTCTTGCTGTTAAGCGAGTAGCAGGCCTCCATCACCTCGCTTTCGCAGGTGAAATAAGTACTACCAGCTCGGCCTCGCTCCCGCTCGTTGCCGCAAGCAGCGTCCACCAACCCCCAACATTCCGAACCCTCGCCCCTCCTTTCCGTTTCCATAAAAGTTTTAACATGTGTCGCAATCTCCGCCGTATGCTGTCTGGAGTCATCCATCGCGTATCTGAACAGCTGGCCATAGTAACCCTCAAATGCCAGCAGCTTGTCTTCCCTGGTATCCCGCCAGACAAGACTCGAAAGCCTCCCAGTCTACCCCCGCAAAGGACAGGAATTCTCTATGACTCTTGATTCTTATTTCTCCCGATTGTCTAACGATCTCCAGGCATACCGCCCTATGGTCCGAAAATACGTTTTCGGTATAACACTCCAATCTCCCTGATACTTCGTCCAGAAACTCACCGGAGACCACAAAGAAATCCAGGTGAGCCCCACTCAGTGGGAAAGTAGGCTTCACCGTCCCCACACATCCCAGATCAGCCTCCACACCGGCGCCCCCAACCATCTCTCGAAGCTCCTTCCGTTTTTATTTGATGACCCGTCTCCCCAGAGCCCGCTTCTCGCGTTGAAGCCCCCCCCCCCCCCCCCCCCCCCCCCCCCCCCCCCCCGCAATCACAAGTGTCCCGGCCTTAGACTGACCATCGAGAAACCTCAACACCGCGTTTACTGCTGTCGCTCTTACATTGGTGGGGACATACATTGAAACTAGCAGTAGTTTGGTGTATCTATTTCCCATGAGGTTCGTCCCCCCATCTTCCATCATATTGTCCAGGCAAACCGTGATGCCACAGGCTATCACTCCATCCGCATCCGAGCCCAGGTCACACCTGGCCTCCGCCCAATCAATATCTCGTTTCACCGCGATTGCAACCCCTTGTCCCATGTCATTACGCACCAGCTGGTACCCTCTAAAGAAAACCACATCGCTGTCCTTCAGGTGTGTTTCGTTGATCAATAGAAAAGATGGACAAAAGTCCAATATAAGTGTGTCAATAGCTCTTCTCTTATTTTGTGATATTAGGCTATTGATGTTGACTGTGATGACGTTGAACTGAAGCGTCATTAGACAGCAATTTCGAAAAGAAAACTGATTAATATCAGTTCTTTATTTTCGGTGTGGGCCGCTCGGAATCTTGGGAGGAACGCTTTTACCCGAGAATAAAGCGAATAAAGCATTGCAATGGGCCTCTCCTTTGTAGGCCCTCCCACCTGACTCTATGGTGTCGGACCTGTGAAATACTAGATGCCCGCGTCCTATCCTCCTCACGCCCAAATGACACCAATATCCAACCCCTTTCAGCAATCTCACCGCCACCGAATCTGACCACCTTGTGGATCATCAGTTCAGGGAACCTACCTTCAATATCTGCCCGAGCCTCATCAGGAGAGTATCCCGGGTGAATCCCCTTTAAAACGGCCGAAAAGGATCTCCCGTCCCTGGGGGTGAAGGTGTGGCCCCCACATCCCTCCTCTCTCAGCCACAACAGAAGCCGCCTATGCACCGGCAGAGAGTCAATCAAAACCTTGGTTGTTCTTGGTCTATATATTATTTTTAAAATTATTACTGTGTCTATTTCGGCGGCGAATTTGTTCGCGTAATCTATCAGCCCCTTCACAGCTCCCGACGGAGCGAAGATTGGGGGGCAAAATTTCCCAATAACGCCTGGATTTGCCTTGTCTGAATTTTTTATTTTACTTGGATCTTTGTTATTAATTTTAATTTTATCTTTATCAGGGGTTCCCCCTGTGCACTCTATCCCCGCGATCTGTCCAGGATTATTAATGCTTTTTTTCTTTTGAATGTTTTTAATGTTTTTGTTTACTTCAAAATCGAGAGAGGATATATCATTAAACCTAACATCGCTCAAAATGTGAATGTTTTGTTTGCTCCTATTTTTGTCCGCTTTGTGAATGCCCGTTACGTTGATTATCGGATCCCTATTTATGTTTTTGTATATATTATTCTCTACCTGCTTACTGACTAATTCTGAACCAGACTCAAACATACTACTCCTAATATTATTACTATTATTATTAAGATTTAGCAACTTAGCTGCCGTCCCAGGTGTTTCCAACAGTACCTTGGGGCCTCCAGAAAAGCTGCCGCTGTTTCTGTTCGAACGGTTGATTGCCGATGATGATGATGATGACGACCCATGGGGCCCGTTCTCCTCACTGCCCATCTTCTCTCTGCTGGATTCTCCTCGCTTTCCTGAAGAAGAAGAAGTGCCTTCGTTGTGTCCATCAACCTCGTTAGATGCCCTTATGATTTCAGCAGGATTACGTCCGCCCAGTTCGTTGGCCGATTCCCGCTCACAGAATCTGGCTGCCCTAATCAGATTATTAATTCCAGCCCCGCCTGTAAACTGGCGCCGGAAAATGTCGTCACTCCTACCGCCGCTGGAGCTGGAAAACAAAGAAGAGTAAGATTGGGCCCGCGACCCCCCGGACCCCCGGACCCCCGTTGCGTCCGCCTCTGTTGCCACCAGTGGATCCCGGACCTCTCCCAGAACCAATGATCGAGCCAAGACTTCGACTCAAACTGTAATTATGTTCTCTGCAGATATCCCCTGAATGCGGCGATCTGCTGGCCGAGTCAGTCCTGGACCAATCATCCGCCACCTCCAGGTCACCGGAAATGGACTCGACCGTTCCCCTTAACTCACTATCCTGCGTCGCTTCACCGTCCCTCATCAGTTTTAGGAATCTATCCTCAAACATTGCCGCGTCGTTTGAAAAGGCCCCGCCGCCGCACAGTGTTCCAAATCGCTCAAAAGCTGGCCAAAATTAAAAAAATGAAAGTCAAAAAACTATATTTCTAAATATACAGATTTATTAAGGACATCCTGATGCTTCACATAGTAATAATTTTTTTTCACTAATAGTACATTTTACTATGTTTTTTGACTGTTAAAGTTGGCAGAGTAGTCATGGAGTAAATTTTCAAATTTTATCTTATCTTTTCAAAGCTGTGTCATACACCTGAACGTGAGAAAAATATGTACATATAGTATTTATTTGTTAGCCACAATGTTGCTCTTTTGAAAACACCTAAATAAGGGTTTAATTTTGTAGCGGTTTACGTGTGACGTCACTCTTAACGTAACCCTTGACAGAAAACAGTATTTTTAATATATTCAGGCCTACAAACCGTCCGACACGGGTCGGCGCGGTGATTCCAATGGGAACGTATTCTCCTAACGGTGATGAATATGGGGTATAAAATTCAGCTGCCGCAACCTGCCGCAGCTACAGTTATGAACCTCCATTTACAACTCTATACATGTCAATATGCTGTTTGCGATATTATACGTATGTTCGGCTGTTGGAATTACTTCATAGACTGTAATGCGGGTTCGTTTTTGTGTAGCTTATTTGGCAGGTCTTAATATAGGCTGTTTTAAATTCAAAATTTCAAAATGGCGTACCCAGTATGGCTGTTTGAAATTGCTAAATATTACCCATTTCATTTTTGAATTTGTACAGAGAGGTCACGGATTTCAAATACTTTATTTCAATTGTGGGATTCAAGATGGCGGATTAAATCTATCATACCGGATCGAAATTAGCAAATTTTACGATATTTTTACAAGGATATTACAAGCAGTTATTTAATGTGTTATTGTTTTTTTTTTTTCAAATATATTGTATTTTGCTTATTATGCGAGTGTTTTTATTAATTTTCCGAAAAGAAATATTACGGAAGATATCCGTGGAGTTTTAACCTTTTTTTACTACGAATATAAAAAAAGGTGGGTAAAGGCCAATCAAAAAAATTCCACATTTTTACGGAGATTTTCGGAGTGGCTAAACAAAGTTTTAGTCTTTTCCAAACCCCCAACACCAGAAACGTGCTCTAAAGTTGGCCGTCCTGAAAAAAGCTTTGGGGAAAGTAGTGAAAGGTCGAAGCGTCGCAAAATTGAAGATTTGCGGCAAAATTACCCTATTGAGCATTTATCTCTCGGTACTGAAATGAAGTTCCGAGAAAAATATTTTCAGGTCTCTCATATTGGATCCGTCATTTTGATAGCAGAGATGAAATAAGCAACCCCAAAGACCCGTATATTCGGGTTTAAATCCAATGAGGATTACATTTTTGATCTACCATATTGCATTCGCCACATTTAATTTTTCAATTTTAACAACGGACTTGAAATCAGCTATACCAAAAACCCTCATATTCCAAATTTTACTTAAGTAAGATGGGATTTTAAATTTTTGGTCCGCCATTTTGAATTTTTCCATTTAGATACCAGAAATGAAACAAGCAGCATCAAGAACCATTATATACTAATTTTGGTATAAATCCGATAAGGTTTTGCAATTTCGGTCCGCCATTTTCGATCCGCCATTTTGAATTTTTCCATTCCGATACCAGAAATGAAACAGGCAGCATCAAGAACCCTTATGTACTAATTTTGGTATAAATCTGACAGGGTTTTTCAATTTCTGTCCACCATATTGGATCCGCCATTTTTAATTTTGTCATTCCGTTACCAGAAATGTAACAAGCAGCATCAATAACCCTTATATACCAATTTTGGTATAATTCCGAGAAGATTTTGCAATTTCGGTCCGCCATTTTGGATCCGCCATTTTGAATTTTCCCATTCCGATACTAGAAATGAAACAAGCAGCATCAAAAACCCTTATGTACCAATTTTGGTACAAATCTGACAAGGTTTTGCAATTTCAGTCCGCCATTTTGGATCCACCATTTTGAATTTTTCAGTTTTGAAAACGGATTTGAGATTAGCGATACCGAAAACCCCCGTATACTCAGTTTCATGCATTTCTAACGTGATTTCGAATTTTGGCCAGCTTTTGAGCGATTTGGAACACTGTGCGCCGCCACACCCAAACGAGTCATCATTCCCGCATGTCGAAACGTGTTTCGGCCTGTCCTGCGGAGAATGTGCAGTCACCGTTATCCGGCCTGACGCCGCCGTTATCGATGTCAGCGTTGTTTCTGGAACCATCTGCAGACCTCTCACCTAGTGGGACAGGCAAAGTCCCAGCGCCCGAAGCACTTTTCAGGTCCCTTTTTAACTTAGACTGCCTGCCAGAGCATCCCTCCGGTAAAGTTTTAATACCCGCACTCGCCAATCTGGCCGATTTACGCGGAGCCATTGCCTGGTCCCCACCAGCAACGGCCATGGGGGTCTTACAACCGGTCCCGGTATTCTCAGCCTGGACGCCGGTTACCAATATTTTTCTTTTTGGCGCCCCATGGGGTCGCCACCTCGATCTGCGCCTCCGGAATCAGCCAGGGGTGCAGGCCCTCCAATCAATATTAACTGCGCAGAAGTAGTCAGCTTCCTAAATGCGCAACTCCTTTCCTTACAGTTTCTGCTTCTAACAGCACCGATTATTAATTATAATCATTGATCAATTTATTTACTTCAAATATACCTGAAATACTACTCAAAGCTACTAGAAATAAAATGCAAACCACAGGGTAGCAGCCCATTGCGACTCGGCCCCGATGGGGCCCCAGGGTGTGCTCAATGCCGGTCAGCGGAATCACTCACTGTTCAATAACCAGTTCAAAATTGTTTCGGTCAGCAAAGTGGCTCAACACCACAATTAAATTATTAAACTAGCGGCCCGTCCCGGCTTCGCACGGGTGGACATGATTTTTTTTATATTTTTACCTTTTATTTATATACATACACACAAAAATACAAATCTCTCCTCTTTATAATATTAGTGTAGATGTAGATTAAACACTTCTCAAATGTTCTAATTTGTTATATCCTAGAAATTGTTTCAACCCGAAAACCCCTTTATGGATCCGCCATCTTGGATTTCCAAATCTAAATAATATTCGAAATTATTGACCTTAATATAATCATTGTACTAATTTTCATTAAAATCCGTTGAAATCGAGAAATTTTGGTCGCTGTGGGGACGAGGTGTTCGTTAAGTGAAAACACCTTTTCTATCGTCCGACATAAACTTTATTATTTTCTCAGTTTTACAAAAGCTGGCACGATTTTAAGATGGCTATTCATCGAGGACCTTTTTAGGCATGAACTTCTTCCAACTTCCCAGAAACCGCCAGATCAAAAATTGTTCATTTGAGGAGTCAGGTGGCGCAGGGATCGCCATGGTGAACCATGATGTTAACGGCGAGGAAGGCGCCACAGGATTCCCCCTCGCAGTCTGAACGTTGATGAAAATGGCGTTCAGTTCTTAAAATGGACTTTGCGTCCACTTTGCTTGGTGTTGTCGTGTGGGGAGCTCATATTGACGTTGATAGCAGGTTCCTCCTCGATGACCTCAAGGGGCGTTGAGTAGGCCGGCTTCAGTCGATCTATGGAAATAGTCACATGATTGTTATTAATTAAGAGGGTAAGGCACTTATCGCTTCGCTTGATGACCTCGAAAGGACCGTCGTAAGTTGGTTGTAGCGACGGGCGAGGTGCGTCTTTTCGTATAAAAACGTGCGAAGACTTGGCGATGTCTTTGTGTACAAATGTTCGCTCCTTTGAATGATGCGTTGTAGGAACCGGACGCAACTTGGACATCGCTTGACAAAGACGAGACGCGAACGCCTCTGATGGCTCCCTCGATGGCTCTGCTCCCACAAATTGTCCAGGGATTCGCAGGGTTGTGCCATATATTAATTCCGCTGGAGTAGCCTGCATATCATCTCTGAGACTCGTACGAAGGTCAAGCAGTACTACAGGTAAAACCTCAGTCCAGCGTTCAGTAGCGTGGCATTTAATAGCGCTCTTGAGTGTGCGGTGCCAACGCTCTATCAGTCCGTTAGAGGAGGGATGATAAGGCGAAGTTCGAAATCGTTCTATGCCGAGCAGCTTAGTGAGCTCGCCAAACAATGAGGACTCAAACTGACGTCCTTGATCAGTTGTAATTTGCTGGGGAACTCCAAAACGAGCGATCCAACCAAACATGAAAACGCGAGCAACAGTTTCAGCTGTAATATCTTGAATTGGAAAAATTTCTGGCCAACGGCTAAAACGGTCAATACAGGTGAGGCAATAACGCTTGCCTGAAGATGACGGCAGAGGACCCACGATGTCTATATGCACATGAGTAAACCTCCCGTCTGGAAGTTGAAATGTACCTATAGCTGTCCTATTATGACGTTGTACTTTAGTTCGTTGACATGGAGTGCAGCTCCTGACCCATTCGCGGCAATCCCGTCTCATATTCGGCCATACGTAACGTTCTGACAACATGTGCGTCGTAACCTTAACTCCAGGATGGCAAAGATTGTGGACGCTGTTGAAAACCATTCTGCGGTAATCCTTGCTGATGTATGGGCGTACCTTGTTAGTAGATGTGTCGCAATATATAGTGGAGGCTGACGTGGGCGAAACTGCAAATTGCTTCAACTTGAGCGATGGCAACGGGTCAGCCAATAACTCTCGCAACTCCTCGTCCTTCTGCTGAGCAGCAGAGAGTTCCTCGTAGTCGAGAGTGCCACGTGATCGGATTTCTTCAATTCGCGAGAGGGTGTCGGCCACGATGTTCTCCGAGCCCCGGATGTGACGGATGTCGGTCGTAAATTGGCCGATAAAATCCAAATGTCGCAATTGTCTTGGCGATGCCTTGTCCAGCTTCTGATGAAAAGCGAAAGTCAATGGTTTGTGATCCGTGTAAATGATACACTGGCGACCTTCAACCATGAAACGAAAATACTTGACCGAGGAATATATTGCGAGTAATTCTCGATCATATGTTGAATATTTGCGTTGAGCATCGTTTAGCTTGCGAGAGAAGAAACTTAGAGGCTTTGTGATACCGTCCGTTGTCTGCTGCAGAACGGCTCCCATAGCGAAATCCGACGCGTCCACCATCAAAGAGATAACCGCCTGTGGGGACGGATGCGCTAGAAGAGCAACACTTGCAAGGTCTTCTTTACACTTTTGAAATGCTGCTTCAGCTTCGGGTGTCCACGCTACTTTGGATTTGTCGTTGCGTTTGTTGCCTTGTATTAAATTCTGAAGTGGTAGTTGTGTCTCTGCTGCATGAGGCAAAAATCGCCTATAAAAATTTAGAGTTGCTAAAAACCTTCGCAAGGAATTTATTTGTTTGGGAAGGGGATACTCCGCTATAGCCTTAACCTTTTCGCGCAGTGGATGAATACCCTCTGCAGAAACGCGATGACCCAAAAAATTAACGGCTTCCTGACCAAAATTGCATTTCGCGAGGTTAACTACCAAACCACGCGATCGGAGTCGGCCAAAAACTACTTTTAGGTGTCTTAAATGTTCCTCGTGGCTGCGTGAAGCAACGCAAATGTCGTCGAGGTATGCAAAGGTAAAATCCAAATCCCTCAATGCATCGTCGATCAACCTTTGAAAAGTCTGGCCTGCGTTCCGTAAACCAAAGGTCATTCTTGGGAACTCGAAAAGACCAAACGGCGTCGTTATGGCCGTTTTAGGAATGTCGTGCTCCTCCACTGGGATCTGATGATACGCGTGGAAAAGGTCGATAGTAGAAAATATTGTTTTTCCATCGAGAAAATGCGTACAGTCCTGAAGACTAGGCAACGGATACCGATCGGGAATTGTTGCTGCATTGAGGGCGCGGTAATCACCTCATAGGCGCCAGGATCTGTCTCGCTTCTTCACCATGTGAAGAGGACTAGCCCACGGGCTTTTAGAAGGGCGGCATATACCCTGCTCCATCATTCCGGCAAACTCTTTCTTTGCAGCAGCCAGCTTATCGGGAGGAAGACGACGAGGGCGAGAATAAACAGGAGGGCCAGCGGTTGAGATATGATGCGTCACGGCCTGTTTCATTTGACTGCGGAGACCCATTAAATTTGGAGAACAAATGTCTTTGAATTCCTTTAATAAATTGCGAAATTCCGATCTTTGGTTCACGACCGTAAGTTGAGGTGCGGAAACCCTTGCAGTTACAACATTAACTGTGCAATTTGTAGTGTTGTCAAGCAATTTTCTATGCTTGAGGTCGACAATTATGCCATAATGTTGCAAAAAATCCGCTCCTATAATAGGTCGACTAACTTTAGCTATGACAAAATTCCATCCAAAATCTCGACGGAGTCCAATGTTGAGTCGCAGTCTTCGTGTATCAAAAGTTGGAATGAGAGAACCGTTTGCGGCATATAAACAAAACTCCGCTGCCTCTAGCCCTTTCAAAGTCTGGGGAGGAATGACTGAGACGTCGGCTCCAGTGTCGATCAAAAAGGTGATACCAGTGCTCTTGTCCTTGACAAACAGGCGACGAGTGGTTGAAGGCTCGTCGGTAATCGCCGCGGTACACGACGAGCCCTTTAGTTTGACGACTGTACTTTCTTGTTGAAAGTACAGGGAGGCAAGCACCTCCTAGCTTTGGAGCCCAACCTCGAATGATACCAGCAATATTCTGTAGAACGAGACCGGGACTAGTGGTGTAACGAATATTCGTATTCGCATTCGCGAATATTCGCATATTTCTTGACATTCGCATTCGCATTCGCAAAATTCGAATATTTTGCGAATATGAACGCCGGAAAAAATCCATAAGGTGTAATTGGTATTAGGTAAATGAAACAAAACAATATTAATTTTTTTCGAACTTAAAATAATCATCTTCTTTTATAAAATTAAAAATATTAATAAACAGACAAAAAAAAAAACATTCCTCTCTTAAACTTCTTTTAGAAAACAAATGAACATTAAAAATATATGTAAACAAACAAAAACGTATTCTTCTCTTAAACTTTTATCAGTCTTTACATAAATCTACTTTTATTTCGAACTTAAAATAATCATCTTCTTTTATAAAACTAAATAATATTAATAAACAAAAAAAAAATGAACATTAAAAAAGTAATTTTTTTTCTTCTTCTTATAACATCTACAATGTTCTATAATAATATAATAATCTTTTAACAACAAATTAATAATCAAACTTCAGTAGAGGAATATTGAACTTCAAAAATAAAAGCTTCGAAGCCTTTTCTCCTTCGAGTCTGTTGCGTTGCGGTGTATAAATAAGCCCAGCACCACTAAACATTCGCTCGCTCGGAACACTAGTTGGTGGTGTGACTAAATAATGCCTCGCTATAGGAAGAAGAAGCTCGTACTTCTGCTTGTTCACCTTCCACCATGTTAGAGGATCGACGTCATTTGCCACGCGTTTTTCCGCTAAATATTCCGTAATAGTTTTTCGGATTAAAAGATGAGCAGGATTTTGGTAACTAAAGGCCCCTTTACACTATCATCAAAAATCATTATCAATTGTATCATCGCTACACATTATCAAAGGTAAAGTGTGAAAACTTTATCAAATCATTTAGTTAGGGTTTACATCTTTAGTCTTTACTAAAGTGTTCTGAAGTTCATTTCAGAATGAAAGATTTCTTTAGAATACTTTCGGTAACAGCCGCTGTAGTCGGTATTTTAGCAGTAAATGTTTTAAAAAATAAAATATGTAAGAAAAAGAAAGGTCGACGAATTAAAAGACAATGGTCGCGACCGTCGCTGCTTAGTAGGGGCTTGGGAAAGAACATAGGACAGCTAGCTTTTAAGGAATTGGAAACTGAGGAGCTTCAAAAATTTCACAAGAATGTCGAAAGAATCATTTTACAAATTATTGAGTAGAATAAGTTCAAAAGTTCGAAAAGAAGATGCAGTCTTTCGCGAGAGCATTACGCCAAAGTTAAAATTTTTGCTTGAACAAAAATTTGAATGTCCTACAAAATTTTATTTTTTCCAGACTTGACCTTTTCAAAATGTATCTTACATTTTTCGAATTTCCCAACTATATCAAAACAAGCATTTCGTATCTAAGATACGATATAGTAACGAACATTTCAAACCACCTCAGAAAGTTTTTTCTTTATTGCATATTCAGACTTTGCTGAAAAGCAAACTGGTCATTTTTTGTTCTGTGTAACAAATAACACAACGGCATTTGTTCTCTGGCAGTGGGAGGTGGTGAAAAAATTTAATTTTTGATTTCATGCAGAGAAATTCTACAATAAAAATTGATTTAGTTTCATTTTCCGCCGTTGACAGAGATTCATTCAGCTTAAAATTCGACTGCCCTTTTCTTATTTTAGTGTGAGGTTCCAAGAATTCCATTAATGGATACCACCAGACGGTCAGTTTGTACAATTCATCGGTACTAGAACGGCGTTTTAAATGACTTTTCCTTACTTTTGCCAATTCATATGCAAAATGGCTTCTCAGCGAATTAAGTTTTGTTTTGATATCTTCTGCACTAAAAGGTGATTTGACTTGGCGTTCTTTCATTTATTCCTTCAGCCCTTTGTGTTTGTTACAGTAAAATTAATTTTTTGTTTTATATAAATAATCTATCTCTTCATATAACTGAATAAGCATTCTAATTTCATTGTCGTCCCACCTCATCTAAAAGGAAATTTATAATATCTGGATGAAAAAAAGTTTTATATTCACTTTTGTAGTCAAATCTCCTCAAAAAACCACTCACGCAGAGAAAAACCTTATGTGTGACACAGAAGAAAATAGCAACAGAGCTATTCGCTTCATCTGCTATGTGTTGCACATAAGCAAAACTCTTTATCTTTTTACTGATGGTGTAAACTCACATAAACGCATTTTATCGGTGGTTTAACGCTACACATTAGCAAAAATATGATAGTGTAAAGGGGCCTTAAGTAGAGGAATGTCATCTTCTTCACTATCACTCGTATCCATTAGTAAAGTCATCGTCTCCCTCAAAGATACACGCTTGTTGTTTACGGAATCTTCAGTTTCATCCAATCTGGAACGCTTTGCATTTGAACAAAGTGAACTTGAAGATGCGTCTGTTTGACTGTCTTCAAGCAAATCCAAAATATGCTGTATGACACGCTCTTTAGTCAACGTATTTTTAAAAAATTTGACTTTATATCTTGGATCAATGAAGGTTGCCGTGACAAACAATATTTCATTTTCTAAAACTGAAAATTTACTAATGAGCTCCTCCTTCAAAACGGCTGTCGTGTCACCAATGTGTTCATCGGTTGAATCAATATCATTAAGAATTCTTCCCAAAGTGGCGATTAAGGGAATTACTGATGACACAGAAACATCAGCGGCACTTAATTCTTTGGTTACTTCTTCAAATGGTCTTATTAAACTGATAAGTTTTTCAATGAGCATCCACTCTTCGGAAGTCAGTTGGGGAATTTTATTATTTGTGGATGCGTAAAGACATAAAGACTCTTTGACTTGCAAAATACGCTCTAGCATGTAAAAGGTGCTGTTCCATCTGGTAGCACACTCTTGTATAATCTTGAGGGGTGTTTGATTAAGCCTTTTCTGTAAAGTTTTAAGCTCGTCTTGAGCAGTATTCGAATGATGAAAATGTGTTGCCATCTTTTTGCATTTTGTTATGGCAGCCGCGACAATTTCTTGAGCTTTCAGCCCTTCTTTTAACAAGTTTTGAATCTTGTGTGAAGCACAATCGATGTGTTGAACATTTAATAAGGAAACACCTTTTTTCATATTTGCGCCTGCATCTCGAACTACACATTTTACTTTTTCTTTAGGTATTTCCCACGACGACAAGATGCCCTCAAGTTTATGAGCAATATTTTCTCCGGTATGGCGGCTGTCATTGAATACATCTGCCTTTAACACTATCATTTTTCTTTCGAAATCTTCTGTAATCCCATGACAAGTCAAACTCAGTAGCAAACCCCAGAACAAGAATCGGACCAGATGTCACTAGTAAATGATTCAAAGGACTTCAACAATTCAAGGATTTTCTGGCTCACTTTGCCATATAATTCGTCGCAGATAAAAGAAGTAAAATACTGACGAGACTTTAAATTATAGGATGGACATAAGTGCTTCACAAGTCTTACGAATCCAACACATTCCACGAAACTAAATGGCAAGTCTTCCAACGCAATCATTTCACTTATTAATTTATCAACTGCCAAGGATCTCACAGATTTATTATCCCACTGTTTCGTTTTTTCGACACATTCTTGAAGCGACATCTGTTTAACGTCAGATTTAATACTTTTATGGGAAGATGATGCAAGTGCAAGTCTATTAATTGCATCCTGTTTTCCTTTTTCAGATTTTTCCAATTCAGAAAACTCGGTTTTATGCATTGACTTCAAATGATTTCTCATAGCCGTTGTAGTTCTTCCTTTTCGAGAATATTCATTGTTACAAAGCTTGCATCTAGCCCGTTCAACATCGCAAAGCGTAAAATAAGTCCATATTTCACTAGAAACTAATTTACTCATGTTAACAAATCTCTAATCACACTCTAACCTCAAAATTCACTTGTTTCTGTTTACGACCTGTCGATAGGTAAACAAACAACCATCGGTTTTTTTCGGATCAGCTCGGCAATGCTCGGAATAAGATGCAAACGATAACATGTGTGCGTGCGACTCGCGCGGCAAGTCAGCTGTCAAATTCGAGATATAGATAAATGGCGCCAGATTAAAAAACTGAATATTCGCATTCGCATTCGCGAATATCGGCGGCAGATATTCGCATTCGCATTCGCGAATGCTTAAAACTTGATATTCGCTACATCACTAACCGGGACCTTGGTCTGTTTTTTCGGGCAAATTTGTTCTCACCGATTTGCGCCTTGAGCTCAAAAATTTGTTGCGTCAAATGCTCAATTTGATTTTTTAAAACGTGAGTTTGTTCTTGACAGGGCTTGTGAAGACGGTTCTGAGATATTACTGCTATGCCGGGTGTATAGTTGGCCTCAGCAATTTTGTCTGCGAGTACAGCCAACTTATTAAGTTCCTCCCCGCCGACCGATAATATTCAGCGCATGTGCGCAGGGAGATGCTGCATCCATAAAGCCTTGAGCAAATCTTCCGTGATTGTTTTACCTGCCAAATCACGCATGCGATGGAGAAACTGTGAAGGCTTCTGATCCCCCAGCTCTATTTCTTGTAAGAGCCTTTTGATGCGCTTCTCCTCCGAATCCGCAAAAATACTGATTAAACGGTCCTTAATTGCTAGGTACATACCTTCAGCCGGTGGTGACAAAATGATGTCACTCACCTCCGGCAATATGCTGCTGTCCAGTGCGGCGACGACAATATGATATTTAGTCGCGTCTGTTGTGATGCCACTGTTGAAAAATTGTGATTCGATTTGTGAGAACCACAAATCCGGGCGAGTTCTCCAAAATGCGGGAGCCTTAACCGCCACTCGCTGCAGTTCCTGAAGTGGAACGCCTTCAGGAGGCGCGGCTGGTTGAGCCATAGCGTTGTTTGCGGCTTCCTGGGCCATGTGTAAGCTGCTCACTGCGGGGTGCTGACTGCAGGGTCACAAGTCTGTGAGTGTCCGATTGACTATAATTCGTGCTCGGGGTCACCAATATGTGGGGACGAGGTGTTCGTTAAGTGAAAACACCTTTTCTATCGTCCGACATAAACTTTATTATTTTCTCAGTTTTACAAAAGCTGGCACGATTTTAAGATGGCTACTCATCGAGGACCTTTTTAGGCATGAACTTCTTCCAACTTCCCAGAAACCGCCAGATCAAAAATTGTTCATCTGAGGAGTCAGGTGGCGCAGGGATCGCCATGGTGAACCATGATGTTAACGGCGAGGAAGGCGCCACAGTCGCCATCTTGGATTTACAAATTTTGATAATATTTGATATTAGTGGTCTCAGAATAACCATTGTACTAATTTTCATTCAAATACGTTGAAATAGAGACATTTGGTTTCCATATTGGATCTGCCATCTTGGATTTACAAATTTTGATATTATTCGAAATAAGTGGTCTCAGAAAAACCATTTTACTAATTTTCATTAAAATCCGATGAAATCGGGAAATCTTGGTCGACATATTAGATCCGCCATCTTGGATTTGTAAATGTTGATAACATTCAAAATCAGTGACCTCAAGATAATCATTGTACTAATTTTCATTAAAATCCATTGAAAGCGAGAGATATTGGTCGCCATATTGGGTCCGCCATCTTGGATTTGTAAACTTTGGTAATATTCAAAATCAGTGACTTCAAAACAATCATTGTACTAATTTTCATTAAGATCCGTTGAAATCGAGGAATATAGGTCGCCATATTGGATCCGCCATCTTGAATTTCTAAATTAGATATAGCCTATGTTACACAGCGTGAATGTAGCTTTCTAATGGTGAAAGAATTTTTGAAATCGGCACAGTAGTTTTTGAGTTTATTCATTTCAAACATACACACAAAAATACAAATCTTTCCTCTTTATAATATTAGTGTATAGTATACGTGTATAGCTCGAGGGTGAACGAAGGATTTGTTAAAAAATCGAAATTTGAATTTTTCGCGGCGTTGCGCGTTAAAAAATCATTTTTCGGTATAAAAAAATCAATATATTTTGCCACATAAGTAAAGTTGTAATGCACCAAAAAGAAAATCCTTCGTTCACCCCCTAGAGAATACTATGTAGAAGAAGTATGCAAAATATTAGGATGATCGGTGGAATAGTTTTTAAGTAATCGTGACTACCGACTTAAAAAATGTGTTTTCGAGAAAAACGATTGGAAATGAAGAAGAAACCAGCGTTGTGAATATACGGTTCGAGCAGGTGGTAGAGCTTAGTGGGGGAAATCGCTCGCTCTCTTAGAGTTTTGCTCCGATCGATTTGAAACTTTGAGAAAATACTCTTGTTATGATATACTTTAAAATGAAATAAAAAAAAATCGATTTTTTCAAATTTTGAAACCCATGTACCCCCTTAAGCGGCAAAACTTTCTTCCGCATAGGAAATAATTTTTCTTTTCCTTTATTCGACATTATAAATTGCGAACAAAGCAGAAGAGCCACGTGTGTTCCCTCTAAATTAGCATTATGAATGACAAGTTGAAGCAATAAAATAAAAATTTTGCGATGAATACCGGATCTGATCGCAATTTTTTAATCCGCGAATACTGAAAACGCGAATAACGAAACCGTGAATAAGGAGCTTCTACTGTATTTATTTATTTAATAGAATCAAGTTTGTTGGTACGAAGTCAAAATAAAAGTATTAAGAATTTCAAAAAAAAAAAAAATGTTTATTTTCTTGATTGGGAAATTGGACTGCAAGCTAATCAAGCAAATGAAAATCTTGATTTGGTTCACAATAAAAAACTACGGTTTCTAAAGCCTAGTAGCAAAGAACTTCTAAATAACATAACTTTATTATAACCGAAAAATTGTGCATGATTTACATTTAATTATGGAAGCAGGCGGGAAGTGACATCCGGGGACCGGGGCGCCTAGTGAATGAGAATTCTCAATGACTTCGCCATTCACACATGACCATTAAATACAATTCCGTGCAATTGTAATTTGGGGCCATCCATAAATTACGTCACACGAATTTCAAGATTTTTGGACCCCCCCCCTCCGTCCTTGTCACAGGTGGTCACATCTGTGTGACCCCCCTACCCTGGTGTGACGTCACATATTTTGCAATTTTAAATTTCAAAATTATTAAACTGAAACAGCCCTTTCAAAATTATTTATAGAGTGGTTGTTGAGTGGAAGCCAGGAGAAGATAAAAACAAGCCAGTACAAAGTAACTTAAAGCGTTTTATTTAAACAGCGCACGTGTCCAGTACAAAAGTTGGGTAGAGAGTAAGTAAGAAGAAGATACATTGACAAGGTGAAGCCAGCAAAGTGCCATCTGGCTGAAACGCCATGTAAACCGACAAGGGCGGGATAATTCAAATTTGGCATCCGTCATTTCTGTCAACACTCCCCCTAAATGACAGATGATCAGGCCTCCCCCTGTCTCCACGGATGTCCGCGCCAGCAACAATGTTGAGATAGCTCCGCTGCAGCTCGAAGGTCGCCCGAGGAAGAGCTTTCGTAAAAATATCCGCTTGCTGTTCCCCCGATGCAACACGTCTCAGCTCAAATTCGCCATCGCGGAACTTGTCGCGAATGAAATGGTACTGCACGTCGATGTGCTTGCTCCTCTGGTGGAGCTCCGGATTCCTGATGAATTTGATAGCACTTGTATTGTCGACGTTGAGTATAACCTGCAAATTGCTGAACAGAGCAAGTTCCCTGATGAGCTTCTTGATCCAAATGATCTCTCGGACAGCCTGTCCCGCTGCAACATATTCAGCTTCGGTGGTGGAAAGTGTGACGACCTTTTGTCTCACTGATTTCCACAAGATTGTTGACTCGCCGAGTTTCAGCACTAATCCAGTTGTGGATTTCCTCGTCTCGATATCGCCCGCATAGTCGGAGTCGCTGAATACCTGAAGCCGGTTAATTTGCTGAGCTGGGAAGTAAAGTCCATAGCTTTTTGTCCCTTTTAGGTACTTGAGAATCCTCTTGACTGCTTCCCAATGAATCTTTGCAGGGTCTTCGAGATATTGACTGGCCTTGTTGACAGAGTAGGTAATGTCGGGTCTTGTCCCGGTAGAAAGGTACATCAGGCTACCAACAGCCTGCCGGTACAGAACATTGTGTGCCTTTTTATCGCCGTTTTTGTGAAAGTCGATGCAACTCTGGGCATGCTGGTCAGCCGGAACAGCTACAGGATTCGCGTCCTCCATTCTGAAGCGGCGAAGAACCTCATTTGCGTACGTCTCTTGATGCAAAAAGATAGAGCCGTCGCTGAATCTTTCCACCTGCAAACCCAAATACATGCTGACCATGCCTGAAGTGATTCCGAACTCCTTGCTGAGTTCCTGGAACAATTGTTGCACTGATGATTTCTTGGATGCGGCCACAAGTCCGTCATCGATGTGAATAGCCAGAATCAGTCGGTCATTTTCCCCCTTTCTCGTGAACACACACGGATCGGCACTTGTCGGGTAAAGTCCAAGTTTGCTAAGTGCCTCGCCAAAGCGCTGGTTCCAGCAGCGGGAAGCCTGCTTCAAACCATATAAACTTCGATTTAGCAGACAAACCCTAGGCGTTCCGTCCTCGAAACCTCGTGGTTGCTGCATGAAGACAGTCTCCTCGATGTCACCATAAAGAAAAGCCGTCTTGACATTGAATTGCTGAAGATATAAGTTCTCGGAAGCTGCAACAGAAAGTATAGTTCTAATGGAATCAAAACGAGTTACCGGGCTGAAAGTCTCATGGTAGTCGATTCCTGCGACCTGCTTGAAACCCCGTGCCACCAGTCTGGCCTTAAAACGCTGAATGCTCCCATCTGCGTTTCGTTTCAGCTTGAACGTCCATCTATTGTCGATCACCTGTTGATTCTCCGGTAGATCTACGAGTGTCCAGGTTTGATTTTCCAGCAGGGATTGATACTCCTCCTTCATTGCGTCCCTCCATTGACTTGCTTCGGGACTTGCAATCGCTTCCTCATATGTCTGGGGTTCAGACA
Source organism: Dysmachus trigonus (assembly GCA_949715965.1). Classification (NCBI taxonomy): domain Eukaryota; kingdom Metazoa; phylum Arthropoda; class Insecta; order Diptera; family Asilidae; genus Dysmachus; species Dysmachus trigonus. The sequence goes on from OX454321.1 coordinate 50,777,414, forward strand.
TAACTGCAGTTGAAATATAGGCATCAGAATATCTCGCGGGCATATGGATAGAACGTCGGTCCCTCAGACCGTATCTGATCTCATCTTCCTGACTTCCTTGGTTGTCTATAGGAGGCAGAGCGTCGACAAAAACGATCGGCTCGTCGTTTTCTTCGTCGGCAATTTCCGGTTCTGCATTCCCCGGTCGGATCTCCCCCTCATCCCTGTGAAGTAGCACATTCTCAGTCTCTTCGGTCTCCTCAGTCTCCTCGGGATTCACGAGAATCTCGTCAACGGGATTTCTTTGATTTTCCTGACGGTCCTGGTATTTCTTTCCGGTGAAGACGACGTCTTGGCTGACTTTGACTATATTTTTCCCGGGAAACCACACTCGGTAACCTTTGCTGTTTGAGTCATATCCCACGAAGTACCCTCTTTCGGCTTTTACATCCCACTTCAGACGGTTCTCTTTTGGGATGTGTGTGTAGATTTCTTCCCCAAAAATGCGGAGTCCCTTCGGAGTAGATTTCCTTCCCAACCAGAGTTCGCTCGGAGTTGACGTCTTGCTGCTGCTTGTGCCCGTCCAGTTGAGAGTGTAGATTACATAATTTACCGCCTCTGCCCACAGACTGAGCGGCAGACCACTGGCGTGAAGTGCTGTCCTGGCCAGTTCAATGACGGTTCTGTTCTCACGTTCAGCGGAGCCATTTTGCTCGGGAGTATATGGAACCGTTTTCTGATGGACTATACCATGTTTTCGGGTTAAATTCATGACTTCATGGTTTATAAACTCGAGTCCATTGTCTGATCTGAGAGTCTTAATTCCTTTCTCTAAGTGTTTTTCCGTCTTCTTGAAAAAATCCTCAAGGGAACGGCACGTCTCGGACTTCTGACTTATAAAATATGGTGTTCTCCAGTGACTATAGTCATCTTTGAGTAGAAGTAAATAGCGGGCTCCACCCAGGGAACTCTCCTGCATGGGACCGCACAGGTCTGCATGTACAAGCTCGCCTGATTTGACTGATTTTGTGCGACTTGTAGGAAAAGGTAGTCTGTGCATTTTTCCCATGATGCAGTTTTCACAACAGATTTCAGAATTCTGGAATGGGACCTCTGATTCCTTTAATATTTTTCTCACCTGAGCAAGGTTTTGGTGTGCCATCCTCTCGTGCCAGATCTGTAGTGTATCGAGGGTTGCTATTTTGGCTTTCGGCTCGGCACTCTCCTGGATGACTCGGAATTTCACCTCAAATAGCTTGTTCCTTCTCTTTCCCATCGCAACAATAGTTCCTTGCTTGAGCAGTTTGCACGTCTGGGTATCGGATTTATATGTTATACCCTTATCAAGGGTTGCACCTAGGGAAAACAGATTATAATTTAATTGTGGAACATACAGAACATTTGCCAGGTATTTTCGAGTCCAAGATTTTCCATCGTAGGCAAGGATGTCAATTTCCCCGGAACCAATGACAGTAATGAGCTTTCCGTCTCCAATTCTCACAAATTTGTCCTCGTGGAACTGCTGGAAGTTTTTGAACCAATGGCGCTGGTGGGACATGTGATCGGTGGCGCCTGAGTCTAGATACCAGACGTCGTCGGGTCTCTCAACCCCAAAGGTGGTGGAAAAAGCCTCTCCGATGAGAGCCTCTCCTCGACGTGAGCCTTGTCTCTCATTTGCAGCTCTTCTCTTGCGACAATCCCTCATCCAGTGCCCCGGTTTGCGACAATAGTGACAGGTACCTGAAACTCCCTGTTTCCTTACAGGTGCTCCTCGTGCTGTGAGGGCGGAGTTTTCTGAGCTCTCTTTTAGATTCATACGAGATTCCTCAATAGTGAGGCGTGAAACTAGGTTAGCGATTGTTCTTTCATCAGATTGGGTGGACTCCCATGCGCTAACAAAATGTTTATATGCCGGAGGCAAAGTCAAAAGAGTCTTGGTGATGATCATTTGCTCTGATATTGTCTCACCCATGTGGTGGAGGCGGTGAGCAAGGTTTTCAAGTCGAGCAACGTACGTGGCAATGTCGTCAGTCGAATCCTTGCGAATGCTATACCATTGCTGCATAAGCATATGAACACTCACCTCTGATTTTTGCTCGTAAACAGCCGTGAGCTTGTCCCACATGTCCTTCGCCTTTTCGCAGTTTATTATATGCAATAACGGTTTCTCGTCCACCGTCGTGCCAATCACACGCTGAGCTGCATTGTCCTTCTTTTTCCAGGCGGCGATGTCGCTTTCGAACGTCGCTGAATTCTCTTCTCCCTTCACGGGAAGCGGGAAGGTCCCGTCGACTACTCCCCACGAATCACAGGCCTTTAGTGTGATACGTACCTGGAATCTCCAAGTGGTCCAGTTTTCTGGGCCTCTGAGCCTCGAGATTCGGCTGATTTCGCTGTCCATGTCTCGACCAGAATTTTCCTTTATTTGCTCGTAGGCAGAAAATTTTAGTACAGCGCGAGACCTTAATACCCGGATTACTTTGTAAATTTATCTCTCGAATACCACTGGGTCCTGGGCCCATAACCTGTTGAGTGGAAGCCAGGAGAAGATAAAAACAAGCCAGTACAAAGTAACTTAAAGCGTTTTATTTAAACAGCGCACGTGTCCAGTACAAAAGTTGGGTAGAGAGTAAGTAAGAAGAAGATACATTGACAAGGTGAAGCCAGCAAAGTGCCATCTGGCTGAAACGCCATGTAAACCGACAAGGGCGGGATAATTCAAATTTGGCATCCGTCATTTCTGTCAACAGTGGTATTTCGATTTCTTTTTTTCAGAAAATCAACAATAGAAAAACATTTGATAAATTTTACAAAACATAAAAAATCAAATGTGATCACCTTCTGTCCATGGACTTTGAACCCATTCCTTTAAATTATCTATGACTGGCATAGCAGTCACTTCGTTCTTGATTTGTATAATGTTAGGAACACTCGATGTGTCAACATCTTCTTCATCCAACCATATCGCATCGTCGTCGTTCATCAAACAAAGAACTTCCCTGGCACGTCTAGCTGCAATTCTTTGAGGACGAATCTTTGCGATGGGCAAAACCTCTTGTTGACTCTTGTGGGATTGCTTATGTTGGTTAGTGGCTTTATATGACGAAAAATAAAGACCACAGATGTCACACGATCGTTTAAATAAGTATGCCTCAACACTGGGGCAATAGCCATCGTATGGAACTAGTTTTAAATGTGATGACGTTCGAAGATCCAAAGATAGCTGTAGTAACAGCGGAGCAAATTTCCCTTCCGACTCATCATTTCCTACGGGTACATACCCGTCTGACGTCTGTTTAATAAAAACAGGTGGTGGTAAAAACCCCTCTCGCAGTAATCGCCACAGGCTAGATCGTCGCATACCACAACACGCGACAACCTCGCATTTTAATATTTGTAAAAAATATTGTGATTCGCGCACATGATTCGCGTACCAAATAGCATCATTTTTCAATTTTTTAGCCTGTACTATATCCAATGTGGTATCTATTGGCACAATATATTCGGCAACCACAGGAAAATCGTCAATGTCCAATTGACTCCAAATATTAGCCAACACGATGCCTGCACTCTCAAAGTTCCGTTTTTCTAGTTCCAAGTCAGTAGTTCGGTTACTGGAATCAAGATGTGAACCGAAACTGTCATGTTTTAATACAACACCAGTAAGTTCGCGACTAAGAGGAGCCATTCGGCGCTCCACTCTGTTAAAGGCACTTCTTCCTGGAGCATTTGTGGCAATGTAAATAGCATCCAAGTCAAAATCTTTAAAATGTTGTACAGTTGAAACTATAACTCGCTCGTATCGTGGATTTTCATCGGGACCACCATCGCAAGTAAAGATAAACACGGGTTTTACAAAACCTCGAGTTCTTACTAACTTTTCAAAAGCAGGTAACTCAGAAAGTTTATGTACATCTATGGCATGAGTCTCTGCGTTAGAGGAAGAATGTTTCCCACTACGAATCGCTACGTATGTAGGCCCAGAGTGTGTCACAGCTTCAGGTTTCCCTTCACCATCTTTCTTTATTATAATACCTGCATAAACAGAGGGAATAAGTTTATGTTTTTCAGCGACCACGAAATCATGATCCGGTAATTTTACACGGTAGTCAAGGTGCATTAATATTGGTGCTTGAGCATTTGCTGCTGTAATACCTAATGGCACACGGGCTTTGTCATCCATCGACAAGAAAAATACTTGACCCGGGCCTAAAATTGAAGCTAAAGATTCAAGGTTTCTTATCGTAGCTGTACAGAATTTTCCATCTTTATGCTTTACATGTAGCGTAGCGTCTGGTTTGCACAGTTTAACAGGAACAGTTACAACGTGTTTTCTTCCTTCCTCTGTATTGACTCGTCTGGGAAGGAGTCTTAAGTATAATCCTGATCGACTGATAGTATAGCCTTGTTTACATAGGCTGCGTTCGGGAACGTCAAATTGATCGTCAATTGATGTGTTGAACTTAAAGATTGACTGTTGTCAAATTGCAACTGCAACCGTCTGCATTAGTCTGAATTGACGTTTAAGGACGAACTTTTGCGCAGAAATGTTAGTTTAGTGGCTGTTCATTTGAAATAGCAATAAGTCTAGAAAAGTTTAAAATAGTTATTCATTCATGCTTTCCAGACTACAACATGAGCATATCCCAAAAATTTATTTTTTCGAACGTGTGTAGTATTATGTTGGAAAATATTGCGTCTAATAGCATAGGCAACACGCCGCTGTACTTCATGACTTGTAAAAAAAATAAAAGAAGAAAAGTGTTGCTTTATTTTTATAAAAAAAACAGGCGAAATGCTATACCAAAAGTTGAAAACTATATTAAAATAATAGAACGTTTTGACGATGAAACATTCTTTAGTCATTTCAGAATGTCTAGAAACGCTTTCGATGTAAGAATTTCTAATGCTTAGTTTGTTTTATTTATTAATTTATTTTTAATTTAGAAACTTACGATAATATTAGAGCGGTATTGGCATGTCTCAAAAACCGGGCAGCCGAAGATAAGTCTTAAGGAAAGCCTTTATATAACTATATGGGCTCTCGCCAATAAAAACTGTTTTCGCGAAATATCTGACCGTTTTGGCCGATCTAAAAGCGCTGTTCATAATGTAGTCATGAAAAGTTGCAGGCTGATAAACAAGTTAAGTCGAAAGTACATCAACTGGCCAAAGACAAATTAAGAAATTAATAACGAAGTTTACGGTTTTAATAGCGTACGTTTAAGAGGATTTCCCAATGTTATCGGTTGTATTGACTGTAAACACATTCGAATCAAGACCCCTTTCAATGATGGTTCTAGCTATTATAATCGCAACAAGTATCATTCTGTAATTTTACAGGTAAATAATTTCGAATTTGATACTTAAACAGTTTCTTGCAGAAATCTGAATTTCAGGCTACTTGTTCCAGTAATTTGATGTTCACTAATGTTTTCTTTGGGTGGCCTGGTCGATCCCACGACGCCTGAGTATTCAGAAACAGTGCACTTGGAAAAAGCTTGGAAAACGGCACAATTAGGTTACCACCTGATGTACACTTACTTGGCGATTCAGCTTATCCGCTTGCTACTTACTTGATGGTACCTTTCAAAGATAATGGAAATCTTAACGAATACCAAAAAAATTACAATTTAAGGCATTCCACAGTAAGAATTTTAATTGAACAAGCGTTTGGTCTTTTAGTGAAAAAGTTTCAGATTCTAGATAATATTCAGTTATTGCGATTGGATAATGCCAAATATGTTGTTTTAGCATGTATTATTTTACATAACTTCATAATTCAAGAAGGTGATAACCCTATTGTGCTCGGCGATTTAGATTTGTCTCAGGTCAACGAAAATTCTTCTCAAGAGCTTTATTCTAATGAAATTTTACCATCAGTTGAAGCGCGTGAAAAAAGAGAAAGTATTTGTCATCTTCTTTTGGCTGCTTAAATAAAAAACTCAAAAGTATAAAAACAAGATTTTATTCAGTATAAACAAAAAACAGGAAATTTAACAAACTAAATCACATTCTTTGTTTCAGGTAACAAATAAATAATAAAGAAAGGAATATAATTACTCAAGGAATTGCTGAAGTATGTGTCTAAGATCGTTCATAGCTTGCACTTTTTCCTATTCAATTTTTAGTTTTTCGTTTTCAAGATTAACATATTCCTCATGTCGCTTTTTCTCCTCTAGGTCCTGTTCTCTCAAATAATCAAGGAACTCATTCGGTCGTTTTCGCTTTCTTCCAGCACTGCTGCCTTCAACACATTCATAACTATCATTGCTTTCTTCAGTTAATGTATCACTTATATTTTCTCTCGGAGCATTAATAAAATGTTTTGAACCATACACTCGATCAAACTCTTCGAAGTATGGCCAAATAGAGACGCCCCGGCCAGACTTTGAATTTCTTTTCTTGATCCTTTTATAGGTTGTCATCAAATTCGTAAATTTTTTTATAATGTCTTCGGAGCTAAAGGGGAAGTCCAAACACTGAGATTGGATGTTGCTTAAAACATCCCACCACGCACTTTTTTTGGATTTTTCGCCTGAATTAAAGGCTTCCTCATGATCCAGCCTGACCGCAATGAGGACTTGATATGGTAACTATGATTCTCTACAATTTAAACTCCAGATTTATGGAAAACAGAATTATTTTATTTATACGACACGAACAAGTATAGTTACAAGCAAGCTCACTCACCGAGTGACAGATCACCTAGAGTAAGTAACTAAGTTGACATCTATTGATCAGTTTACTTCTCTAACACTTCCCCGTAAACTGATCTATTGAAATTTTTTGAAAACAAAGATACTAATTCAACAATTTTGAAGATAATAAGTGCTCATTTACAAAGTCCAATCTTAGAGCACATAATATTAAACTTGATCGAGCTTAAGGGTTTGGTAAACATATCTCCCAGTTGTTCCCCGGAACGCACGAATTCCACATTGATTTCACCCTTCTGATAGAGCTCTCGTACAAAATAATAGCGCACTTCAATGTGCTTTGACCGCTTATGAAACTCGGGGTTCTTTACCAACTTAATCGCACTTGCGTTGTCGATAAACAAAATCGGTGTCTCCTGCGCTGAACCGACATCGGACAATAGACGTCTGAGCCACACCAGCTCCTTTGCACCCTCACTGGCAGCAACGAATTCTGCCTCTGTTGTAGAAAGAGCAACCGACTTCTGCAACTGTGAAGTCCACGAAACAGCTGTTCCATTGATAAGGGACACGAAACCGTTGGTCGAGCGCCGAGCGCTAACATCTCCCGCGAAGTCAGCGTCCGAATAAGCACACAACCCATCAGCAGTCGAAATGTAGAGCAGCCCAAATTCAGAGGTGCCACGCAAGTATCTAAATATGCGTTTGACGCAAGCCCAGTCGAATGTAGTGGGGTTTGCCATGGACCTAGCAACCTTTGAAGTAGCGTATGCTATGTCTGGACGAGTAGCGCAAGCTAAATACAACAGCGAACCCACAGCTGAACGATATGGAAAAGAGCTGTCAAGAACGCCGTTAGAAGACTGGACTGGCTGTTGATTGTCCGTAGGAGTCCTCACGGAATTGCAACTTGCCATCTCGAAACGCTGCAGAATCTTCTCAACGTAGGTGCGCTGTGATACGAAGAAAGCAGACCCACGCTGCTCTATTTGTATTCCCAAAAACGAATTAAGGGAACCTACCGTGATCTTGAACTCCGAAGTTAGCAATCCCAGAAACGAGTTGACTGTGTCCTGCGATGATCCCGCTATTAGACCATCATCAACGTAGATTGCGACCAATAACTTCTCTCCTTCTTTCAACCGAATGTAAATACATGGGTCAGCGGTTGAACGTGTAAATCCACTCGCCTCCATGAATGAATGGAACTTATTATTCCAGCAACGAGGAGATTGCTTGAGTCCATAAAGGGATTTCCTCAAGCGGCAAAAACGATCAGACCTATCGTCAAATCCCTGTGGTTGAGTCATGTATATCTCAGCATCAATCCTGCCATATAAAAACGCAGTTCTTATATCAAACTGACCAAGGACAAGATTCTCCTCAGCTGCAGTGGCGATAAGAGCCCGAATAGAGTCATAACGAGCAACAGGGCTAAAAGTTTCATCATAGTCAAGTCCCGCACGTTGAAATACACCCCGAACGACCAAGCGAGCGCGATATCGATCTACCGAACCATCGGGCTTGTATTTTACTCGAAGCACCCAACGATTGTCAATCGCACGTTTGCCAGGTGGCAATGACACCAAATCCCATGTGTCATTCTCACTAAAAGCGTCCATCTCATCTTTCATTGCACTTAACCATTTGTCCGAATATCGGCTTTTCATGGCGTCACCGAAATTGGTTGGTTCCAATTCTTCAATAACAGCTTCCGTCAGACATGCTAAAGCACCGTTCGCCTCAGAACGACGAGTCTTATAACTTACCTCGTAGTCCTCGAATTTTACAGGAGGACGAATTGTACGAGCTGGACGTAGATGAATCGTCGGTACCTGGACCGGATCTCTCTGTGCCACCGGAGCGATGCTTCCAGTGTCGCTACAACTATCGGCGTAGTCCACTACCGGAATGCTACTGGTTGCTTCTCCATCAGTATCAGCATAGTTCGTGTAGAGGCTGTCATCCTCGTCACGACAGGCCTCATTTTCACGGAAATTTTCGAATTCAAGGTTAATCGTCTCCCTTGTTGTACAAAGTTTCTCCGGGCGAAAATCAACGTCACGTGATTTCATTATACGATGTTTCGACGGTACCCATACCTTATAACCATCCTTGTCATTGACGTAGCCAACGAAATAACCGAAAACCGCCTTAGCATCGAATTTCCCTCGAAACTGTTTTGGCATGTTTACATAACACTCGGAGCCAAAAATTCGTAGATGATCGAAACTGTTAAATGTTCTACCGGTCCACAACTCAAATGGCGTTTTATTAGGGACGCGCGACTTACCCGAGCGATTAATCAAAAACACGGCCATATCACAAGCATGCGCCCAAAACGATTTTGACAGACCACTGACCGATAGCATGGAGCGCGCCAGTTCGACGACGTGACGATTCGACTGCTCCGCAACACCGTTCTGCTCAGGTGTGTACGGACACGACGGTTGAAACTCGATACCACGTTCCTGTAGCAATGTCAACACGTCACGGCACTCAAACTCGGTACCGCAGTCCGAACGAAAAACCCTCACTCTGTGTCCCACAGTATCACACTCATTCAAGAACGTCTTCAAGTGTTTAGCCACTTCTGATTTATGCTTCATGAAAAATATACGAACGAAGCGAGAATAGTCATCCTTGAAGGCCACATAGAATCGAAAACCGTGAATTGAATCGATTGACATCGGACCGTTCACATCAGCATTGATTAGCTCGCCAACGACAGCAGGACGATCACGACGCGGATGGAAGGACTTACGATGTGACTTTCCGAGTACACAACCGTCACAGAACGCGGCAGCATCCGAAGACTTGCAGGAAATACCAGCGCGAGCCAAAACCTCTCGCACATGTCGCTTGTCCTGGTGTCCCAGTCTTTCATGCCATCCCTGAAGCACGTCAGTCGATGTGGCAAGATTAGTCTTTACGAACACATCTGAAGTACGAACGCGCATATTCATGACATACACCAAACCAACACGTTCACCGGTTGCGACAAGCTCACCATCACGCCGAACCCTTACACTGTCGCAATCAAAGACAATATCGTTTCCACGAGCGGCTGTCTGTCTAATAGAGAAAAGTTGATGTCGAGCTTCGGGCACATACCAGACGTCACTTAAATAGGCATACGACCATTTTTCATTTATGCGAACATCAACATCGACTCTGCCGGATCCGTAAGCTAAAATAAAGTCCTTACCAGCTGTTTGAACGCGCCGCGGAATTGCAAACTTTTCGAAAGTAGCATAATGCTGCTTGTTCGCTGTTATGTGATGCATTGTACCGGAGTCCGAAATCCAGGAATCAGCTGGAATAAAATCCGTGTTGACGCTCAGGCCCGTAGCGAAAAGTGAACCTGGCCCGCCGATTTGTTTAGTATCCGGCCCGCTGTTACTCGAATTTACTGTCCTATGCCGCTCCGCGGCAGCGCGCTTCCGACAGTTAGCGATGATATGACCAAATTTCTTGCAATACAAACACGAACGGCTTTCTTTCCTATTTGCCGAGGACAAATCCTGAGTTGTTTTGCTTGAATTGTTTTGTTTTCTTAATGGGCCTCGTTGAGGTTTCGATCTCGCGAAGAAAGCGTCAGACGACTGCGACGCACTCTGTGACTCAAGTGAGCTCTCAATAGAACGCAAATTCTCGATCAAAAGTTTTGTTGTTTGCTCCGTTTCAGGAACGCGATACCAAGTCGATCTGTAATATTGGTATTCAGGTCCTAGCGTTCTGAAAATTCTATGATGAAGCAGGGACAACGGAAGTACGGCGTTCGGATTTTCTCTTCGAAGCTCGGCGAGAATGTCGTCAAACAAATTTGCCAGCTGAGATGCATGTTTCGTGATAGAGGTTTCACTGTCCTTCGTGATCTCAAAGAAATTATCGAAAAGCATGTATAGACGTTGCAAAGAGGACTGCTCGAACACCGATAACAATGTATCCCATATTTCTTTTGCATTGGTCTTTTTACGAACATAAATGGCAGCCTCCTCGTCCAGTGTTGTTCCAAGAATACGAGCCGCACGCGCGTTATCGCGTTGCCATCGTCGATACTCCTCGGACGGTTCCGCGTCTGCCGCTGGTTCCGCGGGGCACAACCGTGTACCATTGACGATTGTATACAAACACTGTTCTTTTAGACATAGCTCAATCTGCCACTTCCACGTCTCCCACTGAGACTCATTAGCCAGCTTCCGAATGCTTGCCAGAACACGACCGCTATCATCAGAATGCCCGTCCGCCATTTTGACTTCTCGAATGTTCTCTGCCAGAGTGCCGTATTTCACACGAAATTATCGAAAAATCGAACAAAGTTTTGATTTCAACGCGCAGTGAAATTGTTCAGGGCCCATAACCTGATATGGTAACTATGATTCTCTACAATTTAAACTCCAGATTTATGGAAAACAGAATTATTTTATTTATACGACTCGAACAAGTATAGTTACAAGCAAGCTCACTCACCGAGTGACAGATCACCTAGAGTAAGTAACTAAGTTGACATCTATTGATCAGTTTACTTCTCTAACAGGACTTTAATCCATCGAATGTTCCAGTTTCCCTCCTCGTTTCTTATGTCCCTATTGCTCCAAAGTTTGAATCGCAACCTTTATTATTTATTGAATATTTACCTGTTTCGGTTATCCGACTCCATTTCTAAATTGTTACGTCGACTTCGCACCGCAGAGCACATGGAAATGATCAAAAGTCAAAACCGCATGGCATTTCAAAGTACTGCGAAGTCTGCTCAAGTTTACGACAAAAATTGCAGCAGATGACGTTAGTGAACTTAGGACATCTGCAGTTTGCAAATGAGAACGCTTGATAAAAGCAGTATGCATGCAGACGACGTTAAAGAACGCAGCCATAGTTCGGCTTGTAAGTCGTCCAATGTTTTGCAGCACCTTATAATTTCAGGCGTAGTCGATCATCAGCTGCGCCACCAAAAACTGCAATCTCCTTTATGACTTCAAGTAGGCCAGATTGATTTTCTTCTACTCTAGGCAATTATAATTTTAAAGAAAAACGACTTTGTCTTAAGAAAATCAATTTTATTCGGACGAGTTTCAAACGAACAGATCCGCGAACTTATTACCTCTAAAATCTAGACTATACTCCAGCTTTAATGCTGGCCTGTCTCCTTTTATCTGAAAAAATGGTCAAGCAAGACATCTGCGTTTTATCGTGAGAAAGTTTATTTAAAATCAAGATGTCTTGTAGGCATTTTTAATTTGTTTAGGAAATGTTCTAATGGATGCTTTTAGTGTTTGGGTTGTTTAAAATATCCTTTGTCAAGTGGATAATGTGTTCGGTATTTTAAATGTTCCCAGGGAAGCATTTGGTGAAATTTATCTAATTTACGTTTGTTTAGAAAAGAGCTCTATTATTAGCTCTGGAGGTTGGTTCGTTTTGATGGTTATTTGGAGGTGCTGATATAACAAGGCCGACCAACAGTATCTCGAATTTTAAGAGCTGCTGCTAAGTCGGAATTACTTTCACAAATTTCTCGGATTTTTTGTTTTTTAGAATCACGACTTTTTTTTTGTCTTTCCGCTGCGCTGGTCTTGCTCTTCAGTATGTTTTTTTCCTGTTGAATGTCTTTTTTTAACGCTGTAATTTTTTTTGTTGCTTCATCTGTTGCCATACCAGCATCACGTGCTAACAGCAAGCTATTGAGTTCAGATTCTAGTACTACAATTTTATTCCTAGAAGAGTTCTGACTAGGCGTTGATTTAGGTACTGTTTGAAGTAACTGGCTTCCACCTGATTGCATATTAATTGCTTTAGTGTTTTCTGGTATATCCTCTTTGGTTTCTTCCTGCAATTAAGAGTAAACATGTAAGATTAGGGTGCTTTTTTTTTCGTGACTATTTTTTTTTTCAGTCCCACCTCGAAATTTTGTGGCAAATACCTAAACAAAAATTCCCTGAAAATTGGAGCCCTTAATTTTAATATTAAGTACTAGACCAAGGCGTATAAAGATTTCCCATATAAAATACACGTAAACTTTGATTATTTTTCTTCAAAACTCTACAGCTCAGAGGCATGTTATGGTATAATCTTGGTCAATGGGAGGATTTCTTCAGAATTGAATGCTTTACAAAAGTGTCCACTGCGGTGTAACCCTAACTCCTACCAGCGAGGTAGTACGGGTCATTAACCCCAATTTTTCACGAAATTCTCGCTTTTTGCCCCTATCTCGTAAACAACAAGAGGTACAGAAAAAGTGAATATGACAAATTCAATTTCCTACATAAAAGTTCTAAACACCAAAACGCTAACATCGATATTTCTTGAGATATTGGGCTTTGAAGTTGAGATAGTGTTTCTACAATTTAGCTCAATAATACATGAAACTTCCAAAGTTATAAATTTTCAAAGTTAAAACTACAACTTTATAAACAATTGGCCATAACTGCAACAATTATTAATACTGATTTTGATATGAAATCTTACATATTCTTGTAGGAAACAGAAAGACGCTTCTGAAGTGTTGATAGCTCACTTTGCAAAAAAGTTATTGCGAAAAAAATTTTTTCACGAATTTTTTTGACCTGACAAAATGATCGTATCAAAAAAAAATTTTTTTAAATACTCAAAAAGGATGAAATTTGTCACAATTAACTATTTTTTTTTTAATTTTTTATCCGCGTAATAGATACATAGGGTTTTTTGTGGACAAGGTGGGGTTATTTTTTTATTGGCATCATACCCAACAACCCCTCAAAGTTTCATTGAGTACCAAGTTTTTTGATCTCAAGCCGACTGGACTAGAAAGATGCGGCTGCCGACTTTGCTTCATAATAAGACTAACAACTGAACTAAACCGACTGGGTTGTTCCGTTTTTCAATTATATATATTTTTAGCGGGGCAGAAGGAAATATTAAAATAATATAAAACTCGAACTTACTTGTACATCCACGGGCTCTTGTTGTTTTGGTGGTCCTGACGAAGAAGGAATTTTCGAAAAAAAATCTATTAGTGTCGCTTTCTTCTTCGTCACTTTTATTTGCAATTCTTTTATTTTCGAATACACTTCACCTTCAACATTGCCACTACTTTTCAAAATTCGCCATAACTTGTTAATTTCTTCCTGTATATTTTGTTTACTTTTATCAGCATAAGCTGCACTGTATGCGCCATACAGTTTGCGGTAAAGAATACCTAAATCAATATTTTTACTCATTTTAATTTTTTTAGATAAACTCGTAATCACAAAATAGTAGAACTATTAGAAAAAGACGTTCACTTTCGCTTAGTAGTCAAGTGTCGAATGAATGATAAAGACAATTGTACATAGACGAAATCACAGCGGCGGCGACTTTTGTCAAAGCTTCAAAGACGATATTGGTGGTTTTTCGGCGGTCAAAGGAGGCCAACGTCCGACACCATAGGTACAGCGAGCGTGAATTCGCGTGGCTGCCACGTGTCAAAAAGTGATACAAACAAATTTAAGGGGGAGGTAAGGGTTTCAGCGTGAAAAAAACACTTTTCTTTCCGATTTTTTTTTTTTAGAAATATGGATTGAGCAAAGTTATTGAAACCTTTTGTACATTATTAAGGTACTATTACCGTCTAGAATTTTCAAAAAATGAATTTTTTTTTTTTACATTTTTAGATTCTTTATACCTTCAATAATAACTGTCTAAAATATTAAATCGAAATTCGAAGCCAGTGCCGAGATATAACGACTCAATTGAAGCGCGCTCTCGGCTGTTCCCATGTTCTAAATAAACTTTAAATGCGTTTTTCTCGAGTTTAGGTTTTTTTAACTGGCGGACAGTTAATCTCCGGATCTACTGGGCCGATTTTAATAAACTTTGAAGCATTCTGTTCGTTGTTATATCCTGCGTGATAGTTTACCACAATTTGACCACACAAAAAATATATAAAATTTTTGAGCCTGAAAAAATGTCGAAAAAAAGGGCGATTTTTGAAACAAATTTTGAAATGTCCGCCATTTTTTTATTTTTAATGATTTTTCAATTTTTCTGGTAAACTATCACGTAAGAGCACTTCCTTTTTGTAACTATTTTTGAATTTTATGTTTCAGACTTACCGTTCCAGAGATTAACTGTCCGCTATGCAGCAATGTTTTTTCGAGAAGAAAATTTGAGCGCCTTGTATTAAAGGGTATGGCAGGTTAAGTATTGAGAATGTGCCCCCAGAGCCAAATGTAATGAATATCATATTGTTAAGTACGTTGCTCATTTGCATTACTATTTATGTAGTTTTTGACTCCCTATCTCTTACTGTCATTGAGTGACCTTGAAAAATTACCTGATAACAGCGAATTTTTTACACTTTTCGTTCTCTTAAACTAATAGAACTAGGAATGTGATTCCAAAGCCAAACTGCAGACAATATTATGACAAATATTACGTATATCATTCTTAATTATTTTGCTAAAAATAAATAAATTTTTTAACAGAAATATTATTTTCTTGGCTATTATTAGTAAGTTCTAACAGAGTGACCATTTTCAAAAAAATCTGAAAAATAGCACTTAGTTTGTAGATTTTACTGTTACAAGTTTCATTGAAATCAGATACCTGCAACATATTTAAAAAAAAATTTTTTGTTGCTCAGGTCCCTATTTGTGAAACGACACATTAAATTTTTAAATGATATATTTAAGAATAATAATACATAATAAGAAAATGTTATTCTCCATCCAGTCTGCTAACCCCGTAAGAGTCTGGCTTGCAGTTAAGTACTCAAATCAAATTCAAAGTATGCAGATCCAAGTGTATTTTTATTCTAGACACTTTATACAGACTGTGTCTGTACAGTGTTAAAAAAGGTAAGCATACGATAGATTTTTCATTCACTTATAACTACAAACAAATGTCTACAAACATTTATAATCTGTTTACGGATATTTTCAATTTTAAAAATTTGATGTTAAAAACATACAATATATATATGAGGCATTCTTTGTGAACGGACTACCCCCTGCTGTCCAAAAATGGTGAGCTCCATTTAAGGTCTACCAAGGCTCAAAAGAAAGGTTTTGATTTCTACTTTCGAATCCACACAGGCTTTCGAAGAATGCGCCTATACAGAGCCCAATATGGCGGCTAAAACCACGTGACCTCCATTACTTTTACTACTTATGAGGCTATAAAATCGGTCGCATCATTCCGATTGAGGTCTAGAACGGCCCAAATGAAAGCTCTTGACTTCTGCGTTCATTAAAGCCATTGTAGACCTCAATCGGAATGCTGCGAGCCATTTTGTACTCTTTTAAGTGGTAAAATTACAAAGAACACGTGATTGTAGCGGCCATATTGGATTTTGAGCAATCAAAAAAAAAAAAATTGCGATACAGCTTTTGAAAGCTGAAGTCAAAAGCTTTCATTTTGGCCTTTGTAGACCTCAATCGGAACGATGCCACCCATTTTATAGCCTCATAAGTAGTAAAAGTAATGGAGGTCACGTGGTTTTAGCCGCCATATTGGGCGCTGTATAGGCGGACTCTTCGAAAGCCAGTGTGCATTCGAAAGTAGAAACCAAAACCTTTCTTTTGAGCCTTGGTAGACCTTAAATGGAGCTCACCATTTTTGGACAGCAGAGGGTGGTCCGTTCACAAAGAATGCCTCATATATATTGATGTTAAGGGGGACCACTAGTGTGACATTTTTAAAAAAAAATTTTTTTTTGTTTTGTTTATTTCGATAGTCTATACCTTTGAAAATAACATACTAAAATTTCAAGTGCATATCTCAAATAATTTTTGAGTTACAGCCATCAGAAGAGCAGCCGCTCATGGTATTGAGGTACTGAGAAATGTATGAATTGAACTTTAAACGCGTTTTTCTCGAAACTACTTATTTCAAATTTGCTGCAGTTGTAGCTCGAAGACAAATTATCCGATCGATTTGATTCTTTTTGCAACTTCTTTTATACATGTTTCTCCGTGCCACAAACCTCCAACATTCCGGATCGAATAAAAAATGTAATTTTGGCAGGCCAAAAATCACGAAATTTTCGCGCGAAATTTGATTTTTTTTTTTAAAACTCCGCCATTTTTTTAAATTTAAATTTTCTTTTTTTTTTCGAGGTTTGTGGCACGGGAAATATCTTCTAGTTTAATAAACTGTTTGGTTTTTTTGATTTCACGCAATGTGAACGTCTCTATAACTGCAGCAGTGGGGGCACTTTTTTTTTTGGAGCCTTGGGAAATTGCGAATAATTTGCTGAATTTTCAAATTTTTGGTCCAAAAATGTTATCATGTATTTACTATATATCCACAAATATATCCTTAAAATATTAAAACATTCCATGCAGTAGTTGTCTTTAAAAAAAATTCCAAAAATCACCTTTTTTTGAGGCGGTCACACTAGTGGTCCCCCTTAAAACAATATATATATATATATTAGGGTGCTTTTTTTTTCGCGACTACTTTTTTTTTCAGTCCCACCTCGAAATTTTGTGGCTAATACCTAAACAAACATTCCCTGAAAATTGGAGCCCTTAAAAATACTATTTAGTACTAGACCAAGCCGCATAAAGATTTCCCATATAAAATACACGTGAACTTTGATTATTTTTCTTCAAATCTCTACAACTCAGAGGCATTTTATGGCACAATCTTGGGCAATGGTAGGGTTTATTCAGAATTGAATGCTCTATAAAAGTGTCCATTGCGGTGTAACCCTAACTCCCACCAGCGAGGTAGTACGGGTCATTAACCCCAATTTTTCCATGAAATTCTCGCTTTTTGCTTCTATCTCGTAAACAACAAGAGTTACAGAAAAAGTGAATATGACAAACTTGTAGGAAATTCAATTTCCGCCAAAAAGTTCTTGAACACCAAATCGCTAACATCAATATTTCTTGAGATATTGGGTTTTGAAGTTGAGGTAGTGTTTCTACAATTTAGCTCAATAATCCATGACAATTCCACACTACGCGGTTAGCAGACTGGATGGAGAATAACATTTTCTTATTATGTATTATTATTATTAAACATATCATTTAAAAATTTAATGTGTAGTTTCACAAATATTGACCTGAGCAACAAAAATTTTTTTTTAAATATGTTGCTGGTATCCGATTTCAATGAAACTTGTAACAGTAAAATCTACAAACTAAGTGCTATTTTTCAGATTTTTTTGAAAATGGTCACTCTGTTAGAACTTACTAATAATAGCCAAGAAAATAATATTTCTGTTAAAAAATTTATTTATTTTTAACAAAATAATTATTTATTTATTTATTAGTGACAATTCATCATAAACTGATTACTACAAAAATAGAAACCTTAACGAAGCTGACTCTTCAGTTGGTTTCGCGACAAATTAAAATCGATATTGGCTTTATGATTATTAAAGGCGCGTGACATCGACGACAGAGGATTATTCATACCATAATTAGTACGATGAAAAGGCACTCGGAAGAAATCATGATCACGCACGGAGCGAGTCGGGAGAGAAATCTGAAAGTAAGCGACAAGCTCAGGTGAGTTGATCCTGCCCGATAGGCAATCAAAAGCAAAAACTACTTTCGCAGTGTCGCGTCGTTCCTCAAGAGACTGAAGGGATAAGAGCCGCAGCCTGTCAGTGTAAGGAGGTAGCACTGAAGGGTTGCTCCAGGGAAGATTACGGAGGGAAAACCTAAGAAATCTACGCTGGACACCCTCGACGCGATCAATAGAAGTCGCATAAAACGGAGACCAAACTATACTAGCATACTCAAGAATAGGCCTTACAAATGTACAATACAGGGTCTTAGTTACAAAAGGATCATTGAATTCCTTGGACCAACGCTTAACAAAGCCAAGCGTGGAGCTAGCCTTACGAACGATCGCATCGATGTGTTCAGAAAATGTAAAATGGTTATTCAACCAGATGCCCAAATATTTGGTTTTGTCAAGTTTTAGTAACGAGCATCCGTCAATAGTATAATTAAAAGAACTAGTGCTTTTCTTGCGAGAGAAACACATGTAAGTGCATTTGTCAATATTTAGTGGAAGTTGGTTTAATGAGCACCATGTGTCATGCTCGTTACGTATAATACGAAAGATCTTGGCATCATCTGCGTAACAGAGAATCCTAGAGTTAGAAAGAGACAGAGACACATCGTTGATATAAATAATAAAAAGTAAGGGACCTAAATGACTGCCTTGAGGTACACCCGAGGTGTTAAGGATTTCTCTGGAGTACAGACCGCGAAATAGGACTCGCTGTGAGCGATGAGACAAGTAGGACCCAAGCCATTTGATAACAAGAGGTGGGAAACCAAGAAAATGTAATTTAGAGAGCAGAATTCTGTGATTGATTCTGTCGAAGGCTTTACTGAAATCAGTGAAAATGCAATCAATTTGTCCACCATTTTCAATGTTTGTTAAACAGAAATTAGAAAATTCAAGAAGATTAGTGGAAGTGGACTTTCCCTTGAGAAAGCCGTGCTGAAAAGATTGCAGAAAAGGTTTACAATGAAAAGAGAGCACGTCACAAATCACAGATTCAAAGAGTTTAGCAATACAGCATAAATTGGCAATAGGTCTGTAGTTAGAGATTTCGGACTTGGAACCCTTTTTGTGAAGCGGAATAATGATAGAGAGCTTCCAAGTATGCGGAAAAACACCACGAGAAATTGATAAATTAAATAAATAACATAGAATGGGGACAAGAGGGACGCTACACCTTTTAATAAAAGACGCGGGAATGCCGTCGGGTCCACACGAAAAGTTATCGGCTAAACTAAAAATATATTTAGTTAAAATAGCCTCGTCAAAAAATAAGTCCTTAAGCGTAAGTGATGTCGGCGGAAGCGTCGTCAAGTGTGAAAATTGCTTAGAACTAGTATCACAGAAATCAGTATCACAGTAGTCAGCTAAGAAAGCTGTTTCAAAAAAGTCACCAAAGAGATTGGAAATCTGCTGAGGATCGTCGGTATCAGTATCCCCGAGGCGCAACGACAGAGGGTAGCCATCCGAATTACGCTTAGAATTAACAAAACGCCAAAAGCGCATCGGATCTTCACGTAGAGAAAATTTCATATGGCTGAGATACTCGTTATAAGAGGAATCTATTTCGGATATAAATTGAGAACGAACCACCGAATAGGCGGCATAGTCTATGTCCGTTCTTGAGATGCAGAACTTCTTCCAGGCCTTATTCTTTAAATTTTTTAAATGTCGTAAAGCACCATTAAACCAAGGTGGACCCGAGGGTGATCCACGGGACTTACAGATCGGAACACAATGAATAAAACTTTGAAATAAAATATTATAAAAAGATTCAATAGCTGTGTCGATGTCACGTTCGAGAAGAACACTACTCCAATCGCAAGCCGAAAGCCAGTTATTGAGCTTAGAAAAATCAGCCTTTTTAAAGTTATAACAAAAGTCGGATGGCGCAGAAGAATTTAACATATAAGAATCAGAGCACAATACAATATGAAGAGCTGGGTGATGCCCAGTCTCAGGAACCAAAGGAGTAATACAGCGCATGACGGAGGTACCACTAGGGTCAGTGGAAAAAACCAAATCAAGCATGCGTCCGCTATCGTTCATAATGCCGCAAGTCTGCCTGAGGCCAGAAGAGGCCACGCTGTCCAGGAAAGTCGTAAGATGATGCGAAGCTCCAGTAGGCGACGGGAAAAAATCGCTATCGTCAGCAGAAGGTGACCAATTGATGGACGGCATATTCAAGTCACCGAACAACATCATCTCGTCGCGCGGATGCATTAAGCCAGCGACGAATTCCAGGCAGGTGGCAAGTCGTGCATAAGTCGCAGGCGATTCACGTGGAGGGATGTAGGCTACGACCAAGTAGATGCTTCTCTGCGGGAGTCTCAAGACAGCACAGACCAGCTCCAGCCCGTCAGAGTCGGGAACATCGATGAGACGACACGGAACGTTGCACCGGACAGCACAAAGCACCCCACCACCCACAGGGGCGTCCAACGAGCAGTGCCGATCACGGCGGAAGACCGCATAGTCCTGACCAAAAAGCTCAGCGTCGGAAACACCACAATTCAGCCAAGTCTCCGTCAAACAAATAATGTCAAAAGAGCAGTCGGCAGAGCTTTTGTAAAGCTGCGTCGTCTTTGATCGGAGGCCGGTTACATTGGCGTAGTAGATCGAGAATTCGCTAATCCGTTTTTTGCAGGAGCCAAAGAGCTACAGACAGCCTTATTTCTGTGAATGAACTCACGAACAATAGCATTCGCGGGCCAGATCGCAGGAGAAACGACTGCCGGGAAGAGATCTTCCGGTACTAGGATCTTAAATGAGGCCGAGAATGCAAGACCTCCTTGACTACGCTGTGGCGTAATGCGACTACACGCTACCAACCCCCGAGAAGCCTTGACGTGAGAGGTTATATGTTCAATAACCTCATTTTCAGTGGTGTCTGGGTGGACTCTGGAGACAAAGATCTGTCGCGGCAGCCTGGCAGGTCTAAGTGAGCCTGGATTTCCTAAAGCAGGCGGAGAGTCGTCAGTACTAGAGATGGCGGTAGGAGCAACGCAAGGCTCTGTATGTTTCACCTGAGCAACCCGCTGACGACGACTACGTCGGTATTTCTTACGGTCCACCTTAGGAAGAGTAGGAGCGGTAGAGGGGCTGAAGACAGAAGAACGCTGAGACGTAGGCGAAAGCGAGGCGCTGATGGACGGGGGATGAACCGATTCCGGTGTAGTGCTCGTCCCAACTGCAGGCCAAGAAGTGCCAACAGACCTAGGACTTTCAGCTAATGGCACCTGTTGGGCAAGGTCAGCGGTACGTCGTAGCGACAAGTCCCTAACATCAGAGGCGATGGAACTGATGAGCTTAGAGTCAGCAGAGGCAGCCGAGGTCCACGTTCCAATTTCGTTCTTCACCAACCTGACATTCCTCCTAATATCCTCGATTACCGGTAAAATAGGCGCTGTATCGACACTCGAAGGTGACGCAGACAAGAAGGAGGAACGAATATCGTCGACCGAACCCGACAAAAGAGCGATCTTGGAGGAAAGCTCGTGGGATTTCTCAATAAGGCAAGTCGAGTCGGAGTGGAGTGTCTCAGACAGATTAAGGAGCGTCTCGAGTTTGCCATTCATGGTGTTAAAATCCTCGTAGGCCTGCTGGAGATTAGCCCAGTTTGAAGAAATAGTGGAAATCTTGTCAGCGATAATTGACTGGTCCGAAGAGAACCGCGTCATCAAATTATTTACAAGACGAGGAACGTGGCAAGGCTTGATTTCCATGCACTCGTGACACGTAGTAGTAGCAGGAGCAGATCTCGAAGCGCGCCTCAGGCAGGAGATATGAAATGAGTTATTGCAAATGCCATCACAGATGACCCCGTCGTCGATAATTTTAGCAGCGCAGAGCTTACAGCAGGACATATTGAAAGTCAAGCAAAATTCAAAATTCAAAAATTACGTGAAGCGGTGCAAGTATGTATGGCTGCACCGACAGGCCAATATCACAGTGAATGCAGCAAGAAAGCACAGCTGATAATCGTCAGAACAGCTGAGTGCAGAAACGTGAAGGCTGGCCGATGTCCCAGATGCAGAATGGGTCGTGTCCTAGATAAGTCGGCAAAAAGTAAAAGTGGCGGGAAGCCAACTTAACCTCAAACAGCAACAGCCCAAAACACCCAAACGGAAATGATGATAATGATCCTCGAAAGAGATATAATTAGGTGCAGAATTATGAGGTGCCTCGACAGAGACATATACTTAAGGAATTACCCTTAAGAATAAGTACAGGCGGTCAACATAAGCACAGGTGGGCTGTGAGAGGTGACACCACCAGGTAAGAAAATAGCGCTCTAGCCAGTCGCACAGCGGCTCACAGGACGTTCACCAACAGCAGACCAAGAATAAAAGACGCCGAATATGCCAAAAAAACAGCAAACGAGCACAAAGAACGCATTAAAATCGAAATAAATAGAAAAAACACAAGAGCAACTGAAACACGACCGGAACACTGAGGTATATTTAAGAATGACATACGTAATATTTGTCATAATATTGTCTGCAGTTTGGCTTTGGAATCACATTCCTAGTTCTATTAGTTTAAGAGAACGAAAAGTTTAAAAAATTCGCTGTTATCAGGTAATTTTTCAAGGTCACTCAATGACAGTAAGAGATAGGGAGTCAAAAACTACATAAATAGTAATGCAAATGAGCAACGTACTTAACAATATGATATTCATTACATTTGGCTCTGGGGGCACATTCTCAATACTTAACCTGCCATACCCTTTACAGTTACTAGAAAATAAAAATAAAAATGTTTTCCGTAATCTTCAAGAACTGTTTAATACTGTAAAAAAAGTTTGATAACAACATATAATATAGAAAGTGAAAAAAAAATTGTTGAATATATGTCACTTTTTAGCATTCTAGACGGTAATAGTACCTTAAGTATGATGTCGATAATACTCAGTAATTTTTTTATGCGAAAATATCGACAAACAAGCCGGTAATGGAGCTTTTCCAAGAACGTCTTTGGAAATAGACGATTTGCGATGTACACTGTATCTCAGCTGGAAATTATCCGAAATTAAAAAACTTTAAAATTTAGTCAGAGTATCATTCAATCTGGAAAACTGGAAAAATCTTCGCACTTGCGCTATCTCTAGATTGACATGGCCCTCCTACGACTGGAGGAAAACGCAAGAGCTTCTAAACCTGACCCGTGAAAACATTGCCAGAGTTGTTGCTGTGTACACTGGTCACTGGCCCATAGGTGAGCATGCAGCTAATCTAGGGATCCCCTTCAACTCTTACTGCCGCAGTTGCAAGGACCCAAATGAGGAGACGCCTGTTCATTTTTTGTGCAAATGTCCGGCCCTCGCCGGGACCAGACATCGTGCACTGAGTAATTATATTATTGGCGATCTCAGGGAGCTGTCCGAAAGGCGGATTGGTGACATTGTTCACTACCTCAATGCCACAGAATGGCTTTAGCCTAAGGCGAGGTGTCCCTGTTGACTAAACTACCCCAAACACCCACAAATAATCCAGATCATAGTCTCTTGTGGTATCAAAATGGCGCCTTGTAGTGCTAATTGGGTTCTGACGAGGTCGTAAGAATATCCACTTAAACCAACCAACCAACCAACCATCATTCAATCCTCCCCCCAACGTTCCCTGATTATTATTTTTTTCATTTATAAATTTTTGGTGGTAATTTAAAGTAAAAAATGCTATTTTTTACGAAAAATTTCGTCATTTTGTAAGTGGAAACCCCCCTTAATGTAACAAAAAAATTTAAAACTCAACGTTGGGGGGAGGTATTTTATATATAGAAAGTGTGTACCAAGTTTGAAATGAATCAGTAATGTAGTTTTTAAATAGCAGTGTACACGGACTTTTAAAAAAGTTCAGTCACCGGCTTGTCTGTCGATATTTTCGCATAAAAAAATTACTGAGTATTGCTGAAATCATACTTAATAATATACAAAAGATTTCAATAAATTTGCTCAAACCATATTTCTAAAAAAAAATCGCAAAAAAAAGTGTTTCTTTTTCATGCTGAAAACCTTACCCCCCCTTAAAACTTATAATAATATTGATAGAGCTGGTAATATTTTAAAGTTTTTCGTTAGGAAGTTTAGAATCTTAATACTTTAGATTTATACATGTGATGTCACAAAGCTTATGACTCGTCTCCCCCCCCCCCCCCCCCCTGTCACACGATGTCACACTTTGCTGACCCCCTCCCTCCCCCTTAACGTGTGACGTAATTTATGGATGGCCCCTTTGGAAAAAAAAAATAATATCTGTCAACGTGTAATCTATTAATATTTAAATGAAAATTAGTACAATGATTGTTTTGAGCCCACTAATTTTGAATATTATCAAAATTCTCCAATCCAAGATGTTGGAACCAAAATTTCCCGATTTCAACCGATTTTAATGAAAATGAGTACAATGATTGTTTTGAGGCTAACAATCTCGAATATTATCAGAATTTATAAATCCAAGATGGCGGACCCAATATGGCGACCAACATTTTTGAAATTCAACTGATTATGACAATTAGAACAAAAGGGATTTTGAGGCCACTAATTTTGAACTTACTCTCAAAATTTGTTAATTCAAGATGGCGGATCCAATATGGCGGCCAAAATTTCTCTATTTTTAAATGAAAGTTAGCACAATGCTTGTTTTGGAGCCACTGATTTTTAATATTATCAAATTTCGTATATCCATGATGGCGGAACCGAATGTGCCCAGATATTGCCATATTTTCATATTGTTATTGTAACCGGGGAATTAAGGCTATTGAAATAAGAAAAGATTTCTTCCTTGAGCAAAATATAAAATTCTTCAAGTAATGACTTGAAAGTGTTATTATTTGTTTCATATCCAATGGAATTGAATAAATTAAAACATTTAAACAACTAATACGGTTTGTTGTGTAAAGTTGTCAACTTCCCCAACAATGTAATGTAATATAACCATAAATAACTTTAATCCAACTATGGGGCAATAGTAACTATGAAAAATCCTAGCTACTTGTGAAATTCTTGCTCAACTACCTCCAGCTAAGAGCATGTGCACTTTGTAGTTCATGGCACTTACAAGTACTTGCGAGTACTTTGCCAGGTCCAATGAAACGCGGCAAGTAATATATGATGTCTGATTAAGCAACTTCAGAAATCGCCCGTAATCATTCCTTGCAGAAATGTTTTTAATATTCGAATTTATTATTGTCGAGTTTTTCCTTTAATATACAAGCGATTCTCCCTTGGCAGTCTTCCTTGGGTTAATTCCTTGTGCCTACCACCTTTTAGAGATCGCTTAAGACTGATTTCCATGGCAACACAGCAGGAAAGCCGCATTGTTTCCACTATAGTATTTGGCTGAAAGGTTATGTCTGGTGAATGTGACAGTCCACAGTTGTTATCTTTGTTAAGTGCATCTGTTCCTCGTCCTGGCCTCAGATATTGTAATCTTTTTCATTTACCCCATCATCGAATCAACTACGGTTTACATGAACCAATAACGCTCATTGCAAGGCTATTTAATTTGCATCGTGACATTTTCGACTTTAATTTGTCTCTATTCCTCAATTGAGAAGTCGGCTTTTGAATTTCTTTAATTAATAATATTTTTTACAATTAACTTAATGGATTTTTCTTATTTGATGTACTTAGTTTGATTGTTTGCTTCCTTTTATATATATATTTTTATTTTTTAGTTTATTGTTATTTTTACATTTTGTATTCAATAGGCATTGTATGTTTCATTGCGAATAAATAATAATAAATAAAATGACTTAAGGATTTTGGAAAAATATCAATTACACGAAAATTTATGAATTTTTTAGCAGAAATAAATTTTGCGTCAAAAAGTTTCCATGGTTTTATCTTTAAAAATCCATATCTCGAAATCTATTGGAAATTTTTAAAAATTTCCTTATATTGATCGATGCAGAATTGCTGTTAGTTTTTCCGGAAAAAAAAATCAATAAACAAATATTAATTTTTAACGGAGAAATTGAGCGTTAAAGCTTTCAGGCCTAGTTTGACCAAGTAAGCTCCTGTATTATCAGTCATGCCACGAAGGCTTAAGAATCATGTCGATTTTCTTCATTTGTAAGACGAAAGCAACGAGAAATGGCAACACATTAATCAGGATCAAAAAAACTGTCGGATTATGTTGTTTATTGTTTTATGTTTTTTACGATAAATACCCCAAACTTATAAATGTGAAAAAATGTGTGAATAAATACCATATAACAAACATTTCGAGTTAAGTTGAAAAATTTAATTATGCAAGTGTATCAAATATGACATTGCAAATAATAGCATTTGGGGGATCCGCTGAAGGTAAATATAATTCACTTGAATGACTGAAATTTGGATATTAATGTCTAATGATTTCGACAGATTTTCAATTCGAAATGTTTACTTTAAAAAAAACCTACAGCAGCCACAGTTCTTAAATTTACTTGCAGCGGATCCCCCGAATTATTTTAAAATTAAGCGACGTAAAAGGAGGAAAAACAGTTAGAAACGCTAATGGAGCCCCCCCATTTAAGACTCCATTGCCACAGTCACTTGGGGGTCCCTGGGAGATGGTCTGGGCTCTAGTGGATCATCGCTAGTATCTGGAGGTTGATCATCATCATCAGGACGATGAGACGGGCCACTTGTCGGACCCACCTTAGTCTTGGCCATGCTCAAGTAATGCATATTCTCATCGTCGTCCAATATCTTAAAAGGCTGACCCTTACCAACAATAGCGATAGAAATGTTCTGTAAAGAAGTGTTTTATTAAAGTTTTTGTTAATTACCAACAGGGAAACATTCCCAATTGAAATCTTTGATTTTAATAAAATTTGAGTAGGAATATTATTATTATATATATTATTAATAAGAAATTAAAAAGTAGTTTCCAAACCTTGCCAAGTTCTACCAAAATTACCTTTCCTTATCTCTTTACTTTTACATAATTTTAAAAAGGAATACAACTCTAATAATAAACTTTGTATATTCCCTATTAGGGGCCGTTCAAATATTACGTAAGCAGATTTATTACAATTATTTACCCCCCCATCCCCCTTGTCACCAAAAGTAAGCAAAGCTCTTACCCCCTCCCCCCATGCTTACGTAAACATTTTTCAATTATAAATGTATTTTTTTTTATATTATAATTATAATGTTATAATTATAATTTTGAAAATAAGAAAATAGATTTAGGATAGAGATTAGATTTTACTGATACAGTATTCAACATAGAGTAAGGGACAAAAATATTATTTTAAATTTTTGGTACACATATTAAATTCAAATTAACAGTCTTCAGTCCATGAAACCCGAATCCATGATTCTAAGTTTTCGATGACATTGGATTACTTGGATTGCTGCTCAGTGTTGTGAGTCTGCTCACTTTCATCCGATTTCGGAATGTCTACGTCTTTCTCATCGAGCCATTCAACATCATGGTGCCATTCGTGTAAAAAAGTAAATAACTACCGATGACGTAATCATCATCTAGACTCCCCTACCCCCCATGTCATCCAAAATAAGCAAAACAAAGACCCCCCCACCCCCCATAGTGCTTACGTAATACTTGAACGGCCCCTTATAGGTTTGAAATAAATTCGTTCATTAAAGGAGTTAATTTAAAAGAATATTTCCTACGAGTTTTTAATTTTTTCATATTTGTTTATATTATCTGAAGGTGTTATTTTTTAAAAACCTTTGAAGATATTTTCTTTTAAACTATTTTTAACCCATTTTTTTTTAAACCCTGTGATGAATTTTGGAAACTTTTGTTCTCAAATTCGTATTAAGCATACCAAAGGACCACGCACAAAATGTTCGGAAAAAAAAGTACCGTGGATTTTCTCCAAACTTCGGATTTATGCTCTCTGAATGATGCTGATCAAATGTGCTCATGGGCCCAACTTGATTTATAGCGATCTGAAGGGTCCAGCGAGCTTGGAAAGTAGGGTTTTGCCCCTGTACGATCACTGATTTTTGAAAATGTACCTCCCATTGTATATCAATATCTCAAGAAATATCGATGTTAGCAATTTGGTGTTCAGAACTTTTTTGTAGGAAATTGAATTTGCTACAAGTTTGTCATATTCACTTTTTCTATACCTTTTATTGTTTACGAGATAGGGGCAAAAAGTGAGAATTTCATGGAAAAATTGGGGTTAGTGACCCGTACTATCTCGCTGGTGGGAGTTAGGGTTACACCGCAATGGACACTTTTGTAGAGCATTGAATTCTGAAGAAACCCTACCATTGACCAAGATTATACCATAAAATGCCTCTGAGTTGTAGAGTTTTGAAGAAAAATAATCAAAGTTTACGTGTATTTTATATGGGAAATCTTTATACGCCTTGGTTTAGTACTTAATATTAATATTAATGGCTCCAATTTTCAGGGAATTTATGTTTAGGTATTTGTCACAAAATTTCGAGGTGGGATTGAAAAAAAAAAAAATAGTCACGAAAAAAAAGCACCCTAATATATATATTAGGGTGCTTTTTTTTCGCGACTATTTTTTTTTTCAGTCCCACCTCGAATTTTTGTGGCAAATACCTAAACATAAATTCCCTGAAAATTGGAGCCATTAATATTAATATTAAGTACTAAACCAAGGCGTATAAAGATTTCCCATATAAAATACACGTAAACTTTGATTATTTTTCTTCAAAACTCTACAACTCAGAGGCATTTTATGGTATAATCTTGGTCAATGGTAGGGTTTCTTCAGAATTCAATGCTCTACAAAAGTGTCCATTGCGGTGTAACCCTAACTCCCACCAGCGAGGTAGTACGGGTCACTAACCCCAATTTTTCCATGAAATTCTCACTTTTTGCCCCTATCTCGTAAACAATAAAAGGTATAGAAAAAGTGAATATGACAAACTTGTAGCAAATTCAATTTCCTACAAAAAAGTTCTGAACACCAAATTGCTAACATCGATATTTCTTGAGATATTGATATACAATGGGAGGTACATTTTCAAAAATCAGTGATCGTACAGGGGCAAAACCCTACTTTCCAAGCTCGCTGGACCCTTCAGATCGCTATAAATCAAGTTGGGCCCATGAGCACATTTGATCAGCATCATTCAGAGAGCATAAATCCGAAGTTTGGAGAAAATCCACGGTACTTTTTTTTCCGAACATTTTGTGCGTGGTCCTTTTAATATATGTGTATAATCGTTGGTGCGTCTGTTAGTGATTGTGTAACTTCTGAACGACTTGACCAATAAAGGCCATATTCGCACATGGATAATAGCTATGCTATGCGGTACTCAAGGTATACGGGCAGAACATCTGCTGGGTCAGCTAGTAACTGTAACAATGCTCTGATGAAAGCGGATCTCAGATTGTTGGTAGGTAACTGGCCACCATGGGCTAAGATACCACCTACATAAAATAGGTCTGTCAAATGAGAAGGAATGTCGTGTGTCTTGAAAACAACGAAACTACATCACACATTCTGTGTGCTTGTCCTGCTTTAACACGGTTAAGAAAAAAGATTTTCAGTCAGGAGTTCTTGGACTCGGCTGAAGTTCGTTCATCTTCTGTTAAAGACCTTCTGACGTTCCTTAGAGTAACAGACCGTCTTCTACTATAAAGGGGCTTTGGCACAAAAGACCTTTCAGTCGCACTGCCCACCATAAGGGTCACCCCTAATAATAATACTAAATAGTAACATATAAAACAATTAGATTAAAATTTTAAAAAAATTATTCATTAGCAAAATGTTGCAGCATGTACAATTAACGACTTGTTTAAAGCGGTTTTTAATTCAGATCAATCACGAACGAACCAACTTTCCTTTTCATTATATTATATATAACATTAGAACTGTCACATGAAATTCAGCGAGTTTAAGCAGTGGCTCTGAGCATATAGTACGGGAACGGCACGAAACCCCCAGCGACAAAATCCCCCATTTAGTTGGCGTCAAAATCCCCCACTTTCAAATTGGATGGTTTTCCACTTTTGAATCGCCCTTGTTCTGCTTTAACAAAACCACGACGACGACGTGGTGGGCTGCGTTTCATTTTGCTCATTGTTGTTTATTTTTATTCTTTTTTACTTTTCAGGTTTTTATCGATAAAACTTGCGCTTCAATGTTGACCTGTTTCTGCTCTGCGAAACGAAGGCAAGTGTTTCTTTGCAATTAACAATTCAATGGGATTCATGAGTTACTCACTCTGCTAAGTGCGTCAGTCACACTCCCTAGGAACGAAACATCGGAGTCTACTGCTCGACATAATCCCCTTAAGGGGGTAGTCCAGTGAAAACGACTGTTTTTTCAACGATTTGTTTTTCATATTAGAAATTAATTTTTATTAAAAAACTTTTTGGCATATGATAGTACAACTATTAAACTACACAAAAAATTTATTTTTTTTTTCGATGAGTCATCCCGACAAAATGGCCGCTCCAAAAAAAAAATTTTTTTGTTGGCGGACGTCGAATCTCTGCAACGGTCCATTTGAAACAAAAAATTCAAACGAGGTTTTAATCTGTAGAACATTGGCTATCATCGGAACTAGAATTATTAATTTTCAATAAAAAATAACAAAATGGCGGCATTTCGAATTTTTCGGGTGCTTAATTTGTTTATAACTTTGTAAATAAACAATGGATTTTAATAATTCTAGTTCCGACGATAGATACACAATCAAGAAATATACAGCTAAATTTTTAGATCAATCGGAGCAAAAGACTCTGAGATCTGACGTCCGCCGAGTCAAAACATGCTGTTTTCAGAAAAACGCGTTTAAAATTTTTTTATGCGGAAAAAAGCTACAAAAATTAATTTTACTTTAGTCAGCGATGCCTGCTCCATACATAACGCGATGCCTACTCCATACATAACTAACCTTAAATACAAAGCAGAAGGGCCTAGACCGTTATAAACCGAAAAAAAATGGGCGAAGCAAACAGAAATACAAGAGTCCTCCTTGCTCCGAAACACGCCAGGGGACCTTCGAGCGCTCGGATTACACGTCTCTCGAAAACTCTCTGTATCTTTAAAACTATTCAATATTTTGCTTAGATATTTTAAGGGAGTATTTTCGAGGTGTAATAGAGTAGATTTAAGCAAAAAAAAATATCGAAAAAAAAAATTTTTTTTCACTGGACTTACCCCCTTAACTTCGCAAAATATAAATACTCGAAGACTTGAGAATTAGTGTGAATTATGTCGTGGGAGTGAGCCAGATGTAAAATTTAACATTGGAAAATGCGTTTATTTAGCACGATAAATATAAATGAAAAATAAACTGCGACCTTGAGTTTTTTTTTTGGAGCATTTCACAAAAAACCAACTCCCCACCAACAAAATCCCCATTCATGAAATTTCCAAATGCAATATTCTCAAACAATTACAGAAAGAAACAAGTCTCGTTAATTCCTTTTTGCAGAACATAATTCCCCCGTAAAAGCTACGGTCTAGCAGATCTGTCGTCTGTAGTGAAATTAGTGGGCTATTCTACTATAAGAAACAATGCTATTTTGCAGGAATTATCAGACTACGGCAACCTATAGAGTGAGCAAGTCTACTACACAGCTTGTTACAGTTCGCGGGGGATTTCGTAGGTAACCTGGAGATTAGGCACTATGCGTCAGAAACTTGTAAATTCAAAACACACGCCTAGCAAAAAATAGAGATTTATGTAGAAAGTGAAGTGAATACCCTAAATGTATGTGTAGCTACTCCGAATTTAGACATGTTTGCAAGCGGTTTAGATATGATAAACTCCAAAAATAATATACTGAATTAATAATTTACATGAAAACTTAAAACTCCCTAAGCTTATGTTTACATGGGAATGTTTCCTTGCAAGGAAATTGGCTTACCAGTAGAGGTGACAATTCCTCTTTAGTGAGCAAGTCCTCGTTGGGCAGTGATCCCCGGATGGCTTGAATACCGTGACAAATCAATTCATCCTTGGAACATTCTCCAAACTCAGAAAGGTGCCTCTCCAAGTAGGTCCTTGCACTCTGAGACCTGGAGCCAATAGACATTGCCTTACAGTTGAAATAGTTGGCAGACGGGACGACCTGATAAATGTGGGGTCCCTGGTCGTCGTATCCAGCAACCAATAGTCCGACGCCATAAGGTCTACGGTCATACCGCTGCGTAGTGATTTGCATCTTGTTTCCCAGGTTCATAATCAGCCGAGAAACTGGGTAATTCGTGTCGTACGAGTACTTGTAATTGAGGCACTCGGTGCGAAGGTATCGGCTGAGAATTCTCGCGTCAGCTGTAATTCCAGCGATTGAAATTCCTAAGTGGTCGTCGATTGGGATAATCTTCTTCTGGTAGGACGCCAACTCGGATGAAGCCCGCTTCAATGCCACCAAAACA
Organism: Dysmachus trigonus; assembly: GCA_949715965.1. NCBI lineage: Eukaryota > Metazoa > Arthropoda > Insecta > Diptera > Asilidae > Dysmachus > Dysmachus trigonus. Next base: position 50,809,873 of record OX454321.1, read on the forward strand.
GCATAGTCACGATTTTTAAGACCAACCGTTGCGGAGCCAAGCTTTACCGCTTCCATCGCGTATTCGACTTGATGAAGCCGCCCTTGCGGACTCCAGACGGTAACATCGCTGTCGTACTGATTGCGGAACTGTAAAGCAATAATTGTTTAATCATTTATTGAAATCACCAAAAATCTAGGTTAGGGACGGGTTTGTAAACTTAATTGTTAGAAAGCAGCCAAATTAATCAAACCACATTTTCCACTTTTTGCGTTACCAAATATAAGTAAAAGGCATGAAATTAAAAATCCGGCGAAATAACGTACCATTTTGCAACTACACTTGAATGATAAAACAATTTCAGCAGCCCACAACCGCTTTGTGAAGTTGGTTGAATTTCTTATATAAAAAGAAAAAGAAATTGACATTTCTCAAAGGACAGTAAGAAGCAAAACTTTTAACCATATGCGTTATATTGTTCGTACAAGATGTAAGATATCAATTAAATGAACTCTCTTTCTGATGTAAATGCCTATTAAAATTATTTTAATTTTTCTGCATTAAAATAAAGCATAAAGTATCTGAATGCTGGAAATAAATCAGCTAACTAGTGGAACTGGAACATTTCTAAATGAAACGAAAGGAAAAAAACAAGACTGTTTCTCAGTCCATTCCTCAGCGCACAAACAACGCAAACAAGAAACCATCGGTGAAACGTCAAACAAGTACAATAAGCTTGACATATTTTGTGCAGAATTTAGAGGAAGATTTCGATTGCAGGTCGTCCAGTAAAAGTTTGCAATGGCTGCGGTGAACTCAAGGGAGGAGCGTTGGAAAAGGGTAAGAAATCCTTGACTGCACAATTAATTGAAACATCTTTCACCGGTTACTTGACACTCAACCATCGAAGTTTTCACCTACATAAAACCACAAATTTCAATTTTTGCAGCTCTTTTAAGCCGGCTAATCCTGGTTTTCTAAACACATTTATAATTAATCTGGGTATCTAGCTATATTTTCATGTAAAAAAACCTGTAGACTTTATAAAAGTGTACGCGAAAGGGCGTCAGCAGATTGCCAATTTCATCACGCTCTACTTGCGCACGACACGATACGCAATTTTAGGGGTCTACATTTCACAATTTGTAGAAATATTCTCAATTGAAAACTTTCGGTAACTGCTGCAATTTTAAGAGCTAAATCTTATCGCAAAGGCGCTATTAACTGTTTGCTGACTCAAAGTTTGCAAACATTTTCAAACAAAGCGATAAGGTGAAACATTATTTACGTGGCCAAGTAACAAATTGATAGGCTTCGGTCAAGTGATGCTGCCTTATATCATGTCATATGATATCACATCATATCAGGTAACTCAACAAATAATCGATTGTTTAGAAACAACTTTAGAGAGACTGCGGATAAGCAGTGCACCGTAATATGATTCTTGATTTCAGGAACTTAAAGAATGACCAATAACTTGCAATATGATGTAACCTTTTCTAGAGCTTCACACCGTCGTGTTTAGGTCTTTCAAACTCGAATTTCCGGATCTACCCATTGTCCTATCCAAATGACACTTTCAAATGCTTCTTGCCCAATTCAATATTTGATAATTTGTTAGGTGTAAAGAGACTACACTTAGTCAAATTACGTGGTTTTGGAATCGATATCTTTTTATTATTTTTATTTTTGGAGAACATTGGGCATAATTTGCAACTTCGGCGAATGCTGGGCAAATACCATGAAATTTACTCAGCCACATGGATCCTTTTCGTGTAAAAAAATCGCGCCATTTTGCAAAAACCAAAGCAAAAAAAAATTTAAAAACCATGGTTTGAGAAAATTTAGACATTCGGACCGCGATTTCTGCTGGTTATACGATCATTCAATAGCAGCAACGATAAGATAATCAACTTTGAAAAGAAAAATGACAAAAAAAAAAAAATCAGCAGTTTTTTAAAAAAACCCAAAAAATACGGTTTTTGAAGCTTTCATGCAAAACAAATGCCAGATTCTGAAAGAGTACCCCCAAAAACTCCTTATATACGAATTTGGAAGAAAATCGCCCCAATTTGCTATTCGAATCGTACAATTGAAATTGCGTGCACAAAATCCTCGTTTTGCGCATTAATGGATTAATGTATTAACGCTTATAGAAATGTCGTCTCAGCTACATATTTTTAATTTTAAAATACAGATAATACATCTAGACAACCAATCAAACATAAATACCCTCCTCCCCCTCCCGCACCATAACCCCCTCCGTCACCATACCCTCTGTAATTAAATCAAAGTAAAATATTTTCAGTTATTTTCTCTATATTTCTCTACTAGCAAAATGCTAGGGTGGCGGTTAGCCTTAGGGGTGGTGATGTATGTTAGAACTTTTAATTTTTTACAGGGGGGCAAATAAAATGAGGGTGCATTAAAATAAATGAGCAATCGAAGATATGTATAAAGAAGTTGATATTATTTGCAGAGAAATAAATTACTAAAACCAAATAATATACTGTTGATAAGCTATTTAGAAATAGTTTTATGTTGAGAGGGGCTAAAATAGAAGGGGAGTATTGGGGATTACCACATACATATGGGACATATTATGACAGGAATGACTTAGAAGCAGGGACCGTAAATAACTGTTATTTTTATATTTTTGATGTAAAAAATCAAGTAGTAAGAGTTGTTTGATTTGCATAAAACTTACACATGATACCCAACATGACGAGTACTTTACGATGACATTTTGTTTATCTTCTGCGAAAGACTTTTATTTTCATATTTTAAAAATAAAAGTCTTCAAAGACTTTTATTTTTACATTTTATAAATAAAATTCTTCAAAGACTTTTATAAAAAACTGAAAAAATAAAAATCTTAAAAAGACTTTTATATAAGACAGAAAAAAATAAAAGTTTTTTTTAACAGTTATTTTTAATTTAAAAAATAAAAGTCCATTGTAAATCATAATTTTTAACAAAAAAAAAAAAAAAAAAAATCGTTCATAACAGTTTTAAAAGATTTAAATTAATAGTAGGCGAAGATTATAGTTAAAAATAACTTAAAATATTTTTGGTGAAATATAATTGGTTCATTTTGTCTTAAATCTTATAAGTTTCAAAGTAATAATTAATTTCAGATTTTTTATATATAACTTATAACAGTTACGATCCCTGCTTAGAAGTTAGTACCCCAGGATTAAAATAAACGAGCAGGTAGCTGTGATTGTTACAACGAATATCACTTAGCTACGGGAGAGGGGATAATAGGGGGAGAGGTACATTCATAGTGATTAATCACTATTAGCAGAAATATGAACGAATATAAAAAAGAGAAAAAATAACTACCAATATTCTATTTTGATTTAATTACAGAGGGTACAGGTGCGGGAGGGGGAGGAAGGTATTTATGGTTGATTGGTTGTCTAGATGCATTATCTGTATTGTAAAGTAAGAGATTTAGCTGAGACGACATTTTCTATAAGCGTTAATGCATTAAAATAGACATGATTTTTTTTGCATAGTTGTTTGGTCTTTAATTTTATAGTTCGAACTCCAGTAGAAAATAGCTGAAGCCTAGGTAGCCTAAAAAACCTAAAACCATTATACAGGGTGGGCCATCTGTTGTTATCTTTTTAAATTCCATGATATTTTGAAACAGCTAGTTCTTTCACGTTCGAAAAATTGACAGAAACACAGTATCATATCTCTGTGGTACAAAATGAATAGATTTATGCTTAAAGAACATTGGGAAATATTGAAAATGTATTTCCAAAGTGAGTGCTGTGTTGCCGAAACAGTGCGAATTTTAAAAAGATCATGTAATCAATTTCTAGAGATGTGCCATGGCTACCGTGCAGCTGTGATTTGACGCCATTGGACTTTTCTTGTAAGATGCCGTTAAATATCGAGGTTATGTTGACAATACAGAAACGATTCAGGCACTTAAGCATAAAATTTATCGAGCTATTCGTGAAATAGGGCCCTAAGCCATCGAAAATGTGCTACAAAATTGGGTTGACAGGGCTACTGCCAAGCCAATCGAGGCTAACGTTTAAATTAAATCATATTCCATAACTAACTCTTTTTAATAAATCAACAAACTTTAAGCAAATATTGAACAGTGTTTATTTTATAGCATTTTAAAAAAGAAACCAGCCTCATGGCCCACCTTTTATGAGAAGTATACACGAATCTGTTGCAACAAAATCATCACATATAGTTAAAGCAATTTATTCTGAATCAGAAAATTGTCATTTGCACATTAACAGAACAGAAATACTAATAAGGATTTTCAAAGAAATTCTTACTAATAATATTTCGTAGGATGTCTCTTCTGTGTCAGTGAGTCTAATATTTCCTTTACTTGTGCTGATAAATTATTCCATCAATGTTTACTAATGGCTAAACTTCAAGCCCCACATCATTATATCGCCGTCATGAAATTTGATTGCTTTTACAGTTTATTTAGAATCAAAAGCCTTCCTGGGCGACGTCTTGCGTAGAATTTTCCATCATTTGAGTGACCAATCCAAATTCTTGGAAAATTGTGTTATTTGTATGAATACTAAAGTTCCTTTAATTTCAGGGAAATTTGCTGTAAATCTATGTTTTGTTGTACATGAATATATTGGTTTAATTACTAAGTGAATTGTTGAAAAGAAATATATATTTTACATTTGATGAATAAATAAAATATAAATAATTTTAATGTTTTCACGGTGTAATTAGGATCAAAAGCTTTTCCTGGAGGGAGGAAATCTTACGTACAATTTTCCATTATTGGAGTGATAATACCAAATAGTCTTGGAAACGTTCCTGGCCAACAAATTACAAACACTTGAAATTTTCATTATTATGTGCATTATTTGTTCTTTACTTGCGTCCTTCTTGGATAGTATTAAAGTTTATTGGTAGGAGTTAAATAATTAGTTTACAGTAATAAAATTATGAGTTGATTCTTTTTTGAGGTAAAAAAGTATAAAATATTGGGTTTTTTATGTTAGAGATGCAAGTTGTTAAAGTGTTTTACGTGAATTAATTTTGAAGAGTTTCGCTGTGTAAGTAGACAGATTAGTATATTTTAAAATATAATTACAGTACAAAGAGGATATATGAATAAAAACTCATATATTTGGATAGATTTCATAATGGGACGAAAAACTGATAACCCCAACGAGAAAAAACGTACATTTCTCCATTAAGAACGGCAAATCACTCAGTAAGAGAAATTTCTCGTCTCCAGGGAGTTTCTCCTTATGTAGTGGTCCACATTTCTAAAAAAAATTAAAGAAAATACTCCAATGATCTCTTCAAAGCGGGAAAATTGTGGAAGAAAAAAGAAAACCACTCCCAGGGTAGAACGGAAAATGGTGTCGATTGCTACTGCAAATCATAGGGCCCTTCCCTTTACGGGAACTCAATAAAATCGTCCATGATACTGGCGTGGAAATTTCTGAACGAACTTTACCAATAAGATTGAAGGACACCAGCTTTCAATGTAAGCGACCACTAAAAAAGCCACGTTTGACTGAAAGGATGCAGAAAGCGAGATTAGCCTTTGCTAATGAATATTCAAAATCCAGCGTAAAATGCCAGAAAAAGGTAAATATCCACGTTCCTCTTCCGAATCTTAGAATTTAATAGTCGTTTAATTTTTTTAATATTTTTCAGATAGTGTTTACAAACGAATTGACATTCCAATGCCTTACAGCAGCCAGTGGATTTGTAGTGCGACGTAAGGAGAAAAGTTTCATCCATCATGCGTCGAAAAAATCATAAAACATCTGCCATCTATAATTATATGGGGAGCAATAACCGTTAAGGGCCAGGACCACTTTATTTTGTCGAGGGAACCATGAAATAGGACTAAAACAAGAAGTCTTGGGGACCGTAGTGCTTGCATATTTTAATGAAATCGACTTCTGGACATCTTCTTTCACCTTTACGCAAGACGGCGCACTATGATATATTTGGACGATTTTTTTCCATTTTTCAATTATCTCCCGATAGAATAATGCTATTGAGATGAATTTTTTTTTAAATGAAAGTACACACTTTGGCAGATATGGAAAAAATACTAAAAAGTTGTGATGACCTTCATTTGACCTTGAAAATTGGCCTCAAAGTTGACGAATTTTAGAAAAAATTGATATTTTTGGATGTAGAAACTATATAAATTTTTCCTTTAACTTTATTTCTGATTGAAATTCTTCGGGAGGTGTTTTAGAACTAGAGAAGATCGATAAAGGTCATTCGAAGATCACGCGGAGGTCATTTGAAGGTCATTTTCCAGAGGACTACCACGAAATCGCTTTTTTCGCAGTCTGACCGGGAAAAAGATTGTAGATTCGGTCCTTGGATGCTCAGGTCGAGCTACAGCCTCAAGGATAGTCGGTAGTGGCCAGTCTAAGGTCATCCAGAGGTCATTTGGAGGTCAATTCAAGGGTCATTTGGTGGGAATCAGCAAGAAATGGCATTTTTTCGCAGTCCGACCGGGAAAAGGAGTTTGGATCCAGTTCTCGGATGCTCAGGTCAAGTTATAGTCTCAAGAATTATGGGTAGGGGCCAGTCTAGGGTCATATAGAGATAATTTGAAGGTTAATTAAATGGTCATTTGGTGGGAATCACCAAGAAATCACCTTTTTTCCGCAGTCTGACCGGGAAAAGGGTTATAGACCCAGTCTCTGGATGCTCAAGTCGAGTTATAGCCTCACGGATTATCGGTAGTGGCCAGTCTAGGGCCATCCAGAGGTCAATTGAAGGTTATTCAGGTTCATTTCAAGGGAATCACCACGAAATCGCCTTTTTTCGCAGTATGACCAGGAAGTGGATTGTAGATCCAGTTCTTGGATACTCAGGTCGAGTTATAGCCTCAAAGATTATCGGTAGTGGCCAGTCTAGGGTCATGCAGAGGTCATTTGAAAGTCATAATCAAAGGAATCACCACGAAACCGCCTTTTCTGCGCAGTCTGACCAGGAAAATAAGTGTAGATCCAGTTCTTGGATGCTAAGGTCGAGTTATAGCCTCAGGGATTATAGCTAGTGTCCAGTCTAGGGTCATCCAGGGGTCATTTGTGAGTCATTTGAAGGGAATCACTACGAAATGGCTTTTTTCCACAGTCTGACCAGAAAAAGTATCGTAAATCCAGTCCCTGTATGCTCAGGTCTATTTATAGCCACAAGAATTATCGGTAGTGGCCAGTGTAGGGTCATTCAGAGGTCATAGCTCGACCTGAACATCCAAGAACTGGATCTACAATACTTTTCCCTGGAAGACTGCGAGAAAAGTTGATTTCGTAGTGATTCCCTTGAAATGAGCCTGAATGACCTTCAACTGACCTCTGGATGGCCCTAGACTGGCCACTACCGATAATTGTTGAGACTATAATTCGACCTGAGCATATAGGGACTGGATTTACAATACTTTTCCCGGTCAGACTGCGGGAAAAAAGCAATTTCGTAGTGATTCCATTAAAATGACCTCTGGATGACCCTAGACTGGCCACTACTAATAATGCTTGAGGCTATTACTTGACCTGAGCATCCAAGAACTGGATCTACACTACTTTTCCCGGTCAGTCTGCGGAAAAAAGCCATTCCGTGGTGATTCCCTTGATTATGACCTTCAAATGACCTCTGGGTGACCCTAGACTGGCCACTTCCGATTATCTTTGAGACGACAACTCGCCCTGAGTATCCAAGAACTGGATCTACAATCCACTTCCTGGTCAGACTGCGCAAAAAGGCGATTTCATAGTGATTCCCTTGAAATGAACCTGAATAACCTTCAATTGACCTCTGGATTGCCCTAGACTGGCCACTACCGATAATACGTGAGCCTATAACTCGACTTGAGCATCCAGAGACTGGGTCTATAACCCTTTTCCCGGTCAGACTGCGGAAAAAGGGTGATTTCTTGGTGATTCCCACCAAATGACCATTTAATTGACCTTCAAATTATCTCTATATGACCCTAGACTGGCCCCTACCCATAATTCTTGAGACTATAACTTGATCTGAGCATCCGAGAACTGGATCCAAACTCCTTTTGCCGGTCGGACTGCGAAAAAAGGCGATTTCTTGCTGATTCCCACCAAATGACCCTTGAATTGTCCTCCAAATGACCTCTGGATGACCTTAGACTGGCCACTACCGACTATCCTTGAGGCTGTAGCTCGACCTGAGCATCCAAGGACCGAATCTACAATCCTTTTCCCGGTCAGACTGCGAAAAAAGCGATTTCGTGGTAGTCCTCTGGAAAATGGCCTTCAAATGACCTCGGCGTGATCTTCGAATGACCTTTATCGAACTTCTCTAGTTCTAAAACACCTCCCGAAGAATTTCAGTCAGAAATAAAGTTAAAGGAAAAATTTATATAGTTTCTACATCCAAAAATATCAATTTTTTCTAAAATTCGTCAACTTTGAGGCCAATTTTCAAGGTCAAATGAAGGTCATCACAACTTTTTAGTATTTTTTCCATATCCGCCAAAGTGTGCACTTTCATTTAAAAAAAAATTCATCTCAATAGCATTATTCTATCGGGAGATAATTGAAAAATGGAAAAAAATCGTCCAAATATATCATAGTGCGGCGCACAGTGGACTATTTGGCGATTTTTCTTCTTCTTTTTTTCAAAAGTATTTATCTCCAGAACGAATTAAAGTATCGCTGTAATTTAAAAAGTTTACACAAGCTCCAAAACTCTTCATTTTTCTGAACACTGGAGGGTGAGGGGCAGTTCTGATCTCTAATCCGTGATCAGCAAGTAAAAGTACATCGGATAATTTTTCATAAAAAATTCAACTTTGAGGTTATGTTACAGTGTTTATTTTCCCTTCAGCCATTCTGGTTATTTTTTTCAGTAATCTACATACTCCAGCTCCATTAAAAAAAAAAAAGTACACCGATATCTTAATTCGTTCTGGAGATAAATACTTTAAAAAAAACAATTCGCCAAATAGCCCACTGAGCTGCGCCCCGTGCCATAACCCAAAATCCATAAAGAAATTCATTTCGAAAAAAAATATTCCTTTATTACCATGGCCAAGAAAATGTGTAGCATGAACTAAAGAGACTAGTTTATAAAAAAAATAATACAACTCGTCAAATTTTAATAGAGAGTATAAAAAAATATGGTATGGGACGCATGAGATAAAACCGTGTATTAAAGCTTGCATAGAGGGTATGAAAAGACGAATCGAAGCAATTAAGTTAGTGAAAGGTGGCAACACTAAGTATTAACAATATATTTTCTAAATTTTAATATCTCTTCCTTTTACATTTTTGACAGTAATGTATGATTTTGTATTGTAAAATATATTTAAATACAGACTTCAGAAAATATTACCAGAGTTCGTAATTTTTTGGCCAGGGACTGTATAAACATTTTAGTGGAAGGTACCTTTGAAATCCAAAACCCATAAACTGAATTTTGACAGCATTCATTTTTCGAAATCGCGTGTCGTGAGGGTTTAATAAAATAGGAAGGTATTATACAAAAACTACCTAAAAGACTAAAGTTTTGGAAAGTTACTGCCGTATTGCTAAGGAAAAAAAAAATACTTCAATTTTCTGAAAATTCTACAGAGAAAATATTTGCACTTACAGCTGATGACGAGCAGATTAGAATGATTAGGCTAGGGAAAAAAACTTTTATTTGTGTAGAAGCGGTTCTAAATTCTACTCATGTATTAAAATTTTATATTTTACATGCCTGTAATTTTCTTGTGATTTTCCAGGCGGTAGTGGGAAATCTACCACCAGATTTTTTACGCATCACTACACCAAAAGAAATTCAGGAAGCCGCTGATTGTCAAGCAGCAATGGCTCTTTATCAGCAACAAGCCGTAACATCGTACATGGTAATATTTTTAAACTACTTTCAAAATAAAGTGTCTTTAATTGTCATTGAATTTAAAAATAGCAAGCTCCAAATATTGTTGGCCACCTGAGCATAACAATTGCCCAAGCCAAATTAGTTAGGAATTACGGTTTGACTCGAATGGATCCCTATGTAAGGATAAGGGTTGGTCACTTCGTGTATGAAACACAAACGGATCCCAATGGAGGAAAAACTCCCCGCTGGAATAGAGTAATTCATAGTCAGCTACCTTCTGGGGTACATTCCATTTCCATTGAGATATATGACGAGTGCAGCTTTAAGATGGATGAGCTTATCGCTTGGACAGAAATAAAAATTCCGGAGCAGGTACTGCGCGGTGAAACCCATGAAGAATGGTATCCTTTAAGTGGTAAACAAGGCGATGGCGTTGAGGGAACCATTGACGTCGTCCTAAGTTTCAGTACGCAGCCAGTACCGTCGTACATGTATCCCCCCGTTGCTCCCGTTGTAATGGTTCCAAGTGTTTCAGCAACTCTTCCTCGTAGCATGCCTGTCTTTGTAGCTCCACAACAACCTCAAGTGCCACCACCAATGCCCAAAATAAGTGAGGCCGATTTAAAACAAGTAAATCCACCATCTTTTATATACATTATAATAATTTAATGAATACCTTGAATATTATTCAGGTTCAAGAAATGTTCCCGAATATCGACAAGGAGGTCATCAAGTCAGTTTTTGAAGCAAATCGCGGTAATAAAGATACAACGATAAATTCCCTACTGCAAATGACTGACTAAAGATAACATCGAAATGGCCAGATAGGAAAGAATCGATAGAGGAAAAAGGCTGTATAGTTGTATTTCTTAAAATGGTGAAGAAAGCTTTGAATCTTCCATACACAGCTTTGTAATCTGGCGAAAACCTATCTTTCAATTTATTGTCTATGTTTTATAAGTCTACTTATTTTCATTCACTTTGTTTTTTTGGATTAATGTATTATTAATGGCTTTTACCCCAAACAACTGTTTATGCGAATAAATTATATTAAAACGTATAGACAAATATTTTCGTTGCTGCCGTTTATGTCTCAGACATGAATGGTTTTTTGTTATATACTCGTATATACAGTGTGTCCCTTAAGAACCAGGTCAAACAGAAGGAGAAGATAGATTGAGGGGTGACCTAGATAAAAAAAATATTGCCTTAGTTAAAGTCTTACTGTTTTCAAAGTAGTGAATATTTTTTATTTTTTTTCGAAAAATGGTATCCTCTGGCAAGTGGTTTTTTTGTGGGTACAAATTTTTAATTTTTTTTTTTTTTTTTTGCGAAATGCTGTCAGCTTGTGTTTTTTGCATAAAAACAATTTACTAAAAGTAATTAGGCAAGTTCGCTGAAAATTATTGTTTTCTCTAATTTTTGGTTTGAAAATGTTTGTTTCCACTCTGTTCTTCCGTGGTGAACAAAAAATGTACTGGGCTAGTACTCATAAATTCTCTATTTTTGGAGATTTCAGGAAGGTGCAATAAGAGAGCCCTTTTTACTTAACACTTTGCCGTCCGCACGTCTCGTAAAAATTTCTTTGCTTGGCGCGCGCCGAGCGAAGCCTGCTGAAGAGACTCCTACTCCAGCAAATGAAATATTACTTTTTCTACCGCGTAACCCAAGACGGTACTGGAGATAGAAGAGTGGCTTCCGAACCTTGATCTAATAATGTCCTAGCACCCAATTCCTTTCCCTCGCTGGTTCGAAGTCAGGCTATATTATTAGCTAGTAAAACGACTTTCCTTTCGGAGCGTTGACTGACCGTGTGTGAAGAGATCAAACGGAGGTAGATTTAGCAGACAGTTGTACTTGGAGTTGTGAAGGGGACTCTGACTGATCAGTTGAATGAGCAGTAGTTGTGGATCTTTCTGGACATAGCATAGTATGATGTTTGCTCTTACATAATTGACAGCGTTTGCTATTATGGCATGTAGCTAAATAATGCTCTCCTTAAAGACAGTTGAAACATATCTGATGTTTTGTGGCCAAGGCCCGTCTTTGATCTGCAGAAGCTCGGCGAAAGCTTTGGAAAAAAAGTATGTGTTGCTTACTCGAACATATAGTACATTTTTGCAATGATGTAATAGCATCAGCTTTGCGTTCAATGCCAGAGTTAGAGTTGGGCTTTGTAAGTTTTAATTTTTTGTCTGAGGATCGGTCAGAAAAAGCAGCAACAGATTCCAGAGCACTTATTCGATTTCCTAAGAAAGTTCTGGGAGATTTAAATGTAACCTTGTCAAAGTCCTTGCCCGAAATAGAATTATCCCATTGTAAGTGAGTTTTGCGATCTAATCTTTGCACGGTTAGAAAAATAACCCAATCGTCCCTTTGGCTTACAGGTCTTCCCAGGTTTTCGAGAGCTTTAAGGGTGTCGACTGTATCATCCAAAAGTCCCTTAAGCTCAGAACGGGAGGAAGCCGCTTCGGCGTGAACTTCTTCGAACAAATTATCGGCGTACTCGTACCTTCTTCAGCGATAATTAAGCCGAGTGGAATTATAATAAACGCACGATCAATGGCTAGCACCATGTGGCATGTGGGCTACGAGCGTACATCAGTCCTTAATTACTAATCCACTTGAAAGGAGTTTATGTGTAACGAGCTGTTCTACAGTTAGCACTTCGATTGATCGAGGTCAGAAATGATACACTGGTTTTAATGATTTTGGTCTGAGCGGAAACTGTCTACTTTGTGTAGATCACTTCTTGACACAATTTAGCAAGTACTTTTCGCAGCAATGTTCTGAGCTTTCACGTAGGGATCCTTTATTGAGACAATTTAGCAAGCACTCAATTGCACAGAATTGTTCTGACCGACCACTTCGCTTATAGTTAGTCCGCAGCTTAGACTAGTGCTCTTTTCTTTTAGCCAGAAAACCACCAGATTACCGTCACAGCAGTTTTTTTTTTTTTAACTTATACCATATTCTTGAAAATGAAACATTTTTAATTGCTTGCTTTTCAAAGTGGTTATTTCTTTCATATAGGATTTATAGACATTTTAAAATTTTGAGGAAACAAAACTAATAAAGAGCTAAACCTTGTGAACTCAGCGAATCTTTATACTTTATAAGTTAAGCTAGAAATAGATACAATGATATGATATATTAGTATTTGTTTAATAAAGAAGCTGAAATTGATAAAAACTTCAAAAAGGATGCTGGAATCAAAGATGAGCTCGATTTCACTGCTATTTATTTATCAAGAAAAGAAACAAAATATCTAAAAATAAAATAAAATAAATTAAAATTAAAAAGGCAAAATAATAAAATTATAATAAAAGTTAAAAAAAAAAAAAATATTTTGTACGATCAATTAATGAAATCCAGGCAATAAATAATTTCAATAATTATACAATACAATAAATTCGAGGGTAATTAAAATTCAAGATATTCCCAAAATACATTATTTGCGGCAGGCAATAAAAAAAATTTACATTTAAATTATCCGAGACCTAGTTAGCTAACTAATTCCTAACACCTATTCTGCCTACAGAGTTACTGGGCCAACATATTGGCAGCTTTTTCAATCAAAGAATACAGGGCAACAAAGGACAAGGCTCACAAAGTATGAAAAAAAAACCCAGAGCGAACAGATACAGGATGTAGCTCAGAATTTCAGTGATATTAAATGAAATAATTCTGTATATATTTCATTATAAGATTTGATGGCTAAATGGAAGATATTGCTATTAACTTTTCGTCAGGAGTGATTTTTTCATTTTTTTTTATTTATGTTATTTTGCAGCTGAATCGTAGTTAGAATGCAGTGCATCTATTATCGTTTTATAATAATTACAAATCTCCGTTATAAAAATGATCTATCAATGGGCAACTAGGTATTTTAGATTGCGTGATAAAAACACCGTTTGAAGTAACACAAAATATATTTCAAACAGTTTACTTACATATTACCTACCTTCTACATATAGTGTGACATTGTCTATACGCACTCGATTTTATTTTATTTTTATTGTATAACGTCGTACTCTAAGTATCTAGACAAACCCCAATAGGGTTTTTGGTGCAAAATGTACGTTTAAATAAAATAATAATTACTATTTCTCGAACAAAGCCCACTAAAGAAGTTTCGCTCGCCGCGCCGCCGCTACCAATTCCAAGAAAGGGTATCACGCATCTTTTCGTACGGGACGGAGATATTGGTAGCGCGCGTTTTAATAACGGAGATTTATAATTGTTATAAAACAATAATAGATGAACTGCATTCTAACTACAATTCAGCTGCAAAGTACTGCAAAATAACATTAAAAAACATAACATTAAAGAAAGATAAAAAACTACCCCTGACGCTAAGTTAATAGCAATATCTTCTATCTAGCCATCAAATCTTATAATGAAATATATACAGAATTATTTCATTTAATATCACTGAAATTCTGAGCTACATCTTGTATCTGTTCGCTCTGGGTTTTTTTTGAGCATTATCCTTTGCCAAATAAATCTAGATTAATTTCTATAGGATTTTTTCCGTAGATTACGAATTCGTAAACGAAAATGTTTAATTAGTTCCCGTTTTCGAGAAAAATAGAGTTACAAAGTGCAAAAGACCGTATTTCAGCCATTTTTGATTGATTATGCAAAGCTACCTTTTCATCGGCTCGAGTAGAAGGAGTCCCACGCTGGCTGGTTCCGAAATCCAAGTACCATAATGCGAATCACAAGAACTAGCCACGCTCCAAACTGACTACGCTACGAAATAACCACGCTGATGAATGAAACCATGATCGGCGAAATCCAACGAAAGAAGTACTGGATAATCTCGAATTCCTCTTTTAAAGGATCATTTTCCAATATTTGGTGGCCTGCCACACTCAAGTTGAGGATCGTTTAGTGGGATGTAAAAGTTGAGTATGTTCCACATCTTTGCGCAATCCATTTTACTTACAAATTGTATTCGTTATGCATTTTGTTATTGTATGGTCATTCATAAGCATATTTCCTTTTAAAAATATGCCTCATTGGATCAAATATCCTTGACCGGAATTACATTCCGTCTCTTTTACATATGGTAACTTCGAATGAGGAATCTGGAAAGCATTTCCAAGATATGCCGTCCTTTTCGTATATTATGCATCTCCCTTACTCCTTATGAGCATGGTTATGTTTTAAAAATATGCCTCATTGGATCAAATATCCTTGACCGGAATTACATTCCGTCTCTTTTACATATGGTAACTTCGAATGAGGAATCTGGAAAGCATTTCCAAGATATGCCGTCCTTTTCGTATATTATGCATCTCCCTTACTCCTTATGAGCATGGTTATGTCATTGATTTATATAATCATTTATTTAATTCGCTTAATACAAGCTAAAAAACTTAAACTAAGCTTAGACTAAAACTAAAACTAAACTAAAACTACAACTAATAAAGTTAAAAGGTGAGAACGAGGGGGAGGGGGCAATAATTATGGTGGTGGGTCATGCTGGTAAAGGGCATGTCTGAGGGAGGTTTTATCTAAATGGAAATTGAAGGCGGGAGAGTTGTTAGTTTTGCGTAACATTCTAGTAATAGGTTCGAAGTGTCCGTAGTTGGTGCGGTGACTGTTTAGACGAAAGAGTGGAAAGGATCGTACGTTGCGAGGATTGGTGTTGATGGATATGTTATGCAAAATTTCAGGACAGTCAATGGAACCGGTTAGGACCTGATGGATAAAGATTATATCGGCGAGGTCACGGCGCATTGCTAAAGGTTGGAGGTCCTCATAAGGAGGAAGATTAAGGTTATCAACCCAGGGAAGGCCACGTAACGCAAAGCGGAGGAATCTGCGTTGCACTGATTCGATTCTATTGATAATTGTTGGCTGGGAGGGTGACCAAACTTGGCAAGCGTATTCAAGTAGGGGCCTGACAAAGCAGATATAAAGAGCTTTAGTGACATAGGGGTTAGAGAATTCCTTAGACCAGCGTTTAATAAAGCCCAAAGCTGAGTTGGCTTTGCTTATGATGTGATCGATGTGAGAACGAAAATTGAGTTCACTATCACAGATGATGCCCAGATCACGGAGGGAGCTAACTGATGGAATGGGTTCGCCAGAAAGAAAATAGGTCCTAGGAGTGACGGGGAGACGCTTGCGGGAATAAGTGATAGATTGGCACTTGGAGATGTTCAGGTCAAGGAAGTTTTTTAGGCACCAGATAGAAAAGTTGTTTAAGTCATCTTGAAGGAATGCCGAGTCAGATGCGTTGGAGATTCGTTTGGAGATTTTCATATCATCAGCATAAATTAATATATCAGAATGTTTGATTACCAACTCAACGTCATTTATGGATAATATGAAGATTAATGGACCCAGGTGACTGCCCTGGGGGACGCCAGAGAGGGATGTAAAGGGTTTAGAGACCGCTGAGTCAAATTGAACCATGTATTGCCGATCATCAAGGTAGGATTTGATCCAGGAGATAAAACGAGGATGAAAACCAAGGATACTGAGCTTTAAAACAATGATTTGATGAGAGATTTTGTCGAAAGCTTTACTAAAGTCGGTGGCAATAAAGTCAACTTCGTCACCACTTTCCATAGCTTGCAGCGTTCGTGACACCACAAAAACGATCAGATTGGTAGTTGTGGAATCTCCCTTTAAGAAAACCGTGTTGTATAGGGCCCCTATAATAGGGGAAAGAAGAGGCTTACAGTGGAAAAACATGGCGTCGTAGACAAGGCTTTCGAAAAGTTTGGGAATGCAGGAAAGTTTGGCTATGGGACGGTAATTTGAAACATCGCTTTTACAACTTTTTTTATGGATTGGGACAATATATGAAACTTTCCAAGAACTGGGAAATACACCTTCAGAAAGAGAAAGCGAGAAGAGGGTAGAAAGAGGTAGTGTCAAGTAGGCAGCGCATTTTTTTAGGATAATGGCAGGAGTTCCATCGGGGCCAGGATTGTAATCGTCGGTGAGAGCGTTGATTTTGGCGGCAAAAAGAGCAGGATCGATGTCTATTTATTTATTATTATCAACAGGTATAACACCATCTGACAGTTAAATAATATAACTAATAACTAATATTTAAGATAAGAAATTTACATATTTGGTATAATGAAAGCCCTAAAGATAGACTCTGAGTCAGGTAGCAAGTAAACGCATTTTCAATTCAACCCTGTTACAATTAAAATCTATTGAAGGAAAGTAAGTATTATAATTTTTGGACATGGCTGACACTGGTTCAAAAGAGCCATAATTTGTTCTGTGAACGGTTGAATAAAGAAAGTTTTGTCCTCTGGTTACTCGCGGGCGTGAATTAAAATTAATAAGGCTAAGAAGATTGGGTGAATTTATAGCGCCAGTAATAACATCGTGCATGAAAATAACCCCTGCAATTTCTCTTCGTTTCGAAAGAGTCGTCAATCCCAAAAGTTTTAACCTATTTTCGTATGGGGGAAGGTTATACGGATCACTCCAAGGTAAACGACGAAGGGTAAAGCGGAGAAATCGTCTTTGAACCGCTTCAATTCGTCCAATATGCACAGTGTAGTGGGGATACCATATAATTGACGCATATTCCAAGATAGGACGGACAAAAGCACAAAATAAGACCTTAAGGAGATAGGGATCATCAAAATCTTTAGACCAACGCTTGACGAATCCAAGAGTAGCATTTGCTCGGTTTATTATGTTGTCTATGTGTTTTCCGAAGTCAAATGAAGTATCAATAGTTAAGCCTAAGTCAACAACTCTATCCGTTCTGGATAGTGATATATTATGGATTTTATAAGAGTACTCTAAGATGGAGCTCCTCCTACTAAACGAAATAATATTGCACTTATTAATATTTAACTTCATATGATTATTCGAACACCATTTTTCAAAAATTATCAGGTCGTCTTGAAGGCGGTGACTATCCTGGAGAGATTCGATCAGTCGAAAAATTTTCAAATCGTCAGCATAAGCTAAAACATGTGAATCTTGAATTAAGGGAAACAAGTCGTTTATAAAAAGAGTGAATAATAAAGGTCCGAGATGGCTGCCCTGAGGCACGCCTGAGAGAACTGAGACAGGGACTGAAAAAGCAGAAGAAAACTTAACCTTAAACGAACGATTAGTAAGGTATGACTTAATCCACATAACAAAATCATTGGGAAAACCAATTCGTAACAATTTAAAAATAAGTACTTTATGAGAAAGCTTGTCAAACGCTTTACTGAAATCAGTATATATGCAATCGACCTGTTTAAGCCTCTCTAAATTCGATAAACAAAAATTAGAAAACTCAACAAGATTAGTGACCGTGGACTTGCCCTTCACAAAACCATGCTGATTATCCGATAAAATAGACCTGCAATAAAAAGACAGATGATTCATTAAAATCTCCTCAAAAAGTTTGGGGATCGGTGACAGTTTTGCGATAGGCCTATAGTTTTCAACCAAATCCCTTTTCCCCTTTTTAAAAACAGGAACCACAAAAAAGAGTTTCCAAACTTCAGGAAAAACGCTCAAACGCAGAGACAAATTAAACAGAAAAGTAAGTGGTGCCACAAGCGAAGTATTACATTTACGGAGGAAAACACCAGAAACGTTATCGGGAGAATCAGAGTAATCCTCGTCAATCCTGTTCAGGTACTCAAAGACAGTACATTCGTCTAAGATAATATTTGTGAATTGCGTCGGAAGACCGGTCAAGTAGTTAAAATAATCTAAATCTATATCACAGTCGTCATCACAGTAGGAATTGCTAAAATGTTTAGCAAACAGGTTTGCAATAGCAGAAGCATCACAGGAAGTTTCATTGTCAAGTGATAAAATAGCGGGATAGTTACTGGTCTTCCGTTTACAATTAATGAAATCCCAGAATACTTTGGGACAAGATTTAATATTATATTTCATGCGATCCAAGTACTGGCGATATAAAAATCTCGAGTAATCGTTAAATTGCCTTCGCAAGTCAGAATATAGGAGGTAGGCAGATCTATCGTTGCTTCTCCTGTATTTACGCCACGCATTATTCCTACGATTTCTTAGAGATCTTAAGTGCCCATCATACCATGAAGGATTATACAAAAAGTCTTTTCGTTTAACCAGAGGAACAAAACGATTGATTGCCGTTAAAATCAGTTCATAAAATTTACTTACGGCCTGTTCAATATCATCGCACTTGTAAACCAGAGACCAGTCAGAATTACTTAAAAATAAATTCAAATCATCAAAGTTAGCTTTTCTATAATTGTAAAAGTAATTAGAAGATTGGTCGTCAGATGGTGGATTGTAAAATGATATCGAAACAAGTAGAACTGGATGATCGGGAACCACATTAAAAATTGGGTCAGCACAAGCGTCTACATGGGTGGTTGAGAAGTCAGTTGCGAAGACCAAATCAAGGAGGCGTCCTCTAGAGTTAAGTACGTTGCTAAGCTGGTGGAGACCAAGGTCGCATATGTTGTCCACAAATTCCTGCTCTATATCACGTCTTACGTTTGTTGCAGATAAAAAGGTATCGTCGTTCGCAAATTCCCAGATGAGATGGGGGAGATTAAAGTCCCCTAAGAGAAGGGTGTCGTCTTTATAGGTGCATAGATCAGAGACACCTTGGATATTTTTCATAAGTTTCTGATAAGTTGCAAGTGGAAGTGAGGGATGTTTGAGGGCTGTTTTGCATGTAACGAAAATAGGTGAGATCAGGATCGGAAACTTGATCGCTAAAAGATTGACTAAAAAAATCAGCGAAGAGATTGACGATGGTACCCGGGTCGGATGAAGAGGAATCACCAAGTTTAAGGGTCGAAGGGTATCCATTAGATTTCTTTTTCAAATTGATAAAATTGTAGAATTGCTTAGGGTCGGAGATGAGTTTAAATTGCATGCGGTCAAGGTATTCATTGTAGAGAGATTCACAAAGTTTGGAAAAGAGGGCAGAGATGGCAAGATAAGAAGAGTAGTCTGGGTTGGACCTAGAACTGAGATAGGAATGCCATAGCTTGTTTCTTTTCTTACGGAGAGATCGAAGTTCTTTATCGTACCAAGGTGGGGCAGAAGTGCGAGTTTTTATAGGTTCCAAGGGGACACATTGGGACAAGCAATTAAATAGAGCTGTGTAGAAAATGCCAACACAGTTGTTAGTGGATAATTGAGGATTGTTTAGGGATGAGGAGAGGTTAGAATTGGATAGGAGGGAATTTAACTTCGAAAAGTCCGTTTTATAAAAGTTGAAGTGGAAACGGGGTTCGGAGTAGGCGTTAGTGCGAGAAGAAATATATAATAAGGTAAGAGAAAGAGGAGGGTGATGATGATCAAGGGTGGAAAGAAGGTCGTTGCTTTCACTAACAATTGTTATGTTGAGTCAAATTTTTACCTGGAGCATAACCATGCTTAGCCGTGATATTAATGTGGTTAGAATATGCTAAAACCCCAATGTGCATTAGTTGTGTTCGGAAATTGTTAGTGGCGAAATTACTAGCATGTGAAATTTTGACGTTTGGCGCAGGAACCAAGTTTTTAATAATTAGTTTTTTTTATTGTTTTAACTATGGTAAGTAACTTTTTGTTATTCATTCAACTGTATTCGTATTTATTTGTTTAGCATGGTGAAACATAAAATTCGAAAGCCAATAAATATTGTGCTGTCTGCCCATAAGAGTTCCTAAGTTTTCTTTAGAACCTTACTTGGGCATGGGACTCCTCAGCAAAATGTTTATTAAAAATTGTACACTTAAAACATTTGATTTGCACGCTAGGCGCGCATTCATAATGTTATTAAGTGTCTGCTTTAAATTTGTTCCATATTTATGTTGCATTTACGTGTGCTTTAAATTGTATTTTAATTTAATTTTTCTTTAACATTCACACTTCTTATTGGAGACGACGATCTTCCAGGATTAATTAAGGTAAATATTTTAGCGATTTAAAAATAATAATAGTAATTAAACTAAAACATATTCACTTTATTTAATTTTAAATGGTCCGAAATAATTCATTTTATTTAGGTGGATCAACAGTATTCATTGGACTTTATGAATTTGTTGCAACAAATATACTCATCCAAAGCAAAAATATGTATAATATCTACGATATTTTAACCTTTTCGGTACGGCACAGTTTTCCACGAGAGTGATTGCACTAATTGCATAGAAATATATTTGACTGCAAACGCAGCATTCCCAGCTCCACCGCTTATAAGGGACATTCATAAAAAGCTATAGCCTTTGCTCGGCGGCATCCAATGACATATAAGAACTGGACTGTTGATCCCGTACAAAAATTCACTTCGAAAGTAAGACCAAATTTTGAACGAATTCTAGCTATCTCGCTCTTGCTTAAGTCCTGCAGGTAGTCAACTTTACAAAAAATTATTCCAATAGCCAAAAGAAGGTGGTGCTATGTATGTGCACTTGTTTTGGTTTTTTTTGCTAGTATCTCTGCATGTGATACGTCTTTTTGATACCCCCAATCGATAAATAAAAGTAAACACATGCTTTTTGTACTATCACTTGCCCCCACGAAAGCCTTTACAAATAGCCCACCAACTCTCACCACTCATTGCCCGCACCAGATAACCCAAATTATATTCCGTTGCAGTCAGCTGTTAGACCCCAGCTGATTGCCGCGAGGAACATTTTTTTTTGAAAAAACTTAAAATTGAGCGTGATAGAAAAAAATCGGTTCATGAAAGTTTAATTATTTTTAACTTGCGTCAGTTTAAACATTTGCGGTATTTTAGGGCATTTTTAATAGCATGATTTACTCCATGAGGTTTGAGCCTGTGCTAAAAATGATCTCATTTTTCAGATGACGGTTAGCAGTCCAATTCTTTCATGACAGTGGCGGCATCCATGGAAAGCTTTAATTGAAGCCCTCAATGAGGACTTGAGCAGGCAGTCGTACCCACAGAGCTTTCTATGAATGCCGATTATAAGCGGCGGCGGACTCAGAGAGTGTTGTGCGGATGTTTGTGCGGACTATAAGGATAGGACCGAAAGGGTTAAATAATTTATTGCTTGAAAATAAAGTCTCGTTAAATTCCTGGAATTCAATTTTCTCTCGTTTGGGAAAAGGGATTTTATTATTAGAAAGGAACTTTAAGCTTCATCATAAATTCGACTTTCTTTGCTTTTTCAAAAAAGTAAAGAAAACCATTTTATAACCTACCCTCCCTGAATACCGAAATGTTTCCAATCCCTTCTCGATAAATTCTCGTAGTCTGTGAGTTATGTATGATTACAATGCGACTACATTTCACTGTTCCCTGCATCCACAAACTTGGAGCTCTCACGTGTTTCATGGCCTTGCCTGCATGGAAGCTTCAAAATGGGCTAGCAAAGCCCCTGAGTCGGACGTTAATAAATATTTCATAGGACGTCGAGGCTGTTAATGGACTAGTTGCTGTGAAATATGCACATACATCCTCACAGTTTTGGTGTGCGAATTCAAACGGAGCCCACTTGAGGTTGAATTTAGGGAGTGTATAGCTATAATATAGAGAATATTTTATGAAAGGAACCTTGTGCGCCTCATGCACTTATAGTCAGTTATCTGAAGGTAGATAGATTCTGTGCAATTATAAAATAAAGTTTTCTAGATAAAGGATGTTCACCTTTCTCTGAGCTTCGTTAAACAGGAATAATATTCTCCAAATTCTCGCCCCATTTCGAATAAAATTATTATACAAGAACTTGACTGGATAGCTACGAATAATAACACGGAGAAGGATTGATTGCCACATGAGCAATCGGTCACCGTCAAAATAAAGGACCCCGCACAAACCTTATGGATTTTGCGTCCAGGTCACATTGTCTGCACTTGTGATATTTGACACTTCATGACGTCCTGATCAAAAGTTCCCATAGGCACAAAATCTAAAAATGAACAGTTTTTGAGATATCAAAGTCATAAGAAGTGAAAATAGACCTTTTTCTGAATATCAAGGAATCTTAATTTGTAAAGTAAAATCTTTCGCTAAAAACTTTGAATTTGTAGGTAATTAGATGGGACCTTTAAGATAATTTCAGTGCCAAACTGAGTTTCATGAGAGTTTTTCATAATTTCTAACCGACTTTTTGTATATGTTACGTGATATCTTCGCCGATTGTGAACCAATTTTAATGATCCTTTTTTTATTGATAGGATATTTCTCGAGGGTGGTCCCATAAGTTTGGAAAAAATATCAAACCTCTTGTGTGTATGTATATCTTCGGCGATTGTGAACCGATTTTAATGACTCTTTTTTTTTATTGAATAGACTTTATTTCGAGGGTGGTCCCATTTAAATTTGAAAAAAATATCCCACCTCTTGACTGTATCTGGCGCTAACAATAAGTGCAACATCGAATCTTAACAATTGATCAATGAAACGTCGCCTGAACTGGAAAATTTTCATTGAACGATTTTCAGCCAAACGGTAAAATGCTAATTCCCGGAAATACGTTTAAAAACTTTAAATAACAATTTTAAGAAGTGGTAAGTATAACATAATAATAACTTCCGTCGCTAAGATAACGCCCAAATTAAATGAGAGCCTGTTTTTTTCATAATTGAATGCTGACACAAAATTTGAGAAAAATCAGTATATCTACTCTAGATGCTCATTCGAATGCACCGTTGCGTTGTGTCAAAATTTCAAAGAAATTGGTGAAAAACTTTCGGAGATTTAAGATTTTGAACAACCCAACATTTACATTTTTATTTATATACATAGATTAGAATTTATTTAAAACCAAAGTACAATGTAACGTATCTTCAACATCTCCAAAGTTCTGGATCCTACCCAAAACGAGGTTGAACCGTCTGAAACAACTGTAAATATCTAAATTTTTTTCGTCGTATTTTCTTTTACTTATTTCGTACATTTAATTCAACTGATAAAACAGAACAGACGAGATTGTAATTTTCGCTTGAAGTGCTATGATAAATTGTTTAACATGCGATAGTATAAGTACATAAAGATAGCAACTATGTATTAACTTAATAAAAATGTTCACATAATCTTTGAACTAGCATCAGTTTAGTCGAATAGATTATGAACTGAATGTAACGTGAAAATCAAGTTATATTATTATCCTATCCGTGGTACGATTGAATTTAAAAAAACAGCATGCAAAGTGTATTGTTTATTTTGTTCTATCAAAAAGCACTTTTCCATAAAGGCGTGCTACACGGTGAGCTTGCCAGATGAATACAATAATGAACAATGAGTTAACATAGTTTTATTTATTTTAGTGCATTCATTCAGTGCAAGACCAGTTTGTGTTTGTTTTGAAAAGCAAAAATTGAAAATGTTTGAGTAAGTGGATAAAAGGCGAAAAATACGTGCTAGCTTATGGCAAAAAATAAACTTACATAGAGTTATTTTAAACTCTAAGGACCTTCGTTATAAATACGTATGTTCATTAGCCTAAGAAGTGTAAACGCTATTTTACTGCCTAAATGATAAATTGAAATTTACAAGTTGATCTTTAGGGACTGAAAGTATTGTGATAAAAGCTGTCTTCTCCAGGAAATTCGAATCGAATCAACTCTTATTCAATTTAATTCAATTCAATATATTAAGAATTTATGATTAACAATGGTATATACACAATAGGACTGCAATTTTAAGGGCTGGAATTAAATTAACTCATACATCTTCTATATTTCTACGTAGCATAGCCAAAAAGTTGTGTTTTAAATAATATTTAAGTTGGGAGAAAAAAGTGTTTCTTGATAAAAAACCCAGACAATTTTCTGAAGATAAAACTTACAATCTACATTACAATCTAAATTACTAAACTTATACTACTATAACTGCTATATACTAGCCTACTATTGATGGCAACTGAGTTGCCTGATCAGAGGATTTTCGGAATACGAGCATTTTTCAAAGAAGTTTGCTGCCAGAGTACTTAGTTTCTCGCATACGAGTTCAATGTTGGCCCTTCTATGCAGTTCTGCGGTGGAGAAGTGCCATGGCAAGTTCATGATCATTTTGAGAATTTTATTTTGGGCGATTTGTAATTTATTTATGTGGGTGCGCGCACATTGAAACCAAATGGCTCCTCCATAGAGCATAAGAGCACGAAATACTACTTTATAAATAATGAGCTTATTTTCCAGGCTTAGTGTTGATTTTCTATTGATAAATGGGTATATAATTTTAATTAGAAGGGTTATTTTGTTAAGCACTGAAGTTATGCTTCAAGAAAGTCAGGGTTTTATCTACAGTGATCCCGAGACATTTTGCATCCTCGGTCCAAGGGATGTCACAGCCGTTAAGTTTAAGATTATTGCTAGGCCAGAATCGTGGATTTCGTCTACGCGTGAAGAACATGGCTTGAGATTTGTTCGGTTAATTTTTATATCCCATTTATGGAAATAATCTTGGATAATAACTAAACCGTTTTGTAAATTTTCACAAATAGATGCAGGATCTTCGTGAGAACTAAAAATGGCTGTGCCATCAGCGAATATTGACGAGAGACAATTGGGTATACAAGGGAAGTCTGCAGTGTATATATTATAGAGAATTGGCCCAAGGACAGAACCTTGTGGAACTCCAGCCGCAATAGTTTTTTCCGAGGAATACACTGATCCGAGGTATACCATAAAGGAACGATTCTACAAACGTCTGTGGATCATAGACGTTAGTGCAGTTGGAAATCCAAAGGTGATCATTTTATGAATTGGGGCATTGTGCCAGACAGAGTCAAAAGCCGCTTGAACATCTAGGAGGACGAGTCCTGTCGATCTTTTTAAAGCGAGATTCTATTTAACATGCTGAGAAATCCTTAGTATTGGTTGGGAAGTATTATGTCCCGATCTGAACCCAAACTGGTGATTAGGTAGCACATTATTCTCATATATAAAGTTTAGGATTTTCATTTTAATTACCTTTTCCAATACTTTGGCTAGGTTATTTAACAGGCTGTTAGGGCTATAATTGGATGGATTGTCAGGAGGTTTAACATGCTTATGTATTGATATGACTTTTGCAATTTTCCATGCATTAGGGAAGTACCTTAACTTAAGACAAGCATTGATGATAAAGGTTAGGTATACAAGACCTTGTCGGGGTAGAGCCTTAAGACAAATGTTCGGTATTCCATCCAGCCCTGGTGCTTTATTAGAGCGGGAGTGCCATATTATGTTTTTAACCTCCTTAGAGCGAACATACCAGTCAGTCTCAATATTAGGATGCGAAGAGTTCAGTTGCGTGACTGAGGCTTCGACTAGTGCCATTGTTGGGGGGTCACTAAGATTCGCAGAAACTGTACTACTTGCGTTTCATATTTATAAGCCACCATCAAAATTCGAGTTATCTCTGCCTAAGAACAATTTACTATATCAAATCGTATACCAATAGTTAGAGAAACAGTTTGTGTGGCAATTCCTTTATAAATCATTCTTAAGTACCGTTGCTTTTGTATCGTTTTTGAAATTTCGCAATTTCTGCTCGTTTCATATTTATAAGACATTAGATTTCCAAACAAAATAAAAAAATTTATTCATTAAAAAAATAAAGTTAATAACTAATATGACCTCCCTTGGCCTTTATTAATTCAAAAATTCTTTTGTCCATTGATAATATCAGGGAATTTAAAATGTTGGCGTCAAGTTTTTCCCATTCCATGAGAATAGCAGTTTTAAGGCTCTCGGAAGAGTTATATTGCCGATTTTCTGCATAAACCCGCCTTACCAGGATCCCCCAAATGTTCTCAATTGGGTTAAGATCTGGAGAGCACGGTGCTCAGTCCATCACCTCAATTGACTCTTTGCTAAACCAACCCATGGTTTCTCTACTGGTATGGATTCTGGCGTTATCCTGTTGGAAAAGCCATTTTTTCTCAGGATGTTGTCGTAAAAATGGCAGTAGACTCTTTTGTAGCACTTGACAATAGTCGCTACTGTTCATCCTGCATGATGTGAATTGCAGTTCTAAGCATCCCGCCGCGGAGAACGCGCCCCATACCATGACAGAACCACCACCAAAATTTCTTCTTGAGAAATATCGGGGTTCTTTCCTCAAATCCCGCCAGTATGAATTTAAACCGTCAGGGCCGTCTAAGTTCCACTTTTTTTCGTCAGAAAAAATAACCTGGATATGTTCAAAATTTATTTAAATAATGCACAGAAATTAATTTAGTTGTGTAGCCTACCGATGACCAGTCTCTTCCCATGTTTTGTCTTGCAAATTTTAAACGAGCTTCAATATGACGGCCTAAAAGTTTTGGGGCTAACTTCATTTTAGCCCTGCGAATATTAGGATCTCGTTGAAGAGTCCTTCAGACGGTCGTTTTCGACACTTTTGTTTTTGAAAGTCCAGCTAATTTCGAACAGCTAAGTGTTGAGTTACTGGCAGCCCGTAAAATTCGCCGTTCATCTCGCGAAGAAAGCTTCTTCTTTCGTCCACTTCTCTTTGCTTGTCCATATAATTCTGAATTATTCAGAAAATTACGAATAACACATCGGCTACGGGCGATTTTTCTCGAAATTTCACTAATGCTAAGGTTTTCTTCCTTAAAAGCTAAAATTTTGCCCTTTTCGATTTCACTAAGTGATGTACCACGCGGCATCTTAAATCTTAATTTTTATTGCTAATAAAATTAAAAATTTATTAACTGATGCACACAAAAAATGCTGCTCGATCTGCACTTCTCTAGAACTGTCTTATAAATATGAAACGAGCAGAAATTGTGAAATTTCAAAAACGGTACAAAAGTAACGGTACTTAAGAATGATTCATACAGGAATTGCCACACAAACTGTTTCTCTAACTATTGGTATACGATTTGATATAGTAAATTGTTCTTAGGCAGAAATAACTCGAATTTTGATGGTGGCTTATAAATATGAAACGCACTGTATTAGACGAGAATTTATCTGCTAACAATTCAGCTTTTCAGTGCCTGTTCCCTTGATCACTTAACACTGGAATTGATTTACGTTTGTTTTTGATAATTTTTGCTACTTTCCAGAAGGGTTTAGAAGATTTTTTCATGTCTTGAAGAAGTAAAGTCCATTTCCTATTTCGATACTGTTCAATCAGATGTTTAATACGATGGTTTAGTTGGTTTAATTCATATTTATAAGTCGGTAATCTGTATCAACTCTTAATATGAGAGAAAAACAACAATTGATCCAAGAATCATTTGAATCGGTTATTTTGAAAACGGCGCAAGTCACAAGTTGTCTTAGC
The DNA here is from genome assembly GCA_949715965.1 of Dysmachus trigonus. Taxonomy (NCBI): domain Eukaryota; kingdom Metazoa; phylum Arthropoda; class Insecta; order Diptera; family Asilidae; genus Dysmachus; species Dysmachus trigonus. Next base: position 50,837,852 of record OX454321.1, read on the forward strand.
CCAAGAACATGATCAAATGTCTATGTCACCACTTATAAATTAACAACAAAACATTCGTATATTCGTGTGTATAAGCAATAATAAATATTTGATTAAAATTTAAAACATAGTTTCAAAGAAACTAAAACATGTGCTCTGCGATATCCCAATTTTCAGGAAATAATCTTAGAAATGTCCAGCACCCAAAAACTGAATTAATGTGTGAAAAGGAAAGAATGTAAAAATGGTTAAAAATAGTAGAAAGAAAGTATAATATTGTATTTGTTTATGTGACTAGAACGAGTTTAGTGTTATGAACAAATACCAGTAAAATTCATGTTTGTAAGTTACAATTTCCAAAGATGATAGATTTGAAAACTTTCTTAACATGCTAATATCTACAATGGAAGAAGATTTGTTTGTAGTGCGGTCCATGAATTCTGAGCCTAACATAGAAGGAAAGGTCGCAAATAGGAAAAAAATACGAGTGTGCTTTAGACCACACGACTGAAGTAAAACTTCTTTAGCTCCATCTATATGTATATATATGTTTATATATGTATAATATATACAGGTATATACATATATTCATTTTATACAACTATTTAAATTTATTATCGGTTTTCATTGATAAATTAGTGCTCGCACCTCTCTCTTGCTTCTACAGTAATATACGAAACGTAACTCTCTTCTCTTTCTATCTACACTAACTTATATCTATTTCCGTTCGCCTCGGCCCGATCACACTTTTCCTAACGCTCTCGTCACGCATTCACCAGCTTACTCCCCAAGTCAAGCGTACCTAAAGAAGTTTTACTTCAAAAGCATCCCCACGCTGGGATTCGAACCCGTGACCTCTGAATCCCAAGCCCAACTGTTCACCACTGCACCAAACGCCGCGTTCGTCTCGCCCGATCACACTTTTTCTAACGCTCTCGTCATGCATTCACCAGCTTACTCCCCAAAGTCAAGCGTGCGTAAAGAAGTTTTACTTCAAAAATATTTTTATTTTTCAATATATTCTCCCCTTATTTACACACACATTTCAGAACATCTGATTAAAGCCTCTAAGCCACTCTAAAAATATTATGTATTCTTGGAGTCAAAATGGTCGTACCTTACGTACTTAAATTTTCTACCCCTTAAATCTGCCTTGAGTTTTGAGAACAAAAAATAGTCTGACGGGGCCAAATTAGGACTATATGGGGGATGTTCAATGATCTTTGCTTTTTTGGCACAAGTTCTCCTTTCTGATGCTACTCCACTGATTCTCTTTTGAATGTTGGATCACAGTAAAGGACTAGAGTTTCATCCCCTGTCACAATTGATTAAATTACTTCTTCTTGCTCCTCACGGTAAAGCTCCAAAAATTGCTCACAACATTCTACTCGCCGCTACTTTTGCACTGCGCTAAAAATTCGAGGTACCCAATTTGCACATATTGTTGTCATACTTCATACTTAAATACTCATGTAGGATCCTTAGAACACTTGTTTCGGAAATACCGAACTATGCTGCAATTTATTTTGTTTTTAAGCGTCGTCGGTCACTTAGCACAATTTCTTCCACCAGTTTTTTATTGATGATGATGATGATGATTATGGAAACTACCGACCGTACTACGTAGATATTGGCTCATAATAGCAATAATTTGTCAACAAGTGTCAAAAACGAATAGGCCTTCCACGGGCGTTTGTTTTGACTAACGTGCAATCTTAAACCTTGAAATCAAGCTCGCTTTTCTCAGCTTTGCTCGCAATGGGTCATTCCCGGCGGTTCGGATCATTCGCTCAAGGAAAGTCACTGTTAATGTCGGGTGCTGTCATTTTATTGATTATTATATGTCGGTTTGTTTCAATCAATAAATGTTCCGTAATTTTTTAATATTATTATTATTATTGTTAGAGGTGACCCTTTTCTGCCGAAGCCCCTTTACAGTAAAAGACGGTCTGCTACCCTAAGGAACGCCAGAAGGTCTTTAACAGAAGATGAACGAGCTTCAGCCGAGTCCAAGAACTCCTGACCGAAGATCTTTCTTCTTAACCGTGCTAAAGCAGGACAAGCACACAAAATGTGTGATGTAGTTTCGTCGTCTTCAAGACACAGACGACATTCCGTCTCATTTGACAGCCCTATTTCATATAGGTGGTATCTTAGCCCATGGTGGCCAGTAACCTATCAACAATCTGAGATCTGTAATGTTCTGTAATTGACCGGCGAGCTGTTTAATTCCACCCCATTATTGTTATAAGAGTTTTGCAATAAGGACACCAAATGATTGATGCATATTCTAATATACCTAAATATAACGAAGGATGACTTAAAAATTTTCCGAGTTCGAACGTTTCTAAAATCCGTAGAGTTACGCTTAAGGAATCCAAACATCGGAAATCCGAAACATTTGCTCCCGTAAAGATTGTGACAATAGGTCTGTTCGTTGACAATCCTGTGGCACCCCACTGGTGCACTGGTTTTTAAACGTCAAATGCCAGTTTGGTGTTTTTTGAAAAATCTGTGGAACCCTGGTTTTACCCCATCTAAAATCCGGTGTAAACTCAGGGTTAATGACGAATATAAGTTTAATTTTTAGTAGACACGGTATTTAAAGTTGAATTAAGTCTTGTTACGGGCACAAGAAGTTAATTTTAGCATTTCGATGTGAACATTATCAAAAAGTAGTGGTTTTATTTTATAACTTTTGTGGAAAAGGCCAGATGACAGTTCTCCTTTTTAATAAGCTGTTCGTTTAACTGACAAGCATTGGGGTGCCCCATGTTTTTTGACAATTTTCAGGGCGCCCTGGGGTACCCCAGGTTTTCGAGTCAACGAACAAACCTAATATCATTAAGAATTAGTAGAAAGAATAAAGTCCCTAGGTTACCTTGAGGAACCCCCGGAGACACTTGAATTTCTCTAAATAAGAGGCTACCTATTCTTACATATTACCTAAATACTAGGTACCTATATCATGAAAACCAGTTGATTTTTCAATTTTTGTATCAGTAAAGATACGAGGTGTATTAAAAAAAAGGTGACTTTTTAAATTTCGCGGGATATGTACGTCGATATCTTCAGCCATACAAAGTTTACGTGGAATCATTGTAAACATTGTTCAAAATTCTTGCCACCTGTACGAATGCAAGTACGCACCCTTGATATTATCGACCTGCAGATGAGGCTACCCAAATTACTGTATGCGGTATTATCATATACAGACTACAGCATACATACGGTTTTTAATTTTATTTTTACTCTTATAGTATATATGCCGAAGTATTTTAGTAAAACTTCACTATAACACCAAATACAAATTTGCACAATTATACGATTATGAAACGTGTTATACTTATATCAAAATTTATACTACAGATATACGTATTACCAAAACCGCGCCGCGAGGGTAATAGAAAAAATTAAGAAATATTATACAGTATTCAGGAGTTTTCTTTGCGAAACTTTCTTCGTTATAAATACGGTATTACTTCATATTTAAAATTCATAAGGTATTGCAAATATTTAAAAATAACTGTATCTTCTTAGTAAAAAAACTAGTATATATTTGAACGAATGCTGACAAAAGAAAAAAGTATTCATACGGTTATTTAAAACCGAGAAGGAAAACGAGTTGCACCAAAGTTAATTCCTCGGATAACAGGTTAATTGTAAAAAGAGTCCACGCACATCTAATCAAGGCATGCTAATATCGGACCTAATTTCACCCAAGCAGCTCGTTTGATTGCCACGAAAAGACAAAGCGCTGGTTGCAAAGTATGATTTGCCGGTATTGAGGTAGCACGGCTGTGGCCGATAGGTGGATTAGATCTGCACAGGCCACGTTTGCTCACAGTTTCAAATCTTGCGATTTCAAGCGAAACATCCAAACGCCAGCAATTGCGGCAACAGAATCTACATCATAAAGCATTCCCCCGAAAAAACAATAGCCATTTCCAAATTGGTTGCTCGGTGAGTCATGAGGGGTTGAGCAATTTATGTGCCACTAACCATTTGTTTTGTAGAACGTAATGTGTACCAAAACACCTGTGCATCTTTCGTTTTCTTTCACCGCTGCCGTCGTCAGGTAAAACTCGAGAAACTTATTGAACCGAGAAAAATTGCGTTCATAGACTGGAACGGCCACAACCGAAGGGGAAAATCCATGAAATCATATGCGCGAAAGGGGATAGCCCGACCTGGTTCCGAGCTAACCTTGAGTTAAATCTACTTGAGCACTCCAGTACTCGACGTACTGTACTGAGTGGACAGCATATAGCTGGGGCTCGGCATTTGCTCCCCTTACAAATGTTTGCCAGAGGCATCAAATGATTCATGAGAAGCAATTACTACGGACGTCTCTCATATGCATGCCACCGTGTTCGCGCTCTGTCTGCATCTTTAAGAACAGAATGACCAACTATCGAGGAGCACACAGATGTTCGTAAAACGGACAGTGTTAACAGCTGGTTCAGTTGTATTCTTCTTTCAAAAATCCCATAAAAATGTATGATATTGCGGTAAAATTATTCATCTCTAACAGATAATACTGTTCGACAAAATTTAATATTTTATTTGTACAAGTCATTCTTTTCTATATGATTTTTTCTGTAGATTACGAATTCTCAAACAAAAAGTAGGTTTGAAAAGTACAAAATTCTGTATTTATTTAGGCCATTTTTAAAAATTAATTAAAAAATAACGGAACATGGAAAAAGCTCGTAGCACGGAAAAAGCTCCTAACATGACTCAAAAGAGAGCCTGAATCCTTATCGATTTATAAGAAATACCATTAATCTATAGCACTAACAAAGTTCATTCAACTAAATACACATATACTTTATATACAAATACTTTAGACACATATACTTTGCTCGTAATTGTTCAATATCAAAAATACTGAAAACATTTTACTTTTTAATACACCTTCAAGGTAAACTGAGAAATCATAACACAAGTGAGTAAAAAAAATTGTTCTAAAACAATACTTCAATACCAGTTATTAACGGACCGGGTATTATTGGTCAATTAAGCATAATACGATGCCTTACGGTGACCCAGACAATTCATTTTTTGGGTCCATCATAAATACATTTTATTACCTCTCGTTGGAAAACCGTTCCAAATAAATGGACTAATTTTTCAAAATTCTAGGTAAAAAATCGAAAATTTTCGATTCTTTTTGTAATAATATATCTCGAAGAATAGTTCGTCGATAGCAAGAAGTGAGGTACCAAAAGAAAGATACTTATGACAGCTTTCAGCTAAAAATAACCAGAACCCATAGGATGATTCACAAGCTACCAGCAATCATTTCCATCAAGGAACATCCAAAGTTGAAAAATCTTTGAGGGGCTATAACTCGTTAGGAAAGGGTTTTAGGGGGGTATGTGGAACGATTTTTTTATCAGCGCACCGCAAGGAATCACGTGGTATACCCCGCGGCACCTTGATTTGAATCACCCTGTATATGTATGGTATGAGCAAGGCGAATCAATTGATTGGCATTAAAAATTATTTTTTGGGAGAATCGAGTAGTTACATGCTACAGGTTGTATCGCTAATAGGGTGGTAGCGCTACAGTTAAACAAATCATTTTATACCGCCTGAAAATCATAACAATAATAGTTTTCCCCTTATACATAACAGCTCTGGATGTCAGCTACTCCGGTAGTGGTTGGGCCACTGAAATATAACAACTGGATTGGTGATCCCGTACAAAAACTCACTTCAAAAGTAAGACCAAATTTTGACCGAATTCTAGCTATCTCGTTCTTGCTTAGGTCCCGCAGGCAGACAATTTTACAAAAAATCATTCCAATAGCCAAGTTATTGTGGTGCTATGTATGTCCACTTGTTTTGGTTTTTTCTAGTATCTTCGCGCGTCATAAGTTTTTTTATATCCCCAATCAATAAATAAAGTAAACATATGCTTTTTGTTGCTTTTTGTCACTTGCACCCACGAAAGCCTTTTTTTCAAATAGTCCACCAACTCTCACCACTCATTGCCCGCACCAGATGACCCAAATTATATTCCGTTGCAATCAGCTGTTAGAATAGTTTTACAATGTCCAACAGATGGCTACGGCATTTTATGATACAACTTTTAGATTTGGTTATATATACGAACCAATATAGAAATATGAAGGTTAGACGAAGACAGCAACAATGACTTTTATATCTATTTCTGTTATTCATAAGTCCCCAGCTGATTGCCGCGAGGAATATATTATTTTTGTGAAAAAACATAAAATTGAGGAAGGAAATCGGTTCGCGAAAGTTTAATTATTTTCAAATTACGTCAGTTTAAACATAATTGTACGGTATTTTAGGGCATTTTTAATAGCATGATTTGCTCCATGAGGTTTCAGCCTTTTATGCAGTTGAATTTTTATACTCTGAAAATAATAAAGAAAATCGTTAGCTGTGTTTTTAACAGGGGTAAGACCGTTAGTCAGCATCATAAACACGCTGCGCGCAGTGCATTTGAGCGTTGCATAGTCTCTTTCGCCAATGAACTGGTTGGTGATTGATAAATTTGTATATTCATGGTATGCACATCATTAGCTTATTTTTATCTTTTGATCTAGTCAACGCAGCGAAACTGAAAAAAATGTTTAGCAATTTCCTAAAATTCAGGTTTTCCCTAAATTTTCTCCCAAATTCATGTAATTAATATACCTGTTTTTTATTTTTATAAAATTGCCCATCTTATTACCTTTCCAAAAAAGTAGGGTAGACTGGGTACGGTTGAAACGGTGGACGGTTGAAACAAAGCGAATATCTCGACACCGTGCGTGATGAAGTGGGGGGTACAAAGGGAAAACGAAACGGGCAACAAGTCGAAGCACGAATTATATTGTTGCATCGCTCTTTGTACGCTGTGCTTGTGTATAGAAGGCTCCATTTTTTTTTTACGGAAAAGTAAGTATTTTTTGTTCGTACATTTTTGCAATTATTATGGTTTTATTAAAGTTAGAGTATTGAAAGTTTTGTATCGTTTTAATTGAAATTTGTAGAATATGGCTGTATGATTAGTTTTTATTCAAATTTATTATCATTCTTACTGTGAACCGTTTTATACCTAGAAGGGGGGTTGGGGACAGTTGAAACAGTTGTGGGTACGGTTGAAACAGTTTATTTATTTAATTTACTGGTTTCTTAGATGCCAAGGGTACGCCAAAGGACCATTACCTTCTACTTTTACTCTCGAACTACTAGAAAAGCCGGAGGAGCTTTCTAATGCAGCTCGTTTTTTACAAGAACCGACTATAAATATGCCACAGTGTTCAAAAGTCCCAGACAGAGAACAAGAAAATATCATTGCAGATCCAGAACCTTTGATTATACTACCCGGACATCAAAATAGTGGTAGTGTTCGGCAAATTTCACCCAAACCGTCTACAAGTTCTCAATCCGGTCCTTCGAGTACACCACTTATGTTTTCGCCGGAAGTAGTACGACCACTACCCAAAGATCCTCCAAGGAAATTAACAAACAGGTGGCGAAAAACCAGGAAATCTACAATTTACACAGATACATCTGAAACAGAAGAGATAAGAAGAGAACATAAAAACAGATTGAAACGAACCAAAGCTAAGCAAGTTAAGAAAAGATTAGGTGGAGGAAAGACTAAAGTAAATGCTACAAACAGAAAAAAAATAAATAAATAAACGCGAATCATCATTGTAGCTAGTTACGGCTGTTACTTTATGTAATATATTTTCTATCTCCTTTTATTAATAAATGAATTCTTATTTTTTTAACTATTTAATTTTTATTTAATTATTAAATTCAAAGCAGGTATAATTTTAATTTTAATTTTGTATAATTTGCATGTGTTTCAATTGTCCCCAGGCACTGTTTCAACCGACCCTGGCATTGGGACGGTTGAAACAATCTACATTTTCTTTTAAAATTTGATTTTACACATAAAATACAATACAGTGATCTCAAATAGTATTGCCTATTAGTAGACAGATATATGGTCTTTTATTTAATATATTTCCGTCATCGCTCGCTTAACTAATCCCGATGCAATGGACGATAAATGCTAAAATGTTTCAACCGTACCCAGTCTACCCTACAACATGTCCAGTTAAAAAGGAGGTAGAAAACTAGTTCCTTAAGAAACCTAACTTGATACCTTATTATGTTTGTGCATTCTATTTAGGAAATTCGTAAAATAAACAAAATGTCTATGAAAAATGGTCGAAAATGTTTGTTTAGGGTATCCAGGTAATTAGTTTTAATTACTGCTGCAAACAAGTTATCACAAGTTAGTGTAATTTATTTTATTTTCGTTACTAGCTTGTTTTAGCCAGTGTTTACACCCGTGAATATCGTGACGCTGTGTTACTAATACCTGATGGAAATTTTGTTATAAAAGAGGGTCAGTCAGAAAGAAAATCGATCATAGTTGAAAACAAATCAATATTTATGGATGTTCTTAAGCTAAAATTATTAAAGAATGGCTGAATTTACTTTTTTGGATTATGCGGATATAATTTATATTTAAGGTCTAGTAGATGGAAAGGAAAGTGCGCTTGTAGAGGAATACCAAAGGAGATTATCTAATCGATGTATACCTCAAGGAGAGGTAAATATCTATGTCTGGACTATCCGGAGGTTAAGAGAAACCGGATCTGTAACTTCAAGCAGGGATTCGCGATCTGAAAGATTGGAAGAATCTATCGATGTCGAGCAGCAAATAATCACCGCGTCACCGGAGTCACAAGACAATTACGAGTGTCTTCAGCTAAGGGTTAATTATCGAGAGGAATGCGTACATATCACCATATCCCGATTCCTAGAGAAGATTGAAGTTCTGCACTTGGTTTCTCGAATGCGACATAGAGAACAAGGCATTTCTACACCGAATTTCGTAGACAGATTGATCGCAATTCATCAGGGATGGTATCACAAACTTCCACAATCTCCATACCTGGTCGGATACTAATCCACATAGGACAAGGGCTACCTCATTCCAACATACAATCAAAGTTAATGTATGGGTTGGTATCCTCGGCAAACATTTAATAACACAAATCATTTTGCCGCAAGACTTAATAATCAAATTTATGCGAAATTTTTGGAGAATAAACTGGCCGACCTACTAGAGGACGTCTCCCTGAATAACCGAGAGCAATGTTTTATCAACTACTCCAGACCTTACTCGATTGGGCTTTTGTATTAAGGGGGTATCCCACTCTAGAGGCCCTTGCATTGAACGTTTTTTTCAGGGAGGTGAACAAGAAAATACAAAACATTTAGAGTTAAACATAATAATCCTCTTATTATATGATCTTTAATGAATATTTTGAGAAAAAAAAAAATTTTTTTTTTTTGAGTGGTTGTTGTCAGGGCAGGCCTGCTACTGGGACCCATACCTTCGGAACGGTGTGCACGATAACAGCCGAACAAATAATCTGAAAATTATGAGATTGTACATTAGTACTCTTTATATATGTGGCTATGGCATGAGTGTGGCACATTTTGAAAAAAAAATTTTTATTCATTTTTTTAATTTTTTCTAAAATAAATTATAGTTTTTAGTTGATTTTTTACTGTTAAAATATGGGATACAAGCTATGTAAATGTAAAAATGCCTGATTTGCTCCACTTAGGTCATAGAGACAAAGCTAGTACAGCTTTTACCAAAATCTGAAATTTTTCGGATGAATTGTTTTCTCAGAATGCTGCACACCATTCATCAAGACGGTGTTTTGAGAAAAACGGCATTTAAATTAAAGTTAAGAGTGGTGGAGAGCGCGCAGCTTCGCACGGAATCGCCTGTAGCGAGCTTTTCGAATTTTGCGGCCAGGGATAGCTTAAACGATTCAGGAAATAACACAGAATTTTTCAAAACTAAAAAAAAAAATTCATTTTTTGAACGTTCTAGAGTGGGATACCCCCTTAATTACATGAATTTCGGAGAAAATTTAGGGAAAACCTGAATTTTAGGAAATTGCTAAACATTTTTTTCGGTTTTGGAAGTGACTGTGGCTATAGTGGTAGGAGATAGTTTAACATAGTTGACATTTTTGGAAAGTACATTAGTATAGTAGTGTTTGGCGAGAGTTTGATGTTGCTGCGTTGAGTAGATCAAAAGATAAACTGAAGTAATGATGTGGATACCATGAAAATTCCGGATTTATGAATTAACCTGTAACTCCCAAACGGTTGAAATTACCTCCCCCTCGTCATACAATTTTTTGTTTGGCTAGATGACATTTTTCACCCTACTCATACGCTATGTGAAACATCCTGTATAATTTAAAACTGAAACAAAATTAATAAGTATAAATTGGTATTAATTACATATATTAAATTAATATAATACTATGCCACGCTCAAATGCACTCAGCGCGCAGCGTGTTTATGACTGACGGTCTTACCTCTTTTAAAAACACAGCTGACGATTTTCTTGATTATTTTGAAAGTATAAAAATTCAGCTGCATAAATTTCATAAAGTATAAAATGATTTTTTACACTAAAAATTTCAATGGGGTTCATAAACGTGTTTAAAACTGTTTTCTGAACATTAAACAACATTTTGAAATGAAATTTATTCGGTATAAAATTCCTAGAGAAAATGTAACGCTACCTCCCGGACTATAAATGCATTGGGGAGATAATAAAAGTACCTATTTTTAATGGAAGTGGAGTAATATAGTTAATAGTGAAAAGAAACGATATGCATCGAAAAGTTACATAAAAATCAAAATAAAGTTAATAGCGCATAAAGGAGAAGACTTATCTAATCTAAGCCGTTGCGCAATCCATGCACTGTAAAAAGATAAATAAGCAAGTACTGTTATTTAAGCGCCATTTCTGCCGTCTATTTTGGGAATTATCTCATCAATGGGTGCTACTTTATATGAAATTTTTTTTTCATAACGTTTAGCAATTTCAGTTTCGCAGGTAACTTTTATACGAGAAAATTGGGCTTCTTGACCCTGATCTTTCCGCCAAAATGTTTCAAGATCTATGAGTCACTGTATCGTGATAATAACGTAGTATTGTTTGCGAAGAAAAATCTCTTGAAACCAGAAATAAATTTTGTTTGGGGAAATTTAGCTGCCCATAGCTAGCATTACTGGATACTATGGATAGATAGAAGTTATCCATCATCGCACTTGTACTCCAACCTGATTCCCCACCTAAGTTTCTCGGCCAAAAAGGTGGTCGGTGAGCACTCCATTGAAGCTTATTTTCTTCATCGGATGACGACTTCTATCGGGCCTCTTTGCATAAGCTGTATAGCGGGGCCGCGCTACCAGATAGGCAGCTGAGAGAAGAAAGAGCTCCACGATGGCTGGCCCCACGGGATAGGATCTCACCTGTTAAGTACGCATGAGCTGAAAACGTCAGCGACCCGCGAACTTATACCACTGGGGCTCTCGTCTCGTCTCATTATTGAAGCGAGCTGTAACAGCGTAGTGATGGTATCGGGTAGATAATTCCATCAGTCGAGAGCCGAATTTTGATGCCGAAAGCTAAACATTAGAGGGTGCTGCTCTGTCCAAGCTCCCAGACTTTGGGTTTGGGAATCCAAAAGTCAGGCTAATTAAATGAAGTGACGCACATCCACGAAGGATTGATTTTATATATTTTCTTCTTCCGTAACGTTCTTTTGTGGTCGTCCCCGCCCAGACGGTGCTTCCCAGGCACGGTGCACTCCGAAGCGGAAACGGAATAGGAAGTACCTTCTGGCCAGTGCCCCAGGTAACTGTCACCACCTGTGAGCGGTGGTGTTTTTGCTCAAAGCAGCCGCTTTAGTTCTTACACCCACATGTGCTGCTGGGGTTGAGCGCATTTGTTTTTATTTAGAAGAGCCATCGGTCGGTGATAAAACGCGAGTGGAGTGGCCGCGAGTGGTGTCCCGGTGTGTGTCTGTCTGGAGGGAAGTGGAAATTATAACGTTGAAAAAAATAAGTGAACCGAAAATAATAATTTACTGCACGGTCCAGGAAGTGCAGTTGGTGTTGTGTTCAGTATCCGGCAATAGTGTTAATGCAAATATAGTGCGCTCTGGTGGAGGAGTTATTAACTGACCATTCTGCTGGATATGTAAATGAATCTGGTGGAGCAACGTTGGAATTGGACTACGCACACAGTCAAGTTCACCTGCGATTTCTTCATACCCCCTCGTGGTGTCATCATCGTTGATTAGCCTTGTGTAAGTCACCTTTAATTAGCGCTCCTCTCACTTGGCAAATGCTCGGAATTTCTTTTTATATATATTATATACACAATCGCGATATATCGCGCTGCAGAAAGGTATTGTGCCGAAAAGCAGTAAAGGTACAAAAACATCGGATCGATTGGGAGGATTGCAAAAAGTACCTTTTCAAATTTTCTACCTTTGTTTACCTTTCTGTTCTACTGCAGCATTCAACTTCAAACTTTTTCGGCAAATATACGGGTCTTTGGAATCTACCTGGTGCCTCGGGATAATAAATTACTTTAGATCAAAAATACCACACTTTCACCCAGGGACCAATTGTGTTATTATTTTTATTTTAGCAAGACTTTTGTTATCATCTATTATAGATATTGTTAGGTAGTTGCTAGTTTTATAAATAGGTCTAATTATCTTTTCCTTACATAAGATTCAAAGTTCATTTGAAATTCTATCGATTATTTACCGAACCCTAATCCCTCCAATGTTTTTTTCGCACATTTTTACTTCCAACGGTGGTCTTTAAAGTATACTACATTTTTTACCATGTTGACAATTTTGGAAATGACCCATGGACATACATATAAATAGCACATACTCGGTTAAATAATAAAACTCGATTTGCAACAATAACGAAAGCAAAGATATCGGTTTTTATATTTGGCAATGTAATTATTAATTCATTAAATCCATATAGGAAGCTTTACAACGAATTTATAGAAATACCAGAAGAACTTGAAAATTATAAAATCAACGAAAATGCGTTGGGCATATATGTAAATAGCACGATAAGAGAAATCCTGAAATTAAACCAAAAAATCGTTATAATTTGATTTAACCCTTTGCACTCTGAATGAATTAAAATAAATTATAGTGGTAGAATTCAACGTATTACATTTATTTCATTTATTATAGAAAAAGGTGGTAATATGGCCCCCTACTTTGTTTTTACGTAATAAAAAAATATTAGACCATAATTTTAACAATAACTTTATACCAAAATATCATGCACACATTCAGTCACAGTAATTAAGGTCGGAAATGTAAATAAAACCACAGCATTCAAAAACAAACTTATTTTTCAAAATAATGCAAAAATGCAGCGATATAAAATTGTGTGTGTAATATGGCCCCCCATAATAAGTGTGTAAAAGGACAAAAAATATACCGAGCATACAAAATTCCCATTGGTTTTCTGAGAACCAATCGATTTGTGTGCCTGTTTAGAAAATGATCTAACCATAACCATGATCAACCACATGGAGAAAAATAAACTAGAAAAAGTATAGAGAAATTCCAGTAAAAATTATTGTTTTGTACTGTAATCCTGCAGCATTTTTCCGTCACGAGAAAAAATAATTTTTGTATATGTAAAATTTCAGAAATGTTCGTTACTTTTTAATGATAATTCAAAGTAAAAAGTATTCTTCTATTCCAATAAAAATTAATGTAGAAATAGCAAATTTTAACAGTCAAATAGTAAAAATTGATGTGAGCACTACGAAAGTTACAGTGCTAGAACTGTAAAAATGATAGTGCCAGAACTGTAAAAATAATAAAAAAAAATAAAATTTTTTGTATTTGTATTTGTAAAGAACCATTGATGAAACCATGTGGTAATATAGAAAGAAATATACGAATGATATCATGCAAAATCAATGCTTATAATGGTAAAAAAAAAACAAATTAATGGAAAAACCACATACTTCTATTATATTATTAATAAAAATTAAGAAATAAATATAAAAACTTACCAAGAAAAATACGTCTGTTCTCAAGTTATCTGTGCAGTACTGCGTCGCTAAAAACACGTTTGGACATGAATCATGTACGACCTAACGATACAATATACGTATACCAAACGTATAATATACGTATTCATGCATATGAATAGCTCATTGTATATACACACGCAAATGTAATCAAAATATACACTACGTCTTCCGAATTCTTCCGAGTTTGCCCGAATGAACTTTTCGGCATAGGAAAAATTATTGAGCCATAACTGTAAAAATTCCAGTTTCGTATTGTAGAAATTATAGAGTATACTGTATTTTATATATATTTTGTTTCGTAATTTTTATCAAATTTTTCGATAAAAATTCCTAGGACCTAAAAATTTACAGTTCTAAATGTAAAAATTCCTAGATAGATTGTAAAAATTCTTAGACCGACTGTTAAATAAAAATGTTTAACCATTACTTTTTAATATTCTTTCGCATAAAAATCGCTAAAAAGAGATAATGCTGCACGGTTACTGTGGTAGAACAGTAATTTTTCCTCTATATTTTTTTCCGTGCAGCAACACCATTTCTGAATATGTTTGGGATGCTATTTTTCGTGGCTAACTGACAAGCCATTCTTCCATACTTTTCAGACCATAGTATTTAGTTCCCATTAGCAAAAGGTAATCAACCAAATTCTCTTCGAAATGAGGTTGTAATATATATTTTCTACCTAGTGGTTTCTGCACTAATAAATCCAGTGATTCCTCTGCATCTTTGACCAGCCTCGTCAATGTCGCTCTTGGTACTGACAAATGTCTGAAAGCCTTCTTATACCACATAGTTTTACTTCGTACTGCTTCGACTGCCTTGTTCATTAGATCTTAATCCCATCTCTTCCTCTTTTTTTGTATGTTGGGAGAGATATTCATTCGAGGCATCTAGTAGTATCAATAAATACACTAGTTAATAACTGTTTTCGTGCATACACTCAATATGGCCCCGGGGGCCACATTAGACCTATGAGCTTAGTTTCAATAACAAATCAAGAATAAGTTATTAGTTAAAGTATGATATTTTTACCTTGAAAATATTGAAAGAAGAGTTGGTGCACTTTCCAATAATTGCCACAGTTTTTTTTTGTCTCACGCTTTTACAATATTTTACAACATGATCTCTCGGCAGGAAAAAAATTTCTTATTCCAGCACATTCACAAAAATGAAATAAATGTCAATACTGGGCGACAGTAGCAGTCTGGCTACTTTTGAAATCCTTTTTGGTAACTGTTTGATTTAATACGATGTCTAACTCGCAGGTAAAACCTCCGCAATGATAAATTGGGCTGAGGGGCCACTTTACCTACAGGGGCCATATTACCACCTTCTCCTCTATTATTATAAAGTGTTTTAAGTTTTATCATCTACAGACTAATATGCGAGTTGTAGAGTAAATTAGTATTGTCACCTCCAGTGTGACATATGACATATTCATGTTATATTCATTGCCTTGTTAGTATTTCGTACTGTACCCAGAATTGCTGTAATCGAGTTTGACACCTGCGTCCCATACTTTCAGTTAACTTTTGACACCTTTCCTTCGAAATAGAATACCAAGCTTTCTTTATACCGTCCCACGCTCGTCATTATTTTTAAAACATTTTTGTCCAATCCTGATCTTAACATCATTCTATAGATTTTCTATAGGATAAAGATCAGGACTTTGAGCTAGTCAAGACATCGATTTTTTTTTTTTTTTGATAACCAATCTTTTATTAGTCCGGCTGAATGCTTTGGATCATTATCGTGCATATACGTCCAGTTTACTGGCATAAACTCAAACGCATATTGTTCCATTTTATTTTTTTAAATGTCTAGATACTGAAATTTCTTCCACTTATTTTCACAAGAGGTACTGCTCCATGCCATGAAAAAGCTCCCCAAATCTGTATACATATTACCTCCTCTGTCCTTGATTAGTTTTCTGGGTGTATTAAGGATTTAATGCTTGACGTTTTGGACGATTAACATATTTTTTCTACTTATACGTCCAACGAGTTTAGCTTCATTTAATCGCTGTCTTACGATTCTGTCCGAAACTTTTAACTCGTATTCTTCATTTATTTCATTTGCAATCTGCCTTAATTTAAGGTACTATTCGTCTAGAATTTTCAAAAAATGATTTTTTTTTTTTTACATTTTTAGATTCTTTATACCTTCAATAATAACTGTCTAAAATATTAAATCGAAATTCGAAGCCAGTGCATAACGACTCAATTGAAGCGCGCTCTCGGCTGTTATATAAAATTTTTGAGTCTGAAAAAAGGTCGAAAAAAAGGCGATTTTTGAAAAAAAATTTCAAATGTCCGCCTTTTTTTTTTTAATGATTTTTAAATTTTTCTGGTAAACTATCACGTAAGAGCACTTCCTTTTTGTAACTCTTTTTGAATTTTATGTTTCAGACTTACCGTTCCAGAGATTAACTGTCCGCCATGCGGCAGTGTTTTTTTGAAAAGAAAATTTGAGCGCCCTCTATTAAATGTACAATTAAATTAAAATAAAATTTTTTTTCGTAATCTTCAAGAACTGTTTAATACTGCAAAAAAAGTTTGATAACCATATATAATAAAGAAAGTGAAAAAAAAATTGTTGAATATATGTCATTTTTTAGCATTCTAGACGGTAATAGTACCTTAAGGGGTTATATACAGTCAGGATTTTCAGAAAATCGACTTTATTTTTATTTTACTTTCGTAACGTACATATAAGTACACCCACAGAAAATTTCATGTCAATCCGGTGAATATTCTCAAAGTTACACGCATATTTGCAATGACGTGTTCGAGTTTTTGTGCTGTACTGTAAATGTAAAGTACTTTTGAAACTTTAAACGCGTTTTTCTCAAAACTGTGTTCTTAAAGTCGGTGTGCAAGATTTCTCGGAAACGGCTGAACCGATCAGTTTCAAATTTTAACACAAGCTTCTTAAGCATATTTTTGAGTAATTAGTCGAAGCTTTTTGCTCACCGATAAATATTTTCCATTTTATAAACAATTTAGAGCGAAAATTGTTGTTAAAAATCGATTTTTTTTTTAAAGAAGCCGCCATTTTGTCAAAAATTCTTATTTTGCTTATTTCTTCGATTAATTACTTAAAATAAAACAATATACTAAAGAAATATTTTTGGGTTTTTCGTTTTGGATGATCCAGTCTAGAGATATCGTGCACACCGCAAAACGCTTTTTTTTAGAGTTGCTTCCGGAGATCAGCTGTAGCAGCTTTTAAAATAATTATTTTTACAAATAAAAAACATTAAAATACACCCAAGAGTTACCATTATATGTGTCCAGAATTTTACATTAATAACTTAAAAGATCATCTCATGAAAAATCGACTTTTTTGGGCCTCCTGACTGTATATAACCCCTTAATGAGAAAAAGAATATAAAAAAAATTGTGACAATATATCAAAACATACATCACTTATATGTCACGGAATGTTTCGAGTAAGTCGAAAGATTTCGTTGCATACGTGATCTGACCTAAATGTAAGCCCTTGAGAGAAGTTCATTTGGGAACTAACAATAAAAATTATAATACAATAACGACAGCTGCAGCATCAACAACTGCTTTTTTTATTCACACGTAACAACTTCTTTAGATCGGCTTGTTTACGTTAGTCGGCCTTATAACTTCAAAAACAAAAATGACTCACAACATCACAAAGATAACTATATTTCTCACTATTCAGTGGTTAGTCCGATAAAACGATCCATTCAATTAAGTCATTTCTGTTTTGGTTCTGCAAGGTTAAGGAGTGCGTCTTCGCTTTTCGAGTTCCTCGCACAGCTGTGCAATGAAGTCTTTCGTTATTTTCTCTTGTCAGCTCCAGGTTAATCAAATTAAAATGCAATTTGATCAAGAAAATGTTGGCACGGGAAGCCGTATGACAGCAATAAAAATGTATGCCCGCTTTCCCGTGCAAGCAACAATGCAATATATCTACCGTCATGGACATTTTTACTTTCCCAGTCATAAGATCTTAACGAAATTAATGGTTACATTGTCGTTTTTATTTGCTCTCCAGTAAGTAAGATACTAACAAGTTTTGAGATGCTCAGCCAAGTCCACTTGAAGTTGACTGAGTCACCTCGGGCTTTCAAGCTCACATCACACAAGTACAGTGTCACCTGGAAACGAATTTTTTTTCTCGCCTTTCATTACGAATTCCAATCGCACCGATCGACCATTCATAATAATGTGACGGACTTTTACGAAACTAATTACATCATTGTTCGATGAATGGCCTTCCTGTGGGAGGAACTTTTGGTTTACTGTGCCAGAAAAGAAATTATGTACTTGCCCATTTTGCAGTTTTTCAGAAATTTTTGCAGAGGTGCTTTATGCTTTGAACATCGACAAGATTTTTGCTACTTTTCATGGGATTCATTAAAGGTTGAACTAGATTCGCTGGAATCACTCAATTTGTTGGTTAAATAAAAAGCATTATTTCAACTAAGATGTTCGTTACTTAATGTTGGCTTGTTGTGCTAAATGCGCAATTAAAAAGTGTGATCAAGATTAATGAAATAAGCCCAAACACGAGGTAGGTGCTGTAAACCGTTGAGGAGTTCCCTCGACTGTCTTTCGGCTTCATTCTTAGATTAACTCCAGGTCTTCATTATGTTGTAGTGTCAACCGAACTACATATGTGTGCCAAGTTTCAACAGAATTGGTTCACAGGTGAATGAAAAGTCAATCATCCCCTATTTTTTTCTACTTTTAGAAGTAGAATTTTTTTTTCCAAATTTAAATGGGACCAACTTTAAGATATATCCTATCCAAATAACACAAACCTGGGCCTTCTTGAGATTCTGACGTCTACTAAGAAATCGTGCAATACTAGCAGTGCTGTCTTCTCATATTGGATGCCAGAGGCACTTTGTGTTGCTACGTTAACGGGATAAGTAATAATCTGGGACTTTTGAATAGTATAACTATTTTGAAGACAATTAATTTTGCTAATTATCGAATTTCATCAAATTGTTGATTGCGATAAAAAAATTCTTTTCGATTAATGTTTATCACTAAAATAAAGTGTTTTACAATATGTAAATCAATTTCAATTGCTTATCAAAGACCAATATAATAATTTATAATGAGATCAAATTAATTTCCTAGTATAAGGTTGATAAACGAACTCAATTAATTTACAATTTTTCTAGCACTGAAATACAGGAAAAGTCATCATTACAAATCTTCTTTTTTTGAAGTTGATTAAAAATAAATTCAAACGAGAGGATAATTCTTATGTCCAAAAAGTAATAATGGGTAATATTAATGTAAAGCCCAATTTGGCTACATAAGAATTATTTCTAGCACAACGCAAACCACATCATAAGTTATAATTTACCAGACAAAAACCATTAGTGGCCAGTTCATTAACTTCACAAATTGAACCTCCTCAGTTTGGACACTTATATGAAGGTGCCCACAACTTTACGGAAAATTGACAATATGCGAATTGAGCCTGAAAGATCTTTTTCCTGCTTTTAAGCAAAGACTGTTGAAGCTTCTGGCTGTTCTACATCCCCATGGAAATCGTATTATATGACGCACGTTTAAGGTAAACAACCAAGTCAAGAATGGTAATAAAATGGCAAAAGTCGAGGTCAGTCAATGGCATATGATCTGAATCACTCACGTACATATTGCGTGCGTGCTGTTTCTACCGCTTTTTAAAATAAATACAAAAATATGGCCAGGTTTCTTGTAGGCGTTTGATAAACGCTTTCATTGAACTCAACAGCCTTATAGAAATTTGAACATTACTTCCGTTAAACCATTAAGAAACTCCCAAGGCAATTTCCACATCTATAAAAGACACAAATTTAGTTGGTGGCTTTATATACTAAACATTTCCTACTCGAAGTGAAATTTACACACAATCAGCAGATTTTATGGTTACCAAGTCACATCAAAAGGCATAAGCGTGATATCAAGAGCAGACAGAACAATAGTAGTAATTTACCTGGATTAACGCCATTATTAGTGAGTTAAATTGATTTAGCTATCTGATAAGATGTGAACCAAAATGCTCCAGCCACTTGGACGTAATGACATACAAACAACACGTTTGCTATATTTATTGTTTCTAACCGACCTAATTATATTATATATAAACAGACCCAGGAGCCAACCCTGAGGCTCATAGTCACCTGGCATATTTGGGAAACGTGATCGGGCATATGAGCGATGACCTAAAAATAAGAGAGAGGTATTTAGACTGCAATAAATCGATATTTGACTAGAGGTGATTTATATGACGAAACGGCAGTAATTAGCGGATTAATTTGCATAATTTTATTGAAAGCAAATTTGACCTGGGTTTCACAGTGGCATTTATTCGTAAAATAGGCAAACCTCTGAGCCATTCGAACGGCCTTTTTTTTTTCCAAAATTGAGTTTTTAATCTTGACCTATATACAATGGTTGAGGTTCCATAAAATTGGGTACTCAGGATAATTATTAGGAAATTGTTGTAGTTTAAATTTTCTTTTCTAACTCAGGCAAATGTTAAATTTGAACAGTGATTGTTTGTTCCACGGTATTATATTGAAAGGATATTTAAAGGAAATGGACACCTAAAAAAATTTAACTTTCCACTAAATTGTTTTAACCGTCCGGTCAATGACCAAATTTTCACCTTTCGTTCAATAACCGGGTACCCGGGTACCCACGTATAGTGTGTCAGGTAGAAAAGTTATTAGTAGACTGTGTGCATGTGAAATAACTATGGTAATAGGGAGACCCTATTGTTCCTCTAATATTCTAGTATTTGGGATGCCCTGCCCCTTCACCCCGAACAATAGAAGAATAGGACTCAATTGTTACACGATGAGGTAAAGTAATAATATTTCATTATTTTAAGAATTTAGCGAGTCCGAGAACAGGCGAAACGATCAAACAAGGAGCCTATTTTAGCTTAGTGTGTTGCGCTTTGGGATGAGACAAAGGGTAGTAAAGCATGTGCGCCAATATCCTATCTCTCGGGTTCCTTTGAGGCACGGAAGGGTTGCACTGCAATAAAAGTAGGTAGTCGCGCAGGTACTGTGTCAGGACAGAAATATCTCACTCTTGAGTTAGGCAGGACAGAGTGAAGGTTCAAATTGAAATAAGTGCAAGGAAAAATAAAATAAATTTACAGTGAAAGTGTAAAATTTATATTATTAATAAATAATAGTATTGAAAATAAATACGATGGATGATTCATCGAGTTTTCAACGGTAAGGAGAGATTTACTTGTTTTATTTTCGAGTAAATGATTTTATATTATGAGAAAGTAACCATGTGCAGTTATGTGCCAAAAAAAGGCAGTAATTATGCTATCATCAATGCATCATGAAGCAAAAGTTAGTGATAGTGCAAAGAAAAAACCCAAAATTATTGAGTTTTATAACTGGTCAAAAGCTGGAGTGGACACAATGGATAAAATGCTTGGTAGATATACTACAAAAAGATCTACTCAAAGATGGCCTCTAGCATTTGTCTATAATATCCTCGATGTCGACTGCTTTGCAGCATATATTCTGTATTATGAGAATAATAAAATGCTTGCTAAAAAGTCGTATGAACGGCGATTATTTTATCGGCAATTGGGCAGAGAACTGTGTACTACATTCATTGAAAGTCGTTCGCAAAATGCACAAATCATGAGGCATCTCACAACAAAAGTGGCGGTTGAATCTTTTCTTGGTCGAGCTATCAATCCATATGCGCAGCCAACAACATCTGGATCATCAACACCCCAGACACAGCTCGATTCAACCGGAAGGTAAAGGATTACTGGTGTATGCTATACTTGTCTTCAAAGTGAATTTAAAAAACGTCGTAAAACTAGGAAAATATGTTCGGTGTGTAAAAATCCTATTTGTGATGAACATTGTATTACAACCACGACATGTAAGGACTGTGCGAAATAATTAAATGTACTTTTATTCTTGTGTGGCATTGCATTATTATAAAAATTAAACAATATAAATATAAAAATAATTGGGAACAAAAAATTCTTACTAAAATAAATATAAACAGAATTACGTTTTTCTTACCTACTATCTTTGCTATTGTTTGTAATAAGAATTGTTTAAATAAAAGAAATTACAAACGACATTGTTTATTATTTATTTAAAAGTCAAATTACCTCAATACTTTAATAAACAGTCTCTTTAGTGTGCATAAACCCGCTATTTATACATAATAACTGTAGTGGGTACCCGGGTGCCCGGTTATTGAACGAAGGGGGTATAAAGTTTGATAGTTAATAACTATTATTAAATAATTAATTATAAAAAACTTTTACGAAAATTGGGTATCAAACTACTTAAATGTTGGGGATCCGGACGGTCTTAAAATTATTTTGAGAAAAAGTTAATAAATTCTACCTGCGAAACTGAAATGGATACCCGGGTACCCGGTCATTGACCGGACGGTTAAACAGCCTCTTTTACTGATTAACTTATAACACTGATATATAAGATCTCGTACAAAAACCTCCTTAAAAAATAATACCAAATTTTGACCGAATTCCAGTTCAATCATTCTCGCCCAAGTGCCGCAGGCAGGCAACTTTACAAGAAGTATACCAATAACCAAATAAAGGTGGCGCTACCTTGATTCTCAAGGAACTCTCGGTTATTGTCTCGATTTTAAGGAACATTAGTACAATGATTGTTCTGAGGCCATTAATTTCGAATATTATTTAGATTTCCAAATCCAAGATAGTGGATCCAATATGGCGACTGAAATGTCTCGATTTCAACGGATTTTTATGAAAATTAGTACAATGATTATTCTGAGGCCACTAATTTCGAATATTAGCAAAATTTCCAAATCCAAGATGGCGGATTTAATATGGTGATCAAAATTTCTCGACTTCAACGGATTTTAATGAAAATTAGTACGATTTTTTTGGGGGCCACTAATTTTGAATTTTCTGGATTCAAGATGGAGACCAAAATTCCTCGATTTCAACGGGTTTTAATGAAACAATGGTACAATGATTATTTTAGGACCACTAATTTTTAATATTATTAAGATTTGAAGATCTTGAATGGCGGATTCATAAAAGAGTTCCTTTTCTGTTTGCTTCAGTATAGTTTTTACTTCTAGAATAACAGCACTCGATGAGATGCACTTTTTCTTCGTTTGTAAGGTTACTCATTTTAAAGTACACGTATTTGCTCTTTATGACGTCTCAAAAGAAACTGAAAACACTCTAGTTCTAGTATATAACTAAGAGGGCTCAACATTTT
Organism: Dysmachus trigonus; assembly: GCA_949715965.1. NCBI lineage: Eukaryota > Metazoa > Arthropoda > Insecta > Diptera > Asilidae > Dysmachus > Dysmachus trigonus. Next base: position 50,861,038 of record OX454321.1, read on the forward strand.
ACGACATCATAGAGGAGTAAAGACATGGGTACACTTTAGGCAACTTTATTACCTTATAATGTTGATGAATGGAGCAGCCTAACAAGATTGATAATTATCCGTGCGTATGCAAGCTAAGACATAATTTTTGTTTTGTTTCCTGTAATTTTTGATAAATCGTAAGTGAGTCATGGGAATATTTTATTTATTTATTTAAACTGAACTATAATTTTTGGACTGTTGTCCTTCATTTTGTAACAATTTTTTTTAATTAAAAACTTAAATACAAGTGTAATTCTAAAAGTTGATAAAAAATTACTGACAATAGAAAACAAAACACCTTACCGTACTGCTTTGTCATTTTCTAATAAAAGGTCTCTAAGTTTAATTATTTTGTGGATAAGCTTATTGAATAAATCTGATAAAATAAAATATTAAAATAGGTGTTATGCTAATTTCACCTTATGGTAGTTTATGAAAAAAAAAACCTTATTCGGCGTACAATGTAGTCCCTAGCAATTTTTTAAACGTTTATATAATATGTTTTAAATGTTACATGTCCGCAAGTAAGCAAGTCTATGTATAAGAATATGTTAAACAAAAATTCTTCAATTGAATACGATGATAGACCACGCCACGCCTAACTGCCTTCACTGTTGTGAGGTCACCAGGGTGGTGTTTTCCTTTTTAAAGTATTACACCAAAAACAATTACTCAAATACGAACATGAGGCAACTGTAAATTAAGGCTAAGCACAGCTTATAACATAATTCTAATAGAGATTAGTCACCTCTGCTACCCAGATACACAGTTCAGTGCATTTTTCAGCTGAGGTAATCCTAATTAAATTCAGGTGGCCTGGGAAGAATTTTTGGGGTGAATCCATTGCTTGCTGAGCGCCCATAGAAGCTCCTAAAAAGTTGTATCACCCTGAAAATGCAAATAAATTGCCCGTCATCTCATTGGAATAAAGAAGTCGCTCGATGATACCGACAGTCGCTTGTGATTTGATATATTTGACTTAGGCAGACATAACATATTACCTCCACCCTCGATCAATACTGCTAATGCATTCTATTATGTCGTGGCCTAGCCCGGTTATCCCCCAAGGCTTCTTCGATGACTGTGTGGCGCCCGTAAATAAATTTCCTAAAAATCTCCAAATGATAGTTCTGTGCGTGAGCTGGGTCGCAATAAAGAGTCCTAGAACCCCAATTGATTTTCCTTACTGAGCAGTCAGCACAAAGGGACTTAGGGTTGAAGGTAGAACAAATCGATATTTTATTGGAATTTAGTTGTTCTGCTGATGTTGCACTTATATCGGTTTTATTTAAATCCCGGGGATGGGCGGCCTGGCTCTCGCTGTATATTTTAAGTTGGCGGGCAAAATACGATGTTGTAAAAGTTCAACTATGCCATCCAGCATTGTAAATAGCATGATAACATCCCTTAGCTGCGAACATAATTATCGTTTATTATTAGGTATTTGAAAATTTCCAAGTGGAATCGTTTGCTGTATTGTACTAGTCCTCACAATGAATGAGACCTATAATGAGAAAGAGGTTATGCTAAGAAACATAAAAAAAAACTAGTCGAGTGTGAATTCGAATCGCGCGCAGAGCCCATACTTATACCATATTTCCTAAAAAATGTAGAAATCTATAAGACTAGATAGATCTATAAGACTGTAAACTTCAAGTAAGGCATTATATTCCGATTTTTTTCTAAATTTTAGGTCTAGTAGTTTCGGTAATAAAGGGGGAAGAAGGGAGAATTTTTCGCATATCTTTCAAAATATGCTATTTAAAATTATGAAAACAATATATTGTATACATATATATATGTATTGCACACAAGCAATTTTAAGTCTTCATATAAAATTCACAACAATTTTTTTTTGATTTTTTTTTCTTTAATTCTTCCATTCCAGTTCGTAACCATTATCCTCAAATCTGACGACTCCAAACTTGTTGTCAATTATAAGCCAATATCTATTTCTAATAGTCTAGCCCTGGTGTTTCAAAAACTTGTCTATAATCAAAGGCCGTAGCAGGATAAGAGTGGGTGGACTGCTCCCGCATGTATCTTGCCCATTTTAATGTGGTAACTTGCTACGGTACTGGGATTAATTTATGCCAAGTTTCAATTTAAAAAAATGTTTTTTACACTAGTTATAACGAATTTTTGGAAAATTGAAAAAATCAATTTTCTCGAAAATGGCTTAACCGATCTTGATGGCTAAAACATATGTATACAGGATACCAAAGCAGTCTTGGAAAAAAGTCGAAAATTAATTTCGTTAATTAAAAGAGGATAAAAGAAAATACTTAAATTTTCAAAAAATAATTTTTTTATGAAATTCGTTTTGTACCACCGCCAATTTTTTTCCCATACTTACGTCCTTAAGCACAGAGCTACAATATATATTCTTTTTGGAAATTATCGAAGGGTTACTTCATAGATAAAAATAAAGGAATTTTTTTTTTTTTTTTTTTTTTTTAACCAAATTCAAGTTTTTAGTTGTGATTTTTGATAAAAATAAGCACACTTTAAAGAAATCCAATACCTTTATTTGAATTTGAATAAAAATTTTACAATTTTAATTAAACTAATTCTGAAGTCATAGTCAAAAAAAAGAAAACAGTTTTCTTTTGACACAATTGAAGTTTTTATTTATTATTTAAGTGATACCTTCATTTAATTGTGAATAAACACAAGTACACTTACATTGATTAAACTAATTATTATTACTAATTACAAGTACATTGATTAAACTAATTGTGGAAAATAATTTAAAGAATAATTTCTAACTAATTTTGTGCTTACCCAAAATATGAAAATCATCTTTTAGAATTTAAGTTGTCATAATTAGTCGTTGTCGCTGTTTCGCTGATTGTAGTTTTATTTAGTTTTTTAAAAATTGTGTTCAAATATGGGAATAATAGCTAAAGTGGTTTTTCATGTCTTTTACTCCCAACTATTTAAGAAAAAATCACCATTTGTTAATTTTTACTTTTACTTTTGAAAAAAAAACCAAAAAAGAGGTTTTTTTTTTTTTTAAATAACTCGAAAACTGTTCAACATTGAGAGCTGAAATTTGGGGTGAATTATTTTTATTTGATATCAAAATGATCTCCAAAGTGTCGATAGAAAACGCCGCGGGAGCAGATTCGGCATGCTTATCCGGCTATATTCTTTAAAAAAAACAGCTGCCAATGAATTGGTAAGGTGCTTTCTCCTAACTAATATTTAGTATAATACAAATTATATTTAAATTATTATAAACTAAAAATATATTTATGAAAAACGACCCTACAATATATTCTGTACCTTACCATATCTTCATAAAGAAGAAGTTCGCAAGTAGGACATATTTTAAAATTGTAAATTCGACCAAATTCGAAATATTCGTTATAAGTGAATCCTACAATGCCATGGAAAATAATAAAAAAAATATGTATAATTTATCGTAATGTAAACTTCTAAAATGAGAAAAAGTGTTTTCCTCAAGTATTTGCAAAATGTATTTTCAGCAAAGAAAGTAATAAAATTAGAGAATAATAAGAATAACAACTAATTTACTAATTTAGGACTTAAGAATAATGTTTTTTAATTACAGCGTAGTGCAGTACACCAATTCCTCCTATAACACTGTAGATAGGTTCCTAGAAAATACCGTGTTGTATGAAACCGTATCATATGAGACTAGGAGGGATCCGTTCCGACAACCTTTTAGAACACATACACCCTTTTTGTCATAATCTCACATAACACTGTTTCACACAACACCTAATTTTCCAGGAACCTATCCACAGTGTTATGGGAGGGATAGATGTAATCATAATAATAATAAAAACTAACTAACCGTATTTATAATGGCTTAAGAATAATGTCTTCTATTCACAATGTAGTGCAGTAATCACCGTATCACCATTCAACAAAGATTTAATAAATAGTAATGGCAAGAAGAGTAAGTGTATCATCGGGAGTTGGACATGTATCTCTCTGCTTCAAACTTAATGATGGATTTTGTCTTTCTGCGCCAAATCAAAATTGTTGTTCCACTAAAATTATAGAAAAAATATTTTTTTACGTCAAACCATGTTTGTTATGCGATACAGATGAGAACAAAGAATGATATCCAATTGAAATCTCGATTTTTGATTTTTGTGGGCTTGTATCCTTTTGCATGATACCTCCTCAATTACGAGTCTTCCTCTTTTTCGCAGATATCGGGGTTTTTTACCACTGAACATCACTAAATGTAAAGTAATCAAATTTTCTAGGAATAATAACACCATTTATTATGATTACAGAATCAAAGGGTTCTCACTTGACCGTGTTAGCTACCTAAAGGACCTGGGGGCAATTTTTGACCAAAAGCTACTTTTTCAATCACACATCAATTGGATCTCCATCAAAGCTTGTAAGATATTGAATTTCGTATTTCGCACATGCAAATCTTTTTAGTAAGTCATTATTTTTATTACTCTCTATGGTTCATTGATAATGAGCCATTTGGAATATGCGTATATACAACTACAAGCCGTGAGCTGGCCTTTTGCATGTGTGCGTAAGTGGTCCGGAAGTTCGAGAAAATTGCATTGACGCTTATGGCGGGTCGGTGAAACTCCCTCGGAAGTTCACATTTATCCGAATTATATTATTATTAGGAAGACGAATGTGTTAGGAAATTCAACCTCAGGAACTTTTACTACCAATGGGCTAAAAATGTGGATTAACTTACAATGATTTCTCGGTTCTCCGGAGCCGAGTCTTCATCCAGCTGTCAAACAGCCGTTCCTTGCAAGTGGGCTGGGACTCGTGGGTTTTGATGAGTTGGATTCAGATTCCAAAATTTTATTCCGCCGAGTATTTTACGCTCTACCTTAATTTTTAAACTTCCAATTGCTAGAACTAATATTCTTCACAAATCACCTTCATTTAGAATACAAAAACAGTATAACGATTTATTCAATAACGTTGATATCTTCAATCCTAGTCTCTACTTGTTGAAAATATCTTTAGGAGATTAAATTTCAACCTCGCTTTCTCAGTTTCTTTAATTGTTTTGGATTTATATATTTTTAATTTTTTTCGTAATTCTATATTAATCCTTCTTATTATTCTTCTTTTTCTCCTTTTAATTTAATTTTTTATTTCTAAAGTATCGGTAGTCTTTAATTAGATTTATTCGCTTTTTCGTAAATAAATAAATATTTGAAACTTTGATCTAATTTTATTTGACCGAAAAAACGTATATATGCTCTTAGCCCACTACCATTTCGGACCGTAATATCTTATGATATCATGATTACGTCATCTCCATACCATCTGTTCAAAACTTAAAAAGGAAATATTTGTTTTCCAGTCGGTATCACTTCCTAAAATCAGCCTTCAATTGATGTTTCTCGCAAAACTTTGCCCACGTGTTGAATGTTATTTAATTTTATATAGAAGTTGATTTTTAATTGGTGATGTTGGAATAAACCAAATATGGTGTATAAATTGAAGTTTTTACTATTATTTTTTGATTATCTTAATATGTTGAAGAATTTTTAATGCTACACAGGTTCACTAGTTATATTATATTACGTCATACAGTTTTCAAGGCGGATATTCTGATTTTGATAAATGATCGATCAGTGATTTGTATAACATAGCTGTTATATTAACGTTTCCTTTAAAAAAATATATATCTTTTGAAGTTATAACCAAAAAAACCGGTTCCCAGATTCTTCTTCATTTAAATATTCTATGAGGAAAAAGTGTTCGTCATGATTTCTGCCTGGGTTGTTGAAAAAGTTAAAGAACCTACGCTTGTTGCACTTTATATAATAAGATCATTTAACTTTTTTTATTTGAGAAGTTCGGTGTGATGAATTAGAAACCATTTGTCTAATTCACTAAAACCCCATTAACCATTTTACGTGACAAAAAAGACCAAGCCTTATCAACAATTGGGTAGTTGAGTTTCAAGTTCCTTCAAGTATTAAACGACACTTATCACAATAACAGTAACAATTTGTGAGCATAAAATATTTGCCTTGCCTTTGCTTCCTATCTTTTGTGTTACATTAGCACGTTTTTCCCTTCTCTCACTTCTATTAAACAGATTTATGATGATAAGTTACATGGCGCCTATCCGATTACCATAAATTAAGTATACAGTTCCTCCCACAGAACGGATAAAACGTAATGGCTTTATTTCTTCAATCCAATAAATCTCCATTCAAACTGCATAATTAATAGCTTACATAAATATCCTTCACTAATAGAATAGAAAAATGCGTTTACATAAAAATGAAATGAAATTATCGAATTGGTTTATTACCAGCGAAATTATGGAAAACCGTCAAGACGCGCAGTGCTGGAAGCAGAAGCAGTGCCGAAATGGCCACATTGATATGAATTTATCTAATTTCCCTTTTATGAGCTCCCTAGAAAACTTGTTTAAGTTATGAAACCAGCCAAAAATCTCTGCTTGAGTTAAAAATAGCCCGGAACCCGCATATGTTATGCAGCAGCTACAACACTACGTTTATACAAGTGTTTCTAGGCATAGAAGTTAAACATGCGTGAAAGTTGTAAAAATGGCCTAATGTTAATTACAATACAATAGTTCGATAAACTGCTACCCGAGTTGGAGAAGTAAACACTATACAGTGTACGGTTGGAGATGTTCTTGAACATGTGTTGCATATATATATATATTTATGTATATACAAACACTCGAGCGAAAATCGAAACATTTAAAAAGGTTTTAATTTTTTATTCATTGGGGAAGATATTATTGATGTGTAAATTTAAGTATATTGAGTACTTTAAATTATGCTATGTGTGGAATACTCGTATCTCACATTTTTATATGATGAACGGATGTATCTAGAATTTCAAAGTTTTCCCTGAAATGAAGTGAATTTGAATTTGCAATGTTGCACAAACAATAAAATGAATTGCATAAAAAAGGTAAATAATACTACTATAGTTGTTTATATAATATGCATTACAAATAAACAGCATACCGTCGATAGTACGAGGAACATGGATATCGCGAGTGCAAATAGCTAAATAAACTTTCTTGAAATGACTTTCTCTTATAAATCTCTTTAATTAGTTAGATTACATTTGAAAGTGAGGTTTATGCAGTAGTATGTTACTTTTTCCAAATTAGTTGTTTGTTTTAGTGGCCTTAAAATATTCATTGTACCAATTTTAATTAAAATCGAAAAAATGTTGGCCGCCATATAGGATCCACCATTTTGGACTTGCAAATTTTGCTAATATGTATTCAAAATTAGTGGCAACAAAATTGTACTAATTTTCATTAAAATCCGCTGAAGTTAGGAAATTTCGGTCATCATATTGGATCCGGTATCTTGGATTTGGAAATTTTGCTAATATTCAAAATAAGTGAATTCAGCATAATCATTGCACTCATTTTCATTAAAATCCGTTGAAATCGAGAAATTTTGATCGTCATGTTGGATCCGCCATCTTGGATTTGCAAATTTTGATAATATGTATTCGAAATTAGTGACCTCAGAATAATCATTGTACTATTTTTTATTAAAATCTGTTGAAATCGACAAATTTTCGTCAAAAAATTGGATTCGCTATCTTGAATTTCTAAATTTGGATAGCGGATTTGAAATCAGCATCCCCCAAAACCTCAAAGTTCTGATCTTCATGAAAATCGCTTCAAATTTAAAATTTTTAGTCGCCATCTTGGATCCGCCATTTTGAAACCGAAAGAAATTAGCCTATAATATGTACCTACTACCTTCGGACAAAATATGAAGAATATCGAAACACAAACAAACTTTCATTTTTATATCTGCAAATGCATGGTTATTTGTAACATAAAAAACCGATTTTATCAGACATTGTAGACCTATCAAAATTGGCATGGAGGCATCTTTTGATACAACCTATCGAAAACCGCAATCACCCGCAGTAGCGATTCCGCTGGGGACAGATTTCACCATCTTATCCCGCTATAACCTTTCCTAGCTCTTGATTTTGCTGTCTGCTCCTGATACGTTCGCTCGAATTTTGTGCATGATGAAGAAATTGACGTAATAAAATAAAAAAGAAAGCAAAAATATTTAACTTGCCGGTTGCTTTCCATTTTTAAAATAAATTTTGACAGCAAATGACGTAAAATCAATATAAACATTTAGGTGCCCTACTACGGTGTAATTGTTTAAAGTGAAATTAAAATGTTAATGCATTATTTTTTCACAATTTTAATTCCACACATCTTTAAGAATAAGTTCTTGATCCTTGAACTTTGTTTAAATACAAACAATTCTGTCGTCTTTCCACAGCAATCAAAGAATAATCAAAGTTTGGAATGACAATTTCAATGAGGGTAAATGGGATTAAGTTTTTTTTAATGTGTCCCAGTATTTCTGTGCTGTTTGAATTGAGTAGTTCTGAAAGTATATAAAACTCTAGAAGTTTGTATTACTGTCCTAAAGCAGAGGATGTGTGTGACAATTGGACCGGGAAACAACAGCACTCCACCCTTATATATACATATATATATAAAGCACATACTATATTTCTCCTAAAAGAACGAGTAAAGTGTACAATAAAACAAAAATAAGGACATTTGAGGGTGCCGCCTGCTGAACTGCTGCACGGTCTTCTTTTATTGTTCTAATGTGGCATTATTGTTATATCACAGCTTTTCAAACAAGAATGGGCCAAACAGCTCTATTTATTCCACAAGCAAGCTCGCCTCCACTGCTACAACTTCACTTCCCTGGAATATTTGCTTTTATATTTCCGCTCCAAATGTGAAATATCCCTTCTGGTTCGAGATACTTCTGTGTGGAAGTGCTACCCACAATGACGTATAGCTTTTGTGATTACATAAAGTTGGGCACATGCCAAACTTGGTCCCTGCAAATCAATTCCTCTTCACAGGATAGATTCAATAAGAGAGGAACGTTTTCAAGTTACAAAAATTGTATTCTTCGTAACAGCAGACGATTCCATTATAAATGTTGATTGAATTCTTCAACGGTTAAAGAGGATACTTGCAGGCTGTGGCTGTGCACTGCGCAACATTGAACCTTCTCCTGATGTTAAATGAATACATCATTATTTTAATTGGCAGAAGTGTTTCAATATATGAGGGTTGTTTGAATCAAACTTAAGGTCGTCAGTCCAGTGTTTGAGATATCACGAAGCTTTTATTTTTTTATCAGTAATTGTTTTTCTCGAAAACCATGGTTTAAATAAACTTTAGAACAGGTTATAAGTTACTCTTTGGGGAACATGCAACTTTGTAACAATAAACTAAGTGTGGTAATTAATAGCAAAATTGAAGGCCTGCAAATTATTATTAAATAATTTTTAGTGTAATAGCCCACACATTTATTTTTTTAATGTATAAAACAATCGTGTTAAGCACCACTATTTTGAAAACTAAATGCATAACTTTGTCTTGCTGTTGAAGTGTCTGTGAACTACATACCTGTGTAGGGCATGGACATATCTGTGTCCATAAGTTGAGATAATAATACTGTGCCAAGGGTAGCACGTACATACCTCCCTGCCTTCGGTAACACGTACATACCACCCTACAATGCAAACGGATATAACTGTGAACAAAGTAGACTGCCCGAACAAGCCTATGCAATCCTGTAAAGGATATAACCACCACGTGATGGTTATTTGAATAATTAGCTATTACATCAATAAACCGTGCCACTACCGTATTGTATTTTTAATTAGATTTATAATTTAACAGTAAATTATTCCTAAAAACCCACCGGTCCAAACCGGAAGTAGGCCTTTAACTCCGGAATTGCATTTATGAATTCGCCGTAAAAAATGCAATTCCGGAGTTAAAGGTCCTACTTCCGGTTTGAACAACTTCAAAGGTCATTTAGAGGGCGAAAATGTTATTTTTTGAAAAAAAAATTCTAAGGAACGTTCTGTATTTTCTATCGTGGAATTCGAATTCGAGCTCAAACTATACCAATTCCATTTTAAAAATGGCACTTCCGGTCTAAATAACGTACTTTCGGTCGAGACAGGAAGCTGAACATAGCGTTAATCGATAGAGCGTACCCACTTTATGTAAATGGAGTAATCAGCTTGACGAAAAAAAGTTTTTGGTCGATTTAGAAGGGGTGGATGGGTGGTTTTGGACCCCTGTATACATATTAGGGTGGTCCTTATTCATAAGAAAAAAATTATTTATCTTTAATTTCGCGGGGCACCACGTAATTTGATTATATACCATAAGAAAGTATTTCAATATTTTTTTTAAATTTTCTAAATGACATTTAGAGGTCGCTACCAAGGTTTGAATTTTAAATAAAAATTCAAAATCTGTATTTGTTAGATTCTTTTATTTTTATAGCCAGAACATAATTTCCATTATGTGGTAACGACAAGCAAGCCAAAGCATATCTTTATCCACTTCTTGCTCCAAATGAACGCATACTCCACTTCTAAAGCCGGTATTTACAGCAGTAGTGTCAAAACACAAACATTTTACCTTATCGCTCTCGTTAATGACTTATTAGAACTGAAGTGCGGGGCGGGCTAAATCTCGACGCGTCGGTACAAAACAGGGGTCGAGAGGAGTAAGGGATAAGAAGCGATTGTCTATGCGAGTTTCACTTGCACGTAAAATGTGATATAAACACTTAAATGGAACCATCATTTAAGCTGTCTTTCAACGCTTTTTGTAAAAATTTTGACAGCTGGTAGCGACCTCTAAATTTTAACAAAAAAAAAAAAAAAAAACTATTTCATATTTAGAGGTATATAATCAAATGAGAAAGTGCCCCGGGGATAATTCAAAAGTCAAAAAATAAGGACCACCCTAATACATATGCTTGGTACTTTGAGCAAAGCTCTCATCGAGCTTATGAATCTTAAACTGCAATGTCGTATTGCCGTGTTGAGTTTCATTGGTTTAAAACTCAAGCCAATTTAAAAGCTGGAATTGTGTGTTTGCGTTCAGATTCGTTCCTTTAACGTTCACTGAAGAATCACGAACTTTAGCTGGGCACCACCCGTATTTTTCTACTACTTGATGCACGAAACCTTAAATTCCATGCGTGGACTGAAGATAAGACTTAATTTCACTTTTAACCAAAGAGTATCTATTAACAAGAGGGGACACTCGTGACGTTTTTCCTTATCTTTTTTCGACCTTGGTACCGTTACAGGAATGAAATGGGAATTTATGCTAGAAATAGTTAGTAATAAAGAAGGCATATGTGAGAGAAAGACAAAAATTTGGGGCGAAAAGTGGAACACTCCTGCAGGGTGCACCTCACAAAAATCATTTATCACAAAATTTTTCTATGAACACATTACACGTTGCCTTTTCCACAGCCACACACCAAACACATTATATTATGCTTACCCATCATTTATCTAAAGCACATTTTATTTAATTTAATTAATTCCGTCTAAAAAAGCACTTGTTTACTTAAAAACTTTTAAGCTTGTTTACATTTACGAACAAATCAAGACCACCCGGTACTTTCCGCAAAGCGAGCGAAGCACACAATAATTTAAAACCAGGGCGCCTTTAGAAATGCTCAATGAAAAAATGTAAACAATCTCGTCCGTATTCATGCTCGGTGTGTGCTCGGTCCCTTCTCCGATTCGGCATTTCCCTATAACTTAACATTGTGAGGGGAGGTAAAATTGAGAGACCGATACCAGTGCAACAAACCAGGGCGCCTTTAAAAAAGCGTTCATAAAAAAAGCTTCAGTTTATAGCTTACGCTGTAAAAGCTGTCTGTGAGAACTTTTTGGTGACTATTTCTCTCTCTATATTTCTTATAGGTATTTACTGAGCTGCTTTATCTAATGGGAAATTTTTATGGGTGTATTTTCGAGAGCTTGCATATGGGTTTTGAGAGGGTATTAAAGTGTCCCTTCTTGTTGAAATAGATATTCTTTGCTTTTAACAGCCAATTATTACTTGACCTAATCAACAGACAATTTTATCACTATTAGAAAGAATGTGATGGAATCCATAGGTGAACCACTCTAAATGAGTAGATATATAATCTAAATCGGCACGTTTTAAAGAGCTTAATTTTAGTTTCAAGAAAATATAGAAATTGGGTATTTAAAAAGTTACCGAATACCATAGAAGCATACAATTCAAATTATTTTCAATGCAAATATGTATATCAGATAACTTTATTTTATGGGATTTAGAAGTTCAGAAAGCTATCGATTGAAGAAGAATAAAAATAAGATTATTTTCATCGCAAATATATCAGATAATTTGACTTTTTTTTCATCTCTGTTCTCTGTTAAAATTGGGGATCAATTAATTATACCATATTTACAGTGGAAAATAATAGGTGCACAACTAGCCTTATATTTTTTCAACAATAATATCCTCCTGCGGCCCACGGTCCTACCAGTAGTACTAATTCTTTATAGTAATTCAGACCCGGACCTCATAAGTGCGATCTACTCATTACAACCCAAGGGCCTACTTGTATGTAGGCCTTAATATAAAACGTCAGATTTCCGATTCAAATTAAAGTGTTGGGTCTGAATGACTATAAAATATTAGTACTACTGGTAGGTCCTTGGGCTGTAATGACTAGTTCGCTAGTTAGTGGTCTTGTATCACACTTTTTTTTGTTGTCCCTGAAATAAAATTTGTATTTTGTATTTTTATATTTACATAAAATTAGCAGAAAAAGGAATTTCTTCACTTACGTTCTTTAAGGGGACCTCTACTTTCAAAATCGACGAAAAACACACTTTTTAAAAGTCTTTTTTTGAAAGACTATTATATTTATTATTCTGAAACCTTTTGTACATTATTGGTAAGATTATGAAAAATATAAAAAAAAATTTTAAATGCAACTTTAGTTTATTTTAATGCCTGCAGAGAGCGTCATCCAAAATGCACTTTTAAAACGGCCGCATTTCTCTAGGACTTCCTGATAGAGTAAAAATCATTAGTGGATTGTTTTCATAAGACACAAAACTAGTACCTAAACCTAAAAAACCTTTTATTTTTAATAAATATATCATTTTATACACATTTTTCTAAAAAAGTTAAAAAACGACTACCCCTAAAACTAAACTACCCCTCCGCATAAAAAAGTGGGGGGATAAAATAATATTTTTAAAGGTTTAGTTACTAGTATATTTGATATCGAATCGAATGGCGTTTGGTTTGTTAAAATCGGTTGAATAGTTTTTGAGATACAGATGCGGCCATTTTCAAAAATGTGATTTCGAGAAAAACGCGTTCAAAGTTTTTGTTATATAATTTTTACATGTAAAACACGTAGAGCTGCCGTTACTAATATAGGTACATATAACTTTTTTTCTTTTACGAATTTCTTAACCCCTTGAGTGGAAATGACGGGCCTCGCCCGTCAAGATTTTCTGTGTGAAATCTGACTTTGACGGGGCACACCCGCCGCATATTTAAAGATTTAAAAACCAGATAAATTTTTTCTAACTTGTAATAAAACATTATTATGATATTTACTATTGCTATGATTTTATAACTCCACACATAGATTAGCGCTAAAAATTGTGTGCACGCGCACGATTCTTCGAAAGTAAATCGTAAGGCAAGGGGTTAAAACGGTTTTTGGAGAGTGTTTGTGTGATGTTAAGAAGCATTTAAAAAAAAAAAAAAAAAAAGATTTTTTTCCGATTTTGAAAGTAAAGGTAAAGGTTAAGTTCACACCTATTTTTTTACATAGCGCTGTATGTTATCAAATTGGTAAGTAATTATGAAACGTGTATTAAATGAATATCCACGGTAAATAACTCACAGGAAATGCAATACTCTAGTTATTCAATTGGATTTATTATTGATTTTGCTGAAATCAAGCCACACCTAGTTATTACCTTTAACCGGAAGGGAACGTATCTTGCTGTAACTTAAAACATTGCTTAAAAGTTTCCCATAATTCGTTATAATGATTTTAATAAACCCTTTGTTAATAATTAACCGTTGGCTTTGTGTGTACGATTCGCCTTACTTGTTTCGGGTCATGAACACCTAGAACTAGAACTGGTTGCATCAGGTAAAAACATATATTAAAAAAGAATAACGCAATTTCGTGCACATGCCCCGTCTTTTGCCTAGAGGCCCGCTGAACGAGATCCCCGTAATGTTGAATATCTATTGTAAAACTGTACATCAGAGCAGAACTTGTGGTTTCGGCTGTTTTACAGTCATGAAGTAAACAAATTAAAGAGTCAAATCACCTGGCAGCCAGCTTGCAGAACTAGTTCACTGCGTCCAGACTAAAAGCACTTTTAGAAAAACCCACACGGTTCATGGCTGAAGCTGGTAGGTACATATAATTGCGATGGTTTCTACACAATTAAACCCGCTTCGCGCTTCCATTTCATTTATGTTTCGAATACACAACATTTTCTGCATCATGAATTCTTTCTCAAGAGACAAAAGCCCGAGGTGGAGGCTGCAAATGGACCAAAGCCAACAACTCTTTTGTTGTTGTCCTCGTGTCCATCATGACTCAGTTTAAACACGTTGTTGACTCATGGGCACGAGAAATTGCTTGTTATGTCACTCTTCATTGCCGACAAGAGATGAAATACAAAAATGCTGCAAAAGGTCTAAATTCCATCACTTTCTCTCCGGCGAACACTCTTACGTAAAAAGGTCGTGTGGAACATGCAACCACAAATAATTGGCCTTTTCTTTTGTGAACTTTATGCTAGTAACCAAAATATTCTCTGCCGCTGTTTATGTCGAAGTAAGCGGCATTCGATGCAGAAGTGTCTGGCGATATAAGACTTTGTTCACCTTCTTCGCGAACAGACCACTAAACAGCTAATTTGTTTCTTTTCGACTGGTATTACGGAAGTCTTCCATATTATCTCTTTTATTTCCGGAGATCCGCATTTATTGTTATAAAAATGGAATGCAAAATTCTTTCTGAATTGAAGTTCCAGTTGATTTGTGTGAGGCGATATGCTGCTTGCTTTAAACATTTAGTTGCCAGATTTTATAATAAAAAAATGCTCTTTTGACTACAAACCGAAACGAACTTTACAAACATTTTTGAGTTGATACGGATATTATAAAAAAAAACTTCTAAACTGCTGCGCTTAAAATTCTCGATTGCTAATGACTCAATTTTTACGTTATGCAGAAGGCCCTTAAATTGGAATAATAGAATTTTTTATTAATAAAGATTCCAAGGATTTTTAGTTACGATACGGGTTGTTTTTGGCATTTTTCTAAAATATTCTTATTATCACTTGTAATATACGTGTATGTAAATATATACTTGAGTAATTTTATCTTGATTTTTAGCTGATTTCCAAAAGAAGAGGTTATCAATTCTATCTACACTACTCAAACAAATTAAGGGAACAAAACATTTTTTGAAGTTTGTTGCCAATTTTTAAAGAGCTGTATCTTGTGAAAAATTGTCATATCGAGATGAAACAAAAAGTATTTTGAAGCTTGAAGTCTCTAGTTTTAAGATCTTTGGCCAACAATTTTTTCAGCTATGGTTTCCGCGCAATCATAAAAAACAGCGCAAGAAAAAAAAATATATATCGGACATTCCACGTCAACCGGGCCACCTAAATGACCAAAAATCATCAAGACCTAGAAAATTGTTTTTGGGCTTAAATTTTTGGTCTATCTTTACCCTTCAGAAATTGACCTGGCGTTTTGAAAAATTCAAAATGGCGGATCCAATATGGCGGCCAACTTTTCAAAAATGAACGGAATTTGAATAAAAAAAATACTATGATATTCTGCATAAAATTCTAAGTAAGAAATGTCTCTTGCAAATTTTTGAACAAAATTGCCGTTTTTGAGAAAAAAATTCATGAATTTTTAAAAATTTTCTATCTTGATGAAATCCATATTGGCTATATTGAATCCGACATTTTGAATTTTTTTGACATCTGACATTGTATTCATCACTAGCGACCTCCTAACACCTGAGTATTTTTTAAATCTTTCTAATATGCCAATTGTCAATTTTTTCCTATATAAGACCGAAATTTAGGACCCTTTATATAGATTGATTTTTTTCAAGTAAAGTACACTAGATAATATTCGTACAATCTTTTGTTGTACACTAGGAGAGCATTTTTAAGTAAAATTATTTTACACTTGTTCGAAGGCGGTTCTGTTTTATTTTTTTAAAGTTTTTTAAAAACTAAATCTGAGATAATTCCCAGAAATCTCGTTTATGCAGATAGTGCTTGAGATGCATTCGTTTCTCCAGTTGTCAACTTGCTGAGCTCTACAGCAGAGAAAATGTTATACTTGAATAACTGTTACTTATAAAATGTAACTTTTTGACATTGACATTAGTTCTATAAATAACCAGTGAGTAGAATAGAGTATAATGGCATTACTAAAGTGTAGGGATGTAGAACGAATTGCTTACTCCTTTTATGTTATTCAATATATGGGACGTTTCACGCAGAACGGATCACCTGCATACCCAAAATTGGTGTTAATGAATCTTGACGTTCGAGATATCAAAATGTTCGTCTGGACAAGAGCTTTCGAAAAATTGCCGGCGAAATTCAAAATTCAATATGGCGACTCCAATATGGCGGCCGGAAGCTGGAAAAAATTTGAGTATGCGACAAAAAGACCTTGTAGAAAAAAATATACGCAACCGATCTGATCGTTTTTTGGCTCAAATTGTAGCTAAAGGACACCCTATAAAAGCTAGTATGGTTGAATGCAAAAATCTAACATAGCGGTGCCAATATGGCGGTCGAAAATTCAATATGGTTGACGAATTTTTACAAATCAACTAATTTGCACCAAATTCAGTATATGGGGGTTTTTGGGGCCGCTGATTACGAATGCGGGGTTGGATTTACAAAATTCAAAATGGCGAATCCAAGATGGCGGCAAAAATTGTCAAAAATGAGCCGATTTTCCCCAAATTCAGTATATGGAGGTTTTTGGGGTCACTGATTACGAATCTGAAGTCAGATTTGCAAAATTCAAAATTGCGGATCCAAGTTGGCAGACAAAATTTTTTACTAGAAATCACTACTATTAGACCCAGAAGGAACGACGTAGTTTTCTGCTCCCTTTGAGGTGCTTGTTTTTAGTGAGTGCCCCTGCCTCTCACTATTAATTCAAATTCAAATTTCGCCAGTGATATATCGAAAGCTCTTGGCCAGATGAACATTTTGATACCTCAAACGTCAATGTTTATTAACATCAATTTTAGGTATGCAGGTGATCCGTTCTGCGTGAAACGTAACATGGGACTAAACACAAGTGAGTTGTTTTGTGAAGATTATAAATACAATATCCGAGTCTCGCATTACTGTCTCTGTTCTCTGTGACTATCTGCTCCTCCTCTTTCTGACTCATAGGAGAATTCAAATGTAGCTGATGATCTCAAAGATATTTTAACTGGACTTAAAAGCAAATTTAAGTCTCTCCCATTGAATGACCCATTACGTACGAGTATACTCACTATTTTACCTAAAGGATGGAGCATACTTAGAATTGTCAAGGAATTTTATACAACTTACAGGAAAGTACGTAATGCCGAACAGTTAACAGTATTTATAATCTTCCCAAAACAACTAACTTGTGTTTAGAACTGGTGTTAATGAACCTTAACGTTTGAGGTATCAAAATGTTCGTCTGGCTGAGAGCTTTCGGAAAATAACCGGCGAAATTTGAATTTGAATTAACAGTGAGAGGCGGAGGGGCCCACTAAAAACGAGCACCTCAAAGGGAGTAGAAAACTACTACGTCCACGTCGTTGCTTCTGGGTCTAATAGTAGTAATTTCTACTAAGAAATTTTGTCTGTCAACTTGGATCCGCAATTTTGAATTTTGCAAATTTGACTTCAGATTCGTAATCAGCGACCCCAAAACTCCCGTGATATTTTTTTCTACAAGGTTTTTTTGTCGCATACTCAAATTTTTTCCAGCTTCCGGCCGCCATATTGAATTTTGAATTTCGCCGGCAATTTTTCGAAAGCTCTTGTCCAGACGAACATTTTGATATCTCGAACGTCAAGATTCATTAACACCAATTTTGGGTATGCAGGTGATCCGTTCTGCGTGAAACGTCCCATATGTATTTTTGATAGCTTTCTTTTGGTAGACTTGTATATTACATTATATTACAGAAATTGATATATTTAGGAGATCTATAATTAGATAAAATTTCTAAATATTGCATTTTGTTTTCAGCTCCTTCAGAGGTGCCGAACATGATCTGAAGAAAGAAAGAAAAAGAAGAAAAGAAAGAACTGAGCTCCTGAGATTCTTGTTTAGCATTAAGAAAGGATCAAAGGAGAGTTTCGCATAGCGGGTTCCATACTTAGTTAGGACACAAAATTAAAAAAAAGACTGAAACTGCTACTGCTTCTTATAATTTGTTCTTGATGGCCAAGCTAATCCGGTTTATATGAACAAATTAATCCTCACACGTGCCTTTAAAGGTACGTAAAGTAGTATAATTAGGGACATTTTCACAAAAAGATCATTCTTCTTTAGTATATGTATGTATTGTAGATGAATTAGCAACCTGTAAAGTAAAAAATCTACGATTTTCTGGCTACTTTTGCGGGCCCAAATAGGACGTTGAAAAAAATATTTCAGAGAGTTTGGAGAATTTAAATACATAATATAAATAAAACTTTGTTGGAACAATTAGAAAGATTTATATCATAAAATTAAAAAACTTAACAAAAACATTGAACCGCCTTCAAAGGTTCCAAGCGCTAAAAAATATTAAATAATTTTACTCACAAATCCTCTGCTACTATTTTCAGTAAGATTTTACCAGATGTTTGAAACCGGCGTGAAAACCTGACTGTTATTAATTCAATGCTCATGAATGGCGACAACTTTTTTGTTAACAAAAAAATACATTAGGATCGAATTGATAACTTTTTTTTTTTTTTTAATCTATTAAAAACAGTCTGCCTTACACTCTATCTTCAAAAGAACCTAATAAAGAAAATATTTGAAAAAAGCGTTGAAAATTTAAATTCTTAAGAGAAAATCTGTAATTTAGAAAATAATACTATATTATAGTAAATTAGATAAAAAATCGAAAAAATTAGTACGTTTATTACAAAAATCTTTTGCTGTTTCTATTTATCGAGTGAGGTCCAAATGACATTTGTTTTTTGTTTTTTATAACGCTGCAGCCTCCTCAATTTGTATGACAAGAACATTGGAGCTTTTTGTAATATAATTGAAGAAACAACATTTAACATGAATAGAAAGCGGAATGATATGGCACGCCGTTTTGTTATTTTATAACATAAAAAAAATTTATTAATCGAATATTATTTAAAAAAAATTATTCATTGAGAAATTATTTAGTAGTATTCATAAAATTGAATTGTGATAGTGATTCAACGATTTGTTTTTATATTCGAATAAAGTTTAAATGACGAATTGCATTTTCACTACAGTATCATAATAATTCATGAAATTCTTCTATTGTTAGCCAGACTTGAAGTTAATTAAACCATTTCAATAAACAGTTAATTTTTATTGCATCGCAGAATAAATTAATAACACTATAATATAATATTGTAAGCTATCAAAATATAAATCAATTATATCAATAATTTTGTCATGATATAAAATGATATGATAAAACCATATCGAACCATAATGAAATTAACAAATATTATGTATATACAATAATAATAATTCAGCGTTTCTCCTATCTTCTCCTATGTACTTGGATTTAATTTTATGATAAGTCATCATTATAATTAATTTTTATTATATTAAGATATAATATAAATGTTACGACTCAATTCTTTTTATTTTTATTTTAAATAAATAATTAATTTTAATTTTTCCACAATAGAATGCTCACTATTAAATAGCAAAACGGCATGCCATAGAATGAGGAGTATAGAGAAACGTCTATCCGTGTAATAGGAATTAATTGCATTAGTTATGCGCTTTTTAAAAGTATAGGAAATATGATGAATCAGAAAATACTTATATCTTTGCAGCAAATCAAAAATATTCCCAAGTAAAAAATCGCATATTAATTAAATAAGCATTAAAAATTTCCACTTCTTTCACATCTCGAAGGCCATTCCCATCTAAAAAATTATTATTGGAATTCTTCGAAGCACTTAATAATAGCCGTGAATTTAAGATTTGGCTTTTCCAGCCAGTATTTTATTATTGTTCCTAATTATGCAATACCTACGAGCTATTCGATTTTCTCGACTAATCCAATGAAAAACAAAAGTCGACTCCTCGAGCGGTTACTCGATTTGAAAGCAGGGGAAAGCGATGACTCACTGCACTGTGAACATCTCAAGACCGTTTGCGGGTGAGTAGTGATAAATATTTTGGAAAACGTGCTGTTATTTAATTCGGTTGAGTTGCGTGTAGCTGCGAAGCACATCAATAGTGAATCTTGGACATCAGTAGCATGCAGTTATGCATGACGGTGCAAACTGCATACCGCTGCTTTAAACAGTTTGCCTACCCCAAATTAGATGCTGTGATTTAGAGCCCAGAATTCCCAAGGCAATTTCTTTTTTGATCACAGTGCAGTTTAGCCAGCCTAACTTATTATACCAGTGTTTTTTTTTTTATCATGGAAATAACTAATATCTAATGTGAACTCAAAGACGGGGACAATACTTTTGTGGACGGATAACATTTCAAATGTGGTCAGGAATTGCTCGAGACAATGCGGTATAGGCTTACATTCAATCTCATGTAACATCAGCACGATAGATATTAACATATCGATTTAATTTGGAAAACTCAATGTTTTCGCCGGGACTTGGTGTTTTATGTAGCAATTAAGCTGAAAATAATAGTCCGCGTAATCGCTCTTCACGGAAAGTGTGCGAATCGCCTGTTAAAGTGCTATTGAATTGCGTAAATTATTTAGTTAATGGCTATATTTTTAGTGAAAATTGCATACACAATTAATTTTTTTATTACACAAATAACTGACTGCTAGGTTAGGTTAGGTTGTTGTGACTGCCTAAGGCACACTTAGGCCAACATAAAGCCCATTGTGATACCACATTGGACGACTCCGCTTAAACTAACCGTTGAACCACTTCGAGTCTTTTATGAAACGTTCAATGGCCCTGATGTTCTTCGAACTCAGATCTGACAGGTCACCAAAGAAGGTAGTGCCCAGGTGCTGGTAACTATGCCGCGCAAGCGGCTCTCTTCTTCCTCCTCGTTCTGACAACTTCTGCAGAAGTCATTAACTGATACGCCTAGCCTACTGGCATATCTGCCTACAAGGCAATGCCATGTTATTACCGCTACAACGTTGCTAATAGTCTCTCTTTTGAGGGAAATTAGACTCTGACCTGTTTCGGTCGAAAGTCGGCCAGATATGCTTGATGGTCATGCAAGTGCCTTCGCAGCTCCACCTATTCTCAACGATTCTCGCATACGCGCGCGAGATCTCCTTCTACCGATGGGCGAGCGGTGCCCTTATGTCCCATCTGCCCTGCTATTGTCCGGGATGTCGCATTGTTCCGGTATTCATATTAACATGTTCAACCCGGCGCAGTTTTTTGTACTTCACTTCATCGGGCGGTTGCTTTATCTGGCGACGCTTTGCACAAAATGTTTAAAAAAAAACCATAGAAACAAATAAATATTTAAAAACATTAAGTCTATTATAGCATACCTGTAAAAATAAGCTCTTCAATTTTTCAATAAAAAAAAAAATGTGATGTGAGCCACCGGTGGTACACACCGCCAGATGAACATTCGCCTCTGAACCACCGGTGGTACACGCCGGCTTGAACGTGTTAAATTAATTTTAACCCCCTCTGCTACACGATTCAGCAGAGAGCGGCAGTTTGCTACGACTCTTGAGGTTTGGCTATCCGTGAAGATAGAAATGCCCTCAAAAGATGACAGGCTTCTTCGTAGCCATTGTAAAGCCTCCTTCGTAGCCATTGTAAAGCCATAATCTCTACCTGAAAAACGCTGCAGTGGTCTGGCAATCGAAACGACGTTTCAAGGCCTAGATGTTCGGAATAGATTCTGTCACCAATCCTGCCTTCCAACGTAGATCCATCGGTATAAATCTGCACCGAGTTTATATGATTATGCAGGTTCTAAACCTTGCCGGTATGAGTGCTTCGAATTTCTTATCGAAGCAGGGTTCCGGAATAATATAATCCAACCTAGGGACATTAGTATTTGGGATTCTGGAGTACCCATAGGCCACTGGTGTCCATTGGTATGTCGAGTTTAGCCTAGCGGCTATGGAGGCTTCAGTCTGTTTGCCAAAGAGTTCCATTGGTAGGAGGTCTAAGATAATGTTCAGGGCCTTGACTATTATAATTTGAACATTTATATTTTTAGTTCAGTCCAGATATTCTCTAGTGAAAGACTTCATTTTTTAGAGTCCCCAAAGGATACCAACGGGGCCCTATTCCTGAGTCTACAATGTATGTCTGTCTGTTACAAGGCTCTATCTTTTAATGGTAAAAGGCAGCCAATTTAATTTTTCACAGATGTTGTTTTAGCACGAATCTTGGCAAATAATAGAAAATTAAAAAAGTTTAATCCGAAGGAAACAATTGAAGAGTCCAGGAAAAGAATGATCAAAGTCACCCTAAAACCATGTTTTGAGTTAGTACTGTCATCTAGTTCCTTAGACGCGAAACTTATCTGTTCCGAATCATAAAAAAGGCTAACAACGTTCTAAACCCCTAAAAATGAGCTGTCATTTTTTGGCAAAAAAGTTATGTTTGATCAAAGTCCACACCGTAAAACTTAAAAAAGATCAAAGTCACAGACGAAAATGTAAATGTCAGTCAGTATTGTCACTTGTCAGTTTAGTCGTTTGATTTTAAGGTTCATTTGTAATAAAGAAGTAGTAAATATTACTTAAATAACTGGCTTATTCATCATGTCTGAAAGTGACTCTACGACCTACGATCTTGCACAAAATAATAATAACACCAACTTTAATATATATTTTGATAAGAGACTTAGTATCAGCGACCCTAAAACCTCTTTGATTCATTTTGATAAAAAATCCCATAAAATTGCAAGTGTTCGGACGCCATATTTGATTCACTGCTTTGGAACCCAATACAAAAAAGTACCTATACTGTTTCCTCTAATATAACGTACTTTTTGGCAAAAAATCAGAAATATCGCAGAACGCATTTAGTTGTAATTGAGGTTCAAACTATCCCAACGAATGACAATTTTTCCTTCACAAAAGCAAAGTTTTAACAAAACAATGGCACTTTTACCTTCCCTTTGGACACAAGCAAAAAGAAAATAGCATTCATAACTCAGACGCAAAAAAAAAGTTTAATTTTGTTGACCTGTGTAATTAGATGACTTTGATGCTTTTCAACTTTTTTAGTCTTGACTTTGATCATTAATATAATTTGTATCTCTGACTTAATGAAGATAATTTAAAATAATATAACTATAAATATATATATTTTAAATAAATATTGTTAAATAGTGTTGCAAATATGTAAGCAATGTTTTTAAGCTAAAACTACATTTACATAGTACTTTTGACAATAATTATAAGTCTTCTTACTTAAAATTTGATTTTTCTTGTAAAACTCCTCAACTGACTTTGATCGTTCTTTCCCTGTACTCTTCAATTGTTATATATTTAGGGGCTTAGGCTAAAATAAATTAAAAAACAAATATTCTCGAAATAACATATTTTGCAGGAAATAGTGCAAAGTCCTCTAAACAACAGACATTTCCAGAAAACTAGTAGAAAAACCTAAAGGGTCTAGCCGTGTTAGCATGACGAATGTGCCCATAACCTACATAGCGATCCCAATAATCCTCACATACCAAATTTGTCGTAGATCGGTTGATTTTCGAAAATCTCGTCCGCCATATTGGATGCGCCATCTTGAATTTTGCAACTCTGACTTCAGATTCGTGATCAGAGACTAATACCCCCACATACCGAATTTAGCGTAAATCGGTTGACTTTTGGAAATCGATATTTCTGACCTGATTTTTTGAGGTTAGGAAGAAAACATGAAGTGCCACCTCAACTCTAGCGGTGGATTTGGATTTACGGGGTTCTTTTACATAAAAGTATACATCCGGATATGAAAAAACAAAATTCCTGTATTTTTCCTTGTACATTTATCCGGATTTTTGCTATTTTTTACCTGTATTTTGAGGTTAGGAATTAACTATGATGTGATGGCTCAATTCAGACTCCAGATTCGTGCTCAGCGTGCGAAAATACATCGAAAAAAAAGAAAAAAAAAACACTTTTTTTTTGTGTGGCTGTGTAATCAGACGAGGCCAAGACAGGACTATATGGGGGATATTCAATCACTGTGAAGCCGCAATCGCGAACAGCAGTCTTTGAAAGTGAAGCAGTGTAGATTGGAGTATTATCATGAAGCAAGCGCACACCTCGGCTCATTTTTCCACGCCTTTTCTCGATAATTTTTAACGTAACTGCCTTAAAAAGTCAGAGTAATATGCCACTTTTACGACTGTATTCGATTCCTTGAAGTCAATTAAAAGAATTCCCTCGCAGTCCGGAAAACTTGTAGCCATCACTTTTTTTGTGCTTTCAATAACCTTTGCTTTTTTTGCACAGGTTCTCCTTTCTGATGCCACTCCATTGAATCTCCTTTGGATGTTGGATTATAGTAGAGGACCATAGTTTCATTCCCCGTCACAATTGATCGAATTACTCCTTCTTGCCCCTCACAGTAAAACTCCAAAAATTGCTCACAACATTCTACTCGCCGCTGTTTTTGCTCTGCGCTAAGAATTCGAGGCACACACCTCGCAAAAATGTTTGTCACACTTAAATACTCATGTAGGATCCTTAGAACACTTACTTTGGAAATGCCGGTCTGTGCTGCAATTTGTTTTGTTTTACGCGTCGGTCACTTAGAACAATTTTCTCCACTAATTTAATGCTTTATGGAGTAGTCACCGTCACTGGACCTCCAACACGGGGTCATCTCCTAATGATTCTCGTCCCCAGCGAAACAGCTTAGACCAGTTTTTTATTATTGAAAATGATGGACACGAGTTGCAGTAAAGGGCTTCCATTCTTTCTTTGATTTATGTTGGCGTTAAACCTTCTTTAGTCAAAAACTTTATAACAGCGCGAGAATCAACTTGTCTGAGTAGTCGTTCGAACTCTGTCACAATTAAACGACGAACGTTTAATTTATTATTTAGTATAAAATTAAAGTAGGTAATTATTTTACAATAAAGTAAACCAGCCAAATCAAACAATGCACAGAAGCAAATGATTGTTTTCTTTTTTATTAGACAAAGTTCGTTATATCAACAACATTTATCAACATATTATACGTATATACTTTATAAAAATCTCAGAATAAATATTCATATACAGACTACTCTACATAAACTTGAGAATAAGCATAGATGAGGCAAGCTCCTATTATCTCCCCTAGCTACGAGTTTGGGGGCTGCCAGATTTTTGTGAACATATGTAACCGCCTTAAGATGAGTTATGTTGAGAAATATCTAGCGTATTTTTCACTTTGCTATAAACAACATGTTCAAATCTAGTATCGTCCAGTAAATCACAATTTTCACATAAAGCAAATATATTTCCTCCTAAAATTACGAAGCTTTTCTTTTCGTAATTGAATTTCTCTAGCGGATAATAGTAATGCTTTCGGTACAAATACATGCACTATATATCATAGAATATCACACCTTAAAGGCTCTAGTAAACACAGGAAGTTAGAACACAACCCGCTGCATTGAAAAATTATGCATTAAATCACTCTTTAAGATGTAGACACGCCTTTATGGCTGAAGGGTGAACTGAAAAAGTCTAATGCTTTTTCTCCTGCCCCCATTTAAAACATTCCACCTGGGCCACTTCGGAATTCAAAAGCTCGAATTTATTAACCCGAAAGCAAACACAGATGGCCTAAACAACTGACCCAATGGGACTATCTTCATTATCTTTACACAAAATTATTATTTCATTCGAGAAAAGCAGAGGATTTTGTCAATAATGTGTGCTATCAATCTACTAAATTGAATCGCCAGGCAAGTGGACAATACATGTACAATGTACATTTACGTAAAAGCACCGAGCGAGTCATGGAGGAGTTGAGAAAAAACATCCACAATAAAAATCGATAGAGTCTAGTAAATAGTGACCAGTTAATGTGCTAAATTATTGTGGAGATCAGAACTGGCGAACATTAAGGTCCTAATTGCGGATTTAATCTGTACCAATGTTTCAGAGAATTCTAGGTCATACCAAAACAATAGAAGTGACGGATTAAAAATTTTCGTCGAGCGCCATCGCAAAAATTGAAATAACCTATCAAAAAGAAGAATTAAATTGAACTGGCTTTTAAGATTTACGACTTTATGCCAATCCTTTAGAGCAATCCAGAT
This sequence comes from Dysmachus trigonus, assembly GCA_949715965.1. Classification (NCBI taxonomy): domain Eukaryota; kingdom Metazoa; phylum Arthropoda; class Insecta; order Diptera; family Asilidae; genus Dysmachus; species Dysmachus trigonus. The sequence goes on from OX454321.1 coordinate 50,887,412, forward strand.
AGAATAGGATATGTAATGCTGATAAGCGAGAAATAGTGGGGCAGAGGATTGCTGAAAATTTAGATGGGTTAGCTACCCTGAATGTTAATATACACAAATATGAGAAAATTACTTGTGCTTATCTTTCCATTTTTAAAAAGTAAAATATTATTTTTTTTTTTTTTTTAAATGGATCGTTGTTGATGATTGAAAGAGGAGATATTATTTGAATCGACGGGATAAATTAATTCATAAACAAATCTAGAAGTATGTATATTTGGTTTATAATGCCATAAATAACACAAGTCGACACGATTTTTGAGTCTGATTAATGTGTGATATTTTCTCATTGTTTTCGGCTTACAAGTGAAGAAAATCGACAAGATTTCTAAAAAATTTTGCTTTTATGCACAGGAGATGAAATTTAAAATTACTAACCCCCAAAACCTTTATGTTTTCATTTACTTGCAAATCTTTTGCGGGCGGACATTTTTAAAATTTTCAGTAGCTATATTAGATCTGTCATCTTTAATTTATATATTTTAATAACAGGCTTAATATCAGGACCCTAAAAGTTCTTTGATTAATTTTAATAAAAACTCCCATTGAATTGCATCCGTTCGGACGCCATATTTGATTCATCAGTTTGGAACTCAATAAAAAAAAAAACTTCTATACTGTATTTTGAAGTACGACACATGTTTTGGGAAAAAATCAGAAATATTGCACATTGTATTTAGTTGTAATTGAGGGTCAAACTATCCAAACGAATGTCCATTTTCCCTTCACAAAAGCAAACTTTAAACAACATAACGGAACTTTTTCCTTCCTTTTGGATGAGAGCAACAAGAAAATAGCATTGACAATTCGAACTCAACAAAATTTTTTAAATTTGTTGACTTGTGTAATCCATTAACACTTTATCACCCGGGCATGCCAATTGCCGTTGTGACCAAAACGCTGAATAAAATTCCGGATTAATAAAGTGTTAAAAGGACCACCTTGATGAGATAACAATTACATCAAAATCCAATTTTCTTATTGGTGTTTCTTCAGTTAAACGATTCTATGAGTTGGAATGCGGAAACAAATTCCAAATTTATAATTCTGCCTCGCCAATATAATCGCCGTTCATCCCCCACAAAGATCTTTTCAATATTTCCGTCTTGAAAATCATCGTATCACCTTCGACCTCCACGTTGATAAATCTTCCCTCAGACATCCCTTTAACCTGTTAACCGGGGAATTAACTTTGGTGCAACTCGCACTTTAAAAATATGCCTGACAGAACAAGCCGCTATGCTCATTTGAATTGTGTTTTTGGTATGACGAAATATTTCGTCATGCCCAGTTAACAGGTTAACCTGTGTCACCCAATCCTCCCAAATCCTCCATAAAATCTCTACGCATGCTCTTATTCGTTGTATTTTGCTTATTCTGGTTAGTCTTAATTTGTAAGGCATTTTCTAAGCGATTTGAAACAAAATAAAAATAACTAACCTGCAATGGTATTTTGCTGTCACAATAATTTTAATACCATAGTACCATGAATGTACAGGCTTCCACAGTTAAAATTAGTAGAATATTATTTCTTCTGGAAACATCGTTTTCTCTTAATAATTTTAGTTAACTATATAAACAAATTACAGGCATAGTAATAGAGACCGCGTGTACGTATGGCTTGTTTTATTTAATCTAAAAAATAAGTTCAAATTTACATTTAAAAAAAAACCGAGACAGAGGTTAAATTTGATTGAAGAAATAACTTACACAAACTTTAAAAAGTAGGAGACAATTGTCATCTATGCTATATTTATTTTAAATGCATTTAATCGAAATGTCTACATATTACTTGATCCTTTTTTTTTTTTAATAAAAAGTATTGTAAAAAAAAAAAACAAACAAATAATCTAAGGTTCGCAGGAGGGACTCGGTCTTTTCGCAACATCGGAGTAATGCTTATACGAAATTGCTAACTTTCTTAATGGCAATGCTTAATTAATTCTCGCTTCTTCTCGCAATCTTGAATCAATTTCTTCTTTCTCTGAGTGAACATTTTCTGCAGCTGATTGCGAGCCACAACATTGAAAATACTGAGAAATTCCTCCACCTGGAAAACATAAAATAGGGATATAACGAACTAATTTAAACAACCCATATTATTTCTTCTCACTGTAAGATCCTTCTCTGGTCGTCCTAATTTTATAAATGCACATTGCGGCGCATGCTTCTGATGCTCCAGCCACGGATCATCAGTAGACTCCCAGCCGTCGAGAACTTTATTGCAAGCGAAGCAGGCAGCTGTGTCGATTTCTCGTTCATTTCCGCACCAATAAAATCCTGCTTCGGCCATCTGCCAAGAGCAAGACGTTGTTTAGGAATAAAAATTGTAAATACAATGAAAATTTAACCTTTTCTATGCAGCATAGATCAGTTGATTTGAAAGGCCACGACTTAAAGCTCTCGAAACGGTGCTTTTCCAGTAGGTAAATATTTTTTACCACTTTTATATCCAAGCAGAATTCCATTTCTCTGTATAATTTCACAAAAATCTGACCTACAAATAATCTCAGTTATGTTAAAATCAGCTAAACAACTACTCAACGCACACAGCATGAAAATCGCCTGTTACCACTGTTTGAATGAAAATGTCAGATTAGCTTGACATTTGATCAGAGGGTCCGTTCGTTTTTTAAGCGATCCACTTTTATGCGACTGTGCTGCTAGAAAGAAAGAAAGACTTCACAGACACTACATGAATTGCATAAGTTCAGGCGTTTGTTTTATACCATACGCTTCATTCCAGTTACATTCATCAGTTTAACGACCACGAATTTTAAATCACAACAAATTTTTGACGAATGTACCTGTCGTTTCGTTGAATTGTTAATAGAATTTTGCATAAGACCAGTGCTAAATTCCTAGACTCACATGATACTGCTGCAGGATTCATGAGTATCAAATTCTGGTGCCTGCAAGTGGTTTAAAAGAATGTAGCGATAACTTAACTCTAATTTATTTAATGTAAACGAAAAAATTCACCAAATTAAATTCAATTGCACTGGTTGAAGTAAATCTCTGAGAAAACTAAGTACATAAGGTATAAGTAAAAATAAGTTTTATGCGAAAAGAAATACAACTTTTTGAAAGCATATTTAGTTTAAAATATTTCCAGAGCATTCCTTTGGTACCCAAATAATGCTGATGTTATGAAATTCATCTAAATATTAGTTGTTTTAAATTTTTTGATAACTTTACTAAAAGTCAAAGGAAATCATTTGTAACATTTACTCCCTATAAAATTTGCTAGTCTTAATTTAGTGTTTCTGTTTTATAAAACGTTCATAAAGTTCCCATTTATTTATTTTTTTGTCTTACCCCTTAGAAATTAACTTCATAGCTTAACTTTTAAAGGTGGATCAAAACTCTTGAAATTAACTTAAGGGGACATTCTCATTTGAAATGGATAAAAAAACGACTTTTTTTGGAATTTTTTTTTTTAAACCCCATTGCATTTATTCAAAAATCTCTTTTCATATATTGAATATATAGGCATCGAAGTATACAACAACACTTTTTTTTCTACGTTTTGCGGTAATAGAGGGTGTTGTACGAAAAGTCCCTTTTTAGCTGGTACCACTTCCTGCGGTCTTCCTGGAGAAAATAAAGACAAAATTCAAAATTGGTTTTGTTCTTTTGACCTTTTTCTAGGACATAGACCTTTAAAAATGGTACTTTTAATTTTTTAAATTATTTTTAGGACTTTAGAAATTGGCCATTTTTGGGGGGAAAGTACGTGTATAAAAAAGAGGGTGGGGTACTTTTATGCATTTTTAAAGGTCTATGTCCTAGTATTTATGTTATTGAGTCGAATGCTTTTTGATTTTTTTAAATCTATCGAGCAGAATTTGAGATATCACTGGTACCAGGTGAAAAAAGTAGTTTCAAAAAAAACGCGTTTAAAGTTTTTGTGCGACAAATCTATAGAAACCGGTATATATCGTTACGTATATATAGCTATAACTTGCGTTTTGTTTCGAATTTCTCACAACGGTTTGAGGACAGCATTTCTATGATGTTAAGGTATTCTTTTATGTAAAAAAAAAAAAAAAAAAAAAAAAAAATTTTCATTTAAAATGAGAATGTCCCCTTAAGGGGGTACATGGGTTTCAAAATTTGAAAAAATCGATTTTTTTTATTTCATTTTAAAATATATCATAACAAGAGTATTTTCTCAAAGTTTCAAATCGATCGGAGCAAAACTCTAAGAGAGCGAACGATTTCCCCCACTAAGCTCTACCACCTGCTCGAATCGTATATTCACAACGCTGGTTTCTTCTTCATTTCCAGTCCAGTTTTTCTCGAAAACACATTTTTTAAGTCGGTAGTCACGATTACTTAAAAACTATTCCACCGATCATCCTAATATTTTGCATACTTCTTCTACATAGTATTCTCTAGGGGGTGACCGAAGGATTTTCTTTTTGGTGCATTACAACTTTACTTATGTGGCAAAATATATTGATTTTTTATACCGAAAAATGATTTTTTAACGTGCAACGCCGCCAAAAATTCAAATTTCGATTTTTTAACAAATCCTTTTGTCACCGCCGAGCTATACACGTATACTACAAGAAAAAAAAATGTTATTTCAGATAAATCTAAAGCAAGATATCATGCCTACCGCATTTTCACCAAGTTTTCGAAAAATAGCCACCAGAGGGTCAATGTTCAAAATTTTCAAACAAAAATTTCACAAAATATTGTTCAAATGTTGCTTTTTTCAATAAACACTAGTTTCAATATAATTGTATTTATTGCACCATTAAAAAATGTGTCCAAAGTTTAGTCATTTAAGACCCATGTACCCCCTTAAGGCTTTTTGGACAGGGATTACGTACGTTTGAATTCGATATTTGTTAAAAATTCTATCGATTCTCGTATGGAATCATCCGATGAAATTTGTGTTCTCTAATTCAATTATTCTTACGTTATTTTGTTTTCTTTTTTACGTTTTTCCCATTTTGTTTTTCAAGATGTAAGAGTACATATTGTTTTTATAACATTTTTATAGCTTATGTTTAGAACTGCGACAAGAGAAAAGTATGAAATGTTATACTTTATTTAAAACACAGTTTCAAACACTTCCTTGAACTGCCAAAAACGTTTTATTAACTACGAGTTTAAAAAAAAATTTTTACTTGCCTTTTCCAGGATTGGAGGAATCGTTAGTCATTTTTAATATTTTTCTTGTGTGATTTTGTAGTAACCAAAAATATTGTACATTTTTGGTTTTTATTTCAATATTTACGCACGAAAGCTTTTTGTGGGTTCCATAAGAAGTCCAAATGGACTTTTCTGTTGCAGTAATGCTTTAATTCATTTGAGATCGAATTTATTAATACAAAATAAATTTCGAATCAAATATGAAAATCATTTCGTATTTATAGTCGAATGGTATTCATAAATAACGCCCCAGTTTCCAAGGGAGGACGAAATACCACATTTCACTTTTGTTATCTAAAAACATCCACAACAACAATAATAATTATTCTTGGTGAGTTCAATGAATTTACCGAATTCGGTCTTGACCTCCGATCCTTAGATTGTGAAAGGTGAGCATCTGTTAAAATCATTAAGTTAGTTTTTGACCAAAAAGAATACTTTTTTCAACACTGGAGTATGGAATTGCGGAGTACCTATTGTTTTCAAAAATTAAAAATTCATCTTTTAAAATTCTGGTGTTTTTATAATTAATTTTTATTCTTATGAATTTCGCTACTTTAATGAATTTGCTTTTAAATTTGTCTCAATTTTTTGAGGCAATTAGTTTCTCAATATATGTATATATGTATAATCATTTATAGTTTATTTGCTTTTTTAAAAATAAAGTATCAATTGTAATTCAATTTAGTAAATTATAGTTTCAGAAAGCATTTGTATTTCAGGTTACTTCAGGGAATAATTTTCTTTCAGAATATGTAAAGAGTAGCAAAATTCAAAAAGTATCACTTTGCAGTCTAAAAAATATATTTCAGAAGATATTCATGAATGGCTTTTACACAGACAAATTTTAAATCTGGGCCAAATATTTAACGTCGATACAATTATTATGTATACATACTTAACATTTGGAACTTTAAACAACTGAGAATGGTTCGATTATTATTCGGCTAACTGTGTATTCTAAAGCCGCACTCAAAACCATACTCATTATCACTTTCTTCGAAATTTTCATCTTCATAGATTATAATGCCTCACATACAAAAATTGTTCACCTTATTCATAAGACATATTTATTTCTATATTAAGGATTTAATACATTTAAGGTACAAAGAAGAATAAACCTGTGTGGATAAAAACATCACTATTTTTGCTTCCTGAATTGTATTTAATTTTTTCTGAAATATAATTCCAATATATGAATTTCAATTAATATTTTCCAAATTTCATTTGATACATTCTGAAATATAATTGGTTAACTTAAGGGGGTAGTCCAGTGAAAACAACTGTTTTTTCAACGATTTTTGTTTCATATTAGCAATTAATTTTTATTAAAAAACTTTTTGACATATGATAGTACAACTATTAAACTACAAAAAAAAAATTTCTTTTTTTTCTTTTTATGAGTCATCCTGACAAAATGGCCACTCCAAAAAAAAAATTTTTTTGTTGGCGGACGTCGAATCTCTGCAACGGTTCATTTAAAACAAAAAATTCAAACCAGGTTTTAATCTGTAGAACATTGGCTATCGTCGGAACTAGAATTATTAATTTTCAATAAAAAATAACAAAATGGCGGCATTTTGAATTTTTCGGGTGTTTTTCGGGTGCTTAATTTGTTTATAACTTTGTAAATAAACAATGGATTTTAATAATTCTAGTTCCGACGATAGCTACACAATCAAGAAATATACAGCTAAATTTTTAGATCAATCGGAGCAAAAGTCTCTGAGATCTGACGTCCGCCGAGTCAAAAAATGCTGTTTTGAGAAAAACGCGTTTAAAGTTTTTGTTGCGGAAAAAAGCTAAAAAAAATTAATTTTACCTTAGTCAGCGATGCCTGCTCCATACATAACGCGATGCCTGAACTATACATAACTAACCTTAAATACAAAGCAGAAGGACCTAGACCGTTATAAACCGAAAAAAAATGGGCGGAGTAAACAGAAATGCAAGAGTCCTCCTTGCTCCGAAAAACGCCAGGGGACCTTCGAGCGCTTGGATTACACATCTCTCGAAAACTCTCTGTATCTTTAAAACTATTCAATATTTTGCTTAGATATTTTAAGGGAGTATTTTCGAGGTGTAGTAGAGTAGATTTAAGCAAAAAACAAAAAAATTAAAAAAAAATTTTTTTTCACTGGACTACCCCCTTAAATTACAACTAATATATAGTTTCTGAAATATAATTCTAATCTCTGTTACAATTGATGCTTTCTGAAATATTACTTATAGTCGGGGTGCCAGAGGTTTTCATTTCGTTGTTGGACGGAATTTGATGAAAAATGGCAGAAAGGGAAGGTCATTGCCCGTACAGTGACCCATTAAAAAAGTTAGAATGAGCGATGTCGGGAAGGTACTTTGTTATTGCAAAATAACTTTGATAACCCGTTATTTTTCAGTTTTCTTGGAATAACTCGAAAACGAAGCGTTTCAGCGAAAAATATTAAATACAAAAGTTGTTCAGCTGATGATTTTACGTAGGAATACGGTTTTTTGATTAATTAAAAAATTGTTTTTCCGACCGAAAACCAGCAGAAAAGTAACAAAAATGCAAAAACAATAAGCATTAAAAAATAAAGGAAAAAAACGATTTCCATCGTTGATATTTGGGTTATTGATAGGTATTGGTATTGTTAACCAAATGCACCCGGTCCGGTTTTTCAAAAACAATATGGCGACCTATTGCAACATTGTTAAGTTAAAACTTTGGAACGCTGTAAATTCTGCATGAACAAACGGATCTTGATGAAACAAATTGGAATCGGTAGGTATTAACGGCATCTTTGAGTGTGCCAAATTTCAAAATTTTTCAACAATTACTTTTTTTGTTATTAACCAATGTGTATTCGTAATTTCGTCAATTTACAACATTAAGCTTTGCAACAAAATGCATCAAATCATCAAAACTCGCTATTTTCGCGTTTTTAGTCACCACTGTAGGATGTTAAGAGTAATCAAATGCATTTTGTTATTGTTGTAATGTTGTAAATTGACGAAATTACGAAGCACAGCAAATGGTTTTTGGTTAATAACAAAAAAAGTAATTGTTGAAAAATTTTGAAATTTGGCACACTCAAAGATGCCGTTAATACCTACCGATTCCAATTTGTTTCATCAAGATCCGTTTGTTCATGCAGAATTTACAGCGTTCCAAAGTTTTAACTTAACAATGTTGCAATAGGTCGCCATATTGTTTTTGAAAAACCGGACCGGGTGCATTTGGTTAACAATACCAATACCTATCAATAACCCAAATATCAACGATGGAAATTGTTTTTTTCCTTTATTTTTTAATGCTTATTGTTTTTGCATTTTTGTTACTTTTCTGCTGGTTTTCGGTCGGAAAAACAATTTTTTAATTAATCAAAAAACCGTATTCCTACGTAAAATCATCAGCTGAACAACTTTTGTATTTAATATTTTTCGCTGAAACGCTTCGTTTTCGAGTTATTCCAAGAAAACTGAAAAATAACGGGTTATCAAAGTTATTTTGCAATAACAAAGTACCTTCCCGACATCGCTCATTCTAACTTTTTTAATGGGTCACTGTACGGGCAATGACCTTCCCTTTCTGCCATTTTTCATCAAATTCCGTCCAACAACGAAATAACCCATTTTTTGAACCTCTGGCACCCCGACTATTACTAAACTAAAATACAACTGATACTTTGGAAGATATGAATTCCAATTGAACATACGCGAAATATATTGCAATCTCTTAAAAATGATGATTTCTTTACATAGAATGCATATGAAGAACCAAATGTAATGTTTAAATTATCTTTCCAGGTATGTAATGGAGGACTATAAATTCCTGTTCAAGGTGGTTCTAGTAGGAAATGCGGGTGTGGGAAAAACATGCCTCGTGCGGCGTTTTACTCAAGGATTGTTTCCACCAGGTCAAGGCGCTACAATTGGAGTAGACTTCATGATAAAAACGGTGGAAGTTGAAGGGGAGAAAATTAAGGTAAATGTAGCAATGTGCCCGAGTGATAATACAGTTTTTAAAACGATGAAATCTTTCAGCTACAAATCTGGGACACTGCAGGTCAAGAGAGGTTCCGATCAATAACCCAAAGTTACTACAGGTCAGCACACGCGCTAATTCTAGTTTATGACATCAGTTGTCAGCCCACATTCGACTGTCTTCCGGATTGGTTAAGGGAAATCCAGGAGTACGCCAATTCCAAAGTTCTTAAAATTTTAGTCGGGAACAAGACAGACAGGGACGATCGTGAAATACCTACACAAATCGGGGAGGAGTTCGCCAAGCAGCATGACATGTATTTTCTTGAGACTTCAGCCAAGGAGGCCGAAAACGTTGAGAGGCTGTTCTATGAAATCGCTTCCGAATTAATAGAACAAGCGAGGAGTAAAGATACCTCACATACGCAGCGAAATCAGGAGTCTATCGGTCTTACGAATTTAGGATCAAAAGGTCACTTTAGTCCCAGTAATTGTTGCGCTAGTTTAAGTAGTAATATTAGTAATAGCTCCTAAATTCGCCCTTTTGTACACAACGGTTTACGTCTGTAAGGAATTTATAACGGAAGCTCTAGTGGTCAATACAATAGGAATAGTGCGCACATCACGTATCTTTTTTAACCGACCGTTCCCAGGAGGAACTGGCAATTTACACAGTAGACAAATTTTACAATTTTTAATATTTGGGAGGAATATTGTATAAGATGAATAACTTATGTAGTGACCGGACAATGGCTGTTCTATGGAAAGGTTAAGCAAAAATTAATGTTTGATTACCATTTATTTTAGTATTAGAGCTGGGGTAGTGTCAGGGCAACTTGTTACCACTTAGGTCGAAACAACTTTAACACATTCAACACAGCGTGAATCATTTGTGATCCACAGGCATTTTTTTTATCGGTGGTTCACACCTACAGACGTGACTAAAAAATTACGATCAATTAAGAAAAATTGAACTTTCGTTTATAACGAATCGTTCATTACTTAAATTTAACATTAAATTCTCATATTTCCTATGTTTTCCTTTAACTTCTATTAAACTATTCTACTAGTCATCCCCCTCATTAGCGAAGGATACATAGTTTTTATATCGGATTCCTAATTCCATATACTGATCATATTTTCTATTAATTGGTTCTTCGTTGTGATTTTCCTTTTTGATAGTTTATATTTGACGATGCTCCATAAATTTCCCATGGGGTTCATGTCGGGGCTATTACGAACCTATGAAAGAATGTAGAAAATCCTTGACTATCTTCGCTTTATTGCACGGGGCTCCATCATGCATAAATTGTGCACCATCTTCAGGAAATCACTTGTTAAGCTGAGGAAGCATATTATATATTGCTGATGACTCATAGTCATCATGATGCTTCAGACCATAACTTGCTGTTGATGCATTACGGTTTGCTGAACGCATTCTTGATTGAAGGCTTTATCAGTGCGGCTTCTAACAAATTGACCGATCTTTTCCTGAATTTGGAATATTGATTCATCGCTGAAGTATATCTGCAATAAAAAAACATAAGTTTGGCTTCTCTAAATTGTTCAAATTTAAAACTACAGCAAGAAATATTCCATTTAAAAATGTTCGTAAGTTTGCCATATAAAATTTCGAATATCATGAAAAGTTATAACATTGGTAGTATTTACATTTTCCCAATCTTCAGCAGACCAATGTCTTACTTCTTTTGCCCAAATTACTTGTTTTGCGGCCACCCTAGGCGTTATTTGAGCTTTTTTTCGAGGGCGACAAGCGTTCAGTCACACAATTTTCAACGAACTGTTCTGTCCGAAACTTCCACTCCTTCTTCGCTTAAACGCGTTGTCAACTCCGTACTTGTAGCCTATCTGTTAGCTAGAGTTGCGCACGGATAACCTGCCTTGTATTCCTTGGAAAAAATTAGGATTTCCTCCCGCAATTCTTCCTTGAGTTGGTTCCGCCAATTCTTCCTGTGAGGTCTTGATAATTTTGCTCACTGTGGATTGAGCAACCTTTACTATTTTGGCAATTTCTTGTTGCGAATATTTTTTTTTTCGTTGCTCAGCGATTTAATTATCTTCATTTTTTCGCTGGGAATATCAGCTTTGCAAGCCATATCTGAAATTATTCGAAACAGTTGCAATATCGGCGAAAAATGTTTTTAAAAAAAAAATCAAGAAGAAGAATACTTTGTGAATATTTTTTATATTAATTACAATCTAATTTTTACTTGAATGAAATATACTTACTAATTTTTTAAAATCAATAGCCTGAGAAAAATCACAAATCAAGTATTAATTTCAATTCTTTCTAGTTCACAATTTAAGATACTCACTGATTTTGAACATTAAATCTGAACGCAAAAACGACTGTATGATTGATATTTTCTGGGTATCAGCTAAGGGTGTGAGAATTGCAACGAGTGATATTCTGATACGTAAAATGTGGAATTTCCGATTTTCTCGGAATTAATTTCCGGGAATTCCGTAAATTTTCAAGTGATCGTAATTTATTGGCCACGTTTTCTTTACAAATAGAGTAGAGCTAACTATAACTGTTATAATTTAGGGATTCACTTCTTGTGACAAACTAAGCGCAAGCCACCGATAATGTAAATAAACAGTGAATCAAGCAAGTGCCGCCAGAAGAATAAACAACTTATAATCGCGTACTCTCGCCCATCATGAAGAATTTGAAAAACCGCGCTGGGTTGAATGTGTTAAATAGCTGAATGTCGTGAGCAGAATTCTTATAAGAACATTTTTGCAATTTGGCTATTAGAAGTGTGTCGACTGAAGTCCAAGTCAATTAAACGATAGCATCCTTGTGTTGCATCAGGGATGTAGTGATGTAATTCATTTCGACTTAAACCAAAACGACTCGAAATAGCTAAATTGCAATTAATTTCTGACTGAATATTGTGCAAGGTATATTATTTATTCATTATTTATTTCTCAAATAAATTAATAAGAAAGTGTATTTTGGATCCTATACTATCGCCTCATACTATAGAGATAGAGAATAAAAATTCGTCTTTCGCCTCAGAAGATTTTGAAATTCGATGTGACCAAAATCAGAATATCACAATTAAGTCATTGTAATTGGGATGTAATTTTTTTTTTTATAATGAGAGTATCCAATTTTATTTTTGGATTAGCCCATACAGACTTCAAGTTAGACTGTTTGAGTAAAATTTCGTTACTCTAAATTATAAATAAAATCTCGAAACAATGCTTCCTTGATCTGATTGAGCTGCGAAAACTGAGAACTACTATGAGCAGACCTATCGAGGAGTAGAAAAGGAGCAGAGATAAGTTGACCCGGACTACGAAATTTAAATCAAAACAGCTTATCCAAACACTGAAAAATTGCGAAGAATATGATTTTGGATGTCTTTTTTTTTATTATACCCTGAGTTATAAATGTTCCAGATGCAGGGGCGGTTCGAGTTTTGTTCAAAACACTTTTAATAGCTTAATGGCATGTATAGGATTTCTTTAGGAATTGTACATGCAATTCAGCTATTTAACTCTGTGAAACTTAACATGAGACGAGTTACATAATTCCACCAAAGGACTCCAATATCAGGCGGCTTTTATGCTATCAACCTTCTTCAAGCAAGTAGCAACCTCTTCGGCCGCTAGGCTAAACTCGACACTTCCTTGGACGCGTACAGACTACCGACACTCCAAAATTCTTAGTACAGGCGCGCCCAACCTGGACTATGTTATACCTAAGCCCTTCTTCGATGTTAAATTCCACTCTGTTTCCGACGAGACAGAACTGGAGGGAGAGTCTCTTCGAACGAACGAATTCGGGAGGACATGCCATCTTCCAGCATCCATATCCTAACCGATAGCCAAGCCGCAATTAAATCTCTAATGGGTGTCCACACAACCTTCAGGGTTCCCGTGTGGTACCACAATGGGCCACTTACATGTCTAAGTGTGCCCATAGGAAGCGACTGCAACATAACCTTACCTGACCTATGCTATCAATCGGTTAGAGTTAAATTTTATTATTGCTTACGATACTTTGAAACCCACACCAGAAAAAATATGTTTAAAATTCGCAATCACGACCTCATACAAAAATGTATATAGGAAAAGTATGCCTTCCTTGAGATTAAGTTTTGCGGAGATCTTAAGACCTTACATGTTTCGCTATTTCTACACTGTATTGTTCTTAAAAGACCTAACCTAGTTCTCTAGGTGAGATAAAAGCGGATTATCACAGATAAGAAAAATTCTAGCCAAAACTAGCAACAGTAAATAGCTTCATTTACAAATACATTTATGCTTCCTGTGTTTATATTTTGTCCTCCTATCAGGCTAAAGTTGCATGTGCAATCTAAAATAAAAGGAATATGAAGAACAAGGAAATACGCCTTGTTTTAAAGCAAATATTTTAAAAGACTAAAGTCGTAGTAAATTAGTAAAATTATTACAAAAATATTAAAAAATGGGTATAAGAATGTGAATTTTAATGAAGCACTCGTTAAAGATTTTGAACCTATATGGTTCCGGGACTGGTAAATGATAAATGAGTAAAATTTGAAAAATTTAAATAGTCAGTTATTTTAAGTATTTCATCAACGGATTCTATTTCGAAGTATTTTGGAGATTTATGCCTTGTTCTATTGTGAATTAGACAACTTATCAAGTGCGAAATCGGTGCACCGTTGTAAAAAATGTTTTTTCTCTAATTGCGCGCCACGTGGGCCAAGGCACCGGGATTTTAATTTAAAAAAAAAGGCTAACAAATTTATCTAATTTACTTATATGTACTAATGAAACAGTTTCCCGAAAAGTGATTTTAACTATTTCTATTGTATTATGCTTGATTTTATATTCGTTTTTTTTAGATAAATTGTTACGTCGTTTGAACGAAGTAGATATTTAGCTCCATACAATTTTTTTATGAATAAATTATTAAATTACCTAATTACAGTAATTACATAAAGTTATGTTATGTGCATCAACTTTGGCAGCAATTCGAAAAATGTTAAAAATCTACTCAAATGCGACGAAAGAAATTATGTGTAAAAGCTGAATACATTTTTTCAAATGTTGCATTGGTCAGAAGTACTAAATATAGCACTACAAACCTAAATCTAACGTTTAAAAATCAGTGAGCAAACTATTAGAGTCGTTTTAAAAACTCAAACATATCCATGATTAAAAATGTTCACTTTCTCCTCCTCTTGCGAAAAAAATGTTATTCACTTAAATTCTAATCTTAAATCTAACTAATATTCTAACCAGGATATTAAGACAAATAATTTAGAAGATATCCAGTCCAAAGATTTCTGCAACGCCCTACATATTTGATTATATTTAATTCACCTACCCTGATATTTTCTTCCTGATTTGGAGTGTGAGACAAATTTAATGAATTAAAAAATATTTATACCAAAGGTTAATATACTAATTTTTAACAAAAGTGAAGAGGATCTGTGTAATTATTTTCCCCTTTAGCCGAATATTTTTCAACATAAAGCGGACGACGAGATTTATAATAAGACAAGTTCGATTTTGAAAAAGACTAATGTACACAACAGCACATGACATATCTTTGAATTAGATTTAAACCATTAATGAGAATAGCTGTAAGAAAAAATGTAATTAAAGAAAAAGAAAAAACTTATAAATCTCAAAACGGGCAAGAAAACTTTTTTTAAGATTTCAGATCGTACATGAGAGTTTATAGTTATATTAGTTAGTTCTCGACTTACCTAATTATATCCACAATGGGCGGGAATTTAATTTTTCATATGAACAAAAAATACAAATTTTGCCAGATTACATTGCGCTTAATCTTTCCAATAGTGTATAGAAACAAACATATACACAAAAAAGCAAAAGTGTTTCAATGTTTGCTAGGAAATTATTTTACATTTTTAAATCTGCCATTTATTAACACTTTCCTTTGTCTTATGAAATAATTAAAACAACATATAAAATTATTCATTATTAACATATATTAAAAAAAACAACAATAAATAATACTTTAGCAATGTAACAGTTTTGCACCCCATCGAATTATTTGGAAATCTGATAGTACCGTTACATACTTTTCCACAAAGGGACCAAAAATGACTGCAAGTAGAACAGCCATTCAGTTTGCATTTCGATTAATTAATAAATAATCATAGAAAGCTTGTAGTAAAACAAGATGAAAACAATTTGTGAAAATATAAAAAAAATATTCTTAATTTATTGGAGGAAGGTCAGTCCGTGCGGGAAAATTGCAATATGTATTACTATCGTTTCTGTAACTCGAATAAGAAAATCAAGAAACCAGCCCTTTCAAAGAATATAAAAAAAAGGAGAAGTTTTATAGAGAGGCACAAAAATTGGACCGTTCATCATTGGAATCTGGTACTTTTTGTCACAATATTCCAAATATAAAATATTTTTAATGTTCCGGATTACATTTTTAAGGTTATTTGGTAAGATGAGGTTAAAATAAACCTGTTTGAGAGTGACGGTCGATCATGGTTTTGGAGCAAAAATCCAAAAGAAATTCAATCTGCAGGTATGAAACCTACGGTCAAATTCGGTGGTGGATCAATAATGGTTTGGGGATGTATTACTCCGAATGGTTTTGGACCAATAGTTAGAATAGATGGCAAAATGAATAAAGACCAATTTTTAGCTATTTTGAAAAACAATTTGCCCATTAGAAAAATGCAATATGGATCATAAAAAGATTATTATACAACAGGATGGAGATCCGAAGCTCAAGGCACAAAAAAAAAAAAAAAAAAAAAAAAATCAGAATGGCTTCGAAAACAAAAATTTGGGTTGATAGAATTGCCACCACAAAGCCCAGACTTCAACCCAATAGAGAATTTGTGGAGTTTTTTAAAAAAAACTTGCAAATCGTTCAGAACCACCAAAAGGCATAAATGAGCTGTGGGAACGAGTACAAGACGAATGGAATAGTATACCTCAGCAAAACATTACAAATTTATATGAAAGAAGACTCGAGGCGTTAAAAAAATCAAGAGGTCGGTGGACAAATTATTAGTTTGCAAGAAAAAAATATAAACTTTTTAGTGGTGCAAAACTGTTACAATACTGAAGTATCATTTATTGTTGTTTTTTTATGTTAATAATGAATAATTTTATTTGTTTTAATTATTTCATAAGATAAAGGAACGTGTTAATAAATGGCATATTTAAAAATTTGAAATAATTTATTGCCTTTTGTTAAACAACATATTCGTTCCTTCCTAGCAAACATTGAAACAATTTTGCTCTTCAATGTACATCAGTTAATGTAAAAATATGCCAAAAGAATTTCAAAGCATTTAACGGATGGCCTTAATTTTATTTAATGTGCACATATCGCGTGTTGGTAATTTAGGAAATTCGACAGAACTAATCATTTTAGCAATATCCTCCCATTTTAGCCTGAATGAATTAAATCCAGCAGTAATCTGTAGTTAAGATCAAATTTGTTATAAAGCGAAATGTTTTTGTTAGTGCACTAACCCTCTATTATAAAAAAAAGTTGGGAGATGATGTAATTATGTTTATACAAATTGTCATTTACCGCAAAGTCTGTTGTAATTGCTGTTCAGCTTTTGTAATATTTTATCCACAAAAAGTTTTTAACACTCATCACCTGTCGTAACGATAATTGCTGTGAACATTTTGTAAATAAGTTGTTTTAAGATTGTTTTAAATTATGTTACCTTTTATATGATTTTTACTTTTATTGAATAAGAAATAAAGTAAATTTAGAAAATGATTGTTTTTCTTTGAAGTCCTGAATTACGACTAATTTTTATAGATAACATGTAATAATGGGGGTATTATGTAGAAAGCTACACACATGTTGGTGATATATATACATTACATATCTACCTGCTCAGAAGTAAACAAATTAGTTTGCTTGCTTTGGCGCAGAGTGATTTTCTCATTATATTACAAATTATAGTTTTATTAAGAGTATTAAGATTCAACATTCTATAAATATATTTGTAATACTAGCCAGAATGATTTTCCGAACTCAAATCTTTTAGTTACAGATTAAAATTTAAACATCGTTTTCAAGTTTGCATCAATTGCACAGATAACTTTGTAACATAGATTTTTGTGAGGAATATGTTTTATCCTATTCAATTATTATGAGGCAATTATGAGGTTTGGAAAAGTAGATTTTTTGCTTTAAATTACTAGTTTTTAATCATAAAAATATGAAAGCGTAAATATTACATAGCGCTAAAGCTGATTAAAGTGAAGCATCTCTTCACGTGTATAAGGATTAGACAAATTTTAAATTCATTTTCTCCCGATAAATGGGTTTTCACATTTGCGTGCTAGATTTCGGCGCGTATTCGCGATTCGGTGAAAATTGCATAAAATCCTTAAATTAAAAAAGTGGCTTGGGTATATGCAAAAACTCGAAACAGAAAAATGTCGCATTTTAAAGTTAAATAATATATTTTATCAGGACCGATAAAAATCGTTTGTATTATATATTTATCGCCCAGATTATCGTAACAATAACGATTCATTAAAATTCATAAGGAAATCCTTCCGACTTTTTTATTAGTTTTAAATGAAACGTTTATCAATTAATTTCGAAGTGACAGACATTCATCATTGCATCAACATGTTAACAGTTTCTAGTATAATACTTTTCATAGGTAAGTAATTTTTTTAATTAAATTGTTGATTAATCTGTGGTTTGGTGGAGGTTTAAGCTTAAATCATAGAGAGAAAGATAGGATATACCGTGTAAAATCCGTGTACGTGAGTGGAGCATTTCCCCCCTCAAATTACCTCTCGTGGAGAACATGATTGGGGTAGGCTAGCGATATAAAAAAGACGATATTTTCAATTAATTTTTCGGGTAATGTCAAATGGCACCAGAACCTAAACAGGAATATCGCGCAGGAAATTTCATCTTTAAGAAGCTACAGTGCACTTATTTGCTTTGCATTTAGTGCCCCTTTTCTATCTTGAAAACACTACAAGAGAGAAGGCTACCACCACATCACGAAATTCCTCCGATTAAACCGATTATGTCCAATCATATTCTCTATGGTATACGATTTGAAGTAAACACCCCTTATTAGGGCCAAATACGGTAGTTGTACTGAAAACCAGATTTTTGATGAAAAGCCTTTAGTTTATTTGATTAAATTTAATTGATGACATTTGGATGGCGTTCACATATAAAGATAGAAAATATAGCTTTGCACAAAAGAAGGATAATATTTCTTAATTTGAGACATTTTAAAGTATTCTGAAAATTTAAATTTTACTGTGTAACTTTACTTTAAATTAATGTTAAAGTAAAATAACCTCAAATTTATTGTGTGTATTTACGAAAGATATAAGTTTGTAGGAGTCAACATTTCTAATATATGAGCTTTACTATTGCCTGTTTAAAGCGACTAAAATGCTACTTTTCTCTCAAAATTCCTGCTAAAAAGCCTCGGTAGCAGCGATGAGGTGACTGTGGACTGCTCAGTGAATAAACTTTATATCATTTGGAAGTAATAAATTACCGAATATTTAATTTAAAATTGTATATTGTATGCTAACACCTGCAAATTTAAATAGCAACTTTAACAGCGATAGCTGCTTTAGCAGAAATTTTGATTAAACATTAACTCAGAACAATACTAAATTCGAGACTCTAGACGTAAATACATGTATCGCACAATGACTCTGAGCTACACTTATCGCCTACTAAATAATGCTAAATCAATTTAAAATAACGAGCAATCTATTCAAAAGCGTACTATAAAATAAAGACAAATATGTAAGGTTTCAGTTAATGTAAAGGTTAATTACTTAAAAAAGACGCACTGAAAAGTTCCAAAAAGTATTAATCCAATTTTGGTTGAAAATTTAGCACTAGTTTAAGGGCCATGACTTGTAAGTTTAAGAAAAAGAGTAATTTACAACACTTTTTCTTTTTTTAATACTAGATATGTTTTAAAAATATTATTTTATTTTATAATAGGGTTATTCATGCTTTGTTCTATTTGCCATTGTATCGTTTTAAAAGAAACCGGTTGCCTAAGAACGATGGAAATATTCAAGTTTACACTCGGCACAACGATACAATAGGAAATATAACAATACAATCAACAATGTGCAATTATTTTATTAAAATATTCTGCCATATAAAACTGTTTTGAGGAAAAACGCGATTGAAGTTTACGAAGACGTGCACTTTGCGTATAGAGAGTTCCTTTCGGCCACTTATAACTTCGTCAATTTTCATTGAATTAACATATTAACAGTATATTTCCGAGATATTACCCTTCAAAATTCAAATTTAAGAAAATTACAACTAGGAATGACTTAAGCAGCTTTTTAGATATTTGAATTTACCAATAAATCTTGTGATATAATATCAGAAATACACTAATATTCGTTTTAATAGTCAGTGAAAAAAATTAACAAAATCCAATAGATATCGACAATCACGGTTTTTAAAAACGATAATTTATGCCACTATCCGATTACACTGTAAGTAACGCCTTAGTTGTTATATTGTCAGTCGAGTACAATTACATCTATCTCCTTCTTTTTCACACTACTCTGGGACCCACCGGACCCAGCGGTTCTAGCCGAACTCTCGTTTAGAGCATTAGCTTTTTGTTTTTCAGCCAATTTCTGTTGCAATGTTTTTGTAGGACTGCTCTGGATAGCAGGAGAAGGAGGAGTTACGCTAGGACGAGGAATTGGTGGAATCACAGGTGCGACCACAGCAGAAATTGCAGGGGAAGGATTTGGTGAATGTGCCAAGACTGGTGCTGGAGACTTAGATGGTGGTACACTAAAAGGTGGAACAAAAGTTTGTGCTTTTGTATTCGAAGCCGGCTGCGATGGAATTGGCATTCCTGGTAGAGGATTTGGCGCTCCAGAAGCAAATGGATTTGGTAGACGTGTTTGACTTTTTGGAGTTCGTGTTCTTTTTGTATAGGGTCGTTTTTGAAGAGGTCTAGGAAAAGCTACTCCCAATCCAGATAATTGTGAAAGTATTGCTGGATTAGATGTAGCTCCCATAGTTTTCAGTATTTCAGCATATGCATTAAGCAAGTTGACTTGTTGATTGTAATTTTGTAAACTGAAATTCCCCATATACTGCGGATACTGCCCTAAACCAGGAGTATTACCTCGCGGGGGAGGACTCATGGGAAAAGCACCCGATACTCCTAGTGTTTTTGAGTAAGGTAAGAAATTTTGCGATTTTTTCGTCGCTTTCATTTTACCGCCATATTTTGCTTGGTCTTTCTTAACTTCGGGAAGAAGGGATACTTGTGGAAGCTGGGCTAACTGAGATTTTACCTTGTCAGAAGATGAAGATGGAGCCGGAGTAATTGTCAATGATTTCGGTAAATCTGGTAAAATAGGAATTTGTGAGGGCTGAGGATTTGTTGGTGGTGGTGTCGTTTTTGGGGCACTAAGTTCGGAAAGAGGTTTCACACTCAAACTAGGAGAGCAAGAGGAAACTTTTGTGACTGATATTGAAGCACAAGACTTTGTTGTTGATGCTATACTGGATAAGGTTGCCTGTGGAGAAACGCTCTTTACATCCCTTCCTGAAGGTATTGCAGACTTTGATGTTGTCGGAGTAATTGTAAGCTGCCCACTACCGATGCTTATAGTTGCTGACTGAGACTGATTTACGTTTGTTGATTTAGCTACTTGAGAAGCGGCTGAGGCAATAAGGTTCTTAATATCAAATTGAGGAATTTTTGGGGTTTGAGTTGGAGACGTGGCAGATGAAGATGCTACCGTTGTCGTTGTTGGAGCTGGCTTTGCCGTTGATTTTGCTTGAGGATTCAATAATGCACTAAGCGAAGGTAACATTAATTTCGGAAGAACAGATGACACTCCACTGCTTATAGTAGGGGCACTTAAAAGCTTATAGTACTCGGCAATAAGCGTCTGGAAATATGCGGGATCCTGAAAATAGTAATGAGTTAGAAACTTTTCTGGACTTGATTAAAAAAAAAAAAAAAAAAAAACTTACTTTTGCTATTCCAGCACTTACTGCAGGGTTTCCGTAGAGAGTCATCAATGCGTTCATTGAAGCTGGATCCATAAAGGAACCCAAGCTTGCACTCATAGCAGTTTGAGCTTGCAAACTGGATGCTGGATTGGAATTTTTACTTCCAACCGGGCGACCACGGGGTCTTGGCAGCCCAGGAATTTGTACAGATTTAGTTGTCTATAAAGAAATAGTAGTTATAATTAAACTTAGACAACATTATCCGAATAATGTACTCTAAATTCTAACATTATAAAGAAAGAGTGTGGCTTTGTTTGTTTATATATGAGATAATCTTAACAACTATTGGACCGATTTGAATAATTCTTTCGCCGATAGGAAGGTAATTTAATGTGGAGGTTCACAGACTATACTTTACAGCGTGACGCAAAATAACTTGGTTGCATTTTTACTACTTTAAAAAACTGATCCGAAAGCTAGGCGATCCTCATGGGAGGGCTTCTGCAGTAAAGTGGAAGAGGTCTCCGAATCGAGCCGCATACACAAGATCCTTTCATCATCCCCTATCGCTCCCAGTTTCCTGTTAAAACAAAACGGGGACTGGACCTCTTCTAGTAAGGAAACCCTAGATCTACTGAGCGATACTCACTTTCCCGGATGTTCCTCAGAGCAGATCAGAGAGTAAACGGGTCCTCAATAAGAGCAGAGCCGAGCTTCAGAGGGCTTCAGATCTGATTGAAACCTGTCTCCATCTTACCTACACACCCAAAGTATGGGTCAAGGTCGCTCTGCTCTTCAGACAGAGGTTATGGCTATCTCAGAGACAGTGATATGGCTACGAGAGGACGTGCATCTTCCAGCATCCTAATTATTTTGTTCTATCCTCTGAAACTACAGTGGTCGCATAATGACGTCAAAATAACGGTGCAAATGGATGTTACCATTTTACGCATCCTTTATTTGTTCACGACGGTACATTTGATGTGAACAATTATACACAGGACACCAATATAAACAAAAAATAGAATTTGCATATATAACATAAACGCCTTCAAGCGATATAGATATATAAATAAATAAATATATTGTTACTTTTATGTGAAATATCTTTATTTGAGAACGATTATGTGACATATGTCTGCAATATATTTTGTTGATATTGACATCCTCTGCAACTATACAAAGTGAATGTACCGCCACGGCACGAAAATATAAAAAAAAACTATGCCACGCTCCACACAAAAAGGATCATGATCATTCCTTTTTATTTTATTTTCTTCCTCAATTAGCCAAATTAAAAAATTTTCTTTTAAATTTAACTATTTTAAAAAGCTATCATAGACAAACGTATTTTTAAAAAATATAAACTTACCGGTGTAGTGATAGTCGGAACAGCAGTAAATTTCGAGGAAGTAATTGACGATAGATCGTTTGATGCCATAGAAAAGGAATTTCCTTGGGAGGCTGCCAATGCTTGTTTCTCCTGAGTTTTTCTAACTGAAATTTCTTGCAAGCATAATTTAATAGCTAAGTCCATCAGATTTGCATTTTCAGGCATTTTAGCAACTTTGTCTTGAATATAAAACTTATAAGTGTCCATAAGTAACTGAGTAAAGAGCATTTCCTTTTGATTCATATGCTTAATACATTTCTTGTGAGCTTTGTATATATCTACAAGCAAATTCAAAATTTGAGTATCATCTCTTTTTTCTATATTCTTTTTTAAAATATCTCGCATGATTTGAACACAGAAGGAAACAGCTTGTTGATAGAGCTCTTTTCGTTCCGAATCTCTAATGTAGCGCCTAAAAAATTAAATATTTTCCTTATTCTTATAAAAACCATAGAATGTTTTTTATTACTTATCATTATCTGGTGCTCGATGAAGCTGGAGAGCCAAATCAATTAAAACTTTGTGATCATCCGACTTTCGTAACACTTCTAGTAAAATAACAACACATTTTACTAAATGCGATGAAAAACTCCCTGGTCGGTCAATTTCTGAGGAAGGTATTCTCCAGATACCATTGAAAAAATTATTATTCTTCCGATCAGCAAAAAGGCCAATAATTTGATTTCCCAGCCCTGTTGTGTAGGTTCCAAGTAAAAGTTGCCTGCACTTCTGTAAATCTCTTAATTTTTCAGGAGCATGTAAATAATGATTAACCAGGCGATAAATGGATTTATAATGTTCTGAAAAGCGCGTAACACATTCTTCCAAATTTTTAATGCAACTTCGGTATAATGGTTCCAATTCGGATTCTGATAAAGGACTATTCTCGTCGACTTTATCATTTTCATCTTCGCTTGAACTACCACTTTCAGAATCCGAACTTGAAGAATCTGAACTGCTGGAGTCTGATCCACTCGATGACGAAGTAGAACTCGAGGTTCCAGTTGTTGATGTTCCTGTTGTCGCAGTACTTTCCTAAAAAAGAAAACATCAGATGTTTTAAGGATTGTATTTGGAAACATTGCTTGTGATATTATATATAATAGAAAAGCGATTACCCGTTCTATTTAAAGTCTTCTAAGCATAGGTATGATTTAATATGATTTCACATAACCTTAGACTTTAACTTAACTATTATTATTCATATTGCTGAAATTGATGAATTAACTCTCGAGTCTAGTTATAAGTAAACTAGTTATTAAGATACTAGTACACTTTAGAAGGCAAAAAAAAGATCATTTTTGAAGAATTTTTTTCTCAGCCCCTTTATTAGATATTAATATGCAACTTTTTTTTATAATATTACTAGCTGTATCCTGCGTGCGTTGCTATGCCTCCCCGAAATCAATCGGTTTTATGTGAGAATTTATAAAGTACTTCATTCACCATTAAATTAAAGAAAAAACATGAATATGAATAAGAATTTTTTCTATACCCTTTTAGAGTGTTTTCTAACTAAATTTCACTGAAATGTTGCTCAAGTGGTGATGGTCAGCACTTCGTCGATTTTATCATTAAATTTATCGATTTTAAAAATGGGAAATAAATGTATTAAAATATTATTGATCATAATTTTATGTATGAAAAAAGAACCTCCATATGTCTTCTTTTAAAGCAATTTGAGGCATCTTGATACCTGTATGCATTTCACAATAATTGCCGATTAGTTTCAGCAACTTACGGTGGGACACCCTGTATTTATCTATCTGTTCTATGTATCTACTTATCTATCTTCTCTCTCTATGTATCTATCTATCTACCTATCTATCTATCTCCTATCTACCCTATAGATATTTTGTGTATCTTCTATCTGTCTATCTATCTATTTGCCTTGCTACGCTTCGCCGAAAATAATCGGTTTTATGCGAATTTCAATAAAAATTCAAAAACGGAAGACTTTTCGCGAACATTTGAGCCCCGCAAAAATGCGTGAGAGTGCAACGGCAAGCTCCGCGAACGGCAGGACCACGGGGAGAAAAGTCCAAACCCTTAGAGCCCGACCCTTCTTCAAAAAACAATTCTGATTTAAAACAAGCCAATGAGGCTTTATAAGATATAAAAAGCGTACTTTATGCGAACAGAGACAACGCAGAAATTATTTTCAAGAACTTATTCTACGAAGTGAAGGAAGTAGCGGAAGAATTGGACATAGAATTGAAGAAACCTCATACTGTTTTCAGACAATCTTAACGAGCGAACCCTACTAATGACACCTGTGAAGTTTATTTTCGAACTACGATCTACATCCTTATTTTAGATCACGTTATTTCAGACTTGATTGATAGGCTTTCTCCAGATGTCCTGAATTTGTTGAATCTTAGAGTAATTTTACCTAAAACTTACTTACCTTAATTTACCTAAAACTGAAATAGGACCTGATGATGAAGTAGCTCTCATGACATAAAAGTCGACCCAGAAACTATTTTACTTCGATTCGCGAAATCTAATAAGCGAAAAATTGTATAATCTAATTTATTTATTATGTATGGAGTTTCTAAAGTTTTTAAAAATACATATTATTGTTATTTTTTAAAATATTATTATTGTTATATAGTTTAATAATTAATTTTTCTATTAAAATTCTATTTGAATACATAAAGAACTAGTTACCTGTTACAAAATAATTAATAACAGATTATTAAATTTATATTATTTTTAATCATTTTCACTGTTTGATGCAGCAAGATTGAATGAATAGGCCTCCTGCAAGCCATGACTCCCTACCGCGAAATTTTTCTTTATCCGCCCCTGATAGAGGCTACGGAATATAAATTTCAAGGAGATCGGTTACCATTTCAACTTCCAGAAGAACCATTTAGATTCTTAAAGCAACTTTTTCAATTCCAATAACAATTTATTCAATTGGAAATTCTGCTTAAAAAAAGACTACTATATATACTTAGTAGTCTTTTTTTATTTATTTTTGTTATGATATTTTTTGTTTTTAAAATTTTTTATTTTAAGTATTTTAAAAAATCACAAAGTAAAGTCACCAACAGGTGACATTGGAAATTTCTGGGTTAATTAAAGCAATTTTGATTAAACTTATTTTGGCTACGAGTTTTTAATAATCTGAGCTGCATTGAATTTTCGGTAGTTTCTCATAGGAAAACTTATTAATATTGGTAAAAGAGCATTAAATTGCATTAACTTATGCTCATTATGCGTCGAAAAATGAATGCAAACATTTTTTTCAGTTCAAGATTTGAAGTTTTAATGGGTAAAAATGACGGTAATTTAATGCATTTATTGTAAATTTTAAAACCTTTGCTATAGGTCATGTTTTAAATAATTCAATTCAATGCAAAATTCCAGATCCAGATCAGATCATTAAAAAAACTTTTTTTTTCTTACTTAATTTATATAGGTGGCATATTTTATATCAATGACCTTGAAGATGATGCAAGTTAATTTGGAGGTTTATCGGAGCTACCTGGAAAGCTCTTCGAAAGCCTAGTTGTCTGAGCACTTTTTACTTTACCTTAATATTTTAACACACAGATTATTATCTGTCTCTACTTGCACCTGAAACAACTCGCTCTATCGGTTACTGGAAACAAAGTAATCACACCTTTTTACGACAGTGACAAAGAACCGAGACTACGGTTACTTTCTTAGTAAAATGCCTATATTCCAGTCAACATTTTTACAACCGCTTTTTCTACGTTTCTGTTAAATGCAAAAAAATCGTTTTAATATTGCATATCACTTTCTGTAAATGCTAGATGAATAATTCAAAAACTTTGTTTTATTCGTCCATCCAGAACAATAAAACATTTTGTACTGAATGGAAAGCTTAGAAACAGCTATCCAGAATAAAGATTTGAAATTGGAAGATTGCAAAAAATTCTTATGATTTTTATTCATGCAAAACTTTAAATCTTGAATTGAAAATTATTCAAATTAATTTTTGACCACTTTACTAACATCCTAGTCATAAACATTTTATGTTGAACTAAGACAATTTGGCGCCTGGCAATTAAATTCGAATAAATGATTTCAACGCCATTGCAATTTTCCATAATGACCCTGTGGTGTAAGGCAATTAAATCTAAACAAAAAGTCTATTTTTAAATTGGTACGAAGAAAAAGATTTAAAATTCCGCTTAGAAAGATTTTTCTGCAATTTAATAGTGTATCAAACTCTTAATCTACTAGAAAATATAACATGTAAATTAATGCAATATTAGCACTCCAATCTTAAATTCCCCGAGTCTTTATCAACAATCTTTCACTTTGTTTTTAATCTGTCATTTTAGTTTTCCATAATTTTTGATTTAAAAAGCGACCAAAAACACAAAATTTACATACATACAACACAGTTTTTTACAGTATTAATTAAGATAAAAATTAACTTATTGTATATTTTTAAAGAGAGTTTATTAGTTTAGATTATTTTATTGTAGAGGTATTTAGATTATTTTATTGTAGAGGTTTGTACAAATTTATACTCCAAATTCTATTCTACAATTTACATGTACACAAATGAATTTGAAATTTTAAATCTGATGCGTGGAAAACCCTTGTATTGAGGAAAAAAATGAAGCACAGTTAAAATATATTGAGGTAAAACGAAATCATTATAAGCCCCCCTTCAAAATATATATACATATATGAAATCTCTTTTTCACAGAGAAAAATACAAGGAAAATAGCATGGGATCAAGGTCGTAAAGCTCCCTATAACACACCATAATGAGAAAAAAATGCAATAGGGGAAAGTTCTTTTTATGAATATCGCACCCGATGCACTGAGCTTCGGATGGGTACGGATTGACTCTTCACGTGGAAATCCCTTAGGCAAGACAAGATTAAAAATTAATCTTGGTAATTATTAAAACGACGGCGGCTTAAGGGAACCCTAAAAATATACAAAAGATTTTTCGTTTTTCAGATGCACGCACGGTTAAGTGTGAATTTCTTAAATTTCAAATGTTTATTGTATGCTGAATTAATCATATCCTCCGCCCTTAAGAGGAGATTAAGTATAGTATAAGTGTGTGCGCATTTTAATACTATTTTAACATAAAGGACCCCGCACATTTTGTATGGAAAAGTGCGTACAGTCAAATCGACTGAAAATTTAGTATGTTGTACTTCAGGACATCCTGATCAAAAGTTCCCATGGGCGCAACTTCAAAAAATGGCCAGTTTTAGAGATACAGGGTGCTTCATTTTAATAGACGTACTCACATATCTCGAAAACTACGCATCCTAGGAAAAAATGTTTCGGACAAAAGTTATAGATTACCACAAGGGTTAACTAGCGGTGACCTTGCCTTTGACCTTGAAGTCAAGGATCAAGGTCATTTCAAGGTCAAATCAATTTTTACATAGTGATCCCTACTTCTGACCCCGGAAATGGAAAAAGCGCAACATTTTGCATGAACATGAACAATGAGTATATGTATGTCGCTAATATGTTTAGTTTCTTTAATTATTTCGGTTACCAGCGTCTCTTATATTATCAAGTAAAGTGACGCTTGGATATTTGATATGAGGCTGGTGTCGCGCATACCCTAAGAACCATAACACACTTGCGACATGTGCACAGCAACCTAATGTTCTCGAACCTGATACACAAGTACAGTAATAACCTCTTATAGGCTCATTATTCTGATCCTCATGAGGTCTATAAGTTATCCATAACTGATACCTTGTCGAATTTCGGAAGCGGGAGTACAGCCGTACCCTGAGGAAACCATTTGCATACCGGTGCTCATCAAATTCAAAAAATTCGGATCCATCGCGTACTAGTTTATCCTGAATATAAGCAGGTGCTAAATTAATCTGATGAATACCGACAGTTAGCTCTTTCAGATATTCGATATCTAATCTTGGAAAATCAAGAACGAGTCTTCTGTGAGGGTAGAAAAATATTAGTTCGAACTTAGATAGGGAGTCGGGAATTGTTGGATTTTAGTCATTCCGGTTCTCCACTTTTGTCTTTGGATCTTTTCAATGCGGACTTATTAATTTTGGCGATTTTGTATTTTGTTGCTTTTTGAATATAAGAGACGCTGGTAATCGAAATAATTAAAGAAACTAAACATATTAGCGACATACATATACTCATTGTTCATGTTCATGCAAAATGTTGCGCTTTTTCCATTTCCGGGGTCAGAAGTAGAGATCACTATGAAAAATTGATTTGACCTTGAAATGACCTTAATCCTTGACTTCAAGGTCAAAAGCAAGGTCACCGCTAGTTAACCCTTGTGGTACTCTATAACTTTTGTCCGAAACATTTTTTCCTAGGATGCGTAGTTCTCGAGATATGTGAGTACGTCTATTAAAATGAAGCACCCTGTATCTCTAAAACTGGCCATTTTTTGAAGTTGCGCCCATGGGAACTTTTGATCAGGATGTCCTGAAGTACAACATACTAAATTTTCAGTCGATTTGACTGTACGCACTTTTCCATACAAAATGTGCGGGGTCCTTTAAAGCTGAAATGCTCAGAGATTAAGTAATTTTATTTTAGTTAAAGAGAATACATAATTTTTGGGTAATTAGTATTAATGAATGACATTTAAAGTGTATTGCGAAAAATTTACCTAAAATATATTTGAGATTATAAGAAATTAGTGAAAGTAGCATATAGTAATAAATTCATAATTTAAAAATTTTAGTACATAATTACCCAAAATCAAATATTTATCTTTCACACAATCAACTGAATTATAATGATGTCAACGATATATTTCTTTTATATGCATATAATAAGACATTTAATACCAAAGTTACTGCTTGGGGATAATTTCGTGTGGACATTAATTTCAAACGCAATATAATTATTTAATCAGTTTTAAGCCATTTGTGCTCTGAGAAATTCCCACAGCACAGCTATATTATTACGTCAGGTTTGTCATCCGCAACGTGTTCATATACAGGGTGTCCAAAACCCCCCGTCCACCCCTTCTAAATCGACCAAAAATTCCGGTCTGAATATGCAACTTCCGGTAGGAGGCGAAAGCGATAAAGTCCCCATTTAAAGGCCCAACTATAATGTGCATAGCGTTCAGTACGGAAAGCTATCAAAAGTCAACGAACGGAAGCTTATGCATATTCGACAGCTGTCAGATATTCAGTGTAATAATTCTTTTTGCTTTTTTGAGTTGTTCACAATAATTAAAATGGAAGGATTAAGTGAATTAAAAGATTTATTTATTTTATTTAATTTTAAACTCTGCACACCATTAATTAAATTTTCAAATAATTCTCACTTTCTCGTCCATTGTCGGTTGTTGTCAGTTTGCATATGCAAAACACGCTCTAGATCGAACCTTGCATATGGAAAACGAAACTTGACGAAACGGACGACTATTCCCATTATGGTTCGAGGATAGGTTTTGTGTGTTGTCGCAAGTTTGCATACGCTTCTACACCGAACGGTATGCACATTATAGTTGGGCCTTAAGGTACTATTACCGTACTATTAAAATATTAAATCGAAATTCGAAGCCAGTGCCGAGATATAACGACTCAATTGAAGCGCGCTCTCGGCTGTTCTATGTTCTAAATAAACTTTAAACGCGTTTTTCTCGAGTTTAGGTTTTTTTAACTGGCGGACAGTTAATCTCCGGATCTACTGGGCCGATTTTAATAAACTTTGAAGCATTTTGTTCGTTTGTATATCCTGTGTGATAGTTTACCACAATTTGACCACAAAAAAAATATTTAAAATTTTTGCGCCTGAAAAAAGGCCGAAAAAAAGGCGATTTTTGAAAAAAATTTTCAAATGTCCGCCATTTTTTTAATTTTAATGATTTTTCAATTTTTCTGGTAAACTAGCACTTGCTTTTTGTAAGTCTTTTTGAATTTTATATTTCAGACTTACCGTTCCAGAGATTAACTGTCCGCCATGCAGCAGTTTTTTTTTGAGAAGAAAATTTGAGCGCCCTCTATTAAATGTACAAGTAATAGAAAATAAAAATAAACAATTTTTTCGTAATCTTCAAGAACTGTTTAATACTGTAAAAAATATGGTTATCAAATATATAATAAAGAAAGTGAAAAAAAAAATTGTTGAATATATGTCATTTTTTAGCATTCTAGACGGTAATAGTACCTTAAACCCAGCATGCACAACTTATGACGTAGAAAGTGAATTCGTTGTAAAAAAATGCAATTCCGGAGTTATAGGTCTACTTCCGGGTTGAACAACTTCAAAGTTCATTTAGAGGGCGAAAATGTTATTTTTTTGAAAAATGTATAAAATGAAAGTTGTATATTCATTGTACAATGTGAATTCGTGTACGTTGTGGAATGTGAATTCAATGTCAAAATATACCCATTCCATTTGAAAAAAGGTACTTCCGGTCGAGATCGGAAGATGAACATTACGTACGCCAATCGATAGAGCGTTTACTTAAATGGAGCAATCGGCTTGGCGAAAAAAATTTCACCCTGTATATAATTATATAATTTATATAAGGACGATGTGAATTAAAATATAAATATATATTCATAAGAAAGCCCGACAAATAAGTAATTAGAGCTTCGCAATTTAATGCTAAGAGAGAGACAAACGTGTAAGACTTCTTGACTTGACTTGAGTTTACCATGCTTGTTAAATTTTAAACATCAGTTTTAAAGGCTTGAGTGAATCATTGAATTTGTCCATTTCATGACAGTACACTTCAGAATCGATCGTGGTATTGTCCGGTAAAAGCTAAAAAAAATGATTCCCTTAAAATTCCACCTAACAGACAGCGGGCGTTTTCGAAAATTCATCATGGTGTAAACCATTTCAACCACTTTTCATCACCTTGTTCGTAAATTCAACATAAGTTTGGAACTTAATTTCACTCTGTTCGAAAATTCATCTAGTATCTCCACCATGTGCACCATAAAATTTTTCGGTTGTTTGTGGTTGACAATGACAACCTTATTTAATGTGCAATCATGGAGGCGAATGTTGAGCATGAGATGGCTGAGATTTTTGGACCCGAAGGTTAGCTTTTGATGGAATGCCCGAAATTTGTTGACAAACAGTAACATTTCGATAAGCTGATATCTTAAATTTTTTTCCGAAGATTCGCTAAAAATATAAATGTAGGTGAAGTTTACCATATTGGTGCACCTTATGGGTAAAATTGTAATTGATGGTGCATCAAAACGATGAATTTTCGAAAACGCCCAGCATAACCTTTCTTTGATGAATATCGGTTTTCGAAGTGCTTTGAGCCGGTTCATCTCTTTTACTCCACGATCTCTTGCGTTTAGCATTGTTGTAGGCAACCCATTTCTCATCCCCAGTGATGATTTGCTTCAAAAATGGATGATTTTCTTGACTTTTGAGAAAGTATCACAGACGTTAATGCGACGGAGCAAATTTCTTTCTGTAAAAACATATGGAACCCGTACACTCCGCAACACATGATTGACCTCACCCTCATTCTCTCAGATATTCTAGCAAATAATTAATTCTGAGAAGTTTGATTATAATTGCCTATTAACGTCAGAGATTCCTAGTTACTTCATGCAACTTTCCGTCGCATTCGATGCGTTTTGTCTAAAAAAGAAGCCAGGGTTGACCAACAGACATAAGGAAAATAGACTTAAATTTGCTAGGATTCATATGGGTTGGACAAATGAGTGGAAACGTGTTATTTTTACCGATGAAAAGCGCTTCACATTAGACGAACCAGATGGATACACATTTTATTTTTATGACCTAAGGAAGGAGGAAAGATTTTTAATACGTCGTCATCGGAGGGAAGGAGGTGTCATAATTTGGGGCGCCGCCATATCATATAATGGCCTCGTCGATCTGATTTTTATTACCGGACTTCAAACTGCTCATGACTACAAAACTGTCCTTAGAAACGCTAAAATAAAAATAACAGAAAAGATGGAAGGTCGGTATTGGGTATTTCAGCATGATCATGCAACTATCCACACAGCAAGGGTTGTTAATGAATTATTTACGGAAGAAAATATTACAGTCCTGGAGTGGTCATCATTATCTCCCGATATCAATATTATAGAAAACTTATGGGGATGGATCACGTGGAAAATCTATGGGTCAAGACGTCAATTTGATAGCGTAGAAACCTTAAAAGCACCAATAATTTCAGCGTGGAATTATATTCCGTTAGAAATAATACACAATTCATATGATTCAATGGAATATTTGAGGTAATAAATAAAAATGGTGGTAATACACCTTTTTAAATAGATGTAGATGTAGATTGCTGTGGCTGTCCGAAGACACACTTAGCCCATTATAGGCCCATTATGATACCACTTTTTGTGACCAGGGTTTCTCGTGGGAATCGAACCCACAACCTCTAGCGCCCTGCTGGCTCGCAGTCAACGCGTCGCGTTACCAACCGTGCTATTGAGACCCCCATCATTAAATAAATGGGAAAATGATTAAATTTGGTTCTTCTTTTCACTCAAAATCCCTTGTTCCTAAAACTTGTTTGAACTTCTTTGCAAAAAAAAAAAAAAAAAAAAAAACAGAGGGTCAAGGGTCGCAGGTTTTTATACCACTTTTCAGGTAAGAATTCGTGAAAAAGGCAAAACGAATCGAATGCTACGGAAAATTGCATGAAGTAATTAGGAATTTCCGACGTTAATAGGCAATTATGATCACACTTTTCAGAATTAATTATTATTTGTCAGAATATCTGAGAGAGTGAGAGTGAGGTCAATCATGTGTCGCGGAGTGTTTGTCGAGTTTTGATATAACACCAAGGCGTTTCACTTAATCATGAACGATAGAATTCGATAAATTTAATCTCTTAGCAATCTCACGAGTTGTTCTTCAGCGGTTCGCATCAATCAATGCCTTTATTTTGTCTTCATCAGCTTCAACTGGCCTTAAAGAACGTGGTGCATCTTCAACACCAAAATTGCTGGAACGAAGTTTTACAAACCAATTTTGGCACTGGCGTTCTGTCAGTACATAATCTCCATACACATCGACTAATTTTTTTCTTGCTTGAAAAGCATTTTTACCTTTTCGATAGTAAAAAAAGTAAAATATGCCGAAAATGCTGCTTTCGACTCTCCATATTTGAAAAGGCACTAAACAAAAACTATTGCACAGAATGAAACGAACTTTTTCACAAACAAGCCTTGCTATTATCTGCTGTCAAAATATATAATGACATTGCGGCTTAAGGCTGCGGAAAAATACAATTAAGTCCTATGTTGGGAAAAAACGAAATTACTTTCCGAACAACCCAATATAACAAAATTAATATCCGATGGGTGGTGGTGGTGATTCATGGGAATATGTGTACAAAAAACCAGGATAAGTAAGCAAGCTGTAACGCCACTAAAATTTAGTACCTCCAGTTGGTCATTATTTAACATTCCATGAAAATAGACAAGGCATACCTCGGCCAAGTGAGATAAGAAATCCTGAGATCGACTTTATTCGGGGTGAATGCTTATCTTTTTTCCTCTTGACAAAAGTAACCTAATGCCGTTTTTCACATATGTGTACATATCACTTTTTAAGCAGGTTTTATTTCTTTTTTAAATGCCTAAAGAATTTCATGTCACTTAAGAAAAAATTGCTTACGAAGAAATCATTCAACGAAGAAATGCAAAACGTGAACGATTAGTTTTTTTCTTTTTATGGAACTATGTTCTAGATCTTGAGTAAAATTTCCAAAAACTCTTTTTTCTATTTTCCTCTTTTCTTCAATTTTTCCTTTTTTTATTTTAAATTTTATCTGTCTTCTCTCATAGTGCACAACTCGTGCAAATTGGTATTTCGAGTATATAAAAAGTGCGATTCGATCCATAGCGCGCGGTTACAGTAACAAAAATTAATAATAATTTGTGGGTAGAAGCTCCCGTTGATGAAACCCAGTTATCATACATATAATAATATAATTTTCCGAAATCCATTTTCTTTAAACATCTTAACTTTCAAAACCACTTCACGGTTTGTAATCGCAGGAGGTCTTGGTTTGGCCCCTAAGAATAAGTTATCATATCAGCAAAGATTTTTGAATTCTGAAATGCTTAGCCTCTAGTTGGATTAACATTAATTCAAAATAATATATATTGTAGTCCATTTCATATAACTGATAAAATTCAAAGGCAAAATAAAATTATAGTGCTGTGTAGAGAGTAACGCATTCATAATTTGATTTTCTTTTTATTTAACACCACATTTATTCAATTTTTTTTTCTTCGGTTTGTTTTGATTAAAATTAACTCATTTATTTTTCTTAATGAGCTCAGTATTGTCAATATAATATAAATGCCCAAGGTTCACGTAAAGAATACTACCGTCTTATGTAGTGATGAAATTAAAAATGTATTTTAATAATGAACACTGTCTTTCACCTGATATGTAAAACAAACAAACTCCTTTTAATTAAATTATCAGCCAGCATTTCTGGACTCGAGTGTCGTCTTATACACACAAGAGCACAAAGCTTGCTGGGAGGCATGGCAAAATCTTAAATCTCCAAACAATGAACTTTCTGTCGTCATGCCGTCCATGAAGATGTCGAAGAGCATTCCTCAGGCAAAAGAAATGTAAAATACCTGTAAAGAAAGGAATACGTTGTGTGATGGTGAACATCTCCAGCGAACCGAGAGTTGTCTAACATGCCATGGTAGCCGTGTAGCATTGATCTATTCAATCAGATTCGCTGAATTCTGGGTGTGCTTAGTGCCAGACAACCGGTCGAGAGGAGTACAACACCCTGAATGGGAATAATGCTGTTTTGTTAAACGCCGCCGTGGCTCTGTTGCTATTTTTACTTGGTTCTGCCCACTCGAGGCAAATAGCTCTGAAAGAACTTCGCTGGTTCCATGCCAAACTTCTCCTCGGTCGTATGGTTGTGCACAACCATAAAACAAGAGGTGAATGTGCCTGCGGTAGCAGCCATAACAGTATTGGCGGAGGAAAAAATTCAGTGAGATTTACCCGAAAATCCTCATAGTAGCACACATGCGTACTGGAACTACGTGAAACCTAGACCGGGCGACTAGTCTTTACCCTCCTAATGTATAGCATACTTCAGGGGTTGCGAGCATGACTTCGACTGTATGGCCAACGGATGCTCACAATTACTGTGTTTCCATGCAGGGTTCAACTCGAGTTGAACTCGAATTAGTGTTCATGGAAACAAGGGTTGAGTTGAATTTCGTTAAATCCAAGTCAACTCCACGAAACTAGTCGGGTTGAGTTGGGATTAGCTTGAAATGTCAAAACAAACTGCAACTGTCAACTCAACCCCAAAGTTGCTCATGGAAACAGTTCAGATTTAGTGGCCATTTTCTTAACTCAACGAAAACTCAACTCCAACTCAACCCTGTGCATGGAAACATGGTAAATGTTCCAGCTGTGGAAGCCGAGTGGTTGCTGCTTTATCAGTATCGGTGGAAACGAGAGTTGAGTTGAGTTGGAATCGCACCTTTCATTCCCTAGTGTGTGTCCCCTCATACAATTAGGAAAAATCTTTGGTGTGGTTATAAAATTAAATGTTTGTAAACTTTCGATTCAATAAGACAATAATCGCGACTCGATTTGTTTAGAATGAATCGTGAAATCGTTCCCAAAGTGTGAAGTAGCTAATATTTATAATGAGAGTGCTATACGAGGAAGACAGTAAATAACCGGGTTATCTATCGTTCTGTGACACAAAATTCAATAACAAAACTTCGCAATGATCTGTCCACTAAGTTTTGGTAACTAAAATAAATGAAAAGAAAACGAAACGACTGGTGCGTTTGTTGTTTTGTTGATGAAAATGCATCAATGTAAAATCGTTTTATGGATTCTCTTAAGTTTTTGCGACCACCAGCGAGTAGTGTGCGACAATAAGGACAAGGACCCGAGCGGCAACAAACTCTTGGCTCACAATGGGTTGGTGTTCCTTTATGAATTCCACATTTAATTTCCAGCAATAACTTTAACTCCGCGCTGGAAACAAGTTCATTTTCGTTGTCATTCCACTCTGAGCAGAAAAATTTAATTAAGAAGTGAAATAAATATCGCCCCAATGAGATGAGCACTTCCTGTGCGCGATATGGGTCATTGTAAAACATTCTCTTTATTACACACCATTAGTTCATATAAACTTCGTACAGTCATAAAGAGACAACCCTTTTGCCACTTTACTGATATCGGCGGGGTCGTGTCCTCTTCATACACTCCGAAAGATATCAGTGGTATGACATTTCATCCAAAAGTGTGATCCATTTATCATAATTACGTCTTCGTTTATTATCTGACGGGTTAACTTTCGTAATTGATTTCGGGTATACTAAATGTAATTGAGAGGATTAAAGGATGTTGTAACAACAGTTTATAGTCTTCGACTACCTATGTCCTTGGTATACTCTTGTTCTCAACCTTCTTTAATCCGAAATTAAATCGACACAGTCATGTCCAATTACTCAATGCCTTGTTCAGACTAATTTTTATATCAAGTTTTGTTCTTTAAATAGACCCGCATGTATCGAGCTCTGTACAGCTTTGTAATGATATTAAAATCAAATATAAATTTTTAACCCATAAGTAGAGCTTTCCATAAATTGAAATAATTACCGTGAGTTAATTGCTGAAATAAACCTTACGGACTATGTACTCCTTTTTATTATCAGACTTGCTGAAAGACCATTCTATATAGTATGTAAAAAAACCATTCGGTAAAAGTAATTATTGTTAATACATTGCCATCGTATTATAAAATGACTCGTTTTATTATGTGCAGATAATTATGTTTCGGAGATGCATTATTAAGCGCATATGCTTTATTACAGCAAGTACCTACCCTGAAATTCAATATTTAAGGCATACAGTTTAAATTGCATATTCTTAACAAGCTTGGAAGCTTTTTTTTCTCAGTCTTCTTGTTAAGACAATGACCTATCAAATAATTTCAACTTTTAAAAAAGACATAACGTTTTTCCAGAACTTTTAGAAGTTATGAATTTTATAGAACTTATGTTCCATGAATATATATTATTTATATACGTCACCAATTATTGTTTTTAACAATAATTAAGTTGGCTTGATTTTTCAAAAAATCTGTATCGTTACTTGAAATTTCACCAAAGATTACACTTTTTCTGTCAATCAACAGATTTCAACAATTTAAAGTGGACTATGATTATGAAACTTTTATATAAACCTTTGTTGTTCAAAGTTGGTATAACAGCACATCGTTTTTCACCGTTTTGATACTGTCTAGGACTCTATTCTTGGCTACAGTTTATAACCATATTTTCACCATTGCTGATGACGGATATATGCAATGCAAAATATTTGAAACAACAGAAGAGTTTGGTTTGAAAGAAAATGGAATAGTATCAACTACATAGATGTAAGAATAGTATAGTGAGCCCAATTGGCGCTAATTACAAAATTAACTACGGTTTTGTAGCATTAAAACTGAATTTTGTAAAATGTCTTGCTTAATGGGTCCCATAGTTGTTTCAAATAAAATATTACTAAATGTACAATCAACCAACCAGCACAATCAATTTTAGAAACGTGATAGTCATAAACACGCATATTTGATCGTGCAATCAGTGTGAGAGATAATATTTAAAAAAACAAAACACCTTTTGTAGAGAGGTACTTTATGAAATTGCAATTGAATTTGGTGTCTTTTCGAAATCCGAAATAATTCAAGACTATCCAAGTTATCAAGAGAAAAGATAAAATAAAGAAATCTGTTGATAACCTTGAATTTCGAATCATAACCGAACTATACTCTTTTTAGAATGGGTGATTTTTATATAAGTAAAACATCTTTTATGTCGAGGTACTTTTTGAACACTTCAGTAGTTTCCAGGATATAAACGAAATTCTTAATAAGTTGAAGTTGATGTGTAACGCGAAATCCAACATCATTCAATTTTATCAAAAGATTTAACTTCTATATGATGCGTTTCCTCCTATCTGTGATATATATATATATTTTTTTTCGTAATAGTGATTTACTTTTTTCATAATAAAATTTATGAATCTCTATTTGATTGGAGAAACATCCAAAAATATTGAATTGAAAAGTTGCTTCAGTAAATTATTAATTGCATGTAAGTACTTAAAGCGAGCCTAGCAATTCGCATGAGGCAAAACTTCTAAATCTTAATTGAGAAACGGAATAACGAAATTAATCAGCGGTAGCCTATCTTAAAGCCGCTTTTACCTACTTCATAAAACTTTAAAAGAATTCTTCACTTTGTGCAGCCTTCCCAAAAAGGTACACGTAAAATACGCGCAACGAACGCGTTGCTAAGTACCTGGAAGTCAAGAGTCTTTGCGACTCTTTTTAACCCAGCAACGTCAGAAATAATTACCTTATGGAGTATTGTTAAACAACATTTTAGTTTCTTTTCGCCTGTTTTAAAAATTTTTTTCTTGAAATAATTACTTGATAAATCCGTCCTTAGTCCTTCGCACACAAAGAAGGAAATTTTCCGCTTACCAGTTGGTTCTTATGATGAAACATTATGTGAAGTATACTTTCCTTTTAGTACAAAGTTCTAATAATGTTAAGTCCGTCCTTGCCGACCTGTTCAGCTTAAATAACAGAGACAAAACGCATAATGTAAAAAATAAAAAGGGAAATAAGGAGACATGCAAAGCATGTCAATGTTTTTCAAAAGTTGGGAGTTCGTCTGAAATTATCTGGAACAATATTTACAAAAAAATTCTTCTTGCATAATCGCGACCCTTACAAACATTTATTTAATCAAGCGGTTAAAATTAAATTTGCTAGATATTTACGACAGTTCTTGTTATATCAATTTCACCGTAAAGACAGCGTAGTCTATAAATTCATAAAAATTACCAATAAAGGAAAGAATTGCTGTTGTCGTTATGAAAGAAATAACAAGCCGCCCAAATAGGTACCAGGTGCGATGCCAAGAACAAAATTAGTAAACAAGGATACTTTAGTATGCAGCCAACAACAATACATCCGCCAGATTTTATATTTGATCGTAAAAAAAGCAATTTCATACGCTTTCATAGGGACGTTCGCCGTATCAAAATCATTTCTCGCCATCACTTCTGAGTTATGTTTTGGCTGATACATCCCTCCCTATATTCAGCAAAAATAAAAAAAATAATAATATTCCTTACAAATTTGGAATTATTATCTTCGCCGTTCAAATTGACTTCTATAAAATTTAATGTGATACTTAACGCGATAGGACAATTCTTTGGAGGAATTCGAGATTATTTTTTGTTTCCTAACCCTAAAGGAAACAACATACATACAAAAATGTCACCCGTGTTTACTCCTCTTGTGAAAAGTGTGTAGACACGATAACTATAAACTTTTTGAAGTTTCCGTCACAGAGCTTATCCTAGTAAATTCAGAATAAACTTGGTCGCGGCCATAAATTCAAGATAAGGAGAATCTGAAAATATACGAATGTTCAGATATCTTAGCTATGACTTTTTTAAAGTTTGTTTTATGTTTCTCGAAGGCATTTCGTATTTTCCGTGAGGAAATACGAAACGTGCGTGATTTAGGTCAGCCAATTATGTGGAAAAAAGGACGCCCTCTTTTAGTCGGAAAATGCCACATTTTTTACGTTTTTCTTATTCAATTAGTTTGACAAGAAAATTTTCTTGCGTTGAGAAAAGGTAGAAATAATGTTACTCTTGGAAACAGAAACGGATTTTCATCTTAAAATTTTTTTTTTTAAGTTGGAAGAATTTATAGAGCAATAAATATAGAACTTGACCTACTAACTTTATGTAAGTACAAAAGCTTTATAAACTTATAATGAAAAACTTATTTGAATTAAAATTCATTTCGGAATTATATCATGAAATCGATTCTTTGATAGGAGATAGTTAAAAATGTATTCGTATTATTTTCATTCACTCTACGGGGAAAAATATATGAAGAAATTCTAAAACTTTCTGATATAAAAACCACCCACATCGGATATTAATGGTGTGTTCTAAATAGCGAATACCTAATATAATGATGCCCACAAAAATACTGTCCGCGTTACAGCATTTGGCAAATCATATCTGACACAGTGTCACCGCATAAAAAAACACTTTTATTAACGGATATATATTGCACCAAATGGATTTCGTTTGCTGTCATTCATCTGATGGGAGCACTTTTTTAAATTAAATGCGAATTCATAGCGGTAAATTAAATGCTTCATATAGCCATTGGATAAGTTAAAACAGATAAATTACCCAATACAGAAGAAAAACCTTCCCTAATATTGCATGTAACGAACGAGTTTCCCAGAAAGCGATAAATAGTCAAATAAGTACACAGAATTGCTGTGTTAAAAGGATATTTCCAACTTGTATTAATTAATTTTGGGATATTGAAGTATTCACGCCTTTCTTAAATGTGTATAAGCGCGTAAATTTCTTTAAGCTTACAATAAATATAGTTATTTTAATAAATATTCCGTAAGTGGGTTTTAGTTAGGTTAAATATAATATATGCATTAATAAGTTACCAAGTTGGCGGACCATTGACCAATTGTTATCACATTACTGACTAATTGTAATCAATAGGGACTTCAAATGTGCAGAAGACTCGTCACAATACTTTAGACTAGAATAATAACAATTGGGGATAATCTCATAATCATCAAAATCCCCAAAAAAAAAAATACCAAAAAACAAAATCCCCAAATTCGAAATACCGCACGCTTTTTGCCGCTGTTTTATATCTGATTATTCGCGTGCGCAATTACACTCCACTACTATTTTTTGCGATTCCGTACTTAGGAATTTTTAATTTGCGCACTGTAATACGTGCTACTCTGTCTGTCTATTCCGCCATAACTTCTAACCCCTGAATTATCCGGCTTTAGCTTGATCAAGGTTAAGCCACGCTCGAGCC
Organism: Dysmachus trigonus; assembly: GCA_949715965.1. NCBI lineage: Eukaryota > Metazoa > Arthropoda > Insecta > Diptera > Asilidae > Dysmachus > Dysmachus trigonus. Next base: position 50,928,848 of record OX454321.1, read on the forward strand.
AGACTTAGGCCAGGCTTGTGTAAAGTTTAGGGCAGTCCACATTTTTGGTAATATCAAAAATGTAGATATTATATGGTATAGGGCTGAGTGCTAATCCTTGAGGAACACCTGCTGTTATTTTAATAGTGCCTGATAGAAGTATCTGTCCGATAGAGAGCTTTGAATTATTTTCACAATGTGCTCGGGAAATTCAACTTTATCATTTTATATATTAAGCCCCTATGCCAGACAGGGTCAAAAGCTTTTTTGATGTCGAAAAGAACGACTCCAATAGATAATCCTTATTATTTTATTCTTTAATGTGATTTGTAATCGTTCTCAGTTGATGAGTAGTAGTGAATTTAGGTCTAAAGCCTAGCTATCGTGGGGAAGAATAGGATTTTAAAGATGTTCATTGATCATCTCATGGATTAATTTTCTTTAGCGGGCTGATAGGCCTATATCTATTTGTGTCTTTTCAAGGTTTTAGAATTGGAATGACTTTCGCGGTTTTCCACAAGTTGGGAAAGTAGGAAATCTTAATACAAGAATTTTATTATAAAATGTTTTCGTCGAACGTATTAGCTTTGTTTGTGTACCTGGGGCATGTCTGGTGTTTAGTTATCACAGAAATTTTTACGACCAGCATAAATCTGTTACGTATTGTTCTAATGAATTTAATTCTATCTTTGATGTTAATGTTGATTTATCGATGAATCGTGTCCAATTTAAGGAGTTCATAATTTTGAACAATTTCATTTCAATTTGCTAGATTAGATTATACCTATTAGTTAGAGATTATTTCAATAGTCTGTAAGAATTGTGTTCGTACACTGAATAAATAAATAAATAGACTCCTCTTATTTGTGTCGTAAGCTAAAATTCGAATAATTCCTTTTATTGGGGATAATTCAAAGTTGTTTTTTCATCTTTTACATTAAAATCCCTTGGTAGATGTAGAAAGATGTAGATTGCTGTGGCTGTCCGAAGACACACTTAGGTCATAATAGGCCCATTGTGATACCACTTTTTGCGACCAGGATTTCTGGTGGGAATTGAACCCACATCGTCTAGCGCCCTGCTGCCTCGCAGCAAACGCGTCGCGCTATCGACATGTGCTATGGAGGCCCCCAAAATCCCTTGGTACTTGCAAGTTAAGTTATTCGTTAAACGCATTAAAAGTGCTAAAAGGGAAGAAATACAAATTTCTCAATAAGATTCCTCTTTTTAATTTATATCAGAAGGTTTTACACTGTTTATTTTTCTTATTTCTATGTAATATTTTAGAATTGCTAGAAAACAATAAAAATCTCCTTCCGATAACTCTCCTTTTTGACAAATAAATTGTAATTTTTAATCAGATCATATTATTTAGAAGCAAATTGTAATTTTTCTTTTCAATAAACTGACAATATTTACATTTAAGCCTGATAAAATATTAAATAATTAGAGCCCCTTTTACATTATACTAATTTGAGATCTAGCTTTCCTATATAATGGTAAACGAAATTTGTTATATAATATATTGATTTTCTCCTGTAGTTCCAATTTACAAAAAAAATTTACCTCATTGCTTCATGCAAAAAGCAGCATTTTGTTCATTGCAGGTAAATATTAATATTTATGAAATAAATATGTAATTGTATTGTGTTTGTACAACAAGAGTTATTATTGTGATACAAATGCAATTTAAATTAATGACTGACAGACTTCCTAAATTAGCTCTGAATTATGTATTATATGTATTTGGTAGCATGAATATTAAGCCAAGCCAATTCGTTTTATGTTTGGTTTCAATAAATGTTAACTTATAAAGTTAAATAAATTACTTTGGCATTCTGATATTAGACTGAGAGCTAGTGAACCCTCCGAGTAACGGTCCGCCTGTAAGGCTAGAACTTTGTTAAATGATAAATTCTAGCATGCTAATTATAGTAACCATGACCTGCCAGCCCTTGGGCGTGCACATATATTTTTCCTATATTTTTGAAAATGTCAAAAAAAGTTAAAAAATAAACTTAACGCTGTAAGCTTGAAAATTTACTACGGCTTAGTTTATTGATTAGAACGTTCAGAAAAAAATGGACAGGCGATTCTGGTGAGCACAAGTACCGGACAGGTGGGTCAAAAGATGTACAGTACATATGCTTTCAAATAAACTTCGTCCTGTAAACTTGGAATTTATACAGGGTGAGAGGTCAGACCGAGACAAGCAAAAAATCGTATGGGTGGGGGGGGACATCTCGCACCGTTTGGCAGTTACAGGGTGATTCGTAAATCAGGATTTTGCCTTATATGGGAACCGCTCTTGTATTTTTATCTTTTTTTCTACGCATCGCAGCGGCCCCAAACTGATTTCAAAAAATCACTATTTGGAAGCTCTTTCCAAAAAAGTTTACACCACCCCCCTATCCCCAACCCCTTGGTCACAATCCCCCCTGCAAGTTGAAAAAATTAACTTTTATTTCACGATTTTTCACCTTTCGCCCCACTTTTTTCCGAAATTCATGTTATTAACATACCTACTTTTTATTTTTTTTAAGTTGCCTATCTAACTACCTTTCCAAAAAAGTTTACACCATCCCCCTATCCCCAACCCCTTGGCCACAATCCCCCCTGCAAGTTGAAAAAATTAACTTTTATTTCACGATTTTTCACCTTTCGCCCCACTTTTCTCCGAAATTCATGTTATTAACATACCTACTTTTTATTTTTTTTAAGTTGCCTATCTAACTACCTTTCCAAAAAGGTGCAACATGCCCAGGTAGGAAAAGGATACGAAAATTTATTTACAAAAATCCTTTTACAGAATATCATGATAATTCGAATTTTTAGGAAATTATACTTAAGTTTACTAAAAAATACATTTTGTTCGCTTAAAAACTAATTACAATTAAAACGTTTGTCCTTTAAAAGCTGTTCAAAATGTTCTCCGCTAGTTTCGATGCATGCAAGTAGCCTTCGTTTTATTTCACGTTTGAGGTCTATGGTAGCCAGTCTCCCCCGTATTTTCGTGGCTGCAGTCACAATCCTGGTAACTAATTCTTCTCTGGTGTTGATTGGTCTTGAGTAAACTTCATCTTTCATCATTCCCTATAAGAAAAAGTCCAGTGGAGTAAGGTCCGGTGACCTAGCAGGCCAAGGAATCGGTCCACCTCGTCCAATCCAGCGCTCTGGGTAATTTTCATTTAACCTTGCCCTAACAATGTTCCCAGTATGCGCAGGTGCTCCGTCGAGCTGTAAATAAATTGCGCTTCTGGTGGCCAGGGGGATGTCCTCCAACAGATCCGGAAGGGTATTCTCCAAAAAGTCCGAGTATAGCTGACTATTCAGCACTTGGGGCAAGATGAAGGGTTCTATCAACTGGTTGCCGATGATGCCAGCCCAGACATTGACACTAAATCTTTGCTGGAAGGACCGACACCTGGTCCTATGTGGGTTCACATCTGACCAGGTGTGGAGGTTGTGGAAGTTTGTGATGCCATCCCGGGTGAATTGCGATTCATCCGTCCACAGAATTCGGTCTAGAAACCTTCTGTTTTCGATGTCAGACTCGAACAGCCAAGTGCAAATTGCAATCGTCTTTCGGAATCTCCTTCCTGTAGTGCTTGGACCGGGCTATGGTGGTATGGATGTAGTCCCTCTCGGTTCACAACGGTCCAAACTCTCCCTGAAGACAATCCTGACCTTCGTGCGACCTGCCTGATGCTTATTACAGGGCTGTTCCTGACGATGTTGAGGATTTGTTGGTCGGGGTCCGCTGAATCGGCCGATTTTCCTGATCGCGTTTCTGCTCTGGGGGTGGTTACACTTCCGGTTTCTTTTAACCTTCTGAAAGTCCTTGAAAATACCCTTCTGTCGGGTACACGACGATTCGGGAATCTCCTTTGGTATTGTCGTGCGGCCTCACTATCATTTCCGTCTACTAAACCGTGTACGTAAATTATATCGGCAGACTCTTCAACATTGCATTCTGCCATTTTATCTTAAATTTTTCTAATAAACACCCGTTCTTATCGCTTGCTTCTTCAACTGTGGTCAATGTCCTTTCAAACTTACCCATAGTATCCCCTATCATAATTCATAGGAGATATTAGAAACGGAGCGTCAGGATACTTAAGAGTCAATACTGGATATAATAAACTAATAACGCTATTTAACGAGATTACATTTATTATTTTATTACTGTTTTGCAGAAATAATAAAAATGTATTACCTCTGTTTCCTAAACAAACATTTCCGAACTTGCTGTCATAAAAATTGTTTACTTAACGACTTTTGCCATTATGGTGAAATAAAGTAATTAGGTACCTGTGAGTATGTTTTAATTTCAGGACTTTTGCAACCCTTTTCTACCTGGGCATGTTGCACCTTTTTGGAAAGGTAGTTAGATAGGCAACTTAAAAAAAATAAAAAGTAGGTATGTTAATAACATGAATTTCGGAGAAAAGTGGGGCGAAAGGTGAAAAATCGTGAAATAAAAGTTAATTTTTTCAACTTGCAGGGGGGATTGTGGCCAAGGGGTTGGGGATAGGGGGATGGTGTAAACTTTTTTGGAAAGGTAGTTAGATAGGCAACTTAAAAAAAATAAAAAGTAGGTATGTTAATAACATGAATTTCGGAAAAAAGTGGGGCGAAAGGTGAAAAATCGTGAAATAAAAGTTAATTTTTTCAACTTGCAGGGGGGATTGTGACCAAGGGGTTGGGGATAGGGGGGTGGTGTAAACTTTTTTGGAAAGAGCTTCCAAATAGTGATTTTTTGAAATCAGTTTGGGGCCGCTGCGATGCGTAGAAAAAAAGATAAAAATACAAGAGCGGTTCCCATATAAGGCAAAATCCTGATTTACGAATCACCCTGTAACTGCCAAACGGTGCGAGATGTCCCCCCCCACCCATACGATTTTTTGCTTGTCTCGGTCTGACCTCTCACCCTGTATAAATTCCAAGTTTACAGGACGAAGTTTATTTGAAAGCATATGTACTGTACATCTTTTGACCCACCTGTCCGGAACGTTCTAATCAATAAACTAAGCCGTAGTAAATTTTCAAGCTTACAGCGTTAAGTTTATTTTTTAACTTTTTTTGACATTTTCAAAAATATAGGAAAAATATATGTGCACGCCCAAGGGCTGGCAGGTCATGGTTACTATAATTAGCATGCTAGAATTTATCATTTAACAAAGTTCTAGCCTTACAGGCGGACCGTTACTCGGAGGGTTCACTAGCTCTTAGACTATATAGTGATGGATGGCTTACGAGAGAGAAATTGTACTTACGAATTTGTTGGAGCTTTTAATTAGTTTTTAAACCATCAGCACATATCTCAAAAGCTCACTGATATGTACAAGGTACGTTATGATTAATTTCTTGTAAGTTTATCCTAGTTATGATAGACTTTTTGTCTAAGACTGCAGAAATCTGTTTGCTGCTAATACAATTCGACCCGTTAATTGGTACTCGTAAAATACTTTATATAGTAAACAAAACATACATACATTGGCAAAAATAGAGGTCCTCCTTTTTTTTAATCGATTAAAAAAAAGTAAAAATGTAGCAAGGAATTTTTCCAAATGGACATTTATTTCTGTTGCTCTCCACAACCAACTCTTGCTTCGTATACTTTACTACCGCTTTCAATTAATAGCTGTTCTTCAGAAGTTTGTATAGATGTATTAGGAGGATTGCACAAACATGAAAATCATTTAAAGGCTCTGAAATTAAAATAAACACCACTAGAACTCACGAACATTAAAATTCTATTCCATTCATATATCACATAAAGCCTCATTTCACAATACAATTTGCATATTATGTAACTGCATTTTATTCCGTTCGGAAGACTATTAATTATTAATTTCATCTCAAGTTGACCATAAATAATCAAGTACAAATGCAGCATCAAAGGATATAATTTAAATTTGCAACAAGCAAGAGCCCTTTTTAATAATTCATGTACCTGTTGATAGTACTTCTAAATGACTGTGAAATGAATTTTCTCCATCAGTTATGCATTCATTCATACACTTATATGAAGCCATATGAAATTCGTACTTGCAATAACTGCAATACTACGTACGAATGAGAAGAAGTATCTGGAATTCATAAGCGAGCCATAGAAGGACATGTTTCGATTTATTTTTTTACCAACAGCCGTACGTGTGTAAAACGTTAAGTCATCTCAGACAGTTTTTTCTTTGATATTGCTGTAGGCAATATTCATTTTGAAAGCAACAACAGAATCAATATGTTCGAGTTTTTCACAAGAATTACTGACTCCGAAGTAGTTTCTTTATTTTTATACGCACATAAGAATGAAGGCAAAAACAATTTTTACAGAATTAAGGAATTGAAGATTGAAGGAACATATTTTTATATTCACCGAATTAAAAGCACTTCAACCAAAGTACTAGGCTAACTAATTGCGACTTATTAAGTTTAAAAATAGAAAAGTAAAAATAAAGGCTCATAAAAATTAAGCCTGATTTACTACGTGTAAAATAATTTTACACAATTTAAAAGTTTCGTGGTGATTAGGGACTTACCAGAAAATGTTATAAGAACGGAGGGGCACTATTTAAACTTAAATATAAATTACCAAAGAAATTCTTTCATTAAACAATACATTACGTTGATTGGTTAAGGTTGGAAATAAACACGGGAGAAAATAATAAAGATAAGGGAGAATAAGAACTCAAACGTCCCTTAGAAGCAATTTCTCTAGTAAGGTGTACAAAAGGAGGAAAACCATCTTGGAAAAAAAGACCCAAAACATAAGCAAAACAAAAACGCAGTACTTAACACTACACTACACTACTTATACAACAAAGAGATCCCTTAAATAAAATCATTTTCAGTTTGGGAATATGCAGGCAGTACTACCGAGAATAGTCATAAAAAACTTTCTCTGCAAAAATTTTGTGGGTGAAGTATTTATTCTCATGTGCATTAAGTACATACGGTGTAAAGTTCGTCTTTCATACTTTATTTATTATGTGTCACAAGGAAGACTTTTCAAAGTGTTGAAATTTTAAAGTGGTAAAATTTCTCCTTGCCGAAACTGCGTTTATGAACTTTCTGCTTCTCTTGTTCGGACAAATAATGGAGCTGCAATTAGTCCTGTAAATAACAATGTCTCATTGGAAATCTTTTGGAGGATTATTATTATTAGTTTTCTTTTCGTTGAGATGAATTGATTTTGTTGGTGCAAGTTTTTATATAATATATAGTATATACTTCTATACAGCAGATAAGTATTACGATTACGAATAAAATTGTTGGAATGCTATAAATCTATTCTATGTTTGATACATTTATTTTACTTGTAACATGTATATCATATACGTTGTTTCAATATTATAATTTGAGAGGAGAATATGAAGAACGCTGCGAATTTGGCAGAATAGGATTTTCCAAATTCGAGAAGAAATTAATAAGACAATCAACAATGATTACAGGAATAATTAAGAAAAAAATGTCTATCCCTGCTATTCTCTTGGTGTTGTTCGTAAAAGATGCTACGTTACTTCTATGTTATATGATTTGGAGTTTATTTCCATCTAATTACCATTCCTTTGAATTGACATTTTTTTGCCATTACATTTTAATTAATAATGAAAACAACCAATGTAATTATCATTCCAAGTAACGAAATATGGAATTCATCAACATACATAGGTATATTACATGAGGGTTAGGACTAAAATTATAAAGTAATTATCCAAAAAAAAAGATTTTTCTCTTTTGTTTACTAAAAAATAACACAAAATTTTTTACGAAATATTTGATTTAAACGTAATATTTAAGAATTCTTTAAAAACGTTTTAAGAAGGTAAATAAAAGTTTTTTAGAAGAATTATTAATGAAAATATGAACAGTGTATGACAAACAAAATATTGTATACGATATATTTTTACTAAAACTATTGAAATAGGGGGGGATCAGTTTAAAAACAATAAAAAGAAATTATGGGATGAAATCACCATATTTACTTTCTCTATTTCCTTAGTAGTATACAAAATTAATTATCTCAAATTAAAGATGTTCCTGCTTCATATATCTCATTTTTGTAAAATGTAGCTCTATTTTTTTCTAATAAATAATTCTAAAAGCTTTCATTATGATATCATGAACTTGTGTGCTCTCTTAAATATCAAGTAAATGTCAAGCTCCATTCGACAAAATTATGCCTTTTTACTTCAATAATATGGTTTTGCAATAGTTTTGATGAAAACTTTATTTCGTTCATCTTTTTTATAACTTTTATGATTACTGAGTTGAAAATTTACAAACGTATATACCTGCAGAACTAATTCAGACTTAGAGATATTTTAATGAGTTTTACCCAAACCACGTCCATCATAAAATTATCACCTTCAAACTCTTCGTGCTTATGCAGGCAATAAACATTTCATTAGATGCAGACTTTGTACGATAATGTTGTTAGCGACGTGAAATGTGGCACTCATTTAATGTTTAAACTGAGGTACTTAAATATAATAACGGGATCTATTAAGCAAATCGTACCAAAATGTCTTATCTTGCACACAATGTGTGGAAATATTTGAAGTATCTTTTTCTACTCTATATATTTCGATCTTTGAAATCATTATCGTATTACTTGAAAAAATAATTAATCATTGTCGATGAACATTTTCTAAACTTTTTGCCAAATTTTCTACCGTATGCCACAGTATTCTTTGAAAATTTTCCATGAACTTTTGAAAAATTAATTACGTCGACTAAGAGCCTTTGCTCAACATTACCACCCAAATTAGTTCATTAATTCAAGCTAAAAGCTTTCTTTTGTACCTTTTAAGCATATAAAATATGTATATGAATATAATACAGAAGTTAGTGGTTTCTCTAAAAGAAAAAAAAACTCTTTATACATTCATATAAAAGCGGATAGGATGGCGTGTCACGAAACCAACAATTAAAAAACCAAGTCTTCCGAACGACTCTAAGAGGGATTTCCTGGTGCGTGTCTTCTGGGAAATCAATGTTTAAGCCCGCAGATTTAAATTTGTATTATCAGCAATACTACAGTTATGACCACAATATATTTAAATGTGGGTAGATACCATTTTCCACGACCACCTAAAAAATCGGTAATTATTTAACCATACATATCATGACTGAAAGTTCGCTGGCAAATAAACCTTAATTAATGGTGTGACAGGCGAACCCAAGTCACGCAAAGATTTTCTATGATTATTCTGGCGACATTTGTAATCATAAAGACGACTGTGCTTACTAACTCACTCGCTTTTAGTTGACTTTTTAGAGCGTAAATTATATTTATGTACGAACTGCTCCTTAAAAATTCATTGTTTCTTCTCTTTTTTCCTCCCTAATGCATAAACAGAGCAACTATACCGGAATCAAATCGTGCAAAAAATACATATAACGAAGAAGTAAGTTCGATTAAGATTTTTCCTCGTGATTAAAGCCATAATTTATATGTTTTCATTTAGTTACCAGTTGGAATATGCCAAGTCTACAATGGAACTACGTGTGACAAATTTCTTAAGGATAAGTCAGTCTTCGTTCCACCCAACCTGACAATGGCAGATATTGAAGAGCGTCTAAAGGCCGCTTACGGCGTTATAAAGGAGTCCAAGTGGGTTATTTACAAGCATACGTACTAAAATACATCATTTTATATCATTCAATTATTTTTATAGAGATATGAACGCGAATTGCCGCATTTATGCCTTACCAAGTCTCTGTTATAGCACTCTCCCAATCTGTAGAACACCTGAGCGCACAAATTATTTATATTTTGCGAATAGAGCAGCTTACAATGATAAGAAAATTAAAAAAAATCGTCACGTAGTCACGTCTAAAAATCCATCCAATGATTTTGCTGAATTTACTAGAAACAAACGTTTCCTCGACAGAAATACAATTTTATTTCTTAAGAAAAAGCACTCAGTACTTTATGATGAAATGTTCTCAGCCGAGATATCCAGCGAATACCCACCGACAAGGGACTCTGAAAACTTAAGGCGAATTTGCAGGGATGAGTGCGAGCTCCTTGAAAATGAACTTTGTCAGAAAGAATATGCCATTGCAAAGAGACATCCGACCATTGGACAAAAACTGCCCCTTGAAGACTGCCACAATTTACCTGGTGACAATGACTGCTCATCATTCGGTATAGCAATTGATGTTTCACCCGATGAGGACTGTTACTGGGAAAATGGCTCGGGATATCGCGGAACTGCAGCTGTATCAGCATCGGGAAAACCCTGTCTCAAGTGGTCGTGGCTAATGAAGGAAATCGCAGACTATCCAGAACTGGCAGGACAAAACTATTGCAGGTATACGGTAAAACATTTTTATATAATTACATGAAAATCGTACAAATTTCTGGGCGAAAATCGAATTTTAATTAATTTTGTATAAACGTTATACAAACCGTGTTTTATATGTAAAATACCTACATTCAATTCTCTGCAAAATTGAGTTATTTGGTAACTACAGTAAAAAAGTGAGGATTTAATAAAATAACATATCCATTTGCAATTTTTCATACATCACTAACTATATATAAGACTATCTGCAGTATACAATAATTTATCCCAGTAATTTTCCAGTTAATGAAATTAATTAGTTTTTTTTCATTTTATTTATATTGTAAAGAGTGGACCATTGCTGGTTTCTTCTTCAAAATGATATAAAATATTTTCGCCCACAGCAGCAATATTCTCGGCTAAAAATACAGGACGAAGACGGGGATAATTTGTGTTATCAACTAGCATGACAATCCCAAGAATTTTCATGAGAAACATGCGTACAGCAGGCGCGGTTGGTGCAAATTTCTTTTCAAAATTCGACTGTTTCAGCAACACAGCATTCAATTTGGGAATAAGTTTTTTCAACGTTGTTCAAGCGAAAATCTTTTCATTCAGAGATATGATACTGTGTTTTAGTCAATTTTTTGGGGGCAAAAGAGCTATCTTTGTCAACATAATATGTAATTTAAAAAGAAATCAACAAAAGGCTCACCCTTTACATGGTTGGCATTTATTCTATAATTTTAGACAAAAATGTGGGAACTGCAGAAAAGAAAACATAAAATTGTGTACCCTACACTGTAACTTTCTCTGTAACATTTCTCTGCATCCCAGAATTTACTCAGCCACAGAAGTGTTGTAGATTTGTTTATTCGAGCAGTTTTATAAGTAACAAGTTGTAACGTGATTTACGTGTAAAAGTGCAATTTTTTTTTAAAAATACTCCCTTATTGCGGAATTTTACAGAAAACATGGAAATTGGAGAGAGCAAATTACAAAACAAAAAACATGATTGGAAATTTAAAAATTTTTCTTGTACAATTATATTAAACGTAATTTATTCATAGGAAGAGTTCGATAGCTCGACAACTTCTAACATTTTGAAAATAGACGATTTATTATTATTTTATAACTTTTTTTTTTTTTTTCGGAGTTTTCAAGACACAATTAATATAAATAAATTATCGAAAAGGTCTAGATTTTTCATATCATTCTGCTAAAAGTAGATTAAAAGCTAATGTACCATAAATTTGTACTACAAAAGAAAAACTATTACACAAGTTACCAAATTTCCTTATAGTAAAGAGAAATATTTTATTATGAATAGTGAATTTAAATAAGTGTGGAACTGAATGTAGATATATCAGTGTTCTTCTCTAGTAAACACTTTACTTTACACTTTTCGTGTACCATAAACTATCAGAAATTTTATATATTTAATTACATTTCTGTTTACATAGAAACCCAGGCAATACCGAAGATCGACCGTGGTGTTTTGTTGACGATAAATCATTTGAAAAAATTATTGAGCACTGTAACATCCCCAAATGTGCTGATCAAATGTGGTTGTATATCATCATATCATTTGTCTTTATTTTAGGATTTATAATGACTAGCGTCTTTTATATTTGTTATAAGAAAAGCAAAAAACAAGGAATGACCAATATACAAAACGTAAGTTAATGAGCAGCTTAGTGTTAATCAACAATTAATATTTGTTCACTTCTTCAGATAAGTCTTCCAAACGCCGATAAAAATATTTATGGCAATTCTCAAGTGAATTCATCTTTTGAAATGACAAGATTTTTTGGAAATAATCAGAACAATATACCTAATGGTCAACAAAGCTCAACTCGGGGTAATTCTTCTTTGAGGGTACCTCAGTATACATTGCAGGATGTCGAATTTGTTGAAGAATTAGGAGAAGGAGCCTTCGGTAAGTTAACTTGGAACAAATTATACTTTGTTTATTTCCTTGTTGGTTACTTCAAACACATTTTTCAATTGTGCAGATCAATATAAATTGATTTAATCTGTTCTCATAAAGGCAACGCGAAAAATCGACTTATGATTTATTTATCAAGCTTAAACATTCATACCTCGTGTCTTTGGTTTAACAAGATATAATTTTAAAAATTCGCTTGAAATTTCGAGACAAATAAAATAAATAGAAGAAAGACGACGTCCGATTGTGTGATAAGGTAAACAAGAAATAATACATTTATTTATCGATGACTTCAACAAGTTTGACTCTCGCCTAAGGAATTATGGTTATTGAACTCCATATTTTGTCCCCAATAAAAGAATATTATGGAAATAAAATATACAGATTGATTTCCTCAAAAATACTGTAAACCTACACACATTCAGAAAAAAACTTTTACTAATAATATATTCTTGGCAGACAAGTTAATTCGGTTAAATATGATATTTTTCTGATATCTAAATATTAAACACAACACCCCATTACTATGTATAGATTTAAACGGAAATCCCTTAAAGTTGTAAACTTTCTGTCATCACATTAAGTCCAACATTTAGTGATTCTTACTTATTTCCATAAAGTTCAAATTTTGACAGATCCCCATTATTGTGTGAAAACCCACAAACTACTTTAAATCAGTTATTATTATTTGTTGTTTAACTACAATATGTATTCAACATATAGAGACTTGATTCAGTTTCCTAGGTAATATAGATTTTTTAATAGAACAATATAATAGACTAAAACAAAGGTGATGCATTTTCACTTTAATTTTAAAAATCTAATCAGAATCCCTAACTTTCCTTTTAACAATAAGCTAAAGGGTTCCTAGCTATAAGCATTGACTTTTGGACCTAAACCAAATCTTCCATATACTTGAATATAATTGCTCATTATGATTAATTATGACCTTATAGAGGGTCAATCAACAATCATCTTGTGTCTAAGAGCATGTATGTGAGTCATTGCAGAGCAATTAGCTTGAATCTCACTTCATTCATTTTGATTGCACTTTATGGGTAGCAATCGCTCATTTTCACTTGAATATCATATGAAATGATGAAAACGAAACAGGAAGCTCAATTCCCACCAGGGACCATTATTTTTGATGATGAAACTTTTCGATTGAGTCTTACCAATCCCTCAACTTTTGCATTGGAATTCCTTAGCTCTCGAACCAAGTGAATCAATGGAATAATGAATATACGAATAATTGCTCAAAAAAATGAGACCCTTCCACTCCTTCGATTTTCATCATTTTTGGCATACATGTATATCTTGACGCCCTTTATCATATATCTCATTTCCAGCTCTGGACACTCAAAGGAAGCTGTTACTTACTGGCCTTGAAGATTCACACTGCTTCCAAACTTCTCATTTCAATTTACATATATATGTTTTCTCACTGTCATTTCAAAGTACATTAGTATATGATATAACTACAGCAATCTAAAATCCAAACTCAATCTCTGTTGGACACTAGGAGGACCCAATGTTCAAAAGGTTTTCGCCCTCTAGTTCCCCTGTTTTTTGATATACGAAATAAATATGGTACCTCCAAACTTAACTCATAAGGACACATCCATGTATGGTATAGGTATGGGATTTTCTTGCTTAGGTCCAAGCGGAGCCGTTTATAGCCAGGAACCCTTTCTAATATAAATCATTGAAAATTAAACTAGAAAAACTCTCTCACAAACAAGCAGACGAAAACAAAACAAAATCGACTTCACATTTCTTGCCTCATTTATTCCCATAAAATCAAATCTACACATGTAAATGTACTTAATAAATAAAATTAATAAAAAAAAAATGTTTTCCAGGAAAAGTTTATAAAGGGCAACTAACGCAAGCGAATGGGGAGCAAATTTTTGTAGCAGTCAAAGCGCTTAAGGAGAATGCTTCAGCTAAAACTCAAACTGATTTCAAGCGTGAAATCGAACTAATCTCGGATTTGAAGCATGACAACATCGTTTGCATACTCGGTGTTGTACTCAATAAAGAACCACTTTGTATGCTATTCGAGTACATGTCCCACGGAGATTTGCATGAGTTTCTAATAGCAAATTCACCGAACGAGGGAAAATCACTTACACAGTTGCAGTTCTTGCACATTGCCCTACAAATTAGCGAAGGAATGGAATATCTTTCAGGACATCATTACGTACATAGGGATTTAGCCGCCCGTAACTGCTTGGTTGGAGAGAATCTTACTGTGAAGATTTCTGATTTTGGCCTTTCCAGAGATATTTATAGCTCGGATTATTACCGGTAGTTCCACAAAAATTTCATTTAAAGATTTTAGTTAATATGCACAATATTTGCAGTGTACAGTCTAAGTCTCTGTTACCCGTACGTTGGATGCCATCTGAATCAATTTTGTATGGAAAATTCACAACAGAAAGCGATGTTTGGTCCTTTGGAGTAGTATTATGGGAAATATACAGTTACGGATTGCAGGTATTTATGCTACCTTGAAAATGCAGACCATTTAATCTAATTTCACATTTCAGCCCTACTACGGATATAGTAACCAAGAAGTCATAAACATGGTTCGGGCACGACAGCTTTTACCTTGCCCAGAGGCATGTCCTACGGCAGTATACTCACTCATGATTGAATGTTGGCACGAACAAGCAGTAAGACGGCCGTCATTTTCGGAAATAAGTCATCGTCTTAAGATTTGGTACCAATCTCAGAAGAAAAGCAATCCTCCTATTACCCACAACCTCTGCAACTCTTCCTCATAATAATCGCATTTATAAAGCCATTTAATGTGTGCTGGAAGTGTATATTTCCGGTTACAATTTAATAAGCCAAAACAAAAAACCAGAATATAATAATATTAGGGAATCTCGAGTATTAAATGCAGGAACTATATATCCGGCTTATGCCTAGTCATTAATTCATTACTATATTTAGTCGGGGTGCCAGAGGTTCAAAAAATGGGTTATTTCGTTGTTGGACGGAATTTGATGAAAAATGGCAGAAAGGGAAGGTCATTGCCCGTACAGTGACCCATTAAAAAAGTTACAATGAGCGAGGTCGGGAAGGTACTTTGTTATTGCAAAATAACTTTGATAACCCGTTATTTTTCAGTTTTCTTGGAATAACTCGAAAACGAAGCGTTTCAGCGAAAAATATTGAATAGAAAAGTTGTTCAGCTGATGATTTTACGTAGGAATACGGTTTTTTGATTAATTAAAAAATTGTTTTTCCCACCGAAAACCAGCAGAGAAGTAACAAAAATGCAAAAACAATAAGCATTAAAAAATAAAGGAAAAAAACGATTTCCATCGTTGATATTTGGGTTATTGATAGGTATTGGTATTGTTAACCAAATGCACCCGGTCCGGTTTTTCAAAAACAATATGGCGACCTATTGCAACATTGTTAAGTTAAAACTTTGGAACGCTGTAAAATCTGCATGAACAAACGGATCTTGATGAAACAAATTGGAATCGGTAGGTATTAACGGCATCTTTGAGTGTGCCAAATTTCAACAATTTTCAACAATTACTTTTTTTGTTATTAACCAAAAACCATTTGCTGTGCTTCGTAATTTCGTCAATTTACAACATTACAACAATAACAAAATTGCTTTGATTACTCTTAACATCCTACAGTGGTGACTAAAGACGCGAAAATAGCGAGTTTTGATGATTTGATGCATTTTGTTGCAAAGCTTAATGTTGTAAATTGACGAAATTACGAATACACATTGGTTAATAACAAAAAAAGTAATTGTTGAAAATTGTTGAAATTTGGCACACTCAAAGATGCCGTTAATACCTACCGATTCCAATTTGTTTCATCAAGATCCGTTTGTTCATGCAGATTTTACAGCGTTCCAAAGTTTTAACTTAACAATGTTGCAATAGGTCGCCATATTGTTTTTGAAAAACCGGACCGGGTGCATTTGGTTAACAATACCAATACCTATCAATAACCCAAATATCAACGATGGAAATCGTTTTTTTCCTTTATTTTTTAATGCTTATTGTTTTTGCATTTTTGTTACTTCTCTGCTGGTTTTCGGTGGGAAA
Organism: Dysmachus trigonus; assembly: GCA_949715965.1. Classification (NCBI taxonomy): domain Eukaryota; kingdom Metazoa; phylum Arthropoda; class Insecta; order Diptera; family Asilidae; genus Dysmachus; species Dysmachus trigonus. The sequence continues at coordinate 50,945,155 of OX454321.1, forward strand.
AACAATTTTTTAATTAATCAAAAAACCGTATTCCTACGTAAAATCATCAGCTGAACAACTTTTCTATTCAATATTTTTCGCTGAAACGCTTCGTTTTCGAGTTATTCCAAGAAAACTGAAAAATAACGGGTTATCAAAGTTATTTTGCAATAACAAAGTACCTTCCCGACCTCGCTCATTGTAACTTTTTTAATGGGTCACTGTACGGGCAATGACCTTCCCTTTCTGCCATTTTTCATCAAATTCCGTCCAACAACGAAATGAAAACCTCTGGCACCCCGACTAATTGCGTAATAACATAGTTCTCAAATAGTAAATACTTTGACTATAATTGAGGAAGCATTTTTGTAAGAGAAATTTATCTAATATTTTTAGCCTTTTAAGGATGAGTTAAGAATCCAAAACAAAATAAAAGAATATGATTTATGCGGCTATTTTGATTTGTTACGTCCACACATTTACACTTACAATTAACAATTACAATTTAACACCTGTTTTAAAATTAACAGTCTAGTTAAAATTGTAAAGAATATATTTCTTAGAATTAAGTTTTTATCCACAGACATTGTATGGCTTTCTATAATTTACACTAGGTAGTGCTGTTACCTCTTTTTTTCTAATACGAAATTAAATAGACTCTACAGATTTGGGGAAGTATCAATAAAATTTAGCTTGAAGAAAATAAATATTAACTCGAAAGGTGCCACAAATGGTAAAATTATTTCGGGAAAACAGGTTCCGATTAAAATTCAACCCGTGTAGTAACTCCGAACCCTTGGCAACTTTATGGAAGGTGTATGTATGTTTATGCCAAGAGCCAAATTCTCGGACATTCAGAGAGTGCTTACTAAGCTTTTTAACAGGCGGCCACCCTGAATAAGTGCTCAGCTCAAGCTTCTAAAATCTCTATGCCGAAAAGCCCTTAGAATGTGCAGGAATTTGGTTTAAATCAGCGTATTTAGTCGCAAGCCACAATAGTTATATGCGTCTTCAATAATAGCCTAGAATTCGGCAGAACTAAGTGAGGCCTCGCAAGACGGATTCTAGTGACCGACTAGATCACGACTAAACACTTTACAAGCGACTTTGTGTGCTCATGCTCATTACTAAGGCTTCAAAATTAATTAGCATTATAAACAGTTACATAGAGTTTCAAAAGAGTATATATATACAAGACAACTGTATATATTATAAAAGGCATCTCTCTACGGAATTTTGTCAAAATCTCAAGAACTACTGTTAAAAGTTTAGTCTCAGATACCAACATTTTTAGTGGTACTGAGCAATTGAAAAAGACTGATTTTCAAAAATATCACCCTTATCTTGATAAAGGTGACGATTGTAGAGCAATATCAGCATCAATATGCACCTCCGGTAATTTTTCACGAAGAGACCATAACTGTAAATAAAACCTATGTCCATTTCACATCGAAACCAACGGAAGCTGATAAAAAGTTGGGCTTTAGGGTTTTCAGATACGCTGATGATAACGAAAATGAGGGCGGTAAACAATGATTAGAGTGACAACCTTTGCGCTTTGACGCTGAAAACGCGAAAAAAGGTTTTTTAGGGGTTGCGGAGTGCATATAACGCAAAACGCGCAACTTTTGGCCAACCAGCAACCAATCAAATCTGGGATTAGAAAACAAAATTTCTAATTTGTTTCTTTTTTTTCAGTGAAGATCAGTGCGAAGAGTCAAACCATATTCTGATCGATGTGTCAAATTTAAAGCGTTTAAAACGTCCTCTCAGAAATTTTTGCGTCAATTTCATCCTCGTAATTTTTATAGCAATTCTTCTTATAGATACGAGATATTTTCAAAAAGTATTTAATTTTTCACCAAAACCGCTCTTCATGGGGTACTGCGCACGACCGAATACTCCTTAAAATATAAGTTTGCGTTTTAAAATATAGAAGGTGCTTTCAATAACGTCCGCACTAGGCTAATCCACGAAGTTCTTTCTGCTCTAAGAGCGCACGAAGATCTTAGCCATTGGTTGTTTACTATGCTAAGAACTAGGAGAATGCAGTAGGACCTAGGGAAAAGCCACATTACCAGATTTGTGTCTAGGGCAGGAGTTTGGGCAAAGAAATAATTAAAGTAGTTGCCTATGCAGACGACTTGGTTATCTCGATTTCTGTTAATGGTCTCTCGGTGATAAGTGATACCATGCAGAGATTCTTGGATAAACTGAATGTTGGGGAAGTTGTGGCCTCTGCATAAATCCAAGTAAAACAGAATTGGTGCTGCTTACTACCAAATACAACATACCAAGTTTTAGAATTCCCAGTCTGAATGGACAAGAACTGGTTCTATCGTCATTTGTAAAGTATTTCAGAGTAGTTCTTGATTCTAAGCTTAACTGGAAGCTAAACATAGATGAGCGGTCATGAGCGAATAAGGAAAGCCTGTATAGGGGTTCTATGCTTACAAAAAAGCCTTCGGTAGAAGAGGGGGCTTTGGTTGGACTAAAAATGGTGTGATGGATGTACCCAGTAGTGATACGTCTTATCCTTACCTATGGAACGCTTGTTCGGTGGCCCTGCCTCGAAAAGAAATGCAACATCTTAAAAGTTGGTAGAGTGCAAAGAACCGCGAGTCTGGACATTTCAAGAGCCTTATGCCTACTCACCAATGAGCAAGCCAACCGCGACCCAACCAACCAAAGTGCTGCTACCTTTTCCTTCTCATTGTAAAATAAATCTCCCGTCTCGCTTGTGTTTTGGTTGGCATGCTCTAGCTTTTCGTTCGTATTGAGTAAACCATTTGAATTGCCACATGAAATTCAGCCGATTTGGAGTAGTGGTTCTGAGCCTAGCTACATATTCAGTACTACCAAAATGTCAAATCTTAAGAAAAAATTGAGGTTAGGTGTTAGAAAAAAATTGCCGCCAAAAGTGAAGAAGCATTTTTAAGTGGAAATGGTATTTATTTGGAGTGTTAAGTAAAAAAGGATGAAATTTATAAACATCCTTGTTCATAAATTATGAAATATAAATTTCTTCCTGTCCCATTTCATTCCCGATTCAAACAAGCAGAACGTTTTACATCTCACATCTACATTGATAAAGATGTGTACGGACGCATTTTGTCAGCCAACTGATAAGTGGTTGGTTTGTGGTTGGTTTGCTCATTGGAGAGTAGCACTGACATATAAGAACTGGACTGCTGATCCCGTACAAAAACTCACATCAAAAGTAAGACCAAATTTTGACCGAATTCTAACTATCTCGCTCTTTCTTAAGCCCGCAGGCAGACAAATTTACAAAAAAAAATGGCCAATAGCCAAATGAAGGTGGCGCCATGTATGTGCACTTCTTTTGGTTTTTTCTAGTATCTTCGCGTGTGATACATCTTTTTGATACTCCCAATAGATAAATAAAAGTAAACACAAGCTTTTTGCACATCACTTTTACCCACGACAGCCTTTACAAGTTGCTCGCCAACTCATCATTTTCCGTTGCAATCAGCTGTTAGAATAGTTTAACGATGTCCAACAGATGGCTACTTCATTTTGTGATACAATTTTTAGCTTGGGTTGGTATAAACGAGAAATGTGAAGGTTAGACAAAGGCAGAAAAATAATTTGTATAGCTATCTTTGTCTTTCTTAAGACCGCAGCTGATTGCCGCGAGGAACATTTTTGTGAAAAAACTTAAAATTAAGCGTGATATAAAAGAAATCGGTTCATGACAGCTTAATTATTTTTTATTTGCTTCATTTTAAACATAATTGTGCGGTATTTTAGGGAATTTTTAATGGCATGATTTGCGCCATGTGGTTTGAGCTTGCGCTAAAAATGGTCTCGTTTTTCAGACGGCGGTTAGCAGTCCAGTTCCTCTATGTCAGTGGAGAGTAGGCATTAGGTACTGCCCGAATGATGATTTCCACGTACTTTTGTATCTCCTGCCTATCGACCTTCACATAAGATGTCTGGCAGGAGTTGTGCGATCAGGCTTAGAGAGTCAGGATGCTAGACTGCTAGCTCATACGGTCACAGCAAAATCCTGGAGCTGTTGACTGAGGAATTCGCAACGTTTCAAACGAACTATACTGTTTATATACTTTTCTCTGAGAAGAACTTTAGAGTAAGGTTCTCTACGAGAGAGTTATGGGAAGAAAATAGTATGCTGCAACACTTCAATGTAGCGATTTTCGCTAACGACTCCAAAAATGCCAAAAATGAGAAGGGGAGAGTTTTAGATCTAGAGAAGATCGATAAAGGTCATTCGATGATCCCGTGGAGGTCAGTTGAAGGTCATTTTCGAGAGGACTACCACGAAATCGCTTTTTTCGCAGTCTGACTGAGAAAAGGATTGTAAATTCGGTCCTTGGACGCTCAGGTCGAGTTACAGCCTCAAGGATTATCGGTAGTGGCCAGTCTAGGTGATCTCCGAATGACCTTTATTGATCTTTTCTAGTTCTAAAACTCCTCCCGAGGAATTTCAGCCAGAAATAAAATAAAAGGGAAGATTGAAATAGTTTCTACATCCAAAAATATAATTTTTTTCTAAAAAACATCAACTTTGAAGCCAATTTTCAAGGTCAAATAAAGATCATCAGAACATTTTAGTATTTTTTCCATATCCGCCAAAATGTGCACTATAATTTAAAAAAAAACGCACCGTTCGGCAGTTACAGGGTGATTCGTAAATCAGGATTTTGCTTTATATGGGAACCGCTCTTGTATTTTTATCTTTTTTTCTACGCATCGCAGCGGCCCCAAACCGATCTCAAAAAATCACTATTTGGAAGCCCTTTCCAAAAAAGTTTACACCACCTATCCCCAACCCCTTGGCCACAATCCCCCCTGAAAGTTGAACAATTTAACTTTTATTTCACGATTTTTCACCTTTCGCCCCACTTTTCTCCGAAATTCATGTTATTAACATACCTACTTTTTATTTTTTTTAAGCTACCTAATTACCTTTCCAAAAAGGTGCAACATGCCCAGGTAGAAAAGGGTCGCAAAAGTCCTGAAATTAAAACATCCTCACAGGTACCTAATTACTTTATTGCACCATAATGGAAAAAGTCGTTAAGTAAACAATTTTTATGACAGCAAGTTTGGAAATGTTTGTTTAGGAAACCGCGGTAGTACATTTTTATTATTTCAGCAAAACAGTAATAAAATAATAAATGTAATCTCGTTAAATAGCGTTATTAGTTTATTATATCCAGTATTGACTCTTAAGTATCCTGACGCTCCGTTTCTAATACCTCCTATGAATTATGGTATAAAAATGGGTAAGTTTGAAAGGACATTGACCACAGTTGAAGAAGCAAGCGATAAAAACGGGTGTTTAATAGAAAAAATTAAGATAAAATGGCAGAATTCAGTGTTGACGAGTATGCCGATATAATTTACGTGTACGGTTTAGTAGAAGGAAATGATAGTGAGGCCGTACGAGAATACCAAAGGAGATTCTCGAATCGGCGGGTACCCAACAGAAGGGTATTTTCAAGGACTTTCAGAAGGTTAAAAGAAACCGGAAGTGTAACCGCCCCCAGAGCAGAAACGCGGGCAGGAAAATCGGCCGATTCAGCGGACCCCGACCAACAAATCCTCAACATCGTCAGGAACAGCCCTGTAATAAGCATAAGCAGGTCGGACGAAGGTCAGGATTGTCTTCAGGGAGAGTTTGGACCGTTGTGAACCGAGAGGGACTACATCCATACCACCATATCCCGGTCCAAGCACTACAGGAAGGACATTCCGAAAGACGATTGCAATTTGCACTTGGCTGTTCGAGTCTGACATCGAAAACAGAAGGTTTCTAGACCGAATTCTGTGGACGGATGAATCGCAATTCACCCGGGATGGCATCACAAACTTGCACAACCTCCACACCTGGTCAGATGTGAACCCACATAGGACAAGGTGTCGGTCCTTCCAGCAAAGATTTAGTGTCAATGTCTGGGCTGGCATCATCGGCAACCAGTTGATAGAACCCTTCATCTTGCCCCAAGTGCTGAATAGTCAGCTATATTCGAACTTTTTGGAGAATACCCTTCCGGATCTGTTGGAGGACACCCCCCTGGCCTCCAGAAGCGCAATTTATTTACAGCACGACGGAGCACCTGCGCATACTGGGAACATTGTTAGGGCAAGGTTGAATGAGCATTACCCAGAGCGCAGGATTGGACGAGGTGGACCGATTCCTTGGCCTGCTAGGTCACCGGACCTTACTCCACTGGCCTTTTTCTTATGGGGAATGATGAAAGATGAAGTTTACTCAAGACCAATCAACACCAGAGAAGAATTAGTTACCAGCACTAGGACTGCAGCCACGAAAATACGGGAGAGACTGGCTACCATAGACCTCAAACGCGAAATAAGACGAAGGCTTTTTGCATGCATCGAAACTGGCGGAGAACATTTTGAACAGCTTTTGAAGGACATACGTTTTAATTGTAATTAGTTTTTAAGCGAACAAAATGTATTTTTTAGTTAACTTAAGAATAATTTCTTAAAAATTCGAATTGTCATGATATTCTGTAAAAGGATTTTTGTAAATAAATTTTCGTATCCTTTTCCGAACTGGGCATGTTGCAACTTTTTTGAAAGGTAATTAGATAGACAACTTAAAAAAATAAAAAGTAGGTATGTTAATAACATGAATTTCGGAGAAAAGTGGGGCGAAAGGTGAAAAATCGTGAAATAAAAGCTAATTTTTTCAACTTGCAGGGGGGATTGCGGCCAAGGGGTTGGGGATAGGGCGGTGGTGTTAAACTTTTTGGAAAGGGCTTCCAAATAGTGATTTTTTGAGATCCCGGGGGTTTTGCCAGGCGCCATCTTTTTAGCATTGCATTTTTCTGCCACTGTGTTGACGTGCCCTCATCGTGCTTTTTCATAGGGACAGCCAAAACCCCCGGGAATACATATAAACACAAGCCGTGAAGTAGAAAATGCATACGTAGTGATGTAGTCCGAGAATCGCCGTGAAATAACATTGCTTCTTATGGCGGATGATCCAAAGTATGCCACTCCACACGCCTGAACTGCTAAACTATAACTTTTACGCGAAAATGATGTTCTACTAACTATAACTATGGAGGAATACCTTTCTAGTGGTCTAAAAATCTTTATAGTGACAAGAACAAAATATTAGAGTTTTTTGCACTTAAACACAACTCTAACCATTTCCTCGAACAAAACAGCAGCGGCAGGTCGACTTGACTGCACGACTTGCCGTGGTAATTTGTTGGATGGGCAGTAACAGTAACTTTTGAGCTCAAATATCTTTAATATTTTGTTCTTACCCCTATAATGATTTTGGTACCATAAGAACGGTATTCCTCCCCAGTTACAGTCAGTAGAACATCACTTTTTCGTAAAAGCTGTAGTTTAGCAGATTCGCCCTGTGGAGCGGAATGAATGGGCTATACCTCCATAAGAAGCAATGTAATTTCGGTGCAATCATCGGACTACATGACCCTATAGATGTGGTAGTGAGCAGGTCTCACGGCTTGTATTTATTATTCCCGGGGGTTTTGGGACAGCCGAGAACGAAAAGGATATCTCACACATTTAAGAGGTACGCCGACTGGTTTGTTTACGTTTTTCCTTCTGTATGGTGTCGCGCACTGCGATCTGTTTCAATTCCAGTTTTCCTAATATGCGTGCGTCTACACTTTCTGTCTCTCTTCTTCCACATGCTGGAGCATGCTATTAACTTCTAGCAAAATTGTGGGGTTGGGAGGAATAACGGTACCAAGGTCGAAAAAAGATAAGGAGTTAATTGCCGGAGTGAACAGTCTTTGTACCGTAGGTAGAATAGTCTTTGGTCAGGATATAGAATAAGAATTTTAGTCAGGATATAGAATAAAATTTGGCCAGGTTATAAATGAAAAAAATGTTGTCACGATGGAAAATAAAAATGTCAGAAAGAGACAGAAATGTTGAAGTTAAACTAATTTGTTTATTAGTTCCCTGAGACCCCTCACTTTCTCCCTTTCCAACTTCATTTTTCCGAGATTTTTTAATTGGAACCTCCCCTAAAATTTTGGCCAAAGGGGGGTCATATGGGTGGTTGGGGCTAGGCCTGGTGAGGAATCCATTTCCATCCCAGATCCCCTGAGAGTCAATCATGGGCAGGAACAGGGATTCCTACCGCACCTTGCTCCTATTTCCCTTACCCTGCTGTTGTCGGCGATCCGTTCTGGCAGCAAGACGCGGTATTTTAGAAAACGCCCCCCTCTCCGCCCCACGATACAGCAAAGCTCTCTACAAGCTCTCGCAGCCGCAAAGCTGGCCTAAAAGCTTCCGCAACCGTAAACCGCCAGACGAAGGGCGCAAGCCGGGCACCTTCGATGACGCGACCCGCAACAATCTGTCTTAGAACCATTATAGATTTACTCTAATTATCGGATATTACGTTATGTCACATACAATATCGATTCGCCTACAGAATAGAATATAGACTACTCTTACAACTCAATAAACAAACAAACGCATTGACAAAATGATGAAAAAACAGCACTTACTTGAGAACCTCTCCTAGATGGGCTCGTTGCTTTATTTCCTATAACGTTACAAGGAGTCTCGGGCCTTTTTGTTGTTTTATCATCTGCTGGCGGTAATACATTTTCTTCAGAAACCTTTTCAACTAGTTTTTCATCATTTTTAACTTCCTCCGTAACTGGCTCAAAATTATCCATTCTTGGTTGTTTGTTTATAATAAGTTCCGCCTTTTCAGCTGCCAACTTTCGCTTGAGAGCATTTATGCTACTATCTACAATTACTACTGTTTAAATTCTATTAAAGGTTATTCAGGACTTTCTTACCATCAAGTTTTGCTTGATTGTATGCGAAGGGGCTATTTGATAAATCCTTAAGAACTTGAGAAAACAATCGCCCTATATCTCGACTAATCTCACTATGTTGTTCTAAATATTTTATAATAGCTGATGATGTACGATAAAATATTTCCAGCGCTTCAATTGACAGTGTGGAAGGATTATTATGATTTATTTTAATTGGATACGTTGCATTGTTTTCATACAAAAAATTTGCAGCCTAAAGTGTACATAATGAAGTAAAATTTCTTACAAATTTTAAACCTCTTACCAGTAAATAGTGATCCAGGAACACTTTTGGATGTTCTTTTCTTTTTTCAGCAATCTTTCCAAGCATATAATGGTGTAACCACTTCTCATCATGTGAATCAGTTTCTTCGTTGGCCAGATCATCATGCTGATTTTTCATGGTTTTATCAGCCACAGAAAAACAGTCATGAGATATTTTCAAGAATTGTTCCTTTCTTGCTTCGATAAATGCAAACCTTATACATTAAAAAGAACATTTTATATAAGTTGCGTACAACGGATTTTCTTGGAGTAAAACATGAAGTATTACAGAAATAATTTTTCTTACATTTCCATCGATAAGGTATCAGCAGAATGCTTCAGATTTCGAGAACAGAAGGAATGTATAGTATACGCAAAAGAACCATACTCAATCCATAGAAGAGTATTTTCTCTATTTAATTTGATACACTGTTCAAAACACTTAATAGCGTCTTCACTGTTCTTCAAAAATTCTTTTACGCTAAAAAATATAGTATTATTAACATATCAAATAATGCGATAGAAATATGAATATCTTACTCAAGAGCTGTGCATGAATTGAGCTTAGTTTCCAACTTGCTAGCCTTTGAAAGCGCTAGTCCTGCCCAAGAATCAAATCTGGATGGTTCACAGGTTAAATCCAAAACATAATATTTTATAGTCTTAGAAAAATCGCGATTTTTAAAATAGTAATCTGCCAGCAGATAGTAAATACAAGATATCCGGTGTGGCAGTAAAACACATTCCTGGGGAAGGTCATCTCGTAGACCATTGATGTAGTCCTTTATTTGCGAAGTAAATGGTGTTGGATCTATTTCTTTTGGTATTAAAGGCAAAATTTTTAAAAGCAATTGTTCCATGTCAGCAGAAATCGACTCCAATCTAAATTAAATTCTTTAACTCGTTAGATTCTTAAATTTAAGAAAATTGCTTACTTATAGGAATTGAATTCTGGCAGATTTTCTGGTCTATATAAATCGAAAAGTTGTATTGCTCTTGGCCAAGTTAGTTCTACCGGAGTTGAATCATGCTCTTCAATATGCCGTGATCTGGCTTTTTTAGGTGGATATCCATATAAACAATAAGTAATCTGAAGCATATTTAAATGAGGTCTTCAGATCTTATATTCGATAATAAAAATAAAGTACCTGTTCTAAATATTCCGCTACTAGATCTCTATAGGCATCCATATAAGGAGCTCGAATTTTTGGACCTACAACTTCCAGTGTATACAAAAGAAGTTGTCCATTGTCTCTTGTGCACCACTGTCGCCTAGGTAAAGAAGAGAAATTGAAATTTTTCAATAACAAAATATGTTAATGCTTAAAAACTAGCAAAACAGATTAATTTCATATATTCCTATATTTTTTTAAAAATTCAAACGTCTGTTACCTCCCCAAAAACTCATGTGCAGTAAACAAAACTAGCAGAGTATGAGGCAGCAATTCTTCGATATCTTCAGTTTCCGATGTTGCTTCCAAGGATTTTGTTTTTATCACTACGGGGCTGTTATCTTCAATTCTAAATGTGGAAGGCCATATTATTATTTCTTCTAACAATTAAAGAAAAAAGCAATACCTCTGAAGAATTTTATGCAGAATAACCCAAGGCCTTTTTGGATTAACTGGATGATTTGGATTGTTATTTTTATCAAATGTTGCGTCCAATTGATGTGAAAGTATCTTTGCCAAACTTTGAACCAAGCGGGACAAATATTTTTCCAAACAGATAACTACAAAATATGTAAAATTTATTTTACGGGAGCGGCTAACTTGCTAATGTGACTACTACTCGACACTACTTGAATTTGAAATGCTACTTATTACCTATGTGGAAAAATGGGATAAAATTGTACTGCGCCTTTCATTACAGATCACAATTCTTTTTACGATTTTTCGAAAAATAGATAGTAGCGGCACTGTGTCATTAATGAAGTGTTGAATGAAAATTGTTTGGTGCTGAATTGTATATGTAGGTCATCAGTGAGAAAATATTCGAGATCATAAACCAAATCATCTTAAGGGGACATTTACTTTCCAAATTGGAAAAAATCACATTCTTAAAACTTTTATAAAAAAAAATGTATAGTATTTATTGACAAACTGTTTTTTGATTGTATAAATATATATATTAAAAAAAAATTTTTTTTTTAACATTTTTTACTCTTCGTAGTGACGGTAGAGGGCGCATTCCAAAAGGCTCGTTTTTGACGGTAGGACAAAATTCAAAATAGATTATGTTCCTGAGACATTTTCCTAGGGGTTATACAAATAAAATTATGACAAACATTTTTTTTTTCGTTATTTTACAGATGATTTTCAAAAAGTGTTGACAAATCGACGAATTTTTTTGGTGAACTACCCTCGTAAAAGGGGTGGATTTATATAAATATAAGTTTTTAGAGGTATAACCTCTAGTATATTGTATAAAGAATCGAATACTTTTTGGTTTTTGTAAATCGGATGATTAGGACCTGAGAAAATTGTGTTACGAATTCGAAAAATGTAGTTTCGAGAAAAACGCTTTTAAAGTTTTCTTTCGATAATTTTAAGGTACGATAAGCGTAAGGCACCGCTACAAATGTGTCTATAACTTTTTTTATATATTGAATTTCTCAAAACGGTTTTGGGAGAACAATTCTGCGATATATTAGAACACATTTATGAAATTAAAAAAAATCGGTTTTTTTTCAAATTTAGAAAGTAAATGTCCTCTTAAGTCGACATAAACGAAAATGGGTTTGTCACCAGATTTTAATTAAACATTAGGACTTTTTTGGGACATACTATCTTTGTTAATATGTTTTTGGTTATTACTTTACTATAATTAATATTAAAAAAAAAAAAAAAATAAAAAAAAATATTGGTCAAGTTCAAAATCTTTTCCTGTCTAATATTAGCTAAAAATTTGAAATGGACTATAACTCGGTTAAACGATTTTTGGGCTAGACGCCTAGCTAGATCGACTTGCAGCCTACGAAACCTTTTCTTGAAAGGGGAACTCATTATCACTGTTGCGGCATCTGAAAATTGGGTAACAAATTTTTTTCTACAAGGATCTATTTAGATTAACACGCATACGGAAAAGCGCTTCTTGTAATGTTTAGCATAATATAAAAGCACGCTTATGTAAAGTTATAGTAGGATACACAATTTTATGTTTTTTTATGTGGGAATTTCTATGAAACATTTATTTTGTTTAAGGGCAGGTTCTCCTACTTTGCGATCAAAAAATCGATTTTTTTTTTTTTTACATTTTTTAAATCGGTAACATGTCTAAATTATGTTGCCGAAAGGATTTTTTGATTTCTTAATTTTTTTTGGAAGATACAGCGTGTTTAAGAGAAGTGTGCATCGCGCCGGCCGGACGAGCGCTCAGAGAGTGAAAATGTGAAGCGAAACTTTACACGCGATTTCCGACGATTGTCAGATTTTAGTGCGCGCTGCACTCTAGCTCAAAATTCACTTGTCCAATTCACTTGATATAAAGTGCTAAATTTAGAGAAATGTATTGCCCCGGCCCTGAATGTTTTTTTTTTTTTAAATTTTTATAAATAAACAATTTTTTGAGCCGATTTTTATGGGAAAAAAATGACGAAAAATTTGCATTTTTTTTCAAAGTGGTGTAGTTTTTTCAAAAAACGTTTAATTTGTTTAAAAAAACATTCAGGGCCGGGGGACAATGTTTAAGTAACTAAATATTTTTGAATTTCATGTTTCAGATGATTACCCCACCCTAGGGAATGCAGCGCGCAAGTCGTTGCACGTCGCGCACTGTCAGGAAAACCGTTGGCTGGAACCGCCATTTTGGATTTTTTTTTTTTGAAAAAAATTTTTTCCTGTTCTACTTATATTAATAAATGACCACAAAAAAACCGCTAGTTCCTAACTCGATCCTAAGTACCCAAAAAAAAATCATGAAAAAGTCGATTTTTTCACTCAAAGTAGGAGAACCTGCCCGTAAACAGCAATAGATATTACTTTCCGTAAATTTAGGATTATCCCTTTAAACTTTTGGATTATATAGGTATTCTTATTTATAATTATTTATTCATTGATTACTACAAAGAAAAGAAATAAATGCAAAAATTAACTTCAACAAAGCTAATTTTTAAAACTAACTCTCGATAAATGGAAATCAATCTTAGTGCAGTTGTAATTAAAAGCACGCGATTTGACGTTATCGGTTAATGCATGCCGTTATTATAGGGGATAAGGCAAATGGAAGAAGTCCTGATCTCTTGTCAAACGAGCCGGGATGGAAATGCTGAACGAGCTACGGTGAATTAAGAGCGAAAATAACTCGAGAGTCGGTATGACGTGGTTCAAGCTATTGTAGCGAGACAAGCTTAAGCCTGTCCTTGTACGGGGACAGAAGTAAGCGATTGTTCTAGGAAAGATTGCGAAGACAAAATCTCAAAAATCTACGTTGACTCGCGTCGAAGCAGAGATTTATGTGTTTCATATAGAACACCAAACTAAACTGGCATATTCAAGTATATGCCTAACAAAAGAGCAATAGAGGGTCTTGAGTGATGTATGGATCCTCCAATTCCCTGGCCCAACGGTGATCATCAAAAGTGAGACTGCTACTAATCCAGACTCCCAGATGTTTCGTTTTGTCAAGACGTTCCAACGACCGTCTTCACATACACCACCTGTGGAAAACGTCAAAAATTTAGCAGATTGCAGTCACGCTCTTTAGATATTGCACGAAAGATGTTGGCGTCGTCAGCATAATAGAGGATGCGAGAATGAGACAAGAACAAAGGTAATTAATGTATATAAAGAAAAGAGGACCAAGGTGCCACAAGGTTTTGGTACACCAGAGATATTAAGTATCTCCTAAAATAAAACACTGTGAAAAATTACTCGTTGAGATCAGCCCCACAGCCACTTGATGAAAACGGATGGAAATCCTAGATGAGAAAGGATTCGACAATTAATTCTGGCAAAGGCCTTGTTAAAGTCTGTAAAAGTAATCAACCTTCAATATTTGCTAAACAATAGTTGGAGAATTCCAACAAATTAGCAGAAATGGACTTTCCTTTTAGGAAACCATGCTGGAAAGACTGTAAAGACTGCAAGCCTTAAAAGTTGAGGGCCTCGCAAATTAGCGCATCAAAAAGTTTGGCTACGCAACATAAATTAGCGACCGGAATCCTTTTTTTTTAACATTTAAATCTTTAATTGTTAATGAAGTCGACGGAAGCCTTGTAAAGTGTAAAAACACCACAGCGGTTAATATCACAGCGAGCCGCTATAAAAGCAGTCTCAAAAAAATCACCAGAGATTAAAAATCATCAGAAGATCGTCTCTATCAATATGAGCCAGACTAAAAAACGAGGGGTACCCATCGGAACCACGCTTAGAGTTAACAAAATTCCAAAAACGCCTAGGATACTCGCGAAGGGAATTCTTCATATTAATTAGATAGCTATTATAGGATGATTGGAGTTCGAGATAAATTGAGAACGTAGAGAACAATAAAACCCGTAGTCGGCATCGCCCCTAGAGACACAAAATTTCTTCCAAGCTTTGTTTTTTTTCGATTTTTAAAGTGTTTTAAATTACTGTTGTACCACGGCGGGTTTATACGTGAGCCACAAAATTTGGAGACCGGAACGCAATGTAAAATATATCTAGATATAATGCTGTAGAACAGCACCGTCAATGTCACGTTCAAGAAGAACAAAGTTCCAGTTGCAAATCGAAAGCCACTAATTCAGAGTTGAAAAATCAGCCTTTTTGAAATTATACCAAAAGTCTGAGGGGAGAGAGTCATCGAACAGTAACAAATCTGAAGACGACTGAACGACATGCAAAGCAGAGTGGTGCCCAGTCTCGGTTACCAGAGGGCTCAGGCAATGCATTGTACAGCTGGGGTCCGAGGAAAACACCAATACAAGAAGCTTTCCGCTTGTGTTGAAACGCTGCTAGTTTGAGTCAGTCCGGACGATAGTAAATTAGCAATGAACGAAGCAGCAAAGTGAAACAGAAACAAGCAGCATCGTTGTCATCAGAGGAAAACTGTCAGTTCAACGGCGGCAAATTAAAGTCGCCAAAGAGCACAAATTCGTCGCACGGATGCATGAGTGGAACACCAATACGGGACGACACTTAATTTATGTATAATCTCCTCCATAGCATAAAAATTAGAATTTTAATAAATAAATGTTCAATTAATACATTTGGTAATAAGCAAAAATATATTTTCCATTATCTACACAAACGGTAATTCATCGGTAAGATATTAGAAAATACTCAACTAGTTCGTAATTTTATGTGACCAATTTCTGATTACTCTAGCAATCGGTAATCCAGGGGCCAGATATTCGAGAATACTCAACTAGCCGGTAATTTTCTCTCAGAAATTTCTAATTACTGTAGCAATCGGTAATTCATGGGCAGAAATTGGAAAATACTCAACTAGTCAGTAATTTTCTGTCAGATATTTTTGATTACTCTAGCAATCGGTAATCTACGGCCTGAAATTCGAGAATACAAACTATTCGGTAAATTTTTGTCACACATTTTCGATTACTCTAGTTTACGGTAATTCATTGACTAGGAATTCGAAAATACTCATTTTCGTGTGATGTATGATAAGTTACGAATCACGTATCGCACGACTGACGCACATGCGACATAACATGTAATGTGACATGACGTGCCATGAAACGACACGTCACACAACATGTGACATGGAATGACGTGTAACATAACGTATCCTATGTTTGGTCATGACACATGTCGTGTCATGTCATGAGTCGTATATATCACGTTACATGTCGTGTCACATATCATGTATGTGACATATATATGTATGTTGTATGATATTACACTCTATATGATATAAGGCGTTTATTTTGAAATTGGCCCAAGTCCAAATAATCATAGATTCAAGAATGATTTTGATTGTTTGATTGAAATGTTTATGTACCAAAAATAATTATTTTTGTTGTAGATTAACATATTGCAGCCGTTACTGAATCGGCGAAATGTTTCCTTGTAAGAATAAGTCTAATGTATCATATTTCATTTCGATCGTAAGTAAAAAAGGAAGTACTGGGTTACATCTTTCAAATACAATAAATGTGTGATCATAAACGAACATTAAAAAAACTAAAGCGCCCTATAAGAAAGTTAATATACATATTTTTTATTGCAAGACTTCAAGAGAATATCAAATTAAATGTAACGGTATCCTGAAGCATCACCGCGATCAATTTTCAGTGGCCACTTTTTTGCACAGCATTGCCGTAATACTTGGGGATATAAAATAAAAAAAAGAAATCACATTTATCCTTTTTTAAAGCTTGAAATATCAAAATTGATGCCTATCGGCATAGGAAAGTGATTCGTCATTTAAATTTTTTAATAATTTCATTGTTAACACCAGGGTACGGGGAATCCAAAAAGATTCGTTCCTTTGCCAATGGATCGCACGCGAATTAAATTTTTTGTTGAGCTCACGAATTTTATTATTTGATTCTTCTTCTAGTAAAATACGATTCGTGAATCGAATCGAAAATTTCAAGAACTGAAAATTTAATTCTTTCACGAATTTATCGCAAATGAATGATTTGGGAATCCAATTAAATACAACCGATTTTAGGTATCCAACAGCATACATAATAAGCATATACTTTCATTCTTAAACTTTAAATTTATTATAAATTATATTATATTATCTTCCGCAGTAGAAAATGGGGAAAATTAAACTTAAGGATTTGAACCCGCCTGCATAAAGGCAGACTGGAGCACAAACATTATTTATGAGCATACATCGGCAATAATGATATTTTTAAACAAATTTTCCCAATTATTACCGAAATAATTAAAAAATGTTTACAAAAAAATTTGAATCACTCTGGTCAAAATAATTTCAGAAAGTAAATCGTCAATTATCATAACAATTAATGCTTCTAAAAATATTTCGAACTTTGTGACATGCAACATGACACGAACATTATTTTTGCACCATGAGCGGATCCGATAACTCCCCTTAGTAACCTCGAAGGGGTCGAAGAAGCCGTAGGCCAAAACACTTTTGTTTTGCTGACCAGTGCCAAATCAACGATGAGCATACTGCATGCCGTAAAATATGAGTTAAAGGCTCATAACATGCAGCATGACATTTTTTCGCATCATGTTGTAGAGCGGATTCGAATTACAAAATGACAAACGATAACTTGTTTGCCGCATTATAAACACGTCAAGGTGCTGCTATCTCTATCATAGCATACGTATTTAGAAAATTCTTTCACTTGAATTGAAAACTTTAACTACTCCTCAAAAAATTCATTCACGAATTTTATGAATTTTATTCGATTCACGAAGGAATTGAAAGAGAGGAATTAAATTTTTCGATTCGCGAATGGAATTTGTCCTTTCCCGTACCCTGGTTAACACACGTAATCTGGGTATTAAAAATAAAAATATAAAATATTATATAAGAAACTTACGGATGTTATAAGATTGCTGAAAGATTAGCTCCTCGATATATATCAAGATGAAATTAATCGATTCAGCCCACTCTCTATATCGGTAAGTATCTGTTGGAGCTATCAACAAATTGTCTACAGCATGCTTCAAACATCTTTCAGACCAAATTAAGCATTCCTAAATTATTTATTTCATATTAAAGAGAAACTCGACTTATTAAAAAGACTTACTTCATATTTTTCTAAGTTCCACAATGATTCCAGGAGCACCTCAAACTGCGTCTGAATTTTCATAAGAGTATTATCTGAATTTTTAATCTCAGTGCAGTTAATCAAACTATCCTTTAAAATATCAACTAGATCTTGAAACTCTTCGTTGTCATACAAGGTCTTCACATTGCTCAAACTTATTTTGCTGGAAGACATACAAAATTTAAATAATTGTTTTTATTTCGAGTAATTATTTAATTACCGCTGTAAATTTATTCTTGTACTTTTCACTGTTTCCAACTCCACAAAATTGTTATCCCTTAAATTTGGGAATTCTATTTTAAATCCTTCGGACTGTTTAACCAGAAGAGACTCTAGGTTCTGCAAACATTCCACAGATCTGTTCATATCGTTTTCAAATTTTGCTGAGCAATAATCAAGCCATATCAGACGAATTATATTTCGTTCGTATAAATCATCAGAAATTACGAACGCATAACCAGAATTGAACATTAGATGATAATAGAGCATTTTCCACTGAGGATCTATTTCACTTCAAGGAATTAAAATATATTTATAAACAAATTCTTCCAAAAAAGTACGCAAATACTTCAATTGTCCTCCTTTTGATCTATCTATGGCCTTTTCATGATCAATCTCCATGAAAAAGAGTGTCATTCTGAATGCAGCATTAAAATCGTCGTTAGATAGCTGATTCCATGTAGCTAGATCGAAATGGTTTCTATAGGATAAAAGAAATGAGTAAATATTTAAAATAATATTTAAAATTTACAAGTAATATCCGTAAATTCTGTGATAACATTCCTTCATTTCTTCTGTAATCGATTGATCCCAATACTTTGAAACATACTTTAACCACAAAAATATAATAGCCATAAGGTCAAAATTTTGTGACTGAAAAGAAATTATATTGTTTTGCGTACATTACCCTAATGATAAATTCTACCTTAAGTTCTTTAAAAAAAGACTCAAAATCGGCAGCAGTCTTCCTTTGAAACTCCTCATAGCATACTTGAACTTCTTCATATTTTTCCTGCATCTGCTCCTTTCGTTTAGTGATATCATTTTCAGTTTGGACATCATATAAAAACGGGGATTGATTATCAAAATCGTCTCTAAAATTAAACGATTACATGTAAGGAATCAACTACTGAATATAATATCGTTACATAAAGAACTTTGCAAATATCCTTCTAAGAAACCCATTGATAGTAGTGTCAACCTCAACTCGATCTTGTTGACTTTTCTTACGGGATGAGTATCTGCGGTTTTTGTGCCATCCCCATTGTTCCAGAAAGCTTAAATCACTACAACGTCTCCTCGGTTTTTTTACCACTTCAGCCTCCAGTTTTGGATTGTCAGAATCCTCAGCATTCGAATCTGATTGCTGTGGAGTCTGAGATCCTAAAGCATCCGTGCTAGGAGCAATAAATATTGCAACGCCTTCAGGAATATTTTCATCGTTTTTTACTATAATGGTAAAGTAGTTTAAAACATTACGAAAACAATCAATAAAAACTTAAGTACCTTCAATTGATTGAGTGATTTTCTCCTCTGGATCATCCGATTGCGGTTTGTCTATGGTATCAGTCTTTATTATGTCATCATTTTCAGTTTCTTCCTTTAATTCTCCCTGAAGCATGTCTTCAACGGTGAAAACGAATATAATAGACTGACCGGTTTTTGTTAAATGATCATAAACAGATGTTATAAATTGTCCTACGGACACCCAAGTAAATTTGTCTACTCGAAAATCATCAAGATTTGGTTTAATAGGTCGGACGATCACATCTTCTATACTACTCGTTCGTTGAGGAAAAACACTGGTCTTGCTATTGGATATATGCCCAGGTTGTAATTTAAAGGAGCTCTTAAATACGCTGAAATCAGATAACATAAGCCAGTACACTTATTATTAAGAGAATATTTACGTTTCAAAAAATGGTATAATGTTAGGAAACTTTTCAGTTATTTCCGTCAGTACATCAATCGCCCGCTGATAATTTTCGTCCCTCTGGTACCATTTCAATGCCCATCCATAGGCGCCGATAATATTTTCAGTAAAGCAAAGTGCTTGCAATATTCCGTCGGCAGAAGGCCAGTGATTTGGATTTCTTGCAAGACATTTTTGAAAGGCATATTCGGCTAATTGCCATTTTTCCAATTTTAATGCTAATTGTCCTAGTCGATGCATTGTATAGACTTCCGTATCATCTAAATCCATAGCCTAATAAAAATGAAATATAAATAAATCATTAAATTAAATAATTTTACTTACAAATCCTATGAATATATTGAATCTTACTTTGCCAGATGTTAAAAGTCAACACGAAAATCTGACTGATTGAATACTCAATAATGAAGACAATATGTTTGTAAATTCTTATAAATTAAAAATTCTCATAGACACCACTTACAGTCTAAGCAATAAAGCTTGTTCACAATTAGGAAAAAATCAAGACCACCCTGTACTTTGCTTAATCCCGCTAAGCACACAACATTCCTTTTGTCCCGCCTTTAAAAATACACAGTGAAAAAATGTAAACAATCTAACAATCTCGTCCGTATTTATGCTCGGTGTGTGCTAGTTGCTTCTTCTCCATTCTTCGTTTCGACATTTCCCTGTAATTTAACATTACGGGGAGAGGTAGAATAGAGAGATTAGCTGCGTTTTTTTCATCTGGATCTGGCTCTGGATCAGGATCAAATGAAAAAAACGATTCAGATTAATCACCGGGATCACGATTTTGGGTTTGAGGAGCTGGAATTCCTGTTTTTGCTAATCTAATAAGAATTGGGGATTAGACGACAGCTTTCGTCAAAGAAAACTCAAAAATAGCCTTCAAAGTTTTGTTGTTTATTAAATCCCATAATCAGAAAAACGATTTGATTTATTTTGTTACTATAAATTACTTTTTCTTTGTGTGCTCGACTACAAATTTCATTGCTGCCATCATTTCAGAAAAGAAAAACTACAGCAGCGACTCTGTTAGAAATTTCCAAACTATTCATCCGACACTAGCACTTCTCGTAGAATTTTTTGTAACCACTTCTTGCGGATCATTGATTCTAATCCAAATGAAAGTGTGGATCACGAGTTGTTGTTGTATGTCAATGTTAAGAGATTGATCCAGATCCTTATCCGATTGAAAAAAACGCAGCTATTGATACCAATGCAATCCTTTTTCTCCCACCTTTAAAAATGCATTATGAAAAAAAGTTTCAGTTTATTGCTTACGCTGTAAATGCTGTCTGTGAGAATTTTTTGGTGACTATTTCTCTCTCTACATTTCTTATAAGAATTTGCATAGGTAGTAGCCCTGATCTGCTTTATCTAATGGACAATTTTGCTGGGTGTATGTTTAAGACTTCATATGGGTTGGAGTTTTAGAGCGTGTTGAGAGTGTCCCTTCTTGTTATTATCGATATTCTTTGATGTAAATCGTACGTTTTTAAAGGCGATAGGAAACGAACATTGCTGTGTGCGTCGCACAATTAAGGGCGGTCTTGATTTAATCGCAAATTTGAACAATGTTAAGTCTTTAAGATAAAAATGTGTTTTTAAATTAATTAATTAGAATTTAATTTGTTTTAGATAAATAATTGGCAATTATCATATAAGGTGTTTGGTGTATGGTTGTGGAAAAGGCAGTATGTAATACGTTTATAAAAATGTTTTATAATAAAACATTTTTGTGATGCACCCTACTCCACTTTTCCCTGAAATTTTTCATTCTCTCAGTAATGCCTTCTTAATTACTACCTTTTCCTAGCATAATTTTCCACTTTGTTCCTCTAATGGTACCAAGGTCGAAAAAATATAAAGAAAAATGTCACGGGTGTCTCTTCTTGTTATGGGTACTCTTTCATTCACACAACAACAAAATATGTAAGAAACATCAAATCCAGATTGCCATTGCTACTAATATTGGGGCATTAGAATAGTTTTTTTTAAACAAAAGCATTTTCATCTTTCATTCCATGTCACTGCCTCTATTAAATTTGTTAATAACGGAGGGAATAAGGAACGGAACATTTGTCGAAAATTAATTAATTAAATTAAATTAATTAAGGGCACTACCTACCTTTTCACGAAGCACTTCGTCGTTTTTTTGAACCCTCATAACTTGAGTTTGGATTATACCAGATAAACAAAATTCTCGGGATATGTCAATAGTGGACTTATTAAACATATAAAGTTTCAATTGCATAGCTCTTATACTTTAGATTTTATTGATATCTAAAAAAATCGATTTTGTCAATGATTCACTGATGATCATCAAAATTCTTAGGGTACTTTCTGAAGTCCTAGAAAGCTGAAATTTGGTACGTAAGCTAGTATTAGTACACAAACAACAACAAAATTCTAAAACTTGGAACTTTTACCCCCAACCCTTAAACTAGGGGAAGGAAGTTTGTATGAGACTTCCGCAAATTTTAATGCTACAGGTCTGAAAATTGATATAGGGACTCCTTGTTATAAATAATAAAATACATATTTCAGGATTTTTAGTAAATCACTTATTTTCATAAGCAACTTACAAAAAGAAGTGAAATCCCACCAAAAACATTTTCATGTAAAATGTTGCCGAGACGAGACCATATGACTTGCACGGTCAAAAAGTTATCAGATATCATGTAGAGCCAAGCTTCTAACTCTACACGCCCTAACTCTACAAGCCCTAACTTCGCAAACTTTACACCTGAGTCAAAATATGTGGCTTGCCCTTTTGTGAATTCATTTACAAGGTGAAAAATGTATTCACTGTTCATTACTTTTGTGTTATACAATAGTTCTTGTAGTAACGAAACGGCCAAGCCACATATTTTGACTAAGGTGTATAGAGTTTGTGAAGTTAGGGCGTGTAGAGTTAGAAGCTTGGCTCTACATGAGATCTTATAACTTTTTGACCGTGTAAGCCATATGGTCTCGTCTTGGCAACATTTTACATGAAAATGTTTTTGGTGGGATGTACTTTTACTGCATCATTTAAAAAAAACGATATGTATTTCTGATCGTGATCGAACTGCTGATTGTAATAAATGCACACATATCAAAGTAAAAACTCACCTGTAAAAAGTGTTCTAAGGCCATCTCATGTTCTCCCGTATCTTCATATATTAAGGCAATATTCTTGTGGCAGTTATAGCGGACGCAGAAAAGTTTGTCATTTTTGTCTTCAAGGGAAATCTACAAAGAACGTTACATATTGTTTATTAATAGGAAACGTCGGACGGTTCTATCTTATAGATGATGTGAATGTTTTGCTAACGAGTTTATTTTGAGTTTAGCGAAGTGAGGATCTACATATGCAGGTTTAAAGGCAGCTAAAATCCGAATTCATTTACATTAAGTTTCGGAATTAAATATACAATCCGAGGTTTCCAAGTATCCCGTCAACATTCAGGCATACATGCAAGACGTTTTGAATGTGATTCGGCAATAAAAGAAATAGTCAAATAAAGCAGAACATCTTTTAGAGAAGGCTTGACATAAGCTTACCTCGTTTAGAACGCGCGTTTCCAAAAGTTCTTTAAGTAATGTTAAGGCAACTTCTTTATCTCCCTTAGATTTTAATGATAGAGCTCGCATATATTCGGAAACGGCGATAGTTTCCTAGAAATTAAAGGTTTGTTGAATTCATAGTCACCGAGCAGTCTAATAATTTACTTCCGCTTCCTTAGTGACTTGCACATCATCTTCATTATTTTCATCGCTGTTGACTTCCTCGTTCAATGCCACTATTCTCATCATTTTAATTCAGGTAAATTCTCCTCAAATTCATCGAAATACGGTAAATTCCCACCGTAGCAATAAAAGAAAACAAGCCGCTAGCCCATGCTGTAAAATGTCACAACAAATCTGAGTACGTTACCCTGCAGGGCTGTCTCTACGTTGTACATCAGGAACCAAAATTTTGTTGTGTACAGTATGGGAATGTTTTTTGGAAATTGCAAGGCAGTTTCTTTCTTCGCTTTGGGCAAGAATTTCAAGGAGTGGTAAGAAATATAGAATTAGAAAAAAAGTTGATTGTTTTATATTATATTTTCATATTTCGCAAGAGAAAGTTTTATCTTACAGTTCTGTTCAAGTATCAACTTTAAATTTGAACTATTGTGAATATTTCAATTCGATAATTGACGTTTAATGGACGCAGCCTGAATTGGCATTTCAGTCGCCATTTTTTGTGTTCGTAGTGAAAAACTTCAGTGGTTTATTCTGTACTAAGGAGTGCGAAGACGGAAAGGGCAAATACCTTCGTTTCGTTGGTGTAGAAAAAGACATTTTACAGTTCCAGGAATTTAACGGAGTGAACGTAAAAAAACAATTTTTGATGGGAATGCCACGGACTGTTTCAGTTATACAGAGCGCATAAAAAACTATTGCTCTTTGAAATGAAGCTCTAGTGGAAAATTGGGGACAGGAGAGGTAATCTCAGAAGCCAGTCCGAATGTTGTGATAAATCTTACCCTTCTGTGCACTGTGAAAACGCCAGTTTTGCTGACTCTGCTAGAGGAAAGGATCTAGGGAACCGCTGTCACTGGTACGCAAAAGGTTCTTTTATGTAATGCAATATCTATCCTTTGCGTTTAGCCCTTTCCCTTCGGATGCTGATCGCATTTTGCGCTTGAAATAATTCTACTCTGGGCCCGGGATCACTTTGACTACGGATCAGGTGGTGCGATCCTGATCTTGCGTTTTTGGCCTATATATTTGACTCTATTTACTCAGATCTTCGATACTTTCTGGAATGTTGGCTCTATCCCTGCTTTCTTTAAAAAATAATTTGCTTAGTAATGTTCGCATTGAGAGGATTTCCATAAAAATGCAGTCAGCTGCATGTTTCTCGCTCTTTTACGTTTGATTCAAATATGTACTTCTCACTTTCTCTTATGAAGATTTGTTCTACGATTTTTTTGTTTTAACTGAGATACCTTGCGAAAATTTGGAAGTTCATCACGTTTCACGTCTTCATAAGGTACTACTGCAGTAATTTAATATCATAAAAAAAGAATAAATTAAAATATAAGAAAAAATATCCTTTGCAAATCTTTCCGCTTTTTCCATATTTTTGAACCCTAATTCACCTCTAATTCTTTACCTTCGGCAGAGAGGGTAATTTTTGTATTAAATACAATTTGAATAAATATTAAAATAGTAAAATCATGGATGGCTACTTATGGAAATTTTATGTCTAGAAAAATATACCGTTTAAATTTATATTGTAGTATCAATGAAATTTAAACAAATTTTAATCCATTTGAGTTTTTTTTGGCGCTCAGAAAAGTAATCAGATGTTTATATATAAAATTAAAACATATTGATACTTACAAAATTCATTTCCAAATGCACTTAAGGAGAAAGTATATGCGTGAAGAATCGCAAAATTGTTTTTTCAAACTTTTTATTAATTAGTTAATTATTTCAGTCTGTTTATCAAGGATAATTTTAGCTATATATAAACAAATTTATAGTAAACATTATTAGGAAATTACAAAGTAGTAAAATATAACCTGAAAATATAATATTCATGAAAAAATCGCCTCCCCGTTGTGCATATCTCTGTGGAAAATAAAACTCATTATGTTCTTAGTCTGCTTGAATATAGCTATCATTATACGTAGCCATTTTTTGTGAACACGTTAAGTGCAAAGCCTATTTGGTCTTGTTTACCGTTTAGCCCACTATATCAGATTTCATCGAAACGCTGGCCAGACATCCGGGACTGTAAATACGAACAGACAGCCACTGCGATTACGAAGTGTCATTTAACAAATTGAAAATCAAACTCTTAGTGTATCCGTATCCCGTGTAAAGTTAAATTTAAAATTGTTTCGCCTACAAAGCGTGCTTCTGCATTCTGGTCTATCCCAGAGCCGGACAAACTCGGCTCTTTTGACTACCGAGAGCTCCCATGGTCGATTCTAGGAGCTCCTCTTTGCTCCTGCTAGTGCGAATGAGGATTTCATCTTTGTACCCTTTTCTTCTCCTTTCCAATCCCTAAGTCCCCTCCATTCCATAGGCAAACATTTGGGTTGATATTTCTTGCTCATTCACACTCATGGAGCTTATAGAGCGACCCAAAATTTAGGCAGTTATACGGCTCCAGTTTTGGGGAACTTTACCCTGATCTGCTCTATCCCGAAAGGGTTGAAATAATACGAGAGCCGTACGATAAGTAATTGGCCTCGACTAAAATGGCTCCATTAATATTAAATCAATGCTATTTTTCGTGTCACCCTTCGAATGACTACGGTCAAATTTTCAACCAGCTGCTTTTGTATCCAGTTTGTTTTTTGAGAGCCATTGAACGAACAACTTTTGTATCTTATTTTTACAAAAATAGAAAAAATTAGCATCGAGTCGTCATAAAATTCTTGTTTTTGAAAAAGAAAACGAATGATGAATTAAATGCATAATTAAATGAAGTTTATGGGAACTCTTCATCCTCGTTTGCAACAATTCCTACGTATACATGGAGGATTGAGAGATCGAAAGATCGAAATTCGATGTGCATATATGACCACACCGAATCGAAAGATTGAAAGCTCGAAATGTGATCGAAGTCACAGATAAAATAACCTGCAAATACGTGAAGTGAATATCGAGGAGAGCAAGGGTCTCCTCATTTCCCACAAATTCCTCTTACTCATTGCCTGAAAATAAATTTATAAATTAAATCACAGATTACTTCTTGCGTCGACTTATTACCTTTAACCTCAAAGAACTTCAAAAACTTTAGCTGTCAAAGCCATTTCGATCTTTCAATTTCTCGATCCGGGTTTATATGGGATAATTTCGATTCGATCCAGGTCGAGAAGTTGGATCGGATCGAGTCGATCTGCGTCTACATGACATTAACTGGATTGAATCACCGCATATATACGTAGTAAATATAATATAACTGATGAAGAACTGGACGGTCATCAAATTGAGGTCACCAATCCACGATATTATTATGAAAGATCGAAGATTCAACATTTTGAAATTATTTGGATATGAGAAAGCTTTCCGCAAGATGAATGTCGCGATTGCTCACCCTTGACCAAAAAGCACACTTGGAAAACCAAAAAAAAATGTTAAATTATAGGGAAATGCCGAATAAAATCGAATAATGGGGAAGAGGCAACTCGCACACACCGAGCATAAATACGGACGAGATTGTTTACATTTTTTTTTACTGTGCATTTTTAAAGGCGAGACAAAAGGAACCTTATTGTGTGCTTAGCGGGATTAAGCAAAGTACAGGGTGGTCTTGATTTTTTCGTAAATGTGAACAAGCTTAAAAGCTTTTAAGTAAAAAAAAAAAATGTCTTTTTAAGCGCAATTAATTAACCCGCCATTGGTGACGTGTATTTGACTTACATCGTTGATGTCCCCGGTCTCACGCACCGGGGTTTTTGACTACGAATTTTTCTGTAATTTACTGTTCATGGTACTTTTCTTTGGAAAGGTTATGAAATTAGATATTTTTTTGTCAGTAAAACATTAGCATTTCATAAATCAAATCTCTTTTATTAACATTAGACAATATCTTTGGATGCATGTGAAATATGTATTTGATTTTTTCCGATCTCACAGACATATACGTCACCAGTGGCGGGTTAAATAAAATTAATTGTATTATAGATAAATGATGGGTAAGCATAATATAACGTGTTTGGTGTGTGGCTGGGGTGGGAAAATCAGTGTGTAATGCGTTTATAGAAAAGTTTTGTGATAAAACATTTTTGCTAGGTGTACCCTGCAGGAGTGTTCCAATTTCCTCCCACATTTTTGTCTTTCCCTCACTTATGCCTTCTTTATTACTAACTATTTCTATCAGGAATTCCCATTTCGTTTCTATAACTGTACCAAGTTTGAAAAAAGATAAGGAATAACCGCTCGAGTAGCCTCTCTTATTATAGATTCTCTTTGGTGACAACTTCAAAAGCCTTTGGCGATGTTAAGGCGCAATACGAAAGACTTTTGGCGTCGATTTATAACTGGCCAAATATGGATCCACCACAGTACATCAAAGACTATGTTGAAAAACAAAATTTCGCAACAAAAACATTTTTTTTTTAGCCAATTACTTATCAAAAGCCCCTCGTATGTTATTTTAGGCTTTTGTGGTTATATTTCCCACCACACTGGATGATTTTATTGATGATAACTACAATCGGACAGCAGATGGCACAGTACGGTCAAAAGTACCTTTTATTTTTGATCATGGTAGTATATACAGTAGAATTCAGATATAACGACTTCGTTTATAACGGCTAACCGTTTTTAGTGACGAAAATGCAAACTCAAGTTAGGTTTCATATAGACTTACTATGACAACATATCTGTTTAGTACGTCTCCGGCTTAAGAGACCAACTGCTTCTAGCGACCTATTTTGACGAGAAATCGTCCGCTTAGAACGTTGTACAGTGTTGTTTACAATACCTACGCACAAACAATACCTAACCGCCCCGTGTCCCGGCTTTCCCCCCTCTCTTACGTACGTATGCTGATTAGTACGCTTAAATCAAAGTCAGTGTTTTTCATCTGATGTGCCTAGGTCAAGGACTCACTACGTGCGTAAAATGAGTTCCGAACTGGAGGCGATTTCCAGTGCGTCTGAGGCTCTGAAAGCTGCAGAAACGCTCAATGTGTTTGTTCGAACTATTATTATTATTGTAGCGGGTCGTTAAGTTACTCTAGGTACCTCTCGATAGCAAACGCGACCTGAAAGATCTATTGTGCTTCGAACTAACTTTGACGATGATGTAATAATTATGATGTCTTTTAGTCACAATGTACGTAATTCTTACTATCGAACAATAATCAGTCAAAAATTACAGACTTTCTACGTCAGTAAATCATATGAATTTACATTCATAGAATGTTGTGTGCAATGTTTAAGTTCCATTAAAGTTATTTTATGTTTATTTTAATATGAATTTGTTTTATTTATTTATAGAAATTAATCTAACTATGTATATTACTATTTCATAATTACAGTAACATTAATACATAAAAACAAGCATAAATTCATTAGTCGGTGTTCGTTCGTTTTGTGCGTCGTTCGGTTAGTACGACTAAGTGTCGCCGGTCCCTTGAGGGTCGTTATATCCGGATTCTACTGTATACCTAACCCGGGATCTACACAGAGAGTCATAGGAACCCGAACAATTTTTTGAGATAGGGAATATCTCAGAATGAGTTGGAATATTCAAGACCCCTGATGCATCGTGAAAATAAGTTTTTGCAAACTATCAGAAAGTACATCGTTTTAGCTAAAAAAAAATCATAGCACGAATTCTAAAAAAGCATAGTTTGCGATATCTAGCAGTTTGAATATGTTCTGCGGTCAGCTTGACCAAGTTTACCAAGTTCTGTGCGGAGGTGTCCCAGGAATAACAAATATTTTTAATTTGTATCTGATGAACTATGACAGAAATTTTAATTACACTTTTTTTTTTTTTTTTAATAAAAGTTTATACCAATTTACTGCAAAAGTAAATAGTAAAAAGTAAAAGTAAAAGTAGTAAAAATTTTTTTCCTTGAGTCCTAAATAATTTATTGTTATAAAAACAAATTCGAGCAAAAGATCCTTTTTATGTGTTTCACAGTGGGATTCCCCCAAAAAACAACAAAAATTCATTTAAAAAAAATGATCAAACCAATCAATTAATTATTGACCGGACCAAAATGCGTTGTTAATTTGAGCTGATTAACTGATTTTTCCTTTGAAGTTTTCATTCATTACGCAGAACACGCACCTAAGAGGCTTCCTAAAAAGAGTACAAATATATCACCCTCATGCTTTAGACACAGTCCCACATCACAGCCCCTTGCATAATTTTTTTTTATAAAACTTGGTGTTTTTTTTTTTTATCGTATTAAATTACAAATCTGAATTCCAAAATTCGAAATGGCGGTTCCAATATGGTGAGTGTTAATTTTGAATTTTAGAAATCTAACATCGGATATGTAATCAGCGGCGTCAAAGAAGTTGTAATATTCGGATCCAAGTCCGAAAAGTAGGAAACAATCAAGGAAAATTTAAAAAAAGATAATACCACTAACAAGGGGAGAAGATAACAATGAGAATAATGAATGATTTGAATAATTTTTAAATATATTGTAAGGGTGAATCATCTATGTATTATGGTAGAGGGATTTTATGCAAACCATTTTCGTTTACGAAATAATCAAGCCCAAGCTTTACAGCGTAACATAAATAATAGTTCAATTTGTACTTGACAGCGAGGATTAGGGCGTGGCTTAGTGTGTATATAGTTGAAACGATCGGAGTCGGCTGCCAAGTTTGCAAATGTCACTTCTGTCTATGATAAAGTACTGTGAACATGTGAATTTGGCAAATTTAGCAGCTGACTCTGATCGTTTCACCAACAGTTTTATTTTTAAATGACCCCGCACAAATTGTATGGAAATCGGGTCCCGGTCAAATTCGCTGAAACTTTGCAGAAAGATAGTTCTCAACCTGCTGATCAAAAGTCTCAATGGGCCCAAAGTCATCCTATGATTAGTTGCGGAGATACAGAGGGGTGAAGTATGAGACATTTGCTGTGTAAAAAAATCGCGAAATTTTTTATTACATTGCTATACATAATGGCGATTTTGCAAAAACTTAAGCAAAACAGAACTTTCAAAACCATATTTTGAGAATATCTAGACATTCGGACCGCGATTTCTGGTAGTTATATGATCATTCAATAGTAGCAACAACAAGATAATCAACTTTGAAAAGAAAAAAGACTAACAAAAATTCGCAGTTTTTTTAAAAAACCCAAAAAATAATAGGGTTTTTGAAGATTTTATGCAAAACAAATGCCAGATTCTGAAAGAACATCCCCGAAAACCCTTTATATACGATTTTGGAATAAAACCGCCCCAATTTTCTATTCGAATCGTACAATTGAACTTGGGTGCACAAAATTCTCGTTTTGCGCATTAATGGGTTAAGGTCCATGGTCAAGGTCAAGGTCAAGGTCAACCAAAAATGTTTATGGCTGTAATGACATGCCTTGATAACTATAAACAACTTTTTTGTTCAAAGATTTCTGTTAGGGACCTTGGTTTCCGAGTTAAGCGACTAGAGACTTCGTGAAGCGTACTTGGGTCTACAGCAAATGTCTCATACTTCACCCCTCTGTATCTCCGCAACTAATCATAGGATGACTTTGGGCCCATTGAGACTTTTGATCAGCAGGTTGAGAACTACCTTTCTGCAAAGTTTCAGCGAATTTCACCGGGACCCGATTTCCATACAATTTGTGTGGGGTTCTTTCATTTTGAAGATATTGAATTTTAAGTTAAAAAATTAGTATAGTATGACAAAAATAAAAATTAATACCTGCGACCAGTTCCCTATTGAATGGTGTATATTCTAAGTATATGCTTTGCTTTTTTTTTTAAAAAATTATCTTTCCAGTACATTCGAAAACAATTGAGAATATCCTGGTACATTCGAAAACATTTGGGAACATCCTGGTACATTAAAGAACATTCTAGTACACTCCAGCACATTCGGGATCATTCGACAACATTCTAGTGCATTCTGGCACATTCGAGATCATTCTAGTACATTCGAGAACATTCTAGTACCTTTGAAAACATTCTAGGACATCCGATAACACTTTAGTACACTCGAGAACATTCTAGTACATTCGAGATCGTTTGAGAGCATTCTAGGGCATTCGAAAATATTCGAGAAGATTCTGGTACATTCAAGAACATTCTAGTATATGCGAGAGCATTCTAGTACACTCGAGAACATTCGAGAGCATCCTAGTACTTTCGAAAATACTGTAGCACATTCCAGAACATTATAGTATATTCGAGAACATTCAAGTACATGCGAGAACATTAGTACACTCAAGAACATTCTAGTAATAAAATAGAGGATGGATATTCTTTCTTTTTAAGGTTCTAGTCGAAATGGTCCTTCTCTCGTTAATATTTCTTGGGGTTAAAGAAAATAAACAATTTTTTATTTATCATTTAACTAATAAGTTTCTCAATATATTTTTTAAATATTTATTTAAATAATATTTATAATTTCCTTTTTACAATTGTTTCAGCTCCCTACTAATATAATTTTCAAAACAAATACCTACACCAAGTTACTCAGGAAATATTAAAAATACGACAACTAGATATCACTACAGTATCTACGTTCTCACAGTGTTTACACAATTCGAAATTTTCAAATACTACTAAAAGCGTCTCAAAGAATGTATAGCAATGCTGCTTATCAAAAACAACTAGTCTATATATACATTTACTCTTATACCTTCAATTCACACATATTGACATATATTCACAATCAATTGAAACGAAACTTGGAGGAGAGACCCAGTAGGGAAAAGAAGGGGCTAAGAAGAAGTGATATAACTGCTTCTCGGGCAACTAGTAGTCCTTCCCGACTCGATTCTTTTCCTTCTTCTTTTTTACCCACAACGGGATTGGAGGCAAGGTCTTCGACTTTCGATTTCCTAATAACCAGGGATAGAAGAAGTTACTCTGAATCATTGGCATAATCGCTTATGCTGAATGACTATTATAAGAAGTGTGAGGTAAACGCTTTCGCTTCCCCAATAACAAGGGATAGAAGAAGTTATTCAAAATAAATGGAATAATAGGGCGTATTCTAATAAACTGAGCAAAAGCTCTGTCTCAACTTTTATATAGAAACCAAACATGATCTGAATCCACTGACATGAAAGAACTGGACTGCTAACCGTCGGCTGAAAAATGAGACCATTTTTAGCACAGGCTCAATCCTCATGGAGCAAATTATGCTATTAAAAATGCCCTAAAATACCGTACAATTATGTTTAAACAGACGCAAATTAAAAATAATTAAGCTTTCACGAACCGATTTCTTTCATATCACGCTCAATTTTAAGTTTTTTCATAAAAATATTCCTCGCGGCAATCAGCTGGGGACTTAAGAATAACAGAGATAGATATATAATGCCTTTGTCTAACCTTCATATTTCTCATATATACCAACCAAAGCTAAAAGTTGTATCACAAAATGAAGTAGCCATCTATTGGGGATATCACACGCGAAGATACTAGAAAAAAACCAAAAGAAGTGCACATACATAGCGCCACCTTGGACATTTTTTTTGTAAAGTTGTCTGCCTGCGGGACTTAAGAAAGAGCGAGATAGTTAGAATTCGGTCAAAATTTGATCTTACTTTTGATGTGAGTTTTTGTACGGGATCAGCAGTCCAGTTTTTATATGTCAGTGTCTGAATCTAAATAAAAATCGAGACTGAGCTGTTGCTCAGTTTATTAAAATATGAGGTACTCATTGAATTGATAAAAATTAAAACAACCTGTCATGCGCAATTTCAGAGTGAAAAGAAAACGCGTAGATGCAAACGCATCGCACGATGACGAAACCTTCTTAAAACTAAACAAGTTTTTTGGTAAAACTCATTTACTCCTTACCCAATCGATTCTCAGGAAGTAAGGATTTAAGGGGTACCTGTAGATCCATGCTAGAGGGAATATTGAAAATGCTTGAAAGTAGTTATATCAGGCCTTCTTAGGGCAAGCTCTTGTTACATATCCTACTGGGGAACTAAAGGAGATAACATGGTAGGAAAAGGCGTGGCTACTTTCGTTCTTCTTTTTATTTTCCTCGAGGTATCATTACCGGAGTTAAGGGGTTAACCTACTGTTGAAATGGCAAAATCGCCTTTTTTTTTTAAACAGCTATAAAAAAAAATTGACAAGACATATCGGTTCGAAATTTTGCATGCTTCTTTATTAAGGTTAAAATATAAAAAAAGTATTGTCAAAATTTATTAAAAAACAAAATGGCGGCCATAGTCGCTGAGCGATGCAGCACCTTGCGTCGTAAAATTAAAATTGCGCCTCGTAAAAATCAGCCAAAAATATCCATCTGGAACAAAAAAACGAAAAAGTTTCGTTTACTTTATGTGTTCAGCTATTGCATGAACCTCAAATCAGAACAAAAAATCGATTTCCCGCGACTTGGTACTCTTCTGAAAAGTGGGGTATCGAAATTCGATTTTTTCAGGTTAAAAACAGGGTCGCATAATTAAAAAAAAAACATTTTTTTGCTGAAAATTGAGGTTCATGCAATAGATAAATGTTGCATGAGTATGTAAAAAAATTTTCAAGCGATTCGATTGAGTAGTTTTTTCGCATTTTTACGACGCGCACAAAAAAAGTGCATTTCGAGAAAAACGCGTTTAAAGTTTTTTTAACCGAAATTTTTGCTCCCGAAAGTGGGAGCGCACTCGCTTCTAAGCGCTATAACATCAAAACGAATGTAGATATCGATCTGAAATTTTACACACGTATTCTTGAGACGCTTTTCTACCTGAATATGCAAAAAAAAAAAGTCGAAAATTTTTTTTTTCAACAGTAGGTTAACCCCTTAAAAATTGTTGACGTCTTTAATCTCCGAACTAAGTAAAGGCGGGAAAATTCAAACACATTTCTTAAGAACTGAAGTTTGATTTCGTAAATTAATATCAATACTAGAATTACGAAGACTAGTCAAATTAGTAGATTAGTACTCAATTTCTTCCTCGTATTAATTATTTATTATTTTTAAAGTAAGACACACCAAAACTTATTAAGGTTCTAAATTACGAAATGCATATTCAAAAGCAGTTTTTTATTCACCATTACTAATTTAAATTAGCGAGATTATTATCTTGAAGGTGTCGAAAATTATTAAAATTTCAACTTTACTAATCGATTGTCCTAGTGCTATTAAACTTAAATGAAATAAATTGCTTGAAACTTCCAGCAGGCCTATATACCATCTTTTATCTTGCAAACTTAAACTTACGTCTATACTTTAAATACTTCCACATGTACTAATTTATATTTACAGCTTACTCTACTTTATATTTACAGCTTACTCTACTTTATATTTACATACCTTTATATAAAATTAATTTTGTAAATTTTTGGACTATTGATATTTTCTCAGATGCCTCTTTGCATATATAATGGTAGCGGATATTTAAATATTTTTCCGACATTAATTTTATTGGTAAAGCGTAATGCCAAACAATCTGTGCAATTCAATCGCTCACTTAACACTTTGCAGGCGGGAGATTGTGATCACAGTCCGAAAAAGAACAAACGTTGAAAGCGGGGGATTGTAATCTCAGTTACGTGATAGAAAGCAGACGAGCTTTTTTTCAAGTTCAATTGTTTTATTAGCTCAATTAATCCATTACATATAGTAGAACGCCTATTTTAGAGTTCAGGATACTCTCCTATACAACTATGATGATTAAGTAAGCTAGTTGAAAGTTTATTTGGTTTGATGTCAGAGTTGAGGAAAAAGTGCTATTGAAAAACCCTTCTAAGAATAGACGAGCTTTTAAGCGTCCATAGGCCAAAATGTGGCTATTTTTCAACGTATATATCATAAAAATGATAATCAGTCTTTTATTTATAAAGTTAAGTTCCTTCACATCACTAACGTTAGTAAAATATCGAGTTGACTAGTACGCGAAAAAACTAAATTTGCCCGCTCCACGTTCAAAAGTGTGGAAGAGCGCACCCGCATGTAAAGTGTTAAAGTAAATATAACAAATGCGGCGATGTATTCTATGACATGTTTAACGTAGTCAGAGATATAGCTGCGATCACAAACATGATCTTCTAGATTCTATCTACCTTCACTTCCATTCATTTCTTCTGGTGCTTTAGAGTTCAGATTAGGATTGAGTAAGCTAATATGTTTCAGTAGAATTCAATTTCCAACACCACCTTCTCTGCTTTGACAACGGAACAAATGCTTTTTATAAGCAGCAATAAATTGCTGAACAGAGGGATTATTATTTCAGCCCAAGACTAGTCTTGCTGAGGCAAAAGTTAATTCAATGTGATCCTTTGCTTGCTTTATATAGAGGAAATTAATAATTTAATAAATCTTTTTAATTAATTAATCTAACATCCATGCACCAAACCCAACACTTCCTATGGCTTTTAATTATATCTTCTCCGGAAACTAATTTTAAATTGATGGATTATACAGTGCGCGCAATTTCTATAAGCGCACGTCTGATTTTCAAGTGAAATGCACAATTCATTGAAATAAAGCGATATAGTAACAACATTTCTTTATAGGACAATTGTTAAAGTTTATAACTATTCATAAAAGCAATTAAACAATTCCAAATATCAGGCAATGCGTGAATGCAATAGATCAATCTTTCACAATTGATCTTAGAGTGCGCAGTTTCTATAAACGCAGTTTCTTTTTGTAGTATTACTAGTTAAACGCAAAGTAATTTTGCAACTTTTTAGGAACCAATTCATGTGAGTTTCATTTTTATTTTCCAACTCTAGCTTAATTCTGTATAATTGCTGTTATTTCTTAAGATTTATTGTAATGCCCCGAGGAAAGGTCCTTGACAACGATGATCGCGTCAGAATCCGTGCGTTTAGGGAAACTGGCCTTGGTATAAGAAAAATTGCAAGGAGAATTGGACGTTCAGAATGTGTGGTGCGGAATTTTATTAAAAAGGGAAAACGTAATGGATTATGGGATCATCCAAGAGGGAACACCAAAGTTTCCAAACCAAATATTGGGAACATAAGAGAAGAAGTTATGAAAAAAAAAGTTAAGTGCAGCTCAAATTATAGCGGAATTACAACTCCCAATTAAAGGAAGAAGAGTTCAACAAATTTTGAAGGACACTACTTATATTAAATATAAGAAACCGGCCAAATCTCTCCAACTGCAACAGCATCATAAAAATGCGCGCCTAGATTTTGCTAGAAGCCACATGAACTAGGACGAAAAGTGGCAAAACGTTATTTTTTCTTACGGAAAACAATTTAATTTAGATAGTCCAGATGGATTGAGTACTTATTGGCATGTTTTAAGGAAGCCTGATTCGCCTCGTCTAAGTAGTAATTTTGGTGTTGGTAGTTTAATGTTATGGGGTGCCTTTTCTTATCAAGGAAAGTTATTTTTACGCTTTGTTCCCACCCGAATGAACTCTGCCATATATACAAACCTGCTGGAGGAATCTCTTATTCCATATTTAAAAGACAATATGGAAAAAGATTGGATTTTTCAACAGAATAACGCCGCTGTGCATTCTTCTGCCGAAACAAGACGATGGTTTAGTGAA
Source organism: Dysmachus trigonus (assembly GCA_949715965.1). Classification (NCBI taxonomy): domain Eukaryota; kingdom Metazoa; phylum Arthropoda; class Insecta; order Diptera; family Asilidae; genus Dysmachus; species Dysmachus trigonus. The sequence goes on from OX454321.1 coordinate 50,982,047, forward strand.
AGAAATATTCCTGTAATATAGTGGCCATCACGTAGTCCGGATTTAAATCCAATGGAAAACATTTGGGGAATCATGGCACGAAGAGTTTACGCAAATGGTGAACAATTTTCTTCGTTATCTCAACTGAAAGCCGATATTTTGATATCTGGAATGATATTGATGAACATTTCTTTAAAAAGTTAATAAATTCGATGTTTAACAGGTTTTTTCAAGTTATAACTAACAAATGAGATAAAACACAATACTTAGAAAATATACAAAAATTTTCTTTTCGTTAAGCTTTTAAAATAAAGTCTATAATATAAAGTGCGTTTATAGAAATTGCGCAGACAAAAGAGACTTTTAATTATATTTATTTTTATTATAAAGTAATTACTTACTTTAATGAATGTTTTATATTATTTAATTAATATTTACCAATGGGCAATTTATGCAATATAATCGGTTTTGAAAAATAACAAGTAGTTTTCTTTATACATCAATAAAACTGGCTGCGCTTATAGAAATTGCGCACACTGTATGTGGGAAATGATTGTTGCAAAGCTTTTTTTTTTTTCTTAAATTGATATTCTGATACCTTTCGACTATTTAAAAAATCAAATATATCATTAGAACTACGAATGAATTGAGCTGTTGGTCCATCCCCTGCGAAGGATGGTATTTTTAAAGCTTCGCGACAGAAATCCAAGGCGTCTGTCACTGATTTACTCAGTGTTTCGACAGCTAATTTCACTTTCATCTTTTGTTGATGAAAGTATATTTGTGCCCGTTTTAATTTGTTTCCTAAGTGTAAACCTTCCTCTTCTTGCAAATCTAGCAATATTTTCAAATTATTCCACTTAATTTCATTGACTTCACCGTTTTTAGTTACACACAAGGCATTACGAACAAGTTTAAGCATAATCTGAAGGCTGAGTTTTTTATCTTAAGACAATGAAATATCTTGATTGAATCTCATTATTTCGAAAAAAATTTCAGGGTTTCGAGGGGGTCAAATAGTTGTTACCTTGAACTTGACCTTGACATCGACCTTGAAGGTTATTTAAGGGTAACTTCAGAAATTTAAATGGGAACACTCACCTTTGACCCAGGAAATGGAAAGAGTGAAGATTTTGACGACCAAATATGGCCTTGGCCACAAGGTCGAAGGTCAAGGTCATTTCATCAATTCCTTTTTCTAATGGTACCCATATCTTGAACCCCGGCATGAAGAGGGGAGCAAATTTAACTTTGGCCTCCACTTCGTGCTTTGACCTTGACCTTCAAGTCAATGTTAGTTCAAGGTCAAAAACTTTCCATCGGGAACCCACACTTGTTACCACTGGAATGGATAAGGAGACATATTTTACTTTCAGTATTTACGTTCAGCATGAAGAGCAACAGCATTATCAACATTCCTAAAACATTCTCCATAAATAAGAACCATTTCAATTTTTACTTCTATAGATATGGCCACCATTATTGCAGTAATAGTTTTAAATGATGTGGGAATCTTTTAACGAAATAAGGTATCACAAGCAAACATGAAGACAATAGAAATAAAGAATAAGCATAGCATAGTGGAAGGATTACTAAAAACAAGCACCCTGATGGTGAGAGACGAGGAGAGTCGCTAAAAATAAGCACCCTGATGGTGAGAGACAAGGAGAGTCGCTAAAAATAAGCACCCCAAAGGGAGCAGAAAACTACTACATCTACGTCGTTGCTCCTGGGTAGTGGTAAAGGTAGTAAGTGCTTGTAAAGGTCAAAGTACAATGTCGTGGAAAAAAGTGGTAAAAAATGTGGGTCCCCGTTGGAAAGTCTTTGACCTTGAACTAACATTGACTTGAAGGTCAAGGTCAAAGCACGAAGTGAAGGTCAAAAGTTAAATTTGCTCCCCTCTTCATTGTCCCGGTTTCAAATATGGGTTACCATTGGAAAAAGGAATTGATGAAATAACCTTGACCATATTTGGTCGTCAAATTCCCTACTCTTTCCATTTCCGGGGTCAAAGGTGGGGGTTCCCATTTAAATTTCTGAAGTTACCTTCAAATAATCTTGAAGGTTGATGTCAAGGTCTAGTTCGCGATAACCATTATTTGAGGAGGGAAAGCTTGAAACTTTTGGCTGAAACTTTTTTTGAAATAATGAGATCCAATCAAGATGAAAAACTCACTCTGTATATATATTTTGTGTCATTGTCATCAATTTGGAAATAGGGTATTGAATCAGTATTCCTGATAGCACTGCCAAGGAGTTTTGCTGTTGTTTTTGTGGAAGTGCCATCAAAAGTTATACCCACTACTTCCGCCCCTGTATCGCGCAAATTTTGCTTACAGAAATGGGAAAAAATGCAAGTGGTATTTTCCATACTCTATTTATACACACTGCAATGAAAACCAGCATTTGTCTTGCTATATCATTATTTCCGCCATCGCCCACGTCAACAAATCCCACTAAATCTTTCCCATTCCAGTCTAAGTGTTGTCGAATGTGCATCTCATCGAATAGTAACTGTAAAAAGATGTGTTCTCCACCATTTTTAGCAACATATACGTTTTGTTTAAAAGCTTCAAAGGACTGCTTTGTAAACCCCGACTTATATAAATCGAAATATTTCCTATTAAATATTCTGTCCCGAATCAATATTTTAAGAAATACGGAAATATGGAAGTTCGTGCCCATTTTTAACCCTAATCCATTAAACCGGGGCGTTTGTGATCACCTTTACTTCTAACAGGCGTTAGTTTGGGATAACTGATGGTTGTGGAATAACAATATAAACAATTAATTTCCTATCGATTTTTAGTCGAACGTAAACATAATTCTAAAATGTTTGTAAATCTTTGCTAAGTTATTAACGTGATAAGACTAGACGCTAGACGCACTAGACTTAAAAGAACACCTTTGGAGAAATTGAAGTGTGAGGAAAAACTTAGACGGATTCGAGTTACATAAAAAGGCGGTTAAGTACGAATAAACTCAGGGACAGAGGGTTATTGACGTTATAATAACTTAACAAATATGTTCTATACATCGGAAAATAAAATACTGTAAGTGTAGAAACATTGTTTTATTTATAATTGGGTGATAATTTCTTTGTCCCAATTAGCCTTGTGGATTCCATGTCTGTTAGTTGATGTCACTTTTAGTTGTATGAAGTAAAATTAAGATCATTTATATTTTCTTGATATTTTCCAGTGACCGTTGAGGTAACCAGACCACTCGTTTTATTTGAAAGAGGTATCGCCAGTAGCCCTAGTCCTCTAAGATTAAAACAATAAAACATTCATTCAAAGAAATAAATAAGCAGGCAAAGAAACAAATAATACAATTGACAAACATTCAAGCCAACAAATATAATAAGTAAAAACAGAAATTAAATTAACAGAAAATGAGAAAAATAATATAAATTAACCGACAAATTATAAAAAAGGCAAACAAAATACATGCAAGAAAGCAAACAAAAAGGTATGAAGGCTTACTATCTGATATGTAGAGAGTAAAGGGATCGACAGAATTATACTGAATGATAACAAACGAATTCTAGATAATAGATAAAATAATAAGCTTAAAAGCAGACAAACCGACAAGGAGATAGACATAAAAAGAAATACTAAGACATATTGAAAAAATAAAAGGACGCATTGATAACATAGAGGCTAAAAAAATATAAAACTTAATTTTCTAATTCTAAAACAAATTAATAGTGCAACATAAAAACGAACAGACTGTCGGAAATACACAAAAATAAAAAATTGAAAAATATAGAAACCACCTAATAAATTATCAGCAAGGTTACTATTATAAAACGCAAGGCTAATAAAATATGAATCTTAATTTTCTAATTCTAAAACAAATTAACAGTCCAACATAAAAACGAACAGACTGTCGGAAATACATAAAAATAAAAAATTAATAAATATAGAAACCAGCTAATAAATTACCTGCAAGGCTACTATTATAAAACGAAAAAGACCAACCTTCTAAAACAGATGAACAGACCAACGTACAAATAAACGGACTGCCAGACAAATATTGAAACACAAATCAAAATGATAGAATTAAATCGGACAAACGAACGGATACAGATAACAACAGACGTAGTCACAAGTATAAACATGGCAAAAGTCTAACAAATATAGAAACAGACAGAGAACTGAGACATATAGCCAGTGCTTTCTAATCAATATTAAAATTGTGTAATCTAAGAGACTTAAAATATGCACGTAAAAAGGTGTCTCAGGCTCTAGAATATCTGGAAATAGAGTCTTAGCTTTTCTGAGGAATTCATTAACAACAAATTTTTTTAAATTTCAAATATGTGGGGATGTTTTGAAGATATGATCAAAGACTTCTAAAACTACATTAAAAAATAAAATAATCTAAAACGTTTACTAATATATGGTAGTGTTGTTATAATTTCTAAAAACTAATAAACTTTCAGAGGACTCTAACAAAGAATATACTTTTTTTGAAAGTTTTGTTTTGCAGTTTGGACAGTTTACTGTACCGAAAAATTTAAAAATTACAAAGCCTGCATAATATCTTAGAAGCTATGGGCTGGTTAATTATTTCAATTTCTGTATCTTCGGGATCTAGAATTTCTGTAGGTACGTCGTCATTTTCAGGAAAATTTGATGCTTGATTTACGGAAATTGGTGCCTTATTGTGACTTTGGGTTGACAGTGAAACGAAGTCTGATGATGTGGAAGAATTACACGATTTCAATATTTGCGAGGACTTTATCATCCTGACAATTAGACCACGTTGAAGGACACGGATGCTATTTTACCCATAATAAAATTTAACTCAACCGATGGATCCGAATGATTTTCGCACATTGACCGTATTGGAGCAAATAGATTTTCAATTGTATCTTGATTTAACCGATTTAAGAAAATCTTGCTGCGACAGAAGGGGAGGGGTAAGGCTTTCAGCGAAAGGTGGGGAGGAGTAACCTCTCCATGACCTTGATGCGAGACTCAAACCTCCGACACCAGATGCCACCTCAGACATACATACGCCCAAGCGTCAGGCACGATGCCCACACATACCCGCGCAAGAGCTCTCATGACGTCACTGACCTTGAAACGGCTCCTAGACGTAGAGAAAAATCTTTTAAAATCCAAGAAAATGTGATTATAGACACCTGTGTTAAATTCCATAAGAAAATACACTCGAACCCCCATAGTCTATCAATTATTACTTGCTGGGAAGTGTACTACTGGCACAGATCTGAGAAGTTATTATGTCTATGATCATGAGAATATTCTTGTTGGTGTTAGTGATTTTTCCCCAGATCTTTAAGTGTCCAACCAGCTGGCATTTTATAAGCCACAGCTGGCTAGAATGCTTGCGTTGTGCAGATTTCGTCCCCTCTTTTTCCACGATGACTATTGCCTTTTGTACTTTGGTTTCTAGGTGTAACCGTGCACTTCAGCTTGTTTTCATGGATTGCATCAAGATATTTTATACTATTGGTATAGTTAACCTCTTTTTCGAAGATGTGAAGAGATTTAAGTCTTTCAGGTTGTCAAGATAGATAAAATGAAGTTAAACTACAATTTTCGACTATTATAAAATAATACAACATACCAACAATTTCCAACTTCAGCTTTGAGGGTCACGTATTTGGGGAAAATTACAAATACAAAATCTGACTGCTTTTGCGATGCTGTATAATACATAGGTTTGAAGATATTAACTGTCAAACAGTAAAACTAGCTGTTAGAATTAATAATTAGTCATGTTTCAAGATCCAAAATCCAAAGTGATTTGTAGAAATTCAATCGGTCTTTAATGGCTCTTATACTTTCTTGCGTAGATTAGTAAACTTCATTGATAGTCCCTATAATTGTAACGTCATACATTGACATTTGTCGTAATCACAGCGTTTTGGTAGCATCATCTTTTTATCTCTCTTTGATTTTTTGCGTTTTTCAAAGTGGATTTGACCACAATACGATATCACAGTAGAAATCGAAGGTGCCCCAATTTGTGGTGGGACATGGCTCAAGGGTTCTATTTAGAATATTTGACAGACAATGTTGCTATTTCAAATGAAGACTAATTACTTTAATTTATATGTTTGTTCGCTAAGCAAATTCTCCATTTATTTATTATACCATGTGAACCAAAAGTTTCAGAACAATACAAAATCCTATAAGCAAGTGTGTTATAAGTATGTAAAGGTTTTGTCTATAGGGTAAAGCACCCAGTAGTCAGCATTTTAGTGAGGACTAAAATTTGATTCAACTGTATTTTAAACACTATGAATAAAAACAATCATTATTCTCAGAAAGGTTGTTTATTAAATGTACTAAAGAAATTAACAAAAAATTATATTTATAATATAATTATATAAAAAATCAACATTAAACAAATTATGGCACTTTTCACCAGTAATCAGCCTCATTTCTCCACAAGTCAGCCATGTCTTACCCTTTAGTCAGCCTCTGATTTATTCTTGCATATTTGGCATACAAATTCTTTATTATATACAGGGTGATTCAGATCAAGGTGCCGCTGGGTATATCACGTGATTCCTTGAGGTGAGCTGATAAAAAAAATCGTTCCACATACCTAATCGTTTCAGTAATTAATAAGAGATTTTTATAGTTTTCACTGTCATTTTCAAATGAAGAATATGCGGATATGCATTTAATTTGTGGGGAAGCTAGAAGAAATGGAGAATTAGCCAGAAGGCTGTATCAGAGCTCCATTTCTTCTAGCTTGTACTGAATTATTATGCAAAAGTGTTCAGATTTGGATAAATACCTTTACTCGTAATTATAAAATATCAAAAATACTGAAATTTATTCTTTAATAAACCTTCAATTCCAACTAAGGTCAATTGAGAAATCATAACACAAGTTAGTAAAATAGTTCTAAAATATTGCTTAAATACAAGTTATTAACGGGCCAGTCAATTAATTTTTTGGGTCCATCGTAAATACACTTTAATACCTTTTTTTGGAAATCCGTTGCAGGTAAACGGCTACGGATTTTTGCGGAAGAAAGGCTACATGGGGGGCATTGTTAAACAGTAATAAAATTACATTGAGGTACCAAAAGGAAGATACTTATTACAGCTTTCAACTTACCACAAATAACCAAAATAGGACGAACCACAAGCTAAGAGCAATCATTTCCATCAAAGTCGAAAAGGGGGGTATATGGAACGATTTTTTTATCAGCTTACCTCGAGGAATCACTTGGTATATCCAGTGGCACCTTGATCTGAACCACCCTCTATATTTTCATATAAGTCCCCAGCGAAATCAGTACATTTCAAATGATACCATGCAAGGCAAATGTCACATCCAATATTCGCTAATTTAACCCTAATTAAAAAGGCTTTAATGTACTATTTTGTGCAACAGAACTAACGGCTGACTACTGGATTGGAAGACCCATTGGTCGGCCCCTGACATGTAATTACATTTGTACGCGGCTGACTACTGGTAAAATACACTTTTACGAAAAAACCAGAAGTCAGCCACTTATGGCTGAGTACTGGATCTACCTTAAAAATTTGAAACCCAGTAGTCGGCCATCTAAATTATAACATATTAAACAAATAAATTGCATTAATAGTTAATTTTATCACAAAATAAACATTTTATTCTAACACAGTATAACAATCCACCACAAATTACAGCAAATACACACAAAAACTTCCCGAAAACTAGAACACGTTTCCTTAAGAAAAAAATTGTAACAGCGACGGGTCTAGTCATGTCTTTGACAGCAGTGCAAATAAACGAGTGTAGCTCATCAACCTGACGTACTATTGGTTCGTAGGTGTGCGTATTAGTCAATAATTAGACACGGATTCGATAAAACTTTATTTTAAAGGTGTAAACAAATTTCAACACTATTTATATGGAAATAAAGTCTGTAAAGGCTGAGTACTGGTGCGGGGCTGACTACTGGGTGTTTTACCCTATATACCTTTTGTCTACATATGCCTTTCGGATTTGCCGGCTTTGTATAGCCCAATCACCTAATCACAATAATTTTCATTTTTAACGTCATTTGTCCAATTTACCTCACATAATTTTCTGAAATCAACCGAATACCATTACCATTTTAGCATACAGTACATACAGGAAGTTTAAATAATATACAGAAAACTTTGCAACCGCTTCTTCTATGACAATGTACTACTTGTAATCAAAATATTTACAATGTTTCACAAAAAATGAAGTAACATAACGGATTTGGAAACTGTGTTGCCATAGAAGAATTTTGTAAATTTCAAGAAAAAAAATGTTTGGTCCTATGTTTTTACGCAGGTATTAAATTGAGAAATTGTCCATTTCTGGTATTGTTTACAACCAAATAAAGTTGTTTTTTATAAGTTAAAGAGTACCTTATTTTATTATAATGATGGATTTTAGATCCATGTTAAGGAACATTTGAATAAAAGGTTTTGGAAATATGAGTTTACTACAAGTTCTCCGGTGGTCCTAAACTTTTACGCAGCCCTGTATATTACATTCTACTTGCTTTTAACCTTGAAATCTAAGCTTTTTGCATTCATTTAAGCATTATAAATCGTATTTTCAATATTGTTTTTTGTTTATTTATTAATCCTCTAAACAAATATCTATGCAGCTTAGATTAATGATAAAAAAACAAAGACAAATATACCAACCTACCTTGATTTTCTTGACCCCACTTATTCGTCTTCTTTTTCAATTAAAAATTTCTTCCCGTTTAACTTATTACTTTTTTGCTGACTAAGCTACAATATTACATTAAATATAATTTTGTAAGCTATGACTGAACAGTAGCAAAAGTAAAATCTCGTCGAACGTTTTCTTTCCGAATTTTGAAGCTTAGTAAGTTTACTGATTAGATTTGCCTCAATATCGCAAACAAAATTCACTAGCCTTGATCTTATCTAAATTAATTTCTTTAGCTTTAACGTCATGGATGACACAGATGAAACCCAACAAAATATGGTATCAAATCTCCCACTACTCTTCGCTAATGGGTACCCCACATCGTTGGAGAAGATAACTGAGGCGCAATTGGAAAATTTCATTCCTTTCATGGTGCAATGTTCCCTAGGACACATAAATCTTCAGGGCAAAGTAGATTATAGTGAACCCGAGTGGTGGCCAGAAAATGTTCCTTTCACTATTCCAATAGTAAAACCTAAAAAATTTGATGGGGTAAGTACAAGAATACATGTACAGTTCGGATGTTGACTTAAGACGAGGATAAATTTCAGAACTGGTTGGAAAAAATGAAGGAAATTGTTATCATATGTTATCAATTCCACAAATGCTTTTTCCTTTTAAAGTTTTGTAACGAGCTGGCGACTTATGAACCTGCCCGTCTGCGTTTCATAAATAACTATAACTCAACCACTTCACTATACGATAGGCGAAGTAACAAACTGCTGGTAACATTCCGAAATGAGAATATGGTAAGCAATCGTAGCAGTGATTCATATGACCTCAAATGGACTTTACACTTGTGTGTTTTTTTTTTTTTCAGTCTTATGATCAACCCCCGAGGAATCGAAAATGTTTACTACTGCAGAAATCCCGCTCTCAGGTTACAGAGCAGCAGCAAATGGTTGAGCCAGCACTTTTCGACATATATCTCTGTGATAATTGTGACGCTGAACTTTACTCTTTAGAAGCAATTACGGTAGGTTTACATTAAAGTGTAGAAAGTTTACATTTTATGTCACTATTTCTTTACTGATTAAAAGTTTGCTTTGGGCTTTTTTGTATAAATTGTCTAGCAAATATAATGTATGCTTCCTGTGATAATTTTGTTGACAATGAATCGAAATTATGAAAAAAAATGTAATAAAGAAAAAATATTTCGATCAAGGACGGATTGTTATGATTATACACATTTAATACAATAAATATTATGCTTTTTGTGATAGTAAACCTTATAAAAATTTATTTGAAATATGCGCACTATATTGAATCATAATGTTTTATTTTTATTTTTACATATTGTTTTGTGCGATTAAAAGGAAAAAGTGTAATCGTGAAATTAATTTAATATTTATTCGCAATAAATCTTAAAACTGTTATAAATCTAGCAGTAAGTTTTATTACGGCTTTATGAAGGGTCCAAGGAAAAAATATTTAGCGAAGGTTAATTTCTTTAGATGTAATTTGCAGGTCTATTTATATTAGCGATGAGTTTGATTGCGCGATGGGGACTTCAAACGCGTTTTTCTCGAAGCCACTTTTCTCGATACGGTCGGGCACAATAACTCTTTATAACCGCTTTCTCTATAGTTTGTCTTTCGATATTTTGTTTATTTCAATTTTTATAAATAATTAAAGAATAACGTTTGCCCATGAAAAACGGGAATTATTTTTAAAAGATCATACATTTTTTGTTAAACAATTTTTTTTAATGATGTTATGATGCCGACCAGGAGGCGGCAAAGACAAGTTATGACCCCCTTGTTTTACCGTACTTGTCATCGATGTACACTGATCATCAGCACAATGTAAGCGTGTCGCGCTTAATTTTGAGTAATTTTCGGGACGAGAAATTCATTTCTAAAATAATTTTTTATGCAGGGGTAAAAGTAGGGGAGAGGTTTATCAAAAATTATGCATTTGGCACACCATTTCACATCTTTCTTGGGACGGTAAATTTATTTGCGGTGTTATTTCCCACTTAGCGGATGAAGGGGAATAACTGAGGGGGGTGATGGAAAATAATAGAACGCGAACATGCCACACATTATGTCAGATATTTTTTGGGATAATAATCCATTTTTGATGAAATTCTTAATGTTGGAACTGTATTATCACTTTTTCTGAAAACAACACAAATTATTTTGCACTTGAAGATTGAACTCCTTTTTGTAAGTTCTTTGCAAAGAATTTAACAATACCAAGACATTTTACATAGGTAGAAAACTCAAAAATCGGCGCATTAATTGAAGATAACACCACAGTAATATCTGAGAATCCGCCATCAACTTTGTGAATGTATTTCTTATAATTACATATTTCTGAAAAACCCAAAATACAGAGCGATTCGTAACGATATGTTCCAATATATGCTAATCGATTCTATAGAATCTCTCGATCATCTTCTGTTCAAAGAGCACCCTCTAAAATGCGTCGCGTCGTTTAGGAGCTGAGGCAGTTTTATGTGTACGGCTGCTTTTTTAATTCATCACCCTGTAATTTTCTTAACACACACCCTATGCTGAGCTGCTGAGTTTTAGGGGCTGAGCCTGAGTATCAGCCATGGGAATCAGATTCCCATCACTTTTATCTATATTGTAGGGGAGGGTCCCCTTAACAGTTTTGCAAAATGGCAAAATACAACATTTTTTTTACCTCGAGAAATATCAATTTAAAGTTGCATGCGTAACTTAAGTATAAGGAACGTTTATACCGCTTGCAGCAATGGGTTCGTGGCGTAGCGGTAACGCTCTTGCTTACTAAGCGGCGGGTCGGCTATTCAAGTCACGGTCAAGTTACCTTTTTTTGTTTTTTTACGGTTTTTGAAACTTTCTGAAATTAATTTTAATTATAGCGAGCAAAGCTCTAGGTGGTGAGAAGACATCATTACTTCTGCTTCCATACACAGGAACACGCACATTTTGATTATTCACTAGAATAGTATTTAGATATATGTGATAAATATAATATAAGGTGCACGCGTAGATATACAGTCGCCTGTGTGCACCTCATATCTAAAAAAGAAATCTACGTTCTCACTAGTAATAGTTTTTTAATAGTACAGAATCATACAATTTTTCAAATAAATAAAAAATGACGTTCTCACTATAGGTTATCCAAGTCTACAACAACAAGGGACATTCGTTTCGTTTTCGACGTTGGTACGGTTAGAGGAACGAAGTGGAAAATGTTGCGGAAAATAGGTAGTAATTAAGAAGTTATTAGCGAGAGAAAGACAATTTGAGAAGAAAATTGGAAATTTTTGTAAGGTGCATCTCACAAAAGTATTTCATTGCAAAACTTTTCTATAAACGCATGAGACATTGCCTCTTCCATACCCACAATATTTTATTTAAAAATGTTTACAATTGTTCACGTTTATGATTAAATCAAAACCGCCCTGTACTTTTCGTAAGCGAGTGGCACACACAACAATGTTCGTCCCAGATCGCCTTTAAAAATGCATAATGAAAAAAATGTAGCAATCTCATCCGTATATATGTTCGGTGTGTGCTATCTGTCTCTATCGCTTCTTTGATTCGTCATTTCACTATAACTTAATATTGCAACGTGAGGTAAAATTGAGAGACTTATACCAATCAGTCGTCCTAAGTGCTTCACTTTAAAGCTTACGCTGTAAATGCTTTTTGTGAGAATTTGTCGTTGACTATTTATCTCTTTATATGTATTTCTGATAAGATTTTACATAAGTAGTAATCTTGACCTGCTTTATCCAATGGAAAAGGACATACACCTGACTTCCAGTGGTACTGCCAGTGTAAAGTGGACGGCAGAGTGATAGGGTGTTGCGCCCACATAGCATCCGTTTTATAGTACTTGTTTTATTGGCATCATTTAAAAAAGAAAAAACTATACTGTTGCCTATGAATCTTCGCTCAGTAATGCAGGAAGAGGCTTGTCATAAGAAGACGAAACAGCAGCGGACACAGAAAGCGAATATAAATAGTCAAGAATAACATTTTTAGACGAATCTTTTTGCATTATCATTTTAGTCGTTTCTTAAAGTTTCAGTCGGTTCATGGCTTTAAGAAATCACCGTAAATGCTTCTAGTTATTACTACTTAGATTATTTTTCATTTGAAAGTTAATTTGAACCGACATTATGTCGTAATAGTATACTTAAAAATTATAACGAGTCATTTGAAATCATTAAAATGTTGATTTAAAACTTCGACTTTCATTTATTTTTATTTTTTACTATTACCAAATTAAATATTTTTAATTTTGTTTTCATTCATATTTAAACTAACACTATGTAAAAAGAATTGAATGGGAACTACCAGCTAGTGGGCCAAAAATGGTCCTTATTAGCCCAACTCCTTTATAAAAGCAAGAATATTTTCATACGATAGTACATATAATAGTAATAAGAAAGAAGGGATAATCTCAAAATTACAAATAGAGATAAAAAGTTGAAATTTAAATAAGAGTTACATTAACAAAGTGAGGAAAGCTTCATTATTTTTTAAAAAATGTATTTTTGGAATATATGACATTTCCTCTAAAGATTATAATAATTCTTCATTGCCTACAGGTATATTCAAGTCCTTTTAGGACTGCCAGCTTCATTGGTTTAATTTTTAATTTTTTCAAAGTTTGATTTTAGTGAGAGCTGTCTGTATTATTTGAAAGTACTTATTTGCACTATGATTATTTTCCAGGAGCACGAAAAGACATGCACAGCAGACGATGACGTTATTATATGTGATTCTCCATCGCCAACATCTTCACCACTTACAATTGATTTGAGTGAAAATCCTAACGATGAGTTACGGCAGGCATTTCTACTGAACTTCCAATTGCAAAGCCTTAATTCATCTTGTACATCGCCAAGTAAAGCCAAAGCAATTATCAGTCGAAATTTAATCAGCAATACAAAAGAAGATAATGAGCCGACTAAATTGGAAAAACTTAAGAGATTACCTAGGCGAAATAGAGGAGTTTATGCTCTTTCCCGGTGTCCGACAATTCCTTTGTCTTCACCAGCGGGGCAGCTAATGATAAAAAATACTAAAACGGTAATGACTGAAGAATATTTGCACGAACGTCTTGATAGAATGGAGCGATTTTGTCATGCTCCTGTTCTTGCGCCGTGTATTTTACGCCCAAAATTTCTGGAAAAGAAATTTAGCACCCTCCATATACCATGTACGTTTAAGAAACCAGCAGGCTATCATTATCATACATATATACCGCCACGACGGCAATTTTCAAATGCACAGCGTTTAGAAGCATTCATGTTCCTGAATTCACTCCTAATTAAAGGATGTCGTCCTATATCGATTCGTGTTAAAAGATTGAAGGAAAATGATATTAAGCGTCTGCGAATGAGTCACAATAGTACGAGGTCTAAACGTGAGAACACCCTTTGCGGTCAAAAGCAATCGCTCAACTCACAGATAGTGATAGACACCATAGATTTATGCTCTTCGGATGAAGAAGATTTAAAAACGGCAACGCATCATATAACACCAGATGTGACATTAACACCACTATCTAGAGAATTGGATAAAAGCCTTGAAGAGATCCGAAAAAGGAACAAATTTGAAGGGAATTTTTTACTTTCACAAGCAATAGCTAACCAGCCTAAACCCCTTCAACCATCGGTTTTTCTATTTTCTAATTATACTACTGAGAGCGTTCACTTTCATAGATTCCCAAGTCCTAACAATAATACTCCACAAATAACTGAGATTAGTTTTCAAAATCAGGAGAATTTGGAGAACAGCATCAAAAAATCATCTGAAGAATGGTCTCTGTCCCAGAATGGGAGATCGGATCGTAATTCAAAAGTATATCACCTTATGTCATTTATGGATAATGATGTCGGTATCAGCAAAATTAGTTCACCGAATCGGACTATATCGATTGATCTAACGTCCTAATTTACACTTATCCCAAAATGTGAATATTTAAGTTATTTACATATATAGTACACATAGTGAGTGGAGAAACATTTATTTGCATTAAAAAGGTGTTCTAGATTATTTATTTTAGCCATTAATAATTGAGAAAATAAAAGCAATAGACTGTAATTCGTGTTCTTCAGAGAATTTCTGTTTTTGTTAATTTTATTAATTTTCCATTATATATAAAAAAAGAACTATGCTGATAGACTGCTTTATACTTTAAAAATGAGAATGTTAGTTTTCTACTCTTTATGTTCATTGTTAAAATATTCGTTAATTTATCTTGAATTCAAAGACAAAGCCTTTCTATATTACTAGGGCTAGCATATGTTATTGGTTAAGTTATGAATAAAATTTCTTATAATTTGTGTAGACACAAATATATTAAAATTGGCTAATTGGATAAAATGTTAAAAACGTTTGAAGTATTTTTATGATCAAAATTGTCGAATTTTATTTTCAAGGAGTGCAATTATTTAGATTTCATAAATCATGATTTTCGATTTTCGACTCGTCTCGATTTTTTTTTCTTTTATCATTGGATCGTACTTATATGGGTGTTTTTGAGATTTAAAAAGCCTTTTTTGTTTCTTTTCCTATTACGACAATTAGTCAATCCCTTGAAAGAAGATCATGAAAGTAGAAAAGCGTATATTTTAACACAATAGAATTTTTAATTACTTTTTTTTTTTCATCTGAATCACGCATATGCCGCTATCTTTAGTTGTCCTTTTCAAGTGAAAAAGTGATGATATTTTTACAGTCCAATTCTTTATTCCGACGACAATCAGATTCATTAGGAATGTAGAACGTTTGAAAGAACAATTAAATTTGAACACTTCCAAAGCAAAAGTGACAACTACTTAACTATCACCACAAATTTATCACTTTCTGATGACCTTTGAGTGATTGTCACCTTACGATTTTGAGTGGGTAACTGGTGATAATCAGTATAACCTTTCGGCATGTCACCGAAGAGTTATGAATACGATTCGATTGAATTTGAAGCATTGAAGTATTTCAAATGGAGTTACGATAGTTAGTAAGATTCATTCGGAATATAGGAAATTTGAAAGCAAGCTGGAACATTTAAAAACTTTATCAATCATCGTGCTCCCTCTGACAGTGTCAGAATGCCTTTGAATATCCTATGTTCCGACCGGATTTTAATTCCATCGTAATCGAGAATATGGGTGTTAATTATAGCTGTTTGGGACTCACAACTGAAAAATTAACGGATTGAAGCCTAAATTCAAAGATTTTCTGTGTTGCTGCATTATTAAAGCTAGGTTTTTTAATGGTCTGATTTGGATCTAGAATTTTGCAATGAATTAAATTTTTTAAACTGTAACCTATAGCAAAGATTTTAAAATTTGCAGTAAACGCATTAAATTGCCATGATTTTTACCCACTTCAACTTTAAATTCTAAACTGAAAAATTGTTTAAATTCATTCAAAATCTGCATAAGTCTTAGATTATAGAGAATAGGATGGGACATAAGTCGGTTTAGTTGAAGCAATTTCGTAATGTAGTTGTAGGCCCCTTTTTTGTAGTTGTGCGTCCAGTACAGGCGGATATTTTCATCAAGATAGGAAAGGGGCACTAAATAATAATAATAATAATACGCCTACTGCAACCCCCAGAGATGACATTTTTCGGACGATTCTTATGCAATATGCCCTGGTGCGATTTGACATTACTCGAAAAATTAACCGAAAATCTGTTTTTTTTTTATATCGTTGGCCTATTCTAATCGTGTTCCCCACTGGGACCTATTTTGAGGGGAAAATGCTTCACTCATGTATAGGAATTTTACACGGTATGTCCTATCCTATTCTCTATGATCTAAGGCATAAGTCAATGCAATTTGATGTTCTTTTAGCAAAAGTAAGAAATGTTGCTGTGAGTAATTTAAAAATTTCAATTCAATGCAAAATGTCATAGCCAGATCAGATCACTAAAAAACGTAGCTGACAAGCTGAATAATCTTGTGCCACCACGGTTGATATATTGAAGAAAATTATCACAGCTGGTATTGTGTAAAATTATTGACTTTTGTTCCTTGTTGTATGATCGCCGGTTTATTCACCTAAGTCTGTAGCAAGTGAACTATGGATCGCTGGGTTTTAGTTATATGTATGTACATAGTTCTAATCTGGTGGAATTTCCTTGAGTCCGAGAATTAAGTTGCTGCAAGAGACTGCTAAATTCAGCGCTTGATTTCCTTAAGCTGATTGAGCAGTCGACTGCAAAAATTTAATTCTCGAAAAGGTTGTCTCATCTTTATATCCTTAATAATTGTTTTCTTTGGGAAAATTTGTTGCAGATTTTCAAAGTTTGTGGCTGTATTTTGAGTATGTTATTTATTTATTTGTTATAATTAGCGGTAGTTTCTTTCATTTTACAGAATTAATAAAAGTAGAACTATGTACAGCCTAAGCAACGTGGTAGAGGATCTTATTTCCAGTTGGAATCCGCCCATGTAGGCTGTTTTTGGAGGATAGGTTTTTTCAATATTCAGTATACATGCTTTTAAAAAACGTACAATATGATTGTAATTTCGAAAAATGTTGCTCTCTTATTTTCCAAACATATTTTGAGTGTAAATTTTACTTGCATTTTTCTTCTTATTTGGTTAAAAATTACAAACCTTCCGGTCTTTAGCTTTTAAGATTATAAAGAGGAAATACAAAATAAAACATAGATTCTTTAAAAAGTGAAATTTATTCAAAAAACTGCAGCAACGATATTGAAAAACACGAACTCCTTAATATGTCAAGTACAGCTAAGAATATACGCACTGTATTTTGAAATTTTAATGGTTTTTAAAAAAACTTCTAAAATTTGCGAAAAACGAATTTTGTTGCTCTTGAGCTAATAAAAGCTGAATTTTCTTCATCCGACCTAGGCAAGTGGGGTAGTGAAGAACTGAAAAGTTTGTCAGATCAGTTCGTTTCACTTATTATTTTCCAATATTGCACTGATAGGAGGGCTCGAAACTTCAATTGTTTATTATCTACTTTTGGAATATATTTCGTTAGTATCTTCATCAAGAGCGATTAGAATATGTTATGATTAAAATTATTTAAAAAACCGGATCTACCAAACTAGGCTAAAATATTATCAAACTAATAATGAATAGCTGAAGTTGAAGTATGACGAAATCCTATCGATACACACTCAGATTATTTTTTTTAATTGTTTAAATTATGATAGCGATTTCATTATCAACGTCATGCTTGATCTTTACTTAATTTTAGAATTTAAAAGCACTCCCACGCATATTCTTATTTGAAATAAATTTTTTGAATTAAGAAAAAAACTTGACCCATTGAGGTTTCTACATTAACTGTATATCCTAAAACTTATTCAAATCGTTGTTGGTAATTTAATTTGATACAATTTAAGTTTTTAGTTAACTGAATGTAAATGATATTTTACGCTTTAAGATCTTATGTCAACAATATATGTATTATCACTTTAGATCTGCTACTTTGTTGGGTTTCTGAAATAATATGGTAACCAATTGGATTTTTTAATTATAAATATTTAAGATTTTTGCTTTTTTATTATAGACATTTCAGTTGTATTTTCATATTTTTCTAAAGTATGTAAGGTTTATTTCCATGTATAAAATATTAAAAGAATGGTCTATTTTTAAAAGTCACTTTCAATTGATATAAAAACGTTACAATGTGGCGGTGATTTCAGCAAACTTCTAATAAAAATAAAGCATTAAACAACCGAAGATCAATAACTAATCCGTTTTGTACCTTACTTAGCCCGCAAAAAGAATTCAAACATTGGTCGATTTTGAGATGCATTTAAATTTCTCAAAATATTTTAAGTTTTTAACAGAAATGTTATTGCATGATGGGAATTGATTACTTAATTACCTCACATTACGAATTCTTCCTGTTATATACCTATTTTCCCATGAAAATGACAAACAATTTCTATGGTAATAGGGACGTAACGAGAAAAATTAATTTGAATTCATTTGCAATTATTTCCTTTATTATTACCACTTCTGACTTCTTAAAGTTGATATTTTGTGATTTAAAACGTATTTTACAATGAAAAACTTTCTAATAACTTCACTGTTTGAGATTAGAACCCACGCTTAGAAGAATTTGAGTTTTGCGTGCTAGATACAAACAAAAATAAATATAATTTGAAGTTTATCGTCTTTTGAACGCGCCTATCTCGGCTAGCGCGAAGGAAATAGACAGAGAGCTTATACCCAAAATATATTGAGTCTTCGCAGATGAGTTATTTTAAGTTTATATAATTTAAAACAGCAAATCGTGTGATCCATTATTTATGTCAGTGGAGCTGATGTAGCTTTTGATCAGTAGTTACATTAATTTTATTTAGTTAATTATTTGGAACTATAAATGTTATGGTAAAGATATTGCCAAGACTGACGAAAATATATAAAAGTTCTTATAACCTAAGGGCAAGATGGTGCATTTTGAATTTTCTTTTCTTTTTATAATTTAAAAAAAAATGAGAAAATAAATATCTTTTTTGGTTGGTTGGTATTAAGGACAATAGGCATAATGGTTAAAAATAAAAAATATTTATTGAATGAATGATTCGTTGGCTATTTTCCAAAAAAATTTATGTCATTGACATACTATGCATCATTATAAAGTCAAAATTATTATGAAACAGAGTCCAATGAAGTACTGTAAGACTAGGTTTTTATACTTCATTGCGTTTAACATTTCAGGATTTTTAAAAACATTGAAATAAAAAAATGTATTGTAGGACTAATTAATTCTTTGAATTTATAATAATTTAATATATTGCATTAGAAATTTGAATTTCTTTTATTAATTTCCGCCCTCGCAACGTAACCTCTAATTGATGTCGAAATGAAAATGTATTTAATTCGAAAAGATGGCGAAGAATCATTCAACAATATAATAGATACTATTTAATTAAGAAGTATTTTTTCGTCATAAAGAATCTCTACTTCATAATGAAGTATAGTGTGTCGATGATATACATAACGGAAGTATTATGTTGGTGTACTTTTCCCTCCCTATCGATTACACTTCAAATGGATTAGACCTGTTAGCTGAGGGCATTGACTTATAAGAACTGGACTTCGTGACAAAATATTTTTTATTTGCTTCTGTTTAAAAATAATGTGTTATATTTTCGGTAATTTTTAATAGCGTGTTAAACTGGTCTCGTTTTCCAGACGTGAAGCATAAATCACGATAACGCGGCAGCTGCAGCAAGAGCGAACATTTCTCATTAACCGAAAATGGTCACGTGACAAAGCACGATCAATGAGCATGCTTCTTTGCCGTTGTGTTGTTACTATAGAGTGCCGACAGTTTTGACACACGCTTACTAACTCTATAAGCTATGATTATAGTTTCTTTTCGACATCTGCTTGTGAACCACAGCCCTATTACTGTCTCAGTTTTGCATCTTTTGAGATGCAATTTGGTGTAAAGGCTTATTGATAACCCTAAACCAAAAATTAAGAAAATTTTAAAATACAACTTTTTTTTTACTAACCCCATCGAGTTCGGTGTCGTTGGATATGTCTTTCAAAATTAAATCAAAAATGTTTTCGGTCATTTTAAATTGAACCCTTCAAGAATATAACTTTTCGTAAATACTATCAATTTAAACTATAACGGTCACTAAAGCAAAGATGCGTATTGGTGTGCATTACATAAAGTTGAGCGGAATGTTGTTAAATCGACCGACCGTAGGTTTCGTAATTTTGAATAAAAATAATAATAGTTAAATTTTAAAAACAAAGTAATGTAAGAAGTGGTTTTTTTTTTCTGACCTCGTCTTTGTTCTAGAAAACCTTACGTTAGAAAGGGTTTTAATAATATTTTCTTGATTATATTTTTCATATTTCGTGTTCCTTCCCAATTAAGTTTTTGCTTCTTAAAAGTTTAGGTTGATTAAATATTCAGAAATTGCAGATTATATTAAATGTCCAAAAACGACGAAATATACCAAACGAAATTTCTTCTTTCTGGCCAATTTTATTTTAATTTCGTTTAGCAGATTTGTTTTATCGGTCTTATTTTAATCTAATTGAAAACTTAGTCTAATTTGGAAAAATTAGTTTCTCTAAAAAACACTAGTTTAAGATTGTAAAAATATAAATTAAGCAACATTAAGAATCCTCAGGACAGGTTATTTTGATAGCACAAATGCAGTTCGAATCGAAAAAGTGTTCTAGAATGAAATTAATATTTTGCAACTTACATGTAATGTAGAGAAATTAAAAACTATTTAGGCTAACTGTAAACCTGTAATATATATAAATTATAGTTACTATTACCTGTAATTGTCAGGAAAATAATAAGTTTTCGTATTTTCACTTATTTTAGATTCACATTTAATATTTTCTTAGTGTTTATTTTCTGTATAAAGTATCAGATGATTGCAGATGATAACGTTCAAGCATGGCTAAATATAATGTTTTTTAAAATAAGAAATAATAAAACTGCAGAAAGAGAATAACGACTTATATTTTTCACTTTGGTTCTTTTGCGTGTGAAATGGTTTATCTAAAAATTGTGTTGGATACGTTGTCAATGAAAGTCAATTAAGATAATTCCTATAGAACATTTAACAAAAAGGAGGAATATTGAAAAAAAAAAGAACGAAAAAAATAATGTCCAGTGACATATACAGGATGTCCCGATTCAACGTAGGAAACGCTAAACCAATCGATTCCTTCGAGTGTCCTGATCATCGTTTGTTCTGAGACTCTCCCCTCCCTCCCCTTAAGATGCTTCCTTTTCCCTCAAAATCTCCGTTTTGAAGGGTTTTTAGAGGTTCGCTCACTAAGTCCTTATAGGTCCTCATAAAAATATCGAGCAAGGACTCATTCCAAAGGGGAGGAGAACACTTTTCCAACGATATGGCTAAACATGTGAAAGGCAGAGGGTCTCAAGCTCAAAATTTATCAGAAAATTTCGATAATTTTCGTAAAAAAATTGAAGTTCACGAGTTTAAAAATGGAATCGACTTCGCATCAACGAGTTTGTATTAAATGTGGCGTTAACGGATTCAATGGTGCGAAGACCTTTAACATGTTGGAGAAGTGTTTCGGTAACGATACTCTATCGAAAACAAACGTTTATGTGTGGCACGAGCGCTTCAGAGCGCGTGAGTCCATCGAGGATGATGAACTCAGTTGCAGGCCTTCGGCATCGAAAACATCGATAAAATAAAAGAAATGATTACCGAAAACCACAAATTAACCATTAGAGAGCTGGCAGAGGACTTGGATATTACTTATGGATCCGTTCAAAGCATTTTGGTTAATGATGTGGGCTTCAGACGTGTTGCTGCAAAGCTGGTGCCGAAAGAACTGAATTTCATGCAAAAAAGGGACCGCGTCGACGTCGCGAAAGACATGATTTCGATGGCTGAATTCGACCAAACATTCATCCAACGCATAATTACTGGAGACGAGACGTGGGTTTATGAGTGTGACACGGTATCAGTGAGTGAATGGCGTTTACTGAATGAGCCAAGACCGATTAAAAAATCACGTCGTTTTCAATCGAAAAAGAAGGTGACGGTTTTTATGGATTACAACGGTATTGTGCATTATGAATTCTTGCCGCAAGGTGAGAAAGTTAGCAAGGAATTATGAGTCGCTTGTGGGAGGCATACAACTTGTGGATTTTGCATGGCGATAACGCACCGTCGCATAATGCCATCGTTATCTACAATTTTTGACCAAGAACTGAACGAACACCATCCAGCAGCTACCACATTCGCCTGATCTGGCTCCCTGCGACTTCTTCCTGTTCGGTCGACTAAAAAATCGCTTCAGGGCTCTGAAGGCCATACCGAAAAGGAAGTATCAAAAATGTTTCGAGGATTAGATAAAGCGCTGGCAACTGCGTTGAAGTTGATGGAGAGAACTCTGAGCAATGTCTATTTTGATGAATAAACTTGTATTTTTAATTTTCTGAATAAATTCCTGAAACTTTTTGGTCAAGGTGGTATTACTTTTGTAGTCGCGCTTAGCTTCAAATAAAGAATTTATAATATATGTTGTAATCTTGTGATTCGTATTCACCTATTCACCTGTATATCACCCATAAATCTCGACATAACAGGTGCTGATTGATAGTAGGGGAGAGGGGGGTAGCTTTGAAGAAAGTGGTAAGTACAGTTCGGTTAATTTGATGGGATTCTCTATTACTTGTATGTTTAAGTAGGAATAATAGCAATTTTTGCCTGTATTGTCGGAAAAGAATTACTGTTATTTTTGAAAGTGCTGTTGGGGCAGTTTTGAACAAAATAAACGGGACAGCTTTGAATTTTGTTTACTTTTATACTTTTGTGTAATTGGTAAATACCAAGTTGTCAAAAAAATTCCTCCTCGTTTATTTAAATCCTCCTCAAAGCTGGTAGAAGCTTTCCTATTCCTAAAGTCGTTGAGAAAATTTAAAATTGATAAGTAGATAGGTACCTACATATGTTGAGATATATTTAATAGATGTGTTCATTAATTATAAGAGGAGGTATAGATTGATAATTTCTTGTGATTATTAATATTATAAGAGGAGCTATAATAGTTTAAGAATAGATTGATAGTTTTTGTGATTATTATTGTGCCATTTGAGTTATTGTCAAAGTTTTAAACCTGTTTAACGAGAAGATTTAATAGATTGTTTTTCATTCTTAAGTTTTTTGTTCTGATATTTTAATCTAAGATTCCTATTCTAATAATAGTTTAGTTTTGTTGGTAAGTTGAGACCATGAGACAGTCTCGCCTGGAGAAGAAACGAGCGACATTTGAAAGAAAATATAAAAGTGTTTTCAACCTAAAAAAGAAGTGTTTTTAACCTGTTCAATACTGCCCCAGGAGATAGTCCATTAGATTTATTTTTTGTGAAAAACTTTTAGCATTATAATAGAAAATTAAAATATTATATATGTTCTAGTCTCTATGGTGTATTTGGCCTGTTATTTGAAATATGATTGTCGTCTATATTATTTTATTCCTCCGTTAAACCGATTATTCAAAAGTGCCCCAGGCGTGTTCAAACCTGCAGGGGCAGTTTTGAACATTTCCCTTATGATACATACAAAGAGATTCCACATTTGTCGTTGGCATATTGATTATGCAAAAATACTAATTTTCATTCTTAATAATGTAGGAAATCAGGCAGTGAAAGCAAAATGTTCAAACCAGATAAAGTTTTGAGTTATCATGTTTTTTTTCAAAAATGTTCAATGCTGCCCCCTCTCCCCTAGTAAAACATTGATATTTTTATTTTTCGTAAGTTGTATATTATATGGTGTTCTCATATCGGATCGACAAGCCTCATCTTATTAGAAGCTCTCTTGGCTCTGTTCAAAATTTATTTTTCTGGTAATTTGTGACATTCATTTTCTTAAGTAAAATAAAATACCGTAACCGTGAATTGTAGAAAATTCTTAAAAATTATATGATTACTGCTACTACATCGAGCGAGGTACTGGATCGTGTCTTGTCACGTTTGGGGATTCAGGGCGATATTCTATATTGCTATCGCAAAGTGTTTTAACACGTGAAGTATATGACTGGTGGGTTAAGTTCTTATGTGCTTTTTATGAAATGAAAATTTGTGCCACTAGCGATTTAATATGAAGAATATACGGTTGGTGGGATAAGCCTTTGAGATAAAAGTTTTGATGACGAGAGTGGAGCTATACTTTTGCAGGTGTGGTCCTGCTCTTGCTGAGTAAACGTTGAAGAGAGTGGGAGGTGAGTGGTTGGCAAGTGCCGGATTTAAGCGGGGAGTTTGTTTTTGGTGCAGAATTAAGCCGGGCGGCCGGGCACATGTTGTTTTGGGTCTAAGCTCTGTTTTTTTTGTTTTGGATCCAAACTCTGGTTATTAGCCGAGGACTTTATTTCATCAGGTTGCTTGACCAACACGTTCGTGGAGAGCTTGGCGAGAACCTAACTTAGGGTGCGAGGTTTTTCGGCGTTGCCAGCCGGACGGGAGCAAGTGTTGATTTTAGGTGCGAACTTTATGGTGCGCTGGTGCTAATGAAGGAAACGGGGGCAAATGTACACCCATGGACAAATAATTAGAAACAGTTTGATCAGCACTGCTTTGTGCGCTCTCCTTCTTTCTCCTTAGTTTCAAATCTAACGGTATGATACCAGCGAAAACCTAGCGATCACGTGCTACTTAAAAACTGCACTTTTAGTAGTAATTCGTGCCCACCGAACTTCCTGTGGTGATATCATTTCGCGTGAATGCTATTTTACGTGGACAACTAATTAGAAACAGTATTCATTTTTCCATCTCATTAAACAATAAATTTATTTCTCTGAATAATTGGTATTGGTAAATATTTAAGTTACATTAAATATTCATGTTAAGACACTATTTTTGTCAATACATTGTTTATAAGCATGGGCAAAATAAAAATTGTAACGCTTCCATGCACATGGAAGTAGTGCTTCTTTGGTAAGCAAAAATGTCTTATTGCCAAATTGCAAACCAATTGATATGCTCTTTAAAACTTGTTTATGGAGCAGTAAAACATTTCCAAGTACACGGAACAATAGAAAATGTTCTAAGATCCCGGAAAATGTCCGAGCTAACTGTCGATCTGTTCATCATCATCATCAGAGAAACGAAAAAGGACACTAGAAAGAATTCTACTAACATCTACCGCAACATTTTCGGTGATAACGTAACGGCAGTTTCAGCGAGAACCGTTAGAATGTGTTTGGCTGAGGCTGGGTTGCACGGCAGAGTTTCAAGGAAGAATCCATTAGTGTCTGCAAGCAACCGAAAAAAAAGGATTGAATTTTGACAAGCCTCATTTGGTCTGGACAACAAACCAATGAAAATATGTGTTAGGGAGCGACGGAATAAAATTTAATAGAACGGGTCCAGACGGTAGAAGGTCTGTTCGTCGACATACTTAAAGCCGCTGCATTTGATTCGAGGTATACTACTCTTGTTGTAAAGTATGGCGGATGATCGATCATCGTGTGGGGCTGCTTCTTCTGGTATGGAATTGATCCCATTCATAGCATAGAAGGCACCCTGATGAAGGACAAGTACGTCGACATACTTGAAAACGTAATGTTGTCATGTGCTGAGGGAAATTTGCCTATGATCTAGACATTCCAACAGGACAACGATCCTAAGCACACAGCAAAGCATACCAACAACTCTTTTCAAGTCAACTTTATTAATGTTCTGGAGTGGCCTGCATCAAATGCGCACCTCAATCCTATTGAATACCTGTGGGGCGACGTACAGAAATCAGTTTCTTCAAAAAACTTCAAAAATGTTGACGAACTTTTTATTGACATTAAATTAGCATGGGAAAATATACCTGTGAAGAGATGTAGCCGACTTATACTTTCAATAAAGAAGAGGTGCGAAGAAATAATATTACAAACAGGTATTCCTACGAAATATTGGAAAAAAAACAATTTTTATTCCATCCAAAAGGAGTGTTTCTAATTAGTTGTCCGGCGAAATTTATGTATTGGAAATATTATGGCATTGTATTCAAAATGTTTAAAAAAACAATTGAAATTTAACTATAAGTTTGAATACATTGTAAGTCAGAGAATGTTAATTTAGCTCCTTTTTGTACATATGAAACAAGAACATTGAGAATTTCCAACTCAATTCAACATCATATATGTGTTTCTAATTAGTTGTCCATGGGTGTATGTAAGCGCCTAAAACGTTGCATTTTCATTGTGCAACAGAAATGCAAATTGAATGGCAATGTAGAGTAAAAGATAAATGGGCAGAGTAAGAATTTTTTATTTGAAAAAGGAAAATGGATTTTTATTTTTGGGGGGTGAGATGCAGTTAGACTAAGACTAATGATTTTTATTTGTTTTATTGATTTTAGATGATTCAGTGAGATTTTCTGATGGTCACCGCGAAGCACTACTTGCGGCAGGGAGTCCAACAAAGATGGCGATATTTTTATAAATAATTACTTTTTTTTTAAATTTTGTAGAAGTCAACTTGAAACATGACATAAAACTCTGTGTATTAAGTTTTATAAAATAAACTCAGTTATTATGGTAAATTATCGCATAACGCATCTGACTGCATCGCACCCCTTAAGAAAAAAAAAGGGTAAATATTTAGAAGTGGGGCTTCAGACAAAACTCTCCCGAAAAAATTGGCCACCCCCTGGAGATCATTTTAATACATGAAAATAGTCAATTCATGATGGGGGAAGACATTTTCCATAATTGTTTATACACAAAAATATTGTTATAAAGAAAACAAAATTTTTTAGTAACTTTAATTTTCATGCAATTACGTATTTTAACCAATTTTTTTCTTTCGGGGTATTTTTTACGATTTCATTATGAAAAACGAATTCCATTTTTCACTCTAAAGTTGAAACTCACTAATTATTTTTATCACAAACATCAAAGTAGATGGCCTCGCTTCCTTCAGCTATGTAAAGTAAACAAAAATGTTGTTTTGTTTTGATTTTTTGATGTTATAGTATGACCTTTTTTCGTACGATAACACAGATAACAAGACGATTTCGAATACTAAGAATGATGTTTCCTTTGTTTATGCATAAATAAAATAAAAAATAAATAAATTGCTTTTGTTTTGTTTTTTAAAAAGTATAGATTATTTTGTTCGTTTTTATATTTTTATCAAATATTATATTGTTTAATTATA
Source organism: Dysmachus trigonus (assembly GCA_949715965.1). Classification (NCBI taxonomy): domain Eukaryota; kingdom Metazoa; phylum Arthropoda; class Insecta; order Diptera; family Asilidae; genus Dysmachus; species Dysmachus trigonus. The sequence goes on from OX454321.1 coordinate 51,009,336, forward strand.
TAAAATTTATTATATGCATAAAAAATCAAAAAATTGTTTTTGTTTTTTAAAAAGTATAGATTATTTTGCTCACTTGTTATCGTTATTGTTTTGTAAATATTATATTAATTAATTATTATTATATATTATAATATTAATTACATACAGAGAAATAAAAAAAAGTTGTTTTGTTTTGTTTTTTTAAAAGTTAAACTATGGTTTTTTTTAAATCAGTCCAAAGTATCCCTCCCACTTAAAAAGATCTATTTCTACCATTTCTCCAGGGGGTAGAAAATTTTTTGGAGCGAGTTTTGTCTGAAGCCCCACTTCTAAATAATTACCAAAAAAAGGATTTCCATTGTACATATTCTACTATGTTCTTAGGTCATCTTGTTTCCTTTTTTTTTTAGTTGGCTTTTTACACAGTTGGATTTTTTGGTTTTTTTAAATTAACTTTTTTATTTACCGACGTGTACGGTAACGTAACGTCTGGTAATGCACCAAAATGCTTCAATTGTATTTACAGCGGATAGCACACCACTGCAATGGCTTATCTTTCGTGCTGACGTCTGCCTTCCATACAGCCGACATGAAACAGCTCAGTGGACCGGAGACATGCAATCATCTGACAAGTGGGATCTCTTTTGATGTCCGTCGCTTTGTGTACAAAGCGTTTTTAGTCGAAAAACTTAATTAGGTCGGGGTGTTGAGCTTACTCGAGAAAATCAAAACATCTTTCACAGTTAGCGAGGAGCAATGATTTCAATTTGGAGTGCGTAGTGAAAAGAATTTCAACCGAGAACATGTATCATCTAACTGTTAACTTTGGCACATCGTGACGTTTTTATTACCCCGATCAAATCAAAATCGCCAAATATCTTGGAAATTTTGTGATGCATATAATTTCAATCGGCTTCTTTTGTCCCTAAGATAATTTTTGTGCACATAGCGGCCACTTATACTTATTTACTTTATCGAGGATGGGTGTCTGCCTCTGTAAAGATAAAGTTGAAGACGGCATTCCGCAGCCCGACCAGTCGGTGGATGCTACACCAGCCATTCCCTGCAACGATATCTGTGGCGGAATTGGAATCTACGATCTGAGGCAGGACGTGAAGGGTCTCTCGGAGACGGTTGACGGTTTGGTGAAGGAGACGCTGGAAGTAATCGGAACGATAGTGGACAAGTAAGCACCGACGGTTCCTTTCTTTTACATAATTTTCATTTGCATGGTTTCAGTGAGCCGGAGCCCCCAGCCTCTATGGCTCTGTTACACGTCATAACAGACAAGCCCTCCGGATGGATTGAGCTAGTGAAGTCGCTTATTCGAGTTGTACCAGTCGAACATCCAATGGGGCCAAGCGTTATAGCGCTTCTACTTGATGACAGTCCACTGCCCGCGAAAGATTCAGTACTGGAAGTTGCGGATATGATAACTCATTCACTCAAGAGAACCCCGAGAAGGGAACGAAATCTTTGCGTAATACTTGGTTGCTTAGCGGAGAAGTTAGCTGGGCCAAGCAGCATTGCAATGCTATCCAAATCAACACTGTCGTACCTGATTGAGAACCTTGAGGAAGGCGTCAACCCAGATGTGACCTTATTGTCACTCATAGCCCTTGAGAAATTTGCACAGACAAGTGAGAATAAAGCGACAATTAAGGTAACTTATTCTTATCAACAAATATAATAATTTTGGGATATATTTTTGCAGAAAACGCTTTCGGAACACCCGAGGAATCCACTACTCAATTTGGAGAAATATGCTAACGATTCTGATTTTATAATGCGGCAGATCGGCTTCTGTGCTCGGTGGTGTTTAGACAACTACTGTAAGTTGAATGATTTTTGACTATTGAATAGGGGAGAGCTAATGAGCCGATTTAAGTCGACTAGTAGGACAAGATACCTGCAGTAATATATTATACACTGCCTATAGTGCCGCTAGCGGAGGCTATTTGAAGAAGTGATAACATGGGCTTTATATATCAAGATATTGCGGAAAGACATGTATTAATTTGGTAAATGAAGAATTTTCATAAAACTGTGCCAATCGTCCTTTCTCGGTAATTGCTCTTAATTATCTACACTTGAAACCACACATGAAATATAATATCAGCCGATACCAGTGTTGTCTCAAACCTGATATTAACAGCTGATTAGACTTTTTACGTAAATAAAATCTTAAGACTTGTGAAGTTAGCGAAAAAAATGTTGAAAGTAATTATCTTTTTTTCTACTATGGCTTAACCCATTAACGCTAACAGGACGCAATTTCGGCATCTGAATTTAAATTGTCATCATGTGATAAAGTAATCTGATCAGTCCTGCTGGACAGGTATGAGCGTATACAATCGATAAGCAATGGAGAGAAGCCTAGATTATCTAGTTTGAGTATTATAATAGAATGCGACAGTTCATCAAAAGCCTTGCTAAAGTTAGTATAAATGCAATCGGTTTGCAGACCCTTCAGTGACAAAAGGGACAAATTCAAGAAGGTTCATGGTAGTGGAATGACCCTGAAGAAAGCCGTGCTGATTTGTAGAGACAAGACGTCGACAGATGCTGGTCAATTGTGAGTATATAATTGACTCAACAAGTTTTGGATTACATGAAAGCTTCGCTATGGGCCGATAGTTACACACCTCAGTCTTTTTACCCTTTTTGTGGATGGGAATAATAAAGGCATTCTTCAAGAGCATAGGAAACGTTCCAGTGCTGACCGATCTCTGAAAGAGTAATGTTAAGGGTAACATTAGCTCAGTAGAGCAGCATTTAAGGATAGCTGGGGGAATACCATCCCGACGTGAAATCCATGGGAAGCTCATTAATATGTTTGAGAACATCGGGGGGAGTAATGTAAATGGAAAAAGGCTCAAACTTTCATTTTAACTACATCTGTTAGTTTTTTAATGATTCAAATATACATACAATACTTTCTTTTATACTTTTTAACTCTACTATTCCTTGAAAACGGAACCTGATTGAGCATTTCCATTTAGGAATTCATAATTTACGGAAAAATTTTTATATAATAATCTGTTATTTGTTCGGGAAAAAAGTATATTCAACCTGCGATACATTAACTGTTCACTTCTGCAATTGATGCCTTATATTTTCTTGAATTTAATATCGTATTTGTATCAACTCCACACTTTTGGAGAGAATAGTTTCCAGCAGAATTTTGTTAGACACAAAAATAAATGATTATTTCTTGTATAATTTTACAATACATACATATAAAGTTTTGACTATGATATTCTATCAATGTACAGTTTTGTTCCTGGCTCTCCGTCTATATGCTGGACTCTCTTAATTTTCTCGCATCAATAGTCGTAAATAAAATTATATTTTTGCATTTAACCTGTCTTTGCAGTTACTGTAGCGAACAGGAAATATTCGTACGAGACATTGGATTTATCTAACGTAAATGTAATGTTAAATACAAAAGATGTCAGCGAGTACCTAAAAATTTCGCCAGACGGCTTGGAAGCGAGATGCGATGCGTACACCTTCGAAAGTGTACGATGTACATACCAAGTAAGAAAAATAATAGCTAAAACAGAAGTCTCTCAAAAATAAATACATGAATTATTGCTATATTATAGGTTGACTCTGGTTGTTGGTACTACGAAGTTTTAGTTATAACCCCAGGAGTAATGCAGATAGGCTGGGCAACTAAAAATTCAAACTTTCTTAGCGACGACGGTTATGGAATTGGTGATGACAAATATTCTATAGCATTTGACGGCTGCAGAAAATTAATTTGGTACAACGCAACCTCACTCAGCCATGGCTTACCTGTTTGGCGAGGCGGTTCCATTTTAGGTTGTTTAATAGATATAGAAGCCCAAGAAGTGATTTTTAGCTTAGATGGCGTAGAAAGTATTGTCTATAAGCAGGTTTTTAAGCATGCAAAGTAAGTATTTGCATTAAATAGAATTAAGAGAAATTACTATGTTCTTTTTAGGGAGGGATTCTTTGCTGCCGCTAGTTTTATGTCATTTCAACAATGTAGATTTAATTTTGGTGCTGCTCCATTTAAACATCCCCCAATAAATAAGCCCTTTAGAAATTTTAATGACAACGCTTCTTTAAAACCGCAAGATAAGGTATGCAATGTCCTTGTTATTTAGAAAAAAATGTGAAAATTATTTAAACTATCGATTTCAGGTTGTTTTGCCACGACATATCTATTTAGAAAAGCTGCGAAGATTGAGTGTACGTGACGACTCGTGCACGCTGTGCTTCGACAAAAAGGCCACCACTAGACTAGATCCATGCAAACATAGGTAGGGTATTCAAGTTCTTAGAAGGTAAGAAAAAATTATTATTAATATTTGTGCTCTCAGGGGATTTTGTGCCAATTGCACTAAGAAGCTTCAATATTGTCCAATTTGTCGGGCAGACATTGAGTCTACGTTCCTTGAGGATCCTGAGAGCCCCGTAACCGAAGAATTTGGGACATGATGCTGACCAGATGTAATTCTGATAATAAGCAGCTTTACGGAAAAGAAAGAAGTTATAGAAACATATATTTTTTATGAAACCTACATTATAGTTAATAATAATGCAAATTTATTATACTATTGAAAGCGAAGCAGAATAAAGAATCAATTTATTTTAGGTTGCTACTGTACGTGGTAAAAACGTAACGTTAAAGGCTTAATTTGTGTCATATGATGACTTTAAACAAGTTTATTTTTCTTTAGATTAAAAGAACTAAGGGAGACTGCGACTAATTATTTTTTTTATAATTTCGTTAATTTTTACAGCGTAATAGGAATAAAAATGTAAATATTGTTGCATATTTTGGTTTTTCTTAAAATTAGATTATGCCAATTTTAAATTCGTCTTCATTTCATTTAATCCTCAGTACATTATTATTATTATTATGTTAGCGGGTCGTCTAAGGCACTCCCAGTGCCAACCGAATAGCAACGCGACCTATTGTGCTAGTCCCTTTTATTTAAACCCCTTCGATATCAAGGTCCTTAAAATAGGCTATGGTGTGTTGGGGAGTCGCATTCGACACATCTTCCGGCGCTATGATGGATGCTCCGAAGTGGGCCAGCCTTTGTCGACCTAAGGCTGGGCATTGGCAGAGTACGTGTTCCGCTGTTTCTTCTTCTTCAAGACAGAAGCGACATGTATGATCTTCCTCCACACCTATCTTTTTAAGGTGGTATCTTAGGGTACAGTGCCCTGTTAAGAGGTCGGTAATGATTTTTAAGTCCGGCTTGTTGAGCATTAGGAGTTCCATCGACCTCTGCTTGGAGGGGTAGATGAATCGTTTCGCCTGCCTTAATCCGGTTTGGTTGATCCAGTGTGAGGCTTTACTGTCTTCTTCCCATAGCCTAAGGTAGGATCTATAATAGCTCCTGGCCAGGCCACAGTAAGGCGTCCAATGAATCCTCAGTACGTACATATAAAGTTTTGACGTTGGGCACAAAATCGCCCATTTCATAATTCCAAACGACAATATTCACAACTATGAAGTGCTCCATGACAAAATAAACCCCGGAACTTTTCCGAGTATTTATACTACCTTGATCAACAAGTTTCAAGAATTTATTCAGAAAATTAAAAATACAAGTTTATTTATGAGAATAGATATTGTCCTCTTCAAAGTACTCTCCATCAACTGCCACGCACTTTTGCCAGCGCTTAATCCAATCCTCGAAACATTTTTGATACTTATTTTTCTATATGTCCATCAGGATAACGATGGCATTATGCGACGGTGCGTTATCGTGATGCAAATTTCACGAGTTGTTTGTTCACAAATCCAGTCTTTTTTGGCGAACCGCTTCACGCAAACGTCTCATAACTTCCAAATATACTCCTTGCTGTATCACCTTGCAGCAAGGATTCGTGATGCACTACACCGTTGCAATCCATAAAAAACGTGAGTATCGTCTTCTTTTTCGACTGTAACTGGGGATGAATAACGTTCCTATGGTACCAAAATCATTATAGGGGCAAGAACAAAATATTAAATATATTTGCCTTCAAAAGTTACTCTTATGCCTACTCTCCAATGAACAAGTCAACCACGACCCAACCAACCAAAGTGCTGCTACCTTTTCCTTCTCATTGTAAAATAAATCTCTCGTCTCGCTTGTGTTTTGGTTGTCATGCTCTAGCTTTTCGTTCGTATTACTTAAACCATTTGAATTGCCACATGAAATTCAGCCAATTTCTAGTAGTGGTTCTGTGCCTTATAGTTACATATTCAGTACTGCGTTTATATGTATTCCCGGGGGTGCATCTCAGGTCTCGTTTCAACATGCTTAAAGGCCCAAACAGAATGTGCCGCTGTAGCCTGCCGCTAGCGCTGTGTTGTCTGAACTCGCGCTGGCCATACATTTTTGTGTGGCCAACGCCAGCCAAAACAAGAATCCAGAGGTTGCGCCAGACTACAGCAGCCTATTATATTTTCTAGTTAACTTAAGTATAATTTCTTAAAAATTCGAATTGTCATGATATTCTATATTGTAAATAAATTTTCGTATCCTTTTCCTATCTGGGCATGTTGCACCTTTTTGGAAAGGTAATTAGATAGCTAACCTTAACAAAAAAAAAAAGTAGGTATGTTAATAACATGAATTTCGGAGAAAAGTGGGGCGAAAGGTGAAAAGTCGTGAAATAAAAGTTAATTTTTTCAACTTCCAGGGGGGATTGTGACCAAGGGGTTGGAATAGGGGGGCAGTGTTGACCGTTTCGGCAAGAGCTTCGAAATAGTAATTTTTTGAGATCGGTTTGGTGCCGCTGCGATGCGTAGAAAAAAAGATAAAAATACAAGAGCGGTTCCCATATAAAGCAACATCCTGATTTACGAATCACCCAGTAGCTGCCAAACGGTGTCAGATACCCTCCTCCGCCCATAAGATTTTTTGCTTGTATCGGTCTGGCCACTGACATATAAGAACTGGACTGCTGATCCCGTACAAAAACACATCAAAAGTAAGACCAAATTTTGACCGAATTCTAACTATCTCGCTCTTTCTTAAGCCCGCAGGCAGACAAATTTACAAAAAAAAATGGCCAATAGCCAAATGAAGGTGGCGCCATGTATGTGCACTTCTTTTGGTTTTTTCTAGTATCTTCGCGTGTGATACATCTTTTTGATACTCCCAATAGATAAATAAAAGTAAACACAAGCTTTTTGCACATCACTTTTACCCACGACAGCCTTTACAAGTTGCCCGCCAACTCATCATTTTCCGTTGCAATCAGCTGTTAGAATAGTTTAACGATGTCCAACAGATGGCTACTTCATTTTGTAATACAACTTTTAGCTTGGGTTGGTATAAACGAGAAATGTGAAGGTTAGACAAAGGCAGAAAAATAATTTGTATAGCTATCTTTGTCTTTCTTAAGACCGCAGCTGATTGCCGCGAGGAACATTTTTGTGAAAAAACTTAAAATTAAGCGTGATATAAAAGAAATCGGTTCATGACAGCTTAATTATTTTTTATTTGCTTCATTTTAAACATAATTGTGCGGTATTTTAGGGAATTTTTAATAGCATGATTTGCGCCATGTGGTTTGAGCCTGCGCTAAAAATGGTCTCGTTTTTCAGACGGCGTTTAGCAGTCCAGTTCCTCTATGTCAGTTTCAGTTTCATTTATTCGACTTCATATACAATCATGGGTACAATATAAACTGAAGGCACTCATTAGTATTGTGCTAGCTTTGAGCTATCGCGTTTGGCTCAATTTGACATTGATACATTTACAATTTCATACAGTCGAGATATGAATGTAGATTATTCAAGTTACATTTGTATAGTGACTAATACACACTTGCGACCGGTGTGTTTGAGCTTGGTTCATAGACTCCAGGTCTTGGATAAACTTAAAAGCTACTCTTACACCTAAAGGAGTACAGTTACGATTCATTTTGCCAAACCACATTTACAAACCATAAACCGATGTGGTTTGCGGAGTGTACTCTATCACATCAGCTGAAGTACAGTCATGTACAAGAAAAGCTTATTTATGCTATAACCTATCTTTTAACATAGATGGCGTTGAGAGTATTAACATACAACATTTTGTTTTTAATTCACTTAATTTAAAGAAAAAAAAATCTTTTTTCTTTTTTCTACTTCCTTCTGGCTTCTTAAAACTGTAACTAAGCCTAGCTATTGGATATAGAGCATCTTTTTTTAGTATATAAAAAAACAGAAAGAAAAAGAAAAATCTTTCCCTAGAAAAAGTCGACTTACGCCTAGGCTCGCTGATAGCTATAGCGTATTATCTAATATCACATTTGATTGAGTTATTACGATTGTACTTTTATACATTTAGATTGCTTAGATAACAATATCACAATTTTCAGACTTACAGTACTTAAATAATTTTGAAATTTCGTAATTTTAAGAATCTGATATAAGACTTGGTCATCTTCTGTTTTGAGAATTGATATAGTCTGATTTATAAAATTTTGGAGTTTGGATGGATTCGCTTACATTTCCAAGGAGCTCCTGAGCGTCACCACTCATAATGGCTATGGGTGAGGGATAATAGTCATCAATTTTTGCATTGATATTGTTCCGGTAAGTATTTTTCACCAAAGAGTTGGGGTGTTCTGGAAGAGTGTCTAAAAATCTTTTACTGAGCATGATCATATAACTTAGTAAAGGCATTATATCGGAATTTTCATATATGTACTTATTCGAATATTTTTTAGTCCTGGTTTGAAAATTTTTATTAATACATAGTCTTAGGATTCTTCTTTCAAATACTTCCATTTGATAGGCCAAAGATGGGGAGATTGAAAACCAATTTACGAAGCCATAGGACAAAACTGGTCTAATAAGTTGCTTATAGATAAGCAGTTTAGTGTTAGGTAGCATCATCGGGTGTCTCAAGAGAGGCATCACTATACCCGAGGCTTTAATCGCCTTATTTAGTGCATATTTGCCATGAGTATTTGCTTTGAAGAGAGGGTCAAAATTGAGGCCTAGATATCTCAGATTGTTTTTAGCTTTAACGATTGTATTATCAAATTGAAGTTGTAGGTTTCTAGTCCTCGCCACTGCGCCAGCCGGGCCCCTCCCAGCCGCATTTCTAAAGCAGATTAAATCAGTTTTTGCATCGTTGATTTTGATTCCCCAGGTTTGATAGTATTCCCTAATTTCTCCCAGGTGTGACTCCACATTTTGCAGCGCTATTGCCGGGTTTTTATCGTGAGCGTACACTAACGTGTCGTCGGCGTATAATAATGAGTTAGAGAGCACAGTACCACTGTTATCTGTTTTGAGATGCGGAAAATCCAACAAAAAAAAGTTATAGAGTTTCGGCCCCGTGATTGAGCCCTGAGGGACGCCCGACAGTACTTTAACTGGGTCTGAGAGCTTATTGTTTAGAGACACAACAAGATTTCTCTCAGTTAGAAAGCTGTAAAAAATCCTAACCAGGGGAAGCGGTATTGAGTAGGCAAGCATTTTGTAGATAAGACCCTTCGTCCAAACCCTGTCGAAGGCCTTCTCTATGTCCAGAGAACAGGTGACCGTGCATTTTTTGTTTTGAAGATTTTCCGTTATGTCTCCATGCAGTTTGAGTATTGCATGATTTGTGGAGTGTTGTTCCTTGAATCCAAACTGATGGTCAGGAATTAGTCTTTCTCTACCAACAAAAAAGTCCAATTCTTCAGCCAGGATTCTTTCCAGAAGTTTTCCTAGATTTGAGAGAAGTTGTATTGGTCTGAAATTAGAGATGTCCAGGGATTTCTTATTTTTTAGAATTGGTATAAGTTTAGCCTTCTTCCATGCTAAAGGAAAGTAGCTGTTATTGAGGCAGTGGTTGAAAAGGATTGTTAAAAACATTACAGCCCTCTCGGGTAGCTTTTTAATAAGAAAGTTTGATATCCCGTCTGGGCCACTGGACCTTTTACTATTGATTCGGTGTTTAATCATTGATGTTATTCTACCGGGCCTTACGAACAAATCATGGGTGTGGTTGAGTGCATTCTCGGTAGGGTTGAACGTAACCAGGGGTGTGACCTTGCCATTCTGGGAGTTAGTATTTAAGAAGTGTAAAATGGATTTATCTATTTCTGTTTTGAGTTCCGGGTGAAAGTCAGGTGATTTCTCCGCATAGAGTGTGGAGTAAAAGATCTCAAAGGCCTTAAGTTTTTCTTCAGTCTTAGAAAGTTCCAGACGACCTACCTTGATTGTTTCTGGTATCTCAAGATTATTTTTCCCCGTAATTCTGAAGATTTCCTTAAATGCCTTTGGTCCAGGAATAATTTTGACAAGTCTATTTTGAAATTTTTTATTAAAATGGAGGGTAGTTTTATCTTTAATTATTTTTTGTAGGCAGTTTATTTGTGCTGATAAGCATTTATATTCAGGACTACTCCTATTAAGATATTTATGAAAAATTTTTTTTAGGTTCTTGCACCAGATTCTTTTAATTTTAATTAAGTTAGTAATGTCTTCTGGTATATCCTGGTATTTTGGGTTTTTGGGTCGTCTTTTTTTTATGAGGTTGTCTTTAACTGAGATTATTGTGTTAGAGAATTTGATAATATAGTCGTCTATTTCTTTGTTGGATATATTTCTGTTCACCGGCGGTAGTTCGCCGAGCGCCCAACCAATCGTCGACCGGAACACCTTCCAGTCGATACTTTTATAGTCCTCTATTTCCTTTGGGGGAGAGAGTGCCAATTCAAAATCTACAAGACTGATCACCAGCTTAACTGCGTAGTGGTCTGAGAAGGATTCCAGTGTAGAACATTTGTGGCCGGTTAGTAAGGCTCTTGAGTGTCCTTCTGTGGACAAGAAAAAGTCCAGGACAGATGCACCGGGAGGAAAGGTAGGGGTTCTCGGCGAGATTATACCGATACCAGTTGCGGGTTTATTATTCACGACCCATTCCCAAAGCCTTTTGCCTGTTGTGTTTGTTTTGCTATCGCCCCATTCTATGTTCCTGGCGTTCCAGTCACCTCCGATAAATATAGAATCAAAATTGTTACCGGTATCCTTGATAAGGTTAAGGACAGAGTCAAGAACAGTTCCCGGCGTGTTAGAGGGAATGTATATGCTCCCAACAAGTATTTTTTTGGTTGAGCGTGACGATTTAATAATGACGCTTGCAAGAGTAAGGGGTACTAAAGTGCTCTGCATAGATATTCTTGTGAATTTGATGTTATCTTTTATGAAAAGAGCCACACCTTGGCCATCATCATTACGAATTGTCGCATAGCCGGGGAAATTTACTATATGTTTGTTTTTAATTTTGGTTTCAGAGACCATTACGAACTCTGGTTTGTTATACCGGATCATATTATAAAGTTCAAGTCTTCTATGATTACTTATTAAAGACTGTGTATTAAGTTCGAGAAATGTAATCTTTTTATTTACCATTGCAAAGATCCAAGATAAATAAAATTAAGGCTTGTTTTTTTTCAAAGTCGGATTGCATTCCGTTAATGGTTTTCATGAAGGTATTAATTTTATGGAACAGATCCTGCAGAGGGAAACCAAATAGGCTCGTGGAAAGACTAAGAAAAGCCGACATCGAGTCACTTGGGGAGCTGTAATTATCGACCCTTTTACCCAGTGTGGGAAAATGTTCATTGTCCCTCGTGATTCCCTGAGATACTACCCTACTGAAGCTGACACCTCTTTGAATTTTACTTGGGTCTTGTTTTGAGGGGGAGATGATAGGATTATGGCGTTTAGATACGTTGTGTTTTTCTTTTATTTTTTCTATGTATCGAGTGTACATTGAGCAACCTTTATAGTTAGCAGGGTGACCCTCCTGTCCGCAGTTAGCGCAGATCCTGTTAGACTCTGGTTTATCCTTAAGGGGACATTCTCTTGAGTAGTGCGGCTCAGCGCATCTCCTGCAAGCTATCACTCTGCTGCAATTAAAGGAAAGGTGACCAAACCGCTGGCACCTGTAGCATTGGACGGTGCCCCTACTTTTGACCCTCTCCCAAACAATCTTTTGACCCAGGAATATTTTAGAATTAATTACGCTCGTGATATCCTCATCAGGCTTGAACTGGATGATGAAAACATCAAGAACATAACCCTCTCTTCTGGATTTGTCGGTAGCAAACCTGCTAACTTTAATCGGCTTTACGTTTGGGAAGCGGTAACTAAATTCATCCAAAATGTCCTCGGCCTCGTAGGTTTTATGCACTCCTTTAAGGAGTACACTTATTGGTTTCTCATCCTTCGCCGTGTAAGTGTAACATTCTATGGAATTCCGTTCAAATATTTTGATTAATGCCCTACGTGAATTGTTGTCACAGTAAATTTTACTAATTCCCGATTTATAATTTATGATTTTGGCTTGAGTATTGTTTTCTTTAAGTAATATTGAGAGTTTCTTAATATTGCAGTCTTTTGCTATAATGGGCGGAACCTTAGGAATTTTGTCTTTGTTTTTTGAATCAGAGCTGGTAGGATTAGAGAATCCCTCACTCATAGCCTTGACATTTTTATTTGGACTGTATTGCTTAGACTTACTGCTACTTATTTTTGAGTCTAATTTAAGACCGTTACTACTACAGTTATTATCAACAAATTCATTTACCTTAGTTCTTACATCTACATAGTTGTCTGCTACATGGTCATCGACTGGAAGAACCTTGAAGCGGTTGTCGTCTGTTGTACGTCTCTTCTGTTGCATATTCGTAGATTCCGGCGAATCGAAGCAGTTCGATGAGTTCTTTCTTTTGATATGTTGCCAATCTAGGGATGAGCTCTGTTCATCGCAGCACATGCGGTCGTCAAACGAGTGATCTCCAAGTGGGTCTGGCGTGTGAGAGGCGCTGCTCGAGGCAGCCCTGTCTTCTACTTCTGGTATTAAACTGTATTCCACGTGTATGTTTCCCTCCTTAGAGAAGTCGGCTTTTGGGGCTATGACCAAGTCCACATCGCAAGCGTTCGGCGCGCTTTCGGTCTGGTTAAGTTCCTTTTGCAGCTGTAACTGTTTCTGTCCGCTTTTTGAGGCGGTGTTCCCTGGAACGGCTCTCTTTTCAGAGCACCTAGGTGCTCCGGCCAGCTTCCCCCTCATGATGATGGAAATTGGGGAGGGCGCTTCAGGACTCGCGCCCTCCTTCCTTAGTACATCGGCAACTTGCACGCCGGAGTAAATTATTTTCGGGGCTAGTTTCCCCTTTAATTTTGAAACGCCGCCGCTGGAATTCCTTGAGACGGAATTCCCCGCGCGCATAGGCGAGGATTCGGTTTCTGATTTAGCCAAATATAGCCGCAAACTTTTATTTTAACTATTTGTTAGCCTGTACTAGGCACTGTACACTTTTTTTTTATCACGGCGGGGTACCGTTAGGTACCGTTAGGTCAGCTTGAAAATACTTGCACAGCACAACTCCAAAAGTACGTCCGGCTCCTACGGTGGTCACAGCCAAACCGTTCCTCTATGTCAGTGGGTCTGGCCTTTCACCCCCTGCAATATTTCCCACCCACCTCTGACAACCCTGTATATGGCAGTGTCTACATGCATTTCATAAAATAAGAAGTCTTTCTACTGGTTACAGTGCCATCACCTTTGGTGAATTTGACGAGAACTATTAGATATTTTGAAACCGCTGTTTAACGTCAACCTGACATTCGAAAACGTGGGGGTCCAGTGTATCCGTGGTAACAAGTAGTATTTCGAAAAGAAGTCTTGAAAGAAATGGGTAAAACGCGAAAAGTGCGAGTTCGTACCAAAAAGGTCAATCCTCTTGGTATACCAAGTTTAAAGGAAATAGAAAATGAGGAAGTTTTGGACTTTGACGGCCACCCGGAAGGGCCAATCCATGCTATCATTGATCAGCTCCAGTCTCCCAGCACTGAGGAGAAGTTGAATGGCCTGCAGTCCTTTGCCATCCTGTCTATTAACAAATCGAAAGTGGCTGAGATCTGCACCAGTGACATCATCCGTATTGCGGCACCGCTCGTTATGGATGCTAGCCAATCTGTTCGGAATGCTGCTGCTGGAGCTCTCCGGAATTTGTCAGTCACCGGGGTTGATGTGTGCGAATTTTTGGTGGAGCAGGACGTTCTTACACCGCTGTTGGTACTGCTTACGGAGTACGCAAATGACACCACATGGGTGCCTGTTTTCAATGCAACCATGAACAATCAGCTGGACGAGCGGTCAGACACCTTCCTTCAGGTAATTGCAGGTTTAATTCAATATCTAGCGCTGCATTCAATGCCCCAATTTGCAGTCAATCAACTTGCTGTGGAATTTATGCGAAAGCACCTCCATCGCTTTGGACAACTTCAATCAGTCGCAGATCCTTCGTAGCTTCATCCGCTGTTTGGACTATAAAGTCTTCGGTATTGAAATTGCAATTGCCGTTGCCCAGTGTTTGCTGATTATATCTGAAGACAACCCCGCTGCGTGGGTTATTCTGAACGATTTCATCCCTGAATTTATTTGCCTCTTGAGTATTGAGGGCGATCATTCGCACATTTTCCTAAGAACTTTGGCAGCAGGTAAGTGAATGCAAAGAACATATAAGCATAAAGAACTTGCACCCAGTACAAATTCATGCTTGACGAAATTCTAACTGAGATAGGCATTGTGCAGTCGGCCCAAGGGGGTTCTTAAGGGGAAAATGAGCTTGTGCTGTGCTGAGCTCTGTAATTCTGCGGACTGCGATTATGCAATTGCTGAAAAACGCATGGAAAAGATACAAACTTAATAAAAATGGCATGGAGCGAATCGAAGGGCGAAGCGATGAGGGAGCTATTTGTGTTCTAGCTGCTGCCCTTACCGCACACATACCTACCACGTTCTACGAATGTTCAGTCCCAGTATATGAGCTAAAATTTGGGAAAACTCAAAGAGAGCCAAGAACTCGAATAGCTGAAAGCAAGCGAACAGCTTCGTAGCATATGACTAGGGTTCTATGGGGTTGGCTCACGATATGCTGAATGCTGACTTCTCTCTCTAGGGTCCTTATATAGCGGTTCCAGTCGAAAATTTTCGTACAAAATTTTTTGTTTGTCATGCAAGTTCTTTATGGTGTACTTTCTTTGGTGAATGCTTCTTTAGTTTAATGACGGATGTATGAATTATACTTTTCAGCTATTATAACAAATGCTCCAGCTTTGGCAGCCGCTCACTCCAGCCAAATATTCAGTGCTGTATCGAAAACGTTGGAAGTAAATCACAAAGAAGTCCTAGGGGAAATAACTAGTAAACTTCCTCTGCTGGGTAAGGATAGTCCAGAAATTGAGGTAAACGACAGCAGTATGAGTGTTGTAGAAGGTAAGTGCAGCTATTATGATTTTGATGAATTTCTTGATCGTCAGATTTGGCTGGAACTGATTATCATCCCTATATGTTAAAATCATTTCCATGTATTAGTTTTATATAATAATTTATGAAGTAATTTCCATAATAAAACTCGTTTAAATTTAAAAATTATATGTAACACCTATTAAACTTTTACACTCGGATGTTCCCTCTGGGCCACCATTCAGCTATTGTTTACGCAACATCGCCAAGTGCAAAGGGTTAATATGTAAAATTTTTTTTTTCGAAATTTTTTCATTTCGACCTTAAAAAAAAATTCTCTTCAAAAGGTGTAAAACTTAAGCTATCATTTCGTGGGGTCGGTATTTCACACAGGCATAGTCGGTATACATAGTGTCCTGATTCAACGTAGGAAACGCTATACTAATCGATTCCCTGGACTGTCCTGAGCAAACTTTTGTTCTTGAACCCTCCCCCCTCTAAATCGCCATTAAAGCTTTTTTAGAGGTTCCCTCACTTAATTCCTTATATGTAGGTCCTTGTAAGGATATCTCAGGACATCGAGCAGAGACTCATTAGGATACGTCTAAACACGTAAAAGGCAGAGGGTCTCAAGCTGAAAAGTTATCGAAATTTTCATAAAAAAATTGCGGTTTTATTCTGTTTTTTTAAAAACATTCTACGGAAAGGATTACTTTCTTTTTATTATGGACCCTCCGCCTTTTACATGTTTGGACATATAATTGGAAAGTTGCTTTTCTCTCTCTTTTGAATGATCCTTGCCTGATGTCCTGCGATGTTCTTGTTTATATTATATATAATCTTAAGATGACAATTTTTGGTAGCTATATTGAGTCTTCTATCGTGAATTTAAATAATTTCGATAATTCAAAATCGGTGATCCTAAAATGAGCTCTGTGATTATATCGATAGCAATTCCCTAAATTAAAATTTCAGGTCGCCATATTGGATCCGCAGTCTTAACTAATAAAACGTTAAAAGTAGATTACATTATATATATAGTGGCCCGGAAAAATCGTATGTTTCGTTGAAATATTTTAAAGCTGACAAAATTCGGCTCACAGATTGCTATTCCAAATTTCCAAATCTAGATAATAAATCCGAAATCAGAAAGCAGCACAACAATTTTTATGACAATCCTTGAAATTAAAAATTTTCGGTAGCTCTTTTGAACTCTATATTTTAATAAAAATAAAATTGTTAAAAACTATAGGTTTTCGTTCGTTTCAAGCCTAAATGAATGATCCTACAAAGTTTCATCGAAATCCCAAGGGTAACCCGATTTTAAACTTAAGCCGGTACCTACCTATCATAAAACCAAAAATAAAAAATATCAAAAACATTTCAGACGAATCTGAAGAAGCTGCATCTCTTCGCAGACGCAAAGAAGATCTACCTTCTGAGGTTGAGGTAGAAGTTATGCATATTGGATTTCTCCTTGAATCGCAGAGAGTTGCTGCGGAAATAATAACAAATTTAAGCTCTCCTGACGAAGAAGGTAAATTTTTGTTTACAAAGTCATCTTTTAAAAAATAAAATTATGGTGATTGTAGAGTGGAAAGATGAAAATAACCACGATCTTTCTGATAATGAATCCGTACACGACTACGATGTGTCAAATCACAGCAGCACATCAAATCTGCAAAATACCGACAAGCTGCCTGTTGAGATTTTAGAAGCGGTCAAATCTTTAGGGTTAGTTGAAAAGGTAAACGTTTTAAATGTATGTATATTGATATGTTTATATAAATTAATGTTACTTGCAGTTGTGGCAGAGGGCACAACCTATACCAGATAATGTTCACCAAATACTCCGCGAAAGTAGCATTTCTTTACTTAAGAAGTACATGATCAGCAGTACCCTTTTAGTAAAAGTCTAATAATTTTGATCTTCCAGATCTAAGAGTCTACGCATTTCTTCCCTAATTTGTTTACAAAACTTGTGCAATGCAATGTCAACTGAAGATCTTGGGGGCTCGGAAGCAATTTATAGTGTCTGGCTGGATATAGGACAACAGGTTTTCCAGGGTCCACAAGACCCAACTTTGTTGGAACCTTGCACATCACTGATGCGAGCCGCTGTTGAACACTTAAAGGACAGCCCAAACTTATTTAAACAAATGACGGAGAATGATTTAACGGTAAAGTAATAATTTAGTATCCGCTGGAAAACTTTTCTAATTTCGTTTTTGTAGTTGATGCTGAATGGGGTTCGAAACTGTTCTGTCGCAGAAATCCGAGCGAATTGGCTTCGTATGCTAGGAATTATGGGTTGTCTAGTACCAGAACCTTTGGTTCGAGTAATAATGGCATTTATTCTAGAAATTAGCTCACAGGTATGAAATTTGTAGTAAAAGTACATGGAAATGCATCTATGTAAAATTTTCTTTGATTTTTATTAGGAGCAAGACGTTTGGACTTTATCAGAAGCTATGGATGCTTTAATGGATATGTTCTCCGATAATGAATGGCATGCAATTGCTTACGAACTAAATTTACCGCAAAAATCGAAAGAATTAGAAAAAGTGTTTAAAAATAAGGTAATATTCTTTTATAATGAAGAAATTAAAATTCCTAAGTTCGTGTATTTTTAGATCCGTCAACAGAAACGAGAACTTAACGATCGTTATCCCGCTGTGCTGACAGTGCGAACAAATCTTTCCCGATTTACAAAATATATTGAGGCTGAATTGAAGAACTTTACACCAAATAGTGTAAGGTAAAATATTTGCCTATTAAATATGTTTAATATTTTTACATGAATTTTATATTGTATATAATAAATATTTACGGACTGAATAAATGTGCTTATATTGTTACTTTTTTCCCCAAATTTTTGTCTTTCTCTCACTTATGCTTTACTTATTACTAACTATTTCTAGCATAAATTCCCATTTCATTCCTGTAACGGTACCAAGGTCGAAAAAAGATAAGGAATAACCGCTCGAGTGTCCCCTCTTGTTATAGATACTCTTTGCCACAGATTCCTGAAAAAACACCGAACTGGCATTTGACGTTTAAAAACCAGTGCGGATAGGTTTGTTGTCGACGAACAGACCTAGTAATATGCACGTGGTGGTATCTAAATTAAAACAGCTTTTTTCAATTTTTTAGTGCTATAATTTAATTTAATAGCTTTAGAACAATAATAGTCAATTAAATATCAAAACAAAGATATCCAAGACAAAACTGGACAAATGTTTTACAACGTTATAGTGTAAATAACAACGTTACCCCTAGCAGCTTCGTTAAAAAGTATATTGCTGAACTATTGCACTAAGTTATGTCTTCGTGCCTAAAATTTTCAATATCCAACATCCCCATGGATAATTTTTGCCTTTGCGAGCTCAGGGGAAAGACTTTTTGTCCTTTTCGGCTTCGGAACAGGATTCCAATCGAGATTTGAAGAAGTTGGTGAAGATTCACGATTGATTTCTTTCTTAATGGTGCACTTTTTAAAAATGTCATCACAATCATTTTCATTGTTATTCAATTTGTCGGAGATTTTTACGATTAATTCGTCCACTTCAGTTTCTTCGATGTTTTCATTTTGGGCAATTTTGACCGATTTCTCCATTTCATCAATCATTTGATTTATTTCACGTTCGCTCTGAGCAATCTCTGCGAAATTGTGTGCTAAATTTTCCTTGGCTTCGTGTTTCTTTCTTGGAGGTGCTTTAATGATTGGACCATTTAAATTGTTAACAGGGTGGTTAACTTTTGATTGTGCCAGTTGTTCTTGACTTACTCGAAGGAGGCTTTGACTTCGATTTATTGATTCGATGATTTCTTTAACCGATCTTCTTCTTTCGAAAGTAACAATACCATTCGATTCGATGGACTCATTTGATCGTGTGCTCACCCTCAGTTCGGGCTCTGTTTCGGGGGAACTATCTTTTAGAGGGACGTACTTAATTTGGAACCTACTTCCGCCGTTACTGACTGTTGTTTCATTCGAAGTTTCTGATTTAATTGAGAGATCTTCCTTCGACTCGGTAATTTTGAGTTCGACATTTGATATATCGGGCTCTTTGCTTATCTCCCGCATATCTAAAGAAACATCCTCAATAACCAGATCTCTCTGACTTTCATTATTTAAGTTCTGCTCTTCAACTGGGGATTCTCTAATATCTTTGGAAATAATATTTAATTCTATTGTTTCGTCAACTTCTAAATTATCTTCCAGAGAAATTTCTTCGGGAGATACCTGAGAACAATTGCTGCTTTTTGAACTTGCTTTTTCCTTTTGTTGTATTAAATCCTTTTCGGGTGAAATATCTCCAGATTCGCATTCAGCCGATGATTCCTTTTCTAATACAGTTTTCTGTACTTCAACTGTGATATTATCGGCATTGGTCGTTGTAATCTTAGTGTCTACTTCTTTAATTATTAATTCGTCTTCCGCGGAATTTGTTGTTTTTACGAAGTTCTCAATTTCGGCTGTTAGATTAGTTATTTCGACATTTTCTCTCGTTTCATTTTGGTTTTGATGACTAGTAGAAGGAGTTGCTGGATTGCTGCTAGATGCTTCCTCGATTATGACTTTAGGAACCTTTGGAAAAACAGAAGTTCAGTTATTAGGTAAATTAAATCAATCAAAAATGCATAATCACTATATTATCTATAAAATATCAATGGGTTTTAGAATTGCATTAACAAATATTGTTTTCAGTTTCTTCTGGAAGTTTACTGATATGATCGTATACCGTTTCCAATAAATTAAAATTCTAGTCATGTTTTATTAAGTGACGCCCACCGAATTTTATAAAACTACAAAAACAGCATACTAATTTTTTTTAAAAAGTGTTTCTGTGCTCTATCTGCAATTCATATTAACCCGCTAAGGGCCAACTAGTGCCAAATTGGCACCAGAGTTTTCTTCAACTAAGTGTAACTTTTAGAACTTTCACTTTCTCAAGATTTCTATTGTTCGACAAACTTGTTCTAAGGTTCCTCTAATCTCTGTACCGATGCCGCGTCAGTTACTTACAAATAACCGGTTTGAGAGGACGTCAAACTATTCGTAGTGCCTAACCGGCACTAGTTGGTCTTTTAACGTTGCGCAGTCGGTGTCTGTTCCAAATTTTAGTGAACGGTTTTAGCAACTCCAGAGCATATTTTTTATCCAAGTAAGTATGTTTCAAACGAAATTCTTGTAATTTTTTTTTTCTTATATGTAATTATGATGAAAAATGCTGCAGCCGCACAGTGACGCTGCGGAGCACGAGATTTTTACCTACAGTACAAAGATAAGGAATTATAATAATTTTTGATAATTTAATTAATTTTCTTCATAAAATATACGAAAATAAATTACTTTTGTATGAAAAGATACGAGACTCGTTTTTTTCCATTTCCGAAAAACACAACTTTGACTAACCTTAAAAAATATTAAAATCGTTTTTTTCCCTTAATGATTGTAATAGGCCTTTAGTCTACTTACTAAAGAATAACTACGATCAAGAATTTTAAAATTATAATGATTTGTAAAAAAATGACACGCCAAAAACTAAAGCACTATTTTTTCATGAAACTTGTTTCGTTTCTCTGTAATTTTTATTAAAATGAAAAAAATACTATCAAAATCATTACGTTCATTGTGTTCCTGATTAAATTCCCTACAATTTGGATTAAATTTGAAGTTATTTGACCAAATCTGAGAGAAGTTATTATGGTCCAAAGTCGCGCGGTGCCAATTTGGCACTAGTTGGCCTGGAGTGTATATAAAAATGATGTAGGACCTTAGCGAGTTAACCCATTTGCATCATTAGCGCATATATGCGCTCAAATTTCCTGGTCATTATCACCGGAGCGCATATATGCGCTCAATTTAGTTGTTGTTTGTTGTGTTTGAAATACATATGTACAGAACATTGAAATATGAAGTTCTTTTTACTTGTTGTATTTTTTCTACTTAAATATGATTATTAGATAGTTGGTGTTAAGGGCCTTTTTCTCATTCTTCCTCATGATGCAAATGGGTTAAGGAGGAACCGATTTATACTACTAGGTTGCAGTGGCTGCCTAGACGGCACTCTTAGGCCAGTAAACGGGCCATTGTGATACCACACGGAAAGATTACCTATATCTAACTGCAGAACCATCTCGAGTCCTTGATGAAGTGTTCGAGGCTCCTGACGCACTTTCTGCTCAGGTGCGACAGGTCATTAAAGAAGTAGGCGCCCAAATGCTGATACATGCGAATTGCTGGGCATTGACATTTTCTTTCTCATCCCATTCTGACAACTTCTATAGAAGTCGTTGGAGACTACGCCGATCCTACAGTCGTGCCTATAAGGCAATGCCCCGTGATCACTACTACGACGTTGCTAATGGTCTTCCTCCTGAGCGAAATCTGGTTACTCGAGTTATTACTGTCGAGGGTTGGCCAGATTTGCCTGGCCAACCCTCGACAGTAATAACTCGTGCCGAAATTACTACATCATCCTCCCTAACCCCATACACCCATAAGAGATTTAATTGCGGCTTGGTTGTCACTTAGGGTATAGATGACGTCGGAAGATGGCGTATCCTTTCGCAGCCATGTTACTGTCTCTGAGATGGCCATAACTTCATTTTTTTGACCTTCATTAATATTCTCTATCCCAAGTATTCCTTTGTTCATACTTAAAACAAGTTTTTTTAATAATTGAATGTTCATTTTTCGCAATTTTTCAAAAATGGCGAGATAAGCTCTTCAACTATACTAAGCGTAAATTCTCCAAACCGAAATTCCCCATGCATTCTTCATCCCAAAAGTCTTATACAAGGTGGTTCGTAATTAAGTGTTCCAACATACATATACCGATCGATTCTATGAAGTGTTCTCATGAAAACCTCGCTGTCATATCAACCCTGTTCTTGGATGGAGGTGCGCTCACATAAATCGTTATAACTTTTTTTTCAAGGATATTGCAGGATAATAAAGACGGGTGCATTAGAAAGTAGGCACTTTTCACTTTCCAATAATATCTTATGTACGATGACCCGTTGATAAATGACGTAGATAGTGGTGCTTACACTTGAAATTAATGAAACACTCACAAATATTCATCAGAACACTTTATAGAGTCGATCGGCATATGTTAGAACATTCAGTTACGAATCACCCTGTAGAATTGAAATAAAATCATGGCACGCACTCCCACTACTCGTATAAATATCGGCGTATTTGCGCTGGATATCCACTACTTTTGGAGATTTTCCATAAGAAAATGCCATTAGCTTTGATATTTTCCTAAAATATAAAATTGGCTTATTCGCAATGCATGTGTTATGCTGTGCAGCATGCTTAATGCCTACGTCATGCCATATGCCTTAATATCTGCTTACTAAAGTGCGTTTCATATTTATAACGCCACAAAGAAAATCATGATTTCTGGAAAACTATTCATTCCAGCAGAATACAATAAATAACGAAAATGATGAATTTGATAAAAAGGAAACAATCACTCATAATTTATAAACCTAACACTTCAATAGCGGAAATATGGGAGGAAAAAGTGATTTTAGCTTGTTTCATAATTATAACGCCACGTACATTTTCGACATAAATAACAATTTTATTTCTGCAAAAATAATATTAAAACATAGTAACGTAAAATTCATTAAATTAATTAAATTCTAGAACACAGTAACGTAAAGTTCATTAATCAAGAGTTGCTTTTTGCTTGAAAATGGTATTAAAAATTCTGATTTTCATGCTATCGATGAGACTTTGAATTAAATCTAAATCAATAGCATTCCATTCTTCCACGATTGCGCGTTTTAAGTCCTCAACGGAATTGTATTGGCGATTTTCCCTATATACCCGGCGAACTAAAACTCCCCAGAGATTCTCAATTGGATTGAGGTCAGGAGAGCATGGTGGCCACTCCAAAACCTCAATCGAATTAGAAGAGAACCAGGACCTGGTTTAGCGGCTAACGTGGATACGAGCATTATCCTGCTGAAAAATCCAGTGTGTTGCAGGATTTTACCGAATAAAAGGTACCGAACTCATCTGGAGCACATCCGTGTAATCCTTGCTTTTCATTCTTGATGAAGTGAACTGCAATTCTAAACAGCCGGGCACAGAAATTGCACCCCAAACCATCACGCTTCCGTCGCCAAAATTTCTTTTGGAAAAATATAGCGGTCATTTTCTCAAGTCACGCCAATATCCTCGAAAACCATCCGGTCCATTCAAATTCCATTTTTTTTTCATCGGAGAATATGACCTAAATTCTAATTTCTGTGTCCGGCTGTTTAGAATTGCATTTCACTTCATCAAGAATGAAAAGCAAGGATTACACGGATGTGCTCCAGATGAGTTTGGTACCTTTTATTCGGCAAAATCCTGCAACACACTGGATTTTTCAGCAGGATAATGCTCGTATCCACGTTAGCCGCTAAACCAGGTCCTGGTTCTCTTCTAATTCGATTGAGGTTTTGGAGTGGCCACCATGCTCTCCTGACCTCAATCCAATTGAGAATCTCTGGGGAGTTTTAGTTCGCCGGGTATATAGGGAAAATCGCCAATACAATTCCGTTGAGGACTTAAAACGCGCAATCGTGGAAGAATGGAATGCTATTGATTTAGATTTAATTCAAAGTCTCATCGATAGCATGAAAATCAGAATTTTTAATACCATTTTCAAGCAAGGAGCAACTCTTGATTAATGAACTTTACGTTACTGTGTTCTAGAATTTAATTAATTTAATGAATTTTACGTTACTATGTTTTAATATTATTTTTGCAGAAATAAAATTGTTATTTTTGTCGAAAATGTACGTGGCGTTATAATTATGAAACAAGCTAAAATCACTTTTTCCTCTCATATTTCCGCCATTCATCAGTTTCGTTATTTATTGTATTCTGCTGGAATGAATAGTTTTCCAGAAATCATAATTTTTTTTGTGGCGTTATAAATATGAAACGCACTTTATATAACATTTCATGTGTTATAGACATTGGAAGGCATATCTCCTGTTTAACCTCGATTGTTTGTTTTTTTGTAAAACTGGTTTATGTATACCCCTTCACAACCCCTGTAGGGGCGTTAACAAAGTTCAAAAAGGCCCAATAATTTAATTTTTCGCCAAGATGGTCACAAAAAGTAAAAATGTGTACAAAATTGTTTAAAAAAAATGTTCCACTTCAACCAAAATTCGGCAAAAAGTAACACCCCAATTTTCCTAAATTATTTATTTGAAAAAAAAATATGCAAAGTCGGAAAAAATCGGATTAATATAAAGTCGCGTAAAAATTCGAAAATTTCCTTAATTTATAATTTTTTTTAAAATGTCGTTATCTGGTAATACTAAAACCAACAATGAAACTTTGGTGCGTGTGACATATAAAGGGCGGCGGCCGCTACTTTTGTTGAAAAAATGTAAAATTGCAATGAGAAATTTGCAATAAAGCATATATAAATGCTTTAAATTAATTTATAAACTGGTAAGTAATAAAACTGGAAACTTTTTTTTTCAGGATATCTTAGTCGTTAAAAAAACCTTTAGATCATAGACGGTATCGCAGCTTCGACATATTGGCTTACGCTAAAATTTTGAAATACGGGGTCTATACTGTCGTTCAGTACAATCTCGCGGAAAACTGTGCCGTACTGATAAGGTTAAAATTCCGCCTACTATGAAATGAATGAATGAAACAGTCCATGCTTATATATGTCAATAGACTTTTGAGACAGTATATATAATTTAAAAAAAAGCATTATACCAAAATCCAGTTTTATGGGAATTTTTGCAAAGTTATGACCATTTTTGATCTAATATTACTAGGCTATAACGAAGCTCTGACATTTGCAGATGTAAAATGTTGTAGCAACCGCAATTTTTGGAATTTATGAAAAGAAAATTTCCATTTTTTTATTTTTTCTATGTAGGAAAATAGGAAGACAAAAATGGGAGTACCGTGAGCCTAAGATGAATGTGACACCGACGTAGGATATGAAATACCTTAACATTTTTTTTACAAATCCTTCTTTTTCCTCCCAACACTAGGATAGGAAGCATGTAAGCAACAAAGTATTAAATAAGTTATAGTATGAAAATTTACATTACTTACAGGCACAGGGGGTAGTGGAGCTCTTCTTTTCTTCCGAGGCGGGCGTTTCGAGGGAGTTTGTTTACCATCTTGGCTATCTCCAGTCCCCATTCTGGCTAGAACGACATCCTCGTTGTCATCTTCATCGAATGGATTCGTACTCGATACGCTCAACTGTGACGATCTAGATTAAAATAAAAACCATTCAGCGAAAATTATATAATGAACCCGTGGATTATTAAAGTTAAAAGGCACTATAGAAACTACAGAAGGTATGAGAAAGTAACGGACTAAACTTTTGCTGTTCTATTTTTTTACTAAGGTAAGAGTTCCAGCAATTGATTGACTTTGTACTTACAAAAATACTTTCCTTTTACAATAATAAGCAGAGCATCTTCAAGAGCATTTATTGTTTTAATTTAATTAGGGACATCACAAATTGATAAGGATTTAATATGATGTCGCATGCTACTCACCCTCTACTTATTCCACTACAATCGTCACTAAAGTTAGACCGAACGCTTGGCTGAGGTGTTATAGAGCCGCCATAAACGTACCTTCTCGCTGGTACCTTTGGGGATAGTCCTAAAGCTTCACTCCTTGGGGTCTGTATTGTGTTTCTATACATATCATTACGGACAAATCCAATTCCACCATATCCATTCCTCTCGATAGTCTGTTAACATTTATCTTGTATTTATTTATTTAAAAACATCAATTATTTATTACCTGGCTACTCCTCATGTCTTGTAAAGAACTTCTATAGGGAGCGTTCCTTTCAAAATGCCCGTTCATGGGCGTGCTTTGTCGCATTCTAGGGTCATATGTGCCATAATTTAATTCGCTGGGATCCAACGTTCGGCGCAGGGGTGGTGGACTTTCAGATGTTTTGTTGATTCCTAAACTTGATGATTTCTTTTTTAAACGAAACGATTTGAAGGCCCTGAAAGTACAGCAAGATTTATAGTCAATTGGAAAAAAAAAATACAAAAGCTAATGCTGCCTCAAGCAATATGCTGTTGTAATATATATGTAGTTATTGGTATTGCTAAAATTATGGCTGATGATGATGATATTATATACATTGGTGTGAGGTGCACTTAGTTTATATTTTTCACATTTCAAGGAGGATACCTTTTAAACTGGGAAACAGTATAAAATGCATTATATAAAATAGCAGCAAAATTGTTCGCGAATATTTTTTCGAATAATAAGTCTAGTCCTATTCCTCAAATTCCTTTCTAGAATTATTTTAATTAAGGCGAAATTTTTAATTTTGTGTTTTGTTGTGGCAGTCAAAAAGTGTCACTAGAAGAATACTAATAAATCAGAATGAAATTTTTTAGCTTAGGGAAGTGAGGTAAAGGTAAATTTTTCCTTAATCCGCTTTATGACTATTTTAAGGTGCCATTCTGGTGTAGCAGGCGAAAAATGAGGCAATATTTCGGTCTTTCTTTTCATGTAAAATAAATAAAAAATTATTATAAACAACTTGTTAATTATAACTAATTTAAAATAATTGTTAAATTTTCTTTTTTCCACAATTTTAGTCGTCGAAGTTGATGCTTCAAGGAAGTCTCAATTTGATTGTGAGGGATAACTCAGCCTAGACACGTCGGGAATTAAATACCGCTATAGTATATGAAACATTACAACAAATTGACATAAATTGACAAAGCGTGTTCAACGGGTTTCAAATATTTTTAAATATGAAATATGAAACAACCGTGCTTGGTACTATAGCTAAAAGTATATAGAATATCGTGTAAAAATGTCAGCTTATTCCACTGACATGAAAGAACTGGATTGCTAACCGTCGTCTGAAAAACGAGACCATTTTTAGCACAGGCTCAATCCTCATGAAGCAAATCAGGCTGTTAAAAATGCCCGAAAATATCGCACAATTTGTTTAAGGGACTACTACCGGTTATAATTTTGAAAAATTAAATTTTTTTTTTTTTACATTTTTCAACTCAATATACCTTCAGAAATCACGTCTCAACATTTTATTTTGATATTCCCAAAAATATAAAAGTTACAGCAAATTAAGCGTGCCCGCCTATTATATATTTATAAGTAAAACAAAAACTTTAAACGTGATTTTCTCAAAATGACTTTTTATCATATGGCGGACACACTAACTCCGAATTGGCCCAACCGATTGGGCTCAAATTTGGATTGCTTCTTTATTTGAGTATTCTGCACAGGAAAAAACCACAATATTAGTCAAAATTCAATCCAAAAAAATGTAGCAAGTGAAAACAAGTGAAAAAATAAGCGATTTTTTGAAAAAAATTTTCAAACGTCCGCCATTTTGTTTTTTTAATCATTTGTTGACATATTCTGGTTTTTTCCTACGTAAGGGACATTCCTTAATAAAATGCCGTTTGGTTTATTTGTTTCAGACTCTTCGTTTCTGAGATGAGTTGTCCGCCATGGGACGAGTCATTTTTTGAGCTACCAACTTCGGCGCCCTCTATAAACAAGGAAAAAAATGATAAAAATAAGAAAACAATTTTTTTGTAATATTTGAAATAATTATTATCACCATGCAAAATTTGAAATTGATATATAATAAAGGAGCTGAAAAAAAAATTATTGAAAATTATGCTGTTTTTTTGCAATCTAACCGGTAGTAGTCCCTTAAGCGGAAGCAAATAAAAAATAATTATTAGTCACGAACCGATTTCTTTTACATCACGTTCAATTTTAAGTTTTTTCACAAAAATGTTTCTTGCGGTAATCAGCTGGGAACTTATGAATAACAGATATATATATATAAGTAATTGTTCCTGCCTTCGTCTAACCTTCATAAGTATTTCTCATATACGAGTATACCCACCAAAGCTTCTGGCTTACTTTTATTTATCGATTGGGGGTATCAAAAAGATGTATCACACGCGAAGATACTAGAAAAAACCAAAACAAATGCACATACCTTCATTTGGCTATTGAAAGATATTTTGTAAAGTTGTCTGCCTACGGAGCTTAAGCAAGAACAAGATAACGAATTCGGTCAAAATTTGGTCTTACATTCGAAGTGAGTTTTTGTACAGGATCAGCCGTCTACATGTGAGCCACGTCACTAGCTCACTAGGCTTGCCTTGCCAACCGCATTGCGAACTGAACTTATATTTAAGTTGCTAGGTAGAAGCAATTTTGAAACTAAATATTGAGCGTTGCGTAAATTCCTTTTGGGTAATTACTCACTTACTCAAATTTAACAACATATATAAAAATCATTGAAATCGGAGGCGGACAATCTTGGCGGTTTCCTCGTTTCCACGTTAGCTGAAAATTTTACTTTTTTGGTGTGTTTGTAGTTTAAGCCTCACACTAGAGCGATTGCACTGCTTCTTCTGCAAAGATTTATCACAAATGTTAAAGTTTTAACAGCATATTCCTGAAGGTACATCGTTTTGAAAAAAACAAAATTTTTGCTCAGAATCGCCCCTTGCAGACAAATAAGAGCTTGGTTCAAATATCATAAAATTCTAAATTTCAAATCGTCTTTACTATATGTTACTGATTCTATAAGGTGAACTACATAAATTAGTCGGACAAATAGATGTTTAATTAATTCTGTGAATATTGCCAAGAATTTCGAAATGTATTTGCCAGTGGGCAGTCTGCAACGCCTGAGGGCAATGACTAAAACTTTTCTAGAATAAAAAGATAACTGCTTGTGTACATCCTAACTTAATAAATAAAGTTTTAATGTCCCATAAAATCAATTTCCAATGAAAACTTCTTCAGTGAACCTTCAAATGTGTAAATATTATAACTTAAAAGTACAGATGTATGAACAACTGCATAACACGAACATACATATGTATATCCACTTGAAATGCGTCATCGGCAAAGACATCTCAGACGTGACGACGTCGTGGACACTGATACTGATTCGCTCAGGCCTCTTTTCCATTCAGCTTGAATTAATTCCTGAGTGAATTTGAATACAAATATTAAGAGAAGGTATTTCATGTTGCCGCAAATCAATCAACTATGCCGTCGGCTTTATAACAGTATCGGTCTTTTCCGCTGCAGCCATACTAAGAAAAATTGGTTAATTGTGTAGTTGTTGGCCTCGTTTATCGGTTTATTTCAAATACATAAGTAA
The DNA here is from genome assembly GCA_949715965.1 of Dysmachus trigonus. NCBI lineage: Eukaryota > Metazoa > Arthropoda > Insecta > Diptera > Asilidae > Dysmachus > Dysmachus trigonus. Next base: position 51,038,740 of record OX454321.1, read on the forward strand.
TGCGCAGTAACAGTAGGGCACCTAGAATCTACATAGATTGCTTTTAAAGTGCAGTCCTCCAATTTTTCTATGCGGTACACGGCTATGAGAAATACATCAGAACTGTTGGGTCTCATTGTTGGTAAATAAATGATGTGCGATGTTGCATTTGAGGTAGCAGTGAAAAATATAGAGTAATGTTGGTGAATCAATTTAAATTCCTGAATTCTATTGATTGGAATTTATTAATTATTTACTCCTAATTTAAAATGAGTTATTTACAAGACGCCTTTTATTATTGGGAGGAATATTCGGTATGTACTATAACCATTATTATCCGGTTTTTTAATCTAAAAATAAAGCAAATATGGAAAAAGTCGTTTAGTGGAAGAATTGCAATTTAATTACCTCTTTTGTTCAATGGGAAAAAAAATGTGTTCTTCAAAGACTGTTCTCCATTGGCCCAATTCACACTACCTCTTGTTTATTACGTGCTCTATTTTGAGTTGCGGAGAAAAATCCTAAGGCCGGTCACATACATTCGGAATTCCGATTTGGAATTCTCTTTCGGAATTCGGGATTCCGTATATTCATCACACAGATGCGTTGATTTCCGTTCGGAATAACAAGGTATACAAGACTTGGATTCGAAACAGGTTTTTTCCGTGCGGAATTCCGAATGCAGAGGCTATGCGGAATTTAGAATCGGAGGGAATTTCGAACGGAAAAGTACTGTATGTGTGTGACAGGTCTTTCATTTTGTATGGATTTCCTGCCTTCGGAATTCCGAATCGATATTCTGAAAGGGAATTCCAAATCGGAATTTCGAATGTATGTGGCCGGCCTTACTCTTCTTTCGTCATTGGCGACACAGCAGATGTTTTCCTAAAAATGCGCCAAACCTGGTCGATTCGGAATTCCGAAGGCAGCAAATCCATACAAAATGAAGGACCTGTCACACAAGTACAGTAGTTTCCCGTTCGAAATTTGCTCCGATTCAAAATTCGGCATGGTAGCCTCTGCATTCGGAATTCTGCACGGAAAAAAGCCTTGTATACTTTGTTATTTCGAATGGAAATCAGCGCATGTGTGTGATGTATGTACGGAATATCGAATCGATATTCCGAAACGGAGTTCCCAATCGGAATTTCGTATGTATGTGGCCGGCCATAATAAGCAGGTACATATTTACGAAATAAAATCTCAGAGCCATGTTCGCATTCAGGAAGAGTCCAGTTGTGATAACTTCTAGCGAAGTTCAATCTCAATATCAATTTTGATGTCTACGAGCTAGTGCAATTTACACATAAGGTACACGATTTCAGCCTCAGAACAGGAAGCCCGAAGTTGAACATGGTGGAAGGACTGTCATGATGTGGGGCTGCTTGTCGGCTCAAGGAATTGCCTCACTTCAGCAACTAAATGGGAACATGGATTTGTTTCAATATGTTCGCACATAAACACAGTCATGCTGCAATATGCCGAATGGGAAAAATCTCTTCAGTGGTGGTTTTAGTAACAGTGATTCTAAACACAACACACCTCAAAATTGACATAATTGTTCTGTACTAATTTACACTTTTGGGAAAATAGCTCTATATTTCTCGTGTCAATATTTCCCAGATTCAGGCAACTTGTTCATTGACTGAGAATTATGATTATCAAGAGTCGAATTATTTGTATAATTCACGCCGACCTGATAATTATTTTCCCAAAGAATCAATGTGAAATCCCCGATCTCAGTCACGTGAAAAGATAAACCTTGCTTTTCAGCGAGCATCAGATACAATCTGCGCAAGCAGCATAAATTAAAGTGATGCGGACTTCGGGTAGCAGCAATTAAACCATCTCTCAGTCAGTTATCGAGATTATGCGACCAGTGTCAGTCACTTTTCGAACTAATTGGCCTAACCGACGAGTTCTCTTAACTATCTTACCACATTTCCTTGAGTCCTGATATTGAAAAACTTCCCCGACGGCTGTCTCCATTCTTCTTGCCAATTTTCCAGAATCGGAGCCGCTTGTGATTCTCATCCTCATAGAATGGGTTCAGGTGCTCCGGATAGTCGTATATGGACACTTGACTGGTCGAGCGACCATTTCGTTTCACCACTGGATCGCTGCTCATTTTTACTCATTTGCTAACACCTCACAGCCATAAATCACTTTTCTTTGATTTACTTGGTTACCTAGAATGAGAATCAGAAATAGATTTTGTTAGCATCGCGCATCGGAATTAATTTGTAACATAAAAGCTCCACTAAATACACTAGCAGAGAAGGCGCACGCGTTTCTAATTTGGCCTAGCGAGACTCAGACGATCCACTTTTAGAGTTCCGACGTACACCTCTAAACAAGTTGGTTGCAGGCAAGATGATAAGAATTATTTATGAGTTGATTGTTGGATGCAAATATGCGACTTTAGCGTTTATATTTGTTAGTTTTTCTTGCCCACTGGAAAGATGTTTCCTTGAGTTCAATTAGTGATGAAACTGAGTGCGATTATATCCGATGCAATTTAACTATCTGCGGCATATAGCGGCTATCTCGCTTTGTGATAATTGATAGCAATTTTTTCATATTTATTTATGATAAGCTGTTTTAAGGTATGTGTGCTATGCGCTCACCGCAGCGGTCTAATTAGGTGCGTTTGTTCCTAGTTTATCTTTTATCAGTTACCAGACTTGTATGTGGTGACAGAACAGAAATGTTCGAATATAATATGATCAAAGTATGGAAACATTAATCACACCGATTAATCTGAAATTGCTGCGCAGTAGCATATCGGCAGATACACGACGCACCTATAATACATCCGTGCCTTGGTCAAGAGTGCGATGTATATCCAGCTTTATATAAATGATGAAGCATTTAAAAGTTTTGTTAAAAAAATTGATATTTCATGTGGAAACATGAAATTCTTGCTGCTAATAATATAGTAAATATAAATTAAAATAATATAATATAATATAAAATTTAACTTATCTACTTATTCTAATTGTTAACTCGTAATTTTAAAAAATCAAAGTAATCTGACATTTTATGTATTAAAAAAATGAAATTTTGCTAATTACTTTTTATTGGTTCGACCTAATAAGTTCAAGTGTACCTTAAATTAAAATATTTTCGAAATAAATTAAATTGTAGTTTATCTTGTAAATTATAGTAGAGTGAATTATTAAAATCCTGAACTATAAATTGGTGAATTGAGTAGTGCACTAGACGTGTTACTTTTCTGGCCACACACGGAGTAATGTTTCATGACTTCACGGATTTCCTGCTCGTGTCAAGACTCCTAAAGAGCATCCTTATTAAAAACTTTCAACCAAATAAGATCAACTAATATTCCTTTCATAATGGATACTAATAATACTTCCCAAATTCCAAAATCATCACAGCAATCAATTTTTCATCAAGAAACAGTTCTTTTGCGGCTAAGGCAACTACGTTCATCTATTCAACAACAATCTACTGGAATTGCACACTCATCGGCTGGATTGGAAAGAAGAGTCAGTGCTTCGATCATAAATAAATCTAAAGCAAGATATCATGCATACCGTATTTTCACCAAGTTTTCGAAAAATAGCCACTAGAGGGTCAATTTAAAAAATTTTCAAACAAAAATTTCACAAAATATTGTTCAAATGTTGCTTTTTTCAATAAACAATAGTTTCAATATAATTGTATTTATTGTACCATTAAAAAATGTGTCCAAAGTTTAGTAATTTAAGACCCATGTACCCCCTTAAAGCGCACTAATCAGCATACGTACGTAAGAAAGGGGAGAAAGCCGGAAAATAGGCCGGTTAGGTATTGAAACCAACACTACGCGTCTTTCTAAGCGGAAAATTGCTTGTTAAAATAGGTCGCTATAAGCAGTTGGTCGTTCAAACCGGAGTCGTACTAAACGGATATGTTTTCATAGTACGTCTATATGAAACCTTGAGTTTGCATTTTCGTCACTAAAAACAGTTTGCCGTTATAAACGAAATCGTTATATCCAAATTCTACCATATTTAATTAAAACAATATTTTTAAAAGATTCAGGAATATTTATTAAACGTGTTCGTCGCGACCTGAACTCTTAAAAAATCAGAGGCGACTTTTTTGAAAACTTTTTAACTCCAAGTGTCCTTAAATTTTTCTCTTAGAAATTTCCAAAAACCTCGCCTACTTGCTCGCCACACTTATTTTTTAAGCTTTCGATAATAGTAAAGCAATTGCATTACAGAGATTCTATTTCTCGCACGCTAGTGTAATTTGCCATGAAATCGATTGTTTTTAGTGTGCTCATTAAATTTATGTACATATTTTGAAAGTACTTCAGCAGTTTCATCTCATTTATTCTAATTTGTTGCTATGTTTCGTCATAGTCAAAATAGTAGGGGGAGGGAGACTAGAACCACTAAGGCTAAAAGGGGCTCAGCACCATTTTTTCTCCGAGTTTTCGTTATGTTTAATTGGGTTAATAACATATGTCGTTAAAATAATCAATTTCTTGCCATATCTTCCAGTCCTCCCCCACCTATTGGGGAGACTTGAACCACCTTACCACTGCAGCGGACGGAGTAGGCCTGAGGAATTTAAAATTTATATTTGTAAAAGGTTTTTAAATCAAATCAAACGGCATAAATTTAAAATATTGAGGAGGCCTTGCCTCTTATTTTACATAGAGATTTCCTATTCTTTCACAGAACTTTGTCGTGACAGTTTATTTTAATCCAACGCTTTTTAATGAATCTCTAAATAACTTTTAAATAAATATATTTTAATCCCAATATTGCATAAGGTAGGAGATCTGCCTTACGACTATATTATTTGGCTAGATAACTAAGCTAGGCGCCCAACTAACTCCCCCTACTTCCTTTATAATCTGAGTTAGTACCTCTGACATGTAGTCCAGTTTTTACTATACAGGGTGTTCAGAAGTGGGAGGTCAATATTGCAGGAGGTGAAAGGTCAGACCGAGACAAGCATAAAATCGTATGGGTGGGGGGCGGGGGGCATCTCGCACCGTTTGGCAGTTACAGGGTGATTCGTAAATCAGGATTTTTCTTTATATGGGAACCGCTCTTGTATTTTTATCTTTTTTTCTACGAATCGCAGCGGCCCCAAATCGATCTCAAAAAATTACTATTTCGAAGCACTTTCCAAAACGGTCAACACCACCCCCCTATCCCCAACCCCTTGGCCACAAACCCCTCTCGAAGTTGAAAAAATTAACTTTTATTTCACGATTCCTCACCTTTCGCCCCACTTTTCTCCGAAATTCATGTTATTAACATACCTACTTTTTATTTTTTTTAAGTTGCCTATCTAATTACCTTTCCAAAAAGGTGCAACATGCCCAGGTAGAAAGGGGTTGCAAAAGTCCTGAAATTAAAACATACTCACAGGTACCTAATTACTTGCACCATAATGAAAAAAGTCGTTAAGTAAACAATTTTTATGACAGCAAGTTCGGAAATGTTTGTTTAGGATACACAAGTAATACATTTTTATTTTTTCAGAAAAACAGTAATAAAATAATAAATGTAATCGCGTTAAATAGCGTTATTAGTTTATTATATCCAGTATTGACTCCTAAGTATCCTGACGCTCCGTTTCTAATACCTCCTATGAATTATGGTATAAAAATGGGTAAGTTTGAAAGGACATTGACTACAGTTGAAGAAGCAAGCGATAAAACCGGGTGTTTAATAGACAAAGTTAAGATAAAATGGCAGAATTCAGTGTTGAAAAGTATGCCGATATAATTTACGTGTTCGGTTTAGTAGACGGAAATGATAGTGAGGCCGTACGAGAATACCAAAGGAGATTCCCGAGTCGGCGTGTACCCGACAGAAGGGTATTTCCAAGGACTTTCAGAAGATTAAAAGAAACCGGAAGTGTAACCGCCCCCAGAGCAGAAACGCGGTCAGGAACATCGGCCGATTCAGCGGACACTGACCAACAAATCTTCAACATCATCAGGAACAGCCCTGAAATAAGCATCAGGCAGGTCGCACGACGGTTAGGATTGTCTTCAGGGAGAGTTTGGACCATTGTGAACCGAGAGGGACTACATCCATACCACCATATCCCGGTCCAAGCACTAGGGAAGGAGATTCCGAAGGACGATTGCAATTCTGCACTTGGCTGTTCGAGTCTGACATTGAAAACAGGTTTCTAGACCGAATTCTGTGGACGGACGAATCGCAATTCCCCGGGATGGCATCACAAACTTCCACAACCTCCACACCTGGTCAGATGTGAACCCACATAGGACAAGGTGTCGGTCCTTCCAGCAAAGATTTAGTGTCAATGTCTGAGCTGGCATCATCGGCAACCAGTTGATAGGACCCTTCATCTTGCCCCAAGTGCTGAATAGTCAGCTATATTCGGACTTTTTGGAGAATACCCTTCCGAATCTGTTGGAGGACATCCCCCTGGCCACCAGAAGCGCAATTTATTTACAACTCGACGGAGCACCTGCGCATACTGGGAACATTGTTAGGCCAAGGTTGAATGAACATTACCCAGAGCGCTGGAGTGGACGAGGTGGACCGATTCCTTGGCCTGCTAGGTCACCGGACCTTACTCCACTGGACTTTTTCTTATAGGGAATGATGAAAGATGAAGTTTACTCAAGACCAATGAACACCAGAGAAGAATTAGTTACCAGGATTGGGACTGCAGCCACGAAAATACGGGAGAGACTGGCTACCATAGACCTCAAACGTGAAATAAAACGAAGGCTACTTGCATGCATCGAAACTAGCGGAGAACATTTTGAACAGCTTTTAAAGGACAAACGTTTTAATTGTAGTTAGTTTTTAAGCGAACAAAATGTATTTTTTAGTAAACTTAAGTATAATTTCCTAAAAATTCGAATTATCATGATATTCTGTAAAAGGATTTTTGTAAATAAATGTTCGTATCCTTTTCCTACCTGGGCATGTTGCACCTTTTTGGAAAGGTAATTAGATAGGCAACTTAAAAAAAATAAAAAGTAGGTATGTTAATAACATGAATTTCGGAGAAAAGTGGGGCGAAAGGTGAAAAATCTTGAAATAAAACTTAATTTTTTCAACTTCCAGGGGGGATTGTGGCCTAGGGGTTGAGGATAGGGGGGTGGTGTTGACCGTTTTGGAAAGTGCTTCGAAATAGTAATTTTTTGAGATCAGTTTGGGGCCGCTGCGATGCGTAGAAAAAAAGGTAACAATACAAGAGCGGTTCCCATATAAGGAAAAATCCTGATTTACGAATCACCCTGTAACTGCCGAATGGTGCGAGATGCCCCCTCCCCCCACCCATACGATTTTTTGCTTGTCTCGGTCTGACCTTTCACCTCCTGCAATATTGACCTCCCACCTTTGAACACCCTGTATATGTGGTTGGGACATTGAAAACACGTGTCAATACAACCACATTCGTTGCTTAGTACTGGGCTTCTTTGATTATACCTTGTATATATTCGAGTTGAATATGTCAACTTACAATACATGAAGCATCAATACTATTCTGTTCTTCTTTCCAATAAAATTAAATGCGGTTCAACATCTGGTTCCCATACCAAATCCCGTGATTTGTGTATAAATCACAAAGGTAGCACGATCAAATATTCCCAAAACCTTTAAAAAAGTAATCTCGGAATCCCTTTAAATCGGAAACGATGTCAAGTGATTGTTTCATTAGTTATATGATTAAATATAGAGTCGTAATTAACTTTTTTATTTGTAATGCCGAGCATTTAGCGGGCAATGGGTCAGGCGCGATAAGACCCGACCTTTCAACAAAACAAATCGATGAGCTCATTTATTTATCTTGGTATGAAATATAATTCTTTGGAAAATCTTTCAGTGATTTTGCACCGAACGCAGCCACAAAGAAAAGAATAAAAGTAATTAGCATAACGATAGTTATGCATATCAGGTAGCCACGTACGCACCGCGGCTGAAGCTAAGTAGGTACGCTGGAGTATGCATAGTATATTGAATTCACAGCATATTCATTATGTTGCGTATGACTTCAAAAGTGTTAATAGCCAGACAGCGCCTTGATCTTGTAATGTTAAGGACCTTAAACTGGTTTCAATGCGGTGTTATTGGTTTTCATTTCCATTAACACTAACACTGTGTGATAGTGATTTCGAACCAGAACAAGTAATATGTCATACCAGTAGGATACTTTCCGTAGATTTCGAAAACAAAAATGTCCTATCACGTAAAGTTTTTGAGAAAAGTAGGTTTGGAAAGTACAAAATACCATATTTTGGCCGAATTTCATAAAATTAATTAAAAAATAACGAATTATTGTAGGAGCTTGTGTAGTAGCTCAACTAGGATGAACTTTTACTTATTATGTTAAAATAAGAAAGGCTTTAATACTTTCCGAAATATTCCGTGGAATTCACTTTTTTCTATAAGTCGAATACTTCATACAATAGATAGTGAATGAAGATTACTGTTTCCGCACGCTCATGAAAATCTTATTCTCGAAGATTTGTGAGTGCTATAGATTAGTGGTATTTTATATATATCGATAAGGATTCAGGTTCTCTTTTGAGTCGTGTTTCGAGCTTTTTCCACATTTCGTTATTTTTTAATGAATTTTTAAAAGTGGTCTTTATACGGTATTTTATATTTTTATATATGACTTGTTCTGTAACAATTTAAATATTAAATTTTGTCGCACAGTGTAATAGGACCGATTGCTACTATACAACATTTTTTGAAAATGACTCCAAGTAATGTAATTGTGCATATTTATTTCTTGAAGAAGATATAAAATCCAGTAGGCAGTAACATTTGCTTCAGAAAATGTTTTTAATGACCTGCAAACTTAGGTGTTTTTGCCCTTGAAATTAATGGCTCTGTGCAGTAATTTAACCATTTGTCGACAACTAGGGGCGAAAATAAAAGTTATGGGTTTATTTCATCTAATCTCAGTACTCCCAACACTATCGAACTTCCTGATGTCTCATCCAAGAAAGGAATTAATTGTACATATATAGTATATATACGGTAGATACGTTCCTTTGAAAACAGTGCAAAAAAAAAAATCGTGTTAAAAAATACATGCGACATATGTATGTTCAATTTGGATATATATTCACAACTTTAAAAAATCGTGTAAGATCAAAAAAATAATATTTTTCCAAAAAATCGTGCAAAAAACGTAATAATGAAATCCATATTACATATTTATAAAACAAAAACAATTCATTTTTATTACAAACGTCTTAAGGGGGACTACTAGTGTGACATTTTGAAAACAAAATTTGTTTGTTTGTTTTTTTTTTTGCATATTTCGAAAAATAACATACTAATATTTCAAGTGCATATCTCAAATAGTTTTTGAGTTACAGCCATCAAAAGAGCAGCCGCTCATCGTATCAAGGTACTGAGAAATGTATGGATTAAACTTTAAACGCGTTTTTTTCGAAACAATTTTTTTCAAATTTGCTGCAGTTGTAGCTCGAAGACAAAACATCCGATTAATTTGTTTCTTATTGCAATTTCTTTTATACATGTTTCTCCGTGCCATAAACCTCCAGTTTTCCGGATCGAATAAAAAATGTAATTTTGGCAGGCCAAAAATCACCAAATCGCGAAATTTGATTTTTTTTTAACTCCGCCATTTTTTTAAATTTAAATTTCCTTTTTTGTTCGAGGTTTGTGGCACGGGAAATACCTTCTATATTAGTTTAATAAACTTTTTGGTTTTTTTTTGATTTCACGCAATGTGAACGCCTCTATAACTGCAGCAGTGGGTGCACTTTTTTTTGGGCCTTGGGAAATTGCGAATAACTCGCTGAATTTTCACATTTTTGGTCCATGTTTATCATGTATTTACTATATATCCACAAATATATCCTTAAAATATTAAAACATTCCATGCAGTAGTTGTCTTTAAAAAAAATTCCAAAAATCACCTTTTTTTAGGCGGTCACACTAGTGGTCCCCCTTAAAATTAGCATATTTTAGTTGCACTTATCACATTAATTTTTACAGAAGTAGACAGGTTAACAAAATTCCGCTTAACCTATTCGAAGTTAATATTCAATTGAAATAATAGTTTTGGAGCTAGGGTGTTTTTTACCTCCATATGAAACAATGTAGCTGCGACCAGTTTACCGGCTGGCTATACTACACTTGCAATTCCTACTTCATGACTTGTTTACTTATATATACCGGGGATTACGGTTTTTGCACTTTTGTATTTTGTTGCTGTAAACATAAGTTTCTGTAAGAAGTTGACAAAATTAAAATATAAAAAATTTTTTCTTGGGATTTGAGCTAGAACAAAAATTTCGTGTAAAAAAGTTTATTTGCTCTTATTGGTAAACCGTGTTATTTTAAAATCGTGTAAAAAAAGAGTTGGGTGTATTGTTTCACAGAATTTCATTTGCTTCGATTAAGCCTGCACGGTTGCACCCTCGAACGTTGAAAATGATTTATAAGAAACTTACAAAACAAAAACGAATTTTGAAAGTCGATGGCTCAATAATTATGTCTGTTTCAGTATAGGAGCCGACTAATACGGCAGAAAGTCGTTCGCTTTCAAGAAGAAAAATTGCTCTAGACGCACTGGCATATACAGGGTGTTCAGAGGTGGGAGGTCAATACTGAAGGGGGTGAAAGGTCAGACCGAGACAAGCAAAAAATCGTATGGGTGGGGGGGGGGCATCTCTCACCGTTTGGCAGTTACAGGGTGATTCGTAAATCAGGATTTTGCCTTATATGGGAACCGCTCTTGTATTTTTATCTTTTTTTCTACGCATCGCAGCGGCCCCAAACTGATTTCAAAAAATCACTATGTGGAAGCCCTTTCCAAAAAAGTTTACACCACCCCCCTATCCCCAACCCCTTGGCCACAATCCCCCCTGGAAGTTGAAAAAATTAACTTTTATTTCACGATTTTTCACCTCTCGCCCCACTTTTCTCCGAAATTCATGTTATTAACATACCTACTTTTTATTTTTTTTAAGTTGCCCATCTAATTACCTTTCCAAAAAGGTGCAACATGCCCAGGTAGAAAAGGGTTGCAAAAGTCCTGAATTTAAAACATCCTCACAGGTACCTAATTACTTTATTGCACCATAATGAAAAAAATCGTTAAGTAAACAATTTTTATGACAGCAAGTTCGGAAATGTTTGTTTAGGAAACAGAGGTAGTACATTTTTATTATTTCAGCAAAACAGTAATAAAATAATAAATGTAATCTCGTTAAATAGCGTTATTAGTTTATTATATCCAGTATTGACTCCTAAGTATCCTGACGCTCCGTTTCTAATACCTCCTATGAATTATGGTATAAAAATGGGTAAGTTTGAAAGGACATTGACCACAGTTGAAGAAGCAAGCGAAAAGGATGGGTGTTTAATAGAAAAAATTAAGATAAAATGGCAGAATTCAGTGTTGACGAGTATGCCGATATAATTTACGTGTACGGTTTAGTAGAAGGAAATGATAGTGAGGCCGTACGAGAATACCAAAGGACATTCCCGAATCGGCGGGTACCCAACAGAAGGGTATTGTCAAGGACTTTCAGAAGGTTAAAAGAAACCGGAAGTGTAACCGCCCCCAGAGCAGAAATGCGAGCAGGAAAATCGGCCGATTCAGCGGAGCCCGACCAACAAATCCTCAACATCGTCAGCAACAGCCGTGTAATAAGCATCAGGCAGGTCGCACGAAGGTCAGGATTGTCTTCAGGGAGAATTTGGACCGTTGTGAACCGAGAGGGTATACATCCATACCACCATATCCCGGTCCAAGCACTACAGGAAGGAGATTCCGAAGGACGATTGCAATTTGCAGTTGGCTGCTCGAGTCTGACATCGAAAACAGAAGGTTTCTAGACCGAATTCTGTGAACGGATGAATCGCAATTCACCCGGGATGGCATCACAAACTTCCACAACCTCCACACCTGGTCAGATGTGAACCCACATAGGACCAGGTGTCGGTCCTTCCAGCAAAGATTTAGTGTCAATGTCTGGGCTGACATCATCGGCAACCAGTTGATAGGACCCTTCATCTTGCCCCAAGTGCTGAATAGTCAGCTATACTCGGACTTTTTGGAGAATACACTTCCGGATCTGTTGGAGGACATCCCCCTGGCCACCAGAAGCGCAATTTATTTACAGCTCGACGGAGCACCTGCGCATACTGGGAAGATTGTTAGGGCAAGGTTGAATGAACTTTACCCAGAGCGCTGGATTGGACGAGGTGGACCGATTCCTTGGCCTGCTAGGTCACCGGACCTTACTCCACTGGACTTTTTCTTATAGGGAATGATGAAAGATGATGTTTACTCAAGAAAAATCAACACCAGACAAGAATTAGTTACCAGGATTGGGACTGCAGCCACGAAAATACGGGAGAGGCTGGCTACCATAGACCTCAAACGTGAAATAAAACGAAGGCTACTTACATGCATCGAAACTAGCGGAGAACATTTTGAACAGCTTTTAAAGGACAAACGTTTTAATTGTAATTAGTTTTTAAGCGAACAAAATGTATTTTTTAGTAAACTTAAGTATAATTTCCTAAAAATTCGAATTATCATGATATTCTGTAAAAGGATTTTTGTAAATAAATTTTCGTATTCTTTTCCTACCTGGGCATGTTGCACCTTTTTGGAAAGGTAATTAGATAGGCAACTTAAAAAAAATAAAAAGTAGGTATGTTAATAACATGAATTTCAGAGAAAAGTGGGGCGAAAGGTGAAAAATCGTGAAATAAAAGTTAATTTTTTCAACTTCCAGGGGGGATTGTGGCCAAGGGGTTGCGGATAGGGGGTTGGTGTTCACCGTTTTGGAAAGGGCTTCCAAATAGTGATTTTTTGAAATCAGTTTGGGGTCGCTGCGATGCGTAGAAAAAAAGATAAAAATACAAGAGCGGTTCCCATATAAGGCAAAATCCTGATTTACGAATCACCCTGTAACTGCCAAACGGTGCGAGATGCCCCCCCCCCACCCATACGATTTTTTGCTTGTCTCGGTCTGACCTTTCACCCCCTTCAGTATTGACCTCCCACCTCTGAACACCCTGTATACATAAACATGGACTGCTCAATCTCCTGTCAAAGGCGTCCGCCAACTTGACAACTGAGTTGCCTCAGCGGTGAAGTATAAGTGAATTGAAAGTGTAAAACATAAATAATAATAAATGTAAAAATTAATAATAAATATTGTAAATAATAATGTAATATTTCAATATATACTTAATATTGTAATATTGTAATGTAATAATGGTAAATAGGAATATCTTAAAAAATAGTTAAAGTTACCTAAGAATTATTATAGAACCTAGACAACAAGATTAGTTATGTAGAACCACTGAACTAGCCGTGTACTAAATTAAGTCTAAGACTGGTAGAAGACATATCCGGTTGAGTCGAGAGTCACAGGTCAAGGAGCAAGAATAAAGCTTTCACTAAGTCCACGTAGGGTGTTTTAATTCAAGGACTAAATAATTCATGGCGCAGTCGGTAGTGCTCTAAAAATATATCTCGTGCGGTAAATAGAAGAATATACGTACGGAGATAACGAGCAACTCAATTGATGGGAATTGCATCTAATCCACTATCAAAGAACCCTACTACATCTCGGAAACCACGTGGACGACCGCCTAAGTCGGTAAGATACCTCACAAAGATCATACCAATGGATTACGTGCGGAAAGTTGACAAGCTTAATTTGGAAAGAGCCAATCTGGCCGAAAATTGGCGGACTTTCTGGCAAAATTTTCAAATATTTTGTACGGCGGCTGAAGTGGACAAGAAACCTGATGAGGTTAAAGTCGCGGTATTTTTGAATGCCATTGGTCCTGAGGCAGTTGAAGTTTTTAATTCCTTTGGCCTTACTGCTGATCAAAAGAAAAAATATAGTGAAGTAACGAGCGCGTTTGAGAGTTTCTGCAAGCCAAGGAAAAATGAAACATATGAAAGCTTCTTGTTCAACAACCGCATGCAGGAGCCAGGCGAACCATTAGACTCATTTCTTCTCGATTTAAAGAAGCGGGTCAGGAACTGTGGCTATGGTGACGAGGATCGTATGATTAGAGACAAGATCGTGATTGGCATCACAGATAAGCACATCCAAAAAAAGCTGCTGGAGACAACGGATCTTAACCTAGAGAAAGCCATCCAAATTGTTCGGGCGGCAGAGGTATCGGCGAACCAGTCAGAGCAACTTCAGAAGAGGACGTCAACAACGCTAAATGTGGTAACCAAAACTCAGGGAAGTTCCAATCAAAATAAAAACTCATCTGCTAATCATTTTACTAATTTTAGAAATAAAAGTGTAGAACAGATAGGAAAAGGCTCAAATCGACTAATAAATTGTAAGTACTGTGCGCGTACTCACGAGCCCAAGAAGTGTCCAGCATTTAGAGCCATCTGTAAGAAGTGTGGTGGCAAAAATCACTTCGCGATTGCTTGTAAATCGAAGCAAAAAGTACGTCAGGTGAGTGAATTAAATACAAATTTATGCCATGAGAGTGAGGATGAATTCTACATAAACTCCATTGACAATAATGAAGTAGTAGACAAAAATAAATTATCGTGGAAAGAGTCTGTAAAAATTGAAGACAAAACTATAGATTTAAAGCTTGATACGAGCGTGGAGTGCTATGTGCTGCCGTAATTTTACCTTTATTCCAATACTTTCCTTCTTTCACCCATACTAATTGATTTTTATTGAAGACCGTACTACTTTCAGCGTTCCATACCATGAATTATTTAGTCCTTGAATTAAAACACCCAACGTGGACTTAGTGAAAGCTTTATTCTTGCTCCTTGACCTGTGACTCTCGACTCAACCGGATATGTCTTCTACCAGTCTTAGACTTAATTTAGTACACGGCTAGTTCAGTGGTTCTACATAACTAATCTTGTTGTCTAGGTTCTATAATAATTATTAGGTAACTTTAACTATTTTTAAAGATATTCCTATTTACCATTATTACATTACAATATTACAGTCTAAGACTGGTAGAAGACATATCCGGTTGAGTCGAGAGTCACAGGTCAAGGAGCAAGAATAAAGCTTTCACTAAGTCCACGTTGGGTGTTTTAATTCAAGGACTAAATAATTCAAGCGGGACGAGAGAAGATGTATGTAGCGCTATCCTTTTTGTTCGCATTGCGTAGATGGGCCGATTCCGCAGGAATTTAAATATTTAGTTAACAAAAATGTAAGAAATCTTTCGTTTAAATCCAATAAATATTAATAAAAATCTTTAAAAATGCCTAACATATGTTTTTCAAACTTTATCCCTACTAGATTATGAATATTTATAAGAATTTGTGATTAATAAAATGTAAGTTATGAAAACGTTGTATGATTTATTATTATAATAATAAAAATAAACGTTTCTGATGTTTTAATTGAAGAATTTATAAATAAAGCGCTTTACAGCAACCTTAAAATCGAGGTTATTATAACGCCAATTAATTTGTTAAACAAACAGGAGATTAAGCGCTCTTAACTTTTTTGTAGAATCGGGAGATAATTTAATAGTGAATTGAGTACAGCAAATTAAGATGTCTATATTACAGAAAAAAAAAACAATTTAAAAAAAAGGGGAATTTGCATCATATCAGATTACCCTGCTGGGGAAGAGAAGAGCAAAGCAGGATTCCTGTTCAGGTAAATATATTTGATAAATTAACTCCTTAAGTGAAAATGACGATTGAAAAATAATTGTGTTTGTTTACGTTCTATGCGCACAGAACAAGAACAATTCAAACACACGAAAATAATTAAATATACAAATGTATAAGTGCCTTGAGCATAATGTTTTTGAATAGGTTCAAAAGCCGTTTCCACGATAATGGCAGAGAAGAATTATACTTCAAAAAGCAATGTTCCTTCAATTTTATATAAATATATTTTCATGTATTTGAACTGTTCTCGTCTCTATGCATGTAAAAGGTAAAAAACAAAAATTATTTTTCACATAAATAAAATTTTTCATAGTTATAAAAATCGAAAAAAAAATCAATGTTCACTTTTTTCCCATTTCGAGACAGTGGTTCGACTTTTATAGGAAATCATACAGGCGAGCAGTCCATTATATTACATGCCAGTGTTTAGATGGCAACTAGTTTTGTCGTTATTACCAAAGATTAAGATGCATTTCCCGCGAATTTCACTGCATCGGAACTTACTGATTATTCAGCAAATAGTCTGTACCCAAACGATCGGTTTTTATCGCTTAATTTATCTCTAAGTTCGATGCGTCTACTTTTACCTGAAATAACGTAAAGCAGTCTATAAAAATCTTACAATTAGACGTATCTAAATATCTCGGAGTCCGCGAAGATGGCGCACTTTATAAATTCAGCGTGATTTAAGGTGGTTTTGATGTTTGCCAGGCACGCGGCTCAACGATTATTTTCGAGTAGTGTAAGATATATAGCGACTCCACTGACCCCAATAGTCTCCGTTTGGACTTAAGCACTTGGGGCGCTATTGACGGGTAAAATGGCAATCCAGACCAAAATAGTAAACATATCACGCGAACTACTCAGTCCCGAAATACTCTGTAATTTCATTTTCTAAATTGGCTAAGTGAAGCGTCACACATCACAGCTCGAAATTACTTTCAAGTGCCCACTTAAGTTGACTTGAACGCACGTCCTGTTCGTAGAAATTAAACATTATCCGTACCTAGTATTGCACTTCGAGGAAAAAATGCACTAAACAGGTTTTATGCAATTTAAGATAACGTGCACATTGTTTTATTCAGAGGTATAGCATTGAAGTTCTCACGGCTTACTCGAATGATTGGACAAATTAAAACTTTTAATAAACAAAATTACACTTTTAATGGCTGGAAGTTTCAAATGTTTATAATTAAGCTTCTAGTATTCACGTTTTGTTATATTGCGATAAAGTACCGAATATAATAAGCTTTTATTTTGTTGTTGTAAGGGTACTGGCTTTGAGTAAAAATACTCGATTTACACTTCGTTCATTACAAAGGTTAAAAGATTTCGATAATGGTAAGGTTTACTTGCTTCAGGATTTTTTCCATGGATTACGAATCTGCAAACGCGCCGATGGTAAAAAGTTTATTATATTAACAGAAAAATTAAAATTAATCAAATTTTAATTGAAAGAACAGAATCTCCAGACAAAAAAAAAATGCATAATTATATAAAGGGTAAAGAAATTCAACAGGTTTCTTACGATCACTCTTAGTGGTATAAGACGAACACGGATTATAGATAAAGTAGTCAAAACTAGAGATTTTAACAATTTTAGCGAAGAGATAAAACAAACGTAAATTTTTGAGATAGACAGTATTTTCATCACAATTGAGTCCGACCAATATACCAATATAGGTTATATATTATTTTTTGGGTATTTTCAATTGAATTGAAATATTGAATTATCATATAACCACCAGAAATCGCGGTCCAAATGTCTAAACTTTGTCAAACCATGATTTTGAAATTTTTTTTTTGGTTTGGTTTTTGCAAAATGGCCACTTTGTACAGCAATGTAATAAAAAACTTCGCGACTTTTTTACACGAAAAGGATCAACTTTCCAAAAAAAAAAGTATAAAACAGAAAATGCTTCAAATTAGCCAAGATACAAGATATACATGTAAATTTTTTCAGATTTTTTTGGACTACCTTTGGTTTTTTGGATCTGACAAATTCTTGAAAAATCCAAAAATCTCCCGAAAAATTCTGAAATAACTGACGCGTGTTCTTTGGCTAATTATAAGTAATTTTTGTCATATTAAATTTATTCGTATAATTCATAATTTTTGAGTCAAATTATCACCAAGTTTTTTTATGATGAAATTTGGTGATATTTTTACTCAAAAGGGATCAATTATACGAAAAATGCTTATAATTAGCCAAAAAACTCGTGTGAATAATTTCAGAATTTTTCGGGACATTTTTGGATTTTTCAAAAATTTGCCAGATTCAAAAAACCAAAAGTAGTGGAGAAAATTCTGAAAAAATTCACTCGTTTTCTTTTGCTAATTCTAAGCATTTTTTGTTCTACACTTTTTTTTAAAGTTTATCCTTTTCCTGTAAAAAATCCAAAATTTGTTATTACATTGTTGTACATAATGGCCATTTTGCAAAAAACAAAGCCAAAAATTAACTTTCAAAATCATGGTTTGAGAAACTTTAGACATTCGGACCGCGTTTTCTGGAAGTTATATGATCATTCAATACCAGCAACAACAAGATAATGGACTTTGAGAAGAAAAATTACCAAAAAAAAATGAGCACTTTTTTAGAAAAACTTAAAAAATAATAGGGTTTTTGAAGCTTTTATGCAAAACAAATGCCAAATTCTGAAAGAGCATCCCCAAAAACCCCTTATATATGATTTTGAAAAAAAAAATCGCCCCAATTTGCTATTCGATTTGTACAATTGAACTTGCGTGCTCAAAATCCTCGTTTTGCGCATTAATGGGTTAAGGAGAATCAAATTAAATTTATTTTCATTGTAAACATAGTATAGTAAGCACTTTAATTGTTGATGTCAATATTGATTACGTAATTACCTCAGAGCGAAATGTGTTTGTTTAGCTAGCCACTTTGGCGAGATGGTAACTTGGCTTCTAGCCAAATTTTTGTCCGCATGGACTTTTTATTCTATATTTAACCATTTATCGCAATGCATTTCATTCAACATTTATAGGAATTTTATGAAGAAGCCTTCAGAAGTTGAACTAATTTAGCATTTTATTGAGTTGCTTCTAATATTGTATTCTTGTGAGGTCAATGTAAAAGTAGTTCCATTCAAGCTATTATACATATATTTCAGAAATTATATGAAAACAAATATATCTTATAGAACTTATTGCAGAAGTGTCATCATTACAACAGTTGTTTTTTTTTTTGAGGTGCATGGGCGTACCCAGGGGGGGGCAGGGAGGGGCAGCTGCCCCCCCCTGGATTTTGTTTACGTCCCTACTAACTATCTACTTTTGTCGATAAAAGTTAAGAAAAAGAACTTTTTGCCATTTGCAATACAATATACAACTTTTAAAAATCGTGCGACGCGCCCGTTCTACCTACTCGCTAGCAGCGCTGCAAGCAAAAATGCCGCGTTCGGCTGCCAGCGCACAGTGGGCCCAGCGGGACTTTTTCGTCTCATAAATCTGTAATTTTTTTGTTTGCCGACATATCTGTATGAATTGTTTTACATAAAATATTAAGAATGTAGGCTTTTTAACTATAATGAAAAATATAAATATTTTTTTTTTTTTTTTAATTCAAAAATAAATATTTGTAAAAGCAGTTTCACTTTGTCATAGTAAAACCTAAGCTTATATTATGTGTATTTTTTAATTAACAATTACAACTTTAAGATTGCTATGTTTAGCAATTATAAACTCAATATTACAGTTAACCTTATTTTATACTTATCGGTGTAAAACTCCCTTTTAACAACAAAATTCGTTAAAAATAATATTGTAATAAAATTAACAGTTAAAAATAGAACCCTGAAAAAAACTTTCAAATTTTTAAATAAAAAAATATAGGGTTGTATTCACTTTATAAAGTTTGTTAAAAATTTTAAATGTTAGCGCTGTTTGCCGATGTAATTAATTTTTTTAAATAAATAAATTAATTTTTTTTGTCTATTTATTATTAGTATTTTTTTATTAGATAAATTCATTGAAGGCTCTCATAGTATATTGCTAATTTTAAATGAAATTTAATGAAAATAAGGAGAAAATTTCAAGGAAATACTAAGAAAATCGTCATTTCTATAATTTTTAATTCTAAAAAAAAAGCGCGAAAAATCCGCAAGTTTTTTTTACTTCTCCTTATTCTAGATAAAATTAACTATAGAGTGCAATATAAATCTCGATATCGGCAAACAACTCTAACATTTAAAATTTTTAACAAACTTTATAAAGTGAATACAACCCTATATTTTTTTATTTAAAAATTTGAAAGTTTTTTTCAGGGTTCTATTTTTAACTGTTAATTTTATTACAATATTATTTTTAACGAATTTTGTTGTTAAAAGGGAGTTCTACACCGATAAGTATAAAATAAGGTTAATTTTTCACGTAGTTATTTTTATGAGTTCTGTGTACTCGAGAACTGTAATATTGAGTTTATAATTGCTAAACATAGCAATCTTAAAGTTGTAATGGTTAATTAAAAAATACACATAATATAAGCTTAGGTTTTACTATAACAAAGTGAAACTGCTTTTTCAAATATTTATTTAAAATTAAAAAAAAATAAATATTTATATTTTTCACTATCGTTAGAAAGTCTATATTCCTAATATTATACAGAGTGATCCAAAAGTATGGAAACGGCTAAATAACTTTCGAGGAATGCATTTTGGAGAAGTTTTAGACAAAAGTCTTAGGAATTTTTCCTGGCTATTCAATGGTGGCCGTAGATTTGACCTTGACCATGGCCTTGAAGGTCATTTCAAGGTCAAGTTGACTTTTTTAAATTCGAACCCATATTTTTGACCACGGAAATGGAAAGAGCGGAAAATTCTACGTCCGAATATGATCTTAACCAGGTCATATCAAGGTCAAGATGGCTCTTTAAAAGGGAACCTGCATTGTTACTGCGGATTTGGAACGCGTGGAAGTTTTACGTGCAAATGTGACCTTGACCACAACCTTGATCTTGACCATAACCCGGAGGTCACATCAAGGTCAAAGGGGTTTTTTGAAGGGGAGGTGGTCGAAAATATCGGTTCCCATTTAAAAAAGTCAACCTGACCTTGAAACGATCTTCAATCAAGGTCAAATCTACGACCACCATTGAATAGCCAGGGAAAATTCCTAAAACTTTTGTCTAAAACTTTTTTCTCCAAAATGCATTCTTCGAAAGTTATTTAGCCGTTTCCATACTTCAGGATCACCATGTATGTAAAAAATTTCATACAGATATGTTAACAAACAAAAAAGTTTCAGATTTATGACACGAAATAGTCCCGCTGGGCCCACTGTGCGGCAGGTCGGTCTGTGGCTCAGTGTACATAGAAAATTTGTTAACGCTATGGGCGATTCTTTTACGGAAGACGTTATAAACCGTTTTGCTGAAGACCCTCGAAAGTTACTTTTAACATAGCTATTGTATAATTAAAGAATTTATATAAAAAATTACCTATTTGAATTTATGTTTATTAATTTGCCTAGGTGCTTATAAAAAATCTGATTTGCCCCCCCCTGGGCCAGAACCTGGGTACGCCCATGGAGGTGTTATAAAAATTTGATTTTTTCAGATAGATAAACCATACAATAAATATGGTAATTCCGACCAAAGAAGGAATAAGGTATATGTTCTTTGCTCCGACTATTGGTTTACCCATTGTCTCGACATGTATTTTATATTCATTTATATTCGCTATTATTAGAATCAATAACAGAAGAATTGTTTATATTTTTCTTCTGTTGTGCATTAATACGGCTTTTTATAATTCTTTTGATGTTATATTTTTTTTGGATGCCGAAGAACATGTCGCTATTTTATTTAGAACTTCAAATATGGCCTTCATTCAATCTTCATCAAGAGGGGCTTTGTCTGCCATTTTCTGATATTTTCTAACCTTAATTCCGTGGTTCCTTTAATTATTTTTGCTTATGATTTTCACCTAAACAATATCGCTGGCGCGACCAGCGAAATCTGTTTAAAAATTCTAAGACTACCTTGTTTTGTCAACCGCATATCTATTTGTAGTTTAAACGATATGACGGAATTAGTTCAGGCAACAAGGATAATTGCTAACACTAGTATGGCCAACACGTCAACTTATTATACAGGGTGTTCAGAGGTGGGAGGTCAATACTGCAGGGGGTGAAAGGTCAGACCGAGACAAGCAAAAAATCGTATGGATGGGGGGGGGGGGGGCATCTCGCACCGTTTGGCAGTTACAGGGTGATTCGTAAATCAGGATTTTGCCTTATATGGGAACCGCTCTTGTATTTTTATCTTTTTTTCTACGCATCGCAGCGGCTCGAAACTGATTTCAAAAAAAAAAGGAAGCCCTTTCCAAAAAAGTTTACACCACCCCCCTATCCCCAACCCCTTGGCCAAAATCCCCCCTGCAAGTTGAAAAAATTAACTTTTATTTCACGATTTTTCACCTTTCGCCCCACTTTTCTCTGAAATTCATGTTATTAACATACCTACTTTTTATTTTTTTTAAGTTGCCTATCTAATTACCTTTCCAAAAAGGTGCAACATGCCCAGGTAGGAAAAGGATACGAAAATTTATTTACAAAAATCCTTTTACAGAATATCATGATAATTCGAATTTTTAGGAAATTATACTTAAGTTTACTAAAAAATACATTTTGTTCGCTTAAAAACTAACTACAATTAAAACGTTTGTCCTTTAAAAGCTGTTGAAAATGTTCTCCGCTAGTTTCGATGCATGCAAGTAGCCTTCGTTTTATTTCACGTTTGAGGTCTATGGTAGCCAGTCTCTCCCGTATTTTCGTGGCTGCAGTCACAATCCTGGTAACTAATTCTTCTCTGGTGTTGATTGGTCTTGAGTAAACTTCATCTTTCATCATTCCCTATAAGAAAAAGTCCAGTGGAGTAAGGTCCGGTGACCTAGCAGGCCAAGGAATCGGTCCACCTCGTCCACTCCAGCGCTCTGGGTAATGTTCATTCAACCTTGGCCTAACAATGTTCCCAGTATGCGCAGGTGCCCCGTCGAGTTGTAAATAAATTGCGCTTCTAGTGGCCAGGGGGATGTCCTCCAACAGATCCGGAAGGGCATTCTCCAAAAAGTCCGAATATAGCTGACTATTCAGCACTTGGGGCAAGATGAAGGGTCCTATCAACTGGTTGCCGATGATGCCAGCTCAGACATTGACACTAAATCTTTGCTGGAAGGACCGACACCTTGTCCTATGTGGGTTCACATCTGACCAGGTGTGGAGGTTGTGGAAGTTTGTGATGCCATCCCGGGTGAATTGCGATTCATCCGTCCACAGAATTCGGTATAGAAACCTTCTGTTTTCGATGTCAGACTCGAACAGCCAAGTGCAAATTGCAATCGTCTTTCGGAATCTCCTTCCTGTAGTGCTTGGACCGGGATATGGTGGTATGGATGTAGTCCCTCTCGGTTCACAACGGTCCAAACTCTCCCTGAAAACGATCCTGACCTTCGTGCGACCTGCCTGATGCTTATTACAGGGCTGTTCCTGACGATGTTGAGGATTTGTTGGTCGGAGTCCGCTGAATCGGCCGATTTTCCTGCTCGCGTTTCTGCTCTGGGGGCGGTTACACTTCCGGTTTCTTTTAACCTTCTGAAAGTCCTTGAAAATACCCTTCTGTCGGGTACACGTCGATTCGGGAATCTCCTTTTGTATTGTCGGCCTCACTATATTTCCGTCTACTAAACCGTACACGTAAATTATATCGGCGGGCTCTTCAACACTGCATTCTGCCATTTTATCTTAATTTTTTCTATTAAACACCCGTTCTTATCGCTTGCTTCTTCAACTGTGGTCAATGTCCTTTAAAACTTACCCATTTTTATACCATAATTCATAGGAGGTATTAGAAACGGAGCGTCAGGATACTTAAGAGTCAATACTGGATATAATAAACTAATAACGCTATTTAACGCGATTACATTTATTATTTTATACTGTTTTGCTGAAATAATAAAAATGTATTACCTCTGTTTCCTAAACAAACATTTCCGAACTTGCTGTCATAAAAATTGTTTACTTAACGACTTTTTCCATTATGGTGCAATAAAGTAATTAGGTACCTGTGAGGATGTTTTAATTTCAGGACTTTTGCAAGCCTTTTCTACCTAGGCATGTTGCACCTTTTTGGAAAGGTAATTAGATAGGCAACTTAAAAAAAATAAAAAGTAGGTATGTTAATAACATGAATTTCAGAGAAAAGTGGGGCGAAAGGTGAAAAATCGTAAAATAAAAGTTAATTTTTTCAACTTCGAGGGGGGTTTGTGGCCAAGGGGTTGGGGATAGGGGGTGGTGTGAACTTTTTTGGAAAGGGCTTCCAAATAGTGATTTTTTGAAATCAGTTTCGGGCCGCTGCGATGCGTAGAAAAAAAGATAAAAATACAAGAGCGGTTCCCATATAAGGCAAAATCCTAATTTACGAATCACCCTGTAACTGCCAAACGGTGCGAGATGCCCCCCCCCCCCCCACCCATACGATTTTTTGCTTGTCTCGGTCTGACCTTTCACCCCCTGCAGTATTGACCTCCCAGCTCTGAACACCCTGTATTTTTTTGGAATTAGTGACATTTTATTTATTGTAATCTCTGTACAAAAATTAGAAGTAACTTTTAAAAAACAGAGAAAATAATTAAAGTAAGCTATTTTAGAAAAATTAATCTAGAATTTAACATTTAAGGCGATGGTTGTTCTAGTATTAAACTAACTTTCGTGCAGGTATCTAATAGCAATGATTATAAATTGTCCATGTTTAGTTATGAACAATACCTTATCAGTTTCACGTGGACTAAGAATTAAATTGAAATGCTTTCTGTTGAAAATTGACCAATGTATTGTAATAAAAATGAAATGGAATCTCTTTTCTTCAACTATTCTCTAGTAAAATTAACGTTCAACTAATTAGATCAACTTGGAACTAGTTAATTGAAACCGGAAATTCGTACCAGGTGAATTAACAAGCCCTTGTTGTTGAATCAATTCCAAATACTTGTTTTAAGTGTATTGGAAAATAGGTCAATTTAATGGAATATTTCTTACAAGTTTTTAATATTTTCTGTTTTTTTTAGTTAAAAACATAAGGTTTCATTTAAACAACACAAGAATTTCGCATAAAAAGCCGTTATCTTTTTTTTTTGAATTTACAAAATTAGCATTTATTAACTTATTTGACCATATTTGTTAAACCCTGTGTGGTGGAAAATTTGGTTTCGTATTACGTACCCCAAAAAATACCTAAAAAATTGTTATACTTTAAAAAAAAACCATTAACCAAAGTACACCATAAACCGTATAGACAGTTATAAGAAGCATTACAGAAATCTACACCAAAAATGGTAAACATATGTGAACTTACTTACAGACAACAATGACGGTCGCGAAAATGTTTGTTAATAATTGTTGATGAGTGATGTACTTTTATATCCTAATAGTTGAAATAAATCACTTTTATAATTTTCGTAAAAAAAAATCCGAAAATTTGTGAATTTTTTTGGAATTCAAAACCCACTTAACCCCTTAATGAATCAATTTGGAAAGGCAAAAATATTGAATAATTCTTAATATGGGAAAATTGACCATTATATTTTTCTGAAATGGTGTGTTAATATAAATCGGAATATTTCCATTTAAATTTTCTGTCTCGAATCAAGATTTTAAGAAATACGGAGATATGGAATTTCGTGACAATTTTTAACCCTAATCCATTAAATCCCATTAACGCCCCGGTTTGTGATCACGTTTACTTCTAACAGGCCTTAGATTAGGGTAACTGATGGTTGTGGATTAATAATATAAATAAATAATTTCCGAAATTTCATTGTATCGGTTTTCAGTCGAACCTATGTATATATATAATTATAAAATTTTTGTACATTTTTGCTAAGTTATTAACGTGATAAGAACGCACTAGATTTAAAAGAACACCTTTGGAGAAATTAAGATATGAGAAAAAACTTGGAAGAATTCGACTTACATAAAAAGGCGGATAAGCATAAATAAATTCAGGCACAGAGGGTTATTTACGTTATAATAGCTTAACAAATATTTTCTATACATCGGCAAATAAAACAATATAAGTATAGAAACATTTTTTTAATGATTATTGCGTAGTAATTTAATCGTGAAAATGTGTTATAAAAGCATAAGGATGTTTACCTTTATTTCAATTAGTCCTGTGAATTCTTTGTCTGTGAGTTTATGTCACTTTTAGTTTTATGAAGTAAAATTAAGAACTATGAGAAATTATCACTTATATTTTCCAGTGACCCTAGAGATATCAGACCACTCGTTTTATTTTAAAGAGGTATCGCCAGTAGCCCTAGTCCTCTAAGATTAAAACAATTGAAACACTCATTCAAACAAATAAATAAGCAGGCAAAGAAAAAATTATACAATTGACAAACATTCAAGCCAACTGTTGAAAACAACAAGATTTAAATGCCTGAAATAAAAATGAATTTTAAAAAATATGAATTTGAATTACTGATGAAATACCTGGCACCTGGGAAAACTCAACAGGTGCTCCAGACTAAATCTGAAATAATAGAATTACTATAAAATTTTAAAGAACAACTGAATTCTTAAAAAACATAACACAAAATCATGCAAGCACTTGTTGAGACGAATACAACAACAACAATGCATGCAAGCATAAAAACATAAAATTTGCCAATTGCATAACACGGATGTATATGCAAATCATCGCAGGAGACTCGAATGATAGATTAAGCACTTTACTGAGATGATTTGTCATGCAAATCCGTCTAATAAGCAAATATTATTAAGAAAACCCGAAGTGACAGCCAATCACCGGGTAGAAAACATAGAAATTCCACATACATTTATGACTTGGAAATAATACACAGAGCATGCGAAATGAATCTCTTATGATCAGATACCATAGCCATGCATCTAAAACGACTTCCAGTGAGGAAAAATCAGCAAAAAAGGCTCACGGAAGTCAACAACATAAACATAACCTGCGCAAAACACATGCATAGTATGTGACACATACACACAACATTATGCGATCATATTTGGCACACCGACAAAATATGCATCGTACATATAGAAAAACTACACTCACCTGCAATTAAACACGAAAATCCGTATAAAATAATCACATAAGATTAGTTCACTCGCGACACTCGGGCGACACTCAAAACTTGAAAACCGCGACTGACAGGACTAATTTTCTGATTGAAATATGGACAATTGCCGCCGAGAAATTCAATGGCGTTGCCAGAAATTCGCTAATTGATCGATTTAATTAAAAATTCAGAAAAAATTAGAATTGTCATAATTTCAATAAGAGCGAAAGAGATGTCTAGCAAGAAAAGGACAATATTAATATTTCAATTTCCCCTCAAAAATCGTCTAAAATGGCGGAAAAAATGTCGCTTTACCAGTATGTCAAATTGGTAAAAAATTAATAAATATAAAAGGCCGAGTGATAAATAAATTGCAACGAAGGAGGAAATAGTTTGAAAACCAATGAAGAAGTGGCCCAAGATCAACAGATGGGTGACATTTCCCTGCAGATTTAAATTAAACAAACTTATAAGTCAACTTGGTAAGGCAGTGGAACCTGGAGAGAAGGAAGCAGGACACAACCGAGGCCTATTTAAGCAGCAACGAAGGAAGGATCGCTCTCTTCTTTTTGCGTTCTTCAAGCGAGTAACACTTAGTAGAGTCAGGGAAATCAGATTTTAGAAAATTGTCATAAAATACGGGATACATGCTCCAAGTGAGTCATACCCTGTAATACATGCAATTTTCTGTAGACTTAGCTTAAAATTGTAGAATAGCTTATTTAGGAGTTAGAGAATTTCGAGAATTGAATTTATACTCATTTTTGTTATTTGTTTGTTAACTAAAAATTTTGAGTTAAAAAATAGAAATCAAGTAAAAACTGCACAATACCTTTTTTTTTCTTTCAACCGCTACACTTCACCAATTCCGTGTTAACAAAATTAATTGACATTTGTTTAACGTTCACACAAGAAACATTTTTTGGTGGTTCCATCCAGGAATTGTGCAATTTATTTGATTTTTGTTTCATTAATTGTTCGTGACTAACAATTTTAAATAAATTATGGCTTCGTTGGAACAATTATTAACGAAAGAAGGATTACTTCGGGCTCGAATAGAAAGGCTAATTGAAAACGGAAAAAAGAAACCTATCGCCAAGCGCACACAAGGTTTCTATGAAACATTATTGGCAGAATTAAAGGGAAGTTGGATACCATACAGCGAATTAGACATGGAAATAAATACATTATTAGCCGAAGATTCGCCTAAAGAACCCGTTGCATATACGCTGGAAGATAGATACGGTATTCTAGAACAGAAATACACCGACTACGTAAGCGAATTAACGGATGGTCTGCGTAAAACAATACAGAACAGCTCAGTGGCATCAACCAGCTCCGAGTTAAATAATTCAACCCAAGTACATCCAGTCATAATCCCCAACGAAACGTCATTACCTCGAATTTCTCTACCTAAATTTAATGGCGAATACGATCTTTGGCGTCCTTTCCATGATTTATTCGTGTCTCTAGTACACAATAAATCTGGTTTGTCTCAAGTGCAAAAACTGCATCATTTAAAAACCTGCTTGACTGGTGATGCAGAAAGAGTTTTACGGCACATTCCTATAACGGAAGAATCCTACGAACCAGCTTGGAAAAAACTAAAGGAACGCTACGAACACAAGCGAATACTCGTCAATCATCAGCTAAAAATCTTAACAACCCAACCAAAGGTACATTCCGAATCAGCAAAGGGCATAAAATCGTTGATCGATACGACTGAAGAATGCCTACAACAATTAGAAAGTTTAGGCGTGAATGTATCTACTTGGGATGCTATACTCATATTTCTTTTGGTTCAAAAGCTACCACTACAAACGTTCAAGCTTTGGGAAGAAGAGCAAGGTTCAACACAAGAACTTCCCCAAATTAAGAAATTTCTAACATTTCTAAACACACGTTCGAAGGTATTGGAATCAATCGCTGATACCATTACCACTAAAAAATCCCTCCATAAAACATCCAACAAAGACCCATCGACTTTAACACACTATGCAATTAAAGAAGATCGGTGTCCAGCTTGTAGCGGAAAACATTTTGTACAAAAATGCCAAAAGTACGAAAATTTAACTCCCCAAGCAAGGCGAAAGGTTATTTTAGCTGCAAAACGTTGTCTAAACTGCCTTTCCAAAAAACATTCAAGTTCCTACTGTCCTAGCAAAAACCGATGTTTTAAATGCAAGGAAGCGCATCATACTACGCTACATGAAGAGTGTTCCAATGAACAATCTTCGGTAAGGAACAGCAAAACGAACACACCTGAACTCACTTCAAACAGAAGTGAAACACAGGAAATTAACGCTACTGGTAATTCAAATACCACCCACACGTTCACAACTAGTGAAAATGTTCATACGCTGCTATCAACGGCATTAGTACGCGTGCAAGCTAATCAAAACGAGCCTGTAATCCTGCGATGTCTCATTGATCCTGGATCTCAGTCCTCGTTCGTTACAGAGTCTGCTTGTCAAAGACTTCAGGCCTCTTACACTCCCGCTGCAGTTTCAGTTTCGGGCATAAATGCTAGCCCAGCTGCTGTAGCACGAAAACAAACTATTTTAAAGCTTCAATCACGAGGGTTGAACAACACAATAGTAGAAGAAGATTTTTTAATTCTAAAAAGAATAACTGACTCTCTACCTAGCAAACGGATTCCTGTAAAAGACTATGAGCATCTTAAAGGGTTAGAACTAGCAGATGCAAGCTTTTGGAAACCGGGGAAAATAGACGCCCTTTTAGGAGCGCGCGTTTATTCGCAAATAATTCAAGAAGGTATTCGAAGAGGCCCCGAAACATCACCCATTGCACTCAACACAATTTTCGGATGGATTCTTCTCGGACCTTCAGCAATGCAACAGCACAACCACAGCAATTCATTCTCTACGACCATTTCAAATATGGATTTAAGCAATCGAATTAAACAATTTTGGGAATTAGAAGAAATATTACCAAAAACTATCCTTACAAAGGAAGAAAGAGAGTGTGAACTTATATTCAAAAACACACACAAACGTCTAGAAACCGGGCAATATCAAGTGAATCTGCCATTTTCTGAAAGTCAAGCGCCCTCTCTGGGAGAATCAAGGCCACAAGCGCTTAAAAGATTTCTAAGCTTACAACAAAGATTTTCCAGAAACCCTGAACTTGAAAGAGATTACGCGAAATGTCTAGACGAATATATAGAACTTCAACACATGGAAGAAGTAACCACGGCAAAGGAAGATGATCCACATTATTACATTCCTCATCACGCTGTCTTCAAGGACAGCACTACTACAAAGCTTCGCGTTGTCTTTGACGCATCCTGCATCACTACAAATAAAAAATCATTAAATGATCATTTGTTAAAGGGACCAGTTCTCCAACCAAAACTATTTGCAACGCTAGTAAACTGGCGAAAATACAAAATAGCTATGAATGCAGACATCGAAAAGATGTACAGAATGATCAAAGTTCTACCCGAACATCGTACATATCAGCGAATCATTTGGCGTGATCCAATAACGAAAAAACAACAAGATTATCAACTCAATACTGTAACGTTCGGCACCTCTTCAGCTCCGTATCTTGCAATCAAAACACTTCAACAGTTAGCAGAGGACGAAAAGGACAAATGGCCGTTAGCTGCACAAGCAGTACGCAAAAATTTTTATGTTGATGATTTATTAACGGGCTCTGACAACATAACAGAAGCAACACAACTTCAAAAGGAATTAATTGAAATGCTGAGTTCCGGCGGATTCAATCTGAGAAAGTGGGCAAGTAATAAATCCGAAATTTTAGAAAATGTACCTCTAGAACATAGGGAATTAAAAGAAACACGCATATTTGCAGACGAAGATGCTGTAAAAACGTTAGGTATTCAATGGCATCCTCGAACAGATTATTTTTCATACAAATACACTCCCAAACAAAGGCAACAACTGAGTACCAAACGAACTATATTATCTGATATTGCATCTCTCTATGATCCACTTGGCTGGTTAGCGCCTATAGTGATATCAGCCAAAATAATAATGCAGGCTTTATGGATAACAGGTTGTAATTGGGACGAAAAAGTCCCAGCCAGCATTGACACTTCATGGGTGCAATTCAAAAATGATTTAGAAAATTTGTCGAAATTGAAAATACCTAGATGGGTTCAATTTTCAAAAAATGCGAACTGTCAGCTTCATGGTTTTTGTGATGCATCGGCTAAAGCCTATGCTGCAGCACTATATCTCAGAGTAGAACACACTAACGGAACTACAGTATCGCACTTACTAACCGCAAAAACCAGAGTAGCTCCCACTAAGCCTATAACTATACCACGTCTCGAGCTTAATGGAGCAGTACTCTTAACGAGGTTAATTAAAACAACTGTCGAAGATATGCAATTAAAAAATATTCCGATATTTGCATGGACCGACTCGACTATCGTATTACAATGGATAAAAGAACATCCATCCCGCTGGAAAACTTATGTAGCAAACCGAGTTGTTGAAATTCAAGATACCATTAAATATGAAAAATGGCATCATGTAGCAACCCTACATAATCCAGCCGACCTCGCATCACGCGGAACAACTGTATCCACCTTATTACATAATAATTTATGGTGGCACGGACCAGCGTGGCTAACAAACAATCAATCTACCTGGCCCGAAATAAAAAAATGTCAGGAACAAACTACGCTTGAGTCAAAGGTTCAAAAAACGATAAGTTTTTCACTACAAACAGAGAATGATCTCCTCACACGTTATTCCTCCTATACAAAATTAATTCGTATAACTGCTCTACTCAAACGTTTTAAATATAATACTGAACATAAAAATACAAAACGGTTAGGAAATATTACGAAAATTGAATGGCAAGAAGCTGAACAAAATATTTTGAGGCTCGTGCAACGAACAAGTTTCCCAAAGGAATATGAAACCCTATTACAAGGCAAGCCAATCCCTATAAAGAGTAAATTAATACAGTTAAATCCCTATATGGACAAAAACAAATTAATTCGAGTAGGAGGAAGATTAGCCAATGCAATGATTCCGTATGATAGAAAACATCCTATCATCACTCCAAAAAACCACCAGATCACTGCACTTATCATAGATAAGGCACACGTGGAAACATTGCATGGTGGTACATCACTAGTGTTAGCAACAACCAGAAGCAAATACTGGATTTTAGATGCGCGACGGGCTATCAACAGCCGAATATACAAATGTTTGATTTGCTATAAATTCCGCAAATCATCAACAATTCAACTAATGGGAAATCTGCCTTCATCTAGAGTTAACATCTCAAAACCTTTTCTACATGTTGGCATTGATTATGCGGGTCCATTTACAACAAAATCATCCCCTTGCAGAAAAGCAAAGTTACTAAAATCGTACCTTTGCATATTTGTCTGTATGTCAACCAAAGCAATCCACATAGAATTAGTATCATCTCTTACCTCAGAAGCGTTTATTGCAGCGTTAAGGAGATTCGTCGCAAGACGAGGTTTATGCTCTGATATATATTCTGACTGTGGAAGTAATTTTGTAGGTGCCAAAACAATACTAGAAAAAGAACTTCAAGCAGCAATTAAATCTGCGAGAGAAGATGCAACAAATTTCCTCGCTTCAAATTCAATCGAATGGCATTTCAATCCACCTGCGGCTCCTCACTTCGGTGGTATTTGGGAAGCCGGGGTCAAATCTATTAAATTTCATTTACGTCGAACATTAGGCAATTCTATCTATACGTTCGAAGAATATGCTACAGTGCTAACTCAGATTGAATCCTGCCTAAATTCCCGTCCACTATGTTATATTAATAACAATCCCGAAGATGGTTTTATACTCACACCTGGTCATTTTCTTATTGGAGATGCTTTAAATACCATTCCAGAACCAAACTATTCTGATATAAAAATACCAGCAGGAGCAAGATGGAAACAATTACAGCAACAAGTGAGACATTTTTGGGACAAGTGGTCGAAGGACTATCTGAACCAGCTTCAGAACAGACCAAAATGGAATCGTACAGAAGATAACATAAATATCGGAGATGTTGTCCTGTTAAAGAACGAAACCTCATCACCAACAACATGGCCCTTAGCTAGAGTAGAACAAATCTATCCGGGCATTGATGGATTAGTAAGGGTGGTTCAAGTAAGAACAAAGGATAGTTCATTTAAAAGACCAATTGCTAAAATTTGCCGCTTACCAATGGAAGAAACTACAGCACAGCAGGACATAACATAATAAGCATATAAGTGTAACTCGTGTTATCACCTTTATGTTCATTGTTGTCCAGATCAGTGTTGTGTTGTCCCATTCCAAACGACTTACTTTATTAGCTCGTTTACAGATGGCCTATCAAATTGAAGACGACGTACTCGAAATTTTTGATGAAGATTACCTGTCGGCTCCAGGAAATTCGACCACCCAATTTGAGGTCACCATTCCGAGGGACTTATTTCCGAGGTCTCCGAAGAAGGCATCAACTTCAACAGCATCTCCGAAGAAGGCATCTACGATGACGACACCGGCAAGGACCAGTTCCAGGGGAAATCATCCAGCACGAGCGGCCCCCCACACATCTTCAACTCCGGACAGTCCCATCTGGATTAACGGACGAGCCCTAGGATCGCTAGAACGGCTGCTAGCTTCAGAGACGGTGAAGGATGTGGAAATGCGAATGGAGAACTCCCATCAACGTTTTATCACGAGGGAAGGCGTCTCCATATATCTAAAACGGGAGACCTTAGAAATAATTGATTTTAATGGGCTCCAACGTAAGAGACGTTCGGACAAAACAATTAATTTACCGGACAGGTACCAGGTCCGACTGCGAGTAAGCGCCAATGGTCGAATTACATTCTACAATTATCATAGGCGCGGAATAGCGAAACTAAAGAAAAAATTCTTGAACTGAGTAGTTCAACGGGAGGGAGAATGTTGAAAACAACAAGATTTAAATGCCTGAAATAAAAATGAATTTTAAAAAATATGAATTTGAATTACTGATGAAATACCTGGCACCTGGGAAAACTCAACAGGTGCTCCAGACTAAATCTGAAATAATAGAATTACTATAAAATTTTAAAGAACAACTGAATTCTTAAAAAACATAACACAAAATCATGCAAGCACTTGTTGAGACGAATACAACAACAACAATGCATGCAAGCATAAAAACATAAAATTTGCCAATTGCATAACACGGATGTATATGCAAATCATCGCAGGAGACTCGAATGATAGATTAAGCACTTTACTGAGATGATTTGTCATGCAAATCCGTCTAATAAGCAAATATTATTAAGAAAACCCGAAGTGACAGCCAATCACCGGGTAGAAAACATAGAAATTCCACATACATTTATGACTTGGAAATAATACACAGAGCATGCGAAATGAATCTCTTATGATCAGATACCATAGCCATGCATCTAAAACGACTTCCAGTGAGGAAAAATCAGCAAAAAAGGCTCACGGAAGTCAACAACATAAACATAACCTGCGCAAAACACATGCATAGTATGTGACACATACACACAACATTATGCGATCATATTTGGCACACCGACAAAATATGCATCGTACATATAGAAAAACTACACTCACCTGCAATTAAACACGAAAATCCGTATAAAATAATCACATAAGATTAGTTCACTCGCGACACTCGGGCGACACTCAAAACTTGAAAACCGCGACTGACAGGACTAATTTTCTGATTGAAATATGGACAATTGCCGCCGAGAAATTCAATGGCGTTGCCAGAAATTCGCTAATTGATCGATTTAATTAAAAATTCAGAAAAAATTAGAATTGTCATAATTTCAATAAGAGCGAAAGAGATGTCTAGCAAGAAAAGGACAATATTAATATTTCAATTTCCCCTCAAAAATCGTCTAAAATGGCGGAAAAAATGTCGCTTTACCAGTATGTCAAATTGGTAAAAAATTAATAAATATAAAAGGCCGAGTGATAAATAAATTGCAACGAAGGAGGAAATAGTTTGAAAACCAATGAAGAAGTGGCCCAAGATCAACAGATGGGTGACATTTCCCTGCAGATTTAAATTAAACAAACTTATAAGTCAACTTGGTAAGGCAGTGGAACCTGGAGAGAAGGAAGCAGGACACAACCGAGGCCTATTTAAGCAGCAACGAAGGAAGGATCGCTCTCTTCTTTTTGCGTTCTTCAAGCGAGTAACACTTAGTAGAGTCAGGGAAATCAGATTTTAGAAAATTGTCATAAAATACGGGATACATGCTCCAAGTGAGTCATACCCTGTAATACATGCAATTTTCTGTAGACTTAGCTTAAAATTGTAGAATAGCTTATTTAGGAGTTAGAGAATTTCGAGAATTGAATTTATACTCATTTTTGTTATTTGTTTGTTAACTAAAAATTTTGAGTTAAAAAATAGAAATCAAGTAAAAACTGCACAATACCTTTTTTTTTCTTTCAACCGCTACACTTCACCAATTCCGTGTTAACAAAATTAATTGACATTTGTTTAACGTTCACACAAGAAACACCAACAAATAATTGTAAAGTCAAGCAAGCATATAATACAAATATAATAAGTAAAAGCAGAAATTAAATTAACAGAAAATCAGATAGCACAAATAATGTAAATTAACTGACAAATTATAAAAAAGGCAGACAAAACACATGCTAGAAAGTAAACAAAAAGGCATGCAGGCATACTATCTGATAGAGAGCAGAGGGATCGACAGAATTAGACTGAATGATAACAAATTCTAGATAATAGATAAAATAATAAGCTAAAAAGCAGACAAACTGACAAGGAGAAAGCAGACATACATAAAAAGAAATACTAAGAGATATAGAAAAATGAATGGACGCATTGATAATATAGAAACAGCAAGGCTAATAAAATATATATAAAACTTAATTTCCTAATTCTAAAACAAATTAACAGACCAAAATAAAAACGAACGGACTGCCGGAAATACATAAAAATAAAAAATTGAGAAATTGATAAATATAGAAACCGGCTAATAAATTACCTATACCTGCAAGGCTACTATTATAAAACGCAAAAGACCGACTGCTAATTCTAAACAAGATGAACGGACCAACGTAGAAATAAATATGCTGACAGACAAATATTAAAACAAAAATCAAAATGACAGAATTAAAGCGAACAAACGAACAGATAAAGATAGCAACATACGAATTCACAAATATAAACATGGCAAAAGTCTAACAAATATCCAAACAGACAGAGAATTGAGACCTAAACAAATTATGTAATGGGTAAGAAGAAAGGCATATTTATACAGATCAATTAATCGACTAATCTATTTTATCCTATTTGTTTCTGCATATGCTATATGAATCCTTCAAAAAAGGGTTTTCAAATTTGGTTAACATTAAAATTGTGTAATCTATGAGACTAACATTCGTAACAAGGTGTCTCATGCTCTAGAATATCTGGAAATAGAGGCTTAGTTTTTTTAAGGCATTCATTAACAATAATTTTTTTTTAAATTTCCAATGTGTGGGGATGTTTTGAAGATATGTCCAAAAACTTCTAAAACTACATTAAAAAGCTGCATAAACTAATATGGAGGGTTTACTAATAACTGGCTGTTCGTAGTTTTGTTATAATTTCTAAAAACTAATAAACTTTTAGCGGGGTCTAACAAAGAATATACTTTTTTTGAAAGTTTTGGTTTGCAGTTTGGACAGTTCACTTTACCGAAAAATTTAAAAAAAGCCTGTAAAATATCTCCTAGAAGCTAAATCTGTGGGCTGGTTAATTATTTCAATTTCCGTATCTTTGGGATCTAAAATGTCTATGGGTACGTCGTCATTTTCAGAAAAACTGTATGCTTGTTTTACGGAAGTTGCTGGCTCATTGTGACTTTGGGTTGGCAGTGAAACGAAGTCTGATGATGTAGAAGAATTAATTACACGATTTCGATATTTGCAAGACCTTATGCCAATCAACACCTAAAAATTCCTCTTTATCATCTTGACTATTAGACGTATGATGCGCATGGTCGTTATTTTACCCATAATAAAATTTTATTCATAAACCGATGGACCCAAATGTTTTCCACACATTGACCGTATTGGAGCAAACAGATTTTCAATTGTATCTTGATTTAACCGATTTAAGAAAATAAAATTTAACATCAAAATCTTGCAGCAAATCTTCTAACATTAATAGAATTCCACTAATCGTTTGAATTAGACCCTTTTTCTAATGAGTAATGTTTTCAGTATTTTGAATGGACGTGTTTTTGAGATATTTCCGCATTTTTATTAAACACTCGTAAGGAGTATTACCGGTTCTTAAGGGCCCATTAGATTTCTACAGTGAAAAGATTTGAAGTTTTCTCTCACGTCTTAATTTCTAAAAAGGGGTTCATTTAAGTTTAGTGCGTTCTTATCACGTTAATAGATTAGAAAAAATTTACAAAAGTTTTGTAATTATTTATAAGTTCGACTTAAAACCGATACAATGAAATTTGTATATATTAATTTTTCCGAACATGCTGTAATTTGTAATTCTGTTTAAGACATTATAATATAGTTATATTTTAAGATATATTATATTGTAACATTAATGATATTGGATATAAAAGGCTAGAAGGAGATAATAAAAGAAATCACTGCTTTTAATTTATCGTCATCTATTTCGACTAACACTTTTTCAACCTTTTTTGGTATCGATCTAAAGAAAACCCATTCACGAGTCCAAACATGTAAAAATAGCTCAGGAGAATAGTAATCACATTTTCTTGCCCACTTTCAAATTTTTTGGCGGTGAGAGCAAAGTCTTATTTTTGTAGCGGCCACCGGTTCAACGGTGCAGTTAATTGAGCAAGTTGACTTATTAGGAAAAGGCTGTGGTTTTGCTAATATCAGTGGTATTGTTTATGTTTATCGTAATCCGGAAATTGATTTTAATGCAGAGGAAAATTTATGGAAAACTATTCTGCCGGATGTTTTTCTAGTAGTATTCGTTGCGAAGTTTACCATATTTTAGTACCTAAGCAGCTAAGAAAATTCGATTTTGCCTATTTTAGAGCAATGACTTATTCGTGCTAAGCTTGAAGTTGAAAATAAACATATGGTGCGATTGCTTGATGTGGCATTAAATTTCTTGATTTTATAGCCTTCCTTCCAATTTGTTGTAATTTTTATTTTTAAAAATATCTTAAACCGGAATTTCTTACTGAAAATCATTGTTCGAGCATTTAATCTTAGAATAGTGTCTTTCAATTAATGTACAGTATTGGTGTAAATGAGTAAAATCAGAGAGCAATATAACATATAGAGTGCCAACGCCAAATAGCCACGAACGGAATTCTACTTTCATACATTTCATTTCAAAGTGGGGTCTCATAAAAGCTCGGCGGTCTGATAAAAGCTCTTGAAGTTCTTGTGCAGCCACAGCGGTCTCATATTATAGTTTTTTGTGCAGCGAAAGCAGTCTCATGACGTTAGCTGTGCAGCCTGAGAACTGAACAGTCCAGTAGGAAATGCGATCATCTTTCGACTAATCGCGGAGCGCTCTTTTGGGATGTAATGAGTGCTCGTATTGGCATCCATTTGCCCTTCTTTTTACATAGGCATGTCCTACGGAGAGGAGTGTTCCTCTTTTGCTAACGCACGAGTACCTAATAGGAGACACCTTTTTTGTAAGCAAAACCGGAGCGCATGTTTTCACCTCCATAATTAGTAATAAGGGAGGACTCGTTTTAAGCTCTGAAGTGAGCAAAACCGAAGTTTTAAGTAGAAGCAGGGAGGTAGAGAGCTTCAAGGCTTATCCGAAATCCAATATTTATGTTCAGAGACTTTATTGTTTTATTTTTTGGCTAACATGCAGTCTTATGAGAATTTTTTTTGGTGACAATGAAAACTGACACTTCCATTTTTTTTTTTTTTTTTTTTTTTTTTTTTTTATAGAAAAAACAAACTTCGAAACTATCAAAAATCGTTGAACATAAATATGGTACTTCGGATAGGCCTTGAAGTCCTCTACCTCCCTGCTTCCACTTGAAACTATTCCCTGGGACTCCCTGTATAAAGAAATCACTTAAAAATAGTCCATTAGAAAAAAAAAAACATTTCATTATTAAAAAAAAAGAAAAAGAATTTCTATCAGCATTCGTAATTCACGAAATATTGCTATATATTACATATATAAAATAAATGTATAATAAAGGAAATAATAATATGCACAGCCTAACCGCACTGAGAGCCAACTGAAAATAAAACTAAAACGCAACAAAATGATCAGACTGCGTCGTTATGACTCACAAATTTCGCATCCACCAACTTGTCTCCTCCAGTTTTACTCTTTTGGGATGTTTCTTGGAGAATTCTGAGAAACAGTGCTTTATGTGCTCTCTTATTCATCCCTGAGGGAGCACTCCTCACTTTTCCTACTGGGAGGACTGAGCCGCACACGCCGGCGCGATTAATGCATATGACATTAAAATAAACCGCCAACACATTGTTGCTATGGTGGGCTGTAGTAAATTATGTATGGTTTTTTTTTTTTAACTTATAGTTTTAATCAATGAATTTACAATACCTATAGTGGCGCTCAAATGAACCATTGAATTATGCAATATAAAATCTAGATGGGAGAGTATGCAAAATGCTTAAATAATGCATATGGAAAGATGTTTCTTTCAAACTTTTTATTTGCCTGATTTTAAGCGTGAATACATAGGTCTGTTCGTTGGCATGAAAACCTGTGGCACCTCAGGGCGCACTGGTGCGCCCTGAGAACTGTCAAAAAACACGGGGCAGCCCAGTGCTTTTTACACCAGCGAACAGCGTACTAAAAAGGAGAACTGTCATCTGGCCTTTTACACAAAAATTATTAAATAAAACCACTACTTTTTCATAATGTTGACATCGAAATGCTCAAATTAAGTTATTGTGCCCGCAGCAAGAGTTAATTCCACTTTAAATACCGTATCTGTTAACAATTAAACTGATAACCGTCATTTACCCTGAGTTTTTATCTGGGGTAAAACCAGGGTGCACCAGGGTGCACCAGGGCGCACCAGGGCGCCCCAGGTTTCTCAAAAAACACAGAACTGTCACTTGACGTTTAAAAACCAGTGCAGATAGGGCGCACTGGGGTGCCATAGGATTGCCAACGAACAGACCTCATAGTAAACAGTGAATGCTATTATATTGAAGGTGTTGGTATGCAATTGATGCTTGGAGAGAAAAAAAAAATTAAAAAAAACTTAATTGGCGTTAAATAGTTCAAAAGCATATATTAAATTGTATTCATTGTTTACTTTGTGTGAGTTGTTGCTGCATTGGATTTTGTTTTGTTTTTATAATGGAAGGAGCAAGAGGGATCGGCTTATCCAAAAGGAAAAAAAACAAGTATTAGATGTGTAGGTCCAGGTTGTAATATTAGCAAAGATGAAAATTCAACCATAAGTTTCTTTTGTCCGCGATATTCTGTTAGGCGGGAAGAGTGGATGAAACTGTGCTGCTTAGCACGTTCGCTACCAGCGTATCATTTTTTGTATGTAAGACCGGCGACGCAAAGGTGCAAAGTGTTTATAAGTTTATGATAATTTTTTTTTTGGATTGGGCTAAAAAACAACAAATATGCGACAGTTTTGAAAATTGCTTATTTTGTTTATTTTCAATGTTATAAATATAATATTTAAAACCCCAATGCCAATTGAAGTCACATTGTAAGAAAGATGCCCCTGGTCTATAGTACAAGAATTTTTTTTCGGGTTCCGGTAGCGAACGTGTTAGAATTCCAGGAATCTTTACCTAA
Organism: Dysmachus trigonus; assembly: GCA_949715965.1. Classification (NCBI taxonomy): domain Eukaryota; kingdom Metazoa; phylum Arthropoda; class Insecta; order Diptera; family Asilidae; genus Dysmachus; species Dysmachus trigonus. The sequence continues at coordinate 51,079,263 of OX454321.1, forward strand.
ACGGTTTTATGTTTGCACATATCATTTTGAATTGAATTTCCTAATAATCTAATAAGCATAAAAAACACTTTAGACTATTTCAACAAAACATACCATTCTAAAAAGAAAAATTAAAGTCTTGAATTCTAGATTACCGCGTTTTAAAACTAAGTAAACTGTTCAAAAGGATATGTTAGATATATCTGCAGGCAGGTATAGTAAAAGTACACTGACAATGTGTAGATTATTCACTAGGCGAAAAAAAAGTTCCTTATAGCGAAGATGAGAAAACAATTTCTTTAAGTTTATCTTTCCGTTCTCCATCATGTTATAGAATTTTAAAAAATTACTTAAATTTATTATTTATACTATTATTCCACAACCATCAGTTATCCTAAACTAACGCCTGTGAGAAGTAAAGATGATCACAAATCGATTAGGGTTAAAAATGGTTACGAAATTACATATTTCCGTATTTCTTAAAATCTTGATTCGGGACAGAATATTTAAAAGGAAATATTTCGATTTATATTAACACACCGAAAAAAATTATTTCAAAAAAATATATTGGTCAATTTCCCCATATTAAAAATTATTCAATATTTTTGCCTTCCCAAAATACAAATTCAATAGGCCTGAGTATACGACTAGCACAGAGAGCAGTATAACAGAAGTCGGCTGAAGGAGTACTGGTAATAAATCAGCGATTTCTGGCTGAAATGACTTCAAAATTTAATGACATGTACATGAAAACATTAATAAAACATCCTCGAAATTTAAAAAGATTCACATGAATTCTTCCCTGTGAAAATAATTTCAAAAAATACTTCTAATTTCTCAGGTGATTTCCCCCTTAACCCTTTATAGCCCAAGATCATAAAACATTAAAATTATGTTAAAAATTGACAGGTTTAGGGAAATAAAAAATACATATTTCTCAGAAATCAAAAAAAATATGTATTATTAATAGTCCAGTCAATTTAACCTCTGAAGCGGAAGTTTGTGGTGGAGTGCTAATTTTTGGATATATTGTTGGGGACGGTGAGAAATGAAGCTATAACTATTTTTTGCCCCTCGGGGGTGTTTGCAAAGGGGTGAAAAAGGGTGAAAAAGGTTTTTTGTTTATAACTTTGAATAAAAAAGTCAGCCTGGGTGGGAACGTTAGAGGGTGATATAATAAATGATTATTCATCTTGTATTAAAGTTTCCCCCGGTTTTGTTTATTGCAAAATTGTTTATTAACAATTTCACTCTCCCAAACCGAAAAAAATCACGGCTGATTTTTTTAAAAATACTTAAGCTCGTACGATGTCTTTCATTTTCACAATATCACTAGAAGACGCAATCCCCCATCATATACCAAAAATTCAAAACGGTTCCATGCATTTCGCCTGAGATAATCACCCAGATACCTCACCTGTTTTACACCGAAAAATGTACAGTTTTAATCCAAGTCAAGATATCCCCCACGAATCGTCGCCCTCCGACCAGATATCGCTGAGCAGCACACATTTTTCACATTTTTTCCCAGCCCACGGCGGGGAAGAAGAAGATTTGCGACTGATTCAAAAACGGAAATCGCTATAACTTTCGATGTATGTAACGGAACTTAATGTATGATGGCTTCAAAAATCACTTATTTTTTTCTCCATCTTTTCCTCATACACCACTTTCACCTAATATTTTTACTTTTTTTTATATTGAATTAAACTTAAAAAAAAAAATAAAAATTAATTACATTTTATTCCTTTTCTCCCACAAAACTAAACTTTTTTGAAATATTCTTAATTTTATAGTTATCTACAGATTCCACCCTTTATTCTCATAATTGTTATCATTTTCCACAAATCCCCCCCTGACCCCCCGAATAAATATATTACCCCTTAAATTTTACAAACAAAAAACTCGCCAAACATTTTATTTTTTTTCTCCAACAAAACTAAACTTTTTTGAAATATTCTTAATTTTGTAGTTATCTACAGATTCCACCCTTTAATCTCATAATTTTTATTATTTTCCACAAATCCCCCCTGACCCCCCGAATAAATATATTACCCCTTAAATTTTACAAACAAAAAACTCGCCAAACATTTTATTTTTTTTCTCCAACAAAACTAAACTTTTTTGAAATATTCTTAATTTTGTAGTTATCTACAGATTCCACCCTTTATTCTCATAATTTTTATTATTTTCCACAAATCCCCCCTGACCCCCCGAATAAATATATTACCCCTTAAATTTTACAAACAAAAACTTACCAAACATTTTATTTTATTTCTCCCACAAAACTAAACTTTTTTGAAATTTTAATAATTTTGTAGTTATCTACAGATTCCGCCCTTTATTCCCATAATTTTTATTATTTTCCAAACATCACCCCCTGACCCCCCCGAATAAATTTATACTACACCTATCCCTCGATTTACACGATAGATAGGTTCCTCAGAAAACCGTGCAAATCGAAATCGGGATTTCGTATAAGTAAAACCGTGTAAAACGAAAACAGACTGAAATGTGCATAATTCGGTAATTTATTTAAAAGTAAAATAAAAGTAAATATATTTTGAAAAACATAAAAATACTAGTCTATTTATAAAATTAGTAGTAGGTGTATAAGGTATAAGTATGGAATTCATTTTACATATAGAAAGAAGAAATCAAGTCCTTAAAACCTTTCTTTCTAATCTTTTCTTCTTGATTGGTGTTGTGTTGTCGTTGGTATCTTTCATAATTTGATAGTACTTAATGCGATATTGGTTCTATGTAGAGAAATAAGAGACAATCTCGCATTAACCAAAGGTGGTATTAAAATCTTAATTAAAAATCATAAATAAATAAATAAACTCTTACTCAGACGATTTTTATTGTGAACACAATTCAAAAATGGCAGTGGTAATATCCATGCAGTTAAAATGTTGAGTTTTACCTGTTTTTTTCTTAAACCTCTGATTTTATAAACCGTGTAAAAGCGAAATCGTGTAAAAAAAGTATCGTGTAAATCGAGGGATAGGTGTATTTACCTTTTTTTTAAATTATTCCCCATTTTTACTATTCAATTTTTTCCACCAATTCTCAATTAATCTCACTTTTTTTTTCACCCACATCTACTTCAAGGTCTTCCGAAACCAAATCTACATTTTTTCTCCATTATTGCTAATAGTTTGTCCCCAATTGGAGTAGATCTTTATGCAATAATCGTAAATCGAAACTGGGGAGAAATTAATATTTTGGGCGAAAAATGATCCGCTAGCACACACGGGGGCAGATTGGGGACATACTATTAGCAATAATGGAGAAAAAAATGTAGATTTAGTTTCGGAAGACCTTGAAGTAGATGTGGGTGAAAAAAAAAGTGAGATTAATTGAGAATTGGTGGAAAAAATTGAATAGAAAAAATGGGGAATAATTAAAAAAAAAGGTAAATGGTATAAATTTATTCGGGGGGGTCAGGGGGTGATGTTTGGAAAATAATAAAAATTATGGGAATAAAGGGCGGAATCTGTAGATAACTACAAAATTATTAAAATTTCAAAAAAGTTTAGTTTTGTGGGAGAAAAAAAATAAAATGTTTGGCAAGTTTTTGTTTGTAAAATTTAAGGGGTAATAAATTTATTCGGGGGGGTCAGGGGGGGATTTGTGGAAAATAATAAAAATTATGAGAATAAAGGGTGGAATCTGTAGATAACTACAAAATTAAGAATATTTAAAAAAAGTTTAGTTTTGTGGGAGAAAAAAAATAAAATGTTTGGCAAGTTTTTTGTTTGTAAAATTTAAGGGGTAATATATTTATTCGGGGGGTCAGGGGGGGATTTGTGGAAAATAATAAAAAGTATGAGAATAAAGGGTGGAATCTGTAGATAACTACAAAATTAAGAATATTTCAAAAAAGTTTAGTTTTGTTGGAGAAAAAAAATAAAATGTTTGGCGAGTTTTTTGTTTGTAAAATTTAAGGGGTAATATATTTATTCGGGGGGTCAGGGGGGGATTTGTGGAAAATGATAAAAATTATGAGAATAAAGGGTGGAATCTGTAGATAACTATAAAATTAAGAATATTTCAAAAAAGTTTAGTTTTGTGGGAGAAAAGGAATAAAATGTAATTAATTTTTATTTTTTTTTTAAGTTTAATTCAATATAAAAAAAAGTAAAAATATTAGGTGAAAGTGGTGTATGAGGAAAAGATGGAGAAAAAAATAAGTGATTTTTGAAGCCATCATACATTAAGTTCCGTTACATACATCGAAAGTTATAGCGATTTCCGTTTTTGAATCAGTCGCAAATCTTCTTCTTCCCCGCCGTGGGCTGGGAAAAAATGTGAAAAATGTGTGCTGCTCAGCGATAGCTGGTCGGAGGGCGACGATTCGTGGGGGATATCTTGACTTGGATTAAAACTGTACATTTTTCGGTGTAAAACAGGTGAGGTATCTGGGTGATTATCTCAGGTAAAATGCATGGAACCGTTTTGAATTTTTGGTATATGATGGGGGATTGCGTCTTCTAGTGATATTGTGAAAATGAAAGACATCGTACGAGCTTAAGTATTTTTAAAAAAATCAGCCGTGATTTTTTTCGGTTTGGGAGAGTGAAATTGTTAATAAACAATTTTGCAATAAACAAAACCGGGGGAAACTTTAATACAAGATGAATAATCATTTATTATATCACCCTCTAACGTTCCCACCCAGGCTGACTTTTTTATTCAAAGTTATAAACAAAAAACCTTTTTCACCCTTTTTCACCCCTTCGCAAACACCCCCGAGGGGCAAAAAATAGTTATAGCTTCATTTCTCACCGTCCCCAACAATATATCCAAAAATTAGCACTCCACCACAAACTTCCGCTTCAGAGGTTAAATTGACTGGACTATAATTATTTATTTCACATTTAAGGGAGTGTAACATTACTGTAAAATTGAGTTAAACGTAAACAAAAAAAACTAATTTGGTATGGAAGGAACATATTCATTCACGTATCTATAGGTTTCCAAGAAAATAACACAATTTTACACACTTTTTGTATTTTTTTTGTAAAATTTAAAATTTGCTCGAATTTCAACTTGTCACTTTCAATTACGGGCGAAATTCTAATCGATTAACTGTTAACAGTTTACGCTGTCTATGATTATTTCCGTGGATACTACATTGTTCAATAATATGTGACAGCAAAGTGGCGCCGATTTGAATGAACTAAATACATTTGGTGCGTATTCTGGCGGGACTTTTGAGGTTTGTTACAGAAATGTCACATGGGGCTATAAAGGGTTAAATCGTGATTCTGTCAGAATATTCAAAAGGAAATATTTCCTCTCTCGCTTTATGTTAACAAACCGATACAAATAATTTCAAAAAAATTATACTGTGTTTGTGCATCCACATCTGCTCTTTTATGAAGCATTTACAATATTTCCTACTGAGTTCTTATTGATTTCGATATTTTTTGGCCGGAACCTTTTGGTAATGGCTTAAGCTTGCGTTGCAGCCTGGACGCAGCGCACTATGATATATCTCGACGATTTTTTTTCCATTTTTCAATTATCTCCCGATAAAATAATGCTATTTAGATGAATTTCTTTTTAAATTAAAATGTAAGCGATTGCTGATCCAGGAAAAATAGTAAATAAGTTCCCGTGACCTCCATTTGTCCTTGAAAATTGGCTTCAAAGTTGACGATTTTTAGAAAATTTTTTGATATTTTTGTATGTAGAAACTGTGTCATTCTTCCCTTTTATTTTATTTCTGGCTGACATTCCTCTGTAGGAGTTTGAGAACTAGAAAAGATCGATAGAGGTCATTTGAAGATCACGCGAAGGTCATTTTCAAGCGGAATACAACGAAATCGAACCGTGACCGGGAAAAGGATTGTAGATTCAGTCCTTGATGCTCAGGTCGACTTATAGCATTAACAATTATCGGTAGTGGCCAGGATAAGGTCATCCAGAGGTCATTTCACGGGAATCATCACGAAATCGGCTTTTCGCGTAGTTTGACCGCGAAAAGAATTGAAGATCCAGTCCTTGGATGGTCGAGTTATAGCCTCAAGGATTATCGGTAGTGGAAAGTCCAGAGGCCATTTGAAAGTCATTCAAGCTCAAATCGCCTTTTTTCGTAGTTTCACCGGGAAAAGGATTGTAGATTCAGTCCCACGAAATCGCCTTTTTTCCACAGTCTGACCGGGAAAAAGAGTGTAGATCCAGTTCTTTGATGCTCAGGTCGAGTTTTAGCCTCAAGAATTATCGGTAGTGGCCACTCTGAGGTCATTCTAAGGTCATATTCAAGGGAATCACCACGAAATCGCCTTTCAGTAATAATATAAAACTAAATAATGAGTATTAAATTTATTAATATGCTTTGTAGTAAGATATAACGGTTTAAATTAATTCACACATGTTTAATAATCGAAATTTTCATTAAAAATAATTTAATTATAAAATATGAAACGTATTACACGTTATATATATACAGTGACTCAACTAATTGTTCACATGATGGTACTTTAGGATTTTGCAAGTTGTTCATTAACGGTAACAGATATCGTAAAACTGATTGCGTAATATTGTAGAGGGTAAAATTGTCTATAGAAATGCTCTGATACATTTTGACATCCGATTGACCATTTTTGAGTTATTTATGAAATAAAACTGTCAAATTTCACTACTTTTTATTTCGCAAATAACTCAAAAAATATTGCAATTTACGGGAAAAATGGTAATAATAAATTTTGTGCAGAATTTAATTCTCTACAAGTTAGGCGAGGAAACTTGCCCATGTCAAAATAAAAATTAGCGATTTTTTGCAGAAATAGAACATAATGTTTTGGACAAACAATTTTAAAAAACAATTTTATCTCGAAAATTTTAAGTCTATTTCTGCTTACTATAAATCTGATGTAAACAGGTGTCCTCAGGTAATTTGTAGATTAATAATTTTCGAGACAAAATTATTTTTCAAAATTTTTTGCTCAATACCTTATGTTCTTTTTCTGCAAAAAATCGCTAATTTTTATTTTGACATGGGCAAGTTTCCTCGCCTAACTTGTAGAGAATTAAATTCTGCACAAAATTTATTATTACCATTTTTCCCGTAAATTGCAATATTTTTTGAGTTATTTGCGAAATAAAAAGTAGTGAAATTTGACAGTTTTATTTCATAAATAACTCAAAAATGGTCAATCGGATGTCAAAATGTATCAGAGCATTTCTATAGACAATTTTACCCTCTACAATATTACGCAATCAGTTTTACGATATCTGTTACCGTTAATGAACAACTTGCAAAATCCTAAAGTACCATCATGTGAACAATTAGTTGAGTCACTGTATATATATAATTATATATTTTTTTTTTAATTATTCCTAATCAGTTATATGATGACTAATTTATAATTTCTTGATAACAATTTTCGAAGAATTATAAATTAGTTATCATATAATTGATTAGAAGAATAATTAAGAATATATATAGGTATATATTGCACAGAGAAAAATGTTATACTGCTCTCTGGTCCTGATGTGAAATGCAAAGAACAAGCAGAACAAGGGAGGAACCTAACTTCACGCAATGCTTTTGATATTTCTGGACTTTGAGTTTGCGAAAATTTCTTGATGCTCTTTAAACGTGATTGTGCGTGCATCTTGTAATTTATATAAACTTAGGTATTACTAACCCGTCGGTGTTTTTCTGTCTATTCATATCAATTCCGACTTACCTCTAGAAACATCTAATTTTCTTATAATACCAGGGCATTATACTATTTACGCTATACGTACAATTCAATACTTGATAATATTGCCTTTAATGTGTCTAAGGCATATATGACTAATCTTTGCTGTCTTTCAAATGTAAATAATTTCATTTTCTATACTTTGTAAGTAAAATTAATAAACCTTTTGATGAACTTATAAATAAATAAATAAATAAACATAACTATTTCGGCAACAAAGAAGTACGAGATTAAAGCTGATTTAAATAACAAAGATTGGTTGGAATAGTAATTAAAGGTATTATGCTACCACTATTGTTACTTAATGAGACTAAACGCTTTTTTTAGTTTACTGAAGTAACTGAATAAAAATATACATTATCCAGTTGAAAATTGTTTTATTATTCTTCTAACTGACAAGCAAGGTATGCCGACGTGTCACTGCCGATTTGGTTGCAACTGAAATATGTTATTCTATATCAAATTTGAAGAAATACGTATTTTTTTTTTCTGCAAATAAACATTTTTGGGGGTAAAATGGATCCGTAAAGATAACCACCTTAAGAGACAGTTTGAAGGTTTTACATATTTATACTCAATATTTTCCCAAACTACCAAATGGGTATTAATCTACATGAAAAATGAAGAAAAACGCATATAAGTGCACATTCAAAAGTTATAACTGATTAATATTTACAATGCTTGAAAGTATCTAATAAAAATTCAATTTAAAAAAATCGATATCTAATTCCTTAAGCAGACCAATTGCAGTTGAAAGAGCAGAAGAAAATAGTAAATATCTGCTCTTGCGTTTTGAAGAAAATATATAGATAGACGTAATTTCTTAATAATGAATATTAACACAGCAACTCTCTCATACTTTAGTATTATTGGCATTTATTTCTGGAAATATATTGAAGTATCAATAATTGGGTAGCTATCAAAACTATTTTGATTTAACATAGATTTTTCTTTTATTGGATTTTTCGCTAATATTTTGTACAAACATATAGGTGGTAAGTATTGGAACTCGAAGTGAACTTTTGGACGTATCCAGAGTTGTGGTCCATTAAAATTAGATTTCATTTTTAATTAATCGAGAGATTTCTATCTAACCTTAAGAGGTATTTCATGGGTAATCGAGTCGAAAAAACAATAATCATAGCAGAGTCCAATGCAACGCAAAAACCGGTTGCATGTATACCTGCAAGTGTACTCGTAGAACCGTAGGCAAGTGTCTTTATAATGAAAACTTTCAGTGAAGATTTCTAAAGAAAAGTAAATGGCTATATGGGGAAAAACTGTGCAGTTTACAACCTTTGGTCAATTATAGAAAAATAGAAACCACATACAATGGAAGGAATGCTGAGGATTCTAAATATGTATTTATAAGATTTATTATTTCTGTGCTAAAAGATAAACCCTGAAACCCACAGATAACTATGTACTTTGCACACATTGACGTTCCTATCTTATCGGCTAAAGAGTTTGCTCGAACTAAATTCTTATCACAACCAAATATTTAATTCCAGACGTAGATTGCTCCGATTCCTACTCTTTTAAGCATTTTTTTTTAAAACGAAGTTCAATGCAAATTTCTTCTGTACTGAGGAACAGCGTAATAGTCACCAGATTAATTTTAAGTAATGACCAAAAACCGCCACAACAGTCGATACCGCAGATTTAAAATTATTGATGAATAATGTGGTGAACTCATTATTCACTCGGTCTCGGCAGCCGGTGCGGTGCGGTGACTTGTTAGTTTCGAAACATTCGCTTATTTATTTCAGGGTAAGGCACTACGAGGCGTTATGCTTTTTTAACTGGTACAGTGCCGTGGAGCTTTCAGAGGTGTTTTATTAACATGACAATGCAGCCAATAAAACGAAAGCCGTCGGTGTCCTTCGAAGAGATTTTTTTCCGAATTTCAACACCAACAACTAACGAAAAAAAATCTTGAAAAATGCACGACTGTGCGATCCGATCAAGTTTTCTTTTGTTTTAAGGCGCCGAATCAGAGAGCTTGCGATGGCTCCATTGTTTACTAAAGGTGACGGGAAGAAAATATCGCTAACCGATTACTCACTGACTGGTTGATCTTCTTTCCGAGTTGCATGCAGCCGATGTCCAGTCACTGAAAATTTCGCTGTTCACTGTTCACACTTGCAATTTATAAATAGCGGTTGAATGCGACTTTTCTCACAATTGGCACCACTGAGCACAAATTAAGAAAAACTATGCTATTTTTAGCAATTACGACGCTCAAACCGAATTTTGCAGGTATATACGATATGAGCCTAAACACTGAACATAAGGAATAAAAACGTTTATTTCGCGACTGGTGGTGACGACAATTTCAGCCAACGAAAGGTTTTTGGGTGGGCACAGTACAGTGTAATATATTTCTATAATTTTCAAGACAAAGTCGCGCGATAGCCGTCTCGCCTGATTTCGTGATTTGCTTCGAAAAGCACGTAGTACCAAATTTTACTGCAGAGATTCGCTACACTGGGGGATTCTCTTAACAAGGAAAACGTCTTCCATCGATATTATTGCTCAGACGATTCGATTAAGACTAGCTTTAGGAGCTGCTCAAGCACTAGACAAACTTTTTGTTTGCTTGCTCAGCTGGACGATCTAGACGGCGGCAGACAGCTCACCAGCTCTTGTTGAATGGTGCCCCGTGCACAGCAGCGCCACTGGCCGAGCACAGAAATTCGTGGCGTCTTGGGGCATTGCAACTTTCCTTGGTTGTTTGGGGAGACTTGTCTTGTCGACCCCGTGTAATCATGCTTGACGTAACGTAAGGTGTCGATTCTCACGAGCCGCTCTTCAATTAAATCTCACGGAAAACAGTCAGCTGCTGGCTTATTGATCTACTTGGAAGCATTCAAACATCATACCGGTCTTGCTTTCTTTTGTGGTAATTCATAATAGAAATAATATCCCTCAGATATAAATACGTCAATTCTTTGCAATGGACATCATATAGCCATAGATCTAGAAATATTACGTTTGTGGAAATCAATTTGTAGTATAATTGTTTTTGTGAGGTAAGTGGGCAATTATCACCGAAATAAAGAAATGTTTAATTGACGTTTTACACAGATGCATTGATAACATTGAAGGTTTTACTATTTTCGTATTGTACTATGGAATTTTAAAACACTTATTATTACCTCATTCCCGTGAAGCTATTTGCACGTTGTAGCAATAAATTTATTAGCTAACTATACGTGAACCTAAAGGTAAAGCTTAACTTTAAAAGAAGCAAATAGGAGAGGTGTTAAATTCATTATTATTTAAATTATTTTAATTCAGGGACCAACATTAATTATTATGTCTGAAAATTAAAACAAAAAAAATCACATTATACTAAACTAAAATCAGTTATTTCATTTGTAGTATTACTTACAAGGAGGGGGCACGACCTTGGGGAAACGGATTTGAATGAAATTTTGCCTAGTAGTAGTATTTAATATCGGTATACGAGCCATAACATATTTCCGTCCAATGCCCAGTAGTAGTGGAGCTAAACGCACCCCAAGTTCACCGTATACTATATAAGTATATAAGTTACGTTAAATTTCAATTGAGCGCATCGTATCTTATTTGGTAACATTCCCGACTCGTACTCTTGCATGCACGAGTTCGAGCCCACTTGATTGATTAATTTTTCAATCGTTTTTAATTATTTAGTTAATGATAAAAGTGGACAGACTATTTATTTATTCATTAACTCATGTACTTTTTTCGTTATTATTTCTATACGCTATGATTTTAAATATATATCCAAAATGTACTCTAAACTGTCGAATATAACGCCGAATATCTACCTGCTCTGGACAATAGGAGTGTCGAAAAAGGCCGGAAAAATGCGCCTCCCGAAATTTGAGAGAGAGCTACTTATGTAGAGTTTGGGCATGGGTTTAGTCTTTTTCACTCACTCTTATGAAACATATGAAGTGTAGAAACTCTTAAGTGAGAAGTTTGTTCATTTCTGCGTTAGAAACAAAATTAGGGATATAAGGGTACCAAGAGTACGAATCGGAAACGTTACCATATACGATATGCGCTCAATTGAAATTCAACGTAACTTATATACCTATAAATCGTATCCCAGTAGGAAAAGCAGGAATTGATTCCATTTGCTTCGATGAATTCCTATATGAAAATGTTCACAATAGGAATCGACGAAAGTTTATATCCGGAGTCATGCATAAAGTCGGCAAACATAATGCGCATTGGTGGCATAAAGCTGCTAAACAAGTGAGCTATGTGCATAGCTCACTTGTTTAGCAGCTTTATGCCGCAGTATCACTTGTTCATTCCTGACAAAAGGTCGCAAGTGCATTCAGTAAATTGCGTGATATTTTGTGTTTTTCCTGAGTACGCATCGCAGTTCCAGTTTAGAATTTATATTGTGAAAATTGGGTAAGATTTCTTAAGTTACTGATAGAAAATGAAAACAAAGAAAATAATTAGTAAACGTTATCTTCGACGTTTAATTAAAAAAGAACGGTAGATCTCCTTCCATTAGTCCGTACTAAAAGATTGTTACTTACTTAAATTCTATTCCAGAGGCATCAAGAACAGAAGGGTATACGGAAACTGACTTCATTCGCGAAGTGAGAGAAGCTATGCATCTCCAAAAAAATCACTACTTTAAGCGTTTAAGTAATAAGAGAAAACAAATTTAAGTTACCTCTTAAAAAGTTTATTCTTTCTTAATAATAAGGACATAATGAATTAAGTTTATTTTCTGTTTACTTATGTATTTTTTGAATTAATATATGAACTTAAAGTTTTATAACGTCGTTTTCATTCTACATGTTCAAACTCCATTGTTAAAATTATGCTTCAAAAACTCTTAGCCTTCTGAGAGGTGAGAGAGTGAGGGAGGAAAGTTTCCTGTGATTCCAATTCTTTATTATAATAGAGTAAGTCTGATTTCGAATCATATGACTGTACCATAATTACTATTTCAATAAGTCTTCAATTAAATTTTTAAATTACTAGCCATATTATATTTATCATCTTACACTATTGTAATAAAAGAAAATACTCTTTAAAAGTATTAAAAAACCAGTGAATAAATACATTCTCTTCATCAGTAATTTCCTCAATTCACGTTCATTGCTGAATTTCTCGATGAATAAGTAAGGGAAAAGGTAGGCATTAAAGATCCGCCCTAGGACATCGCAATGTTAAATTCATCGAAGATTTCATGCACAAAGTAAGCATTATGAGTTCCCATCATTGATGAAAGCTTTGATGCGGTATTGCTTACATTTCCTACTGGGATACTGTGAACTTTGGATGTGTTTTTCTCCGCTACTACTGGGCATTGGACGGAAATATTTTATGGCTAGTATACTGACATGAAATACTACTACTACGCAAAATTTCATTCAAATCCGTTTTCCCAAGGTCGTGCGCCCTCCTTGTTAGATTCAATAATACTTTTTATAAAAGGTTCAATTTATTTCGGCGAAATAAAAATTATAAATTAGGTAATCACTATTTTGAGGTAATTTTCACTTTTCTATCGCTCGATAACAATTGTTAAGTAATTTTCATGTTTCCATTGGTCAATAATGTTTACATGAGAATTTTTATTTTTAGATTTTTAGGTTGATAACGATTACGAAGTATTATTTATCGATCGCTCGATAAGTTAGTAAAAGCTTTTAAAAAACTTACTTTGTTTCCCGATTTGGACATAAATCTCTATGATCTTCCTATTCAAGCTTAAAGTAAGTCTGCACAATTTCAGCTCAATCGGTTAAAGCGTTTAAAAGCTAGGTTTACATATATGTACATATGTAAAAATGGTCGAAATGATGAGCTCATGGGACGTGAATACATTATTTATGTATATATATATATATCTATTAAAATCTCGATATTGAAAATTTTCATAATATTATTTTAAGGAGTCGAAAAGTAAAAAACATAACTACGGTTCGGAATGATAACCTCCTCTTTCTTCTAACTCGATTAACAATCGTTTCTTAATATTTTTGAAGTAATCGAAATATGTATAATAAATGTTACTTGATCGTTATTAACCAATCGAAAAATAAAAATTACTTGATAATCATTATCGAGGGATTAAAGAATAAAAATTGCTTATTGTGCTTCTCATAGCTCGTCTGATTAGAATTTTTCTCCGCAACTCAAAAAAGAGTACCTGATGGTCATGAGGCAGTGTGAATCGAATCAACGAGGTATAGAAACTTAAGCGTCAATATTTTGTTTTGCGTTTGAGTTTCTCACCCAGACAAAAGTTTGTTGTATATTCGACAACCCCTGTTTGTAAATTGAACGAAACTATAAATTTAATATTATCTACCGTCAATTGTAAAATTATATGTTAATTGCACTGTTAATTCATCATTTGTACCTAAATTGTAGTCATTTTTACCATACAAATTGAAATTTTCATTGTCATTTTTATTGCGATGTTGTAAAAACTAATTGTTAATATTACAGAAATCAATAGAATCAATAACAATAATGAACCTCCAATTTTACAATGAGTTTTCAAAGCTACAGCAAGTAGTTGTAATTACAATTACAAATTTATTCAGATTGAAGTGTTTAACTCTAAAATTTATAACATTTGAAGTATAGTCATTTCGTCGTATATTGTACATACACCTGTGTTAAAAAAAATAGTAGTGCAAGTGCTCTTGTCTGAAGACACTGCTATTCATTGCTTATGAACTAAAATGTTTTTAATTGTTCATCAGATTCTCAAACACCTGATGTTGTGTTTTGTGCAAAAGTTGTCTTTGTTTTGTACATGAGAATTTGTAGAACAGCAAACTTGCCGCATTGGTGCACTACTATTTTTTTGAACACAGGTGTACATATTACGAAATTGGTTTCACCATAACTTGTCAAAGGAAAACAAAAAGTTTCACTTGTAGTTCACAGGTACTCGTAAGAGGTTGATGTTTGTACACATTAGAATGGAAGAGTTTAATGCGACGACGTTTGAGACGGATGAAGTTCTTATTGATAGTGAACTGTTCAATATAGTTAGCAATTTCAGTTTATCGAAATCAGTGCAGCCTTTTTTAGCAGGTAATTGTATACATTTTTTGAAGCAAAAGCTTCTTATTTCAGGCTTCGGGATGGGGATTAAGCATAGAAATACCCACCGTCACGAAAATAGAGGATAGACTGCACTTGTAAATTTGTAAATCCAAGATGCCGGATCCAGTATGGCGACCAAAATCTCCCGATTTCAGCGAATTTTGATGAACATTTTTAGGTCACCAACTTTAACACGTTCCGTGCAACGTGTGCCAAAAATTGAATTAAATTGACAATTATTTACAATGCGTTAAAATATTTATTTAAAATAAACTTTTGGACTGAACCAATATTATGAAATGAAATATCAAATTATGAAGCGAGATGTAATATTCGACAAAGGCTTGCAGGTTGAACAAGACGCAACATGTACCGATAGGTCTGTAGAGTATTGTGTATAAAGGGCCTCTTGGTATATAAAACAATGGAGCTTCAAAACTATTTTTTTTCCACGAACACATTATAGGTATAATGAAAGAAGTCAAAATTCAAAGTGGGTTATGTATCTTAGAGATTTTCCTAGGGGATATACCTAAAAAATTATTTAAAAAAATTGTTTTTCCTAATTTTATTCAAGATTTCCAAAAAGTGTTGAAGGAAAGTGTTTTCGATTTAGAAAGTAAATGTCCCCAAGTTTAAAAATTTCGGGGGTTTCTAACCCCCTGACCCCTCCCTCTAGCTACGGCCCTGGTACGTTTGTTAATGACGAGATAATCAGCAATATTGCGTGTTGAACCGTTACAACTTGCTACTTGTTGGATAATACTAGTGAATATAACATTTAAAGAATTATTATATAGTAATTACGACCTTACAACGTTAGATTAATATAAACTGATAGTAGATTCTACAGGGTTATGTTATAAAAGCTATAATTTTTCTTATCAGTACAACAAATTGGCCCGGTAGTTTCAACAGTACTTTCAGTAGAAATGAATTATGATGATGTAAAATTTGCAGCAAAAGTTGTCAACAGGATGTAGATTCTGCAGCGTTGTGTTGTAAAAATTATAACTTTCCTTGTAAAGATTACAAATTGGTTTTGTGATTACAAGAACTTTTGCACGTAAAAATTAAAATATAAAACTGTGAATGTGATAGTTAAGCTACCAAATTGATATCTAATATAGTCAAACTTACACAGTTGTTTATTTTACAACCAACAAACTTTCATATTAACTTCCACTGGGTCGATTTTGACGGAGAATATAGATTAAATTTACAGTAAAATTGACATTTTTACATTCTTTTTTTCTGGGGGTATATTTGTATGTATTCTAAAGATTCTCGAAAGTTGTTGACCTAGGTGTCCCAGAACTGATCTTAATAACAAATAAGATGCAGCAGGCTTCAAAAATAAATCAAATCATATGAAAATTGTGATAAATGGATCAATGAGCACGTAAATCACTACCCACCAAATTAAATACATCAACCTATTTTTTCATCCATCTTGAATGTGGCCTTAAGAAATATATAAGCAGTTTGCAGCCCATTTCCATAATTCACACGCAAAAGCGACCACAATAGAAAATTTCCTCTTGCTCGACACTCTGGCCTGCCAACTAATTCAAGTAGCTGCTTTCATGCAAGAAATGTTCGGACACTGGCGAAGATATAATTCGAGCGTTAAGCGCGATGATATAAAAGGCGGATGCAAACGTATTGACCATTTGACCTCTTGCTACGTTTTAACAAATTTATTGTGACCAACCGCAATAATTTCCATTCATTGAATTTTAAATGCCCACATGATCATTTTCCCGCTACCCACAGCCTTTTTAGTTATGGCTTTCTCGGACGCGAAGTGTCGCGCTTATTCCACTTGAAATTCTTGCAAATTGCGAGATGTGATTTGTTCTCATCATCATTGATTTCGGAAGTCTTGCACAATTGCAAGCGGAACAGTACTTTAAGATGATTTGTTTTTCTTGGAAGGGAATGATATGAAACGATATCTTTAAGATGACAAAAGGCAGCAGTTTTAGGGATATTGTTATATCCTTACAAAATGTACTAAACTTTTTGTTATTTAGATTCTTTGATTTTGACAAAAATTAATCAAAAAATTCCAACACGTCATATTTTCGAGAAAAATAGGGTTAAACATTTAAAAAACTTAATCTAGTTCAAAACTCAGCTTTAACCCCTGACAGGTAAACATGCTTTTCGCTAGCCTCTTGTGTAAAAAGTGCCCACGCGGATTTTTTTTAGCATGTTTCTGCTCCTGACAAACCTAGCGAATTGATTTTTTTCTAATTAAAAAGACTACATGATTTCTCATAAAATAAAACTAATTACAACTCGTTCAAAACGGGGTCTAATACTTGTACCGGGCGAATGAGATTTTCCGTATGGGTCAAAAATACCCTCTTTACCTGTCAGGGGTTAATGATAGTTTAAATTCTATACTATAGTTATAAAAAATCAGTTAATTAAAACCCTTGTTAAGGTTTATTCGGGGACAAGTTTTTCATTAGAGTACCACTCCTACATAAAGCTCGGTCAATTCATTTATATGACGGAAGAAAGACTCATGAAGAACTCGTGCCCTAAACAATTCTTAATAAATTGTATAAATAACTACTATTTATTTAAAGCTACAGTTTAGGATGCAAGTTCTGGCATGGCTTACGTTTTGAGCTGGTACGGCATTCCAAAAGTGGCGAAAATACGGTTATTGTCAGTTTTTAACTCTACTTTTTTCTAAAACGTAATGTTATTTATTTAAGATTAATTTAATTTTACATTAGTGATTAGTTTTCATTAAAAGAATGGAAAAAATAAATTTCGAGCAAGAAAATATTTAAAATTTGTAAACTAGTGAAATTGATGTTTTATCAAATAAGGGCCACGCTAAACTGCTCTTTAAAAACAAATCCAAAATTTTGTTCTGAGATATAACATGAATGTAAGCATACCATGCTCCACATCTCGGTAACATAAATCCATTTCTGGCAAAAGGGTTTAGCCGGATAAATATGACGAGTCGGCCCCCAAATGGGAACCTATATCGAAACTTATGTTTTAATATCGACTTGATGTACAAACACAATTTATGTACATTTCGCGACCAGCTTTCGCTTTGACCTTGAGATATGGGGAAAAATAACCGTACGCATGACTATTTTTCAAAGTAATATATCTCAAAAACTAATTAAGCTAGAGAAGTGAGACCAATGCGAGGCTTTAGGTTACATTACAGAGTAAATCATATAATTTTTTTAAATTTTTAGAATACAATTTAATATAAAAAAAAAATATATAAATTAGTAAATCAAAATTTTTTGCTTGTTCTCTGAGAGTTACAATCACGAAAATAATATATGTTATGCTCCCTTATGTGCACTATTACTCATAAAAATGGCGTGAGAAAAAAGTTGGTTCAACACTTCGAAAAAAAATAATAAATCCAAGATAGGGGATCTAACATGGCGTCCAAAATTTCTCGATTTTAATGGATTTTAATGAAAATTACTACGATGATTATTCTGAGGTCGCTAATTTCGAATATTATTAAAATTTGTAAATCCAAGATGGCGGATCAAATATGAATACCAAAATTTGTTGATTTCAACGGATTTTAATGAATATTAGTACAATGATTATTCTGGGGCCACTCATTTCGAATATTATCAAAATTTCAAAATCCAAGATGGCGGACCCAATAAGGTGGTCAAAATTTCTCGACTTCAACGGATTTTAACTCTCCGTGTACCAGGTGGGGTATGACATACCCCAGTCCTTAAAAAATTGTACATATTTTATAAATGATTAACAATGAAATGTATATATGTATTTCATAAATGATTGACATTTATGCTAGTTGTATGATATCTTGCATGTTTTGGTATACCCCAACTAGTACGGGAGGGGAGTTTTAGTCACCTGGTACACAGAGGGTTAATGAAAATTAGTACGATTTTTTTGGGGCCACTAAATTCAAATATGTATTATCAAAATTTGCAAATCCAAAATGGTGGATCTAATATTGCGATCATCAATTTTTCGATTTGAACGGGTTTTAATGAAAATTGGTACAATGATTATTTTAAGGCCCCTAATTTTGAATATTATTACGATTTGGTGATTCACAATGGCGAATTCATAAAGGAGTATTCAGCTTGAAACAATTTCTAGGATATAACAAACTAGAACATTTGAGAAGTGTTTAATTAGTAAGTATTTACCCAACGCCGGGGGAAATCGGGTAACCCAGCTAGTTTGACAATAAAATGTGACGTTTTTAAAACCACAAGTGTATTGCAGTTGAGATCTAAAGCGGAAATATCAATCGAATGAACACTGGGAGATATTACAAGTCTGGCCGATTTGCTTTCCTATTATAATTACCAGTTGCCCAGTTTTCCGTAACAACAAATATAATTTTAAAAAAATTAGTAGTAAACTTCGCACACGTCAAGTTCTTGTCTATTTATTACTTCCATCCTGAGGAGTAAATAAAAGATACACCCTCTCTTATTCTGTTGGGGCAACATTTTATCGCTGGCTCTTCGCCTAATAGATTTGATTTCGAGAAAAATGCTAAAGAAAAAAACAAGAATCACTTCTACGTATATAAACTTTTAACACTAGGTTTACGGAATGCGTCAATTTGACGCATTTCAGATTTCGTGACGAAATTTACAGAAGTAGTATTTATCAATTTTTAGTGAAATTTTTTCATCTAATTGATGTAATAATACGACACTATGTTCTTGTAAATTCCTTACCTCTCGAGCCGTTTATTTCGAAAGGAAATATACTTCAAACTTATTTTTTTCGGAATCTCTACAAATCATACAATGAATGTCCGTAAACCTAGTGTTAAAAGGCTAAACCTAGCATAATTTTTGAATCTCAGTTCTGTTTTTACACGAACTTTCTTTACACGATTTTGATTTAACACGAATTATAAAACAAATTTCATTCTCTTTTTAGACTAATTGTTTTAATTTAACACGATTAATTTCCATTCTAAGAAATCTTTTTGTTAATTTTACTTGTGTAATAACTCCAAAACTACAATACTTCACAATTCGTGGAGCTTTTACTTTATAACCACTTGGTATTGATGAATTAGTGACATTTTTTCTTTTCTGCTTCATATAATACATTTTTATCGTATGTGCTATCTTTATAAAATAAAATATGCAGCACGTAAGGTTCTTAAAAAGTTTCCATATGTTTTATTCGTATTTTTTGTAATGCTTACTTGGTCCCAAACCAGTCTTCTGTTTTTCCATAAATACAATGTATTTTTTTATACGTATTTCTCGGGAACGTAGTGTAAAAACAGTATTAGATGTATTCTTAAAACCTTCAATTATGTGAAAAAAATAAAATATAAATAATAATCACAAAAAAATAAAAACACATTTTTTTTAAATGTTAAAGTAGTTTAACCCACTAATACTGTAAACCATACTCAGATAGATAGATAGATAATCGACTTTGAGAGAAAAATCGGCACTTTTTTGAAAAAACCCAAAAAATAATAGGGTTTTTGACGTTTTTATGCAAAACAAATGCCACATTCTGAAAGAGCCCCCCCAAAAGCCCCTTATATACGAATTTGGAGGAAATTCGCCCCAATTTTCGATTCGAATCGTACAATTGAACTTGCGTGCACAAAATCCTCGTTTTGCGCATTAATGGGTTAATAGGCTCATAAATACTATAATTAGGAAACTTATTGTTAAATTACTATCTAAATAAGAATTTAGCTGTAAGAGATAGCGAGTCAATATTACCAGCTATAAATTGGTGAGTGACGTTACGTCAGAAACTTCACGACGTTTTTATAAAGAATGTATGTCGAATAACTGCAGTCGGAGTTCATACGGATAAAAGACAGATCGAATTGACCCAAGATAAATCCTTCAAAGCAAATCTGATGAGCTTACGTTGGATAGACTCCATGTTATTTGTGGTATATGGGACAATGAAACAACCATTGTTTCAGTAAACTTTATTTCAGGGCCGTTCTCCTTGTACTGCCAAATGTTAACATTTACTCCATCTACTTATTTAGAACTCCTCTGAGCTTGGTTCTAAAACCTAAGGCTCGTTCTACATACTACATTATTAATGTGGGTGAGGAGACAAAACTTGACTTGCGTATTTAAGAATTGGTCTCATAGGAGTATAGTTGTTTATATACTGTAATGTTAGAGGCCTCACGTGGCCAATTTTGTATGAAACCTAGTACAGACCAAGCCCTCATAAATAATGACATAATTTCACATTTATCTATATTCAGTTCAAGGTTATTGTTAGTAAGGTAAGGTCCTTTTGAATTATATGGCAATTGTTAATATTCTTTGTGAGAACAAATATTTTTATGTCATCAGCATAGCATATATTAAAACTTTACATCTATTCAACAGATGTGTGATATCGCCAACTAACAAAATTAAAAGAAGAGGACCCAAATGGCTATCGAATTAGCACCACGAAAAGCAACCTGGCAGGATATATTTGACAAATAAGAATGTAGCCAGTCGACAAATGATGGCGGAAAGCCTTTATTTTTAAGTTTTAACGTTCTGATAGAATCAGAGAGCTTATCGAAGGCTTTGCCAAAATCTGTACAGATACAGTTTCTTTGCAAACCCATCTGGAAGCGTTCAACGACATACGGAACGAATTCAAAAAGATGCATAGTTGTAGAGCGATCTTGGAGAAATCCAAAATGTCTTGATTTCAACGGATTATTGGAAATAAGACATTTACATATGATTTAGACTTGCGAATAAATAATAGCTTCGAAAAGCTTAAGGATGCAAGAGAATTTCGTTGCATACTTCGTTTTTTTGTCCTTCTTGTGCATCGGAATTATAAACGAATTTTTCACTCTCCAGTGATTCCTGAAAAGAGAATGGGCTAGATAGCGCAAATAATGATTTATTTGGTAATGTTTTTATTTATCTTCGTGTAAACTGATTTAAAAAGTCATACATATTATACCTTGAATAGTTTGCCCGCGAAAGGTGGCTGAAATTGCACAAATTTCCAATGCTTTAAATGCTTTGCGCATATACTTGCAATATGATCTTTCAATCCAAGTAATTAAACATTTACATTTACTACATATTACGTTAATATAAATGAATAATGCAATTTTCAAATAATTTACGTATAAAAATATTTTGTTATATCTTGTTGTTGCATGAGATACTTTTCATTTCTTATTTCGGTGCATATTTCGGACCTTGTTCATTTGTTTGTAATTATTTGCAGCTGATTCGAGGTAGACAGTAAATTTTCTTAGGACACTGTGTAGACCTGAGATAAGGAAAAAATTTGCTATTTTTTTATAAATATGTTTAATACACAGCAACAAGTCACACAAAGCAAATGTTTACAGAACTCAGTGCAAATAGCGTTGTAAAAACAAGTATTGCCACAGGTTGAGATAATTTCGCTGAAAGGGCGCTGCTCTTCTTGTTTGGATCTGCGCAAAAAGATTTATTGAAATTTGCAGTCTGATAAATATGCGATGAACTTACGCGGTGAAATTGAGGTTGTTGGGATGAATGCTGAGGTTGGAGGATTGAATGCTGAGGTCGAATGGTTGAATGCCGGCGTCGGTCGTACAAAGGGTGGAGCCACAATGTGATCTGTTGAGGATGGTAGCTTCGGGCCTTGATCCTTAATGTATTCATAAATCCAACCTAAGTGAGGCGCAACCCTAGTGTAGTACGCATTTAGCACCCGGGGCTGATTGCAACTAGAACTGTAATTTGTTCCTGGGTAAATGATCTTCGATAGAAGACCGAAAAGTTTGCTATCGCAAACTAAAGCACTTCCACGATCAGGAGAAATATCTAAATCATCTTCGGTGAACTAAAAAAAAGGAGTTTTACCTGTAAAGACTACGTCGTTGAAAACTAGTTTTTTTTATGCTTACATTGCACAGAACTCCCGGATGCATAACATACGATGAGCAAATATCACGTGTTCGGTAGCCCATGATTTTGATTGCGTTGCCGCAAACTTTGTTGTCCATGATAAAAATTGGACGTGTAGGACCCATTATGTGCATGGATGTCTGAAATGAAAATTACAAAATTTACTGAAGGAACAACGAATAATTTTAAATATAAGTCGATCATGGGTCGAGATATTAAGGTTGCTGGCCGATTAATCAAGAGGCGGCTGTTTTACGTTATTTTTAGAATTCTTAGTATCGGCTGCTTGAAAAGACAGCTTAGAATTTGCTATTGCTTCAGATTCAACTGCGGATTAACCAATTGTAATCAGTTTTATTAGTACACTTAAAAGTAGAAGCAGCGGTAACTTCTAAGTCAGATATGAGACAAATAAAAACTTGGATTATTAAAGCCATTACAATATCATTGATTACGTCGGAGGTCAAGGAGAACGAATAGATCAAATATCAGATAAAGTTTGTGTATCATTGCCTTATTGACTACGAACTTACATACATTTGCGAGGAATTTGAATAGATGATCTCATAACTGTAATAAATTTTACGGGGAAATTTCTGATGTCATATATATTTACAATTTAGTTTAAAAATAGGATTTAGGTTAACAAAAAAATCAGAATAGTTCTTGTGAGAGTTGATATATGTATTAGGGTGTTTTTTTTTCGCGACTATTTTTTTTTTTTTCAGTCCCACCTCGAAATTTTGTAGCCAATACCTAAACAAAAATTCCCTGAAAATTGGAGCCCTTAATATTAATATTAAGTACTAGACCAAGGCGTATAAAGATTTCCCATATAAAATACACGTAAACTTTGATATTTTTCTTCAAAACTCTACAGCTCAGAGGCATTTTATGGTACAATCTTGGTCAATGGTAGGGTTATTTCAGAATTGAATGCTCTACAAAAGTGTTCATTGCGGTGTAACCCTAACTCCCACCAGCGAGGTAGTACGGGTCACTAAGCCCAATTTTTCCATGAAATTCTCGCTTTTTACCCCTATCTCGTAAACAACAAGAGGTACAGAAAAAGTGAATATAACAAACTTGTAGGAAATTCAATTTCCTACAAAAAAGTTGTAAACACCAAATCTCTAACATCGATATTTCTTGAGATATTGGGCTTTGAAGTTGAGGTAGTGTAGAAATTTCATGGATTATTGAGCTAAATTGTAGAAACACTACCTCAACTTCAAAGCCTAATATCTCAAGAAATATCGATGTTAGCGATTTGGTATTCACTACTTTTTTGTAGGAAATTGAAGTTCCTACAAGTTTGTCATATTTACTTTTTCTGCACCTCTTTTTGTTTACGAGATAGGGGTAAAAAGAGAGAATTTCATGGAAAAATTGGGGTTAGTGACCCGTACTACCTCGCTGGTGGGAGTTAGGATTACACCGCAATGGACACTTTTGTAGAGCATTCAATTCTGAAATAACCCTACCATTGATCAAGATTATACCATAAAATGCGTCTGAGCTGTAGAGTTTTGAGGAAAAATAATCAAAGTTTACGTGTATTTTATATGGGAAATCTTTATACGCCTTGGTCTAGTACTTAATATTAATATTAAAGGCTCCAATTTTCAGGAAATTTTTGTTTAGGTATTTGCCACAAAATTTCGAGGTGGGACTAAAAAAAAAAATAGTCGCGGAAAAAAAGCACCCTAATATGTATATTACGTAAAATAATCAAGTACATTCAAAAGAAAGTCAGTTATATTGCACAATAAAACTGTGTAAAATATTGCGCCAAGAACTGCGCTAGATGGTGTCCACACACAGTGCAGTTAAATGCAAAATTTGCTCATTTTTCGTGAGAGTGTGAAGGTTCAACACGTGAAGAATTCATTTTGAAGTAAATTAATAGCAAGTCATAATGTGTCAGAGAAAAGGATTAATTTACATGTTATTAGCTACTGCAATTTTAAAAGCGAAAAGAAATAGAAGAAAACGTTACGTTTCTATAAATAAAATTAAGAAATTTCATTTTCTTCTCACTTGAATTCATGGCTGCTGTCACACAGAGTTGCACACTGCACAGTTATATTGGAAGCAATTCATGAGATCTGCGTAATCATGACGACTTTGCGTAGGTCAAAAACTGTGCTAATAATTGAGTAAATTGTGCATGTGACCTGAGCTTTCTTCAGTTTTTCCATCAATTCTGACGTCATATAATTGCAATATAACTGAGCGTGTATGGCCGGCCTTATATTCAAAAGAACTTCGATACAATTATGGAACTTCAAGTCCTGCAAAGTGCAATAATAATGTTATGGCAATTCGGAACACTTTTTTGTATAAAATAAACAACATTTTTGCATAAAGTAAACAATATATCTTTGTATTAAATGTTTTAAATATTATAATGTTTCAGGAACTGCAAGACCCAAGAGATGCTCAGACCAGAGAAACACAGCTTGGTTTTATTGTTTCATTAATTATGACTATTAAAGACGTGATAAATTATAAACAAAACTAAAATTGAGGCTCTAAAAAGCCTTTGGTTGGGCCGTGATGTGAATATTTCTCACTGACAATTAGAACATATTATTACTAATTGCAATAATATAATGATTGTACTACAACACATATGAAAAAGCCAAAATCCTACATAACTCGTAGTTCAATAGTTCGTAACACAATTCGCAGCCTTTTTAATTGTATTTTTTCTCGTTTTTCACTGATATAATTCATTCCATATCGGTAAACTGGTTCGCAATCCGCTGTTCTTATTAAATTAAAATGTATTGTCCTTTTACAGATATATGTACTTATTTCGTTATTTCACGTTCTGCTTACAAATTATATAATTATTCGTTATGTTTTAGAACAATTAATTTAGGATGTCTTCCGTATGTATGCAAGCTTTATAAATGGCGGTCATTTGATACTTTTGAATTTTTGAATAACGTTTACTTATTTTCTATAAGTTCGCTCCATATGAGGTTCATGCTAAAAGTTTCTAGATATAAAAAAACTACAAGATATTTTTCAAATATTTTGTTATGGTTGTTCACTAAACTCTATACACTTGCGCATTCGAAGAAACCACTTATCAAATTCAGTTGATCAGCATTCCTTTGGAAGTCCCCAAATTATGTCTTCATAGACCGGTATGGCTTCATTATCGTCTAAAAACTGGACCTCTTAACTTTTCTTTCATCTTCGGGAATAAATAAAAAAGTCGAAGGGAGGTAGAAACGGAGAATAGGGTAGTTGGGGTGGAAGTTTGACGCTTGGTTTGGTTAAAAAAGCAAATGCAGCACTGCAGCTCGGAAATCACGCTGTTCAAGTTGCATTTTGGCACAAATAATAACAAACACAGCGATGTTTCAATCTCAGCGATAAAAAAACCAACTCCTTAAAATCTTGCAACAATAAAATACTACTATACTATTCAGCGGCAACGCCAAATTTCTTCCCAGTGGCGTGGTTAGAGGGTGTCTATAAATATTCAGTATGACCCTCGCCTGCTTGTGTTTTTAGGTTTGTAAGTTTTTTCGTGCATATGTATGCAAAATTACATTTTTGTCTACTTATACTACTGTGATCAAAAAGTAAATCCAATTTTGATTCGAGCAAAAATTCTTATTTTTAGGTTGGTAGCACTGTCACTCATCTGTGTAAAATTTCACGCCAGTACGTCATTTGTTTGGTTAGTTTCGTTGTATTTTCTGAGCAACTAAAAGTGAAATTTTCGATCTTTATAATGTGTGATTTTAGGTCTGTCTGGTAACTTTTGGGTAAAAATCTGGTAAAAAGTTTCATATGGTAGTGGGGATAAACATCAAAAGTTACCAGACGACTTCAAGTAAAAATTGGGTATATCTTACTTGTGTATGTAAATTGTTAAACGTGATCAAGATGTTAGAGCGAAAACATGGATTTAAGTATTTAATATTTTTGAAGATTTTGAAATATGTTTTTTATTTATTTAAACAATTTTTCAATAACTTCTTCTTCTATCTGAATCGCAACGCAAAATTGAAACACACAAATGACAGATTACACAGTGACAAGCAATCGGTGATTTTACCCAAATTTACTCGGTCTCCGCAGCGTGGGTAAATCTGGTAAAAATTGTGTAAGAGGGGAAGTGCTGTCAAGAGCTCAGTTTTTCCCCTCCGTGAGGTTAACAGACACGTTCGGGTAAAAATTTTACCCGCAAGTAAAAACTTTATAGTTACCAGACAGACCTTTTATTGAGCAAAGAAGTTGGATTAAATTTAGTTTGCGGGATGAAATTTCTGCTGCAGAAAAGTTTAGAATGTTGCAGAAGGCCTTCGGCGATCAGGTTTTGTCTGAAAGAAATGTTTACAAGTGGTATAAACAGTTCAAAGAAGGTAGAGAAAGCGTTGAAGACAAAGAGCGTTCCGGACGACTATCAACCTCAATCAATAAACATTATGTTAATGAAATCAAAGATTTGGTGCTCAAAAATCGTCGGTTGACAATTAGAGACCTTGCTGATTTCATTTGGATCGGACCAAACCATTTTGAAAGAACATTTGTGTTCCAGAAGAGTCACATCTCGATTGGTTCCAAAAACACTTAATTTCTCATCTCACACTGCATTTTTGTTCTTCGAGACTTTTTCATCCAAAATTCGATGCATGTCGTTCCACAACCACCGTATTCGCCCGATTTAGCTCCATGTGACTTCTGGCTAGTCTCTAAGCTCAAAAGACCTTTCGAAAAGTACAATGATATGTATAAAAAGCCTGGAGAAACATGAGACGCAAAGAGGTGTAAAGTTAAATGAAAATAATAAATTTTCTGCGACTCCTATACAAAATGACTATGCATCGAGTTCCTAACTTCAAATCCAGTACTGGATTTACAAAATTCCAAATGGCGCATTCGAAATTGCGGCATCTTATTACTTAGGCCGTGTGCCAACTTTACTTTTCGAATTTTTTACTTTTCCTCAGGCACTTCGAACATTTAAACTGTGCCAATTACCGAAATTTCTTTTCACTAACAGTTCTTTTTGACAGATTGAAAACATGAATGATGTGGATTTCTTGTATCTTATTTTATTGTTTATTAAGTTAGAAAGACTGCATTTAAAGTATCAAGATGGATTAATAGAAATAGGACGAAGAAAATATCGCCATTTCTGACGACACAAATGTACTCCCTGCAGGAGAAGACGACGATTTGGAACAGGATTCCGTTGATGCGTTGTCAAATGAAAAGGAGATACCTGCCAACCGAAAAGCAAGGAAAAAAATTTGCTTTTCCAAAGATGCAAACCTTCGAAAACGAACTGACTAGTCGAAATGGTTTTTTCATACAAATCTGCTTTTGAAATGATAAGTTGGCACACACCCTAAGTCTCATTGAAACCTCATAAAACACAAGTACGTCAGCGGTACTTGGAATGTTTAATCTAAAATGCGGTACCAAATTTTGAAAATTCAAAATGGCGGCTTCAATGCTTAAAATTGAATCTAAATATTACGAAGTCTATACAGGGGAATTTGGGGTAATTCATTTTGAATTTAGTACACAATTTCAAAAATGGCGAATTTGAAAAACAATTAAATAAAAACTAAACAAAATAGAACTGCTTTCACAAAAGTATTTAATAACTTTATTTAAAAATCCTATTTTTAATATTGAATCCTACGATTTTATCACATTTTTGAAGTTAGCGCGAAAACTTGACTGCTTTTTAACTAAAATTAGTTAATGAAGGCAGTTCCATTTTTTTGTTTCTTAGCAGAAAAATTAATTTGTTTGAACATAATAAATTATCTTCCGGTAAAATAATACATACCACATCTTCGCACCGTTGAATCCGTTTTTAACGCAAAATTTAATACAATCTCGTTGATCCAAAGCCAATTCAGAGATCATAGAGGTAGATGTATTCAAAACGTCGTCACTTTTACAAATATTTATTTATTTATTAGCTTAATACAATGTTTGAAAATGACTTTTTAAGCACATTTTTGTGAATTTTTTTTTAGAAGTATGGCTACATTATTTTATTTTTAAATTAAATAGGCTTTTTAAGTATAATTCAAAGAATAATTACATGAATTTTCAAGTAAAATTATTAAGAATTGTGGCAACAGTAGCCATTTTTCTCTCTCGAGAAACTCATAAACTAACATAATCTTTTTGAATTTTTTGTTTCAGATGATGTAGTGACGAGTTGTGATGTCCACCGCAAATTCATTTTTTTTTAACGTGTCTGCGAAAAATGGCTACAGTTGCCACAATTCTTAATATTTTTACTTGAAAATTCATATAATTATTCTTTGAATTATACTTAAAAAGCCTATTTAATTTAAAAATAAAATAATGTAGCCATACTTCCAAAAAAAATTCACAATAATTTACTTAAAAAGTCATTTTCAAACCTGACTTTTTCAAATGGGAATACATATTTTTCACTACGGAAATAAAAACAGCGGAAAATTTTACGTTCAGCTATGACCTTAACCAACTTGAACCTTTGACCTCTGGAGGTCATATCAAGAAAAACTTGAACAGCAGAATAACTCGCCAGGAGTGGATTTTCGGAAAAAATGCTTCAAACAAAAGTTGTAGGGTTATTGCCTGGCTATCCGGTAGTGACCTTGCATTTGACCTAGGCCATGACCTTGAAAGCCATTCCGAAGTCAAGTTGATTTTTTTTTAATGGGGAGACTTACCCTTGGACTTTCCGTAGAAATAGAAAGATCAGAAAACTGTGCATCCAAAGATGATCCTTGACCATGGCCTTCAGGGTCATTGCAAGGTCGAGTTGATTTATTGAGTGGGAACTCATATTTTTGACCACTGAAATGGAAAAACCTCAGGGTCAAGGTGATATCTGACGGCAAAATTCTCCGCTCTTCCTATATTCTTGGTCAAACATTTGAGTTCCCATTTAAAAAATCACGTTGACCCTGCAATGACCTTGAACGCCACGGTCAAGGTCATATATGGATGTCGAAATTCTGGTCTTTCGATTTCCGGAGCCAATGGAATGCCTCCCCTTTTTAAAAAGTCAACTTGGCCTAGAAATGACCTTGAGGATCACGATCAGGGTCAAATACAAGGTCACCAGCGGATAGCCAACAATACTGCAACTTTGGTTTGAAACATATGCACCGAAAATACACTCCTGGCGAGTTATTCTGCTGTTGAGGTACTTTGACCTTCCCTTGATATGACCTTCATAGGTCAAGGGTTCAAGATGCTTAAGGTCATGTCTGAACGTAGAATTTTCTGCTCTTTTCATTTCCGTGGTCAAAAATATGGGTTCCCATTTAAAAAGGTCAACTTGATCTTGAAAGTCATGGTCAAGGTCAAATCTTAGGTCACTATTGAATAGCCAGGGAAAAATTCTAAAACTTTTGTCTGAACCCTTTTTCCCTAAAATGCATTCCTCAAAAGGTTTTTTGCCGTTTCCATATTTTTGGATCACCCTGTATATAGACAGAAAGCACGAAGTTTCGCATTTATTTGCTATACTTTTAGTATATAACAAGTGTATATTCGTAATTAATACCTTCGAGGTGGTTTATTTTACTAGTTATGAAGTTACTGTGATTGAGGTTGTGTGGGGCCACGGGAACATCTCGAAATCAGAAACTGGCTGGGGTCGGTAGTCTATTAGATGAATGTTTAGTTATCTAGGGTTAATAAAGTATTTCCCAAATCTTCTTGAGTTTAAAATAAAATAAATATACATAATAATTTAGAGTTCCGTGATTTCGTATGACAAAATGAAAGAGAATGGGTTTCCGGTGTCTGCATTATTGTAAATACATTCTTATAGAATTAGAGTTTTGTTTATGATTTATCTTTATCGGTTTTTTGACTTATTTTGTAACTGAGCACCATTTTTAATCTTAATATAAATTTTTAACATTATCCTAATAGGAAATTTTATATATATTTTATATATAATTTATATATATATAATTAAATTTTACATGGTTCACATTGGAAATTCCTATTCACATTCCTCATAATATAGTGTAAGAGCTGGTCACCACTTCGACTAAGGTACAACTACAAAGCTGAAACTTTTTATACATACTTTTTAATGTAAATGAAGTAAGAAAATCCACTTCTGGCAAGATTACCGCGGTTGCAAAAATACCTACTATTTTTTCCAAGTTGCTAATTTATAATTTAAAAAAATGTACTACTACAAGTCTGGCATCTGAGTATATCTTAATTTACACTATTTTGAATACAAAAAAAAAAAGACGTTTTTTTCAGTTACAAATACCTGTAAGATGGGTCTAAAGGTGCTAAGATGGGTGACACTGTATTCAACGCTGACTTCTACTGAAAATGTTCTAGGAAAATATTTTGAAAATCAGACAAATCAGTGTTTTTATTGGACAGACGATCACAAAAATTTGGTTGACCATGTAAATGTGACCATTTCCGGTCTTGGCCCACCTATATTTCTCTCAATGAAGGATTGAAATTTTAATATTAAAAAAATGCATGTCCTATGTCGGACGGAGTGGTTCAACTAGAATGGGGTAAATCCGACCCAATTATTATGAAATTACAGGTTTTAATTACTATATATACTTGTTTAAAAATGAAAAATCTGAAGTACTTACGGAAGAATTATAAAAATTAGCCATGCAGGTGTGGTTCAAGTGATCGTGATCGTCCAAAATAATCCATTTAATATCCGATCGTGCCAACGGAAGGGATTCATTTAATTTAAGCACAGCCATATCGTTTTCCCAAGTTAAATTGTTGAATCCTGGGGCAAATCTTATATCCACAATACTCCTGATAATCTTAGCATAATTGAAAGCGAGATCTCCTGCCACCACAGCTAGCTGCACTGGAACAATAGATTGCGCCATCACAGACTGCGGAATTCGGAACATACAGCTCGCCAACGTTAAAATCACACGTTCGTCCACTATGGCCCCATTGCACAAATATTGCGCTCTTTCGGATCCATGACCAGGCTTTAGCCAGATTGACACTTGGTATGGTGCTTCTAACGCAGCCGCGACAGAATATGAAGTTAAGAATAAAACCAAGAACTGTGGAAAAAACTTCATCCTTAAAGGTGCGGAAATACTTTACTTCTCGGAGACTTTAACTCGACTACACCTTGAGAGAGCTTTCTGTAACTAAGATCCGGAAAATTTTTGCTTCACTTTTATCCGGCATGACCCATTCAGGTGTACGTACATGCCTTCTGCTTTGCAAGTATATTTCCCAAGATAGAATCAGGCTGAGTCTTTCATTTGTTATTTACCCGGCTGTGATAACAATTATCGTCTTGGTCGGTGATAATTATAAACCACACTAGCTCCACCGATCTTGGACTGAGTTTTTTTAAACAGTACAATACATTCCATATACACACCATGAACACCCCTTGCTATTTTGTTGCATTTCCGCTGTTGACAAGCGAGGGGCGATGCAAATGAAAACGACCCTGAGTACTGTATTTTTCAAAATTTTGTTATGACGAGTTTCGACATTGTGGAATCCCAGAGCTCTGTTGACACATTTCTCGAGTTGACTCAGATGAATTAAAGAAGATATGTAGCATTAAAATAAAGCTTAAATCGCGTACTGCAAACAAAATATGGTGTTCCTAATTTTTCAACAGGGTTGGCACAGAGGAGCCTTGATTTTTTGTGGCGGCATTTAAAAGATTAACTGATAGAACTTCCGTAAACTGCTCATATTTTCGGTAAACATTTTTAAACGGGTGATTCACACCTGCAAATACAAATGCTCCCAATTGTGTTTAAGATTTGAAAAAACAAAACAAATAATTAAGGAATCTTCCTAAAAAAGTGAAATGCTAAATAAATTGCGTTGTTTGTTTCTCAAAACATCTAAAATTCATTCAAAATCGATATAATGATATTCTCCTCGTGAGGAAAAACACTTTCCTATCCAAAAGTTCAAACACATCCCAAAACTGCCGACTGTAAAAAATATTTATTTAAGTGAACTTCCCCTTAATTAGCTATTTGACGTCTAATATTTTCTTAGAACGTACATTTTTGCTGCTCATTTACTTTTCTAAACGTTTTATTTACTGCTGAATTTATGATCATATACCTGGTGAAATTTACTTTGCATGCTTGTCTTTGGACAGCGCCATAAAATTTACCCATTTCAGCTGTGTAATGCATGTGGGGCTTACACGTGAGATGTGGTGAATCTATTTTTTACCGGCTTACCTAATTTTATTTACTGCTACCATGTTTCCAATGTTTCGACCAAAGAATCTTTTTTACATTGTTGTTACTTAATCGAATGCATATGGCATGTCTACATGATATACGTTTTCATGTATTTTTAAATTAACGAGTTTTTTTGTATCATTGCTTATAAAAT
This sequence comes from Dysmachus trigonus, assembly GCA_949715965.1. Classification (NCBI taxonomy): domain Eukaryota; kingdom Metazoa; phylum Arthropoda; class Insecta; order Diptera; family Asilidae; genus Dysmachus; species Dysmachus trigonus. The sequence goes on from OX454321.1 coordinate 51,112,342, forward strand.
TATATCGTAATGTGAGGGCTTTTAACACTTTTCAAGAAATTTTGTGAGATTCACTTTTTTCCATAAACCGATTACTTCATAAAATAGATAGTGAATGAAAACCACTAGTGATAGGAAATTTTCGTTTCTCGTTTTTCAGTTCTGACAAGAAAAATTTAGACTCTTGGACTTTAGAAATATGGACTTGTTGGATGATATGCAGCTTCTGATGAAACATTGAAATATTTTTAGGTTTACTCAGATGAATGAAGGGAGATAACATACAGAGTGATTCAAAAGTATGGAAACGGCAAAATAACTTTTGAGAAATGCATTTTGGAGAAAAAAGTATTAAACAAGAGTTTTAGGAGTTTTATTCAATGGTGACTTTAGATTTGACCTTGACCATGGCCTTGAGGGTAATTTCAAGGTCAAGTTGATTTTTTTAAATGGGTACCCATATTTTTGACCACGGAAGTGTAAAGAGCGGAATATTTTACGTCCGACTATAACCTTCACCATGACCTCGAAGGCCATATCAAGATCATGATGGCTTTTCAAAGAGGAACCTGCATTGTTACTGCGGATTTGCAGGGTGGAAGTTTTGCGTCCAAATGTGACCTTGACCACAACCTTGACCTTGACTATGACCTTGGCAATTACCTCGAAGGTTATATCAAGTTCAAGGTGGTTTTTTGAAGTGGAAACCATATTTTTGGCCACGGAAATGGAAAGACTATGTCCTTGACCATGACTTCGAAGGTCATATCAAGTTCAAGATGGTTCTTCAAAGGGGAACGTAAAATGTTCTGCTCTTTTCATTTCCATGGCCAAAAAAATGGTTTCTCCTCGAGGTCATGGTGAAGGTCATAGTTGGATGTAGAATTTTCCGCTCTTTCCATTTCCGTGGTCAAAAATATGGGTTCTCATTTAAAAAGGTCAGCTTGACCTTGAAATTACCTTCAAGGCCAGGGTCAAGATCAAATCTACGGCCACCGTTGAATAGCCAGGGAAAATTCCTAAAACTTCGGTCTAAAATGTTTCTCCAAAATGCATTCCTCGAAAGTTATTTAGCAGTTTCCATACTTTTGGATCACCCTGTATACTAGTATTATTAGAATATTTATATTAATTCACATATTCAATTGTAAATGCTCTCAATTGAAGATTAGAAAAACAAAACAATTCATTCAGAAATATTTACGAAAATAATTTGAAATGTGTGCTAAATTTTGATGCATCAACATTTGTAAGATTTCGAATCAGTAATGCACTTTTGCAGAATCCAGATACTGAATGGAAACGGTAATCTGCACTGAGAAGATTTTAAGATTTTAATTGATTTCGTTTTATGAATCATCTCTTTTCATATCCAGAACTTCTAAAAATTGCACACATTTCAAAAATGCTAGATGCACAAGTATTTATGGTAGGGAATTTAAATTTTTTTGATGTAAACAATTTTATGTCTAATACTTTCTTAGAACATAAATTGTTTGCTACTCATCTACTTTTCTAAACCTTTTATTTATTGTTGAATTTATGATCATATACTTGGCGGAATTTACGTTGCATGCTTATCTTTGGATAGCACCATAAAGATTACGCATAACAACTGTGCAATGCATATGGGGCTTGCACAAGAAACGTGGTGAATCTACATTTTACTGACATTGTGAAACGGTTAGATTATTCAAACGTAATTTTTAGCAGCACGAAATAAATACTGGGTATGCCAAATGCGACCTTTTACTTCAACTGAAATGATTTTTTCAACTATACCTACATAGTACCATATTTACAATGCTGTCGGAAATTATAGGACGACGCGTTGATTTACAGTAGGTATGCACATATATTTTCTCTATGTTCCCCAGTCCACTATTTGTTAACAGTGAGAAAAGGGATGACAGGAAAGTTTGTGAAACAATTAACGACGATGAAGTCAATAACGAACAAGAAACTTAAACCAATTCTATTGGAAATTATAGGATTCCAGTTCGATCATATCTTGAAGATATGCAGTCTTTTGATCTTTTCAAGGACGGCAATTTATCGATGTAAGGACTTCCCCAATTTTCTTACGAAGTCTTCCGAGAGATCTCTCCTGCCGACAATAAAAATGTCTAATGTATGCAGAATACGTTGTTTTCTTTTCGCTGCCAAATTTTTAAAAGAATCCTTCCCAAATTGTCTATGGTTTTTTTTTTATTATAAAATAGCATATGGGTTTAATAAATCATCAATAGGGAATTTTTTACAAATTCTTCTTTTATTTTCAAGATCATTCACCAAATTTTGGCACTTCATCCAACGAGTTTCATTTGCAAAAAAAATAACTTATGACGCTCATTATCCCCTGTCATACTTGGTCAGTTAATCCCATTAATGCGAAAAACGAGAATTTGGTGCACGCATGTTCAATTGTACGATTCGAATAGATTTTGTTCCAAAATTGTATATAGGGGGCTTTTGGGGGCTGCTCTTTCAGAATCTGGCATTTGCTTTGCATAAAAATTTCAAAAACTCAAAATTTTTTTTTTATAAAGTGTTGATTTTTTTGGGGTTTTTTTGTTTTCAAAATCGATTATCTTGACATTGCTGCTATTGAATGATCATATAACCACCAGAAATCGCGGTGCGGATGTCTAAACTTTCTCAAGTCATGGTTTTGAAATTTTTTTTTGCTTTGGTTTTTGCAAAATGGCCATTTTGTACAGCAATATAATAAAAAATTTTGGATTTTTTTACACGAAAAGGATCAATTTTACAAAAAAATGTATATGAAAATGCTTGAAATTAGCCAAAGAAAACGTGTGAATTTTTTGGTTTTTTGGATTTGGCCAATTTTTGAAAAATCCAAAAATGTCTCAAAAAATTCTTAACTAATTAAGTATTTTATGCCCTATAAAATTTATTTCCAAAATTGATCCTTTTTGAGTTAAAACATCACCAAGTTTTTTAAGATGTATTATAAATTTATAAATCTTCAAATCCGAACAAAACGATATTTTGCTCACTGTTTCCCAAAGAATAGGGTTTTTAACAACGACTTGTTTGTAATTGCATGCTTCGTTGCCTTTATATTATGTCATTTTGTTTTCAGTATGTGCAATTAGAAACATGGGCGTTTTCGAAAATTCATCATGGTGTAAACCATTTCAACCACTTTTCATCACCTTGTTCGTAAATTCAACATAAGTTTGGAACTTTATTTCACTCTGTTCGAAAATTCATCTAGTATCTCCACCACGTGCACCATAAAATTTTTCGGTTGTTTGTGGTTGACAATGACAACCTTATTTAATGTGCAATCATGGAGGCGAATGTTGAGCATGAGATGGCTGAGATTTTTGGACCCGAAGGTTAGCTTTTGATGGAATGCCCGAAATTTGTTGACAAACAGTAACATTTCGATAAGCTGATATCTTAAATTCCTTTTCCGAAGATGCGTTCAAAAATTCACCGCTAAAAATATAAATGTAGGTGAAGTTTACCGTATTGGTGCACCTTATGGGTAAAATTATGATTGATGGTGCACCAAACCGATGAATTTTCGAAAACGCCCTGGTTAAAATTGTATCTTCATGTTTTGCTTTTACTGATTGTCATATAACACTGGTCGACAAAATTTAATATTTAATTTGTAACAGAACAAGTCATATATCATCTCTATAGGATTTTTCCCGTAGATTACGAATTTGCAAACAACAATTTCCTATCACGTCACATTTTTGAAAAAAATAGGTTTGAAAAGTACAAAATTCCATATTATAGCCATTTTCAAAAATTTATTAAAATTTATTAAAAAATAACGAAAAGTGGAAAAAGCTGGTAACATGACTCAAAAGAGAGCCTGAATCCTTATCTATACATATGAAATACCACCAATCTATAGCACTTACGAAGCATCTTTGGGAATAAGATTTTCATGAGCGTGCCCAAGCAAGTGATCTTCATTCACTATGTATTGTATCATGTTATCGGTTTATGGATAAAAGTGAATTCCACAGAATATTTCGAAAAGTATTAAAGCCTTTCGTATTTAATATAATATATATAAGGTTCATACTTTTATTTAAGCTACTTTACAAGCTCCTACACTGAGAAAAGACATTATTTATAATTAACAAAATTTATTTATAGTTAACAAATGATATAGTTGGTAATGGCGAAATAAATATTTAGTTAATATTAATAAGCCGCATATTTGGTGAATTAGTTTGCATCAAACCTTCATTTATTAACAACAAATAAACCATTTCATTGTATTAAATCAAAATCGAATTAATTCAATGTTGTAGAGAATTATACAAAGTTGAGTAGTAATTTGAATGAAAATTACATAATTTGGAACAATAAAATAAATTTTTATAAATAATAATTGTGAGAATCATTTGAAACGATACAATATTTGAATAAATTATTTAAAATAATTAAAAAAATAATTACATATTCTATGTAAAAATATATTCATTAGTATGAAATATTTTCACTAGTTAGAAAAATTAGACGATATTTCAAGTAAATGCATTTTTACTTTAAATAAGTTCTCTTTATAATTGACAAAATATTCGAACTTTTCGTAGTAAATTAAGAATTAATTTAATGCACTTTTATTTTATTTTACTTATATGGGTAATTCTTTTACAAACCGAACACCTTTTTGACCGACACATCTCCGATTTGGCTGAAACTTTTTTTACGGATTCTATATCGAAAAATAAGAGATACGTGTCCGAGAATTTTGTTTTGTTCCGCATATTTTCGATAATACTAGTGATCGAAAATGTGACAATAATGAATTTTTTAGCTTGGAGACTCATTTTCAAAAATTTATAACTCTGGTTTTATTTGAGCTACAAACTTCTTTTTTTTTCATTTTAAATCTAAAGGACTGAGTTTTGAGACAAAAATATTTTTAATAAAAATTAGTAACAAATTCATATTGTTATTAACAATTTAATTGTTTAAAACAATTTTTAACAATGGCCCGCACCTTGTAGCAATTTTTTAGTTTTTTTTATTGTATTCTCCGTCAAATTTTACATAAAAAGCATGTCTTCAAAATATGGATGCTAAATAAATTAGTAGAAAAAAATTTATTTATAGTTAATATATCATGTTTACCTTTAACATGTCATATTTAAATTTAATATGATATTTAACTATGAACAAATCTTATTTGAGTTTAATAAATCTGTCAGCTGGGAAAAAAATGAAGCGACATAAGTATAAAAGAAAAAAGATTAGTCATCTTGATCTTACAGTTTGAATAGAAAGTAAAGTGAACGAGAAAGGAATATTATTAAATAAGATAATAATTAATTAATAATGTAGTAAATAAAACAGAATGAAAATGTCACATACGTGTTGTCGATATTTCTTTTCAAGCTTCAACTGTGGGCCCACATTTATTATAACGACCTTCATATCATTTCTAAATCGATAATACCATTTTCTGATGATATGTATACACCAAGTTAGTGAATAAAAAAACAAATAAAAATTAGGATTAGAAATAGATAATTTTCTTTAAAAAAAAAAACACATGCATATTAAACAAAAACTTGAGTTAAATGAAAAGATTCCAATGATGTTGAGATTTCTATTTTTATGTACACAGTTTAACAGAGAATGCAGTAAAATAATTAACCTTAAAGTAATTTCTACATAAATACCATAAAAAAAAAATCGAATATTATATATAATTTAATGTACTTACCCTGTAAAACTGATTGAAGATCAGTTAATTCTACTTGAATCAAAAATTCTTCCATTGCACAAATAAAAGTAAAACGCGTCTTTATCATTCGACGTTCACAAAAGAAATTATATACAGGGTGTTCAGAGGTGGGTGGTCAATACTGCAGGGGGTGTAAGGTCAGACCGAGACAAGCAAAAAATCGTATGGGTGGGGGGGGGGGCATCTCGCACCGTTTGGCAGTTACAGGGTGATTCGTAAATCAGGATTTTGCCTTATATGGGAACCGCTCTTGTATTTTTATCTTTTTTTCTACGCATCGCAGCGGCCCCAAACTGATTTCAAAAAATCACTATTTGGAAGCCCTTTCCAAAAAAGTTTACACCACCCCCCTATCCCCAACCCCTTGGCCACAATCCCCCCTGGAAGTTGAAAAAATTAACTTTTATTTCACGATTTTTCACCTTTCGCCCCACTTTTCTCCGAAATTCATGTTATTAACATACCTACTTTTTATTTTTTTTAAGTTGCCTATCTAATTACCTTTCTAAAGAGGTGCAACATGCCCAGGTAGGAAAAGGATACGAAAATTTATTTACAAAAATCCTTTTACAGAAAATCATGATAATTTGAATTTTTAAGAAATTATACTGAAGTTAACTAAAAAATACATTTTGTTTGCTTAAAAACTAATTACAATTAAAACGTTTGTCCTTTAAAAGCTGTTCAAAATGTTCTCCGCCAGTTTCGATGCATGCAAGTAGCCTTGGTCTTATTTCACATTTCAGGTCTATGGTAACCAGTCTCTCCCGTATTTTCGTGGCTGCAGTCCCAATCCTGGTAACTAATTCTTCTCTAGTGTTGATTAGTCTTGAGTAAACTTCATCTTTCATCATTCCCCATAAGAAAAAGTGCAGTGGAGTAAGGTTCGGTGACCTAGCAGGCCAAGGAATCGGTCCACCTCGTCCAATCCAGCGCTCTGGGTAATTTTCATTTAACCTTGCCCTAACAATGTTCCCAGTATGCGCAGGTGCTCCGTCGAGCTGTAAATAAATTGCGCTTCTGGTGGCCAGGGGGATGTCCTCCAACAGATCCGGAAGGGTATTCTCCAAAAAGTCCGAGTATAGCTGACTATTCAGCACTTGGGGCAAGATGAAGGGTCCTATCAACTGGTTGCTGATGATGCCAGCCCAGACATTGACACTAAATCTTTGCTGGAAGGACCGACACCTGGTCCTATGTGGGTTCACATCTGACCAGGTGTGGAGGTTGTGGAAGTTTGTGATGCCATCCCGGGTGAATTGCGATTCATCCGTCCACAGAATTCGGTCTTGAAATCTTCTGTTTTCGATGTCAGACTCGAAGAGCCAAGTGCAAATTGCAATCGTCTTTCGTAATCTCCTTCCTGTAGTGCTTGGACCGGGATATGGTGGTATGGATGTAGTCCCTCTCGGTTCACAACGGTCCAAACTCTCCCTGAAGACAATCCTGACCTTCGTGCGACCTGCCTGATGCTTATTACAGGGCTGTTCCTGACGATGTTGAGGATTTGTTGGTCGGGGTCCGCTGAATCGGCCGATTTTCCTGCTCGCGTTTCTGCTCTGGGGGCGGTTACACTTCCGGTTTCTTTTAACCTTCTGAAAGTCCTTGAAAATACCCTTCTGTTGGGTACCCGCCGATTCGGGAATCTCCTTTGGTATTCTCGTACGGCCTCATTATCATTTCCTTCTACTAAACCGTACACGTAAACTATATCGGCATACTCGTCAACACTGAATTCTGCCATTTTATCTTAATTTTTTCTATTAAACACCCGTTCTTATCGCTTGCTTCTTCAACTGTGGTCAATGTCCTTTTAAACTTACCCATTTTTATACCATAATTCATACGAAGTATTAGAAACGGAGCGTCAGGATACTTAGGAGTCAATACTGGATATAATAAACTAATAACGCTATTTAACGAGATTACATTTATTATTTTATTACTGTTTTGCTGAAATAATAAAAATGTACTACCTCTGTTTCCTAAACAAACATTTCCGAACTTGCTGTCATAAAAATTGTTTACTTAACGACTTTTTCCATTATGGTGCAATAAAGTAATTAGGTACCTGTGAGGATGTTTTAATTTCAGGACTTTTGCAACCCTTTTCTACCTGGGCATGTTGCACCTTTTTGGAAAGGTAATTAGATAAGCAACTTAAAAAAAATAAAAAGTGGGTATGTTAATAACATGAATTTCAGAGAAAAGTGGGGCGAAAGGTGAAAAATCGTGAAATAAAAGTTAATTTTTTCAACTTCCAGGGGGGATTGTGGCCAAGGGGTTGAGGATAGAGGGGTGGTGTAAACTTTTTTGGAAAGGGCTTCCAAATAGTGATTTTTTGAAATCAGTTTGGGGCCGCTGCGATGCGTAGAAAAAAAATAAAAATACAAGAGCGGTTCCCATATAAGGCAAAATCCTGATATACGAATCACCCTGTAACTGCCAAACGGTGCGAGATGCCCCCCCCCCCCACCCATACGATTTTTTGCTTGTCTCGGTCTGACCTTTCACCCCCTGCAGTATTGACCTCCCACCTCTGAACACCCTGTATACGGTGGCATAAGAAACTAAGACGCGTCGCTCGGATTTGTTGATTCTTAGAAATCCAGTATATTAACTATTAATAAACGGATGTTTGAGAGAATGCTACGTACATTATCTCAAACATTTATCACATTAGTTATTAAGTGTTGATCGTTTTCAACACAGATGCGTTCTGTGGTATCGTTATTTTTTGAAACTTGATTTGTTTACTATATACAGATTAACCAAATATCAAGTTAGCTGAATTTATTCTTATTGACATCTAACAGTACACATACTACTATTTGGTTTCTGCATGTAATATTCCAATAATATATTTACTTATGACAAGTTGTATTTGTTTTTTATAAAAAAATGGAATGCAATTTATTAATAGTAAATGACATTTTATGTATGTCAATATAAATAAAAATTATTTTACAACTATTTAACTATTTACATTTGAAAATTTTCATAATTTTTATTAAAAAAAAAATTTATTAATTCATTTTGAGATTAGGTAATTTGACATTCAGTCTTCAGATTTATATTACCACGAAATATGATTTGTTCATAATAAAAACGTTAACAATTTATTGACAAGTATGGCATGTTAACTATTAATAAATTCATATTTAAAAGAATATGTTCATTCTATAATTATAACTCTTCAATGAATTTCATAGCAAATAATTGTATTTTCCTGAAATAATAGGCATTATTATATTTCACAATTCATTTAATTCAATAAAGTATATAATATTTTAAATTATTCATAATTTCCTAAAGTATAAGATTTATTTATAATAAATAAAACCCTCAAATAAATGGCTTTTTTATTTCAAGCATTCATTACATGGAATTCAAATATACAGTGTCATAACATTTATTAAATTTATTAATAAATACTAAATTTTTGGGGAAATAGTGCAAATAAATATATTTATTTGGCTCAGCCAAACTCTTTTCGCAGTATACTATGTACATATACATTAGGGTGGGTCGAAAAAAAGTTACCCCCCTGGAAAGTTTCGTCATGTGACGTAGATCAACAGAAAAATACGTAAAAAATTCATACTCGAAGTTTAGCGATCGCAATATTGACATTTATTCTGGTCGATATGGGGAAAACGGATTGGGGTCATTTTCGTGTGGCATGGTTGGTGTGAGTGTGTAAAAGGGGAACCTGGTGTCGCGAGCCATTCTTCTGGATGATGCCTGATTCGGGATCATGCCTGATTCGGGATGATGCCTTATCGTTTCTTATGCTTTCCGACTCGTACAACCGTGACCATTGCCTTCCCGCGAATCACTATTATCACATAACGGCTGGATGCAAAGTTGACGCAAGAACGAGAGTGGACAAGTGCTGAACCATTACCTCGCGGCGCCACCCAAGGAGCGGTGACGATTAGCCTCCAGAAACAGTGGAGACAGCAAGCTGGCCGCCGAATCGGGCATCATCCAGCAGAATGGCTCGCAACACCAGGTTCCCCTTTTACACACTCACACCAACCATGCCACACGAAAATGACCCCAATCCGTTTTCCCCATATCGACCAGAATAAATGTCAATATTGCGATCGCTAAACTTCGAGTATGAATTTTTTACGTATTTTTCTGTTGATCTACGTCACATCACGAAACTTTCCAGGGGGGTAACTTTTTTTCGACCCACCCTAATATACATAGTTTATTATCATTTTTCATTATATTATATTATAATTACCGAGATATACATAAAAGTTATTGTTCTAAATTGTGAAAACTTAAATTGGAGAAGGAAATTAAATAAATACAGAATTTATAAATCGCAAATTGGTGTTTGATGTGTTTTTTTTATTAACCGTGGAATCGAAAGTTAATTCTGCAAGCATCATCCTTCTCACTTCAAGAGGAACAGGCAAACGATACCTTAGAACCTACCCTGAAGACTTACAATTCACTGAAGAAATCATATACAATAAGAGTTATATTCCAACTACTCATGAAGAGATACTTTCTCAAGGGGATGATCCCATATACAGCCATCTTACCCAAGGCGCACACCTGGCAATCAAGAGGAAAAAGGGAATTCAACTGTACCTGCCAAACAACATGCAAACTTCTCTAGCAACTCTCAAGCAACAACAAACTTATTTGTTCCACTTATTGCTGATGACCTTAGCTAATCCAGGACCAAAGCCACCAGCAACCTTCATCCTTTCTAAACAACAGTTAAAGGATAACCCGCCTTTGAGGACCATCAACCAATCAAGACTTCATCAGACCACAAACGACACCACAGTCAGCTAACTACAGGGTGACAAATGGAAAGTTGCCTAAAATATACCTATGTGTTTTCCCCTCTAATATGTCGCAGAAGGTTGGGTTATATATACAGGCGCACACCTGGCAATCAAGAGGAAAAAGGGAATTCAACTGTACCTGCCAAACAACATGCAAACTTCTCTAGCAACTCTCAAGCAACAACAAACTTATTTGTTCCACTTATTGCTGATGACCTTAGCTAATCCAGGACCAAAGCCACCAGCAACCTTCATCCCTTCTAAACAACAGTTAAAGGATAAACCGCCTTTGAGGACCATCAACCAATCAAGACTTCATCAGACCACAAACGACACCACAGTCAGCTAACTACAGGGTGACAAATGGAAAGTTGCCTAAAATATACCTATGTGTTTTCCCCTCTAATATGTCGCAGAAGGTTGGGTTATATACTAGACTGTTGTCTGTTTCTGTTGAGACGTCATAAAGAGAAATACGTATACTTTAAAATGAGTAACCTTACAAACGAAGAAAAATCGAGTACTTTTATTCTAGAGGTAAAAACTATACTGAAGCATATAGAGGGCCTTCATACCAAGTGTGGAAGTAAAAATGTAGCTATCCAAAACATTCTTAGATGGTAAGAATTAACAAAAATGATTTGCTTTTATCGTATGACCGCATTTATTAATAATATTTTCAAGCATTTATGTAAATAGCTATCCCCTGGCCGAATTTTGTCGATTTTTTTAAATCTTAATAAATATCTGTCAAATATGTGATTCAACTCGAACTAATTTCAAATAAAAACGACATCTTTACAGAATTTATACGTAGTTTTATTTTTATTTCCCCTGCACTCATTTTAAAATTATGAATTATTAGTTTAGGCAACTTTCCATTTGTCACCCTGTATAAAGATTAGTACCTCACTAACAATAGTTTTATAGTAGCCCCTCCCCCCCCCCTTTTTCTCAAATACACTAACACTAAGAAAATTATACACTGTATTACGGGTATCACTAGTTTTAAAATCGTGAACCTATACAATAGTACAAAAAAAAATTTGTATAGAGGACCCAGAAGTCCATGCCAGATTTCTTGAGTTAATGCGTAAGGCCAAACTCGAAGGGCACACACACCCCAAATTTAGAGCAACAGTGGATTATGCAGCCAAGGATCTCATGATAATTAACCTTTTGATAAATTTATATCAGAATGGAAAGCAAATTGAAAATAATAGCCCTCAATATAAATAGTCTCAGATCAACTGCTAAAAAACATGTCGTCAATGACTTTCTCTAGAACCAAAAACCTACCATTCTACTGTTAAACGACACACATTTACCTCAAACCACAAAGCTCGCTTTTGCAAATTACCACACCACCAGGAATGACGAAGGTCAAGGAGTAGCAATCCGCAAGAACAAAAGTCCAGATATATAGCGCTAACACGCAACTCGAAAAGACACCTTTACCTACAATCATAACATGTGCCAGCTTCATCAGTGATTGAACTGTGACGAATCGTCTAATTTCCATAATTACTATTGCGGTCTACTTCCCTACGAACACATCGCAAACAGAAATCTTCAACTTCCTTGATACAATCAACAACCTAGATAACGAATATACGACTACATCATCGTTGGAGGAGATTACAACGCCAGAGCCCCATTATGAAGCGACTCGGATACGAATCATAACGGCCGCGTCATACTGACCTGATATCATAGAAATCCTACTAAAAGTTTACAAATCAAAGGACTGCAATCGAGCAGTCAAAGCGAGCGGACGCATTTTTAATAAGTCGCGTAATCAAGTGCAAGCAATAGTGATCTATCAGCAATAACCCAAAAACAGTTGTGCAAAATCAAAGTGCATGCGAATACAGAAAAGTGCTAAGTGAGCAGCTCGCGCATGTTCACAACTGACGATAGAAGAAGTAATACCGCTGACAAGCGGAAAAATCAAGCCGATGCCAAAAGTCAAATGAACTCTCTAGTGGAAAATGCAAACGGTGACATGGACACTGACCTAATACCCGCAATTAGTGAAAACAAAAATGAGACCGCGCCAGCGGGCATCGAACGATACTTTCAAATAGTAACTAGGAAACGTCAACGTGGCCAAATAAATGCCCCACCCCCAAAGCGCAAGCTCCTCGGGCACCAGCTCCAGCAATCGGTTCGCAGCCCTAAACATTGAACCGGACACGCCGACGATACCCAAACCACCCCCAATCTACGTAAGAACTGAAAATAATAACGAACTAATAAAAAGTCTAAAAGCAATAATAAAAAAAGACCACTTCTACATAGTAGAAATGAAAAGAGACCGTCTGAGGGAAACTAAAATCCAAGCGCAGAGGGAGGTAGATTACTGCCAAATCGTTAACTGGCTAGAAACAAGACAGCAGCAATTCTACATGTATCAACTTAAAAGTGAAAAAGGCCTAAGAGTAGTAATTAAGGGGATCGACCACTCAGTCCCAACGGAAGACCTAAAACAAGAACTAAAAGATCTAGGCTTTGAAATAAAATACGTGCATAATATATTAAATCGATTTAAACAACCGCAGCCTATGTTTCGAGTGGAACTAACACCCGAAAGTAGCAAAACCCCAAAAGGCAAGATTCATCCCATTTACGAAACACGTTATATCTTAAACAGAAAGGTAACGATCGAAGAACCGTTCAAGAGAAAAACTCCTGTACAATGTAAAAATTGCCAGGAATTTGGCCACACCAAAACATACTGTAAACTCAAAAACGTATGTGTAGCCTGCGGTGGAGACCACAAAACTGAAAACTGCAATAAAAACAAGAATAACCCATTAGACAAAAAATGTAGCAACTGTTGTGGAAACCACACAACCAACTATAGGGGCTGCCCAGTATACATGGCTATTCACAACAACCAAAGGCAACAATTAGCTAGTAATAAGCACAACTCAAACGTCAATTTCCAGCAACCCCAAGTATTCCCCACCCCAGTTCGCATTCCACCCGCAGCCTCAGACCAAGTAGAGCAAACATCACTTCACGGACACAACAGACAAGGACCTACATATGCAAATATAGTAAGAAACAACGAGCAAACGAACGTGATTAATCAAAATGACGGCATAATGCAAATTCTGATAACATTGACTAACAACTTAAATCAACTCACGCAAACCATGCAACAAATGCAGAATATGCTTATCAGGCAAACAGAAATACTGATTAAACTAGTAAAATGAAAGAAATCAAAATAGCACACTGGAATGCCGACGGTCTCCCCAAACACAAACTAGAATTAGAAAATTTCTTAAACTGCAACCAAATCGAAGTGATGCTAATTGCTGAGACACACCTCATAGATAAAAATTACTTCAAGATATTCGGATATACGTTATACAGAAATGACCACCCCAACAACAAGGCCTGCGGAGGTACAGCAATACTGATCAAAAATAGGATTAAACACCACCTGATCAGCACCACCCAAACAAAGGAGATCCAGCATACGGCAATATGCATCACAGAAACGGGAGGACCCATCAACATAGCAGCAGTCTACTGCCCCCCAAGATACAACCTGGAAAAACAACAATTCGACGAATTCTTCAAACAACTAGGAAACAGATTTCTAGCAGCTGGGGACTACAATGCAAAATCCCCACTATGGGGGTCAAGAATAACAACGTCGAGAGGCAAACAGCTTGCAAAGTCAATACATGCAAACAACCTTAACTGTATCTCCGGCAGAAAACCTACGCACTGGCCATCCGACAGACGGAAAAGGCCGGATATCATAGATTTCGGACACTCCAAAGGCTTGAATCAAAATCTACTTAGTGCTACAACAACCTTGGATCTCTCTTCAGACCACGCACCGACCATCATTAAACTAACAAGTGTTCCAAAGTTCACAGAATCACCCCACAGACTGACGAACAAATATACTAATTAGCACAAATTTCATCAACTCAAAAAGAAACTTCAACCCACAAATTAAACTCAAAACAGAGGAAGATATCGAAAGCGCCCTGGAACACTTCAACGACACGATCAAGGACTGCGCCCAGGCTGCCACGCCAGCTATCCAAGTAACTGATAGAACACCAGATACAAATACCACCACCACTCTGGAGCTCCTAAAAAAAAAGAGGAAAGCAAAAAGACACTGGCAACTAGCAAGATCTCCACAAGCAAAGGCAGAACTAAACCTGGCCACTAAAAACCTAATGACGCACCTGGAACAAGAGAGGAGCCAAAGTATCGACAAATTCACCGCAGGGCTAACCCACTACCAGGATACAGGCTACTCTATCTGGAAAGTAACCAAGGGAATTAAAAAACCGATGCAACAGAACGTACCAATACTGGGGAAAAACAATGAATGGATCAACGAGGACGAAGCCAAAGCGGAGGCGTTCGCGGAACATTTGGAAAAAGTATTCAAACCCAACATAACAACTATAGCAAGCCCAACCAAAACGTCGAGGGAAAAGCCAATTCGCTTTAGTTTCACCTCAATCCTGTACAAAATACAAGAACTAAACCCATGCCACGTCAGCATCACTGGGCAGCTAATAAAAGCCTTACCGCTAAATGGGATAATCGGGATTCTACATATCTGCAATGCTATCCTTCGCCTCAACCACTTTCCAGCCCAATGGAAGCTAGCAAAAATATTCTTCATACCGAAACCTGGAAAAGACATATTTAAAGTGGAATCATATAGACCAATTAGCTTACTCCCAATACTCTCCAAGCTGTTTGAAAAGCTGCTCCTAGACAAACTTCAACACTACCTAGACAGCAACAAAATCATCCCCCTTCACCAATTCGGATTTAGGGGCCAACACAGCACTATCGAGCAAATCCACAAGATACACAACAAGATAAAAGACGCTATGAAAAGCAGACAATACTGTGTCGGCTTATTCCTAGACATTGCTCAAGCATTCGATAAGGTAAACCACAACGGACTATTAACCAAAATCAAGAGTCTTCTCCCAGAAAAATTTCACAACATATTACATAGCTACCTAACAAATAGGAAATTCCAAGTATCCTACAATAATTACACCAGCAAGACGCGCCAAATAGAAGCAGGAGTCCCACAAGAAAGTGTCTTGGGACCAGTCCTCTATCTATTATATACAGCAGATCTCCCAGTGGATACAGAAGTTATGACCACGACGTTTGCAGATGACACAGCGCTAATATTTGCTCATAAAAACTCAACAACAGCGACCAGGATTATACAAGAACACTTGAATAAAATAATAGACTGGACCAACAAGTGGGGCATCACCCTCAACGAAAACAAAACAGAGCAAATAACCTTTACTCTTAGGAAAAAGACCTGCAACCCCGTTGAAATAAATGGCAAAAAGGTTAAACTTGTTAACACAGTTAAATATCTGGGCATGCACTTGGACCGCAGGCTAATTTGGAAAACTCACTTGCAAAAAAAGAAAGAGCAGGTAAACCTGACCTTCAAGAAAATGTACTGGCTGCTAAATAAAAAGTCAAAACTAAACCTAGACACGAAAATAGCAGTATATAAAAGCATCATCAGACCAATCTGGACCTACGGCATCCAACTCTGGGGGGCAGCGAAGACATCAAATATCGACACCATCAAAAGAGTCCAATTAAAGATAATCAGGGCAATAACTGGCGCACCGCGCTATATGCGCAACAAACTTCTGCTGAGAGACCTAAAAATAAATGAGGTTGACGACTTAATAGCAAAGTTAAGCAACACATACCTAAACAGGTTAAAACAACACCCGAACAAAACTGCCAGAGCCATTGTTACAGCAAAACGTTTTTCTCGCCTAAAGAAAAACGATCCAATAAATTGCGCAAAACGCAACGCTTGAACAAAATCGTCTATATATTAAACAAGACGGAAAACAAACTGGCAGTAGTCATTTACAGACAACAAGTATTTCACGATGGGAACAACCAATTCAAAAAAGTGGACAACGCAGGAGAAGTAGTGAATACTATCATCATCAACCCAGAAGACATCAGATCAGAGAATATAGAACTCATCCTAATCATACTGACGATCGAAGTAGGACTATCTTTCCTGTACCAGATCTACAAAGATTATAGAAGGTGACTCAAGAAAAAATACACCAGCAACGTCGCCCACGTTTAAGCAGCTCTACCATCTAGGCCAGAGACGACCGGCAGGAAGACCGGGCATTATGGATAGCAGACGAGCAGACGAATTATAGAAAACAATTGTCTAGGCAAAGAGCCTAACAATATAAGTTTACCTTAGATTAAGATTTATTTAGATTAAGATATTGAAATAATGTATGCTAGAGCCATGTAGGCTAATTCATACAAATAAAGAAAAACGACCACGCTGTAAACATCGGCTAAAATAAATCTGTTAATTTCTCGAACTCTCGTGTTGTTTTTACCGAAAATCCTGTTTCCCACAACAGGTTATGGGCCCAGGTGCGCATTGAAATCAAACTTAGTGGCGATTTTCGGTAATTTTGTGTGCAATTCGGTGTTCTCGACTAGACCTTTCGTCAAGCCAAAAACAAGATGGCTGAACCCGCACAGCAACAAGATGAGAGTGGTCGTGTTCTGGCGAGCATTCGCAAGCTAGCAAATGAAGCTCAATGGGAAACGTGGAAGTGGCAAATCGAACTTTGTTTGAAAGAACAGTGTCTTTTTACAATTGTTGACGGTACACGTTTGTGCCCTGCTGCACCTGCAGCAGACGCAGAACCGTCAGACGAGTACAGACGATGGCAACGAGACAACGCGCGCGCGGCTCGTATTCTGGGCACGGCACTGGACGAAGAGGCTGCAATCTACGTTCGCAAAAGGACTGACGCCAAGGAAATATGGGATACACTTTTATCAGTGTTCGAACAATCCTCTTTGCAGCGCCTGTACACGCTATTTGACAGCTTTTTCGAGGTAACGCAATTGGCAAATCTGTTCGATGACATTCTCATGGAACTTCAGAAAGGCAATCCTCATGCAACGCTCCCAGTATCTTTGCTGCACTACAGAATTTTCAAAACGCTCGGTCCTGAATACCAATACTATCGTTCGACTTGGTATCGCGTTCCCGAAGTTGAGCAGACAACAAAACTTCTGATCGAGAATCTTCGATCAATTGAAAATTCAGTCTCGTTACAGGGCGCGTCGCATTCGTCTGGTGCTTTCTTCGCTAAACCAAAAGTTCAACAACAAACCCAGAAGAAACAAAACAAAAATTTTCAAGGTTCATTCGCAACAGGCAAGAAGGAGAAGCGCGCATGTTTGTACTGTAAGAAGTTTGGTCATGTCATCGGTGAATGTCGGAAGCGTGAGGCTGCAGAACGAAACAGGCAGACCAGCGGTGACAAGGTGGAACTTAAACAAAACTCTAAAATGGGCTCATTTCTCGCTGCGGGATTGGCTGTCAACACTGATGTCGCTTTAGCTGACAACTGGATCTCGGATTCCGGCACAACGCACCACATATCGGCGAACAAGCAGCATTTTGCTGCTTTCGAGAAGTTCCCGATTCCACAGCGCGTTCAAACGGCTGGCAAACATTTCATTTTGGCGTACGGATCTGGCAGGGTCGAGGTTGATGTTCGCATCGGTGACAGGTTATCGTCTGCAACCCTGAATGATGTCTGGTATGCCCCCGAGGCACGTCATCAACTTTTCTCCATTCGTCAAGCGGCTGAACGTGGAAATGACATTTTATTCGATTCTGATGGAGTGAAGGTTTTGTGTGATGGTGAACTTGTCGCGACCGGTCAACTTGTTAGATCTGTGTACGTCATGGACATGCGCGTTCGCATCCCAGAGGTGTCCATCGCAAGAGCTAATCTAGCCACATCAGCTGACGTACTTCAAGGATGGCACGAAAGATTCGGACACCAAGACAAACGACACGTGCGGGAAGTTTTGTCTCGTTTTGGCATTTCGTGCAGGTCGTCAGATACATCGGAGTTTTGTGACGGTTGTGTGCTCGGGAAATCGCATCGCAAACCTTTTCACTCGCGTGTTGATCGCCCAACTGCAGCTGGTGAGCTGATCCACGCTGATGTGTACGGTCCGATGTCTGTTGATTCGATTAACGGTTTTCGTTACTACGTGGTGTTTAAAGATGACTTTTCTCAGTTTGTTCGCATATTTTTGATGAAGCGCAAATCGGAAGTGGCTGGACTTTTGGACTCATTTTTGAGAGAGTGTGATACTGCAGGACACAAAGTGAAAATTTTTCGTTCTGACTGTGGGACTGAATTTGAGTGTGATGCTGTGATGAAGTTGTTACGTGAACGAGGTATCGAGTTTTGGCCGTCGTGTCCGTATACGCAGCAGCAGAACGGAGTCGCAGAACAGTCAAACCGTCACGTCGTCGAGTTGGCCCGCTCGATGCTGACAGTCAGTGGTTTATCGTCATCTTTTTGGGCGCATGCTTGTGACACCGCTGTATACGTGATCAACCGCACAGGAAAGTCGCGCGTTCCTGGCAAGACACCGTTTGAGATGTGGACCGGCAGGGTTTTTGACAGCTTCGGTACAGAGTGTTATGTGAATGTGCCAAAACAGTTCCGAACAAAATTTGACGCCAAAGCAGTTCTTGGTCGTTTCGTTGGTTACTTCAACGACAAGGATGGATACAAAGTGTGGATACCATCAAAACATCGCCTGATGAAGTCACGAGACGTCGATTTTCGTCCGGAAAAACTTTGTACTACACAGAATACAATCGACCTTGAATTTGGAACTCGCTGTGATGACCAGGATGACTGGAGCGGGGAAGTTAAAACCGACGACCGGGCAGGCGCTGAATCTGACTATGAAAGTTTTGATGATCTTCCTGAAGAAACTGTCGATGTTGGATGTGAACCTCCTGAGAGTGCTGCTCAACCTGTACCAGAAGAAGTTGTTCAAGGACGAGTGCTAAGTCCAGCACGTTCGATTCGTTTGCCAAAGAGATATGATGACTACGAAGTGGGACATCGAACTTGTCGCCCAGAGGCAAACATCGCTTTGGCTTGTTTGACTCAAGCTGTCCAGGAGGATCTGGAGCCGACTAACTTCGCTGATGCAATGAAGAGTCGTGACTCAGACAAGTGGTTGTGCGCGATGAAAGATGAACTGGACGCTTTTCGAGAAAATGAAACGTGGGACTTGGTACCGTTGCCACCGGGTGAGCGCGCTATCGATAATCGTTGGGTTCTTCGATTGAAATACAAGCCCGATGGTTCGGTTGATCGGTATCGCGCCCGTTTAGTTGTTCGTGGAATGTTTCAGCGTCCTGGACTCGATTACGATGAAACATTTAGCCCGGTCGCCCCTTACGACTCCATCCGAGCCTTCATCGCAACTGCAGCTAAAGAAAATCTTGTGCTTGGTCAATTCGATGTTCGAACTGCCAAAATTGACACTGTCATCTATATGAGACAACCACAAGGCTTCGATGATGGTTCTGGATTCGTTTGTCGTCTGAAGAAAGCTGCATACGGCCTCAAGCAATCTCCCCGTTGCTGGAACAACGAGCTTAATTCGTTCATGGAAAAGAACGGTTTCATACGTTCAACCGCTGATCCATGCGTCTACGCTAGGACTAAAGAAGGAGAGAAGTTACTCGTCGCAATTTACGTCGATGACGGTCTTATTGCTGGATCATCGCAGGCCGTGGTCGACTCGTTCCTGGAATTGCTGACTTCAAAATTCAAGATCACAATTGGATCTCTCGACTCATTTTTGGGGATGCGGATCGAGCAACGAGAGTCTGGTTTCTTTCTGTCGCAGCGCATCTATGTTGAGAAAATTCTGCAACGATTCGAAATGGCGAGCTGCAAATCCGTGAGGACACCTGCAGACAACGAAAAATCCGACAACTCAAACGACGAGCCCCTCGATAAGTCCATCCCATACTGTTCTGCTGTTGGTTCCTTGTTGTATCTGGCCTGTGCTACACGCCCAGATATAGCGTTTGCTGTTTCGAAGGTGGCACGAGCGATGGCGAATCCCACAAAGTTCGACTGGTTTTGCGTTAAACGCATCTTCAGATACCTCCGGGGCACTTCTGCATTGGGTTTGTTCTACACTTCAACTGGTGGCGGACTGTGTGCCTATTCTGATGCTGATTTCGCGGGAGACGTCAAGACTCGTCGATCAACCAACGGTTTCGTGTCTTTGATCGACGGCACAGCAATTTCGTGGACCTCACAATTGCAGAAATCAGTCGCTCTATCGACAACCGAGGCGGAATTTGTTGCTGCGAGCGAAGGCGCTAAGGAACTGGTGTGGCTCAACCGACTGCTGTCAGAAATTGATACCTCTGGAGAGACACTTTTTTGACACAATTTTGTTCGTCGACAACGCCAGTGCAATCAAGTTGGTGAAGAATCCGGAATTTCACAAAAGGTCCAAGCACATTGCAGTGCGATACTGCTTTGTGCGGGAACTTTATCAGGGTGGTAATATCAACGTGGAATTCGTGGCTTCGGAGAATCAACTGGGAGACATGTTCACAAAACCTTTAAATTCTAACAAGTTTAAATTCATGTGCTCCAAAATTGGACTTACATTTTAATCATTTTTTTTTTTGTGTTTAAGTTGGTTCATTAGAGTCAATTTGTTCTTCATTTTATTTTTGCAAAACAATTAAAATTTCTGTTCGTTTTTGAAAATGTCAAATTTTTCAAATTTCATAATTTTTGTATCAGATCAGTTTACGGGGAAGTGTTAAAGCTTAAACTGCTCAGATAGATGTCACTTTTGTATTGGTTTGTTTCTCTTTTGTATGTTGGTACTCTATGTAGTGAGTTCATTTTTACACGACCACGCTGTAAACATCGGCTAAAATAAATCTGTTAATTTCTCGAACTCTCGTGTTGTTTTTACCGAAAATCCTGTTTCCCACAACAGAGTTGATCAACATGCACCAACAAAGGATTCAGATCTCAGATATTATTCAAATAACGAAGTGTACTTACTCTACGCCTGATATAGGGAACAGCGCTGCGCAGCGCAGGCTTGTAAAAAAATATGTGCTGTGTATGGCGAAGGGACTTTATCGAAATCTACTGCACGGTATTGGTTCGCTCGCTTTCGTTCCGGTAATTTTGATGTGATAAGATGAGAAATTCTTGAAAAAGTACAGCAGTGTCGATATTGGTATGGAGCTATGCACTGACCACAAAACTGTTTTGAACCATTTACGCAAATCTGGCTACAAGAAGAAACTCGATGTATGGGTTCCTCATGAGTTGAGCGCGAAAAACATGATAGACCAATTTAACATCTGCGATGCGCTGCTGAAATGCAATGAAATCGAGCCATTTCTGAAACGTCTAATAACCGGTGATGAAAAATGGATCAAAAACGACAATCGGAAGCGTAAAAGATCGTGGACAAGGGATGGTGAGACATCACAAGCGTTCGCGAAGCCAGGATTGACGCCGAAAAAGGTGATACTGTGTGTGTGGTGGGATTGGAAGGGAATCGTCCACCATGAGCTATTTCCAGTTGGTCAGACGATTAATTCTCAAGTCAATCGTGGACAACTAAAGAGATTACGCCAGCCAATTGAAAGAAAACGACCCGAATTGAATAATATGAAAGGCGTTGTCTTCCATCACGATAACGCCAGGCCACACGAATCTTTGATGACTCGCAAAAAAAATGCGAGATCTTGGTTGGGACGTTTTGATACATCCACCATATAATCCAGACATAGCGCCGTCTGACTATCACTTGTTCCGATCCCCGCAGAATTCTCTCAATGGAATTAAGCTGGTGTCAAAAGAAGTCTGTGAAAACCATTTGATTCGGTTTTTCAACCAGAAACCACGGAAGTTCTTCACCGAAAAATGGCGAAACATTGTCGATAATAATGGAGCATATTTGGTTTCACACTATAAGAAAACCAGTTGAATTTTACAAAAAAAACGCCACAAACTTTTTCCCACACCCAATATATATACAAATCCACCCTTTTTACAGGGGTAGTTTACCCCAAGAAAAGGTCGATTTTTCAATACTTTTTTGAAATCATGAAGTGACGGAAAAAAAAATTTAATAACTTTTTAGGTATATCCCTTAGGAAAATGTCTAAGGAACATAACCCATTTTGAATTTTGATTTGATTTCTTTTAAGAAGCTCAAAAAGTGCCCACCGTTTAAAACGTGACTTTTGGGATGAGCCCTCTACGGCCGATATGAAGAATAAAAAGTCATCAAACACATTTTTTTATGTTCTTCAATACATATACTACATATATAGAAAGTAAATGTCCCCTTAATCCTGTCAAGAGACAACTGTGAGAGAATATATAGAAATCCAGATCCAAAGAACTGTTTGTACTCACAAGTATTGTTGCATTTGTCAAGCAGTTGAGAATCTTATAGATTATTCGTGAATCAGAAAATGTTATCGATTACAATACTAACTGCATTGGATATTCTGGAGACAAACGATATTATTGCGAATGTGCGAATGGTCGAAGAACAGTTGGTTGCTGCTCACATATTGCTGCTATTATATTCTATTTGTTGCATGGGAGATATCTATCTAAAATTTTGCGGCTGATATTTTATTATAGATATTGTTTAATAATTTCATAACAATTAAAGCATCCGAAATAACTGAATATCTTGGAAGCTATTGAAGATGCAAAAAAAAAAAAACCGTCACATAATTTTTTGAAGAAAATTGAATCCTGTACAAATTGAATGATCTACATTATTGATTTTCATGTCAAATCGATAGGTTTCGAGTTGTTTTGAATAAAAAACATTTTTATTATTTTTCAATATGGCGCACCCATTTGATTCACTTGGAAAAAATATATTTTGTGCAAAAACATAATAGAATACTGTAAAAAAAAATTTCGTTCCTGTGCCAAAATTGTATCGTGTTAAACAAAAATTACAAACGAAACAAATATATTTTTGTAAGATAGATCATGTGAAGTTTGGTGAACCACTCTCAACTGTATATGCAATATATAATTTTTTTTATATTTTGCGATTAAGTCAATCATTGGTTGGAAACTAGTTGAGAAAAGTAGCTAAAAAAAAATTACAGAATATGCACTTTATACGTGCGAATATATATCCAGAATTTCTTTAGAATACTCGCGGGGGCACTTACCCCATGGTTACCTTGCTACGGTCTTTAATCGGTTCAGCGCCGATTCATCCGCTTCGCGTTACGTGACTTTCATTGGGTAGATGACCTCAATCTTCCCCCCTACGAAAACCGTCTAAAGTTGATTGATCTTCAGCCCCCCACCCTCCGTCGTGATGTCGCTGATATTACCTTCGCCCATCAAGTCCTAACTGGTTCAATTGATTGTCCTGAGTTCCTACATAGTATTTCTCTCAACACTAACCCTAGAAACATCAGATCTTTTCCAACCTTCCGCCTCGAAAGTCATCAGACCAATTATGGTCATTTTGAGCCCTTCACCAGAACGCTTCGTAAGGCAAACAATACGGCTGTCTTTGACTTCCATCTCGATAAAGTTTCCCTCAAACGTGCCCTTTACTCACCCCACCCACCTTCACTGTAAACCCTTATACACCGTATTTACCCCCTTTTTCTTCCTTCTCGTTTTAGCTTTAGTTTAAGTTCCGTAGTTTATGTTCTGTAGTTTTAAGTTTATTGGTTTGTTTTTGTAGCTTGTATTAAGCGAAATAAATAAATAAATAAAAATAAAATAAAATAATTTCAAATTTTTGATAACTTTTAATTTCAGAAAGTGTTCCTAATTGGCTATATAAATATTGGTTAGCAAACTTAAGGAAGTAAGTAGGGACAGTAGGTCCCAGTGGCCCGATGGATTTAATAGTGGTGAAATTAGAGAATTCCCCATTGCATTTATTTTTTGTAATCGCGTATTCTGTACGTGGCGAATACTAAGGAAAGTCCGGCGGCCGGGCTGAGGTGCGCAAACCATGAGGTGGGCGTGTGTAAGTCTGGTGTGGCTCGTTTGAGCTCGGAAAATTTTCATCCCATTCCATCGCAAGAGTTCCTTGTTGTATATCGGTGGGACTGTGGTTCTGTGTTTGTGAGCCAAGAAGGTGGTCTGCCGTTGCCAGATCTCATCGGCAGTTTTCTTTAGTTTCTTCAGGCAAAACCTTCGAATAAAGGAAGCCGCTGGTACTACCACCTATTTTTCAGGAGCGTCAAAATGGGACTTGGCTGCTTTGTCCACGGCCTCGTTCCCTTGTAAAGGGTCATCCAAAAAACGCGCCTACATGTTTCTTTTAAATAAAACACAAACTATTTGCAATTTTTTCAAGCTGTTTTTTTTTATTAAAAGTATGATCCATTACAATTATAAGTGGAATAGAATATCATTCAAATGTCCACCACGACTGCGTCTGCAGGCATCAATCCGAATATCGAAATTTTCAATGACTTTCCGACATGTTGCTGGTGTTATTTCACGAATTGCAACTTGAATGTTGTTCTTTAGATCATTAATTGTTTGTGGCTTGTTAGCATACACTCGACTTTTCAAAAAACCCCACAAAAAAAAATCTAATGGTGTTAGATCACATGACCTTGGAGGCCAATTGAAATCTGCATTTCGTGAAATTACACGTTGAGGAAATTTTGATCGCAAAAACGTAATGTTTTCTCGAGTTGTGTGACATGTAGCACCGTCTTGCTGGAAGTAGACGTCAGACACATCAATATGACTCAACTGTGTCCATAAAAAGCCTCTCAACATTGATTGGTATCGCTCAGCATTCACAGTAACAGCATTTCCAGCATCATCTTCGAAAAAAAATGGCCCAATGATTCCATTTGCCCAAAATGCACACCAAACAGTAACTTTTTGTGGGTGTAGAGATTTTTCATGAATAACACGAGGATTTTCATCACCCCAGATACGACAATTTTGCTTATTGACGAATCCATCCATTGTGAAATGAGCTTCATCACTAAACAAAATTTTGCTTGAAAACAATGGATCTGTCGTTCGTTGTTCAATAATCCAACTAGCGAAATTACGACGTTGTAAATGGTCTCTTTCTTTCAATTCCTGGGTTAATTGAATTTTATAAGCGTGTAAATGCAAATCTTTATGCAAAATCCTCCATAAGGAGCCATAAGATATGCCCAATTCTTGCGAACGACGCGAAATTGATGTTGTCGGTTCATTTTCAACACTTTCACTAACAGCAGCAATATTTTCATTTGTGCGTACAGACTTTGGTCTTCCACTTTTTGGTTTATCAGTAACACAACCAGTTTCTGCGAATTTTTTCACTAATCTTTGAATTGAAGATTGATTTGGCCGATTATTTACACCAAAAAAATCACGAATTTTGCGATGGGTATTTTTCAAAGAACGCCCATTTTCATAAAAAGTTTGAATGATGTAAACGCGTTGTTGCAATGTGTACCTGTCCATGGTTAAAATTGTACTACCTTCTAATAAAACAAAATGGCTTATGTCATTTGAAAATATGTCACGTGTAAAAATTATGTAGTGCTGACATCTAGGCGTCACATTTGGATGACCCTTTATAAGTTAACAAGACACCTTGTGAAAAACCTAAAAGAGGGCAACGCAACGTGACCGCCCTGCACGCGTAGGTATTGCGCAGGTGAATTGCTGACTCCCAGTCGAGACTTGCCGAATCAGCAGTCAACGGTCGCCGGTAGACTTAAGTTTAATTAGGAAAAGAGTAGTAGCGATTCACCTTTCGTAGCGAGTAGTAATTAAGTCTTTGTAACGTCAAGACAATAAATTCTAAGTTGAAATTAAATTTGTCTTTTTTTTTAATAAAAATATAACTTGAAGAATTAATTGGCGCCCAACGTGGGGCACAGGCCGCGAGTTATTGTGGAAACCTCGAAAGTGATAAATCCCAAAAAGCCCTCAAGTCGTGCAAGGGAACACCGTTAGCCAAAAACTTCAGGAATTGTGATAAATCCCAAGAAGCCCACAAGTAGCGAAAGGGAACACAGTTATCTAAAAATTCTAGGAATTGGTAGAGGCTAAGTGCCCTGAAGTTGTGCCGCCGCGAAACTCAAGACGCCCTAAAGTAGTGCAACGCCTGTGTCCCAGAACCCCAGGAAGCCGTT
Source organism: Dysmachus trigonus (assembly GCA_949715965.1). Lineage (NCBI taxonomy): Eukaryota > Metazoa > Arthropoda > Insecta > Diptera > Asilidae > Dysmachus > Dysmachus trigonus. Next base: position 51,138,953 of record OX454321.1, read on the forward strand.
GTTGGAAGTGCATTTAATCGCCAGATTCACTATTGTAGTTCTGCTGCCGGATCCTGAGTCACCAGAAGGAGAAAAGGGAACCCTCCGTCGTAGACGCAGCTGCACAACATCCAATAGCATGTTCCTGTTATTAGTGTAAGTCGTAGAGAGTAAGAAAAATTGTTAAATCGTGACAAATCTTAAATAACTACTTTATTGGCGATAACCTATGCCAAACTGTGTAAACTCAGAAAAACAAATGTATTAAAATTTAACAAAATACTAAGAAGAATTTCCATAGAAATAATCGATTGATAATTGAACATAAAAATATTAAAAGTGTAACTTTGTGAGAAATATAATCGAAAAAAGTAATCGATCATAAATATTGAACATAAAAGTGTAATTTCATGTGAAATATATTCATGAGAAAAAATGGGTTATCGGCATTAGTAACGGATAGAATAAAAAGTTTAATTAAGAAGAAAAAAAAGGTTGAACACGGAAAAGATAATTGCTAAAAGAAGTTCTAATTTAAATAATACAGATTATTAGGAAATTAATATTAAATTTATATTAAATTAGGAAAAAATGGCAAATCCAAACGGTTCGATTAGACCACCGGTTTTAGGTACTCCACCACCTAATCCTCCTTCTCTACCTACACAACCTTCTATTTCGGTGCAAGCCCCTAATACCCCTAACGTTGCCGAACTAACGGCTTTAATAACAAATATCGTTTCGCAAGTTATATCGTCCCAGACGAAAAGCTTAGTGCAATCTTACTTGAATCCGAATTCCGAGCTCGTTACGGCCACTGATCAGACCATAGACGAAAGACATCGCAACAATTTGGCCGACTTAGATAAGGTCCCAGGCGTTTTCCGCTGTCTCAGGGAGTTTTCGGGCAACCCTGGTGAATTTACCTCGTGGAAGAAAAGCGTAGAACGAGTACTACAAATCTACGAACCCATGAAGGGAAATATTACGGCATTCTCAGCGTAATAAGAAACAAAATTGTGGGGAATGCAGATATAGCCCTCGAGTCTTATAACACTCCATTAGACTGGAGAGCGATCTACCGCTGCCTTACTATCCACTACGCGGATAAACGCGACCTAGGCACCTTAGAGTATCAGTTAACTTCCCTAATACAAGGTAGATCCTCTGTTCAAGAATTTCATCAACAGACCTACTCTCACCTTTCATTAATATTGAACAAAATTGCATGCATGGAAATAAGTGCCGAATCCATGAAATTATTAACGGAAACATATAGGGATAGAGCCCTAGATACCTTTGTACGGGGACTTAACGGAGACCTACCGAGGCTCCTTGGCATAAAAGAGCCAATCGTCCTCCCTCAGGCTTTACATTTTTGCCTAAAATTAGAAAATCAGAATTTTAGGGCAAACTACGCAAATAACCATCAAGGGAACAAGAGGAAATTCTCACAGAATCCACCGCCCATCCCACCAATGAAATCGCAATGACCAAGGTTCGAGCAAAGATCAGCATTTCATCCGGAATTAGCGCATATTCCTACGCCGCGCCAGGATGGCATTATTCCAGACCCCAGCCTGCTCAGATTAGGCCGTTCGGCCAAGATCAGCGACTACAACATGCTCCTCTAAGACCAGTGGCACCAAAGCCACAACCCAAACCGGAACCCATGGATGTAGACCGTAGCATCCAGACGAATGTTGTGAATTATGCTAATAGACCAAGATATATGCAATATGCAGGAAAACGACCACCAGGGAATAACAACATGCGAGGATCATTCCCACCTCAGAAGATGCAAAGGAATTTCCACATAAATACGGGCATAAGCAACGAGCAATCAACGCAAGAACCGCACGGCTATTATGAGGAAGCTCCTAGCAGAGGAAGACAATAGTTATGAGCAAACTTTAACAGAGTATAGCGATCAGTACGGGGCCATGATGGAACATAACATAGAGCAGGAGAAAACCAATCTAGCAGACATTCATTGTTTAGAATGAGGCACTCTTCGCTGCCGTACTTTGAGTGCAAAGCAGGAAGCGGAGAGGTATTAAAGATACTTATCGACACGGGGTCGAACAAAAATTATATTCAGCCACGGTTTGCAAAAAACCCTATACTTAACAATGAATGTTTTTATGCCTACTCTGTAGGAGACCAAGTGCGAATCACGCACCACATTTTCGCTAACCTTTTCAATTTAAAAGAGCCCAAAATTAAATTTTACCTACTGCTGTCGCTAGTATCTTTCCATGCAATACTAGGCAACGACAGCCTCAAGGAATTATCTGCCATTATCCATACGAAACACAACTATGTCATTATTCAAGATTCAATTAAAATCCCTATCAAACAACTAGAAGCGGAATGCGTAAGCACAATTGCTATCAGAACCAGCCATATGTCGGATAGCCAAGCTAAAGCCACGAAATTCCTAGTAGAAAAGAACCAAGAACTGTTCTCTGACCCAAACGAGAAACTAACATTCATCACAAAAGTCGCAGGCAGTATACGCACAACTTCTGACAACCCTGTCTATACCAAGTTTTACCCGTACCCGATGTCTTTAAAAGACGAAATCGAACGACAAATAAACAAATTATTAGCTGATGGTATAATTAGACCATCCCGTTCACCCTACAACTCGCCGGTTTCGGTCGTGCCCAAGAAGCTGGATGCTTCTGGCGAAAAAAAGTACAGAATGGTAATTGATTACATGAAGTTAAATAGCATAACTATAGCAGACAGATATCCCATTCCAGAGATAGACGAAGTTCTAATGCAGTTAGGCAAGAACAAGTTCTTTTCTGTAATAGATCTGAAGAGCGAATTTCACCAAATCCCTCTAATGGAGTCGGATATAGAGAAGACTGCTTTTTCTGTAAACAATGGTAAATACGAATTTACCAGATTGCCATTTGGACTGAAAAATGCACCGGCGATCGTCCAGCGTGCACTAGATGATATCCTTCGGGAACACATAGGTAAAATAGGTTTCGTGTATATCGATGATATCATCATATTCAGTGAAAGCGAGGAAAAGCACGTGAAAGACCTGGAAGCAATATTTAACACCCTTAAGAAGGCCAACATGAAAATTCAGGCGGACAAGAGTGAATTTTTCAAACAGAGCGTGGAATTTCTTGGATTTATTGTTTCCCCAGAGGGTGTTGAAACAAATCCAAATAAGGTGGAGGCGATCGTAAAATTTCCGGAGCCAAAAACGTTAAAAGATCTCCGTTCTTTTTTGGGATTATCGGGGTACTACCGCCGCTTTGTCAAGGATTACGCGAAACTAGCAAAACCCTTGACAAACCTCTTACGAGGGGAGGATGGGCGATTACCCAAGAACGCATCAAAAAACAAAGCCATACGATTTCGTTGCGTCATAAAAACGAGAACGTCTGCGACGCCTATATCAATCGAGATGCCATCTACTTCGGGAACAGAAAAACCATCAGCGGAAACTGAGTTTCCCGACCCCCGAAAATCACCAGCGTCAACAAGATTCCGTATTTTTGAGGTTTCGACGAGGACGGCGAAAATTTCAGACAGGAGGAGTTAACCTAAAAGAGGGCAACGCAACGTGACCGCCCTGCACGCGCAGGTGAATTGCTGACTCTCAGTCGAGACTTGCCGAATCAGCAGTCAACGGTCGCCGGTAGACTTAAGTTTAATTAGGAAAAGAGTAGTAGCGATTTACCTTTCGTAGCGAGTAGTAATTAAGTCTTTGTAACGTCAAGACAATAAAGTCTAAGTTGAAATTAAATTTGTCTTTTTTTTAATAAAAATATAACTTAAAGAATTAATTTATACCGGATTGGGCAGGGGTCCAGTCAATGGCATGAATTGGAGTTAGACAATTGTGATTATAGTTATGGATGCATAAACTTTTATTAATACACTTGAAAAGTTGTTAATTTACAAAATTCATTGATGAGTTCAAACATTTAAAAGTAAACGGGATAGTATAATTTTAAAATATTATTAATACATTAAATTTTAAGATTTAAGACACATTTTGTTATAGTCAGGATATCACATTTTAATAGTTATATACACTGAATGTTATAGCAGCCACGACGATATAGATCAAGTTTTTTAACCAGGATGACGTAAATGCTACATGTTAACGCAAAATATGCTCAAACATCAAAATTAACGACGCAACGTTCCCATGCCACCCCAGACGACGACGCAACGTTCCCATGCCACCCCAGACGCTCCCGTTGCACCTGCGGTCATCTTACACCCCGAGGCGACAGAGGCCAACCTGGGAACTGCTGACAGCATGTCTGCTCGCACCTGGCAACGTGACCTGCGTAGCTTTTAAATATTACTTCTTAAGTCTAATTTGTTTAAGTTGGGTTTGGCAATTAAAGAGTTCAGTCACAGACTGGCAAATAAAAATTTGTTTTTTTTATTAATAAAAACTTAATAAAATTTAACTGGCGCCCGAGCAGGGACCGGGTAAAATTAAATTCTTTCGGGTCTTAAAACTAGTTCGCGAGTAAATAGTTAATAGTGGTCCTCAAGTAGCACCGAAATATTAATCTGTGGTAGCACCGAAATATTAATCTCGAACGACTAGTGAAAAAGTTCCAATACAGTGCACACGATCGATTCAGTGATTAGTGAAAAAATCTATAAAGGTCCTAAAGTAGTACCAAGAATCGATCCCGAGTGACTAGTGAAACAGTGCTCAAGTAGCACCTTCTAGTTTTGTTTTGTGAACACCCAGTGAAGGAAGAAAGGTCCTTAAGAAGCACCACGTCACCCGGTATCCCGAACCATCGCAAGGAGGAAATAAGGCCCCCCAGTAGCCGTTTTACGGAGGAAAAGGAGCTAAGAAGACTTAGCAGCCACTCTTCGCGAGGATGCCAGCCCTTCTTCAACTAGTCTTGTAAGCCCTAGTTTTAAAGAAATTTTGTGAAAGCTCAAATATTAGAAACAAAAAGTACATAAGAATAAAAAATACACGGAAATTATAAACGTGCGAAGAAAGAAATTTTTCATGTAAAATAAGTAATCAATGAAGCGCATGAAAATTATTGCGTAAAGAATTTTATAAGAAAGATTTAACAAAGTTTAAAAATTATAGAAATATTGTGAATACAAATATAAACGTGCGAAATTAAAACGGTAAATATACGAAAATTGTGTAATTATAGAACGGTAAGCTATCGGGAAAATATTACGCAAAATTAAGATAAGAAAAATCAGTTTAATTGAGTTTAATTGATCGATCGATTGCTGCAAAATTAAAAATACAAAATAGTGAATAGCGACTAAACGAACAAGTGTAGTGTAGAAAGCATATCTTTTCTCTTTTAATCAAACATGGCCAACCCAAATAATTTGATCAGACCTCCCATACTTAACACACCGGATCCAAATCCTAACCCTGCACCTCAGGCTCAAGCTCACACATCGCGATCTGTAACCTCCAATTCAAGCGGAACTCTTACGACAGAAATTCTAGAAACAGTTGTAACGGGAATAGTTAATCGCGTCCTCCAAAAGGAAGGTCGGAGCATAATCCAATCGATAATAAATCCAAATTCTGACCAGTTCAGCGGAACTGACCAAGTTATTCACCCTCAATATCAAGATAATATAAGCGAATTAGACAAAATTCCAGACGTCTCAAAGATTTCACGGGAGAACCAGGAGCATTTAACTCTTGGAAAAAAAGCGTCGACCGAATATTAACCCTATACGACAGTACCAAAGGTACTCCTAAATATTTTGGAATTCTCAGCGTTATACGCAACAAAATTGTCGGACAAGCCGACGTAGTATTAGAATCCTATAATACCCCATTAGATTGGAAGTGCATATCTCGTTGTCTTGCATTGCATTACGCGGATAAGCGCGACTTATCTACGCTGGAGTATCAGATGACCTCACTAGTTCAGGGCAATCAATCTGTTCAGGAATTCTACCATGCAGTGTATTCCCACTTGTCATTAATATTAAATAAAATTGGATGCATGAAAATCACTAACGAATCTCTTACACTACTAACCCAAACGTATAGAGATAAGGCTTTGGATACATTCATCAGAGGACTCAGAGGTGACCTCTCAAGACTTCTCGGCATACGAGAGCCTGCAGATTTGCCGCAAGCGCTGCACCTTTGCTTGAAGCTCGAAAATCAAAATTTCCGAACGCAATATGCTATGTCTCACCACGGAACTCCCCGTGGAGTTCACAACCAAATAATTCCCCAACTTCCTCCTCGTAGAAATGTAGTAAACCACAATAGACCAGATACTCAGCTAAATAAACAGATTTTCTACCCTCAATTAGCGCACTTACCTCAACCACAACGTAACTTTAATGCTTATGGGAATCAAAATTCCTACAGGCAACCAGCATTTAATCCTAACAATCAGCCTAATCAGGGCCAGTACAGTTTGCCTAAACCTCCCCGTCCAGTCGCACCTAAGCCACAACCGCGGCCTGAACCGATGGACGTGGACCAATCTTTGCAAACAAAAAATATAAATTACATGAATCGCCCACCGCAAAACCCGATGTATGGGAAAAGACCTCCATCGGGACCACAAGGGCCAACTCCGCCAAATAAATTCCAAAGGAACTTCCATATAGAGCCCCAAGAAGTCGATCTTAACAGTTACGAAGAAATACTCGCTTCCGAAGACGAAAATTACGAGCAACCACTCACGGAAAATGTCGAATCATACGGAGAAAACGAGAATATCGAACAAAACCTCGTCGATTTAACCGATATTCATTTTTTAGATTAAACTGCTCTTCGTTGCCTTACTTTGAGTGCAAAACGAAGAGCGGCCAAATCCTAAAAATACTTATAGACACCGGCTCTAATAAAAACTACATTCAGGCCAATCTAGTTCCAAACCCTAAGACCAATGCACAACCATTCTACGCAAACTCAATAGGAGGAAATATCAAAATTAGTCACTATACGGTAGTCAATTTATTCGGCCTCAAAGATACTAATATAAAATTTTTTCTGCTACCCTCACTTAGATCGTTTCACGGTATTTTAGGGAATGATAGCCTAAAAGAACTCTCTGCTATCATACATACAAGGGACAACTATATGCTTATAAAAAATAGAGTCAAAATTCGCATAAAGCAACGCGCCTACACGGCAGTCAATAACATTGATATAAGAACTAACCACATGAACACGGAGCAGAAGAGCAAAATTACCAATTTGGCCCGTCAGTTCCCAAACCTTTTTACCGATCCTGATGAGAAACTAACTTTTACCACAGTAGTGAAAGGAGAAATCCGGACAACTTCGGATTCCCCGGTATATTCCAAATTCTACCCCTATCTAGTAAATGGTTTTCGGTAGTCGACCTTAAGAGCGGCTTCCACCAAATTCCACTCAGGGAAGCTGACATAGAAAAGACGGCTTTCTCCGTGAATAACGGAAAATATGAACTCACTAGGCTGCCTTTTGGCCTAAAAAACGCGCCGTCAATCTTTCAAAGGACTCTCGACGACATATTGCGAGAGCATATCGGCAAAATTTGCTACGTCTATATAGACGATATTGTAATTTTCAGTAAGGATGAAAATACGCATTTCGAAAATCTTAAAAAGGTATTCCAGACCCTAGAGAGAGCGAACATGAAAGTTCAGCTGGATAAATGCGAATTTATTCGGAATGAAGTCGAATTCCTAGGATTCATTATCTCCTCAGACGGCATCAAAACAAATCCGTCAAAAGTTGAAGCGATAACCAATTTTCCGTGTCCAAAAACTCTCAAAGATCTACGATCTTTCCTTGGACTTTCAGGGTACTATCGCCGCTTTATCAAGGGATATGCCAATCTGGCGAAGCCCCTTACAGCCCTTTTAAGAGGGGAAGGCGGAAGAGTTTCAAAAAATATCTCTGGTAAGAAACTCATCAAGCTAAACGACGAAGCAATAGAAGCCTTCAACAAAATTAAAAATTCCTTAGTTTCAGGAGATTTACTGCTCGCCTATCCAGACTTTGACAAAGAATTTCAGCTAACTACAGATGCTTCAAATTATGCAATTGGAGCGGTATTGGCACAAAACGATAGACCTATCATATTTATATCGAGAACGCTTAATAAAACTGAAGAGCATTACGCGACTAACGAAAAAGAAATGCTCGCCATAATTCACTGAGAAACTATTTATACGGTACAGCGAAGGTGCAAATATTTACAGATCATCAGCCATTGACTTACGCTTTAAGCTCTAAAAACAACAATAACAAAATGAAAAGGTGGAAAGCTATTCTCGAAGAATACAATTACGAACTAAAGTACAAGCCAGGAAAAATGAATGTAGTGGCAGACGCTCTTTCGAGACCACCGGAAAAATCCCCAATAAATTCGCTAACTATAACACAGCACAGCAGCGAAAGTTCTGCTCATGACCTTATCCCCACAGCAGAGGCACCGATTAACGCCTTTAAAAATCAGATCTTTATTAAAATAGGCGACGAAAACAGTTATCAATTCAGAATTCCTTTCCCTACCTATCATAGACACCTAATCGTTCAACCAGAATACTCCGAAGAAAATCTTATATCCATATTTAAACGATATTTGAATCCGAGTGTTATTAACGGACTATTAACATCTGAAGCAATAATGGGAAAAATCCAACAGTTATACCCTATCCATTTTAGAAATTATAAAATCAGATTCACTCAAACCCAAGTCGAAGACCTTACAAATCCAGACAGACAGGATGAGGAAATACTGAAAGTACATACAAGAGCCCACCGTAATGCGCGCGAAAACAAAATCCAACTACTAGAAAAATTTTATTTTCCAAAAATGAGCTCCAGAATAAACAATCTAGTTAAACAATGTGTAATATGTAAAGAGCAAAAATACGACAGACATCCCAACAAACCCCACCTGAAAGAAACGCCAATTCTCCAATATCCAGGCGAGATCTTGCACATTGATATTTATTCCACAGAAAAGAAATTAATTTTAACAGCAATAGATAAATTCTCGAAATATGCGCAATTAAAAATTTTAAAATCAAAAGCGATCGAAGATATAAAAACTCCACTACGCGAACTACTCTTTTCCTTTGGTGTACCTAAAATAATAGTAATCGATAATGAAAAATCATTAAACTCTACCTCAATCTGTTTCATGGTCGAGGACCAACTCGGAATTCAAATCTTTAAAACTTCCCCTTATACTAGTTCGGTTAATGGCCAAGTGGAAAGGTTCCATTCAACCCTCACCGAAATACTACGCTGTCTGAAAGCAGATGGCATACAAAGAACTTTTCCAGAACTTCTCGATACGGCCGTTTACGAGTACAATTTTTCGATACACTCAACCACGGGAAAAAGACCGCTCGAGGTTTTCTTCGGCAGAAATGTCAGTGTTAACCCTGAAGACTTCGATAAAGCCAGACAGGAAAATGTAACTAGACTAAGAGAAAAACAGCAAACCGATATGAGGAATCTAAATAAAACAAGACAACCAATAAAAGATTATATTCGCGGTGAAATTATCTACGTAAAGCGAAACAAGCGAGTAGGCTCGAAATTATCTCCAAGGTACAGAAAAGAAATAGTTAAGGAAAATCATTCGAAAACTATCCTTACAGAATCTGGCAAGGTCGTCCATAAGGGCCCTTTTACACCGGGGCAACACTTTGCGGCATTGCGGCATGCCACAAGGCCGCATGCTACAATATTAAAAATGTCGCACATTGTGGCAAGAATCGTGCGGCATGGCAACAGCTTGCGTCATGAGGCAGACTGTCGCAGCTTGTATCCGAACACGATGGATTCCATGCGACATTTTTGGTGCGTCGAAACAGTTTCTAGGTTATGTTTTGTTTGTACTTGTTTTGGAAAGTAACGATTTTGGCGAAATCACACCAAGAAATTGAATTGAATTAAAGATTATCGGTCATGGAGTGGAGTCATGAAAAATATTTAGACTTCATTGAAGATTATAGAAAGTTGCTTGATCAGCCATATTCTACGGTGTCTATCTCCTCGATCAATCGAGTAAGTAGACCAAAAACACTCCAAAAATAGCACGATGCTTTGAAAATTATCCAGGCACGGTGTTGCATCGGCGTAAAATAGACTACCGCATGCTACATCGGCAGCATGATGTTGGCGATCGTAGCATGTAACAAGGAGACGCATGCTTCAATTTGTAGCATTCCGCACTGTAGCATGATGTTGCTCTGGCGTAAAAGAGCCTTAAGAGTAACATTAAAAGTTAATATTTCACTCCCAGATTACTAATAGCTTCCTGCTCTGCAGAGCTGCAAATTTTGGATTATTCCAACTCGAAGGTAATTACATTGAATACGGGAACCGCAAAACTACAAATAGGAACGCTAAAATTAATCCACATTATTGAATTGGAGTCCTATGAGAGAACACTCAACGATTTGGAATTTAAGATCAAAAACAGTGTCGATACGAGCCACCCCATGTATCCATTCCTCACCCATGAAATTACTCAAATCACATCCCTACTCAAACGATTGAAACCCAAATCAAAGCTAAAGAGATCACTAAATTTTCTGGGAAGCGCATGGAAGTGGTTAGCCGGAAGTCCGGACCACGATGACTTTCAGATTTTAAAGGCCAAAATTAACGACGTGTCAACTATCGATCGTATCAATGATATTACTAATATAACAAACAAAATTATAAATACATATAAAAATAACGAAGATATAAAAAATGGAATTGTAACAAATATTAAATACAAATTAGACTTAATTAAGGAAGAAATAATTAATGTTGACTATGCCTTACACTGGGCAAAGGCAGGTATTGTAAATTCATTTGTTTTGTCCAATAGCGAAATTAATAATGTGAAAGAACTTTTTGAAAAAAGCAATGTACCATATCTTAACTTAGAAGAGGCTATTGATTTTGCGGAAATTAAAATTGCTTCAAGTAACTCAACATTGTTGTATATTGTAAGCATACCAAATACAAAAACCGAAATATGCAGAACAATACTAATGAAACCTGTAAAACGAGGAAATTTTGTAGTTAAAATACCATTTGAAAATATCCTACAGTGTGACAAAAAGGTATACGGAATAAAAGAAAAATGTTCATCTAATAATAAGCTAACAATTTGTAATAGAAACCAAATTATAGATTTAAGCGAAACAGGTTGTATTCCATATTTGCTCACGAGTAGACCGTCAAATTGCACCGAGATTGATAATAGCCACATCCCTGCTACAAAGGAAATCTTCCCTGGAATGCTGCTACTCAACAAATTCAACGGGACTATCCTTGTCGACGGCGAAGCCATGGACCTAACGGGAACATTCGTTATCCAGTATCAAAATGCGACACTTATGGTTAACAGACAGGCATACACAACTAGAGAAGTCTCCAGCATGAAACCACTCCCTCCAATCGTACAACCCGATGCTACCTTCAGAACCTTTGAGGAAGTTCTAACCCTTCAAGCCATGAAAGAATTACATCTAAATAACACAGGACACATAAAGTTAATCGAAAAAGAAAACCGAACGAGCTATCTTACAAATTTCGGCCTAACTGCAGTAGTCTTATCCTTCCTGGTTACCACAACAATCCTGAAAGTAATTAAAAATCGCAAACGAAATACAACGACCACCATACCTGCAATAGAAACGATCACCATTATACCACCAGCGAATCCTGTTCCTGAAAATCAAGGTTCAACATCATCCTTAGCTGAAACTGCAAGGATCAGCCAAATACCATATTTTTGAGAATGAGGACATTCACACTTAAGGGGGGAAGTGTTAACGCAAAATATGCTCAAACATCAAAATTAACGACGCAACGTTCCCATGCCACCCCAGACGACGACGCAACGTTCCCATGCCACCCCAGACGCTCCCGTTGCACCTGCGGTCATCTTACACCCCGAGGCGACAGAGGCCAACCTGGGAACTGCTGACAGCATGTCTGCTCGCACCTGGCAACGTGACCTGCGTAGCTTTTAAATATTACTTCTTAAGTCTAATTTGTTTAAGTTGGGTTTTGGCAATTAAAGAGTACAGTCACAGACTGGCAACTAAAAATTTGTTTTTTTTTTATTAATAAAAACTTAATAAAATTTAACTTATAGCATTCATATTTTGAATGCATGAAAAAAAAAAATTGTTTGTAATTTCACTAACATACTATTTTATTTAGATCTTTATCGATCAATATATCTTTTTATAGAATACGGATACTCTAGCATTCACATCAAGTTTTGCACTTCTTATTTGCACAATATATCTGATAGAACTTTTTAAGTACATAAATAAAAGATAACATAAATTAAAATACCATATTCAATAGAGTAGATATTACATTGAAGTACATAACATCGGACTTATGAATTTGAATGTTATAGCACTTATGTCATATTGCGTCAACACGAATATGAATGCTACACTGAAGGAAATGCAAATAGCTGCATGATAATTTTTGCTGGAATTAGTTTTTATTTTACAATAACGGTTCTTATGTTTGCATTTATTGGGAATAAGTGATAAATGCTCTACACATACGGGTTCCTTCCTAAATGTATAGGTAGTACATACCACGAATTACGAGGGATTTTATTCAATTGTGAACTTTTGAAGAGGAAATTCAAATAGCCTCAGTTACAGTTTTCGGGTTACGATAGCGTTATTGAGAATTTTTTCGGTATATTATTAATCAGTAAGTACACTACTATGCAATACAATAAAAATTTCAATATGAATACATTTTTTTTACAGTTGGTGCGATATGGGTCGTGGAAAGAAATTAGGTAAAGAAGAAATAAACAAAATTATCACTTAAAAAGACTGTGGTCTTTCTAATCGCGCCATAGCCCAAAAAATCAATAGATCACCGAAAGTAATTAATTATTTAAAATTAAAGGAAAATTATGGAACAAATTATAAAAATAGCGATAAAGGAAAAATTAAAACACGGGACAAACGTGCAATTATTCGTTGTGCAGTTCAAAAAAAAATGTGTGCTTCTAAAATTCGGGCTTAATTGAACTTAAATGTGACTACTCGACGTGTTAAACAAATTTTGTAAAATGAAACGACCCTAACGTGGCAAAAAACGGTTGCCAAACCAAACTTAACTAGCAGGCATAAAGAGGCCCGATTGTCCTTCGCTCGTAAATACTTTTCCTGGAAAGAAGAATGGCGTAATGTTCTTTTCAGCGATGAAAAGAAGTTTAATTTAGATGGGCCAGACGGTTGGCAATGTTACTGGCGTGATCTTAGGGCAGAACCAGAAATATTTACCAAGCGCAACTTCGGTGGCGGAACACTTATGGTTTGGGGCGCTTTCTCCTATCTCCTGGAAAAGTGCCGTTAGCCTGGATATCCACAAATATGTCATCTCAAGACTACATTCAGCTGTTGGAAATTAGTTTAATTGAACATGGAGAGACTTTGATGGGAGAAAACTTTATATTCCAGCAAGACAACGCATCGATATATTGTGCCAAAGCGACAAAATAGTGGTTAAGAAAGCGAAATGTTGAGGTATTCGCCTGGCCAGCATGCAACCCAGACCTCAACCCTATTGAAAATCTGTGGGGAATTATTTCTCGGAAAGTAAGGACTGTCCTAGAAAGTAATGCACATTTTTGTAGCATACTGTAGATTATGATTTTATGGATCCCACTATAAACAAATGAATAGAAACCGTTAAATGACTCATTTACTTTGTGAAATAAACGCAGTCAGATGGTTTTCTGTTATATTGTTGAAAATGTCCTCCAAACGAGCAGAAGTGCACCGTGAAATTTTGCGAATTTGGCTAGACAATAAAGAGCAATCGTATTCATGGATTGCTAAACAGGCTAAAAGTAACCGATGGGTTGTAAAAAGGACTTTAGATCGTTTTCGGGAAACTCAGACAATAGCAGAAAAACCAAAAATTGGTAGGCCGAAAGGTGCAAGGGATAAACCGTTAGAAAAAAATGTAGTGAAGTTTATTGAGAAGAACATAGCAATGTCAGTACGTGATATTGCAAAAAAATTTAATACTTCTAAATCAAATGTCCAACAAATTAAAAAAAGAAATAACATTAAAACTTATAAAAAACAGAAATGTGCAAAACGAACAAAAAAACAACAAAACACTGCCATTACACGTTCCAGGAAGTTGTATGAAAAATTGTGTCAGTTGAGTGAAAGTTGTGTAGTAATGGACGACGAATCCTATTTTAAATATGACTTTAGTACTCTAGCTGGAGCTCAATTTTATAATGCAAGAAATAAAGATAGCGTTCCTGATGCTGATAAATTAATTTTTATAGAAAAATTCGGCCGCAAAGTTCTTGTATGGCAGGCCATTTGTCAGTGTGGTAAGCGTAGTCGGCCACTTTTCTTTGAGGGCTCGTATACGTAAACCAGTGCATGAAAAAAGGATTATTGCCGTTTCTCAAATCACATAAGTCTACACTCTTTTGGCCAGACTTAGCAACGTGCCACTATGCTGGAAAAACCTTAAGCTGGTACCGAGAGAATAATGTGAATTTTGTAGAAAAAGCAATAAACCCCCTAACGTCCCCCAACTTCAACCTATTGAACGCTACTGGGCTTTAATGAAAAATATCTTGAGGAAAGAGGGTAAAAGTGCTACAACCCTGCAAAATTTTTCTAATTTATGGAAATCTGCTAGTAGTTGATGGCTCCAATTAAGAGAAAGGTTCGATTGTTCTCTCGAGAAAAACTTATTTCTGTTTAAATTTTGTTTTGTATAAGCTATTACTAATGAATAAAAAAAATGCAACCAAAAACAATTTTTTTTTTACATCCATATTGATACAGTACGATTTTGAAAACCGTGCGCTACTTTCTAGGACAGTCCTTATATGAAAATGGGAAACAATTTGAATTCATTATTGCTTTGAAAAATAGAATTAGAGAGGTCTGGGTAGACTTAACACCAGAAGTCTTGAAAACGTTGGTTGATTCAATGCCTGATAGAATATTTGATGTTGTAAGAAACAATAGCGGAATTACCAACTATTAACTTTTATAAAAATATGTATATATTATATATATGCATACATTTTTAATTTATTTTCATATTACGAGTCAGCATATGAAATAATGCAGAAATTTAATCAAATGTATGAGAATAAATCGTCAGCCCTACAAATTGTATGTGGAAGCAATTTGGAGAACATTAAGTTAAAAAATTACAAGGATGTAAATTCCTTTTTCAACAAGTTTGAAAGAAGTGTAAATGAATTAAAAGCAGCTGGAGCGACAATTAAAGAGGCTGAGAAATTGAATTATTTGTTAAAAGCTCTGCCAAAAGAATACAGTCATATAGGAGACATAATTGACGTTGTACCAGAAAAAGAACAGACGGTTGAATATCTAAAAAGTAAAATTAAAATGAAGACGCTCGCAAATACAGATTCAACACTCAGCGGCGACTATCATTCATCAAGGTCAAACGCATTCGCAGTTTCACATTCAAAATCAGACGACAAATGCTACAAGCATTTCATCAAGGACTGTCGACAAAACGCAGGCAAGTCAAGGGCATTCTCAAATTCAAATCGAGATGCTCGAGGCACATGGCACGGAAACGTAAACGATAGAGGAAACTTCCAAGGTAACCGGTCAAACTACAACTACATTAATTTTGGTTAACGAGGCACAGGTCGCGGCAACAGCTGGAGTACGTATAATAATAATAATCAGGACGACGTCGGTAAGTGCGGTAACGTGTTTATAGCAACAAACGGTACATGGAATAAAAGTAAGGCTAATAGCGTTTATTATACAAATACAAAAAATTAAATCACTTTTCTGCTTGATAGCGGCTGCTCCAAACATATTATAAATGATGATTCCTATTATAATGATTTTATAACTTTAAACCCACCGGCAACGGTAGCCTTGGGTGACGGTCGACCGCTCCAAGCAGAAAAGGTTGGTAGTGTGATAGTTAATTTCGTTGTAAATAATCATTATGAGAGAGTAGAAATACCGAATGTCTTTTATGTTAAGAGTATGAAAGCGAATTTATTAAGCTATGGTAAAATAAACAGAAAGAATATAATCGTTTCTGACAACGGTACTTGCAAGAGATACGCAGGAGCAACTGGAGATTTAATTGCTATAGTTATTCAAACCGATAACGATTTATACGAATTACGTGGAAATATTGTAAGAGATAAAAAAGAAATCAATGCAAATGCAGTTGTCAGGAATGAAAATAAATTTATGACACAAAATGAGAAATGGCACAGAATTTTAGGGTATATGAATTTTAAATATTTAGATACGCTTTGTAAACAAAAACTAGCAGAAGGTCTGCCCAGTGAACTTGAGACTGAATATAAGAAGTGTGCCATTTGTATAGAAAGTAAGATGCATGATTTACCGTTAAAAAACAGCAGAGAAAAAGCCCCTGAAATACTACAAATTGTACACACAGATCTAAATGGTCCTCACAGCACAATTGGAAATTGTGGTGAGATATTCTTTATTTCATTTATCGATGATTACAGCAAATTAATTGAAGTATATTGCATAAAATCTAAAGATCAATTTTTTGATTGCTTTGTCGAATATGTAAACGAGGTTGAGAATTTAACAGGAAAAAAAAATTAAAAAATGAGATTAGATAACGGTAAAGTAATGGAAGGATTCGTAACTTTGTCGTAAAAAAGGGTATAGTACTTGACCCTTGTCCCCCATATGTACACCAACTTAATGGAACTGCAGACAGACTAAATAGGTCAATTATGGATACCTCAAGATGCCTGTTAGCTGAAGCAAGAGTAAACCGCAGATTTTGGCCCGAAATAGTCAAATCAGCTGCATATCTAAAAAACAGGACCTTGGCTAATACTACTGAAACCAAAACCCCGTACGAAATATTTTTTGATAGAAAACCCAAAGTTTCAAACCTACACCTCTATGGCAATAGAGTTTATGTGAGAGTACAGAAGGAAAGGGTAGTATCAAAATGGGATAAAAGAGGCATATAAGGAGTACTACTAGGATATATTGATGTTGGATACAAAATACTAGTGAATAACAAGGTAATTTATAGCAAGACATGTAGAAATTATAGACCAAACTGTTAAATGTGTAGGTTTCAATGATGAATATTGTGAAGAACCCTCTACAGAAGAGAGTCTTCATACAAGCCCTAATAAAAATGATATGAAAGAAACAGGACCTACAATAAAAGAAAGAGAGACAGCTAAAGCAGCAGAAAATGAAGAAAAATATGAATCATCCGAAGAAAAATCACCAGACCCAAAACCTTTCACCCCAAGGAGATCAGAAAGAACCAGAAAAAAGAAATATGATGACCAGTTTGTGTATGAAGTGATATACAGCGTGATCCAAAAGTATGGAAACGGCTAAATAACTTTCGAGGAATGCATTTTGGAGCAAAAAGTTGTAGACAAAAGTTTTAGGAATTTTCCCCAGCTATTCAATGGTGACCTTAGATTTGACCTCGACCATGGCCTTGAAGGTCATTTCAAGGTCAAGTTGACTTTTTTAAATAGGAACCCTTATTTTTGACCACGGAAATGGAAAGGGCGGAAAGTTTTACGTCTGACTATGACCTTAACCATGACCTCGAAGGTCATATCAAGGTCAAAATGGCTCTTTAAAGAGGAACCTGCATTGTTACTGCGGATTTGCAGAGTGGAAGTTTTGCGTCCAAATGTGACCTTGGCCACAACCTTGACCTTCAACATGACCTTGGAAATGACCTTGAAGGTTATATCAAGGTCAAGGTGGTTTTTTGAAGGGGAAACGATGTTTTTGAACACGGAAATGGAAAGAGCGGAAAAGTTAACGACCACGGAAATGAAAAGAGGGGAAAAGTTAACGACCGACCATGGTGAAGTCGATTAAGGCAAGGTCAAGTGTGTCATGGTCAAGGTCACATCCGGGCGCAAAACTTCTGCTCTCTCCAAATCCGCAGTAACAATGCAGGTTCCCCTTTAAAGAACCATCTTGACCTTGATATGACCTTCAAGGTCATGGTCAAGGTCATAGTCGGACGTTAACTTTTCCGCTCTTTCCATTTCCGTGGTCAAAAAGATGGTTTACCCTTCAAAAAACCAACTTGACCCTGATATAACCTTTAAGGTCATTCCCAAGGTCATGTTCAAGGTCAAGGTTGTGGTCAAGGTCACATTTGGACGCAAAACTTCCACTCTTTCCAAATCCGCAGCAACAATGCAGGTTCCTCTTTAAAGAGCCATTTTGACCTTGATATGACCTTCGAGGTCATGGTAAAGGTCATAGTTGGACGTAAAATTTTCCGCTCTTTCCATTTCCGTGGTCAAAAATAAGGGTTTCAATTTAAAAAAGTCAACTTGACCTTGAAATGACCTTCAAGGCCATGGTCAAGGTCAAATCTAAGGTCACCAATGAATAGCTGGGGAAAATTCCTAAAACTTTTGTTTACAACTTTTTGCTCCAAAATGCATTCCTCGAAAGTTATTTAGCCGTTTCCATACTTTTGGATCACCCTGTATGTTAACTACTGCAATGCCTTAATCCCAGAATCATTTGAAGAAGCAGTGAATGGACCCAGTGCCAGTCAGTGGAAATTAGCTATGAATAGTGAATTTGACAGTCTAAATAGCAATAATACATGGAAGTTAGTGGATAGACTACCCGATAAGAATGTTATTGACGTTAAATGGCTCTTTAAACAGAAAAGCGATGAAATATATAAGGCTCGACTTGTAGCTAGAGGTTTTCAGCAGGAAAATGGATTGGAAAATAATTATTCACCTGTAATGAAGATGCAAACTCTCAAGATACTACTAGCTTATTGTGTTAACTATGAGTTACACATTGATCAAATGTATGTGGAAACCGCATTTCTTCATGGACCAATCAGTGGTGAGGTATATGTATATCGAACAACCCCTAGGATACCAGAAAGGTACGAACAAAGTATATAAACTTATGAAATCTCTATATGGACTTAGGGACAGTCGAAGACAGTGGAACGAATGTTTCCATGAATACTTAGTTAAATTAAAATTTAAAAAAATTAACTATGATTATTGCCTATATTCTAAAAAGATTAATGGGTACACTATATACAGGGTGTCCAGGAAATAGTGCGCCAAAATTAAGGGGATGGTAGCTTGGGTCATGACTTACCAGAATATCAAAATATGATCTAAGTGAAAACCTCACCGTTTTCGAGATATTTGGGTTTTTATGAAAAATCGGTCAGGTGAAGATAAGTCGGGTGCTGTGCAAATATGTAAATAAGGTAACTTAACCAAAAATTCTAAGCACATTGAGGTGCACTATCATTTTGTTAATGAAAACTACCTAAATAAAGAAATAGATATTTTGAAAATTGATTCAGAAAAAAATCTAGCAGATTTGTTAACCAAATCATTGTGTAAACAAAAATTTGCAAATCTAAAACAATCATTAAATATCAAATAAAAGAAAGCAGCTGCTATAAAATTGTTGAACTGAGAAATACTTATATTCAGTTAATTAAATGCTATATGTATAGTTTATGAATGTAAGGAAGGGTGTTAGATATATATGTGAAATCTACTAAGTTATAATATTCTGTATGAATACATTCACTAAACTATACGTTTATATGAGTACAAACACAAGTATGAAGTATGTATATATGCATATGTAAGCGTATGATTTGAGCCATGTGATGCTACAAAATGATTTGTGTCAGTCAGTCAGTCGTTGTCGCCCAGCTAAAGGAGATAGATAACTCCAAAACTGAACTATGTATAATTATGTTCAATAAAATTCTCTTTATAAATTAAATATAAATACACCTCTCTACTTTATTTTAACAGTTCGAAGATTAAAGTTTGATTTGTAAAGAAGAAATTAAAAGTGGAAAATTGAAGTGTGAATTGTGAAACGAACCAGTGTTTTCTTTCGAACAAGTGTTTTCTTTCGTTGGGGTTCACCCAACATAAAGTGGCGCAGCCGGACTTACCTATACGCAATGAGCGATAAGTGCAGCGACAAATTACGATCAAGTACGCGGACAGTTTCCTTAAGCTCATTTCTAAGCGGAAGAAAAAATAAATCCGCGAACGAGGAAATAGACTTATTCGCGTCAAAAATCGCGGCGCTAAGTTTTGACGAAGAAGTTTTCCCGAACGCAACCACACCGCGAACGACAACCACCGCCAACCAGCCATCGAAGGAGCCAGACAACAACAACCAACTGCGAACGGACCAACGGAAGAGTGACCACGACAGCCTAGGAGGATCATGACAACGCAGAGCTTCAGACGGCAGCAGGCGCACCCTTCTTCTACGTTCCGGAAATAAATATAGTAGGAATTTAACTAAGTCTAGATCAATTAGTAGTCTATTTTATCCTAGAAATAAGAATTTAGATTTAATAAGGACGCAATCAACGAAACAGAATTGTAAGCAGGTTTCGGTAAACGGTAAAATGAGTTTTGAAAAAATATCTAAATTAATTAGCCGACTTGTTCCGTCGTTTACCGGGGAAAATCAGAGTGCGAATGACCCTCAGATAATTTTAGATTGTGCCAAACAAATGTGCGATCTGCTATCAGCTGAGGAGCAACCCATTTTCTTATCCCTCCTGAAAACGAGATTACGGGGCGATGCATATGACCGCGTGAAAAATGTTGTGATTACCGATTTTTCACAACTCGCGAATTTATTAACTAATACGTACTCGCCCCCAAAATCCATTAACGATCTCCTCGGTGAATTAAGAAGATGCGTTCAATGCCCGAACGAAACAATCAATACATATACGGGACGGTTAACTCGACATTTAGTAAATCGCAAAAAGGCGATACTAACAAAATATCCCCAGAACCACACAGCATTAGTCACAGAAGTGGACTACCAGCTCGCTGGACGATCTAATTAAGATGGCAAAACACATTGAAGAAACGGAAACCAGAATGTCCGCCGGTCGGTTTCTTCCCGAAGCTCCTAATTCCGTCTGCACATCAGGCAATTTGAACGTGCCTTTTGGGCAGTTTAACACAATCAACACTACTGCCCCAGCCGCTCAAAATATTTCAAATCCTGGTTTCTATTTGCCTCCGCAACCTTACATTGTCTCAGTTTCACATCAAATAACGACAAATAATCCCCCAAACACAATTACAAATGACTACGTAAATTGCCCCAATCTCCATTATAATAATTCCCCCCAATAACTCATGTCGGCTAGGGAAAACAGTTCCCTCAAATGTACCATTTGTAACCGTTTCGGACACGTGTAAATGCAGGAAGAAACTAGAAGGGGTTGACTCTCTGAATCCCAGAGTCAATCCTACAATAGGTACAGAAAATAAGGGATTCTCTATTAAAAATAAGTCGGGCATTATTATTAAAACTGCAGGAAAACCTACAAAAACTTCCCAAATAGGATATATTGCTTCACCAAATAGCGATGCAATCATTCAGTTACCTCTAAACATTGTAAAATCGACTACAGCGAGACTACTAGTTGATACAGGTTCTGATATCAGTCTTCTGAAAATTAGTTGCTTAAAACCCGAGGTTCCCATCAATAAACGACATACCGTAATTCTCAATGGTATATACGGAGAGAAAGGCAAAACATTGGGTACCTGCACAGTGAAATTCACAACGGAAGACAATATCGAATGTAAATTTCACATAATAAAGGATGTCGAATCTATACCGTTCGACGGAATACTGGGTAGAGATTTTCTGTGGGATAACACTCGCATAAAATGTATCGAAAGACAACTCGAAATACCCAGGCAAAACAAGAATCAAAAGGCAATCGTTATTCCCTTTCCGAAAAACACTCGTTGCAGCGGCACCCGCCTTAAGACAAACACAACATCTAGCTTCCTAAAATTTACCCATAATACTAATAATAAAAAAAAAATTAAAGAACACTTGAACTCGAAAGTAAATACTAGTAATAAAAAAACTAAAGAACACTTGAACTCGGAAGTAAATTCTGAAAATTTAACCCAAATAGCTATTAAACATATTCTCCAGTCCACCGCGAGCACTCGTTGTGTACCCACGTAATTAGCCGTACAAATCATATTCTTAGAAATAGAGCGACAAGTTTTAAAGTTGAAAAGAGTTAGCTAAATTTAAAGTTTTCTTCCACTGACCGAAGTCAATAAATACTAGTAAAGTTATTTATGAACTCTAAAAGGAGTCGCGATGATGATTCCTCTGAAACATTAGTGAGAGACAGAATCAAACTACAGCGAGTATCAAGCCGTCTGCAATCACCACAAATGGAAACCTCAGGCAACAGGTTCAGTTTACTCGCCAACATCGATGACACCGATAACGAAGCACCTCCTGATGATGGAACAAAGAAATCACCTAAATTAAGAATCCCACCAATAATCTTTACCGATCTCAAGCGGGAAACTATACAGGTAATACTAAACTCACAAAAAATTACCAACTATAATATCAGGCTGACCTCAACTGGAATCAAGCTACTACTAGATAACTTGGAGACATATAACAAGCTGCAAAGCTATCTAACTACCAAAAAAGTAAACTACTTTACGTATCGCAGAAAAGAAGAAAAACCATCAAAAATCGTGATATCAGGGCTGCATAATATGCAGCCTGAAACTCTAAAAAATGCCGCAAATGCCAGCGATATGGGCATGGGTCATCCAACTGTCACCTACCTACCAGATGCATGATCTGCAGCGCTAACCACGAACAATCAGTATGCGAGGTCAAAAACCCAAGCGATATAAAATGTGCTAACTGCGGGCAAAACCACTTGGCAAGTGATTTAGAATGCAGCAAACGCGAAGAACATATTACAATTAAAAAGAAATTTAGAGAGAGAAACTCGACTGGTAAAAGATACGCGCCAAATTCTGCTTTCAGCAATATAGTGAGACAATCACACTTCTCTTCGTTAAATTGCCCAACAGCATCACTTAATAGTACCCATATCCCAGGTAGCAAAAACAACCCAAACTACAGAGACATACTCGTAGGTCACAAACAAACGAAAGCAATCGATAATGAAAATGACTTATTTACACCTGACCAACTACTCAAGCTTGCAACAGAACTAATAAGCAAACTAGTAAACTGCTGGAATAAGGAAGATCAATTTCACGTCGTGATGGAAACAGCAATAAAATTTCTCCATGCCTAAAGTGCTAAATGCGAAATGTCTACTATGGAATGCGCAAAGTATTCGAAACAAAGAAACCGAAACCCTTTTGTACGGAGTAAATATAAATTTTAGAATAATTATCACAATTCATATTCTTATGTCCTTATATTTCACAACATGTTGACATAATTTCATTCACCTCAAGCATAAATGCGTGTCAGCAATAATGCGCGTAAATTCTTTCAGCTGAGCGTAAATTGTCGATCAGCACTTTTTCTACGTACGGCAATGAACTTTGCAAGAATTGATGCACCAGCGTTATACATGAATGAAATTATGTCAATACAATTAAATATTAGTATTAAGTATTGATTGTTAATTAGGTACATAAATCGGGAATTGTTAAGAATCGAGGCTCTTTGAGAATAAACCAATCATAGAGTGAACGTTAATTTTTATTTCTTGAGTCAGTTCTCTTGAACAAGTGTCTTGAGAACTTCCTACCTACTACCACTGATTGATTCTCTAGAACAAGTGTCTTGAGAACATTTCAATCACGAACATTGGTCCTTGGAGCAAAAAATAAAAACATTAAAAGAAAAAGCTAATTACTACTGCTACGGCATCAAACTTAAAGAACTAAGTGTCTTTAAGCAATCGAAAAAGCTAATTACTACTGCTACCGCATCGACTTAAAGAATTAAAGTGTTTTTAAGTGCATTGTCTTCGATTCTACAAAACATGGAGGAATTGATTAAAAAACAAGCAGCTGACGGACAACTGATCCAGAGATACTACAAAAACTTCAAGAAGGACGCTGCATCCAGGAAAACAAAGGAATATGTGGAATCGCGTCTTCAAGCGCTTAATAAAGCATGGTCCATTTTTGAGGAACGACATGCAGAACTGGAAGTTTACAGAGAAGAGGCTCCTGAAAATAAATATTTCAAGGAGGATTTTTTCAACATAGCTGTAAGAATCTATGAACAAGCGAAGGAAGCTATGGAAACCGCATTACGCGATACCATTGAAAGATCAAAGATGTCGGAACGGATTGAAGAGCAATTGAAGAAAATTCAAAAGCAAACTGCTTTAATCGAGTCTCTTGAGATATCATTAAAGCAAACTAAAACTATTATGAAGACCAAAACTTCAAAAGCTTGCTTCACCCAAACTGCGAGTCTTTTAAAAGGCTACTGGGAGCGTATAATGACTAATCACGAAGAAATAATAACACTTGGAAAATTCAAGGATGATTATTTCGAAAAAGATATTTTCGTTGAAACTGAAAGAAAGTACCAAGACGTACTGATTGAGCTGGAAGAACAGCAAGATAAGCTACAAGTACTTTCTACAGTAAAGCCAACAGTACAATCGATGATCAATACAAATCATCAAGATAAACATGTAAGACTTCCTAGAATTGATATTCCGGCATTCTTTCAAAGACTTGTTCACTGAATTACTTCACAAAGACGAAAATATTACGAAAACTGAGAAGTTATTTTACTTAAAAACGAATTTACGGGGTGAGCCAAGTGAACTAATTCAACATTTATCGATAACCAACGATAACTATGATACAGCATGGAATATCCTTAATAAACGATACAGCAATAAAAGAACTTTAGTATCAGCGCATCTTCGCACATTACTACAGCAACCAGAAACTACAAAGGAGTCAGCCGACAGTATAAAAAAACTCCATGATACAACTATGGAATGCCTTCAGGCAATAAAAAATTTGGGACTTGACATAGAGAGCAATCATTGGAACATCCAAGAGAATTGCAAAATATCAAAAATTTCTTAGAGTTTTAGGCCAGTCAATCTAACCTCTGAAGCGGAAGTTTGTGATGGGAAGCTAATTTTTGGATATATTGTTGGGGACGGTGAGAAATGAAGCTCTTACTTTTTTCCACACTCAGGGGTGTTTGCGAAGGGGTGGAAAAGGGTGAAAAAGGGTGAAAAAGGTTTTTTGTTTATAACTTTGAATAAAAAAGTCAGCCTGGGTGGAAACGTTAGAGGGTGATATAATAAATGATTATTCATCTTGTATTAAAGTTTCCCCCGGTTTTGTTTATTGCAAAATTGTTTATTAACAATTTCACTCTCCCAAACCGAAAAAAATCACGGCTGATTTTTTTAAAAATACTTAAGCTCGTACGATGTCTTTCATTTTCACAATATCACTAGAAGACGCAATCCCCCATCATATACCAAAAATTCAAAACGGTTCCATGCATTTCACCTGAGATAATCACCCAGATACCTCACCTGTTTTACACCGAAAAATGTACAGTTTTAATCCAAGTCAAGATATCCCCCACGAATCGTCGCCCTCCGACCAGATATCGCTGAGCAGCACACATTTTTCACATTTTTTCCCAGCCCACGGCGGGGAAGAAGAAGATTTGCGACTGATTCAAAAACGGAAATCGCTATAACTTTCGATGTATGTAACGGAACTTAATGTATGATGGCTTCAAAAATCACTTATTTTTTTCTCCATCTTTTCCTCATACACCACTTTCACCTAATATTTTTACTTTTTTTTATATTGAATTAAACTTAAAAAAAAAATAAAAATTAATTACATTTTATTCCTTTTCTCCCACAAAACTAAACTTTTTTGAAATATTCTTAATTTTATAGTTATCTACAGATTCCACCCTTTATTCTCAGAATTTTTATTATTTTCCACAAATCCCCCCCTGACCCCCCGAATAAATATATTACCCCTTAAATTTTACAAACAAAAAACTCGCCAAACATTTTATTTTTTTTCTCCAACAAAACTAAACTTTTTTGAAATATTCTTACTTTTGTAGTTATCTACAGATTCCACTCTTTATTCTCAGAATTTTTATTATTTTCCACAAATCCCCCCCTGACCCCCCGAATAAATATATTACCCCTTAAATTTTACAAACAAAAAACTTGCCAAACATTTTATTTTTTTTCTCCCACAAAACTAAACCTTTTTGGAATTTTAATAATTTTGTAGTTATCTACAGCTTCCGCCCTTTATTCCCATAATTTTTATTATTTTCCAAACATCACTCCCTGACTCCCCCGAATAAATTTATACTATTCACCTTTTTTTTAAATTATTCCCCATTTTTACTATTCAATTTTTTCCACCAATTCTCAATTAATCTCATTTTTTTTTTCACCCACCTCTACTTCAAGGTCTTCCGAAACTAAATATACATTTTTTTCTCCATTATTGCTAATAGTTTGTCCCCAATTGGAGTAGGTCTTTATGCAATAATCGTAAATCGAAACTGGGGAGAAATTAATATTTTGGGCGAAAAATGATCCGCTAGCACACACGGGGGCAGATTGGGGACAAACTATTAGCAATAATGGAGAAAAAGATGTAGATTTAGTTTCGGAAGACCTTGAAGTAGAGGTGGGTGAAAAAAAAAGTGAGATTAATTGAGAATTGGTGGAAAAAATTGAATAGTAAAAATGGGGAATAATTTAAAAAAAAGGTAAATAGTATAAATGTATTCGGGGGGGTCAGGAAGTGATGTGTGGAAAATAATAAAAATTATGGGAATAAAGGGTGGAATCTGTAGATAACTACAAAATTAAGAATATTTCAAAAAAGTTTAGTTTTGTGGGAGAAAAAAAATAAAATGTTTGGCGAGTTTTTTGTTTGTAAAATTTAAGGGGTAATATATTTATTCGGGGGGTCAGGGGGGATTTGTGGAAAATAATAAAAATTATGGGAATAAAGGGTGGAATCTGTAGATAGCTACAAAATTAAGAATATTTCAAAAAAGTTTAGTTTTGTGGGAGAGAAAAAATAAAATGTTTGGCAAGTTTTTTGTTTGTAAAATTTAAGGGGTAATATATTTATTCGGCGGGTCAGGGGGGGATTTGTGGAAAATAATAAAAATTATGGGAATAAAGGGTGGAATCTGCAGATAACTACAGAATTAAGAATATTTCAAAAAAGTTTAGTTTTGTGGGAGAAAAAAAATAAAATGTTTGGCAAGTTTTTTGTTTGTAAAATTTAAGGGGTAATATATTTATTCGGGGGGTCAGGGGGGGATATGTGGAAAATAATAAAAATTATGAGAATAAAGGGTGGAATCTGTAGATAACTACAAAATTAAGAATATTTCAAAAAAGTTTAGTTTTGTGGGAGAAAAAAAATAAAATGTTTGGCAAGTTTTTTGTTTGTAAAATTTAAGGGGTAATATATTTATTCGGGGGGTCAGGGGGCGATTTGTGGAAAATAATAAAAATTATGAGAATAAAGAGTGGAATCTGTAGATAACTACAAAATTAAGAATATTTCAAAAAAGTTTAGTTTTGTGGGAGAAAAGGAATAAAATGTAATTAATTTTTATTTTTTTTTTAAGTTTAATTCAATATAAAAAAAAGTAAAAATATTAGGTGAAAGTGGTGTATGAGGAAAAGATGGAGAAAAAAATAAGTGATTTTTGAAGCCATCATACATTAAGTTCCGTTACATACATCGAAAGTTATAGCGATTTCCGTTTTTGAATCAGTCGCAAATCTTCTTCTTCCCCACCGTGGGCTGGGAAAAAATGTGAATGAAATGCGATATCTGGTCGGAGGGCGACGATTCGTGGGGGATATCTTGACTTGGATTAAAACTGTACATTTTTCGGTGTAAAACAGGTGAGGTATCTGGGTGATTATCTCAGGTGAAATGCATGGAACCGTTTTGAATTTTTGGTATATGATGGGGGATTGCGTCTTCTAGAGATATTGTGAAAATGAAAGACATCGTACGAGCTTAAGTATTTTTAAAAAAATCAGCCGTGATTTTTTTCGGTTTGGGAGAGTGAAATTGTTAATAAACAATTTTGCAATACACAAAACCTGTTGAAACTTTAATACAAGATGAATAATCATTTATTATATCACCCTCTAACGTTTCCACCCAGGCTGACTTTTTTATTCAAAGTTATAAACAAAAAACCTTTTTCACCCTTTTTCACCCTTTTCCACCCCTTCGCAAACACCCCTGAGTGTGGAAAAAAGTAAGAGCTTCATTTCTCACCGTCCCCAACAATATATCCAAAAATTAGCTTCCCATCACAAACTTCCGCTTCAGAGATTAGATTGACTGGCCTATTCTTGAAAATCGATTTCAAGGATTAGAAGCGACAGAGCCCACAAAACACCAAGCCGTGATCAGAAGTTCAGAGAAAAATTTGAAAATTCATCATAGTATCGTTGGTCAGCAACCTTGTCCAATATGCAAAGAAAAGCATAAAATATACATTTGCGAAAAATTCGCAAAACTAAGTACCCAACAAAAATGGGAAGCTATTCGCAAGGCAGCACTATGCTCAAATTGCTTAATGAAAGGCCACTCATCTATGAATTGCAAAAGTTGGAAATCATGCAAGAACTGCAATAAGAAACACCACACGCTTTTGCATTCAAACAATATGACTCAACGAAAGGGTAACAACCAGAATCTCACGAAACCTGAACAAAGTACTGAAAACATATCAGGCAACAAACAAGCAAAAACTGCAAGTGTAGCTACACATGTTACGGAAAATAAAACCCGGACCGTACTGTTGGCTACAGCTATTATTCAAGCCTTTGACAAAGGTGGGAATGTAATTATGCTACGGGCTCTAATAGATCAAGGAGCACAAGGATCATTTATAACCGAAGACGCAGCGCAAAGGTTACGATTGCCAAAGAGAAAAGTCCATGCAGTAATAACTGGAGTGGGAGAAACTAACGTTGATGCTATACAAGCGATGATAGAACTCGACATAAAACCGAGATTTCTGTCTACATTTTCATTGACTACAACTGCACTGATAATGAAGAAATTAACAAAATTATTACCTTCTGAGAGAATATCATCAGATACGTCTCATACTAAAAACATAATTTTGGCAGACCCGCAATATCAAATACCGGGACGAATTGATATCATTCTTGGTGCAGATGTACTCGGCAAAATCCCACTAGATAGTGTCATTCGTGGAGCCCCAGGATCGCCAATAGCGCAAGAAACCGAACTAGGCTGGATATTGTCAGGCGAGGTACAAAACGCTGGTACTAACAAAGAAGTACAATGCCTAATATCAGAGGTAGATCTCACAAAAGAATTACACAAATTCTGGGAAATTGAAGAACTACAAGGGCAAGCAACCATGACAAGCGAGGACATTGCATGCGAAAATCATTACAAACAATATGTTCAAAGAGGAGCAGATGGTCGCTATACCGTACGCATACCATATCGGGAGAACCCCGAAAGTGCAGAAGATCTATCTGAAAGCAGAACTTTGGCGCTAGCAAGACTTTTTCAAATGGAACGGAAATTCAAGATTGATAAAACCTTCGCATATATGTACAAGGAATTCATGAATGAATATTTGCGCTTGGGTCACATGATTCCTGTAACTAATCAAATTGAGAGCGGTTACTACTTTCCACATCATGCTGTCTTCAAGAAGGATAGCACTACTACGAAACTAAGGGTAGTGTTTGACGGATCAGCCAAACGTAACAATTCGAGAAGCATTAATGAGCTAATGATGGTTGGCCCACAAATTCAACAAAGCTTAACAACTATCCTATTAAGATGGCGGAAACATAAGCTTGTCTACACGGCGGACATTGAAAAAATGTATCGCCAGATCAAGGTTGACGTCCGGGATCAAGAATTCCAAAAAATTCTTTGGCGGGATTCACCAGACGAAGCTATTCGTGAATACAAATTGTCTACAGTGACTTATGGGACTGCATCAGCACCATTCTTGGCTATACGAACACTACATCTACTAGCCAAAGATGAACAACATAACTATCCAACAGCCGCAAAGATCTTGCTAAACGATGCATATGTTGATGACATTCTTCCTGGAGGAAACACGCTAGAAGAAATTAAACAGTCAAGTGATCAACTAGTTAAATTACTTAGAAGTGCAGGTTTCAATCTGCGCAAGTGGACGAGTAACAGCAAAGACCTATTAAGGCAAATACCGTCAGAACTCAGAGAGATTGGAAATGAACTGGATCTTGATCAAACAAAGGATATCAAGGCATTGGGTGTCCATTGGAATCCCTCTACCGACAATTTTAAAATAAAGGTAACGGTAATGGCTGACACTGGTCCAATCACTAAACGCGAAATACTATCAGAAGCTGCTAAAATATTTGATCCGATTGGATTACTAGCACCTGTTACGGTAAAAATAAAGCTGCTATTCCAAGAACTCTGGAGACAAGAAACTCACTGGGATGAAAACGTAAGCACTAATATCCAGGAAGAATGGAATCGAATTAGAAGGGAACTACCAACTCTACAACGAATTGCAATACCCAGGTGGGTAGGGTACACTGGAGATAACTGCAGGTACGAATTGCATGGATTTTCCGATGCCTGAGAACGAGCTTACAGTGCTGTAGTGTATCTTCGGGCAATACAAGAAGATAACATATCTGTGAATCTGTTAGCCGCAAAAACAAAGGTAGCCCCTTTAAAGTCAAAGTTGACCCTTCCCAGGCTGGAATTATGCGGAGCAACACTATTGGCAAATCTTCTAAAGGAAAGCAAAGAAAGTCTTCAAATTGAGAATCTCGAGTGGTACGCATGGACCGACTCCACAATTGTTCTGTCATGGATACAAGAAAACCCCCATACATGGAAAACTTTCGTCGGAAACCGAGTTGCTGAGATACAATCACTAGTTGATGACAACAAATGGTTCCATGTACGATCACGTGAGAATCCAGCGGATATGGCCTCAAGGGGTATTTATCCATCCAGTTTAGAAAATTCTGTGCTTTGGTGGACAGGACCACAATGGCTAAAGGACAGAATAATCATGCTTCCTCCAAAGCCAGCTACAGGAATCTCAGAAGAAAGAAAAAAACATCAGCAATGTAATACAATATCCAGGGAAGAAGACAACGAAGATATGATAATGCACTTGCTAAAAAGATATTCCTCTCTTGGAAAACTATTACGCATAATAGCTTACTGCAAAAGGTTCGTGAACAATGCTCAAGGGAAAGAAAAAATCATTGGGCTACTAAGAGTAACGGAAATTGAAGGAGCTCTGATACCACTGATTATAGCTACGCAGACTGCACATTTTGAAGAGGAAATAAAAAAATTAAAGGGCGGAGAAGACCTCCAGAAAGGAAGCCGGCTCCTAAACTTATCTCCCTTTCTTGATAAAAATGGGATACTGAGCGTCGGTGGTCGTCTCGAAAATTCAGATATGGGATATGAAAGGAAGCATCCAATAATTCTTCCTTATAAGCACGAACTGACCAGTCTAGTAATTGACGATGCTCACCAATCTTCATGTCATGGAGGAAACTCACTAACTCTAGAAATCGTAAGGCAAAAATACTGGATTTTGAATGGACTTAAAGCCGTTAAAGGACATATCCACAACTGTGTAAAATGCCATCGCTACAAGGCCCAGACTTCCCAACAAATGATGGGCATGTTACCAAAGGCAAGAGTAGTAACAAGTACTCCATTTAACCACACGGGTGTTGATTATGCAGGACCCTTTGACATGCTACTAGCAAGGGGAAGAGGTACCAAGTCTCACAAGGGCTATATTGCCATGTTCATATGCTTAACAACTAAGGCGATTCATATAGAAGTGGTGACGGAACTGACATCAAAGGCATTCATTGCCGCCTTTAGACGATTCACTGCAAGAAGAGGTCCGGTTGCCCATCTCTATAGCGACAACGGTACAAATTTTGTAGGAGCAAGCAAAATCATTAGCGACATACACAAGCAAGAATCATACAAAGCCGAGGTCGAAGATGCATTACGAAAAGGTAATACGGAATGGCATTTCATACCTCCAGCCTCACCTCACTTTGGAGGTCTCTGGGAAGCTGGAATAAAGTCGATTAAGCACCATATGCGCAGAGTTATCGGGGAAAGCAGGCTTACATACGAAGAGATGTGCACACTTATGGCACAAATAGAAGCCTGCCTCAATTCCCGACCATTATGTCCGCTTTCAGAAGACCCAGAAAGTCTGGAAGTCTTAACACCGGGACACTTTCTTATAGGTTCACCGCTACTAACTATACCAGAAAGAAATCAGCTAGAGACAAATCCTAACTTACTAGACAGATGGGAACGCTTGCAACGGATGAATCAAGAGTTTTGGAAAAAATGGTCAATCGAATACATAGGAAGACTGCAACACCGGCCAAAATGGGCTCAAAGACAAACTAATCTAGAGAAAGGAAACTTGGTAATAAGAAAGGAAGAAAATTTAGCACCATCCAGATGGGCTCTCGGTCGAGTTATTGACACACATCCAGGTCCAGACGGTCTAACTAGGGTCGTCACGTTAAAAACTCAAAGAGGAGAGTTAAAACGACCAGTAGTGAAACTGTCCTTGTTGCCATTAATTGACAACAAGGCTGCTGCGCCCACTATACCTCCCCAAAGAGAAGATAGCTCTATCACTCCACGCAAACGGCCACTTGATGAACCGTCAACCTCAAATGAAGATCAACGAGACAAAATCGAGAGCAAACCAAGAAAAACTACTACAACTAGAAACTGCAACATGAGTCTGTGTCATTATCTACTGCTCGGTACATTATTCGTCCTTCCTGCCTTAAGGGACTACTACCGGTTATAATTTTGAAAAATTCAATTTTTTTTTTTTTACATTTTTCAACTCAATATACCTTCAGAAATCACGTATCAAAATTTTATTTGGATATTCCCAAAAATATAAAAGTTACAGCAGTTTAAGCGTGCCCGCCTATTATATATTTATAAGTAAAACAAAAACTTTAAACGTGATTTTCTCAAAATGACCTTTTATCAAATGGCGGACACACTAACTCCGAATTGGCCCAACCGATTGGGCCCAAATTTGGAGTGCTTCTTTATTTGAGTATTCTGCACAGGAAAAAACCACAATATTAGTCAAAATTCCATCCAAAAAAATGTTGCAAGTGAAAACAAGTGAAAAAATAAGCGATTTTTTGAAAAAAATTTTCAAACGTCCGCCATTTTGTTTTTTTAATAATTTTTTGACATATTCTGGTTTTTTCCTACGTAAGGGACATTCCTTAATAAAATGCCGTATGGTTTATTTGTTTCAGACTCTTCGTTTCTGAGATGAGTTGTCCGCCATGGGACGAGTCATTTTTTGAGCTACCAACTTCGGCGCCCTCTATAAACAAGGAAAAAAATGATAAAAATAAAAAAAATTTTTTTTTGTAATATTTGAAATAATTATTATCACCATGCAAAATTTGAAATTGATATATAATAAAAGAGCTGAGAAAAAAATTATTGAAAATTATGCTGTTTTTTTGCAATCTAACCGGTAGTAGTCCCTTAAGCCAGGAAAAACCACAACCGTATCAGTTAACAAAATTCAAAAACAAGAAGGAATATACTTTGATGACATTGCAGAAGTACACTTATATGGAAGCGAGTGGAATCTGCTCATCTATTATGATTTAACAGCTTACTGGGCAGAATTCTTTGGAATTAAGCAATCTGTACGGAGGCTGAGTGAACTTTGTGAGCAGAATGAACAAACAGGACTATCAAAGGAATTATGTAATGCTACAATATTGCAGCTAAACCACCAGGTGCTCGAGTCAGAACACATAAATGAAGTACTCTACCAATAAAATGAAAAAACTTCAACACGGAACAAAAGAGCTCCATTGGAAATTATTGGAACCGCTGCTAACAAATTATTTGGTATTCTTGACCAACAATTTGCAGATAGATATGAAGATCAGATTGCTCAAATCAACAAAAACGAAATGACGTTGCAGAAACTTCTTAACGATCACACATCATTTGCCGAACACACAGTTAATGTAATGAAAAAGAACCACCAGACGATTCAACATCAAATGAGTGCAATAAAGTCTCAAATTGAAGCAGTCAAAAACAGCATCAATCAATCACAACAAGCGCTCACAGTAACACAAACATTCAATTCGGCAGCAATACTGGTGACATTAAATCTTATCAATTTTCAAAATGTACAGCGAAGCATTTTATCAGTCGTAATGGATACTAGACACGGTCGAATAAATACGCTACTCTTACCTCCCTCACAACTCAACAAACAGCTCAGTATGATAAGAGAACACCTACCAGACAAC
Organism: Dysmachus trigonus; assembly: GCA_949715965.1. NCBI lineage: Eukaryota > Metazoa > Arthropoda > Insecta > Diptera > Asilidae > Dysmachus > Dysmachus trigonus. The sequence goes on from OX454321.1 coordinate 51,173,208, forward strand.
CTAAAACTCCCAGGAACTGACAGTTCATCCTCAGTACTAGCTATATATAATGCAATGCATGTAATAATGAGGATCACCCAAACGAAGGTCTTATTTGACACTCGGATTCCTTTATTAAGAAGTGAATCATACCGCTTATATAAACTGATACCGATTCCTGTACAGCATTCCAACAATCACATATACATTCAACCGTCAAGCGAATACATCGCAGTAAATCGACACAGAGATCGATTTAGCCCTCTTACACAGCAAAATATGAAGGCTTGTATCCATTCATCTGACAATGAATTAATGTGTAAACTGAAACAACCATTGTTCACATTAAGATCAAATCAAAGCCGATGTGAGATGGAACTCTTGAGCAAACAAAGGTCACTCTTATCCCTTTGTCAGTTAAGAAGCGAGACCGCCAAAAATTCTTGGATACAACTGCATGCATCAAGTTCATGGATATACATCCTAAAGGAAGAAACACCCTTCGACATAATATGCGAGACATCTGTACATTCAATATCATTAAAGGGCAATGGAATCATTAAGCTTCAGTCGCCATGCATGATCAATCACCCAACAATGACTATTTATGGGAATCAAAAAATAACGGATTAGTTGAAAACCTCGTTTGTGTCAGAAGGTCAATTGGTTTCAAAACACCTAAACACCAGTATTGGAGTGAAGCCGAGTAATTTGTCCTTATTACATGTGCCACAATCAAAGACAGAGATAAACAGTGACGATTTCGCCGAACTCGACGCGGCAATCAAAAAATTACACAACAATGCTGACGATATCTCCAAACTAAGGAACCATCATCTGAATCACTATTCGATGACCTACATCATGTTCATTGTGCTACTAATCATATTCATATACTGCCGATACCGAAAAACTGAGATGATCCGACTGAAGAAAAATCACCTGCCACAATCCGCTCCTAGACGTCTAAACCGCAAACCAGATCAGCAATCTACTCTGGACCTGCCATCGCTCAATCAAGACGGGGGAGAATTTACGGAGTACATATAAATTTTAGAATAATTATCACAATTCATATTCTTATGTCCTTATATTTCACAACATGTTGACATAATTTCATTCACCTCAAGCATAAATGCGTGTCAGCAATAATGCGCGTAAATTCTTTCAGCTTAGCGTAAATTGTCGATCAGCACTTTTTCTACGTACGGCAATGAACTTTGCAAGAATTGATGCACCAGCGTTATACATGAATGAAATTATGTCAATACAATTAAATATTAGTATTAAGTATTGATTGTTAATTAGGTATATAAATCGGGAATTGTTAAGAATCGAGGCTCTTTGAGAATAAACCAATCATAGAGTGAACGTTAATTTTTATTTCTTGAGTCAGTTCTCTTGAACAAGTGTCTTGAGAACTTCCTACCTACTATCGCTGATTGATTTTCTAGAACAAGTGTCTTGAGAACATTTCAATCACGAACACCTTTCCTTTATAAATGATAATCAAATAGAATTGGCATTAGTAACCGAAACTTGGCTAAAAGTAAGCTACAAATTGTGCGATCCCAATTATGTAATTCACAGAAAGGACAGGCTTAACCAAACTGGTGGCGGCGTCGCAATAGCCATAAACAAACAAATAAAACATATCAAGATACCAAACTTAAATACTAAAATCATAGAAGTGTTAGGGAAACACATTCCAAGCATAAAAACGGACATCATAGCGTTGTACTTCCCCGATACCAAATTAAACAACGAGAAACTTGAGCCTTTTTAAAACGACCTAGAACAAATCATGAACACAAGAACTAGTACTCTAATCTGTGGCGACTTTAATGAAAAACACAAGCATTGGAACTGCATGAGAAATAACAAGGCCGGAAGAATTCTATTCGATGTAATAACCAAAAGTAATTTTATAGTTCACACACCAACTGAACTAACATTTTACACCTCAAAAGGTGCTTATTCAACTTTAGACCTAGTACTTAGCAACGGACTCATCTCTATCTCGCAGTCAAAAATACTTCACGAGTTGTCATCGACACATCTCCTAGTGGAGTTCTAAATACTTTCGATTAGGTTACACCAAAGCACTAAAGAGTTAATTTCAGTTAGGAACATTCTAAGACGATACTGGCAGCAAACAAGAGCACCTCATATTAAAACAACATTAAACCGAGTTAACAAAAAAATACAAAAGCAAATACGAAACCAGAAAAAAACAACCCGCTGGAATAAAACTCTGTCAGAGCTCGATAAAGGTGAAGGTAAACTATAGAAACTGAACAGAATCTTTAAACGCCGCGGCCTTCAAATACCACCTCTGCTTAAGAATAACAGCCACATTTTCAACGATAAAGACAAAGCAGACTTGCTGGCTAACCAGTTCCTGTCAGCTCATCAACTAACAACGCACAGAAGTGACGTTGAAACTGCAACTGAAGTGTTCAATGTGATAACTAATGTGTACACAGCACCACTCAAATTACCATCTGCAGCATTGTGTAAACCAAAGGAAGTTAGAGCATTACTACGACTATTAAAAACCAAAAAAGCGCCAGGAAAGGACAAAATTAGCAACCTGATACTGAAGAACCTGCCTAAAAAAGCATCAAACTTCAAACTTCATCTTCAATTCACGCCTCAACACTGGATATTTGCCAGAAAAATGGAAGGAAGCGACCGTAATTCCAATACCCAAACCAGGCAAAGACCCTACACTCGTCAACAATTACAGACCCATAACCTTGCTACCCTTAATAGGTAAGCTTTTCGAAAAAATAATCTTGCACAGAATCCAACAAATATCTGAAGAAAGCAAAGTCATCCCGTATTTTCAACTTGGATTCCAAGCCGGCTGTTCCACTACACATCAACTGTAGAGAGCAACTAAAGACATCAAGACAGCAATCAACAACCGCAAATCTACAGGTATGGTAGTGCTAGATATTGAAAATGCCTTCGACTCAGTTTGGCACGATGGACTTATTTACAAGCTAGTAAAATTCAATTTTCCCCATTACATTGTAGTAATCGTAGCATCGTTCCTAAATTCAAGAAAGTTTACTCTTAAAGTAAATATTGCATTCTCTGAAAAACACGTAATACCAGCTGGAATACCCCAAGGTTCATGCCTAAGTCCTACATTATTTAACATCTACACCGCATCCCTCAGGCGCCTAACTGCGAGCTAGCGATATTTGCTGATGATACAGCAACATACTCAAGCTCTGAGGACCGTCAAATTATAATCAACAACTTACAGGAACAACTTGAGATGCTTAACAGGTACTACAACAAATGGAAAATCCAAATTAACGCGTCAAAAACACAAGCTATATACTTTACCAGAAGACGAGCTTCACGCTTTCTACCCTCTACGCACATAAATATCGTTGGAACAGCCATCTGCTGGTCACAAAGCACAAAATACCTAGGAATACACCTCGACCCAAAGCTCACATACTACGTAAATGCAAATCAATCCGTCTCTAAGCTGTTCAAAAATCTAGTCACCTTATACCCACTGATCAACAGACAATCGGCCCTATCCACAGAAAATAAATTGTTGATTTACGTAGTAGCTATGCTCCCAATTTTAATGTACGGAGCACCGATATGGAGCAAATGCGCAGCAGAAACCATTAAAAAAATGCAAATCGCCCAAAATAAGTGCTTACGAATGATACTTGACAAACCTTGGGATTTTTCTACCCGTCGACTTCATCAACTGGCTGCTATGAAATATGTCCACGATTTAGCAAAGGAATACTGCTATAGCTTTAACCAAAGATGTGAACACTCGGAGAATCATCTCATAAAAAATCTTACCCCAAGTGATGAGGTCACTTTATAACCCATATAGTTAAGTTAGTTTTAGGAAACATAAAAGGTTTTATTTGTACTTTTGCCTTTGAAGATTAATAACAGAAGACAGGAATCATTAACGTAGAATTCAACGCAAGGTTAATAAACAGCAGATGAAAAGATAACCAATCTGAACTCTCAAACATTGAATTACCTCCAGCAAGGATAAAATTGTAAAATTTGTACTAAATAAATAAATAAATCTAAAAAAAAAATTTAAACATATTCTAGAAAACCTCCCTAAAACAACCGCAGTAACAAAAAGAGCCCCGCAAAGTGTGTGTAATTCATTAAAAATATTAGTGGTAAAGATTTTAGCAATTCTAATAACTCACTTCCCAAAAACTTTACCCCAGCATTCTGTAATGCCCATTGCCCAAGCAACAGACTCTACGATCAGGCTAAAGCCGCGATCAGAAACGGTAGTAAAATTACCGATAGGGGACTGCTTGCAAGCAAAAATATGTGTAGCACAGGAAATGTAAGGAGTGTTCATTGGAAACACGATAACGGAGCCGAGGGATGGAAAAATTCCAATTATTTACACGTCCGAACGCGAAGTTGCACTGTCAGAAGTAGATCCCAAACTACTCCTATTGCAAAACTATCATGTACACCCTCTGGCACAAAATCCCCACAACTCGCCTCCGTTGGGATCTCAGCGTTTTAAAAAACTCGACGAGGTGCTCGACCTCGACGGCTCTCTAAACGCAGGAGAAAGTAATTCATTGAAGAAGCTTTGTCAAAAATGTCACAAAATATCTTCCTGGAAGGAGACAAATTGACCTGTACCGATACGGTATACCATTCCTTTACTTCAAAACTAGGCCCCTATAAATCAGAGACCATATCGTCTACCAGAAGCTCGTAAACAAATTGTAAATGAACAAGTTGAGCAAATGCTTAAAGATGGTATAACTACTGCTAGCCGAAGTTCATGGAATTCCCCCCTGACCACTGGGAGCTGTGCTTTCTCAAGGAACTGTTGGAAAAGATAGACCAATAGCATACGCAAGCCGTTCTCTAAATGCTGCTGAGCGGCGGTATTCAACCATCGAGAAGGAGCTTTTAGCTATAGTGTGAGCTGTTAAGAATTTCAGGTATTATCTACTGGGAAGAAAATTTACAATGTATTCGGATCACCAGCCTTTAAAAGGTGTTTTCAATACTAAGGACCCCACCTCCAGACTAGTAAGATTTCACCACAAACTCTCGGAATATGACTATCACATCGAGTATAAGCCTGCGGGAAAAAAAAAATGCAAATGCTGATGCCCTTAGTCGGATTCCAAAACAAGAAGCCGAAATATTTGTAATCACTAGAAGTAAGGCCAAGCAAAAAGACATACATAGAAACAAAGTCCATTCCAGATTCTGTGGAGTTTGAGAGCGAAGAACAAAAGGAGGCGAAAAAAGATCGGAAAACAAACCCAAGCAGTAATAATGTTCATACCCCTAGTATCCCCACGGAAATTAAAAAAATACTAAAAATGTTCCATACAAATCCTTTGGGAGGACATCAAGGTGTTGCTAAGAAGTATTACCGAGTCAAAAAACAATATCGGTGGCCTAATATGCTTAAGGATGTGGTGGAGTACATCATGAAGTGTCCTAAATGCCAAAAAAATAAATATTCACCAGAAGGAAGAGCTCCTATGGTGATCACTGATACTGCCCATAAAACCTTTGAAAAGTCTACTTGGATATAGTAGGACCTCTGCCAGAGACCCATCTTGGAAATAAGTACATATTAACTTTCGAAGACGATCTCACACGTTTCATAGATTGCTACGCAATGCTAGATGGTGAAGCGAGTACGGTGGCTAAAGTTTTCTATGAAGAGATCATCACTAGATATCGAATACCCGAAAAGGTCATAACTGACCAAGGCTCAAACTTCCTGAGTGAATTATTCTCTAATTTGTGTAAATTGCTAGGAATAAAAGAAATCAACACCTCCGCCTATCACCCTCAGCACTTGAGCGAGCGCATCGACCTCTCGCAGAATACCTGAGGAATTTTGTCGATAAAAAGTCCTGGAACCAATGGCTAAGGCAAGCAGTACATGTGCGAAATAACTTAAGGCACAGCAGTAGTCGTCTCACTCCTATGGATTGTGTTTTTGGGTTCTCGACAGAACTACGCACTAGTTTGAGCAAGAGTCCGCAACCTATTTATAATCATGAAAACTATTTTAATATACTTAGATATAAAATTCAGAGAGCTCATCAAATAGCAAGAAAGAACGACGAAAAAGTATTACGATCAAAGAACCCGCGAAATAACTTACAAAATAGGAGAACAATCTCTCCAATTTGGTTAGGTCCGTATGAAATAAAAGATCTTAAAGGAACGGTAAACGCCATCATACAAGTTGGTAGAAAATTAAAAACAGCTCATTATAATTGACTTAAACCGTACTATACATAATAATTAAATAAAAACAGAAACCCATGAGTCACAAGAAACACACCCAGAAACTGGACAAAACGGTTCTAACTTAAATCAGTTTTCGATAAAGTTATCATAGTTGCTCGATGGTAGACGAAAAACCTTCATCTCTCCAATTTCATTCGGCTCAGCTGATAACGCTTCGCCAAGCAAAATAATGCTACTACATCGACTTACCGAAGGAACAGGTTGAGTTAATTACAGTAGGCATAGGGCTGAATCATTAGATTAACAACTTAGTAACCTTAATATACAGCTAAATTCTCAAGGAAATTACAAAAAAAAAAAAAAAAATATTAATAATTAATATTGGTAACAATAGATACCCAAATAACTTTAGAGATATGTTCTAGTATTTTATAAATAAATCACCTTATTCAAAAAAAAAAAAAAAAATTTACTCATAGAAATCTTAATAGTCATAAGAATTAGGTACATAGAATTAAACCACTGTTTTAGCTCATTATAAAAACAAGCAATCAAAATTCTTTCAATCATATATCAAACTTTATAGACAGATAAGCAAATTCGAAAATTGTATAGCATCAAATTACAAAAAAATATTTCTCCTAGAAAGGGGAGGTGTCATGTACAATGACTCTTTTCCGATTGCGGAAACCTACGCCGTTGGGAAATTGGCGAGTAACAGGGTTAAATCACATTGCACACCGTGAATGTACCCATTTACTCGCCGAAATATGAAGCCTAAGCGCTTCACCCAACGATGACACAATTGCGAGGTAGGTCAAGCAATCAAGGCAAGAAATCTGACTACGCAAAATATTCGGGCCAGGCCAGAACTTGCGTATTCGGGTCATCTTGTTTGTTGGGCTATCGAAAAATAATCGAAAGAATTCTTTTCTTGCGAGTTCAAATTGAACGGCAGAAGAACGCAGACCAGAATCGCGCGGCACGGGTGTTTCAGCTGGCGGTGTTAAAAAAATCAATGTTCGAAGATTAAAGTTTGATTTGTAAAGAAGAAATTAAAAAGGGAAAATTAAAGTGTGAATCAATGTTCGAAGATTAAAGTTTGATTTGTAAAGAAGAAATTAAAAGGGGAAAATTAAAGTGTGAATAGTGAAACGAACCAGTGTTTTCTTTCGTTGGGGTTCACCCAACAGTTCCTTAGGAAACCTGACCGGTACCTTATTATTTTATTGCATTGTAGCTAGGAAATTCGTAAAATGAACAAAATTTCTATGAAAAATGGTCGAAATTGTTTGTTTAGGGTACACAAGTAATTAATTTTAATTACCGCTGTAAAAAAAGCTATAAAAAGTTATTTTTATTGTATTGTATTGTCGTTATTATCTTGTGTTCGTCAGTGTTCACACCCAAGTATCCTGACGCTCTATTAATAATACCTGATGGAAATATATAAGAATATCGATCATAGTTGAAAAAGAAATCAATAACTATGGATGTTTTTAGGCTTAAATTGTTAAAAAATGGTTGAATTTACTTTTGCTGAATACTCGGATATACCTCCCGATTCTACAAAAAAGCTAAAAGCTCTTAATCTCTTAATTGTTTTAAAAAATCATTTTAATTCAGAAGACGGAGTTATATTTACAGAAAAATTCATAAATTATAAGAAATTAGCGTATTTCAAACATTTCTTAAATGATTCCACAGAATATTAATTCCTTTAAGATAATTTTTGATAGCAGTTAAGAGCTCTTAGCTTTTATCCAGAATCGAGGTGATAATTTACATTTAAGGTACAGTCACACCAAACGCGAAGCGGCGCGAATTATGCGATGTGATTAAAGCGGATAATTCTCACTGGCCACACCAAACGCGGAGTAACAAAGCGCATCCTGCGATGCGGCGCCGAGCGAATCAAATTTTTGTGCATGTACATCGCGAAATTTCACGTTATAGGCTTTTGTCCCTTTAAATATATACTTAAAAAAAGTGTCTAAGACCCTTCCATTTTGATCTTGTCACATTTGTTTTAAGTACATGGTAACATTTTTAAGAAAAAATTAGAATAAAAACCTACAAAAGTTGTAACAACTTCTCATGCATCTGCTTTTTACTTTTATAGGTCTTATTTGAAAAATCCAACAACATAGGCTTCAATTAATTCCTACATTACGTTTTGTAATAAGTTCTATGCGCGTGCATCTCAGTACCGACATATGAAAAAAACTCTCGAGGTTCAAAAATGCTTCTGATCGAGTTCTCATTTTATTCGCGTGCAGTACGGGGCGAATGTCGCATCTAGTCTGGACACACTCATTTATTTGTACGTAACGCGTTTTTTTCCCGTACCGCCTCGCGTTTGGTGTGGACAGGAGTCTTATTCGTTACGTTCACTGACATATAAGAACTGGACTGCTGATCCCGTACAAAAACTCACATCAAAAGTAAGACCAAATTTTGACCAAATTCTAACTATCTCGCTCTTTCTTAAGCCCGCAGGCAGACAAATTTACAAAAAAAAATGGCCAATAGCCAAATGAAGGTGGCGCCATGTATGTGCACTTCTTTGGGTTTTTTCTAGTATCTTCGCGTGTGATACATCTTTTTGATACTCCCAATAGATAAATAAAAGTAAACACAAGCTTTTTGCACATCACTTTTACCCACGACAGCCTTTACAAGTTGCCCGCCAACTCATCATTTTCCGTTGCAAACAGCTGTTAGAATAGTTTAACGATGTCCAACAGATGGCTACTTCATTTTGTGATACAACTTTTAGCTTGGGTTGGTATAAACGAGAAATGTGAAGGTTAGACAAAGGCAGAAAAATAATTTGTATAGCTATCTTTGTTTTTCTTAAGTCCCCAGCTGATTGCCGCGAGGAACATTTTTATGAAAAAACTTAAAATTGAGCGTTATATGAGAGAAATCGGTTCGTGAAAGCTCAATTATTTTTAATTTGCGTCAGTTTAAACATAATTGTACGGTATTTTAGGGCATTTTTAATAGCATGATTTGCTCCATGAGGATTGAGCCTGTGCTAAAAATGGTCTCATTTTTCAGACGACGGTTAGCAATCCAGTTCTTTCATGTCAGTGGTTACGTTATATTCCATTCGCGTTAGATGACAGTACAATTGATTTACCTTGAAAGCAAAATAGGCTTCGCGGCGCGAACGCGAATGAAAATGAGTTTGCGAACATTCTGTCGCAGTAGACACTTCGCTCATGTCGCGGTCTCTTTAGACAGTTCAATTAATTTGTACGTCACCCAAATTTTAAAATTGCTCGCTTCGCTTTTGGTGTGTCCGTACCTTTAAGGTCTAGTACACAGACAAGAAAGAGAGCCTGTACAGGAATACTAAAGGAGATTCCCTAATCGATGAAAGGTATTTTCAAGGACTTTCCCCAGATTAGGAGAAACCGAGACTGTAACTTCAAACAGCAGGGATTCGCGATTGGAAGATTCTATCGACGTTGAGCAGCAAATAAACACCCTCGTCAGAAAAAACCTTGAAATGAGTCATAACACGATTAAGAGTGTCTTCAGCTAAAGTTTGGAGGGTATTCATAAAGAGGTTAATGCTTGGGTTGGTATCATCGGCAAGCATTTAATAAGACCATTTATTGTGTTTAATAATTAAAATGTGTATGGCTTAATAACTAAATTTATGTGGACTTTTTTGATAATAAACTGCCAGATTTACTAAAGGACGTCTTTCTGGATAATCGAAGGGCAATGTTTTACAAACAGTATGGATCCTCAGCGCATACTGCTAGCATTGTGACGACAATATTAAATACAAAATGTCCTGAACGCCGGATTGTACCAGGTGCACCGATTCATTAGCTCGCTCAATCTGCGGACCTTACTACATTGGACTTTTTCTCGTGGAAAACAATGAAAGATAAAGTTTATTCAATACCTGTTAATCTGTCAAAGAGGAATTAATTAACCGAATTGAGACTAGCTTTTGAAATGTATTACCATTAATTATAATAAATTTATAATTTAATAAAAAGCATTTTGGGGTTAATTTGAGTTTAATATCTTTAAAATGCAAATTTTTATAATATACCGCAAAAGGTTTTTTACGTGTTCTTTCTCTGCCTGGACATGTTGTGCCTTTTTGGAAAGGTAATAAGATGGAGAATTTTATAAAAAACAGGTTTATTAATTACATGAATTTTCGAGAAAATTTAGGGAAAACCTGAATTTTAGCAAAATGCTAAAAATTTTTTTCAGTTTCGCAAGTGACTGTAGCTACAGTGGTAAGGAGTAGATCAACATAGTTAACATTTTTGGAAAGGACATTGCAATAGAAGTTTTTGGTGTAACTTTCATGTCGCTGCGTCGAGTAGATCAAAAGATAAAAATAAACTGATGTGTATACTACGAAAATTCCGAATTTATGAATCACCCTGTAAACCCTAAACGGTTTAGATGGCCCTCCCCTATCACACATTTTTTTTTTCTAGGTGAGATGTCTCACCCCACTCATTTTGGCATACGTTATATGAAACACCCTGTATAAGGGCCCCAGAGAGAGAACTTAGCATTCAGCATATCGTGAGCCGACCCTATAGAACCCCAGTCGTGTGTTACGAAGCTGTTCACTTGCTTTTCAACTATTTGAGTTCTCTCAAATCTTAGTTCATACGCTGGGGCTGAAGATTCATTGATTACGGATGGTATGTGTGCGGTAAAGGATTCGGCAGCCAGACTAGAACATAAACGTTCCCTCGTTGCTTCGCCCTTCGGTTGGCTCCAGGTATTTTTATTCAGTCTGTACCTTGCCCATGCGTTTCTCAGCAATTGTACTATCGCAGTTCGCAGAATCAAAGTAATCAGCTTCCTTTAAGAAACCCCTTGCGCCGATTGCACAAAGCCCCTCTCAGCGAGAATTTCGTCAAGCACGAATTTGCACTGGGTGCAAGTTCTTTATGTTTATATATTCTTTGGTCTAACATAGTTTACGAAAGTTTATTTTTGTATCGATGTAAATACCCGTAATACGTTTTAAAAAATTGGTTATGCAATGAAAGACAATTTTAATATTTCAACTATGTTTTTATTAAGATAAACATTTTCTTCACCTTTATGTTACAGTAATGCGGGCACGTCACGCCTCAATCAAGTTGTGGAAAAATGGAATAAAAAGTAAATTGTTTTCACGCAACTTTCGAAATTTATTGCCAACGCTTTCTCCACTAGCTGGTGATGAAACTTGGTATGCCTGTATACAATCTACAGCATTTTTTTTTTATTTAAAGCATTTCAGTTGTGTATTCTATTGTTATTATCTACTTTCGCCTAAACTAGTTAAGAAAATAAATAATGTTTGCTTACACTATCCCCGCTCTATCTATGCTTCAGTGGTCACACCGTAGGCCCTCGGCGAATTGCTCTCACTTTCATGCTTCTTTAAAGTCATCATAATAAATAACTACAGGTGAGAGGGTCGAAAGGACCCCTACTTCATAGATCCGTGACATCATTCAAAACCTTCACAACCCTTCAGGCGGTTGGAGAGCATTTCAGTCGTGCTTCGTAACGGATCTACTTAAAGATTGTTACAAGCACTTGGCTGCTGATTACGAAAATTGTTCTCCTTGACGTGCAATTCCAGGGAAATATAATACATTGCTCCGTACACTCATATTTTTTCTTTTTCAGAAATTTTGTTCAATACTTTTCCCGTTGCTTAAGGTAACTTGGATATTTTCCTCGTAAACCTGTCTTAAGTCTGATTACAAGTAAAAATTCTCGGCACATTAAGGGTTCCAACCTCTCACTTTATTTTGTTTATGTACAGGAAAAACAACTAGCTTAAGCCAACCAACAGTTTTGCAAATCAATTTTAACAATTATTTGATAGAATTTTGAATTAGGAACAAATGTAAGATTTTTCTTAAAAGAAGCACAAGAGTATAAAAGATAAAGCATCACAAGCGCTATTACTACGTAACTACTGAAGGCATGGGCACCTGTTAAAGATATCATGGATTCTTCAAGACCACTTAATATACCTTTCACTATGCCCAAGGACTAGAACCAAACAACAAGTATTAAGAAAAAAAAAATGTCTCAGAGCTGAGAGTCAAATTCGACCACAGACATATAGGAATAAGATATTTTTCAAACTATACACAAAATGCAAGTTCTCTTGCTGTTTTAATTCTCTTTATCGATTTGTATCTCTACGACAAAAAATACTTCGGAAGGTTACAGCATTGAATCAATTATAAAATTCTTACATAGTCAACTAATCTTTTGGAAACTATTACAAAATACAATTTGATCAAGTGCGCATTAGATTGTACGAGCAGCAGAATGGATATACCGGATTAGGTTTTCATAGTTTTCCCAGATAGAAATATTTGAAAATGTGTGCACTCTTTTTCATATTTAGAATGTTGAATATATTGTAGGATAATTGATTTATTCATTCGATTTAAGAATTATTAAAAAAAAAGATTTTTTTATCTTCTTGACAATAATCCAATTAGATTGATACGGTCAATTGCAAATGCATCCTAAAATAATATTTCCTTAAAAAAACCCTTCAGTAATTCTAGTAATTTTGTATTAAATTCATTAATTGTTTTTGCTCTTTTTGTTATAAGTAGGGTCCGTTATAAATACGAAAGAGAGTTTAAACACAGATAATTCAAATCTTTACAATTCGTCATTCCAAGGGCACAAAACGTAGTCTCGTAAAAATTTCATACGTTTCCACAATCATAGCACTCTTCAGAATACCTTGAGAAGTGGTTCTTTCTTTGAAGGTATCAAATTTTAATTTCTACAAAAAAAATTACTGTAATATACCGAAGTAAAACTTCTAATCGTGTGGCAAACGTTTCGAATGCTTGAAAATTTCAGGAACATTGTCTGCAGTCATGAAGTAAAAAATAAACCAATTCACTAAAAACAAAGTAAAAAAGCAAAAACAGATTAAAGTAAAATACTATTTGAAAATATTTTCAAAAACATTATTCAGTTACCATCTTCTACACAAACCGATTGCATGAGCTTTCGATTTCCTCCAAATACTTTTAAATAAATTAAAAAAAGAATAGTTCAAGTGTCTTGTACAAAGAAAAGTACGAATGTAGCTCGATTGTACATTTGGATTTAATTTAAAAATAAACAATATATTAGGGCACGCCATGATTTCATGTTTAAAAAAACAAAAGCTTTTTCTAAATTTAACTCTTTTTCGTCGACTGACCGAGTAAGCGCAGTAATAGTAATTCAAGGGCCCCAGTGAGCGTTACCGACTACCGCTAACTAAAATTAAATTGTACAAAATAAAATGAGAAGATACCATTCTATATAAAAGCGCATTAAGTGAGGCCCCATGTGAAAGGAGCGCTTTCTCAGTTCTTGGTAAGTTAATCAACTATATAAGCAAATAACAGTCGCTCCGTGCGACAGTCTTCCGAACTGCGCTACTCGTTTCGTAAATTAACTGCCTATTTCGTATATAAAAAGAAATGTACAAGTACGATCGTCTTACAGCCAACCACCTTTTCGCCCAAAGAACAGGGAGCTAATGGATCCCACGAAGGACTGTGTCATAGACTGAGATGTTTTCTCCTCAGCTCGCGACTTCTGAGTGGAACTGCTCGAAGCCTTTGGGCTGCCCTTGCTCTCAACTTTGCCTAGGTCAGGTCGCACTCTTCCGCCGACGGTTCCCAAATCGGGCCGCTGACCTCCAATTCCGTTCTTAAGATTTCTACGGGATTTCTGTCGCTGTATTTGCCTAACTCGAATGTCGGTAGGTGCTGTAGGACCACTTTGTGCTGCAGATGAATTCGATGTTGCAGAAGTGGTTTGTGTGGATGCCGAAGCATTCGCTAGACTGTCAATGTTTGCCGACGATGACATCGATATACCGGTGTCGCTTTCAGTTAGACTCTTAATGCTATCACTAGAGAGCCCCTTGGAGAGGACAGCTCGAATCTGATCTCGATCAAACTGCAAATCGTCCAAGGGACCGTTGGTTGTTTGAAAATTTCTCAGACTTGATAACTGTGCTAATGGGCTTGCGCTTCGACTTGCAATACCACAGGCTACAACATTTGGCTGTATCGATATGATATTCTCTAGGCCGATGCTTTCGACTTTTTCGACCAGTCGCAGGGATCGTAGTGCCCTCTTTTCTAGGCGGGACAACATAATTTTCTGCTGCTTGTTTTGAGATCTTGTTGGTCGCTCGACTTCTCCTAGTAGTTTTCGTCGGATTAGATCAGCTCCCGATGATAAGATTCCAAATAACGGTTCTGGGGATAAAGAACGCGTTGGAGATCCCTCTGAAAATAATAATGAAATTATATTAATTTATGGTTTTTTTCCCGACATTAATTGATTGGAATATCGGTGAATTGATTCTTGAAATCTGTACTATTACATGTTATAATACTGAATTGAAAGCATTCAGAAATCTAAAGAGAAAACTCTCGATAGAAGCAATTATTCGGTTTATTAAAGTTTATAAATAAAGTATACTTAATTTCATCTTTATATTATCAGGAATTAATTAGAAAAAGTAAGAACAAAATTCCTACGAGTTCCATAATCATTACCGCTTCTGATATTGTTCTTCCTATAATATATTGGAACTTATTGATCCGACAGCCAAGACACATTTTGAAGGCTAAAGTGTTATGCAATGTACGACCATACTATGGAAGTCAATTTCGTTCGACTTGACTAGCAACACTAATTTTACTAGCACCTGAGCTTTGGGTTCTTAGTATCTCGGCTTTCGAATAGATTGAAAAACGAAACTCGCAATCTATCTAGGCGACCCAAAGTTTTCATTATTGACGGATAAATGCTTCTAAGAAGTAAAATCAACCTCCAAAGTTAGCATTTTTATAAAATACATAGTGTTTGAGTTTCACATGGTTGCGACTGAGAATTTGCGTCATATCATAAAAATATTACAAAATATTCTGCATACGATTTCAAATTAAAAGTATATATAAAAAAAGATGCCTTTTGTTAACTGAATTTTCTAAATGCAGTCTCTCCAAGTTTTGTTAGTTTAATATTCATTCAAATAAATTTTTCTTTATTCAGTATTATAATTTTGCAGTAAGACTCATTCGAATTGCTTTCCCGCAAGGGTGTAAAACTCAAACACTATTTTATTAGGATACAAAACTAAAAGATTGTTTTATAAGAAACGCACATTCGCTAATAAGAAAAAATGCGTGTCTTCAATAGGTGAGTCGATTTCCTTGACAGTATAGAACCGACTGCGTAAATCGTTCTTGAAAGTGTTAAACTTGTGTAATCCGCTTGAGAAAGTGGGAAATTCTAAACGCTTCCTAGAGTAAAAAAACCTATTGAATTATTAATTCCGTCTAAGTTGTCGATAAAAACCATAAATTTATTTATTGAAAACAAAATTGTTCAATTTTCATTAACACATTGCGTTGCCGCTATAATATTCAGCTATTGCCAACTACGAGTTATCTCGTATTTGGCAGCGATTGGGTTAATTCGATCTCAAGAAACACGCGTTTGAAACCGTTGGGTCTCACATACCCATGCACGCTCACCGCAAAAATAGTGCGCTTGCTGAGCGTTGTGGGTACATTTCATAAGTTGAATACATTTAAAAATATTAGTACTAATAGTGCAGTAAAGCTTGTAAACTTACCGGGGCTGTTGCATGGTGTAACTGTTGGCGAGAAGTTTGGACCTGCAGGTGTGTTGATTGCACTCGGAGTTACTGCCTTTATTCCCCGTTCGTTCAGCATTGATGCCAGTCCCATATTTACCGAAAAGGTTGAACAAGAATTCCTTCTCGACAACCCGGCGTGAGGCGTAGGCGGGCAACTAAAAAAGTTCGAAAATTATATCAATAGTTCCACGGAAGCTGTAACAAGAACTAACCTTGGTTGTCTAGATGTTGTGTTTGATGCGATTCGCGATGATAGTTGTGACTGTGACAAGAAGCTAAGTCCTATGGATCCATCGTCGGGATGCATGACGGTGCTATTCGTGTAAGTATATATACAGCCTGATGGTTGGAATTGTTTTCCAGGATAATCTTCAATGTCTTCCTCCACGTCTGAGAGTGAATATACTTGCAGTCCTAAGTCCTCGAGGCCACGTCCACCTCGAATTTTAACACCAGGTCTATCTTCTAGAAGTCCTCCCAACGTGGGCGTTGCTAGCCTTGACCAGTGATGTAAAGTTTGAGAGCCTTCCATAGGTTTGACTATTTGTAACTTCTCTGGAAGACGCCACTGGTTCGTTGATAAATTGGATAATACACCAGATGACACAGACCCCGTTGACATTATACTGTCTGGTGTTCTAATTCCCAGAGGAAGGGTTGGATGCGTGTCATCATAGGTGTATGTACCCGCTGGCGCATGTGATAGCATCGCCCGACGTGCCAGAACTTCTGCCGGTGTAAGCCTCTTTAGTGCCGCTTCCAAATCTTTAGCCCCTGGTGCTCCAGGCACTCCCGCTGGTTGAGAGGGATAGCCGTCTTCGGATTGGGATGCAAGGCTCTCACAGGACATAGTTTTCACACCCATTGAAGAGCTATCGTAATTAGGATAACTCGATCCTGAGTACACTGAGGATGATCGATTGTGAGGCCCAGGTCCATTTATTGAAGAAGACAGGAACGGCATGGCACTCATTCGAGGCTGAGATGTAGAACTTAATGCCATTGCACCCAAGTGCGACATTCCATCTGAATAGTGACCATTCTTTGCAGCACACCTTACAGTCTCAAACACTTTCTTGTAGGGAGGAATTAGTCCAGATCCACCGCCACTCATCCTATCCGTTGATATGCCTGAGTCGAGACTGTTTTCCGAATAAATAGAGGACTCCATCAGCTCCAAATGTAGTGACTCATGTGGGAGTATGCCCAATCCTGGAAGGAATGAACTTCGCGCTTGAGGCTGTGCTTTCTTTCTATGCTTACGTAATTGCTCTTGAGCCTCTTGCAGCAGAGCGAGTACCTCTTGGTACCTAGTCTTGAATTCAGCCAGCTCGGTGGTTAGCAAGCATTGATTTTCTTTTGTGATGCTTAGTAAAGACACTTGCTCATCATTTTCCGCAGTCAGCTGGTGCAGCCTCATCTCGGCCTCGGCGAGTCGTGCGGTTAGGCTTACAATTTGTTCGTGTTGCAGTCGATTTTCCTCCTTCATTCGTTCGAGCTCCAGGCTAAGACCATCGTACTGACTGTTCGCCGAATTCAGCTGTATTGTGATGTCCGCCATTAGCCTCCGTTCTTGTTCCTCAACTTCGTCCGTCTTTGTGGCTAGCTGACATGCCTCTATTTTAAGCGATTTATTCTCATCTTGCAGAGACGAGATCTTCTTCTGCAGCAGTTCCAGTGTGATTGACTTCGAAAGTGTTGGAGTATCTGTGGCGAATAAGAAAAAATAAAATTACGTATGAGAATTGTGCTGCTGTTGGCTAACTACTATTTCTGTTCAGTTGTTTAGCTGATAATACTTTTTACGCGATTAAGCCTCGGTGCTTTATCTTATCATTTTAAGTATTTCGCAGATATAGATAACCTGCTGAGCTGGGAGTAATCGTTGTCTCTTTTGGAAATAAATAATGCAAGGCGAATAATTCAGACCTACATGAAAAACTACATCTACATTAGGGTGATTTTTTTTCGCGACTATTTTTTTATTTTCAGTCCCACCTCGAAATTTTGTGGCGAATACTTAAACAAAAATTCCCTGAAAATTGGAGCCCTTAATATTAATATTAAGTACTAGACCAAGGCGTATAAAGATTTCCCATATAAAATACACGTAAACTTTGATTATTTTTCTTCAAAACTCTACAGCTCAGAGGTATTTTATGGTATAATCTTGGTCAAAGGTAGGGTTTCTTCAGAATTGAATGCTCTACAAAAGTGTCCATTACGGTATAAACCTAACTCCCACCAGCGAGGTAGTACGGGTCACTAACCCCAACTAACTCCCGACGTAGCTAGTATCTTCTTCGAGGTGGTACGACGAAAAGAATCCAGGTATGTCTTGTCGAACAAATACGAACGAATGCAATTAATAAGCAGAGGTGAAAAGCCTAGAGCTAATAATTTAAGGATTATTACGGAATGAGAAAGTCAGTATAGATGCAATTTGTTTGCAGACCCTTTTGGAAACCTTTAGTAGGTAACAAATTCAAGGAGATTCGTAGAAGTAGAGTAACCTTGAAGAAAACCGTGCTGGTTTATTGTGACAAGCCGCTTGCAAACAGTAAAAATTGTGAGTATACAATTGATTCAAAAAGTTTCATATTATATTGCATATTAGCATAGTAAGTAGTTGTCTGCTTTTCTTTTAGTATTAATAAATTTATAAACTGCGCGCGGATTGCTGTAGAATTTAGTCGTCATTTGTTGTACGTAATTGTTACATAATTGTGTAGAATATTCCTGAAATTAATTATAATATTCAATGAATTCATCACACGAAGAGTTATTCCTATCCAAAATATGCCCTCCATAATTTATTCTTCTTATTTCTAGCCTCCGAAGTTCCCTATTGAATAAGGGCGACATATGCGATTATTATTAAGATGTTTGACCGATTTGATCCAATGATTTCATTAACACGTTTAAGCCGGCGCGTACCACCGGTGTCTCGCATTTGATTGTACTATCAGGCGGTGCTTAACAGTAAAAATTTAGATCGTTAAGTAACTAGAAAAAATTGCCATATACATAGTTGAAGAGAGGAATTCACATAAGATTTACGACTATTCAATTCACACATAACAGCAATAGCCCTAAAAGATACACGAAAACGATTACCCTTGCGATAAATCTTCGTTTTACGCTTTAGATTAGCTCCCATCCGCTAGAGCGAAGAGCGTTATGTGTAGCCGCCCATGAGAAAGAAACATGAATTGCAGCGCCGGCGTGAATTTGTTAAACCATTGTTAGTAATGAGTCAATGACCTTTACTTGACAAGTCCTGCAGCTGCAATGGAAAAACCCCTTTCCTTGTAATTCTGTTCTTCCTTACTAGTTATGCTTCTTAAGGGTTATTTTGGCACCTTTAAGACGGTTACCAGGCCTAATTGCGATGTCTTATATACTTATGCATTACCCAAAACTTAATTACTATACTTTTCCAATATCACCACGGTTTCTTGCAGTTCAGCTGTACTAGCTATTTGTTTAACACTAAACCTACCACGACGCGCAATGGGCCCAACGGGACTTTTTCGTGTCATAAATGTGTAACTTTTTTGCTTGTTGACATATCTGTATGAAATTTTTTACATATAATATTGAGAATATAGGCTTTCTAACTGTAGGGCCAAATATATATTTATTTATTTTTCATTTAAAAATAAATATTTTAAAAAGTAGTTTCACTTTTAAGCTAAGCTTATATTATGTGTAATATTTAATTAACTATTACAACTTTAAGATTGCTATGTTTAGCAATTATAAACTCAATATTACAGTTATACAGAACTCATAAAAATAACTACGTGAAAACTTAACCTTATTTTATACTTATCGGTGTAAAACTACCTTTTAACAATAAAATTCGTTAAAAATAATAGTGTAATAAAATTAACAGTTAAAAAGAGAACCCTGCAAAAACTTACAAATGTTTTTAAAAAAATATAGGGTTTTATTCACTTTATAAAATTTGCAAAAAATTTTAAATGTTAGCGCTGTTTGCCGATGCCGAGATTTATATTGAACTCTATATTTAATTTTATCTAGAATAAGGAGGAGTAAAAAACACTTGCAGAATTTTTGCGCTTTTTTTTAGAATTAAAAATTATAGAAATGACGATTTTCTTAGGACTTCCTTGACATTTTCTCGCTAATTTCATTGAATTTCATTTAAAATTAGCAATATACTATCAGTAAGCATATGTAATAAATATTAATATTTGGCACAGTTAGAAAGTCTATATTCTCAATATTATAAGAAAAAAATGTCATACAGATATGTTAACTAACAAAAAAGTTACAAATTTATGACACGAAAAAGTCCCGCTGGGCTCACTGTCGTCGCACAGTCAAATTACCCGTTTTAAACTATTTGTAGGATTTCTTGGAAATAACATTATTTTAATCCCATTTGCCTTTACTACTTTTATTGAAAAACATATCGAATGGATTTCTTAACCCTTAACGGACCAATGCCGCCATATAAGCGGCATGGCACTTTTACTTATTAGGTCCAATGCCGCGTATATGGCGGCAAAAATCATTGTATTATTTCTGTCAGTGTGGTATATTAATAATTTTAACGCGTTAACTATTGTGCTTGGTCCTAAAAAATACTGCATAGTATACTCGGATCGAAAAATTCCAGGGCGAAGACGAGAAATTAAATTTTATTACGATACAGTAGAACGCCGATTATCCGAATTAATTGGGACCGGGGTCGATTCGGATAATCGGACATAGACTGGTAATAAAGAAAAACGAACTGTCACACATAGAATAAACTTTATTAAGTTTAACAAACACAGTTCTGCAATAACGCTGACTTGAACATCTCGATCAGAGTAAAAAATTGAAAAATTACTTGGTTTTAATTTTTTATATTACCGACCGATTCGGATAATTGGCGATCGATTCGGTTCGATTCGGCGTTCTACTGTACTTGCACCCGCAAACCAGGGATACATATTGGAAAGTGCTTCGAAGGGTACAATACCTTAAAAGAATATAAAACCTAAATCATCTTATTATCCTATTATCCTGATAAATTTTTACTAATAAATAAATATTTATTTTTCTATACTTGATATACAAATGTTTAGTACACAGTTTATCTTCGAATGAAAAGTAGCTTGGACCTGGCGGTAAGTAAACTTGTAATACTTCCGGACCGTTAAGGGTTAATATTTACTTGGTTATTTTTCTACCGAGAAATATATGTAATTTGGCCAAACTACTGCCACAGGTCATTTGACCGATGGAAGGAATTGTGTGAAATCATGAAGATTTATATGTATGATTGTGCCACAAAACTATTGCATTCCACATTTTTGCTATTGCATCATATATATTGCTGTACTTTGTTGTTGGCTGATGAACGAATAGGAAATTTCACTCTCCTCCAAGTATGCATTGTAGTTTTGAACATTTCTTATTTCATTATTCTGCTGATAATTGTTATCCCAAAAATGCCAAGAAATTCAAGATATTTTATTTAAATCATTAGAAATAATAAATAATATTGATGAAGAGTGTTCGGAATTTAGTAAAGACGAACTATCTGAAAGTGAAGTGGATAACATAGAACACATGATGACTCATTTGACACTTGCGGATAGACGCGAATCAGAGGCATCTCGATTATTAGTTCAAATTTCAAATAAGTTATGTTGCAAAATATAAACCTTAATAACTTTGGCCCCGATTACCAAAAGTGAATTTCCAGATAAGTTTACGTGTCTCAAATTAGGGCTATTTAATTATCTGATTGGTTTGACTTTTGCTTCAAATATTCTCTTATCTTGTCTTCTATCTCATTGTTTATTTGGTGATCATTACAAGAATAAAATAATAAAGTATTTGCGGTGGATTATACAATAGTAAAAGAGGAAATCTTACCAGCTTCGCTACCATCGTCGACATCGTTGGTCAAAACAGAAATTAACTCATTTTTCTGATGCAGATCATGTAGAAGTTGTGCTCGATCTTCGTTACAAGTTTTCAAATCACTTTCAAGTTCAGCAATCCTACCCTCTAGACGATTGTTCTGCTGAAGAAGTTCTTTGCCAATTTGAACTGTTAACTCGAGATCCTTTTCTTTTTCTTCTAGGAGACGTGTTACAGCTTCTATGTCATCATATGCTCGGGTCATTTGGCTAACACGATTACCACAGAGAACTGCAAATAAAATAAAAAATGGTACTAATTAGATTTAAATTATTTTGTTTTTGGCGTATGCGCCGCGAAACCGCTTAGTCAAACTTATGCAAACTTGACAAACATTCTTCTTACTCAGTATGACCTAATTTCAAACTTCAGTAGTTCTTTGTTTTTATTTTTAGAATCGCTTGAATCACATTTTGTCGCTAGATTCGTGGCGCTTCCTATTTTTGTTGCGCGCACCCGTCAAAGGAGTAATGAACTGGGCGGAAGAGCTTTCTTCTTTGAGGCTGCAGCCAGACCAGTTGTTTAATTAGGAAGCGAACAAATAAGGCGCTAATTATATGAATTCTTTAATTGCATTATCAAATGAAACCAGTTTCTGACACTCTGGCACCCAGAAGTATCGCATTTCCAGATTTATTGTCTTTTAGGTAAGATTTATGGCCAATCTCTATGGAAAGTCGGGAAAGAATTTTAATTCCGTCGCATTTAGCTAACGTCGACTCCGAATGGGCTCTAGAGAAATGTTGGTTTAACTTTTAAATGTTAAGTAAACGCGACTTGTCAGGTCTGTCATTACGGTCCACTTGGTTTAGGTTCAAACGAGAGAAATTCCATTGTTTTCAGCTATCCTTTGACTGAAAGCGGAAACTGCCGATGGCTATAGGTGCGGTCGGGTTTTTTTGTTATAACGATTTTAAAAGCAGACAATGATGCGTTACAGGTTTCTTTCCAAGTCTTTCATTATATACATAGTTTCGCATTAAGCAAAAGTAGGAGTTCTTTCATTATCTTTCAGAACATTATGGCTTTAATTACACCTTCTCGTCACAGAACTATTTGCATTTTGTTACAGATATTAGTCAAGGTACTTACTGGCCATTCATATAAATCAGTATATGTATGATACGTACCAAGATTATGCTATTACTGAATATTTCTAAGTAAACATGCAAATTCCGTTTATTCTTTTAGAACATTAAACTTTGAAATGAAAAATATATATTTGGTAGGCTCAATATGTTCACTTCATTCAGTACTAGCTCCTCATTAATATAGAACCTTTTTAGGGTTCCGTAGCCAAATGGCAAAAAACGGAACCCTTATAGATTCGTCATGTCTGTCTGTCTGTCCGTCCGTATGTCACAGCCACTATAAGAACTATACTGTTGAAACTTGGTAAGTACACGGTAAAAAATTTTGGATTAAAAACCAATATTTTCTGGATTGGATATAAGTCCACACCAAAAAAGTATTAGATTTTAATATTTTGAAAGGATTAAAATGAAACTGTAATATTGGCATGTATTAAAATTAAATCTCTTCAGTATTAAATGAATTTTAATACTAGAACATTAAAAATCAATACTTCTTGTATTAAAATGTAATATTATCTATACTTTACTTCTAATCCACTATGGTTTTAAGAAGTTAATTCTAATGTATTGTTTTAATACAAAAATATTGAATAGTAATCTTTAATTGAGGTTAAAAATATTAACTATACTTCACCTCGAACCTTCCATGGTTTTAATAAGTTAATACAAATTGTATTGCATTAATCCATTGATACAGTGACTGGGATTTTTTTTTTGGATTTCAGGGAATATTTAGGTTTTATGATGTTCATTCATTTTAAAAATTTTAAATTTAAATTTTAAAAATTTATTATTATTATTTTTTTTTTTTCATAGATAAAATAAGGAAATATTCAAACACTTTAACTAATTTAATTCATTTTATTCAAATTATATATTATTATTATTATTATTATTATTATTGTTAGGGGTGACCCTCATGGTGGGCACTGCGACCAAGCGGTCTTTTGTGCCGAATCCCCTTTACAGTAAAAGACGATCTGCTACCCTAAGGAACGCCAGAAGGTCTTTTACAGAAGATGAACGAGCTTCAGCCGAGTCCAGGAACTCTTGACCGAAGATCCCTCTTCTTAACCGTGCTAAAGCCGGACAAGCACACAAAATGTGTGATGTAGTTTCGTCGTCTTCAAGACACAGACGACACTCCGTCTCATTTGACAGACCTATTTTATTTAGGTGGTATCTTAGCCCATGGTGGCCAGTTAGGTAACCTACCAACAGTCTGAGATCCGCTTTACTCAAAAAGTTGATTTCAGTGTAGGTATAGGGTCTGACGAGCTCTTTAGCTTGCCGGATCCCAGGGAAGTTATCCCAGTGTATGCACTGTAGATTCCTGACCCATTCTTCTATCACAGCTTTGGACGAAGACCAGCCAATGCTGCAGAAGGGCTCAGGGCTCTTGAGTCGAGAAGATGAACCTTCCCTGGCAAGTTCATCAGCAACCTCATTTCCCTCAACGCCGGAGTGTCCCGGTAAAAAAAAAATTATATATACAATACACAGAATAATGATAAACGTAATTACTTTCATAAAATAGAGCTCATAGCTCTGTTTGTTTGTCAAGGAGTTGTATTTGACAAGGAATGAATTTGAAGTTTTACTTACTTTAAAACTATTTAAAATCCGAGTAAAACCGTGTGTCAAGTATTTTGTTAAACTGAAGTATAAACATTTACAACTGAAATGAACTCTGCCCGCATAAATTTCACTTTCCACTTGCACTGCATCTTTTGCTAAAACTATGAATGAAATGGTTCACTAAAGCCATTCCCAACGCAGCATGACCAACGTGACACATTGTGGCACAAAAAACTTAAAATTCAATCTACTTGGATTGAAGTAATAACTTTTAATCTAATTATAATTCAATTAATATTGAAAATTAGTCAAAAAAGATTACAGAGCATTTTAACGTATATTTTGGATTACTTTTTAATACAAAAATTATTACATTTTTGAGTAATATTCGATGAATATTTACTTTTAATTCGAACTGGATTGAAAAATGGCTGTAATACAAGCAAAAGATTAAATTTTACTCCAAAATTTTTAACCGTGTAGATGTATTCTGTGAACCGCATTAAGATTTTCACACAAAAATAGAAAAAAAAACAATAAATTTTGGGGGTTCCCCATACTTAGAACTGAAACTCAAAAATTTTTTTTCATCAAACCCATACGTGTGGGGGTATCTATGGATAGGTCTTCAAAAATGATATTGAGGTTTCTAATATCATTTTTTTCTAAACTGAATAGCTTGCGCGAGAGACACTTCCAAAGTGGTAAAATGTGTGCCCCCCCCCCCCCCCCCCCCCCCCCCCCCCCTGTAACTTCTAAAATAAGACAATGATAAGACTAAAAAAAATATATGATGTACATTACTATGCAAACTTCCACCGAAAATTAGTTTGAACGAGATCTAGTGTGTAGTTTTTTTTCAATACGTCATAAATCGTAAACCGCAATTTACCTTTCATTCAATCAACTCAAATATGGGCTCGCATATAGTTAGATCTAAATCCCATCATTTAGGTACCTAATTATAATGTTTACTTATCAATAACTTAATTTAACAAAAATACACTATTATTAAAACATCGATCAAAGTTACAACGAACTACAAGAACTTTTATATTATGTTACTTGCTGCTACGGAACCCTTCATGGGCGAGTCCGACTGGCACTTGGCCGCTTTTTTTTAACTTTTTCAGTTATTTTCATTGAATTTGATTTTAAAATCCAGGGTACTTTGAATTTTCATATTATAGATAGATAGATAGATAAGATAAGATAATTTTATTGTGTCTAGGAAAATACAATTCCATCACAATTATATAAATTATCAAGTTATTCAATGATGATTTTCAAAACAAAATTTCGAGAGTCCTAAAAACTCGTTTTTATAATTATTTAGAAAAAATTACCAAGTAAATATCACATCACAAATAGCAGCAATGATATCGGAGCACGTCGCATGTGAAAAAGTTGTAAAAAATATACTGGTAAGGACGTTTCAAAGTAAGTATTAAAGTTATTTATATTACTTTTAACCAGGGTACGGAAAAATTCCGTTCGCGAATCGAAAAAATTTAATTCCTCTCTTTCCATTCGTTCGCGAATCGAATCAAATTTATAAAATTCGTGAGCGAATTTTTTGAGAAGAACTTAAAGCTTTCAATTCATCCCTGAGAATGAGTCAAATGAACTTTTTCAGATTTCGTTCACGAGCGAATATGAATGGAAAAGAATCATTCTTTTCGGTTCGCTCTCTTCTCGTGCTTTTTGCTGTTCTTTGTTGGCGATGCGTCAGCTGTGACTGTGTAGTAGGTAGGCCAGTCACTCTTGTGAGCTGTTTAGCCGCTGATATATGCATTTTCAGGGTGCAATTGTAATTTTAAGAATGGGTCGACTTAAAGTTTTTGAATTTTCTAAATACGTTTGCTATGATAAGGATAGCAAGACGTCGACGTATTTAGAATGCGGAAAAAAAATGAAAAGGACAATTAACTGGCACAACAATAACAATATTAAACAACCAAAAATACTATTGTTATTATTTTAGAATTAACTTTCATTTAAATCTTTTGACCTACTTATTTTTCTCACCACTTTTGATCATCCGACTTTGATTCAAAAATGTCCCTCCTCGCCTTCTACAGAAAACCCTAGATACAAATTTTCAAATCCATAGAATTTTGTATTTCAATCGCCATCTAGAGTTCCAAACTCTCAAAAGAAAAATCAGAATGAGCGAGCAACCCTGAAAACCCTCTCGCAGCAATTTTTAATAAAATATTTGAAGTTTTATGATTTGACTACTATCTTCAATTTCAAAAACTTTCAAATTCTAATTTTCTGAAAAATTCCAGCAAAACAAAAATGATGTTTTGGCCTCCTAGGGCTTTTTCGACCCCTTCGGGGTTTCTAAGGGGGGTTATCGGACCCGCTCTACAACATGGTGCAAAAAAAAATTTCATGTCACATGTCATGTTACATGTCACATCATGTGTCATAAGCCGTTAATCCACATTTTACGGCTTGCAAT
This sequence comes from Dysmachus trigonus, assembly GCA_949715965.1. NCBI lineage: Eukaryota > Metazoa > Arthropoda > Insecta > Diptera > Asilidae > Dysmachus > Dysmachus trigonus. The sequence continues at coordinate 51,200,230 of OX454321.1, forward strand.
AGACTCGTCGTTAATTTGGCATTCGTAAACAAAACAAAAATGATGTTTTGGCCTATTTTTTGGCCTCCTAGGGCTTTTTCGACCCCTCCGAGGTTTCTAGGGGGGGTTATCGGACCCGCTCTACAACATGGTGCAAAAAAAAAAATTTCATGTCACATGTCATGTTACATGTCACATCATGTGTCATAAGCCGTTAATCCACATTTTACGGCTTGCAATAGACTCGTCGTTAATTTGGCATTCGTAAACAAAACAAAAATGATGTTTTGGCCTATTTTTTTGCCTCCTAGGGCTTTATCGACCCCTTTGGGGTTTCTAAGGGGGGTTATCGGACCCGCTCTACAACATGGTGCAAAAAAAAATTTCATGTCACATGTCATGTTGCATGTCACATCATGTGTCATTAGCTGTTTAGTCGCATTTTACGGCATGCAGAATACTCGTCGACGATTTGGAACCGATCAGCTAAGTTCGAAATATATTTACATGCATTAATTGTTATGATAATTGAAATTTTATTTTTTGCAATTATTTTGACCAGAGTGAAAGAGTTTAATTTACCGCGGTAGAATACGTGATTTTTTTAAATTTAATAATAAATTTAAAATTTCTGAATAAAAGTATATGCGTTGTTGGGTATCTGCAATCGGTTGTATTTAATTTGATTCCCAAATCATTCATTTGCGATAAATTCGCGAACGAATTAAATTTTCAGTTCTTGAAATTTTCGATTCAATTCGCGAGTCGAATTTTATTAGAAAAAGAATCGAATAATAAAATTCGTGAGCGAATCAAAAAATTTAATTCGCTTGGGATCCATTCGCAAACGAACGAATCAAATTTTTTGATTCTCCGTACCCTGATTTTAACAATAAATGAGGACGCTCGCCTTGATCATGAACCTATTATAATTTTTTGTAATAATATATCTTTCTGATAAATACATTTGAATCGGTAATTTAAAAAACCACATTTGTGTGACTTAACAATCAGAGTTTTTCAGGAATCAATAAAAACTGTGTCATTCACAAGTAAATGAATTTTCAAGGAATTTTTTGGGCTGGTTTTTTTGGAAAAACTTGATTTACGTGGTTTTTGAAATGACCGATTCATTTAAATTATATAATGACTAAGTTTTTTCCCTCCGGATTCTGCATAAATGCTAAGACCACTTAACCTAATAATTGCTTTAAAAAATTACTTTTATTCAGAGCAATAAAGTTTATTTAAAAATGTATGCAAATTATGAGAGATCACTGTACTTCTAGAATTTTTTAAATGCTAGGGTAAACTGTCTTTCAAAATGAGAGTGAAGCTAAGAGCTCTTAACATTTATCCAGAATCGAGGAGTAAACCTAGAAGTATAATTTCTTCGTTAATACAAGAAAACTGTGTAGGTTTTCAGATTCAGAAGTGATTATTTTATTTAGATTTCTTTGAATTAATTTTTTGACGAAAAATGGGCACAACTCAATGCAATTTGATGATCTTATAACAAAATTAAGAAGTTTTCCTATGACTACCTATAACTATTCAAAAAGTTAAATTCAATACCAAATTGCAGATCCAAATCTTCATTAAAACAAAGCAGCTATATAATCGACCATTATTTAGACAATGTCTGAATTTGTCCCCAAAATTTAAATCAAGGTATATACATTATTTTAACACGTGTCACCAACCGATTGAAATTTGCAATAGGAATTTTGTAATTAATGGATAAATTTGAGAATTATCCCATTTTTGCATTAATAATCTTCCAGTTTTCATGTACATATGTAATTTAATTATTAAATATATCTGAGGACACTGATTATTTTGTTGAAAGTGAAACAATTGAGTTTATCCAGAACATAAGGAAATTATTCTTTGAATTGAAATTTCCCATGAGTAACACAACTTCGGTGGCTCAGTGCTAAAGAGAGTCGGGCTACCATTGCCGAGGCCATAGATTCGATTCCCACTGGTCTTTGGCCATTTTGGGGAGGCCCATGTCTCAGCCGGTAGCTTGGTGGAACACGTGATCAGCCCCACTAGATATTCATTTCTTGGGCGTAGCTCGCACGAAATCACAAAAAAAAAAAAAAAGAAACCACAGCCTCTTGTATCCAGACTTATCGCTGCCTTCACAAGATTAACAATATATTGAGCACTTTCTTTAGAAAACCGATATTTTTTTTTGAACTCGTCGTCACCAAAAACTATAAACGGATCAACTCTTTTTCTGTAAATTTTTTGTTGACGAGAACGGCCACCGGCGGCGTCTTCAATAGTGCCTATTAGAGCGATTGTCGCTATTGAATCCATCTTGAATATAATAATAATTTATTGTTCTGGTTCTGTCGTTTACGTGATTGTCATAACCAGAACTGTACAATAGGATTAAAGTAGGTGCAAGCCTTCTGTAAATTTTCTCAATTTACAAAGCTGTTGTAAGAGTGTTTTAACGCTATTGGACGTTTATGAATAATGTTTTTTGACACTTTCATTGTAAAGGCTTTATAAGTCCCTTTTAAGTTTTTATGAATACGGCTGTTAGAATATAAATTATAAAATAGGTAATCTATTTCATAAATATAGAAATTCAAGAACTGCCCCTTGATGTTAACCATTTCATCATTATTCATAACAGTTGAGTATGTTCTGTACGTATATGCCCCTAGCCATCGATATCTCATTTTCCACCGCAGCAATTATTTATAAGATGCCGGACAAACTTGAATTCCCTCTATTTGAAAGAATTGCTGCACCCTTCATCTTGAGAAATAATTAAAACAACTCTCGAAGTGAAGTCTTGGCTTACCGTCTTCGTCGGTGCTGTACAAGTACATGGTGGCATTGTTTTCAGAGCTATTGGTGAAAGGTGAGTTATTGAATGACTGGGCGCTAGTCGATGGATTTTTTGATGAGATCAAGCTTTCCGTGCAATTGTTGGACGTGCACACTGTCTCGGGAAATTGATGGTTCTTTGATAGCCTCAGAATTCTTTTCATTTGCGAACTTTTTTTATTGCTGGTGCTACAGCTTGCTGTGGACGTCGAACTCGACGCCATAGAGTCCTCCGAGTCGGAAGGATTTTCATCGGATTTCGATTTTCTTTTCTTTGCCGATGCAGCATTGTTTCGAATTGCAGTCAGTGCACGGGAAAACATTTTCACAGAAAATTTTGTTATACACTACTGCGGCACTTCTCTCAAAATATCTAGAGATGCACTTTATTAAGACAGTCTATCCTAGATAACTTTTCTCTCAATAATAAATGTGCACTTTTCACAGTACTGTTTTTGCATCGTAAACATGATCGGAGATGTACAGACTATAAACAGAATCTCCTGCACATCTCATAAGTAGATGCCGCTCGAAGGTATTGATTTTCCACCCGACCAGAAGTAGGGTTCGGCATCTGGGAGCACTGATGTAACAGAAGTAGAAACTTAGACATGATATAGGCGCCGTCAACTTGTAATTTGCACACACAAGACCCACAAGAACTGAGTCACCAAATTATATATTAAAGCTAGGTATAAACGATACCCTCGTTTAATCCGCCGATGAGCAGTTAGTGGCGAATGGCAGTAAAAAGTCAACTGCAGCCACAGCAGTGATACTGAATGAAGAAGGTGTGCGCAAGCGCCATTGCGGCTAATTGATTGCCAACTCTTTCTCCTCTTTACCCAGCTGGCGGCGGCGGATGCTACGAGCGCAGAAAAACAGCAGGTCTCTACAACGAAGTAGACCCTTCACGGAATTCCGTAGAGTTCCCAGCCAACATTTTCAATTTTCTGTAGATTCCTATATTTTCGCTTAGTTCGAGATCTGTTAGCCACCAACTCTAGTTTTTCTTCGACCATGCATTCTGCATCTTCGGCGCACTATTTGAGACTATTTATCTGACTGTGACAAATGCATTGAATGAATATGGATTTTTTTACAGACATGTAATAGCTACTCGTCGTTTACACACATCGACGGTGGAAGATTGAATCCCTCGGTATATTTTTTTAAGAATTTTCTCAATTTAATATTTATGAACAGTAGACCGTATCTTTTTTGACTGTTTTGCCTTGCACTATTCAACTTTTTCTGGTCATCTGCACCTGTTGTGATATCGCAGAAATGCAATAACTTTTCAAAAGATATTTTATTTCCTCTAAAAGGTTTTTCCGGTGTAATTGGAATTCTACAGGTGCCAGATTCAGCGCTTTAAGAGGTTTCTTCTCAAATCCCTTTTTTTTTTGCAAATTGAATCTCTGTGTCTGTGTTGATTTATGTTGAATGGACCCCCAATTTTTAAAATTAGGGGCAGTTGATATTTCTATTTATAATATTGCATATTCGTATTAAATGTTGGCTTTTATCCCTAGATTTTGATCATATGTACACTATACAATCATTCAATCTTAATTGACATATTAAAGATTACAGGATAGAGTTTTTACTGTATTTGATCCTTTGAAATATTTCAACCAATTGCCGAAGTTGAGGAAATACTTAAAACCATGCAATCAATTGATTTTAAATTTTTACTGGGACTTCAGAAAGGATGATGGGTGAATGGTGATGGTGGTTTATTGAACAAAATAAATAAAAAAAAAATTAAAAATAAAAAAATCCACGATTCTATCGCCATTTCAATGCCATTTTTCTGAAAAATTGTCTTGTTTTTCCTTCTACAACGAACGATATTTGTGTGTTATACAATACAAAGCCGATTGAATTTTTTTATTTCAAACCACCTGAAGGAAGTAATCTTGGCAAACATCCTCGAAATTATAGTACGGGGACATAATCTATGAGTTTTTCCATCAGTTTCATATTTGAGTTACATTTAAAATGCCTACCATGTATAGAAGCTCCCTGACGGGAAGTAGGAATATCTAAAAAGTGAGAGCCTGTCGCTCAAAGTCGTTATTTAATTTACAGATAAAATTTAAAATATGGTATGTTTTATTTACTTTGCTGATAATCAATGCCAATAAGAAGCAATTTAACACCGAAGTAAATCCCATCAATTTAGTCGTTTTAAAAGTGCAGAAAGTTGTTTCCGGAGAGATCGATAAAACTAAAACCGGTTAAAATTACGAGGATCATAACGGTGTAATATTAATTGCAAAAGCCATATACTCGCAATAGACCGCAAAACCGAGATAAACAGCGGCGTATGTGGTTATTTAAATTTATAAAATTACGGAAATCCATTGTGTGCGAAAACTAAGCCCGTGTTCTGTATTTAGTTCCTTAACCGTTAATTATTGCATTTAAACCAATAACTTTCTTTCCTCAACCGCAGTTTATCGGGAACATTTTCATTGTCTCTTAAATCGATGCCAAAGCGATCAGGTAACTTATGTAACTCTGTAAAACAAATTTCTGTCTCGATCACGAATGTGTTCCTTAATTACGCCAGTGCATAAGTTGTTTTTGTCTGCTGGTGCATTCACGCTTATTAACCTGTAATCATTCGCAAGATCAACTGAGAGTACACTTAAAGAGACTTTTATAGCTTGTTGTCTTTTTTGCAACTTGCTGCAACTGATTTTATGTGAATTACAGCTTTTTTAATTGAAGCTCACCACGCAAAATTTTCTCCACAAATTCGCAGCAGCCCTATACAATTTTGAAATTACTAAGCAATCTCTTATGAAAAGGGGCGACGAAGTGTATTTTTTTATTGACTTTATGAAAGTTGCATTTCGTCCCACAGATTTTTAATATCTATCTGAAGTGTGAGACTGTGAAAATTCCACGATGAAATTATTGTACGAAGTATGGTTGCACGAAGTTGTGATGGCTAGTTGATGGGCATGTGAATCCTCACTCATTGCGTTTATGTGCTAACATTTCAGATCATCTTACGTTTCTTTGGCGTCACCTGACACAAAAGCAAACACGATACCCTTCCTAGCTCTGGTTATCTAACTGAATTTGGAATCTTTCTTTTTTGAAGTAGAATTATATTGCATATTCATGCTACTAACGAGCGCTTTTCATGACTTCATTCCATGTAAATTGACAGTGGAGAAAATGAGGTCACACCAGTTCACGCCTTGGAATTAGGCTATTTCATCCTTTTAAAATCTTATTACAAAGGACAATTTTTAAAATTATTTAAAAAAAAAAGTGCTCTCGATCTCATTTTTTTTTTTTTGTACTTATTTATTTTGTACTAAATTTTTAATTAAATTAAATTTCTATTTTTATTTTAAAAGCGGTCTCTTAGCCGCGCATCGGCGAGAGAAGTGATTTGTGCACTGTGACGCGCACATCACTTCTGTCGCGGGTGCGCAGTTAACCCTTTAACTGTTTAATTTTGTTTTTAAGAACTCTTTCTGCCCGCAAACTAACGAATATTCTAAAATGTAAATTTTTTTAAAATTCCTTTATTTGCCCTTTTTCAGAAATAAAAATTATTGTCGTTTCATTGATTGATAATAAAAATGTTATGTTTTTATCATTGTAGCGAATACAATGGACATTATTCGAAAAATCGTGGTTTGTTCATGTCGAGTATACTCGACATAAACAGTTAAAGGGTTAAGAGTCCGACCGGGCGGCCTCCTCTTTGTGTAACAATAAAAATTTTAAATTTAATATAAAATAAATAAGTACAAAAAAATTTAGATCAATAGCTATTTATAGTTTTTTTTTTTTAATATCATTTTAAAAACTGCCTTTGTTTTTCGCCTTTTAACACTAGACTGCCCCCTTAATTCTAGTGAGTGATGAGAATGAAAATTGCCGCTATAAAAATGCATTAGCTGAAGAATTTACCCTGTTAAATCTTGCTTGAGTGCAAATGAATTTTGAAGTAGGGTACTCTTACTACGAACAACTAAAGGTATGTTTCAATCACTTAAAATCTAATTTTTATATAAATATTTTCTTCTTATTTTCCGAACACTCTTGTATACAGTAGCAGTAATCGCCATATCCCAAATTTTAGAAGACGAGGGAGATATTCTAAAAATCTGAGCACAATCACATAGTTAACCCGACTTTTATCTCATTCAAACTGAGATTGAGCTATTGATCAGTTTTTTAGCATATGAGATGTTATGTCGCATGACATTTGCATATAATCTTCTTTGTAGAGAATTTTCTGATAATTTTTTTTTAACAATGTAACGTGTGACCAACAGATAACGAGATATGTGTAAAAAACAGATTTTTGCTACTTTTAACCTCAAATAATTCGCATAGTTTACAAAATCGTGGGATTAAATTGGGTTTGAGGTCTCCTCACGGATTTTGATGACACTTTGTAAAAATTCATTCTTTCCTTATTTAGTTACAATTATAATCATATAGTAAGTACACACGCGCTATTTAGAAGAAAATACGTTTATGTGTCTATGCTTGAGCAATAGTTCAGTTATACCTCCAATAAAAAGAGAATATTTTTTCGAATTTATATTTGATTTTGGCAAATGTTGCGTATAATATATATAATAGGGGTTAGGGGTAGTCAGCGGCGTGAAAAACTGAGTTTTTTAAATAATTTTTTTTTATGTTATAACTTTATATTATAGTGAGACATTTCTACAAATGTGTATTACTGTAAAGTACTATGTGAAATGATTGAAGATCCTAGAAATAAGTGATTTAGACCAAATGGTACAAATTTTATTTTTAATTTATCTATGAATGAACCGATGCACCTGTGCAACAATGATTTTTATACAGAACAAGTGCAAAATCTTATAGGATTTTGTGTATAAAATATAAATCCTCAAATTTTGCATCACCTCACACATTCGAATATTATTTTTATCAAATGTTGTTATTAACAGGGAATTTTACAGAGATAAGTGTAAAATGAGGTTAAGTTTTTACGTAGTTATTGTAATTTGGAGTTTTTATTTGCTTAACATCACAATCTTAACTTTTGCACTCGGAATGCCAGCACTACCTACTGGCATGAAGTTTTATTTTGGCAATGTGGAATATATGGAGATATGGCAACAAACAAAACATTTACAGATTTACGCAACGAAAACTCTCCGCTGAGCCCACTGTGCAGCCTCCATTGTTTGTTTACGCATTTTCAAAAGTTAGGAAAACACTTTTTTTGCACCTAAGTATAACCCTTCTATTCTAAAAAATCGAACGTGAGTATTTTCATTTGCGGATTTCGCTAATGGTGTATCACATAATCTATCAGAAAAAAAAAATCACACATTAGAGGAAATTGAGCAAAATATATGGAGAGTTGCACTTGCGGAAAAATTCGTTTGATGTGATAAAATATGGCTTATATGAAAGGTTTGAATGAGAAGAATATTTTATAAGAAGCCAAGTCGAAAAACTTGAATGCAAATAAATACAAATAAATTGGGAACTAGATCAGGTACAGTGTCGATTTAAAAGTGTGTTAAAAACTATAACAATTTCACACCAAACTATCCGTGCTTTTATAACGTAAAGCTACTTACAATATCGAGCTTTTTTCGATGGATTTAAAATTATTTAACATAAATATCGTATTTATTAAATACTTATTTACGAGTAGTGTTTGAATTCACTTTTATCAACAATTTATTTTGTAGAATCGTATAAAATATTAATTAAGTCCACAAAGTGCAAAGCATCCATTTCTTGTTCTATTTTTAACAGCCGCTCTTACAATTGCACTTGACATTCGAAAGGATGATAAAATTGTTTTGATTTAGAATTAACTTATAAATTTACTAAGAATGACCTTGATGATAAATTCAAAGTGTTCATCAAAACACCCTAAGTAACTGAAAATAAAGCATGAGAATTGAGGAAGAAACAACAAAAAACACCAATACTGTGAGAAATTCAATCATTGAGATCAGCTGTGTCCTGACATTGACACAGAAATGTTGAACGAAAATGATTAATGCATCAGTTAGAGAGTCAACATATAGACTGCTCACACTATATACCGGACAATATATAATTTAAAGTTTCTTACTTTGTTTGGCAACTATCACTACATAATTTAAGAGTATCTGCTCCTACATTGTCCGCTGGTCCTCGATGGCAAAGCAAATTTTCACGGAAGTATTTCCATTTTTTGGTTATGAAATTGCTTTGGAGATAACAAGTTATACCACCCGCTTTGGTTTATAATGAACAGATCTTGACTTTGCAACTTTTATTAACTATTCGGCAATTAAAAAATTTTCAATTGAACAAATAAATACACGTTTTACCGACTTTTCGTTAAGTGGATCACCGCGCAACGATTTAAAATAGTATGGCTTTTGAGAACGGCAGGGAAAGTATATGATTTTGTCCAGACAAAAATCGATGTGGAACATGCGCACCGCCTCGAATTAGGGCTGTTTCACACCCACAAGTTGACAATACCAGTCACTCTGCGTTTGAACTGCTGGATATGTACGTCATAGCTCTCCATCTGGTGACCGAAAATGCATTAGACCGGAAAATCTGATTTCGAGCCCATTCCTCGTCTTTAACCGGCATCAGGCAAACGCGTTACGCCTTCAAGGGGCCGAGCCTTTGGTTCGAGCGGTTCATTAATCAGGTGGATGTAGTTGAATGAATGTTCGCGAGCTTTTTCATACGCTGCAATTGAGGACTGTGGGCACTCGAGCGCGCAGATAGTCGCTATTCATCTTGAAGATTCCTCTAGGCATTGTTTGATCGCAAGCCAAATGCAAATGAACTTTCAATTGGCCTGAAAAGAGAATGGCCTCGGGTTTACTTGCACTTTCGGCCGCAGCAAAAGCGATTAATAGTCAAAAATCACGGAAGTTTTTGACTACAATTTTAATTACTACAGAAATTTCAAATGAATTACGATATGAAATCCGAGTCTATTCCTAAATATCTTGACTGATGTCTTACGAAAATGAACCCATTTATTAACACCGGAGGTAAACCGCTGCCTAAGGGTTTCATGCTATAAAAATATTACTTCCTAAAATTTTTATAAATAATTTTAATTTAGTAAATTTAACACAATTTATTATTTATGAGAATCCAAAAACCTGTGTGAGAACATGAGGAAAAGGTATTAACTCACTGTGCGACTATGGACCTCAAAACAAATTACTGTACTAAAAAACCCTTGCAGGTCTCATTTATTAGGTGTGCTTCTTAATTGTAGAAGTATTTTTATGAAAATTAACTATTGTTTTTAAATAAAAAATAAACTTTATTTTAACCCATTTGCATCATCGCTCTAAATGCGCTATAAACATACTTGAAAAAACCGACGGTGAACCAACGTCTGCCTGTAACAGCATGCGTCGGTAAGACTTTTGCTGTCTGTTAAAATTAGAAATAGTGTTACAGACTATTCCGCGGTTTCTGATAAGCTGATAACTAAAAATTATTGTGTGTGGATTATTTCGCTCCTAGTAATAAACGAAAACCATTGTTTACGGATTATTCCACTCTAGGTGATAAGGGAACGTTCAAGTATTACGTAACGCAATTTGGGGGGGCGGGGGGTCTTGTAAAACGCTACGGTGCGTTACAGGGGCAGGAGGGGGTATTGGAACAACAGAAAAACGGTACAGAAAAACGTTACGATGCGTTACATGGGGGGGAGGGAGGTTCTAAAATCTACAAAAAATGCGTTACGTAATACTTGAACGCTCCCTAAGCAGCAGTCATTGCGGATTATTCTGTCAAATGATGCAAAGTTTTTCGACTTCTTCATAAAAGTCCTGTGTAGATAGGCCATGCGTTTTTGACCGAAACTAGTGATAATCAGGAGTAATGTCTGCTAAAATACGGTGGGCAAGGTAGAACATCCCAGCCAAGCGGTTCCAATGTATCTTTAAGCAATTTCGCAACATGGCCGAACCTTGTCGTGGCTTTTGGCATATTCAGGGCGTTTTTGTTTCAATGCTCGGCTTAATATGATTAATTGTTGTTTATAACAATCAGCTGTAAAAGTTGCACCAGGTTTTAATAGCTCATAAAACAATATGGTTACAAACAATTTGGAAGATTCAATTCTTAGGCAAATGTGAAATAATACCTTTTTCATAAAGAAATATTTCATTTAAAAGGATTATAAAATATTTCTATAAAAATTCTTTCTAATAGCATATTAACATTTTTCCTCCCTATGAATTGATTCTTATATTAGTTTTAAAGGCATTCGCGAATAATTCACCCTTGGTTGAAACCCTTAGAAGTAGCATGGACTTTTCACAATACTTGTTATTCTGATTACTGTCTTACAATAATTTTGTGTTAGCGTTCTATAAGAAAAGTAAGAATATATTCTTGTGAGAGTTTAACTTAAAACTTTTTAAGAACAAATCACTGAACTCTGGTACCTCGATTTTATAGGATCGTTATTATAAGAACGAAAGCTACTAAAAAACTATTTAAAAAAAATTATGAGCTCGTGACTTTGTATGAAGTTAAAATAAAATATAAGTCATCTTAAAAAAGACTTAATTGAATACAACGACAAATAACTGATTTAAGTTGAAAAATTTATTTCTCTGAAATTTTAAACTATTCTATGATTAATTCATGTATTATGTCGCAAGGAGCGCATTTTGCAAATATTTTTGAATTTTTTAATTAATTGAAAAAATAAAATAAAAATCTTTATCTATCATTTCATGTCGATTAATTTGCAAGATTTTGACAGCAATAAGCCCTTTTTGGAGGTATCACACTAATTTTTATCACTGTAACCACTGGTGTTCTGAATAACATATCATAATTTCAGATGATTCGGCTGAATAGTTTCTTCCTTTTTTCACAACACTATGCAAAAAAAGTAGTTTTGAGACAAATTAGTTTAAAGTTTTAAGTATAAGTTAAGTAAGTTTAAGCTAATAAGGCTACAGAACCTGAAATACTGTCACTACCCTTACGAAAATTTGACAGTATATTATTGAAAGCAAAAATCAATTTTTTGAAAATTCTAGACCATCGGGTTCCCTTAAGTATCAATAATTTTGTATATTGTCCTTGAATGCTCTTTTCTTAAAAGTAATAAAATGTATTATTTTTAACTACATACAGGCAACGTTTTGAAGTTGATTTTTATGTGTTTGTAATAATAGTTTTTTACTTCAACTTTTTTTAAATCTTTTAGAGGTGTCACGAGAATGTGCATAATACACAAACACTAAAAATTAGAGATGCCACGAATAGTAATTTGGCCGAATACCGAATACCGAATATTCGGCGAGGTTCTTGGCCGAAGCGCCGAACATTCGGCAGCCGAATATTCGGCCACACTTTGTACTTTCCGCGGGCGACAAATCACAACTCGTCGCTGCAGAAAATGTTCGTTCAGATGAAGGTGTGGAACAGAAAAATTCTGTTGCAAATGAACTTGATTTTTACATGGTATCTGTTCGTTTAGATCGGACAGCAAACCCTTACAAGTGGTGGTCAGCAAACGCGAAACAATATCCAACCCTTTCACAATTTGCTAAGATTTATTTATCATCTCCCGGTAGCAGTGTGTATAGTGAGCGGCTGTTTTCGGAAGCAGGTATAATTTTTGAGGAAAAACGCAAACGTCTGCTATCAACAAACGCTGAAAAAATTGTTTTCATTCATCATAACTTACCACTGGTAGATTTTAAATATTAATTTGTTAGCTCTTTTTTTTGGTTAAATAAATATATCTTTGTGAGTAATATTTTGAGTTCTTTTTTCATGATTTATTTGGTAATCCTTACTATATTTTATCATAAATACGAAATTAAATCTGTTTATCACGATTTCACGCCAAAACTGCTGAACCGATTTAAATGAAATTTGGTACACAGATACATACTCTAGAGCCTTAGAAAGGACATGGGCTATAATTTACGCGGACGAAGTCGCGAGAAAACAGCTAGTAATAAAAAAATAATAAATAAATTACTATTCGGTATTCGGCCGAATAGTTAACCATATTCGGCCGAATACCGAAAAAAAGTGGCCGAATAGCCGAATACCGAATAGTTGCCGAATATTCGTGGCATCTCTACTAAAAATGAATAACAAAACACAAAATCTTACATATTTAAGGTTCATTGTGTAGGTAATGCCCTAGACAGACAGTACACATAAATTACTAATTTAGGTGCTGTCGGTCATGGGATTATCATCATTATGGCCCATAAAAAAAAAAAAAAAAAAAAAAAAAAAAAAAAAAAAAAAAAAAAAAAAAAAAAAAAAAAACGTGGTCATTTATGACTTGCTAAATGACCATAATTTTTCATTTATACATAAATGATGAAAAATGTACTAGAATTCAGCTGATTTTGCAGTTATATACCAATTGTAACATTACCTTGCGCTATCCATTACAAAGAACAAGAAAATACAAGAACTATTGAATAACTAACAGCTGATAAATGATTAAGAAATGGATGTCTGTCATCACTTCATTAACCTTTAACCAGGGACATGACAAATTTATAATACTATAAGGGACATGACGTCTCACAGGCTACCACATTCAAAGTCAATTTTTGTTATAAAAATCACTTTGGATGTTTTAAAATTGTGTTGATATTTAACCATTGGTATGTAATAAAAAACACTAAGTACATTTAACCAGTTTTTATTATCAAATTAAAAAAAAAAAACAGTATAACAGTCAGTGGTACTTTACAGAAAGTGTCAATTTGCTAAGAATTTGCAGAACGCGCGACAGTTGTGAGACTCCATGTCACCAGTTAAAGGTTAATAAATAATTAGTGCTAAATGAGTGATTAACTAATTATTAATTTAGTGCGCTGTCCGTCAAATTAAGTACCACACCTAATAATTTGTTATAAAAAGAGCTAAAAAAATAGCATAGGCATTTTTGCAATTATGTATTTCTAAAACAGATGAATTTTTGGATAAAACCAAAGTAATTTTTACTAAAAAATCGAATAAATTTAAAGCTAATTAAAATATTAAAATTTGTTAGATAATTTCGAAAAATTGAAGCTCAAGTAGTTTTTGAGAAATTTTAAACGCAAGGTAAAAATTAAATTTTTTAAATGCAAAAGCAGTTTTTTTTCCCAAAGTCTAACGCTACAGTTAACTTTCTTGATAAAAATATATATTATATTAAGGGCTACTAATGGACCAAACTATTCTCAGTTCAAATTTCTTTCAGCTTTATGAATTTTGCAAAGTATGATAAAACGAACAAACAAAACAGCTTAAAAAAGCAAAAAGGAAAAATAAATATAATTTTAATATTTACTGAAGCTATTACTCGGTTACAAGATTACTTCAATGTCTTTGCACCTCTCCGTGCTGCACTAGGCCGGGACAGGTTCCCAGATGATTTTAAAGCTTTTATATCTATCGTGACTCGGCGGACCATTCTGTGACTGTTTTCTGGTACTCTACCCATATCACATAATTTTCCATATTCGAAAGGTGAATGGAAATCACCTGCAACATGTTAATAGCTTGTCGTGGAAAATGTTACATTTCTTAGTGGCACGGAAAATAATCGCTCACCGGCGCTGAAAGGAATTGGGACCAAATGAATTAAACACGATATGCTGGTTGGCGTCGTCGCACTGCGCGGTACGACGGCTGAGGTAGGTCTCTTCATTGCAAAAGATAAATAAAAAAAAAAAAAGGTTGTATCTGTATAGCGCACCCGTCCAGCTCAGTTGAATCAGCCTCGTAGGACCAAACTAAACAGAACAACCAGAGCAGTCGCATAAAGTCAGTATGCGTGACATTTAGGTCTGGTTGATCGGAATTTTAGTTATGACTGAGAATTGGATAATTACACCTGGGAAAATGATATTTCACGCTTTTAGCGGACCCACGGATCAAATAGAAGATGTAATTGTGCTGATTGTGCGAGATGATTAAAAGGTAATTACAAAGAAATTACTCCTCCATCGATGTGCTTCGAGTTGAAAAGCACCTTTCTATTGTTACACAGACCTTGATCGAAATTCTTTAACAAAAATCTTTTCACTTTGAGGACATTCCATTTGGAATGGAATTTAGCTTGGTTGTGATTGATGAAAGCTGCCGTAATCCGTGAATTGTTCTCATGAAACGGTTTATTTAAATATATCTAAACCAATTAGAAATCTTGGCACACATGGTGTCACTTAGGTGGCTTTAAAAAGTTAATGCAAACGAGACTACTCTAAATTATCAATAGTGGATTAAGGAGACAACCTCAAAGTGAATACAAAACTGCGGCTTGATGCAATAATTGCTTAATTTGCCGATTTTATGTTACCCCTATTACTTACATTTCTATAAAATTGCATTACTGATTTCCTATTTTGTACAATGATAAGGAAGTAAATAAATTATAAATAAGAATAATTCTTTATATGTAATTCAATTGGTTGAAATAAGCGAATCCCCAATCAATTGACACTGTTTTATAAAATAATTGAAGACAAGTTATTACTAATACTATTCCATAGTCCAAAATGAATGAAAATATATACATACTATATGTATACTATGAAGTTTAAATTAGTCGAACAGAGCTTTATTGGAATAGATTGATAGAGGTTGGAAAAATGTTAATTTGTGGTCAAAAGTGATGAATGTGCAAAACGTGTTTTGGCGGATACTTGTATTTCTCGATACTCTTTTACTTTAATTAGCTTTAAAGTTTTCAAATATGAAATTCCATGGTAAATGTCTGCATTTTCACTAAAAATGTCGTTGCAAATTGTATTAATACCCTAAATTTCCACTTTTGCATTGTAAAAGTCTTAAAAAATCCTTGAAATTACCGAATTATTTTTACTTATAGATGGTGACAAGGACGCATTTGTCTTGTGAAATGGCAAACCAAACAAAAAGAAAATTTTTCTTATTTCCAGGACTTACTTTTTTACAGAGAGTTAATTATAGAAGAAAGATGGAAACGTATTTAATTTAAGAATTTTCAACTTTCGCAGAACACTGAAATTAGGAATATGTAGAAAATCATGGAAAAGTGTTACTTTTCGCAATTTTAAAGTTAAATATCTTGGGAATTACAGGCGATCGAAAACATTTTTTTTTCAATTAAAGCCAATTTTTTAATTCTGCATATTCCAAATTTGCGATGTGAGAAGGACAGAGACAGTACCTGCGTTCTTTTGTGCACTTGTTCCAGAACAACCCATACATTTGTTGTTCTGCTTGTGTTCTGCAAGGTGAACGGGACAAATTTCTTGTTCTGTTTACTTAGTAGTTCTACTAAAAACAGCTTGACATAATAAATTGTGTTTTAAAGTAAATACTTGCTTGTCATTTCAACTTTTTTATTCTTATTTATCACCTCAATTCACGTAATTTTTTTAAACTACAAGTGTGGACACACACCTTTTTAGATTTCACAGGACTGCCAACATCTCCAAGCAAAAATTGTGTTCTGAACCGTTCTTCTGTGCTGTTCTTGTTCTACTCCATATAGCGAGCACAAAAGAACACAGCTAGTGATTGCGGACTTCCGACCAATTGAGTTTTTTTATTATTAAAGGACGGTGATCTTAGGACGTAGTACTTCAGGACATAAACATTTATTATCTTCTCCCACAATTTTAGACGATTTCTGGGGAATTATTTTTCTAATTGTTGATGATCTTTCATAATATTCACGGAATAAACAAACGATGGAGTTCAGTTTTTACGGGTACAATAGACCCGGAACACGGAGCGAGAGACTTTTCGGTGCAGTGCAATTATCTGGCTGAACTCATAGATTTTGGTGCAGTTCGTACATTATCCAGTTGAAATATTGTAGTAACGTTTGGTGCTGTAAGCTATACGATTTATGTTTTTCATGTGCCAAAACAAAAATCTCATTTTTTTAATTTAAGTTTTGTCGACCTATAAGTCACCCCTTCAACCACTAAGTAAAAGATAACATCAGAAATGAGCTGCGTTCTCGAAAACGTACGAAAAGATGTGCATATTGCTACTACTATAAATTAGGAAAACTACCTCCTCTATCTTCATTCCTTCAATTCCTAGGTAAAAAAAAAAACAACCAGAAATGAGCTTTGTGTTCTCGAAAACATGTGAAACAATATCGTACTACTAACTATAAACTGAAAAAAACTACCCTTTCTGTGTTAACCCCTTCAACCCTTAAGTAAAAATTAACCCCAAAAATGTAAGAAACGATATGCATCTTGTTATTTTAGATAACAGGGAGGGAGGAAATTACCCCCTCTATCTTCACCCCTTCAACCCCTAGGTAAAATGTAATCCAAGAAATAAGCTTTGCGTGCTCGAAAATGTAAGAAACGATATGCATCTTGGAAACCCCTAGGTATAAAATAACACTAAACCCTTAAAAATAATAACCCCATCAGACCACTTGCGTTGTAGAGTTATAAAAATTAAAATCTGTCTAATTTTCTTATTTGCAATTTTTTTTCAAACATCTGTTTTATATGATTTTGTTCCACTTGGAGGAAGTTAAGTTTAAAAAACCGAATAACTCTTGTTCTTCCTCAAAGTGGAAATAATACTATATTTTCTAGGATGGTACACGCTGCATTTATGAGATCGGTTTGATTGTCCTCATCGAAACACTCCGTTCATTAATTTTTAAGCTCGCTTTTTTAAGATAGTGCCATTCGTGAAAACTGATTTTATTTATTTCACAAGGAATAAACCAATTTTCATAGGAATAAACCAATTTTTTTTTCCAAAATTTCTGGCATTCTATATTATATAAACTTCCAACAATTGCATTCATGCACTTTGTGTTATAATGAAAATATAATTTTTCATCAATTTTTGACTTAAAAAATGTACTTTTTAAATTGCGACCCTCTTACACAACTTCATATATTATTTTGAACTATATAATATTCGGTTATCTAAACACCATTTCATGCACTACAAAAGTAATGCTACTTACAGCTTAAAAATAACGTTGTTAACTACATTTTACATACTTTTTTTTATGGTGTAAAAATAAACGCATAAATAGACTGCTTAACAAAAGAAATAATGCAGCTTTAATTGAATATAACTTCTTACGGAACACAATAATACAAAAAGGACTTTGAAACGAACTCAATTCAAAAGTGTAAAAAAACACTCTTCGAACAACTTTGTATATTTGGATTCTTAGACGTTGAAATAGCATTTAAATGGGTATAATAAAATATATGAGCAAAATATTTATCTCATTTGTGCGCTATTTCTACATTGCTAAAAATGTATTTATTATGGTATCTACATCTACTGCTACATTAAATAAAATAGGAATGATTCCCAAAAATAGCTAATCAAAAAGCAACGTAAAAAATGAAAGCAGCAAATCTTTTGCTTTGTAATAATTAACGCCGCACATACCTTCGAACAGAATCTGTTCATTGTCGATTCCGCCAACTGAATGATAGGATGTTGTTGGCTCAACAAAGTTGAATGAATCAATAGATCTATTTTCGTGTCTAAGAGAGGATGAACTTCCTACACTATCCGACATGGCACCGCATTCGTATTTCTCCTCACTGGCACCTGAGTCGAATTTATCATCGTCGATGAAATCCAGTTCATTGTCACGTAAACGTAAGAACAGTTCGGGAGCCTTGTGAAAGTTCCCTGTTTGCCCCGAGGACGCTTCCTCATCCGAGTTTAAAGACTGAGCCAATTCAACACTCAAAGGCACACCATTATCACTAGTTGAAACGTTGGCACAGCACCCGTTTGACCTTTTGATGATCAGAGTATTATCACTAGTTGCGTTCATCATAAAGGCTTCAATATCATCATCGAATTCGAAAAGATCGTCTAGAGGTGTGAAGGGAACTATTTCAGGACTTAGGCTTACCAAATTGTCTGCACGGTGGCGATTGTTCGAACACAATTCGTTAGTTTTGTTTGAGGCCATATTTCATATTTTTTTTTTTTTTTTTTTTTTTTTTTTTTCAAATTGTAAAAAAATAACCAAAAAGGCACGTTCGTACGAATATTAATTCGAATAACAAAGTCTATTAGTTGCTTGGTTACGTAAAATTTGTGCGATTTCGTTATACATGTTTACGAAAACCTTAAAAACAAAAAAAAAAAGACAGAAAACTTAATAGCAATCGGGAATTATTTACACTTCAAACAATATTTAATAGCGACAATAAAATAAAATATATAAAAATAATACTAAAAACCACACAAAATCGCTCTTTATTTGAAGGCTTTAGAATAAACAAGTGTAGTAATCATTATTGAAATCCTCGAAAGTTAAGTTAATAATAGCTATTTTGCACTTTTGTTTCTAGAGCTCTAAGTTATACTGTAACGTTTTGCCTTTTTAGGCACCCACAGAAAGACTGTTTTCAAACCGTGGACATTAAAACTTACGTAATTAGTACGTCATAAATTCCAAAATTTCCATTTAGTTCCATCTTATGGGCAAAATATCTGCAAGAATCAGCTAAGATGTACAGATAAATCAATGACCTTGCAGGAGATGCAACCACAGAATGGACAGGAAGTTTGTTAATTTCTCGGCATTATAAGAAGATTCGAGCATGCTCAATTTAATGAAAACAATATCGTCGGCTTAATGCGGATGGAAATTATTACCATTCATAACAGTGCCATGAATGGTTTCTGTTGGTTGCTGCAACTTCTTAATCTGTTTTTTTTTTTTTTTTTTTTTTTTTTGGGAGAAGCAGTAGCCATTCACTTTCATTCGCTTTTGTAGAAGACAATCACGTCTAGATAATTGCTACTAGAGCTCGGTCATCACAATGTAGTTAAGCAGGCAGTTAATGGCAAGATCATGATTCTGAATGATCCTTATCTACTGGCCCACGGATATCGAATGGAAACCCGCCGAGGCGTAACGTTTGACTGCAGTATTGAGCCACTGGTCGCAATTGTGGTCTGCAGGTCTAAGTTACGCAAAAAATCTAATATATATAAAAAGTGTGTGTCCGTATATTTAACCTTGCAGCCAAAACTACCCAGCGGTGTTTGTGTGTGGTAGTAGCCTCGAGTCTGTCATCTAGAACTACGGTGGTTGCGTGTCGGTAGCTGTGGTTGTGTAGGAGATATGGTGGTTGAAAGTGGTTGATACCGGGCATTTTCATACATTTCGACCAATGTGTTCTACAAAATGTTCGAAATCTTCTATAATGCCCGGGATTTCTCCAGTTTAGTGTGTGTGTGTGTGTGTATGTGTGTGGGTCTGCGAGTTGACCACCGGTCACTGAATACTGACCACCAAACAAACGTCATTGTACTACAATGATTGGGGATGTCCTCGAATGATTTCGAATGTACTAGAATGATCTCGGATGCTTGCGAATATTCTCGAATGTTTCCGAAAGTACTAAAATGTTCGCGAATATTGTCGAATGTTTCCGAAAGTACTAAAATGTTCGCGAATATTCTTGGATGCACCAGAATATTCCCGAATGTACTAGAATGCTCTTGTATGTACTAGAATGCTCTTGTATGTACTAGAATGCTCTTGTATGTACTATAACGTTCTTAAACGTTCCGACTGTACTCGAATGTTCTCCAATATTCTCTAATGCACTAGAATATTCTCGAATGTACTAGAATGTTCTTGAATGAACTGGACCAGAAGGATCGAGAATGTTCGAGGACTATTATGGTGGGGATGACTTCTGACACTATACAAGGCGAAGCGTGACGCGCATGCATCAGTTGATTTTTTATAAATAAAAGCGTACGAATAAAAGAAAAAGTATAAAGGGAAACTTAGAAAGTGAATAGTGAAGTGTGAAAATATAAAGGGAAAAACTGCAAAAGCGT
Source organism: Dysmachus trigonus (assembly GCA_949715965.1). Classification (NCBI taxonomy): domain Eukaryota; kingdom Metazoa; phylum Arthropoda; class Insecta; order Diptera; family Asilidae; genus Dysmachus; species Dysmachus trigonus. The sequence continues at coordinate 51,220,912 of OX454321.1, forward strand.
AATTTTCGCGATCGAAAATCATATCTAGAGACCGAAGAAGAAAGAGAAGCATGTCTAGCATTGTTACGAGAAAATTCTCAATGGAACAGAGTTAATCAGACAGAAGAGCAACGTGAAAATGTTAGAGAAAGAGAAACAAGTGTACAGGCGGAAACGCCAAGTGTATGCTGCTTCAATGGTAAAATTAGACTGTCAACACTAAATTTGCCGCCGCCTGAATTCTTTGAATATATGAATGGAGAAACACCAAAATCAAAAGAGTTCTTACAGTATATAATAATGTACTATGATAAAATTATTTAGTATGTAAGATATTTATGTACACTGAAAGAATAAAAAAAAAAAAGGAAAATCTTTTAATGCACGTCTTCTAAATTAGATATAGAAAAAAAACTGCACAGATGTACCAAAAAGAAACCCAGAAAAGTGGGTTAACCTCAGCTAGTAAAGAAAAAAAAAAAAATTTGTGGTTCCTCAAGCGGCTATCGAAAATGAAAGAAGATTGTTAAGATGAGATGAGCACGTGTGAATGGATGGCTAGTGGAATGATCTCTGCGAAATTTAAGCGTAATAGAGAAGCAATGTAATTGAGTGATGGTTTCGTCTGTATCAATGGCAGCAGGAAATGGTTGGGTTTGGGTATTAAGATGAATGTTGATCGACGAACGATCGCGTAGTTTCTTTGTAGACTTTTTCCACTTCGATTCATTCAAGTTATTTAACTGCAACCGCCGATTGAAGAGATTAGATCTACGAGTTAATCGCATAATATGCAACATAGTTAATGAGCGCAATTGCGTTCATAAAAAAAATTCCACAAAAAAAACGAGTTTCACCCACATAGAATGATTATTATCGACACTGTGTATAAACAAATATAATTAACTTACAATGTGATGTCGTTTTCAGTTGATTACGAAAAAAATGTGTTTTATTCAATTGCTGCAGAGTTACACGTGTTTTTCTAAACATACAAAAGTGAGTTTTTCGATTTTTACAATGTCTGATTTTGTTGAACAAAGAATCTACATTGCATTTTGTTTGCGGAATGAATATTCTGCCGCGGAAACGTTGAGGATATTGCAGAAGGCGGTGATGGGACTGTCGCAAAAAAATGTTTACAAGTGGTACAAAGACTTCAAAGAAGGCCGAGAACGAATTCAAGACGAACAGCGTCCCGGACGACCATTAACATCTACCGACGAAAACCACGTCAACGAATTCAACGATTTGGTGCTAAAAAATCGTCGATTGACAATTAGAGACTTTGCTGATGCTGGGACATTTCATTTGGATCAAACCAAACCATTTTAAAAGATGTTTTGTGCCTAAAAAAACGCATCAAATCTCTCGGTTCAAAAACACCCAAAAAGCGTCGCGTTGAAATCTGTGAAACAATGATTTCGGACTACCATGACGTCCTCAATCACCCTATTTGCGAGATTTAGCTTCGTCTGAGTTCTGGCTATTCCAAAAACTCAAAAAACCTCTCCAAGCATATAGCTTTCACTCGATTGAATCTCTTCAAATAAGCCGAATCGAAGAAGTTTTTGAAGGCCATTCCGGAAATCGACTTCAATAACTGTTTCGAAGAATGGAAAAAAAAAACTTGGCATAAGTGCTTTGCAACCCCAAGGGGATTACTTTTAGGGAGATGCAATTGATTTGGAAGAATATATTTTTCATTTTATAAATAAATTCAGCTTATTTTTTTATCACAGTAGTATACTTAATTTCCGTCGGAATCAAGAAGCAACACTAAAGTGATATTTTGTTTTTATTTTTCGATTCCTACTCCACAGGATATCGAATCTGAAATTCGCACTTTTTACGGTATAGTCCTCGGGGTTCGACGACAACCAATCTATCGAGAGTTCATATCCCTTCATTTTCTTGAGTCGGACATATTTTTTATTTGCGAAAATTCTGGAAAACGGGGCGTTTTCTTTCGAGACTTTTTCAAAGTCATTGATTTGGAACGAGCATAAAATTTATGACCGTAATATTACTATTTGATTTAATCGAAAAATATTTGTGTATAAAATGCCAAACATACGGCGGATAAATGTTTTGGGTCAGTGGGCGTGACCGCCACCCTCAACATGAGTAAGTTATGACGTCATAATTATTTAGTACCGCATAGCTCATCTTTTGGGAACTGGTTAAACAAATAAAAATACAATTTTTTGTAGTATTGGCGGACAAATTATTCGGGGCATAAGAGTTGACGTGGAAATCTGCACTCAAAACATAATGTTTAAATTTTTTATTTTATTTCATCAGTTTGAACTGAATTTCACAATGAATTTCGATATGTCCCATTCCAATTTATTAGGATTTAACGGTGAAAATTCTTCAAATGAAATCCAGAAGTATTAAAATTGAAAAAAAAAAATAAATAAATTTGAGTTTTAAAGCAGATATGGAAAAGTTCATATTTTGCTAACTTTCCTGGAATGAACTCGCCAAAGAATTCAAACAAGTGAAACTTCACGCACAATGGTTATGCATTCTGTAGTGTGCACTCTTGAGTACACTCTTAAGTGGCTTTCTACCTTGAAGGTTGAAATTTTTGATGGCCACAACTTTGGCTATGTATAAGTTAATGAGTTTTGCAATTAATACACTGCAAACTCAGAATAGGACTATAGATTGAACGTTTTGAGAAATTTCTGGTAGTCCTGATCACTGTACTCGGAACATTTCTAAATTTTAAATGTCGGAATTTTATTTTTTTTTCTCTCAATGTACTTTATTCAAACTTGTGATATATTTCTTTAAAAAAATTTTCCACAATATGATTAAGAACGCATATATAGTAGTTAAACAATTTCTTAATAGACAGCTTTCTTGAACCAGGTGGAATCTGCAGTATTAAAAGTAAACAACTATTTATTTGTCCTCCTTCAAGTGAATAGGAACAGCGACTGAATCTTTAGATTTGTGGGTGCATCCTGAACTTTTCGAATTAATCAGAAAACCTAATATGAAGATCTGGTCCAGAACTATTTAACAGTATTAATTTAGTTAATTCTATAACTTTTTGCTACAATTAATTGAATAGTTTTAGTTTAAGTAAGAAAGAAACTTTTAAAGGTTGCACAAAAGAAATAGCGAACTCAATCATCTTTCCTTTCGTTTTTCTGTTTACATACATGTTTTAGCACCGAAGTCCTCATGTAGGTAAAATGTGAGCTCGTTAGAGTTAAAGAAAAAGAGTACATACATGACCTAGATACAAAATAAGACACCCAATATTTACCTGGCGATCCTTTAAATAGCCTGTAATTACAGATCTAATACTTCCGCATCCTTATCATTCTTTCATTTTTAAACACTAGAGGACCCCTGAAATTATGGCAAATACCAGGTAGAGAAAATTATCACTTTTACTCAGAATAAGGAAGTAAAAGTGATAAATATGGGTCTCACGGGATCGGTTTATGTCTAGTATTTTTCCATGAAACTTTTATTGCTAAAAGCTACCGGGAAATTTGAAACACGTGCTCAGTACCATTTAAAAAACCCGAACTGCGCTTTAACGAATCTTGACAGTAAAACTTTAAGTCCTAAGTAGACAGCGCTAAAACATTATTTGCGGACTTTGTGCTCGGAACTTTAATTAACCATGGGCCAGTGATTCATGACTTCTAGTAATTGATTCGTGCTAGAAAAAAAATCCTAAGGCAGGTAGATGTATGCACGTCACTCGAGCAATTCACCTCCAATATAGTAAATGTTTTTAACCGTGAACCCATCTGCGGCTTCCCAGCAAACGGGCATCACTCGTCCGTCTCTAATCAGTTGCGTAAGAGAGGAGCCCCAATGGACCCTCCAAGCGGCAGATTTTATCAAATAAGCAGAAGAAAGTGACATAACACCTCAAATTAGATTGTGGGCGACGTTGTGAATTGTGACAGACGATTGCAAATGTAAGAAGCGCCTCTGAATTTCTGCTGAACCCCAACGGAATGAATGCGTATGATGGGGGGGAAGAACTCGTGACTCGAAGGTTACAGAGTTATCTATACTGCAGCGACATGCCCAACGCCAACAAATTAATTAGCAAATCAATACATTCGTAAAGCCTTATTGTATTTACAAAATTTCGTATTAAAAGCAAATCAACTACCTTGAAGCAATAGTAAAAATAGTCAAAATACACCGCAAAAAAGTTTTACAGGAAAAACAACGAAAAAGCATTAAGGAACTGTTAATCATCGAGTATTTCCACAGATATGATATATTTTAATTTAAACACATTTCCACTGCGAGTCCTTCAATTTAATTGCCTCATTTCGCGTTTATTCATCGGAAACACTTGCACCAAACCACATAAATTCGTCCTAAAACTTTCTGACATTTCGCAAAATTTTACAGCAACTGACCCCTTGCTACTTGTTCGTATCCAAGCCCCGTTCCGAAACACTTCATTCCGGTGTCCTATCATGGCAATACAATGTTTTGACGGCTTTGCCATTGCTGGCAACATTGAGGAGAAAAACTCACAGAAAAGTTCAATGTGCCACCATAGTCATCTGGTGGTCGCTGGATGAATGTAGAAAACAATTTGAGTCGCGTGAGATGGAATGCAACTACCGCTGGGATGGAGTACCGGCGAATTAAATCGACACATGCCGGTTCTGTAAGATGCCGGTCTTTTTGTTTTTATTTAAAGTCGCAAAATAAGGAAATTATCGGCGAAAATAATTCGCTTTAGTCGGCAGCCGTTGAGTAGAACTACTTCCGATTTCTCTTTTGCCGCAGTTCGGGTGGAAGTTTAGCTCAGAAATACTCTGCAAACTGCTGAGAAACGGGAAAATTTTGTTGCTGCAATTGCAACAAACTTCGCTTTTGGATTTATTTTTTTTTACGTGGATGGTGTAGGCCAGGAAATTACTCGTTTCCTTGGAGCGACCTATGAGAGGTACCCGGAAGTTTTACGCTCGGCAAAGCTTCTTAGCGCCAAGAAACCGAGCGCCTTGTTCTTGGGGATCTTTAACGTCTGAAGACCCGCGACCAGCTTGTGTCGCAAATTATTAATTATTAATGGAAACGCTCCGCTCGATAACAGTGCCTCCTCCCTTTCTCGAGAGGCTTGTATTTCTTCGGTTGGGATTAAGAGGCGATATACTGAAAAATATATTTGTACCTCAGTAGAATGCTGGCGAGTGAAAAATGATACTAATTTGGAAATAGATACGAATTTTCTTGTTACTTCTCATTATTAGGAAATGTAGGAAATGTAATAGATACAATCAGTAAGTCACTACATAAAAAATGGTATTAGTGTACATTTTAGAAAAATCACATGAGGACTATCTATTTTTTAAGATTTAACTAGGGATGTAAAAATGATGTTAAAATAGTGCACTTATAGCACTTTTAATAATACTCATATGAATTTTACATGTATTTTTTAGCAAAAGATAAAAGGAATTCAATGAAATACAATTTTCTATATACAGTGAGCGCAATTTCTATAAGCGCACGTCTGATTTTCAAGTGAAATGCACAATTCATTGAAATAAAGCGATATAGTAACAAAGGTTCTTTACAGGCACAATTGTTAAAGTTTATAACTATTCATAAAAGCAATTAAACAATTCCAAATATCAGTCAATGCGTGAATGCAATAGATCAATCTTTCACAATTGATCTTAGAGTGCGCAGTTTCTATAAACGCAGTTTCTTTTTGTAGTACATATTACTAGTTAAACGCAAAGTAATTTTGCAACTTTTTAGGAAACAATTCATGTGAGTTTCATTTTTATTTTCCAACTCTAGCTTAATTCTGTATAATTGCTGTTATTTCTTAAGATTTATTGAAATGCCACGAGGAAAGGTCCTCAACAACAACGATCGCGTCAGAATCCGTGCGTTTAGGGAAACTGGCCTTGGTATAAGAGAAATTGCAAGGAGAATTGGACGTTCAGAATGTGTGGTGCGAAATTTTATTAAAAAGGACAATCGTGATGGATTATGGGATCATCCAAGAGGGAACACCAAAGTTTCCAAACAAAATATTGAGAACATAAGAGAAGAAGTTATGAAAAAAAAAGTTAAGTGCAGCTCAAATTATAGCGGAATTACAACTCCCAATTAAAGTAAGAAGAGTCCAACAAATTTTGAAGGACATTACTTATATTAAATATAAGAAACCGGCCAAATCTCTCCAACTGCAACAGCATCATAAATATGCGCGCCTAGATTTTGCTAGAAGCCACATGAACTGGGACGAAAAGTGGCAAAACGTTATTTTTTCTTACGGAAAACAACTTAATTTAGATAGCCCAAATGGATTGAGTACATATTGGCATGATTTAAGAAAGCCCGATTCGCAGCGTCAAAGTAGTAATTTTGGTGTTGATAGTTTAATGTTATTGGGGTGCCTTTTCTTATCAAGGAAAGTTATCTTTACGCTTTGTTCCTACCCGAATGAATTCTGCCATATATACAGACCTGTTGGAGGAATCTCTTGTTCCATATTTAGAAGACAATATGGAAAAAGATTTGATTTTTCAACAGGATAACGCCGCTGTGCATTCTTCTGCCAAAAGAAGACGATGGTTTAGTGAAGGAAATATGCCCGTAATGGAGTGGCCATAACGTAGTCCGAATTTAAATCCAATGGAGAACATTTGGGGAATCATTGCACGAATAGTTTACGCAAATGGTGGACAATTTTCTTCGTTATCTGAATTGAAAGCCGAAATTTTGAAATGGTGGAATGATATTGATGAATATTTGTTTAAAAAGTTAATAAATTCGATGTGTAACAGGTTTTTTCAAGTTACAACTAACAAAGGAGGTAAAACACAATATTTAGAAAATATACAAAAATTTACTTTTCATCAAGCTTTTAAAATAAAGGCTATAATATAAAGTGAGTTTATAGAAATTGCGCAGAGAAAAAAGGCTTTTAACTATATTTATTTTTATTATAAAGTAATTACATACTTTAATGAATATGTATTTTATATTATTTAATTAATATTTACCAATGGGGAATTTATGCAATATAATCGGTTTTGAAAAATAAAAAGTAGTTTTCTTTAAACAAGAATAAAACTGGCTGCGCTTATAGAAATTGCGCATACTGTATAACCATCTCCAAATCAACCAATCAAAAAAGTATTTTTAATTTTATATTATGACAGTACAACATCTTGAAAAAATCGTATTCAAGTTTGATACCGAAATTCATTTTAGTACAAATACAATCAGGTAAGTGAGTCAAGAACACTTGTCAGATACAAAGTTTTAAATCCATATTTCTCGAAATAGCTTTTTAGCATGGCGCCACTGTAATTCATTTTTTTGAGCGATTTTAAAAATTCTTTTGGAATTTTATGTTGTATCGCTATTGCATTATCTAAAATCGGTAATTTTGGTTTAATGATTTGTTTAATAAAAAAATATATGATAAAACATTTTTCTTTTCTTGAATATGTTTTTAAAAACATTGTCGATATTTTTTTATTTGTTTCGAAACTAGATAAGGCTAAGGAATAGAAAGAAGGGAAATTTTAATTAACTATTCCTTTATTTGTTGTAAAAATATAAAAATTTTTTTCTCACTTTTACTGATTATTTTGAACAAAACAAACAATTTTTTTATTTCTTCACGAAAAACAAACTAACTCCTTTATTTAATGACAACCTGCCTACACTAATTTATGTATCTTCCACTTCAGAAATATTTCAAACAGTGGCGGCTCGTCAGAAATATTTCAAACAGTGGAGGCATCGCCTCCTCTATTAAGTTTCGCAGTTCTTAGACTGTGAACTAAACAAAAGTACAAAATCAGGTTGCGTCGAAAAAAGGGTTTTCGCTCTCAAAAAAATAAAAGGTTTTAGAAAAGGAATGGGCTAAGATCATTTGTTTTATCATATAGAAAAAAATCTTGGTTAAGAAACAGTTGACGTTAGCATAGGTGTTTGTTATTGTTTGAAGTAAACTTGAGGTCGCAAACAAAATTTTTGAATTTTCTGCCTCCTCTGTTGAGGAAACTACGAGACGCCACTGATTTCAAAGTATTTTCTTGAAATTGCCCCTACATTAAAAAAATAATATGAGTCACAAGTGTAGTGACGTAGCGCAGTGACGCCACAAGACGAGGCGAGAATAATAAATATAGTATGTATATATATTTATTGGGAATATTTTAATTTTGTTTTGTTTCTGGCACGTAGTAATAATGGGCGCTGTTCTGATTTTTGCATTCGTCCGAAATACATTTTCTTAACTTAATTAATTTGCAAACTTTCTATTCAGTATGAAAGCCTGTAGGGGTAATGATCGATTAATTTCAGATCGACAAATTTTTGATACATATCAATAAATGATAATATGAAAAAAATACAAAATGCAAAGTAAAGTATTCCGAATTATAGGTATAAAAATCCTTAATAAATCAGTAGTGAAGACAAAATGTCTGAAAATCTTAAAAATTCAAATTATTGTGTAAATAATAATAAATCACAGTAAGACCAATATTTTTAATTTCAATAGTATCTATTTTTTGGGAGTTTTGACCGTAGTGCAACCTCAAGGGATTATCAGAAAAATAGGTGTTTAGAAGTTTTCGGGATCGCTGATTCGAATTTGCTATTGAAATTTAGTAATTTAAGGTTACAGATCTAATATGCCGACTGAAAGTTCTATACCGCTTATTTACTATCGAAATTAGAGGTGACTGATTCAAAATTCGCAAGTTCAAAGCATTTTCTATAATAGGAACATATACGGTTGTTGTAAGTAAAGAAGGCACATTTCAACTTCCGTAAAAGGAATTAGGCACTTTTTTTGCATTAAATCTGTCTTGAAGTCTTTTACTCTTTGATCTTACAATTTCATCTGAGCCACTGTGGTTTCAGTTCGCAACACGATTAGTCAAATATTTTGTACTGTGGGTAGTATATAATTTCATTGTTCTTACGAGAAATTAAAAAATGTAAAATTTTGACAGCATACATCGACTAAAAAAATCATAAAATACAGTGAAGAACCCGTGCAGGTTGCAAAAAAAAATGTCTTACCTTAAATTTATGCTTGTATGTATGTACATATGTATGTAGGTATTAGACTGGAGTAACGACCTACTCTTTTTGGAAAACAATGCTTCTACTAAATTTTATTGTTTCACTACCTCTTACAGTTTATTTTTATAACGCTGAACATGAATCCTAAATGTGCCTTTTAAGATTTTATAAACTAGCATTCGAATATGCGTTGTGTGTAAGCAGCTTTTTAGATCAATAATAACAAAAAAAAAAAAAAAAAGTATTTCGCACGCTTGAAACATAGTCCAATTTGTTAATAGATTCTAGGCGCAGTCTTCTGAATCGATGACGTATATTGTCGACATACAGAGTTCTAAAAAAAAACCATTTATAACACGATAAATAAGGTAAGAAGTGGTGGTCGCTTATCAATTACCTACAGAGACTGCTGAATTAAAAAATGCAATCGTGACCCGTAAAGCCGAGCAGAACAGGTTTTCTTTCACACTTGTCTTGAAATGCTTTCGAACTGGACATTAATCCCAAAAGAATTGTTCATATGGCCGCGATGCTGGGATGCAGTATATGTGTCCAGTTCGGTTTGTGCTCTCTAAATCCAGATGGGGAATCGGGAGTTTGAGAAAAAACTTGTCTCGTATCAGGCAACAAGCTTGTTTCCCTATGTTAGGGTCTTATTGAGAAATCGGATGCATTAATTAAAATCGAAAGCGAGTCAATTTAAGTAAAAGTAAGCTGGTGGATACGTGACAACGAAAACGATGTAGACATATAATATAAGGGCTGCATTTCTAAAATTCCGCCCGTTTACGTAGTTACCTCTGATCTTGAGCAATCAGGGAATAATACCTGTGACACACACTATATATGGTATATAAGTTGGGACCTCATTATGAGCAGTACAGCTGTACTGTGGTAATTAGTTATTCAAATGTTGACTACCTGAATGCTATAATGCTGTTAAGTAAAAAATTTTGTTTTGTTTTAAGCAACAAGATTTCAGTGCTGATAAGTACAAGAAAGTTTGCTTCAGCTTTAGGGTATAAATGGAGCCAAATGAGGGCAAACAAGTATAATTTCATGGAGAAATATTATTTTTGTCAGGAATGACATTGAACTTATCGATTGGCGGTTTTATTCGAGTGAAATCACCCTAAAGGTGCCTTAGCCTTTTTTCGCAGTCTACACCCTGCAGGGACTCGGTTTTACTCGGTTTACTCGGTAAATTGATGAGCTAATTAGGGTGTGCCCTTTTCCTGAATCATATGTCAACGACCGCGAATACTCAGTCGAAGCATTCGGGAGCACTTATCGGAATTTTTGCTGGGTCAGGTTTCACGTGTGTTATTTACCCACCTTTCTAATTTTGGAAAACAGAGAAAAAACCGTTTAATATCAGGCTTAGCATATATCCGAAAGGAAGAAAGGAGCCAGCCAAAAACGTCTAGACTAAGAAACTAAATGTATGCAATATATACATATAGTTTATATCGGCTATTCTTTACTATGCTATTTTTTTCGTCAATTTTACGTGATACAAAGTATCACATAAAAAAATTAGATTTTATATATATTATTTCAGTTTTTGAATGGCAAAAATGTCAAATATGAACATACACAGACTGTGTTTCTATAAAAAGTTTCATTTTAAGTTACTATTCATTGGATTTTTTGTGAAACTTAATTATGCTCTTATATATAATTAGAATATTTAGAAAAGCTTTCGTTGTAGTACGGAATTCTTCAATATTTTTGCACTTTTAGTAAATTACCTATCGCCAATTGTTCTTAAGTACTAAAGGGGGGGGGGGGGGGGGGGGGGGGGGGGGGGGGGGGGGGGGGGGGGGTACAGTATTTTCGATGATTTTTCATTTTTTTTTATTGGCTTATTCGATTGTACAACTCTTCAAGAATATCCCTTCAAAATTTCAAGTTAATCCGAGCAAAATTGACGGAGATATAGTCATTTTTATACCGGTACCTCTTGTTCGTATTTTCGCGCCTATCGCATGTGCCGGAGTTTCATCGTTTTCGTGCGTATACGCGTTTCCTGAAAAACAGCTTTTTTTGAGGCGGTGTACATCATAACTTAAAAACTAATCAACGGATCTTTCTGAAATTTTGCACACTTCTTAATAAACTAGTTTATCAGGTAGTGACGTTGAGTTTTTGCTTAGATTTTGAGTCCTTTTTACTTTATAAACATTTTTCCGATGTCTGAACACAATTTTTTTCGTTTTTTTTCGTTTTTTTTACTTTCAAGTCGAATAAAAAATTTTTGACGCAATTTAATCAAAAAAACTCGACGTCACTACCTCAAGGAACTCTTAAACTAACAACATATTTTTGGTTTGTATGTTTCAGATGATTTGATCTCGAGATATCGTGTACACCGCAAATCACCTTTTTTTTTGGAGCGTCTACTAAAAAATGATGTCAACGCCTTATTTCTTGATATTTTTCAATAAAAATTTAACTGAATACTCCTCAAGTATTGTTCTTTATGATAGAATCGATCCGATTTAGTTTACCTTTAATAGATCTCCAAAATTTGACCTCAAAAATAGGCTTGAAAAATGCAAAATTAACTGTACCCCCCCCCCTTAACGAAACAGCGTGCGCAGATTATGGTCTGCACAGATGTCTGTACAAAGTCTGTCTTTTGGATAGCAGAATAGTTTTACAATGACAAGCAGATGGCTACGGTACTTTGTGCTGCTAATTTTAGATTCGGTTGGTATTCACGTGAAACATGAAGCTTGGACAAAGGCAAAAACAATGATTTTTATATCTATCTTTGTTATTCATAAGTCCCTAGCTGATTGTCGCGAGGAACATTTTTGAGAAAAAAAAATTAAAACTGAACTTATTTTTCATTATTTTCGGGTATTTTTAACACCATGAGAATTGAGCCTGTGCTAAAAAGATCTCGCTTTTCAAACATGGGTTAATACTCCAGTTCTTATATGTCAGTGACTCCGACAAATGCTCCGATGTCTGCGCGTACATGAAACTGCACCTTCTACATTGCACACACACAGCGTTGCACAGACTAAAGTTTATGTCCTACATGACGAACAATAAACGAACAGGTCATACAACATAGTGGTGTAATGATGTAGTATCGATCGCAATGTCATGGTAAAATCATAATCAAAGATCGCAACACCAGTCCCATATCAACAAAATATATGTCACACGGAAATCACAGCATGAATGCAACATGAAACCGTTTGAACTCGCGAAGAATATGTTGGGAATACGAATACTCATTACGTGTGACTCATAAATTAAAAATTGGGTCACGTAGGTGTTAAGCGATTTAGTTTTAGGCTACTGGTAATTAGGCTAGATGATTAATGTTGCGTTTTAGTATTTAAGAGAGTTTGGTTATTAAGAAAAATATAGTCCGTTTTTAGAAGTTAACACTGCCTTACGGGGTTCCTTTTACTGGACTGATAAGAATATAGGCGTATACTTTGCTTTGCATTGCTTAGACGATGCGTATCCTTTGGTGATGCTACTTCAGAATAGGTCTTCTAGGTTTTGCACCGCAACTTGCATTACAGTGATATCGAAACAGCGCGGCTATAGAGCGAATTGGTCTTCGAACCAACAAACGCAACTCTTCAATATGGATTTGATTCAATCCAGAGCCGAGCGAGAATCGTACTTTGATATGAAAAAAAAAAACCCTAACGAGGCATTTCTAATTTGACTTATGTCAGACGAAACGTATACTAGTTTATAGAAAATTTCAGCCAGAGACATCATTAACTTTTAACCAAAGTGAAAAAAAAAATGAAAAGTATTGGGTTATTACCTTTTTTCGATTGTGAAAAAAAAAAGTTATATAATATTGTATATTAAATATCGAAATATTTGCCCAATTTGACAAATGTATGGTATTTTTCTTTACACTATTGATGCTTTGTGCGCGAATCGTAATTACAGGTAACTACGGGCTCAACCCTGCATGTAAGCGTTGTAATTAATTTGTTCTGAGTAAAGGTTATTTTCAAGAAGTGTTTTCAAAAGTATATTTTCTTCTTATTTTGTGTCATGTATAACATTCCCTTGAAATGACAGTTTTGTAGAACTTGGGTTGCTAATTAATTCTAAATTTGATTTAGAGCACCATATATATAATACAATTAACCGAGACAATTCAGCTACAAATGTATGGGAAGAGTTCTCTATGCCTAGTTTTTTGCAAAACCAATTCTATAGATATTGTTAAACGACCAGTAAACGTTCTAGATCGACAATGATTTATGGTATATGTATGTCATTTTTAGCTTGACCAAAAAACATTTCTAAACAATTCTTTTCTCGGGTTACAAGCTGAATGCGGGAAGTGACACAAATATAAAAGGAAGCCAGGACCCAGCTTAAAAAAAGAGTGCTGCTGGCCTTAAATCGAGCTGAATGTATAAACAAAACAAAAAGCCAGAAACGGTAAACAAAAAATTACCTTTGTCGAGCAACATGCTCTTGACAACCCTCAGGTACTTGCGTCCATCCTTGCCCTTTGCTATGTGGTAGATGTACTCTGGGTACTCGCCTTCGTGTTCGATGGTGGTTTCATTAAGGCTTGATATGCTACTGGCGGTGGTGTCCAATCCTGCAGGGTTGAAGTTGTACAATAGTTCGTTTAAAGGGGACGTTACGTGCGACGAACTATTGTCAGTCTCGTTGAGCTTGTTGAAGAGATCCGGAATTTTTTGTAGCTGATCTCTAAGCCGTTGCCTGGCCGCCAGTTCCAGTTCAAAGAAGCTAGGGGGCTCTTGTTCTTCGGCAGTGGCGGCGGTGTCTTCTTCGACAAAAGTGTTCTCGGCTGAAAGCGACGTGAGGCTTGGAACGTATTCTTCACTTATTCTACGTAAATACATTCGCTTGTTGCGGCTAGCTCTCACCTGCCGCTCAAGCACGCGGAACGTGTTCTCGAATCCGTGGCTCGTACCCGAGGGTGTCGTCGATACGAACGGGACGTTTTTGGCACCTAATCTCGGTGGGGAGAGCAACCCACCCTTGTAATCCCTGATATCGTCGATCTGGATATCGCTGGGATCCCCGGAAAAGCTGCTGTTCATATCCTTGCTAATCAGGAGTGGCTTATTGAACTTGAGATACTCCTCCTCGCTGATATCATACCGCTGAAGCATTTCTTTTCGACGCTTTGACGTCACGTCTGAGTCTCCGTACTTTGCAGTTGCACTGCTCGAATCTGTCGAGTCTACGCTGGCCCCGCTTAGTTCGGGACCGCACGAGCCCGTCGTCGAAGAGACTGCCATCGCTGCTCTCCTCCTCCTCCCAATAATTCGCTTTTGTTCTTCACTCACAATGGAATTGCGTTTAGACCAAAAATTGAATTCCGGACGTCTTCAGATTCACATCAGGCCGAGACATAGCGGGCCGCTGCTTTATAACACAAGACAAATTCGTTAATTCTTAAGACCTTAGGGGAAGTACTGTTAATCGATTCTCTCCGTAGTTTTTGATGGCATAAAGTGAAGACGCGTCCGCTATTACTAGCCATTTAGAACTTTATTCACGGTATAACCTCTCTCTCGAGAGGGTTTAATTGGTAGATAAGGAAATAGCAGGTGCTTCCCGACTTATTTACAGTTCATTTGATGGGTTTTACGAAGCGACGGCGAAGAGTATTAAGAATTTGGCGCGGGCATTGCAAATTGAGAAGACCACATAAAAATGTTTGAATGCCTAAGAAGCGTGCGCTCGATTTCGCAGGCAGTGAAGTGGTAACAAAGAATGGTGATTGGTTTTTTTTTGGTAATTGAATATCAATCTTTTTACAATTTTGAATTAAGACGAGATGAATTCTTTGATTCTGCTCGAATTACAAAAGAAGTTGGGACATCACACTGTTAAAATGAATCAAATCGATGTTTTCTAAATCCGTGTTCCCATCTGCATATTAGAGTATTATTTAAAAAAAAATATTGTTTAAAAATTCGGCTCATCGGCTCGAAAAAGTATAAAACCAGAAATATCTTCCACTAATTCAATTCTTCATTTATTATTTTTCAGTAAACTTTTTTGTTTATTTTCGAAATTCTCGCCAAGAGTTTTTATTTTATACCTATACTGATACTCAAAGATTTTTTTTTTTTAGGCCAAAATTATGACAGCTACTTCCCGCTATATTGATAATTTCGTGGCGTCACCTATTTTATGTCACTTGCAGTGTTAAGACGAATTTAACGATAGTTCATGTATTACGTGTATATTTATTTATTTATTTATTTTCAATTCATCAATGACTGATTACTAAATATAAATATAAAAGCAAAAAGAGAAAAAACATATATGAATATTGAGCATAATAACAGAGTAAATCAAAATAATTCACTTTTTATACACTTTTTGGACATATCAAAGTCAAGACGATTATAAACATTATTAAGACATCGAGACATTGATGAAATGGGCTCATAATGGCCGTAATTGGTTCAGTGAGCAGGAATTTTAAGTAAATCCGTATGTCTCAGAGAGCGAGTCGGCACCAATACACTAAAAGAAGACAACAGAGCGGGGGAATCAGTATTACCCTGCAGGATATCAAAGGCAAGAGCAGCTCTGGAGGCGTCACGTCTATGTTGAAGTGTGGGCAAGTCAATCAACTTGAGCCTGTCACAGTATGGGGGTAAAACTACGGGATCACTCCAGGGTAAGCCACGAAGGGCAAAACGTAAAAAGCGGCGTTGAACAGCTTCGACACGTTTAATGTGTATAGTGTAATAAGGAGACCATACACAAGAGGCATACTCCAGAATTGGCCGAACAAAGGTGCAATAGAGAAGTCTAGTTATCTAGGGGTCCTTAAATTCCTTGGACCACCTCTTGATGAAACCCAGGGTCGAGTTTGCTTTATTGACTATTGTGTCAATGTGATCGTCGAAGCTAAAATGGTTATTATAACAGACTCCCAGATCCTTAGTCTTGGAAAGCCGAGTTAAGATACTGCCACCAATAGTGTAGTCAAATTCAAGTGGAGTTCTTTTACGACTAATAGATATCACAGTACACTTACTAATATTAAGAGGCAAAGTATTTATGGAACACCAAGTCAAAAGGGCGTCCAAGTCAGAGTTTAAAGCTCCGCAATCACGACCAGAGGAGTGCGAAAAATCTTAGCATCGTCTGCATAACATAAAACATTAGAGGAAGATAAAAACTTTGGTAAGTCGTTAATGTAAATATTAAAGAGGAGTGGACCGAGGTGGCTTCCCTGTGGCACACCCGACAGGTTACAGATATCAGTGGAGAAGGCACCACGGAAAAGGACCCGTTGTGTGCGGGAAGAAATATAAGATTGCAGCCAATTTACGCAAAGAGATGGAAAACCTAGCGTGGTCAACTTGTATATCAGGATTTTGTGGTTGATCCTATCGAATGCTTTACTGGAATCAGTGAAGATACAATCTACAATCTGTTATTGACTCCTTCAATTCGTTATTTACCATGATAACTTAATTATTTCTAACTAAAATAAATCCTAAAAAATGCTACGACCTCTTATAGTAGGATATTTATTGTTACTTTTTTATATTATAAATTTCCGAAAACGACCAAAATACAGAATTTTTGCCAAACACGTGACGTTTGGAATTCCTAATTTTTTTTGAAAAAAAAAAAATTATCGAAAAATAGGCGCCTCTCAACATGCTATATCACATGGAGGCCATTATAGGTGATCAGACTTTAGAATTGGACGAAATTAAATTCAACTAGGTATTTGAAATCCTAATTTTGGATCTTAGTAATACCCTTGACACACTGAGTTGAAATTGAGAATTTCGAAGTTAATTTCGTTGCTTCACATTGCTCTTCTCCATTTCAGTTGTCAATTAAAATTTCAAAATTTCAGAGATGACTTCAAAAGAAATATTAATTTCGTTAAATCAGGAGGCAAATAACATTTCTAATATTTTGGAAACAATGCTCTTTAAGCAAAGCAAACTAAAAAAAGAAATCGTCCGGTTCAACGTTTTCTCCAGCCATTTTTAGTTGGTTAATGGGAATTAAGTAGTAAGCGCGCCACCTGACGCAACATGTTTATACTATTTTCTTCATTTCGCACGAAATTGGAAAGTAAAAACTCAATTTCCAAATTGAGTTGAAATGTAGGTCGAAATGGAGAACAGAGCCGAAATTCTAAATTTCGACCGCAATGTGTCAGGGGTATAACGATTTTTACGAAAATGAGTTGGACTTCGTAAAGCTTTTATCGCCTATAAAAAATGTTTAAACATATTTGATTCTTATTTATGAAAAAAAAGAAACTTTAAACGGCATGAAACATTTATAATATTGACTGTTTTATATGATATTTATTAAGCTTCTACATGATTTGAAATGTTGAAATCAACATAGGTAGTTACTTATTACTGAAGTTACCTATACTTGACTTGTGATAGAATTTAAAGGTTATCAAATATTCCTTAAACAAATTAAGAAAAAATAAAGTAATGCTTTGCTGCAACTAAAATCTGGAATGTAACGTGTTGTTTTAAAAACAATATAAACAAATTGTGTTGCGAAAAAACAATTTACTATAATAAAAGTCCGTTTTGAAACATTTAAGTTTATTTTCCATAGCAGGTTTTTGTGCCATCACATAATGAATGAGACTAGAAATAAAAGGAATTGCTTTTTCTTTTGTAAAATTAGCTAATTTTCCTCCGAATTATATATTCTTAAAAAAAAAATGCAAACCTTCAAAGAATCTATTTGTTTCCCTGTTTTTCATACCAACTACTGTAAAAATATTGTAAAGTAAAACAATTTTTGTCCTTTATCTTGAATCGGTAAATTATTAAAATCCCAAAACAGGGCTAAAACAAAAAAATTCAACAATATTTGTGACGTAAAGAAGGTCGAATAAACTGACGGATAGAGAGAAAAGGGCCTCAATTTGACTTTTATGTAAATAAAAAGCTTATTTATTAGGTTGGTAAGAAAATATTGAAACACTACTAAACTTATCTATTCCTTCCAAAATAATTTGTTCAAGAGTAATTACTCCAGCATGTTGAAGAATATTCTCGAAGGAATAAGAAGAAGGGTATATAAGCGCGGCACGCGGCATTGCAGTACGTTATCATTGATGATGGATGACAAGTGCATTATACATCTACGAGTTCAATATGGCTTCCGTTGCTCATTGTCAGTTAGAGGAACTTGGTAGGGATACGGTGCCACACTGTCAGTACTCTCCTGACCTTGCGCCGTCTGACTACCACCTGCTCCAGTCGCTGAAGCAGTATTTACGTGGAAAAAAATTGAATTCATATGAAGATCTCAAAACTAATCTAGACAAATTCTTTCAGTCTCAGCCTCCACAGTTCGGGGCGGATGGCATTAAATCACTGCCACAGAAATGGGTGCAATTAGTACTATACTATATATACTATACTATACTAATGGTGACTATATTGTTGAATAAACATTTAAAGTTTAATAAATAAGTGAGAAATTCAAGAGCATCTCAAGGTGTTTCATTATTTTCTTACCAACCCAATATTATTAAAAAGAAAAAGAAGCCAAATTGGAAAAGTTTCGAAAGTATGGTGAAAATTAAATATCGTTGTATTATGACGTTCGACAGTAAAAAGAGAAATAAATGTATACCTGCCATTCAACTCATAGACTAAAGGTCAGAGTCGGGCAAAGTTCCCCTCCAAGGGAATTTTTGGTCGCTCCATAAGCCCCATGAGTGCGAATGAGCAAGATATTCAACCCATATTCTTGTCTATGGAATGGAGGGGACTTAAGGATTATAAAGGAGAAGAAAAGGATAGAAAGATTAGTTCTTCACTCGCACCTGCAGGAGCAATGAGGAGCTCCTAGAATCGACCTTGGGAACTCTCGGGAGCCAAGTTTGCCCGGCTCTGCTTTAGCTCATAATTACACAAAATAATCGATTCAAGGTTATCAGCAACCCTTTCATTCGATTTTTGGGAGCACGTGCGTACACCGTCATAAATCCTTATATTTATTTGCGCGCACTTGAAATGGTTTCAGTTCTATAAATAATTGCTATGGAATTTTCCCGTAAACTGGAAGAAGTGGATGAGTTTGTATTTTTAAATTGGCATCTTGCCTAGCAACGAGATGTACCACAAGTACTAGTAGCCCCTTTTTGATTTGCAACGTTATTAAGCAGACCGAGATGCAGTTTGGCTAGAAATCTTAAATTTCTTTTCACGAACAAAAAAAAATTGGAATAATTTTTTTAAAAACCAAGACCAATCGGAGGAATTAACCTCATTTATCCGGTTAAGAATAACCGAGCATACCGAGAAAAAACGCGCCTAGAAGCATCAATAAGCTCATAATTTAATGGGGACACTAGTACACCGCACAATATTTTGTAGAATATCTCTGACTTTGGTAACCAATTAACAGAATTCACACATGTCGTTAATGATCTTTCTCTAAATTTTTTGCATATCAATCTGGCAATTAAGTTACTGAGATATTTCCCAGCCAATTTTTTTATTTTCTAATTTATTAATTTTTTTCAATTACTTTTGTACAAAGAAATATGTCTTCACACTAAAGTTTTCACCGTCACTGCTTAGATATTTACGTAACGCTCAGACATAGGGCATCAAACTTTTTCTCACTTATTAGCTGAAATAAATACGCGAAACGCCGGCGAACTGCAAACAAGACATATTTTGAAAATATCGAATTTTATAGCCTGCTACGAAACGCTAATTATTTCACCATGCCCGTACGCGCAATTTGAGATGACCAGTGATGCGCGCATTGAAAATTGGCAATGGAGACCAAAGAAAGCTCTGATTAGATGTCGAGACGGTGATTTCTTTTCAATGGCGAAAAATTATTCTTTTTAAAATTGGACTTTTAGAATTGGACAGATACAATAATTCGTGACGAATTCTTCCCAGCGAAGAAGAGGCCAAATTTTTCGGAAGTCTTCTTCGTTGTCCGAAGAAAATAAGAAAATTCTACTTTCTGTGACCGTGAAAAGAAAGTGCACATATAACGTGTTGTACCACTTTTATGTGATGGATGGCTTCTTAATTTCGAAAGGTTTGCTGGATGCTCAATCTTAGTGCTTTATTAATTATTGTAAATATTCGCATGTTCTAAGATGTAATTACAAGCGTGCAGTATCAGTACCAATTATGGAACTAGTTACCGAATTACATTTCGAATATCGTTTGAGATAAACAACGCCACAGGTGTGTTACGAATGAGGGATGGATCTTTTAATGCTTCCTGTAATTAGTATACTAAACAAATTTCATTATTCGGCTTTTCTTCAGGAATACTGAATAGCATAACCAAGAAATTTGCAAGCTTTCATACAGTTAAATGACAGTTTATATAACAGACTGACAGTTAGTATTGAGTAGAATCTTGAACTATCAAGACCAATTTTTAGTTATTCTGATATATTTCTTTGTTTTCTAAGTAAAAATGAATAAAAATAAACGAAAACAAAATCTTAAAAATACTCGGTTAAGAGTTAAGAGATTTCGTGAGCGTCAAAAATTGATAAATAAAAATAACTTCAAATTACAAATAATTAATTAAAACCTTCATTTGAATTGCATGCGATACCCTGATCTATATTATATATTCCAATCTGGTCAGGATCATACAGGATGTTCTGATTTGCCCCGTGTAGGTTAGCCTAGTCGTAACCATATAGGATACCCTGATATGCTCCATGTAGGTTAACCTGGTTAAGACCGTACAAGGTATCCTGATCAGGACCTCATAGGGTACCCCGATCTGGACCGGATTTTTTGAAGCGTTACATATTCACCCATTTAAACCCTAATAGGGTAACTGGGATACCGGATTCGATCCGGATCTGTACCCTTTTTCATTTCTACTCGGGAAGTACAGGCAATTATTTGTGTATTTCGGTTTTCAATTTGATGTAAAATTGCAAACAAGTTGCTTCAAGAGCAGCGCCCCCTACTCCCGACTATTGTGTTAATGAACTCCATCAAAACATATTGGACCGATATCCGTTTTGTCATAAGTGGGATTTACATTCAATGGAGTCCATGAATAGATCCCAGCGGCTGGTCAAGTCCGAGCACTTCGCGTGCAAGCTTGGGCCGTTTTGGTTCGGTTTTTCTTGAGATCATAAAGAGAAAGGCGATTTGATCAGTGAATTAAAATTAATACCATGCTTAATGCTGGCCACTACTGTTTCAACTTTTTCTCCTTAATTATTTCTGCAGCTGCCGCATCGGGGCAGTCATCGGCTGGAGCAGCTTCCATCGAACCAGTTTTCCAGTTTAAGTCAATCTGAGTAATAATGCAAAAATTGTAAACTGTTACTGCACTTTAAAATCTAATGGCACGCCATCGTCGATCAGGAAGTAATCAGGTTTGAAAATCATGCAATGGATTTTATATAATTGATTCCAGCGAGATGTTTGCGTTGCCGAGGATGTAATGTTGCTCAGATTTGCGACATATTTTAATTAGGCCGATGCGATTTTCTCACGGGATGGATCAACATTTCTGAAAAAACAGATTCGATTTTTCTAACCAGGTGAGAATTTTCATTAATTTCGTTACTCTAACAATGTAAACGAAGAATACATCCTTGAGAAGTCAAAATTCTCGAGAATGTGTTTTGTTGAAAGACTATTTTTCTATTTTTAAAACTTAACATTTGGTGGTCAAGTAAGAAAATAAAGTACAAAGTAATTTATGTTACCATATTTGAAAATGTCTTATAATTCAGAAACAAAGAAAGCAAAGTGTTAATTTGATTGGAATAATACCAATACAAAAACTGAAAAACAACAAACAATTTAAAACTGGGGAAAATAATTGCTGTACATGGTGAGATGTAGGAAATAGATTTCTTTCGAATTTCTTCAATATCAATCATTGTTGAACAATTTTATAGAATTATATTTCCCACTCATGTTGAATCTCCACCAATTCTTGTTGTTGGAAAAAATTTGACAAATATATGCATATTGTCCCTCTTCCTTTGTTAGATGTGAACAAGTTTCAAATTTTGTTATTATTAAATACATATATGTGTAAGAATATTTTTTTTTATTATGATGCATGTAAGAAATATTTACGAAATATATTTGAAGAAATGCATGTAATTTAGCATTTAAAAATTGAACCCTTTTTTGTTATATATGTATTTTACTTTGGAAAAGTTTAGGAGAGATCAGAGAAATTCAAAGTCTGCGTAGTTAAGGGGACCTTTATTTTCAAAATCGAAAAAAAATCAATCTTTTTTCTTCATAAAAATGCTTCTTAACATCACACAAACACTCTTCTAAAACCGTTTTAAATTCGTAAAAGAAAAAAAAAGTTATACCTATATTTGTAGCGGTAATTATACCTATATTTGTAGCAAAAATCAAATTAACTTTAACTTTAACTTTTTTAGAAAAATGTGTATAAAATGATATGTTTATAAAAAATAAAAGGTTTTTTAGGTTTAAGTTCTAGTTTTGTGTCTTATAAAAACAATCCACTAAAGATTTTTACTCTATCTGTTACAGGAAGTCCTAGAGAAATGCGGCCGTTTTAAAAGTGCATTTTGGATGACGCCCTCTGTAGGCATTAAAATAAACTAAAGTTGCATTTAAAAATTGTTTGTATATTTTTCATAATTTTACCAATAATGTACAAAAGGTTTCAGAATAATAATAAATATAATAGTCTTTTCAAAAAAAAAACTTTTAACAAGTGTGTTTTTTCTCGATTTTGAAAGTAAAGGTTCCCTTAACGTCCACGCTATCATATTCCGCTTTTCTGAAGATGTTAAGATATTTTATATATTATATATGTGATGAAGTACTACTATACCAATAAATATTAGGTTAGTGATTATTATATCAACAGATTCTAAAAAATTATCGTTATCAAATTCTTATCTATAAACTGTAGAAACGTAAGGTAAGGTATAAACGCAAAACAATCGAAATTGTTCAATTTGGAACCTCGCGTTTTTATCTTTTCTCGTCCACAAAAGCATTTCCAGTTTCCCATTGGCTGGTGACTCATTACTAAATATGAAACTCCTTCCAACCTTTGATATTGAACGAATTTATTGAATGGCCGCCAACTCAGTTTAGGTCAAGACGCAGCCCACAACCAAGACTTGCCCAAAGGGGAGGGCTGCATCGCGTTAGGGACATGGCCTTGAGCTGACACTGCAAGATATACGGAATCGCCGGATTTAGAATCTTGGGAGATAAAATTTCAGTATATTTGTAATATTTTAATGCATTCACGATTTGGTGATAGTTCGCTTTATGATATACAATTTGCTTGGCAGCCATTTCCATATTCTCCTCTGAGAACTCTATAATTAACTCATGCTAAATGAGAATGACTCAATCCTTTCAGTCAGATAAAATGGAAGCAGTTTTAATTTATTACGATCGCAAGAAGTAAACTGTGTCAATATTTGTTCATCTTCCCCGAGAGGCAATTTGGTGTGCTGACAGGCGATTAGAAGGAACTGCTGGAGCATAGTCGGCGCGCGAAACATCAGTGCCTCAGGCAACCCCATATGTTCTACATTTAGTTGAGGCACCAAAGACGATGTAGAACAGTCTGCATTCCCAGGGGGCTGGAGGATAGCTCACTATGCATGCTGTCGCATTACGCCGGGGCTGTAGTGAGTCGGCAATTTGCTTAAGTGATGCGGTGGTCTCTCCCATTAATGTAATTTAAACGAGCTCTGCGGTATGAGTATTCGGATCGGAAGTATAATAATTGTGTCACGCCGCGGTGTCTGACCACTATATAGAGCGCAGCGGTTCTGCCAAAAGTCGCCAGTTTGGAGAAAATCGATTAACAGTGCAAGGAATCTCGTTTCTTCTTCTCCGAGATACAAAGACACTTACTGCTCTCAGAAAAAAGGTTGGAACGCCACCGCTGATCGACCAGCCCCTCCGCCACGGCGGTTCCTTATCAAATTAATAAGTGTCGTCACTGCGTGATGAGAACTGATAAGTACAGTTGTGGATCATATGTGGCACTCGTCGAACTGAGTTTCGTAACGGGAAAACCATGCGGGACACAGATACTTTTTGCACTTTTCACTTTTCTTAGGAGCTCACTGCAACCGCACTTATTACGCGAATTGTGGTAAGTGCACGGGCGTGTAAGCCAAAGGAATTATGCAAACAATGCACGCGCACACCAGGCAGTGTTCGGTAGTCACTGCGTCCACTACAAACGTTGGGCCGCCTCAAGGATATTTACACTAAATATTGGCACTAAAAATAGAGCACTCAACGAACGAACACATGTACCTCGGCCGTAAAGTGTAAAATATTTTTTCTGACGATACGAAGGCATTCACAGCCGACGCGGATTAAACTTAACAGCACGAACCAACCCGGCTACTCAGCAGACAGTTGAGCCAACACTGAAATTTCGAATGAGTGATTCACTGGGCTAGGGCCCCATGAGAAACTTCTGCAGCCGCTGCCGCGCTTGTAGAATTCCAACGATCCGCCAGCCGCCGGCTCTCCTTGCCAGCGGTTTCTGTCCATTTGTTCAAGTCGCGAGATACCCAGACCGGTGCTCCGAGAGTGCTCCGTCTTATCAGATTTTGATAGATTCCCAAGATCCCCAGTTGAGCGATTGCTCGGTTTGCGGGCTTGGAATCTGACGACCGATCCGATCCAAGCCTCCGTATGAGACACCAAAAATTCGTTTGGAGAACTATGTCAGAATGTGAACGAAAGGAGTTAGCCCAGCAGCTTTCTGACTTGGTTACTTGCGGAGTCGTGGCTCATGCGCGGGCCGAAAGCCGCTACAGTGACCAACAGCTCCAAGTCCGAGCTCTAGTTTGAGTTCTATCTGAATTATGCAGCGATTGGTTCACCGCCACTGACATGCCTATTCGCTCCGTACAAAACACCTGAACCTTGTGCACTTTTCCCTCTTGCTCATACTTTTCTCGGATTTTAGTCAGCTGACGGTTTGAATTATTACGATATGCATTTTTGGAGCATCAATTTTAATAACATAAATATCAAGTAATTGCACCGAAAATTAGTAATTAATTATTCACTCAAAAAGAATTCAAACATGCCCATTTTAAGATACATTTAAAATTCTAACAATTTTTTAAGTTTTTAATAGAAATCTTATTATTGAATTATGGGAAACGACTTCTTAGTATCACAACATCACGATTTCTTTCCATTTTATGTCTTATTTTCTCACGAAAATTGTACAAAAACAACAGAAAACGATGGGGCACAATAAGGCTAATAACAATTATTTCCTTTCATTGTGGGTAAAATTAAATGCAAATTATAGCAAAAGTTATATTAACTGCGTTTGTTTTTCAACTTTCTAAATACAATTACAAACCGTAAAGTGATCCAAACCAAATATGCAAAGATTAGATCTAATTTTTTAGAACAAATCTATTGATTGCTACTGCTGAGCAGAGGAAGCAAAATTGAGTAAAACAACTTAACCGCTGGGAGAACCTGAAAGGCTGTACA